>JAEIHA010000320.1:5000000-7500000 GCA_018904595.1 Zaprionus indianus
TGTGTGCGAGCAAGTGCAGTATTTTTGGTCAAAACGACTCTGTGCTCAAAATTGGAAACCAAAATCGGTAAAAAAAAGGCCAAACAGCCGCAGCGTGAGTAAGTCAGACGGACACCCGCTTTTATGATACTCGCACTTCGGGCGGCTGCAACTTGTAGTTGGCGGATTACGAGTGGCCCGCAGTGTTCGCAGTGGACACAGTCAACGGCCTGACTGGTGGACAGGCGGACAGTGGGACCGACAGACTTAGCAGTCTGATAAAGAGTCGAAAAAATTGGCTACTTAATTTGGTAATAACAATAATTACGCCTGACTGACTAAACGTTGACCGGCGGCATCAGTGGCTGGCCAAGCGGGCAGTTCGGAGGCAAAAAGCGAGAAGGAAAATGCCAATTTAATACTGTAGTTAAGACCAATTGACGGGCCATTTTAATGCTCTAAGTACGCAGAGAGTATGTGGCCAGATGGCAACAGCTAACAGAGAAACAGGGAGTTAAAGAGAGAAAAACTAGAGAAATTGCTACAAGTGCAAATAATTATGGCATGAAGAAGCGATATTGAGTGGTCAATATTTCATGAAAGTGATTAAAAAATAGTTTTTTTAATACATATATCAATAACGATACAGATCACATATTGAAAAATAAGATATAAAGGACTGTTAAATTTTGCAAGTCTTCAGATAGATGGAAGGACAACTGGAAGGACAACTGGAAGGACAACTGGATAATTGAATAGATAAGTTAAATATTGAAAAAACAGTAATGGGTTGTTATGATAAGAAGAGTATGAAAACAATTAAAAGGTAAAAAAGAGAAAACACCATTTACAAATTTTTTCATATTTCTTTATTAATTTAGTTTCAACTAGGAAGAGTCGAATTAGAATTTAAAATAAATGATTAAAAAATATATTAAGAAATTCCTTTAATTCATTAAAGTAACAATAAACAATATTAACAAGATAGTTGAATATCAAATTTAAAAACAATCAATTTATTTATACTTTAAACTTGGAAAAATTGTTGCGAAGGTTTGGGAAATATCGAAATAATTATTATATATAAAGCTAGTTAACATATCGAGAAAACTAAATGGAAAAAAATAGGCGAAATAAAAATTGAATTTATTCATTAATATTAAGTTTTTATTTTGATGTTCTAATAAATTAAATAAATTAATCAAAGTAGTTCAATTTATTTGAATTTGTTGAGCTTCTGCAGAGCATTGGTACGTCAACTTTAAAATTACTGCAATTATCGTCGAGTTTTTCAATTAAAACGTTTTAGAGATAATCAATTAATAATTTTTAAGCTACTTTGACAGCGCTGCACCAACGTTGCCTCTCTGTCTCACTCTTTCTGTCTTCGTCTCTGTCTGTGGGACTTCCACCGTCTCTATCAATGGCGCTGCCTCTGCCACGGCTGCTGGCGTCACTGGCAACGCTGAGTCAGCGCAGTTCGCTCAATTAGGTGCAAAGACATTTGGAGTCGGCTTCGAGTTGTTATGCGAAGATTTGCAGCAGATTTATTGGCTATGCGATTCGGCCAGTGCGCGTACACTGGCCTAATTGGAGAATATTGATACGGTGCACAGCCTATGACAAGTTACTTGATAAAAACAAGGAGACAAGATCAGAAGAAGCAATGCTCGACTGCAAGATACCAAGTAACTTATAATTCTTTACATCTGCAAAATAAATTGAGATTCATTCTACACAACTACATAAGTTATATAATTAACGATGATTTATTATAGAACCTCTATCTTATCTAAATAGAAATCAACAATAGTTTAAAATACTTCTTCAATATATTTAGCTAGACAGACTACCCGATCCACACCAATCCTGGCTTGAATCTGATTCAGTGCATCGATTGTTGTTTGTCTGATATTTATCGAGCTTAATTCTGTTGCTGCCTGACGCTGACTATGTTTGGCAACATTTTTCAAATTCGAGACTCATAATTCGTGCGATAATTTACACAAAATTAGGCAAGTGTCTCGTCAGCAATCCTTTTAAAGCGCTGCAGCCGTTCAACAAAATTAAGCTTCACAAAAAAAAAGGCAAGAGATAAAAACTTGAAAAAGAAGCGTTTGCTTTAACTGCAAACTAAGAGTCCAAGCAGACTTGCAGATACACTAGCGAAAAAAACTTTTGCTAAAAAATAAACATATAGATAAAAGGAATAAAATTGCATGTTACTATCGCCATAAACATTATATAAACCCAGTTAAATACCGTCACATACAAACCTGCACAGTGAATGTATCCTAGGCACAGTATGTATGGAAACAGAGCACTCGTTGTGATTCCCACGCCAATTAGAATTATACTCGCTGTCGTATGAGTGATACTTTTGCTGCAACTGCGAATTAATTGGACTGAATTGTGCACAAAGGAAAATTTAGAAAAAGAAAAAAATGGGAAAATAGAAAATGTGTTTTCAAAATTCAATTTATTCAGTGCAAATTGCCCGACGATATTTTCACGACAAACTTGGGGCAGCAGCGGCAGCAGCAGCAGCAACAGCCTGTTTCATTAGATTGCCAACGCTGCTGCGTATAATTTGTGTTAACAAAAGTTTAGCCATAAAATGTGCGCGAGAGCTATAAAACAGGGTGGGAGGTAAAAGCAGAGAGAGAGAGAGAGAAAGAGGAGAGCGATGGGAAGTGGGATAAGCGCAGGCTTTTGCCAAACTGGAATATAATTATTGTGTGGAGAATCTCTACTGCTTCTTTTGGTGGTTCTCACTGCTCTAATCTGGCGCTATCGGGAGATATTTTGAATGAAAAGTTGACCCCTCAAAGGAAAGCAATTAAAAGTCCAATTAGAATGCCATTAGGCCGCGGCCAAGTCGGTCGACAATTAGGAAGCGATAAATGCCCAAAGGTGCAGGTAAATGTAAAACACATAAATTATGATAAATTTCAATGGAAAATGAAGCTCATAAATTCACGAAATCAAGCAAGATAAATTAAAAGCGCATTCAAAATAAGTAATGTGACTCGCTCTCGATTAAAGAAATACTCTGCATGTAATTTGGATGGATTTTCAATAAAATGGCAACATATTGCTTTCTCTGTTGCACGCATACATTAATAACAAGAGCAACAGTCGAGCGGAACGTGACAGTGGGATACCCTTCGACCTTTTTTAAACGTAAAGAGTCCATAATTGTTTGATACTACTACTTAATAGAAATATCGTAACATAAGCCTTTATATGAGTCTTTATATAAATACGTGTATATACATGTAGCATTTCATTGGTCAAACACAAATGTTTGCATGTGTGTGCTTTGAATGCACAAAATGCGTGTGCATAGAAAAGAAGAGAAGAACAACAGAGGGCGCTACGCGCTAGCATTTTTGTTTTTGTTTAATAACGTCTGTGTTTGTTGTCCGATCGGATTGAAATTTTGACGTTATGTTGGTATTATATTTAGATAAGTATGGTCTTACTCAGAATGTTGTATCTTTTATATGTCGTTCACAAATCAGCTTAAAAGATTAAATTATTGATTTGCGGGGGTGGTGGGCGTGGCACCCAACATTTGAAATAAACTTCATCTGCGCCGGATAAACAGAAACCTTAATGCAAAATTTGGTGTCTCTTGCTTTTAGAGAGTTGAGTTAGAGAGTTTTAGAGTTGAGATCTGTGTGTTCAACTGGACATCCAAACATCCGGACAGACAGACAGACAAATATGGCTTCAGTGATCCTGAGCAAGATTATATATACTTTGTGGGGTCTCCCACGCCTCCTTCTGTCTGTTACATACATTTGCACATAGTTAGTATACCCTTCTTTGACCATTTTCAATGGTCGAAGGGTATAAAAACCCTGACTTACTAATTTCTGTATTAGTTGACTTTAAAAATGTGTGAACAGTCTATGCTCAGTTATATGTACCTTCAACATATATTCAACAATTTGATTTATTATAATTCCTTTTTAAAAGGGTATACAGTCTCCAAAAGAGACACCCATATATTATATTTTTATTTATTTTTATCTGAAGTCATTTGCCCCTGGGCTCTCTGTCAGTTCAGAAGAAAAGTAAATTTTTGTAGTTTATTTTCGGTATTGTTTAAAATTTGTGGTAATCAAAATGACGCAGTTCTACTATCCGAACAAGGAGTTAATGGACGAGCTTGGCTGCATTGCCAAGGCACTTGTCGCACCTGGAAAGGGTATATTATGTGCGGATGAATCGAACACGGCGATGGGCAAGCGCCTGCAAACGATTGGTCAGGAAAATACCGAGGAGAATCGTCGCCTCTTTCGCCAATTGCTGATCACAACGGATCCAAAGATATCGGAGAACATATCGGGCATGTGTCTGTTTCACGAGACTCTGTACCAGAAGACAGATGCTGGGTTGCCCTTTCCCGAGGTGTTGCGCAAGAAGGGCATCATTCCAGGTATAAAAGTCGACAAAACTCTGGTGCCGCTATTCTGTTCCGTGGACGAGTTCACCACGCAGGGCCTGGACGATCTGCATCTGCGCTGTGCTCAATACAAGAAGGATGGCTGCGACTTCGCCAAATGGCGCTGTGTGCTGAAAATAGACAAGACCACGCCCTCGCAGCAGGCGATTATAGAGAACAGCCATGTGATGGCTCGCTACGCGTCCATCAGTCAGTCGCAGCGAATGGTGCCGGTACTGGAGATTGAGGTCATGCAGCTCGGTGATCACGATCTCAGTCGCTGCCAGAAGACCACAGAGACCGTGTTGTCAGCATTGTTTAAGGCTCTTCATGACCATCATGTCTATCTCGAGGGCACTCTGCTGCGACCCAACATGGTGACTCCCGGTCAGAGCAGCAGCAAGAACACTACACCCCACGACATTGGATTGGCGACCATTTTGGCGATGCGACGCACAGTGCCGCCGGCCATTCCAGGTGAGTTGAAAACACATATTGCCTCGGAGGTTATCCTTCATCCTTGATCCTCAGGCATTCTTTTTCTGTCCGGCAACATGTCCGAGGAGGATGCTTCTGTCAATCTGAGCGCCGCCAACAATGTGCCACTGTGCAAGCCTTGGGCTCTGACCTTTGCCTTTGGACGCGCTCTGCAGATCTCGGCATTGAAAGCCTGGAACGGCAAAAAGGACAATGTTATCACTGCCCAAACGGAGCTGCTAAAGCGCGCAAAGGTGACTATCGAATTATCTATTTCACTCAACATTTAATAATTCCTTTTGGCAGGCTCACAGCTTGGCCAGCATTGGAAAGTATGTGGCCGGCTCGATGGAAGGCGTTGCAAGCGGTGACATTGTTGCCATCGATGCGTATGAAATGGGTTAATTTACTCAGTGCACATTGCACATACGAGCAACATGGCACTTGCAACCAGCTCATTCGGTCAACTGCTCCACTGTGACACTTGGCCGCAGGCCGCATGTTCGATGCAACAACGTCGAAATATTGTTAACAAGCCTGCAAAAGAGCAAACACAACAACAACAACAATAACAATAACAACGATAGCAGCAACACGACTTCGGTTAACTGCAGAGTGTCGCATTAATCCGCGGAGATTACCAGACCTGGCCCAGGCCAACATATGGCCAATATATACCCGACTCTGCAGTGCGCAGCTTAATTAACGCAAACGCACGCCAGAAGCCAAGCCGAGTCGAGCCAGGCGAGCTGCGAGCATGTAAAGCATGTGGCCAAGTGCTCGACTTAATCAGACGCTTCCAGTTGGTAGTAGCAGCTCCACACTTCACGCCGGTTCACGTTGTCATGTTGCTGGCAAATTAGTCAGACCCACAGCAGCCTCTTCTCCTTCCCCCACCAACCACACTCCACTACCATCGGGGTTCGGAGTAGGCCTGCAATAATTAAAATTAAAGCACTGACTAAGTTATGGCCACCCTTGGACTCCCTCCCGCCCATCGGCTACCGTCTCCATCGGCACCACTCAGTCGACACGCACAATACTCATACCCTGCCTGCGACAGGATGCCAACATTGGGGCTCGTCGCATTGGTAGATAAGTATAGTCGCGACTCATCTCCGAACTAGCATTCAATGTTGGCCAGAAATAAATATTGAATTCGAATAACGAAAGTTGGTTTTAATAAGCTGTATATATGGAACTATTGTGTATGGTTTTTATTACATGCATATATTGTATATTATTATTTGCGAATATCAAAAATGTCTACAAAAAATTGATTGATAAACATTCAAGAGTTTTATAGATATTTCAGCAGATACAAAACAGTTTTTTGGCTGCATGTAACAAAAACGAGTATTATTTATTCACGGGTGGTTTTTTTCTTTATTTTTTGTATTACGTTTATGACATTGAACTAGCGATATTTACACGTTGAGCACCTATCGATATAATAGAATTCTTTTAATTTCTATCAACAAAAGCGGCTTTTTTCGACGTTTCGATAGTGCGAAAGTAGTAATCTTGAATTTGTATTATCAAATTAATGCAAAATATTGAATTATTTTAAATCGTACGATGTTTGCATGCATTTTTTAACATTGGGCTCAATGCCGACAAAAGCGATAGAAAAGATGAATCTTGGTTGACAAAAATATGATATTTCGAAAGATACTTTTATGGGCTTACTTCGATAGAGTTTGACAAATAAACCAAAGTTTAATGTCTTAAACCGATACATCGAAATTAACCGCAGTTTTTTTTTCTAAAATCGGAAGCCTCGATATTGTCAAACCTCGATGTTTTATCATCATTAATGCAGGGCTGCCTCAAACCGATATCTTGTCACTAGAGCTGGAAATACAGCGACGTTTGCCTACATCTATGTTTCGATGTTTTTCAGAAAAGAACATCGATGTATCGATACATCGAACTTTTTAATTTATTTTATTAAATTGATAAGAAATAAGTGTTTAGCTTACCAAATCGCTTCAACGTAGTGACGGGTGTCTATGCCAGCCAGTAAAGCCTAAACATCGAACATCGATGTTTGAAAATGTCGATGTCTCCGATGTTTTGAAAACATCGATGTGTCGATACATCGCCGATGTTCTTTCAAGCTCTACTTGTCACTTAATTGAATAAACAAAGTTCAATCGATATCTTACATAAATATTTTTCACCTTCATCTAATTTCCTTTTAATCGTCAAATCAAAATTACTCAACCACCTCCTTGTAGGGTATCACTCAGTCGCCTTTGCAGTACTTAGTTTCTTGCATGTTTTCACCTGCCACCCGTGTGCGACAACTGAGTTTTGTGGTTAATCCAATCGCCGTAGCCCAATCAGGCCAACGTGAGCAGCATGTCATGTTAATTGCGACGCTGTGCGAATGTGTGTGTGTGTGAGTCTGCATGTCTGCCCGTGTGTGTGTGTGTGAGTTAGTACAAGTCTGTAGGAGAGTGTAAAGTGGTATTATGCTCATGTTTGCTTAATATGTGGCACGAGGCAGCACGCTACGCGTCAAGCCAATTAAAGCCAAATTATAGCAGCGCTTTTTAATGACATGCAGCTTCGTTCTGAGCTACCCAAAATCGCCATCACCCTCCGTCCTCCCCCCCAGCTGCCATGCTACCACTCTGCTCCCCACTTGCACTGCCAGCCATCCGTCAGCGAATTCAATTTGGCGCTGAAGATTTATGGGCGTGCCGGTCGCTAATGTGCCAAAACAAAGCGCGATTGCAGCTTCGCTACACACACACACACAAACATACATATATACATATATACTGTGATCAGGCCGTCGGCACGCGTTTAAAGACCGAAAACTGTTGCAAACACACATCAAAGCTTAAAATGCCGGCAAGTTGGAATCGCCAAACGGTTAACGAGCTGTTCGCCTGCCATACATAACTAACTAGCTGAGTAACCCGACTGACTGAGAGCTGTGCTGTGCTGTTTAGTGCAAACAAATCGAGCGACAAGTGGGCGTGGGGCATGCCTTGAAATGCATGTGGCATGACGGCGACGACATAATTAGAAAATTTCCGATCGAACTGTGGCGCCACAGTGCGGGGCACAAATCACTCAGCTGTCAAACGCTTGTTGATTAATTTGGTGTTAATAACGCTCGCTCCGCAAATCCTGTCCCAGTTGCAATCGTCGCCATCGTAGTCGTCGTCGTCGTCGTCGTGGTCGTGGCAGTCAAAGTATCCGCCACCTCAGTCCCATTGCACGTCCGCCAATTAATGTTTTGCGACGCCGCCGCCGCATTGGCCAACTGTCTCGACCAAACTGTTGGTCCCAAACATGGTCAGGCAGCGTGAAAACGTTGCGCGGCAGCAACATCAGTACCAGCAGCAGCAGCAGTGGCAGCAACAGCTGAGGATGCGCCGTGTGTTAATTGAAAGTTTGACTGACCATATAAGTGCGAAAGCCAAAACGAACTCCCGCTCAACTCACACACAAATGTACAAACAAATATATACTCGTATCTATATAGCGTATGCGACTTCGATTTGGTTGTCTGCTGATAGCCAAAAAGCTGCTGGCAACGGCCGTAAAAGGCCACACACGCGTCGCCAACTTACCTGCCTGGGAAACTGCCAGCAGCAGCAGCAGCAGCAAATAGTGCTGCAGATGCCGCACGAAAACGGAGCCAGCTAAGTGCGGCGCGTTCGCTTTCCATCTGCCATATCATTTGCCCAAAGTAAGAGGTGTTTAAAATGCTAATTTGGACAATGGAAAATGGCAGGCCAACAACAGCAACAACAACAACTGTCGCCAGGACGGCAGCCGGGTGGAGGAGCATCGCAGGCGGCGCTTTAAGTTTCACTTTTGCTGAAGTAGGGCAAACATTTAAAGTCTTTATACATATATTAGTCAGTTGAAGGTTGTTTAAAATGAAATTAAGGCTTTAAGACAAGTTCTGATTAAAAAATAATTTAACTTACAGTTCCAATTAAAGTTAGGCATATTATTCTGCGCTATTTTATATAACTAATATTGGATCAATCGGCAGGTAGCGTTTCTTTCCCGCTTATTTACAAATTGCAATTTAAATAATATTAGTTTTTGATAATATGTATGTCGGCGTTTCTCTCTTAAACGATAGTTCTTACGAATACTTGCATCTTCTAACACTATTTTATCGGCAGAATTGGATATCGATAACTGATTCTGTTTTAAACTAACGATAGTTTATAAACTGCAGTCACACTTAGCAAATTAAATTTAAATTATTGATGCATTCGCAAATGATTGGTTCTTTTAAAAGTTATTAAAGTAATTGTAAATGTATTGTGCTGTGCATTTTTTGTTTTCCCCCATCGTGCGTAGAATCAGTAATAATTTGTTTGTTTTTATTTGATGTATCGCAAGAAATAGCAAAATTACGTTCTGGAATATTCAAAAAGAAAAGTCATCGCAACTATTATATCATTCATGCATACATAGATTTTATTTAACCATATTCAAAAAGTTCTGCTCCTGCTGCTTTAAAACCCATTAAAAGCTGTCCTAGAATTTCCTAGAAAACTTGGCTTACTTTTGAAGTGTTTTTAATATGCCAACTGGCGGTGGAGTATGTAAATAATAATTCTCTAAGCCAGCTGCTGCTTGGCCATCAACGCGCTTGGTCAGCTGTCGCCGCATCGCAGCTTCCTGGCTGTGGCGGCGGCACACGGACACAACTGGCAAAAATGTCAAAATGTCAATTCGAAAACGTTTAGGAAAAATCATTTGGCTGCCTGCCCGCCAGAGTTGCCTGAGAGTGCCTGCCAAATGTTGTTGCCGCCGTTGTTTGCCAGGGAAAATAAAACACAAATAGAAAAACAACTATTGGCTGGCCAGAGAGTGGGCAGGCGGACTGACAACGAGACAGGCGTGTCTCTCAGTCTCGCAGTTAGTTGGCCACTGGCTGGACTGATGGACAGACAGACGTTGCCGGCTTGTTGTTTGGTCAGGTGTAGGCTCGTTTGTCTGTCACTCGCAACATTCGCTTACTTTTCCTTTATGCAAATGCCAATTGAAGTTTTTCCTTAACTGAATTGTGCAATCCATGGAAAATGGGGCGCGGCTTTGCGCAGTAAATGAAATTGCGCTTATAACTTGCAATTTCATTGCGCACATCGAAGATCGCGAATCTCTTCAGACGATAGACGACAACAGACGATGATGATTGAGCAGAGACCTCACCTGTTGCGCATTTTTCTCCTTGAGATGCGTCGCTTGCCTGACAATCGCACGACATTTCTGACAAATGCTGCTGACAACGAAACTTCAGCCGTCCACCCTGCTCCGCCCCCCTATCGCAAGGTGGATAGGCAAACCATGTTGACAGGCCAAGAAACCACGCCGACATGTCGCAATTTTATGCAATTTTTTTTGTTCACAATGGTGTGTGCAGTAGCCAAACAACAACTGCATAAACAACGAAAAAATAAAATAAATTATAGTCGCACAGCTGAGAGACAAATTCAATGAGAAATCTGCAATTTAAATAATGTTAACTGGCATTTTGAAATGTAAATGTTGCCGAAAATCAAGCATCTTGGACAGCTGCCGCAGTTGCATCACGTCAGCCACCCCCAAAGCAATGGAGCGGTGCAACATAGCGTATGCTTGATGCAATTGCCAAAACTAAATGACAATAAGGAAGCCATCAAAGCCAAGGTAAAGCTAAATACAATTTAATAAACGTTTCAAAAACTTATCAAAGGAATGTTCGGCATTTTTGTTTTCATACCCTTCGACCATTGAAAATGGTCAAAAAAGGTCAAAAAATGTATGTAACAGGCAGAAGGGGGCGTGGGAGACAAAGTATATATATTCTTGCTCAGGATCACTAGCCAAGTCGATTAAGCCATGTCTGTCTGTATGTCCGGATGTCCAGATGAACACACAGATCTCAGCTATTATAAAAGCTAGAGACACCAAATTTGGCATGAAGGTTTCTGTTTATCCGGGGCAGATGAAGTTTATTTCAAATCTTGGGTGCCAGGCCCACCGCCCCCGAAAATCAATAATTTAATCTCTTAAGCTGATTTGTGAGCGACATATAAAAGATACAATATTCTAAGTAAGACTTCACTTAGCTAATTATAATACCAACATAACGTCAAAATTTCAAACCGATCGGAAAACAAACTTTATTAAACAAAAACCTTGTTCGCTTTGATTTTGTATACAGACCAGCAAGCTGTGACGTCATTGCAATGCTCAGGAAAGAAATAAAAGGAAAGAGAATGCGAGCGCGTAGCGCCATCTGTTGTTCTTCTTTTCAATGCACACGCATTTTTTGCATTCAAACGCACACACACATACATACATTTGTGCTTGACCAATGAAATGCTACTTGCATATACATACACGTATTTATATAAAGACGCATATACAGGCTTATGTTACGATATTTCTATTAAGTAGTAGTATCGTACAATTAAGGACTCCTAACGTTTGAAAAAATTTCGAAGGGTATCCCACTTGTTCTTTTTAGAGTTTTTCAGAATGCAAAAAAAAAACTCCCAGAAAATGCAAAAATAAATAAAAAACCAAGTCAGCACGTACGCGGCCGGCACAAGGGATGGGAATGCAAATGAGGCTGAATATGAGACTGAAGACGGCGGCAGGTGGCGGCGGGTGTTGCGGCTGTGCGACTTAAAGTCCGTCAAAAGACGCACACACAGAGACACGCACACACGCGTATAACCATATACTTTACAGCAAATAAATTCAATTTCCAATGAAAAATGGCATCTGATGATGAAGATGGCGAAGCGACGCGCACCACATGGCGTCCCTCACCCCGCACCCTCGGACGTAGCCGAAGCCGAAGCGCGTTGTCAGGCGCTGGAAAAACTTTATTAACATTTTTCGCATGCTGCACGTGCGCATCAAGGCGCAACGTGGTCCGCGTGTTTTGCGCGCTTTTAATGAAGTTTCATAAATTGTGAAAATCGAACGTTAATCAAATAAGGTGCGAGAGAAATAAAAAGCCATGTCCAGGTCCGCCTTAAATGGCCGCAGCGAAGCGACAAACTGCCGACGTTGTCAGCGCAATTGGCCAAAAGAATCTGTCAATAAATCAATTAGTGTAATATAAATCAAAAGAAAACGCACACAACAACAACAACGATGAGTGGCCGCCAGAGGGCGCCAGAGGCAGTGGGGCAATATAATATTTCTATTTCGGTTCGGCGACTTCTGCGGCTTTAATTAATTGCAACAAATTTATGTCCAGGCTGTCAAAAAAGCAGCCTACGGGCACAATTAGCCAAATGACAAAGCCAACACGACCCCAAGGCCCATAACTCATGCCGCATCGTGTTCGTCAAAGCCGGCCTAGCGCTCTCACCGAGCTTGTTCACTGACAGCAGCAGCAGCAGCAGCACTAACAAGAGCAACGGCAACAAGAGTAACAGCAGCAGCAGCGCCTTCATCACCCGCTGGCCATAAATTCAACGCTTGCTCGGCCACTTCCGGCATTTGCATGACCAACGCCAACGAGTGCAACGGGGCGTATGCGGAATGCCAGCAAATGAGCCGAAACGCACGCAAAGTCAAAGGCAAACGCCAGGAGCAGTGTAAGAGACCAGAACCAGAACTCAGTGCATAGAACTTCAGACCCTAATCCAATTGAAAGTTCATCGATAGCACCGTGCAGCAAGAGCTGAAAAATGGTTTGTCCCTTCGTGCTTATTAAATTTGAATTCTGTTTTGAACAGAATGATATGAATAACATTATCCTGTTTCTTAGGGTCTCAAAAATATTTACCTATACCTTTCTAATCCTTTTTAGTTCTTGCTAAGAGCCTTACAGAATATGGAAAAATAATTTAATAATACACAATATTGTTAGTCAGTGTCAGCTTGGGTTTTTAAATCTAATTTTATCGGATATATACTTAGCTCTTTCAAGAATATTCTTCCTCTTCTTTAATTTTTAATAGTTTATTAAAGCAAAACATATTCAAAAAAACATAATCCTGTTGTTCAGTGTAGCATTTTTGGTTCAAAAAGGTTTCTTTTGTATATCTGTTCTTTGTCCTTCTTTAAGACTCTTAAAATCCTGATACAATTTGCATATACCACACTTTTGTTGAACAGTGTAGTTGCTCAAGTTTGACTTCTGTTGAAATTGTTTTCTACCCCAAATAATTTTGACATTTGACTAATGCGCCGCATTAGTTCTGCCAAAAATTTCTTAATTTAGCTTTACCGTTGCACGTTTCTGCCACAACCGGCGTGCGAGTGAGAAAGGTAGCGAGAGAGAGAGAGAGAGGGAGACAGGTTGGCGGGGATGGCTTGGTGGGTCTGCGCTGCCGAATTTATTTTGGCCACAACCCCCCGTGCGCAAGTTTTGAGTTTTATCTGCTCAAAATTTGTCACAGCAAATAAAAAGTTTTGCTTTTTTCATTTTGCACTTTGCACTTCGCCGTTGCTGTTGCTTCTGCTACTTGTCTCTCTCTCTCTCGCACTCGTTCGTCTTGCTGCTTTCTTTAATCCGCAGAGCAAGAAATAAAGATAAAACTTAAGCCAAAATAAGTTTGTGCAACAAGAGAAAATAAAGGAGAGAGCCCAGGGGTAGCAGCGCGAGAAAGAGAGAGCGAGGTGGGAGGTAACAACATTTTGAAGTGCAGCAAAACTGCAGCAATAATGAAATAACAGCAATGCAATTAAAAGGCAGCTGCTGCTGATTTGCAGGATTACACACACACACACAAGTACATACCCAGACACACCCAAACTGAGGCCAAAAAGGTGGATTGTCGAGCTGAGTGTCGCGCTAACCTTGGGGCGAACAAACGCGTTAAAAACTTCAAGTGGCTAAGGACTATAAAACAGGGTTGCCAAATTGCATTAGCGTTAACGTCAACCACTTACAGAGTTACGTAATTGCTTGGCCAATGCTCCTCCATTCGCTTAAGGACCTTCTCGAGTGCTCATCGCAAGGGGTGCAAGAGAATTAGAATAATCTAGGGATGCCACGAGAAATTTCCGTGAATTTTTATGTTGGTCTAATAAGGCTGATTAACCTGCTTTGTAATTTCTATTATGAAAAGTAATGTTTTTATTTGTCTAATAAATAATTGTATCTCTCCCTTGTTTTGTCTTTTATATAGTACATTTAATTAATTAAATACCATTGAAAAAAATAACATTTTGAAGCTGAAACTACTGGCGATCTATACGAAATGCTTGAAAATTCAAACACTACCGCGAATGTCGCGTTGCTGGCAAAATTTTGGCAAACAAAACTTTTGGAACAACCAAAAAACTAACACACACACACACACAAACACACAGACAGACAATACAAACACACACTGGAGCACCACAGCTGCAGAATGAGAGATACATCGTTTTTGCATTCATGGAACATATGTTCACTCCGGATTTAGTTGTCGTTTTTGAGCGAAGTTTTGCCGCAGCTTCGCCCATTGCACGTCACATTAAAAGCATTTGCGATAGATAACGGGACAGCCGAAGAGAAATGCGTGAGCACGGCAGGGACAGTTACCAAATGAGTGAAATAGAAAAAGAGAAGGAGAGAGAGAGAGAGAGCACATGAAATCCTTCTGTTCTGTCTCGTCTTATCACAGTTGAAGTTTTTGTTTTTGCTCTGGCGGTAAAATTATAATATAATTTCAACTACTCGTGCAAATAACTCAAATTAAAGTTTTTGTGCCTGTGGGGCAAACATACATAGACACACTCACACAGAGACAAATGCATGCACACACAGACACTGGAGCACATAGAGAAAACCGCCATCTTGTTTTTAGTTTTCGAAAAAGTTGAATGAAACGCACAAAACAAGCAGAAAACACGACGACGAGCACAGACAAAATGAGGAACTGAATTTTCGGAGAACACAGCAGAGCAAAATATTTTGAGAGACTAAGAAAACTAGGGGAATAATAAAATGTATAATAACTTAAATCATAATATTAGCTTTATAGGAAATAGTTTTAAAAATAATTCATGCAAAAAAAAAAATAAAATAAAATAAAAAAATAAAACAATTTAATTTGATTTTAAATACAGATTTGAGAAAAAACTAAAAACTAGATTTATAACAACCAACATATAACAACCTTGTATCCCTTTTCGCTTAGCTATCCCTATTTGGTAGACTAGTGTAATTAGAAAACGAGGCTTGACAGTCGCGTGGTAAAACCCATTAACGCTAATGCAAGGCATAATTATGGCCGCGATGTTTCTTATACGCTTTAAAGGCGCCTGCAAGCTTCGCGGCGTCAGCATCAATAAACTTTGATGCCAGGCGAAAAGTTGAAGCCACAACAACAAAAAGTAACAACAACAGGAGGCCAGAAATTATGGCAACACTTTCATTTTTTGCGAACCAGCGCCGCACACAATGGCGAACGCGATAAGAGCACGCGGCATTGCAACATTCTTGAAATGCAGCCAAAAACAACAAGTGCAGACCCGTGGCAGGGGAAGAAAGGGGGCCGTAAACTTGCAACAACGTCTTGGAAAAGTTTTGGCCAGCAGGCGGTCGCTGCACTGGCCCGACATGGCCACAGGCATGGGCGTCTCCTCCTCCTTTTGCGTCGTCATCGTCGTCGTTGTCGTCTTGGTCTATCAGTTGGCCAGAACTTTCCTGCTTACGTTTGTCATATTTACGCGTGAGCTGCACAAGAGCTGCGCTATCTACGTCCCGGGTGCACCAGAACATGCGGCTATTGAGGCAACTGCAACTGCCTCTGACAGCTGCCGGCTGCTTCAAGCACGGCGAGTCGGAGTGGGGTGCTGTGCTGGTGTGTGCTGTTGGGGCCACTTGTGACAGTTTTAAAATTGTCCAACATGCCACCATGGACAGTGCCGCAACAACTGACTGATAAATGTCGCTGGCCAGGCAGCAAATACTGCTGGAAACATTTCCTTATTTCCCGACATCCTGCACGGCCCGCCCTGCACCCCACCACTACCCGCACTGTGCCATGCAGCTTGTGGCACGGCAAACTTTTAGGCCAAAAGGAAACTCTCGAGCGACGGAAGCATTCGGGGGCCATTTTTATGCAAGTCATAGAAATTTACAAGCCCAAGTGACAAGAATGTTAGTTTATGGCGTGCCAGATGCACCGCTCTTGAGTTGGCCGTTTTTCGGCTAGGTAAGACGATGTATGAAAATGTATAGAAGCTGAATAAGCTGAATGAACTAAGTTTAAAATACTTTTTAAAATATTTTTAATGTTATTAATAAAAGAAATCTAGGCATTGACGAACAAACAAATTGAATAAATTTGCATGGAAAACATTTCTAATTAAATTCTTTTCTTCCTATTTAAGTTTTTACCGTTAACTAATTCTTATTTTTAATATTACATTTATTGTTTTACTTTAAACAGCCGACCGACCATAGTTGACTTTAAATAAATAAATAAAAAAAGTTCTACAACTCAAAATATTTCCTTATAAAAAGAATTATAACCAGTTGGTGAAGTGATTGTGAAACCAATAACAACTGATAGTAAACTTTTCTTTCTTATAAAAATTCGAAGAAAAGATTCAAAAGATTTTGTTGCAAATTTTGCATAAAAAAATCAAAATGTTCAGCCGTTTTTTGGCTAAGTAAGTCAATGTACAGTAATGTATACAATCTAAAGAAGCTGAATGAACAAATTATAAAATATTTGAACAATATTGTAAAATGTTATCAATAAAAAAAATCTTGGCATTGAAAAACAAAGACCTTTAATATTAATAAAATATTCTACAACTTTAATTATTTTCTTATAAAAAGAATTATAACCAATTGCTGTAGTGATTATGAAATCAATAACAACTGATAGTAAACATTTCTTTCTTATTAAAATTCAAAGAAAAGGTGCAAAAGATTTCATTGCAAGTTTTGTCTTAGAAAACCCTTAAAAAAAGCTAAATGCTACAGCCGTTTTTTGGCTGCAAGTGACAGTCTCGGGCAACTGGTTGTTTCGCCAGGCAATTGAGTTTGTTGTCAGCACTGACTACGGCTCTGCAGAGAGGGCGGCAGGCAGGGAGCGAGCATGAAGACATAGTTGGGTGGGACACTTTGCTTGGCAAAGTTTCGTAACATTGGCATATGCAATTGGGTTTGCTGCACATCCTGTCGACAGCTTGGACTTGGCCAAGTCGTTGTTTTTGCCCGCCTGCCAGCAACGATTGCTGTTAAATGTTGCAGGGCCGTTTTTTGCCATCGCCCTGTCGCCCTGGCCATAAACCAAAGTGTGGTGTGGTGTGGTGTGGTGCAAAGTTTTTAATGAATTTTATAGCAGCCGCCGCAGCACTAAACCGATCACAGACCGCTTCGAACCAAACTGAACTGAGCAGAAAGAAGCAAGCTGCGCAGCGAGGCAACTAAACGCGATGTTCGATTACGTAAGCTCCGTGATAAGGGGGCCAGAGTGCAGGCAGGCCAATCACGCTAATCACAGCAGAAATACAGAGAGAGAGAGGGGGAAGAGAGGAAGCTAGAGACGAGGCGTTGGACAGGCAGACAAACCGCTTTGACTTTGATGCGCTGTCAACACTGTTGTTGTTATTTCTGTTGCTATTGCTGCTGTTGTTTTGGCTGGTGTTGGTTTCACTCTGGTCATTAAATGCAGCACATTAAAGCCGCAGGAGCTGCCGTCGTCGACGTCAATGCGTTGCCTGACAAGCGTTGAGTCAATTACATGGTAATAAACTAATGGCCAACGAGACCGTCCGTCTGTCTGTCTGTCCGTCTGTCTGTCTGCCTGCTGGCCTCACCATCCACAGCAGCCGCGTGACATGTTCGTTAATTTGCGGCACTTGTTGAACTTTTTGGCCAAGAGCAAGAGAGGCGCCCACAATAATTGGCTCAAGCGACACGAGTTTTGACATATAAATTGCGAGCATGCATGTTCCATGTTCCATTCCGGAGCGCGTGCTATATATGAACATATATACTACGACTCACAGCCACAAAAACTTTTGAAAACTCTGCACCGTAGTTTACCTTGACACAAAGCGCAGCTGATTAAAGTCACAATTGATGTTTAAGACTCAACTTTCGTGCGTCTAATTTTATATATAGAACACCATTATATGTACATATAGTGTTGCATGAAGTTCTTATTTAATTTTAAATAGTTTTACTTTATTTCGTTTATTTAAATTACACTTTTTTACTTAATGCGTCATTTGCACACCAGCGCTTCTCTTATTGAATGTCGATTGTCGATAACAATTGCCTTAACTCCTATTCTATCGTTCTAATTACACGATGATTCCAAAATAACATGAACAACTATCGGAACTTCTTAACTTGTCTTTAAACATCGATTAATCGTTAACTCCGATAAAGCTTACTTAGGTATATAATAGAAATACAATAATATATGTAGATATAATGCTACAATAGTTTGTATTATATGATAATCTTTATTCTCCTCTGATTTTCGAGTATATATTCATTTCAGGCATGCACACACTTGTTTATGTTCAGCTGGTAGGTGGAGCCGGGCGGGCAGGTGCCGTGAATGGGTCGCTCCTTGACGCACAAACTCTTGTCGGCACTGAAGCCAGTGGGGCAGCTGGAGGAGGCCCAGGTGCTGCCGCCAAGCAAGGCCACCAGCAGCAGCAGCGCCAGCAACCACGCACAATTGCAGTTCATATTGGCAGTTAGACTCGGTACAACTTGATCGGCAAACAGATGCAACTTTATCAAGCCAGTGGCAATAATCTAGCGCTTTTATAGCGCGCACCCGGTCGTTGATGCGAAGTGCTTATCAGCTGTTTACGAACTAAGTTCATCCCGCTGTTTTGTCGAGGTCACCTGTTCATTGGGTTAATATGTCGCAGCCGGCGAAAAGTTGATAATCCCCCACCAACAAACATGCGAGCTTAGCAAACTAAGCAAAACAACACAGCTGCATATGATTCAATTATTCACATTTATTCGAGGCATTATGCACCATAGACACACTTGTTCACGTTAATCTTGTAGGTCGATCCTCGTGGACACTCTCCCTTGATGGTGCGATCCAACACGCACTGGCGGCCCTGTTCCTTGAAGGGTGCGGGGCATGCAACCGACATGACGGCGGCGATCAGGGCGAAGATCATCAGACCGAAAAATGCGAAGTTCATTTTGGACTCTGGGGGAACACCGGAAAAGAATAAGATAAGAATAAGATAAGAAAATACGAGCTATAAAATTAAGGTGTAGAGGAAAGTGAAGAAGAACATTTGATCTACTATATTTGCTAAAGATTCTCCTCCTGCTACTCCCTGCATACTTTGTGCTGAATTTATTAAACATTCCACTATTTTATAAATACAGTCAATCACAAAATTCTTTACCTAAGCCAAAGTATTTAATAAACTCATCACATCCTAAGAAAGTTTCTCATTTACTGTACATTCCTTTTAGGAGTTCTTTTTATTTACTTTTTTTTTCTTTATGAATTTAATAATTTAAATGGAAATAGATTCACACACAAGTGCGCCTTCAAATAAAACAATAAACTATGTACAACTTAATCGTTTTTAGCACAAAAATATTTCAGTTGAGTTCATTGAGAACTCTGCTCAATTAAAAGTCAAATTAAAATTCATTTACTGCAGTTGGACTGTCTTGTTTGATGCTTCACTTGGAGGACACTTTAAGCCCAACTTTAAAGTCACTTTAGCCTGCCACTTGGGCTTGCAACAATCACTTGCCACTTACTTAACGTCAGTGCTTCAGAAAATTTGGAAACTAAATTGCTGCGACTGCTGGCGGCATCTTTTATAGCTAGTTGGGCCGCTGAGACCGTCGCTTATCACATGCCACGAACCTTTGACACAATCAGCGGCGTTTAAGCGCCGATTGATAAGCCAAAGAGAGACGCGCATACACAGAAAAAAGGAAGCCAAAAAAACTCAGCTGCGAAGTGAAATGAAGCGAATGCTTGACACATGCTGAAATGCTGCAACAATGCGTTGAATTGTGTCTGTCAAATGAACAAAAGGCCTTGCATTGGGCGACACTTGAGCGCCGAAGGAGGCGCAAAAATCAGCGACAGTGACAGAAGCAGAAATTCCAATGAGCGGTACGCTGCTTATTGTCCAGGGTATTCCATGAAGGTGGCTGAGAGTATAGAGTGGGTACCGGGTGCAACTGGGCACATTGTGCAGGTGAGAACAATGGGCTGGCCTGGAGCACTGCCGGTTGCCTGGTAGTCCGGTGGTCCGGTGGTGACCTGGCTGTCACTGCCACTGGCACATTGACAATGGACATGTGCCTCTCTTCAGCCACGCCCCCCACGCACCTACACTCGCCCCAAGCTCGCGACCTGGTATGTGTGTGTGCTGGTCATGCATATGCCATTCAAATACAATTACATTCAGATCCATTCACTGGCTCTTTTCGGGCGAAATATGGAATCATTTTATACACGTTTTGCATACGCTTTCCCAGAGTATTTTCACTGTGCTGCGCCTAAAAAAAACAATTCAATATTTTACTTATAATCAAAAAGATCAGCGAAGGGTATATAAAAGATCTAGGGAAGATCTTATTAATTATAATATTTGATTTGGAGTCAGAAACAGCTGGAAATTGTATGGATTTTTATCAATTCTAGTGTTGGGTAATTCTAGTTCAATTTGAGTAATAAGTTCGTTCGTTCGTTTAAAATCAATGAACTAGGTCGTTCATTTTTTAAACTTGCTTAAAGGTGCTTCAAAAAAAAAAGTTATTAATTCATTTCATACAATGCTGTCATTAAAAATTAATATTATTTATTCAATTTATGACAAAAAAAAATACATAATAATAATAAGAAATAATAAAGAGTTTACAAACAGATAATATAGTAATTTGAGCTATATTGAACTATAAAGACAGACCTACTTGTAGTTCGTTCGTTCAGTTTGGTGAATAGTTCAATTTAGTTCGTTCGTTCACGATCGACACAACACTAATCAATTCAAACGAAACAAAATTGTCTGCCTAACTTACATCTTGCCTGCGTTTAAGGAAAGTGTATTACATAGTCGTTAGATCATTCGACTTCCATAACGTTTTGGCTTTTTTCCCTTTTCGGCAGCTGCGCATAAATCAAATGCTAACGAGCCATAAAGTTTCATCGACGATTGCCGAGAGAATTCAATATTTGTATGGATAGTTTGATTTTGATGTACGACAAACAGTTCTGCCCAAGGTGGCCCAGTGGCCACTCGAAGTGAAGCGCCGAAAGCGAAACCGAAACCGAAATCGAACAGTGCCTCATAATTCACTCAACACTTGGGCGCCAAGATTCAATGCTCGTACGAGTACTCACACTCGCACTCACAATCTGACTCGTACATGGTTGCGTGTCCACTCAACTCTGGCTCTGCCAGGGGGGTAAGGGGGAGGAGGGAGGAAGGGAGCTCCCCCGATTGTGGCATGGCCATGCCTTGGCTTTGAATTATTGATGGGCGTATTAAGAAGATTAATGTGATGAGCCAAGGCATAGAGTTTTGTCGTCGTCGACGACGTCGTCGTTGGTCATGTTAATGTCTTCATTGTCGGCTTAAAGCTTTACCTTTACCGTTACCGGCACCTTTTCGGATTTGCTCCAATTGAACACTAAACAACAACGATAACTTGGGCAATACACGTTCATCAACGCTGCCCATTGAGGGTCAGGTCGATTGGTCATTTCGGTCCTGTTCGCTTCGCCGATTCGCCTCGCCGACTTTGCTTGCCACACTCGCCCCACTTGCCACAATTCGTCTGCTCCGTTGCGCGTCCATAAGCCATTTTTCTTCCTGCTGCACATAAGTTTTAAGCTTTGTGTAATTTATTTTTATGGCCCTGTAGACGACGTAAAGATTGCAAATATGTAGTTGCCTGCCTGCCACCTCCAAGTTGCCCCACATGCCTCCTGCCTCGTGTCGTTTGTTGCAAATCAAACGCTTGTCAGGGGGCAAGTCTATGTGCAGGAATACGGCAAAAGGAGCGAAAGGATTGCATGACTGTTAGTTGTAGATTTGCCTATTCACTCAACTGAAGGACAATTAAAGAAGAGGTGCGATTTGCCTTATGTGCATACACAAGTTAGAAGAAGAAACAGTAAAGAAACTAAGTTTAGGATATATCGAAGATTAAGTATAGTCTGTTAAGTTATACATAATTATGTTAAGTCTAATGTTATCAATTGTGACCTTTGTCGATACAGTATTGTAAATTGATTTAGTTATCGGAAATCCTACGATAGGGAAGTGTTGCATAACACAAGAGAGCGTCAGTATCGCATCGATAGGATAGTGTTGTATAACACAAGAGGAGTGAGAGAGAGTCACTATCGCTTAAGAGAGCCTAGAGAACACATATTACAAATTAAAAAGAGCTTAATACAAGAATTAAATATATTAAAAGCATTATCTCCACAAATTAAAATAAAAGAACTGAATATAATTAAACACAATAATTTTATACAATTTAAAGCGATACTCAAAAGGCAACTCGAATTTATATAATTAAATTGAGGTCAATAATCTTTGTCTGAATAAAACATTTCCATGAGACATCTTTCTCAAGTTCTCGCCCTAACTCTGATTATGTTCTCTAAGTATTTTTATTTCCATTTATTAAGCACCTCTTCACTCCCTACATAATCTTACCTCTATCGAGCATCTTAAATTCTAAAAATCCTTTTTATTACATCTCATTCGCTGAGCTCGTCAACATAGTCAGCCCTGGACTCATTTCTCATTAATTTTTGTCCTTATTTAGCACATTTTGCAGTTTCTATTTAATGCGACTTGAGGTCCTTTTGCTGCTGCACATCCAAACAGTTTTGTGCAATTGATGCATTCACCGTAACGCCGCCCAGGCCGTAGCAGACGGTGGACGCGATTTGTGGCAACCTCAGACATTGACTTTGGTGAAATTGCGGCAAACCACGCTCGGCTGCGGAGTAGGCCGCCAGTGGACGTACAGACTCATCGGTAATACAGTCAGCAAGCCAGTGCCAGTGCCAGTGCCAACCTACTCAGGCCCGTGCAAGGTCCCAGCTGGGTGGTGGCTAGGAGAGTTGTAACCAGTGCAGGATCCAGTGCCAAAGGCAACCAAACCAAAACTAAAGCGAATGTTGTTTTTATTGCTGCCGCAATGTTTTAACTTTTGTGCCACCCGCTGCCCGAGCGGGAGGGGGGAAGGCAACTGTCGCGTTGCATGTTGCCGCTATTACTGCAGCATTTAACCACTCAGCCTGGTGATCCACCTCTGCCACCGTCGCCGCCGCCACAGTGGGGCAGTCAGGCAGCCAGGCAGGCACACAGCATGGCAAAACGTGCTGAGTTTTCGTAATTAGTGCGACGTAGTGCAGCATGCGCACGTACAGCGAGGCAGGGGGAACAGTAAGAAGAGCTGTGTGTGTGTGTGTGTGTGTGGGGGCCAGGGGAAACAGGCACAGCAGACAGGGGACACATTGGAGAACACAGAAGTAGTCTGAAATTTAACCCTACTTCTTTCTCTCTTACACTTCCCTGCCCCCTCCCCCTTGTCTCTTTGACTGCTTGGATGCTGCACGTTTATGTCGCTTAGCTGCTGCCTTGGGCCTTTTGAGTGTGACATGACAGTGTCTGTTTATCTGTATGTGTGGCAGAGAATTACTGTGTGTGTGTGTGTTTGTGTTAAGTAAGTTGTTAGTTGCGTCGCGTATGACACACAAGTTGTCGCCTTTAAGCTGCCCCTTTGAGTACTTGCTGCCAATATTAAACCCGTATAAGTATGCGACTGTGCCAGCGTGTATGTGTGTGTGTGTGTGTATGGGAGTGTGTATGCCTGAGTGTGTGCGATGTAGTTATTATGGAAAGTTACGAAGTTTTACTGCTTTTCTCTGGAGAAATAAAAGTGCTGTGTGTGAAAGTGTTTTTACTCTCAGAACCAACGCGAAATAATTTAATTATTTCAACCTAATGAGACAAACATTATGAAGAGTTAAATACCTTATCTGAATCCCTAAATATTCCAGTTTTTGTTTGATGCAAAAAAAAAAACAAATAAAAACAACAAACAAATATTTTTGATCCAGCTACAAGATTGTAAAAAATAAAGGTCCCCAAAACTCTATAAAAACAAATTATAAATAATCCGAAACCAAAAAGAAAGAAAGCTTGCATCTGGCTGGCTCTTTTATTCCTCGATCGTTCATATACTAGTTATGTAGCTGAAAATTCAAAATCCAAGGGAACTAGGTTTATTATTAATTACGTCTGTATTTAATGTGCGATTGGATAAAAATTTTTACCAAAGATAGATATTATAGTAAGCATAGAACTGCTCTGAACCAGAAAGTTGTATCTTTTAAACGTCAGTTGCAAATCGATTTTAAAAACTAAATTAT
This sequence comes from Zaprionus indianus, assembly GCA_018904595.1. Lineage (NCBI taxonomy): Eukaryota > Metazoa > Arthropoda > Insecta > Diptera > Drosophilidae > Zaprionus > Zaprionus indianus. The sequence goes on from JAEIHA010000320.1 coordinate 5,024,259, forward strand.
TGATTTGCGGGGGCGGTGGGAGTGGCTCCTAATATTTTAAAAAAGCTTGATGAGCTTAATGAATACAGGAATCTTCCAGCCAAATTTGGTATCTCTAGCTTTTGTGCGTTAACACAGAAAGAAAGACAGACGGACTAATCTTCTCGGCTAATGATCCTGAAAGAGAATATACATAGTTTATGGGGTCTCCAACGCCCCCAAGAGGTTAGTATAACTTTGTATACCCTTCGACCATTGAAAATGATCAAAAAAGGTTATACTAATTTTGTGCAAATGTACAAGTATGTAACAGGCAGAAGGAGGCGTGGGAGACCCCACAAAGTATATTATATTATATTCTTGCTCAGGATCACTAGCCAAGTCGATTAAGCCATGTCTGTCTGTCTGTCCGGATGTCTGGATGTCCGGATGAACACACAGATCTCAGCTATTATAAAAGCTAGAGACACCAAATTTGGCATAAAGGTTTCTGTTTGTCCGGGACAGGTGAATAATTTCATCTTTTTAGCTGATTTGCGAGTGACATATAAAAGATACAATATTCTGAGCAAGACTATACTTAGCTAATTATAATACCAACATAACGTAAAAATTCCAATCCGATCGGACAAGAAATACAGAAGTTATTATCAGTGAAACCCACAGTTAAGTTAGAAAAGGACAATACAATTACTTATAAGTGTAGAAGAAACTACAAGAGACACTCATAACGTTATAGATAAATTGTAATTGTTTTGGAATAAATGAAAAAAAAAATATATCCATATGTTCAAAAAGTCGGTACAAGTGTTAAAGGAATCTGGGTATAGATCGCCTGGAACATCAATTGAATTAACTTGCTGTCCAATTGGTAAACGCCAATTAACGTAGCAGACTTTACAGCTTCTACGCAATTGACCCTTCACTTATTTAAGTACTGTATTGCATTATTGAAACCCAACTCCATTGTAAAACACTTCATATATAGTTATTGCCCTACTTTGCACAGATGCTTCATAAAGATTAAGTGACACAAATAAAAAACTGACAAAATAACCTCAATTCATTATAATCATTTTGTCTGGCAGTTCTTAAATCTTGGCAAGTGTTTATCAGCTGCACAGCGCAACTACAGCAACAACAACAACAACAGCAGCAGGAACAACAACTGGCAATGACTTGGCAATTTTTCCTCATTGCGACTAATTTGCCACACTTGCCGCACTTGGAGACTGCGCAGGAGAGAGAGAGAGAAACAAATGACTTCATTTTACTGGAAGCTGCTACGGTTGTTATTGTTGTTGTTGCAGTTGAGGATGCTCCTGTTGCAGTGCATGTTGTTGTTGTTGCTGTTGCTGTTGGTGCCATCGGCGTTGGCGGCTTTTGGTCATTGGGACAGTGGGCGCTGGCACAGTGCACTAATAAACATAAAGAGTAAACAAGTCCATATAGGGTTATATCGGTCAGCATCGGTTTATGTATGTATATACCATATATATGTATCTGTACAGCAGTATCTTGTGTTTCACTTTTGCACTTTTATTTCTTTATTTTCATCTCTTTTACTTTGCGCCACATGCATTTTTCATTGGGTCCATCCTTGGATTGCTTCGGACAGTGGGACAAACGGACGATCGCCAGCATTGCGAATTGTCAAACCGTTATATGAAAAGCGGTGTGGGGGGGGAAGGAGTGGGGGGTGTTCGTTACAGAGAAAGTCCCTTTTGGCTCGAGGGCTTTGAGCTGAACTTACATTTCCAATTGCCATTCCAATTCCATCGCCCTCGCTCTGTGCCTCTCCCCCTGCCCCCCCCCCCTCGTTCCCATTGCGATTGCATTGCGTTGGCGTTTCCATTTATTGTGAAATATTAAAATTATACAAGGAGTACCTTAACAAGACGACGTCGACTGCAACTGCGACGACGATCGCGGCGACAAAATGAGCAATGCGACAGTTGTATCTGCATTTTATGCAGTTATGCAGCATCGCAAATCCCCCAGCTCCAGTCCCATTTCGATTTCGAATCCCAGTCCCAGTTCCATGGCAAGTCCCACTGCGGTTATCGCCATGACAGCTGTCAATCAGCCAGTCCAGTCTTTCTCTACCTCGGTCGCTCTCTCTAGAAAAAAAAATGGACAAAAACTGATGCATCTGAGTTACGGGACACATTCATCTCAGTGTGTGTGTCTGTGTGTGTGTGTATTTGTTGTGCGGTGCAACGAGAAAGTTGTGCCCGCTTTAATTGTGCCGGGCCGTTCAATTAGCGGTACAAGTGATTTTATAGCGCCCGCTTTCAATTCATTAACCTGCCCAAAAATCGCATTTATCAAGAGTGCGGCAGGTAAACGTTGCTTCCGTCCAACTGTCCTCGGGTGTTGGCCCAAAAACAACAAAAAATGAACAGAGTCAAGTGCGAGTGGCCGACTCAGACAATTACTTTATTTACGCACTGTATTTTGACTTAACTTTGATTTATGCAGTGCCCCCTTTTCTCTCTACCTTCGTATACCTCTTTCTTTCTTCGTTCGACTTGGGCAAGCACCTCGCATTGTTAATTGCACCGAAATGCAGATGTTTTCCCAGTTTGGGCCTGGCCAACAAGCAACAAAAAAAAAAAAAAAAAAAAAAAAAAACAACAAAGATAAACAGCGACAGTTTTTACACTGCCTTCGATAAGGTGGAGGCGGAGGAGGTGTGCCCTGGACAGGGGCCATCGGTTTGGGGTCGTGTTGCTGCCGTGCTGCCAAACTCATTAAAACGAATCCTTTTAATGGCAAAAGTTTGCCACTGCTGCGCTGCCTCCGTCGCGGCTGCTGCTGCTGCTGCCATAATCAGTAAAATTAAGGCCGTGGCAGCTGAAGGCTGATGTCTGAAAGCGCAAAACTGAAAGCAGAAACTGAAAACTGAACTGTAAACTGCATACGAGCCACTGCCCACTTCCCTCTACTCCCCTCCCGCCCAGTGCCCGTTGCCAATGTCGTTAGCATTGGGCCAGAACATTACCAAGAGCCATAAACAGTAGTTGCTGCCCGTGTTTTTGTTCTTGTCACTCTGACTAGTTTTCCTTTTTTCCTGCCTGACCTTCAAACTGCAGCTGGCAAATTTATACGATCTTTTTTCGTATTGTAAACTAATTGTCAAAGATAAAGTTTGTCGCGCAGGAAAAAAACTTTATTTATTAAATTGCATTTCTTTTAGATAGACAGTAATAAAAACTAGCAGTTAAAAGTGTAATAATGAAAGGTGGCAGGCTAGGGCTAATGGCCAATATTGCTGGCAACCTTTGTAAATGGTGATTATCATTAATTTTTGTTTGATAATGTGTAACTTAGTAATTATTGCACAAGAACTAATAAGAAATCTATTATATCCGAGATGGCCCGTAAAGGGAATACAAATTAGTCTTACTGTCAAACCTAGCTTAAACTTTGGATTTCCCAGTCTTTAGTGCTGGGAATAAAAGAAAAACTAAGAAAAATTTATTATTGCATCTAAAGTGATTGAAGTGTGACTTCCTGTCTGGTCTTAAATTTTTAAAAACAATGTCAAGTAAGTTACACCACTGATAACAAAAAAGCCCATGGATCAATATACAAGGAGTGTTTAAAAAGTAAGTTCACTTTGTATTTTTAAGAAAAAATATTTATTTGTTTATCAATGTTTAAAGTAATCTCCTTCAGATACAATATATGTACTTATGCCAACGGGTTTTCCGTTCATCAAAGCACTTCTCATAAGCACTTATCGGTATAGCCTTGAGCTTTACCAGTGATCCAGTCTTTATCTCCTCAATCGTTGCAAATATCCGTCCTTTCATAGGTCTCTTTAGTTATGGGAACAAGAAAAAGTCACTGAGGCATGATTGTGGTTTTGTGTTGGGAAGATTGGGCTTTGGTTTCGATATCATAAGCATATACCCATAATTCGTCACCAGTTATGACCCTTTCGCGTAAATCTGGGTCATCGTTAACGTCATTTAACAGCTCTGATGCGACGGTTCTGCAAGATTAGTAAAAAGTATAAGTAGTTTCGAAACACACAAATCGATGATTGTATAAGCAAAGCTGTCTAAGAAACCAACCAAAGCAATTGAAATTTAAAAACCATTTGCTCGAGATCTGACTCTCCCACAATTTTCTTCTCTAAATATCTATCTATGCCTAGCTCTTTCAAAAACTAATATCCACTAAAGGTTTTATAAATTTAGGTACTCAACCGTCGAATTTAATCAGCTTTTCATTTAATATAATGTGACCTACTAAAGGATTTGGCCACCATTGGATAAAAGGTTAAATGCGAATGAATAGCCACCTGTTTAGCTGCTTAGAGCAGTCTTTAATCTGAATGTACGAGGCATGTACAGAAATAGATTTATATATCCTATATGTTATGTTTTCCTATTTTGCTTTATGGTAAACAGTCAATTAAAGCGTAGTCGGATTGCAATTTATGGATGCGTTGAGCAATTAGAATTTCCACGAAGAGCATCTAATTTTCACACTGCTTGCAATTAACGAAAATAAATGCCAATTTGCAAAGGTGTGGAAGGATTATCGGCTAATGGCGGCAGGGCAATGAGTTGGTGGGGGATGGAGCCCGTCTTTGACTTGGTTTTCGGCACATGTTCGGTTAATTAATGCGTGCAATTCAACAAAAGCATAAACGATATATTCAATCGGCAACTGCGAACGCCCGCACAGAGGCAATAATATTAATCAAATAATTACGCCAAATGCCAAGGGGGGGCGTGGGAGCGGTGGAAAGGGAAAAGAAGGCAAAGCAGGACCAGAAATATTGTTCTGTACTTATCAGCAGCCATAAACGAGACATTAAAAATGGTCAAGACGGCCGGAACGGGGGCCGAAGACGGGCTAAGAAAAGTGGGCCCAGTCTGCGGCTTTTGTTTTCACTTGAGCGCAGCAAGGCATTTATCATTTTTAATCGAATGCGGAAACAATGGAGCGCGTCTAAGTGGAGCACTCGCAGTTGCTCTACATGTGTGTGTCCGGGTGTGTGTGTGTGTGTGTGGGCAGCCTAAGACGTGGCCCAAGTCGTTGCCCGCTGTCGGGGTAAGTCGGCTCTAGTGGGCGACTTGGAAGGCAGCCAAGCAGCAGAAGAAGGCAGAAGCAGTTAGTGCTCCAATCAAATCTATAATAATTTCTGTTAATTGTTACGCTACACAAGGCAGGCATGAAAGACTAATGAGTGCGCTGCTAGGCGACGTGGGAGATTATAACATTTTATGAATTTAGAAGGAAATAATGAAATAAAAGCAAAAATGCCTTGTTAAAAAGCATATAAATTAGCTGTTGAGTCATTCAATTCCTATAAACTTTTTGGAAAAATAGTAAATAAAGACATTAAATTTCGAGTTACTTCTTATTTTTTTTTTTAATATTATTTAAAGTTGCCTACATGTAGTCGACTGAATTAGAAATAAGACATTGATACAATAAATCAGTTATATAAATCAATTTTCAGTAATGAAACATACAGTTTAAATCAAATTAATTTCATTTTTATTAAATTTGAATTTTTTTAATTTTAATTTTATTAAATTTAAATTAATTTTAAATAGTTGAATTTTATTAAATTTGAATTTTTTTAATTTTATTAAATTTAAATTTAATTTTATATAGTTACATTTTTTTAAAAAATTGTATTTAAAAATTCTTACAAACAAATATAGTATTCAGTATATTCATATACTCAATACACATTTAAAATTAAAATTAGAAATCATTATACTTAGTATTTTTAACTTGACAACAAACAAAAATTAGTTTGAACTCATTTACATTAATTCTGCAAGTATTTCCATATTTGTGCATTTCTATTAGCAGTTTCCGACTGGAGTGAATCGTTTTAAAATGAATCATTCACAATTTTAAGCAGAATTGAACACACAAAACTAACTCATAAATTTGCTTAGCTAAACAAACTTAAGCTAAATGTCTTTTCGACTTATACGATGATGCTAAATCAATCGATCACCGTAACACACAGACAATAAATATACTACAAACATCACGCCCACTACACATGACGAATTTGGGAGCCAAAGACCTCTTTGGACTCGCGTAGTGTATAGAGAAGTCGTGGTGGCCATTCGCAGCGTGCACTCGCATAGGCTGATTGGCCACACTGCGCAGCATTCAGCAGGCAAAGCTAATGTAGCAGAAAATTACTTTATATGCACATGGCAGGCACACTGCCGCCAGCAACCGATAGATGGCGTTCCTCCACCACGACACACACACACGACTATCGGCAGCCAATAATCGACGGCTGCACAAAATTTAATTTGCTTTAAATTGCTGCTAAATGCGAGCAATTGAAATTTATGCCAAAACAAAATACGCGATAATCTCCTCGCTCTACGTTGTCTTCGGGACCTGGCAAAGCACTCCTCGCCAGCCCCGTCCCCGTTCCATCGTCGTCGTCGTCGTCGTCATCAATTTAGTCAACAATCGGCGACGCCGTCGTCGACGAACTGGCGCCGTCTGGGGCGCATGCGCCAATGTCCTTGTGTGCTATTTCCAGTTAAATTTAACATAATAATTTTTCGCGAAACTCGGCAATTTGCAGCTCTGTCTGTCCGTATGTCCGCATGTCCGTATATCTGTCTTTTCATCTGTCTGTCTGCCTGTCTGTCTCATGTTCGACTTGTCGTTTAATACGGCATAAAATGTCAATTGGGCTCTCTGTGTCGTTCACTGGGGCAACCTGTACGCCCAAAAAGTTCATACAGTGCGCACTCGCTTAAGCGAACTTTGCAGCTAAAGTAAAAAATAAAAAAACAGTGCTGCGAACGCATAAAAAAATTTAAAATATACATAATGTGAAACTTTTATAAGAAATGTTTCTCAAGTTCTTTTGAAGAAGTGCTCTCTGTTTAATCAAATTCAAAACAAATTTGTGCAAACAGTTCTCGCAACGCGCGAAAAGCGCTAAGCCAAGCACAACGTGCAATGCGCAACGTGCCACAAGGCTCGACGTCGGCAAACTGGTTTAAAGTTATTGTCCATCTTTCGATTTTTGTTGGGCTGCTGTCGCCGTTGCCTGCCGTTGTCTGCTTTGTGGCACTTGCTGTGGTTGTTGCCGCTGTAGTTGTAGTTGGAGCTGTAGTTGTTGACTCTTATTGGCTTTTTGGCTCGGTGATTAGTAGGTCAGAGTTTTTCATTTCCAATTGGATATGTTGCACAAGCGGCACACACATCGCTCGCCTCAACTTACTTACTTAGTTGGAACAAGTGTGTGTGTGTGCGAGTGAGTCTGCGACGGCGACTCGGCCATATTAGGAAGGGTACAACAACTCAAAACAAACATTGACTACAAGTACTACTACAACTCGCACACACTCACACACACACGCACACACTCATGCAACTGCAAGGCAATAAGAACTGGGCAATGCTGCTGAAACTTTGATTCATTTCAAGCGATTGACTTGTGGGAAAGCTCGCAGCCAAGGTGGCACAGACAACTCACAGCACAGGTAGCACAGTCATCCCAGCGAGCCAATTGGTCGCGCAGCACAAACGCAAAAACGCAACCAAAACAAACTGAGAAAGACACAAAAGAAGTGAAAAATATTTAACCTAGTTCAGGATATTAATAGAAGCGAAAACAAAGCGAAAGAACGAAATAAAAAAAAGAATGAAGAAACCTAAATAAAATTTTGCATCGATATTGATGTCGACTTTGACTTTTGACTGTCAAAGGAACTCTAGAAAAAGAAAGAAAAGAGCAGAAGAGTCCTGTAGCTTTGTGCAGATTAAAAATACTTAGCATAATAAATATGGTAAGATATGTTCACTGTCCGGCAAATCAAGAATACATAGCATAATTTAAATATACATTAAGTAACGAATTGTATTTAATTTATATATTTCATTTAATTTCACAATTTTACATTTAATCTGCGTAATTGTTATTTTATGTAATCTTTTATGTCACGTTGCTTTATTAGTGGTGTGTGTTCAAGCTCGATTACAGCTGGTCGACTTAGTTATCGATTGGCGGAACTTGTTCGCGATGTATCGTTACTGTTACAAATTCATAAGGTCACTTTCACTATGATTAACAGCTATGTTCTTTGCAATGATTTCAACAACAAAAACTGTTAAAAATGTGTAAATTTATAAAGATTTGAAAGAGATAGAAATAGAATAAAAGACAACTAAACTCAAGCCAAACTTCTTTACTTTTTTATCGCTTTTCAGTTAGTATAATGTGCAGCAAGTCAGTAGAAAGAATAAAGGAAACAAAACGAAACAAATAAAGAGGAGATATACTGCGGAAAAGGGCAACCGTGACACACTTTCGAAAAGCTTCAAATCAAATACGAAAACTTTACAATCCATCAGCTTACAACTTGATAATGTGTGTATGCCAAGCAAATCCCACATCGATTTAAAAGTGTTAAAATTGTCAAAAAAAAGGGTAAATCAAATTTGATTATTTAAATTTTAAAACACAAGAGAAGACATCGCAAATAAGCATCATGAACATATATATACCATATGCACACTATGAGAAGATACACGATTATAAAGTATTAGATAGTAACTGTCAATGGAATTCACTTTGAAAATACCACAAAGGTGCGATTTCTGCTATTTTTTGACGCTATAAAAATTCCAAACACGTTAGCCAAGCTACTTAATTATAATTATCAAGCATATATACATACAAACACACATATATTTATAAGTATATTTTTTGGTATTTGTTTAGCTCATGCAACCATAATTGATACGGTCAACTCTTAGCGCTGACCTAAGATCACGAAATTCGAATACCTAGTAGTCTCCAGTGGGATGGGGTATATTAATGTACTTCTTGTTTAAACATGGAGTATATAAAGTGGTAAACAAATTGCAGGTTAGTTATTTTATTTTTTTATTAAATGCAAAGAAATTTTTTGGCTATGCAGTTTACTGAGTAACTCCCCATTGGACCTTCCTACTTCCCGTTTATCAAACGCTCGAAGTTTCAAAAGGGGGCACTACGCCCGAAGTTTTTAAGGTCTCACCTCGCCGTGGGCAATTGGGCGGGAAACGCAAGAAAAACAAATAGAGAAACGTGCCACAAAAATATCTTGTGGGGGTGGCGTCTCGAAAGCGTTTGGTGGCCTCCAGTTGGATAAAAATTCGCACGAGTATTTAACACCAAAGCGAGTGATTGCAACAACAGCAGCAGCAACAAAACAACAGCACAACAACAACAACAACAACAGCGAAATAACAATAAAAAGCAAATAATAATAACAATAATAAGCGACTGGCAATCAATTTGAAATTGAAACGCGTTTTCATTGCGCCTGGGTAGGTGTCTGTCTCTCTCGGTGCTGTGCTCGAATCTTGTGGACCGTGCGTAGGCCACCTCGTTCGCCGTCTTAACTTCCAGTTGTCTCTTTTCGAGTTGTCCGCGCTTTGGCCACGCCAATTGACGCTGATTATTTGCAATTACGGGCCGAAACCCAAGGCGACATTCGTGATGCGGCGACATCCACCGACGCGAAATCCACACGATCTTTACTATAAATATGTTATGTACCCCGCAAGTTGACTTCACTCGCACATAAATAGTTGCTGTCATAATCGAAACACAACATTTCATTTATTAGTATATTTCCTTAACTTTGTTGCTGTCTTTTCCTCCATTTGATTGCATTTTGATGTGCATGGAGAGATCAAGATCGTGCGATTTGTTCGACGTACTCGCACCTCTTTGGGCATATCGCCTGTAGTTCATTATCATTTGATTTCTCATTCTGATTCTCATCGTGATTCTCAATTATAATTGGCAACAGCCGTCGGCATTGGGGACATTGAGGGGGTGAAAGGGGGAGGGGGGTGGCATTAGGCGTCTGATCCAATTGCTCAAAATCAATATTTGTCCCATGTGCCTGTGCTGCATTTTGGCTGATTTCGCATACACTACGCAACACAACTGGGCAAGGAGAATCATTGCCAGGGCAGGCTTAAAAAATTTATAAAAAATAAATAATCCCAAAAATAAGCAGAGCATAGGTTACAAATATAATATATACTATAAAGTCTTTTTTATTTCTCTCTTTTAATCGTCTGATAATCCGATTGTAAAATATTTGAATATACATCATAAAAATTAGGTAGAGTGAGTTTAGCAATGATAACATAATAAAAAGAGATTCGTTTGGGTTATAACAAGAATATATACATATATTTATAGCGAATTACACTTTAGAATTATTTCTGTAATAACTTTTTTGTAAATTATACCATCGCAACAAAAAAAAATCGTTTATTCATTTGTTTGATTAATCATTAAGGCTTTGATAATTATATTTCTCAACAGAAATTAAAAGTCCTGCATTTTAATAACGCTTGGAATTCAGTTTTTATCGTGCGCGTGGTCAAATTCTAAAACAAACTTGATCTGCGTGCAGTAATATGTTGATAGCCATAATTTAATTTAATTCAGTAGCCATAACTATTGCAGTCTCTGAAATCTAGGTTTTTATGCGGAAGAACAGACATTTCACAGAATGTTATAATACCCTTCTACACTAGGGCAAGCGGGTATAAAACCCAAATAGACAAAGTCTAGAAAATTTACTTTTGAAGAAATTGAATATATTAAAAGTATAAAAAAGTTTATAATTTCAACGATATGAGTTAATTATCAGTAAAGGTAAAATAGATGACTGCGTTAACGATTGTCTTCAAATGTACGTACATATAAAACAAAATAAATGCACATTTTTTTTGGTTCAATTTGTTCACCTTAATTCAAAATAATGCAATCAAGCTGTTCAAGAAATACCTTTAATTTGTTAACTAGTGTGCATCGCATTTTGTTGTTTACTGTTATTGTCGCTGCCACTGATGAGTTAATGCTGCCAGCAGATATTAGCTGTGCCACTAGAATTGCACACAGGCAAGAGCATACACAAACACAGCAACTCACACACACACACACACACACACACACACACACGCACACACGCACACACGCACACGCACAGAAGTAGCCGCAGAGAAGCCAATGTCATGTTCGCTGTCCATTTGCGTGAACCTCATGCAGCATGTGTCTCATGTTTTGGTCGCATAGAGATTTGCATGGGTTATTAACTGGGGCCAATTGGTCCGGAGTTGGAGGTGGTGGAAGGGGGGAGCTGATTCGTACGCGTCTGCGGTTGCGTTTTGTTGACAATTTGTAGTGTAATTAATTGAAGCCGAAATTAATAAAAGCCAGCAGCAGCAGCAACAACAAGATGCTAAAAGGAGAGGGAGGAGGTGCAAATTGTGCAAACCGATGACGACAGCGCTGCTGGGGATTACAGCTGGCAGCGCGACTGATACATAATGTTAAATGACTTAAATGTTGACGGCCAAAAGACAAAAACAACAACAACAAACAACAACAGCAGCGACGGCGGCTGCGGCGACGGGTAACAAAAAATGGGCAATCACAAGTCAAAATCACGTTTCAATGAACAAAACAGACACAAAGCAGCGCCAACAGTCGCCGCTGCCATCGCTCACGACCAACTTGGCCAAGAGATATACGAGTATCTCTGCTGGCCGGGGCCCAGTCTGACGCTTTGACTTTTGCATCGGCGATGGCGTCGCAGTTTGCCACCTCTTGCCTTCCCTATGATTTGTTATGCTTTGTCAATGGAACAGCCAGACAGACAAACAGACAGGCAGACAGACAGACAAACAGCCAGGCAGGCAGGCAAGCAGGCAGCAGCCGGTGAATGCGTATTAATTTGAACACACGATTAGTTCTCGATTATAATAGCGCATTTTATTATGCCTCTTTTTCAATGGAGAAACAAGACGCGGATTAATTTTCAAGTTGTCAGTCAATTTATTGTGTCATTAGCTAATCCAGACAATGCTGCAAAACTTATTAATATAGCCTGACATAGAAGTGGATTGTGTAATTCGTGTCGGGCAACAATTTTATGAATTTTTAAGGCACATAAGAAATTTAGACAATGTTCTATCTAGGCAAATGCCTTTCTTAAGAGTACTTTGAATGTATCCGGCTATTTAAATGTGATTATAAAATGAATATATTTTTTTATTTATTTAAAGGCAACTATGATCAGTCGACTGTCTAAAACAATTAACTAACCTAATTGTTTGTAAGTTTTGATTTGAAAGTATAAAAATAAGAATAAATTAAAGGTAAAAACTTAAATAAGAAGAAAAGAGTTTAATTAGAATTTATTGGATTCAAACTGGGGCAAACAAGAAAGAGCCAATCCAACATTTGTTGCGAAGGATTGGGAAACCCCAGAACAAACCAATGAGATCAGATATATAATAAGTACATTTTCAATAATCCAGTTGAAGTTTTAAGCTATTGCATTGCATTAAAAATGTAATAGCCATGGCTAAGGCAATATATTAATGATATAAACCTTTAAATTTTGGTTTAGTTAAAAAAAATATGTAACTTATATTGCCCGAAAATTTGTCTTTCTTGCATTTTATATACGAGGGTCGTTTGATAAGTCCGTGACTTTTTGTATTTGCCGCGCACCTGCTCTAAATACAACACTGCTCCTGTCAGCAGTTATCGATTAACAGCTGACTGTAAAATTTTGAGAAAGCTGCATTTTTTGGTTTGCGTTTTATAGGCATTGAAAGCAGACGATCTCGTGAATTTTAACGAAAATGGAAACAAGTGAATTTCGTGTCAGCATGGCAAAATTTCATAAATTGGGCTACGAACTGCTACCCCATCCAGCATATTCTCCAGATTTAGCCCCCTGTGACTATTTTTTGTTTCCAAACATGAAGAAATGGCTCGGCGGTAAGAGATTCGGGTCATCACAGAAACAAACGACTATTTTGAGGGCCTTGAGAAAACCTATTATTTGGAAGGAATAAAAAAATTGGAAAAACGCTGGACTAAATGTATAGAGCTAAAAGGAGATTATGTTGAGAAATAAAACGCTTCTTTGACGAAAAAAATATATTTTATTCAAAAAGTCACGGACTTATCAAACGACCCTCGTATTACAACTCTTTTGTCTACGTTTAAGATTCGGATTTATGGAATCACAGTGCCAATGAAACTGTTTACAAATTCTTATGTCAGGTTTTAGATTTACGATAAGGCTGGGATCTAATCGATACAATTAAATTCAAAGAAGACCATCAAGAAGTATTTATGGCAAATGTGTACAAAATGTTGTTCTGATTTCAATATTGTTAATATTTCAATATTGTCTTCAACTATTTGTGGACGGTTGCCGACAACTTTGATATCTCTAACTGTGGAATCTTGTCAACACTTGGAAAGTATCGTTAATCATTAAATATAATTTAAAGTTGTATAATTATTTATTATTTGCATTATATTTTAATCTGCCCGATTCTCAAAATCAACGAATTTCCAGTTTACCCTATTGCTGTTCTTTAACATATTGAGTCATCCTAACATCCTTTTTTAGTTTCTATTTGCAACAATCATTCAAGTTTCCCTCAGTGTATTCAATGAATTTTGTCTGCACTCTTCTAAACAAGGTAGCCAAGTAAACTTTACAAACTGCGAACTTACTACGCCATTCATAAATTAGAAATATGCACTTAATTCATGAGCTCAGCGCCCACATGCCCAAAAACCAAGAGACACTCTCTAGGCGACCGTCACTTATGCAAATCAAATGTGAATAAAATGAGAAGATAGATTCGAATGAAAATGCGCTTGAAATTAATTGAAAACAACAGCAACAACAACAACAAGAAAAACAACTTAATCGCACGGCATTTCCGCTCGGCAGTTGGTTCGGACTTGGCTAGAGATCTCATGAGCAGCTAGCAGCTTCCACTTCCCCAAAGAAACAATGAATGAACGAATGAATGAAATGAGTTGGTCGTAGAAACCCAAAGCTGGTGCAGGTGGTTGTTGCTGGGATTCAAAGTTGGTCGCGTGGGCGGCATTTCGAGTGTATTTCCGCTTGAAAGCGGCAATAACAATATTTGTAATAATAAATTTACGTAAAAATATAAATAAAATCAACGTCGACGAGGACGCCCCCGCATGATAAAGGCGACCCAGCGCCAACGCACAACAGCGCAGTTAACCGGCGACGCCAACAACTTGTCAAGAAGCTGGCCCAGAGCGATGCTCACAATTAGCCAGCACAGCGAGACAGAGAGAGGGAGATAGTGAGGGAGAGAGTGAGAGAGAGACTGAAACTGAGACTGACAGACTGAGACTGGGTTTGCTTTCTCAACGCTTTCCCAAAGCGGACCGTAAATGGTCCGCTTGACGTATCCGACTTCCTAAGCGGGCACGAGAGCTGAGAGCGCGCGCGCACGCTCTTCGAGTGCCTCCCCGGCGATTCATAGACTCATAGACTCATCGACTTGGACTCGCGATTTCGTTGCCATATTAAGGCAACGCGATTTTGCAGGCGGGTAATTAAAAGTCGCAGTCAAAGTCGCAGTCGAAGTCGATGCTTAGAACACTCATTTGCATAAGCAATTTGCCACGAGACAGAGGCGTCGCTTGCGGCGGGGTAAATGAAGTTGTAAAACTTCAAAATAGTATTCAATTTTCAATGGTAATAATACTAAATTTTCATTAAAATTAAAATAAATTTTTTATATCTTTTGATAGTTTGCATGGCGAAGAAATTAAAAGCGGCTTATCGCGGCTGCAGATTAGCATGCAAATCAAGCTAGCGAACAACTTCTTAATTATAACTTAGTGTTTATTTTAATACGCCCCCTCCAGCCATGGTCTCGGGCAGACAGAGCATACAACAAAGTGAACAACAAGCAACAAAAGCAACATAAAATTGTGACGTTTGTTTTTTTAATTACGCCCCATTTGGTCATGTGTTCCTGTCTTCGGACCTGGCCATAGATTAAGTTGTCAGCGTACGGCCAATTTGTACATAAGTATATTTGTATGTATATGTATTTATGTACCCGTAGTGTGTAGCACAGTGTGGACAATTCGCACGCAAATCAAATTAATGTTGCATGCTCGGCTGCGATGACCTTGCGACATGAACGAATTTCTGCTACTTAAGCGCACTTCCACAGCCGGCGATGCCGTTGAGAAATTATAATCAAATTTAACTGTTGTCATCATGCTTTATTTCTATATGTCTCGAAGAACAATCGCACGCGGATGGACGGACAGACATGAAATGAACATTCAGTCAGCTGCTGCCGGGCACTCGCAACACTCACTCAACACACACTCGTTCGCTCCGGTCGATCACTCAGTCAGCTGGCCAGCAATTTGTCGACACAATATTCACGAGCAGTGAATATGGGTATGTATGGCGAATGGGTGTGTGAGTAGTGTGACGCGCACTCACGAATGCCGTCATTCAACTGGTTTTGCCTGCAGGAGCAAATCCATTTTAGCAATTGCTGTTGCCAGTTAATTATAATTATTACTTACTATATAATCCCATCGTCCGATTCTGTTTCATAACCACATCGAATTTCTAATGCCAACCTCTGATGGGAGAACAATTCCGATCTAATTGATGGATTTGTTTATGGATTTGAACAAGATGTTGCCGGCAAATTGTGTGATTTATTTCACTGATTTATTTGCACACACTGATTTATCTTTTAATTGCAATCGACACATTCAATTTCAAGTAGTTTCTTTGTCAGGCTAGCGATGAATAGTTGAAATTCAATTGCTAATGGGGACCCATAGAAATTCTGGGTCTCTCCACTATCGGCTTCCTTGAAATTCCTGAAATCTCAGCGCGATTAGCTCAGCTGATTCTGTTAGGCTCATTGTTAGTTTAAGTTAATGTGTGACAAACAAAGTTCCTGTGTGATTGGTAAATCTATTTTTTACTGAAAAGTAAAGACTGTCGCTTTCTTTTCTAGTTGGCACACTTTATTTTTGAGTGTTGGTGATGCATTTTCTCACTTCGCTTTTATAATTATCGATATCGATTAAATAGTTACATTGCTCTGTTAAGTAAACATATGTTTTAAGGCAATTTTACTTACGCTGTTAACTTAACATGTGTTTTGGTTTGTTTTGATTGAGTATTTTTTGGTATAAAGTGACTAAGTCTTCCTCCCGTTGGGATTTTAGTATAACTAATTAGAATGAGTAATATCTTAGGCTTGTTCAATTCCCGCACTACCGAATATCTATTCATATTTTAAAATACATTTAACAGATTCCGCATTATGTCACAAACTGTGACCTATTGTACAATACACAGAAAATACTCAACACAATTAAGTTATTATTTATCATTGGCGGAGTAGAATGGAAGAACAAACATGGCTATGCGATCATCGATCGTTTTTGTGAGCAGTATCTAGTTTATGCTCTCGAGATGCTCCCCCCCACCCCCCACTTGACGACTCCACAAGCGAAGTTCAAAAATCGCGCTTGAAATCTTGAAGGCAGCCACAAATTAACATACACTGAGCCATAACAATGTTTGACTGATATAAATGAATGTCAAACGACGCAGCTAACATAAATAAAAAATTAACAATAAATTTAAATAAATAACTGCCTGGCAATATTAGATCATACCCAGCACGAGTAGGAGAGTAACAGACTGAGAGCGAGAGAGATGCACAAAGAAATCTCAGTGAGCCTCCACTCGAAATGAAAACGAAAATGTGCACAGAATTTTCGTTTGGTATCCAAAAAAAAAAGCGACTCAAGAGCGCATCGAATCGAGACGAGGCACAACATGACAAGGCGAAACGAGTTGAGTGAAACGAGCGACAGAGAGAGAGAGAGAGAGACCCGATCGACCGGCCTGCCAACGCAGAGACACCCACACAAGCTGAGTGAAACGAGTGGGTGAGTGGGTGAGTGCGCGACGAGAGAACTGGTTTCTCTTGCTCAGAGGCTGATCTCGGCCTCCTCGGCTCGGCTCGGCTTCAATGACAATGCGCTCTGCGCTGAGCTCCACACTGAGCTGTGTTGGCGGTGGCAGTGGGTTTAGCGGTTTATTGGTCGGCCAACCGACCGCCCGACCAACCTAACGACCGACTCGAGCCGCGTATCTGTAAGATACAAGCAACGAGCGTAAAGTGCTGCTTTTTAATGCCGCATTTCATTCATTGATCGTTTCAATAGCGCGCCGCACGCTCAGCTCGGCGCAACAGACAAGTGTGTTGTGCCTGTGCCGGTCCCGGTTCCGTTCTCTTGTGGCCAGTGCGAGTGTTATTGTGTGGGCATCACAAGCCAAGTCAAGAAACCACCAAGAAGCCAATAAGCCTACTCATACGCACGTTGGCCCAGCCTGGCCTGCCTGCCCGCCCTGCTAACGGAGTCAAAGCCAAGTGCCTCTGCTGCTGCTGCTGCCCAAGATAGACACACTTGGAGCGAGTGGACGACATTGACGGGTGACGACGACAGCGACAGCGACGGCGCCGGCGACGTTGACAAACGCTGCTCACTCAGTGCATAGCGGACAGGCGCAGCAAGCGGACGCAGCACGTTCGAGGCAGGAGATGCTGACGCAGACGCAGACATAGAAGCACCTTTCTCCAAGCAACAGCGCAGCGCGGACTCGTGTATTTTTGTGCGCCAACTCGGGTTATTGGATACAGATACAGCTACAGATACAGATACAGATGCATAGATACACAGCAGCCGCATCGCGCGTACTCACGGATATTTTTAGCAGCCGGCCTCACACACTGCCACACACACACACACACACTCACACACACACAGACACACACTCTCTTTCTCTCTCGCTCGCTGACACACGCGGCTCGCACGTTTTGGAAAAACTGTTCTTCGCGGCTGCTTGCAGTGCGTATCCATCAGATACTTTTGCTTGCCCATCGCGAATCACAACACAATAGTGAACAAATCCCCAAAAAGTGAAGTTAAATTCAGAAATTCAAACCAAGCCCAGAAACAACTTCAAACTAGTTGGCCGGGCGCAAGTTCGAGGAAATAAAATAAAAATCAAAACAAATTTATTTTTGTTGTGTGTTAATCGGCCAAAATTATGCATGAGGCAAGCGTAAATCTAAAATAGAGTCTCAAAAAAAAAACAAAAAACTGAAAACAAATTCTATGACTAATTAGTTGATGCTGTGGAATTTAAATTGAAACTCGAAATTGAATTCGTTAAAAAATGCATGAAACAAAATTCATTATAATGCCCAAGCCAATCTCAATTAAAGTGTTCGCACAGTGTTAAAAGTTGATTCGAAAATGAATTCAAAATAAATACAACTCAGAAACTGAGGAACATCGAGTGAAAAGATACGAAAACTCGCAGACTTTTTTTTGGATTTATGAAATCAAAAAGGTAAATAAATGTCTGCACATACTACATACATACATATATAAACTCGTATAGCACTGTGCTCCCTGTTGCTGTTGTTGTTGTAGTATTAATAAAAATAGACAAGTTCGAAAGATGCGGGAGGGAGCGCGGTAAAGGGAGGGCGCTAGGGGCACCCTAGTCGGAGTGCGTCGCGGTGGCAGGCGACGCATTTATTTGCCCGAGGTGTTGAAAACTTTTGCCTCATCTTCTTCCCCTTCCCCTGTGTAACTTGTCAACAGTTTTAATGTTATGCCCAGGAGGAGACGGAGGGCAACGAAATTGATTTTAATTCTGCACCGCCAAAAGAGAATAAAAATCATTAACTTAGGGTATCTTCTCGTCTGTCATACGATTCGTGTGAAATTTCTATTTATTTAACTACTCGTCCATTATTCATTTGGCTCGATTTAGCAAACGTTTTTATGAGTTTCTCGCATGAGTCTTGTAAACAAACCTCTGAAAATACAATTTGCCTGCAGTTAATCGACGATCGAGATTCGAATCTGGCAAGATTGGTAACGGAATAGTTCCATGGCCCCGTGACCCAAATATGAAATGAATGTGGGAACAGCTGGCGCTGTCTTCCCACTATTCGAGTCAAGAAGATGGAGATGGAAACAAAGGGAATTAGCCGAGAGGAGCAACCTGTCAAAAGTCTCGCAAATCAAAAAAATACGAAACAACAACAACATTCAAATGGGTAATACAAAACCACACGATGCTACCAAAATATCTACAGAGTGTGAGAGAGAAAGGGGAAGGGGGAGGGGAAGGTAGGAGGTACGGGGAGAATGGGTGAGCGGGAGAGTGGGAATTGCTTAGCAGCAGTGCCATCTCGCCGTGAAGGTAAACACAAACATATCACACATACGCAACGTGTGCCAATTTTAATAAACAAACTCAACTTAAATGGAAAATCAAACATAAATTCATGTGCGACGAGTCAACAGAAAACGAGACAAAGCAATGGTAAAAACAACAACAACAACAAGAACAACTGCCGCTGAAGCCATAAAACAAAAATTGAAAGATGCAAAAACGAAACGAAACAAAAAAAAAATGAATCAAAATGAATCCGAATCGGAACTTGCCGCAGGCTGACTAAAAATAACAAAGCCAATGGCAGCACACGAGACACACAACAACAAAGACCGCAGGCGACTCAGCGATGGCACGAGACAACAGAAGCAGCAGCAGCAGCAACAACA
This sequence comes from Zaprionus indianus, assembly GCA_018904595.1. NCBI lineage: Eukaryota > Metazoa > Arthropoda > Insecta > Diptera > Drosophilidae > Zaprionus > Zaprionus indianus. Next base: position 5,043,757 of record JAEIHA010000320.1, read on the forward strand.
ACAACAACAGCAACATGATAAAGAGCAGAAGCAGCGCAGAAGACGAGCCAAGCAGAAGATTTTGATGCCTTCCACAAAAAACAAATTAAGAATCACAAATCGAAAAAAAAAAGAAAAAATAGAGTGAAAAACCTGCATACAATAAAACCTAATTTTAGAGCTGTGGCAAAAACAGACAATCTGAGTCAGTCAGACTCCAAAGAGATATTCCTCCAGCGAGGGCAGTTTCAGCATTTGCTGCAAAAGAGTTAAACAATTAAATACAGTTCTTAAATTAGAAAAAAGAAAGTAGAGTAGATTCGTCGACTTTAAATAAATTATTAAATCTATACGAAGATCCTCAAGTTGTCTCTGACCTATTCACATATTTATGCATAACTATAGTCTTCATCCCTCGCTGTCGTTGATGATTCTCAAGTTGTCTCTGACTTTGATCCCTCATACTCGTTGATGATCCTCAAGTTGTCTGTGACCTTTTTACTTATCATCACTTTAGTCTTTATCCCTCTTTGATGATCCTCAATCTCAATGATCTGACCTATTCACATATCATACCTATAGTCTTTATTCCTTATTCCCGTTGTCTCTGTCTTTATCCCTCATTCTCGATGATGATCCTCGTGTTGTCTCTGACCTATTTACTTATTCTAACTTCGGTCTTTTTATTCCTCATTCCTGTTGATGATCCTCTAGTTGTCTTGACCTATTCACATATCATGACTTAAGTCTTTATCCCTTACTGTCGTTAATGATCCTCGCGTTGTCTCTGACCTATTCAATAATCAACTATAATCTCTTTTTATCTTTCATTCTTGTTGATGATCCCTAAGTTTTTTCTCCAACCTATTCACTTTAGCCTTTAGTCTTTATCCCTCACTCTCGTTGATGATCATCGAATTGTCTATGACCTATTCACTTATCATCACTTTAGTCTTTATCCCTCTTTGATGATCCTCAAGTTGTTTTTGACCTCTTCACAAATCATATCTATAGTCTTTATCCCTCATTCTTGTTGTTGATCCTCGAGTTGTCTAGGACATACACGTATTTGCCTATCATCACTTTAGTCTTTATCCCTTTTTGATGATCCTCAAATTGTTTTTGACCTCTTCACATATCATATCTATAGTCTTTATCCCTCATTCTCGTTAATGATCCTCAAGTTGTTTCTGACCTTTTCACTTTCACATTTTCACTGTGATCTTTATCCCTCATTTTTGTTGATGATCCTCGAGTTGTCTCTGACCTATTTACCATACATATCATGGCTTAATTCTTTATCTCCCACTTTCGTTGATGATCCTCATAACTATATTTTGTATAAATCACCCATTGATGATCCTCGTGTCGTCTCAGACCCATTCACTTATCATAATATTGATCTTTATCCCTCGTTCTCATTGATGTTCCTTTACTTTTCTCTGACCTATTCACTAATCATAACCATAATCTGTCTATATCCATCATTGTCGCAAATGAATCTCAGTTTTCTACCTTCTCCGTTCACTTTTGCAACTTTTGCAGCTTTTCTCGCATATTTGCCTGCATTTTTCTCCAGCAGACGCTTCATTTTCCATTTAACCGCACCCGACTGCCTTCCTCCCTCCCCCCTCTCTCTGTTATTCCAGCAACACATTCCCCTCCCCCGCTGCATCCCCCACTGCATCGCTTGTACAGCTCACTTTTGTGGCGTGCAGACAAGCGTGCAGAAAAAGTTCTAAATTTAATGGCTACACCTAAAAATGCAGTGACTGCAACTGGGCGAGGTATGCAGAGAGGGGCTGGGGGCTGGGGGCGGGGCTCGTCGGCGGTTTCAAGTGCACTTTGGACAGACAGCAGTTACTCCCTGCAGTAGCCGAAAAAAACGAAAAAAAGAAATGAGAAGAGCCCAAAAACTAAAGCAAAAACAAAAACAAAATTTTAAAACGAAACTCACCCATTTCTGCAGCCCGCCCCTGTCGCCCACCTCTTCACGCCTGGCCGCACGCACGGCGCGCCTTTTGTCTACTTTGTTGTAGTTGCTCCCCATGTGCATGAGGGGAGGAGAGGGGAACGAGGGAAATTGCATGTTTGTTTGTTTGTTTGTTCTGTTGCCCGTGCATTTCAATTGCTTTCGAACTGTGCCGTCGCGTAATTGAAAACTTAAGCAGCCAAAACAGACGCGCGCTTCAATGGCAAAATGTTCCAATCAGGAAAGGCGAGAAACTGCAAAAAGCCTGCCGCCGCATCGTGTGGTGCTTCCTACACATCCTGAGCCACGCCCCCGTCCTGGTGCTGTTGCTGTTTGTTCGACAACGTTTATTAGCCGCGAATACCTGTAATCGCATGCAATTTGTTGGCCCAGCACACGGAACTTGCTAATTTTCACGTCATTTTGGCGCCGCAAGCCGCGCTGAGCCGCAACCGCAAGCCAAGACCAGAAAGGGGCAGCAGTGGCAAGCGGCGTGGCGGGGTAGAAGGGTGAAGGGAGCAGACAGCCAGGTGCAATCATCAGCAGCGCTCTTAATTGCGCCTTGTTTCTTGCATGTCGCGCGAACTTTTTTGTGTGCAACGCCTTGCACTCAAGCCGCCCCTTCAAAAGAGTACATTAGCTGTGTGACTTGGGTTGTATACGAGAGAGTTTGGGGGTGGAAAGAATTAGGGAGTCTTGCAAATGATATAGATACTGTACTTGCCAAGGCAAACATAGTTAAGCTAAATAAATGTGAAGATATATTAAAAGTTAGTTTAGGAGTTTTTAATTTTTCCATCTGTTTCAGATAGATAACTTACTGACTAATTTATAGTCTTTATTATAGATTAAAAAATTGGCTTTTATTAAGTTATTACTACATATTTCCAAGTCAAAAAAATTAATATGAAATATGAATAACTTTATCAACGTTATTCAATTGATTTGTTCTTTGTGAGACAGAAAAGTCATTTGACAAGCCTTAGCAATATTCTCAGTATTTATGTTAAGATACACTCTATTATGTTAAGCCTCATGTTATCAAGTGTGACCTTATCGATATACTATTATAAGTTAATTAAGTTATCGGAAACCCTGTCGATGGGATAGTGTTGTACAACACAGGATTGAGAGAGCGTCACTATCGCATCGATAGAGCGTCACTACCGGTTAAGACAGCGAGGAAAGCACACGTTTATTAAAAAAACCTGAAGAACGCAATAAAAAGAAATTAACTCCACATATACATATGTTATAAAGAACGTATTTGGAAATCATTGCCAATCTTTTAAACCAAACTTTTCAGTATACCCAACCTTTTGCGCACTCTTCCCATTAAACCTCAACCATTTTTGTTTTGTTCTTAGGGCATTGCCAAGTCGTTGTTACCTCAGTCGAGCCTTTTAGCATTTCATGTTTTAATTCAACTAACGTCGCGTGGCAGGAAACTAATTGCCATGTTAATCACGAGGCAAGAAAAGCCGCGCCGCACGAACAACAAAACAAAGTGAATTCGCGGCAAGAACGTGCAGAAAGTGGCGGAGAATTTGGCGTAGCTTTAGCAAATCTCTGGACATTTAGATTAGACGAATCTACTACAAATACACGTAGTAAACAAGCCGAGTAGACACGCCGTGTAAGACAAGAAAAGTCGTACGATAACTGGAGAGATAACTGGAACGCGCTGCTCCTGCTGACTGCACACACACACGGATCGGACGGCGCGATTAACGGCAAATGATGAAAAGTGCATACCAGTTCGATCCACAACAACAACAACAGCAACAACGGGCAGTACTTGTTTTGCGTCTGGCTATGGTCAGAGCTATGCAACAAGTGGCAGGCAACGGCAACAGCGACTGGGCCGGGCCAGGCCAGAATCTGTTGCCAATTTTGGCAATCTGCACTAAATTGTCCATTTAAGTGAACCTGACATGCTCCGGACGATGATTGCAATCAATCTGCGCAGATTTACACCTCGCCGAGGCGGCAATTTATGAGGCCAAGGCACACACAAACACACTAACACACACACACATACACACTTGGCAAGGGCGTTGGCATCGATGCAGAAACATTCGACTCTGGGCTTAGGCGGTTGCAACTTGTTGTTGCTCTTGTTGCTGCTGCTGCTGATGACGCTGTGTTGGCTTCGAATTACATTTCATGTAACTTAATTCTTGCATTAAAATGCATTCATTAACAATTTCCATTTTTCCATTCGCTTCGCCTCCTCTCGTTTCACTCGACTCGCACCGCAACCGCAGGAAAGGCGAAGCAAAGGCAAAACAAGCGCAAATAAATAGAAAGAAAAGAAAATCAAATGAAGAGCAACAAATACTTGTGGCAAAAGTAATGTGAAATATTTGGTACAGTTGACCCGCCGCAACAACACACAGAAACTTTCCCAGCATTGTTGCATTTTCAATACAATCATTTCCAATTAGACATGCAACTTTGTCGGCTTCTGATGCTGGCAAAGAAGGATTTTATTTCGTTGCAAAGAATTTATGATACATTTTTAACTGATTTTTGCATAGATAAAGTTAAACTTCATTGGCATGTTATTTTTTTTTCTACAATAGTTTACAATAAACCAAAATTAAATTTTTGAGATTTGTTTGAATGGTTTACAGTGGAGTGAACTACAACAATTATGTATTTTGGCTTAGGTTTTAAAACGCAGTTTTTTTTATGTATTGATGGGAAACATAAATATCAGACAAAACTTAATACTATAAACTCGATTATTTTGACAAGTTCTTATTTAAAATAATTTCCACTCCCAAAAAGTCTCAAATTTCTTGTCTGTGGGATTAATTCGTCATGGCAAAGTGAATTGCGCAGAATCAGAATAAAATAAATCGTTACTCAAATTCATCAACATTTTCGATTATGTTAAAGCCACTACGATAGATTCAAACGTATTGTCGATATCGATTGTTGTCTGTTGCATTAATTCGTCATGGCAAAGTGAATTGCGCAGAAACAGAATAAAATAAATCGTTACTCAACACTTTCGATTATGTTAAAGCCACTACGATAGATTGAAACCTATTATCGATATCGATTGTACCCAGCCAAGAGATTGATGGCAATTTTAATTCGAATTGGCAATCAGAAATTATCGCAAAGTTTGCATCTCGCACTTGCCACTAACTTGAGGCAGCTTGAGGCGACTTTTTGGAATTGCGTAGTACTTGTGAATGGATCGGTGGCATCTGCGATTGTGCATTAGGCAAGCGAAGCGGGTACTAGCAGTTGTTCAAATTTGAAATCGAATTTAAAGTGAACCCTGCCCAAGACGGAATTTGTTTATGACTTTTTGGTCGCTGCGTTTTTCGGCTTCACTGGGTTTTATGACGGAAGCTAAGCCAAGCGACATGAAGGAACCACCCACACCACACCAGAGCACCTCCATCCACTCCGCACCGCACCACAACGAAGAACAGACGATAGCGAAGCACTCCGACTTCAGTTCAGTTCGCATAGGCAATTAGAACCGTTTACGGAAGTTGTCGGATGGGTTAGACAAGTTACGCTCGATTGGACATCGATTTTGACGGAGCATTCCAAATTTTTTCGTTTTCTGTTTGTTTCGTATTTTATTTTGGGCAATTCCAACAAATTGTTAATTGCTTTTGATTGCCGGGGCGGCTCACGGCCCACGCCTAAGCACAAGAAACTGTTGCCTCGAATTGAAACCGCTATCTGACTTGAACTTTCACTTCTTTGTCGTCTTTCCAGATGAAATCCAACACATACGAGCTGCACAACTACACGGAACTACACATGGAGTTGGACAGCGATCGGAAAGCGACGGAGGTGAAGGATGCCATAGATGCGCCAGGATTGCGCAAGCGCAAGGCCACCAATGCCACAAGTAGTCGACATGGCGAGAAGTATTCTTTGCGCCAGAAGCGACAGAAGCGCAGTCTTGGCGAACTGGCATCTTCTCAGCCGCCATCGCCCGCAGACGAAGCGCAGCCGGAGACAGCAGCAGCAACAACGACGGCTGCACGCAAAACAAGGGGCAGCGGGAAGAGTCCGGCCAAGACGAAAGCGCCGCCGCTTAGCAAGTATCGCCGCAAGACAGCGAATGCCAGGGAGCGCACCCGAATGCGTGAGATCAATATGGCTTTCGAGCAGCTGCGTCATTGCGTGCCACAGTCCATAACGGGCGAGGATGCGGCCAATACCAACGAGAAGCTGACGAAAATCACCACACTGCGGCTGGCCATGAAGTACATTGGCATGCTCAGCGAATCTCTGCAGGATCCTAGCTACGAGAGTGAGTTCCTAGTTGAGTGCCTGCGCGAAAGTGCAAACCGTGAGGCACACGTTAGCCTGGACACGGAACCGGAGGCGGAACCTGAGTACGAGCCGGAACTGGCGCCGACTCCGCCAGCCAAACCCAAGAAACAGACAAAGGGCAGCAAAAAGACAACGGGAAAGCGACAAAGCAAAGCCGCCAAAGCAACCAACGCGACTGCGAGTAGTTCACCCGAATCGTGCTACGCCTCTTCGTCCGTCGGCTCGCCCGCCTTTTGTGCAGCGGCCTGTTCACCCAGCTCGGCGTATGCGTCGCTCTCCTCGTCCGCCTCCTCCAGCAGCAGTAGCGGTGGCAGCATCAATGGTAGTGCACCCATTGATGCGGATAGTTTGCTGGACATGCGGGCACTAAGTGAACTGAATACCCTGCTGATGGAATCGGATAGCGAGTCAATGCCATGCCTTGATCCGCACGTGAATACCAATGCTTATCACAGTCTATTGGCCACAGCCGGCTCGGGGTTGCCCGCCCGCGGTGATCTGCCTATTTCAATGCATTCGCCCCTGGACAAACCCGACGTGGAGCTGAGTCTGCGGCTGCTCGATCATTCAACGGACTCCTTTGACTTTGCCACCGACCAACAGCCTTCAGCTTGCATCAGTCCTCTGGCCACACTGGACAGCTATCATCCGTTTTCGGATCTGTTGCACGGCGAGTTTCCCGACATATTTCTCGCGTGATCGGGACCAGCTCAAACTGTTTTAGTGTATTTATTGATAGTTTCATATTTTTAATTACATCTTCATATTGATAATTTGTTACTTTGTGCATCTAAGTTTAACCTAGTTCGTATACGCAATAATTTAACCTCATTCTAGCATTAGTGTACATCGGAATTCATCGTGTCATAGCAGGCAGACAGCGAACTCGCACAGCAGACAGGCCATGTTCATTTTGCGTGTGTATTGGCGATGCGTTATTGTATATCGATATGGGAAGCATATTGAACATCGATATTGAACTTTAGTATTTTTTACTTTAAATACTTTAGCAAACATCGCCTGACTGCTCAACGATAATTGATTATTCGTTAATCGATGTGTCGTCAGTACCGCGCGCATTTCTTACTTCATTGATAACCAAATTAGTCAACTAAGCATTGCAATCGTACAATTTTCAAATGTTTTTGTAAATAAATCACAAATGTTGTTCAAACTCTATGCTCAAATTCCATAAACAAAACTAAATTATTCTTAAATCCTCACGAAATTCAACGTCTTAGTAACAATGGTAGTTATAGATTACGAAACAGAATATCCCGAAGCCTTCAAAATTCTCAAGCCGTTCATGCTAACGGAAGAAAAATTACTGACCATACGAAACAGCATAATGAAAGAAATTTTCGCCGGCCTGGCAGTGGCCACGCACGCCAAGTCGTCGATACCCTGCCCTCTCAGCTATGTACAGCATCTACCGTCGGGAAACGAGCGCGGTCGATTTCTAGCCCTGGAAATGTGGCCGACCAATTGTCGCATTATGTTGGTGAAGTTTAGCAGCGAAACTGACATCTACATGAGCTCAAAATGTGTCATCGTGCCCCACACCGTGGCCGGAGCAAAAGGCACAAAGTTGTTCGATTTTCTTGCCGCGAACATCGCTCAGTTTGTTAAAGAAAAGAAAGTCGAGAAGGATAACCTGCCAATGGGCATAGCCTTTGCCTTTGCACTAAACAAACTGTCGCTCGATGTGGGCATCCTTGAGGCGTGGACCAAGGGCTATGGTGCCACAGGAGCTGTTGGTAAAGACGTGGTTCAGCTGCTGCGCAATGCATTGAAAAATCACGCAGATATTTCTGTTAACCTGGTAGCCATTATCAACATTTCAGCCGGAACACTCATGGCGTTGGCATGGTCGAAGACCACTTGCAAGTTGGGTCTCATCATCGGCACCGTCACCAATGCGGCCTATGTAGAACAGAGCTCTTTGTGCGAGAGGTACGAAGGCGATGAGAATTTGCCGCTGATGATCATCAACACAGAGTGGGGCAACTTCGGGGCAAACGGCCATTTGGAATTCATACGCAACGACTTCGATAAATTGGTTGACACCGCATCCTATAATCCGGGCGTAAGGCTGTACGAGAAATGTATTAGCACACTGTACCTCGGCGAGCTGGTGCGCACCATTATCGTACGCCTCATGAAGATGGGCGTCATGTTCAAGACATACAATATGGACTATATCGGCATTAGCTGGAAAATGGAAATGAAATCGCTGATAGAAGTCGAATCCGATCCTCCGGGAGTGTACACGAAGGCTCAGGCAGTTATGGATAAGTTTCGCATGAAAAATTGCGATGAACAAGATCTGGCCATGTTTCGGTTCATCTGTCAAACGGTCACCGATCGGTCTGCCATGCTTGTAGCCGCCGGACTCGCCGCATTGATCAATCACATGAACTATCCTTTCATAACGATAGCAGTCGATGGCGGTATTTATCGACTGTACCCTCGATATCAGAAGGTGCTCAACAAGACCACCCGTCAATTGTGCAATGCGCATAATGATTTCGAAATTGTCGTTTCCGAGGACAGTCCTGGTGTAGGAGCGGCAATAGTTGCCGGTCAAACTGTCGGCCTAGCAACCGGGTCGATATTGCGAATATAAAATTAATCATGAATTATTATGGTGTTTGTTTATAATCATAGACCTCAATTTCTTATCTAATATCGTAACATTCAATTTTCCATTTGAAAGGTTCTTTTGGTTTGGAACTATCCCCAATACTTCAGAATTCTTCACGCCAGCGTTGCAGCACTATCGATACTCAAAGCCGCACTTCGAGAAGAGCTTGGCAGGTCTCAAATACAATACATAAAATATAATTAATGAAATTAAATTATAAATGGTGACAATATATAAAACGGCTGTGTAAAATTTTGATTTTTCTAGTAGGACAAAACAAAAAAAAAAAATCGGCTATATACGTTGATACTCTTACTAATCGGTTAATCGGATTTAAAATGTTGGAAAAAAATTCTACAGAATCTTTTAAATGGATCTAGTTGTCATGAAAGCTTTCAAAGACTCAGGTCTTTGATATTTATGTTTTCAAAATTTTAGAAAGTTATTTATTTAGTTTTTATTTTTAATTCGCTTCGACAACTTCAAAATTTCCAGTTAAAACCAGCTGGCAGAAATATATACACCAAGATGCCCCCATTGATGCAACAAAAGTATCCCGCAGCTTTTGATATATGCTCCAAGTTTTATTTAACAGACCAACAGATGGCCGAAATTGTGATACGATTAACTAAGGAGCTCTCTATGGGATTGGCCAGGGACACACATCCGCGAGCGGTGGTCAAGTGTTTCATTACCCACGTGCAGGAGTTGCCGAGTGGCAAAGAGAATGGAAAGTTTTTGGCCATCGACTTGGGTGGCACAAATTTCCGTGTACTCCTGATCACGCTGGATAGCGGATCAATTGACACCATATCGAAAGATTATTGTATGGACCAATGCCTTATAGAAGGTCCCGGAAAGGCTCTTTTCGATTTCATTGCTCTCTGCCTTGCGGATTTCTGCAAGGACAACGGAGTTGAACGCGATAACCTCCCATTGGGCTTTACTTTCTCGTTCCCGGTGCAGCAGTTGGCCCTCGACAAGGGTATTCTAGTCACCTGGACAAAGGGCTTTAAGTGTGATGGAGTTGTTGGCAAGAATGTTGTCGAGCTCTTGCAGGATGCGATCAATCGTCGCGGCGATGTCAAAGTTAATATCGTGGCGGTTCTCAACGATACGACTGGTACACTGATGTCCTGCGCATATGATTATCCCACGTGTCGCATTGGCCTGATTGTCGGTACCGGCAGCAACGCGTGTTACATTGAAAAGACGATCAATACGGAGATGTTTGAGGGGTATCAGACAGCCGCTAAGCCAAATATGCTCGTCAATTGTGAGTTAGGGGCGTTCGGGGATAACGGTGTGCTAGACTTTATTCGTACCGATATCGATAAAGCAGTGGACAGAATAACTGTAAATCCCAAGAAGCAAACATTCGAGAAGTGCATATCTGGAATGTATCTGGGCGAAACAGTACGTCAAATTATCGTCCGCCTGATGGAGAAGGGTGCGATATTTAAAGGGCAAAGTTCGCAGCAAATTCATAAAAAATGGAGCTTTCACACATCGTACATATCGGAAATCGAGTCCGATCCGCCCGATACTTTTAACCAAGGCGCATTGATAATGGATCGCTTGGGCATACGAACGACCAACAAACAAGACTTGGGATGCCTGCGCTATATTTGCGAGACTATTTCGACGCGATCTGCTAAGTTAACAGCGTGTGCTCTTACTTGTTTAATCCAAAAAATGAACCTGAAAGTTTTAGTGATCGGCGTTGATGGCGGGGTCTATCGTTATCACCCTTTTTATCACAAGCTTTTAACCGATAATATAAATATGCTTTTGAAGGGATCAGTTAAATTTGAGATAGTACTATCTGAGGATGGTTCGGGGCGAGGTGCTGCATTGATAGCTGCCACAGGTATGAAAGGAAAGTAAAACATGTAGTTGGCAGTATATTTTAAATAAAAGACAAATAAATAAATAAGTACTGTATCACTTTGCTTTTGATGTATAACACAACACAACACAATGCTTGCTGTTCGGTTACTCATACTTAACAGAATGTTACAGAAGCCGAAAAGAAACAGCTGATTTTGACTCCTCAACTTAACAGCATTTGCTCCTCAGTATACGACAGCAATCCCGCAAACCAGAAATAATTTCTATTCAATAAAATCAAGAATCTCCACTGCCCGCAAATTGCATTTTTTTGCAATGAAGCTCAAAAACTCAGAATAGGCTACTCCGAGTTTTCATCTGTCATCTAACATTTATTTACTCAAATGGCACTGTGTTCTAGACTCTCTGCGATTCGACGTTAACCAACACTAACACGCATTTGCTGTACTAAAAAGATAACACCACATAAATAAAAAACATTAAACAATGCCTGAACAGACTGAATCAAGTCCAAAACTAAATGTAAGCAGTGAGGTAAAGAGCCCAACTTACGATTTAACCAAATTCCGGCTTAAACGGATACTTAATAATAATAGTAAATCGAAAAGTATAACCCTACTTGGCACTTTCCCGGATTTGTCAGAAACTGACGCGGCAATTGTTGTTTTTGAGAAAAATGGTAAATAAACAAAGCAAAATAATATATGTATGAAGGCACGTATATGATTTTAGTTTATGATTTTCCCTCTAGCTTATCGAGAAAGCGATGTGGCGACCGAAGAGTCTACTGCGCCGGAGTCTAAGCCAAGCTATTTCAGTACCGAACTAAAGGTGCGGACCGACTTCATTAACAATATTTACGGCAGCTTCCAGTGTGTTCCTAGCCAAGAGCTATGTGGTATGAGCGGTGAATTAATGTTTTCAATATATACATATATACTATATTGTTTTCTTTTCGACAACAGCTGTTAAGAGCACGGTGATTTATCCAGCCACGGAGAAACACATCGAAAAATATTCCATTTGCCAGAAGTACTTGATCGATGAAACTCCTGATCTCTATGAAACTGTCACATTACCCTACATTACCTCAAGTCAATTCTCGCTAGATTGGGTCTACAACATTCTCGACCATAAGCAGGAAACAGAACGTATTGTCTTCGAAGACAAGGATCCAGAAACTGGATTCATATTACTTCCGGATCTCAAGTGGGATGGTCGCAATGTAGAAAACCTCTATCTGTTGGGCATAGTTCGCCAGCGTGATATCAAATCCTTACGTGATATCAATGCAAGCCATTTACCATTACTACGCAACCTACGGCAATCGGCTAAGCAGGCAATACATGAGAAATACGGAGTAAATCCCTTCCAGTTGCGCATGTACTTCCATTACCAACCATCGTTCTACCACCTGCATGTGCACATAAACCCCATCCGGAATGATGCTCCCGGCATTTGGTGTGAGAAGTCGCATATGTTGGACACAGTCATTAACAATTTGGAACTTGTACCGGACTACTATCAACGAGCCACATTGCCGTTTGTGTTGTATGAGGGTAACAAATTACTGGATCTGTATGACGAAAAGTTAACTGTGCGCAAGGCACCGTTGGCCAACGAGAGCAAGGCACCTGAGGATGCCACAGAGGTAGCAGAAGAGGGATTTACAGACGAAGAGCCGGAAGAAGATACTCCTCAACGCAAACGCATTAAACTAAGTGCTCTTGAGGAGGAGGCGGCCACGCCGTGTGCCTAAACGAAGTACAAAGTAGAATTGAATAAATAATGTGAAAATGCTCAAATGTTTTTTGTCAGTTTTTCTTAGTTTTATTTTTATTGATAGTGTTGCTATGTTTGTTTTGTGTACTTGTATTTGTAATTGTGGCTGCTTTTTGCTACGTAGTTTGTCTCTGAATTATGCTCTTAATTGTTTTTAATTCCAATGAAATACGTACTTTCATTGCCCTTTGGCGATTCATTTTCTCTTTTTGTTTTTGATTAGGGCTAAATTTGATAAAAGCAAACATGGAAACAATGGTAGGTTTCAATTTTTCTAAAATCTCAACCAATCTTATAATGTCGTATTTATTTCATATAGTTTAGTAAGGACAAATATCAATTGTGAAAACATAGTCATTATAAACGGTACATATTACAAAATGATCATTACAAATTCAATCATGCTTGGTTGCCCGGGCTGGGAACTTTATTGTACCCATTTTCTTTTTTTGGGTGCCTAAATGCTATTTTTGAAATCGGAAATAATGTGGCCAGCTGCCATTGATGTTTTATGTTTCTTTTTTTGTTGTTACCTGTGGGTGTGTATTGGTTTTGTTTTATAATTTTACAGATTTGCGATTATGTTTTATAGCGTTGTCATCGAAAATGCCGAATTGCATTCGGTATTTCGAAAGTCTTGCTTAGCGAATGCTTCGATTTTATAAGCTCGTGTGTTTGTGTGTGTGTGTGTGGGTGTTAGGTGTGAGTGTGTGTGTATGAGTGTAGGATATACACATCGGAAATCTCTAGCCTGGAAGCCTTGTACAACATCTTTAAATATTCATACATACATAAATATCATTTCAATTATGTATATATATAAATGTATATATGCATATATAAATATATATGTGAACATATTTATAAGCCGGCGCACGTGTGCATACATATACAGCGACGTATGCACACATGCGATACAGATACATACATTTATATGGGGTATATAAAAATAACAAAAATAATAGTAGCAATAAAATTGTAGTGTATAATTATTTTTTCATTAATAAAAACAATGCGCACCACGTTGGCTTTGCCCGAATACTTTCATCATCTTCAATTGCTGTGACTGTTGCTGTTGTGGATCGGCGTGGCATCAGCATCGATATCCTGCTGACCCTGCTGAGCCTGCTGCTCCTGTGGCATGTACATCACAGCCGTGCTGGGAGATGTGTTAACCGACATACTGGTTGTCATCGTTTTGTCCGTATCCGAGATGGACCAATTGCGCTCCAGCTGCTCCAATGCGGCCATTGTTGCCGTTGTGGTGACACCAGCACCGGAACTCTCCGATCCAGCGCCATCGTTGAGTACGCCCGCACGCAGTGTCTCCTCAAGTAGCACCTGAATCTTCTCCTGATCATCCAGATGGACAAAACCCAGGCGCACCAGTTCGCTGGTCAAGTCAGCTGCTGTGTCCTCTTCGTTAACCTGACAAGTTAGCTGACGGTTCATCTTGTCGTCCATGCGTAGCAGTATTGTCATCAGTATATCGTTGCTGTCCTCCTTCTTCTTAACGCTGCACATCATGTTGACAATGCGACGTGATTCCGTGTCTACAGGCTCTGGTGTGGCCGACTTGACGGAGTCGGCACGTTCGGGTGAAGCAGCACGTGAACGAAAATGTGGTGGCTTTTTACCGCTGTACGTAACCAGCGGATAGACACCGTATTTAACATCCTCGACAAACTTCTCCAGCTTGTCGGCGCCGGGCACATCCGACAGCCTAAACTGGCGCTCATTGTTGCCGGACATCTTGAGCTGGGCCATAATCACATCCGGGTGATTATAGCGCTGCATCAGCCCATCGAAGGCCGTCTCGGAAAACATGGTTCGGTTGGCGGGCGAGAAGACCAGACAGTGGGCGGCCAGAAGTTTCAATGCGTGCACCTGCGAATATAACCCAAATTATAATCACTTTGTTTCACAGATCTATAAATCTATATATACGTTTATCGATTTAATCAGTAAAGACCTTAGTGGGTAACTCACCTCAAAGAGCAGTGGATGAAAGAGCAAATCGCTGGCACTTGGTCGATCCTGCGGCTGCGGATTGAGACATTTCAATATTAGATCGCGCTGCAGATCATTGTCTAGGCTATTGATTGTGCGCAATATGGTCTCCTCGTTGATGGCAGTCGGTTCGCTGTTGCTAGACTGAGGCTGTATCTCCAGGGCAGCCATTTCGAGAGCGCACATGCCAAAGGCGTAGATGTCAACGGCGGCGGTCAGTTGCTCCGCTGCACCATATTCGGGGGCCTGGAAATAGTGGACACCACGCTCTTGCCCCTGCTGCTGTTGCTTCCGTTCCGGCAGCTGGTCAAGTTGCTGGTGTCGCACGCTGTAATGCACCGCATCGGGAACGACAGAACCGATTTTGACCAGACCATTGTGCTGTATGAAAATGCTATCACAGGTTAGATTGCCATGAATGATGGGCGGCGTGCAGGAATGCAAATAACTGAGCGCGGAGAGGATCTGTGTGCACCAGCGGCGCCACGATTCGAGCGGCAGTCGCTTGGCATTACGCTTGGTGCGCTTGAGGAACTGTTTCAGCGATCCAGACGACATGTACTCTGTGATGAATATGACGCGCGGTCGCTCCGGCTGCTGAGTGTCCGTCCAGTAGCGATGAAATTTGACAATATTCTGATGGTCCAGTTGCAAGAGATTATCGAACACCTGACACATCTTGTCCTCTTGGGTTTTGAGCTCCTGCAGCTGGGCGTATTGCACCTCGTTCCAAACGACCTCGACACCTTCCTCGGTATCCATTGCCAGGTGCACACAATCAATGCCAGGCACATCGCGTTGATCGACCTCTTCGCGCCGCTTCAGCCAACGTCCGCATGGCGACTCCTCAAGTATTTCGCTTTCATCCTCCGAATCGTCCCCGGACTCACGCGGCGATGAGTCCACAGCCAAATTGCTGACAACACCGCCATCGACCGGTGCTGCTGTTATTGTACTCGAGGCGCCCACTATATGCGGTACAGCTGTGGAAGCCGGCTGTGTTGAGGAGGATTGCGGTGTTGCGGAAGCAGTTGTCAAATTGATGCCGCTGGCAGTGCCAGCGCCAGCGATGCCAGCTGCCGGATTACCTGCATTTGGATTCGGATTGGGATTGGAAATCGTTTCGTCCACGACGCTACCGCTGCTGCCGGCATTTGCTTGGCTATTTGACATTAGGGCGCGGTCGTCGTTTTGTTCCTCACAAAAGCAGTTTAACCGCTGTTGCCACTGTTACGCCTGCTGTTATTTTTCCTGTTGTTGTTGTTGCTCTAATTGTACTGTGTGTGTGTGTGCGTGTGTTTGGCGTCCACTTAAATGTTTAATTTACTTAAATTGTTCTTTACTTTCTGCTTAAAATTGTTCAAACTTGGATCTCTGTTTGCTCCAATCTAAACCTGTCGTTGCGTCGCTGCTGCCGCCGCCGCTCCACAGCCGCAACTTCTGCCCACACTCTACACACACAGCCACATACACACTCGTAGAAACACACACGCACACTTATAAACGCTGCACACTATCCGCCACCACCCTTCTCACTCGCACAACCGCTCTGCCTCTTCAGCCGTTGTTCAATAACACACTCTTTATCAACGAGCCTTTTTGATGCTATTTTTGTCCTTGATTGATGATGCCCTATATAGTAGCAGCTGCTTATAATTACTAACTACTTTTATTGGTCCTGATATGCAGCCGTTTAAGCTTGTTTAGGCTTTTTTTCACGCTTTTAAAACACCCAAAAAATGTGAGCAAATCGATGCATCGATGCTATCGATAATTACACGCCGATGTATCGGTATTAGTACATTCGATGTTTTCTGTGCTCATTTTAAGCGCTCCATGGTTACACCATGAAAATTTGTGACGTCATGTCTTGTGTACATTTCAATTATTGATATTAATTGTCGACTTACAAAAAAATAATTAAACCTTTCAAAAAATCCAAATTAATTAAAATTTTATCAATAAACATGTTTACAATGAACAACGGGGTGTTTTTCTATAATCGATTATAGTTCATAAACACTTATCGAAAACACAGCTGTCTTTCCTTTGAGTTATCGGAAAGCCGGCCTTCTTTATCATATTGCACTCGCGGCGTTTAAAAAATAAATTCGGTGCTGTTTATGTAGATTTATTTGTACATAAACATGGATAGCATTATTGGTCGCAGTCAGTTTGTTTCAGAGACAGCAAATCTATTTACAGATGAAAAGACAGCAACCGCACGCGCAAAGGTTTGTAATTGTAGCACAGTGACAGCACACTATGGAACTGAATTTCTTTAATATCCTTTGTTAAATTTTAGGTTGTTGAATGGTGTAATGAATTTGCGTTGTCAAATGCAACCAAAAAAGTTGAGCTACTCGTTAAAGTTCAGGAAATTGTCCTAGGCTCCTGTGTTGAGTTAGCTGAGGAGTTTTTGGAGCCAGTGTTGTCCCTGGCACACGATCAGAATCAAGAAGTCCGCAAGCAGGTCGTATCATTTGTTGAACAGACATGGTTGGTGTAAAAAGAGAGATGTTCATAACTTCATTCACAGTAACTATATTTATATGTTTTCTTTTATTCACAGTAAAGTCAAGGTGGAGCTGCTTCCATATGTGATAAATGTAATCTCAATGCTTCTCAGGGATAGCTCTGCACAGGTTATCAAACGTGTTATACAGGCCTGCGGTAGCATTTACAAGAACGGTTTGCAGTATCTCTGCAGCCTCACGGACCCAACGGACAGTGCAGAGCAGGCATGGAGTGTATTAAGTTTGATAAAAGCCCAAATTCTGGATCTCATTGATAATGAGAATGATGGCATACGTACAAATGCCATTAAGTTTCTCGAGGGCATCATTATTCTTCAAAGCTATGCTGACGAGGATAGTATGAAAAGAGAAGGCGACTTTTCTCTCTCGGATGTGCCGGAGCAATGCAAACTGATTCGGCGCCAAAAACTGCAGGACGAGGGAACCAACATATTTGACATAATGTTGCAATTCCATGGCACCACGCACATCTCATCGGTCAATTTGATTGCCTGCACCAGCAGCCTCTGCACCGTAGCCAAAATGCGACCCATATTTATGGGCCCCGTTGTGGAAGCTTTTCGTCAGCTGAACAACAACTTGCCGCCCACACTCACCGATTCCCAAGTCAGCTCGGTTCGAAAGAGTCTTCGATTGCAGCTCCAGACTCTATTAAAACTGCGCGGGTCATTTGAGTTTGCCAGCACCATACGCAACATATTGATGGATCTGGGAGCCAGTGCAAACGAAATCCAAAAGCTGTTGCCAAAAATGGATAAGCAGGAAATGGCGCGACGGCAAAAACGTATTCTAGAGAATGCTGCGCAAAGTTTGGCCAAGAAGGCGCGTCTGGTCGAGCAGCAGCAGCCGCAACAGCAGCAGCCATGTGAAATGGAAGTCGATGAAGAGGAGTTGGAACGACAACGTCAGAAGAGCACACGTGTCAATGAGAAGTTTCTTACAGAACACTTGCGCAGTACCGAAACTGTGGTTAATCTTGTAGTTGAGTTTTTGCCATCATTGCCCGATACACCGACAGAACAATTTCTTGCCGAGTATACGCCCATCAAGCAATCCTCACTGCCGGAGCAGGTGAGCAACATTGCTCGACAATTTGGGAAGCAACTTACGGATCTGTCCCTTGGTCCCGGCTCGGCTGCTTTTAGCAAAGAGCCGCCCATGCGTCCAAAGAAACAGATTCAAACCCAAACTGCAGCGAGTGTCGCTCCGGAATCCGTCGCACCTGTGGCCATGGAGGTTGACGATAGATTGAACGAAGCGGAATTGCAGCGCAAGGAAGAGGCTACAAAGAAGTTGCGTGAGACTATGGAGCGTTCGAAGGGAGAACAGACGGTTGTTGAACGCATGAAGGAGCGCGTGAAGACGTTGAAACTGCAAGAGATCACTACCAAACCGTTTGCACGCAGTGTTAAAGAAAAGTTTCTACTCGATGCGATTGTGCGTATTCTCAATTCAGAGAGACAGTGTATTATGGGTGGTGTGGCCGCCAAGCGGCGTAAATTGGTTACTGTAATTGCAGCCACATTTCCGGAAAATGTACGCATCGGCATCATGAACTTCATATTGGACGACATTAAGCAACGCATAGACATTGCCTTCTCGTGGCTCTTTGAGGAGTACTCATTGCTGCAGGGCTTCACGCGCCATACCTATGTGAAAACCGAGAATCGACCAGATCACGCATATAACGAGCTGCTGAATCAGCTCATTCGTGGTATCAACGAACGTTGTGAATTCAAGGATCGAATTATTCTGCTGCGTCGCGTTTATCTGGAGGCTCCCATTCTGCCCGAGGATGCCATTGTGCAGCTGGTGCAGTTGTGTCTAGTTGAGGAGTTTATGCCCCATGGCCTCGAGTTAGTCAAGGATCTGGCTGTACTACGTCCTCCGCGTAAGACCCGTTTTGTTCGCGTGCTCCTCAATTACGCCGTTCACGAACGCGCCGATCTGCAGAAACGTGCATTGGCTCATTTGGTTACAATTTATCATGTACACAAGATTGTGCCAGCGCGCATTGATGAGTTTGCCATTGAGTGGCTGCAATTTGTGGTTGCGGAAACACCTCCAAAGGCGATATTCTCAGCTGATTACGGCAGGCCAACGGCAGAGGCTGCTTGGAAGGAAGACACCGCAAAGGTGTGTTTGCTAATGGCCTTGACACTGCTGCCCTACAAGCCAGAAAGTGAGTTCTTCTACTAAATGATTTGATCATACCATAAACTAATCGAGTATTTTATATTTCAGTTTATCTTGAGAAGATATGTGGAGTATTTTTGGAGACCTCAGCCGAACTAAAGCGCACCATATTACGCAGTTTGGATGCACCTGTTAAACAACTGGGCGTGGAGTCGCCAGTATTGCTTAAACTTCTAGAAGATTGTCCCAAGGGCCTGGAGACACTTGTTATCCGTGTAATTTATATACTGACAGAACGCGTGCCTACACCGCATCCCGATTTGTTGCTTCGTGTGCGAGAACTATATCAAAATAAGGTTAAAGATGTTCGCGTCCTTATACCCGTTCTAAGTGGCTTGTCCCGTGCCGAGCTAATTGCAGTGCTTCCAAAACTGATAAAGCTAAACCAAGCTGTGGTCAAGGAAGTTTTTAATCGTTTGCTTGGCATTGGAGCCGAGTTTGCCCACCAGCAAATGGCGTTGACGCCAACGGATCTGCTTGTAGCGCTGCACACCATCGATACCAACGTGTGCGACTTGAAGGCCATTGTGAAGGCCACATCGATGTGCCTCGCTGAACGTGAGGTCTATACCCAGGATGTGTTGATGGCAGTGCTGCAGCAGCTCGTTGAGGTTGTGCCTGTACCGACACTTATAATGCGCACCACCATACAAAGTCTAACACTTTGGCCGCGTCTATCGAACTTCGTGCTGAATCTTTTGCAGCGTTTGATACTGAAACAAGTGTGGCGCCAGAAGGTTGTCTGGGAAGGATTCCTCAAGACACTGCAACGTCTGAAGCCGCAGTCGTTATCCGTAATGCTACAGCTGCCTCCGCCGCAACTAGCAGATGCACTTCAGCAGTGTCCGGATCTCAGGCCACCACTGCTTGAATATGCCGAAAGTATACAAGATGAGCCCATGAGCGGCATCACACAGCAAGTCTTGGACATTATTACAGGAAAATCGGTAGATGTCTTTGTTACGGTAAGTTTTAAATAACAGCTCTTTAGTTTCGACTTTGACAATGATTTCCCCTACAGGATGAGAGTGGCGGCTACATCAATCCTGAGAACATCAAGAAGGAACAAGTAGATCCCTCAGACATAGGCGTAATTTCCACGGTGCCCGTTCTAACTTCCTTGCCACCGTCAGGACCATTGCCCGTACCCGCCCCCATGCCTGTACCTGCTCCCGGATTAAGCGAACTAAACCAACCGTTGCCGCCTGGCGAAGATTAGCATACATTAGACTGTTTCCTTTGGTTTAATATGCGTAATTTTTATAAACGATTTAGTTTAATAGTCTTTTATTTGAATTAATTGACGTTATTTTGATAGTTCACAATGGTTCCATGTAAAGAGTCGTGAATAAAATTACGCTATGATTTTAAATAATTTCTAAACATTTCCGTTTGTTCAAACAATTACTAATGAATGTATTGTGGATTACCATCGAGTGTGGTCTATATCAACGCTACAGTTTTAGCTTTCTAATAGCCGATTAGCGATATGTCAACCGTCAAGTAATAATGATAAATGTGTGACGTACTTTATCAGGGGAAAATCCATTATTATTGTTGAAAGAACAATTATTGATAATGGCTTGTTTAATATTTTTATTAAATTGTAAAGACTATTGAAAACATGTTTACAAATAAAATATGAACTTCATGATTTAATTTGATTGGGTATTATAGATTTTGTGACCTAAATTAACACTTAAATTGTTAAAGGTAATACAGAAAGCAGATCTAAAGTACAATGTTCTTAAAACAATGTTAGGTAAATGCATTTAATAGCGTTATGGAATACAATAAAATTTATGATTACTTTCACAATCCTATCTTAAGATTTTTCAATTATAGACATTTCTGATAGTCGTTAGCCACTTGATGATAAAGCTGGAATTTAAAACAGAAAAAAGAAAACTGTGGATCCCCGTCGACTATTAAATACCCCTTTTAATAACGTATAAATATTGGTGTGGAAATTATGAATATATAATATTATTATTATTAAATAAAAAATAATGAAGTATAAGAGTAGAGTGACGGATATTTATAAATAGAGTTAGCTATTGATCTTAACCAAGAACGTATTCTTCTTTTTCATGTTACTACTTTATACATTTTTCCATTGCAAGCCCAATATGCTCTGCTTAACCCGATTTCACTGGGTGCACGGCATGATATATATATGTGTGAAACACTCGCCTGATCGTAGTTATTGTGTGATCTTTCAAACATGAAGAACCCGTTTCTTTTTGCTCTACTGCTCCTAGTATCCTTTGCGATGGCTGTACAGCCAGCTGCTTTGGATGCAGGCACTACCGATATCGATTTCTATAAAATCCTTAATAATCCTGAAGCCCACATAAGCCTCAAGAATCGTACCACAACGGTGAGCTCTTAATATCAGTGTGTCCTTTCTTGGTATTTTAAAATCTGTCATTTTTAGCGAGATCGAATTGCTGCGCATGGATATCCGGCGGAGCAACATTACATTGTAACAGAGGATGGCTATATAGTTAGTGTCTTTCGCATTCCCTATTCGCACAAGCTTCAGAACCAGGACAAGATACGACCCATTGTACTTCTTCAGCATGGTTTGATGAGTTGCTCGGATGGTTGGGTTATAACTGGACCGGACCATTCTCTTTCCTATATGCTGGCCGATGCAGGGTATGACGTCTGGATTGGAAATGCTCGTGGCAACACTTACTCAAGGAACCACACCAGCATGTCCACACAGCATCCGTATTTCTGGCGATTTAGTTGGCACGAAATCGGGTACTATGATATTGCGGCCATGATCGACTACGCCCTGGCGACCAACAATCAGGGACAGAAGTCCATTCACTATGTGGGTCACTCACAAGGCACTTCGGTGTTCTTTACACTCATGTCTATGCGGCCGGAGTACAACGATAAGATCAGAACGGCTCATATGCTCGCTCCCATTGCGATTATGACCAACATGGAGAACCCATTGGTGCGCCTAGTGGGACCCTACCTGGGCCACAGGAATACCTACTCGCTGCTATTCTCCAGCCAGGAATTTATACCACACAACGAGTTCCTGTTGTCCATACTGTTTAATCTCTGTGAACCAGATTCGCACTTTAGGACGAATTGTGCGAATTATATGGAACAAATGAACGCGGAGAGTCGCGTAAATGTGGTAAGTACAATAGGATGTTGACTGGAATCCATTGTTTTAATCCTTAATTACTGCAATTGAATAGACTGCCTTGCCCGACGTGTTGGCAACGCATCCCTCGGGCTGCTCCACCAATCAGATGATTCACTATCTTCAAGAACAACAGTCGGGACATTTTCGTTTGTACGATTATGGCGCCAAGAAGAACATGGAAGTATACCAATCGGAAGAATCGCCCGACTATCCAGTTGAGTTGATTAGCAGCGAGTTGCATTTGTGGTATTCCGACAACGATAACATGGCCGCTGTGGAGGATGTCTTGGCTCTGGCCGAGCAGCTGCCCAATAAGGTGATGCATCACATGGAGGACCCTCTGTGGGATCATGGCGACTTTACTTTCAACATGGAAGTGCGCAAATACATTAACGAGCCTATTATTGAGATAATGCAGCAATACGACAAGGATATAGCGCTCTAAAGATTAAAGAGTTACGCTACGCTCGAAAATTAATCTAAATCTTTATGAGAGACTAAATTTAAACCAAAGAAATAATCGATAGTTCAATCGAGTAGCTCGATTGCTTATCAACTTCATGGAGGTGCACTGCGGGTGGTCGTGGCTTGCGATAACAATTTAGTGAATAATAGAGCTGGAGAAACATCGATGTTTGCTGAGGTTTTTCATGCGAAACATCGATGTTTATCGATGTAACATTGATGTTTCTCCAGCTCTAGTGAATAATCTTTAAATTACTTAGGTAAATAGTTATTTAAGGGAATTCCCACCATCATCAATTTGAATTCAGATGCGTGAGTTATGTATTTACTATAGGCCAGAGTGAGGTCACGTATTATTAAATTATTTAATAACCCATCGCTCGTCTTTATGTATTTAATCAGTTGGTCCCTTGGCGAGCTATTTTGGGCTGCGTATCTCAAAAAGGGCAACACGTTAATGGGTTGATACGTGAACGGCCAAGACATCTGCCCAAAAAACACACACACATAAACATCAACAAAGTTACCCAAAGACTTAAGTATGTGTGAACGTCAGCAGTTCGATTCAATCTAATCCCGATAGTCAGATAAGAAATGACGGTAGCTAGGCCAAAGGCAAGTTCAAGGTCGACGATTGGCTTGAATACCCTAAGCTAGTCGATGACTTTCTTCATTTGATTAATACACCAAATGGTTAAAGCTTTTAATGATTAAATAAAGTGATTAGCAATTCAACGGATCATTTGAATAACATATTAAAGGAGCTCCTGATGTGCCCTTTTAACCTCTCGTTGAGTTAAAAAACCTGCCAAATCTGCAGGTGAATAAATAACGTGTCTATTAAAGAGTTTTGCACATGTCTCCCGCTGACTGCGAGTAAATCAAAGTGTAGCAGAGCACATAACGTTTTAGCACCAGACTCAGCCAGCAGTCGGTGGGGCAGCGAGGCGTGGCAAGTAAAAAACACACGGAAGCGTTAAATTGGCTCAAGTGTGTGCGACTCACGGGAAAAATAAAAATAAAACAAGTTTAAACCTTCTTAAAAAAGGGAAAATGCATTGCATCTATGCCAAACTTAAAGCTAGACTTCCAGACAAAAGCCAGTGCTGATAGAATTATGTGTTGATTCACTTGCTATCAACCCTTGTATATTATAGCACCATTATCAGCTATTTTTGGACAGACATCAGTAAATTGTCAAGTCAAAGAACGAAACAGACAGTCTGGCTGCCCTAGTATAATGGAGGGAAGTGCGCCTGGTTTGCAACAAACAGCAACATCCTTGCCAGAAAGGAGCGCGTAAAAATAGGTACAATACAATCGCGTGGGAGGGTCAAAGGATTTGCGCAGCACATTACGCCAAAGTTAAGAAGGCGTTGATTGTTTTAGGCGTCCGTCCATAAAAACCAACTAGATGCGCTTCCCAGACAAATTAGGAGGCACAAGAAAAACGAAAGAGAGCAGAAAAAAGTTTTGTATTTACAGGACTAACCAGAATGGGTCAAGTGTTTGCCTTGGCTGTTGTTCATTATTTTGCATGTGCTAAGCTGTTTATGTCCTGCATATATTATACACAATGCAAGAGGGTATACGCTGTAGTCATAATAAAACTTGAGCTCGAAAGAATAATAAATAATATACTAGTTAGCAAAGAAACCAATTAAAGTTTATTAAATTTATAGACAAATTTTGAATAAAAAAAAGTATTTTCGAATTCCAGGGCATCTATCGGTGCATATGATTATTTTTTGACTTGTTTTATTTACGCATTTTATTCTCTCTTGCTTGGCTTTTAATATTATTACGTTCGTTTGTTTTTTAGTTTGGTTATAATTAAATTTTATCTTGGTCTTTGCATCCCTTTGAAGCCAGCTGGATGTTTTTACTCCATTTTATTGTGGGTCACAGCGTCTGAACCTGAAAACAGATTGAGATTCATGGAATTAAAAAGAACAAATTTAATTACAACTTTTATTACGATCCTGTGTTTATCTTAATGCCATAATTCTGTATGCCACAGTTTGCCCTCTGACTAGTTCGTGCTACGAACATGACACCCCTTCGGAGCAGTAACTTAAATTGTAATTTTAATGTGCCCAAATTAAAACATCTTTTTCATTTAAAAATGATTACTAACTTTGGGTGAATTTGCGTTCTGCTTTGAGTCAGTTTCTTGCAGAAGTACTTGGCATTATTGCGTATACGTCACGTTGCGCACTTTGTTGTACCGCAAATTGAATTTCCGCACGTATTTATATAATTCACACAGAGTTGCGTGCAGCTTAGCTGGGGCATGATTGTTCCATGCAACAATATGCACAAAGCACCTGCTTGCTCACTTTACGCCCACAATCAAAAAGCAATTAGTTGCTACAAATAGTTCAGTATGCTATCGAAGTCTATATATAAATAGGTTTCGGTAGATTAATTGCGTAAAGTTGCTGTGCCACATAAGCATATTTATTGCGTGTGAGTGTGTTTGGGCTGTTGCATAAAGTGACACACACACACACACATTTATGCATTTATGTCATGAATTGTGCCATTGTATGGTCATTAATGTGCATTAGTTGAGCTCAATGTGAAAAGAGAAGGCACAGAATGCAGCATGCCAGTGATAACGAATATACTATATAAAATATGGTATATACATATGTTCAGCAGCTGGCCGTCAGCCGTCAGAGAGAGCAAGGGGAATTAAATTTAACCACAGCTCTGGCTGGGGTAAGTGCCGTCCTTGCTCCTACTGACGGAAGTGCGGCTATACTCTCCACGTGAGGGCGGCTGGAAGCAGGCCCCTAGCACGGTCATGTCTCTGCTAGGGGTGCTGACTAATTGTAGTCGGGCGAAGATCGTGAATCTATAAATCACCCCAATCCAAGGCGGAACAGCATACGCTAATGGATGCATGGCCGGGGGGTAGCCCGGTCTCTAGTATGCGGACTCTGGATACCTGTCGCCCTCCAGTTTCATTTAGACTTCCCACGGCAAGCGGGCTATGTCGTGGGTGACCTTCTCTTCCCGCCTACTCGTGGGATCAATTTTATGGATCTTTATAACTTAAAAAACAAGCCTGATGCGGCTTTGAACGCATCAACCCAGGGCGAAGCCTTCACGGCCGACCCCAATACCAGCACTGCAGCTGTTGGGCTGCTGGCATCCACCCCCAATACCACGGGTCTCGACCCTGGTACTCCGGGGGACTCGGACAGGCCACGAACTCCCTTGGACACTGAGTTCGCTAGTGCTGCCTTCTCGTCCAACAACTGCTCAGTCACGCAGCAGACCGTCGAGGTGATGTCCTCCGACGCCGAAGCTGAGGGTGACCTGATCAGCTTTGCTGACGACGCTTCCGTGGCCTCTCAGAGGTCAGGTCTTACGGAAGCTGGCTCCCAAATCCAGACTCTGCGACTGGACTCGGGGAACGCCTTCGTCAAACTGAAGACCCGCGAGAAGAAGCTCTTCAAAGCTGCACTCGCAAAGGGTTCGAGCAGAGCAGAGGCTCTGGCTATCGCCACTGCGCCCCCCGTGGAAACCAAGGCTAAGCGGATGCGCGGTGACGATACCATCCCCGAACCCCAAGGGTCCTCAAAGAAGCCCAAAAAGACTCATGTGGAGTCCACAAAGCCACTCTTCAGCCAAGTGGCAAGCAGGGTGAAATTGGGCTTCACTTCGGCTGACCCCACCAAACCTCTTACACCGGAGCATATGGCCACGGTGCAAGAGAGCATCCTAAAGGCGATGCGGCTGCCTTTCACATCAGAAGTCGGCCCAGGTTTCGAGGGTTGTATACCCCGAAACGAGTGGCTGCTCCTGGTGTGCGAGAACAGCAGCACTGCCGATTGGGTCAAGGAAGCTTTTGGACATATCAAGTCCATCAGCGGCCTTGATTTAAAGTTGTTGGAGGAAGCAGAGTTCCCAAGAGCTCACCTCATTAGAGGTTACTTCCCCAACAGCGCGCAATACACACCCGCCGAGATTGTAGAATACTTGGGTATCCAAAATCGAGAGCTCTCTACGGAGCTGTGGCGGGTGGTGCAACACAGCCTCAACGGCAATACGACACACCTCGCGATGATGGTCGACGAGAAGTCGTATAAGGCTCTGACGGACATTAAGGGTAATGTGAAATTCCGCTTTGGCAGGATCAAGCTTATCCTTAAGAACTCCGCCGTCAGGGCCTCCCCCGCTCCTGCTCCCTCCCCCTCCCCATCTCCAACCCCCCCTCCCGTCAGCGATCCTCCAGCGGCGGCGACGGTGGGCCCTACCGGCGTGACAGCTGTGGCTAACGCTCCGGTGGCGTCCACCAGCGCCGCAGCTGCAGTAGCGCTGACAAAACCCATCCCCAAACCCCCAGTCATAGTGGTGACTGCCCCCAAGCCCACAGCGGACCGTACTAAGCCGGTGGTTGGCAGCGGACGCCCCGTCGTCCATACCAGGCCCTCCACTGGCATAGTGCGGAGACCCCCGCAAGGGCCCCTCCGGCGACCGTGGTCGCAAGGCGACCTCCCCCGAGTGGTTCCTCCAGATTGCCGAAGGGCATCCGAGGCAACGACTCTCGGGGGGGCAAGGCAGGTGGCCTTGTCAAAAAGGCCCTAAAGGAGGATGCCGAGCGCCATTAAGGTGCTCCAGGCGAACCTGCACCACGCCAGAGGAGCGTCTGCCACCCTGTGCAGGGTCGTCTGCGAAGAGGAAATCAACCTGGCTCTCGTCCAGGAGCCATGGTTGATCGGTGGCCATATCCGTGGACTATCATGCGGATCATGTAAGTTGATATATGACCGCACGGGAGGTGCCCCTCGCACTGCTATTATTGTTAATAGCAATGTGAGACACTTCCCTTTAACAAATTTCATCCACAGAGACCTGGTGGCAACGGCTATTGAGGTAGCCACGGCTGAGGGCGTCCGGGAGGTTGTGATCGCCTCTGCCTACTTCCCGGGCGACGTGGATGACGTTCCCCCCACAGAGGTTCAGCGGCTGGTGGAGTTCTGCCGCTTAAACAACAAGCCGCTCGTGATCGGCTGTGATGCCAACGCGCATCACACGATCTGGGGAAGCAGTGACGTCAACAAACGTGGTGAGTCCCTTTTAGAATATCTATTGTGTTGTCAATTAGATGTTGCTAACATAGGGTGTAAGCCAACATTCATTAATGCCATTAGGGAAGAGGTTCTGGATCTTACCCTAGTCAGTAACTCTATTGGGAGTTCACTGGTGAACTGGCGGGTCACAGACGAAGCCACGTTGTCGGACCATCAGCACATCAGGTTCGACCTACCTGGCCAAGTCGAGATCCGTCAGAACTCCTTCTGCCCCAAAAAGACCAAGTGGGATCTTTTTAAAGCCTCTGTGGCTTTTAAAGCAGATTTGTTGATCAGCAACCCAAGTTCTATTAGTGAGATAGATCTTGCTGCCAACCTGCTTCAAGATGTGCTCATCACATCCTTCGAGGACAGCTCTGTTCGGAAGACCCTAGAGGTCAACCGTAAAGTTCCATGGTGGAACGAGGAACTATCCGCACAACGAAGGAAGGTTAGAAGCCTTTTCAATAGGGCCAAAGCTAATCGTGTCAGCTGGGACGTCTATAGGGACGCCCTAACTAATTATAATAAAAACATTAGACGTGCCAAACGCGATACGTGGCGCAGCTACTGTGGTAGCATTGAATCGCTACCGGAGGCAGCGAGACTCCACAAAGTATTAGCTAAAGGGTCGTCTAATGGTATAGGGCTTCTTAAAAGAGCAGATGGCTCTTTCACCCAAGATCGCAGGGAGGCACTTGATCTTCTGCTTCAAGTCCACTTCCCAGGTTCGGTGGCGAACCCAGATCCATCCAGTCAAGATGACGTCATCACGTCACCGGACTCACGTGGCTCCAGTTTATCTGGAACCATCTTCGACCCTGAAAAGGTCAAATGGGCTGTAGATTCCTTCGCTCCCTTCAAAGCCCCAGGGGGCGATCAAATCTTCCCAGCCCTTTTACAAAACAGCCTGGATCATATTCTCGATCCGCTGGTCGGCCTGTTTAGAGCTAGTCTCACTTGGGGATACATACCCGTCTCTTGGAGGAGAGTCAATGTGGTATTCATTCCCAAACAGGGGAATCGTCCCCAGGACCAGCCCAAATCCTATCGGCCGATCAGTCTCACCTCCTTCCTGCTCAAGACAGCGGAAAGGCTCATAGACCTGCACATACGGTGCTCTCTGCAGGAAACTTATCCTCTGCATCCCACGCAGTTTGCGTATATAGCCGGAAGGTCGACGGAGGTCGCCCTCCACAAATTAGTAGGTAAAATCGAAGAAGCCCTCGCATGCAAGAACATTGCTTTGTGCTCTTTTCTTGATATAGAGGGTGCCTTCGATAATACCGGCTACGGCTCTATTTCTGCTGCGCTAGAGCGCAGAAATATTGCCCGTCCCCTAATCCGGTGGATTGAGGCTATGCTCAAACACCGGATCATTTCCTCTACCTTGGACACCACGACTGCCTTTATCAGTGCGGTTAAAGGATGTCCCCAGGGAGGGGTCTTATCCCCCCTACTCTGGTCTTTAGTAGTTGATGAACTACTAAGCATTCTCGCAGACCAGGGCGTGCAAGCAATCGGCTACGCGGACGACCTGGCTCTAA
Organism: Zaprionus indianus; assembly: GCA_018904595.1. NCBI lineage: Eukaryota > Metazoa > Arthropoda > Insecta > Diptera > Drosophilidae > Zaprionus > Zaprionus indianus. The sequence continues at coordinate 5,073,310 of JAEIHA010000320.1, forward strand.
TAGTGAACGGGAAATTTGCCAACACCGTGACAGAGCTAATGCAATCTGCTCTGAACACGGTTGGCAGATGGTGCGAAGATGTAGGTCTCAGCATCAATCCCCAAAAGGCAATTATTGTTCCCTTCACTAAGCGCTATTCTATTGACATAGGTCAATTGAACATAGGCGGCTCCCCTGTGGGTCTTTCCAGCGAAGTCAAGTATCTAGGGGTGACCCTTGACAAAAGACTAAACTGGAATTCCCACCTAAATAACACTCTATCAAAGGCAACTCATGCCATGTGGGCATGCAGAAGATTCTTTGGTAGAACCTGGGGTCTCAAATCCTGCAACATCCGGTTGCTATTTGAGATGATGGTAAGACCCATCGTCACCTACGCTGCAATTGTGTGGTGGCCAAAGGTGACGCAGGTCACTGCCATCAACAAATGCAATAAATTGCATAGGCTACTTTGCCTTTCTCTGACGGGTGCACTCCGCACCTGTCCCACAGCAGCAATGGAGTCAATCCTCAACTTGACTCCGCTGCATATCAAAATAAAAGAAGTCGCTGCAATGAGTCTTCTTAGAATCAAGCTCCAATCTGGGCTTCTAGCTACCGAATCAGGGCATGCTAGACTTATCAAAGATATTCCTGGCCTAGAGATCTGCACTAGATCAGATTCTATGACCAAGGAACTCCTCTTTGGTGCAAAGTTCAGGACTCTCATCCCAGACCGGAAGGACTGGGATGCTGGCAACCCCATCAGCGACCCTCACGGCATACACTGGTATACCGACGGGTCTAAAACTGATCAGGGGGTTGGAGCCGGGATACATGGTCCCAACTCCAAAACCTCGATTGCCATGGGCAAGTGGCCCACGGTCTTTCAATCCGAGGTTCATGCCATTGAGTTCTGCTGCCGTCTTATCCTTGAGAAGGGGATGAGAGGAGCGAACATTTACATCTTCTCGGACAGCCAAGCTGCCATACTAGCCCTCTCCTCAAAGAGAGTAAGCTCACGTATGGTGGCTGACTGCTGGAACTGCCTCCAGAGGCTGTCCAAAAGAAACAAAGTTACCCTCCTTTGGGTACCTGGACACTCTGGGTTCCAGGGCAACGAGCTAGCAGATGAACTAGCGAGGGCGGGGTCATCAGCCTCTATGGTTGGCCCCGAACCCTTCTGCGGCGTGGGGTGGTCAACCATCTCATCCCTTGTGAAGACTTGGGCAGATAGGTTGACCGAACGCTATTGGTTCTTCCAACCAGGGATGAGGCAGGCTAGAGAGCTTACAAATCCCTCGGTTAAACGCAGAACAGACTTACTCTCCAGGAGAGATCTCTATCTCCTTGTTGGCTATCTCAGTGGCCACCATCTGGTGAACTATCACCTAACGAAAATGCGTCTATCCTCTGATGCAGAGTGCAGGCTCTGTAAAGAGGACGATGAAACCACCAAACACATACTGTGTGACTGTCCAGCCTTGGTTTGGAGTAGGAGGAAACATTTGCACGTGGAAATCGCAGTTCCCGAGCAAATTGTCCGTTCCTCGACGAAAGACCTGCTTGGCTTCATCAGGGAAGCAGAGCGGCTTTTGTCAAGATAGGGAGAGCATTTAGGCACAAAAGACCATTCTGGTCGCAGTGCCTCGCGCCTTCTCTGCTGGGAGACTCCCTCGTTCAAATAATAAATAATAATGTTCAGCAGCTCAAAACCGAGTGGAAACATACATTGTCATGACCCTTGTGTCTTAAAGAAGTGTGTTTGGAGCGGGCAACTTTCAATTTATAACGCACGCCTCATGCAGGCATAATCTCCTCTGGCGCCTGCTGCTAATCGAGTAATGCAAACAGAGACTGAAACTTTTATGAAATAAACTCCTCCACTTACACTACGTGACCAAAGTGGGCAAAGTTACACACCTACCTTGCGATATGTCTACACTTTAGGAAAAACTTCTTTTATGTATCTTTCTTATTACTTCACTTTTTATTTGTTTACCCAACAATTATCCAATTATGCATAATTCCTAACCTTAGACACTTTTGAAGGCTAGAACATTCCGACCAACTTATAACACCTGATTTCAAATACTTTGACCTATCAGCAGAAGTGTAAGTGAGCTGGAAAAAAACCTTAAATAAATTACTTACTTTTATCTTAAACCAGAATGCCACACGACTAAGATTTCACATTGCAAACACACAGTTGAATCTTGTGGGAGGTGTGAATTTATCTATGCACGTACAACAGAATCTGAATCTGTTGCCACCTCCTTCCTCGCCCCCCACCGACAGACGTTCTTATAAGATTTACATGAATTATGAGATTGTGTCGCTGATAAGTGATACTCATCTCGATGGCATTGAATATGTCTCGTCTCGTCTGGTCTGTGCGTTCAGTTTCCTCTGGCGGCTGGCGCGCGACACTTGTGCAGGCGCAGTAAAGATCATAAATAGAATAATAACGGTCTTAATTGTGCCTTTCCTTTTCTAAAGGATCAATTGTGCGCTAATTGAATCAAATGAATCATTCATGCGCTAGAGTTGATAAATAAAAGTAAAAGTAAATATTTTCTTTCTGAAGATAGTTTTATTATTGCTAGAACTATCGCATCTTGAGGCAAATACAGAAAGTTGCAAGTGTCTGTCATTAGTGGAAGAAAGTTAATGAAAAATCGAAGTCCTCCTCGACAAAGAAGTGTCTTTCTCCGCCTGCGTGTGCGTGTGTGTGTATCTGAGTAATACAAAAGTAATCAAAGTTGAATGCGGAAAGTGCGCTAAGGCGTAGCACGGCAGGAAGTCAATAAAAACATACGCATAAAATCAACTTGCGGTCCACGGTCCAAGGAATTATGTCAACGTCAACGACGACGACAACAGCCACGCCAGGCGGTGAGGAGGCAACGACAATCGTCGACGATGCGCCCGGTTCGACGACGACGACACTGGCCAATGCGTTAGCTCAGACGATTCAGTCCATAATTAGCAGCACAACAGCCCAGGAAACAACCACAACAACAACAGCTTCAACCGTGTCCAGTGCCGCAGTTTCATCCACAATAACAACAACAACAACTGGCAGGCCGGAAAAGCTCAGCGTGAGCGATTTGAGCCACACACTGCAACACTTCGGAATTGTTGATTATTTGGTTTTCATTGCCATGTTGGCGGTCTGCGCTGTAATTGGCTTCTACTTCGGCTTCATCGAGAAGAAACAGAAGCGCAAGCAGCAGGGCCAGCAAGAAGTGCCCACAGATGAGAAGGATGGCGCCGGAGCCGCTGGCATCGAGGAGCGTCGCGGCTCGGAGGCATTGGATTACTTGGTGGGAGGACGCAAAATGAAAGTGTTTCCGGTTGCCCTCTCGCTGGTGGCTAGGTGAGTTACAACTATATTTGCGCTATGTAAATGTGATGGTGGCGGTGGTTGCTGCTTCGAGTGCTGTGTGGGGATGGGAGAGAAGAGTCCTGGGGGCAGCTCGACCCTCTGGGCTAACAGGATATACGAGGCTCATTTAATTGCTTGAACAAGACGTGAGATTAGAACGTGGCCGATGCGGAGTCTGGTCAGCAGGTTTTGTAATTTTGACCCAAATTGAATTGTGCACGAACCTGCCCCATTAATTTCGAGAGAACTAATGTGGACTCCACACAGTAAAGCACTTCCGAGAGCCTTAATTAAAGTAGAGAACAAAGAAAATTTCACATAAAATGATTTAAAATGTTTCCTACTACAGATAAAAAACTAAGTGATGAATATACAAGATAATTGCAATTGAATTACGTTTAATTTCAACCTACCTGGTCAGTAGCAACTGCTGCTATTTTTCAAGAGATTTAATAAAAACAAGAGCAACAGTCGAGCGGCAAGCGACACTGGGATACCCTTCGACCTTTTTGAAACGTAAAGAGTCAATATTGTACAATACTTCTACTTAATAGAAATATCGTAACGTAAGCCTTTATATGCGTCTGTGTATGAATACGTGTATATGCGTGTATCATTTCATTGGTCAAGCACAAATGTATGTGCGTTTGAATGCAAAAAATGCGTGTGCATAGAAAAGAAGAGAAGAACAACAGATAGCGCTACGCGCTCGCATTCTCTTTCCTTTTCTTTCCTACATGAGCATTGCAATGACGTCACAGCTTGCTGGTCTGTATACAAAATCAAAGCGAACAAGGTTTTTATTTAATAACTTCTGTGTTTGTTGTCCGATCGGATTGAAATTTTGACGTTAGGTTGATAATTTAATTAGCTAACTATAGTCTTACTCAGAATGTTGTATCTTTTATATGTCGCTCGCAAATCAGCTTAAAAGATGATTATTGATTTGCGTGGGCGGGGGGCGTAGCACCCAACAACTGAAATAAACTTCATCTGCCACGGATAAACAGAAACCTTCATGCCAAATTTGGTGTCTCTAGCTTTTATAATAGCTGAGATCTGTGTGTTCATCTGGACATCCAGACATCCGGACAGACAGACAGACATGGCTTAATCGACTTGGCTAGTGATCCTGAGCAAGAATATATATACTTTGTGGGGTCTCCCTGTTACATACATTTGCACAAAGTTAGTATACCCTTTTTTGACCATTTTCAATGGTCGAAGGGTATAATGAGCGCCCGTGCGTATGCGTAATATGGCGCGAGCACCTAAATCTGCCAGCCCAGCAGCTCGCCGCATCACAAACAATCGCAATTTTCTTTAATTTTAAGGCAGAAATAAAAGCAGGATGGAGAAAGAGAGGAAGAGAAAGATAACGAGAGGGAATTAGCCACAAATCCATAAACATGATGAAATATTCAGTGTCAGGGTCAAGTCCATTAGGGTCGTTGATTATGCAGATAATGCTCTTTGATATGGCGCTCGAAACTTGAGTAACTTTGTCCGTAAACAGAGAATATTTCCGACACATTTACAAAATTGAACAGCTCACGATGAGCGCCCCCTCCAGTCAAGACTGATTGAAGTTATATTTAAACTTACGGCAGCCGCAAACTCGAATAATTTGCTAAATTACTTTTTTGTTTTCTCCCGTCCGACCTTGGGTCCTGTCCAGCTGGTCCGTTTCATTGGACACGTTTGGTCAAGCACCTTTCGCGAGAGCCACGCCGAGCGTATGTATTGTCAGCGCATTAATGACGGGACTGCCGCGAATTGGACTCGTTTTGGTCTCTTCAGGTTTTGGCCATCTACCTCGCCGACAATTGTTTTGTGTGCCTTTTTTATTGTTACAGCATTTGCAGTCGTTTTGCTATCTGCAACAAATTCTGACGACGTGCTTTGAATTACAATTATCTGGCCGGGCCGAGTCGGGCCCTGCTTCCCCTCCCTTCAGATGTTGCATTATTTTTTTTTTATTATTCTTTCAATTTATTAAAAAGGCTCTGTGTGCTCTCTGCTTGGCATCTGCATACTTCAACGCGACTCGTTATCAACTTTTAATGGTGTTTTGTGCCCAGACTGGCAAGGAGAAACTTTTATTTTCCTCTAGTCGGTGCTGGCAAATGCATTTGTTTTCAGGCAACATTGAAATGATGATTGTTGTGGACATTAATCATCAGATTTAGATTACGATTATGAATGCGAAAACTTTGCGACAGACAGACAGACGAGAATCAATGTCAAGTGGGGTCTAAATGATTTCGATTTTGACAGATTTTAAAAGCTTTTTTCGACCGTTATGAGGAGTACCGAGTATTATCTTGATTCTTATTATTGATTTTCTCTTCTCCTACTTTAGCTTTGTTTCGGGCATCTCATTGCTGGGCACCTCCACAGAGATTTATGTCTATGGCACTCAGTATGCCTTCATACTCATCACACTGGCCATCTCGGGCCTGATATCCTGGTACATCTTTCTGCCCGTCTTCTGCAACCTGCAACTGACGTCCACCTATGAGGTAAGCTGCACGTTGGCTGAGTCTTGACTAAGACTTGTCTGTGTTGTTTTGTGTGTGTCTGTACCCTTGCAGAAGGTAAACATTTCTTTTAAGTGAAAAATTGTAAAATATTTCGGTTTATATATTTATTTTACTTCTCTGCAAGGGTATGCGGTGTAGTCGCAATGTAATTAACTTTTTCGGAATTCTTACAACGGCATGTTACATAAGAACAACAACATTTGTTACACATTTAACTTCTTCAAGCCCGGCCCTTGTCTGTAATTGAAAATTGTGATTTATTTTGCATGCTAATGTGTAAGTAGAAATTCTGGTTTATCTCGTCCTGCAATGGCATATTTATTGAGACGCATAATTTATGTGTAACAACAATCGTAAGTCGCAGTCGCCCACAATATTGAAATAAACGCATACCATGATATCGTTGTCGTGGAACAAAGCATAGCACTGAAATATGCATGCTTGTGTTCAACTTACATTATTTGCCTGTCATGTAGCCGAATTACTAGGAAAAACTACAACCATTGTGCCCTTTCGATGTAGTTTTTGGTTTATGCGAAATATTTGCGTGAGAATATCAGATATACAGGGCTAGTGAGCGCGGCAGAGAGGCTGTCAATTGTTTGGCTCAGCAAAACGAAATTTGCTAGCTAGCTTGCGGGTTACAACATGGCGTATGTGCAATATTCGATTATGCATGCGACACGTTGCCGTGCTGTGTGGGTTGTTTGTGTATACGTGTGCATTGTGTATGTGAACATCAAAACAAAAGAAAAAATTAGAACAAAAACAGCAACAACCAAAAAGTATAATATTTGCAGTACTTCGAGTTGCGCTTCAGCAAAACGACGCGTGTGGTGGCTTCGGCGTTGTTTACCATAACCACAGTAAGTAGCAAAAAATTCTGCGAATAACTTAACAAACTATAAGATAAAGTAACCTTATACTATAATCCATTTAGCTGATCTGGCTGCCGGTAGTCATCTATGTACCTGCCCTGGCATTCAATCAAGGTAGGTACACAGAGATTCCGTTTGTCAAGCAACTGTTCAGCAAGATACTTTACAGTGACCGGAATAAATGTGCACATCATCACGCCGCTGGTGTGTATTGTATGCATATTTTACACCACTGTGGGCGGCCTTAAGGCCGTCGTCTGGACGGATGTCATTCAAACTGTAATTATGGTGGGCGTCGTGTTCTTCGTGGTAGTTAAGGGCACTATCGATGTGGGCGGACTGGGCGTGGTTATACAACGCAATTTGGAAAGCGGACGCCTCGAGTGGCCCGAGTAGGTGGCAGCCAATTGAGAGATTCCATGCACTGATTGCGTTTGTATGCTGATTGCATATGGACATTCGCTCGATTTTAAAGTCAAATTTAAAACGCAATTCGTTCATGGAATACTCACTCAATATGTACTTCATTCCGGTGCTAATTATTCATTCTCCATCGCGAAGGTTCACTTTCGATCCCAAGACACGGATGTCCGTATTCGCTTTGTTTGTGGGCTACACAGCCCATTCCACGTATAATCTGGGCTGCAATCAGATCATCACTCAGCGCTATATGTCTCTGCCGGGCGTTAAGGAAATGGGACAGGCATCTTTGTTGTTTATGGTGGGCCTCGTTATCCTAACCGCCATTTGTTTATACAATGGCGTGCTGCTCTTTGCCACATATCACGACTGCGATCCGTTGACCACCAAGGTGCGTACTTATCTCCCACTCGCTGTTGCTGTCCCGCCCCTAACCCATTCAATGTGACTGATTTACAGCTGGCCAAGGCAAAGGACCAGTTGGTGCCACTGCTAGTTATGGATACGCTGAGCACATTTCCCGGTGTGCCTGGCATGTTTGTGGCAGGAGTGTTTAGTGCTGCGCTTAGTTCACTCTCGACGGGCCTTAACTCACTGGCCGCCGTCTTTTTGGAGGATTACATCAAGCCGCTGTACGGCAAGCCTATGTCCGAGCGGCTAACGGGCGTCATAATGCGCGTCTGTACTGTCGTAATCGGAACTATGAGTGTCGCACTGGTGTTCGTGGTGGAACGAATGGGCACGCATGTGGTGCAGTTGTTCATGACACTCAGCTCAGTGACTCAAGGACCATTGATGACGCTCTTTATCGCTGGCCTATTGTGTCCACGTATTAATACAAAAGTATGTTAACTACTTCAAGTCGAAACGGATTTCAGTCTTATGTACAATATATCTTTCTCTCCCTTGCAGAGTGCACTCTTCGGTGTCTTCTCTTCGTTTATCTTCATGACCTGGCTATGTGTGATGGCTCAGCTGGCCATCAATGAGGGTGAAATTCATTATGAGCCCAAGCCCGTGAGCATTGAGGGCTGCAAATACGAGTTCGAGCTGCCGGAACTGACGCCCACGAATGCCACGGCGAGTGCAACAGAAGCCACGTAAGTAACTGAAATCGATGCAAAAACATTATTAATTCAATAAATTTTTTTTTTTTAAATTGATTTTAGTTCGCTAAGCTTCTTGCAGCAGATATATCATGTATCGTTTATGTCCTTCACACTATTCTCCACCGTTGTGGGCGTGGTGTGTGCCCAACTTGCTGGTTTCGTATTCGGCTGGGTTGACCTGAAGGATGTGGATGTCGAGCTGCTGGCGCCCTGCATGAGGCGTTTCTATAGAAAACATACCTACGACAGCGTTCAGCTGACGGAGGGTGTATTGAAGTCGGATTCGCAGAAGTCCTAAATCGTACTAGAACATTATAATTGCAATAAATGAGATTTTATAGCATGCATGCATGGTGTTTTACTGCATCTTGATCATTTTCTTGACTAATGTATTTTGCTTCATTTCTTGTAGGTTTGTCACTAACAAACAAAATTGGCTAAATTCAACTGTAACTAATTTATTCGTAAATAAGATAATACTTATATTCTGTTTCATACTGCTTGCAATTTGTAAATGTTTTGTAGAAATTAATTTTGGTTTTAATTTACCTAGTACTTCGAGCTACGCTTCGGTGCCAGTATACGTAACTTTGGATCTGTGCTGTTTATTGTGGGCATGGTAAGTTCATCGATTCGTTTGCAGATATCTTGAAGGTTTCTCAAGCACTTCATTGTTAAAATTGTCAACAGATTCTCTGGCTGCCTGTGGCGCTGTATGTGCCTGCCATTACCTACAATCAGGGTGAATTAAACTTGAGATTAAGGTCTGCAATTTACATAATCACATGCTACTCATAATATTTGCAGTGACTGGCACTAGCATCCATGTAATTACGCCTATTGTCTGTCTTATTTGCACCTTCTACACGTGTGTGGTAAGGTTCAATTCGATTGCAACCTACTTCAGGAGTGGGAACTGATGTCAAACACATTTCAGGGCGGCTTGAAGGCAGTTATCTGGACAGATGTTATACAGAGCTTTGTCATGTATGGATCCATTCTAGCGGTCTGCATTAAGGGTACTCTGGATGTGGGCGGCCTGGGCGTAGTACTGCAGCGTAATGAGGAGAGCGGACGACTTAATGCACCTGAGTAAGACCAGATTAACATTCGAGGTGAATCAATATTTCGTTATGACTATATTATTGAAATTATTTACAAGATGGACTTGGGACCCCACTGTGCGTTTATCTATGCTGTCGGTTATTGTCGGTGGCACTCTGCATAAAATACAATCCTCGGATGTTAATCAAGTGTCCATACAACGTTTTCTATCGCTGCCCAGCTATAACCATGCCAAGCAATCCATGTTTCTCTTCACTGTTCTTCTCATATTTCTACTCAGCTGCTGCAGTTACATGGGACTTGTTACTTACGCAGTGTACCACGACTGCGATCCTATTAGCACCAAGGTAGGGATTACTAAAAATATTATATTTAAATACACACAGCATGTATATTGCTAAGTTGTCGGAATATTTAGGAAATTCAAATTATTTTTATATTTTTTGCGATCAACTTTTCAAATTGCGCTTGTTTTCTGTAGAGATGGAAACTATCGCTGATTTAAATTCGCAGGTGCTGCCAACTTAATCCATTTATCGTATATTCACTAATCGATAATTATTTTTTAAATATTTAAATCTGTTCAAATTGTTTACATGTTAATCGACTCAATACTGTGAATAAATTCAATTTATTAATTAATTTAACTGCAGCTCGCCAAAGCCAGTGATCAATTGCCATCGATCCTGATGATGCGCACCTTGGGATCTTTGCCTGGCATGCCAGGACTCTTTGTGGCCGGCGTATTCAGTGCTGCACTTAGCTCACTCTCCACGGGACTTAATTCAATGGCTTGCGTCATATCGCAGGATATGATTAGGCCGTTGCTGAAGAAGCCTTTAACGGAACGCCAAACTGCCATCCTATTACGCGCTATCGTCCTCTTCTTTGGCTTCTCATGCGTGGGCTTGGTTCGCATTGTGGAGAAATTGGGAATGGTGGTTCAGTTGGCTACCATGACTTCGGCAGTTTCGATGGGTCCCCTGCTGGGCATTTATGTCATGGGCGTGTGCCTGCCATGGGTTAATGGAAGAGTATGATAATGTGGCAAATAGATGGTAAATCGTTTCGACCTAATGATTCAATATTGCAGAGCGTACTGGCTGGAAGTATTGTATCCTTCATTGCGCTAGCTTGGATTTGCTTTAAGGCGCAAGTCGCACAAATGCATGGCGAAATTCGTTATCCCAAAATGCCAGTCTCCGTGGAGGGCTGTGACTACAGCTTCGACAATGCCACCGTATGGGAAGCAATACACGCCTACAGGTAAGTATAACTCATGAGAAGGAGCCTTCATTTATTTCTTTCCATCCTCCATATCCTTTTTAGCCCCTCTACGGATCGGAATATTTATCATTTATCATTCTTCTGGCACACTGCGCTGGGTGGCGTTATTTGTACAGGGGTAGCCCTGCTTGCTAGCCTCGTCTTTGGATGGCAGGATGTCTCCCAAATGGATCCTGCCCTAATAACGCCCTGCATGCGCCGCTTTTTGCCCGAGAGGGATTATGAGGCTGTGGATTTGGAAGAATTGTTTAGACGTAAGGCTCAGAATGAAGCCAAATCATCCACAAAAAATACAAAGTAGTTTAAATAAACGATATATCTACATTGTAATTGTAATTAAAAGTTTTCTTTTTAGATCGTTGAATTGTGTATTATTTCGTGGTATGACAATATTGGGATAATAAGTAATAGACAGGGGCAGAAATGAGTCTGGGCTTTATTCATTTTTAATTATAATTTTAAATCTCGTAGTATAATGTATTTTTTTATTTTAGCTTCAGTTCCTAGAACTTATATTTCAACACCGACTGTGTCCACTTGGTTTCCCAAACACATATTAACACACACTCATTCTTTCAGTACTTTGAGAGACGTTTCAGCCGGCGATTACGCTTGTTTGGTGCCTCATTGTTTGTACTCAAGGCGGTAAGTTGGACCTGTCAGATCGCTCAGACTTTGTTTATAACATTGTATCTATTCCAGATCATTTGGCTGCCCATTGCAGTGTATGTACCTGCTCTGACTTTTAATCAGGTCAGTGGAATTGGTGTACACTCGATAACACCGATTGTGATCATCATTTGCACTTTTTACACCACGGTGGGTGGTATCAAGGGTGTCGTCTGGACAGATGTGGTGCAAAGTGTCATTATGTACGGCTCATTGGTGGTCATTATGATCAAGGGAACCATGGATCTGGGTGGATTTGGAGTTGTGTGGCAACGTAATCTAGATGGCGGTCGTATAAACGCACCCGAGTAAGTATTCTCAAAATGAAGGGGAAATCTTTTTTAATTCCGTCTTCTTCTTGTACACACAGATTAACCATGGATCCCACCGTGAGGATTAGCATCTTTTCTGTCTTTATTGGCGGCACATTTTTCAAGTTGCAGAGCACTGCCATAAACCAGGCCACTGTACAGCGCTTTATGTCACTGCCCTCGCTGAAGGATATCAAGCATACACTCATATACTTTTGTTTCGGGCTGATCTTACTTTATAGTGGCTGTGTTTATATTGGTTTGGTGTGCTATGCCACCTACTATCAGTGTGATCCTATGTCCACCGGTGTAAGTACTTTCAAAATGGATTTGATTTACGCCAAGGCGCATATACCTTAATGAGCAATAAGAAAATCACGAAGTTTATACAATACAGTGTTGGACAATTTATCGAATCAACAATGTATTTGTTCGATAACCACCACCAGGGGATCTGGTTCGTAGATTATTTTGGTGAATTAATCACTGTTAAGTGTTGGATGTTTGTACTGTAAAAACACTCTTAAGTTTCCAAAGACTTACTGTTCTTCTTTCCCTCTGCACACATTCATAGCTCGCTGGACGACGTGATCAACTGGTCCCCTTGCTGGTGATGCGCGTGCTGGGCGTAGTTCCTGGTCTACCTGGCTTATTCGTCTCTGCCGTATTCAGCGCTGCTCTCAGTTCGCTGTCAACGCTGCTCAATTCGCTGGCTGCAGTCATATTGGAGGATTTTGTGAAGCCTCATATGCGCAACAAGCCCATGACGGAACGCACAGTGGCTCTGACAATGCGTCTGGTTGTTGTTATATTTGGGATTAGCTCCATCTTCATGGTTTATGTTGTAGAGCATTTGGGGATGGTGCTTCAGTTGTCGGCTTCGCTTCAGTCGAGTCTGTATGGACCCATGCTGGGCATTTTCACCGTGGGCATGCTCATGCCCTGGGTGGGTGAGAAGGTACAATAGTTATTCCAATATAAACTGAACAAAAACTTTAAAAGTATTATTTTTGCAGCCCATGTTTGTAAGCAGCATTCTCTCTTTCTCAATAATGGCTTGGATCACAGTCAATGCGCAGATTGCCAATATGACTGGCTCGTTTCGCCATACGAAACTTCCCGTATCGGTGGATCAATGTGATTACGATTTCGATATGGGTCGCTATGCTAACTCAACAGCAGAATAGTAAGTCACGTCCACAGTTATTTCAAAGCAACCATTTAAAATGTTTTCTTTATTTTTAGTGAACCACACAGCGGATCTTCTGTCTACCACATGTCGTTCCTATTGTATACAATAACAGGCGCTTCGATGAACATTATTTTCTCTAACTTGGCTACATTAATCTTCGGACGTCAAGATATTACTACAGTAGACATAGAGTTATTGGCGCCACCAGTCCAGCGTTATTTGCGAAAAAATAAACGGGAATACGAAACTGTAGAACTACAAAAACAGACGATAGTTGTTGAAAGTTCAGATTAGTCACAGCTTTAAATGAGTGTTAGAAGGGAGAAAAATACCTTTCTGTTTTTAAATATTTAGCATTTTCCTGTTTGTTTCCTTACATTGTTTATTCTAATTTGTATTTTTCACAACACTTGTTTCTGTTTTATTGAATTAATTACTTTATGAATTGTAGATGCAGAAGGAATTTTTAAAGCACTTCTGTTTTATCCCTTATTAGTTCTATTCAGTTCTGTTGATATTATTTTTTGAAAAACCGCATGCAGAAACTGCTTGGAACTCACTACAACATGTTAATAGATGGGTGGAGAGTATATTTTATCATAGTCAAATCGGTGAAGAGTTACTATACTATAATCATATCAAATATGCTTCTGAATAAAGAACATTTATTTACTCAAGAACTATGCATTTTTAGTCCTAGCACAAAAATTGGCAGATATCTAAATAATTAAATGGTTGAATCAAAGTTGAATTTTGATAAATCTTTTTTGGGTCGCATTCTGTAGAAATTTACAAATTGTTTCAATACGAAATCTTTTTTCAGAGATGAAGGCCATAATAGCGTAATTTACACTAATGGTTCCGAACCGGTGTAGAGGCGCAGGCAGGAGTTTGGGACTTGCGTTGACATTTCCGTTTTGTTGTACTGGCTTTAGGGGTTTCGTTCACGGCATGCTGAGCATGCGTAGCTGTGCGTTTAGACCCTTTCCGTATATTTCTCCTGTGGTTGCCAAATGACGTCATCTGATGAAGATTGGGCAAGCTGGTGGTGCGTTCACTTTTTGAGGTTGTACAATCTGAGCTGGGTTTGCGTACTGAATGTGGGTACTGGCGAAGATCCTGTTGTTGCCACAATTGATGCTGTATCGGCTTACTTTTTTGCTTCTGCTCTTCTTCCTGGCTTGGTTGCACCATTTCCGGTTCCGCTTCTTGTTGTTTTTGTTGTCGTGAATCGTCACAAAGAGTAGGTGTAATAGTGGGCGGACTTAAAGCATCCGTGCCTGCGTTCGTTCTTTCTTCCTCTTCTTTCGCTTGAGATTGCTTGCGATAGTTATCTTTCTGATTGCTTACGATCAAATGGGAAATGAACTTGAACTGATTGAGATTTGCTTCATTATGTTCGTGTATTTCTAAGAAGAGATGGGATCTCATTAGTGTCCTTTGAGTGTAGACAGGCACTTACTGCGTAACATTTCAGCTTTGAACTGATTGAGCTGTTGGTCTTGACGAATCAACTCTGCGTTCATCCGTTGAATTCTGGACACCATGCATTGAAAGTGCTTTGCTAACATGTGCTCTACGGTTCCGTGCACCGCCTTCAAGACATTATCGTACATTTTGTTGAAACAATCTGCGCTAACATCTTGAAGGCCGCGCACGGAATGTGGTGCATGTGATGGCTGTTCACTTCTGGAAGGGGCTTCCAGCCTCTGCTTGTGTCTCTGTTGTTGCATTGATTGTTGTCCGATTGATTGTTGTTGGAATGTTTGTTTTTGTCCGATTTCTTGTTGTTGCGATTGTTGTTGTTGTGGTTGCGATTGTTGTTGCCGTGGCTTCATGTCATAGCAGTTTAGATAAACCGATTGGTCCGCGGCGGACGCTCCAGCGTTTAGACGCTGCGTCACCACATGCCGATGTTTATCCGGCTGCCTCTCTATCAAGTGCGCCCGATGAACTTCACTTGTGGACCGAGGATGCACAAGTCCTTTGGTCCCGCTGTGCGAGCTTACAGCAACCACTGAAATGATATCCTCGTCGCAGTGTTTGATGTCTTCCCGCGTCTTCGAGTGGGTTCGGGTATAAGATTGCCTCTCTGAACATTGCGATGGATTTGTTTGTCCATCGCTATTGATTGTGGTTTTAGGAAAATACATTACCTTATAGCCCATGTCGTTCGCATTCTTGTGGAAACAGAAGTTGGGAAACATAGTTGCCGAATCTTATGCGTTATTTTCAAAAGAAAAGGGTTCTAAAGTATGTTTATTGGAATTTGTAATTTTGAGAGTGTGTGTGTATGTCAGAATGAGTTCTTACGAGTGCTGTAAAAGTTTCGCTTTATATCGACACTTAAAATTTTATTTCGGACTTTTTTATTTCAAACTTTGGGAAATAGAAAATAATTTATTATCATTCAATGTTCTGATTACTGTCGAATTGCCAATGTGTTTTCAATTGAAAGAGAGAGAAAAAATATAACAAGATCTAATTGCAACGAACGAGGAAATTGCAACGTTAAAAAAAGTCCCAATTGGACTTCTTTTTTATGGAAATATATGGAGATCTGGCAGCCCTATAATTTTGCCGATCACATTTACTTAAATCACTAAGCACTGAACCACTAAGAACTGAACACTGTGTGCAGTGCTTAGTGGTTCGATGCTTAGTGTTTTAATATGAATGTAATTATCTGTTATCGATATCCTTTTAACCATCACTAACTCTTCTTCTTCCAACACGTGTTGCTTTGTAACTTTTTAAAAATGTAATCATTTAAAATAACTCGGAACAAATTGATTTTACCAAGCGTCTATCGAAACTATCATTCACTAAAAGTATTTACAAACATGAACAGTAAATGTTCATGCTTTTACTCACAGAAACCATAGACGAAGCTGAATTATTTTACAGTCAAGTAAGTTGCAATTTTCATATTATAGTTCACTAGCAGAAAATATAATTATAGGGAAATTATAATTGATATATTTGGCATTGCATACTAAATGAATCGACGTCGAGGGTACTGTCATTAAACATATTTACCCTAAGGAAAATAGTTGCTGGGTGTTTGCAGAGTCCGAAAACAATGTCAAAGTATCAAATATGTTTTCATATTTTATGCAGAAAGTCTCTTCCTCGCTGCGTTCTGTTGACTCTTGGTATTTGATTTGCCCCATGACGTCAGCAGCCACAGACCTTACGGCAATTATAAAAGAAGTGGGAAGTGAAAATGAGCTCACTTTTCTGGCCTGGTCCTGCGCCCGGGACCTTGTTGCCCCGTCCTTGTGAGCCTTGTGCGCTGAACCGTTGAGACCAAAGAGAAAAGTTTGTGATGCGTACCCAAATGAATTAAAATACCCAAAATGTCCGCCGAATTTTTACAATTTTGACTTTATTTAACATATTAATAGATATATATGTATATATAATAACTCTGAAATAAATATTAGCTTAGACCGAATCGACTAAAACGTTATGCTCTATTAACTCTTATGTTTTGGTATAGATATCGGTTTGAATGCCTGGACAAGTTAGTACACTTACTGCGAGAAGTGCATGTACAGTAGTGTAATGTTTTTTTTGTAGATAGAGTTGTTGGCTAAGAAGAAATACGATTGGTTTTGGGAGTACAATATACATACATATAAATACTTGGTTGGCTTTATGTCTAGTTGGGCTTAGAAATGCAACTATTTAAAATTTGGTGTAAATAAATAACATCAGTCTGGTAAATAGTAAAATACGAGGAGTGTCATTAAAAGTTATTACATGCGAAGCTAACATCACGAAGCACGGGATGGAAATCGACAAAGTACCACAGTGAAGTCTTTGATCTTCAGCAAGATATCGAAGTAGATCAACTTGTGCACTGTGAAGTTAAGTTCACACTTGTTACAGTGTATCTAACATATATATGTATGTTGCATTACGTAGAATCTTCAATAGGTTCGCCTAGTATTGTAGTAAAACGAATAAATATTGTACCTAAGATAAATCGCAAGGGGAAATGCATGCAGTAAAATTCGTAGTATATCCATGTGTATATAACATGTACAGATAATTCGAATTGGATTTCCGTTTTGCGTACACAACTATCGCACTTATTGTCTAAGCCTCGTTTGGGCTGTAGCTGTAGCTGCCATCATGATCATCACAAGTGGATCTTCATTGATTCACCTAGAGAAACTCAGCATCGCTGAACGACGTGGGACCGTGGACCGCAAATGCTGAACGCTTGCGGGTTGTGTGCGCCAGCTATCATACCTCCGACATTGCCGGCACTGTGATCACCTTGTTGGGCCGTTCGCAGATGACGACCCGCGCGTTTGTCTTGTTGGTCGAGCGGCGTGACACTGTCAGAGAGGTGGTCAGGGTGCGCATCGAGTCGCAACTGTTGTGCAGACGTCGTCCCACTGTGTGGCAGCGATTCTGCTGCGAATTGTTGCGATAGGACTTACAGCAGCAGGTGAACCACTTGAAGGGCGGAAAACGGCTGCGGAAAGAGTTAAGTGGGGTTAGGCAAACATGTTCCGGGGCCTTCCTGCCGGCAGCTCTTCTCACCTGAATGTGCGGAATACCTGTGATGAGAACAGGCAGTAGATAAGCGGATTGGCAGCCGAGTTCAACGGAGCCAGACTCTGTATGAACGTGGCAATGGCTATGTTGGTCTGCGAGTGCGGTATCTGTCCGAAGACCTGCAGCAGATCAAAGATGATGTAGGGCGACCAGCAGATGATGAATACAAACACAATCGTGAGCGTCATCTTGACCGTTTTGACCTTGGCACGTGGTATAATGCCCCTAGAGCTAGCTCGTCGCGTTGCTGCACCTCCGAAACCTAAATGTTTGAAGCCAAATCATCACAAGAGAATGACAAATGCAAGTGGACACTTGACTTAACCTACCTGCTGGCACAAATATGGATCCCTTGGCCCATATGGTCTTAACAATAATAGCATAGCAGGCGGAAATAATCAGGGCCGGCACAGCGAATAATGTTGCCGAAACGAGGCTCATGTAGATCTGCCAGGCCATCGGCGAACCCAACTCTATCCAGCACTGTGGGTGACCCTGTATCAGCTTCTCCTCGTATAGCACCAGAATTGGCAGCGAGAAGAGTGCCGAGAGCAGCCAAGCACCAGCGACCAAGTGACGAGCCCGTTTCCCTGCAAAGAGCACAACCAGTTACGCCAAGTGCCAAACATTTTCCAATTAGGAAAGTTTTACGAAGAGACTTACACGACTTTGAGAAGTTCATGGGATGCGTTATTGCATCGTATCTGTCAATGCTCATGGCCACGAGCACATACGTAGAGGAGTATGTGACGCACACCTGCGAGAAGCGAATGACCTTGCAGGCCAGATTGCCTGCCCGCCATGAGATTGTAATGCGCCATATGATATCCGTGAGTACATTGAGTAGACCCACAAAGAGATCTTAGTATTAAAAGATAGACACATGTTAGCTCACTCTTGCCTGGAGTTGTCCCTGCACACTCACCTGCCAGCGCCAGTTGCTTGATGAAGTAGTTCATTCGCGACTTGCGATTCTTATTAATAAACATGACGAACAACACGGCGGAATTGCCCAGCACGATAATGGTGAAGAGTATCCACAGCACAGCAAATTGTTCCGTCTGCAAGAAAGAGTGAGATAGAGTGTGAGTGAGACACTTGTAGATAGATATGTTTGTGTAAGTGTGCATGATTTTTAATACGGTTTACTAACCGAGCCATAAAATTCATCGTCAACAAAGTGTTAAGAGCGGAAATCACGCATAAAACTCAATTTAATATCTGAGCAATTTCAGACACACACACGAACACACACTCTAACGAGTCTCGTACACTCACACACACTAACAAACGGTGTCAAACACACCCATCGAGCCACACACGCGCCATAAATAGCCATAAAAATGATAGACACTAACCAAGGCGCGTCTGTGGCTGCGATGGGGCCAAGGGGCGCTGTGGCTGTCTGCAGCCTGTCAACAGGATGTGCCAACGGAAGTTTACTCTTCGAGCCAACAAAATACGTCAACAACAACAACAACAACAGCAGCAACAACGTACGCACACGGTCCGTTAAAATGATAGAAAGCAGACAATAAAAGTTGTTGCCATCAATAGAAGCCTGCGAGCTGAGCCCTAGACAGTTCGTTGGGGCAATTAGAAGGTTTGTTGTGTGCTTTCAACAGGAAATTGTTGCCTAAAATGAAGTGCCAAGAGCGAAAGCTAAATTGTCTCTAACTTAATAAGCTTTAAGCCATTGTGGCGGATTTGTTTCACTTGTGCAAACAAATTCAATAAACTTTCAAAATATTTACATAGGTTCAGACACGTTGCAGGAACTATTACCAGTGTTCGTTGCACGGCATTTAAGTTTAGCCCAAGGCTTCGGGCAACATTGTTTTCTGGTTGTCTGACAGGGCAGAAAACCACATGCCAAAAGTAAACTTAACTGCTCTGTTGGCAGAAATTGAAGACGCCTCGGCGTATGCAACATTTTTTTTGCGTGATCTTGGGGCCAACAAGAAAGGGTAGCTATGGCTACCGGAATATCCTCTACTATTTGTAATCCTTATAAGTGGTAAATACTGAATGCTGACATTATTTATAAAATTAATAAATGAAAAATGTGATATATAATATATTTAAAAGTAAAAATTTGATTTTAAAATTGGGGTATCTAAAAACACAATAGAGGAATTCACAAAAATAAAATAGTTTTAAATTATTTCTATGTCCGATCATATTTAGAACCAAACTCAAGGGACTCTTTATTATACAAAAAGTTAAAAGCAGAATTACCTCTATCTTGTTCTGCTGATACCTTACAATTTCCTTGCACAACAAATTCCTTGCGAAAGGTAATAAGTCCTTTTGCAAGGCTATGATAATATTATTTTAGCCAACAATTTGGCGCGCAAGAGGGTCCCGTTTTTGCCGCTCAACATGTTGCCCAAAATGCGGCATAAATCAGGCGCATCGCCAAATGAGCAGACACGGCCAGACAGCCCAGATAGCCAGGCTATTTTTCTTCTCGCAATTCTCGTCTTCTTTCCGTCATAATAAAAATATGCATGTGTCTGCTCGGTTTTTCATTAGTTGCTTGTCTCTCGTTATTTGCGTAAGTCAAATTTAAAAATTCAACGTTTTAAACTCAACTTGGACTTTAAGGCATTTGTGGACTTGCATTTGTTTATTATACTTTTTTATGTTCTCTTTTTAGAAGCGCTCTTAAAGCCTTTGGCTTTGTGTCCTGAAGTGTTTGCGCCCTGCCGGCAATTTTCTTGCATGACTTTGACAATTTTGCTTAAGCCTCGACTCGAAGTCGAATTCCGGCGGCGGTAGAGCAAAAAGTTGTTGCAACTTTGGCCATTTGACGTTCGCTCAGCTCCTATTTTTATTATAGCTGAGTTTTTTCCTACTTTTTTCCACTTTTTCGTTGTTTTTTTTTGCTCTTTTTTCTGCTTTTCTGTTTGGCAAATATCGGCTTTGTATTAGAAGCTTGCCATATTTGTGGCATTCTTACTTAAGAATATATATTTATTTACATGTTCACCCACAAAAAAGGAACTTATTTGCATGTGCTCTTGAGAAAGAGCTATCTTTGGGTATGGTGGGTAAATTAGGGTGAATTCTCTCGAGTACTTAACGAATAGATTGTTTTTGTTATTAGGTATATAGGGACAAGTTATCTTATATTTGGGACACGCAAAAGTGTTGGTTAACGTAGCAGGGGAACATAGCAGCAGTTTTGCAGTAATAGAATGTAAACTGTACAGTCCACTGTTAATTAACATACAAGTATCAATCAACAAAGTTGCAAAATCATCAGAAATTTATCAAAATGAACTAATGAATTTGATTGAATTAACTTTAACTTTAATTAATGCTAGTAAATTAACTTTGACTTTAATTGACTTTAATTCGCTACAAAAATATTGATAAATAAAATTGATAATGATTTTATTGATTTTATTAAATATTATAAATATTCCATTTCCTGTGAAACTACTTAGTTCCGCAGCCTAATATATTTACAAACATTTAAATATTTAATTATAGCTACATCAAACTTAATAAAATTAGATTAATGCCCATTTGACCTTTTAAAGCAAACATAACATTCATAAATTTACTAAAATTAAAGTTCCGGTTAAAGAAATTATCTTCCGCAGCTCAATTTGTGGTTTATTCTTTCAGCAATAATTCCATCAAGTTTTTATAGACTCTGCTGTAGGCATTATAAAAACGTAATAAATGGCACATTGTAAGCCTTTTTTAATCGTCAGCCATTTTCGGTTATTTTCGAGGCTGTAAGTGTTTTTGCGTGCGTGTGTGTGTGTGTGTGTGCGCGCGCTGTCCTTGCGTGCTCTTTTTTCGCACAAGTCATTATGCCCTTTTCAATTTCGCCTTTGCACCTCACGGAAATTGCCTTTTTGTTGGTAGCAATAAAAGTGCGAAATTTAATTTAGGGGCGAAAGGAGTTAAGCAAGCAGCCTAAAGGCCAACAGCTTAAGCCCGTCCGCAGATAAGACCGCTCGGGCAGCCGTAAGTCTCCATTAAAAGGCAATTTCGCACGACCAAAGGAGTCCGAGACGGAACCAGGGGGAGGGGGACGAACAGTAGGAACTGCAACGGTTGCAATGCCAACAAAGCGTGCCACCTGTTGTGCAAGGTGCTGCAACTTTGTCTGTGAGCCGCAACTATTATGTCTGATTATTAAGTGTGCCAGCCATAACAATGGCAGCACTTCAGCTCGCGGCGCCAGCTGTGGCACGGTGGCACGGTAGAAAAGCAGCACTCTGCCACTTCCCACTCCACAGTTTACTCTCTCTCTCTCTCTTTCCATTTCTTTGGCTTGTCCTTCGCGTGACTTTAAGTGCACTTTACGCGGCTTTCGACTGGGGCTTTCGCGCAAATTCGCTCTTAATCACAATCGTTGACAAATTTCCCGCAGCTGCGTATCGTGAAATGCAACTGCAAGACAAATGTCTGGCCACAAAAGTCTGCAAATAGTAAAATTAATTTCATTTCACTTGCAGCGAAATTGCAACAGTAATAACAATGGCAGGGAAAGAAAAAGGCCAGAACGCATCTGCAGTTGCGCTTACACTAAATCAGCAGCTGCTGCTGTGTCCACACACAGCGTGGGCAAGCTAGCCAAGTTAAATGAGATTAATTTCCCGACTTGCAGCGGAAAATGTGCTGAGCTAAATTGTGAAATTCAATTTATCACACTCAGGCACGGTTGGTTTTTCGAAATAATTATTTTTACAAATTGTTTGGGACAAAGTCAACTCAATTATTTATAGACAGGCAATGTGCGAATGGCAAATAGTCAGTCAGGAACGGCAATCAAATAAATGCAATCTAGGTAGGAGAGTTGGCAGGCTTAAGATACATATGTTGGCAGTATCGCGCTAGGTTGGCAGGGCTAAAATTTAAGAAGAGTCCGCACATGAGTTGTGACAAAAATTACCAGGGAGACGTCGAAGAATTAAAATTAACAGTTGATGAAAAGTTATTAATCAATCAAGAGAAAGTGTGTGTGCTAACATGAAAATTTTGAATAACAGAAAAAATATTATAATGTAAATACTGAATATAATATTATACTAATAACAATTAAGTTTAAAATCAAAACGAAACTATTGGAATAACAAAACTGTGTAAACCGTCAAATGAACTTATATTTATACCCTTCGACCATTGAAAATGGTCAAAAAAGGGTACACTAACTTTGTGCCAATGTACATATGTAACAGGCAGAAGAAGGCTCGGGAGACCCCAAAAAGTATATATGTATATTCTTGCTCAGCAACACTAGCCAAGTCGATTAAGCCATGTCTGTCTGTCTGTCCGGATGTCTGGATGTCCGGATGTCCAGATGAACACACAGATCTCAGCTATTATAAAAGCTAGAGACACCAAATTTGGCATGAAGGTTTCTGTTTATCCGGGGCAGATGAAGTTTATTTCAAATGTTGGGTGCCACGCCCACCGCCCCCGCAAATCAATAATTTAATCTCTTAAGCTGATTTGTGAGCGACATATAAAAGATACAACATTCTGAGTAAGACTATACTTAGCTAATTATAATACCAACATAACGTCAAAATGTCAATCCGATCGGACAACAAACACAGACATTATTAAACAAAAAGCTTGTTCGCTTTGATTTCGTATACAGATCAGCAAGCTGTGACGTCATTGCACTGTTCAGGAAGGAAAGAAAAGGAAAGAGAATTCGAGCGCTGTTGTTTGACCAATGAAATGCTACATCCATATACCCGTATTCATATCAAGACGCATATAAAGGCTTACGTTACGATATTTCTATTAAGTAGTAGTATCGTACAATTATGAATTCTTAACGTGTTTAAAAAAGGTCGAAGGGTATCCCACTGTCGCGTGCCGCTCGACCGTTGCTCTTGTTTTATTTACATGTATAAATAAATATTCCACGTGAATTTTTATGTTTATGTATATGCCTATAAGCGGATTATGGCCTTTAAGTGGTGATTGTTTTGTTTTATACACAAAATAAACTTTTACACACATTCAAAAACTATCTATGACAAGAAAAAATAGCTTTCCATTCCAGTAAGTTTACAAATGAACTTAATTGGCAATTGAAATATGATTAAATTATATCAACATGCTATGTTGCGCTGCACTTTTTTCAAAGAAATATGTACATCAAAGAATCCATAGTAATGTATAGATTGATGTATGATGTATTTACAAACAGTACTTCTCATCTTTCAGCATATTTGTTGATTCTCACTCAGCAATTGCTACGCCAGACGAAATTACTGAAAGTCTTTTCTAAAGTTTTAAATACCCAAGTTGCTTATGTGGCATACAGAAGTTATTCAAGCTGCAATATTCCATGCAACTAGAGTTTTGCACACTTGTTTTCATTTCAATTTTCATTATTAGCGATTACGCTGTTTCCACCCGAATGTGCGGAGGTTGCCAACTAGGGAAGTGGCATAAAGTGATATTAAATGCAATATTACGTATACGCAAGCGGAAATGGTCAGATAATAAGCGAATTGCTGCTGTTCTACTTGTTGTTGTTGGCCATAAAAGCGAAGTGGCTTCTTGCCTTACACTTGAGTTCAATGAACTCGCAATTCTGCTGGATGTTTGACTGTTGTTTAATACCTAAGCAGCAGCATATTGTCCACGAGCACACGCACACGCACACACACGTGCTCGAAATAAAGGAAATGATAGCGAGATGTAAGCGTATCTGTTAAGTAGGTATAAAAACATGCATTTGGGTCAAGCCGTGCGCATCAATCATGGTTTTTATAGCTCTTGTTTGCCCAACAATGGTCACTCGTTGAGTTTTATGAACTACGCTTGAACTCCAAAGAGGGGGCATGCCACATGAGTGATGTGTGCGTCGCAGCAGCAGCACACAGCAGCTGCCCCAAAAAGTGCGCTTTAATTCGGCTAATGGCGCACATTTTGTCATCAGCTGGCTTAAATCATGTCGCTTGGCGTTGATGTTGACACAAATTGAAATTAATAAAGCAAACCCAGCGTGCCCCTCCCGCACCAGTTCCTCCTGCTTGCTTTCCATCACATTAGCTACGGGTGCGACACAGATGCAAACTGTGTTTGTTTGCTGTGTTTGCTTGCTTGCAAACTGTTGAGCGCCACTTTTGACAGCTGACTGTGCACTCGGTGATTGTGTGTGTGTGTGTGTGTGTATGTGGGGGGGGGGGGGGGGTTCAATGTGAAAAATAACCAAAATTCGGTTAACATAATTTTGGTCTGTTGACCGTTGGTCACAGCTGCTTGGCCGCAGTATGCTAAATACGCTTATAATGGCATATTAGTGCGATGTGATGCTGGTCTGCGCATCATTAAGCCATAAAATGGCAAAGCATGGGCCTTATGTGCCGGAAATGTGCCACGAATAGACCAAATTATTTGCAAAATAGCACGAGCAAGTAGCAATAATGATATAAAATGTATTTTTATTCAAGGGGCAGCAATTCTTTGGAAACTCGACTGTTAGCCCACTTTTATTGTGTCGGTCGATTTGGGAAATAAACGATTTATTTAGCTAGAGGGTCACAAGCCGAGCATCTTGCCAGCTGACCTAAAAACACATCAATAAATTTAAAACCATAAACTGGGGGATTCCCCAGGCCTCAGTCTATTCCCTGGCTGGGACATTAATCAAATGAGGCGAGCATAAGTCCAAGTGCAGGAAA
This sequence comes from Zaprionus indianus, assembly GCA_018904595.1. Classification (NCBI taxonomy): domain Eukaryota; kingdom Metazoa; phylum Arthropoda; class Insecta; order Diptera; family Drosophilidae; genus Zaprionus; species Zaprionus indianus. The sequence goes on from JAEIHA010000320.1 coordinate 5,098,393, forward strand.
TAAAGAAAGAAGATATGCAAAGAAGCGAACGGTCGGCACATCACTGCTGGATCAAAGTAAATAAATTAAGGCATATTACGAGCTGGCCAAATTAAATTTTGGCCAAAAATAGCTGGCGAATAAACAAGGCAGACAGCGCAAAAAAAGAGAAGAAGTGGCTTTGCGGTGTAAACAATAAACAGAGACACGCGCCACGAACTATGCAAAACAAATTACACATGAGGCGACCAGCAGCTGAGTGGAGTGCGGTTTTTCCAAAAGTTACGACCCCGCATGTATGTATTTCTGTGTGTGTGTGTGTGTCTACATGTGCGGCAGTCATTTGCATAAATAACAACAGCATGTCGAACAGTCGAAGGCTGATCTTGATAGTCGTTGTCGGTACAGTGTGGCACCAAGTCAAGTCGGGCATAAATTTGAATATTTCTGTCTGCCAATTGACTTTGAGTTGGGTTTGCTGCGGCTGCCCAGTACTAATTAACACATAAGCGACAGACCTTGAGGTCAGTTAGCAATCTCTTCCACAAGGGCTCTTTATCTCCCAGGCGGTTAATGCAACAAAGTGCTCAATTTTGGGCATTTTTATGTGTTTGCTCAGCAGACACGGCACACAACCAAGGATTCTTTGCCGGCATTAACTCAATACTCTGAGGTGGGATAAGGGAAGTCAACGTGAACTGAAACTACAACTTGCTATGAAGTTTGTCTGGTTATCAGCTAAATTGAGTAGTTGACTCAAAATTGCTTTTCTTTAGCTGTTCAAGGACGAAGATTATTACTGACTACAGGGTATATCTTCATAGTTTCTTATTTAAGCAAAGTAACATAAAAATATTGTATGTTTACTTCCCAAACTATTTATAGACTCTAAGCTAATCGATAAGAATATTTCCGGAATTAATTAATTACAAGCCTCACATTCTTTCACTGCCCAACAGATTTTTCAGCATCCGCTTTGTCTTAAGCTAGCAAAGTTGTGTGCTTTGATAGCCCAAATGTCATCAGAATCTCTCCCCAGTGCGATGCCCGAAAACTTCAGTACAAAATTCTTTGCGCAAACTTTTCGCAACTAACGCAAAGTTGTTGGAGTAAACACTCGACTGTGCATCATCAGGATATCTGGCTTAACACAAGCGACAACAACAACAACAGCCATATCGAGATATACTCTTGGAACGCTGTCAGTCGCACTTTGTGCTGGCAATCTTACAAATTTAATTAGTATCTAGTACACAGCTGCACCTTGTGATTAACTAACGCTGTCGAGAACAACTGAATGAATGTGCGGACACAGTGCGAATGCGTGTAGAACCGACAAAGCTATCGGCAGCAAAATAAACTTTTTCTTAATTTGAAATTCCACAAATGGCAGTTGTCAAAGGACGAGCCGAGAAATAGAACAACAGCTGTAGAGAGATGAGGCGAGAGAGATAGCGAGCGACTACTGCAAATACAAATACAGTAAATAGACAGAAAATACACACACACAACCACACTTACACGGAGACTTGCACAGCAAGAAAAGCGGAAACTGGCAACGCTGGCGGAAATGCAGCAGCTTTATAAGGAAACAGCTCGGACAAGTTGGTAAGTCAGCAGAACAGAGGGACAGGCAGACAGCACAGACAGGCAAGGAGGACAGACTGTAGGACAGACTGCCAGGCAGTTCTCGTGCTGGCAGTGAAGTGGCCCTGGACGCAGCTAAAACCAGACGCTCGAGTTGTTATTTCTGATTTTGTTAGTTTTACAGTTTACGGGGCCCTTCTCGCAAGCTGCCTGTGCAATGGGCGGCACTTGGCGGCTGACTTTGATTCTATTTAAAGCAAACAGCTCGCAAATGAAGGCCCGTGTATGGAATGTGCCTGGACACGCCCTGCGCCCCTTTGCACAAGTAATTTGGTGTGTAAATGGAAAGTGTGTGCGCCGTTGCCTGCCTCACCTATCCACCTCTCCGAGCAGACGCCTACTCGTGTTATGCAAATTGGGCTGCGCTGCGCTTCCTCTGAGGGATTGGCCCTTGGGCCTTATAGTCTCGACACAACACAGCCTCGGCGTGTAAATATAGAAGCACTTAAATGTTTTTCAAGCCAGCTAATGACTAATTTAAAACCATGCGTGCCCAACTATAATTAAATTTGATTGCAGGCTCAGCTTAGCTGAACGTGCAGACTACGAGATGCTGCCTTAAAGTATGGGAGATAAAGACAGTTTTATACCTTGATATATAAATCCTTCAATAACAATTACTTTCACAAATCACAGCACTATCTCGCAAGTCTGTACTCAAGCAAGCATTACGTATACGCAACATCAGTGAAAGTAGCGTTAACTGCGTTTAATTGCGATGCTTGATTGAATAATATTATTGTATAAAATGTGCAATGCGAAAATGAACGGGTGTATGTATTCGAAACGTGAGTACGCCCACTCACGTGGCAAATAGAGCGACTGAGCGGACATTATAAAGTGCTTTGTGTCAAAGGCAAAAATGCATTGAGAGTACGTGCAATGAAAGCAAAATGCATGCACGCACTTAATCACTAATACACAGCCAGACACACCCATACACACACACACATTGCTACAGTTATTTTGTGTGCGTGTCTGTCACATTTGGCATTGCGCACGTAGAAAGCGCCGAGGCGTACGCGACTTTTACACGCAGCGTTGCCAGCGCTTCGCTTTTAAGTTTCCATTTCAATTTCTTCTTCTTCTTTTGCTTCTGTTTGCCCCATTTCCCTTGCGCGGCGACTGCAGTTGAAATGCATTAAAGTAAATTATGTGGCAAATGACAAATGACAGCGTTGGCAGCGTTGAATGCAGCAAGAAAACCGCAAGCCAGCTCCTAAAAACTTAGCAATGATGCATAAGTTTTGCAAATATTTTTCCGTTATTGCAGTAAAACAATTTTCCCCACTCGTCAGCTGTCAGTGTGTGCGTGTCTGTGTGTGTGTGCACTGCTCATAAAAGCCAGAGTAGAAACCACCTTCGGGCCACGGGAACTGGCAATGGCAATGAGCTCTGCGAAGGGGATGTTTGTGCCAATTTCGCACAAATGTTGACGTCCTCTGAGTTGCTCTGATTTTTGGTGCTCCCACCAAGACAAGCTGCTCTCCCCCCTCCCCACCTGCTCTTTGGCTTGTCTTTTTCGGCGCTCGTTTCCGTCACTTTGATGTGGCTCGCGGCTGCAATAGCCAAAGGTGTTGAAGTGAAAATTCTACTAATTAACCCATAAATTCTCACAGCACGTCATGAATGAAATTTTCGCCGTTTACAAATCAACACTTTTCCCCGAGAACGATGCACGGGAGCAGTATGCAAAGTGCGAGACTCAAATTAAGTTGCTGCAAGAGAAATATTTGAAAATAACTTTTGCCCTGCACTGACGGACACAGGCAATAAGTTGTCTAGGTGAGGCAAGACTGGAGCGGGGGGGTGAGTGAAAATCTGTGAAATGGATTAATAAAAAGTTGCTATATAACTTTGTTCACTCGGCTATGAGTCCAAAGTTGTGAATAGTTTTTAATGGCAGACTAAAAGCCAGGCAGCTTAAGGAATGTGAAAACATATTTTGATGAAGAATTTACTCAAATGTTTACCCATAAGTTGTGGGGATTATTTCAATTTTGCAAAAGTCAATTACCAAATTTGCCAAGTCATATACTTTAGTGTTGGGCCATCCTAGTTCAATTTGAGGAATAAGTTCGTTCGTTCGTTTAAAACCAATGAACTAGGTCGTTCATTTAGTTTAATCGTTCATTTTTAAAACTTGCTTAAAGGTGCTTCAAAAAAATAAAAAAAAATGTTATGAATTTATTTCATACAATGCTGTCATTGAAAATAAATATTATTTATTTTCTTTATGTCTAAAACACTTATACGAACACCATCGAACTAAGTAAACAACGAACGAACGATCAGGGTAAGAGATAAAAATGAACGACGTGAACTAAGTGAACTATATTGAACTTAGTAAACTATATTGAACTAAGTGAACTAAATTGAACTAACGAAATATATTGAACTATAAAGACAGACTTAGTTCGTTCGTTCAGTTTAGCGAATAGTTCAATTTAGTTCGTTCGTTCACGAACGACACAACACTATTATACTTCATTATGTGTTGAGCAACTTCTTGGGGAAACTCTATTTATGCTATTTTTATACACTAGTAAGTAACCTTAGCTTCAGTCAATAAACTGCCGTCCATTTGCAAGCTTCATTAACTTTCAAAGTGTGGTGTAATAAAAGCGAAATTCATCATCGTGAAATTTGTTGAAGTCATTTTCATTTTCATTTTCACTTTCATTTAATTTCATTTTATTCTGCTGGAAGCGCCACAATTCGTTGCATACTTTCGTGAGTTGTCAACTGATGCTGACCTAGTTCCACTCGAACTGGCTGCGGTTGACGACGGGGCCAGGGAACATGGAAGAGATTGCGTAGTCTAGCTGGGAAGGATGAAGGAAGGAAAGTTCTTGCCCCGGTTGTATCTCAAGTATTTACTGAGCATTATTATTTCGCTGTTCATTGTCGCCTTTGCATTTTCTCATTAAGCGCATTACGCGCCGGCACAAAAGCTGCTCAAGCAGCTCAAGCAACGGGATGAATGAGCTGCCTTCCCTGGTTTTTTTTGTTGGCCTCCTTCACTTTGCATGCAATTTGGCATTACTTATTTTTAGTGCAGTTCGCATTCTGTTGCAATTATCCGGGTTGGCGGTCCTTAGGCGCGGATTTTGCCGCTTTCTTTTGCCATTTGCATAATTTACAAGCTGCGCTCGCATTTTTACGATTTTTTAAGTGCCCCTGGGTAGCGCGTCTGCATTTCTTTTATTCGCTACTCTGCACGCCCGATGAAAATGAGGCAAAGTGTATATTAAGTTAGGTTGAGTGTTTAAACTAGTCAGAAATAGTGGCAGACAGACAATTAATCTTAGCATAACTTAGTAAGCAAGCAAAACTTCAGGCAGGGTATTTATTAGTTGCGCACAATCAACAGTAACTGTTCACATTTTTTGCTAAAGCTTTTCAGCCTTGTTTTCGTTTACTCTTGAACGACCTTCTGCCTGATGTTTGTTTGTTTGTTCTGTGTAAGTTTTCGCACAGCTGCGTGCACCTAGACAAAACAGCAACGACTGCAAGTGTGTGTGTGTGTGTGTGTGTGTGTTTGTGAGTGTGCGCTTCCGTTTCCGGCAAGTGCTTGAAGCAGTGTTTACTGGCGTGCTGCTCATACGCGGCGCAGTCGTGGCGGAACTGTAATTGACTCGGGTTACTGCAAATTTATTGCCTGCCAGCTCGTGCTGCCACAGTTAATGTATGCAAATTGTCATTGCAATGATGTGCAAGAGTTGTGCCGCACATTTCTTATTTTTTCGCAAACATTCACGCATACCCAGCAGCAAAAAAGTAGCAAAGTGGATGTAACTAGCTAGAAGTTGATATTAGATACTGCTTACTGGGTATCTCTCAGTCGATTATGGCAGCTGCAGTGTTGTTCACCTGCATTTTTTGTGCTCTTTTCCGCTGTCTTCAACTCGAACTGGCATTTGGTGCTTATGAAATGAAATTTAATTTTTTCTCTCTCTTATATTTCTCACTTTACGTGGCTGACAAGTCGCTCTAGAAAGAGGTGTAAGTCTGCAAGTGTGTGTGCCACAACTACACAGTACTAGTACTCCCTGCCATTGTTCTCGGCGAACTCTTATCAACAAAGCTCATTGTTGTTGCCTCCGCTCGCAGCACAAAGCACAATTGTGGCCTTGTCGACATCGTAACGAGAACTTCCGCAATGATTGCAAATAGCAAAAAGTATTTGCCGAAGTGATGTGCTCTTAGTTCAACGGATAACGTCCCGGCTTGGACAATGCACCCAATGAGGAAATTAGAAGGGTTCTCCGGTTGGTCATTTTCATAATCCCCCCAAGGGCTTCACAAGAGTGACTTTTAATGAAGGTTTTTATACCAAACTTAAACGATATTTTCATACCCTTCGACCATTGAAAATGGTCAAAAAAGGGTATACTAACTTTGTGCAAATGTATGTAACAGGCAGAAGGAGGCGTGGGAGACCCCACAAAGTATATATATTCTTGCTAAGGATCACTAGCCAAGTCGATTAAGCCATGTCTGTCTGTCTGTCTGTCTGTCTGTCCAGATGTCTGGATGTCCGGGTGAACACACAGATCTCAGCTAATATAAAAGCTAGAGACACCAAATTTGGCATGAAGGTTTCTGTTTATCCGGGACAGGTGAAGTTTATTTCAAATGTTGGGTGCCACGCACCCCGCCCACGCAAATCAATAATTTCATCTTTTAAGCTGATTTGCGAGCGACATATAAAAGATACAACATTCTGAGTAAGACCATACTTACATACCATACTAATTAACATAACATAACGTCAAAATTCCAATCCGATCGGACAACAAACACAGACGTTATTAAACAAAAACCTTGTTCACTTTGATTTTGTATACAGACCAGCAAGCTGTGACGTCATTGCAATGCTCATGTAGGAAAGAAAAGGAAAGAGAATGCGAGCGCGTAGCGCCCTCTGTTGTTCTTCTCTTCTTTTCTATGCACACGCATTTTTTGCATTCAAACGCACACACACACATACATACATTTGTGCTTGACCAATGAAATGATACACGCATATACACGTATTCATACACGGACGCATACAAAGACTTACGTTACGATATTTCTATTAAGTAGAAGTATTGTACAATTATTGACTCTTTACGTTTCAAACAGGTCGAAGGGTATCCCACTGTCGCGTGCCGCTCGACTGTTGCTCTTGTTCTGTATGTTCCTTGAATATGTACTTCACCTATATAAACATTAATTTCCCATAATCAAAATTTAACCGATTTTTTTTTTTGCATATTTCGCTCATATTTAACATGACTAACCCAAAGTGAGTTTGTTTACATGCTTCGCCTGATTGGATTTCGATTTTCTGTTATTTTTACAGGCATCGCAAGAATTTTACCCAGCACAAATATCAATAATCATGAGATACGAGCAGATTTGTCAACAGACAGGACATCGGATATGCCTTCGGGGCTGCTCTGCGTTCTGCTCTCAGCAGGCACTTCAGAATGCTTTCACAAGCAACAAGAAACAATTGTTGGCTTCGATTCCACCACTCTCCGGCAATCTCTTTCATGTCCATCCCACAGCACAGTCTGCTGGCCACACAGTCAACGTCTGGAGCTGCTCCCAGGCGAGCATGCAAAATACAAATCAATTAGGCGTTAGTAAGAAAACTCAAATGGCAAGGGAGCCCAAAAAAGAAAGGGAACCCAATCCCAGCACGAACAGAAATACCCCAACATATGTAAGCAGACATGTGTAAGTGTGTGTGTGTGTGTGAGTGCGTGCGTTGATTTTTATTTATTTGCTGACGCTGCAGGTCTGCGCTGGAGCCCTCGGCGACGCCTACTTAATGGTTATCAGTGAAAAGCTATTAACGCCGCGTTGATTTACTGCAATTTAATTTCGTTTCCATTTGGCCATCTTCGAGTATTTTATATCGCAAATTATGTGCAGACACGACTGGGGCGTGGCCAGCGTTTAGCTGCCCCCAAAGTGGGCGTAGGCAGGTCCCCTCCCACTGGGTTATTTATTGTTCGCCGTACATGATTTACTCGCCTGCACAAAAAACTTGCCTTCAACTTTGTTTACTCCAAGAGTACAAATACACTCTATATATGTATATACAAGTACAAGAACAACAACAATATATACACTTGGTTTTTTATTGTCGGACAATAAAATGTCAACGCTTGTTTTCGCTGGCGTCTTTAATTGATTTGCTGTTCTCGAGTTTATGAGCTTTTTATGCGTTCACTTTAAGTGCCATTTGCAGCTATTAAGCGCCTGATTGATTTGCAAATTTTTCACTGCTTTTCAATTTGTTTTCCCCTTAATCGTTGAGAAAGTGCTCGACTTTCTACGAGCAACTCAAAGATTTTCTTGCGAACTGCACTTTGATGGGAAATTTAAACTACACGTTGCTTGCAAAGAAACTCGCGCCAGGGAGATGAAAAAGGCACAAGAAGAAAGAAAAGAAAAGAAAAGAACTAACTTTTTCCACTTATTTCTATATGTTTAACATGTAAAGTTGCGCCTTTGTGTGTGCTTTACTTCTTGGCGCTAGTGCGTACGTGCAGGAGCCGAGGGAATACAATACATGTGAATACGTATGCATGTGAGAGCCGTGAGCAAATATATTCAAATTTTGGATTGTTGAATATTACAAGTTAGAGTATAATGGCGTTTGATTGACCTGGCAAAAGGTTTGTTCGATATTTATTTAAAGTATCTTTAAAGCTAAATGTGATATTGGAATTTATTAAGTTGGAAACTAGTAAACCTTGACTGTGAAATATCTAGCACCATTTTGCCTCATGACTTATCTTGACTTAAAGAATTCAACTTAAATGGTGTAATAGACTGTGAATAACCCCTGAACAAAATGATTTATTAAATGTGTAACAACTTTTAAAAAATATAATAACTTTTACCATATTTCAAGCAAATTATGTGTGGCATACTTTGCAGGGAGCGCCTTAAAAATTATTGCCGCTTTAAAATTTTTTTTTAAAATAATGTCTATGCTTATTATCGGGTCGAAGCCATGTTCTCAGAAATCATTTGCACGTTGATATTTATTGTTATTGCAAAATAACATTGCAATTAAGTTTTAAATTTGTTTTTTTTTATTAATTTACGAGGCCCAAGGAAAGCTGCGAAAAAAATTCCAAAATTAATTTGATCTATGCGCAATATATAAATTTCATTTTTATTACGAGGGTCGTTTGATAAGTCCGTGACTTTTTGAATAAAATATATTTTTTTCGTCAAAGAAGCGTTTTATTTCTCAACATAATCTTCTTTTAGCTCTATACATTTAGTCCAGCGTTTTTCCAATTTTTTTATTCCTTCCAAATAATAGGTTTTCTCAAGGCCCTCAAAATAGTCGTTTGTTTCTGTGATGACCCGAATCTCTTACCGCCGAGCCATTTCTTCATGTTTGGAAACAAAAAATAGTCACAGGGGGCTAAATCTGGAGAATATGCTGGATGGGGTAGCAGTTCGTAGCCCAATTTATGAAATTTTGCCATGCTGACACGAAATTCACTTTTTTCCATTTTCGTTAAAATTCACGAGATCGTCTGCTTTCAATGCCTATAAAACGCAAACCAAAAAACGCAGCTTTCTCAAAATTTTACAGTCAGCTGTTAATCGATAACTGCTGACAGGAGCAGTGTTGTATTTAGAGCAGGTGCGCGGCAAATACAAAAAGTCACGGACTTATCAAACGACCCTCGTATTTTCTAGTGCTAGCTCTGAAGATATAGATTTATATACGGTCAGACAGACGAGTATGACTATTTTGTATTCGCTGTTGATGCAGATTAAGAATATATATATCTACGAACAAAGTTGTAAGACTCTTCTACCCTATGTGTAGCGGGTATAATTATTTATTAAGAACTACTAAGTTAACTTAGCCAGTTCACTTCACTATGTCTATTTATTCTAGATCTTAAAAACTTTAAGAAGCTTAAGGAAGTCTCGTTTTTCATGAGTGTCTATTACATACATTAGTATAAGTAATCGTTTAATTTGTGAATTTCCTTATTGTTATGGTAGAATAATTTTAAATTAAGGCTTGGTTATTTTTGAGCTTGAAAGACTTCATTGCTTAAACAATTTCCCCAACTTCAACTTTGGTATTCAAACTAATTAAGCAAGTGCAGAAAGTTCATAAGATTCTTCGCTATTTAAATGAGTTCACAAAGTAAAGAACATCATAAAACCGCCATAAAAGCCCCAAAAACCCCAACATAGAAAATAAGTAATAAATTAAATTTCACTTAAGCTGAAGCTGAAATTTCATTGGATAGACATAGGTGGAGTTGCTATAAATTTATGCTTTGTTTTGCCGTTTATCGTTGTGCGTGGCCATTAGCTGTGTCACAGCTTGTTACACACAATCAATTTGGGGCCCTAACCAGTCCTGGACTAACGAAGTTCAGCGAGCAACCCCTGTTAATTGTGCACATTAGCTAAACAAAAGCAGAAGGGTTCAAAGTTCGAGCGAGACAAATAAACCAACAATTAACTTTAATAGCCCGTTTTGCACGCCAAGCATTCGATATATTTGTGAAATTAACACTTTGGCTCATTCTCAAAGTTATTGTCTGTCGTAAAATTTGACAGAGGTGGCCCCAAGTTCTATTAAGAAGGGGGAAGGGGGAGTCGTCTTAATGGTGGCGTTGCCAAAGTCAAGAAGCAAATTATTGCAATTAGTTGGCCAAGTCGTCTATTGATTTTGTCGCTCTAATGGCACTCGAGAATTCACAGCCGACTGAAAAGTGTCAAATGTAAATGATTACGGCAGACAAGGCTAGAAAATTCCTGGAAAAAGGGAGGATGTTAACAAAAGACAATACATTGAACTCACTTAACGTGACGGAGGAGCAATGAACTGTGGCACTGTGGATGATCAAGTCAAACAAGAAATATAGTCATAACATTAGGAAAACAATTCAACCAGGAAATGCAGGCAAAACACAACTAAGGTTCAATCAAAGTGACTCAATAATCGTCAGCACGCAGCCTGCAGAGTTGACGAGTTGAGCTGCACACAAGACAACACGACAAATCCTAATGCTTATAAATCGCCAGAAGATACACCCACACACACACACACACACACACACCCACTACATACATGTACACACACAAAAGTTGACGAGGCGACGTGTCAGATAAAACTCTTGTCAAAATGTGTTTTATGGCCAACATCGCCTTGCGGCTGCGGTGACGTTGCACGTCGCTCGCCACGTTCCTAATAAAATTGATGTTGCGTCCATTTCGCTTGGCCTGGCTAAGGCCAAATAATGTTGTTAACTCATTTTTCGCCCACTTTTGCGTAGTCCGCACTTCCCCTGGGTCACATTCTCTCGTGCTGTTGTCCTTGTGGCGAATTTTGTTTTGTCAACAAATGCAATTAAGGGCAGCTGGTTCTGGCGCCTGAAAATATGCTTTAATTCTGCGTTAAAGCGCTGCATGTGTAATTAACACTCCCCCGCACTCGCACACACACACGCACCCACACTCGCTCACATATGTTCTTATTTACGGCACCAAGTGTTGGACAAATACTTCAAGCTATGCACAATAAACAAGCTGTTCGGCCTCCCCTCCTACTCTCCGCCTTTGTCTGACGTCCTTGTGCAAACTTACGCTCATTTCCACTGCCCACTGCCGCCGCATTGCCAAGTTGTGGCAAATTAAATTGTTAAATGCCCGAGAACGAGATCCCTTCTCCCGCTCTGCCTCCCTCTCTCTGCAGGCTACAACTCTCAGCCTTCAGTTAATGATGTCGCTTTGTGACCGCTAAGCGTTTAACCTTCAGACTCAACGTCGTCGAGACATGTGTGCATGTGTGTGTGTGTGTGTGTGTGTGCCTGTGGGGGACTGTGCGCTCACGTACATTATATTTTACATTCACGTTCGCAGCTTCTGCTTTTTACCATTGCTTAATTCTTCTGCTTTGGCAAACAAGCTCAAGACACATTTTGATGCCACATTAATGAGTTCTCGAGGCAGACGCCTGTCGCGTAATCTCGTTACATTAACTGACTAACTTGTGTAATCGCATTAAAGAAAACGTTGGGGCAGACAAAACAAACTAAGTAAATTTGTAATTGGCCTAATGTGCGTGTAAATACGCTGTGGAAACATTAAATTTCATATTTCCTAATTCCAAATGAGCCAAGGAATGTTAATTTATCTCAGCTCTGCCAGTTTGTTTTGAACAAAAGGAGGAAAACATATCAAAACATAAAGTAAATACAAACATGTGTTTGGTCAATTACATTGAGAATATTAGGAAAAGGAGAATAATAAGAAGACGTATTAATTTCAACATAATTTGTTTTAATTTTCACACCAAGTTCTTCTTCAATTGTTTTCTCATTAATTAATTTTATTGAGCTTGCCAATTTAGTGGCATAAAGAGACTCATTTACAGTTTATAAATTAATTTTTGTTCAATTGTGTTTAATTTTACAGCTTTCAATAGTTATCGAGCTGACCTCGTTTGTGCCGATAAATTGCACAAAGTGAAGCCCATCAGAGCCAGAGTTTTGTAGGGTAAACGTAGCTATTGAAATTTCAGGTAAACAGCTTTATTTGTTGAAATTTGCAGCATTTAGTCGTATAAAATGCCTGACAAAGAGCCAATTAATGTTAGCTTCAGATGACCGTATTAGAAGAAGAAAGCTACTCTATAGTTATAAATATATACACTGTATATAGCTCCCGACATGACGTCGTACATGAGTGGACTAAAAATAAATGTGGAATCAGAAAAACATGTGCTTGAGGTCCTTGAGACATCCGGCGGCGCAGAGAAGGCTCGTCGCTAGCCGAGGCTACCAGACTGCAAGATTACAACTACGACTACGACAGCTCAGCAGGGCATCCAGGTGGCATTGAGTAGCTTCATGGCCAGAACAGGGTCATTAGCGCCACAAACACATGCGATTATCAGGCCAAAAAGGCCTGGTCAATGAGCTGAGGGTGCCGTCTGCTGATTAAAGTGATAAAGCTTGCCCAGGGCGAAATTCAATTTTTAAAGCCAAACAGAAGAGCAGAGTGTATTGACAAGTGTGAGTGTGTGTGTGTGTGTGTCTTTGTATGTGTGTCTAGAGTGGGTTGCAGCTCGTTCATGGCAAACAATGCGAGGCGAACTCGATGCGTGTGTGGCAGCATAATATGCTTCGATTTGGCCGGCAAACAAACATAAAATGGCGCAATGTTTTCGTTTCTGATGCTGGCTAATCATGTGCGTGTGTGTGTGTGTTTGCGAAGGAATGTGGAAAATTCCAGTAGCTGGCTCGCTTCGTGTACATCAAATGAAATTGTAGCCCCTGTCAAGTTGGGTTTGCGATACGCAGCGGATACGTAATACGTATTAAGTATACACATAGAAACATCGCACTGGCAACATTGGCGCATTTGAGAACTGGCCATGAGCAGTGGCTGCTCGCTACTCGATTTGACTTTGGCTAACCTTTCGGAAGGGGCCGCTGGCCGGAGTACGATAGTGCAGTTGTAATTGGCATATCTGTGTCAGAGCCATCAACAGCTCAGCGCGTTAGTCGGATTGGCCTCCGGGGAGTGTGTCCGTGTGTGTGTGTGTGTGTGTGTTGACTTGTTGACAGCCCACAATCGAAGCAATCTTCACATATTCTTACGGTTTATTGAGCTGTTTAGCTCGACAACAACAACAACAACTCGATCAGCATTCCCATCAGCATCATCTCGCATCATTTATGACGCTATCAGCTCTCACGTGTCTCTTTTCCGTCAAACTGCTTATGATGTACGACCTGACTGTCGTTCACATTGCATAACAAATCACTTCATTTAAGTTGTAAGCTTGTTAGTTGCCATAAAAGAAATCCTCTCCACACACACACACACACACACACACACACACATACATACTGCCATGCATAAGAAAATAAACACTAAAGCGATTTGAATTTCGAATCGAACTAAAGCCCTTTCATGCTTCTCTTTCTGCTGACCAAACGGACAACTTGGGTAAGGAATCAAGTGAATCATGTCGGTTCAGTAACCTGTTTATGCTAAATGTTTTCGTAGCCTTTTTTCGGATTTACAGTAAACGAATTGTGGTGATAGATTAGCCACGACTCGGTACTTGGGCAATTTTTGTTGCATCTCTTATTCTTTTCGATTAGGCAAACATATAATATTTCATTTTATTTATTCGTTATTCATTTTCCGACGCCCAACAATGATGAAGTGCAGGCAGATTAGCAGAGAATGTGAGCAGAATAAAGTTTCGTCTGGGTTAAAGGTACTTAAAAATTCGACGCGCATTTCTTTACCTTTATTCGCCTTTGCGATATTTTTAGAAATCAAAGGAAATTGTTTCTGTTGGATAATTGGAGGTATTAACAAAGAGTGTTTGCACAAGTAAGTGCTTTAAAATTAAAAGAAAGTAAACAATATAATATTAACAATTTTAGTAAATGATTTTTGATTGACTAAAAACTTTTGATGCAATAAAATATAAAGATATACAATAAATAAGAACACAAGTTAAAGATTTCCTCTAGTTTAATGTTTCTATCATTTATTATACCCTTCGACCATTGGAAATGGTCAAAAAAGGGTATACTAACTTTGTGCAAATGTATGTAACAGGCAGAAGGAGGCTCGGGAGACCTTACAAAGTATATATATTCTTGCTGAGGATCACTAGCCAAGTCGATCAAGCCATGTCTGTCTGTCTGTCCGGATGTCTGGATGTCCAGATGAACACACAGATCTCATCTATTATAAAAGCAAGAGACACCAAATTTGGCATGAAGGTTTCTGTGACGTCATTGCAATGCTCATGTAGGAAAGAAAAGGAAAGAGAATGCGAGCACGTAGCGCCATCTGTTGTTCTTCTCTTCTTTTCTATGCACACGCATATTTTGCATTCAAACGCACACACACACATACATACATTTGTGCTTGACCAATGAAATGCTACATGCATATAGACGTATTCATATAAAGACGCATATACAGGCTTATGTTACGATATTTCTATTAAGTAGAAGTATTATACAATTATGAACTCTTAACGTTTAAAAAAAGATCGAAGGGTATCCCACTGTCGCGTGCCGCTCGACTGTTGCTCTTGTTTTTATTTGATTGTTTTTAGTTATTATTCTTTATATTATTTTAATAAAATGAAGTCTATAATTTTTCAATACCACAAACCGATTTCAATTTGGAAGTCCGCCATTGTGCTCTATTTTGATGCGGTATCAAGAGCTTTAGTTAATTATGAATATAATATGATGTTTGCCAATGCTTATTAAGACTATCAGCCAAATCAATAATCAAAGTCTAGAGTTAGCTTTGATTTGGTTGATATATTACGACTCTGTATTCCAGACTGGAAGGGGTTGAGCAGAGCAGGATCTCCTTGTTTGGGCATATGTTGTCTGGGTCTGCTCTTTTTGTGGTTCTCATTTAAATAAACCCGAATTTATAGCACACATACAAGCAAACACTAACACACACACACACACACACACACACACACACACACACACACACACACACACACACACACACACACACACACTTGCATGCCCTGAACGATTGGCGCGTTTTAAGACAGCTTTTATATGTGCAGCTCGGCATGTGCACGGCGTTTGGAAGGGTAAGGGAGGGGTAGGAGGGCCAGGAGGGTATTAGGATTGAGGCCATTTCCTTTTCAACAATGGCTGCTCGTTGGTGTGATTTATACGACGGAGCGCGTGTGGAGATTTCATTACATTTGCGATGCGTGCTACACTTGGAGAGGTTTCCACCACCAACCCAACACGCCCTGAGCCACCCCTCTTGCTCTCCTACTACAGCATTTTTATGGCCCAACCCAGGCTGGGGAAATAACGGAAGTTTACTTTAATCGAAGTATCTGTCACGACTTGCGACCGCTGATTGATTGCCCAATTGATAAGCCAGCAAGCCTGGCATGCAAATCAGTTTAAGCATTCTCCCTGCAATTCCATTCGCTCTCTTTCTCTTTGTGTTTCCTCCCTCTCTTCAATTTCAATTTGCAGCTGTGAAACAAATGTCATTTTCTTCCAAATGAAGTTTGGCTCTCAATTTCCATCATACAATAATACTGACAAAAACAAAAACAAATTCAAATTTGCAGCAGCTGCGATTGTGACCCCAACGACAACAGTTGCTGCCCCTTCCACTTTTCCTTTTTTTTTTTTGTTTCTGTGGTAAGCAAAAAAAAAAAATATATATAAACTTTGCAGTTTGTAGCCAAAGTCATTCACATGCATAAGAAATGCGAGGGTGGCAACACAAGTTTTCCCCAAACACGCGTACATATTAAATTTATCAGTGGCAGAAGTAACTGAAAATTCACTTGGAAATGCATGAGACATATGAAACTGTCAAAACTGTCTGACAGAAGTCACATCAATTATAAGCTAAATTTAGGTTTTACTGCTCGAAATTTTTACATAGAAAATGCAAATGATTAGGGATTAGTTAAAGCTAAGTTATTTAGGATTAATAAGCACTAAAGTTGGATTTGGTTTACTAGCATTAAGTTTAAGATAATTGTGCCTCATTCTCTTGCCTCAAATACCAACTTCAAATCTACACAGGCAGAGGATAATCTACGGCTATATATAATACCATTTACCCACCTCATAAAAGTAGAACGAATTCAGATTATCCAGTTCGCCCGCATGCGGCGAAGTCAAGTTGCCGCCTGCCGCCGCCGCAGCGGCTGCTGCCGCCTGAAAGTCGCTGCCTGGCGGGGCAGCTGTAGTTGCCGCACTTGCTGTTGTTGTCGCTGCTGCTGCTGCGGCTGCGGCCGCAGTTGCTGTCGCTGTTGTCATTGTTGTGGCCGCCGACGCCGCCGCCGCCGGCGCCGTCTGTGGTGCGCTTAGGTTGCTTGCTGTGGTGGCCGTGGGCGCCAGCATCACGTGTGAGATCGCAGGTGTGAAATGTGTCAGATTTACTGCTGCCTCGACGGGCAGCAAGCCTGCTGAGCTGCTGCCGCTGCTGCTGCTGTTGCTGTTGCTATTGGACGTCTGCTGTGGTGGTGGCAGCATGCCCGACGACACGGAGGCCAACGTGTAGTAGAGCGAGCTGTCGAAAAGCCTCAAGTGCAACATGCCGCCAGTGGTTGTGGCACGGCTTAGGCGACGATGGCCATTGGAGCCAGTTGAGAGCTGCAACACAAAAGTTGCATAATTATTGCAATAATTAAAACAAAAGCTGCGACAATTGCACTGTTAAGTACTCGCACACACACACAGAGGAACACTCATGCAGAGCTGTGGATGAAGTTCGCATAATGAACGCTTCAAGGACTCGCTGGGAAGCGGCCAAACCCGAACACGAGCACGACTCAGGAGGAGCAGCAGCTGCTATTCATGTTGTGTGTGGTTGTGTGTGGGTGCACGTGTCCGTCCGTCTCTCTATATAAATTTGTGTATTTGCCTGTTTAGCTGGATTAATATCACAGCTTATGACACCAGCGGGTACATCTTGCTTGTAGCTTGTCACAATCCCAGCACCGTATGCGACCTTTGCAGGTGCTAAAAGTTTAACGGCTCTTGCTACAGTAGCGCAATGTGTGGGCGGATATTAAAAATGCCTACGTTCAACTTTTCAACTTTGGTGAACACATAAAACCGACGGGGGATAAACAAACTTTTGTTAATTGCTCAACTTGTTTCAGCCTCATTTTAAGCATTGTTCAAGCCAAACGGAAATTAGGCAAATTTGTATTTAATGAACTTGGCTGAGCGAAATGCATGAGGTATTGAGTGGAAATATGAGCGGAAATGCGCTCTACAAAAGTAATTGTACATTCAATTTGATAATTATAATTTATTTTAAATTTTATTTTATGAAATGAATAAAAGTTTCTTGGGTCAAGATATAGAACTTAGTGTTGCCTTCTGTTTCTAATAAATAACACACAATATAATATCTGTCTATGTTTCATTATGAAAGCTTTAAAACTCAGAGACTGGTTGCATCAGACAGTCGGGCAGACAGACAAACGGACAGACAGACAGAGCAATGTCAACTCCCCAGTGATGCTTTTTACAGAACATATATACTTTATAGGAAATATATCCCAGTTAAAAATCCTCTGCAATAGTTTAAATAAAAGAAAACAGCAAAAGGAGTCAGTTACAACTTCCATATTATCGTATATAATTAATTCACATTTAAATTCTTATCAGACTATTGCAGTACCTACAGTACGAACACAAGTTTCATGAGATTGCTAATTCGTTCAATCAAGAACACATTAGAAACACTTTTACACACGCACAAACAAAGTACTTCCACATAGTATCGCACCTAAAGGGTCTAAAGATTATCGGGCTGTCACTAATTGAATTAAACGTGTGCAAATCTCGACCCCCTCTCAGGGAATGTAAGCGATTGTTTGATGACCATTGTTGATAGCAATAACTCAAGCAATTAGCTTTTTGTCACGCACACACACACACACACACACGGGGACAAAAACAATGGCAATGTCCTGGAAACACGCACGTCTGGGTAGCCAACAAAAGTGGATTGCTGAACTTTTGCAGGGCCTCAAAACTTATGCATACCTTGCTCTCTTTGTCTACCTGCCTGTCTGTCTGTCTGTCTGTCTGTCCATCTATTTGTCTGTCTGTCTGCCTGTGGTGACCTTTGACTGGGGATTAGAATTAAAACGCAAGAATATGTCACACAAGCTGCAGCGACGCGTGCGACGTGCATGAAGATCGCAAATAAATTTTATTTAAAATGCTAACTTTGTTCGGCCATTTCGTCTGCTAATGCGGACACGCAACTATTTTCACAATGATTTATTAGCACACGTACACATTGTCATGTGTGTGTGTGTGTGTGTGTGTGTGTGTGTGTGTTTGTGTGTGTGAGTTGGCATGCCTGTGGGCCTTTGCGCCGTCTTCTGCTTTCATTTTGACACATTCAATTTAGTCGAGTGCCCGCCACTTGGGAGGCAGTTAGGCACGCCCCTTACGCCCACATGTCGCCACTTTCGAATCACATGAATTTATCACTTTTTATTGCACTTTACATGTGCATAGTTTCATTTGTTCTTCAGCTTTTTATTTTTTGCCACTTTGCAATTGGCGCATTGCCAAAAACCCGCACTGCAGCGTCTGTTTCGTGTCTCACACATGCTGTGGTGTGCACGTGTGTGTGTGCGTGTGTGCGAGTGTGTGTCACCCGGGGCGCCTCCCCCGCCTTTGGTGTGTTGCCTTTATGTGTGCTGGCAATGCGACCTGCCTGGCATAAAATAATTACTCGAAATGTGCTGGCAAAGTGACATTTAGTGGGAGTGCTTTGAAGTGTCTTATGAAATATTGCGCATACGCAGCGTTGCAATATAAAAAAGGTACGCACAGGAGCTAATTAAAAATTGTACCTCATGAAAAAATAAAATATAAAATACATCGAAGTTTTATTATGTGTTTTTACTGATTGCAAAAATTAATTGAAGAAAAACTCGATCGATTTGATATGAACATAAATAACTAGTAATGTTATCTACATAATCTTTCTATAGTGAATCACTTAAGGAACTTTGAACCCTGCATCTAATTTTCAGAGAACTGACTGTTACAATTTCATATTCCCTTTGAAATTGGTTTGTTTGTGCCCGACGATTGTCTATGTAAATCTGCCAGACCATAATTCTATATTATATTTATATTATTTATATGTATTTATACAGTATAAAGACTTACTGTATGCATATGTAAATTGGCTCAATCGCTTTGCAGCATTATTCTACTCAACCCATTTGGACTTTGCATAATCAGGCTGGCATTAAAGTTTCAGGCAGATGTTGCTGCTTCTACTGACGCTTCTGTTAATGCGCATTTAATTTGCATGGAAAATATGAGGGAAAGCTTCTTTCTTCTGACCTAGAGCCAAGCTCGGGGCTGAGCCGAGATTGGGCATGGAATTGATGCCAAGTTGGCGTTGAGTGAGTATTTTATTTTATTTGTTTTGTGTTCCATTTGATTGACATATTTTGACTAAGCTGTCTGCCAAAAATGCAGACAGCTTCAGACAATAAGAAGCCAAAGACTTTTTGGCAATGCTGTTGGCAGCTTGTCCGAGTTGTTGTTGTTGTTGTCACAATTGGTGTTAGCGTCGGAAAGCATTCAATTTGATTGGGCGAAATCAGTGCAGAAATCGCTCAAGTGAATGCGTAGGAGCCAGAAGCAACTTAAAGCCAAATGAGCAGTTTAAAGTGGATTGGTAAGGAAGCAATATAAAGAGAGGGAGAGAGAGAGAGGGAGAGAGAAAGCCAGGGGAGCAGTGTGAAGGCGTCTCTTGAGTATGAAATCAATGCGGGGCAATTTCGCAATATATCCGACTATCCGACAATCTCGCAATCTGACAGCTTAAGCGCAGCCACTTAGCTCTTTGTGCTCAACGTTGCGTATGCGTCATAAAGATCGAATGCAGCTGTCGTTGCTGCAGCAACTGCACCACTTAATGGCCACTTGCAACGTATTTATATTTTTGTATCCGTTCCTTTGATTCCACTCCGTCATTAAGCCATTTCTCTTCTGTCTCCATCTGCTGTTGCTGCGTTGTCTTTAATATGTCCTTTGACCATATGTCGCAGGGCGAGTTGGTGGCATTGTCGCGGGACGCCACCGAGTTGCCGCGAAATGAAAAATTGATTTCACTGGAAAAAAAAAATATGTTCTCGCTGCTGGCGACACACAAACTTTATTGGGTCAACAGATCCTTCGCGTTATACCCATACTTGCAACTGTGTTTGTCTGCCTCTCTCTGTTGTTTGCTTCTGCTATTCTCCTATTCTCCTTTTCGCCATTCTAGTTTTTTCTACATCAGATTTTCAGCTTTGTGCTGTTTGCGTTATGTTTATGGCTGACTCGGTTCCCCTCTCTCCGTCATCATATGTGCAATTGCAGTTCATGGCAATCAGCACAATAACGACAAAAGTTTAGTATTTCATTTCAATTTTATGGAGCGTGACGTGTGCTCGTCGTATAAAGGATAATTGGCACCGAGTAAGCCATGGAGACTTTGCAAGTCAAGACCACTTGACTGGGACGCGACTTTTGTTTTGCGCTCTTGCAGCACATACTCAAATTTCCATTCGCAGAAAAGAACTGTGCAAACAAAGAGAACAACTGAAAGTATGATAAGTCTTTGTTGTTCTTAGACCTCAAACAACATCGGTGATATCTAACATACGTATCTAAAATTAAACACAGCAAAGGATTCAGAAAAATACTCGTCTCGATGGTTAAGAGACTCTACCACCATAACAGTTTTAAAATACAATTTCTTTACTTCTTTAATTTATTAATATACCAAGTTTTAAGTTTCCATTTTAGTTTAAAGAGACTGAAACCTCTGTAATTCCTCATCATTTTCCCATCAGTCGCTATAATTCAACTGCACAAGTCTATTAAAGTTATAATTGCGCCAAAACATTTTATTGCAACAATAAAAACGATGGCTGCTAAAAATTAATCTGCTGCTTAATGAATGCGGTGAATTGTTTGCTTCATTACAATAGAAATTGTTTTTTTGGCTGACGATTGCTGTGGCCTGAACGAGCTTGAACTGTGGCATGTTTAAGAGACTTGAGGACTGTTAATGCGACTGTCGCGCGGCTTAAGTAGCCACTAATTTGAAATCCAAGTGATAGGCAGACAAGCGCATAGACAGATAAACAGACAGACAGACAGACATGGTCGCATAGTCGCACGTAAAGCCGAACAAAACCTTTGACATAAATGCCAGGAATATAGCCAAGGCGGCTCGTAATGCTGTCTGGGCGGCAACGACAAATGAAATGTTTAAATACCCTGCAAATGCAGCTGTAGAGAAAGCATAGTCACTGCTCGAGCAGTGAAAGAGAAACAGAAGAGAAGTTCCTTTCTATCTAGAGTATCTTTGCGTGCTCATCTTCATCTGCACTTTCCTCTTAGTTGTTTAAGTGGTAGAAAAGCAGGCGCAACAAATTGAAAAGTTCGTGGCATGAGTTTTTTGAAACTTTTGCGGCGCCACGTTCGAGCCGTAGCCCTGCTCGTAGCCCCGTCGGTGTGCGACAAAATGCCGACGCAACTCGCGACGTGCGGCATTGAATGGCATTTTATTTTATTATTACACACAGGTGCCGGTGCATTTGTATTCAAATTTGTAGCACCTGTAAAACCGTTTGAGAAACAATGAAGCCACACGCCAGACAAACCAGACGCAGTAGGGCAAAGCGCGACAAAGTTCTGTCTGGCAGCTGTGCACACAGCACACATACATACAGCTTCGACACACACACGCACACTTGTTATGCTGCAGCTAAGACTATTTGCCGAAGTTAGACAAATATAAGTGTGTAAAACGCAAATCGCCCGCAAACGTTTTTACCACTCGGGACTAACTCGAAAGCATTGTGAGGCAACGGTAAACTTAAAGTTTGCATTCTTATCAGTGGCCAGACATTATGATTATGACTCGGTCGAAAAGTTTCATTTTGGCTTACACGTGTCTGAGATGTCTGCCAGTTGCCAGTCACAAGTTACCACACGCAAGTTAGGTTAGGGTGTACTACATGATTTTGCTCTTTAAGCTGACAGCCGAACGGACGAAGACTTAATTTAGCAACTAGAACAGAAATGGGTAGAAAAAAAGAAGTAATTGAAGTTATGCGACTGCTAAATACCCAGTACAAAAATGCTTTAACACTTCTAGACATAGAAGTTAGAGTTTAAAGTCCATTGCTTATAATGAAATTTAGTTTGATTTGAATTGTTATAGATTTTTCGAGTATAAAATCCACAAAAAGTTACTTGATTAGATTTGAAATAATTGATTTAGTTTTTATGGTAAAAATATTGAAGTGTATTTCTTGAATATATACAAGAAATTCGCGTGAAAATTATATAAATAAAAATATCGTAAGCTTTAGATACTCGTGCAAACTTCACTGCTCTGATTTCAAGCATATGTTATGTATGGAATCAAACACCCCGCATCATAAATTGTCTATCTATCGCATACCCTTGCATCCAAAGAAATTGCGTATAAGAACAAAAACAAACAGTAAAAGCTAAAGAAAAGAAATATAATGAAAGAAAAATACGTATCCCACATGTTGCCAAGACAATCCTGTGGGCCTTTTGCCCTCGACTTGCATATGCCAAGGTTTATTTAAAGCTCTCTCGGGCTAACAAATGACAAAGCCCTGCAAATGATGATGCTGATGCCGATACTGATGCCTATGCGGAGCTGATTTATTATTAATTTTCGACCAACACAGACACACTCACCATCTACTTACACTTATTTTGTGTGCTTATCGGTCGCTGTCTGTCAAGATGTCAACAGCTAATGTTTTTACGAACGCAACATGTGTGTGGCCCGAGGCCAAGTGAGGCAGGCACCCTGGGCGTATGAGTGATATCTGCTGAAATTCAAATGACGCAGTTCATGTAAATTGATACTCGAATAGTGCCTCGAGCTATGCGTAGACATGTCTGGCCGATTTGTTTGCATTAAACGGACTCAAGCACTTTAAAAGCGCCGAAGGATGAGCCGGAAAAGCGGAAAGAGAGAGAAATAAGTGAAAATGTTAACTGACAATCAGGCTTGTCGGCACTTAAGCGCCCCCTATCGAATGTTTACATTACAACGATTCGCACCTGAGTGAAGTGCGAAAAAACAAAGGCATAAATTAACTGAAATAATTAAATTCATTGGAATGAATAAATGAATGAGTAAGTGAGCAAGTACCGGATGGTCGATGCTGGATACTCACTGGTGGAGGTCGGATACGGGATGCTGTGGCACTGTTCTGGCTGTCTCTTGGACTGGGACTGGCACAGGGACTGGTCCATTTGCGCAAGCCTATTAAGTCAATTATAAATAAATTATGCTACCTTCATCAAATACTTGACTGCCGGGAGTGGCGCAAAAGTAATCAGCCAAAGGTAAACGGGGGCTGGCGTTAATTAGTCTCTACCCCCTCGAGGAAGATGGAAGATGGGTAAGCTGCCTGCCGAGAAGTTATTATTATTATTTATGCCTCTTAAGGGGGGGCCTGAACTGTGGCTAATTGTTTCCCTATGCGAATGAGTTGCGAGTGCCACAATTAATTCCCGTTCCCAGCCAAGTGGCATGCAACGGGGGGGCAGCCTATAAAATATGCAGGAATTCTATAATTTACTAGTCAGACTGATAGACGATATGAGGGAGTGCTGCTAATGAAACAAACGCCGCGAGCCCCATAGATGCCTAAATCTCAGTAGGAGACAGGATGAAGAAGGAGACACATAGACAAGCAGTTGGGAAAACAAACAAGTAGACAGATGGGTAGACAGACAGTGGGATGTTCAAATAGACACACAAACACACACACGCACACACACACACTCGCAGCTATACATAATTTATGCGGCACACGGAGTTGGCGAGCAACGCGCTCTGTGTTAAGTAGAATTTTGAACTTGACTTAATTAGACACAAATGCAGAAAATGGCAAATACCGCACACAGGAGACCTCAATGCCCCTAGAGCTATTTTGAGATGGCAAGAATTGCTAAGAAAAGGCTAAAATCGTTGAAATGCAATAAATAACAAGAGCAACAGTCGAGCGGCACGCGAATGTGTGGAATACCCTTCGACCTTTTTTTAAACGTTAAGAGTCCATAATTGTACAATACTTCTACTTAATAGAAATATCATAACGTAAGCCTTTATATGCGTCTGTGTATAAATACGTGTATATGCGTGTATCATTTCATTGGTCAAGCACAAATGTATGTATGTGTGTGTGTGCGTTTGAATGCAAAAAATGCGTGTGCATAGAAAAGAAGAGAAGAACAACAGATCGCGCTACGCGCTCGCATTCTCTTTCCTTTTCTTTCATACATGAGCATTGCATTGACGTCACAGCTTGCTGGTCTGTATACAAATAAAAGCGAACTAGGTCTTGTTTAATAATTTCTGTGTTTGTTGTCCGATCGGATTGAAATTTTGACGTTATTTTGGTATTATAATTAGCTAAGTATGGTCTTTCTAAGAATGTTGTATATTTTATATGTCGCTCGAAAATCAGCTTAAAAGATGAAATTATTGATTTGCGTGGGCGGGGGGCGTAGCACCCAACATTTGAAATAAACTTCACCTGTCCCGGATAGACAGAAACCTTCATGCCAAATTTGGTGTCTCTAGCTTTTATAATAGCTGAGATCTGTGTGTTCATCTGGACAACCAGAAATCCGGACAGACAGACAGACATGGCTTAATCGACTTGGCTAGTGATCCTGAGCAAGAATATGTATACTTTGTGGGGTCTCCCGATCCTCCTTCTGCCTGTTACATACATTTGCAAAAAGTTAGTATACCCTTTATTGACCATTTTCAATGGTCGAAGGGTATAAAAACTGGAACTAAAATAAATTGCCAAATTTTGATATATAATGTACATTAAATATTGTAAAATTCGTTGTATATTGACGAGATCAGCTTCAGCTTCTTTAGACCTTGTCGAGAAACAAGCTAAAAATGCATTACTCCCAATTAAAACAGGCGCTCTGCCAGCACATTTCTTACAATTAGTGTTCAGCTAGAAAACGGCTAACTGCGCATTACTTTCAATTTATGTATTTGCGGCTTTGACAAGCCTCCAGGCACCTTCTCTCCCCCGTTCTGACGTTATACTCGTACACTGATTTGGACTCACTGCAAACCCACTGTCCGTCACGCCTAGAAGGCCGTCGCACGTTAATTAATCAAAAAACCATCGAGGCTGCTCTGCCAACGGCTGCCGCTGAATTCATTGCGGCGGTGCTGCTGATGATGCTGTAGGTGGTGCCTGGTGGTGGTGCTTCTGCTTCGTTGCGACGCCTGGTCATCGAACCTGTCGCTGTGTGCAAACAATTAGGAAGGCGGCAACCAATCAAAGTGCAATGCATTGAGGCGACTCCAAGAAATTGTACTCACACTCACATTCGCACTCGTCTTTAATTAAATGCCGAACAATTGAGTATCGCACGTGCCTGCGCCAGGAAGCCACCGGAGCTCCCAGCAAGTCGTGTAAATTAACGAAAAGCAATTTTCGCTTAACATAAACAAAACTTGCAGCTTGCAGGTCAAAGTGAAAATTGAAAACTCGCGACGGGAAATGGACACTGCGTGGGCGCGTGGGACAAATAGGCAAGAAGTCGAGACAAATAAGCCGAGGCAAGCAAGATTTGCACGCCAAGACAGCGACAGTTGAGTCAACAGGCAGCGGATGAGACAGACAAACAACAGACAAGACAGACAGAGACAGAGATAGAGACAAAGAGAGGTAGAGTCAACAACACCTCGACAATGGATAAATCGCAGCAATTTCTCTAGTTTCAATTTGCTCGACGCCACGCTGCTGTGCCACATGTGGCAGGGGAAATCAAGCTGTGAGTCGCGGCGGTTATTTCGTTTTTTTGGCAGGCCTGTAATTAGAGCTGAGCAGAGGCGTGGGCGGGGCGGGGCGGAACCTAGACGTCAACGACGTGGCAGGCAATGTATTTTAATTTGAGAAAATGTGTAAATTTAGAAATCAAACGGCGGCAATTCGCTGTGCTTGCATATACTCTGTAAAAATGAGAAGGGGTATACCTATTTAGGATTGCCCGCTTGACTTAACTTTGTAAAAAGTATTTGCAAATCGGGTAATGTTGCGCTGCCTTTCTGCATCGACTGCGCTGTCAATCACAGTCATTCAGTCAGTCAGTCAGTCAGTGAGTCAGTGAATCACTCTGTCGTGGATATAGCGAGCTTTTAAATCAGCCAAGTCGCAGACATCTCACAAACCGTTCAGGTGTAAAATAATTTGTCTGGAATCAGCACATTGCGCTCCGCGGTTTATGCAAATTTCTCAATGTGAAAATAATCAAAAAACTCTAGCGTGACACTTGACTTAGCCTGTGGCTAATGCCGCTTAATTGCAGCGTCTGCCTTGCCTCTCTTTCTATCACTCACACCATTCTCTATACCTCTTTCCCCTTCCTCTTCCTCCCTCCTGCACTTGCGACGTTTTCTATGCCCGACACGTACGAGACGACGGCTCTGCAATTGATTTCACTCCTTTCATGTGGGCTTAGCGCACTTTTCTCACATCTGTTTGCATGCCACGGCAGCTGGCATCGTGCGGCATGTGGTATGTGGCACGCGGTTCCTCTGTAACCTTTGATTGCCCCACTTGATCCATAGACAAAATCCGGCAAAGGTAAATACAATTGAGTGTCGAACGTGATGCACGTTTTTTGCCGCAAACTCGCGAATTTGTATTTGCGAAAATTTAAATATTTCTTATTAGCATACGCAGCCGAAAGAGCCGAAGAGACCTGTCTCTATCAGTTCGAATGACGCCTCATTTGCGCGGCACTCTAATATAATTTATGGCATAGTCATAAATTCGATTTTGACAGTTCGTAAACAAAAGCTTTAATCAAGCTTACTCATATATCACAATCAACAATAAAATATGATAATTATCGATATACTGGAGTAAACATAAACTAATCTGTTTTATGTCTATCTGTATGATTGTAATAAACATCAAATTGATGAAATCATACGAGGGTCGTTTGATAAGTCCGTGACTTTTTGAATAAAATATATTTTTTTCGTCAAAGAAGCGTTTTATTTCTCAACATAATCTCCTTTTAGCTCTATACATTTAGTCCAGCGTTTTTCCAATTTTTTTATTCCTTCCAAATAATAGGTTTTCTCAAGGCCCTCAAAATAGTCGTTTGTTTCTGTGTTTCTCTTCATTTGACCCGAATCTCTTACCGCCGAGCCATTTCTTCATGTTTGGAAACAAAAAATAGTCACAGGGGGCTAAATCTGGAGAATATGCTGGATGGGGTAGCAGTTCGTAGCCCAATTTATGAAATTTTGCCATTAGCACACGAAATTCACTTTTTTCCATTTTCGTTAAAATTCACGAGATCGTCTGCTTTCAATGCCTATAAAACGCAAACCAAAAAACGCAGCTTTCTCAAAATTTTACAGTCAGCTGTTAATCGATAACTGCTGACAGGAGCAGTGTTGTATTTAGAGCAGGTGCGCGGCAAATACAAAAAGTCACGGACTTATCAAACGACCCTCGTATTATATTCATAGTCAATAATTTATGAATGATTTTCTTTCGTGCTTGTAAGCAAAGTTCCTATGCATTCAGTGCTATGTTTTTAGAGATCAATAGTTAGTATTATTCAATCCAAGTTTTCGTCTGCTTTGTACATTCAAAGTCACTCATTCGCACTCAAAAATTTGCACAAGAGAATTTCCAGAAAATCCTCTAAGGCGCCACAATCACACTAGAAATCCTATTCCCATGCTCAACACTCATTCTTCCTAGCACACACACTCGTCCTTGTCTGTTCCACTCTCCCTTTCTTGCCACGCAGTGTAAACTTCTAACATTTAAATAAGAGTCACAAAAGTTATTTGCACTCCATTTCAGTTTCAGTGTGCACTCAAAAAAGAGGAAAGGGAATAAGTGAGAGATTGGAAATGGCATGTAAGGCTGCGTATTATACGACGCGTCAATTGAGCATTCCAGGAACGATATAAATGCGATTCCCCTTGCACTAAAGTGTCAATCATATTTATATTGCATTTGTTGCACTATTTCAGTTTGTATAATAGAATAGAATCGAATACAAAATTGAAATATTGTAGTTGGGAAAAACACATAATATGAATTTTTAAACTATGACTTCGGCATTTAACTAAACTTATTTAAAGATATTATATTGTATTGATTATATTGATTTTTACTGCTGATTTGTATCGTTATATTATTGTTTTTTTATTATTTGAATATCTTAGCTTCGATAAATTCTCCTCAGCCTGAATAATATCGAACTACCGCCACATTTCAATAAATAATTAAACATGTGTTGAACATGTTACGAATATTAGTTATAAACAAGTGAACTACAGCTATCGGATATAAATAGATATCGTAAACATAATTATAAAATAATAACAATCAATTATATAAATAAGTTATTAAAAATATATTACAGAGAGAAAGGGTGAGAAAAAGAAACATTAACAGTGAGGAATAGAGAGCGAACCAAAACGTTGTAGATAAAGAAAGGAAGGAAGTATAGAGTTGAAGAGATAAAGATAAAAAGCTGAAGAGAGATAGTAGAAAGAAAGATAGATTATGTTATACGGAGATTTAGAAATACAGTAGAAATATTGCGCAAAACTTAACGAACGTATAAAGTGCCATCGTTTCCATGAAACAAAATATGTTTATATTTGTGACCATGAAAAGCTTTTACACATGCCAGAACTATGAGATAACCCACACTACCATATTGATACACCCAAATCCCGATTTATTAGCGTGGAAACTGTTGTGTGTATTCTTTTGGATTCACAATATTATTGCAACAAAATGCATTTCCACAGCAACTGCAAGTGTTGGCAGCAGGTTCGGCATATTGACGGAGAACTTGGCTGTTTGATTGTTTGACGGTTTGTTGGTTCGAGTGAATGATCGCATGGTGTGACGTACGCACGGGTGCATGTCTGGGCAACTTGGCACTTGCGTGCAGCACGTTAATGAGCTGTCGTTCTACTATTAGCAAATTGCCGTTGGGGGCTTTTCTTCTTGCCTGCGTTTGCCTCTGTTGACGTCATGTGTCAGGAAAATTATCAAAAATATGTTGCAATTGCGCTTGCTTTGTTTTTGTTGGCCCCCTGATGGTGATTTCACCATCATTACTGCGGTTAGGGACTCGGCATTAGACGATGAAGAGAAAGAGACTATGGGTAGACAAATAAAACTCGCCAAGCGATGTGGTTTCTGGGCGTTTTACGGGATTTCTGCTGTCATTGGCACTGTCAACAATGTTTATTATTGTTAGTGCCAGCACGGCAAACAACAACAATAACAGCAGCAACAACATTGAGTCCCTGCACAGTGGCCAATGGCAGTTTGCATACATCTCTCGCTTATCAGTGCCGTCTGTCCATCACACATGGCCCAATTAGCCACAGCAAAAGTGTTTTAATCACAGTTGCGATAAAATTGTGAAATATATCCGAGTGGATGTGAGTTGTTCTAGCGACGGCCAGATCCAACTGGTTACAGCTCAGAGATTTATGCGACATTTAAACTTGAATCTGTGGCCATGCGGGCCAACTATGCGCAGCCAAAACGGTTTGGCTTTAATGCGTGGCGAATTAAAGCCGATTCAGCTCTGCCAGCACCAAAGACAAATTGTTGCAATCCATCTTCACTTGGCGTGCCAATGGATTATCATAAACGGCAGGGGAGTGTTTAAGGGTTGTTTGCAAACGAATGAAATGCTATTCCGCTTAACGCATTTCTAGCCAAAAAACCGCTAGTTTTGTTGCCATAAACTTAAGCGACAGCAATTAAAAGAGATTTCACTACGCATTGTTATCGTTCTGTGTGTGTGTGTGTGTGTGTGTGCTTTCACCTCATATTCGTTGCCGCAACGCGTGCATAAATATGCGCTTAATGCGCCGCATTACGTATACGCAACGTTGTGCGCAATGTGCAAGCCAAGTGATTCGCACACACGCACTCTTTGCGGGCGGGCACACATGACGCATGATTAACGCGGCTGCCAACAGCAAGTGGCATAACGGGATAATGGCTGCGTCAGTGGCAGTTGCAACTGCCTCTGCAGTTGCACTACAAACACACACACACATAACTACATATCATATATCAACTTCTCTTGTACTTTTAAAATGCATAAATTACTTTGGCGCGAAGCGGTTTTTAATGACACGATATTACCATTAAGTATAATAATGAAAAGTTGAGAAAGCTATAGCACATTGCAGAACTTTTAAACACCCTGCAGAGACTTTCCGTAGTTGAAATGTATAGAAGAAGTAATAGGAGCAGATAAATAAATAATATTCAGCGTTCATCATCTTATTTATTTACATGCAGTTACTTTTCCATATTTAGAGATTCTATCTCTTTTGGCTTGTGCAAAAATTGAATGCCTTTATTTGTTTTGGAAAGTGGGAGTAAGTCAAGAGGTAAGACCTGAGAGTATATAACTTTATGTCTATCGCGCCCACATTAATTTGTTACGAAAATTAATTTTGGCAACTCTAGGGTGCGTCGAAGCTATACAAGAACAAACAAAAGTACTAACATACGAGTACCTAGTTATAATTTGCTGTCTCCACATATGGGAAAAGACTCCCACAGATATTTATGAACAGATGGCTACGATGTACCCATTTCTTCTCTGCTTGCCTACCCTTCTCTGTCACATGCTACTGGGTATAATTATTGCACTGTCATGCGCCGATTTATGATATCGTTTAATTGTCCGGCCAATAAAACGTAAATCCACATTGAGCTGTCAGCCGTGTGAGACGATTATTGGCCTCAAGTGGTGTTCGATAATTAAGCCGAAAGTGTTAAGAGTAATGAGAAAATTAAATATGCCATATACCTGCAAGGCAGCTTGGTGCAGACATGTAAAGAGCAATATTAAAACCACAGCAAAGTTAAGACGCAGTTGATCGCCCTGCGGAAAATCGGCCTAGAACAGGGCATGGGGGAGGGGCAAGTGGGCGTCATTAAAAAAGTGCCACAAACAGCAGAAAAAGCAAGAGAAAAAAATGACAAACAGACAGAGAGAGGTGGGCAGACAGTGGCACATTATTGGTAATCACAATATTTATGTGCGTTTAACGACAACACAGGCAAAATCGTCGAAACAAATCATTGACAGCTGCCACAGCGCCCCAGCAGCAGCGCAGCCAGCAGAGCAGCCAGCGGAGCACTCAGCAGCTGGCAGCTGCAGCCAAACACTCACAAACAATTGCGGTGGTCTTCAGCATACTTTTTTTTCTTATCTCACTTTTACTTATGTTTTTATGTGCGCTTATACCCTGCATTCCTTGGTATATTAAGACCGTGTAGTGCTATGTTGAAATAGAAAAGAAGGCGTGGCAAAGACCATTGATCAGCAATAATGTGCCATTATGCGAATGTCTTTTGAAGCATTTAAGTTAGGTTGAGGGCTGCTGTTTACTGCAAACAGATTCATTTATTTTATTCCAAGTGCCACGCCCACTGAACTCGCAAATTTATTTTTCGAATATAATGCTATATTACAATCGAATAATGTACTCTACCAACCAACAAAACGATTATATATACTCAAAGCATATAAAATATTTGCGAATTAAGTTAGTGCGGGGTATCTTCAAGTCGAATGCTCAACAGCTTAAATTTGTTGTCTTATGTTTGACGATTTGTCTTCTTAACTTTTTATTTTATCATTGTGCATACCCTGCACCGAGTAAAAGATAACTTTAAGTTACTGTTTGTATGTTACATGTGATATTTAATATGTATTATTATAAAAAAAACGTGTGCATTATATTTTGAATCGTCGTCAATATTGTCTACTTTGTTTTTTGTATAATTTACTTGTTTATTAAATACATTACTTAAAGGGTATCTAAGAGCGTACTTCACCTTACTGAACATTTTTCTTCTTTTTTGTTTTATGAGACTTGGCTTACAATAAATCAGTTTTGTCTCGAAAAGTATGAAAGGAATGCCGCCAGACGCCTGGGATAAGCCAAACTCAACTCCCCTGATAATTAAGAATGCGATGTCTAACGAGACTGATGTGTACAAATTTGAATATATTACTTGAATTATTTACGAGCATGAGTCAAATTATATTCTACCAACATAAATATAGAATGTCTTTGTAAAAATAAAATCGATTTGTTTATTTTAATGTCAACATTAATTCTGTTTTTACTGTTGAAAATTTCGCAATACAACTTGATACTTAAGCTTAATTGGTGTGCTAATTGCATGCAAAAACATTTATTTGGCAATTGTTTGAATACCCTCTACCTGAAAGGGTGTATAAGACTCACATTGTATGAAATACACAGCAAAAGTCAATCAAAATGAGCACTGAGTGCATTCCAGTCGAGTTCAGTCAGTCTCTGCCTATGTAGTTTCATTTCCGGGAATTTAAGTTTTCACAGTTGCCCTTTTTGCAGAGCAATTATAAAATTGTGGGAAAACCCTTTTGCACTGAAACCATGTTAAAATGTTCGTGTTGCACAAAAAACTTTATTGGAATTGTTGGCATTTTTTCGGGTAAACTTGCTGCCCAATTTTAATTGTCTGCTGATTTTGTCAAAGTGACCGTAAAATTTATAATGAAATTCCGCAAAAATGCAACTTGTAAAACTATTTTTTGTCTGCAAAATATTTTCCGTTCGCATTTCAGAACTAATTTGTATCATTTTACTGCAGTTGAATTTGCAGTGCATTTGCACAGGCTAAACGTGACTGATATTGAGTCAATTTATCAATCGATTTAACCTGAATAAATAAATTAGCTACACTTAATTTAAAATTAAGCCAGCAGACATGAAGAAATTCAATTAGGGGGCACAAATCACAAGCAAAATTCAAGTTGAGCGCGTTTTTTTAGTGACTACGATAAGACTGAAAGGAAGACGGACAGATCGGCAGACGGATAAACACACGCATACAAAATAGGCCGAGTAACGTATTTGTTTTGTATCTATTTTATGTGGGTCGAGGGTCTGCAATGGACTACTTCCTGTTATTGTCAGCAGCTGACTGGAAAGTCAATGACATGTAAAATTTATCAAGTGATTTTTGAACATGAAACTGGGACTGGGAAATGACAGAAAACATCCACCGGATACAGTGAATTTTTCAGGCTTGCGAACTGTTTCGATTGCCCCCGAAACGGAAACGTATTTGCCTGCTTTGAAGTTCGATTGTCTGATAAGTATACGAAACACAATAAGACAAATGCGATTGATAGGCGCACGTGTCAGGCAAAGTGATGTTGGATAAAAGTTTAAAAGCCACATAATATTGGCAAGCCCTTGGGGGGTGCTCAAGGATGTGAAAGTAGCAGAAGTGGAACGTACTCAGATGTGGGCTTAGCTCGATTGAATAACTTTTGTCTTATTATTGTAGGAGAAGTTCTCTATTTGTTTGATGCGTATGAGTTTACTTTTCATTTGTCTAAAAAAAGAAATTCTAATGAAATTCTAATGAAACCAGAGAAGGCTTGAGGCTTAGACAGTTATATACTCTACACTTAATTTTAGAAATCGTTTTAATCTGTGGTAACTCAAGCATCGTTAAGGAAGTACTGACTTGAACACTATCAACCCAGCTTTGTCTCTCTTAAGTTTATAAATATTCACTATTACAATACATTAATAAAGCTAACTTTATGCAGGGTATCAAAGCACTTAGTAAATCGCACACAGTGCGCACGACTGACGCACTAAATGCCACCAGAATGGGCCGCATAAGTAGCTACAAAAGCTGCTGGCCAAGCGTGAAAACAGAAGAACAACAACAAACAGCATAAGAGAACAACATAATCAGAATGCCAGGGGAAAAATGCATGAAATGTGCCTTAGCCACGGCAATTGGAAATTGAAAATCAGGGAGGAAAATGGCCCACGCACAACGAGATCCACAAATGCCATTTGCCATTTTACACGCACGTATATTTCTATTTCTTTATGTGAATAAGCATTACGAGTGCTACCAACTTGGAGTGTGAGTTGGACAAGGAGTACGAGTGGCCCTCCAGTATGAGTATGAGTATGTGCATGACTATGAGTTGGAGTATGAGTATGAGTGTGCTCATACGTGATATGGCTTGAATTTCTGTTGCATACATTGGGGCAGCGGGCGAGTCTTAAATTGACTTAGTTCCCAGCTGGAACTTCGCTTTAACTCGGATTTTCAACATGAATTCGGATTTATGATTACTTTAATTAAATGATTAATAAGCTAATAAATCATTTTGCTCTCGTGTGTGTAATTGAAAATACAACAGAAATATTGACAATCTTGTCCCTTATACCCTGCATACGTTTTGGATTATTGGATACGTTTTGGATTAGCAAAAAAGGGTATAAGCCGACTATTTTAGTGTAATTTTGTAATAATTTACCGAATGTATAAATATTCATAGGTGAGCTTTCTTAAGCACTTAACTTTATGCACTTTTTTAAAGTAAAAGTAAAGAATAAATTTATTGAAGTAAACTTTTTTTTAGAGTTCCGAAGTCAATAACATATGAACATGATCTATAGTTCTGAAAGAAAGCAATGTTAAAAATTGTTTGCAGTGTAAAACTAAAAATCCACAGCAAGGTTTTAATCCTTTGCGGGGTATCTAACAGTCATGTGAAATAAACAAAAAGGTTTATCTACTTAGTCGCTAGGATGTTTATGCGAATTTTACAGCTGCCGTAAATCAATGCGCGGCCTATCAACGTTGCCACACATGACCACGCCCACATACTTCTACACAAACAGTCGCACGATTCGACCACTGTTTACCCTTGTGTAACGTAATGCATGAAAACTCATATCAAGTGTGGTTTTTCATGTCTATGTGTGTGTGTGTGTGTGTGTGTGTGTGAGCCTGAAAGGAGTCTGTGAAAGTTGTTGGGACAACTCCGCATATGCTGCTGGCCTCGTGTTGCGTGTCGGCGATGGCGTCCAGCTAACAACTTCATAAATATGTCGAGCATGTGTATCGCATAACAACCTCCCTAGCATACCCAACCAATCTGGGACCATAGCTCCCCCCCCCAACTTTAGTTGTTCAAGCGTAGAACCTCTGGGCAGAGATTTGTGCTTGTCATCGCTCAAAGCGAAGCATTTTTACGCTTCCGTTCAACAAAATGGCATTAAACGCAGATCAATCACAATCTGGACACCAAAACTGACCCACATAGTCACTGAATGTTTGCCCGGGAGTTGGACATGGTGTAGAAGTCAGCCTGGGGTTGGGGGCTAACAGAGTTTGGGCCTGTCCATAACTGACATTTGCACTTTGATGTACGCACAGCTTTTTTCTCTTTTCGGGCTGGAAAGTTGTTCTTTTTGCCATGTTTTTTTTTCTCTCTCTGCAGTTTGTTATCTGTGGAAGTGAGGAGAGAGCTCTTTGTGGCTTACTCGCCACACTTTGAGTGAAGTGCTTCAACTTCCTTTGAGTAGCTTTCAAATCACTTTTGCTTGCCCCAGCTGCTCCAGCCCAATCGGACCTCATCCAATTAATTACCGAACAAATTTAAAATGTTGCTCATTTAATTGTTGATAGATTGCAATTCGCAGAACACTTTAGATTGGTTGGGGTTCGTTGGGCGAAAATTGTTTTCGGCGTCTTGTATGCAAACCGCAGTCTGGTGAAGTTTTGTAAAATATGCCAAACTGCCCGAACCAATGAACTGAAATTTGTAACCAAGTTGGGAAAACTTTTGCATGCTTTATTCATCAGCGTTTCTCGCCCGGGCTTTGTTAGTTCCCTAATGAATTGAGTTCCACATACAAATGTCCATGTTTAAGGCAATGTGGTTGGATTGAATTTTTGAATTATAGAACAAGCATTATATTTAACAGAATTGAAAAAGTTGCAGTAGAAAAAATACAAATCGAATTCAATTCAAAGGACCTAAAGAAAATAAATAACGTTCTTTTCGAAATAATTTTAAATTAAGTTTCACGTTAGCAAAAACCTTTAAAGTATGTTTTGCCAATTTAGATTTGAATCTATTGTCTTACTGGGAAATGTTTACAAACCTCGAAAACGATTGATTTGAATTCTGCGTAAATTTGCATACTTGATTAAAAATTTCCAATACGCCTCCACGTTTCGCCACTTCAAATGCAAATGAAAGGTGGATCGTAAATGCAATGGAAATAGCTGGTAAACATTTCGAAATCCGAAACAATTTAGATACGTTGCTAAGTGGTTGCATTTCCCGAGTTGTATTCTAAGAAAAATAAACATCAATTTATGCGAATATGGCCAATAGATAGAGATGTATGTGGAATGCAATGATATGTATGTAATCGTTTAAGTTTAGTTTAAATTGATTGCCTGACTTTTCGCACGGCACTAGCGCATTCATAATGCAAATACTAAGATTAATCACTGTCAACCAAAGATACTTAAGAGCTGCATTTTAAGAGTTCGCCTTCGAGGCATGGCAACTTATAATTGCGCAATGTCAGTGCGAAACGATACTCACTCAAGTAATTGCCGCGGCATGAATTGCACTTGCAATCGCAGCTTGCTTCGGAATTGAGTATTTAAATTCCGATTGAAATGGAAATTGCAGTTGAAATCGCAATTGATGTTGCAAAGTGTTAAACAAGCGCGGCAAATTTGCACGAACAACTTGCGATTTGCACTTCGAATTGTAAATATTTTTTTTTATTTTTTTAATAGCACAAAAATTTCACTCGACAAACACTGAATTCGTTTTGGTTTCGAGTTGGTTTCTTTTGGTTTGGTTAGCTGCAAACAGCTGCAGTTCGTCTGTGGCACGGTTCACGTTCAGAAAGATGCACATACCAATTGGCCAATTAATTGTTAACCTTTTGGCCAAGTCAACACGTTTTTACACTAGAATTGACACTTCAGGCTTCTGTTCTGCCAATTAGCTTTGTGGCATAGGCACTGCACTTCCGCTTGGCTCTGTTGAAGGACTTAAATTCTGCGAAGGACGCTCCTCTCAACAAAAAAACGTTTTATTTGTACGAATGATATTTACGAAAACTCGCGTTATTCCACTGAGATTGTTTTGAACGCTTTTCTCGAGCCACGCAGCATTAAGAAATTCGCCGTCTGGCTTATTCACAATTTCGCATTGAACTGAATTTGTGTGTGGCATCGTCGTGCGGATTTTCCTGTTTGCTGTTGCTGCTGCTGCTCTGCTGCCACCTCGGCCGCTGCCAACGAACAGTGGGTCTGACGCGTGGGAAAATGTATCCTTAAAAATTGTACACAATTTATTTTGTAAAGTGAAACTGTTTTAGTATATTTGTTTTAAAATATAATAAATAAACAATAAATATATTTTAACCAAAGAAATGATTTATGTTTTATGTGGAACTTGACACTTCGCAAAGATTTTTACAGCGCTCAAGTAACAAATGAATTGCTTATTTTGCTGTCTACTTTAGGTTTTGTCATGGTTAATTGGTTTTTATATGAATACATTAAGTATCAAGTTTCTTCATATACCATGATCAACTATGATAAATCACTAAAAGTCTTATGCTTTTCATTTTTGATGCTTGACTAAGATACTCTGCATATTATTTATATTTTTTTTTAATTTCATTTCATCCATCTCATATCACCCATTTAAGTAATCACTGGCACCAGTGTGCGACGTCGACGTCACCGCATGCTGCTTGATTTCACTTCAGAAAGCTTTGCCGGCGCCAGAAACTGAAACAGAAACACAAACAGCTGTTTTTTGTTTATGTTGCCAAACTGGTTTCGAGCACATGTTGCGTGTCGAAATGTTGCCGCCGCACTTGTTTGTTGCACGTCAGCGCGCTGTCGTGACACTTCTCACTGAGGATGCACCGCGTCAAGTGGAGTGCGTCAAGTGTTGAGTTAATATTTATAATCATACTACGATTTAATCAACTTGTCTATGGTGTCCTCAACATGATGCCTGCAACAAATGCCACAAGGCAACGAGCTTTTTGTAAAGCAACATTACAAACACGCAACATTGTCGCGGAGCTTTCTTATCAGCTGGTGTCTCTTTCACTCCTTCCCACTTTCCCAGCCCGTTCGTACTACAATTCGTTGAGCTCTGCATTAAAAAGATAAGTTCAAAATAAAAACGCACAGAATATTATTTTTAATAGTTTAATTTTTCGCTTTTCTATTTACCTTTTGGGCATTTTCGTCAGGAATCTATAAATAATTTTGTTTTTATTACTCGTTTCATGTTAAACATAAAAAGTGAACAACATTTTTATAGCACTCACAAATTGCTTCAACATCTTTCGTTTCGCATATATCCCAGCATATTTTCAGAATTTATGTTATTAATCGATCCACGATACGCAAAGCTGTTGACCTAAATACACAATGCAATTAATTCCTTACGATATTTTAAACAAAAACACAGACGATCCCAAAGAAAAGGCCTGAGACAAGAGTCAAGAGGACAATATGGTAGAAGACAGTTTATTGTTATTGTACAATTGTGAATTCGTGACAAAACACCATCGAGAGTCAACAATTAAGGCCAAACTGAGCAATTTGTTATTGCAAATAAAACGGCAACAGCTGCGTTTACGAATATCACATTAAAACTCATGTTTCGCAAACTTTGTCAGCATCGCATAAATAAGCCTATTTTTTGCGCATTTCTCGATATCTGTTGCAGGCAAATTTATTGTTGTAGTATTTATTTATTACGCAAATTTAGTCATAAAGCAAAAAAAAGCAAAGCGAACACTTCTTGAGAATACAATGATGCCGACACTCGTCATGTTTCGCTGTCAAGTGGAACTATTCGAAACAACATCTTAGAAGAGAAAAGGAACTTATAAATAAAGGAAATACAAATACGTTAATTTATTAACCTTAAAAAAATATTTTAATAAGATCTGTATTATCTATACCCTAGAAATAAAATCGGAGAAAAGTTCACATTTATTTTTAAAGCCGTTCAGATGTAATTAAATTACGTTCTTAAATTTATTTGCGCCCCAAAATAGCTTTAAATGTTATTGTAATTTTATAATACCCCAAAAATGTATTTTAAAATAAATAAAATATTTTTAAAATATAATTTAGTAGCATCGTGCGGAACGCGTAGGTGTCGCACGCAAAGAAACGGCTTGATCTTGGCGACAGCTGACAAATTTATGCATCTGCCAGATACATATTTCTGTTTCTTTGTGTGTGGCGGTAGCTAGTCTGCCCGCTAATTGGTCTGCTCATCCGAGAATATATTTATACATTTATGCGCCTCTGTGTACTTGGCTATTTATTTCGTTTCTTAAGAATTAACACGCTTATTTCAAACACGCGACAATTTGCCGCAGAGAAAAACTGTTGCTTGATTTATGCGTAATGCGCACGGAATTAACTTAGGACATTAAGAACTTTGAAGTACTGAACGTGCTAATCTGATCTAATACCACCCTAAGGCTCACAAAATGCATTAAGGCAGCTCGTTATTCATGAGTGTTTATGAGTAATTCGTATCTATTTAAATGCCAACGCTACTCACTTAACTCAGCCACAAGCCAAGCAAATCAGCAATCCATTTAAGGCAATCAAACAGATTGAAGTAAGTGAAAGGATTATGCATGCACAAGGACATCCACAGCAGCTGCAAATACCGAGACAGACGGACAGACAAATAAACTGCAACTGACACATAAACAAATAACGACCACACACACAGAGAGAGAGCATTATGGTCGCATTCAAAATGTTGCAATAGGAATGAACAATAGTGTAGACAAATTCATGCAAAGGCAGCAGACAGTGTGCCCCACACGCACTCACACTCATACAATACGAATCTACAATATGGTCGACTGCAGCAAATAGCCCTCTGAGTGTGGCATGGAAAATCATAAGTTATCAAAACGTTGAGTGTGCTGGACTGTCCATGACTGGCTCATAAATAGTGTGAGTGTGCCACAGTGCAGCCAAAAAGTATGCCAACCTACTTATGTACTCGTATGAACATAACAAGACTACTCTTCTTGTTTATAATCATAATCTTCGAGAACTTAACTTAAACTTCAAATGTATCTTTTCGTAATCCTTGTGCGCTTTCTTCTCGGTGTCACTGTAATTGTGCATACATGAAGCTTTGTGTGTGTGTGCACGCAACAGCTTGTCAACTATATTATATTCACACGCAGACATGATAGTGCGACGCCCTGCAGTTGCCCAGCAGCACACACGTCGTATGCGCAATTTGCATAATGAGCAAAGTATTAAAATGCTGCCGCATGTGCCTCGGTTTCGATTTCAAAGAAAAATAAAACTCAAGGCTTGTGAGCCACGCCCCACAGACTACGCCCGAACTGACCCAATTATTTTCCCGCCATTCAAGTTGGTGTTGCAAACCATTCTTGAATTCTTTTTCTTCGTTTTTTGTATCGTCCTGGCGCGTCTGTAACCTGAGGCGAAGTGTGTTATTTACGGCGCACAGACTTTCGATTCGGCTGCCTTAAAGCCATCACGTCGAGCCAGTGTCTAGCACTTAGAACTGGTATTTAAAATTCCACAGACGTCCAGAACTGATACAGCCGCAAGTGCTGATTCAAAGGTAAATAATCTGATAAAAAGTTGTTCATATTTATAATTCTTATATACGCAAATCCGGGCAGCCAACCAACCAGGCAACCGCTTTAAACATCGTAATCAGCTCTAACTGAGGGCACCAAAGCTGCACAGCAGTCTGGAGCGCAGCAAAGCAGAGCTCATTAGCATTTTGATTTAGCGAAATTAAACAAACATTCACGACGGAGTGCCAAATAAATATTGAACCTGGCCATAAGTCATTGGCATAAGAAATTTGGAGGGAAAAAGGTGGAAAACTTTTCAGGTATTTCAAGGTGAGGTGATTTATTATGTAATGGGAAATGTGGGCATTACTCACAGCATATATTTCATGGGCAAATCGTTGTTGAAAATATGATTCATATGTATCCTTATGTTCTTGAGATCCTTACTTGTACTTTTATTCTACAGCCGTGCAGACATTTTTGCGAGGTTTAGTTTTACTTACGGTGGTTCTTCTTCCAATCAGGCTGTCTTTCTATCTGTCTGTCTGCCTTTATCTCTGCCTAACTGTCGATCAGGCAATCCGTCTGTCCGTCCAAAAAGACATTTCACAGATACTATATGGTGTGGTTCCTGTATACTTTACGCCATATATTTGTTGGGGTCCACGCCTTCATAAATCAACAATTTAATTTTTCTTGTCGATTTGTAAGAAAAGTAAAATATAAACAATTTTCTGGCTATGACATAAATTTAACTGACTTAAATATCTACCTCTCCACACAAACTAACAATCCGATCGCACAATGAACACTGAACACTGACAATGAATAATGGGAAACTTACTTTAAGTTCTGCAGCGCCTGCATATGTATTGAGAATGAGAGGCAAATAGGCGGCAGAAGACTTTGTCTTCCATGATCAAAAACCAAATGAAATTGCCGATCTGTCGACCAATGCGTTCATCCCTTTGTCCAATGAACAATACTTAAGTCAAAATTGTGATCATAAGATATTAAAAAAGATAATTCCATTCCTTAACTTTATTTCTTCTCTTTCTTTACTCAAATTCTGAAACTGTGTTTAGGTTCTGTTTGGCGAAAAGTTTGCCATGGATTTGTCATAGTAAACATATCATAATAGCTGTCATGCCACTTTAGATTAACTCTCAGTTGGATACAAATGTGAAACAGGAAAAAAATTATAACATATACCTAGATTTTAGTTTAGAAGTAAAATACTACATTGTGCATTTACAAAGCAGAAAGAAAAGCGCTTTGTTAATGCGAAATACTAAAAAAGTACCATTCCCTGTATAACCGATTTGTGTATGTGTTTTTGTTTTGTTCATTCAATATTTGGCGGTAAGTTTTTTCTTGTAATACCCGACGAAAGAATAACGAATAGAATAGAATGGTGCGACCAAATCGACGCAAGCCTATTGAGGAGGTTTATGGTGCCAAAAATGAGCCTGTGCACGCGGGCCGGTCACACGCAATTCCTCAACCAGGCATGACAAAGACGGCTGCTTTGCGTTGCACCTCTTCGAGGCCGGTGGATACGCGTACTCAGCGCAGCTATGTGACAGCCAATGATTATTACATCACGACGAATTTGCCACTAAATGCGACAAACATGCGAACAGCGCCCAATAACCTTATGGCTCATCCGTCGAAGACTTCCCAAATTACGCCCATGATGACGCAGTCCTCAGCCATACAAACAATGCCATATGGTTCCTTATCCAATCGCCGGGTCGGCAAGGCGAGCGCTCGCCAACCCATTCCGATCC
Source organism: Zaprionus indianus (assembly GCA_018904595.1). Taxonomy (NCBI): domain Eukaryota; kingdom Metazoa; phylum Arthropoda; class Insecta; order Diptera; family Drosophilidae; genus Zaprionus; species Zaprionus indianus. Next base: position 5,140,965 of record JAEIHA010000320.1, read on the forward strand.
AACAACAACAACAACAACAACAGCAGCAGCAGCAGCCACAAAAAGTTCACTTTGCCGGCAAGGGACATCACCACATGCATCCTCATGCACACAACAGTTTGCATGGTAACCAGCCGGTCAAACAGATGTCTCAACGTAACAGTTTCGTACAGCCAATTGAGATAGATCCGACTTTGGTTGAACTCTCCGAGAAGGATATGATGTCGACGAGCAATCTGCGTCGGGCACATCCATTGCAGCATCAGTTGCATCAACAGCAGCAACAGCTGCATCAGCAGCAGCAACAGATGCATCCACTGAACAATAGTCCAGTTGTGCATCATTCGCATCAACATCAGAAGCACCAGCAGCACCAACAAATCGAGCAGCACCAATCACGTCAGCAGCATCCGCGCCAACGCGGTGGTCATTCGCAGCCACCTGAAATTCCATTGGTCACCGAGGAGGAGGACAAGGACGAGGATCCCGAGGAGTTCTTCGAGCTTATTCGACAAACCGTCAAGACAGCCGTCGGAGTAAGTATTGAATGCAACGAGAAATATAATTATTAATATATGATCATTATGATTCTTCTTGTCCTCCCAGACGACGTTTTGCGATGTGGTAAGTCGAAATTTTCGCGATCTGGCGAGCAAGATTGATCGTTTCTCCAATGAACTTAAATTGACGAATGAAAATTTAGGAAAACTGCATAACGAAGTCATGAATAGTAAGCATGTTCCCATTGTAAGCCAAAGTTAATATATATCGCGATCTATAACATCTCTACGCAGAGGTGATGCAATACGGCGAGGAGAACACACGCCACTTTCGCTATCTGTGTATGAAGTCCGAATACGATAAAATGTTCTATCAGCACCAAACGCTGATAGCTGGAAAACAACCTACAACCAAAATGTCGAGTACGATGCCAGTGCCGAGCAAAGTTGCTAAGCAGTCGGCTGTCTTCAATCAGAAGTCTGTCAAGCAACAGCTAGCACCTAAATTGGGCCAAGGCGACAATGCGAAAAAGGTACCAAAAGAGTCTGTAAAGTCGCAGAATCCTTTTGGGTTCCAGAATAACACGAAATCAGCAGTGCAGCAGCAACAGGGGCTGCAACAGAAAAATGATATACAATTGTCCCCACAGCAGAGCAACTCTTCGGATATAGGCGTGCGCGAGGTGTTGGGACAGATTCAACGCTTCTGCACACAAATGCAGCTAAACGATCTTAAGGATGAACAGCCGAAGTATAATTCCTTAACTCGCTTGCACCAAATGGATTTGAACAACCTTCATGCCTCAGGCTCCAACATGATGGCTAACAATGCCGCAGACAACGATGCCAAGATTAAGTCACGAATTTCATCAGCCAATGTTGCTGAGGAGGCCGAGCTGGAGACAACAATCGATAGCATGGACGAGATCGAGATCGATAACTTTCAATATAGCTCAGACGAGATGTCATCGTATACCGATGACAGTGGCGAAATTAAGTTCAGTGGCGGCATGACAGCCCGAGCTCCGATCAACTCATCTAGACCTAAACTCACCACGCAGCTCTCGCACAAAGGTGCTGGCGATGGTCAATAGATCGAAATGAATCCAGCCAAATCAAATGGAATGGAACGATGGCAAGGCTGAACCCTTTTTTTAAATTCCAAAGCTTTAAGAAGCCTTGACAGATCCAACTGAATTCTTTAACAAATCTAATTGGGGTTTATTTTAGTTCATTTCGATCGACCTAAATTTCAAATGTCATGTACCAAATATATATTATGTTAGGTGCTAAACAAATAATTTCAGAAATTTGCTTCACCTGAAAAGTTTTGTTTTATTCGCCTCGGCTGGTAAAAGGATGACTACTAAAAACTACAGTCGAGCGCTAGATCCTGATATAACCTCCACACTCTTGACCAAAACTGTTTCTTAAATATAAAACATATATTTTGAGCGCGTTTTGTATTACATACTGTCAAGGAGGTGCTACGAATTCAGTACACTGTCTTTATTTCTTAAATAACTTTTATGTTAATTATCAGATTGTAATTTAATTTTGTGAAATCATTTGGCGGTTGGTTGAAGAAGACGTGGCAAAAATCTAAAATAAATTAATAAACAATAACACACATTGATACCTTCTTCTGCCTGTTACAAGCATTTGCCTTTCCCCCATTTTCATCGAAGGGTATAAAAATGGTATAATTGTATTTCTTACAGCACATTATTTCAAAGTATTCGCCGCTGTCGGCTTACCATCGACCCACATAGGCTCTACTCACCCAGCGGGCAAGTAATACCGATTGGTGTCACTAATAACTGCATAATATATTGACTGCAAATATGAAAGGGCTTACAATGTTAAGCACGAGGCGTGACACCAAAACCAGATGTAATTACAAGTCTGCTGAATGAATGAATGCGTGAGCGAGTGAGTGCAGTGAATGAGTGAATGAGTGAGTGGGGGATGCACCGTCGCCCACGAACCCTAACCCCTAGGTCGAGCTCATGCATTTTTATGGGCTGTTTCAGCACTGCCAGCAGCACAGTTGCCGGCCAGAACAGTTGAGAAATGGACGTAAACGTGGTCGCGTGAAAGTGCCGTACTTATGCATGTGTGAACTTGTGTACGTTTGTTAAGTGCTGTTTGGTTTATACAATGTTACGAGTGCTGCGATTCCCAGCTGTAATACTCGCACAAATTTCCATGATAATTGCATAAACAAATTGCAAATTTCACATGACCGAAATTTTCGAAAACTGTCAACTGGCTGCTCGCCCTTTGCGACTATTTTGCGCATTTTGACATGAACTAAATTAAACTTACGCAACGCCAAATGGCCTTGGGGCACAAGTGATATTCGAATGATATTCCAGTTGACTAGTTGCAACTGCAGTTGACATTAATTAAAAGTGTTATGCAATTAGACCTAAACCGGAAAACGGAAAACAACGCATACAAACATCGCCAATGCCAATGTCTATTTGGGCTTTACGTTTACTTGCCTCTTTGTCACGGACACGAATTAAGGGTGTTGAAAACGTATTTGGAAATAAGATTTCTGAATGATATATTGTAGTATGGAAAGCCTATACTTTACTAGGCGTTTTAGACTTTGTTTTCAATGTGAATAATTTTTGGTCTGCCGTGCAACATTTTAATTTTTAAAACAAATTAGCAACTCTCTTATTCATAGTTATCGTAAAAAATACATTTTATTAAAGGTATTATTTTCTAGGTAAATGAAACTCAGCGATATTAAATGCTATAACAGTTCAGTTATTATCACGTACAATGCATAAGATACTATAAAAGATAGGATAAATAAGATAAATGCGTTTTAATTGATTCAAAAAATAAGCAGCTAGAGCACACAACTGACACTCTTAAATCGACTCTCTTTATTTCGATAGATTATTAGAGAATACTGCGATTGCAGAGTTGCATCACAACTTGACTTATCTGATAATAACTTGAATTGATAATACGCTCGATATCGATATTTAATTAAAACTGTTGACAGCTTCTAGTGTTGCGAACCGATCACACATCTATTGTGATGTTAGTATAATATGACGTTCTTATGTTGCAGATCTTTGTTGTTAGCCTCGCTCATACACCCGCATGAAATGCTGCCTACTAACACATATTATCAGTCTCATCCCAACCCCTTGTTGGTAACTTAAAACCTGCTGCAGTGAGCCGCCTAATTGAAATAGCCAATATTTGAAACTTAGCCGGCTGCCGCAAGTCAACAAAAGGGTTGCAAGCAACTCAAACACGCCACACACAATGTTTATTTCTGTAATTATGGAAATAACTCTCACTCAAAAACAAATTCGAGTGAGCTCTCTGTTTTGCCATTGAGCGAATAACCATAACAACGGAAACGTCATGCCGCATACGGGTACGTGTACGGCCCATGGCAAGTTGGCCAAAACAAAAAGCAAGCAAAGCAGGTGCAAAACGTGGGTGCCGCAAACGTTGGTAGTGGAAAAAAAAAGCAGAAAACCAATAGAGAGAACATAATTGCACCGCTGCTTCGAGTCGCGTAGCGTCGCGTCGTGTTTGTTAACAATTTCAGTTGTTGCAGTTGCATCTGCGGTGGTTGCACGCCAGTTGGCCAGTGCAACGGCGATTGATTGTATATCGGTAAATAAATACACAGAAGAGAACAGAGAGCGAGCGCAGTGTACAAAATACAACCAAGTTAATCAAATAGTTTTTTCAGCTGTGCTGTGCTGTGCGTACTCCAAATGGACAAACATAAAACGACAAACGGAACGTTTAATTGACCCTAAAATTGCTCAAGCGTTCAATTTTTGTTCAGGCTTTGGGCGTTTGGTATGGCCAGCCAAACCTCAGTTGAATGTGGTTACAGATCGCGGACAAATCGTGTTGTGCTCTCATAAACTATTTATCGCATTACGGGTATTCACTAAAAATCGATTTGACTGAAAGAAAAAAAATATAAAATAATTGTATAAAAGAAAACTGTGGCCCACTAACAAGCCAATTTGCAAGCAATTCCATTTCTGCAGAGAACACTCTATCGATTTTCTTTTTTCTGCTTTACTTTCCAAATGAAATGAAAATATGAAAAACGAATATTTTTGCTAGCGCATTTACTTATGGGAGCATCACCGTTCGAACGGAAGAAGCAAGCAAAGCAGGAAGAAACCTAAGCCAAGTCAAAGCAAAGCCTTCCAACTGTCATTGTGTGTGTGTGTGTGTGACTGTTGGTGTTTCTATGTGAGTGTGTCTCCGTGCTAGTGTGACAATTTTTAATGCGATTACAGTGCAACACTCTTCCAGAGAGTCCAATAGGCACAACAGAATAAGAACACCTGAAATCTAGGTAAAAAAAAATAAATGAAAAGTGAAAGTGGAAGTGTATTACACTTCGTATACTTGGATTCTTTTACCCAGTATGAGAGTGAATATATGAATGATACTATGATTCGTAATGAGAGTTAATTCATTATGGCATTCATAATGGCCAGCTCAACGTAAATCTAAATCGCAGAAACTAGATAATAAACATATTTTAAAAGTCTACATTTATAGTTTACTATTGCGATACATTGAATATTAATATGAGTATACTAGTTTAAGAACAATGGTATAACAGATTAAAAACCAGTAAGAGCATATAGCAAAAGGTTAAAAAATTTTCTTCATTTTTTAAACCCTTTTCGTATCAATTTTCTTATTTCAACAGACCAGTTTGCTTGCCAATGTCTGAATATACAAAAATATATGAAACATCCAATCAATAAAATAAGTTCTTTAGATATATGAATACAGAAATCCAGCAATAACAGTAAAAGTCATGGGTGAACTTCATTGGAAATCGACATCAAAGCCGGGTGAGTAATAATTTAAAATATAGCCACTTTTTCAGTACCACTGTACATGCAATTACATTAACCTCTGTACTGTCCTCTCAATTCTGCAGCCTTATTGTACCTGCTCATCACAGCACTCTGCGTGTCCCATTCGCTTGAAGCCAGAGCAGAGGCGGATACAGCGCCCACCATAAAGTCTCAAGCACTGCGAATAACTAAACCGCAGCCCAGCAGTGTCAAACCGAAACCAACAACAACAACAATACCAACGATATCGACAACAGAATTAGCAGCAACGACCGATGAGGCAGGCAGCAGCAGCAGTGAGCAACTGGCTCCTCTAATATCCTCCACTACGGAGAGTACCATTGGCAGCAGTGATGCAGGCAGTAGTCCAACTGCAGCGGGCAGCCTCGTGCCAGAGATCTGCATCAATGGATTACAACTTACTACGGTTAATGCGCAGGGGGAAACCGTGGTGCGTCGGCAACACGAGCTAGTACAAACCATTGAGGGAGACGTACTGATCAGTGTGCTGACCAGCGATCCAGTCTCAGCACTGTTTGTCATCAATCGCGTCAATCAGGCGAACCTGATTTCAGCTGACTTTGAAGTTGGTGAGCAAGACTTGAATACATTTGCTTGGAATCTACCATATCTATATACATTACGACATTATAACTTCAATTTCCCTTCCTCTTCTACAGGCATTCGAGCCATACGCGTGGATAACGCAAGCCTCGCTGAGAATTTGTTGATTCAGGAGGTTCAATATCTACAGCAATGCACTCAGTACTCGATGGGCCTGTTCCTCGATCACGATTTGTATAAGCTTCTGGAATCGATTATCAGAGATCTCGAGTACAATGTGTGGCCCATTCCCGCGACTCGCGCCCATCTGTTTCCCAAGGTGGCACACCTGCTGCACCAAATGCCTTGGGGCGAAAAGATTGCCTCTGTGGAAATAGTCACCGACTCCTTGGACATATACAATGAGTTTATGGAGGCCGCCAGGCAGGAACACATGTGCCTCATGCATTTCAAGTCGGACGACAACGTGTACATTCTGTTCGGCAACAGGATGGCCAATCACTTCAAGGAGAACGGCACCGTATTCGTGGTGGCTACGGAACGCACCGATCCCATCTTTCTAGAGGGTTAGTAAAAGAATCCATGTATTGCAGTGCCAATAGATTTGTCCACTTCTTGCAGACCTTCCGAACAAGGCTTTCATTCTGATGGAACACGAGATTGAGCTGCGCACAACTGAGCTGGATCCCATGCCCTCGGCCCTTGATGAGGTGCTCATCGGGAAGTCTGTGCTGCCGTCGCGGGTGCTGGCATTTGCCAGCCCTGTAGTGGATTTAATGAACTGGCTGCGCGGTTCCCTGGCCAAGCACTGTAAACGTGGCGATGATCTGTACGTGCTGGAGAGTTGCTTTAACTTCTTGAACTTCATTGAGGACTGGCGTACCCCAGAGTATCGTCATCCACATGAGATTGGCGAGCTGTTGGCGCTATTGCGCATGCGCAAAATGGCAACCGCGATGACCTTCCAGATGTATCAAAAGAAGCTGGAAACCCTGGACGTCATAACGGGAGAATCGCGCATGGAACTACGTGAGATCGCATCGCAGAACTTTGTGACTAATGTCACCACCTACTACCACTACAATCGAGAAAACCACACCAGTCTGGAGCTGAAGACGAAGTTTGGATTGGTCTTCAATTGCCAGTACACTGCTGGTGACAATCGACGGCATCCGTTCCTCTTTGATGGGGAATCCGTAATGTTCTGGCGCATCAAGATGGACACGTGGGTGGCAACGGGCCTGACGGCAGCCATTCTTGGCCTGATTGCCACGCTGGCCATTCTAGTGTTCATTGTGGTGCGCATTTCCCTGGGTGATGTCTTCGAGGGCAACCCGGTGACCTCCATCTTGCTGTTGCTCTCGCTGATACTCGTCTTCTGCTCCTTTGTGCCCTTCTCCATGGAGTACGTGGGTGAGCAGCGCAATTCTCATGTGACCTTCGAGGATGTCCACACGCTGAACACACTCTGCGCCGTGCGAGTGTTTATGGTAACCCTAGTCTACTGCTTCGTCTTCTCTCTGCTCCTCTGCCGCGCCGTTATGCTCGCCTCCATTGGCTCCGAGGGCGGCTTCCTCTCGCACGTCAATGGCTATATCCAGGCCGTGATCTGTGCGTTCAGCGTCTGCGTTCAGGTAGGCATGTCCGTGCAACTGCTGGTGGTGATGCACATGGCCTCCGAGAACGTCTCCTGTGAGAACATCTACTACGGCCGCTGGCTTTGGGGTCTGCTAGCCTATGACTTTCTGCTTCTCTGCTGTCTGGTTAGCCTGGTTCCCTTCATCTATCGCTCGCAACGCAACTACCGGGAGGGAATTCTGATTGTGATTGGTGCCGTTTTACTGTTGATCATCTGGACGGTTTGGATTGTGCTCTCCCTGTTTGGTGATGAGTGGCGGGATGCCGCCATTCCACTGGGACTGCAGGCTAGCGGATGGGCTGTGCTTGTGGGCATCCTCATACCGCGCAGCTTTCTCATTGTACGCGGCATTGAACGATCCGATATTGCCCAAGCACTGCCTTCGCTCACTTCCCTGGCATTTGCCCAAAACAATCAGTACTCATCGGAGCAGGTAAGCAGTGCAGTAGACTTAGCCACAATGCCAACATCTAACTTACTTTATTTGCAGAGTGTCTACGAGTGTGTGAATCCCGCTATGCGACACTGCTCGCAGGAGGAAATGCATCACCAGTCACCGAGTGAAATTCCCACGTTGCCATTACGCGGAGGTGGTCCACGTCGTCAGCAATTCTTTGCCAATCTTCGCCAGGCCAACGCGAACATCAATCCACAACGCCCACCGCCTCGACCCCAGCAGAGTCCTTCGCGATCATCCGTCTGCTCGTTGCCGCCATCGCCAGAGAATAGTAAAATCACCCGCTTCTGATTCCGTCCAGCATTGCTCTGCAATCTCATCCGTTCCACATTTCTAGTCAAAACTCCAAGAAAGAGTGATTTGTGAATTTGTTAGCAACGTAACATCTCGTTAAATTATGATGAACCAATAACTATGAACTTATGTATGTTACGTAATATACGAAATGGAAAACGAGAAACAATTACTTCATTACGGTATACTTTATTTTGAGATATTTGTTTTTGTTTTATTCCTTAAACATTAATAAATACTATAATACTTTTCCAATAGTTAAACAGAGATTAATCTTTATTTAATTCAATTTTGTAAGGGTTACACTAATTTGGCAAAATTTAGGTGATCCTATAAACCGATAAATAATACTTATGTTAAACTCTATCGGTTAGTTCCCAACGATGAATACTGTTGGTAATATCACTAAGCTTTTTGAGAGAATTAGCCTCATGGAGAACCATTTCGCTTAGCCGCGAAACAGAACCAGAGAGATTCTTTAATCACTTGGAATCGTTCAGTTCCATCTGAACTTAACCTAATGCGTAGCTTAAAAGATAATATTATGGTTAAAGTTCCTTAATTATAATATATACACTTGTACACTAGAGGAATTATGCTATCATTCGCCAACGTGTTCGGGTAGGCGGTGAGTCTGTCGGCATATCGGCTGCTGTGGAAATTTATTTGATCTTCCCAATGGGACAACTTCTAAGTCTCTTTTGATGACCCGGTTGCTCACGTACCAGGGTAGCCCAGATGCATGTTGAATAACTCTCTCTAAGCCTATTGAGCTGCGTCTTGGAGGCAGTACCCCACACTCGAATGGTACGGCACCTACGCACAGTGGTGGCGCCCATAGGCCATAAATCAAAAAATCGAAGTCAAAATATCTAGGTAAAAGGTAACCAATTTAGCTGTTAAATGTCCAACCATTTCTAGCCACAGCCGATTTTTGCTCGAAACCTAACGGTTCCTTCTAAAAATAGCTTCAAAGTTGTTCTTATGTAAGGCCAAAATTGCATGCATGCACATTTTGTACTCCAATGCCTAACTTCAAAGAGTTCAAACGTAAAGAATAGTGGTCGGATTTTATTCAATTAAAGTGGAATTTAAAGCTGAAGGTATTTACTTTAAATCCATTTGGTAATAATAAACTAGTTTGTTAAATCGTTTCTGTAAAATAAATGTTAAAAAAAAACATTTTTTTTTGTCATTTTTTGTGCGACTTGTTCATGTTTACTTAAGCTTTTAGTTGTGACCCCCCTCGCTCCCCCCAATGTGACTATTATCAGTGTATTTACCAATGTTTTTAGATAATAAAAATGTTAAGTGTAGCTGCAAATAGTTGCAAATGTGCCCGTAATCTTCAATATACTGACACCGCCTTTATATTTTTAAAGGCTAAGTTGCGACTTGATTTGCAGCTTTTCTTTGTGTTTATGATGTTTTTTCTTTTGATTCTTATAACTGTATGTAGTCTTTTGTGCTCCGAAAAGGGCACGAGCTTTGAAAAAACTCAGAATATCATTAAATTAGTACAAGTCCTTAAGTCAGTAATTGAGCTACTTGATGAAAACATAGAATAATTTTAATTATTACTTGCTAATATAATTATAATGATTTAATTGTTAAGTTTCATAATCAATATACTGATTTGACTACTAAAATTATTCTTAGCGCAACCTTTATGGCCATCATTTATATGGCAGCTATAGGATATAGTGGTCCGATCCATACAAATTTTTGATATCATTTTACAATTAAAATACAAAAATTTTGTGCAAAATTTCAAACTTTTATTTCAACTAGAAGTATTTATGGCCGCTCTCCCATACAAAGCCGACCACTGTGCTACGGGTTGGACTTTTATTAACAGAGCTTTAGTTGTTTAGCAGCATGTTTACATGAAAATCTATCGCTGCCTCCCTCTTTTAACAGAATAATTCACAGATAACAATGTGTTAGTGTATTGCATAACGAGCAGCGCTTATTTTCTGTTAGCGTCAAAAAAGCTGTAAATTTTTTCGATTAACTGCATTTCTTTTCGTTTTTCAATTGGAAATTGCAACGAAACTAGAGCAGATAGCGACGTGGGGCTGTTTTGATTTCGTTCTTGTTTTCTTCATTGATCAGTACACACCGCTTCCAAGTTTGAAAAGTGTATAGCTCGCCCAGGAAAAGGAAAACCTTTTGTAGGCTGACTTTTGAGTTTCTCTCGTTTCTAAAAAATCTAAAAAGATGAAAACCCTTTTTAAACCCGACTTTTAGCGTCCTCTGGCGGCGGGCGGGGAGATTTTCAAATTTAACATTTCACTGTAAACGTAAAATCCATTCAGTTCGAAAGTATGCTGTATAAGTCGATATCTCTTTGACCTGCCTTTTCCTTGAAAGAAAGTACGGGGGGCCCATTCGGGGCGAGCCGTACGTAAGTTATTACGTACTAACAAGTACTAGTACTAGTATGTACTAGTCGCCATCTCCACTAGTTTTTGAGTAATTTAAATAAAAAATTAAAAAGCAATGCCGTTATTCTACATTTAAAACGGCTCATTTTTGCGCTAACAGAGCTCGTTTCCAGACACGAACCCATTTATGTAAGCAGTGAACTGCTTTGACCGCAGTAAGGGCACACCCATGACACGACCATGTGGTTATTGTATTGGCTAATACATGAAGGGGACAAAAACAAAAAATAGAGCATGGTAACTCTAACGGCAAACGCGTTATTTTAGTTTTCTGTATGTTTTCATTTTTGTAGTGCCCTGGAACGGGTTGCGGTACAAATGTGTCTTAAAGATACAAATGTATCTTTAGCATATAAATTTCTCAAAAACTAAAAATCGGGTTGCAGTACAAATGTATCTAAAAGATACAAATGTATCTTATGGATGCAAACTTCTCAAAACCTAAATATCGGGGTGCGGTACAAATGTATCTTAAAGATACAAATGTATCTTATGCATGCAAATTTCTCAACAACTAAAAATCGGGTTGCGGTATAAATGTATCTTAAAGATACAAATGTATCTTATGCATGCAAATTGCTCAAAAACTAAAAATCGGGTTGCGGTACAAATGTATCTTAAAGATACAAATGTACCTTATGCATGCAAATTTCTCAAAAACTAAAAATCGGGTTGCGGTACAAATGTATCTTAAAGATAGAAATGTATCTTAAGCATGCAAACTTCTCAAAACCTAAAAATCGGGTTGCGGTACAAATGTATCTTAAAGATACATATGTATTTTTAGTTTTTGAGAAGTTTACATGCATAAGATACATTTGTATTTTTAAGATACATCTGTACCGCAACCCAATTTTTAGGTTTTGAGAAGTTTGCATGCTTAAGATACATTTGTATTTTTAAGATACATTTGTACCGCAACCCGATTTTTATTTTTTGAGAAGTTTGTATGCATAAGATACATTTGTATCTTTAAGAAACATTTGTCCCGCAACCCGATTTTAGGTGTTGAGAAGTATGCATGCTTAAGATACATTTGTATCTTTAAGATACATTTGTACCGCAACCCGATTTTTAGTTTTTGAGAAGTTTGTATGCATAAGATACATTTGTATCTTTGATATACATTTGTACCGCAAACCGATTTTTAGGTTTTGAGAAGTTTGCATGCTTAAGATACACTTGTATCTTTAAGATACATTTGTACCGCAACCCGATTTTTCGGTTTTGAGAAGTTTGCATGCTTAAGATACATTTGTATCTTTAAGATACATTTGTACCGCAACCCGATATTTATTTTTTGAGAAATTTGTATGCATAAGATACATTTGTATTTTTAAGATACGTTTGTACCGCAACCCAATTTTTAGTTTATGAGAAATTTGTATGCATAAGATACATTTGTATCTTTGAGATACATTTGTACCGCAAACCGATTTTTAGGTTTTGAGAAGTTTGCATGCTTAAGATACACTTGTATCTTTAAGATACATTTGTACCGCAACCCGATTTTTAGGTTTTGAGAAGTTTGCATGCTTAAGATACATTTGTATCTTTAAGATACATTTGTACCGCAACCCGATTTTTAGTTTTTGAGAAATTTGCATGCATAAGATACATTTGTATCTTCGAGATACATTTGTATCTTTGAGATACATTTGTACCGCAACCCGATTTTTAGGTTTTGAGAAGTTTGCATGCATAAGATACATTTGTATCTTTAAGATACATTTGTACCGCAACCCGATTTTTATTTTTTGAGAAATTTGTATGCATAAGATACATTTCCATCTTTAAGATACATTTGTACCGCAACCCGATTTTTAGTTTTTGAGACATTTGTATGCATACGATACATTTGTATCTTTAAGATACATTTGTACCGCAACCCGATTTTTAGTTTTTGAGAAGTTAACATGCATAAGATACATTTGTATCTTTAAGATACATTTGTACCGCAACCCGATTTTTAGTTGTTGAGCAATTCGCATGCATAATATACATTTGTATCTTTAAGATACATTTATACCGCAACCCGATTTTTAGTTTTTGGGAAATTTGCATGCATAAGGTACATATGTATCTTTGAGATACATTTGTACCGCAACCCGATTTTTAGGTTTTGAGAAGTTTGCATGCATAAGATACATTTGTATCTTTAAGATACATTTGTACCGCAACCCGATTTTTATTTTTTGAGAAATTTGTATGCATAAGATACATCTTTAAGATACATTTGTACCGCAACGCGATTTTTAGTTTTTGAGACATTTGTATGCATACGATACATTTGTATCTTTAAGATACATTTGTACCGCAACCCGATTTTTAGTTTTTGAGAAGTTAACATGCATAAGATACATTTGTATCTTTAAGATACATTTGTACCGCAACTCGATTTTTAGTTTTTGAGCAATTTGCATACATAAGATACATTTCTATCTTTAAAATACATTTATACCGCAACCCGATTTTTAGTTGTTGAGCAATTCGCATGCATAATATACATTTGTATCTTTAAGATACATTTGTACCGCAACCCGATTTTTAGTTTTTGGGAAATTTGCATGCATAAGGTACATATGTATCTTTGAGATACATTTGTACCGCAACCCGATTTTTAGGTCTTGAGAAGTTTGCATGCTTAAGATACATTTGTATCCTTAAGATACATTTGTATCGCAACCCGATTTTTAGGTTTTGAGAAGTTTGCATGCACAAGATACATTTGTATCTTTAAGATACATTTGTACCGCAACCCGATTTTTAGTTTTTGAGAAATTTGCATGCATAAGATACATTTGTATCTTTGAGATACATCTGTACCGCAACCCGATTTTTAGGTTTTGAGAAGTTTGCATGCTTAAGGTACATTTGTATCTTTAAGATACATTTGTACCGCAACCCGATTTTTATTTTTTGAGAAATTTGTATGCATAAGGTACATTTCTATCTTTAAGATACATTTGTACCGCAACCCGATTTTTAGTTTTTGAGACATTTGTATGCATACGATACATTTGTATCTTTAAGATTCATTTGTACCGCAACCCGATTTTTAGTTTAGCAGAAAATTGCATACTTTAGATACATTTGTGTCTTTAAGATACATTTGTACCGCAACCCGATTTTTAGTTTTTGAGAAGTTTGCATGCTTAAAATACATTTGTATCTTTAAGATACATTTGTACCGCAACCCGATTTTTAGTTTTTGAGAAATTTGCATGCATAAGATACATTTGTATCTTTGAGATACATCTGTACCGCAACCCGATTTTTAGGTTTTGAGAAGTTTGCATGCTTAAGGTACATTTGTATCTTTAAGATACATTTGTACCGCAACCCGATTTTTATTTTTTGAGAAATTTGTATGCATAAGGTACATTTCTATCTTTAAGATACATTTGTACCGCAACCCGATTTTTAGTTTTTGAGACATTTGTATGCATACGATACATTTGTATCTTTAAGATTCATTTGTACCGCAACCCGATTTTTAGTTTAGCAGAAAATTGCATACTTTAGATACATTTGTGTCTTTAAGATACATTTGTACCGCAACCCGATTTTTAGTTTTTGAGAAGTTTGCATGCTTAAAATACATTTGTATCTTTAAGATACATTTTTACCGCAACCCGATTTTTAGTTTTTGAGAAATTTACATGATTAAGATACATCTGTATCTTTAAGATACTTTTGTACCGCAACCCGATTTTTAGTTTTTGAGAAATTTGCATGCACAAGATACATTTGTATCTTTAAGAAACATTTGTACCGCAACTCGATTTTTAGTTTTTGAGAAATATGCATGCATAAGATTGTGTAAAGCATCGAAGTACACCAGCCGAGCGTGCAGCCGAAGTCTCTACTCTCAATACTTCGGGCTCTGGGGTACTTCGATCGAAAAACTAGCAATAACAGATTTACCCCCTGTTTGTGGTCTCTATGTGTTCAGTGCTTAGTGGTACAAGGGCTTTTTAAAAAAACTTCTAGACTTTGTTTTAAACATTTGTAAAAGAGCTACTGCAAATTGGAAACAACTTAACTGGTGTACAGAATATTTAAATATTTGGACTAATTTGAAAACTGTTTATTACATTGTGTATTGTGGCAACTACGTAAAAACAACCTCTTTGAGTCGCTCTTTATAGTTGTGCATTAATTATGACATACTTATGGCAAACAAGTTTACCCGAGACATCTCTAACGAGATGACCGTTTCGAATTCATTCATCAATTTTTACTACGGCAGACACTAAATACTACGTTGAATCCAAAACAAATTTGGACTTGTAATTCTTGTTTCTCGTTTGGGCGGCTTAAACGGCGTATTTTGGTCAATTTTAAAATACATGTCTTTGAATCGCTTTCGGGCATTTCATGTAGTTTGTCAATAAAAAGTGTGCCATAATTAATCTGCTGTGATAATCAGAAATGCATTAGTCATTCCAGCACCAAATCATGGACCTTAAGTTGGATTTTCCTTGTAGTATGTTTTCGTATAATCCTCTTCCCGCTCGTATTACCACAAAGCACGCAAGAGTCAATGTCAAAATCGGACAGTGTGAATCGTTGGTCAAACAATAAATTAATAAATTAAAAAAGTTGTTACGAAAATCTAAAATTTATTTCTCCCCTCTGCATTCACTTTTCGCCTATTTAAATGTGTTTTGTATCAAGATGTTTATAAATCTTTTTGTATAAGCTTCTTGGGTCCAAAAAAGGTTAAAACTTATTGCATTTTTTATTGCCATTTGCGAAACGCATAAAAAGTTGAAGATTAATTAAAGTCTTCCCTTCGGTTTCACATTTCGAACGGAAGTCGATCAGAGATCTTTCAGATATATATATGTATATATTAATATTTAATGTGGCTGCTAAAAGAAGCAGACGAAACCGAACCCATGCTCTGCCCCATTCCTTATTTTTCTTTTTTTCGGTCACGCCTCGTGGAATTAGCGTGAGAAAGTGTGGAACCTGTTTGGTCTTCGACTTCGCCTATGCCACCAGTTGAGATCCGCCAACTACCCTGAAATGTGAACACCGGTTCGTCTCAGCATTTCCCCCAAATGCGGGTTGATTTGTGTGTGAGATGCACTCGGCCTATAGCAAGCCAAGTTGCACTCAATTCTTGCCCAAGTCGGGCGATTTAATGCTTGGATAACTACTGGGAAACGACTTTTGCGTGGGATATTATAACTCTCTTCATAATTGGGTAGCAGATAAATTAGACGTAGGCTTCACTTTGCGACACAATCCACATTCACCGAATCTTTTGGATGTGCTCTTTGACTGCCAATCTAATTAGCCCAATGGGCTTCAAATCAAATCTGGCTTCGTTTTATATGCATCTCCAAATTGGATATGCTTATGGAAATGCCTGGTTATGACAACTAATTTCCGTCGACAATCGTATTCCTAGCGCCAACTGTCAAGCCCAACTGAGACTTGAACCAGATTTGATAATCGCATCGAAATCAGAGCTTTCAAATTGGCTAAGGGATTTACCTTCACTTTTGTGTATCGCAACTGACTAATGGCTCATCTGGGCTAAATAGCATATGTATACATGTATGTACGTATGTATATTTCGGTATATCAATTCGGTTGACAAAATAAATGTATCTATCGCACAATATTTACACCAATCGCACAACACACAGACCTAGACCTTGGCTTCTCCTCTTTACAGAGGCAACCACGGAGGCTGTGGCCCACTCTGCCCACAGTCAACTCGCCTGTCGCCCGTCGCCCATTTTCATTTGCATTTTATGGTTCAGGTTGTTCGCAATAAAACACCAAGGCAGACAAAAGTGCATAGAAACTTGTCGATTGTAATCGATTGTAACCTCGTCAATATCCATTATCAATCTGCTGATTTGCATCTCAATGCGAGAGTCATTCAACTTCATGCAAAATTTAGACAGTGCTCTGCGGATCTCCCCGTTGCGAAGTTTTGTCTTTTTATGTGTTTGTTGACACTTTTTCCTTTGTTTTCATATTCTTAAGATTTAAACAATTAATTAGAGTCGTCAGATGTATGGCAAGTGCTTAATTAGTTTTGGTTTATTAATTTTCGGTCTAAATTAGTGGAAGGTCTATCTTTTAAATGCAAACATCCTAGCTAGAAAACTGTTTTTTTTTAAGTATGCCATATAATTTTGTGTTTTATGAGTTGCAGTTTAAAGTTTGATGATCTAACCAGATTAGATGAATGTAAATATTATGTTTGGTTAGTTTGCTTCTTATGATAAACTTTTTACTGTAAGGTTGAAATAATTATATCATATAAATAAATTTTTATTATCATATTTTGTATTTTGTATTTGAAATGAGTAAAACCTTTTTTACTTGTCGATAAGGTGCAGATCTTTCCATTTCTACCAACATACCCTTTATTAACTAGTATTGCAGGGTATAACAACGTGTCAAAATAGCCGCTCATTCGCTCGACTTGATTTGTTGGATTTGCGTCCAACAAAAGACACTTTCGAGGCGTAACAAAAGCCCACTTCCAGTTCCAGCTGCCACCAAGCAACGCATACGAATCGCGACTGTTGCAACGCTTTGTGGCCATTGTTCGCTGGCAGCCAAAGAAGCTGCTGTTGTTGTTTTCATTATTTGTTTCCGATTATAAACTTGTTGGGAAGCACGCGTGATCAACATGGTATAAAAGGCGG
The DNA here is from genome assembly GCA_018904595.1 of Zaprionus indianus. Classification (NCBI taxonomy): domain Eukaryota; kingdom Metazoa; phylum Arthropoda; class Insecta; order Diptera; family Drosophilidae; genus Zaprionus; species Zaprionus indianus. The sequence continues at coordinate 5,158,402 of JAEIHA010000320.1, forward strand.
TGTCAGCGCTTGACCCATCATCACAACCACTTGACACACAGAGCGAGAGCAAGCAGTTCCCAGTTCAGCTAACGAAGCAACTAAGTTCCAGCCTAGGCAACAGCATGAAGATATTTGTGGTGCGTTTGTGTTTGCGGATTACCCAATCGGATAGCGAAGAATAGAGGATTATCAGTGACATCCAATGCTTTTTTTATCTTTCAGACACTACTCGTGGGCGCATTGGCGTTGGCTCGTGCCGACATCAGTCTGACGCAGCAGGGATACAACTACCGCGTTCAACAGCAGCAACAACAGCTTCCACAGCTTGCACAGCAGACGCCGAGTGTTGTGGCACATTTGCTCAACCAGCAACTGCAGCAACAGCAACAGCCGCAGCAACACTCGTCGCATCCGGTGCTGCCACCTCTGAACGTGCCACTGCCCTATTTGCCGCCAGTTGGACAGTACCAGCCACAGTTGAACGCTGCTGTGCGCCCTCAGAGTGCCACTTTCCCAATGCCCGCGGGATTCCCTGGCCATTTCCAGACAGCTCCACTGCAGCAGCACCGTCGTTCTCGCCCACGCGTTCGCATTCCAAAGAAACCAATTGTGACCAAGAACTTCTTCATTCACTCGGCACCTGAGGAGTCTGAGGATGAAATCCAGGAGGAGCTCACCCAGTTGTCGCAACAGCCCCGCAACCACTACAACGTGCTGTTCGTGAAGACACCCGCCCAGACGAACCGCGCAGCTGCCCTCAATCTGGCCAAGACATTGAAGCAGGAGAAGACAGTGGTCTATGTGCTGGCCAAGAAGACTACGGCATCCGACTTGCAGGACGCCATCGCCGAGGCGCCACAACACGTCAACAAACCCGAGGTGTTCTTCATCAAGTACCGCACACCCGAGGAGGCACTCAACGCTCAGCGCCAGATCCAATCGCAGTACGACACTCTGGGCGGAACCTCCACCATCACCGACGAGGGTGTGGCACCTATTACCTCTGTTGTGGGCTCTTTGGATGCTCCCGAGGAGGAGGAGGAGGAGCAGCAACAACAGCAGCAGCAGCCCGGCGATGGTTCCTTCGATGGTCAGTCACATGGTGGCAACAATGGCCTGGTTAGCAACCATTACCTGCCCGCCAACCAGTTCTAGAATATCTTCATAGCTCACCCCATCCAATCTTAGTTTGTTAGCTGTCCCAGTTCCCGACCAACCCCAGTTCCCTACCCCCGATCCCCTTGTTGACTAAGTTTGTAAGTGCATTTATAGTTGCGTAAGACCAAAACTACTTTGCCAATTTGAATAAAAGTTCAAAATTGTTTAGAAATTGGACAGTTTTATTTATTGTAGAATATTTGAAAGACTTTTCAGTGGAAGAAGACTGAGATTCAGTTGCAATGGGATTGATTGCCGCGAGCTTTCACGCCCTCTGATTCGCCCTCGGCCTCGGCAGCTTCGGACTGGTGTAGACTAAGGTGGGTACGTATGAAATCGTGGTAGTAGGCGACACTTGCACTGGCATCGGGCTTGCCCCTGGCACAAGGCATGCCCCAGTTGACGAGCGCCACCAGTTTGCCATTGTGTACCAGCGGTCCGCCGGAGTCCCCATGGCAGGCACCTCTGCCCTTGTCGTTGTAGGTGCAGACATGGCCGATGTCCACTGCGGAGCTGTTGCCATGAGCCTCGCGACACTCCTCGAAGGGCACGTACTCCACTTCCAGCCGTTGCAGCTTGGCGGGAACTTCTCCGCCCAGCGAGAGGGTACCCCAACCCGTTAGTAGCAGCATAGCGCCAGGTGCCAAGGGCTCATGATCCAGTTCCACACGCTGTGTAGCATTGTCGAACACGATGGACTCGTTGAGATGCAACAAGGCGATGTCGTTGCGGTACTTGCGTGGCTCGTAGTTGCAATGCTCAACGATTCTGTCCACATAGTAGAACCTGGATGCATTCTGTTGAAGGTTTTGGGTGCCAGTGAGCACTCGGAAGGCATTGGGAGTCTTACGATGGATGCAATGTGCTGCCGTGACTATCCAACGCTCATCGATGATGGCTCCACCACAGGAATGCTGCCCACTTGAAGCACTCTGCAATGAGATCTGATAAGGAGCCATGCCCTCGGGTGCATCCTCGCCGCCCACGATGCGATTCTCCTGCGTAAACTGCGGTGGGAAGAGTATCTCACAAAACACTCCACTGAACGAGAGCGATAGCAGGAACAGCAGCATTTCGGATCTCAGCTAGACAACGACTGTGAATCACCCGAGAATTGATGTGGCTTTTAAGAGCTCGTTAACAGCGCTTCTGTAGGCCGAGCACGTAGTTTCCTCGCTTCGAAGGCGCCCCCTGTAGAGTGGGTACTCCACATGCCTGGCAAGGTCTACTCTACGATAAGTTGAAGTACTCCAGTTGTGCAATGAGGAAGAATTGATAAGGCAGTTGACTTGTTTGTTTGTGTAGCCTCGTAAGTTCTGGGGAAGTTGTCTATTTTTAGTGTTCTGCGAGTTAGTCTAGTGGAAGATTTCGTAGGGTTATCGCACTTATTTTACTGAATCCACTCTGAATGGTATTTTGGAAAATAGACTAACTCGTCGGCTTATCAATCGGTCTGTCATCAAACAAATTCACCGACTTGGCTAAAAATAGACAGGGGATTCATTTCGATATCGAATATCGGCTGGCCAATAGATTGGACACTTTTATGACTAACCCAACTATCCGTGTGTCCAGAAAACAGGCGCATAAAATGATAACTCTACTTGGGGATCTTTGGCCAAGACGCAATTCGCTCATAAATAATTTATGATTCTGATACATGTGTGATAAAATTTTTAATATAGGCACCTATGGACTACAGTTTATATGCATAACTACAATATATATATACTAATTGTTTGTTCGGTGGGGCTTTGTTCTTGGTGCTTTGTTCAGGAGCTCTTCACTTGTAGGCAACTTTAGCTGACTCAGCAAGCTGTTCCCTCTGCTGTCATCATTTTTGTGATCCATTCGTAATAGTAGCCCACAGAGGCGAATACATCTGGGTAACCCACAGCGCAGGCTTCGCCCCAGTTGACCACACCCACAAGGGTATGTTCTTCGTCGACAAGTGGGCCGCCAGAGTCGCCATGACAGGAGCCTTCACCCTCCTTGGTGTAGGTACAGATATGTCCCTCGCCCAGCCAATCGGCATTCTTCACGCTCTTCTCGCACGTCGAGTGCTCCACATAAGCCAGGTCGATCGTCTGCAACTTAGTGGCGTAGCGTCCCCAGGCCTTCACACTGCCCCAACCAGTGAGGGTAACCTTATCGCCAGCCTTAAGTGAATCCTTTGTGGCCAGCTTGATTGGCTGAGTGAGCTCATTGAAAACAATGGGTGTGGCAGTGTGGATCAGCGCAATATCATTATGGTAGGTGGGATTATTGTGCTCGCAGTGCTTTTTAGATGCATCCACCAGATACTCCGCTCCGGGCTTTGTATAATCGTTGCTGCCAGTCACGATCTTCAGGTACTGAATGGGCCATTCCAGGCAGTGGGCGGCTGTGAGGATCCACTCCTCGGAAATGATGCTACCGCCGCACACATGTTCGCCAAAGGTGTTCATGATGGACACCTGGTAGGGTGCCCAGGCCTGAGGGGCTTCAGTGCCACCAACGATGCGCGATTCAGGACGCACCAAATCAATGTCAAGCTGGCGACTCGCATGGCGAGCTAATCCAATTTCACGGGCGCTGCACGGGCCCAATACTGCCAGCAGCAGTGAAGTAAGCAAAATAACAAATCGCATTTTGAGGTTGAAGAAAGAATAGATTGTTTCACGTTGTTCTCACGAATTTCGGCTTCGAATTGTCAAGTTTTTCGGGCCGATTTTCTTTTTATAGTGCCCATGAGTTTCGCTTATCAGGCCACGCTTTCTTTGAATACGCGAATCGTTGAGATAACGACAAATCGCAATTCTGGGGAAGTTCCGATAGTGACATTACCATAGCCAATACCTCACCTACTTGAACCCCGATTATATTGGTTAGTCGGGGACTAAACAGGAATAGTACCCAGACTGGCAGCTGGCCGCTTCGTAATCAAATGAGAGTACTCGTGCGCTCGCCATAACAACTCGTTACTCATACGCCGTGTGATTGGACATTGATCGCGCAGCTTGTTGACGAAACTGTTCAAGTGAAAGACGTAATCGCTGGCATCAGCTCAAAGCGGAACTACCAATTAATGATGAGACAACGCGGTGGCTAATAAAACAAGATATGGTATATTTGACAAACAAATTTAGTGGGTCAGTGAGCAATTCGTATGAGGAAACTATGTATGTATTTTCTTGTTGGCATATCGTCGTCAAGCTACAAATTTTCCAAAGTATCAATAGGAATTTTCGTCTAGCACTTTGTATGGGTGCAAAGTATAAATACCGGGCGGGCAATCGGAAAGCCAGACGACGTCTAGACATCAAAGATTGGAGATTTGATTTACCATATATTGTACTCAGACAATGCCACAACCATTAATTGTGGACTGAATCCAGTCGTAGAAGAAGCTGACGCGGGCAAAAACATCGGGAAAGCCACGTCCGCACGGAACTCCCCAATTGCCAATGCCAACCAGACGGCCTTGGCTATCGACAAGGGGTCCGCCGTGATCGCCGGTACAGGCGCCCGCGCCCACGGTGCCCACAGCGCACAGATGACTTATGTCCAGATCTGAGGTATATCGGTAAGTGGAATTGCACTGCTCCAGCGGCACATAGGTGAGCTCAAGCTGCTTGAGGGTATATTCATATATTCCACCCTCCTCGGAGCTACCCCAGCCGGTCATCACAAGCTTGTCGCCCTCGACCAGATCGTCCAGTGCTGCGATGGTGATGTTCTGCGTAACATCATCATAAGCCACCAAGGTTTGCAACTTGAGCAGGGCGATGTCGTTGTGATACAGAGGCTGGTCGAACTTGCAATGCAATATGATCTCATCCACATAGTACTCCCAGGCCAGACCGGTCCAATCGTTGGTGCTCATCACCGCCTTCACGTTGCTCTTATGCATGCCGGCCAAGCAGCTGGCTGCTGTCAGGACATACTGATCGTGTATGATAACACCACCGCACATGTGATTGCTGCATGGGATTCAAACGGGGGGGTTCATAATGTTTACTATATGGTCTCTCTTATCAGTTCTCTAAGTATTTACACTCTAAATTGTCATACCTATCATACACCTACCATAGTCAAAAAAATAAATAACAAGTTGTTTCTACGAAATCATCGCTTGTCTGTCTAGGTCTACAGTCCTGATATTGGCTACGAGTAATGTGTACAGTCATTCTTGCTTCTTCTGAGCATATTATGTGTTTTTTGTCAAATCATGTTCATGATAATCTTAACAGCTGCCATAATACGGAGTGAACCTTTGATACCTTTACGAGCAGGTGTTATGATTACATTAAAGAGTAACTTATTAAAGCAATCCATGTGTGATCAGAAAGTAAAGGTATTATACATCTGCATGAGTGGCAAATATGTCACATTCGAATGGAAACAGTTCAATAAAAATTGAATGAGATTTAGAGATAGCTATGCGTTTTAATTACTAAAATTGTTCATGGTATTATTGTTTTATAGAAGAGCGGGAATTATCCTTAAGAATATACACACAAGTAAACATTTATCTATATGTTTAGGTATATACATTATACAGTATTATATATGACAGTTTAATCAAAAGCGATTGACATTACTGCTCTGCCAATTTTAAGATGACTCTATATAATTATAAATTAAGAAACCGATTCTACTGATTTCAACACAAGATTTGCTATTGAACACAATTCAAATTTCACTTTGATCATTTACCCTAGTTTATTCTGTATGGACACCTGGTAAGGCGCTGCTCCTTCGGCTGCTACCTCGCCTCCGACGATGCGCGAGTTGAAGTTAGATGCGGACACAGCCGGAAAGTCGCGACGTCCAGTTGCTGTTGCCGAGGACACCAGCAACAATGAGAAAATAAATGCTCCAATTTGGTAAGACATGCTGAAAGCTCTGCCAGAAGTGGACTGATTTACAGAAATCACCAATGCCATCGAGCAAAGCAACGACACTGCATGACCAGTCTTTGGATATTAATGACCATCGTAGTTGGGTCATATAGTTGGGCAATATCGATGGCAATAAAACAAGATATTTGAGGGTATATAAAGATCGCATAACATTTATCGAAACAATAAGAAATCAAAAGCTGATAATGATTAACGCACATAGATGGCCACAATTCGTATCCACATAGCAAGTACTATATAGTACGATATGGTCTCGACTTTAGACAATGCCACAGCCATTGATGATGGTGCGAATCCAATCGTTGTAGAAGGCCACGCGAGCGTAGACATCGGGACGGCCAAGGCCGCAGGGTACACCCCAGTTGGCGATTCCGACCAACTGGCCCTTCTCGTCGATCAATGGCCCGCCAGTGTCGCCGTGGCACAAGCCCTTGCCCACTTCCATCTGCACACAGACATGACCCAGGTCTACGTCTTCAGTATCTCCCAGTGCACTGCGGCATTTCTCCACCGGCAAATAGGTACCCTCGGATTGTTGCAGATTTAGTTGGTTGGAGCCGGTGGTACTGGTCGTGCCCCAGCCGGCAAAGCTCAACTTGTCGCCCTCCTCGAGTTCATCGATCTCTGACAGGGAAATGTTTGCCGTCACTGAGTTGTACTCAATCTCTCCGCTCAAATGAAGCAGCGCGATATCATTGTGATAGAGGGGTTTATCGAAGTTGCAATGAATATGAATCTCATCCACATAGTAGCCTGGAGCAGTATTGTTCCACGAGGCCACGGTACCAGCCAAGAGCACCAGATTCCTCGGTCGTAGTCCAGATACACAACTGGCTGCGGTCAGTACCCAGAAGTCATCAATGATGGCACCGTTGCAGAAGGGATATCCAAATTGATTCTGTATAGAGACAATCGCAGGCCAATCCCCAATGGTAGCGGTATTCCCGCCGGCAACACGTCCCTCAGGCACGGTGCTGGCCATGAATCTACCCGAAGGTCTAACCCACATTGCCGCCTGACCTGGCAGCTGCTGATCGCCCCGCATGCGCAGCCCCTCAGCGGGCTCAGAGTGAAGGAGGAGCAGGCAGAGGCAGAGGCTGAGCCCCTTCACAAGCGATGATCTCAGCAATGTTCTCATTGTTTTACTGTACAAATGAAACTAAAACGCCAACAGGCAATCGCTCTGGAATTACACATCGGGTTCGAGGCTTATCGAGCAGGTTTTACTTGCCCAATGGTCGTTTTTATGGTTGGGGACGATAAGTTTGGGGCCATTCATTGCGCCTTCCACTGAGGCAGGCGAGCGCATTGTGGTAGAACGCTACGGTCCGCGTCCGCCATTTATAGCTGTGGGCACCGCTGAGATTTTCTGCGCCGATCAGGCACCTCGTGGCCGTAATCGACTAGCAGTTTATTGCCCCCTCCAATTGGAACAATTTACCGGGCGGGTTTTATCCTTAGGACCGTAAAGATACACGTCCAAAGAATAGATTAGATTCCCAATGAATTGGTCAGTGTTTTGGAAAAAAAACCCTGCGATAGCTGATAGCCGCTGACCAAAGCTTTCATATGCGATAAATGCTAAATATTTTATATGGAATGGGCTCATATAAAAGCTTGGACTGACCACTAATTGCTGTTTTAAACTCGAAGTACACGACACGTACCCATCCCCAATGTCCGCGTTTCTCCAGATTTTGTGTCTATCATTGTTATTGGGCAGTTCCATTGACGTCACGAGGGCCAAACGAATACATCATAAATATGCCCCAGCTAGCAATCGCATTGTCGGTGGACAGGAGGCCGAGGAGGGTGCAGCGCCTTATCAGGTATCGATACAAACAACCTGGAGAACGAATATCTGTGGCGGTGCCATCCTATCCGATCGCTGGATAGTCACGGCCGGTCACTGTGCCCTTGACTTTTCGCTCGAGGACCTGCGCATCATTGTCGGAACTAATGAGCGACTTGTGCCAGGGCAGATCCTCTTTCCGGACCAGGCCATCGTGCACTCCATGTATGACATTCCGGCAATGTATGCCAATGATATTGGGCTCTTCCACGTCAACGATTCAATTGTGTTCAATGAGCGCACACAAATTGTGGAGCTGGGCACGGAGAACCCTCCCACGGGCGCCAATGTCACCATGACGGGCTGGGGTTCACCCGAACTCAACTGGCCGCCGATGGAACGTCTCCAAACTATCAATCTGACGATCATAGATCATGCCGAGTGTAAGGCTGCTTGGGATGGCAACGAAGGCGTCGACATTGGACACATATGTACCTTCACCAAGGAAGGAGAGGGTGCCTGCAACGGCGATTCGGGTGGACCTATTATGTGGGAGGGCAAACTGGTGGGTGTGGTCAACTGGGGTGCTCCCTGTGCTGTGGGCAAACCCGATATGCATGCCAGTACCGTCTACTACAGGGACTGGATACGCCGAACCATTAACGGCTGCAAGCAACGCGGGTCATGTCCCTCCACCTGAAAGATCATCTTGGCTGGCTCTACCTACATGTATAGAACCAGATCTTTTCTGTAATACCAATTAATAAATAAAATTACATCGAGTTGAAGCTCGCCTGTTGTTTTCTTATCGCTGTTCATTCAACTCACTTTTATTGCACTATTTTCATGGGAAAATTAGTGGTTATTATTTAGTATTATTATGCATTAGTTAATAAAGTTACGAAACGGTTCCTACTGATACGAAGTCTAGGCATTATACGGTTTGTTTTGCTTTTATCGCATAGGGTCGCATGAATCTAATGATTGATTATATCGAATCTTTTAAGACTCTACTGAGTCTTTATCGCTCACGTTATAATCATAATTTATATACAATACTTCTACTATTTTTTGATCATTTTTCGCTTAATTTATAAAAAAACTGATGAAGAAATCTATTTAGTTGGAATTAATGCACATGGAATTAATTTTGGAAGGTGAAATCACTGGATAGCAAAGACTCGAACACATACTGGGAGGTCTAAATAACAAATGATCACGAAAGTATGCAATGAATATGTTTAATATTTTTGTTGAGCAGCGTCAACAAAAAGATGATTTTGAAACGAAAAAACTGAAAAATTAACTAAAACCTTGGAAAAAGAAGATGGAAATTGTGCGATTTGCACAAGTCCCAGAGTTTTGAAGTTTGGTTAAATGTGAACAATGATTTTCATAGAGTATTATCTACCTATCGTAATGACACATAATGCAGACGGTCCACACTTGTTAATTATGATGAAGAGCCTATAAATAACTTCCTTCGGGACTGTCCTTTCCATGGCATCATAAATGGTATCTATACTTTATAGAGTATCTAAGGTGTCTTATAGTTTGCGTAGTACCTTGCCATATTTGCCAACTCACCAGGCTTCTAATGATATGTTGTATCACATCGTCCAGCTCCGTTGTCGTCGATATTAATTACCCTGGCCACAAAATCGTAATCAGAGCATGTCTATATCATTTTATGGCATCGATACCAGAGCCGGACAATATTGATTCCGATTTACGATAAAACCGGGTACATGTCACCATGATTTCTGGCGCGAGTATAAAAGGAAAATCACGACGTGGAGAAGCGTTTAATAAGCTTGAACAGATTGGGCCGTCAGAATGTTGAAGCCTTTCGCCAGCTCTACAGTGTTGCTTCTAGTCCTCGTGCTCATTTCGAGCAGCTGGGTCAGTGGAAAAAGGGAAGTTCCGATCAGTGCCGAGAAGCTCGAGCGGCTTGGTAAAGAGGGAAAGCTCTTCAATACTCGCGTTGTAGACGGCGAAGATGCCGAGTTGGGCCTTGCACCTTACCAGATCTCGCTGCAGGGAATGTACGGCGATCACATGTGCGGCGGATCCATCATCAACGAGCGTAACATTATAACAGCCGCTCACTGCGTGTACGGCTACAATCCGACCTACCTGCGTGTGGTCACCGGCACCGTGGAATGGGCCAAGCCGGGGGCGAAATACTTCGTCGAGGAGTACTGGGTGCACTGTAACTACAACTACCCCTTGTACCACAATGATATTGCCCTGATACGACTGAACGAATCGATTGTGTGGAACGAGTACACCAAGCCCGCCCTTTTGCCCGATGCGCCGTTGGCTAATGGATCTCAGCTTCTGCTAACCGGCTGGGGATCTACCTCCTTCGGCAGCGATACACCTGACGTGTTGCAGAAAGCTTCGCTTACCTATGTGGACTACCCCACCTGTCAGGCAATAATGGGAGGCGATACGAACAACGGGTACGGCCATATCTGCACACTCACCGACCAGGGACAGGGCGCATGTCACGGCGACTCGGGCGGCCCAGTTGCTAACAATGGCACACTCTACGGCGTGGTCAACTGGGGCCATCCCTGTGCTATAGGTTATCCGGACAGCTATGCTTCAACATATTTCTACCGCGACTGGATCAGGCGAACCATGTCGCAGTCCACCTGCAAGACCTGCCACTGCTACGCCAGCAATTACGGCGTCTGATCGAAATAAAACTCGAAAACTCTCGTAAAGTACAATCTGTATCTTTATTTCATGCTACAGGGGAACCAACGCAGCTTATGTGCCACACTTGGAGTTACCGCTAATGACGTTCCTGATCCAGTCGAGGTAGTAGTAAACGCTGGCATGTACATCTGGGAGTCCTAGGGCACATGGCCGTCCCCAGTTAACCAGGCCCACCAGATAACCGTTGCTCGCCAGCGGACCGCCGGAGTCACCGTGACACGAGCCTTCACCCTCTTTGGAGAAGGTACAAATGTGTCCCACCCCGAGGTTGTTGGTCTGGTTAAATATTTCGGCACATTCATCAAGCTTGACGAAACCCAAGTAGAGCTTCTGTAGGTTCACGTTGGAAGCTCCGTTTGCTACTTCAGCTCCCCAGCCTGTCAACACAATCTCCGCTCCCTCGCGCACCGGTGCCACTGGCAGCGCAATGGGTTGGGTCAGCTCGTCAAAGATTATGTTTTCCGTCGTTTTCAACAGGGCAATATCGTTGTGCATATAGGGCTGATCATACATACAGTGCACATGCACCTCGGAGGTGTAATAGACGCCACCGGGCTCCGCATATCGATTGGTTCCCGTCACGATGACAATAAACGCAGGTGGATAGTTGACCACGCAGTGGCCTGCTGTAAGGACCCATCGCTCTGAGACTATGGCACCTCCGCAGTTATGAACGCCAACAATGGGTTGCAACGAGACCTGGTATGGTGCAAAGCCCACCTCGGCTGTCTGTCCACCGACAATACGATTGCTACTGCGCTCGCCAATAAGGCGCTTGGCCAGCGACTTGGGCGACTGTAGCAGAAGAAGTATCAAACAATGGTAGAGCAATTTCATCCTGACCGTTAGACTGGCTAGCACAAACTAACGGAAAAAATGTGTCCGGAGTTTTATCGCAGGTTTCCGTCCAATGTTAACGAGAGTTTTCATTATCAACCTTGTTTTACGGCACAACTTGGCCAGTTTACGACACCGATATTGTAAAGTCACTGCCAAGTACAATGATAGCGGGACCTGACCAAGTTCTAATGCAATCTCAAGCGTATGGGAAGTGTATTATGGGCGTGGTTATCGACATTTACTGACCGTTTTATCGGGGAAAAGATAAAAATCAGTTTATGGCAAATAATGGTACCACAATATATTCAAGACCAGATTGCCCCGCTTCGCTTGTTATCCAAGTGAAATTCTCAGGGGCCAACTACTTTGGTCAGTCTCAACTTGGTTATCCAAAATGAAACTACAAGTACTCTTCAAGGTCCTGCTTTCGTTATCAGTACTTCTGCTGCTGATCATCCCGGTGGAACCCATCGTGGGTGGTCAAAATGCCGCTGAGGGTGAAGCACCCTATCAGATCTCGCTGCAAACTCTGACTGGCACTCATCTATGTGGCGGAGCCATTGTGGCCCAAAACTGGATTCTGACGGCAGGACACTGTGTGAGTGGTTGGCCAGCCGAACGGCTGCAAGTTGCTGTAGGCACCATACGCTATACCCAGCCCGGCGCACTGCACTACCCGTCCGATATCTATTTGCACTGCAGCTACGATCGCCCTAAGTACCACAACGATATTGCACTGGTGCGACTGAACGAGAGCATCGTGTACAATGCGCTCACTCAGGCAGTGCCACTCGCTACGGAACCCTGGCCTCGTGGCACATCCCAGCTCCTGTTCTTCGGTTGGGGCAGACAGTCTGCTGCAGGTGATACGCCTACACTGCTACAGCGCGTACAGCAGCAACACATAACACTTGAAGAATGCGAGTCGCGACTTGCCGGCTACGATGACGTAGAAGTGGGGGCTTGTCAGGTCTGCGTCTTCCGTCAGCAGAACATTGGCGCCTGCCACGGTGACTCTGGTGGTCCCTTAGTATATGACGGGAAGTTGATCGGCATTCTCAACTTCCTGGTGCCCTGTGCACAGGGTGTTCCAGACGTGTTCATGAGTGTGCGTTACTACACGGACTGGATGAGGCAGGTTCTCAGTGGAAACGGCAAATGCGGCCATGTGCGGCAGCAGATCATCAATTAGATTATATTGGGAAATTATTGAACGAACTAAGAACTAGTATTGTCCGTGTAAATATTGAATCACTTTCAACCATAACAAATCGAGATTAAACCCAGAATTCAATGTTACTCATTACCGACGACTGAAGAAAGTTTATTTTTTTTATTTTCTTAAAGTACCGCTCTAAGTAATTATAATTTACCATATCAATGAAGTTAAATAAAGTTCATGTTGATTAAATACATTTAAAGTTTATTTTGAATTTTAAATACGATCTCTTTCGTATGCTAAAGTATATCTTATCATATTGTACCAAAAATCGAAAGTCGAAAGCCGCTATAAAAACGAATGACAAATTACGTTCGCTATATAAATAAAAGAAATAACTTAGATTATTTGCTAGAACTCTTCCTTCGTCAAACTTGGGGTTTTCGCACATTTATTATCGGCACGATGATAACAATGCCTTAGCTAAGATCTGGTCGCTTATTGAATACCCTACATTTTTTTTCAACCTTACAAACTATAAATCATGGATAAAAAATGTTGTGTAAGAAGAGATGATTTAACAAATACGCATTATTATTTATCTGAGTTTAAAGTGCGATTTTCTAACATGAACTTAGCAACTATGAAAGGGTATTTCTTTGCTGTTATACTTCAGGAAAAATATTAGATAAGAGGTAAAAATTACTCAGTCTTACTGGAATTACCAATGAGCCAAACAGTAACAAAAAGTCTCAACGCGAAGCTCGACGTTTTAAAATAGTCACAACAGGCGAACAAATCAAACGAACACGTACAAAGAATATTCTGAATTTTTCGCGAATCCTTAATAGAATTAATATGGCAGAGCACGACAAAGACGAATGGAAGAAAATCCAGCAGAATACCTTTACTCGATGGACAAACGAGCATTTAAAAACCGTCGATAGTAGCATAGATGATCTCGAAACGGATCTGGCAGATGGCCTCCGATTGATCGCATTGATCGAGGTGCTGTCCCAGAAGGAAATGCCTAGACACAATAAAAATCCCAAATTCCGGAGCCAGCAATTGGAAAACGTTTCCGTTGCACTCGAGTTTCTACAGGACGAGGGCATAAAGATTGTCAATATTGGTAAGTATTAGGGTGTATTCACTTTCTGGAAAATCCATTAGTGCATAAGGTGGGGCAACACCTAAAATACTGAGAAAGAATTACTGTCACAATGAGTCAATTTCTATTTAGTAACTTTTATGTTTGAGCTCTAAGTGGTATAATTTATGACTTTATTATCTTGCGAATATCATACTCTGAAAGAGAAAAGCGATAAGAAGCTAACCGATTGTTTCTTGTGGTCGCACTTTAGATTCTTCAGACATTGTGGACTGCAAACTAAAGCTAATTTTGGGACTAATTTGGACCCTTATTTTGCACTACTCGATATCGATGCCTAAATGGGAGGAGGAGGAGGAAGATGAAGAGCAACCGAGTACAGCCGGTTTAACGCCCAAGCAACGGTAAATTAACAACTGATCTTAGAGTCTTAAATTATATTTCAACTTCTTGTTACTATTCTTTCTATTTGCAGTCTCTTAAATTGGATACAAATGAAGATTCCTGACTTGCATATCCACAATTTTACCATGGATTGGTCTACAGGACTGGCTGTGGGTGCTTTAGTGGATGGCTGCGCGTCCGGCCTTTGTCCCGATTGGGATTTGTGGGATCCCAACGAGGCTGTTCGGAATGCTACCGAAGCGATGGATCTGGCTGAAGAATGGCTTGACGTTCGTCAGCTTATCAGGCCAGAAGAGCTGGTTAACCCCAATGTGGATGAGCAATCCATGATGACTTATCTGGCACAATTTCCTTTTGCCAAACTAAAGCCTGGAGCTCCTTTGCGTCCCAAGACCGATCCTAACAGGTGAGTGTGAAGTAGAAGACTATGCACTTGGCTCTTACTATATATAATATTTTTCATGTTGCTTATAGGGTCTGCGTCTTTGGGCCTGGAATCGAACCCGTTGGCCTCTTGGTTGGGGAAACTACTCACTTTACCGTTGCCACCTTTTCCACAACCAGTGGCTTTGTAGACGTTGATATCCAAAGACCAAGCGGGGAAATTGAAAAGCCTGGAGTAAATGTCAGCGAAGACAGTAACTTAACATACACAGTTGCTTATACACCCAAGGAAGCGGGTTTGCACAAGATAACCATTAGGTACCTTGGAGGTATTGTACCCGATTCGGTATTTCCCGTTATGGTCAGGAACCCTGTCTCTGAAGTCATAGTGGAACCTGAAGAGGGAGAGGCAGAGACAGAAGAAGTAAGTATTCTTGGTATTCTATTATGACAATTAGATGATATATTATTGCCTTTAAGATTGAGCAACCCGTGTACATTCCACCTGAACAACCCGAGTTCATTCCACCTGAACAACCCGAGTTCATTACACCTGAACAACCCGAGTATATTCCACCTGAACAGCCCCAGGACGAGCTTATATCTTTGGCTCTCGTCGACAATAGCGCGGAAATTACTGAGCTAGAAGAAGGAATGTGCTTTGCATTAAATTATTTGACTTCCTATTATTCACATTTAATTATACATTTAGCTTCGACATAAACTTTAAATATTTAAACGAATCAAATGACATCGCACTGCACATCAACCCGCGACTTCGCACCAAGGCCATTGTAAGGAACACACGAGTGAATGGAAAATGGGGCCGAGAGGAACTATATCTCTCTCATCCATTTATGTTCAGACCGGGAGATCGGTTTGAAATTCGAGTACTAGTCACGGACGATTGCTACCTGATAGCTATAAATGGTCATCATTTTGCTCAGTATATGCACCGCCAACCCTACGGGGCGATTCGACTGCTTGAAATACACGGAGACCTAACAGAAGTACAGATTCAGCGTTCCAGGGTTAGAGGATATCCGAACTGCATAGCCGAACTGGAGGTAAGAATAAAAATAATATTAACAGCTATGAAACAAGGTAATTGAATGTATCTTTAGTCTTTGTCAGATGGATATTTTCTCATGCCTATTAATGACAATTATGTCGATGTTGGCCAACTATGTGAAGGTCTTAGCTTTATCTTCAGTGGAGTCATTGCCATTAATTGTAATGTGTAAGTACAGGATTACGAAATTCTTATAATTGTGCATTCCATATAACCTCTACTTCACTCTTTCTCTCAGTTTCTCCATTAACTTTTTGCTCAACAATGAGAAACGCGATGTTGCCCTGACCATTGTGACCCGCATCGCGCAGAAGACCATTGCGCGTAATACAAAGATAAATAATAAATGGGGTCGTGAAGAAGGTTCCTCAGCCATACCATTCTTGCTCAGTCGAAGTGGACGATTTACAATCCAAGTGCTTGTTACGGATGGTTTCTATCTGATATCGATAAATGGTCATCACTTCGCGCCGTACGCGCATCGAATACCGTTTAGTGCAGTTCGAGCACTTAGTTTCGATGGAGATGTAGAAGATGTGCAAATCCACCGCACCATGGTACATGGCTATCCCCATCGCTTGTCCATGTTGAGATCTCATTTCAACGGTGATCGATGGTAGGAAAATTAGCAGAGCATTTCGGGAAATGAGACCAGGTCGACTCATGCAATAAGAACATATAATATCCTTCAACTTAATCTATGAACTTATCGAAGTGAAGAACTAAAAAAAGTATTGCAAATTTAAAATGATGATAAATGTAACAAGTACCGAAATATATACATAGGTATAACTATAAGTACTTATATTAAATTTATTCACAGTATACACTATAATCATTTAATCATCAATGAATAGTCTCTATAAACATTTTCAAACTCAAAAAGATTAGTAACGGACTTCTCATTGATTGCAAATCTTTCGAAATAAAACTTTCTACCTTGCGCTGTCAAACAAAGAGCTTAACATATAACCACAAATTATATAGAGAGAAGCAGACAGATATCGGCTGAGTCAGATGGCGAGTATTGCTGGCATTTTTGACTTATGTCAGTGTCGCAGAAATTGTCTCTTTGCGCTGGCCACACGTGTCGCAGCCTCCTCTAATAGAAGACAGGTAGAGCCAGCGCCTGAGCAGACAAATATGAACACACGAATACACACGTCAGACGAGACAGCTCTTAGTCATTAGTCAGACTGCCATCGTGCTCGCCGAATTTTTTCAAGAACTTTTCATAGACATCGCTCAAAAAGAAATCTCCTCTGGCCCGACAGCCACATGGAAATTCAGAAAAGTTTTCGAAGAATTTTCTTGGCTCTCAATTCAGCAATATGCTGGCTGGCACATGTGTGTGGGCCATATCTCACCATCAGGCATCAGGCCTTTTCGAAAAGACTTTTCAGTTGCTGCATTGAGTTCGAAGTGTGCGGTATTTGAGCATTGGCGTGTTCAGCCGTCGTCCCAAGGAATACGCGACGTATACGCAATATATTCTAGTGCCAAAACAAAGCGTGTGCTTGTTAGTGTTTGCGTGTGTGTGTGTGTGTGTTTATATAGGCGCGTGTACATACATATAGCGCCAAATAATTACTCAATTAGTGCATAACGAATCGAGATATTCGAATAGAGCTCTCGAGAAAATGTCAAAGTATGTTAACGGTTTGCCTTTTGAAGGCAATTGCGCGACAAAACCTCATGA
Organism: Zaprionus indianus; assembly: GCA_018904595.1. Lineage (NCBI taxonomy): Eukaryota > Metazoa > Arthropoda > Insecta > Diptera > Drosophilidae > Zaprionus > Zaprionus indianus. Next base: position 5,175,635 of record JAEIHA010000320.1, read on the forward strand.
AATCTAGATATAATATATGTATATACAAATTCGATGAATAATATACTCGAAATCTCTCTCTATATGTACATAAATATACATACATGTACATATATATACTCAAAAGTGTACAATATTTTTGTGCAAGCGTTGTGAACGGACAACATTTGGAAACATTTCATCTTTGAATTCGGGTTTTCTTCACGTTCTAAGAATTTTCAAAGAAATATATGTGTTCGCTATATTCTTTGCAATTCTAAAAAAAGTGAACCCTCTGGAGTCCCAATAGAACCTGAGCGCCAGATGTTGATCTTATAATAGAAATAGTTGCATGCCCCAACACACCTGAGTGCCAAATTAGAATAAAATTTGTGTTCTTATTTACGTTTGTGTGAGTGTGTATGCGTATGTGTGTGTGCACTCAAATGGTATAACAGAGGCTAGCTCCAATTTAATAGCAGTGCGAAGATGTTAATTGGAGATAGCGCTCAAGTGTTCAATTAATCGTTCAGCGGAGATCTTAAAATTGAGATATTGCGAAAAATTAAACGTTTCACAATGTTGAGGGCTTTATTTTTGGATATGTTGCATGATTTTCCAACAAGACGAGAGCGAAAGAACTAGAATGAAAACAGAAGATGAGAACTGCGTGAGGAAGAGGGCACTTGGAAGCAAATGTTTGCACGTGAATCTGACGAGGACGCCAACGCGGCGTATGCATAACATCAAATGCCAAACAGCTGCTGAAAAGTCATAAAATGTAGCATGAAACATTAAAAACAATATAAATAATATTTGTATGAAATATTCGACTGTTTATGAGTGCGGAATGCGTTAGTATACAACTGGAAAGAAAGATGGTTAGGAATATGATTTGACATTAATTTAATTCCCTTAAAAATTATCATTGGTTTGGAATAGGCTTTACAATCACATGTTCCTGCGTTCATCTCGTTGTTTATGATTTGTGACCGAATACGAATTCGACCGTATCAACTGCGAATGCGGCGCGTTTTATGTGAGAAAAGTCAAGCAGAAATTTTCGCAAAGTTTAAGAACCTAATAAAATAAAATCTAAAAATTTATGAATGCTGATCGCCAAAAGACTTAGTCATCCATTAAGTCAGAACATGCCGCAAAACATGAAGAATTTATTTCATAATTTTATGAAGGCTGCCTATCTTTGTTTTACGTACGTACATATTTAGGTATATACTCGTACACTATTGCGCGTACCTCCATATGTTCAGTTCATTTTAATTTGCTCTGAGGATCATAAGTCAAAACTTTGCTGAAATAATGTGACGAATCACGAGTAGGGGGGGATAGGGGCATGTCAAAATGACGAAAGGAACTTGGGTTTGCCTGCAATTGGCAACAAATGAAGCATCATTCTATGCGATTCCGATTCCGATTGTTGTGGCAACAACAAAAGTTCTATAAATAAAAGAACAACAAAATCAGCTGCGCGAAAAAATCACTGAATAGTGAGGAAAATCGCTGCCAAAAGGCGTTGAACAGATTCAAGAGTGCGGTCAGCGTCAGCGTCGCCGTCGACGTCGTTGTCGACAGAGGCTACAACGCTGACGGCAACGTCACAAGCAACACCAATAAACACAGCACAAAACATAAAGCAAAACAAAATATTGAAGAAATTATGTATTGATGATAACTACACCTGTGGACAAGCAAATAGGCGCGTTACAACAAACTACAATATATGAGCGAAAGTACATCAAGGTGATCACATTCAAAATATAACTTCAACATAAGGAAACTGTCAGCTTAAATTTTCGTATTATGAAACTTTACTTCCTGTTTCCTTATTTAATGATAAGTAAAAATCTCTTAAATACGAGGGTCGTTTGATAAGTCCGTGACTTTTTGAATAAAATATATTTTTTTCGTCAAAGAAGCGTTTTATTTCTCAACATAATCTCCTTTTAGCTCTATACATTTAGTCCAGCGTTTTTCCAATTTTTTTATTCCTTCCAAATAATAGGTTTTCTCAAGGCCCTCAAAATAGTCGTTTGTTTCTGTGATGACCCGAATCTCTTACCGCCGAGCCAGTTCTTCATGTTTGGAAATAAAAAATAGTCACAGGGGGCTAAATCTGGAGAATATGCTGGATGGGGTAGCAGTTCGTAGCCCAATTTATGAAATTTTGCCATGCTGACACGAAATTCACTTTTTTCCATTTTCGTTAAAATTCACGAGATCGTCTGCTTTCAATGCCTATAAAACGCAAACCAAAAAACGCAGCTTTCTCAAAATTTTACAGTCAGCTGTTAATCGATAACTGCTGACAGGAGCAGTGTTGTATTTAGAGCAGGTGCGCGGCAAATACAAAAAGTCACGGACTTATCAAACGACCCTCGTATACTTGCCAATTTCGACTGCCTTTCATATATTGACAGAATACTGTATCAAAATTAGGCATCAACTATCTTTTAGAGTAACTGTCACTATTTTTCTGCACTAAGGTGTACCATTCTGAAAAATAATAAAGAAATTGAGCAAAAAAACTGCGCGTGTTCGCCTGCATAAAAACATTGAGCAAGGAGGCGCACACAAGTCAGTCGAACTGAGAAATTGCCGCGATCGGAACAGAACTCAGAACACAGAACGTTAAGCGTTACGAGAGGTCCCAACACACAAAGTCAGGTCCCCAAGTGGACACAACAGACTGGCTGACAAATGCCAGAGAGACAACGCGCTGTAGCTCACGAAGAAATAATTTCTAAATTTTAGAACTTTGTGTTTTGTTTTCGAAACAATCCGAAAAGACTTAAGAGGTCTTGTGTGTAGTCGGAAAACGTGCTAACGTGCCCCAAAGCAGAGGCGTTGTTTGATTAATTGGGTGATTAGTGTGATCAGTTTGAAGTACAACAACAAAAAGTATTCAAGTGAACGGGAAAATTAGACTTATCCTACGAAATGGCAGCACGCAAAGTGAGTCTACTAACTATTTGAATGAGACTGATTCCCTCACCTCACCTGTCCTAATCGCACTATTTCATACACTATCTTCCATCGTATATAATGAAAACATGAACATACATTGGACCAAATGGAGGACATGTGGTTTGCATTACCTTTTCGCGTAAGGCGAAATAGTTGTCAATTTATTTTTAGAGAATGCAGGCCATTTCCTCAGCTCTTGTGGGGGTAATTTTAGTTGCAAATAAATTCAAATTAATTAAAATGGAAGTGCAAATTTATTTAGCATTTCATTACGTGCGCTGAATCATGCCCATTGCAACCGTCCACCGCCCGCCCCGTTGAGATCTGAAGGCAATGCAAGCGAGCCAAGTGGCGCCTCACGTTTTGCTTAGCTAGCACCGTTTTTGGTTAGACGCCTCGGATTATTTCCATATCGGGAGAGTCGAGTGAGAGAGACCCGATTGGCGACGTTAGTCGGCCTACTTGAGGTCAGTCGGTTCCCAAGTTGGTCACTCCATTGGCTCCCTTGTGGAATGCATCGAAGGATTCAACTTGATTGCGAGCATCGATCAGATTGATCAGCATTCAGTTGGCAAAACTCTTGACTAATTTGGCTAAAATTAACAATTTCTAACCATATTGAGAAGGTCGTTTGGCAGCCTCATCTGTTTCGCTCATTCAACTGTCGCTGCGCTGCATTTGCGGCTGCTTCTCTCGTTCGCCTGACATTGGCTCAGCAGAGAAAGAGGTGAAAAGGCGCAGGGGAGAACAAGATTGCCAAAAGCAATCCACAAAAAAATGCCAAATATTTGACTACATTTGTTTGCTTTTGATTGTGTGTGCTGAAGTTTTGCGAATGAATCATTTATATAGGTAGGAATTATACATATACGGTACATGACGAGCTTACGCTGTGAGTGACTGTAGTTCAATAAGAAGAAGTTAAATGAGTAAATTGCAAACAATATCGTTGTTTTATATTGCAAAGTCTCAAAGAATTGTCAACAGAATAATTCACAGTTTTTACCGATCGATAAGAATTATCGTTTTATAATCTTGTAAAAACACACTGAGTAATACTTTGCTGTTCTTCTTGTTTTACTTAGCTAATCAGTTTTTACTCTTTGTAATCCAATTTCTGAAGTTCTTTTTATCTTGAACCTTAACTTATCAATGTTTGGAAAGCAATCGATTCATTATTAACTGATTCGTCACACTATAAATAGCATTGTCAGTAAATACACGATAACTTGAGGGCGTCTTGAGTGAGATCATAAAGATAAACAGTCGACTAAAGTTCAGTATACTTTTCAGCGGTTGTGTAAGCTGCAAAAAAAATATTTCTTTTGATTTATAATAATAATTTTATTTTGTATTAATATAATTTAACTGTAATTTATTGCTTTAAAAAAATATAAATAAACAGTCCAATTATATTTTTAAACTTATCTACATAGTGTATAGGAAGCGCAAGCTTTTCCACTTGTATATTATTTTTTAGAAGCGAGTGTAGAAAACGCACTCGAAGAGAATGCTGAACTAAAGAGTCATGTGAATGAGCGCAAATCGACCAAACGAACAATTGAGAGAGAGCCAGAGAGCGATAGAAAGAGAGAGAGGGAGACCGGTAAATGAAGCAAGGCAACAATAACAAACCGGTCATAAAAATACAGATCTGTATGTGTGCGTGTGTGTTTGGTCGCATATAACATATGACAGAGGCGTTGTCAGAAAATGTGCGCCAAATGGGGTGCTTGTGTAATTTTGATTAAATAATTTTATTTATTAATTAATTTACTGATTTTACTGCCAACTTATAGCAGTCGACTGCTATCGAGAATCAAGAATTTTCTTTACATAACAAATATATTTAAATTAATACAAGTAATTAATTAATATAAAAATTAAATTCTTCGTATTTAAGTTGTTCGTAATTGGAATCTGATCGGTAGCTGTTAAGTAATTAATGATAATCACTTGATAGAATATGATATTATGATACGATAAAGAGAGATTGACATATATTATATTATCGAAATTGTGAACATAAACAACAGTATCATACAAATCGACTGTTAACTTTTTGCGCAGACTGTAAAAAGCGAGCAGCTGAGAGAGAGAGAGAGAGAAAGGGAGAGTAAGAGCAGTGCACACAGCAAAGGAATTTGTAAGCACGACGCCGGAGAGAGCGCCGCGTGAGAGAGAAAACCACAGAAAGAGAGAGAGCGAGGCCGATAAACACAAACAAGTAACAAAAAACGTGATAGCGGCGCAGAGACAGCAACAGCAACAACTACAGCAAGAATACCAACAACACCAACAACACCAACAACAACAGTGAGAACAACAAACCGGCCGTCAAAATGTACAGCGATCAGCAGCAGCAGCAACAGCAGCAGCAGCAGCGGCGTTTGGTGTTAGTTAACGGTGGTACGCTCAACAGTAACGACGCTGTCGGCGACGAGCGCCCCAGGAATCCAACGACGACACGCAGTAACAACAACAACAGCAGCAACAACTGTAGCCACAATAGAAGTCAACAGCAGATACAACGTGGCGAATTAGTGCAAAACGCGAGTTATTCGAACAACACAAACGGCACAGCGACAACACAGGCGACATTGTTCCTCAGCCACAACAACAACAACAATAACAACAACAACATCAGTGGAAGAAAGAACCCGCCAAATTTGCAGACAAGCAACGCGCCGCAGCCAGTCTCAGTTCCAATCTCCGCCGCCGCCGCGTGTGTTTATACGAATTGCAACGCGAACAACAATAACAACAACAACAACGGCAACAATTTTAGCAATTTAAGCTTCTACGCGCAACAACCGACAACAAGCAATTACAACAGCAACAACAACTCCAGCTACAACTACGAGCTTTATCAACAAGTGCAGGTGTGTTCCCCCTTCCCCTACGTGGCTTCCCCGGTTGCATTCCGTACTAAACTGCGGCTTTTGCTTTTTATGTGACCTTCTCTCTTCCTTGGGGTTGTGGGCGCAACAGTTTTTTAATTGCAACATTTCACATTACACTCTGTTTCGCAATTAATGAAAATGTTAATGAACTTCACACGCTGCGCACCGAGGCGAAGTATGTATGTGCAGACATATACCAATGTGTGTGTAAAAGTGTGTGTGAATCGGACGTGTGTGTGTGCGTGTGTGTGTCTCTTTCTTTTCACTAGCCCTTTTACCCAGACAGGCGACTGCCTACTCTATTTTGGTTGATACGAGTTTAGCCGGCAAAGAGACCAAACCAAAACACATATCACACTCACACACACACACAACTACACAGACATATGTATGTATGTATATATATGTTTATGTGCCTCTCGTTGTCTTCTGGCTGTCGCTCGACGACTTCTTCTTGTGCGTTCTTTGTCGGTTTCATAACCTTTAAGCCCAAAAGCCTTTTCGGAATTCCCACGCGCTTTTGGTCGTCCTACAATAAACCTGTGCATTCATTCGAACTACACTAGCCAACAGTGAGAAAACTTTTTCCATTGATTCTGATTCCTATATAATTTTGTGTAGTTTCGACTATATATTTAAAATAAAATTATATATTCGCTTTTATGTCAGCCATTAATTGTTTACAATACAATATAAAGTACAATTTAATTGTAATTAGTCAGCAATTTAAATGTGATCTTATCAAACTAAAAAAAACTGATTATTAACAGCAAGTTATTTCGATTTTAGTTCAATAATAATTATCAAAACAGTTTTTGAGTGTTTTTTAGTAGTTAAATATCGTTACACCGAAATTAAAGAAAACTGAAGAGTATTCCAAAAGAAAGAATTTCAAAAAAAGATTAGATTTTTCTGATTAAATTTTTAGTTATTGTGTTATAGTTAATATACCTTACACCATATGTACTATATGTACGAGGGTCGTTTGATAAGTCCGTGACTTTTTGTATTTGCCGCGCACCTGCTCTAAATACAACACTGCTCCTGTCAGCAGTTATCGATTAACAGCTGACTGTAAAATTTTGAGAAAGCTGCGTTTTTTGGTTTGCGTTTTATAGGCATTGAAAGCAGACGATCTCGTGAATTTTAACGAAAATGGAAAAAAGTGAATTTCGTGTCAGCATGGCAAAATTTCATAAATTGGGCTACGAACTGCTACCCCATCCAGCATATTCTCCAGATTTAGCCCCCTGTGACTATTTTTTGTTTCCAAACATGAAGAAATGGCTCGGCGGTAAGAGATTCGGGTCATCACGGAAACAAACGACTATTTTGAGGGCCTTGAGAAAACCTATTATTTGGAAGGAATAAAAAAATTGGAAAAACGCTGGACTAAATGTATAGAGCTAAAAGAAGATTATGTTGAGAAATAAAACGCTTCTTTGACGAAAAAAATATATTTTATTCAAAAAGTCACGGACTTATCAAACGACCCTCGTATTACATCAGCCAATAATTTGAAACAATTCTATATAAAAAAGTACAATATAATTACAACTTTATGTAATTTTATTAGAAGAGTTTGTAAAAACATAAATTTTGTTGGCCTGTGTTATCGTATTATGAGTTTTATTTTATATTGTATAGTTTCGAATTATTTAGTAGCTGAAGTTATTTAAAAAGGATAGCTAACTAAGTGTGTAGGGTATCCATGATTCGTCGCGGATCCATGCACAGTGTCGGGCTGTGCGTGGAAAGTTGACCGAATGTCCACTCCAACTGCTGTTGGAGTACTGTGCGTGTGTGCGGCTTAAACTGGAACAAGTCGGCGTAACTCTGTCCATTGCCCTGCTGCACCGCCAGCAGCAGCCACACCTTGTGTGCCGCGATCGTATCGTACCGTATAAAATTCGCCACGCTCAGCACAGTTGACAGTTCCAGGCGAACATACATACTCGTATATATTTTTGCATCGCATTCTACAGTTTGCATTCGCCATTGGCATTTGTTGTTTAGCATTCGGCATTAAGTGGTTTTCGTAGTTATTGCGCCGTCCACCCACCCACATTGGCGCTGTCATTCATGTGTGTCCATTTCCATCCACATCCTGGCTAACTTGTTACTCAGGTCTGCTCTGCACAATTGCTAACCCACCGTCGAACGACTTTTACCATACCTACAGCAGTCGGAACAGTACGAGGAGAACTTCGACGAAGACATGGAGGCCGAACGGGATCTTGCCGAGGATGCGCAATGGAAGAAGATCCAGCAGAACACCTTCACACGTTGGGCAAACGAACATCTGAAGACCATCGATCGATCGATAAACAATCTGGAAACGGATCTCTCCGATGGCCTGCGACTGATCGCCTTGGTCGAGGTGTTGTCCCAGAAGCGTATGCCAAAGTATACGAAACGTCCAACATTCCGAAGCCAGAAACTGGAGAACGTCTCGGTTGCCCTGAAATTCTTGCAGGATGAAGGCATTAAAATCGTTAACATTGGTGAGTAGAAAAGACTCTTAATTCCCTATATTTGTATACATTTTGACGTCATAGTGTGTTTCTTCGAAATTGGGATTAGTTTGGGTTGGGCTGGCTTGCCTCGCAGTGGAGGTTCCTTAACATAACCCTGGCTGAAAGTCACGTTTCCTAATGTGACCATGAGTCAACTTCTATTTGGAACTGGAAAGGCAACAAATCATTTCAAATTGCATAATGAGCGATTATTTTATTATCTGAGTTGCGTATACCCTGAGAGCGAGAGAAATAGAGAGGGAGAGGGAGAGTGAGGGTAACCGCGATAGCGAAAGTCCCTCACCGACTTCTCCATTGCATTCCAAAAAGATCGTTTTTGTTTTGCCTCGTTTCCAGGCTACAAAACAAATGATGTCATTCGGTATGCGGCCCAGCAGTTAGCTCATTTATAGCGCCGGCTCCATTGCGATTTTTACTTTCATTTGTTCATTTGTATTTTAATGCATAATTTAAGATCTATTCGACAAATTTGCAGTACCTGCACAAGCGAACACGTTCCGAAGCGTCAGGTTTGTCGGTATGTGGAGGTGGAGTACATACTGGCATTATCTCGCACTGGCAAATGATGTCAGATAGTGTGCTCATATGTAGATTCTACAACAGATCGTAAAGCTCGCAATGCTTCACACTCGCGACGATCAATTTGATCTGGGCTGTTTCCCACACACAAAGAACTCCAGCGAAGCGTGGCCGGAGTTTTGAAGGTTGATGTTAGTTTTAAGAGCGCTATCGTTTTCAAAGGTCTAACGATACGATCTATAACTTCAGGGAGACAACCACGAGCTTCAGCTAAGAGCTGCTTTCAATACGAGCTAACGGCATCTGAACAATACTATCTATATGTATTTGCATTCATGTTTAATAGCGTGCTAATTTGCATTGATTAAAACTATGAGCGGAGCATGTGATGCGACAGTGCAAATGTTAGGTTGAATGACTCAGGAATCAAAGTCGCGCTCAGTCAGTGTTCGTTCCATTCTCGAATACACCGTATACTATTACAAGTACGCTATAGAACATTAACATATTAAATGACTAGTAATTACCGTCTGTGTTTATATGGGACACCCGTGACGCAATTGATAAGCCGACAGTTTGTTTGTCAATCAGAGCCGGATTGCCTCAGCTAGCAGGGTATACAATGAATGTAATTCCATTACGAGCACAGCAGATAACGGGAAGATCGTTCAGTGGGTGACACCTACACACATGTACATACATATGTGTGCACACGAATAAGTACGAGACGTGGACAGAAAAACCCGTTTGTCAATAATTGACAGCTACGTAAATAATGTTAACACCATTGTGTTTCAACCGTTTTAATACTCTTCAAAGGGTATTTCGATTTCATACGTACATGTTGTTAAAAGAATAATGAAATATTTCCTATAGCCAGTCTCGAAAGAATGAACATAATATTTAAATATGATTTCTTTAGGTTCTAATGCTTAAAAAGTTTATGAGTACCTAAAATACCGATAATTATCAAAGTTTTTAGAGTACGAGTATTTCATGTGCAGTATTGTATAAAGAAGTAGAGATCAGTTAAGGCTTATTTTATCAACAGAAACCAGGTACGAATAAAACTCAATTTTGAATTTTAGACCTGAAACAGACTGTAAGGGGTATGTGGAGAGCATAATTTAATTTGGGGCGTAGTGAAAGGGTATTTCGATTTCATACGTACATATTGTTTAAAAAATAATGAAATATTTTCTATAGCCAGTCTCGAAATTTTAGAAAAAATGAATAAACATAATATTTAAATATAATTCCTTTAGGTTCTAATGCTTAAAAAGTTTATGAGTACCGAAAATACCTATAATTATCAAAGTTTCTAGAGTATTTCATGTGCAGTACTGTATAAAGAAGTAGAGTTCAGTTAAGGCTTATTTTATCAACAGAAACCAGGTACGAATAAAACTCAATTTCGAATTTTAGACCTGAAACAGACTGTGAGGGGTATGTGAAGAGCATAATTTCATTTGGGGCGTAGTGAGAGCGTCAGGTAAACAATTTGAGGCACTCGAAATTGTCTCATCAGCTGATTGTGTACGTATTTTTATATAGCGCTAATCAGCGCATGAAACTTTCGCTTTTGTCTCGACGGGAATATCGAATAGATCGATAAGCTAGCCAAGTTCGAAGTTGCCAATATAATTTGGCAAGTGCTATAGGTGGCTATTTTAACTGTAACCGAGTCATCATTAGTACCTAGTTTCCCACCAATTTTAATCGACTGATTCATGCACTATGATAATGAAAAAGAAAGAGCTTAGTTTTATCTCTGGCAAATAAATGATCTGTTGTTGCAAAACTGAAAGCTCTCTTAATTAGTTTCTTTATTAGCAATTTCGTTTTCTGCGAAAATGCCAAAACAAACATCGATATACATATATAAAGTATTATGCAAGAAGATACTGTTAATTAATTCCATATCGGCTCAAGACGCACCTCTTCCTGTCGGATACAGAAAAAAGAGAGGAAGAGCCAGAAATTAAACTGGGAACTGTGGGGTCTGCAAGTGGAACTGGTTTCCAAATTCTGCGGGTCGCCACTGTCACAAATTATTTATCTGATAATTTCGTATTATACTCGAATTTTCGAGCTCTGCTTCTTTATGTGTTGTCAATTGAATTAGCGCCAAGTCTTGAGGCGTTCTGTGGCCAGTTTCAGCTGCTTATTGTCGAATTCCCTACGTCGCGCAATCTCCAAATGTTTGCGCTAAAATCTACAAAAAAAAACAAAAAAAAAAAACCGCAAAAAGAGCGAAAAATGATAAAGCAGTCACAGGCAATAAATGCAAAAATAAAATTGTAGAAAAACAAAAACGCGCTAAGCAAAGAGAAACAAGCCTAATACGTGTGTGGATACAATCAAGCACACTTACACACATATGTTACTACTCATATACATACATACATATAAGTACTGGTCTGTTTGTACATCTGTGTGTTTGCTTAAAAGTCGCTCAGTTTACCCAATGACATCATCTACAGCTTTCTGTTGGGTTTTTGGGGGCTACGCGCGAATCGAGAAGTTTGAACTTCTTTATTAAGTGTTTGTGGATTGTCTTTAATTTTTCTTTTTGAAGATTTTAAACGGAATACGCACACACACCCAAGCAAGGTCACACATGTGTGTGTGTGTGTGTGTGTGTGTGCTTGTCTAGCTTCACAGCTCTATGAGATCTCTAGTTCAATTTGTCACAGCCAATTGATTGTTATTGATGGCAACCGACGCCCAGATGGCATTGCCAGAGTTTTCAATTTACAGAAAAACACATTATACTATATGCAAGACATAAAATATAATTGAGGCTTTATGTTTCATTTGACACAATTTCCCTACTTTGATTAGTTCTGCATATAAAAGAAGATATTTGTAGTCTCCAAAATGTTTATTCATTTGCTGAACTTACATCGATATCATTAATGTTTGTAGCTCAAATTTTGGTTACTCATTCTCCTTTCTTGCGATCTGCTTCCTGTCAGATAAATTTTTGACACTAAATAATTTTTAAATTTAGCGCCTACGACAAATTTTACTCATTTTGGTTCTAAGAACTCTGTTTATTATTCATTCATTCATAGTATTTAGTCATTTTGCTTTCACAACAGCGAAGTTTATGAACGACACCCTGAATGAAATACATACTTAGCTGTAAACTAAAAACAGTTCTAATACAAAATTTAAATTTCAAAGCTTAATGTTTGAACATAAATTTACCATGATTTGTTTTATATTTACAAAAGCTTCTCTGTCACAAACATGGCAAACGATACTCACAATCAACGGTTTTATCGATCCTATAAAGAAAAACTTTATTCTTAAAACTTTAATAACTGTGAGCAACTATTAAACATACATTTTCGTTGTTATCTGTTTGTTTGGACTCTCTAAAAAAAAGCCAAACTAACTCTTCAGATGAATAACAATATTAGTTAAATATTTACATCAAAATGTACGTACATAACATACATATAAAATATATATGTATGTTATGAATGTTTATACAGTTTCTTGAGTGGAAGCTTCTGGTTGTTCTGCCCTCAAAACAAGATAACCCATGTCGCTTCCGTCGTTGGTGGTTTCTGGGTCTCTAAGCCAAAGTCACGTAGATGAATCAGCGGGAATTGAGCCACTCTATCAGAGGGTTTCCGCTGAATTCCGCTGACACGTTGAGGCTAAAATGTATTGATGATGAGGTTTTATGCATTTTGTCGCGTATTATTAATCATTAATCATGTTGCATACCAAGCTGTATTATTTTGCCAGGAAAGTTATTGCCAATTGTGATGTCATCAAGTCGGACACGTCACGCTTGTTGCAATTACTGAGCGATGAGCGACCGACTGACATTGGATCACTGAAAATAGAAATGATGCGAAGCCGAGCAGGCATCGTCACCGTTATGGTCAATGTACAATATAAGTATTGTATATGTATATTTTATAGTAGTAACAATTGTGATAAGATTAACGCGATTTGCACTCGCTTTGTGATTCGTTATCTCCACGGAATCTCTGACAATTGCAGTCGTTTATTCAAATTAGCAACTTTGTCCGTCAGCGACTATTAGAGGCGGACCCGGTTCAATTAACCCCGAAACAAGTGCGAGACGACAATGAAGAATTACACACAAACACACACACACACACACACACACACACAACAAAGTGAGTCTTGGGAGAAATGCGACAATAAAAAAAGTGGGCCACAAGGCGAATACTTTATGCCGCAACCCACGCTGCAAGTTGCCCAAATTGAGGCAAGCTGAGCGGCTTATGGCCGTGAAGACGGTTATTGCTGAGATCTCTGGCAGGCTCAACTTTCTATGCAATGCCAACGATTCCGTGTCAATGGAACCACTGACACCGCTTGAGCTCTGCCTGCCCTGCCTCTAATTTAATTAGTGACGCGCGGCGCGCTTCTCGAGCAGCGCTAAGCCGATCTCCGTCTGCGTGATTAGGCCAGGTCGTGTGGAAATTGGAAACTGGTTTCCCATGCTGCCTGGCGGCTGCCGTTGGAAAAATGTCGGAAAATCACTGTGCTGTTGAGAACTAACTTGCTTAGCCTCATCTCTCTGGCGCTCTTGCCGTCTCTGTCTGCGGCTCTGGTATGCGCGTGCCTCTCAAGAACATGTCTGACGACTGTGACCTAGCCGGTTGCCAATGGCCTCGGCAGTCGAGTCGGAGTCAGTGTTGGCAATTTAGCTGCTTGTTGTTGATCTGTGAATTAAGTAGTTTTCTTTTGGTCGCACTTAACATCATAATTCTGCCACGTCACCATGTCGAATGGGGCATGTGGCACGCAGTCAGTGGTGCCACAGCACTAACCTCAACTGAGGGCGACATTTCGCTGTCAAATTTGCTAGATAGATTACCCAAACTTGTTGCCTGACCGGCTGCAACTAAGACCGTGGCATCATCTGCTCCGCTGCACTAATGCATATGCATGTGGCCCCTGGTTCGCCTTCGCCTCACTCTCCTCCACCGATTGGGCTGTAAGGTGAGGTGTCTGTCAGGGGAGAGAGAGAGAGAGAGAGAAAGATGCCTATCGCAGTTATGGCAACTGCATGGCATCTATTAGCATATTTCTACATAGTTTACAGGCATTCTCGCGCGGCGGCGGATGCGTCGTTTGGCTAGACCAGGCGGAGATCACAGTTACGGATGGCAGCGGCATGGCAGGCCAGGCCGGGCCGGGCCAGGTAAGTCTGCCAGCTGCTGCCTAATTAGCCAAATCATCTCTTGTTATTTTCGCAATGCGCCGTTTTAATTGCGGCTTTCTTTCGACTGTCGCGCGGCTGGGAGTGGAGCGTCGAGTGGAGTCGTCTCTCTGAATATGTGTCAACGCACTGTGCTGAGCATTGCCAAAGTGCCGGCTAATACATTTGTCTGAAATGTTCAACATTTTAAATGGCCATTGAGATGTGCGTTAAAATGGCCACGGGCTGACAATTTGACGGCGTTTGGCATGCCACATACTCTGGCCACTCGACAAGCCATGCAGTCAACCGGTCAGCCGGTTTCTTCTCTCCACTCTCCACTCTCCACTCGAGGCAAGTGGCTCCAAAGTAAACAATGGCAAATTGCAAATTTAGCAAATGTCGTTTTCGCTGTGGGGCAGTCGCCGGGCCATAAAGAGACATGTTTGTGTATATATCACTATATAGATTTGTATGACAGAGCTGTATCAGCAAATGGTTTAACGGCTCGTTGAGCAGGCAAGGCAGCGGCAAAAGCGGCGTTCTGCCAGAAAGCACCCACAAGCCTGTAGGGAACTGATGAGCGAGAATATACTCTGCAACATAATCTTTTATCTGTAGTCGTTATGCCTGCTATCAAAAGGGTAGAAGGGTATTATAACCTTATGCCAATCAAAATTAATGAATGTAACGGGCAGAAAAAGCAGGTGCAGACTCCATACAGTATATATATTGTATATTCTTAATCAGCATCAACAGCTTAGGCGATAAAGCCATGTTCATATGAAAGCCTAGATCTTACAGACTGTTGCAGTTAGGACTTCCCAATTTGATGACAAAAGCCACGTCTAGTAAGTCGATTAAAGTAAAATTAAAAGCATAAAAAGAATAGAACAGAACAGAATAACCTATCACCGTCCAGTGCTTTCTTTTCAAATATGTATAGGGTATCAGAGCACAGAGTACTCCTGCAGTGCACGACGTACGTCACTGTGCTTCACGGCGCTGACGACAGGCACTTAGAATATAACTGAATACCGTATTTGGTTTCCATTGGTGACCAGGCCAAGCTGCAGGCAGGTTTCGCCTCAACTTTCACTGCAATAAAATGCATTTCACATCTGCTCTTCCAGTGGAAGAAAAGAAAAGAGTTCTCACTTTACGTCTGCAAAGGTTCTACATAGTCATTTACTGGGTAATCAAAGAGTTCCAACTACTGATAAGCTATCGTCGCCTTTGTTAGAACCTTTCACTTTGAACAAAGACCGTTAAATTGCTTATCAATTGGCCATAAAGCTGAATCCATCGTGGTTCAATAAACCCACAAAGCAAACAGCTCGAGCATTTCGATTTGATTACCATAACAAAAGAGACAAATCTCTGGCTATTTCTACAATATGTTGGCCCAGCTCTGAGGTCGTCTCGGCGTCAGCGCGAAACCGGCCCGACAAGTTGGTCGCGTGCAGCCGGCAAGCCAGCAGGCAGCCCTGAACTTGACCAGGCCAAAAGCGAGTCGAGCTCGAGACGTCTTTGTACGGCTCGGCGTGCAGCAAGTTGTTGTAACAGTTAGCAAATTTTTTGCACATAATTGGTAGCTTGTCCGGCTACAAGTTTGTTGCAAGTTGCAACAAGGCGACGGCAATCGGGTGTTGCCATTGACTGATGGTGCCTGCCGGCCCAGATGCAACTGTGTTTGCGGCTGCAAGTGGCAGCAATTAATAGATATATTAACTTTATGACGGTTAACGGTGCGCCTCGATCCCGGTTCGACAACAATCGCACCAACTGACGATTTATTTGCTTCTCTCTTTCTCTTTCAGATTCTACGGACATTGTCGACTGTAAGCTGAAGCTAATCTTGGGCCTCATATGGACGCTAATTCTGCACTATTCGATCTCGGTGCCCATGTGGGATGGCGAGGATGAGAAGCAGTTGAATGGCTCGGGTACAACGCCCAAGCAGCGGTACGTTAACTTTGGATCCCACTTAGTTCTTCTTCTGATTTATTTCTTTTTTTGCAGTCTTTTGAATTGGATACACACCAGGATACCCGATATGCCCATTAACAACTTCACTAATGACTGGACTACGGGCAAGGCTGTAGGCGCTCTGGTTGACGCTTGCGCGCCAGGCCTGTGTCCCGACTGGGAGATGTGGGATCCCAAGGATGCTGTGCAGAATGCCTCCGAGGCCATGGGCCTTGCAGATGACTGGCTTAATGTGCGACAGCTGATCAAGCCAGAGGAACTGGTCAACCCGAATGTGGACGAGCAGTCCATGATGACATACTTGTCGCAGTATCCCAACTCCAAGCTGAAGAGCGGCGCACCGTTGCGGCCCAAAACGAACCCGAACAGGTGAGCTTGTACAATCGATTTAAACCAACTAAAATCAGGCACGTAATCTTTCAATTCTTTGTCGTAATAGTCCTTAATCTAGGCCGATTCAGTTATATAGTTTCTCTTTGCTAAACTCTACCGTAAGGCACTGATTACACCCTCCACCTGATATTCTAATGTCGTTTCTCTGTCTCTTTCTCTCTCTCTCTCTCTCTTTTCTTCTCTCCTTTACATATATATACTATATCTATGTATGTACATCTGGGCAATATATTAATTAATTGGATATTGTTTTTGTTTTCCACCCCGCCCCAAATAAAATGTATATATATATTCTATATATGCTCTACTACCTGCCAACCTACCTACCTCTACCCCCCACCTCCACCTCTACCAATATATGCCGAATGTCTGAAATGCAAAACTCAGCATTCCTCCGCCGCGGTAAGTTCGGCATGCTTTTCTTCTTTCTTGGCCGCTGTTTCTTCTTCTGGCTTATGTTTTTGATATGTATTCGCTTACTGTTGGCTACTTTATGGCAACGTTTAGTTTTTTTTGCTGCTGCCCAGCCTCAGCTTCAGCTTCAGATGATTTAAATGTTCTACCAGTTTTGTGTGTTTGTGTTTTCTTGTTATTTTGTTATCTGCGGCTTTACCTTGTTGCTGCTAGCCTTGAGCGCACGTATCTAATGGATACTTTTCAACACGCTGGCTTCGAGCTGCCCCTGCTGCTTTTGGCTGGCTTGTTTTTTTTTTTTAGCTCTTTTGGTCTTTGATCTCGCCAGATACGCAAGCTCTTGCGCGCGCTTTGTGCGGCTTCATTAGCACATTTTGTTACCAACTATTTGTACTAACTTAATTTGAAACTACACGCTTGCTAAATTTAGCGCGTTATTGCAATTCCGGCAATACCAATTTCTTTGGTACATGTTGAAAATGCAATGCTTTTCAATTATTTTCAAGGTTTTTTGCAAATTCATGTTTTTAATTAGTTGTTAACTGTTTTTTTAAAGTTGAAAATGTTGAAAAGGAAAAAAAACTCCGGCACTGTGTTGCCAAGTCAGCTTTTCCGTCCAATCTACCGGGTCAAAACCGAAAACAGCGGAAAATCTAGCCTTTTTTTAACCTAAAGGCCCGCATCTTTTCGGCGCCGGATTAATTCTGTACCGTGATAAACAACTTCATTTACTGTTGCATACTTTTGTGCAGTGAATTATTGACCTAACAGCGAACCCAAGACACGAACCGTATTCAGCAAGCAATGAAGTGCTCTGACTGGTTGTAGTAAAGTGCAAACCCATGACACAATCCAAAAGCGGTTGGCGACCCCATAACCGTTTGGCGCTAAAACAAACCGATCAAAAGCGACATAATGGATTTTTATTACTTTTATTTTATTTAGCGGAAGTTAATGCTTTGTTTATCACTGTTTTCGGGGTGCATACACATATATTATTGTATATTCCCGCTACGAAACCTTGGAAAATCTAGATTTGACGGTATAAAAGCTGAGTTAGAAACACTTTGACATTGCTGTTGCCATGCTGCATGGTCAACGTGCTTGGCCACTGTTTTAGATACGTGTACATATTAGATTTTCGAAATGTTTTCATCATAATTTCCTTTATGCAACACACTAATTGAGAGTTTTCGTCTTCCTGTCACAGAGTGCGTGCCTACGGTCCTGGTATCGAACCCATCGGTCCTGTGGTTGGTGCTCCAGCCAATTTCACCGTTGAAACATTCTCTGCTGGCAAAGGTGTGGTCGATGTGGAAATCGAAGGACCCAACGGGGAGGTGGAGAAGGCCGATGTGCGTTTCAACAACGACAAGAATCTCACGTACACGATTTCCTATATACCCAAGGCTGAGGGTGTACACAAGGTGACCGTTAAGTACTCGGGCCGTGATATTCCCAAATCTCCGTTCCCCGTTAAGGTTGAGGGTCATGCTGGTGATGCCTCGAAGGTGAAAGTAACCGGTCCGGGTATACAGCCCACTGGGGTGACCATCAAGAAGCCTACTTTCTTCGATATACTCACTAAGGATGCAGGTCGTGGAGTACCGGAGGTGATCATCATTGATCCCGCAAACCATAAGACTTCGGTGGCGGCCAAGGTACGCCAGTTGGAGGAAGATACTTGGCGTTGCGAATATGTCACCGCTCTGCAAGGTTTACACTCGGTCAATGTGTTCTATGCCGGCACACCCATCCCGAACAGTCCGTTCCCTGTGAAGGTGGCTCCTCTGTCGGATGCCCGGAAGGTGCGCGTTTCAGGACGCGGTCTGCAGGCGACTGGTATTCGTGTGGGCGATGATGCTGACTTTAAGATCCATACCGAGGGAGCCGGCGAGGGTGTGCCCGAAGTGCGCGTCATTGGACCCGGTGGCATGAACCAGAATGTCATGCAGTCTAAGGTTGATGGCAATACATATGAATGCCACTACTACCCCGCCAAGGAAGGTCGGTATGTGGTCATGGTAACCTTCAGTGGCCAGGAAGTGCCCAAGTCGCCGTTCGAAGTGAAGGTCGGTCCCAAGAAGGAATCCTCTATTGTTGCCTATGGTCCTGGTCTGAGCAGCGGAGTAATTGGATACCCCGCCGCCTTTGTGGTGGAGACCAATGGTGAAACTGGCGCACTGGGCTTCACCGTGGCCGGTCCCTCGCAGGCCGAGATCGAATGTCATGACAACGGTGATGGCTCCGCTCTGGTCAAGTATCATCCAACTGCCGTCGGAGAGTATGCGGTGCATATTCTCTGCGACAACGAGGACATACCCAAGTCGCCGTTCATTGCTCAGATATTGCCACGCACAGACTTCCATCCCGAACTGGTAAAGGCCAGTGGTCCGGGTCTGGAGAAGAACGGAGTGACAATCAACCAACCCACCAGCTTCGATGTAGACACCAGCAAGGCTGGCAATGCGCCACTCGATGTTGTCGTTCAGGATGTCTATGGCAGTAAGCTGCCCGTGCAGATCAAGAGCAATCCCGATGGCACCAAGAAGGTCACCTACACACCCGTTTCCGGTGTGCCACACACTGTGGAAGGTA
The DNA here is from genome assembly GCA_018904595.1 of Zaprionus indianus. Lineage (NCBI taxonomy): Eukaryota > Metazoa > Arthropoda > Insecta > Diptera > Drosophilidae > Zaprionus > Zaprionus indianus. Next base: position 5,195,125 of record JAEIHA010000320.1, read on the forward strand.
AATATTATTGAGAAGATTGAGGCATGTTCCGTATCTCATTCGTGTTTTGTAGTCAACTACGGTGGCGTGTCCACGCCCAACTCCCCGCATCGTATCTACGTGGGCGTGCCCGTGGACGCTGCTAGGGTGCAAGCATTCGGACCCTGGCTACAGCCTGGAGTGCGTCCCAACGTGGCCACTCATTTCAATGTGGATGCCCGCGATGCTGGCGATGCAGAACTGAAAGTTAAGATCGTGCACGAGGACACCAAGATCGAGGTGCCGTGTCGCATCATCGACAACGAGGACAGCACCTACTCTGTCGAAGTGATTCCACCCATGAAGGGAGCCTACACCACCACTATGACATATGGCGGACAGAGGGTGCCTCTGGGACAGAAGGTTGTCGTGGAGCAGACGGTGGATGTGTCCAAGATCAAGGTGGACGGTCTCGAGCCAAGTAAGTAACCTTTAATGTTCTATGATTGTATTTTAATTGATCCGAGCCAAGCTCATTGATGCACACAGAAGTATTTCTAAGTAAGTCTGTCATGGTCTAAGTTCAAGTCATTTCATTCATCCATAAGCCGCGCCCCTGAACAGTTTGCAACAGTTTCGTATTATCACACATGGCTTGCCCAAGGCGGATCTGGCTGTGACCATCACCAGTCCCTCGGGCAATCGTATTAAGGCCCATATCATACCTACGGCGGAAGGATTTCTGGTCAACTTTACGCCCACGCAGCTGGGCGAGTATCTGCTGAGTATTTGCTTTGGCGGCACACCAATTACGCCACGTCCCTTCCGGCTGCAGTGCCTCACGGGCAGTGATTCCAATAAGGTACATGCTTTTGGGCCGGGACTGGAGCGTGGTATTGTCGGGCAGCCTGCAGAGTTTATGATCGACACACGTGGCGCTGGACAAGGCGGTCTGGGAGTGACCGTCGAGGGTCCATGCGAGGCGGCCATCAATTGTCGGGACAACGGTGACGGCACCTGCAATGTGGCCTATCTGCCCACCGAGGCCGGAGACTACAGTGTGAACATAACATTCAATGAGCGACATATCAATGGATCTCCTTTCCAACCGTTAATTGTGCCGGTGCCGAACCTGAAGAACACTCGTGTCAGTGGCATCGGTATCCAGCCGCATGGTAGGCTATCAGGGAGTTGATGTTGCCAGTTGCCACTTACCACCAGTTAACCGCTCCGAGTTCCGAGTTCCAGTGTTGCTGCTGCCGCTGCCGCTGCCGCTGCCGCCGTAATCAGCCGACTAATCCGCCTGAGCTACTGACCAAAAATTGTGACACCTATGCTATGGGCTCTAATCTCTTACTGCCTCCTTAAGTTGTTGTTGTTTTATATTTCTTGTATGTTGTTGAGACTAAGCCATTTGATACACTAATCGCATCTCAATGTTGTTATTGTCCGTTGAAGTTGTCGCCCCTACGAGTTCCTTACCTAATCCTTTGGGTTTGCTCCCTTCTTTCTCCACTCCCTGCAGGTGTCATTGTGAATGCGGCAACGGACTTTAATGTTGATATGAGCAAAGTCGGCAGCAACATCGACTCTGGCAAGCTGTCGTGCGCCATCTTTGACCCAATGGGCCATGTGCTGCCCAGCAAGATCATCCAGGGACCCACTGATGACATTTTCCGCATCATGTATACACCCTTCGAGGCGGGTCGTCACACAATCGAGCTGATGTACGATAATATTCCCGTGCCTGGTTCCCCATTCGTGGTCAATGTGAAGAGTGGCTGCGATCCGTCACGTTGTAAGGCCTATGGACCAGGTCTGGAAAAGGGATTGACCAACCAGAAGAACAAGTTCACAGTGGAGACTAAGGGCGCAGGTAATGGCGGTCTGTCGCTGGCCATTGAGGGACCCTCTGAAGCGAAGATGACATGCACGGATAATCGTGATGGTAGCTGCGATGTCGATTACCTGGCCACAGATCCGGGAGAGTATGACATCACTATTCGCTTTGCTGACAAGCACATACCCGGCTCACCCTTCCGTGTTCTTGTCGAGGAAACCGTTGACCCCAGCAAGGTGAAGGTTTACGGCCCAGGCATCGAACATGGCCAGGTGCGCGAGAGTGTGCCGACGGTGTTCAACGTGGATGTGGGCGAGGCTGGTCCTGGTCGAATTGCCGTGAAGCTGACCAACACCGAGGGCATACCCGTCGACAATCTAAGCGTGGAAGACAAGGGCAATTGCATTTACGCGGTGCACTATGTGCCGCCCAAGGCTGGCTCCGTGCTGACCTGCCAGGTGAAGTTCGCCGATGTCGAGGTGCCATGCAGGTGAGTTTGTCCAGCAACTATCATATGTACCTTGGTCTAACCCACATCATTATGTTCTTAGCCCGTTTGTGATGACCGTATTCCCTAAATCCGAGGCAACCAAAGTGCGAGTAAAGGGTGTCAACGAGAAGAAGAAAACTCCAGCTTCACTGCCCGCCGAATTCGAGATCGATACCAAGGATGCTGGTCAGGCTGACATCAATGTGGCCATCAAGAATCCCAAGGGTAAGCCGTTGCAGCCACGCTTGGAGGAGGTTGCCAGTGGCACCTATGTGGTGACCTTTGTGCCGGACGAGTGCGGTACATACCAGTGCACCGTCAAGTACGGCGACAGAGAGATAGACGGATCGCCCTTCAAGCTTGAAGCATTCCCCACCGGCGAGGCCAAGAAATGCAAATTGGTAGAGCAGGCGCCCAAGATTCAGACATCTGGCAGTCAGTCCCATCTGAAGGTCGATGCCCGTGAGGCGGGCGATGGCGCGGTCACCTGCAAGATCACCAATAAGCAGGGCAGGTCAGTAGACAAGCTAATGATCCCTAAGATAGTGCGCATGCTTAGGGACAGTTTTCGAATTATCTCCTTTCTCTTTCGTCCTGCAGTGAAATCGTTGACATCGATGTAATCGAGAAGGACGGTTTCTTCGACATCCTGTACGCCCTGAATGATCCAGGGGACTACGACATCAATGTGAAGTTCGGTGGCAAGGACATACCGAATGGTAGCTTCTCCATTAAGGTAGCCTGAATGACATTACCTACACATGTAGAAAGAAAGCGAACAACAGTCAAGTCTAGTCACAAATGGGAGCTCGTTGAGAATTAGCAATTACATATTACCATCCTAACTTACTCTTTATCTAGTCACCTAAGCAGCGGAGAGAATCGATACTACGATCATACACCTAATGTACCTACTAAGTTCTAGTCAGATCCCCAAGATCATTTGGTGTTTGTGGCTTGTCTCGTGTGCGTCCCGTTCAAATTGTTTATGTTCCCTATCGAAAGACATTTCGAGGCAGCCGCAATTGCAATACAAAAACACGCAAACAATTTACCATATGTATGAACATATATACCAAATACCATATATATACAGTATAATTCGCTTAGCTGCCTCGAGTACTTTGCACAATGCCTCGATGCAGGTAACTTAAAAATGCAGCTAACTTTTCTATTTCTATTTTCTATTCACACAAAAAAATGGAAAAATAATGCAGATATCTTGCCGATGCAGCTAACTATCGATGCAGCTAAGCGAATTATACTGTACTGTATATATGTATGTATGTATTTAGCGTAAAAGCGATGAAGACTCACACAGCAATAAAACAATAGAAGAAGGAATACAATATAAGTGCAACATTGTAAAACATGACAACAAAATAAAAGAAAAGGAAAACATTAAAACCAGAATACTCGAAGACAAATCTTGAGAGAACAAAAAACCAAAAAGAAGACTCAAATTTAATTGCATGCACATTATAACGTTTTCGAAATTCTAATTGAACCAAAAAATGCTCCGCTACGCTAAATTACAATGCGCTTTGTTTTACATTATGCACATAATGCACTATTATTCAATTGTTTTAATGCTTTTCTTTTAGTTAGTTATACCCTACTATACCATATGCGTAAGTTGTTTGTGTGTGTTTGTATTTTTATTGTGATTCGATTTGATTGTATATTCAACTGTAGTGCACCTAACCACATAGTGATCTCTTGTACCACTTCGAACCAATGCAATACTTGAACTGGTCGATGCTTTAGCTCAGCTCCGCTGCCAAATAATTTATAATAATTGCTAATTTAACAACAGTTTCCTAACCACAACCCCGTTACCCGTTATCCGTATACTTTGCACCCTTTGTCGACTTTTTTTCAGCCCGATTTCCCGAGTATTGTAAGTATGTTATAATTGCTGACAGCCTGACTAATGGCCTGTCAGAGACATGTTGGCGAAATTAAATTACCTGACGGCAAAAGACCCAAGGAACCAGGTACTGCAGAGCACACATCACTCAGTCCCATCGTCAAAACAATTCAGATATTAAACCTGAGAAATGATCACGGGCAGAGTGCCCGAAATATTGAAAGTGCAATAAGGCACACTAAGATTAATTATGCTCAATCCCAACATATTTGTATAATTAGCCGGCTCTCTAGTGCCGCGCACATGGCAAGGGCAACTGTCTCTATTTTTGACAAGGTTCATAAACTCTAGAACTTCATTATCATCGATCCACATGGTATCTTACATACACATCGACTACGTGACACGCCGCACATGAGGGCCACCTCATTTCCATGTTTGTTTCTGGGTGGATAAGTGGCCATAAACTTTTTATTGTATATACAGAGATCTTTTATAGAATTGAGGGAAAGAAATTGGATTGCCTTTCAAGAAAAAAAACACAAACAAATCGGAAAAGTTCTTGTTGTAAACTTTTTCATTTGAACTTTTCGATTTAAAGGTCTTATTTTATTAAATAGTTAATAGAGCTAAATCACCTATATTATAAGTGATGATAACTTTAGAAATTTCCTCAATTAGTTACCAAAATATCTATGTAGGTAAACAGTCCATTTTTATGTCAGTGAACACGAATTAACACATTGTTTGCAGCCAGAATTAATTAAATTATTATTTAAATAATCAACATATATACAAACATATGTATGTGTACATCCATACATACATATAGCGGACATATAAACTGCAGACCGCGTTGCATCGCAGCAGAATGTAAATATGAAAATTTCGAAATTTTATTAGTGCGGCATACAACAAAATTAGAAACGTAACTAAAGAAACCGCCGTAATAAAATGCATACATATTCATCTATATAAAACTCACACACAAATACATACATACATATATATGTATATATTTGAATTTGTTGATATTTTTATATACATATACGACGTGTGTGTGCGCAGACACATGTAAATGGTGTTAAGAGCATGGCTAAGAAGCTGCTGATTCACAGTTGTTGTCGCCTTCGCCACTGCAAGCGATCCCGTGGGCAGCGGGCACACACATATCAAGTATACGCCTAGTATACAGATGAAATGAAATTTTGTGCATGCAACTAAAATTCACAAGTAATTAAAATAAGAAAATAAAATTACACACATGTGTTTCCCCATCTTCCTCCCTCTCTCTCTCTCATACTATGTATTATGTGTGTGTGAGTGTGTGTTTCGGTTGTGGAAACTATTAAGATTGGCAAGAGGAAGAGCCAACTGCGCCTAGTTGCCTTGTCTAGTCGCACACCGATTCTTAGTCAGAGTTTGTCCCCGTGGCTGTCATCGTCATCGTTCCGATCTCCGTCGCGTCAAGAATTCAGAGAACTGGAAGTATAGTACAAGGTGGTGGCATACCTAAACTAATATTATTTTGGTTTTCTTGCTGTTTTTCCAATTCGATTTCATGACGTTTTCTTCTGCTCAATACATGTCTATGTCAATCGTCGATCTCTTGGCTGGCGAAAATTGCATTTCTATTTTCCCCCCAATCGATTCACATACTACTCTTATTAATAGCTCAAATATTTTATTGAGATTTGTATCTTTGACTTTTCGATTTGGCCACGGATATGGCACGGAATAATTTCGATATTTTCGCACTCATTATATTCGTGTACTTATATAACCGATCGTTGATCGTTGTGTGGAAATTCTTTGCACATGACCACAAAACTACGACTACAAGTACAACGCGTCAATCAATGCCACTTCCTTCTGCAGCATGAATATGTGTGTGTCTAAGTGTGTATATGTTTCCATGTCTGTCTAATTCGTATTCCCCATAATCTGTGCGCCATGGCGTGGTATTTTTTCGCCCTTTTTGCTTCTTTTGTAGTTTCACACTTTCAAGTTTTTCCATATCAATCAGTGCATCGACTCTTAATAATAAGCAGACGCCATAGTTGTAAAATATTTGTGCGAATTTCATCACAAGTGCAAAGTATACGGATCGGTGATCACACACACACACACGTACATTTCTTTGTGTGTGTGTGTTTTTTGATTTCAAAATCACTGCTTGATTGCTGTTATTTGAATTTTTAATGAAATATAAAACAATATTTTGTGCATTTTCCATTTTTAATTTCAATTCTATTTCCATTGACCTCTCAGGCTGTCGAAAGCATCGAACAATTCTCGCACAGTGAATACGTCGAGGAGCATACGTCCAAGCTGGTTAAGCAGACAACAACCCAGGTGAGTGTGGTGGAGAAAGTGAAACTTAAAATAAGAAAATTAGAATACAAATAAATTCTAGATGTTTCTTTTTATTTTATAATATTTTTCGAGTGATTTAAATGCCTTGATCTTTCAATAATTCGATTTGTTTTATGTTACTCAGTGAGTCCTTAGTGTTTTAGACTGTGAATTTGTGAAACACTTGAGTGTATTTTTAATATTTGTAAATTTACATTAACTTAACATGAGTTTTGAATGGTTTTTATCTTAGTCAACTTAGCTGAAATTTCATAAGTAGATTTCAAAATTTTACCTTTCTTTTGCAGAGCGAACTTGTTAACGGAAAGTCGGAAGTTACATATCGAAGCGTTGCCTTTGAGAAATTGCCACTCCCCACAACAGGCGGAAACGTTACAGGTGTGTGAAAGCCCCATAAAAAAAATAGTACAAATATGCCAAATATATCTTATTTATATGTTTATTATGCTTAGTCGCAAAGAAAAAACGATCAAACGATGCGAACGATAATAACTCGTGTGGTCTCCTGTTGCGAAAACAAAACATTATCGTCAGACAAATTCAACATGAAAACAACAATTTTGATTTGTTTAATTTAAAAAATATTTATGCGCTATTTAAGCGGTGTCTCGCTTTGTATGTGCAATTTAGTGCAGCGCCTCGCAGTCATTGTGAAAATCTCGGAAAACAAAAATAGCCAGCGCCACAGTCGTAAATTTGAGATATTTGTATGACAGCATATATATGTATGTAGTATGTTGTATAGAAATACATACGTTCGTCAGTTGAAACATGACAAACAGAGCTAAAAAGCTATGGACAAGTGGGAGAGGCAACGCAGCCGCGAAGCAAATTAAGACATGCATATGGAGACAGACAGTGCGACAGACAGACCGACAGACTGTCACAATGACACATGTAGTAGGTGCAAAGGCTTATCTGACCAATTGTCGACAGTCTGACAAGTTAATTGCACTGTGTCAGAGAAAGAGAGGGGTATGCACTGCCATACAGAAGAAGAGAGGCAATGTCTTTTAAGAGGAGTCTTTAACTCATCTTGCCGGCGCGATAATTGACTTTCTCTTGTTGCTGGTTCGTTGACTGCAGCACTCGTGACAGTAATTAGGTATTCATCCCATTTGAATGTTTCTTAATTAGCGGGATTTATGTGAATTTAGTGTTTTGGTTTGCCGACGGATTTACGAGTTGTAAAACGTTTGCCTACACAATTTCATTCAATTCTCAGCATGATTGATGAGCTCTTTTGCCATTGGTCATTTTTGCCTATACACGAATCAATAATGAATATTCACTTGATTCGTGCGATGCAAATATTTGTTCGATTTTTCACGCTTCCATGCAATTTTCAAACATTTTCGCCGCCGCGCAGCCAGAAAAACTGGGTCTGGGCTCCTCATTAAGATCACAGAGCGCGCCACGTTCCATTTGGTCTGCTGCGACTCTTCGCAAGTGGCAACGAATAGGGTACGAATCGAACAGATTCATTCGAGTGTCCTCCCCTTTTTTTTTGTAGCATCGACCATCGAGTGGCGGCGGCTTTCGTGGCGCGCTCCATTTGCTTTGAAGATGGTTTGTTGTAAATGATTCGTTTTGGCCAAATGACATTTTTTGTCGCGCATTTGTTGCACTTATTTTTCACTGCTCGTCAGACACTGTGATTGTGCGACGTCCGGTCAACCTGCTGAGCATTCGTAGAAGTCAAACAAAGTTGTACAATATTTTGGGGATATAAAGGGAATATGAACTAATCTTTTCCGCTGAACTTAGACAACGGTAGAAAAGTTATGGAAGTTTTGAGTCACATTGATTGGTGCTGATTTTTCGAGTTTTCTTATCCTTTTGATTACTTGAAAAGATTAAAAGAAAATGAAGAATACAGAACTTTGAATCTATTTGCCTGTTTATCGTTTGGGTCGTTAAAATAATGTCAAGTTCTTTCCCCGAGTATTGAAATATTATCGAAGAAAAGCCCATAAATGCTTTTCATAAGTATTCGATAGCCTGGGCAATTATACTTATTTCATATAAATCGATTAAAGCCAATTGACAAATGCGCATTATATAAGAACCAAGCAAATATATTGGAATACTACGGCACGTGTGCATTCGATTAATTTCTAGCTAATGCCAACAGTTTGACAAAATGTTTAACGCATATTCGGAATTCCATAGATACATATTGATTGAATTTTATTGCTTAAGCATTTGCGTCCCCAAGCTATAAAAAATCTTACAGATCGCATTTATTTTTAAACATTTTGCGCCTTTTTAATCTGCGAATATTAATAAATTTTATGTCGTCGTTCTCTGCAATAAGTAATAAATTTTATTTCCTTTGCCATACATATTGAAAAACATATATGCATCATATAGATGAATATATATAGTACGTAAGTGTGCATGACCTGAGATCAAAAACGCTGAATTAATTTTATATTTGCACCTTTCGAGCTCGAAATTCGAAATGACAACTGTTAGACCAATAATTATTGCCCATAAAATACACATACTTATGTAGTTATGCGAATATATAGTATATATAAATATCTGTATGTGTATAGAGATAGGTCTGTTCAATATTAAACACACTCGCATTTGTCATATGAAATATTTCCAATTTTCTATATATTTTATCTTTTATATATCGTTCATTGGCTCCGCTGCTGCTGTTGCCTCCTTTATAGCACAGGCCGCAACATGGTCAGCCATATTTTCGAAGATCCATACCATTGCGATTCCCTCAGAGTGTGCGTTGTGTGTATGACTGTGTGTGTGTGGTGTGTGTATGAGTGCTATGCTGCCAACAGCTCTGCTGCTGCTGCTGCTGCTGCTGGCGATAGAGACGCATCTTTGTGGTAGGAACTGGCGTGCTTTTATATATTGGCCTTAATTTCGATTTGGAACTGTCGATGTTCACTTGAAATCGGGACGTGGAGACGCGTGGACCTACAGAACGTCGCTTGCAATTAAAATCGTGCGCAAACAAATGACACATTAACTAAGCAAATAATTTAATTTGCAATTATCTCTCAGTGTGTGTGCGTGCGGGTCTGTGTGTGTGTCTGCTTGTGTGCGTTTCTGTATGTTTACAGGACTAAAATAAAAGACATTAGGAATCATTTGTAAATTGTAAAATTATATAACGCGCCATTAGATCAACTTTTTCCCCCCTCCAAAAGTGTGAGTGCCATTTTTATCTCGTTTCTATTTGAATGTCCAGTGCTGTACCAGTTCCGCAAGGATACGTGCTAAGGAAATTACATAGTTCCATGGACTGTCAAAGGCCACAGATCGGCACATATCCTTGCTGACTGATCACACTGGAGAGACATGGACGAGTAGAAAACAATTTTACGTTGTATTGTATTAAATTGTTCTAAATTTTAAGTGTCTTTATTTCAATATCCATCCGGGCCGTAAAACTGTTCGAATCGAAATCAATTAAAAAAACCCAAAATCGAAATACCCGAAAATGCACTTCAGTTGGTTATCTGAGAAACCGCCAACGCCGGAAGCGACCTGGGCGGATCATTCGTATTATTTTCGACCCTATTACTACAAGGTGACCGTTTCGGAACGCGATCACGTCGAACGCACACACGTCTACTTCAATGAAACCATCATACCCGAGAATCAAGGATTAAATGGTTCTGATTTCTTGCCATTGAATTTCAAATCATCATTTTCAATTGTAACGCATCAAGGTAAATCTCACGATCCTGCACAATATCGCCAGCATTCTATATCATTAATTTCTACAAAAATTGAATTATTTTTTTTGGAGTTGTCAAAAACGCAAAAATTCTTTCGCATTTCGATTTGACATTTTGCCAAACAATCGCGACAATCGTGACGTGCACGACTGATGTCGTCAATGAACCCGATTCCCATTCCAATTGCGCTGACTAAACCCACAGAAATGTGGCTCATTTGGGTTAATGACTAAAATCACACCAGCCAACTGCCTCCGATTAAAGACGGCGCTATACAAGCCACAAAAATACCACGAACAAACCGACGAACCGATGCAGTTTTGAATTATGACCAAAAGTCTTTTAGATGTCTCTTCTTCTGCTTTCGGCAACGCATATTTGTCAGATGCAGCCATTATATGCCTTGGCGAGTACGAGTTGCAAATTAAATTCTATGATTTATTATCAGAGTTTGCAACAAAGCATAAAATTCGCTTGGCCACAGTCGCTCACATGTTCACATCTGTGAGGGACTGCCGATGGTTTACACTAGCCAACAAGAGCTGTGACAAGATTCATTTAGCTATTTTGAAAAAATCAAAAGTAAAAAAGTATTTTGAATACGTTTCTCCCTTTTCGCCTTTTTTTACCAATTAAAGAAATTGAGTATATATACTCCAAATGATTGATAGTAATAAAGTTGAATACTAATAAACCTAAAAGTCATTTGCGAAAAAATCGTATGGGGGAACTGATTTCCAAGGAGCTCCCTGCAAAGCATGCAACACAAAATACGCTGAACAAAGAAATATTTAAAAAATTGAGTATACCACACTTTGCATTTCTTGTCTGCAAGTGTTTTCATTTCTTTGCTATGCGCAAATGGCGCAAACTTTCGCTGATATATCGAAAATATATAAGTGATCATCGCGCTGACTAGAACAGCCTGAGAGTCATTAAATCTTTCATTTGTATTGCCAGCGTCCATTAAAAGCTGCCAAAAGATCGCAGCAGCAGCATCGGCAGCGGCAACGACGGAGGTTTCCCATGCTTCAATGGGCAGAGGTGGCAGGTGGATTAAGGCACAGGGCGAATGGAGGGCGGAGGGGCTGGACATTGCGACGGACAGCAACAAATGTTCAGACATAAATAATCATAATTTTTTTCGCAAGATGCTATTGAGTTGTCTTGCCAGCAGCATTTTTTATACGTTCAATTTCTTGCGTTTCTATGTGCCGCAGTTCCCGCTTTCCCCCTCCGTCTCCTCCTGCCCTTCTCCTTTTTTTATGCAATGCACGCACTCAGCGCCACATTTTGATCGTTAATTTGCAAAGTTCTTTGAAAAATATTTCGTATTATTTGTGTTTTACACGTCATTTCGTTTTTGAAATCAAACAGCTGAAATCGGCATCTACAATCTAGTTATATAGGGATTTATGCTCATGTTTCATTACTTATTGCAATGTGCGAACTGTGAATTAATGCCACTTTAATTGTTCCACATTAGCGCGAACCAATAAATTTTTTCAATTGCCCCCAACGCGTTCCACTTGGCACCAGACACTCGTTCCGGCGATCATCTCTCCGTTTTCCTCGTCGCTATTCTGTCTGTTGTGTTTTCCATTGTTTTTCTCATACATTTTCTAAACATCATACAGGCACGCGACACGCTCTTCTGATTTATGTCTGTTGTGTGCGCGCCGTGTGAGGTTTGGCCCCCTCAGATGCTTGTCTTGCCAACTTGGTAACGCGTCTGTTTGGCAAACCAAAACCAGGCGAATTGTTGGTGTGATAAATGAAAATACTGAGCATATCAAAGTGATGTGATAAGTCATGGAATACAGATCAGGCAATTTATGATATGTTCAGCAGTATATATCTATATTTTTTAACTCAACATACTTATAAATCAAGAATTTATGATAATGGTCTTGCGACTCAAGTGAAAACTAAAAGCATCTGATGTTTATTTATCCTATATTATTTATGATAAAATGCCAAAAATAGTTCGGTCTGATTCATTTTTATTATTTATTTCAATACCCTGTAGTAATTTGTGAAAGTCGTATAATGATGTCAATACAGATTGTTATTGTAGTTATTCGAATACTCTTTAGTTATTAGAATAGATCGTATTAATGAAGCCAATCAAAGGATTATTAAGAATTACTCCATCCACATGGTTGTTATGAAGAAAACTCAGAAATACTCCGTCAAATAAGGAGAGCTAATATAAGTTGGTTAAATGTCTAACTTAATTTCAATCATCTATAGTGATGGGTAACCCCTAGGCAAGCACTCCCTGGGGAACCTGTCTTGTTTTCTAACAGAGCCTCTGATTCACTTTAATTGCCTTTGCTATTTCTGATACTGTTTCCTTATTTACTGCTAAACGCCCACTAAATTCCATGCAGGTGACTTTCTATCAACAACATCATATCTTTCGTCTCATATCGCTGATGTGGGGACCACTTAAAATTAATGATCCCTCGTGGCGCAGCTATATAGTATATAATACGGAATGATATATAATAGTAAATACGGCGGTCGCTTACTTTTTGAAATGTTTTTCGGGAATATTATGTATAACGTGCCTATGTATATATGATTTTCCTATATGCTGCATTGCTCTACATAAGTATGTATACACACATAGAAATCCCGATTATAAATATACCACGATTTTTATTTAAATATAGGCACGTGCGGATGTTTGTCAAAGCAGGAGAAGTTTCTCCAGCAATTGGGGGGAATTCAAATCTTACTCCACATATAGTTTCTGGATAGATCTACATATATATGAGTCCAGATATATACTCTGCATAGGTGGTAAATAAAATATAAAAAGATTGTCCTATATTCGACCTTAAAAACATCCGGGACCGAGTCGAGCGTGGGAAAGTAAAATGCTAATTGTAGGCGTTGAGGGAAATTTCTTCAAAATACGAGAGCTTACTTTGGCCTCAGTTCGTGCAGAGCATTCAAAGTGTCGAGAAGTGGTTCCTAAGAAGTTATCAAGAATTATCAAAAGGACACAAAAAAATTATTTAGACATAAAGTTAATAAATAAGTACGTACATCAAGATAACAAAACAAATTGAGAGGTTACCAACTTAAAATTGAATTTTATTTGGAACTCGTTGTCCTGCCGAGTACCATATTATTAGATTATTTTCATGAAAATTCAGTTCCGAGTGCAAAAATAACGGGCAAAACATTTGGTGCCATTAATTAACTGTGCTTGTCATAAATTCACAATCCGCACAAGTTTCAAATATTTCATGCTGCGCAAACAAAAATAGAATCTTTTAATAAAAAATTGTCACGCAAGTTCGAACATAAAAGCGAAATTATGATATTTCTGCAGAGTATTGGCAAAAGTGATTTGGATCCCACACATTCCGCTTGAATTTGCCCATGCCATACAATTTTTATATGGGTGTGGTCATATCATACTTTGGTTACGCCCCTTTTTGTGTTTATAGGTTATGTGAAGTGCTAAGGTTGTCTAGTATGAACTTATGAGTTCCCTTTTTAATTTCAGCTGAAGTCAAAATGCCAAGTGGTAAGATAGACAAACCTGTTATCCAGGACAACCGCGATGGTACCGTCTCTGTGAAGTACGATCCCCGCGAAGAGGGCTCCCACGAGTTGGTAGTTAAATACAACGGTGAACCCGTTCAAGGTAAGCAGGGAAGAGTATTTGTGCCTAACTGCCTTAACTCATCATTGTTTGCCACCTTTAGGATCTCCGTTCAAATTCCACGTGGACTCCATTACATCCGGCTATGTGACCGCCTATGGTCCTGGTCTGACACATGGTGTCACTGGCGAACCAGCCAACTTCACCATCTCAACTAAGGGAGCTAGCGCTGGTGGTCTGACCATGGCCGTTGAAGGTCCTAGCAAGGCAGACGTAAGTAGCAACTGTCGATCCCTCACGAGATCAGTTTAGTAAAGATAATGTATGCCAATTACAGATCAACTACCATGACAACAAAGACGGCACCGTCTCGGTGCAGTATCTGCCCACTGCCCCAGGTGAATACCAGGTGTCGGTGCGCTTCGGCGACAAACACATCAAGGGCTCGCCCTATTTCGCCAAGATCACCGGAGAGGGTCGCAAGCGCAACCAGATTTCTGTTGGCTCCTGCTCTGAGGTCACCATGCCTGGCGACATCACGGACGATGATCTGCGCGCCCTCAATGCCTCCATTCAAGCGCCCAGTGGTCTTGAGGAGCCGTGTTTCCTGAAGCGCATGCCTACCGGAAACATTGGTATTTCGTTTACACCCCGTGAGATCGGCGAGCATCTGGTGTCTGTCAAGCGACTGGGAAAGCACATCAACAACTCTCCCTTCAAGGTAACCGTCTGCGAGCGAGAAGTGGGTGACGCCAAGAAGGTGAAGGTAAGCGGCAATGGCCTCAAGGAGGGTCAGACCCACAGCGACAACATCTTCTCTGTGGACACACGCAACGCTGGCTTCGGCGGTCTCTCCGTATCGATTGAGGGCCCCAGCAAAGCTGAGATCCAGTGCACCGACAAGGATGACGGCACACTGAACATCTCGTACAAGCCCACCGAGCCAGGCTACTACATTGTCAATCTGAAGTTTGCAGATCATCACGTGGAGGGTTCTCCCTTCACTGTCAAGGTGGCTGGCGAGGGTAGCAACCGCAAGCGCGAGAAGATTCAGCGGGAGCGTGATGCAGTACCCATCACTGAAATCGGAAGTCAGTGCAAGCTGACTTTCAAAATGCCTGGCATCACATCTTTCGATCTGGCTGCTTGTGTCACCTCGCCCAGCAACGTTACCGAGGACGCCGAGATCCAGGAAGTTGAGGACGGTCTCTACTCGGTGCACTTTGTGCCCAAGGAATTGGGCGTGCACACCGTGTCGGTGCGCTACTCGGAGATGCACATACCCGGCTCGCCCTTCCAATTCACAGTGGGTCCACTGCGCGATTCGGGCAGCCACTTGGTGAAGGCCGGCGGTTCGGGTCTGGAACGTGGTGTTGTCGGTGAGGCAGCCGAATTCAATGTTTGGACCCGTGAGGCTGGAGGCGGCTCACTAGCCATTTCGGTGGAGGGCCCCAGCAAGGCTGATATTGAGTTCAAGGATCGCAAGGACGGCAGCTGTGATGTCTCCTACAAAGTGACTGAGCCAGGAGAGTACCGCGTCGGTCTGAAGTTCAACGATCGCCATATCCCAGACTCGCCCTTCAAGGTTTACGTGTCGCCCGATGCTGGTGATGCCCACAAGCTGGAGGTGCAGCAGTTCCCCCAGGGTAACATTCAGGCCGATGCGCCCTACCAGTTTATGGTGCGCAAAAATGGCGCAAAGGGTGAGCTTGATGCCAAGATCGTTGCACCATCCGGCACCGATGATGATTGCTTCATCCAGGTGATTGACGGTGAAATGTATTCGGTACGTTTCTACCCGCGCGAGAATGGCATCCATGCTATTCACGTCAAGTTCAACGGCGTGCACATACCCGATTCGCCATTCAGAATCAAGGTCGGCAAGGATGTAGCTGATCCGGCTGCAGTGCATGCCAGCGGAAGTGGCTTGGACGATGTGAAGACTGGACACAAGGCCGACTTCATAATCAACACCTGCAACGCTGGCGTTGGCACTCTCGCCGTTTCCATCGATGGTCCCTCGAAGGTTGCCATGGATTGCACAGAAGTCGAGGAGGGCTACAAGGTGCGCTACACACCGCTGCTCCCTGGTGAACACTACATCACGGTTAAATACAATAACATGCACATCGTGGGATCACCCTTCCGTGTGCACGCCAGCGGTGACAAACTGGCTGATGAGGGCGCACAGGAGACATCCACAGTAATTGTGGAGACGGTCCAGAAGGTAGCCAAGGGAGGCAAGAACACTGGTGTGCATCTGCCCAACTTTAAGTCCGACGCCAACAAGGTAGTCTCCAAGGGAATGGGCCTTAAGAAGGCCTACATTGGCAAACAGAACCAGTTCAGCATCTGTGCAACAGATGCAGGTGAGTAGAGACGAATTAACAGATCAGTTAGCAGATTGATAGCTTTATTTATATTGTATTCTCAGGTAACAACATCCTCTACGTGGGCATGTACGGGCCAAAGGGACCTTGTGAGGAGTTCCATGTCAAGCATGCTGGACACAACAACTACAATGTTCAGTATCTGGTCCGCGATCGCGGCCAGTACGTGCTCCTAATCAAATGGGGCGAAGAGCATATACCCGGCTCCCCATTCCAGATCGATGTTTAGGCTAATGCCGCACAATCATACATATATTCACATACATATACCCGAATATGGGCGCCTTATTGTGAACCAAACCAACGTATGTTCCGAGGTCAAATTTGTGTGTTTTGCTTCATGATTGTCTTTGTTTAATTTTAATTTTATCAATATAATAAGTGACTATTATTTTTTGTTATTTGTACATAAAAAAAAAAAACAAAGTGTTTTCCACTTGAAAAAGTTTGTGCGCCATTTTCACATATTTAATTAATTTGTTTCTGTGTGAATACTTAAACTAAAACATTTGATTTTCATAATCGAGATAAAACAAAAGAAACGTCAAAAAGTATGCGAAAAATCTCTTAAATAATTATTTAATACTTAAGTCAACATTTATGAAAATGATTATTATGACTATACCGTATTATGTTTTTTATTATCACTATCGATATGTAATTTACGTAAACTCAAATAAAGAAATAAAAAAAATACCCTTCTTTAACTTAACCATCAAGGCGATTCTTCAATATGCCGATCATGTTGAACGTAGGGCTATGGCTATATGTAACTATTTTATAGTTGTATAGTTTGCCTATACTGATTTTTCATTGTTGATCAATACTTGTTTCATTTGCATAGTGCATATAACATCATAAATTCTCCTCATTGCCTCTATAAGCAGATCAGCGTCCAAGGTATTCAACTCGTTCGCAATGAAATAACCAAATTGTTCATTGGATAGTTCGGTATAGTCTTGATTATTATATTTGTCAATTAATGCCACCGAATTTGCAGGCTGCTGAGCATTAGTCGTATCTGTGGATTGTTCATTAAGTGACATATCCGAAGATGGTGATGAAGGCAAGCGTTCATAAAAATGTAAATAGTTTTCAGAATCTTCATCTTCATCTACATCAATTAAATTGAGAGTTTCACCTAGAAGTGAAATATTCGTTTAATGAGTTATTTTATGATCTACAAACTAAACATACTTAAATTATCTTCCGACTCGATTGTAGATTTTGTTTTATAGTTATATTCCATTATGGCAACCATTTTATTATAATTAGCCCACCTGATAGGGTAATGGTTTTGGTTTCTAATGCTAAAAGATTCATTATTTTAGTTTAAGACTTTAAAAAAGACGTGAATTATTACAAACTTTAAATATTTGCGTTTTAAAGATTCCATTTTCGCCTTAATACTAGCAGCTGACATGACAATTCCATGATTAAGTAATTCAGTTTCCAAGTGGTGATAAACTTCAGATCGCGTTTTTCTGATATTAAACACTTCTAAATTGCGGTACCAGATTTTAAGAAATATGTTCTCATCGAACGCTGTCCAGGACTTTCGTTTTTCGCACACTGAAATATGGCTCTTTTTAGATATACCTGAATACAGTTAACAGTATTTTCGGCAAGCACTTACTCTTTTAATTAAATCAATTTCAACTTGTTGAATTCCTATTTACCGCGAAACACATTATGGCACTTAGAGCTGGAACAACATCGATTTAACATCGATGATTCAGTGGATGAAAACATCGATATTTTCATCTTCAATGATCGTGTAAATTTATCGGTCTTAGAAGTTTGTTTCGCTGCCTAATAAGAAAAATTTTAAAACATACTGAAAATATAGCAATTGCACAGAAATATCAAACCAATACATTTTGTGGTTCCGCATTTGTGTATCAAATGAATGTAGTAAATAAAAAATATATAATTAATTATGGCCAACGCATTTTGTCTTTATTACGTATTTTAAGTAGGCAAATAAAAAGTTTTATACATTTTTATGTAATCTTAAGACTTGTTCCTTATCATGAGTATATTATAATATTTAAATAATACCGTTAACTTTTCTGGAAATAAGAAATCTTTGACATTGTCGGTAGGTATCACGAATTACGAGTATGATTTATTTTTTAATTTTTTGATGAAATCCCTTGCTTGCTTATCACCTTGCCGACACTCCAAGGCTCCTAAGGCCAAAGAATCTGGAAAAATAGTATATATATTAATTATACATATATACATATTCGTTTACAAGAACATTTAGTATTAAAATTTACCTGTATATTCCGGTCTTGAAAGATTCATTGTAACTTGTTCGCCTTCAGAAGCTAGGAGATCAGCGAACGTTATATAGCATTCAGCAATGTACTGACTTGTCATTCCAAATAAGTCTTTGTCCTTAACACTGAATAAAATCAGACTATCCTCCTTTGATCGTTGCTCAACACTTAAATTACTAAGAAATAACGAAAGTATTTAGAACCATATATAATTTATAAATTTATCGCAATACTTACAAAGAAAATTGTTCATCGTAGAGTGGAAAACAGTTTTTATTATGAACCGCTGTTTTCACTGGTGTAAAACCGTTGAATCGGCTTGTAGGCATCATATAAACTTTTACAAATGAATCGCACGTTCCATTTGTATCCATAGGAACCAAATTACGACCGTTCAATATTTGTAGCTAACATAAAAGAATTACAAGTTAAATGTATATCTTCTGTCTGTGTCAACGACAATTTCACTTCTTACCAATAACTTAGATTCTGTAAATTGAGCACTTATGGTCAATTGACCAAAATTTGCTTTAGTTTGTTCCTTTTGATATTGCAAGCGCTCGAGGTAATAATGATGAATAAGCTCAGCAGTTTCAAGGCCATGAAGATCTAATAGGCTTTCTATTTCTTGTAATATTTTGTTATCAGAAGTAACACCTTCACCCATTTTAAAACAAGTTATAAGAGTGTGAAGAGTATCTCTTAAATTTTTGAAGAAAGCTGGCGGCCGTCGTTTCTAAAAATGAATAAAGGTTTTAAATAATGATAACTTACTCACTTAAATATACTAACTTGCAGATTCGAATGAACGAGGTCATAAATTATTACAGATAGCTCTTCCCAAATGCCGTCCAAAATTCTACCGAAATTAATTTCGTTTAGAGAGTCATATAATGTCGCCAATGATCCTTCTAAGTATGCCATTAGCCTTTCCATAGAATTGGAATCCTTGTGCAGAACCTCAGCACCTTCGGTAAGAAATCGTCTGATTGGTGGAGACATTTTTTGAGCAACATGCTCTATTAACTCTACAATTTGATTGCGTTGTGTGTCAAGTGCATTGTCAATCACGGCCTTAATAGTGTTTGCACAACGTTCAGCCTCAAGATTTGTTCTAAATTCTCCCAAACGACCAATAACGTCGTCAGTTCCGAGCTCCTAAAATGACAAATAAAAGTTGAATTGCATTTTTTTGACAATGTTAGAGTTGTATATTAAATATCAAACCTTTATAAAGGAAGGCAAGCTCTGGCGAATATAATCCATGTTGTTAATAGCCAGACACCATTCCTCTGATAAAACTGTATAAAAATATAATGTTGGTTATTATACTTTTTTTTTCAAAACGTTTTTATACTGACCAAAAATCTCGTCATCCTTGTTAAGTTTCGTAAAGCTCTCTACACGTCGTGACATGCGCTGTGCATAAAAAACGCAACATCTGCATATATCCTATTGGAATATAATATTCATAAAGATGTTTTCAAAAAAGTTTAGGAGATAATAACTAATTTATCTTACATTAACAATTTTAGCTACAAATGTGTATGATCCTTCTATTTCCGGCCAGTCCAACTGTTGCCAAAATATTTTGATCTGGTAAAAAATTGCTAACGTGTCCACCGCTGATGAGCTATATTTGACCGTTTCATCAACAGCCTTAAGTTGATCCAAATCTATGGCTTTTTGAATGCGATTCAGGGCTTTAATAACCGAAATATCCAGCCAGTGCGTAACACCCCTTTCAAACCACTGGTAAAAGTCGTTCATGCGTAATTTGCTGTTGGGGCACAGAGATCGGCCTGAAAGTTAAAAGTATTGAAATTATATTTGCACCGATATTTTAAAAACTATTTTACCTAGAATATTGTATCGTTTGATAACCAAGTAAACTTCAAATAAGGTAGTTCCCATGTTTACGTTATCAATATTAGGTAAATATTCAAACTGATCATCCGGCACATCGAGCATTTTTATGTTAGAACACACGCCTTTTACGATTCCTTGAGAAATTTCCATTAAATTTGAATCATAAAACTGAAACAGGGCTGTTGAGTAATTAAAACGAATTTTTCTGAAATATAAATAAAAATAATTATTATTGCAGCGGAAATTGTTTATAATGTTTATACTTACTGATAAAATAACTTATCAAAGTATTCCATTGCACGTTGTAAATCAGATCGAACCATTTGTATTATCATTATAACATATTGAAGTTTATCTTCATCGCTCTCTTGATTTTTTGTCTGTTTACTTCCTTCGATGACGTACTCAAACCATTCCTTCGCGCCAGTATTAAGAGCCTGAACAAGTACCGTATCAATATTGCGTGGTTCCGAGTCCGAATCGCTGTTGTCTATCCAACCATAGACTGTTGTAGGAAATAATTCGACTGTTTCGGGAACTTCCAAGGTTTTTAATTTTGCCAGAATGTCCAAAACATCATTCAGAGACTTGAGAATTTTATTGTCACTGGTACTTTTAGAACGTAGATTTCGTAGTAGTGTAAAACAAGATGGCAACAACCGTTTTGTACCATCCCAAAATGTTTTCACCTCTTCGGAATCATTTTGTAGACAGTTTATTGTCGGAACCAACACATCGACAATGGAATTAAAGAGTGCGAAACTAAGTTTATGCGTCTCATGCACCGTGCAATACGCATGCCATTGACTTAGTGCACAATCAAAGGGCGAGAGTCCACTTTGAACTGCATGTTGAGTTCGAATAGTCTCAGCTAGTGCGCCAAATTTTCCATTCCACCAAAAATTGGCAACATTCGAAGACTCTAATTCATCAAGAAGCAAAAGTTTCAGCAGATGCTTGTGTTCTTGTCCTGCGACAATTTTGTTCTTCTCAGCACTTAAGGAAATACTAACTAGCACAGATCCACGACTTTTGGTTTTGCTTCCTTTTTCCAGGTTGTACCAATTGGTAAGTCCAGTAGCTGGAATAGACTATTCAAATATTTAATTATATCACAGAGTTAAGACATAGCGAAGAAAAAATCTTTTCAAAGTGTATGGTAAATGTATGTACACAATATTTATGTTTTAACAAATGTAAACCTAATATTAACCATCCTGGACCTGGCATCTTCAAGATTATAAAAGAACTCAATTTTCAGCATGTTGTATACTTTACCGCAATAAAATAACTTAATAATCTGATTCAAGAATTGTTTACTGTATGTTAGATAAACAAATAATAAACAAACTTTTTTCGCGAAACACTTTAAAATTGTCTGTACAGAAAAACATTCTACATATGTATACCATTTCCAGTATGAGGCCAAGGAAGAACGAAACTGCTTTTAAACTACTCATGTAAACTTTTAAATGAGATTAATGTCTTACCTTCAGTGTTATCATAGCTCGTCCAATCAATTCATTATCATGTTTTCCTGATGAGGCAGTAACGGCAATTTCTTTCATAAATTTACTGAGACCTTTTACTCCTTTGATATACGAAACTTTGTTAAACTTTTCCTTGATAGTCTCTGCTGCATCAAAATCCCTAAAATGAGTAAATTAATATAGTAAACATACATTTTAATCAGGTCTGTTGCTACACAGTGACTTACCAAACTTCAATAACTAAAACTTCTTCACGTGGACCTTCATTTATTGGTCTGTAAACAAGATAATGTATGTATACTATAGTAATACTAGGTACACTTTTGGAATTTCTGTCGAAACTTACAATGAAAAGTGTTCCTCCCATATCGGATTCAAAGTGGATGGTTTTACAGATGAGTTATAACGATGAGAGTTGTTCGATTCCAAGTACAGAGTTACAAATGGATCAGACAAACCATTAGAGTCCTTTGAACATAGGTTTTCCGCTTTTAATATTTCAACATTTAATCTCAGCTTGGGTGGCTCTTTCTTCTTGGCAATTTCGGATATTTCCTCATGTGTTGAGTTTGGTATTTTAAATACTTCTTGAACAAAATCAACTAGTTTGCTCGTACAAACGTCATTGTTCTCACAACCAATATTATTGTAAATTTCAAAAAGAATTTCTTCATATAAGTCTTCAGTCTGCAAAGAATAAACATAGAATATCGTTGTAATCAAACAGTTTTGCAGAACGGAGCTAATTATTTTAAGATGTATGTATACAGGGTAAACAAACGGTACACTGTTTAATACTTTTCGGTCGATTAAAAACTGGAGCACTTCGTTATACAATTTCTGAAGACACACTGTTTCCTATTCAACATACTTACAGTCATTAATTGGCACACAGTCTTGGCGTGAAAATCTAATAAATGCCTGTGAACACCACGAAAATGCTGGCTGGATATGTTTCCATTTTTGTTAAGAATTCGATTGCGTCTCTCCGCAGTTTCGTTTAGCGAAAGCGTGGATAACACCTTTTTCATACGACATGCATCCGAACCAGTACGATTTAAACTTAAAGACTTCACTTTTTTATCCGACGAATTTCGCGAATTGAAATTTGACAGTACGCGAGGTAACGACAAATAACTCATGTTCACTAAACTTAATAGAAAGCCCTATTCTTTAACTTGATTATATGAAAAGAGAAAAAAAAAAAGAGTCTTGCCGTTTTTCTGAATGTATAATATTTACATTCGGCAAAATCTGAGAATGTTTTATTAATAATAAATTATATATTTATATAAGGTATATGAAATATACATATGAAATGCGAATATGCAACGCTAGAAGAACTGCCCCTAACAATGTCAATGCTGAGCACTTCAAAACTAAACAATACACGACGTCTATAAGTATATCGTTGACCGTGAGGTGATTTGGGTTGTGTATGAACACAATTCGCTTTCGATACTTTTTCTTGGGCGTTTTTAACATCTCACTAGATAAAGAGCAAAGCGTTTTTCATGTAGAGTTTCGCTCTGAGTAAATAATCTATTTTTGGAAAAGCTCAATGATAATGTAAAATTTCATACTATAAAGTACTGAAAAAAAGCTATTTCGAATAAGCAAAATAAGTGCTTTTTGTGTCTACAATATGTATGGACCCAAGCATACACTACTACATATGTATATTTTCGATACAGACTCTCAAACAATTGTTTAGACTACCAAGAAGCTTGCATATCCAAATTGTTTGTTCACTTTTCGTTCTAATTGCTTTTAATTTTATCTTAAAACAAAAAGGACAAGAAATTCAAAGTTTCCACAGGTGTACGATTACTCTCGGAACATACTTCCACACTACATGCTATTTAATTGTGTGGAGATTTTGTTATAATCTTGTTATAAATGATGCATGAATTTTCGAATAAAAAATTGAATTCTGTACATGAAGTTTATAATTTACTTACATTTGTACAAATTGCGTGTGTTTTAAAAACTGTTTCTTTTAGGTTATCAAAGGTTGGAACACTTTCTACACTTCTTCTTTCGATTTCAACACAGCTCTCGTCAGATTTTGATCCCGTATCCAATCCACTATCTGTGAAAGATCCATCCTCAGGTTTTTCAAATGAACTTTCTTTTTCTTCGTCCTCTTCATGAAATGGAGCCAAAGCGGTTTTAAAAACATGTTCATCAAGCTGTGATTTTTGTCGCAACAAAGACCCGAAATTTTCAAAGAAACCACCATCTGCATCCTGGAGCCTGCAGAGAGAGAAATGTTACAATTACAAATGTTTCAAAGTATAGTACAATTAAAAAATCATAGTAAATGCGGGCTCTTGACAAAATCAATTTGGGCTTTTTAGCTGTAAACAGTTGATTACAACAAACTTAAAACGGAAAGCCAAATTATATTCGGTAAAGGTTAAATAGCTGCCTACATCTCCGATTTTGTTAAAATTTTTTTCACTGATAGGGCTATATTTATCATGAATTTAGGTGAAAAAAATTATTTGGCGGTCGCTTCTAGTTTTTTTTTAATTGAATTTTGAAAATAATTAAATTTACATGTATTTTGTTGTTGGCTAATTCTCAGTAAAACGTCAGAAAAAATTTTAACAAAATCGGAGATGTAGGCAGCTATTTAACCTTTACCTTATATTCTCTTTTCTTTTTCTCTCATTTCGATATTAAACACTTTAAAACTTAAACAATTTATAAAGCAATAAGTCTGATAAACAGTTACAAAATAATTTTCACAAACACCCACAGTCTATATACACACACATATACACATGTATTTATGGTTTTACCTGCTTCCACTACAGAGTGTTAAGTGCGCACACTGTTGTCTTATATTCTTTATTCTATCGGAAAACTTCATTTGGAATTATACAAGTTCAAAAGTGATGACAAGACTTCATTTATAAAATATTTTATTCATCAAACAAGAATTACTTAATCGATTTCTTGAAATAATACACATTATTAGACTTTGAAGAGGGAAAACTAACAACTCTTGACACGGCTATTGTGAACTGTTTCATTGTGGAACTTCTTTCGTTGGCAGTCAAATATTTTCCGGTGTGTGTGTAAGTATGTGTGTTACCAAACACATACTTGTGCTACCAACTACAAACGTCTGCATGTATGCATGTATATGTTTATGAATGCACCTTTTTATGTATACGGACTTCACGGTTCCGTGACTTTGAATTTATACACTGAACTCAAAATTGACCCACACCATACATATGCATATACATATGTTTGTATGCATGCATGTGTATGTTGAATGAACGTATTTTTGTAGCTCCACTCTTGTAAGCGCGTATTTACACGCAAACATACATAAACAAATGCGTGCAGACGACATGTATTACAGTTAAGCACTGAATCGGTGAAATCTGTTATACACATGACACTCATCTAATGGAAGTGTTATATGTATAACTTAAGTGTTTTCTACACCGATAGTTTCTGACCCAGGGTTTTTTTTTTAATTGAGTTGTTTACCAAATACATGTATATATTTATGCATGCTTTTATATTTTAATCATCATATTCAATTTGTATTATGCTATTTTTTCACTAACTAAATTGTAGGCGACAATTGCACGTTAAAGAAAAAGTGAGAAGAGCTTGAGGTATTTTAACTTTGTTTATTATTAAGCTTGTTTGTTCCGAATCGTAGTACCAATGTTAAAAAGTTTTTAATCGCATAATTATAGATAAGAGGAATTAAAAACCACGAGCTTAAGAGATATAAACGCAAACATTAGATATACATAAAAAACAAGTCAAAATATATAAATTTAGTAAAATACGGGTGCCATATAAAAAGCGTACATTCGTATAGATTATAATCTATATTTTATCAGTCTTCAAATAATAAAAACAAAAGTGGACCACAATCATATAGTTTAAAAGACTTTAAGGCATACAACATGTAAGCCTGTGTATGTGTATAAATATGTTCGTAGAAGTGGCAACATTTTTGAGCCAAGAAAAGCCAATTTTGATTTAACAAAATGTTTAATTGTATGACTGTATGTACACAATGCCAAAAAGCCAGATAGAACAGTATTTTCGAATTTGTGCCGCGGTTAAATATTGTTAAAGGCTAGATTTGACGGGAAAAAGGCTGAGTGGGCAGCAATGAAACTGGCTTAACCATATTCGAGTTCAGCATCCAAAAATACAGGTAATGAAAGTACAAAAAAAATCTGCACTAAAATTATTGCAGGGCAGTGTTATCTTAGTTGATAACAATAAAACAAATTTTGATAAGCTTTGAACTACATAACATTTATTTACTTTTATATATGTACAGTAAATATGTACGTGTATATGTTTTAATTTTCTGCTGTGTTCATCCAACAGAAATTCGCAGTTTATTATCGAAAAATTCATTGTGATAATAAGTTACAAATTTTAAATTGTGCACACCCCTATCGTTTAATCGGTACGTTGATGATTCATCAATAGTTTCTTACATCCCTAGTTGATCCATGTGGTTATTTGTACATACATACTTTGGGAATACCGCTGTATACGAAATTGTGCTGCTTAAACCTATCGTTGATTTCACATCAAAACCGGAACGAGAAAAGCTCTTTTTGTAAAGCCATATATATTAAAATATATTCCCGTTTAAATATACATATACGCACTCATGTTTTTATGTACATACATATGCATGTATGTGCGTGCGTGTAGAAATAATGTGTCATAGTTTGATGCACAGTTTTAAAATGTTCACGATAGTTGTATGTACATACAACTTTTATAGGTTTACACATGTTGAGTAGGCTAAAATACATTGTGTGAACGTGAATCACGCATACATATTTACATCCGTACGTATATGGATAGATATTACGATCATGTTTGCAATGAATATAAAAAGGTTAAATGTGTTGCAACCAACTTACTGTTGCTCATGCTCTGTTTTAGGGTTCGTTTTGATCTCCTGTATTTTATTATAAAAGCCTTTCCACATTTGTTCCTCATCCATTTTAAAATTTGTGTTGATAACCGGTGTGAAAAAAAAATGAACGAACACCTGATCGAAGGCGCAGCTGAGAACGGACTGAAGAGAAATCTCCGTCTATCAAGACCGCATTAGAAAAGTATGACGCTTCTGCCATATACGTATTTTCACACTCAGTTAGGGTATATGTATAAAGCTTATGACACATGCTTACTTGTTCGCTGGATGAGGGAGATTGTAAATCCGAATATTACTAAAGCATCTACATTTGTCATCACCCTTGAGTAACAAAACAAATTACTGCACTTTGAGAAAGTGTTTTGCTAAAATATTAAAAAAGAGATCAAAATTATTTTGTTAGAGATCTAAGCTACCCATTTTTAATAGAAGTGTTGGAATGCAGTCAATTCGAAAAATTACCATTGAAAAAGGAAGGAATTTGAGGACAAAGACATATAATTGTATAAATCATTAAGAGCTGTGCTGAAAGTTATAGCATTCTCTAGTCTCTAGATGATCCATGGACAAATTTATCATAGCAAAAGTTCAACTAATAGTGAAGATATGGATTATCCTTAAGAAATGAAAGCAGAAGATGTGGATTATCCTAGAGATGGAAGGTGTCTTCCCCAATAGTGCACAACATTGTTGTTCCTGGATTTTACTTTACCTGCACTCTTCTTTTATTTTTGTATATAAATCAGCTTTAGATCTCTCTTCCAATGAGGACCGATAGGTTTGATATATTCTTGTCATCCATGATCAGTTAATGTATTCATCTGAAAATACTCCAATTAGAATTTGCAGGCCCCATAAGTTATCCACAATTTCCATCTATCAGTGACCTTAGAGTAATTTCTCTTTTTGGATCCAAACGATTAACACTTAAAATGGATTTAAGCATCACAATTACATATGCTGTCACCTATGATGTCTGTAATTTACAAAATAAAAACAAAATTAACAAGAAATAAAAATTACATCAAAAATACTTTCAACATGCATTTGTTACTTTTTACTTTTCGATAATATTTTACTGTTGAAATCCATCGATTCTATCGATAGTTCCATCGATTGTTAGATCAAATTCAACAAACATTAGTTTGTCGTTAAAATTCAATTCAGGTTTATGTACTAACAAATAAATAAATTATTCATGTTAAAAATATTTTTATTTATCTATCAAAAATAGTACATTGCTCGTTATGAACAAAATTGTTCACACGCACGACACTGTGAAGTATATGTACGTACGAACCACTACAACCGTAAATAAATAAAATTGATGATGACAAAAAACACTGACGTTTGAGATAAAGCTACGAACACAATTTTCTTTAAAGACTGCTTTCTTGTGATGAAAAACAGACAAGCAGTGCTATAGAAAGATATCAAGTTTTAATGTTTCCATCTTTACATTAAAGATAATAATGAAATGTTTTTTTTATCCAAAACAACAGATAAGTCTGCTAACGTATCTATTTGAAACACCTTGTAAAGTACACAAAGATATTATCAAGATATTATCTACAAACAAATTATTATTGTCGACGAATCTTGGATTTATGCTTAAGATCCAGAAACAACCAATCAATCATGTGAATATCATTCAAAAGGTGAGGCCAACCCGAAGAAGGCCCCGCCAAAGTCTGTATAAGTTAAAACACACTATTTGCCAAGATTTTTCAAATTTATTTCGCTTCTATGTACAATCATGTCATCCTTACAGGTCAAACTCGAAATAAGTTTCTTATTTTTGCGATAGAGAAGGCCGGCAAAATGTATTTAATTAATGAAATTTATGCACTATACATTTCATTTCAAAATTATAAACCACTTTGCCGTAGGCAGTAATACTTACTTATCATTCTTAAGGCTCCCCGCATCTATTACCTACTTGAAACATAAATGATCAAAAATAAAGATGATTTGTAAAATTTAAGTGTTTAGATTTGTTTTCATGGGTATACTTTTAAAAAATGTAAGTATGTAGCTGAATAATAGTTTATGTGTTTATGAACCAAATAAGTGCACTACCACTTGAAAAATTGTATTGTAAAATTAATTGAAAATCATTTTACAACTTTTAAATAAACATATGTTTGCTAAATATGTATTAATGTTTGTTTTAGGCTTTACTTATAAAACACTGATATTTTTTTGAAACATTTTGCGGAATTAAGAACAGTGGTCAATTTATTACAAGACAACAATCTACCACATGTTTCTTAGATACACATACATACATTAATATCAGTGCTTTTAAGATTGAGGCAACAATAATGGGTGTATAATGAAACTGGCAACTTTAATTATTTCACATTCTAAGTTTACACTTTTAAATTTAAATATTAACAGTGCAGCTACAAGGAATGAATAAAGTAAGCCCTTGATCTAAAATTGTGTACAAATCGATCCAATAATAGAATGAGCCGTTCAATCGTCATAGTATAAATATAATAAATTACATTAAAATTTTATTATATTATTGTAGTTTATCCTAATAACCGGTTGTTGGCTTTTTATTTTCAGCTTAATCCTATACTTCTAATTTACTGCATTAACACACAATAGCTTAGAAAATCTTAATCAGCGATGCTTACGTGCACACAGGCGTGAGGATTGTATGTGACGTCGATATACTTAGAACGTCGTTAAGTTACTTATTTTTACCGCGGCTCAGTCACAAATAGTCATTGTTTCGCATTCTTTCATTTTCATTAGTCTGCAACACAAAATGGATTGTTAATCAAATAACTTCTTTTCAAGGGTTAATGCATACTTTTGGCAAATCCTTTGATGATGACAATCCGGGTCGAAAACGCACATCGTTTTTGATTTGTTCTGTACTGAAGTCACGTTTATTTAACCTTGGTTTGGTTGTAGAGTTACTGTGTTGGTGATCATCCTTTCGACTGTTGTAGCTATGACGGCTTCCGAAATGATTTTCCCTGTCACTTTGTAGATTTTCTCTATCATTGCAAATTGCTCGCGGACCATCAAATCCCCGCCGATATTCACCATGATAGTTTCCACCTGAACCTAAGCCACTTTTATGAACTGCAGAGTTACGTTCACGGAAATTATTTCCACCGCCAAAGAAATTCTTTTGGGGCATACTGTTCAAACTCGATCTGTCACGCAAATCTCGTTCTCGGTCGCGGTCGTCGTTTTGACGTATAAAATGTCTATTATTGTTGGATAGTTGCGTTTGGTTTGCGATATCAGCACCGGGATGAATCGTTGGTCGTTTTGACGATACCTCTTCTTCTTGTTTCTTTTCATAGTGGGAAAAGTCATCGAAAATGGATGTTGAATGCTGGTAGGCGTGCAATATTTGTAATACTTCGATGCCTTTTGTGTTCGGTATTTCCTGCGTATCTCTTGAATTTGTCACTGATTTATTGTCATTATTTTCAAGCCGGATGTGTCGAAGCTCTCCATTGGGCACATCTTTAACATATATCCATTTTACTTTAAACTTTCCCTTCCATTTATCTTGAGACCAAACGCTAGATACTGAGTTATAATCCACAGATGTCATCATTTGCGCCATGCCACAGAAATGTCTTGAACCATTGACCGAAAAGAAAAGCAAAATATTACCGCCTTCTTTGTATCGCTCCTTAAAAGCATCGTCCAAGCGTTTATTTCCATGATCTGTTGAACACCAGATCTCATATTTTATGCTTCGATGGATGTCATCCTCAGAATACGATTTTATAACGAAAAACCTAAAAAAAACAATTCATTTAATAAGAATCACAGTCAATAAGAAAATCATTCATTCAGCTACCGTGCTTTTGCTGCTTTCTCCAAATCTATTTCTGTGGGATTGTAATTGTTCTTGTCCTTTAACTCATCTAATAAAACTTGGGGATCGGGCGTCACTTCTTCAGTTGTAGATGTATTATTTAAAACTCGAACATTATTTTCGTCTCGACAGTCATGCTTAATATTTTTGTCGTAGTCGTTGCGTGGTGGTCCAGCGTAATTACTACGATCCACCCTACGATCGTTGTACCGAATCGGAGTAGTATTAGGTATAACTCTTCGGATGGGTTGCACAGAAGAAGCTACGCTTGGCTGGCGTGCTTCTTGTTGAATTACTGGCGGCTGCTGTACACTCCAATTTTGTCGAGGTTGATTATTAGCAGATGGCTTTGAATTATTCAAATTGTTATTTTTGTTAGCTAATCCGTGACCATCATCCTTTTCAGTTCGTTTTCCTTGGGATGGGCATGGCTCATCGTTTGTCGTTGCAGTATAAAACGGTTCCGTACTGGCCAAATCAATTGGTAAAGGCGGGGATGGTACAAGCGGTGGATTACTATTGGGCATATCCCATACATTAACATCTAAATTATGTTTTCCCGGCACCATAGGTGGCGGGGGCATACCGGGTCCTTTTTTCTTATGGCTGGAAGTTGTAAATGTTGTCTGTGTATAAAACATAGATTTCAGATAATTATAATAATTGAAATAATGCTGAATATTTTAAAACATACTTTTGAAGTCAGTTTAGCGGGCTGAGAAGCGATTGAAGCCCATGTCGTCTTTTTGGGTGCAACGCTTGCTGCATTTGTCTTAATTTCATTCATAGGTTCACTTGTGCGTTTGTCCAATTTGGATGAGTGCCCATCCGCATTTTGATTTATCTTTAAGAAAATTCCAATTAATTTAGTTGTAAATAGTAACGAAAGAAAATTTCCTTGACGACACTCCGCATATACAGTTTAGATTCATTATTTAGTTTATCTTGACAAATATAAAAGTAAACAAAAGGAACCTACCCTAACTGATGGCGAGGGACTTTCGGCAAAAGGTCGTCTTGAGATCCATGCATTTAAGTGGTGGTCATCTCGCTTTGGATTGTTGTAAGAACTTGTACTTCCATGTTTTTTCTTTGTATCTAAAATAGAAAGGAGATATTAAACTGTTATTAATTTAGAACGAAATTTAATGGCTTAACATAATGCACGAGCAATAGCCATACAATGTTTGTGTCTATTTGAGAAACAACCTTTCACTCGAAACAATTAAAAACGTGACTACATTGACTGTGCAAATAGTTAAATCGTGACTTTGAGAGTTATTGGAGAATCCGAAAGAATCTCCACTATACGAATGTAAAACTAGTATGGAAATAGAGAAATAAAGAATTGTGGTATTCAATATTATAGGACTTCATCCGCGTATGGTAAGTTGAAAAATATTGTGAGAGCTATATCGCTATATTCGTTTCAGGGATTGTAGAGCTGCTTTTCTATCTACTGATATATGCTTTATGATATTTGTCACTTAGTTTAAATTTTTTAATCCAGAACATCTAAAAAATTTTCTCTTACCTAAATTTGTTTTTGGAAAATTTTAAAATTCTTGTTTCAAAATGGAAGAAGAGCTGACTAATGAGTTCGATAATGTCAAAATAGGCATTATTGGTGAATGTGGTCTAGACACACCGATAACTTTAACAGAAAGACAAGAATGCGTTGTTTGTACGCCTTTTGGCAAGCCATCGGACACTATTATTGAAGGATATATTGAGGACGTTAGCTGTTGTCTTATTTCCCGAAATGGACGACTTCATGATATAATGCCGTCTAATATTAATTATAGAGCTAATATTTGGGCCATGCGTAAGCTAGGATGTACTCATATATTAAGTACGGTTACGGTCAGCTCACTGCGTGATAATATGAATTCGGGGGATATTGTTGTGCCACACGATTTAATTGATCACACTACGAAACGAGCTCAAACATTTTACGATGGTGCTGTGGGAAGTCCTTTTGGTGTTTGTCATTTACCAATGTGTCCCGTATTTTGTGAACGGACTCGGGCACTTTTGATAAAGTCGGCTAATCAGCTAGAGTATCGTGTGCATCCTAAAGGTACCGTGATTACGTTAGAAGGACCGCGGTATTCTACTATCGCTGAAAATAATCTGTATCGTCATTGGGGAGCTGACTTAATCAGCATGACTCTTTGTCCTGAGGCAGTGTTAGCTAAGGAATCTGGTATTTTGTGTGCATCCTTAGGTTTCGTGACAAATAAAGAGTGTTGGTGTATGAACCAACCCATTGCAACTACTCACGAAATAATATACACATACAAAAAAGAAGTTGAAAAAATCCAGAAGGTAATAATCAATGCCATTGAACGTATATCCAAAGAGGATTGGGATGAAGATATTTTGAAAGCTAAGGTTCTTATATTTATCTTTATAAACCGTATGCATCGCCTTACTGTTTCTATTTTCTGTTCTAGATCTTGGTGTGCAGTAACTTCTCCAACCGTATTGAATGAACAAGTATTCTTATATCAAATTTTGTGTCATTATATAAAAAAATATATATTTTTTGGACTATTTTTTGTTTTAATTATTGAGTCAACTTTAAATACAATTAAATGAGGCAAAAAACTAAGAAATGTAAGTATAACACATAGAACATATACAACAAAAAGTAAAGTTTGCAGGTGCGGTATGAAAGTCCATAGGCATAAACAGATTAAGTTGCTTTTGTATTTTGGCCAACCTTTTCGACGCAACTTTTTTAAGATACAAGAATATATCTGTAACACATACATACATATAAAGGAAGAAAATTTTGTAATTCCACATCCAAGTTTTCTTATTATACATTATTCTCGTTACAAACCTGTGTTTTTAACAATATTCTTGTAAGTTATTTCTTTACATTAATCACAGTATTTAATTTGTTCAGATGTTTAATTAAAATCGAAGTTCTAACTTTTGCATCTGTTTTTAGGAAAATTAGTTACTATATTTATCATGTACATACCATTATTGTGAGATGTTTTGCGTCCTTTCCCTGTTATATTTGAAGATGAATTATTATTTTCTTTTATATAGAACGGCGGAAATTGGAATTGCATTGAGCTTTGAGTACCTGCTAGAAAATTATTCAAATTTATCGAATCGTTCGTGCTCAAATTAAATAATTTAACACTACCAGAATTATCATCAATGGCCGGAGAAGATAAGTTTTCATAAGAGGCCTCATCAACTTGTTGACTCCATGGTATATTACGCTCCTCAACTGATTTGACTATTGAAATGGTTTTAAGAGCAAGTTATAAAAAATATAAGTAAACAAACATAATCTGATACATATATGTATAAAAATGTATTGTTTCCGGCAAGAATCATAGCAAATACAAGCAGTAATCAAAATAAACACTACTTGCATACATTTATTTTTACTATATTGTGTGTTAATGAGTATATACACATATTAATCACTTCTATACAGTTATAATGGAGTACACAAGCATAGGCGCTTATATATGTACATATATTTAGGTATCTATGTATATTGATTAGCACACATACACATATATATATATGTATGCGAGTTTAAGATTCTTACAAGACGCAGACAATAAAATTATACATGTACCTGCAGTTCCTGATGCCTTCTGAAAATAAGAAAAAGTAATAACTATTATTTAATATTTATGCAAGAAATTGACGAAAAGTATATACAAGTGAAGTCTGCATATCTTTTAAAATGCAATTAAACAAATGTGTGCACACAATTGGCACATATAAATATTTATTTGCTTATGCATATCTTCAATTAATAATGTTAGTATATACATACATATGTACACAAAAAATGCATTTACCTGATCCACGCCTGACATTTGCTGTATAATTCAGCTAACTTTGTGCACTAGCAACAGAAATGAATTTATAAGGCAGCTGTTTGTAAGAAAACTAAAATATACCTTACCAAAAAAATAATAAATTAACACAACGGATGTAAAATTTGCAGTTAAAAACGTTTTAGCTTATAGTATGTATTATCGACATATAGACCTACACTCTTTACACATGAACATGTAAAACACACACATACATTCAAATTCATCGGCAAGTATTAGCAAGTCCGAAGCCGGTATTTTTCACGACGCCGTAATTATGTATGCCGAATAAGGGTTGTCTTTAACAATCGCTACAAGTTCACTTGTAAACAACTGGTTCATTTTAACATTGCCAATTTTCTACTGCCGGGTATCGGGTATATAACAGTCGAGTAATTGTAGTAGTATTTTTTTCATTACAAACGAATTTTACTAATAATTCAACTATAATATTCACTGTAATCTCTCACACAAGTTACTTCCCTTAAAAGCTAGAACAACTTTCTGATAAAGTTCCCGAATAATGTGTTACAATTAGCGAATAGGAAACTAATATAATAAAAAAATTTTTAGAAAAGCAGATCTAGAAAATGGAGATAATATAGTTATGATTGCTTCTCGTATTATTCTAGCCCCATTGCTGTTGCAAGTAAATGTAGCTGTAATAGTTTATATATTTAATAGCTCTCAAGAAACAAGAATAAGTTTCTTGTTATTAAAATTTACTTCTTAGACAGGTTTGTATATTTGACTTAATATATTGTAATAGGTAACTATAAAGATATGTGGTGAGTGGTTCACTTTCAACGTTTCACATCGACGCTGAGTTCAATGTTAGCGCTTGAACAAATTTGTTTCGTGAACTACATGAATTAACTATCGATAATAATTTTTTGGACTATCGTAAAAAGTTTGAATATCGGAGTCAGTTTGCGGCTTTTTGGCAAACGACGCTTTGTGTTAAATTTGTTTGGCTGATTTTAAGTTTAAACTAAATTTTCATAATGGATGTCGGAGATGTGGAATTACCTTATGCGGCTGAGTATGCAAAATCGGGAAGAGCAAATTGTAAAGGGTGCAAGACGGCAATTCCTAAGGATTCTCTACGATTGGCTGCAATGGTTCAGGTGCGTTCAGATCCAAAAAGGATTGCGCGTTAATTATACATTTAATAATTATTAAGTAGACCAATTACTCCTTACTTCAATTTGTGTGAATTCGGTATCTGTTATAAGGCGATGGTTTTATAATTTCGCCATGAGAGGTAACAATGTACATACATATCATACTAATACAAAGTATAGAATTTAACCTGGTAACTTTAAAGTAAAGACTGTTGTCTAAAATTATGAATTAAAATATGCTGTTTTGTTCTTATATTGTATTTTTAACCGGTTTGATCGTATTTGTATCCTGCCGTATTACTATTTGCAGACATATTGATTTAAAGAATGCGATTACCTCTATGCCACTGTCCTTAATTATAAACTTTTAAACCGCAAAATATGATAAATTATTGCTTAATTGTACCAAACAATTATTTGGTTTAATAAAAGGTTAATTAATCATATTATTAGCATTAAATACATAATAAGTATGCAATAACAGTTTTGTATTATTGGTTATAGTCACCTTTTCATGATGGAAAAGTGCCCAACTGGTTTCACAAGAGTTGTTTTTTCAAAAAACAAAAGCCGGCATCTGTTGGGGATATTAAAAACTATGAAAATTTAAGGTTCGCCGATCAAACAGAGTTATCAGAGCTTGTTGGTAAGTTGTTACTGCTGTCGTTATTGAACAATGAATGAATTTATATTTTTAAACCTATTTAGCATCTGTTAAAGTGACTGTGGAAGCTACGACAGGAAAAAAACGTTCAAAGGGTGACCTAGCGGCAGTAAAAGATTTTGGAATTGAATACGCCAAATCTGGTCGTGCAGCTTGCCGTGGCTGCGAACTAAAGATAAATAAAGATGAGGTTCGAGTATGTAAAACCGTTTACGATACTGAAGTGGGAATGAAGTACGGTGGTCAAAAGTTGTGGCATCATTTGGAGTGTTTTGCCCAAATTCGAAATGATCTTGGATGGCTTGATACCGGTGAAAACCTTCCTGGCTATAAGCAGTTAAAAGCTGAAGAGAAAAATAAAGTCAAACAACTGCTCCCGTTAGTACATAAATTGATCTTAAATAATTCATGCAATTCACATCATAATTTATAAATTTCAGTATCATCAAGTCTGAAGATCTTCCAGTTGCCAAAAAACCAAAGTTGGAGCCGGAGGATGAAGATAGTAAACAATTGGCGAAGACTTTAAAATCTCAGAACGACAAATTGTTTAAGTATCGGGATAACTTAAAACAAGAAATGACAAAACAAAATATGGAAACGCTGTTGAGATATAACAACCAAGAGCCGATAGCTGGAGATTCAGAAAAACTATTGGACCAGACAGCAGATTTATTAACATTTGGTGCCATCCAGTCTTGCCCAGAATGCAAGGGTACTCAGTTTATTTTTAATAAATCTGGTTATTTTTGTAATGGCAGTATATCGGAGTGGACAAAATGTACAACAGTATTAAAGGAGCCCAAACGTTCTGCTTGCAAAATTCCAAGTGACTTGCAGGCTTCGTATCAGTTTTTGAAAAAGTACAAAAATAAACCTGAAACACGTGCTATTCAGTATGTACCCCCAAGCACGGCAACCATTGCAAAGAATATTGCTATCAAGAAGAATCCCGATGAGCTTGATGGGTTAGTAACCATAAATACCAATAATTTTAAAATAGGCTATGATATATTTCGATATATATATTCTTTTTTTTTTTAATTCCCCAATTTCAGTCCTAAAGTAAAACGAGAACGACCACCATTGTACAATTTTAAATTTTCTTCAATTGGCATTAAAGAAGATGAAGATGAAATAAAGAAACGTATTGCAAAATTAGGTGGCAAATATGACTCTAAAATACACGATGATACAATTGCCATAATATCTACGGAAAAAGAAGTTAAGAAGCTCAGTTCCCGAATGAAAAAAGCAAAGGAACTCGGCATACATGTTATCCCAATAAAGTATCTAGAAAGTGTTGAGTCAGACGGCCCCGGTGCACTAAATTACATAAGTAGTCTCACTCTTTGCGACTGGGGAACTGAGCCATCAACGCGAATTCCCCACGAAGAAACCAAAAGTTCCAAGTCCAAATGTATTTACACTAAATCTGTACCAAGTTCAGTGACTCTTAAATTGAAAAATGGACTTGCCGTTGATCCAGACAGTGGCTTGGAAGATATTGCACATGTGTATGTTAAAGGCAAAACTACATATAATAGTGTTCTTGGTTTAACAGATATACAACGCAACAAAAATTCATATTACAAGTTACAGCTACTGGAGGCTGATAATAAAAATAAGTACGTATTCAAAATCTTGGCAATTATACATAAGTTGTTTCAAATCTCTTAATTACTTTATTCTTTTCACTCGATTGTTTAGATTTTGGATTTTCCGATCATGGGGTCGTATAGGTACTACCATTGGAGGCTCAAAGGTTGAGGATTTTCATACAGTTGTCGATGCTATTGACTGTTTTAAGACGGTATATTCAGAAAAAACCGGAAATGAATTTGATAGTGGTCGTGATTTTGTCAAAATGTCGGGCCTCATGTACCCAATCGATGTTCAGTATGAAGATGAGAAGAAATCAGAGGTTGCTGGCGACGATGTTATTGAATCTAAACTGGAACCATCTGTGCAGAGCCTAATTAAACTTATATTCGACGTCGATTCCATGAAGAAAACTATGAAAGAATTCAATATAGATATGGAGAAAATGCCCTTGGGTAAACTTAGCTTGAAACAACTTCAGGCTGCGTACCTTGTTGTTACTGAAATCTATGAGTTGATTCAGAGTAACGCGTCGAATACACGATTTATTGATGCCAGTAATCGCTTTTACACTTTAATTCCGCACAGCTTCGGAGTCCAGGCACCACCTTTGATAAACACAAGTGAGCAAGTTGAAAGCTTACGCCAAATGCTGGACTCATTGTCAGAAATTGAAATTGCATATAACCTGATAAAGAATGAGAATACTGTTGATAACATCAATCCATTGGACAAACATTATGAACAGCTTAAAACAAACCTTACACCTGTTGATAAGAGCAGTGAAGAATTTGAACTTCTCAAGAAATATGTGCAGAACACACATGCATCTACACATAGTTCCTATGAGCTTGAGATAATCGACGTTTTTAAGGTATCTCGTCATGGTGAAGCGCGCCGCTATAAACCATTCAAAAAGCTGCATAATCGTAAATTGCTATGGCACGGTTCGCGTCTTACAAATTTTGTTGGAATATTATCGCACGGCTTGAAAATTGCGCCACCCGAAGCACCACCCACCGGCTATATGTTCGGTAAAGGTATTTATTTTGCAGATATGGTATCCAAATCGGCGAACTATTGCTGCACTAGCATGCAAAACTCTACTGGTCTAATGCTGTTGTCTGAAGTAGCTTTAGGCGATATGATGGAGTGTACCGCAGCTAAATATGTTGAAAAATTACCAAAAGGTAAACATAGTTGTTATGGCAAAGGTCGTACAATGCCAGATCCTAAAGAGTCTTTCATACGGGATGATGGTGTGGAAATACCACTTGGAAACCCCATTACCAATGAAAGTCTTAAGTCATCCTTGTTGTATAATGAGTTTATTGTTTATGATATTGCTCAGGTTAATGTTCAGTATATGTTCCGTCTGGAATTTAAGTACAAATATTAATTCAGCTTGTTACAAAAAAAAAATGTCGAAACAGAATTAATGGATGAAGTGATCGAAGTACCGGTGAATGTTTTAGTCATTCCTATTGTTTTTTATTTATGATGTTGCTCACGAAAATGTTCAATATATGTTCCGTTTTCAATTTAATTATAACGTATAGCTGTTGAAAGAAATAAATGTCAAAAAAAGGTATACCCAGTTCAAATTATATAACAACCAGTTTCAAGCATAAAAAATATTAAATGTTTTTTCAGATATATTTTTGTAATCATGATGAGTCCGTGTTAACTGTCTAGCAAGTAATTTTTTTTTCGATACCAAATAAAAACACCTAATTAACACACTCCTTCTTTTTTGAACCATTGGTCATGGGATTTAATTTTCAGTAAGTCTAGATATTATCGGTTTAAGAGAAATGTGTCCTACTTGTCGGATTAAAAGACAATACGTGTACATAAATTATTTTTATTAAAATAAATAATAAACAATAAATAATACTTTAATAAAAATATATAAATTTAACAACATATGTGTAAACTAAAACAATTATTTTCTCTCTTCATCATAGGCTTGTATCGAGTTCATTATGAATTCATAAATGTCATTTATTTGCTTTTCAAGATTATCTAAAAATAAGAAAATATAATGTTCTTAGTTGGTTTTTTCATTTTCGCAAATGTATTAATCTTACCTTTGTCGGTTTCTACTATTTTGCTGCTCATTCCTTCATCTTCCATACTCGTGTTCATGTTGTCGTTAAATAAGTTCTTTATCTTAGGCAACACCATCAACAGAAAAATAACTCCAATAAATTTAACAATTTTTTTGAATATTAAAAGCTTCAGAAGTAATTTTCCAATTGTGAAAAGACTTATTTTAGATTTCAGTTTTTCCCAAAAGTAATCGTGAGAGTGATAGGGAAGCGGAGGAGCAGGTTTATAGAAAGAAGGTGGTGGGGCGTTATATATTGGTGTCTGTGGAGGACCGTACACAGGAACTGGTGGGGAAGTCGCAGGTGGTAAGTAGCTCAAGTCTTTAGGGGGATTATATTGATAGCCACCTTCACTGATACTAGGACTGAATTGATAACCTCCGTCACTGGCACCTGGTCGAAAGATTTAATAGATAAACCAGTTATTTGAAATGTTTTAAATACTTGAAATCTTTTATATGTTATGACTTTTATTGAATTACTTATTGTTGGTCATTTCTTTTTACGAATTTTTAATTGCCAACTAGGAAACGAATCACTTTGCTATATTTACGCACCAAAGTCACTATTGTGAGAGGTTTGCAAAGCATCCAAGTATGTATCCTGTGCATCGGCGCACATTACCACAAGGCCTCCATATAGAAGTGCAATAACAATACTAGAATACATTTTCGAAAACGACTGTCGGAACCGAGTGTTCAATTGAAACTACTGAACTACTGAAACTGAAATGAATTTTACCGACAGCAACGAATGTATTGAAGTCTCGATAGCGAGAGTTTAAACGGTAAACATATACATACATATGTATATATGACTTGAATATACTTTTAAAAGAAAGAATGTAAGTGTTTCAGACACCGAACTTTACATACCCTAATTTATGTACCTGACTTCGTTATTGTGTGGTAGCTACATTAAATATATTAAGATTATTTTCGTATAAGTAATACGCTTAATCAATCACTATATATAAAGTATAAAAGGTATAAAGGTATAATGTAAATGAATCGTAAAATAAGCTACAATCTTCTTGAAAAAATCAAAATACCCTCAGCAGGTATCTTACAGGTGTTATGCGTACGCACTTAATGCCACTGTTCGGATTAAATTATGTATTCAAAAAGAGTGTTGCTTCCCGCAGACGTGTTCCTCAACGTGTGCTACGTGCGGCAAAACATACATAGGAACATATACATACATACGTACTTTTCTCAGCTTAACTTTCCCTGTCCATTTACAACAATGTATATACTCATTAAAATTCACCTTACATATTAATTACCTACTTAAGCCCTTACGGGACTAGGGCAATCCTAGCGTTCTTCACATACTCAATTTGTTGCTAATAGGTTGCATGTGTAAAGCCAGAAAAAGCTAAACAACTCTCTGATTAAATTAAGATTCAAAAAAAATATATTTAATTTATTAATTGTGACATATAATTAACTATATCTTGCATGCTTCCTATACCGATCTTTATTGGTTGCCAAAAAGAGTTGACAACAGTTGAGGAAAGCTGAAGTCGGGCGTATTCTGCACACAGTACGAAAATTCCATACAATATGAAAGCAATTAACATATATTCACGTTCACATTACATATTTTACTTACAGCGGCGTGCTACTTGGGACCTGTGTGAATTAATAAACTTTTTTATTAAAAATCAATCGTATTGCTATTTACAGTTAAAAAAAAATAGGGAATTCAACCAAAAAGAAAGCTAAAATGAAATTTTAACCAAAATTTCCGGAAACAATCAACTTCATATGGAACTATTAAGGTTGTTGATAAATGCATTAAGTCTTTATTCGATAATGAAACAGGATTTTATTCTATGATTTTACTAAAAGTTAGTTTTGCTTGGTTGTGCGTATTTTTGATTACAACCTTATTTAGGGTACGTTGTTGACCTTTTCCAAGGCAATATCGGAGTATTCCTTAATAAGAGTTGCTATTTGGAAAGCCTGCAATTAGATGTGAAAAAGTGGTTTATTTATGTATCATGGAATATATAAAGTTATTATTACCTGGGATGTACTTAATATAACTTTAGACTGTTTTTTCTCCGTTCCGGTAAATATCATTAATGAGTTCATATTGGGCGAAAAAGATATTAATGACTCGTATTCATGCGAACATAAAATATTCCGCGAACGATGCTCCAAAAGGTGTATACCCCTTTGATTGACTGCTAACCATAGCATTCTTGGCCAATTCGATGTAAATGTTTGCTACAATTTTAAGAATTTACGGTTATTTTATGATACAAGATTACAAATACACGAATCTGTACTGACCATAACATCAAATATTGTTGCACGGTGAAGAGGCCAGCTCTGTATTAAGTTTAGGAATGATTTCTTCGCTTCTATGGCAGGCATTCCTTTGAGACTTTGGTGATGCATAGCAATAGCTTCGTGAGGAATATTGGGTACAAAGCGTGGCGGCAAACAATGGCTAGCGACAGCTTCATAATCTTTAATACTCTTAGAATAATCTCCCAGCTCCAATTGTCCTTGAAGAGCAGTTATCATAATTGCCTCCATTTCAGTAATAGGATAGCGTTCACTTCTCAGATTATGTAATGTTTGATGGTAAAGTAACTCCTTCTCAATTTCATCGCTTAGGTTGATGTAGGAATCACAGAACAAATGCTTTTTAAATAAGAATATATGATTTTGCAGTCTTGCTAAATTAGCCTACAAAGAAAAAGAGAGCGTTTAAAATGTATGCATTATTATCATTATCAATGTTATAAATAACCTGATTTTGGTATTCTTTTTTGGAAACCGTTCGATACCGCTCCCATTTTGCCATTACGTCGCACACTTTCTCTTCCGGTGATAGACTTCTTTCTGTATTTGCCAGCACTTCATACAGTGCGTATCCCCGAGATTTCTCTTGAAGCCCGATGGTCTTCTTTATAATCTCAATCACGTCATTGGCGGTTGAATTTGGCTGGAACTCAAAAGAATAATATTGGCCGTCCATGAAATAGATCTTAGAATAACATGGTCTACGGTTGGTTGTACAGAGTATTTCCTCGCAGCTTGGAGTCCATTGGCGACGTCTAGTTCCTTGAGTTCTAAAGAAACACTATAGGCAGGAAAACCCAGAAATTAGATAATTATGTTTAAAAAGCTATTAATATTACTTACCTTCTCAGCAAATCTTGCATATTTCCCCTCTTCAGTTATGGAGTCACTAGCACATCTCTTTAAATGTGCTAACAAATATTTTCGAATGGCTTTCGTCGTTGGCAATATGACGCTACAAGCAACTGACAATAAGGCCCAATGCCTGATATTTACTCTTGAATTAGCATCTGGATGGTCGGTAGTTTGTTTTATCAACTGAAGATAAAGTTCATTAAGCAATGAGTCCTTTCTCATGCATTTCTCCATTATACACTGAACAATTCGTATATGTTCATCTTCTGCTCGTTTTATTGCTTCGCCTTAAAAAAGATATTTTCAAATTTGAATCATATGTATTTGTATATTTAACATATAAAGTATAGCTTACCAGAAACTCCCAAACCAGAAAACTGCAGAATTGAGTCGAAAATTTGCGTCATTATAGCTTCATCCTGATCGGGAAGTGAACTTAAGCAAAATGGAATCTGTTGTTTACTAAATGCCCAAAATGAATGGGAAAATCCTTTATATGTTTCTCCATGATCTTGTGGACTACTCCTCTGTTCTGCTCGTAACTTTTCAATTCGATGCCGTGATAGACGTCGCAATGTATTCCGTAGAAAACCTCCAGGTTCATTAGGTTTTCGTACAACATTTAAGTCAACCAATTGCCTTCGGCACAAAATAACGTTTTGATAAAGTCTCGTTCGATCTTCAGTCGTTATTCCTTTTCCGCTCTTTGGACAATCAAAGTTGTTTAGCACCCAGCTCGATAGTAATGGATAATAGGAAATTATTAAGGATCCAATTTCATTTTTTTGTTCCGTTTCAAACACAAAACACTTTTGTAAATCTAATAAATGGCCTTCTCTTAAAGCTTTTGGCATTTGATGAGAGTTTCGATTAAGCGATAGTGTAATAAAACTATCGCTTGGATGTATCATAATTGATTCTATATCTACAAACTTAAATTGATAAATGATTAGCTTGTCTTCCGGTTGAATAAACAGAATTCCATCACAATTAATGCCCAAAATAATGTTATTAACATAATTCCAGTACCCCTTGTAAATAACGTTAAACATTGTCGTTCCATAAAGAGGGTATTGCATCACACAACTTAGGTATAAGACTTTGGCAGTTAATTCATTCCTAGACGATCCATACTGTCGATGCGCTTGCGCAAGTATTGGGATCCAAAACTGTTGCTCTCGGGTCTTAGAAATACGATTTGGTAAAAAGCTACTTATGTCACAATAATATTCAGGCTTAGGTTGATTAGAAGGATCTCCCAGTGCCACTTGAG
Source organism: Zaprionus indianus (assembly GCA_018904595.1). Taxonomy (NCBI): domain Eukaryota; kingdom Metazoa; phylum Arthropoda; class Insecta; order Diptera; family Drosophilidae; genus Zaprionus; species Zaprionus indianus. The sequence continues at coordinate 5,239,633 of JAEIHA010000320.1, forward strand.
CTTGTAGGCCGGCAAGTTGAAGTGCAACTTTTTCACTGACAGGGAATTCATCGCACTAAAAAAGAATATAAATATATAACTGAATAATCTTTAGTTTTAATAATTGTATCGTACCTTAACAACACTGTAAACGGCTTGAGCATATAACATTCCTACTTCTACAGGATCCTGAGATAATTCTCTTGTTGGTTTAAAGAGTCGTTTTTTGAACACAAATCGGTTTTCTCCATATGTCGAACCATTCGAAACACGTTTATAGCTAAAACATGAGGTTTGCTTACACTCCCAAGCAGAAATAACATCATATAGGTATTCGAAAGCCTTGATATGCTCTTCCCCATCGGGACGTGATTGAAAAATCGCCCAACCCTCGGTGGAAGCCAAATTCAGTTTGTCAGCAAGTTTTTGTACAGCATCAGTTGCTGTATCGGTCGGATGAACATCAATCGCTTTCGTACGAGAGTCTAAAAAAAAAAATCTACAAACAATGGTGCCAAGTCGACGCATTGCCTGAAGGAAATAAAAAAGTTAGTATTCTAATTTCATATTACAATTACATATTGCAAATTAAAGTGTCTACTGTGATCAATCGATTAAAGAATCCATAATCATCATTATCAATCAATCGCAACAAGTGTGCAAAAAAATATGTATAAAAAATAAACCATGAATAAGCGTAAAGTATTTCAATCATAAAAACATCATATTACTTACAGCAACTTCCACACTTGATGGCGGTTGAAGTCTGGTTGAAACGTTGGTACATTTACAATTATCGAAACACCATTGAGCGTATTGTCTCAATTTTCCTTCGAGGCAGTCCAAATTTGTTTTTAAGAATGATACGTAAAACCTGTAACATATTGTTTAATATTTAAGTAACAGGCAAAACATTAAGTATTAATTATTATTTACCTGAACAACAGTTTGCTCGGTTGGAATGCGACAATAATGAGGCACATTAGAAGCCACAATCGGTCAATCCATTCAGGGTTGGGATTGTTTGTCATTTGTCTTACACATTGAATAAATATTTCGTCTCGTAATTCTTCTCTTTCAATCCCCAAGCCAATAATATATTGAATGCTTTGCAGTTCACGCTCCGCGTTATGGTCTCCGCGCATGTATTTACACAGTTCCTGAAAATTATTCAATTAGAATGGATAATTTCACATTTTTTGATGGGACAACTTTTAACTTACTCGAAATATATTGCAAGATAGTGCAATATTTTCAGGATCATACATATGTATATGAGATGTTGGAATTTTTTCGGACTTTGTAAAAACTACCATTTCATGTTTTGGCGTTATATCAACGACCTTTTTGCCCTTTCTTGTAATTGTAGACATTAAGGTTCCATCCACTAAACGCTCATGTGAATTGAAAAAGTTTTCTGCAAAGTCCAAAATATTGTATGATGAATCATTGCTTGATTCGACTTTGTTCATTTCCTGAAGTTTCTTCTCCACTCTAAATTTGCGTCTTTGCTCTCGATCGTTGTGTAAAACAGTTGCAGTTACAACTGGTGCGCCTTCGTTTCTTTCTTTCTCAATATTTGTTTGTTTTTCGGACTGTGCTTCGTCGGGCTTTTCAATTTTGTGATGTGTTAGTGCTTCATATATAGGTTCGGGATGCACTTTTTGCTTGACCTCGTTATTTACTATAGTTGAAGGTGGTGATAAGGGTGACATGGGCGGGTCTTCTGGTGATGTACTTTCTGGAATAGGTTGGTTATCCTGATCCGAGACGATAGGCTCAGGTTCCTTTTGCGAATAAATCTCGATCTAAGAAAAAAAAATATTCCAATGAAGTTAAGAAGATATACGGGGGTAGGTATTGCATCGTACTTCGTTATCGATATCCAGCACTAAATCTCGCATTTTATCATTGATATCATCAAACAGTGCGTTATGCGTGGTGTTTGCTCCGTCGGTTAAGAATGCAAACAAGTTATCCAAATCAACAGAATCTAAATTTTGTGCATTCTTGTCTTCCGGCGATAGCGGCTCCGAAGCATTTGGTCGCACAACTGTTTTGTTCATTGATGTATTAAGGTGTTCAGCCATGTGCGATAGAGCCGTAATTTCCTGTTGTACCAATCTGTGATAATAGATAATGATTAGCTTTGCATGCAGGGCGCTATAACACAAAATTGACTTACAGTTCGACGTCCTCAATAGAAGGACAATCTTCTTTTGAACTTTCAATCATACTCTTTTCTCTTCTCTTCATTTCTTCATCCACTCGGCGCATCTCACGCAAGGCTGCTGCAACCTACAAAATTCAACATGGGGTAATCACAATATATTATAAATATATAAACTGTTTAATTGCTTACCTCTCTTGCAAACACACCACGAAGTTGACTTTGAATAATAATTACGCTTCGACGTACTTTTAAGAAGTGAATTCTGAGCTTCCATCCTCTATATGCGTGTTGTATAACTAATATGGATTTTCTTATTCGTATATAGTTTTTGCTGTGCCAATAACGTCTCCAGTTTTTCTGTATAATAATAGAGCTCGCACTGGTTTTGTGTTTTCTTACATCCTCTAATGGTTCGTGTGCAGAGCTTCGCAGAAAAATGATTGATTTTCCAATTTGCCATTCCGTTTCAACAACTTTGAGATCCTTTAGTACCAGCATAATATCATTTCGTGAACTTGAGTATGATTTATTATCAACTAAACACTTATATCTCAGCAGAAATTCATCAAAACTCAAATGAATTGGAAAGCCCTCCCGTCGTATTCTTATAATATCCAATATTCCAAGATATTGAAGTTGATCAAGCACGCATGCGTCATTATAATCGTTGGCTTGCTTAAGATAATTCGGTTTTATACATCTAACATACCTATAAGAAATTAAAGAAAATTTTTATTTAGACTATAGAGACAACTACACAATATATTTTAATTACCATAGTTTTGTATTTTGAAGTACGTCAATAAGAGATTGCAGTTGCTGTCGAAAGAGATCACTGACTGTTGATTTAGTTTTGCTTGTTCCACGTTGCACGGTTGACATATTTTGAATTAGATTAGATGACATTGTGTCCTGCAAGTTTAACTTGAAAATTAACAATTTAGAAACAAAAGCAAATCAATTACTTACCTGGTGATTAAAAAGATCACACAAAAACGCATGTTCACTTCGGCTCAATAAATCAAACAGTACATCTTGCTGAACATCCCGATTCTTATCAACAAAACCATCTACTGCATAAATTACTTTTCCCGCATAGTGCCTAATACCGAATTCTGTCTCCCAATGGCGTCGATCCGAACCTTTAATGTACATTGGGTTGAATTCGAATTCTGCATGCAGATTACTTAAGTAAGCGGAATCTGATCCTTTGGGCATATGACATTGTTCCGTAAGTAGTTTGAATATACATCTAGGTGGTTTTTCAATCAATTCGAGACACAATGAATTATCTGTAAACTCCACGTGTGTATAATTTATTTCCTCCTGCTTGTACTGAGTGAGAAGAAGAGAATATGTTTAAAAAGTATATAGGAATGATAATAACCTTTACTTACAATTGATTGTTCTAATGAAAACACGTAATGATTGAAAAATTTGTGCAATTTCTCGTTGGTATAATTTATACAAAGTTGCTCGAACGAATTTGTCGCAAAATTTTCAAAACCGAAAATATCAAGAACTCCCAAGAAAGTTTTACTATCGTTTCCTGGATTTGTGCAGCTGTTGATTTTGTTTACCAGCCAAGTAAAAGTCTTGGCGTATAGAGCTTTTGCCATCGCATGTCGGTTTTCTCTAGCCTAATATCAGAATATATTAAGATAAAGTTTAGAACGTATTCATCAACTTTTATGAATCTTGATGTTACTCACCTCATGCAATTTTAACGGTATCTCCGTTATATTTCCTCGGACGTTTATTTGTCGATGTAAAAGAATCTTTACTAGTTCAGATGTCGTTAGACCCAAAAGATTAGATAATATCTCAACGATATCATTATCAGATTTTGATAAATTGCATCCTTCTCCATCAATATCTATAAATTCAATATTTCCAATCCATAGAATGGAACTTAAGACTCTAAAAATGTTATCAATATCTGATTGCGGAATTTGTAATACTGTAAAAGCCATAGTCAGTTCGTTAAATTTGTTTGATTCAAACGTGGTGTCCGTTACGACATCTGCAGCAGTATTTAAATACTTATAGAACTCAGGCGGCCGTAAGTATAATGTTTCAGCAAATTCCTTGTTCATTTGTCCCTGAGCTACCAACTGATAAAACACATGGTAGTTTCGTTCTCCTGGACTTTGAAATGTTATCCGCGAACGTTCAAGAAGATAATCTTGAATTACACAACCCTTTATACAGTGCTTGTCATCAAAACAAATTTGCATAAATTTTCCAAACCGTGAACTATTATCATTTCGAATTGTTTTCGCATTACCTAGAATAAAATATTATTGATTCTCGATATAAGAAAAGTAAGAAAAGATGTTAACTTATAAATAAACATAATTACCGAAGGCCTCCAAAATTGTATGCGCTTCCAAAATCTGTTCTTGAATCCACGTCGAGACATCGGATGTCACTGCACATAAATATTGTAGAATAAACTTTGTGGACTCTGTTTTTCCAGCACCAGATTCCCCAGATATTAAACATGACTAGAATAGGGATGTGCGAAAACACGTCATTAATATTATATATAATTCCAGTGTATAAGACTGTTTATTCTGCATACCTGGTTTATTTTATCGTCAACAATGCTCCTATACGCTGCTTCAGCTAAAGCAAATACGTGGGGACTCAATGAACCCAATTTTGCTTTATGATATATTTGCACATGTTCCTTAAAAAATAAAACAAATCCTATAATAACCATTCTTCTTTTCATTTAAAATCAGCTTACCTTATTAAATATATTAATCAATTTATATGGGTTAACAGCTATCAATATAGATCCGCAGTATGTCTATTTAATTAACTATAGGAAAGTACCAATTCTCTGAATTTTAAATTATGTTACTATTAAGCAAACACAATGCTAATACTATATAAGGTATAAGACTTGGGGAAAGTAAAAATAAAAATCTTCCAAAAATGAACATCGGAGAATGCGCTAAATGAAAAAGTGTTGTCAACAGATGACGGCGAAGGAGTAGCGAAACATAATATAGCATGGTTGATTCCAATCACCTAATAAATATATTGTTACTCCTTGAGAAAAATATAAGTAAACGTGTCGAACAATAGGCTAGAAACAGATTAGGTATAATTTAACATTTTTAACATGACAACATGGCGAAGGATTTCATAAATTCGATTAGCTCCAGAAAGTATTGGTATAAACCTTTTTATTTCATAAACACCCACAGTGGTTTAGAAATATTAAAAAAAATTCATTGGCATCAACTCATCGTTCTTTTATGCGAGTTTTCGATCAAGTTTTCTTAGATATGTATGTAATCGTATATTGTTTCAGCAGCGTATTATTATTACATAAGGAATGTGAGACAATAAAAATAAAAAGTCCGAAATGTTTGTGTCGGTTGTGACCAATTGTCAAAGACTTTAATTTTTATTTGACGAAAACAAATTAAAATTCGAACTTAAGCCAAACAGGGTTTTTTAAACAAAACTACACGATTAATCAGCTGCACCGATGAAAGTTGATGCTTCGTGTCCATCTCTACTTGCCAATGTAATCTTTAACCCACTGCACCCACTTTGACAACATTTGCACATTAATAAAAATGTTACATTAGGTCCAGGCTTTGGGGACCACCTTTAAAGATAAAGATTAAATAACTGCAAAGGTTTTAAGATCTCACAATTCATATAAAATACAATAAGTGATATACTGAAATTAATGAGACAGTATAAAAATGAATGAACATAGACTGGACAATTTGTTGGTGAAATCTATATATTGTACTATTAGATCTCGACATGACCGAGGAATGAACGAACCTAAAAACGTGTTAATATATTTTTCAACAGAAACTAAGAAAGAAACAGAGTTTTGAAAGGATACGTATATTATATCATTTGTATATCGAAGTTTCAGGTTGCTATTTATTCCATTTTCGTCAATTTCAGGTATAGACGTCATGTCTGCGACGCCAATATCCGGTGAATTCGCCATTATTTCTAAAATAAAAGAATAAATTATTTGAATATACGAACTCAATAAATACATTATTCATCGACAACAAAAGCTTGAAATGCCCTATCAATTCCTTCCTTGAAATTACCACAAATGCCGACGTTGACTCATATGTATGTATGCATGTGTTTGCCCGTTTGTATACATATAGTATATACATATGTATGAATTAACAAACAAACAAACGAGAAACCACATCTCTTTGTTGACATTTATCAGTTTCCACTTTGAGTACATTCATCAAATTTGAATACAAGTTGACTCATATGGAGAACTTACAACTACAATAAAACATTCATTTGTAAATCCATTTCCTGCTGATTCATTTCCACTTCCTAACATGCTGAGACTGAATTCTTAAGATACCTTGCTCGTAATAAAATAAAGTATTTGGATGAGCAGTAGTAAAATAGGTCGAAAAAGGGTGTGTCAAACAATTTTCAAAATTAGCGTCGAAAGTCCTTTAATATATAAAATCGTGCGTTAATTTTGTGTTTTTTTCCACCAGTCAAAGCAAAAGGCGCACATAAATGCACTTGACATAATATGTACATACATAAGTGTTATAAATGCTCTTTGAAACTTTCTTTAGCTCCTTGCATACATTTGCACAACTTTTTTCACCCATTTCCAATGGGTGTAGGGTGTTTTGGAGAGTACACAGCATTATAGCCTTTGCCTTTCGGCCTATTTTTAGGTCATTTGTGGACCAATTTTGCTACATTAGTCGAGAAAACTCAGTTCCTTTTTCCGGACTTAAAAAACAGGCTTATTAATTTAGATTAACTTAAATCTTATGTTTAGGATTTATATTCATGGAATTGTTATTGTTTTTTTATTATTGTATGAACACACTTTATTTAAGTAAATATTGGAACCTCTTTCAAAATTTACACTAACCAACCATAGTTCTCGACCAAAATAATTATACACTAAAAAGAGTTAAAGATACACTACAAACTTGTTTTTATTACTTCGATTAAACTTTTTTAGTCAACATGGTTTAAAGGTGTGGTTTTTTTATGTACACAATATCAGTATTAACATATATTGTTGTTATCTCTTATATGTGTTTCCTTAAAACGTACTTTCAGAATTTTAAATTTTTTGTGTAATTGTTTTTATGCATGCAATGTTTTTAAAAAAATTAACACAGCGCGCGCATTCTTTTTCTATTTAACATACGTATGTATGCATGGACTCATTTGTATATAAATTTGTATATGTATTGTTGTATACATGTGAATATGTGTGTACATACGTTGGTTTGATTTTACAAACACTCTGTTAACAATTAAACTTGGGACTAACTAAAAACAATAATCACACAACACAATTATTTTAATAATAGATAAACTGCATTTTAATAAATAATACTACTTAATGTTGTTTTCTCGCGTTCAGAAATTTAAATATTGTCACTTTTTGCTAGAGAAGAACGATATGTTAGTAGGACCCTATTTTAATCTGCCATATGAAAAGCGAAATCACAGATACTTTTCACGATCACAGTATTCAAGTATTTATCCGTAGGGACGATAGAAATCGAGATTGTGACATACTCTATATATAATATTAAAATGTTAAAGTAATTCTATTTACAATTTAAATAAAAACTAAAATGTTTGGCAAAGAGCAGAAAACTCTTTTAATTTTTTTACTTAACTTATATCTTCATAATAATTACAGATCACATAACTATACAATATTCATAAGAAATAACAAATAAGAGGATATATATAAAATGTTTGAGTCTATATATCCTTCATTTTACTTCATTTGTCACATTAAAATAAAATTTGGATGGTTGTTCAATTTACTTTCTATTACCTAAAATCACCATTACCTATATTCGATTAATTCTTATCGATAACATTCTGACTCTATATATCACCTCTAATAGAAGGAAAACAATAACAAAGGCTTAGATGTTGAAGATTTTATTTCCCATTGATAACATATAACAATTTGTTAAATATGTCTTGGTTTAATCTCTGGGACGGACTTAAAACAAAAACATGTAGATATCTTTTACAAAGATATCTGGGACAGTTTTTTGAAAATAATCTTAACTTGGAGCAACTGAAGGTTGACCTGTATAATGGGAAAGCTGTTGTTGAAGATATTTCACTTAAAGTTAATGTAAGTTGTGATATTCATATGCCTATTATTAAATTGATAGAACAAAGTTCGAAGCTAGACAGAAAAGTTATGGTTTTCCAAAATTCTAAAAGATTGAATACAAGCGTCGCAGTATCTATTTACATAGTACAAAGAAAAAACACACATATGAATATAGCTACATAGACATACACACACATGCATACATAGCAATGAATGTTTATGTATACATATAAACAAATAAACAGATTTAAGTGAAACGATAGGATCATATAAGTCTTTTTAATGATTTACGAAACCATTTACATATGTTTGTATCTGATTCATTACAAAATATAATAATGGTTGTCGATCAGAGTATTTTTTTATTATATTAAACTATACTATAGCATTGATAATAGCACCTTCGTAGTAAATGCGTAGTAAACAAAAGTTATAAACTTGAATTCAATGAAAGATAATACAAGACTACACGACTTATTAAACCTTTTACTCAGACTACATTTATATTAGTATATAATCTTTCAACGGAAATAATAACAGTTATACATATACTTTTATGGTTTCAGGCTCTAAACGAATTATTCGAGGAACAGGGATGGGCTTTTGAAGTCATTTCGGGACATATTGGATGCTTGACGGTAATGGTACCATGGAATGCTCTTATGACAAACGATAGCTCCTTAAGTATCACAGACATGACAATTACACTTAGACCTGTTACGCGTTGTCAAAGTGGGACAACAATGCTAGAATCTATGTGGTCTTCCGTGAGCAGCTCTATGCAAATGGCAGAAGAATGTATGAAACAAATTGATGATGATATCCCATTCTTAAATCACAATAATACTTTAATCGGACTAGAAAAATTTGCCGAAACAATTGATAATGGTAAGTTTATTGATTATTCTTAATCTCCTAGTTGACTCTTTAAAGTGATCAAATAATTCATATAAATTATTATATTTCTTTCGAATATAAACAAATCTTCTTTTATTTTCACAGTTCTTAATAGGATTCACGCCACATTAGAAAATACAACGATAAATATTGAATATACGTTACCCAAGTCTTTAAGAAAGCTAATTATATCAATTAAAGCAGATCATGTTGAATATAAGAATCAAACTGGAACTGAAAAAACTTCCACGCCATTTGAAGAAATTAATAACAGAAGTGAAGACCAAACACCAATCCAGAGTTCATTACCCATGATTGCTAAACATAACTTAGTTACTAAAGGATTATCAATATATACAGCTGAAATCGATGGCAATGAATACGACAGTGTGCAGATGCAGAATATTGAACAACTTTGCAAAATAATGGAATTTAAAGGACGTCAAAATTTTAATATTTGCGTCAAACAAACAGAAAATATTGTTGGCCCGAAAATTAATTTAGAAATGATAATAGATGATATTCTTTTTATGCTCACGCCTCGCCAAATTCAACTCTTAATTCGTATTTCAAAAGGATTTAACAAGACGCGTCCTCAAGATAAATTATTAAAACAATATCCAGTTATAAAATCTGATGTGCACAACTTGCAGCATCCTTCAAAAATGACTGGAGTCATAGAACGAGATGGTGAATGGTGCTCTGAACTTGGGGGCTTACAAAAGTCGGTGTATATGTATTCAGATATAAAAAACCAAACCTGTGAATCGGTTTTATCGTTGACTTCGACAAATAGTATGACAACATCATATACCATTGCCCAGAAAAATGTAGGACCTGCCGAGAAATCTGGTGAAATATTAAAATTTAAAATTCAAATATTTAAAATTGTTGGTGCTTTTCTACAGAACGATGTTCTAATAGAGAACAAAACCAAGCCAATGAGTTTGGAATACATGTATAACAATGAAAGCTTTTCAAATTATTTACAAATTTCAAACTCATTTTTTCAAAGCACAAATGCTAATGAGTCCTTAATTCGAATACAAAACAGAAACTATCTTTCGTTCATGGTGTCTTGTCTATTAATCAATGGCAACCAACAAAGGTTTTGCAATGACTTAACAATGAAAACATCATTATCGGCAACCACTGTTGACTTTAGTGAAATCCTTGAAAATATAGAGTATCCTCTAATTACTTTTAACAGAAATATGGTGAGTAGTAAATTATAAATAAATGATTATTACACATAATCTATGAATATTTGAACTAAATGCCGTAACTTACAAACAAAAAATTTGCGCCTTTACAGAATTGCCCCGAGGGAAATCACACCCGACCTGAAGTCAGCTTATCTCACACATCTTCATATTCTTGCAAACAAAATTGCAATAGAGGCAGCAACAAAATAGAGTGTACTCTTGATGATTGCACGGCTGATTTTGATATTTCCATTTACGATCGGTTAAGTACTCTATTTGGAGTCTCCGCGTTTGCAGAAGAATACGATAGTTCAGAGACAGCTCCGACATCTTCAAATCCATTAGATATTCAAATTAAATGTAGTTTAATTAAACTAATATTAAGGTGAGTGTAACAACATACATTTAAACAACTGTTCATGCTGATAAATATATTGTAATTTTATTTATTTATTTAGATTTCCCATAGTTGATGGAAGGTTGCCTCTTGATCCAATGAAAATATCCTGTTGGAAGAAAAATATACGAAAAGACTACCTGACACTCGATTTTAAAAATATATTGATTATGTGGAAATCATGTATAAATATAATTGCTGATGAACTTGATGGATTTTATTGTGTATGTGATATTTCTAAAACTCAAATATTCTTTTATTTTAAAGCGATTTAAAGACTTTCTAAATTGAACAAAAATATTTTACAGGATGAAACCGTTAACCAAATTATAAGATGTTCAAGTCGAAGGAATAATGAAGAATTAACTACTGACAGTGAAAAGTAAGTAGATAAAGAAAAATTTAATAAAGCAAGCACAAAATTTAATAAAAAATACCTTTTTCAGAATCACAGTTAAAATCAAAATTATGAGTGATGATGAAAAAAGAATGATTTCCAAAAGCAACCTGAAACCGAACCGAAAATCCCCATTCAGTTCGAAGTGTGTGTATGGTTATTCTTCTAATGTCGAAGGCCTGAATGATATCACAGGTAAGTTAAATCAATAATATTTAGCTATATAGACTAACAACTATTTTAAATAATATTGTTTTGTATTTTTTGTTGCAACCTCCCCTTTGAAAAATTTAACAAAAATGGTTTTCTTTATTTTTAGACAAAAATGATATTTTTTTGCCGGGCGAAACTGAAGAAATAAACGAATTCTGTTCAAGCTCAAAAAATGTATCAGACATTCAAATTTGCGCTTCTATTCCAATAGTTAAAGTTGTTTTAGAGTAAGTAACGACTTCATTTTAATATAATTATTTTATAACAAACTCAGCTTTGATTTCATTCAATTAATAACTAACAAATAATTTGTTGTATATTTTTAGATGCAAGGAATTGTATGAAAAAATTTATAACCGAATAAATGGCGATTTGTTAATGTGGGAACCAAGATTGGTTAATGAAGATGAAATAATAAATCAAGATAAACATCGTCACACTTTCCCAGAACTTAAAAATCCGATTCATTGTGATAATTCGTTATTTAATGTGTGCTCCTTTGAATTATGTTTTGAAGACGGATCTCTCATAATGTATACAGATGTTCAAGACGTGGAAAAAGGTTGCGCACCGAGCAGTCACTCAATACTGCAACTAAATTTAAAAGAATTTCGATTATTTTCGGTTACTGGTTTTAATTACGATAAAAACTTAAGCTATTGTTGTTTGCAATTGAATGAGTTGGAAGTGTTTCACAGTGGTAAGTGTATTATTTAAAAATGGCTAAAATAATTATACCATATGATATGTAACTCCAGTTTTGTTCTTGAAATAATGTTTTGTTTTTTAGGAGAAATGCTCGTAAATTTGACCGACGCTTGGAATGATATAATTAGTCCAAATCTTACGCGTATCATATATAATTTTCCGCTCCAACAGAGAATGGTTAACAATCGCCGTGAAATGATATCTCTTGTAACTGAATTAAGAAAGCAACACGATATACGACTCAAGGTATTAAAATTGCATAATGCACAGAAATTTAATTTCAATTCTTATAATACTTATTAATCGTTTGTTTAATAGAGAATCAAACTCGCCTTTGGAATTAATGGGGCTATTTTAATACATAAGCCATCGTATGCCGCAAATAATTGGATTTATCAACTAATGGATTTCTTCGACATTAGAGTACGTTTATTATATTTCTGTGCAACTTTCTATTAGTGCAACGATGTTCATAAGTTCGCAAAAATAATGCATACCATTTAAAATTCAAGGAATATCCTATCGAAGCTTATGAGCCATACGCACTGGTTTCAGAAATTCAAGGCCATATGTGGAACTCAGCAATTCAATATAGGTAAGCTGCGGACGATACGACATAATTAATTTTTGTTTAACTGTATAATCTCTAATTGACATTTGAAGGCCTAAATATCTTCCATACCGTGCCATTGTTGATATTGGGACATGCTCATTTAGTAGCAACATAATATATCCAATGACAGCATATACTCTGCGGTTGCTAACAGAAGATTGTATTATTTCTATTGGTCCGATAGTAAGTATTTCAAACTAATTAATTAATATATTAATTGAAAATAATTTTTATTTCAGACTCAGGACATTAATGAATCTAGTACAAGCATTAACTACGCAGGCATAGTACCTGTATTAAATATTGGGCAACTAAATATTTCAATACGTCTTGGTGAAAATAGTAAAGAGTTTCCCAACATTGATTTACGCACTTCAATCCATGAAGTTCATTTGAAAACCTGCTATGATTCTGCAAGTGCATTGGCTCAGCTCATTGCGTACATAGCTAATGATAAAGACCTAATGCCATTAGAAAAAAATACCATCGATAAGCCTAATCCAAGCTCTGCATCAAAATCAGATCAAAATAGTGATGATAAATTGGATTTGATAAATAAACTTATGGCCGATGCTGTAAAAGATGTGGAAACACCTGTCTCATCAAGTTCATCAAACGAAAAAAATGAATGTGATACTTTTAACTCAGCGAGCCCATCTTCTTCATATTGCGAAAAAAGCAATATGTACGATTATGAATCAAATATAATGCTTCAATCCTATTATCATCCAAGCTCTGAAAATTCCCTGCGCCAAATACAAGATGATCTAGAAGCTACTTCGATAACAAATACTTCGGCACAGGACGAGAAAGACTTTCATGTTATTGAAGAGAATGAGTTATTTTTTATGGTAAGAATCGTGAAGTTAATTAAAACGCAGCATATATTAACTAATTTATAATTTTAGGATAATTTTGGTGTTGAACAAATATATGTTTCCGAAGACCCTCTTCAAATAGTTGACAATCATTTTTGCTTACCAAGTGAAAGAACTGACATCTTAAGACCACCAGGTAGTTTCCCAACCTCTGAACAAAGTTACACCTTGTGCGAAATGACGTTTACTTGGCATTTGTTTGGAGGAAAAGATTTTCCGGATAATTCAGAGAATTCTAATTCAAAAGGAAATTTAAACAGGTATTTGTTGTATTAAATATTATTTAAATTTAAATACTATTTGAACCTGTATAATTACTATTTTAGGTGTTCATCGAGAGCTGGGATGTCAGAAACCTACAAGCATGGTGTATCACAAGTTCCGAAGGACAGTAAAATCAAAATTAAAAATCCCGCTTTCGATAAACTAAATATTTCAGATCGAAACTTGAACGTACTTGTAGAAATACAATTTTCCAAAATCCGATTTTCTCATGACATATATTGCGCAAGTTCAAAGTATACTTCACGGCAAGCGTTAATTATTTCAGATATCGAAGTAAGGGATCGCTTAGCTATCTCTGATATAAACAAGCTTCTTTATCATCCTTCTAAAAGTAGCAAAAAAAATAATGAACACATGATTAATATCAAAGCTCTAAATGAACGAACAAATCTAAAAAGTAGAGCAGAAGAATGTTCCCTTAAAGTATCAGTTTTGCCCATAAAACTTAATATTGATCAAGATACTTTGCTGTTTTTGGAAGAGTTTTTCTCTTCTCTAATTAAAAATTCCACAAGCCCAACAAACAATAAAGATGCTGAAACAAATGTGCCAACTCGAGATGAGCCTGTATTGCATGATATACACCAAAATGAAGAAGAAGAGCAATTTCAAGCTGACCAATTTCGGGAAAATATCGCAAATACAATGGAGTTTGAAGAATCTTCATCTAATGATCCAATATACTTCAAAGAATTTGTATTTAGCCCTCCATTACCGATATGTTTTGACTATCATGGTCGAAGGATTGAATTATCTCGCGGACCAATAACTGGTTTATTGATGGGACTTACACAGCTACAAGGTTCGGAAATACGTCTTCGTGAGGTTAAAAATATGTAAGATTATTTTGATATACTAATATCATTGATGTTATTTATTGGTTAATTTGTATTGTAATATTTATAGACGTGGTCTATTGGGCTGGAATAAACTTTTCGAGTATTTGTGTACAGAATGGCTAAAAGATATTAAGAGAAACCAGCTCCCTAAAATTTTGAGTGGTGTCGGACCAACGAATGCATTCCTTCAACTTTGTAAGTATAACGAGTTTCTGTTAGGTCATTATATATTGCACATTTTAGTTATAAGACGACTTTCTAACTGATTCTTTCTTTTCTTTCTTCCAGTTCAAGGTTTTTTCGATTTATTCAGACTTCCTTTACAACAATATAACAAGGATGGAAGAATTATGCGTGGTTTTCAATTAGGTGCACAAAGTTTTAGTGCCCGAACAGCGTTGGCGGCACTTGAGATTACATCAAGGATAATTTATTTACTCCAGGTAAAACTTTAGTTTAATAGCTCAATGATACATATATTTAATATAATGATGTTTTATTTATCTGTTTTTAGTTTACTGCCGAAACCACATTTGATATTTTGTCTGTAGGACCGTCCCTAAACAGAAGACGAAAATCAAAGCCGGGTAAAAAGCGACAAGGCCGACCCAAGGACATCCGGGAAGGTGTCGCAAACGCTTATACAATAGTGAAAGAGGTAAGTCATTCGCAATAAACTATACAGTTATGCTTTAATTGAAATAATTAATTTGTATTTTATTTCATAAAGGGAATAAACGAATCCGCAAATACACTTTTGGAAGCTGCCGCTGTAGAGCACGATCAAAAAGGGTATAGTGGAGCGGTTGGAGCTGTCGTAAGGCAACTTCCTCAATTGGTTGTGTGTCCCGCGGTGCTGGCAACTCAAGCAACAACTAACATTTTAGGAGGAGCCAAGAGCTCTCTAGTTCCTGAAGCTAAACGTGAAGCTAGGGACAAGTGGAAGCATAGTAATTAAGATTTTACTAAATAAAAGGGTGCAATTTTATATTTTGTTAAATAAATCAATTAATTTATTTTCGGCGGTTTATACTCAATAATGAAAAGTAGTAGCAACTACCGATAAAAAAAATAAAAAATATTAATGGGTTTATAAATTTTCAAAATAAGTTACAAATTTGTACATATGAGTGAAAAGTAGGTTTACAACAAAGGGTTTCTACTTTCGGGCTATCGAAAATAATAAATAATCTAAAAACCCATATTCTTAAGCATTATTGGGGTTTAAAGCCCGCATTCCCCATTTTTGTTTGTAAGTGTCATTCTTCATTCCTGTGAACTGGCTATTTCTACGATAAAAATCAAATAAAGAACGAAAAATAATCGAATATTAATCGATAGTTTTGTCTCTTTCACTTCACTAATGGTTATTTAGTCAAAATGGTTAGCTTAATATGTAAACAGTTTTTGTCGCCTATTTGGAAGTCACCCGCGTTGCGTATTCCCAATTACTTAAATGTAGTGGCTCCAAACCCAAGTTTAATACCCACACGCAACACAAGTTTCTTCAACAAGTGTAAGTTATTGTATTGTGTGCCCGGTGTTTAATTTCATTATATAAGTACTGCAAAATCAAAACCATAAGGTTGCTTATTGTTTTTGGCTATTCTGAATTGTAATTAAATGTGTGCTTTATTGATCATCGTAACCATGTGTTGTATTTAAATTATATGGCTTTTTAACTACTAAAAATTCACGTTTTCATAATTGCCAAAGTCACGTTGCCACCGACAAACAGAATCAGCTGATCATAACAAAAAGCAAGGGACTTCAGCCAACAAAATGAAATGAAAATATAAAAACGTCAAATAAAAGGCTTTGGTTCTTGATTTAAAGTGCATTATTTTAAATCCAAAGTATAATATCATATTAAATGTTTATACAAAATACTTTTTCAGTACCTGCTGAGGATATATGGCGTGGTGTAACGGCTGTCAGCAATGCAGGAAAGAAACGAGGACGTGGTAAAGGCGCAGGAAAAAAGGTAGCCAAAGATCTGAATAGAGGACAGACGATTGGATTGGGTAAAAAAAATGTTGTATGGCCTGGCTTAAATGCCCCAATTCTACGAGGAAATGAGCTCATACATCAACAAAAGCAGCCGGAAAATGCTGATCGGGAGAACAACATCAATAAACTCCGAGACTCCATGGGAAGTTTTAAACATATGCAAATAAGTCCAATAGATCGTGGTTGGTCTGGATCCAAAATGCCCGGTCGCAGCATTGGCCCTCCAGACGCTGTTGGCGAGGATGACTTTCAATCATTCGACACTTTCGTATTAGAGAACAAAATTGTTTTTATTATGAAAGGTAATATGGGAAGAAAACGCAGGTATTCTGTAATGTCTGTAACTGGAAACAAAAACGGTTTGGCTGGATTTTCCACATCAAAAGCACCTGAAGTGCGCACTGCTCTCCGAAAGTCAAAAAATCGAGCAGGGCAAAAATTAATCAGCATTGACCTATATGAAAACCGGACAGTTAATCATGATTTCTTTACTGCTTTTGGAAAAACAAAAATTTTTGTTTTCAAAAAGCCTGAGGGATACGGATTGGTTTGCCATCGTGCCATACAAACTATATGCAAGGCCATTGGAATAAAGGACTTATATGCAAAAATTGAAGGTTCGACAAATCTTCAACATGTAGTAAAGGCGTTCTTCATTGGTCTAATGCGTCAGAAATCATACCAAGAGATTGCTAATGAATCAACGTTGCATATTGTTGAGCGTCAAGAGGCGAAAAATGGATTTCCAGAAATAAAATCAAGCCCTCAGGTTGAATCGAAATTTAAAGAAAATGAACCTATTATAGATTTTATGCAATTTACTTTGGGCAACAAAATTGTACTGCAAAAGAAGAAACCAGCTCCCTTTTATGTAGGAACTAAGGGCCATAATCTGTATGAAATTAAAAAGGAGAGATTTAGAAATCAAGAAAATGTACGGTTACACAAATTAGTTGTTTCCTAAAAGCATTTTGAAATACATATGTATATGTTAAATAAAAAAGCTTTAAAGATACGAATATACAACGAAAATTAAATAAACTATAAAATTTCTACCTATAGAAATGTTTCTTTTTGATTGCGATACATAAACCATTTCACTTTGGAGGAAGCGCCTGCTGTAAAATCTTACGATATTCACGCAAAGATTAGTGCTATAAGATGTCATTCTGAGTTATACTACTCAAATGACCTTGAGCACCAGAAGCGATGCAATATCGTATGATAACCAATTGTTTTATGTTGTATTCTAGTTCTAAGCATACTTTGACAATATTCGCCAGACAAGATATGAGTCGACGTCCGTTTCTTTAGTAACATCATGAACATATGTATGTGTGGAACAGTGGACTGATCTGTAAAGAATTAACACTTATTGAATGACGCTTCTCAAGATCAAATATTCCACTTTCGTAGTAGGCCGTCAAGCTTTAATTAGAAAACAAGTTGTTTTAAACACTGATTAACTAACAGTTAATGTTTACTCATTTATTTGGAGAACATATGCAGTTTAATTTAACGCCATTATTTAAGTAAATTATTCGTCATATTTAGGAGCGGGGCTCTGTGTTTTGGAATAATCCCTAACGGGCGAGTAGAACTGAAAAAAGAAGGGGTTTTTTGTATTAGATAATGCAATTAATTTACTATTATTACGGGGTATCGAACCTTATATTGTTTGTCCTTATATTCCTGCCACGGCTCTGGGTTGGCAGAACGGTTCCATGTTACATCTGGGTTTCTGGTAGCCAGACGAGTCATGTAGTAAACTGCGCCAATGGCGCCTGCGGCCACGCAGACATACAGTGGAATCAACTAAAATTAACGAGATGGTAAATTTTTGCACAGACCTGATTGCATAACAAATAAAAAATCTATTAGAAACTTACCGCAGGATTCTTCTTTATGCTTTGCAATCCAAGTCCTTGCATTCTGAAATATAAAAAGTTTTAAATATCTTCAATTCCTATTAAATTACTAGTTAATGCAATCGTACTTTGCAATTTATATTTTTCACCGCAAGAATACTCAGTTTATAGAAACGCACTAAATGTTAGGAATGGGATAATATCGATGGCTCATTTATCGAGTTTATTATATTTGTTATCGATATATTGTTGATTTCGGATGAAATAATTGCTGGTTAATAAAACATGAATAAGGGTTCTTTTAACTTGATAATTAATACTCATACTATTAGTTTTATTTTCTGCACCGTTATCTTTATTCACTATAATGGCTCTAAATCATTTTGATTTAATCGAAAATTGGTATGTAATTTTCCAGAAATGCGCGCGCAGGTGCCTCCAGGCTATTGTTTTATTTCACAAAAGGATCATCATGCTGATACCCTTTACAAATTATTATCATATTATTAGGCATAAAACATTATCCATGGAGAAGTTAATATTGAGATTGAGATTGGATTGATTGACAAATAAATAAATATACATACTATATTTATATTCCACCATTTCATAAAAAAAATTAATTTACTTTTTAATAGTGAGAAAAATATGTGAGGTTAGAACATAAAAAACAGCTTTTTAAAGTTAAATTCTGCCACATTAATGCGCAATTGACCAACAGCATGTAGATACTCTATGACTTATTGGTACAGGGTAGTAGAATACAATCGAAACAGTTACGATGAAAGTCTAGTCAGGCTTTACGTGCGTGGACCTAATATCATACAGTCTTCTGATAAAGCGACTTTATTTAAATAATTTTAATAAATAATTTATTTAACGTTTAATAAAAAAAACAAACAATCAAGTATGTATTCTATAAGCTGTTTATATATATAATAGAATTAAATGATATTATATGGCAACTTTTTTAGAAATAATTATATATTTGCTTAAATAGATTAGATATTATTGTTTTGTTCTAAACGGACATGAAAAGAACTGTAAATTTCTTGTATTTTCTGTGATAAAAACATTAGTTTTGATTTAAAGTTTCGGAAAAGGTACAGTTTGTGCTTATTGATTTTTACAGACGCGGGACAAAATGCGCAGAATCCAAAAATTTAATAAGATGAATTATGTCACTCTATTCAATTAATTTAATACTTTTTAAACAATCTTAATAATAAAATTAATCAGGCAGTACATTCTTCAAAATGTATGACTATAATACTGTTTTACGGAGTGTAGATGGTATTGATTATATTTTATTACTGAAGTGTGTTTGTCCTTGGTCAATAAGTTTAGCTAGTTTGAAAGTTGTATTATTCAAGCTTATTTTGAGACAGCTAACTATTCAAGGTTATTGTCTTTCATTTTGGTAGCCTTTTAAAATCAATTTTCTAAAATATTGCCTATTTACAGAATGCCTGCTGATCCTGCTGAAGAGGCACCTGGCCCTCAGGTCCCAAAAACAGAGTTGGAGGAGTTGCAGATCAAGGCTCAAGGCGTGGCAGATGAGGTAAAAAGGTTTTTTAATCAAAAAAATAAATAACTAATAAACTTTATCTGTATTTAAGTCCCTGGAAAGCACTCGACGGATGCTTGCTCTCTGTGAAGAGGTAAGAACAAAACAATGTATTAATCATTTTATTTTAAGTCAACAAATTAATGGATAGTTCTGATTTAAAAATTAATCATTTAAACATTAAAATGTTTTTTTTACGCTTTATAATGTATATTTAAAAAAGCACAACTGATAATCTGTTTGTCTGTACTATTATCATAAGACAACCTGCTCTGAAGCTAGAATTACTTTACTAACACTTTTATAATCTTTTGATGTAAACTTCGTCATGGGGTGTAATTGAAATGATTGCTCGCGAACTTCGTGAATATTTTCTGAAAATGGTCGGTCACCAAAAAAATAACATCGCCTTAACCATAATGGATGATACTACTATACATGTGCAATTTTTGTTCAGTATTTTGGCAAATAAAATAAGTGAAAAAGTGATAAGAAAGTGTTTAGCTAAATTGTTTCTACTATTATTAAATTGAAGTATAAGTGTTGAAATTAAAAATATAGTTTCAACGAAATGTTCCATCGAAATGTTAAGGATAAGTGTAAGTTAAACAAACAAGAAGATCTTAAAAATGCAGTAATATAACTATATAACTTTCTTCCAGTCGATTGACTTCGAAATTATCAAGAGGATCTAAAAATATAAAACTAACATTTAACTTTTTCGAAGCAACCCAATTTTTACGATGATGATTAAATGCTTGTACCTGGAAAATATTAGCTAAGGAATGTACGCACAGTTGGTTCAAATCAGATCATTTTTAAAAACACGCAGACGACAACAAAAAAATTGTGGAAGAGTCGAAATGGTATTTGGTAAAGGTGCCCATATCGCCGATTTTTTTACAGGTGTGTGGGACACTGTATCGTCACAAAATGTTGCAGGCAGACTGGTGCCTTACACAAAAACGCAGCAAGAAAATTCATATAAATTTAATTATTTTGGAATTCGAAGTTCTTAAAGTCATCATAAATTTAGTCCTACCTGTAAAAATGTGGCACATATTTAACCTTTACCGGATGTTCTTACAGTTGTTATTTTATTTAAGATTGGGCTTTACCGATTTATTCAGAAATATGCAGCAACGGAACTTCGCTATCTATGCTTCTTCTTATCGGTGCTAAATATCACTTGAAAACCTGATACTTTAGTTTAAGGTTAATTTTATTTAGGCTATAGATGTGTACATTTATTAACAAATAAAAAATGAATGTTTGTGGTTTTAATCTATCCACCAACTTGTTGTTGATGGTATTGCTCTTGGCCTAATGCCTAGGCATTTATTAATATTCAAATAATATAACAGGCGTTGCCAAAAAATGCGAAAGAGAAAAAAAATCAAAAAATGTTAGGTAAATAACTAGTTAAACTAGTGTTTATCAATGGATGGCAAAAGCAGATGGTCCGTTCATATGTTTTACCAGTTACCTAATATTTCATCTTAAATCTTAATGAGACCATTGCTTACGCTTCATCATATTGTTTATTTGTTTGACAGCTCCTTTGTTCTTTTATTCGTTTGTCGGTCTGCTTTAAAGAACATATTGTTTTCACTAAAGCGGAATTTTCTTGAAATATTTGTTGCTTAAAGTCCGATAGCTTTGCTCAGATTATTTGATTATTGTTATGGTATTGGTTGAACTAACCTGCAATTGTTTCTGTGTTGGTTCTGCAAACTTGATTAAAAATGGTGGCACATATTTAAAAACCGCCTACATTCTTCAATCTACACAGGGAAAAACTAAGGCACAAAAGTTATTGTTAATTGTGGATGAAATCCAATTGCTACATGAAAGACATGCGTATGAAATACCTTTTTCAGTATATAACATTTTTTCTTAAATTTAATTTTATTGTTTAACAAGTTTTAGACTTATCATTTATGTTTTTAACCATACTACCTTATTTTCGGAATACTCTTGAACTAAAATAAAAATACCGACTTCAACATACAAATAAAATTTTAAATATATATACTGTTACAATATTAACACTTATCTGTACACTTTTACAAAATATTTACATTCCAATTCGCTGCACACCAGAGCAAGGAGGCAGGAATACGTACACTTGTAGCCCTTGATGATCAAGGAGGTGAGTCCACTGCTTACACAAATATACTATATCATAACATTTATACGACATATATAACAGATAATATAATACCATATTATTCAGCGTAATTATGGCTAGTAGCTAAACGGATAAACCTTCAATAATAATTTTATAAAAGTTTCCTTTTAACTGTGTGATCTACGAATGTCAGCTGTCTGACGATATAATCAAATCTTTCCCGACAAATTTCCATTTCGCATATCTATCTTTGATAATGTATAAGCAACAACAACTAAACATCGAATAATTGAAAAAGGGTTTTTATTTATATTTATTGGTAATGGAACAGGAAGAATGATCTCTTTAATCATTAATGATCTCTTTAATCATTAATGATCTCTTTAATCACTTTGATCTTTAAATTTTTGATCTACTCGGTAACTTATATAAAACACCCTATTAGCAAAATAGTCAATTTGGTAAAGTTTAAAAGAGCTAATAAATTTTCAGAACAAATTTAAAATTTGGGTACAAATAATTTTTTCCCGCACTTTTCCATATTGTAGAAACATTTGTTTTCACCTATTTAAATAATCAAGAAGTCAAACAAATAAATGTAATATTCTCATTTTCTGTTAACTTTTTATAATGAAGTTCAAAAAATAAATTGAAGTAGATTCAGGAAGATGTATTCTTATCTATTTCCGATAAGTTAACAAATTCCCAAACCTTCCGTTGAAAGCTTTAGATATTAGAAATTTACAAGCTAAGGCAGGTATAACAAACATACTCATGGAAATATAATTACTCTCTAACAGTTTTTGCAGATCAACAAAATTGAAATTCCCGTACCAAGTACCAATTTTCAAATGCACTTTCACTAACATACATTATATACGTGAACACTTGCACAAACAGGCAAACGACAGAATGGATGCGTCCAAGTCTTGCTACCTTCATTGTTGACATAAACTGATTTGACATACATATATAACCAAAATACAATACCCTTACATACAAACACAATGGTATTCTATCTTGTATTTAATATATTTATTTCAAGTTTAAGATTTTTTCAGAATACAGTAATGGGAAATGTCTTTGGCTTAAGAAGACAACAAGTTTATTGATTTGATTATTTGCGATATATATGTACTTGTTTTGTTAGTTTAATTCTGCCCTTCAACACAACTCACAACAGTTTAGAAAACGTTAATTTTACCATTTGTATCAAAACTAATTTTTAAGAAAATTTAAACTGAAATTTGGGTGTATTTAGCGTGTTTTTGTATATGTATGTTTGTGTGCATATTTCTGTACACAGTACAAGCAATATTTTGAGTATAAAGGTGTTCCTGCCTGTTCTAAAAAGTCTTTCTTCAAGGTGTGGGCTTCAACATTGACAAACATTTTCTATTCGGTTAACTATTGTAATCGGAAAAATAAAACCAAGTGTGCAGAACCGAAGAGATTACTTATTTCGATAGTTTGTAAACAAAATATCGTGCTTTATTCGCTCAATTCTTAAAATATTGGTATATTCATACGTAGGTGTAGATAACTGTTTATCATAATGTCGAACTAGAAATTCTCCTTTGATGGTACTAATTTTGAAATAAACGTATATTTTTATTTAGAGCGCGGAAGTTGGGATGCGAAGCATTGTTATGTTGGACGAGCAAGGAGGTAAGACATTTATGGCAAAGGACGTAGACAATATCCAACCAAAAATACAATACAGAAGATAATACTTGTCTATTTGACAAATACTGTGAAAAGCACAATAAACAACATCATGTTGACTTTAAATTGACTTCTAATATACAAACATACATACATACATATGTATATGAAAGCACACTAATTGTAAATATAAACTCTAAAATTTAGTCATTTCACTAAAGAGAAAGAATACGAGGGTTTCCTTCTCAATACCAACTTTTATAGCAGATGATACAACATGTCTAAACCATAACATTAGGGTATTATTTTAAAAAACGAACTACCTCTTACTACTCAATTGGGAACAGGGAATATTTTATTTTGAGGTCAAATACGAGGGTCGTTTGATAAGTCCGTGACTTTTTGTATTTGCCGCGCACCTGCTCTAAATACAACACTGCTCCTGTCAGCAGTTATCGATTAACAGCTGACTGTAAAATTTTGAGAAAGCTGCGTTTTTTGGTTTGCGTTTTATAGGCATTGAAAGCAGACGATCTCGTGAATTTTAACGAAAATGGAAAAAAGTGAATTTCGTGTCAGCATGGCAAAATTTCATAAATTGGGCTACGAACTGCTACCCCATCCAGCATATTCTCCAGATTTAGCCCCCTGTGACTATTTTTTGTTTCCAAACATGAAGAAATGGCTCGGCGGTAAGAGATTCGGGTCATCACAGAAACAAACGACTATTTTGAGGGCCTTGAGAAAACCTATTATTTGGAAGGAATAAAAAAATTGGAAAAACGCTGGACTAAATGTATAGAGCTAAAAGGAGATTATGTTGAGAAATAAAACGCTTCTTTGACGAAAAAAATATATTTTATTCAAAAAGTCACGGACTTATCAAACGACCCTCGTATATCTTCTGTGGATATGTTGTGCGAAAACAGAAATACAAACATAAACAATAATTTCGAGCATACAATCTATTTAATATTTTTGCTTTCAATATTACATCAGAAAACGACATCTCTTATCCCATGAATATATTTATTCTTGATCACATTAAAGAACCGAGCTGTCTGTCTATCAACTTAAATCAATATTGATAATCAATACCGAAATATTGTTATTTCTAAATGTATCGCAGTCAAATCATTTGCATAACGCAAAGTTGAAATCTTGAATATATCCAAAAATAAGAAATAATAAAGATAAATCTTGAATACATATCCGAAAAGAAGAAATAATAAAGATAAATAATTAACTGTTTATTACCTGTTGAAGTTTAATACAAATTAAGATTTTTTATATTTTGGTTTCTTCTTTAACCAGTTTTCTTTTGTCAACTTTTTTTTCGTTTATAAAAAACCCCAACGAACATTACCCACCTAACACTAACACGAACAAATGCACAACAATGTGTTCACTTTCTCACTCTCATCCAATATTCGCCGGCATATATCAAGCACCTCACGTGTACAGGAAATGAAGGAAAGCTGAAAATGTTTTCTGGGCATATTTTTTTGCTTTTTTACAGTTTAAAAAAGGAAAAAATATTAATTTGCACTTGGTTAAAAAATTATGAAGGTATATTCAAACTTTTTAATCCATCTAGGAGAGAAGCAAATCCACATTAACTATGGACAACACTTAATGCCAATTATAGTCAAATTTATGAAAAATACTTTCCATGCTAAAAAAATCTTGTTTTTTACTTTTATCTCTTTTCAGAGCAACTTGATAGAATTGAGGAAGGAATGGATCAAATTAATGCCGATATGAGAGAAGCTGAAAAAAATTTAAGTGGAATGGAAAAATGTTGTGGAATTTGTGTTCTTCCCTGCAATAAGTAAGTACGGAGTTATTCTAACAATTTTTGATTCACTTCATATATTTATTATCAAAAAATATACGATCTATTGAAGGAGTACCAATATTTTCTATTCTATTCTATTCTTTTATTTATTTATTTTTTTTGTCAATAAAAGTTAATACAATTTTTTTTACATATTTCTTCACAGGAGCCAGTCTTTTAAGGAGGACGATGGTACCTGGAAAGGTAATGATGATGGAAAAGTTGTTAATAATCAACCCCAAAGAGTAATGGATGATAGAAATGGAATGATGGCGCAAGCTGGTTATATTGGCAGGTAAATAAAATAAAATACCTAATTGAAACATGGATGGTGGATAGATCGTTAATAATAATATGATGGTTGCCGTTACTACCTCTTATTTTAGAATTACAAATGATGCCAGGGAAGACGAAATGGAAGAAAATATGGGACAAGTTAACACCATGATAGGAAATTTGCGAAACATGGCATTAGATATGGGTTCTGAACTTGAAAATCAGAACCGTCAAATAGACAGAATAAATAGAAAGGTATTTCTTTCGGTGCAGTTATGGTTTGTTTAATATATAAATTCTACATTTGCATTTTATGTTTATTTTTCAGGGTGAATCGAACGAAGCAAGAATAGCTGTAGCAAACCAAAGGGCCCACCAGCTTTTAAAATAAAGCGACCACTAGAAGAAGATGAAATGTACATACATACCGTCATACTATACATAAAAATCGAAATATTTGTAAATGGCAGATTGTTAATTTTTTTAAATTTTATAATTGCGTGTAATTGTTTTGTGCTCCAACAATAGTACATATAAATAATTAAGCTGCATATTTTAAAATGCAAAATTATATAAAATTATTTTAACATTTAAATAATGGAATGCTCACGCTTAAAGCACTAATTCATGAAGCAATAATACTAATATAAGAGTTGTATTTTATCGAATCGAATCGGGATATGTTTAATTTCATGAAGAAAAAACCTTATAGCCTTGTTAATGTAATATCTGCCAAAATTTATTAGTATCAAAAACATCAGTTTTCTGAATCGCCTTTATTCATATCACCTCGAACATTTTTAAGCTTTATTATTACTATATTAAAAAGAAAAAGACAAAAATATGTTTAATAGAATTAAAAACGTAGATGGCCAACCATTATCTATGTGCCATTGATTGAATCTCGTTTAGAATCGTGTGTACTCGTACGACAACAGTCAAATTATATTGGAATACTTAATGCTTCCATGCAATACTCTTTTAAGATATTTAAATTTTTAGATCTTGTCATTTAAACATGAAACAAATATCTTCGCGAAATTTTAGTCAATGTTTTTAAGTTGTCAACTATGTTTTGAGCATTTTTTTTTTACCATTTTATTTCCAATTTTTTTATTAATTTATAGGTACCAAGTCTTGGTCAAAGACTATTTAAAAATCTTTAATTTCGTTAAATGTGAAATGAACATATACAACATTAATACAACTGTAAATAGTGATAATATTTTATTGTTATTATTATTGTTCATATTATTAATACAATATTATTGTTATTGGTCGTAAAACAAAAGGAATCGATCAATTGTTTTATGTTCTTTTATAACACCCTTCTCTGTGTATCTCCTTGCAAGTGGATTTAGCCTAGACATCTATTTTGTGGTAAACCATTTTCAATGCTAAAAATATGTTTTAATACAATTGTGAAAATAAATCAGCGATTGAATAAGTTGAAAACCAAAACACTTAATAAGTAAATAGAATGTATCAGTAAGGATATAAAAGGCTGTAAAAGAACGCATGGGAAAAGCTTACTTAATAATTTATATTAATAACATAAATCAATATAACAAAATTTACAGTTTTTTCCATTTAAATATCAGAAATAAGGAATTTGTTGATTATAATTACCCTTTTTGTATTGTACATCACGGTTAAATGTAAATAATTTTGCATTCCCATTCCAGGATGATTTTTGTAACATTTTTTGCTCACTCTAAAATGTTATAGAAATCATCTCGTGTATAAATAAAAAAATTATGTTAAAATTTTACTTAATAAATTCAAATAAATTATCGTTCCAACAATTAAAGGTGAACCCTATTATTAAATACACTTTACAGAAAATACTAAGCAATAGATAAAAGTATATTGGTGGTTAACAGGGTCAATGTGTGATTGGGTTTTCTGAATATAGACAGGGAGTAAGAACACCGAGACGATCAGAGCGATGGAAACACTATTTTGAATTTATTAAATAGTTCAATAAATTATTAATGTGTTTATAGTTTTGTTGTTTAGGAATTAATACATGTTGTGGAAAGTTTTTGTCATCAAGTGTGAGTATCAAACTTACTTAAAAAAAAAAAAAAACTTAAATGTTTTTTAAAACACAGGTAAAAACAAGATTTTGGACACTAAATTGATTCCAAATCGAAGAGTTTTGATCTCTTGATGTATTACTCAATGACAGCGGGGGAAAATTGATTTATTAGCATCAGTTTTAATTTTGACTGTAGCCCATTACTACAGGTATAGTAATTGTTATTTTATATACCGCGTAAATTATTATTCCTTTTGTCATATAGTGCGAACAGAAACAAATAGCACGAATTTATTTACTCGATACTTTAGAGAAAATGTATTTTAAATATCGATATGAAATATCGTATACGTTCTTACATCACCAATAATTATGTATCGGTGTTTCTCACTTCTCTGACTAAATTTACAATCCAACATAATATAAGTATTTATAAATATTTAAAAATGGAAGACGCCTTAACATCTGTTGACGATTTAGAAAGAAAACTCAATTCTGCTAGACAATCATTAATCGGTCTAAATGATAATATTCGCAGATTTGTTGGTCGCGGTCTCAAGGATTCGAGGTTTCTATTGATATCATTAAAGCAAAAAAAAAACGTACATAATTGTTTTTTTCCAGAGTGGAGAAATATAGTCCTGATGTAGGGTCGAAAAGAAATGAGCAGAACTTTGACCGAAACAATCCGCGCCAGGATTATCTAAAGCAGAAGCGGCGTGTGTATGATTCAAAAATAGTATTAAATAGACTTTCAAAGGAAGAGGAGGATGCGTTATGGATGCCAACCCCTCGAATTAATTCAAGAGTTATTCGTGAGATGCCATCTAGGGAAGAAATTGTTGAAGCCCAAGGTGTTGATTCTGAGTCAAGAGCAAGAAACCGCCGCATGTTTGGATCCCTTTTGGGAACATTGCAAAAGTTTTGCCAAGAGGAATCGCGGTTAAGAAAAAAAGAGAACAAGAAAGCTCTTATAGAGAAGAAATTGGAGGAACAAGAACTTCAAGAAAAAACATTAATTCAAAAAGAACGTGAGACATTATTTTTAGATAGGAAACGCAAGCAAAATGAAATCAGAAATCTAGAAAGAAAAGTCGCACGCCTTAAAGACTTTAAAACATGGGAACAATCTATGATTTGCCATCAACACCAAATTCGGACAAGAACAAAGCCCCATATATTTTATCAACCACGGTTGCACTCGGCACAGACAGACAAATTAGTTTTGGAAAGTAAAAGCGAATTAGATTGTGTATTAAAAAAACGTCGAGAAGATCTTCAAGCTGAACTCAGGGAAATTGAGTGTAGTGTGGATGAGGACTGTGCAATGGACGATAGCACCGCCTTTGACAACAGTTCCAGCAAAGAATTTCAAAAAACAACTGAGTTGCCTGAAATATGTAAGTCGAACACTTAAATAAGACTACCGATAGCTACAATATCAAGATGTTATTATAAATATAAGGTGGTTTCCTCGGCACCCAAAGTGTGTTCGTTGAATACAGTTAATACAATTGCTTTTTATGTCATAGTCTATACTAAGCCTTACATATCCGAGCATACATAAGGGGCTCGCTTGTCACGAAGAGACCGCGATATATAATTACATCATGGTTAAAGTAAATTTTATAAACATCTGTGTTTCATGGTGTACATCTAGATTGTACTAATAATCGATACCAGAAGTAAAGTAAATTCGATTACTTTATACATAGGTACAAAAGCAAAAATAAGTTCAATACGTATATTCTTTATCAAACTATTGTGTTTTTACAAAACTGAGAAATGAATTTGGTCCAAAAAATTAAAGCCATTAAAAAGATATTATTTTCTGAAAAGCAAACACAATCTAACTACAAAATAAAATATTTATGTTTCTTTTTTTTTTTACAGGTGACAACGGTGCAAAGGACAACCTTCCTAAGCCACCAAAAAAAGAAAGCCCGTTAAGTAGTAAGGTCATTGAATCTACATGAAAGCGTTGTCAGTCTGCATTCAGTTTTTGGTTTCAACATATATATATATATATTAAATTATATAAATTAACTTGTTCAAAAAAGGTAATCTCCAGTAATCTTTTATTCAGTTCCTTTTGTGTGTAATCATGAACTGCAGCGTATTTCTGAACACTCTGGAAGGTTTTACAATCAACAGAATTAAGCGGATAACGCTTTTAGTTCGCCAAGTAGATGATTTATTAAAGAACTGGATACTGGACGACAGTGAAGTGAACTGTTGACGCCTTTGCAAAATGAAGTAATAAGGGGGAGGAATACGAAATCCTGCTTTAGTTTGTACCCATGAATCAAATATATGTTTACGCGCACGATGATAAACAGAACCCTAAATAAACTCCGCAGTTAAAAGCTTAATTGACTGAAGTAATAAAAATAAACATTTTCCAGCGTATATTATTATGATATTTGTTTTAATGCCTACATTTTCAGTCTTCTAATAACTTTTTACATGTTTTATAAAGTTTTAAAAGTATAGACTTTCAGTATAAAAAACATTTGATTTATATAATATCTATTATCTTATATCTTCAAATTAGAAAGTAAATGAGCATTAAGACTACATTGCTTTGTTTATTGAATAATTTTTAAGTTCTTGTGCATCCCTTTAGTAAATTTATAAATTAGAAAAGGTAATCCAATTTACTCCATCAGTGAATCTTCAATTTGTATATGATTTCAACAACGTATAAAATTAGCCTGAAAGGAACTAGGTGAAATCCTCGCACAAGTTAGTGGTTTTATTGCCCATCTAAATTCGTAAATATAAATTAAAACTGAATAAATGAATAAATAGGTTCATATAAGTAAATAGCAACCACTTATTGTTACATAATTTAGGAATTTCCATATGAATGATCAAATAATCCGCGGTGTAAGAATTAAGGGAAAGGTGGTTGCGGGTAAAGCTACACTAGCTGATGTAGTTTTTATGGTTGAAAGATCATTACTATTTATGTTATAGTTCTGTAAAATATTCGCTAACATAACAAATCCAAATCCACGCACCAAATTTTGACCAATACAAGTACGTTTTCCAATACTGAATGGCAAAAAATGGGGAATATTTTTTCTTAATTGATATCCGAGTAGCTTATAATCTCCTTTTACCTTATTATCAAAAGTTTTCGTTTCGATAAGCGATTTGTCAACCGAAATGCCGAAGTGCTTCTCTGCATCTTTATCAAACTCAACACCGGAATCAGATTCTTCAGAGCATCTCCGACTATCATGAAACTTAGATGGTATTGAAACTGTGGTTGATTTCTCTTCTAGAAATCTTTCTGGGCAAAATATATCTGGATTATTCCAGTATTTCGGGCTCATATTAAGAATATAATTATTAATAAAAACAATGCTGCCGTTTGTAACGCCGTATCCTGCGATTTGTGTATCTTCGGTAGCTACATGTGGGACAATTGGCGACGACGAGTAACGTAATACCTCAAAAATAGTTGCCATTGTATAAGGCATTGCCTCCATATCGTGTAATGTTATTTTTCGTTCACCATTCTTAGATACATAGTCTACTTCAGACTGTATAGTTTTTCCAATAATTGGATCCCTAGCAATATAAGCTAGGGATAGCATTACTAAATTTCCAACAGCCGAGTGCCCTCCAATAAAGTCCTCGAGCATAAAAATGATAGTATTACGGGATACGTTATTATTTTCTACCAGACTTTTTAGCAATGCATCTGTGAAGTCATTATCAGGTTCCTCTAAGTCGATATTAAGCTCACGTTGGTTTATAACTCTATCTAATATGAATTTGCGGATGGTTGTCGACCAATGACAAATCTTTTTTGTGTGTTTGCTATAAAATGGCGAAAGCCATGGCAGAAAATCGAGAGGATATCCTTGATTAATTTCCCAAAAAATTTCATCGAAATACTGTACAACCAGTTGAAATTCTGGATCCTCATAATCGAACCTCGCCGAACACATATATTGGCTAAACATGTTGGCGCATCCTCTAAGTATAAGAGGCTTTATATCCAAAGGAGTGCCGGGCGTTATAACCTGCTTTAGCTTGTCCATTAAATGGTCGATCTCATTGCATCCGATACTGGACATTTTTGAGAAATACGATGATGATTCACGCGGAGAGCAGTGTCGTCGAGCTAAGTTGCGGCGTTTTTGCTGCAACAGCGACCAATCGCAAAGGGCAAGAGCTGTAAAAACAGGATATTTTATTACAATTTGTAGCTTTCATTTGGTATACAAATATTTTTATATATAAATATGTAATAGACTAGTTATAATAAAATATTTAAAAATTATATAAACTTGTTTTTAGATAAATATAAAAAGTATTCAAGCAACGTCGATTAAAATGCACTTGTTACTATTTTTGTGAAATTTAAATGCCATTTAACGATTTCTAATTCTTGTATTCCCAAAGATTCCCACTGAACTAAACGCGTTTAAAATGTTTATAATTTAGATATCAGTTAAACTTACAGTTATTTCGATCACCACCAAAAAGTTTGTGATAACGTAGAAAATCTGGTCTTCCGCCAAAAAATTTTCCATTTTTATTCAGGACCTCCCTTATCAACTCCAAATTGTTGACTATAAGACATCGTGTATGACCAAGTGTTAGTGAATAAATATCGCCATAGTGTTTAGTCAATGCTCCAAATCCTTCAAAGGGATTATTGAATCGGCCAACGAGATCTAAGTTTCCGATTATAGGCCAGGGATGAGGTCCTAAAGGTTGCTTGAATTGCCGATCTTCTTTTTCGGAATTTGGTAGTCCGATTTGAACAACCGCTTTTTTATCACATTTAAAAATAATTGAAATATAGGATACGGCAATCAGTACTAGAGTGATTCCCGCAATCGAAAATAATATCACGAACAACATTATTTATTTTAACAGATATTGATTGACACAACTGATTGTACACGTATTTCACTATTTTATTGACAGAGAACACAGCGAGCGAATATTGATGTTTCTTTTCCAATGTTCGCGGTAAACAACAGACAATGTTTGTTCCGGTCTCTGCGAGATTGCTCGATTTTAAAAGAACTTTCTTCAGCTACGTTTTATTTAAATGCAGAACTCAAAATCCGCGCAGTTATATTCACAAGCGAGTATTCGTTAGCCAGTATGGTAATGGGACACAAAGCTTCTGAAATGCACATTGATACCAATATAATTTTCATGGTAAAAAAGAGCCTCAAATTATAGATTCTACTGTATTAATATCTCTGTGTTTTTTTTAAATCGTTTTAAGGTCTTAAACATATATTTTATTTTGCTTGTTGTTTTGAGTAAATATATTTGTGTGCGTAAGCAAAAAATTTTAATTGTGCACATTTAATATGCATTTTTTTGTGGGGATACAAGTTCAGGTACTTTGTTAGTTATATTAAGGCTTTAATGTAGCAAAAAATAAATAAGCGAAAAATTGACATGCAACGATCATCTCTGAAATTATTTACAAGGGGATATAAATAAAAGCTGGTTAGAACTTCATGTGGTAAAAAATATAAAAGCAAATTGCTTCGACGCATTTTTTGTTGTGGGGACCACTGTGCAGAGTTTGTTATACGTACATGTGTATTTTCTGTATGCACATGTCCGCAAAATAACAAGTAAGAAAATCTACATAAGAGAGTAAACGACTGAAAAATACTCTGCAATTAGCAAGTACTACTGTTAAAAAATTACATGTATGTCTAAACTGCAGTAAAATACCTGTGCAGAAATGACAATATGCAGACGAAAACTCAAAAAAATGAATGTGTTTAGCGATTTAAACGTCTATAAAGTGTTCTTACAATATACATAGATATACAGATGAATGTATTTTTGTATTTCTGAATAAAACTTCCTTTTAAACAGAACCCCATATTGCTTTCTTTGCAAGTTAACTGGACTATTTTGTTCTCGCATATTAACGGAAAAATTTGAAAAATCCTCATGAAAAAACGCATACAAACGTATTATACATTAACATACATACATATGTATGTATATGTGTATAAACTTCAGCATATTTAGCATGTGTAGGTGTCTATTCGATTTGAGCACATGCATTTTATCTTACACATGCAAACAGTTATACTTGCATACAAATAAATGTGCATACATATGTTACATACATATGCATGTAAACACATGTTAACATATCCGAACAACTGAATACGAAAACTTCTCAATTTAGAGTGGTTCCAAAAACCTGAATAGGGTGAAAGAAAAAAAGAATTTTAAACAAAAATACTTAACATATATGTGTGTGTGTATATAACAAAGTCCAATATTTAAAGTCATTATAAGAATCAACCTGGAAGCCTATAAAGCTTGTGTTTTTTGAAAATAATAAAGTTCATATTGTGTAATTAAACCATCTCCGAGATTATTATACTTGTGATTATTATATACTTGTGTCCTTGTACATTGTATAAAACTGGGAAAAATACACTAATGTAAAGTTATTGAATGGGTTCAACTTGATAACCTACGTTCTAACAGATATCATAGATAACAATACGTATCTAGATCTATCAAATGTGATAATAATAGTTATTATTATTGTGCATACATAGATAAATAAATAGACTGTTCGGCCTTATCAGTCAAAATATATCTTGTATTTTGGGTGCAATAACTATAACTATGCAACATATAATTTTTGTAAAAAATGAAAATTGCACTCACAATTTACAGTATAAATTTCTTTCATTCGAAAAATACCATACAATAAGGGATTATTTTTTAGTAGACAGCTGACTTTTCCATTCATTATGTTCTACACATGTTCTAAAATGGTATAGAATTCTTAGAGGCATAGCAATCAGTTGATACCAGGCTTTTCAGCATCGTTGTAAGCTTTATCTAAGCCCTTATCCATTATCTTGTCTTACCCTGTTTACTATTTCTCTTAATACCTGCGTATAAACCTTCTCGGAACATCCTTATATTTACATTTTTATTGGTTCTTATCAGGTCTGCTCATATATTGATTTGAATCAAAAGTATTTAATATGGCTTTGCCTCATTATGAATAAGAATGTTCAACAAGTACGCCAGAATAATTTCGGTATTGTACTTATTTTCTTATATTATCCTTATAAAAACTAAATATTTTAAATAAAATCTTTTAAGAGAGATTCGGTATCAATCATGATTTGAACGGGCCTATTAGAAACTGGAACATTGAAATATATCTGTTTATTTTGTTTTTGGATTATCAACCTGAAAAAGAAGATAGGGGATACAAGGTTGTGTCGTTTTTAAATATTCAATTATATGTTATATATATGTATATGACCTAATTAAGGAGAGTTAATAAGTATAATCAGTCGATACTTATGCTGCGAAAAATATGTTTGATATTAACTGACGATATATTGTAAAAAGTATCGTCTATATAGTTGTGCAAAGCTATTAACTTTGTTTCTTGAATCGATACTACAATGCTGAAAAAAATAATTTCCCAGCTGATAGATTAATTGACGAATCGAACCCTTTACTTTTAGCTATCGTTTTAAAAATATTTTGTTCGACCTTAAATAAATGCTCAACAACTCTAAAATTAGTCATTGTAATTGCAATTTCATTCAAGGATGAATTCGTTTTACAATTAAGTAAATAAAGTAGGGAAATCAATTGAAAATCCGATATAGAGGTTATTTTTAAGACCGCAATTGAAATACACGTATTTTAAACAATTTAATATGCCCTGTTTCACCTACTTACGGTGGAAACAGAGTATAAACAGTAAACTTTGTGAATATATCAATGCAAGGCTACGTATTCAGACTCTGCTTGGTAATCATAATATCAAAATCAATCGTATAAACAGGTATGTCTGGTCGAAAAAATCGTACATAGGCAGATCTAAAAGTGATTATGTATCATTAAAATGGTATTCAGGCTTTTAAAT
The DNA here is from genome assembly GCA_018904595.1 of Zaprionus indianus. Taxonomy (NCBI): domain Eukaryota; kingdom Metazoa; phylum Arthropoda; class Insecta; order Diptera; family Drosophilidae; genus Zaprionus; species Zaprionus indianus. The sequence continues at coordinate 5,275,660 of JAEIHA010000320.1, forward strand.
TATTATTTTAAGACAATTTCCAGTTGCAGATAAAAGAACCATATCAAGGTATCCATACCATATCATATTATAAAGTTACAGAGAATTTGGCAGTCGAGTGGGTTAATTTATGTTTTTTTTCGGTCTTACGTGTTCCGTATCGATGTGCATACAAATGTATTTTCGGTGAACACCCGTTTCAGGCGCATGTAGGGTACGTAGGATTTGCTTGTTTAAGCTCTTTTTATTTATATATTCAATTTCGTTTGATTCGCTTGTCGAAATCACTTCAAATTAGACTTTCAGATGATCCATTCAAAGTCTACTGATATATTTGCAATACGTATGTTTTTTTATGATTCTCTATTTTCGTATAAAAACAGATTGAACAGTCTTGTATCGGTTTCGAAAACTTTACAAAGTGAATTTTAAAGAATTTGAGAAAAAACATCCCGGATAAAGCAATTGACATTCTTCAAATAAAAATGGATATTCCACAAAATATCTGTGCATTACTATTTGACGAACTAAAATGTGATCAATGTTACACAATATTATCAAAATTTCAAATAAGTTGTTTATTGATTCCATTAATAACTTGTGCTTTAGCATTCTGTATTTACTATTTGTTTTCGGTACCCTTCGATTGGACAAAGGTATTTACTCACACACACATACAAAATATAATATAAATTTATATTCTGTTTGAGACTAAATTGGAAATTATATCTCATAAAGCCTTTAGATGACGTCCATGATATTGAAGTTCGTAATGTTGGGTTAAACCTTCGAAGCAAGGATAAACGAGTTGCGATTAATCGGATACGGAGGAACCGAATACCCGGTACAAAGGACTTGCCACCGCCATACCCTAATGGTTGGTATGGAGTATTGGAATCATCAAGCCTTAAGCCCGGAAAATCCCTATACCTTTCATGTCTGGGACAACATTTTGCGATCTATCGCACTGAAAGCAATAAGGTATTTGTTTTAGATGCGTTCTGTCCGCATTTGGGGGCTAACTTGGGTATAGGAGGTAAAGTTGTTGGGGATAATATTGAATGCCCTTTTCATCGTTGGAGTTTCAGGGGTACCGATGGCAAATGTACAAATATTCCATACAGCACGTGTAGTAAGTACTCGGAACAGTATAGTAAAAGCCAGATCTTATTCAAGTATCGAATTCCCAGCTCCTCCTTCAGTGAAAGTTAAAAAATGGATCTGTAGTGAAGTAAACGGAATCATTTTTATTTGGTATAATGTGGAAGAATCCGAAACACCATGGTTGTTGCCAAAATCTCCTCAGGTTGAAAGTAATCAATTAGTTTACCATGGCCGAAATGAATTCTATGTAAGTTGCCATATTCAAGAGATTCCAGAAAACGGCGCTGACTTAGCTCACTTTGCTGCGATCCATTACGAAAGCTTTATTGCTGGAACATCAGAGAGTAAATACGGCTTTTTTGATAAGCTGGGCTCTCATCTATGGCAGGCAAGGTAAACGAATATCTAAATAAAAATTGAAGGAAATCTAAAGTAAATTAATATTACAAAAAATTTAAAGTTGGACTCCATCCGGACAAAAACATATTGCTGAGATCAAATTGAGTCATACTTTTAAAATATTCAATAAGTTCGAATGTTTTAATATGAAAGTAACGGCGGAACAGGTATTTATTAATTATATTGTAATTAAGAATTTAAATAGTATATATACTGATTACAGCTCGGACCTGCGTACGTGCATCTTCGTCTGCATTCTCCCACATTTGGAGAATTTCAAATATTTCAAACAATAACTCCTGTAGAGCCCTTATTACAGAAGGTGGTTCACAGATTCTATGCATCTCGATTTATGGGACCTATAATGAAAGTTCTAATATACGGCGAAAGTGTTATGGTATGTTGTGTACACTAATCTTTCCGTGTTACTCTTGACTTACCTCACATCTTTGTTTAGTTTGAACGCGATGTTAATATTTGGAATCATAAGACCTACCGGAGCAATCCTACGCTAGTGGCGGAAGACTCAGCTCTTAAAAAGTTTCGGAAATGGTATGCACAGTTTTACACCGCCAATAGTAGCGCATTTAACCAAGCGCGCGATATGAGTTGGTAGAGCAAATTGTGGATATCTATACCAATTATGGAAATTAGGAAAGGGAACGACTTGGCGTTAAAGATTAGAGAAAATATATATATCGTAGATGTATCGGAAAAGGTAAGTCGAATATAAATAAAAAACTCTATATTACTATCTGACTTAAATTAAATTTTTTTTTAAGATACTAAAAGCTCAGGGGGCCTTAACTCAACTTCCAATACAAATCCAATTCTACATAATTGATTTGCAATAAAATTGTTGAGTGTTATTAATTGTAATTATATTAAGAGATGAATTTTAAAATGACTTTGATTAATGATTTGTTGTTTTATAAATATGCAAGTTCATCTTAATTGCCTGAGCACAACCCGTCTTCCACATCTAGTAACAAAAGTAAACTGTTGACAATTCTAGAGAATATTTTTATTAAGTTTTAATTGTATTTCAGTTTTAATACGATAACTGTGCTGTACCTATTATGTTGACAATATGTTTTACAATAAAATTAAAAATTCGAAATAACTTAATGTCTCATGTATTAAACTCAAAAAGTAAATTATGTTAGAATGTTATCATAATGTTCATTGCGTCTGCTAATAACGTCTGCTCAAGTTTAATGTGATATAAATAAAGATATATATATATTTTTTGCATTTGTTTTAAAAAACAGATTAAATTGTTCATAATATATGTATACTTAAAATTATTATTCGAAGTTACATTCCTTATACAGCATCGGCAGGACTTTGGAATTCTGACAACGCATGTATTGGGTTTTGAACCTTTTTCTGAGACCCCTTCCGCACTTTAGCGCGAACTTCTTCTGGCTTTTCTGGCCGCACTAATGGCTTTTTCTCTGGTGCTTTCATTTTCCATACAACAATAGGAGACTTTGAAATATAATAAAAAAAAAAAAATTATTAGAATTTGAAGCTATTTTAAAGTATAGATTTATTATGTAATAACTTACAGTGACAGTTCCCTGTCTTGTATACTTCGTCGAGGCAACGTAGGAGTACTTGACTGTAAGTACAACTGCATTCATTAGATTCTTTGCTGCTTGTATCAAGGATGTCGCGCTGTCCAGCTAAAAACGGATAACATTAATTTATGTATTTCGCAAACTACATAGAATTCCAAACTTACCCCAGAAACTATCAACTCCCCGCTTATATTCTGAACATCTGCCTTGACTTTAGAAGTAATTTGTATTTGGTGGCAGTAGAGCGCAATTCGTTGCAAATATGCTAATAAATCCTTTTTAGTACTACTTTCAGGACACTGTTCAGCGATTTCCCGAGTAAGCTTGTCAAGTTTAGTTCCAGCTTCTGATATTTTCTTAGCGGCATTGATTACATCCATTGTTGTTTTTAATGGTCCGCGACCTCTGAAAAATAAATGAATTAAACTTTACAATATATTTCAATTAAAAAAGGTATAAAGTACTAACCTTGTGAAATCCGTCATCTCCATCATAATCATACACATGTGTTTGGCCAAGAAAATAATATCATTGCCAGTATCGTCCCATTTCGCAACCTCTGAATCAAAAGTAAGTTTCTCACGTCGGAAGAGCTCAACTTGTTGAGCAATTTTTTGCTTATCCTCCTCTGTCATTTTTCGCATAGCTTCCTACATTTTGAGGGTAATTAAAATTGTAATATATATAAACATAATAGTAATATACAAACTACGTACCCTAGCTGTGCATATACCACTGATATCCGGATATTCGTCGACAGTCTGATCACCTGTATGTGCACTTGCTGTAAAGACCAAATGTTAATTTAAAGTATTTGCCAATTAGATAAACAAAATTAACTAAACTACAAATGAGGTTTGTATCATGATGATAACAATAACTTACATCGACTTCGGGTCTCCAATGTTAAGTCTTCTACTGGTTCAAATTCTGTGTCTGTATCTAGGTCCTCCGAGCTCTAAAATGGTTACAAAAATATTAGGAATGAATTTTGCCGATGCAATCGAAGTATGAAGTTTATAATGTAAGTTATTTTGCTGGTACCCAACTAAACAATCATTTTGTTTAAGTTTATTTATAGATTTTGAATACTAACTCTGTTCATTAATACTGCACGGCGAATTTCACGTACACCGTCGTAAACCAAACGGGATGCATCAATGAAATCATTTTCATCCACATCTTTATTTGTATTAGAGGAAAGCGCATCTACTGCTGCATCAACTCGCTGCTCAAATTTGATCATAACTAGAAGAAAAAAAATGTATGAAAAAACAAATTTTTTTATGTTTAAACCGAAAATTACCTTGCTCACGAAGAACTTTAACCGCTTCTAACACACGTTTTGTATAAATACATGGTTCATAGTTATCCATCTCAGCTTCAACAACATTACAAACACGGGACGATCGTCCTTGAATGGATCCAGCTGTCCCCCGCAGATCTTTGGCATCACCAACTTGTAAAGCCATCACACACTTGTTGACATCCTCAAGAATGTGATTTTCGGAAACAGCAAGGAAGTCATCAATAGTCGTAATGTCATCCACAGCTTCCGTTAATATTCGAACTTGAACTTCCCATGCTTGGCGATAAGCAGCCATGTTTTCTTGGGCAACTTTTGAGTTGGGCCTCACCGTAAGTATAGATGCTGCGTTAATTACTTGAGGGCAAAGACTTTCGATTTGAGCGGCAGCGTACCGAACCATCTTAACGCCGTCCTCATTGTTCGACATACTACACACTAGATTAGCAACTTCAACTAACTTTTCAGCATGCTTTGTAAATATGTCTGCCTTCTCCCGTACTCGTTTTTCATTTCCAGACTTTGCCGCTTCGATAAGGTCAATTAAAGGAGTAGTAGTTTCCAAAAACGAATCGGAGACGTGATCAACAACAGCCTTTCGGAGCTGTCGGCGAAGATCTCTTGTTTTACGACACATTTGATCAATTGCACGATCAAGGCCAGGGCTGTTATCTTTTTGACCCATCTGTAATTGAAAATAATTTTAAAATTTTGTTTGTACAGAGTTAACTTGTACAGTTAAAACATCACTTACGTTTGACATATACTCAGATAAAAGATCTTGTAAAGCTTGACGGACAGCATTGCATTCAGCAACGATTCTCTCCCGGCGCTCGTCTCTTGTGCAGTCCGCATCCGCCATTAGCGCAGCAGCGCTGATAATACTTTCCAAACGTTCTTCTAACAACTGGCGTGATCGTTTTTCACTGTATGTCATGGGATCAATAACAATTCCTTCCTGAAAAATACAAATAATTTTAGCAACATGATAATTTTTTTTGTTCTTTCATGTAAGTACTTACATCAAAGTCATCTAACGCTGCAGCTAGCTCTCCTGCACCACTGTAAACATCAGTGGGCTGTGACGATTTGCCCTGGGCGACATCACTAATTGTGTTGACGGCATCACACACTTGTTTTAAAATAAAGTCACGATTAACTTTCGCCAGATCTAACTCTGGATGACGCACATAGACTTTAGATGCAGTCAAAAGCATTGTGGAATGTTTTTTTAGCATTGCGCGAGCAGCGGCCAAATCGTCTCGCAGTTGCGGATCCTTAAGTTCTTGCTGCCGTTTAGCTGCTTGCTTTATTAGTTCTCCAGCATTTCGACCAAATTGCTAATTTATTTATTAATTTTAATATAATTAATAATGCAGCTTGTCTTTTAAAGAATTTTATGTTCTTACCCGCATGTTGTTCATGAGCTCATCCTGGCTTGATGCATTCTTTAATTTATTTAAATCACCTTCAACAATGTGAAGAGACTTAAGCAATAAATGAACATCTACCATGTCAGCTAAAATCAGTAGCCGCGTTACAGCCGAGAGAAGATTTCTGGCTGCTCGCACCATGTTTCCTCGTTTCAATGAACTACATGGATCCTCCGAAAATTCTCTAGCTGCAATACTCATGGAGTCTCCAGTTTTCTTTACTTCATCAACGGCAGAAAGCATCTCTTGGGTAATGTCTGGATTTTCATACGCAATTTGCTCTCCTTTTTGAATAAAATTCTCAGTTGCTTTTTCTACAGCTGCAACTAGTGCGCTGGCGCGCTTGGATTTTCCTTTAATGAATAAAGTTAAGGCAATATAATGAGAGATATAACACAACACATTTGTTTCCTAAATGATTAACGGAGGAGTGAAATATTGTATGTTTATGTTTTTTCTTTTTGTATACACTGTGGACTTTTACGTATTCACAAATCTATAAAGAGTGGCCTCAAAATGTAGGCGACGGTTGTGATTTCGCGACTTTCGTTTGTAGTACCAAACACATACATAAGTTCTCTTTTTTCTTTTGTATACAAGTGTGTTGACAGGCATGACAATCAAACAGCCAAGAAGGGAAGAGACTTTGTGGGTCTCATCGATTATTGCTATCTATAAGATACATTTGCGCATATTTAAACAAGTTTTGTTTCCAAAATTTTCATCCTTCTCTTTACCATGAAAAATAGCATCCAATGTATCTTACAATCGAGAAAGTAATCACAACTGATTTTCTACGTCATGTACAGATACACAAATACAAATACAAGTGCGCTCATATATGTATGAATGAAATGCACTCACTGCCTCTATTGTACTTACATCTATGCAATTTGTAAGTATGTATACATTTTTCTACCAAGACAAGCTTTGATATACTTTTTTTTTCTTTTTTATGTGTCTATAAAAACTTTCCTATACAACCAAGATATTGATTGCTTTTATAGTTCTCAATACATAAAATCACATAAAAAGTGTTTTTCAAAATCAATCAATTTTACCTTTTTTCTTTTTGCTTGGGCCTTTGGTGTTTACCAAAGTTGTCACTTGCAGTACCAAAGGCTCCAATGTTTTTTCTACTGACATCGTGCGGATTTCTAAATTTTTTGGATCCCATTTCAATGCTATTTGACCAAAATCCGAAAGAGTACCCATCGTGAAACAAATTCTTTTTTAATAACCAATCTACCAATACACTTTCCCGATTATAAAGACGACGCCTAATATAGATATGAACAAGCCCCGATGTTTGCTTCCGAAGAGTATTATCGATACTTTTTGGTATGTAATTAATCGATTATAATAAAGACAACCAAGCCACTATTAATTTTTGGAACGATGGAAAGGTTTTAAACCTAAAGTTCTTTTCTTATGATTGTAAATATTATCTCTGACTTCAAACTAACATATATCACTCAAATCATAAATATTTCACTATATTGTTTGGTCATTATCTATAAACGTACCGTTTGTGAAAATACACATCAAAATTATTTGCTTGATTCACATGTATGGAAATATACAATATTATATTATATTAATTCTGCTTTTGACGTTTCGGAGAATTCCCAAATAATCTATGTAATTATTATATATTTGAGCTTTTAATGTTTAATCATGTTATACTATCTGCACGACACAATTTTTTATAGTTTCTCATGTTTCTTAATAGTTTACTATGTATCTAAATCAACTGATCGATGCTATCTTGACTTCAACGCAACTAAATGTTATCGATAGGAAACGGCGCCATTCCAATCATTCATAGTGTTTGAAATAATAGTTTCTGCTAAAGTAGGAATGTGAAATTATAATTTGAAAGTGGTTGACGAAATGTCTGCTTCAAATTTACTATCAGCTCTAGTTTTAAATGACTTAAAAGAGATGGGAATAAAACATAAAGATAAAAAAGCTAAGACCATTAAGGTATGTTCACAAAATACAAAATTAATGTAAACAGTAAATTAATGGTAACGCTTTGTACAACTTTACAGAGTTCACTTGGCCAGCGGTTGTTTTGCCAGGATTTGCATTATTTAAAATTGACAGACGCATTTTTGTCTGATGGAACTTTGGTTCAGGTTCCACAATTTGTTGCAGAGGCATGTAGCTACATTCTTGAACAATGTGAAACAGAAGGCTTGTTTCGAAAAGCGGGCTCTGTAGCAAAACAGCGTGAGATTCGAGTAAGTGGTAGATTAAATTGAGTGTTTGTGAGTTAAGTATGTATTTTTTTTGTTTAGAAATGCCTTGAAGATGGTCAGCCTCTGGGAAAAACTCACCGCGCAATCGATGTAGCGAATATTTTAAGCTATTTTTTTCGAGAGTTGCCCGAACCACTTATCCCTTCATATATTCACGATACGCTTGTTAGATGTTTGCTTGCAGCAGAATCCATTCGAATTCGTTGCATACAGTTGGCATGTTTATTAACGCCCAAGTTAAATGTTCACACTTTGGCATACTTTCTGCAGTTCCTAAACACCATTACTAGGCAAGCTAAATATAATAAAATGTCTGCTGAAAATCTAGCAATTGTAATTGCTCCCAGTGTTATGCCTTACCGTGACATAAATAGCATACGGTTTAAGAACCACATTAAAATAGTCGAATTACTTATTCAAAATGCCAGCATAATTGGAACAGTACCTGCAAATATTCGTGAGAAACTTTTGTATCCACAAAGGAGCGTATCATCAAGTTCTATGGAGACACATAGTGTATCAAACAACATTGAACATGGACAGGGATCTGCCATTATCAGTAAAAATCGCCGAAGTCGTAAGTTTAAAATACAATCAAAATAAATAAATTTTATACTAAATAAATATTTGTAGATATTTTCAGTGCCATTAAAACAAAAATTGGATTATCTAATATTAGCACGGAGCGTCTCGATTGTTATGAAAATGATTATCAAAACATTTTGAAAACTCCGCAAAATCATAGAAAAATCTTGCCAGAACACTCCAATTATCGGTCCAAGACAACTGTGAAGACTCGCAAATTTGCAGAGCCCATCAACACATTTTGTTCAAAGAAAAGGTGAGTATATGGATTTTTATGTCTCACCATGTTCTGTTTTAATATGACAATATATTTCTGGTTTTCTTTTAGTGATAGTAAGAACACAGTCAATAACTTGTGTGGCCCCCGAGAGACAAAGAGGATTATTGATTCTAATAATCATCGTAATCCTACATCTACAAGAGAACGAAGATGGAGTCTTGTATCTACTGGGTGGGCAAAGTATAAAAAGAAAGAGCAAATATTGAACAATCGAAGTATTTCCATAGCAAATATGGTTAATGAGGATGGCAATAGCTTAGAAGAAGGACATGCCAATAAACCGATTAGCTTTGAAAAAATGTGCTTGTCTGCTACCAATAGCTATGATGCTCTAGCGGATCGAGTGGAATCTCTAGAAACACATATTTCAGAAACAGATGGAGTAGGATCTTTAGAAACACATATTCCAGAAACAGATCGAGAAGAATCTTTAGAAACACATACAGCAAATACAGACCTGGTAGATACTCTAGAGACACATATTCCAGAAACAGAAAGAGTAGATTCTCTAGAGACACATATTCCAGAAACAGTAAGAGTAGATTCTCTGGAAACACATGTTCCACATTTAACAACATCTCCGAGTTCCAGACTAACTAATGCAATTCCCAAAAAAAGGAGAAGTTTCAACAAAGACTTTTTACAGCATACAGAAAAGAAACAAGTTTTGCATGTATCACAAGAAAACGATCAAGATATTAAAAAAAATACACCATTATTTAATGGAGAACCTGAAGAACCAGTAAACTATTTTCCAGAATTAAAAACTCCAAGACCGTTCGGTTACATGAAAGATGAGATTGATTCACATCATAAGTGGGTTTCAGCAAAAAAATATTTCGAAAATAACCCAACTCCCCTTTATAGAAAAAGAGATCAGCAATTTAGCTCAAAACGTCAGCCATTATCTAATACACCTTTTATAAAACCTCTAGGATCACATAGAAAAATGATAGTTGATTTAGATGATGATCAATGTCGATCGTCAATAAGTCGTCTTCGGATTGAAAACGCTGGTATGGTTTTAGCTAAAGCAAAGTTGTTTGAAGATTTTAACTGTTCTTAAATGTTTTTATGTTAAATACGGCTACATATTCGTTCTCTTATCTATCATAAAATTATTTTTAATTTAAGAGTAACTGCTCTTAATTGACTTTATAAGTTAATGCGGCACCTGATTTTATAATGTACTATAACGACACTTGATTTTACTAATAAAAATATTTTAAAAAAGAGAACGGTATATTTTTTTTTGTCATTATGATACAACTGAAAGCGAGCTATGCTTAAAATTCCTTGTTGAAAATATATATTCCCTACAGCATATTGGACAACATCATGCGAAAACGACCAGAAACCAAATTTTGTTAAGATGTTTTCAATGAAGGGCCCTAATAATATTAATAATCAATTTTTATAAGCGTAGGTTGGCCATGATACGAGCAAGACAAGATTATGGATCATCCCAATTTTCTAAGACGTTTCTATTCATTTATCAATCATCCCTTTGATAATTATGAATGAAAAAACAAACCTTAAAGTAAAACATAACATTGTTATTTTTTAGAAATTTTAATTTTGCTTCTCCAATGTCATTTACGATTGCATTGCAGCATTTGTTTAAAGTATTTTATACTTTCTATAAATATTTTCCATTTACTGCATTATTAAACGTAACGTTTTAATGTTTATGTGTATGTAAAACTGATAAAACAGACTTGTAATGGAAATAAGAGTTTTATAATAAAAGTTATATGCTTGGCTTGTCACGTACGACAATTGGTTTTATATTAAGTGGGTTTTTTGATAGGTGTTTTATTAAAGCAGGCTAAAAATAAAAAATTTCAATCAACGGATTAGGTTTTTTAATTATGTACTGGACATCGCGCTTTTGTTTTTTAAATGAAGATGTTGATGTTTCTGCTAATCAGATTGAACGGTTTTTAAGAAATGGAGATTTATTGGATTATATGTATAATTTTCGTTATATATATATATATGTTTATTATAATGTAGCTTGTATTTCTGTTTTAAGCATGTGTGCATGTATGAATATGTAATCATAAATGTTTTAAAATATTTTTTGCCTGTGTATATGGAAATTAGTAGTTGTATAATCACCGTCAGTTTATACGATTTCAGAGTAATTTTTTCATTCAATATAACATTACTATTTCTCTAATTTGTGTGTGGTGTATGTGGGAAATCAGTATACATGTATGTCCATTAAATAATGATTCCGAACTATAAGTCATTGCATTTTACTGAATCTGACCTTATTTTTAAGCTTTAGCACAAAGTTTTCCTCGTGTTTTTTAACTTAATAGTGCTGGTTTTTTTTTTTTTTTTAGGTTTTTGACATATATTTTTGTTAACTTTACAATGTGAATCTTTGTTTATTGCTGGCTGTTAGGATTCACCTGTCCGTTGACAATTGGCAAAAAATATGGATGCGCCATAGCTTCGCGTGCAGTGAGACGATCAACATGATCGTAACGCAATAGTTTATCGAGAAAATCCAATGCTTCAGGTGAAACCAGATGTTGGTTATCAGAATGAACGAAACGCTCCCAGCGTTTGCGAGAATGACGCTGTAAAATATCATGAAATCGCGGATCCAAATCAATATTGTATTTATCCAAATAGCCATAAAGTTCTTCGGTGCCCAGCACCTTAGCAATTCGAACTAATTGATCGTAATTGTCGTGGCCATGGAAAAATGGCTCCTTACGGAATATCATAGACGCAAGCATGCATCCCAGCGACCACATGTCCAACGAATAGTCGTACATTTGATAATCGACCAGTAGTTCGGGACCTTTGAAGTAGCGGGAAGCGACTCGCACATTATACTCTTGACCCGGATGGTAGAATTCGGCAAGACCCCAATCGATAAGTCGCAACTTGCGGTTTTCGTGATCAATCATTACGTTATGGGGCTTAACATCACGATGCATTATTCCCATGCTATGGCAATAATCGAGTGCCTTTAATAACTCGAACAAATAGTAGCGAATCTCATAGTCTGTTAATGTTTGGTATAGTTGTTTGAAATCTGTGTTGTTGACGTGTTCAAAAATCAGTGCTGGTGTACGGGACACTGGGTCTTTGACGACGGCTAGGAGCGTTATAATGTTGGTGCCCCCACGCAAGTTTTCCAAAATCTTGATTTCACGCTTTATCTTCTTTTTCTTGACGGGCTTCAGTATTTTAACAACACATTTCTCGGTGGTCGTTATATTGATAGCCTCAAATACCTCGGAGTACTTGCCACGCCCCAGCTTGCGTACCAACTGATAATCGTCTTGATTTCCCCAGTCGACTACATAATTTTCATAATCCCAATATTCGTCTGGCTTGTGAGCGTTCACATCTGTGTAAACGCGAGCGGCACTCGGTAATGTCATCTCCTGAGGATTTTTCTCCACTTCCTGTTCCCCTGGCGAAATTCCTTTTGATTGAAGCTCTTCAGTTGATTCCTCAGTTGTTGATGTGACGGGATGTGTCCACACAGCAAGATCAATGTTATAAAACTGGCTAAAATTAAAAAATGGAAAACTAGTTAGATTTTAGAAAATTATCGGTTATATCTAACATTATAAATGTTACTTGAAATTACGAAAAAAAATGACATTTTAGAATTACATACCCGAGCTGAACAGGTTGCCTCTGTATTAAATTTTGACTTCTACACTTTGTCGTCGGTCCTCCCTTTTGGGACCTTAAGGTATTAGCAACAAATGACCGTGTGTCGATCAAGTTTCGCTTTCTGCAGCTGGTTCGAAATGCTATTAGCGGCAGTCGACAAAATTTGCAACACAGAGCAAAATTGCGATGGACGGCGAGCACGTTACTTCCAATGTTGGTCTAATTTATGTAATATAAAAGAAAATACTTTTAATGTCGGCTGTATGCATAACTCTTTCTTATGTATGGACAAGCAAAAATTATATTTGCAGCTCCCATACACATATGAATTTGAAAATAATTTAGTAAATCACAATTTCATATTTTCATTTATATTCTTGTGTACATATATTTATGTGTAGATATGTATATACCGATAATCTTAAACACCTTCATACAGTTGCATATAGATATGCTACATACATGTTTAAATGCACACATTTACATACGTTTTATGTACATGCCGTCCACTTATTAGCGTGTACTGTCCAAATATAAAACAAAATAAGGCAATTCGTTTACTGTAACAAATTTACTAATCGCATTTCGTTTTCATACCCACGTTAATAACACAAAATTATATTATTCAAGAATGCACTGTGAATTTAAAGTAAAAATTGGTATTCGATAGGTTTTTCCGCGTGAAATGCCATTATCATTCAAAATGAAGGAATCATTCAATATTAGAGCACATTATTTTATTTCTGCACTATAAAAAAACAAACAGACTTCGATTTAGCACTTTAACCAAATACTTACATTTTTATATCAGACAGCGTGGATGACGTGAAAATTTCTTTATTTTCGTCGGTAAATCGTATTAATTTATTAGTTCACTGAACTAGTTGAAATGAACTTCCGAACAGAGTTGCTTGCGTTTACACGGTGTTCTTGATTTTCTGTAGGGATTTTTACAAGTCCAGACGATGAATGCTAAGTCATCAACAAAAATCTACAATGCAGACAACATAGAGTTCTAAAAGTATAAATAAATGCATGTATCTGTATTTAATAATAAATCAGTAAAGAACTTTATAAATTCATGAAAACGGAACAACTGGAATGAAACAATTTTTTTATAATGTTGACATAACCACAAAACTGTACTGAACATTATTCCGATATAAATTATTTATTTAAAGATTAAAATAATAAATTATACTTCGTTTTTTGCATTAAAAATCGGTTGACTGGGTGTAAGACGTAATAAAATGGATAAAGCAGACGCAGACCTAAAGTAAATTTTTCTATCATTTGGTTTGTCTAAGAAAAATTAATTAAGTAAATATATTATAAAATTTAAATATATTATATTTATAAAGAGTATGTTACGAACGCAAATATAGTTCAAGGAAAATAACACAGCAAGCCAACCTCTGGAGTGTATTCAGCAGTAGCAAAACTCACACACAAGCATACTTTGGTTGTGTTAGTAAGCAGCGAATTTTAAAAGGCAATGCACCGAATTAATGTTCACTATCAGCTAGCACCGCTGCCAGGGTGAAGTCTGCACAACGTTTGATCTGAAGGAATGACTGCCCTCCACAGTCCAAAATATTTTTTGAATACCGAACGTCCAATAATCTTGCAAGATTTGGCTATAATCTACGATTGATGCTTGTTATATACTTACGATTCCGAATTTTATAATATTGTTCGTAGATTTTTAGTACTGTGTGCATTAAAAAACTGTACGTAATAACCTTAAGAATGCACCGTATTTCAAATGATGAAACGAATGAAAATTGCCATTCTTAGAAAAACAACGATTTTAATTGTATATCTCGATAGGGCCAAAGGACATTAAAATATTTGCAAAATAATTTAAACATGTCACAAATATTATTTTTATTTTTTTTTTTTGTAAACATTTTAATAAAACAAAGAAACGTAGTGGAGATAGGATATAAACAATCAAGCTATTTAGTATTTAAATTGGAATGAATACAACATAAATTAACATGATATATTTTTGTTTGCATTGACGAACAGTGTCGAATTTCCAAACATAACAAGTTTCAGGCTCAACGCACCAAGTCTTCCGGATTAAACATGCCCTGTAAAGAATTTTGTTTAGGAAACAGAAATGAACCGATGGATTTAACTGTAAACATACACGTGCTCTTCTCAAAATGGAATCCTTGCTGGCATCGTACGGATGATCCTTGGACGGGATTTCCAGTACAGCTGGCACTGGCGAAGTGTGGGCATCGATAACATGACGAATAAGTTCAGCATATGTTTGATTGATCAAGATTATATCAATGTCATCGCGTTTCAGGAATCTCTTGAAACAGTCCTCAATTTCGCTGACAGCTGTGTCTAAATATTCATAATATATAAATCAGTAAGTTAATAAAATAATTTCAACATTAAATTAAGCAAATCAAATTCAAAGGGTTCTACTTACTTTTGTCCACAACCATAAAGTTGGGATGACGATTTTTGTTTATTTCACCCACACCGCCAAGAAGGAATCCCACACAGGTGTCCTAGAACAAATCATTAAAATGTTTTCAAATTATTTTTAAGTCTTGTAGTTCAGCGCATATTGATCGCCTCGTCTTAAATTTTTGATTAATGAAAAAAGTAAATAGACTGTCAGCTGCGTACTTTCTTACAACCAAGTAACGAAACCTACAATTTTAGATGTACACCACACACCTTCACACACTTGTCAGTATGTTATGATTGCAGATTATAAGATTCAAATGTATTTTGAACAGCAAAATATATGATATTGTAAAATATCCATATGCACAAATCATTAAATTTTCTGAGTAGAAAACGAACAGCACAATTTTATTTACATAAATGTATGTATATCTAGCTATTTATAGTTGGATCAAACCCTTTAAAAATTGTATGTATAAAATGTTAGAAACTTATAATTTTAATTTTACTTACCTCATCGCCAATAACGGAAATTAATTTTCCTTTGATTGCCGAATGTAAAGCCATTTTGATTTCTTAGCGTTTATAATTACTATTAATACTTAAAATGGTTTTATCCAAGCCCAAAGGAAAATGTCAGCTGACAGATGTCACGAGTCAATAGTATTAAAACGCTAAAAATTACCAAAACATGAAAAATGTTTATGGTCACCCTATCTTCACTACACTTGCAAGTATGCTGATAAAAATTAAAACTATTTCCGATATTCTAAAAATTGAGGATTCGTTAAAAAACGTGTATATACAGAGGGAGATGCTATTAAATATAAATAAATTTGAACTAGACTTATAAGTTATAAGTTATATATTTTATCGATAGAGAATATAACCCGATAGCCTAATCGATTCATTACATTTCTGGGTTGATCGATTAATACAGTAGACACATGTTTAAAATACATGCTGGTTAAGAATGTCTAGTGTTTCGAATATTGTTCAAGTTGTTTCCCAAGCAAACAAAGATCACCAAAATGCATATTTCAATGTTGAGGATCTCAGCTTTCAGGGAACTGTAAGTGAACTCTCATATATTTGTAAATCCAAAATAATGAATGAGATGTATTTGTCTGCAGAACGATGTAACATCCCAAGTACGGACGATAAACTCGCTGCTTTCTGAAGCTAAAAGTCGAGCAATTGGTTTACGTTTTCTTGTAGAATATTGTAACCATTGCACACAAAAAGTAATTGAAGAACGGGCCAACTTTTGGATAACTATTGTAATAAGATCTTGTAATACAACAGAAATAAGTTTATATGGCGAACTTATTTTTGAGGCCCTAGGTATGTTACTATTTATTTATATTTTAATGGCCTGTTATAAATAACTGTAAATATATTGCAGGTCTACTTGTCACAAAGATCCAAGCTATCCCAGATGCGTCCAAATGGTTTGGAGCAACCTATCTACTGAAGTTTTATGAGTCACTTTCTGGAAAACAGAAAAGCACGCGCTGTACAATTGCAATCCTAAAAGCACTGGCGCAATGCTTGAAGTTCTACCCTGGACCCAGCAAATCTGGAAAGCCTTTGGTTACAAATTATTTAATTACTCTATTGGACAATAGGGATCAAGATGTTGTTTATCAAAGTGGCTGTTGTTGGTTACAGTTACAACAAGTACGGGACAATGCCAACAGCATAGGAGGTTTTAATGAAAAGACCCAATGGAATGAGTATCAAATTGCTCTAATAAGTAACCTTAACACACTTTTAAACGAGGCGTACCCATCCTACGATGATATTTCCAATGACATTATTGAAAATAACAAATTTAAATACTTCGCGTTAACTTTAGAGGGAGATCCGGTTGTAAGAGCAACACAAGTTTCGCAACGTTTTTGCAATTTGGTTATTTATCTTCAAGTTGCCTTAAGGTAAGATAACTTCGGTTATACATATACATATATACTTTTGAATAATTAATTATATTTCTTAAGCTACCCGTATCCGTCAGCAAAACAGATTGAACCCAAAAAAATTTTAAATCTTACTCATCGTGGGCTGAGTTTAACCAATGATGATTTGTGCTTTGGGCATTTTTTACCCCACATACATAGCAAATTACTGGACCTACTAGAAGTGGTAATTGATATGTAAGTAATATTAATTCATTGCATTAATGTTTAAATTTGTCTAACTAAATTTAAATTAAATTTGATTAACTAAAGTCTGTTTTACTTGTTTATACAGATGCAGCACTCATCTTAGAGTGCATTTTCGATTCATATCAGATCTTCTTCTTGAAACCTTTAAAATAACGAAAAGATTGACACGCGACGGATCTTCTATTGAATTCAAGTAAGAATCTCTTTCTTATAAATTCGTCCACAAAAAATATAAAACAAAATTAATGTTGTTTAATTTTTAGTAATTTAAGGAGTAAACTGTATAAAGTGACGACATTGTGGATTTCTACTTTTGGTGAAGGGATCGGAAATGCATTTATTGTGGAAACGCTTGTTAAAAATATATTCGAGGATGTACTCATTCCTCGTACGGATATATATTTAATGGTAAAATTCCCAACATTTTAAAAATGTTTTTATTGTAAATTATTTCCATTATAGTCAATGAGTAAAGCCAAGGACTTAAGCGTCGGAAGGAAAGAAGTGTTGATTAATAATAGTAAAAGCTTTGTATGTACACATGCTTTTCGTTGTCTGCAGGCTCTTTTAGTATCAGTTGGGTATTTGATTCAAAACTCTCTTGTTAAGGTAAGAAAGAACAAAGCATTTAAAGTTTATTGTTTCTAGCAATATGAACCTATTAAAATAGACATAAGTCTTCGTATTATATTTTACAGGATATCTTCAACACAGTTTTGGAAGTTGGAGTTGAAATGTTGCAGAAACAGAAATTGTTTGAAAATCCATACAACGACTGGCATTGTCGCTTAGAACTATATAAAACTTTATTTGTATTTATTTCAACAAGGAACTTTTCCTACCATCCACCTACAGAAATAATTCTGTATATTTTGGAAGAGTCTTGTAAACACGATCCATGCTTTGAAATAAGTACTAATATAAGAAATATGATCGAATCATTTGAAAGAACACTACATCCTCAAAAAGAGGGTTTAATTTTCGAAAGGGTGCCTCAAATTATAAAAGGTTCATCGTTAGTTGCTGAATCGTTTCAAATTGAACGCAATGACACTATCGTTGGTCATATAGAACTAAGGAAAAATGCTGAAATAACAGAGGACGTTGAAATGTCTGCCCCGACGATAGCTGCAAGTGATGAAGTCCCAAATCCCATAACCATAGAAGAGACTAAACTTTTTAAACGACTCAAGAAAACTGAAAAATCGCCAATTACAAAAACGGATTATAATGAAGAAGTTTTGACTAAACCAACCAAGCTACCTATTGATGTAAAAGATCACAATCAGTTGGCGATTAGTAAACCTAATATAAATAAAGAAGTAAAGTCGTTAAAAGAATGCACAGCTGATTCAAAGGAAAGCAGCAATGATGTTGCGAGTATAACTACCGAATTAAAGAACACTGATGATGATGAGTACGTTGCTGAGTTGGAAGCAGCATTTGTTTATGAACTCAAGTAAGAAATGTAGTTTTTTGAACGTTTATACTAGAGTTTTCAAGTTGTGTAAAAATGAATTAAATTGTTTATTCACTTATTGCAAACTGTGTATTGTTTCGGGCTCTTTTTAATTGTATGGTATCGATTCTACTGATTACATATTTACATATATTTAATGTAATTAATTGTACTAAGTGAATAGTAAACTAAATACCTAAACGACTTGCAGGTTTTCGAATCTTTTTTTATAAAATATTTAGAAAAAACCCTGGTTTTATAATTACCATGCAACAAAATTTGCATTAACTTTTGATTCATGATTGAAACTATTTAGAAATATTAATTTTGCATATAAAAAATCCTTAGATTATTTATTTGTTTGTAGAAGTTATAGATAAATGCCAATTACATGACGGTGAATATTTGTCATCACTAAAACCCAAACAGCTGATTTAGGGGTTGTTTCTTGACTTTAATGAGACTTCTCGTTCAGTCTTGCACAGACATAAAAACGCAGAGCAATTTCTTATTATCAATGACATTCCGCTTTCTGAAATGCATTAATCTGCGTGGTTTATTTGTATACCCCGATGTTAATAGTGTTAATAAAAATATTTTTTGGTGTTTTATTAACAGAAAAATGTGTGGCATTTCAACCTTTTACTAAAATGTAAGTCGACATCGACAACACGATGTGCCTTAGAAAAAAATGTTAATTTTCTTTTAAAATAGTGAGTGTTTTATAAATTCACAAGAGTAAATTGTAGTGAAATATAGAACTTCAATAAGTATATTTTAAAGAAAAGCATTCATTATAGCTGTTTTAAAGAGAGTTTGTATCGTAATCTTCAAACAAAATTTTGTTTGGCAAGATACGCCCAATCAACGCCTTTTTTGATGGGATAACACCTTTTCCCTCAG
Organism: Zaprionus indianus; assembly: GCA_018904595.1. Lineage (NCBI taxonomy): Eukaryota > Metazoa > Arthropoda > Insecta > Diptera > Drosophilidae > Zaprionus > Zaprionus indianus. The sequence goes on from JAEIHA010000320.1 coordinate 5,295,204, forward strand.
CTTTGTGTATTATTGTTGTTATGTATGTAGGTACAAGTACATATGTAAGCATTTTTCATTTACAGTTTTCAAACAATTTCTCTAGAGAATATACAAATCAATTCGGACTAATTGAATTTATATAAATATATATGTATGGGTACAAAAAATGTATAACATCTGTATATGTATACAAATGTGTATCGATGTAAACATGTCAATGAGAATTACTCAACCAAAACATTCATACATAGCTTTGCAGAGTTCATAAGTTCAGAGTTTTAGTTATTAGGTCAAAATTAAGCTAATTACATTTTACAGTTGTGTTTAGTAAGCATTATAAATTTCTAGGATACGATAAATGCGTTTACCAACGCTCCTTAAAATTGATAGAACCATGTAACTAAAATTTCTTCATGGTAATCTAATGACGTAAGACGAGAATTAAATAAACTCCGCGGTGGCACATAGAATAAATTCTATTGTTTTTAACTAAAAATAAAATAAAAATAATTATAAACATTATTATATTAATGGGTGCTTTTCAGTTCTTTAAAAAACAAATAATAATGCTAAAATAATAAACAATTATTTGAAAAACTATTATTTGCTTACGTGTGTATATTCTTTGAATTGTATGTTATATGTAGGTAAATAAAAATGAATCCATATAATAAATAAACAACAAATTTTATAAAAAAAAAACTCAAAAAGAACGCTAAGGTCCCCATGCAATTTGCAATCCATTTTATACGAGCATTTGCTATGAAGCTAACAACTCAAGAAAGCATACGAGCATGGATACTATCAGCTCTTATGGTCCATGGAGCTGTTGCAGGCAATCCTGATGCCAAGCGGCTTTATGATGATCTTCTTAGCAATTATAACAAATTAGTCCGGCCGGTTGTTAACACGACAGATGTCCTCAAAGTTTGCATTAAACTGAAGCTTTCTCAACTTATAGATGTAGTAAGTAAATCAAAATGTTGCTTATTTTCGTTGTTTTTTAATGTTTTGTTGGCATGTTTACTAATCAATCTGTATATTTTAGAATCTTAAAAATCAGATTATGACCACAAATCTTTGGGTGGAACAGGTAAGCAACATTTACTACGAATTTTATTTTAAACGTTTATACACAAGATCCTTGTTTTTATTCGCATATTTCATTTATAATTCTAATTCATTTTCATTAATACCTAAATATGGATCGTTTTAGTCATGGTACGACTACAAGTTAAGATGGGAGCCTAAAGAATATGGAGGAGTTCATATGTTGCATGTTCCTTCGGATCATATTTGGAGACCGGACATTGTACTTTATAATAAGTAAGTAACATAAATTTATGGGAATAGTGTTTGTATATTTTAAACAACTCCCTAAAATAATAAAAATTAATAAAACGCGGATAATTATAAACGGTTCAAAGGCGTTCAACTACGTTATCCAAATGTTCTTAAACCCGACGACGGTTTTCATTAAGGCCATTATTTCATTTTACCAAATACATTTAGGACGCAATAAGAAAAACGTTAAGAACAAATTTTTTTTTTTAAATATTTTGTTGTCATATCCATTTTTTACATTCATGAAAAATTGGACTATTAGCACTAATGGAACAAAATTTTCTTTTTTAAATAAGAAAATGAAGAGATAATTAAAATTTAATCGCCAAATCCTAGTATGTAATAAAACAGAATCTGTTATTACATTATCATAGTAACGATGTGGTTAATCAGGAAAGTATGTAACTAAACTTATAGCCTAAATACAACTATTTCACACTCAGTAATTGTATTCATAAGATCGTAAGTTAGATTATTTCTCCTCAATGATAAAAGTGCATTGCCAAATATATTTTAAACATGTCCACAACAAAGAACAATGTATTATATTTATACGAAAACTATTGAAAACAATAATGATATTGTGTAGTGCCGATGGTAACTTCGAAGTGACTCTTGCAACAAAAGCTACAATTTACTCTGAAGGATTAGTTGAATGGAAACCACCAGCTATATACAAATCATCCTGTGAGATAGATGTAGAATATTTCCCATTTGATGAACAGACATGTGTTCTTAAATTTGGCAGTTGGACTTATGACGGGTTTAAGGTAGGTTTGTTAAACTCTCGCACGATTAAATAAAAATATCCTTATAATTTAATTTCCCCACCAAAAGTCATGTGTAACATATTAAATACATACTATTTGTTTGTGTTTCATATACACACAGATTAAAGTTATTAAAAACCAACAACAAACAATATTAAATAGCATATTATAATTTGATAATTAATAAAAACAGCACAATTACCCCTTAAATAACACGGTTTGCGATTCGCACTGATTGTACACATTTAGGGAACCCTCTGAGCGTTTTGTTTTCTAATTCCTATGTCATTGACAAACAAAAACGTAATTAGTAAAGCAAGAAAACTCATTACAAAAAAATTTATAATTATTTACATTTGTATTAAGATAGTGTTTAGTTGTTAATTATTAATTTTATATTTATTTATGTATATTTCAATAAATAACTGTGTTATTCAAGGGTGCATTTTGGATACATTATTACTGTCATACACATTATTCTTAGCTCAGATTTCATATTATATATATAATTTTATTAATGCTTAAAGCACTATTTTTTTTTGGTTATCATCTTTAAAATAACTGTTTAAATTTCCAAATTTGTGTATATGAAAGCCATGAAAAGAAACATCTTATGTTTTGTATAACTCATAGTCACCACGCATTCCTTTAGATACAACAAAATCAATTGAGTTTAAATTAAACATGTATATAACTATTTTATTATCCATTCATAAACATTCTAGCAAATTGAACTATTTTTTACGAAAAATTAAATTAAAATTATTTTAAAGTAGAATTGAATTTTTAATTTTAATTTTGTATGCATATGGACGCTTTGAATAATCTGTTTCCTGAGACAAGTGTAAAGAAAATACATCAATTTTAGGCATACTTTGTACACAGAAATACTTCAGAAATGCCATTTTTCAACGCGCAATTAAAAAATAAAAATAGTTATACTTTTTAGTTTTTATACTGTAGTATAATTTTCCAACACAGCAAATATGCACTGATTGACAAAGATTAAGGTATATCATGTTTACATTTATCTCTAAGGTAAAAATGAATACAGTCAACAAAATAAGCAATTCAACAAATATACAAATAAGAATCGTTGTATTGTTATAACATATTTGGTCAATCATGTGGCTCATAAATAAGGGTACTATACTTTAAAGAGTTTTACACTTATTTGATATATTAATTTGTTTCATAGGCACATAGCAAACTAAGGGAAATGTCTCTGTTTTCCAACGTTGTTAGGGGGTTCGTTTTTGAATCGAATCAAAAATGGTGATTTTATTTTATTTTGTGGCCTTATCTTAGTATAGGGCGCTAATGAATGCTCAATGCTTCAAGCTATTAATCGAATACATAATAAACATATGTCATTCTAGATTAAGAAATGTTTAACTGATAAGAAAGAGTTGATCGAAAAAATGTTGTATAAGGTATATTTTAAGTATACTTACGATACACTTAAAGATACATTAATATATTTTACACTATTTCAAGGCAGTATAACATAAACAAAAAACAATTTATTGGTAACAGGAGTTGTGTTCAAAATATATTTTTTTCAGTGCTGATGGTCATTATGAAGTGACACTTATGACAAAAGCAATAGTCTATAGTAATGGATTGGTGATTTGGCAACCACCTGCCGTCTATAAATCGTCTTGTTCAATCGATGTTGAATATTTTCCTTACGATGTTCAGACGTGTATCTTAAAATTAGGAAGTTGGACTTATGATGGTTTTAAGGTGCTAAAAATATCTCTTTATTAATTCAGAATCATTTGAACAAACAATTTTGGTTATGCTACATCACTTGTACGTCAATATGTAATCACAAATCAGTAAAAAGGCATATACTTTCATATGTTATAGCTAAAAATAATTGGAATGACCAAAAAACCAATCAGTTTAATTTTAATTTTTGATTTTCTCAATTGGACAATGCATTTAAATTTCAAGTGAAACTCTAAAGTTAAACATATATGACGTAGCGTTGATGTTTAGTGTACGCGCTGAAGAGTAAGCATCAAATAAATGTGCGGGAACTATGTATGTTATAAAGTAGTTGAAATTGAATATTCAATGATAAATGTATAAAGCATGTTTAGTATGCATTTAACCCAAATCACATAAAATATTGCATGTACCTAATCTGAAATATGAACTACTTGCATAATAATAAATGAACGAATGCCTGCGGAATGCGGAGACACAAGAACAACTTTGAATATTGCATGTACTTGTTGTGAAATTTAAGCTATTTATGTAATTATGATTGAATGCCTGCAGAATGTGGAGACATAAGAATGGGTTTGCACATTTATTATCGTAATTATAACAATAATTTAAACATTCAAATATATGTAATTATGATTAATTGCCTGAAGAATGCCAAGAAATAAGAATGGTTGAAATATGATAATTTAAAAATTGTGTTAATGAATGCCTTTTATGTTTTAAAATCTTATTCAATATTGTTATTCAATATTGGCAATACAAGGTATTTCGAACACTTTTTAGGAACAAAAATAGTTTGAATAGATTCAAAAAATTCTAGATCCTCATAATCAATTTGGACTTTTAGACGTGGATTCACAAAGACATTTTCGGTCTACAGAATAAAGATAGAATACATTTCAGTCAGAAAGATATGCATGCATTTAGAGTTTAAGGATAAAAACGTTTCAAGTAAATATTTTTAGAGTTAATTTAGAAGCATGCACATATTTTGTTATGACTTTTTTAAACATATTATAATATTACATAAACAGCATCATTTTTGCATGTTTACTTTTTAAATATACTCTGTCAACAGTTTTTATTAGATGCCAAAATAGGAAATGATATGTCTGTCCGTGTCAGTGATGTATTTCATAGACATATTTACGTATAAAATGATTACTTTTACAAATGTCCAAGACTTTTTAATGATGTTTGATAATGAAGTTTTTCGTATTAGATACTTGATGTAGTTTTATCAATCTATATAGGTCACCTGAGAGCTACATAAGTGTTGGGTATTTTCCCGTATTCCAAGCTCGGATCCGATTTAGGCTTTATAATATATAAGTACATGCAAATAATAATATTCAATGCAACAATATTATTCATTGCATGTTAATTAGTGAACGAAGCTTTATTTTATTTCCTGAGATTTTATTGAATAAATAACCTTTTGAAATGATTAATATCAAATGCGTTCATATGTCTGTGCATGGTAGATATGAATAGTGTGTTTGCATTAGTTTGCATGAAAATATATATATCTATTCATTTTATATACATAATGCATTTAAGTCTCCGAAAAAAAGTTTTTTAATAATATTGCATCACAATTTACAACTATTTATCAAATAAATTGGTAATTCATTGAATATTCAAATAATGCGTTAAATATTTATTATGTATATAATACTCATCTATTTTTTTGGTATGGTTTAAATTGAATTCATTTTTTATGATACATTATTATGAATAAAACGAGTTATATTAGCTATTATTTGTCTCATTGCAAAGATGTCATAAATACAGTTTTATCTAGATAAAACATACCGTTTACGCTGCTGTTAATAAAGTTGGCAGAGTTATTTAACCGGACCTCAAGCCTCATGAAAGATAGGGACCTTACTCAGTATACAACGAAAATCTGTCTGTTTATCCATTATCAATCTTAAAATAAGATAATACAGCAATGTTTTATAGGGATTGTGAATAGTTACAAAAAAGATTTGATCTTTAAAGTGCTGTCTGATTTCTTTACTTCTCTTTATCTCTCTAGCCTTTACTGCTTTGTTATACATTTCGTGATAAACCTAGAAAACTCGCGTCGAACATATAATAATTTATTTAACAAAGAAATGTAAAATAATTTAAACGATTCATGTATAGACAATAAAAAATAAACATTCACAACTTAAAGACATTAACACATAGACTAAAGTGTAATAGTATACCCATTTCCAATCTCTTGGAAAAAGTTTTCATTCAATAAATTAACATAGGTTCTTTAATACCTAATGCACCTTATCTGATAGTTGTATACTACAACCCAATTGGAAAAGGTGTGGAAAGTTTCGGTGCACCGAAGTATATTTTCGTACAGAAAATTAAAAGTGATCAAGTATTTTAACGTTAAGTCTAGTCAAGTGCTTTATAAAATTATTTGGTTTTATAGATTATAATTAAGTAATCTTCATCTAACTTGACAACACAATATAACATTTCAAAACGTAACAAAAAGGATAGTCATTAGTGACCTTTTAATTTTGCTCAAACATTAATAACATTTAAACATTTTACGTATAAGCTAAATAATATATTATCTGATTAAATAAAAACATATCTTAAATGAAACTATTAAACAACTATTCATCAATATTTATTGTCTTAATTAAGAGAAAAAGAGTTAAATATTTATAATTTAACTAGCTTTAATATAAACATAACTTACATAGTTAAATATAAAATATATATTATTAAGTAACTAAAACAAAAATGTTGTGCAAAAGCATCGGTTAATACAAATTGAAAAGGATTCAAAGCAATACTTCTGCTCATTACTGTGCATAACATATACCCTTTTAAATAAGTGAAGGAATAATATTTAATAATATGTATTACTCGATGTCATTTAATTTGTTTTAAGTTAAATATAATATATCAAATATTTTTATACTCACTATTAGAGGTATATTTCTGTTTTGTTTGTGCATATGTATGTAATTATATATTTAACAGGTTAAAGGAGACATCTTCGACAATTTTACCAGCAACAGCAGTCGGGACAATAAACCCACGTCCGTCTGTATGAACTCATAGAAACAATAGATACCAGTGGCTACAGATGCTGGAGAATATTCTTCATTCTTCCATTTGTGCAACTCCGGCACCTTTTGAATTTTAACACGATCAGATTGTTAAACATTGACCATTGGTTGTGAATAATAAATGGTATACACATACTACATACATCATATTTTGTAAAGTCAGAGATGTCTACCTTTTAAATTACATACATGCATAAATTTGTCCAAAATGAATTCCAAACAAATTAATTGTTCACAAACACATATTCAAAGGGTTTAAAATAAAAACAATTGTTTTAAATGTTTATCGGAATTAGTCATGCCTAAATTAAAAACTTCTATGTATATAGCAAACCCATTAAGAGTTCATATTTATATCGCATGTACATAAAAATCATTATTGCATGATTTGGAAAATTAGGATGTTATCAGTTAATTAATTATTGCATGCAAACTATGCAATGTATACGAGTTATTTCGAATTTCATATTTCTCGCAGGCACTGTTTCTATTTTTTGTTTCACTTATATTCAAATGAATAACTATTATGTTAAAGTGGCTACATTCTTGATTGACCGTGATTCATGGGACAAATAGTGACTTACTTATTTGGAGAAAATAAGTATATCGTTCTGGCTATAAACTTATGACGGAAATGGTTTTCTGAGCTAATATATAAGCGGTGTGTAGATAGATATTCTATTATACTTCAAAGACACATCTTTTCGTTTTCTTGTTCTTTTCTGGGATGTAAAAATCTCTGGAAATGTATCCAATTCATATAGCACATATTGTTAAAGTCAGTTGGGGAAAAGTGTGCATATTTTGTTTTATTAATAAAAATGTTTCGTTTAAATATTTTTTTTAACCATTTATTATACATCTGTAACCAGATCTCCAGATCGATTGTACACAGGAATGTATGTGGAGTGGCCAAAGTGGTAAAAGTATTAAAAGAGCTCCAATGTATTCAAAAAAAAATAATTTTTGAATAGGGCTTTTAAGAACATTGATATTTGTTTTACACAAAATGAATACTTTTTGCACAATTATGTAACCAATTATAGAAGAATGCCAAAATCTACATTACTTCTCTCCTGCAACTACTCTTTAAACGTATTATTACATTGTTTTAAAAAAGGGATTATATCATTATGACGAAAATAGTTGCGATTAAAGTTATTATAATTTATTAAAATTATTGATAGAAAAGTTCGATTGAGTATTTGACTTTAGTTGAAAAGCATGGCATTTATTCATTAGCGATGACAAACTATATCTCAATTATTTGGACTTGAATACATATTTGATTGGTGAATTTATTTTTTAAAGCTTCATAAGCTTACACACGTACATACACACATGCTTACACAGTGGTACACAGGCAAGAGACAAAAGAAATAAAGAAAGCATGCATTAGTAATGATTTTTGTGCGCCAACAAATGATTGGCCTTTTAGTACATTTATGTACACACATGCAAACATACCTTAGTGTGTACTTTCATATATACATACATATATACTTACATATGTAATTAATAAGACTGTGTACCACTATTTCACGTTCATTAAATCACCCATCTAAATGTGTTTTCTGCTCGTATTGCAAGAATTTCGAAAAATGTTAACTGATTATTGTTTATTTTTTTTATATTGTCTCTGGCAAATTAGGTGGACTTGAGGCATATGGACGAGCAACAAGGCAGCAATATTGTTGATGTCGGCGTTGACTTATCTGAGTTTTATATGTCCGTCGAATGGGACATCCTTGAGGTGCCTGCTGTTAGGTGAGTGAGACTTGTAGTCTTTTATGTTATTCAAATATTATCTTTAAATCAGTAACATATCGGAATAGTTCATTTTACAGAGTATTTTATTGGGATATATTTTTTAAAAGCATTTGCCTTTACCAGTGCGTATTGTCATGACCCATAAATAATTTTGTGTCTTTATTTCAGGAATGAAAAGTTTTATACTTGCTGCGACGAACCTTACTTGGATATAACTTTTAACATAACTATGCGAAGAAAGACTCTCTTTTACACTGTGAATATAATTATACCATGCATGGGTATATCATTTCTAACAGTACTCACTTTTTACTTGCCATCGGATAGTGGAGAGAAGGTATGTGTACATACAAATCCATATAGATCTACTATTCGTCCCTTAATTGGTTATGTCTTTAATACAAATTATATTCTTCCAGGTGACTTTGTCAATATCGATTCTTATCAGTCTCCATGTGTTTTTCCTGCTGGTCGTTGAAATTATTCCACCAACATCTTTGGTTGTACCCCTTCTGGGTAAATACCTGATATTTGCGATGATATTAGTTTCTATAAGGTACGTTTGAATAAATTTTAATATTTATTTATAACAAGAGTTTTTTCTATATGCAGCATTTGCGTCACTGTTGTCGTGCTTAACGTTCATTTCCGTTCACCACAAACACATCGAATGGCACCATGGGTGAAGCGTGTATTCATTAACTTTTTACCCAAATTTCTTTTTATAAAGAGGCCAACATACAATTTTGAGACCAGGTAATGAAAGAAATATACTATATTGCCAAAATATTATGTATTTTATACCTAGTTATTAGAATTTAAAAAAATAGAATACAGTTTAGTTTCGGCTACACTGCTGAAAAAATATATATTATATTAACTTAACTTTACGAAATTTTTGTCTTTCCTTAGCAAAATGCTGTTAAAGGATGCTCACGCATGTTTCTATCCATACTACTCATCGACTAATATTGATCGTCTTGTCTCGACGGGTTATACCTACACACCCTCAAAAGAAGAATTAACAACGCCTAGGTAAATTTATGAACTGATTTAATATTCCTTTGTACGGCAATATAATTTAACATATTGTCGTAAAGCATAAATAAATAAAGCTAATGCTTTGGAAGTTGAATAACATATATTTAAAATTTAGTCTTACAAGCACAGGACCTTTTGGAGGAAGTTGTCAAGTACATGGACCATTACCCCAACTTACGCATTCTAGTTCGGAGGATTTGACAGCTGTGCCCGATTTGGAAATTGGAAATACTGGAATAAAGAGCCCGATATTGAACAACCCGGCTTTCTCTCATTCGAAATGCCCACCTAAAGTACATCGCAGCTGTTTTTGTGTACGATTTATAGCAGAACACACTAAAATGCAGGAGGACTCTACCAAAGTACGTTTAATTTTTTTTCACATAATAATTAGAAACGACAATATTTATTTTTTTGAATATCACTTATAGGTTAAAGAAGATTGGAAATATGTTGCTATGGTATTGGATAGACTCTTTTTGTGGATTTTCACGTTAGCTGTTCTAGCGGGCACAGCTGGAATTATTTTACAGGCGCCAACTTTGTACGATGATCGAATTCCCATAATTGAGCAGAAGGATTTGGAGTTTTCTGGAACCTCAGCTGGGCGCTGTAGACCTCCACAATAACGTTTTTATTCGAATTTAACATATTTTCGTTTAAACTGATCTCTTTTGCGAAACTGACTACCAACAGGAATGGAGGAATATACAATGGTAACAATGAATAATCGGAAACTTAGCGCGAAAATGATATTAGTATGACGGTAGGGTTGAAAAACAACTGAATAAGCTCAAATACTTATGGCTCACACTGCTCACAAAACTTGCGACATCGGTGTTGATTGCAGCTGCGAATACTCGAATACTGCGTTTTAAAATAATTGAGATAATTGGTTCGGCTGTTTTACAGAATTTTAAGTAGACATCAATTCCGATCCCGCAACGTAACAGAATAGAAACTAGTAGATGCCCTGAAAATTTATGAACGAATGTATCAATTAATACTAATAATTTCTGCAATTAACAGCGGGAAGATTTTGCTATTTTCAGCGCGTTGAAACTGTTCACATTATATAAATAACTACAAGTGAATCTTGAAGTCCTCATAGATGGTTTCATGACTATAAGGGGATGATATATTTTTTATTTTTTTTTAAATTTATTTTACGTACTTAACAAATTTTATCTCTATCACCGGAGGTTATAGTTTTTGATCACTTTACGGCACCATCAAATATTTTTTCGGTAGGTGCTTTTTATGGGCCGTTTTGATTTTAGTTTAAGTGTTTCTACAATAGTTTTGTAATTTTTTTTATAGAAATATCATACACACAAATTTAAAAGGGCACACTTATTTAAAAATTTATCCGCTAAGAGCATCATAAAATATTTCAATTTTGATATACGATAAACAGAATATAAAGTACATATCAAAATTCAAATGTTTTTACTCATGCGTAAGAGTACGATGTTTTTGATGTTAGAGGGATAATCAAACAAATCGATAGATTATCAAACCTCGTAGTGGAATTAATATTTTTCCTATTCAGTGCATATGCGAAAGTCGAATAAAACAGACTCATTGCAGTTTTCCGTCCGTGAATTTCGATTACCATTAAGTGCTGGAATACACAATATTAAGATCATCGGAAATTAAAACAATATTTAATTTAACACATCAAAGCAGTACACATAATTATGTTTGTCTGTGCCAAAGAGATTAAGGTTCTTTAAAGGATAAAAAGCATTCAGCATTGATGTATAATAAATAAATTAATTTAAATGATAAAATTTAATTTGGAAATTAGCTACGTTCATTTAGTAGACTAAGTTTACAAGATTCCGAAGGAAATAAGAGTCATACTTTAAGGGTTTTCCCTCCGAAATGTAAATTGAGTTAACAGTGATAAAAAATTCACAGTTTTTACAGGTATTAATTTTGTTTTTATTTATTCAAAGATTCACCTCGCTGAAGATAGGTTTTATCTTCCTTGTATAACATTAGGTTTATCGTATATTATAAGAAGTATACTTATTACAATATACATCACGAAGGAATATTAACTTTTCAATAGCATTGATAAAAAAAACCTAAAGACTTAGGATTTCCGCCAAACAAAATCTGAAACATCCGTTACATTTATAAGTATCTAATGATATGCATGTGCATATAAGTTGTGCATTCTCAACTTGAAATTAGCATACAAAATGTGAAATAGAAAGTTAACATTATTATAATAATATTATTAATAAGTCCAAATGTTGGTTAAAAGTTCATATGGATTTGTTATTGAATAAAGTTGAACATAAAAAATTTATCAAATGATGATGTCTTTTTTTTTTTGGACATAAAGGTGAAAAGTTTATATTAAAGATTTCATTATTGTTTTTATCAAATGAAATCATCCACACGCTTTTAAAATAACTCCAAATTGTTTAATCACTGATAGATAATCGTCTGATAAACGTGCCGTAAGCCAGCTTGCTCCAAAGCTGTAGATCGGAAAAAATATGAAAGCCAAAATTTACTACATTTAGAGTTAACAAACCTTTGTAGGGCTGCCCAAATTTTTTGACCGTTCAGTGATTTGTTCCTTTCAAATGCAGCATATTTACATAAATCTGGAAAGACCTGCTTTGCATTCTTTTGCTGATTAAAGTATGACTTTTCTATTGAGATCATGAGTTTTTGTGAAAGTTTGTTCATCTGAATAAAAAAACATTTACAATATATGCAAAATTAAAAGTAGATAACATTTACCTTGAATAAGACATCCTGACTTTGTCCAACTGAACGTTTTCTGCGTCGTATTTCTTCTGTGCCATCATTTGTAACTGTTGTCTCTGTTACTTCCATGGGCAACATCATTAAATTACTGCTTTCATCTTTGCTCTAAAAAATTATCTAAATATTTAATAACTGCCAATTGTTTTTTACTATAAGCATTACCATTGTAATGCACATTAAAACCTGCAATGCAAACATTCCAAATGACAAAAAGGCTAGAGTGGTCAAAGCGATATCAGCGATATCTTTAAGGCTTATCTCTTTAGTTTGCTTCATAGGTGAGGATGAGATAGGCGATTCGGGAGGTGAATGATGAACTCTGTAGTCATCATGGCCAGTCTCATATCCTGATGAAGAAGTTGAAAGAAAGTAGTAAAACAAATTATAAATAATACTTCAATGATATTTAAGTCTTACCAGTTTTACTGATTTGCTTAAAATTATCTGCAATATGATTATTTTTAGTATAAGAATGCGATGGTGCCTGTGGTTCGTTATTATGATAAAACTAAAAAAAATATATAAGAAATCAATCAAATTTTTTAAAATCTTAAATACTAGTGGATACGGTATTATATATATCTTGTACCACATGATTAATATTGTTTGCGTATCCAGTTATGTCACCATCATCGCTATCATCATCATCATCTAAATTGGAGACCAATGTTGATTTCCTTGCCGGGTTCATAATTCTTCGTTGCACTGAATTGTTGTTCCTCTTCGAATTCTTCACTGTGCTGTTCAAGTGCTGTTGAATATCCTCTAGGGTTGCTATCCTGAAAGAATATTAGTGGAACATTATTCATATTTTTAGTTTTAGTCCGAGCAACATGCTATACCTCTTCAGCCATTCGGCGTACTTAGTAGAGCCATCATCGAAAAGTAACACATCTGCCGACTTCCTTGGATTTATAAATCGATTTTGACTTTCATTTAATTGCGACTCGTTCATGTCTAAGCTGGAGTTCAATATTTGTCTAATAAGATAATCAGATGCCTTAAATTGTTGCATCATTTTTCTGAAATAATTAAAGTAAATACAATTTTTGAATTGATTGGTTACACACAAAAACCATATATGTAACCTATGATAGTCCATTGTCTGCAAAACAGGTATAAAGCCCTTGGTGTTATTTTGCTCCAATTGACGTTGATACCGCATCAAAAACACATCCAAAGGCAACATATGATTATCGAAAATATCATTTAAACTGAGAGAAATGCTCTGAACAATAGTAAGGCATTTTACAGCAACACAAACTAATTTTAATATTAAATTTAATTTTTGGCCTGAGTAATCACTTCCGCGAGCCATTGTAAGGGGACTTCTTAGCAATTTAAAGTCGACTGACACATTAGATTGTCACTAGTCTGCAGTTGTTGCAACTCGTTCTGCTCCAGTAATAAAAAATTATTCAAGTGGAGAAGGCACTTACGATGCATATGACTGACTCTGAAGTCTTAATGTGCAGAGTTTTAAATACATAGAACTATTTCATCTTTGATCTTTTTATACCGTTCTTAAAAAGAGCCAAAAAAAAGAGTGCTTACTTTCTGAAATGTATGTAGAAGTAGGCGTCGAAGACCTCACTAGGTGCTTATATATTCTTAATCAGCATCAAGATTCGATGATTGCCCTCTTTCCGATTCAAGTTTTATCTGATCAATTAAGTATATCACTTTTATTTGTGACAGCATTTTTCGGTAGATTGCCGACGGTCTCTCTCGACTATCGCTATTTGTTTATTTTATTAAATTTTAGATACCTGGTTATGTTGTCGAATAATTATAAATACATTTTGATGCCGTACAAGGTCATATACATACATATGGGTTTGCGTGCTGGCTGTTAACAATTTATATTTGCCTAAATATGTAACAAACCTGTGACTGGAAGTAAATACTTAGACCGTAGACATAATTGAGTTGTAAAGGTATAAGTTCTGGGCGCAGTACCCAAAACCTGCAAGAATACATGTACATAAGCTAATGCATGTTTACTCACTTCATGCCTGTCTCGAGTTAAGTATTTTGCCGTAGATCTATGCAACTACTTGCATACCCTAATCGAAGTTGAGTGTTGATTTTTCTAGAATCTGAGTGTCAGTAACCCAGTAAGATTAAAATGCCATACCTAATTGTAAAGTTAGTAAGGAAGAACCTTTTAAGCAACCTCTAAGTCGAATTGCCGGCTTTTGTTTATACTTTTTCAGCACATGTGTTTATGGGTATCTGAGTTTTTATATTCGGTATTTCGGTCCTTCGATTAGTCCAAAAGATTACTATGTTCTGTATGGAAATACACCTTAAATCGAATAGCAGGCATACAACAAAGTGAAAGGGTATTTTTGTCGCTCTTTTCGTGCTTGTTTAACACCTAGTTGCTAAAGTTACACAGAAGAACACATCAATTTGGGCAATTAACACCCTGTTAACTGTTGATTGTAACCCATGAGCAAGTAAAATGTATGGATATGTGATTGCCTCAGATGCCCTATTTATTCACACTCTCAATCGCCTAAACGGAGCGCGCAAGTAAATAGAGGGTTTTTTTGAATAGTAGTATATCATTAGCACATCTCATATTTGTTAGGCTATCCACTGCCCATTTGACATGTTAATTGTGGGGCTGGGCTCAAGAGTGGGTATATACTTGCAGGCAGATGTTGCTCCGATGTCACATATACACGCACTTGTACACTCTCATATATGAATAACTGGTTATGGCTGCACGATACTTTCATCAATACAAATCTGAAGGAGATACAAAGAAGTTGACTTCTTGTTTTATGATTGGCTGTCACGGGAGTCTGTATAGTCGTTCTCAACAGCCCGCTTTATGTGTATACAAGGTTTTACTGCTTTGCATTAGCCAATGTGCTAATATCGGGGCGGAGTTAAAATGATCTTTGTCGTAGACATATCCAAACGTGTGGAAAAGTGAAAAAAGCTGAAAAATGTATTTCTTCTGTAGTTACCCCGTAGACATCAACTCAGACTCTCAAAGCGCTGAAAATGAATCGCTCGTTTTCAGATTCTAGATCATGTAGAAGAACTGTTTGTGAATCTGATACCAATTCGGATATGGATCATTTGAAACCAAGTGAACTATTAGGCGGTGCTACTGAAAATTCTACCAATTCTTTGTTAAAAGCTACGAAATCTAAGGCTTCCGCCTTTAGTATTGAAAATATATTGTGCAGCAAAGATAGTGCTCAATTAGATAGTACACCGAAGAACGATACAAATTTAATAAACACACAAAACACCTCTTTGGATAAACGTAAGTAGAAAAGCCCGTCGGAAGATATGATTTACAGAAATAAATCATGTACGATTTTTAAAACGTTTGTTCAGTGATATTTTTTTTAAAGAAGTGTATAGCTCCGATATATAAGGTGATATCTCTTTTATCAAGTTCCCCAGCAACTTATCAATATCATTTAAAAATTAAAATACATTTTTTTCGTTGCAGATGAAAGGGAAATTTATTGGAAGAATGTGAACGCAATATTTGCCAACTCGTTACCTTTTCTGCAGAGTGTGTCCTTTAAGGGATCGGAATTAGATCGGAGTTTAATTCAAACAGACTTTGAAAGATCAGCGACTACCCATATGAACTATCCTCTGAAAATATCAATGTCTCCGTATTTTCATCAATTAATTAGTACACAAGGTACATAAAATTACACACATTCAAATCTTAGGTCCATATAAAAAATCCATATAAATACATATTTATTGTATGTAGGTAAACGCCATAGAAAACAAGGTATCGACAGGAAACCTCGTCAAACTTACTCTGCCAAGCAATTGGAATGCCTCGAGAACGAATTCAAGCTGGATAAATACCTCAGTGTGGGCAAGCGCATGGAACTTTCGAAGACCTTGTGCTTGACCGAGGTGCAAATAAAAACTTGGTTCCAGAATCGTCGAACCAAATGGAAGAAACAACTCACGTCGCGTTTAAAAATGGCTCAAAGACAGGGCTTATATAAATGCGGCATGTATCTATCTGCGATTTCCAGCAAACCTACAACAACGCCTGCAGCATATTCTAGTTTTCAACCCACAGCCTATTATAATCCCCAGTGTTGCTTTATAAGACCATCTTAGCTGTTAACAATTCAAACAATTTCTTTTGAAATATTCAAATAAATTGAAAACATTGTAAGAGCGTGTGTTATAGAGAGATAATCGATTAACTACTTATATTTTAGCCATAAGGTTTAATCCTTAAATTCGCATTAACAAATAATTTATTAACCACATTAAACAGTTTTTAACATTAACAATTTTATAGATCTAGAAAGATAACCTTTGTTGCTGATATTGCTCCACAGAAACTGAGAAAACTGGCTGTGCTGATAACAGCTGTTGTGGTTCCTGCGATCTTAACAATCATGCCCATACACATCGAAAGTATAAATTGGGCTAGGAAAACCATACTACTAACGATGGCGATATCTGTTCCTAATCCGCGTACACCAGAGCCGTAGTTTGCACAGCCCTGGCCATCAACTTCAAACTGAAAAGTGAGAAAAAATTCGTAAGACAAATTCACAACGAATTTATAGTAAATACTTACTGTGCCAACAGAATGATAATGTGCAACTAACAAGTACGGCATGGTGAAGAGCGTAGAGTACATGACGCCAGCCGTCCAACTGAATATGATGACACTCGCTTTGGCGCGAGTCAATGCCATTAATGTCATGCCAGTGCAATAGAACAGGAGTCCTCCAACATAAACTGATTTAGCCCTGCATAAAATACAGATTATAGGAGTAAATATCGGATGGTAAGGCTTTTGGTCCATTACTTAAATCGTTGTATTAACTTGTCAATGACAAGAGAGTAGCAGGCGCAGGACAGCGAGTACATTGCCATGCCCCAGCATCCAAAGCGCACACCCTCTTCATAATTTCGCTGTGCTAGCGAACCTTCCATGGCCCTTGGATCTCCATTGAACACAGCTTCACCCACAAAATCGGTAAAATAAAGGGAGTAGCATACATGTGCCATCCAGCAGAATAGGTTCGTGAGGCAAACCAATCGCAAAGAGTACGGCATATACACAATAGATAGCAAATAGTGTGATAACGATTGTATTTCCTCGATATTCTGAGGAACGTTGAAGTCTTCACTAGAATCAATTGCAGGCTTCTCGTTTTCGATAAATGATGTTTCGTCAATATTCTCTTGGGTTGGCTGTAAGTGTTCCGGAACAGCAGTTGGCGACGGCTTAAATAAATAAATCGTCATTTAATATTGTATATATCTTTGTATAATTAAATTGGTAAAGGAAGATTACCTTATTAGGCAAATCATTCTTCATAAAGTCATCATCGTCATTATTAATAGAACCATAATTTGTTGAAGTGATCTCACAGGGAGTTTTCTCTTCCGGCTTCTTAAACTTTGGAGTTGCCAGTACCCAAAGAGGTATTTCAGTGAAGCTCGTAATTGTAAATGTTACACAGGCGATGAAAATAAATGTGATAATAAAGAAAACGGCCTTCACATGCCCTCCTAACCGTCTGCCTGCATATACACATTAGTATTTCATACCATTATTATTAGTCCTCCAATTACCGATTTCAGTTTCATCCCAATTTAAACCACCCATGGAATAGCCGAAGAATCCGCCAAGGCCTGCCATTATAGTGAACGTGGATAAACCCTTAGCGTGATCTTCTGGAATGCAAACGTCCAAGAGGTATGCCCTTGAGGGGCTTTGGCAAGCATCGGCATCGAAGTCTAGCAGCACTGTTCCCAGCACAGTGAAAAATATTCCCCAAGGATGCGAAGTTTTATGCGAGACTTCGTTTTCCGATTTCGAGGCTGTCGCCCGATGAGGAACCACATTGAGATAGTTGTACGTCGTATTGTATGTCGAATTCATTGCAGCAGCCTGTAAATGTGGGTCTGTATCGCCAAACCAATATCCCAAGCCCTCTCCATTTGGAACTAAAATCAAACCTACATGAGGTGTAGATAATATGTGTTAAGGGTAAAAATATAATTTATAGTAATAATTACCGAGAAACACTCCGATTGACAAAAGAATTATGAAGGGACGCCGCCGTCCGATATTCAACTTGCATCGATCTGATAGAGAGCCTAAAATGGGACATAAAAAGAATCCCACCAGCGGGGATAGAGCCCACACTAAAGTCATGTGCTGATGCTCCACCCCGATTTTCAGTAAAGTTGGCGATACGAAAGCAGTTTCTGCCGCATACGAGAACTCAATGCCCATCACTGCAGCTGAAACTCGCACCAGCTCTGCGCGGGTCTTATGTCTGCAAAATGAAAGTGAAAACAAAAATCTACTTAGTAGCCTGTGATATAGTGCCCAGCGGGCAGCTGGCTCTTTGTATTGGATTAACTCTCGCACTGACTTGGAAAGACTTTGAATTGGCTTATTGCAAATCCTTTTATTGGGTATTGAACTTTATGCAGGCAGGGTAGGATTTTGCTCAAATAAAATAAACTACACAAATTCATTGCTATGTTCGTCGTAAATAAAGGTTGTCGCTTGTTCTTAAATGACAGTTTTATATTCAATTTCCTAAGAAATTGCTTACATGCTATTCTAGTCGGAACAAGATGATATAAGCTTATATATTCTATATCATAACTCATCATACTAAGTATATTCACATAAAAGTATGTACTATATTCAAGCATATGATATTAGTCAAAATGGCATGCAGAAGGTATCTTAGTTTTTGCCAGAAGTTTGCTACGCACCTTAGGAGAAATCTCCGACTATGTTAATCTATTAATCTATATGAGTTTTAACAGACGAATTGAAGCCGAGTTCGTGTGTAGGAACAATCTGCCTAACTAAGGGTTCTCGAATTAACATCGAATTATTTTCTTGAAATTCAATGAAATAAAAAAATCACACTTTCACACTTTTTTCAAATAATACAATAATAATAATACATGAACAATGTTAATTCTGTACCATTATACATCACAAATATGAGAAAACAAGCGAAAACTCATTCCAAAACCTGTAAGGGTATAGTATCTTCGGTATGCTTAAGGTAGCGTCTCTTTCTGGGCTTTTATTCTTCCGCTTTTTTAGATCTTAAATAACCGTTGATAATATTTGCTATAAGTCGCGTAGGTCTCAAGCCGTCGACACACTTTAGAATTCATTTGAAACCAAAGATTGCAGTTTTTATAATCTATGGAACATGCATTTCTGTTAATAAACATTTAACAAAATCGTTGTATTCATACATTTTGTGCAAAGTAAGTTATTTAAATGTAATTTCCTTATACGTTTAGGTTTTTCTCACCTATAGATATGCGAATAGTCCACATTCGCACTTGCGTTGCCCTTCAGTTGATCTAGGGCGGTAGTTTTAACTTTTGTCAGAAAGTTGCCTGGATTTTCTTGGTTACTGAACTTTTCTTTTATATTATCCCTTAGCTGATGTAGGCGACCGGTAAGCCCTTGGTATTCATGTAACTTTTCCATTATGCTCTTGTATTATTAATTTGCTTATGATTATTATAAAGATGATTACGAAAGTAACGAACGCACTACGATTGAAATATTTCAGTCCAATCAGTTATATATATTTATATGGCTTCACACTAACCCGAGCAAAATATTTATCTAAACTACGTTTGGCGAACTTGGCATTCAAAGCAGAAGTGACATCGGATTTTACGAATAACCCGACGAACTGTGGATTGGAAGAAACAAGACAAGTTCGCAAATGTTGTGTAGTTCGGTTTCGTTCCAATGAATTGTATCGAGCATGCGTTGATTATTCTTCCCTGCCAACTGATTGGTTGACAAGGGGTATATTTGCTAGCTAGAAATAGAAATCATGTTTACCCCAAACTACCATAAATTATATGTATCAGTACGATAGTTTCAAGACTCAAGTCAAATTGAGTTAAATACTCTTACATATATTCATATTTAAGATAAACTACTTATGCATTCATGAAGGCATTTTGGAAACATTATAGTAATTGACTTTAAGGTTTTGGAATATAGTATAATTATGCGTTTTAAAATATAAAAAATGTCATATTTAAGCTTTGATAATGGGTATCTCACAGCAGGCGCTGTTGATGAATGTCTTTCTATTTTTGTTGTTTTACCATTCCAGAAACTTTTTTCAAATAACCCTCTATATACGCAAGCAGCTCACACAATAGCAAACATAAACAAGACGTAAAGGACGCAGGCGTACGTAGGCGTCGTTTCCTGAAAAGGTTGTTTACTTCTTCGATGTTAATAGGTAACATACATTCGTATTAAGTGCCAACACCTTACCAACTTCATCACTTTAAACTTACACATGTATTTCAAGATATTATTTGGAGATCTCACTTTATTGCTTGTTTATGACAGGAAGCAGTTGTTCTTAACTACGTACATACCATATACAGGCAATAATAAAAAAGTGCGTGGGAAGGAATTGGGAATCGCTATGAAGTGCAGTTCTATCTCAAATGAATCGTAGACCGTTAGACCAATTAACCGAACTCAATTCAATTAATTGGATCATTTTCTACTTTTTTGAAATACACGATAATTGCCACATTGGTGAGGGAAGTAAAAATTTATATATTTCTGCCAATTATTTGTTAAACTAATCAAGGTTAATGGGATAGTTGAAAAGAGCTTTATTTGTGTATTGAAAACTGTTAGGAGATATATTTAAATATGATAAGATCAAAGTCGAATATCTATGTTCGTCTGTTCTTTTGTCTGCCAGATTGCCTTTAATTGCTTTAGTATTCGTCACCCTCATCAATTTCGCCAGTGGAATCAATGCCCACCTCCTCGTAATCCTTCTCGAGTGCTGCCAAATCTTCTCGAGCCTCGGAGAATTCGCCCTCTTCCATACCTTCTCCAACATACCAGTGCACGAAAGCGCGCTTCGCGTACATAAGATCAAATTTATGATCCAAACGAGCCCAGGCTTCAGCAATGGCCGTTGTGTTAGATAACATGCAAACCGCACGCTGAACCTTTGCCAAATCGCCACCTGGGACAACAGTGGGTGGTTGGTAGTTAATGCCTACCTTGAAGCCAGTAGGACACCAGTCGACAAACTGAATGGAGCGCTTCGTCTTGATGGTAGCAATCGCAGCATTCACGTCTTTGGGCACCACATCGCCACGATAAAGCATACAGCACGCCATATACTTGCCATGCCGCGGATCGCATTTCACCATCTGGTTAGCGGGCTCGAAGCAAGCGTTTGTTATTTCCGCGACAGTGAGTTGCTCGTGGTAGGCCTTTTCGACGGAAATGACGGGGGCATAGGTGGCCAAAGGGAAGTGAATGCGTGGGTAGGGTACCAAATTGGTTTGGAACTCAGTTAGATCTACATTGAGCGCTCCATCGAAGCGCAACGAAGCAGTTATTGATGAAACTATTTGGCCAATTAAACGATTAAGGTTCAAGTAGGTAGGTCGCTCAATATCTAAATTGCGACGACAGATGTCATAGATGGCCTCATTGTCAACCATAAACGCACAGTCGGAGTGCTCGAGAGTGGTATGGGTAGTCAATATAGAATTGTACGGCTCCACAACAGCTGTTGAGACCTGCAATGCGAAATATGTATTAACAAGCTTTGATTTACCAAAATTCAATCACCAATAATACTTACTTGTGGTGCAGGATAGATGGAGAATTCGAGCTTCGATTTCTTGCCATAATCAACGGATAGACGTTCCATAAGCAACGACGTGAACCCAGAACCAGTTCCACCGCCGAAAGAGTGGAACACCAGAAATCCTTGTAGTCCTGTGCACTGATCGGCCAGTTTGCGTATGCGATCGAGAACTATATCAACAATTTCCTTTCCAATAGTGTAGTGACCACGCGCATAGTTATTGGCGGCATCTTCTTTTCCAGTTATCAACTGTTCTGGGTGGAACAGTTGACGGTAAGTGCCAGTACGAACCTCGTCGACAACAGTAGGCTCTAGATCAACGAAAACGGCGCGTGGCACATGCTTTCCGGCGCTGGTCTCACTAAAAAAGGTGTTGAAGGAGTCATCCCCGCCACCAATAGTTTTGTCAGAGGGCATATGCCCATCAGGCTGGATTCCATGTTCCAAGCAGTACAGCTCCCAGCAAGCGTTACCAATCTGAACGCCAGCTTGTCCTATGTGAACAGAAATGCATTCCCTCTATAAAGATATGGCAAATATTTTTCAGGATATGATTGATTTTGTTGAGTTACACAATTTTGAAAAATGATTTTTTTACTGCAGTTTGAAGTTATTTATTAACACAAACACTATGGGGATTGCAAATTATAATTCTGGTTCTTTTATTCCAATGAAAAATTATTGATATAGTCAGGATAAAAAGATCTTAATTTACAAGGATCTTACCATTTTCAAAGTAAGGATAAATTTCGGCTTTTTAAAACTTTAAAGAACGGTTTTATTAAACGTATCAAAACGTTCTTATTGGAAGATCTCCAACTTTTGTTCGTAATGAAACACAGCTGGAAACGCACTAACTGTAGCGAAGCTCTGTTTGGTCTTTTATAGACAAGACATTTCCCATAAAAGGCAAGTTTTGATGAGGCTTCCAAATATGTGTGCGCGAGGGTTGCTGAAAGATTTGAGTGAGGCTCAACAGTTTTGTCAATCTACTGTAGAAGACAATCTTTAAAATGTAAGAATACTTAATAACTTACAAACAAATTTATTTGTTAAATGTCTATAGACTTTTATATCAATCAATTAGGCTATTTACAATGTTAATAAAATTTTGCTTTAATTTTTTGATAAAAATTCATTAAGCCATTTTTCAATTACTGGCAGATTTTCTTCACTCCATTGAGCTTCTTCTTTAATGTTACGCATAGACTTTTCAATAATGTGCTGTGCACTCTCGAACTCCCCAGAACGTTTGTCGTATAGATCTTTAACCATGTCATAGCCTCTTTGAGTTGAAAAGAATCCGGTGGCGGAACCAATCAAATGATCCCACAAATTAGTATTATTCTTAAGCCTGAAATGAAAATAACACAGTGTAAACTCTATATTATGTAAATAATTTGGATAGTAAGATTTACTTTTGTCGAATCAGCATCCAGTTTTCAGATAAGAAATTAAAAAGGCAATAGTAACCACTAGATTGTCTTGTCAATGAGGTTATTATTAAAAACCTGTCATTCTCGGTAAAGTTTGAGTGATCATCCAAAATGGACAATTGCAAAAGTCGATTTATCTTCTCAGGTTGTGTGGGACAACTGGCGAGTGTTTTAAGCAAATGCGTTCTTTCACTTTGCGGACGAGTTTTTGGGAACTGCATCACGCGCTGTAATCCAAATTCCCACTCCTCCATAGAGCCCCATTTGAAAGTAGGGCACATGTATTCATTGGGTAATCTGAAAATATAGCACAAAGAATTTTGAATTTTTTTTTAAGTCCAATTTTAGGAATTGAATACATACAGGGTATCTGAGCTCGTCTCGGCAGCTTCTTTCCAGACTTTAAATGCGTTTTGCGCTTCTTTGATACAGGGAAGATAGCCAACACCACACAAAAATCTTTTAGTCATGGCACGTAGATCTGTAATCCAACTGTTCTCACTATCCGTTTTATTTCCCAAATCATTGTATAATGGTGTTAACAAATAATTAACATACGACTATAAAATAAACAAATTTTTAAACAGTTAAATAAATAGGTATATTTAATAATCTTAAGACGGAGTTACCTCGAACTTCTTATGTACCTCCGACACATCGATGTGTCGACCGATTTGATCAATAAATGTAAAGACAGGGTTCCACACAATATGATCTCGTTCGAATTTCATAAATAAGGTCATGTTAAGAGCAGTAGCAAAGCTTAGATCTCCAGCGTAGGCAAGGTTCCACGCATCATGTAGTAACTTTGATCTGTGATATTTATTTTATATATTTTTTCATACTTTACCAAGCAGCAATTATGTTCGCTTACCTAGTATAAGCCGGAATGCGTGTACGTCCATCCTCTGTTTGCAAGAAATTTCCCAGTAAATTCCAATTTATTTCATCATAATTTACAGGGAATGGAGCAATTTCTTCCTGATTTATAATAATGAATTGATCACTTGGCGGCATGTTATTAATTTCTTTCTGTTTGACTTTTTCCATCCACAAATATGGAGTACTATTGGCAAAGTTAAGATTATCTTGACGATTGAGAATTATTGGAATCCACCATAGCATTTTGTCTTTTTCCGGTGCATCATGGGGTCTCTCTCTGAGGTACACATTTTGTTGAATACTCGCAGTTTTTTCGACATAATTACGATTAGCCGTAATGACCGGGAGGCGATTGTTCAGTAACCAAGTGTTTGCTATATTCGCTACCTTGTATTCGGGACTAAGAGTGCCATCTTTATGAGCTTGCAGTGCTAACGACTCCCAAAGATCTTCTCCTATGAAAGTCTTATACTGATGATCAACAATAAAATTACGTATTCCTTTCTGGAAGGTGTCTCTACCCAAGGTAAAATTGAGCATACGTATAACTAGCTCAGTCTTATACGAAACCGTTTCCTGCTTCATTCCAGTAATCTTTGAATGGGGGTATCGCTTGCTAAGTTCATAGTATAAAGAATATAGATTCGACATGGGATATTTTTCACTTCCGTCGAGATCGTTGACTATCTGCAAAGGGAAGAGAGACTGTCAAAAAAACGATACTTAAAAGGGCATTTTAATTACGTTTTTGACAATATCCGAAGCTATGAAGCGTGCTAAAGCCTTGTTTAAATGTGCTTCACTCCACCATTCGGGAGTTATCCACGATCCCAACCACTGATAAATCAACTCTTGTGCTAGATCATAGTACATGTTGTTCTTCAAGAAACTCGTCTCCCTATTGGATGAAATATATATAAAATATATAAATTTTCTGCAACATTACTACTTACTTAAATAGTAAAAATCCCCAATTATCCACGGGCTGCAAAATTGATAGGTTGGGTATGAAAACCACATCGATTTTTTTCAACGGAACAGCCATCCCGAAGTATTCTTCAATTGTTTTGTATGTCCGCAAAACTTTTTCATAAGCACCCTAGAGAAAGAAATATTTTTAATAATTGTGTATCTTAACAAGCACTGTTTACCTCTAATTGATTTGTACGATCCGCGAGGGTCCAAATTCGAATATCGGGAGAGACCGAAGATTTCGAATTATCTATATTATCTCCACTTAATTTTTGAAGGTCTGTTGTAACAAATCCGAAAGTAAATGGCGACATTGCAGGTGTTTCTTCAAAGTAGTCTACTTCGTAATCAATTAAAGCTGAACTAAAATACATGGTTACAAGTAATAAATTTTAATATTTGTTTACGAGTAAATATTGTAATTAAATCAAACTTACTGTTTATGTGTTTGAATCAATGGTGTATTGAATATGGTAACAAATTTATTAGGTCTTGCTATGCTGACATTAAAAGGAACCTAAATGAAAGAAGAGAGAAAACAAAATATTTTAATTAAATTATAGTGAATTGTATTTTATTGATATTTACTTTGAATCCCGGCTCATCGAAACATGGAAATAACCTGCGAGCATTGTTTGGTTTAAGGTTAGTTGCAAAATAATTGGAACTACCATAAGATCCGGTGAAGAGTCCTTCAGCACTACCCCAAACATTGCCCTCGAACGGTACTTCTAAAATTAAAGTGGTACCTTGTTTCACAACTTCCTTAAGATAAACTATATAGACTGTCTTTCGTGGAAGTCGACTGCCTCGCACTATCGTTGGAATGGAATCACTAAAAAATAGCTTAATAATAATAAATTCTTCAATATCTTACTTATCAATAAATTACTTACTTTGCATCCCCATCAGCTCGTTCCAGTCGGATTTTTTTATCATCAATAGTGACATCGAAATGAGAATGGAAATAGATTTTCTTTGAATCAGCCTTCCAACTAAGATTCATTTTCATTAGGCCAGTGAACCGACATTCTTCAAAGTTAGGTTCCAGGTAAAGTTCGTATCTTAAGGGAATTACATCTTCTGGCAATCTGTCGTCAGTTGAAAGCGCATGAGCAGCTGCCATATCAATACTACGCTTAATGCGAACCGATTCCTGAAAAGAATTGGATTTAAATCGATTCACGATTCACCAATCTTAATAGTTACTGTAGAAATTACTCACATAACATTTCTGAAGATTCAAAATGCACATGAACAAGAATAGAACACAACTTGTGGTTGATTTAAAAATCTCCATTTTTCTAGAAAATACAATTCAAAGTTAAAGAAACATAGAAGGTTATTTGAAAATAATCTAAATGTTATCTTATATCACCTTAATTAAATATATAATTTAACAAACATTACTTTGGAATGCAAGATTGGTTTCTGTTATCTATTCTGAGATGTTTGTTTATTTAGCCAAAAATGAAACATTTTTTTGCAGGTGCTATGATCCATATCTGAATGTGCCTCCCATTGCTGCAAATTTGCGAATAGGTATGAATCTCAATTGTATTTAACAGCGTACCCTGTAATCTTATTATTATGGTAGTTTGGATAACATTTCACTCAGTTTTCTCTTTACAAAAATCTTTCTATTGCACATAATAAAATTTTAAGATTTGCATTTTTTTTTTTTTTTTTTTTCGTTTCTGTATCTTGTATTTCTTTGAACTATCTATTAATATACTGTTTTATTTTCAATTTTATAATGCTCAATTTGAGCTGCTTATATGGGTGTACTGGGTAAAATACTCAATTGATAAGCGAGATAAAGCTCTATCTTTGAAAAGAGATAACGAAAGAAAATATACTCGTATGTATCTATGAATGTAGATTCGTTTGGGCTTTTTCTGCGAAAGATAAACTTTTTAGTATTGCTTACATCTACGAATCTAAGTGATCAGAAGTCGTATTTATGCTTCTTTTATAAGTTATAAATATAATGTTCGCAAGAAGAACAATTTGTATTTTTTTTCTTATGTGTCTGTGTTATACATATTCTACAAAGGTAGGAAAATTGACTTAATGAAAACGCGCAACGAACTCTA
This sequence comes from Zaprionus indianus, assembly GCA_018904595.1. Lineage (NCBI taxonomy): Eukaryota > Metazoa > Arthropoda > Insecta > Diptera > Drosophilidae > Zaprionus > Zaprionus indianus. The sequence continues at coordinate 5,322,781 of JAEIHA010000320.1, forward strand.
TTGGTATTTTTCCTAGGTTAAGAAATGCGATGATGACATTACAGAAACTGAAACTGGCGAAGCTTACTGGAAATATCGGGATGTGCGTTACACAACGTCAGAGGATACTCTCTGCTGGAAAGAAAATGGAAAACTTTTTATACGGGAGTGCAACACAACAACTGGTAAATGGTATCCAGAGAAAGTTACGTGTAAAGAGCAAGAGCAGATGACAAATAAGTTTTGCCCAGAAGGCCTCTTGGAGTTCAAGGTCTATGATAAAAATTCGATTTGCATTAAATTCTACGCTAATCCACAAAGATTTAACGAACGATTATGCTTTGGTTCAAATTCTATTATGTCATTAGATCATTCTAAACATTTGGAAAGATTTATAAAATTTCTCTTGGATCAAAACATTACCCAACATTGGTTACCCGTACGTCGCCTGAACAACTTCATGCCGTTCCAAATCATGTTGCCAGGTAAAAAGTGGGGGCAAATTGTCGACGATGATGTGGGTAATAACCTAAATTATAAATCTAACCATAAGTGCGTATCAATGCGATATGCATCTAAGATCAATAACCCAAAAACTGAACCCAAGATCCAACCCATGATCACCGATTGCAATGCGTTACTACCGAGCATTTGCGTTTTTCAAAGAGATTTTATTACCACCAGCGGTTGCCCCAACGGTCTTGGGGCTCTTAGCTATCATCCAAGTGAATGCTACGGTATTGATTGGAAACGAAAACGGATAAAAGAAGAACATCAGAAAATACGCATCGAAGAATACTTTCAAAATCAAGTCCTCAGAGAGGTTCTTAAAAAAGTGATTCCAAAGGATAAACGATACGAATATTTTCAAGTCGACGACTTTCGCGATAGCTCAAACAAAAACTTTTTAATTCTTATGAACCAAAAAGAAATGGTAAAAATACAGAAAGAAGGTTCAAAAAAATTACCCATTCTTTACAAAGAAACTATAGACCCTAAAACAGAGAATACTGCTCAGTTGACATTGAGAGTGGATGCCACTGTGGAAGAATTACTTTTAGTCGTCTACAATAGGGAGAATCTGTGGCACATCGATGATGATGATGAGGACTATGGTATAACATGCTTCACAAACGCGGACTATGATCTATTGCGAGATGCTAAAATTGATCTTGTTTGGGAAAATAAAGAGAAAACAAAGTCGATTTTTAAAGTGAAGTTAGTCGCTGACGACCCGGGCGAGTATTGGTGTGAAGGACATAGTTTCCACAACTTCCAATTAGTGAGCACGCCCAAAATTGTAGCTGCAAAAGATAAACGAGGCCATGCATTTGCTATAAGGATAATCACGACGTGCACTAGCATTACTGATGGTAAGGTTATTTCTAAGGCCGCTTGTGATCGACTTTATGGATATGAAAAAGTGCTTGCCAGGCACATGCAATCTGAACTACGAGCACAAAGCAGAAATTTCTCGCCCGATCTTGTTATTCATAATGTTCGTATTATGAGTGTGGAAAAAATTTCTTTTCCACAAATTGATTGTTGGATCCACTTGACAGCCTCTCTGAAGAACTCTGCAGTAGATAATAGCGATGAAGAGAGCAGCGAAGAAGATGATAGCACAGAGAATGATGGACGCATAAGACATGATACCGCAATACGCATGCAGGTTTGGACATTGCTGAAGCAATTAATTGCGGTGTACAGTTATAATAGTTTAAACCCCGTGGTGAGAAGTACACAGTTCTGTTTTCCGGACCCAATGAAGTTGGAAAACGGCGATATCTATATGTGGCAGCAAGTGGAAAGAGGTCAACTGGGAGTGTTGTCAAAGATTTGTCTCCAAGAAAGCGGAATGCCTTTAACACGTCGATGCATTGGAGATTTTATACATGGGGCATATTGGGAACCACTTGAGGAAGAGAACATATCGTGCCAAACAAAAAATGATAACACAAAAGTAACAACAACTTTGTACAATTTGGAGAGATCAAAAATGCTAAGAAAGTCCCCTGAAAAGGCCTTAAGCGAAGTTAAGAGTATTTTCCATGAGTATTCAAATCATTTTTTGCCCGTAGACATAAATTTCGCTGCTAATATATTACAAACTTCTGTTAAACACTTAGATGAGGTGATAATAAGTTCTGCAACAAATTTAAGTGCGGCAGACCAAGTTCGCAGCTACCAATTGATCAAAAAAGCCATTCCGGATCTAATTGCTATATACAATGATTTGATTAATATCAAGGATAGTACTATCAAAATGTCATCGCAGTTGAATTCCACAAACAAATTGTTAGAAGTATTTGAGATTGCAATGAACACAATGTCAATTCAGTCTTTGTTCAATACGAACAGTCCTGATCATGGAAATTCTGTTGAAGAATCAGGTACCAATACTGATTTTGAAGTACTCGATTTTGATGATGTCGGAGTATCTGTAAAAGTATCGCCCAATTTACTATATTTTATCATAGATCCCTCGATAGCTAATATATCAGGAATAGCGCTTCTTCAAAATAATAACAATTCCGATGAAGAACAATATACATTGAAAGGTGCTTTCAAAAGTGAGACCTTTCGCTTTTTGCAGTCAACACATGAAGTGGAAGATGTCATTGGTGAACCTAACTTACAATTTGCCACATATTTTCCAGAAAGTCTGCTCAGTAACCTTAATGTCATCGCAAACACTCTAAATAGTACGGAAATTTCAAAAACTGTGATCGTCATTAAGGTTTACTCAAACGATAAGCTATTCCTTCCGAAAAATGGCACAGGCCATGATGCAGCATTAGGCCGGGTCGTTTCCATATCCTTGCCTGGTTATAGTTCTCATTTACCCGAAGATTTGCCCATAGTTTTCCGAGCTCCGGCAAATTCTTCTCTCAATTACAACAAAAAAGATCCATGCAAGTATTGGAATTTCGAAAACTGGGCCTCCGACGGCGTTCGGGTCGAAAATATATCCGATCCTAGTAAAGAAATTGTGCTTTGTAAAGTTAGTCACCTGACACCTTTTGCGTATTTGGTGGGATTTAATTTTACAGTTGATGACAATATCGAAGTTAATGTGCGGGAAGTTCATGGTCGCGCGTTAGACATTATAACATTAACTGGTTGTTCGCTTTCGCTTCTCGGTATTTGTGGCATATTTATTACCGCAGCGAAATTTCATTCCTGGCGCGAAAAACCCTCCTCTAAAGTCTTGCTACAACTTTCTTTGGCAATCGCCTTTCAGATGATAGTTTTGTGCTTTGTCAGTACCAAGGAGTATTCGCTTCATTTGATCCTAAATAATATATTACCTACTTGCGTGGCAATTGGAGCATTTCTTCACTATTCTGTGCTGGTGCAATTCTTCTGGATGCTGGTGATCGCCTATTTTCAGTTTAAGAGATATGTTCAAATATTTGCTCGCAGTCGACCTACTAAGTTCTTTATGAAGTCGACTTTATTTTGTTGGGGTGTCCCACTTATACCAGTAATTCTTGTTGTAATCCTTGATAAGGATTCCTTTAGTAAAGGAGAGATTTGCTATCCCTCAGGTTATGCACTTTACTTTGGCATTATTTTGCCAATTGCCATTATTATTATAGCTAATTTTATTATTTTCTGCCTGATAATATATAATATATTGGGAAGCTCGAACATTCCGATTCGTCACACAGATAAATCCGTTCTAATACATCAAATACGTCTATCCATACTTCTATTTTTCCTTTTGGGATTCACATGGTGCTTTGGCATTCTATCGACAATGAAAGCTGGAATTGTCTTTTCATATTTCTTCTGTATTACAGCCACAATGCAAGGTTTCGTTATTTTTGTATATTTCATTATATTAGATCCAGTAACGCGAAACATGTGGGGTCAATACTTTTACAAGTTGTTCTCAGGGGCTAATAAAAATACGTTTCAAAGTTCAGTTAGTCAAAAGGACACGACACAGTCACTTGATTAGGGCGTACGAAGGTATTAATATACTCCAAAATATAATCAAAATACTTTATACAAATAATAAACTAAAAATATTTTAATATTTATGAACACATGTATAAAAACTGAAACCTTTTGCTTGTTTGTATAACCCTACTATATATGTATGTTAATATAAAAATATATAATCCAATTAATAACAAAAAGCGCACTTGTTTTTACTATATACAGCTATAACGGTTACCTGTACTAGCTCGGAGGAGAGAAAAACCAAAACTAAAATCCCTCTTAATACTCAAAAATATTTTGTCGTTTTTTGATGAATGATAATATCCAATTGAAAACTGGCTTACAAATTAATAGCGACGACTTTATACCCTAGAAACAGTACCACTTAAAAAAGTCTTTTATATTATATTCACCCTTCTGGCCGTACATTATTCGAGCATCGCGAATAGTCTACTACTCATAAGTAATTAGGTGCGAAATATAAGAAATCATGTTTCTTGTTTAAGACCTTATAAGAGTGTTTTGTGTTCGAGGTAAAACCGTAGTACTCTCTTCTAAAACTAATCAGTGGGCATATTTATTGTGACAAGTGTGAGCGGTGCAGAAAATCTAGAATTCGTTGGCATCTAACTTTGAGCATGTGAATGTAAGAATAAGACAGATTAATTTGTTGCCCAGCCACAACTGATTTACGTCAGTCTTTATTGGGTGCACGAGAGATGAACTAAGTTCCAGAACCTATGAACACACAAAAACTCATACTACTGCAACACAATTGACTAAATTAATGTTTAGCATAATTTCTATCAATTGAATTTAATTTTAACACTACCCAATGTAAAAGTTAATCTAATTTTGGAACAAGACGTGTGGAAGGGAGATATCGTAAGCATGAGATGGGGTAACAAGAATACTGTCGATCCAAGATATATTTTTGATCAGCGCAAACTGTTATAACAATAATTTTATGTCTGCCAGTTACGATACGGATACGGATAAACCGGCCAGTGGCATACAGTACTAGATATATAAAATGAAAATTATCATTACCAAATAAAGTATACATACATATGAAGGTTACTGTAAAATTTTGATTTGTATGATAAATTGGGTTATTTGTAACGGTCCGATTAGGCTTCTGTACAGTGTACAACAATTAATATTCATGTCTAGTCTTCTTCGACTCGCTTGTTGATGCTGATCAAGAAACTTTGTTTATACTTTATAGATACGTTTATTATAAGTTGTGTTTCACACTTCTGGACAATATATCATGAATATACCATCTGCATTGCTGTAAAAAGAAATAATAAAATATTAACTTTAAGAAAAAGAATTACCTATTTTTCAATATTCATACAGACTACTGTTGTCATTCCTTGTTTATTTCCAAAATATTTTGCATAAAATAAAGAATACATAATTTTTCTTCTTTATTTATCCTTAAATACATCGTCATTGGAAAAAACTAGATTTTTTAAATTTGTATTTAAATATGGACGGTGCACCCATTCTGTGTCCACAGCTTTTATATTCTCTAACGTTCCAAGTTTGATTTGATATAGCTTCAGTTGAAATCTTGGTCCCATTTCTGTTAACACAATTTCTTTATTCACATGTTTATACTGATGATGTCGAAATACAATTCTGTCATCATTATTCACAAATGTAATAATTCTTTCCGATTTTTCTTTCGGTACTGGAAATAAGTGCTTCAGTATGTTTACCGTTCTTAGTGCTATTGGGCTTTTAAAATTACTGAAAATAAGATGTGGTTTCTGTTCACTCATAGGGCCAATATCAGGAATATCATGTCTCATAACAACATCGGAAATATTAAAAAACGCAGTTGGGCCAAAGGGCAAATGACATACTATAAGACTGTCTGGTATGCCTCGATGCTCATGAACGATTATGAAATCTGTAACACTATTAGACCTGCATGCCTGCATTAGCGTATTAATCTGATAGTTTCCTCTATTCATTTGTTGAGTGTTCGGAAATATCAACCTCAGTTCCTTCATAAACATTTTTAGACGCGACGACGGATCGTGCGAGGTAGTCAACATGATTTTGGGGTCTTGACTGCCGGCATACTGGTATTCATCAAAGTCGTTAGAGGTTTCAGTGCTTCCATCTAAAAATTCCAAAACAAGAAATATTATAGACTTGAATATCTTATTTTACTATTTTACACATATTAACATATCATTGTACCACATATTTATATAAACATTGTCTAGAATTCGGATTTATTGAATACATTCAATCTGTTCAAATGTCTTAATTCAAAAATTTCCCCTTTTTTATTTAATATTTCAAAAAATCCATGTGTTTTGATCTCATATAAATCGGTGCGGTGCTGGCGGGTACTTTGTGAGCTACGGCCAAATTCCAAATACAAGAAATTACGCTGTAATAGTGCGTCAACTACCCGATATTCTAGACAATGACTCAACCTTCTTTAATTCTTAAAGTATGTATTCACGTTTAAAGAAATAAAAACTTACCTCCATAATATTTAAGTGATTTATATATGTTAGCAGCTCCCTTTGGGCCTTTCAAGGCGCTGAGTGATTTGTTTTGCTTCACATTTTCAGTTATGGCTTGGGTTTTCTTCTTCTTTGCGACAATCCGTTCATTTACTGATTTTGTATATAAATATTCTCGCCTTTGTCTCGCCTGTTTTCGCAGCATTTTATAAAACTTTATAAATTTACCTCGACCGAACACGTGAAATATTGTTATTGATATGAGTTATCGATATTTGTAAACACTTTTAATTTCAGACTTTATTTCATATATCGATATATCCAAATATCGGTTACGCAAATCAAGTTGCAATTGTTTTTATCGATGAGTTAACAAACCAAGGCGGTCATGGAACGATGGGAACTGTCCATTGTGGATTTTAAATTAAATTTTGCTTGTGTATAATGTTAGAATATTCTCCTTTGTAGTTTTCGCTTGATATGTAATAAAACTTGAAATTAGTTACAATCAGAAGAAGTAGAAGTTATTTAGTGATTAAGTTTGAGTTGATGCACCGATTTTAACATTATTTTCTTTATTGGGTTCATGTTCTGTGTTTTCAAAGCTGTCTTCTCTGTATCGCGTCCACTTTATAAGCGTTTCAGGTGACCTATAAAGGAATATTAGCTTCGCATACAGATCCTCTTCTAACCGATATTCTTTGGATTCCCGAACAAAGTATATGTCATTACAGAGTTTTAAAATCCGATCTACATATGGTAATTCTTGGTACATCATTCTTCGGTGTGAAAAACCTATCAATGAACGTATCAAACGTGACACAACAAATACAAATGTTGTATAAAGGCCAATGATGCTAAAATCAAAAAAAAAGAACATTTTTTAATTTAACACTACATTGAAAATAAAATGTTGCTATTGGTCTTACCCATGTTGTCCAAGAAAACGCATAGCAGTTGGAAGCGCCTTGTAATAGAAAACATAAACAACAACACCTTTATCACAATCACTTGCAGGAAGATGGCATAAAGTGTCTTTGTAAAATTTGTCATCACAGAAGTCTTTAATTTCCCACCAGGTACTGTCCTTCTCTACCTTTTTTTGTAATATTATTGGGCGTTTAGTCTTGCCTGTTTTATTTTAAGCGTGTCAAATACAATTTTTTTTTACTATTTTAAAATTTTACAAACCTTCCAAATCTTGAAAATAGCGAATAAGAATTTTATTTTGTTGAACTGTTATAAACTTTGGCAAAATATTCGGAATTATGATTCTTTCGCTGTTTTTATCATCTAATAATGTTTTTATAAGTCCTTCACGTGTGTTTTCTTTATTATTTGTCAGCACGTAAACCGATTCATAGTTGGTTACAGGCGACCCTGAGTCACCACAGTGGAAAGATAATTTAACGAGAATTTTCATTTTCTCCCCTGCAATGGGGATTTATGTGTGAAATAATTAAAGATGAATCAAATCAGTAGAGCCCAACGCCTATACGCTATAGTTTATTTCTTATACAGACTACTTCCGTAACCACTAAAGCACTAAGGTCATTTTACGTCATAACATTGTGTTACAGAAATAAATAGGATTCCTAAAATAAATACAAACATACAATGTGTCCAGTTTGCAATTGTGGCCGAAAAAACTTTTGTGTAGTTTTATGTAACACAGTGTAATTTCGAGTGATTTGTTTTCTCGTTGACTGTAGATGCGAAACGAAAGAACAAAACTTTGATACGTGTACTGATTTAAGGAAGCGTTGGGCACTACTAGATTCGAGTTATGTCCTATACCTCTCTGTAATGAATTAATTAAGCGCTTCTTATCCGGCGGAGTCAAGTTCCACAATGTAACTGAGTTTGCATCAAATTTTATTGCACTGATATCCACGGCATCGTATATTGAAATGTGATCGGAAGCCAATTTATCGTTAGCAAAAGTATTCTGCAGCTGTTCATAATCTGCTTGAGACAGAGGGTGTATGCCCGAGTAACTATATGAAATATAGATTGGCTCATACTCTCCTATAGTTAATGACATATCAGCTCTGTGAGGAACATTTGCCACTCCAACCCTTCCAACTACTGCAAATATAAAAAATGGACTCCATATAAGGGTGAACAATATGAATATAATGGTTCCACCTAGCAGACACTTTTGGTAAAACGGTTTTGGAATCCCTCGCAAAACTGGAAAATCGGTATCCATTTGTCTATAGCATCGCACAACAAAAACAGATTGAAATATATCTTCCATTTTTATCCATTCCATCAACGTTAGCGATGTGTTGATACACAGCCAATCCAGCACTGTTCGAAGAATATATAAAAATGGTATTTCTATATATCTGAGGTATAAATTAATTAATAAATTTCACATGTTAATGCATTTAAGATTTTACATTTTAAATAAAACATAGTTAACCATAGAGAAACGTTTCATAAATATAGTGCCAAAAGTACGCCTCGGGTAACCACAACGCATCTGGTATGCCGATAATCCCATGTGTAGACATTTTATAAGATAAAAAATAACTGGAGCAGTAGCTCCAAAACTGGCATCCGTCAAACTTGGTACTATAAAGAACATCCAAATATGTATGCCAAGAACGGTTATAAAGTGAAAACAAATTTTCACCTTCATTGCTTTTCTTAGGTACAATGCACGTTCCATTACAATAGTTAAGAATTGCACAACGAGAAAAAAAAGAAAAGCGAAAGGAACTTTATTGCCTTTTATAAATGTTTCAAGAACACTTTCGGTATAATTTTTCCGATACTAAAAAGAAATTGAAAAATACACATTAGCATGAAATGAAAAGTATGTATTATTAAAAGACAAAAAAGAACTTACCATAAACTCTGGGAATCCAAACAAAAGCACGAAGAAATTAATGAAATCACATAGAAACAACAATATATATACGTCTGCTGAGAGCCGCGCTTTATAAAGTAATGCCACAAATAATTTCTTTATCGAAGATACAAATCCACCTTTTAGTCTGTGGGTAATTTGCAGGAGAAATAACATATATGTTACCCTCGATATGCCAAAGATTGTATACTTTTTTAGGATATGAAAAAATACTTCCCTGGTTATATTTTAATATACCTAATGTTAACGTATATAAAATCTTTAACTGTTAAAAAACAATGGATGTGAAGAGATCATAATTCAATGATAACTTCTGGCCATAAAGACCACGTAATAAAAGGTTATATGAATGTATGCTGTAAAATATATAGTACATATGCATATGTAAGTGTAAAACTTACGCTAAACGCTTCATTTCAACGCGGTAGTATTCCGACTCGATGTTTTCGTATACATATTTATTTTGTGCTCCAGGTCTTAAGAGATCGTCTATGTCCTTTGCAAATTTTCCTGCACGAGAATCGTAAGCGCTTGCATCTGCGCTTTGTTCACGACCTGCCTCTTCCCTAAAAAACAGAGTTTTCACAAGATAAATAAACTTTAAGAGTAAGATTAACCTAAATAAAAAATGAATAATTACTTACCTTAGTTTTTTTAAAATATTAGACAGTCGTTCTTTTCCATATGTGCTTTCATCTTAATTGGAAGATATATAATCATTACAAAATCAATATACAATATTATACGGTTTTGTTTACCATCTTTTCCAAGTAAGGGATCAGAACTTGATTTAGGTGCATTCCAGATTCCTTGTTTTATCAACATATACCGATGCCAAAAAAGCACAACCAAAAGAAACAGATCGTAACCAGCTATCCCATGCTTTATAAAATATTGAAAGTCTATCTGAGTTGCCATTTTAGTAAGTTTATAATCTAGCTCAATTTTCTGATGTATGATACATTTTATAATTATCATAGCCAGAGTATAGGTAATAAGGGTAATCCAAAACTTTTTTGTTGGACGCGGTATTGTCAAAGCACCCCAATAAAGAACCAGAAACGGCATTGGTAATGAGATTAGTGAAGAATTGGCCGCCTGATTGATACATACTGCCATATAACACACTGCTTCTGTGTTAGCAATAATTGCGTACCATACAGAAATTAACATTTGCACAAAATCGTTGTGTTCTTGGGTCGTAAAATCTTCGTTAATACTCGAATGTAGCATGTGGATTGCTGATTCTCTTGCCGTATCCCTCATAGAATCTAACTGTTGTCTGCATTTGAAGGAGATCGCAAATTGTAGATTATAGATTTATTAAAAGTTTAACTTACTCATAAAGTGATTGGTTTAAAAAACTAAACATTGCTGCAGTATTTACTAGACCAAGCCTATTCATTGTACTTATGTCTTGTAAAGTCTTCTTCTCTGCTGATAGTACTTTATGCACAAATCGATAATTCCTGGATAGTCGGTTCAGTCGCAATGTTACTAGCATCATAAAGTCTTTTGACAATTTTAAAACGGGGTTCGCGTTAAAATCATATTCTGATTCAGAACTTTCTGTTACCGCAGAATCTTTATGGCCTCTTGACTATAAATACGTGTAGTGTTAAAATGAAATAAGTATAAAACTACGTTTTTTAAAGTATTTCAGTATTTACTCTTTGCTGATGCGTAATTATATCATGCCTTTCCAGAAAATCATACTCTTCATACAAAATTGGTTCTTCACGATCTTCTAGAGAATTGAACATGTAGTAATCCCCAGTCAGGACTGCGTGCTGATGTAATCGCAAATCTCTCTTTCTTTGTGGTGCCGACTGACCCCAATTCAAAGAACTGAATTGTGCCTTTTCCTTTTTTACATGTACACTGCGCTCATGCTCGGTGGGTATCCCCGACGCACTCACCTCTAAAAATTAAAAGATAACTCAAGAGCACTTTAAGTGGTTTGGGTTACCTCTTATTTTCTGCATTTTTGTCTTAACCTTTAAAAGAATTCTCTTCTCGCACTCTCGTCGGTCAAAGATTTGCTTATAATGCAAATTCTGAATTATTGTTGCGCCACTAAAAAAGATAAATGTTATTCACAAAAGCCATGATCATCTTAAGTTTTATAATCAGCAGGGCGGTAATATTAATAATAAATAAATAATATGGTACAATAAATAAAGAGTTCTTCAAGTGACATGTTTGCAAACTTTTTTGTTCTCCCTATTAGATTTACACTATGTTAGTAAAGGCAGTTTAGTAAAGCGACTAATACATTTGGTAGCTATATTCTATCTTATTTTAAAGGAATTGAGTACTATTTATTAATTATAAATATATATATTTATCATAGTTCACTTATATTGCTTCTTACCGCGACGCCAAAACAGTATTAGCTTTAGTATCCATAATAATGTGGCAAAAATAGTACGAGCAGAATATACGTTTTTGAAAGATGATGAATGCAAATATTATAGCATGCCACACTAAAGTGTTTTTGAAGATTAGGCTGTCAGGTCCATAATGGTAGCTAACATTTATATTTAAATTTCTATCAATCTCAGATTGCACTATCCGATCGTAGTACATAACTGCAAACAAACTTTGATAATCTTGCTTGTGTTTAACCAATAACAAATTTCCAAAAACAATTATGCTGCTTTTTATAACAATGTTAAAAACATTAAATGCAATTAAAGAATTCCACATCCATAAAATATAATAAATATTTTGCAGATATACTTCAGATCCTCGAATTAAAAATACCAAAGCAAATATTAAATAACCCAATGATAGCATATCCATGCCACAAATTCCTCCCATAAATACAATTGCCAATGTAATCCATAGAAAGCTACAAAATATTATAGTCTTCAATACATCGGAGTAATTTCGTACAAAGGAACAAAAATCATGGGTAGGATTCCTGAAATAGACGTGTCCCAGCTTGGCAATAATGTGAACAATGTTTAAATTGTCTCCTCCTGGATACGGGATACTCTTAATTTTACTCATTTCTTTATTAAAAGCCTTTTTTTGGCAAGAAATGAAAAATAACACCAAGAAATCTAACATTAAAATAGTCTTGATACTATTCATGTAAGTGCTATGTGAGGTTATTGTTGGGGCTGTTTCGATCATCCGTTCTGTGCTGGAGTTATGATAGCATAAATGAGGTGGCGTATGAATCTCAAACAAGTATTGCACAAGAAGAGATATAACGAAATAATACTGAAAAACAACCCATATACGTGCACAGTGCCTACGGGGCAGGCTCAAGAGCAATATAAGCCATAAAATATAAGTTATTGAAAGCAGGTCTCGTCGATGGACAATTGTAGAAACTAGTGCAATTAATGTAATTTCTTTTCCGAATTTAAAGAAACCATAGTTGAACAGATATTTCACTAGGCCAATAAAATCCAGTTCTGCTTCATTACGTCCTATTTGAGGAAAAAGAGTTGAACGATTCTTTATCTTACCAATTGAAAAACGTATTAAGTGATCCCGTAGTTTTACAATAGAATGAACCGTTGTAATGATCATGAATATAATGTATGGTGCAATATATCGCAATATACCACCCCAGGATTCATCAGTTTTGCGAAAGCCCAGCCATTCCGCAAAGTTTCCTGTTTTGTTATTCTATAAGTTTTAAACATAATAAATGGCTTATTAATAAATTTTAATCGTACTTACACATGTGTAGTCGTAGTAACTTTGATCCAAATACTTTATCTGATATATCATTTTCATCAATATAAGACAACAAATCCAAAATGTTATTATACGAATAAGAATCCGCTGAAAGAAGTGATTTACAATTACACTTGTTAATGACAGAATAATAAGAATATAATTAAAACAGCAAATTTCTGATATTCCACATATAAACGCGGCTAATATAACTGCTTTTATCATATGTACTTCAAGAAATCGCCAAATTATCAGTTTTGCAGGTCGACACCAGCGACGGTGCAATGAATTAAATTTCTCATTCACCAGTATAATAATTGTGTTAAATAAACTTTCTTTTTTATTATTCTTAAAGTTGCTTTCTCTTGGGTCATCTGGTCTGGGGTGCCAAACCGATTCCATGAAGGGATGATGGAAATAATGAAGTTGTACGGCGGTAAATATAACAGTTAATGTCGGTACTAGCAATTGAAGAAAAAGGTCCTTTGTTTTATAACGACGTAGACCTATATCAGTTTGTCTAAATAAAAGTTTAAAGATTATTTTTCATCTTGTAAAAAGTATATACAACGACACTTACAATGTGGGTAAAATATGAAGATACCTCTCCCAATAGTCATTGAAACGGTCAAATTGATAGGTATAAATAATTGTTAACATAGTCATTGCATAAAATATTACAAAAATCCAATAACCGTATAGAAATTTGAGCCACAATTTTAACGACATCTCAAAAACTAAAAGAAAGAGGAGAAACAGGGACATGTAACAAATACGAAATCCCGTCATAGACTTTTCAGCCATGGCACACATAAATATTAAGAAAACAAGAATCCACATCCAAATACGAGAAATAAAATTTGAGATACTTTTTAGTATGGCACGTAGTAGCCGTGGTATAAGTGATTTCTCTAATATGTGATGCTCAGAAGTCGACTTATGTCCAAAAATTTTAAGAAATGTATCCCTATCTATTGAGTGGTGAACCTTCTCTTTGAAGTATTGATGTGAAGTTATCCAGAAAATGCAAAGAAACATCGACATAACTAATAATGATGTGTAGGGCTTTACGTGAATATTATTTGAATGTGCAAATCCAATTTGTTCCAGATTAATTCCGTAAATCTAAAAAGATATGCAAATCAAATGAAGGACATTAGTTTAAACAACAAACAAAATAAAGTTTTGCAGCGCTCAAGTAGCGCTACTTCGTGTTTTGACTTCAAATATCATAAAAAGCGTCTACTTTTTATAGTTCGATCGAATTTGAATTTACAGAATTCAGCCATTAAATAAGATGAACTCGACTGGTGATCTTGGTCAAGAAAATATATCCCAATTTCCGTCCAGTCTTAATAAAGTTTATTCACATATAATTCACTCAGCAAATGTCATGTTTTATTAAGTATTACCTTAAAAAATATTTCACCTTTCTGTAGCTGCAATCCATAAACATATTGAATAATAATTAGAAACTCTGCATATATGACCACAAAAAAACTTGAACGCATCATGAATTGGCGATGATTAGGTATTGTCCATAAAATATTAGCCCAAATGAGAAGAACAAAGGTTAACCAACTATGAAATATTATAGACCACGTCTAAAAAAAGGGAAATTAAATGAAATTTATTTTTTTATTCATTTTTCTAAAAAATAAATTCAAATAAATTTTATAGATTACAGTCTTACTTTTAGAATTATCTATACAGCATAAAGTTATATGTACTTACCATCATGACAATGATAAGCGTTATATAGCTATTTTTATATATAAACGATGTCAAGTGATAAATTACATAGATAAGTTGTTCCAATACAGATGGTTGCTCACGGACTTCGGACGGTCGAATTTGCCTTTGCAATGGCTCCTTTGTAGTTGAAATTGGTGGACCGAATCGATCCTTATGCATTACGTTAAGTAGTACAATATAATAGGCCAACATTATTGCAATTGCATTAAAATGTGATTCCCAACCTAAACTCATATTAATTTCCAATACTTTACCATTACCAGATTCTTTACAGAACAATAGTAAAACTTCCATTCCCATAATGCTATCGGATGTGTCGCATTATATGTATGAATTTACAATTGTCTTTCAATTTAACTTACCGCGCATATATTGTTTCGCTGTTCCACAAGTTATGTATTGCCGGCAGTTGATATAAAACAAAGCAAATGATTTGTAATGCCAAAAATATAACGAGCGCAACGAGTAGTTGATTTAAGCTACGGAAGAGTTTAAAGTTAGGCGCTTTAATATACATACATATACATGTACATAAGGCTTGTTACATACTATTTCATTTGTCTATACAAAGCCCAGTATGTGCCTGTCACTATAAACATCATAAAGTATACGAATCCTGGTAGCGATGGTCTAAGTACGGCACACAGAAATAGGAAAATTAGGGAAAATATTGGGGCTGGAATAAATATGAATTATTCATTTTGTTTGATTCTATATGATATATTTTCCTCACACGTTCTTAAAGCCGATTGAACATAATAAATAATAAGAAGCCGGTTCAATTCTGAATACCGAATGTGTTTTCTATCATCGTCAATATCTTCACTAACGGTTTCAGCAATTTTATTACGATGTTCCAAAGAAATTTTGACATAAATAATTACTGCGATAAGCGTTACTAAAAGATCTGGCAAAATCCAATACGATAATGGGAAAAACCTTAAATAAAAAATCGATTTATTATAGTATTCAGCGTTAATATTTACACTTACTGTAATCCTTTAAAATTGATAAATCCAATTTCACGTAAAATTTCTGTTAATCGATTTTTTCCCCATAAAGAAAACAGGGAATTTATGACGTGTGTTATTAGATGCGCCAACATAAATAATGTTCCCAATACGCCAGTCACAATTGAAAAATACTTTAAAGTTGTACGTTGCGATTTTCTTTTAACTAAAAACCATGGCGATATGAAGAACAGCAACGTATAAACCATTGATATAGCAACTGGTCGTGCTAACGAAGCTGTGCAAGTAATATTAAGATATCTATTCATCAATCACAGCTAATTTTAGTACTTACCAAAAATCAATATAGAGGGAAGCACCAATCGGACTAAAAGAAGCAAAATATGCTCCGACATTTTTCAGCATTAAAAATATCCAAAAGAGATGTTTTCTAATATTAGTATAACTAAAATAATTTTAGTAATAATGGCATAGAATACTATGTTAGAGCTAAAAAAAAGTACAAATTATTGATAAGAGCGAGTAAATTTATTTTTTGAAGTAGGAACACCAGCTTTCCTTAGCCAAAAAAAATGATTGAGATAATACAAACGGATTGATAAAAGGAAAAATAGACAACAAACAGGTTTTATTACCAGAATTCTTATTACCAGGTTATTTCCCTTTATTTTTGGCAACCTACTTTTAAATCCAGCCGCGATTCCCAACATTTTTTCAAAAAAATTCATTTGGCATTAAAATTGGTTGTTCATGAGTTAGTGCTCAGTTGCTCACTTGTTCAGTTTGTTTTACTTTTGCTTACTCTTGCTCTATTGCTTATTTCCTCCCTTCAGCTCAGTTCACCTGACTCAGTTGTTCCCAACTCTACTTTCATATAATTAGAAATCGATAACTTATGTATCGCATAAACTGTAATATTAAAACATCGTCTTTATCGGTAAGTAGTGATATCAACAATTTTGTGGAGGGAAGTGTTTGTTGTTTACTGGTAAAATATAAATTATTAAGAAATTTGAAAATTTAGACAATAAATTTTCAACTGCAAAAAATTTTACTTATTGGCCATATAAGAAAATATGAAAAATACTTTTTTTGGCATTCAAAACAAGTATTGTTTTATTCCTTCTACCGGCAAAAATTGAAAATTGCAGCCGAATAGAAAAATATATTGTAATGAAATAAAATGAAGGTATAATATAAACATGAACATACATAACAAGGTCGAATGCACCTGCTTTTGTCGTTTTTTTCGGTTTTTTGTGCTCAATTGTTGACAAGGTGATTCTGAACTGAACACCTGACGTGTCCCATTGTAAGTTGGCCGACCAGAGTTAAAAACTTAAACTTGTATTTTGATGAAGTATCTAAAGTTAAAAATTTTAGATTGATTACAGTATTACACCACGAATCTTAATCTCTGCGGAAGTGTGAAGCCGGGGGGCAGCAAAAATGCGATATACGATTCTCTGTCTCTTCATAATTGGGACGCTCCTCAATTATGGAGCCGGCGTGGATCATACCAATTTTAAAACATGCGAGCAAAGCAGTTTCTGTAGGTAAGGATTTGAATTTTTCATAAAAGGTGTGCACTAACATATTCTTCACATGCTCATCTGAAAGACATATGTAAATATGTACAGCTTACCTGTAACCTATACATATGTATGTATATCGAATTCAACCAGTAATTTTTGATCTAACATTTCAGACGTTCGCGAAAAGTGCAAAGTTCGGGCAGCAAGTATGCTCTCATTCCCGGCTCCCTAAGCACTGACTCTGACTCAGTTACAGCTGAGCTTATCAACAAGGAAAATGATCATCTGTTCAGTTTCAAGCTGGAGGCACTAGTGGGCAGCACGTTCCGCCTGCAAATCGATGAGAAGACTCCATTGCGCCCACGATATCGTGTTGAGCATGCGCTGAAGGGGCAGCCCGAAACAGCACGGATTAGTGTACAGGAGTCTGACGGAGCGTTGACCATTTCAACGGGAAACTCAAAGGCGATTGTGCACGGTGATCCGTTCCGTATCGACTTCTATGAGAACAATCTTCTCGTCATTTCGGTTAATGCCAAGAACTGGTTGTACTTTGAACATTTGCGTCAAAAGCCAGAAACACCAGCAGAAGATTCTGGAGAATGGGAAGAAAATTTTAAATCACATCATGACTCGAAGCCTTATGGACCTGAAGCAGTTGCACTAGATTTCTCGTTCCCCGCATCAGAAGTATTCTTTGGCATACCCGAGCATGCAGATAGTTTTGCTCTTAAATCAACTTCGGGAACTGACCCCTATCGTCTATATAATTTGGATGTCTTTGAACACGAGTTGGACAGTAAGATGGCACTCTATGGTTCTATACCGGTTCTCTACGGACATGGGTAAGAGTCTCCTTCCACTGCTTAGTACTGAGTCATGATTCATTAAGGAATTTTCAGCCCTCAAAACACTGCCGGTGTCTATTGGCAGAATGCTGCCGAGACCTGGGTTGATATCTATACGACGGAAACGAATATGGTCTCATCTCTGGTTAACTTAGTTTCTGGTTCGCGAACAACAACACCACCTGTTGCACACTTCATTTCTGAATCAGGAATTATTGATGCTTTTATTTTATTGGGTCCAAAGCCCATGGATGTCTTTAAGCAGTACGCAGCATTAACCGGTACACACGAGCTACCCCAGATGTTCTCTCTGGCGTATCATCAGAGCCACTGGAATTATAAAGACGACCGCGATATAACCACAGTTTCGGCTAAGTTTGACGAGTACAATATACCTATGGATACCATGTGGCTGGATATTGAGCACACAGATGGAAAACGATACTTCACTTGGGACAGTTATAAGTTCCCTGAGCCCTTGACTATGATCAAAAACCTTACTGAGTTGGGTCGCCATATTGTGCTCATTGTTGACCCTCATATCAAACGGGACAACTCCTACTTTTACCACGTCGACTGCACGGAGAAGGGATACTACGTGAAAACTCGGGAGGGCAATGACTACGAGGGCTGGTGTTGGCCCGGCGCCGCTAGTTATCCTGATTTCTTTAATCCCATCGTGCGTGACTATTATGCCGACCTTTACCAGCTGTCTAAATATAAGACTGTTACGTCAGATGTTATGATATGGAACGATATGAACGAACCTTCGGTATTCAATGGCCCAGAAGTAACTGCACCTAAAGATCTGGTGCACTATGGGAATTGGGAACATCGCGATGTGCACAACTTATTTGGCCATATGTATATCATGGGCACTTATGCTGGCCTGCGAAAGCGTGATCCGAACCAACGTCCATTTATTCTAACGCGCTCTCATTTTGCCGGTTCACAACGTTACGCAGCCCTTTGGACCGGTGATAACATGGCGGATTGGTCGCATTTGCAACATTCTGTCAAAATGTGCTTAACGGAAGCCGTGGCTGGTTTCTCATTTTGCGGAGCTGATGTGGGCGGATTCTTTGGCAACCCAGATACCGAACTCTTGGCACGATGGTACCAAACCGGCATATTTTTACCCTTTTTCCGAGCCCACGCTCACATCGAAGCAAAGCGTCGTGAACCATGGCTTTATCCGGAGAGCACACGGCTTGTTATCAAGAGTGCTTTGCTTAAGCGATATAGTTACTTGCCTTTGTGGTACACTAGCTTCTATGAGTTGGAGCAGACAGGTGCTCCAGTGATTCGTCCACTTTTAACCCATTATCCGCTGGATAAGGAAGTTTTTGCCATTGATAACCAATTACTTGTGCAAGATCGTCTTCTCGTGCGCCCTGTAATGGAACAGGGTGTCAAAAATGTCGATGTCTACTTCCCTGCTATTGATGATAAGAAGAACGGAGATTATTGGTACGACGTGGAAACATACCAGCGCCAGGAGCGTGTCGGATACGAGAGCATTGCAGTCAACGAGTATAAGGTGAATATCTTGGTATTCTTTTCTGGTTCCTCAATCGAAATCATCAATTCTTTTCTAGATACCCGTTTGGCAGCGTGGTGGCACCATTGTGCCCAAAAAGGAACGTCAGCGTCGCTCCTCTAAGCTGATGTTGAACGATCCATACACTCTGGTAATTTGTTTGGATCGTCAGGGCAAGGCCGCCGGCACACTTTACCTAGACGATGAGAAATCTTATGCCTACCGCGATGGACAGTTAATTTATGTGAACTTTGAATTTGATGATAATCAGTTGACTAATCGTTTTATTGGCAAGCCGAAGTATAAGTCTGAATCCTGGATCGAACGTATTGTCATTGCTGGACTAGATCGTGTTCCTACCTCCGCTACTATTTTAGTAAACGGAGCTTCTCAACAGTTGGAGGTCGATCACCGCGATTCGGCTATCACTATCCGCAAACCAGGGATAAAAATGAATGTTGACTTCTCATTAAAATTGAATTTTTAATTGAGAAACAAACAAAAATCGATGAATAATTAAATATAACATTTCAGCTTCAGTAGTAGACTTACCAATTTATGTACATATTTAGTAAACAGTAGAACATTTAATAAATTCGCTGTTTAAATTTGTTCAAAAATCCATTATCCATTAAACACAATCAATATATCACAAACTGACTTTCTATTATGGCACAATCAGCCAAGTCAATTATCAATATAATTTGCAGGTACTACATGCTAGGCGCTTAAAAAATGCATTACAAAGCAAACTGATTCAAATTTGTATACCCTACACCATTGAAAATGGTCATAAAAAGGTATACTACCTGTGCCCATTTGTAAATGAATCAGGCAGAAGGAGGAGTGGCAGGTCTCATAAAGGTATTTCTTGCCTAGGATCACTAGCCGAGTTGATTGAGCTATGTCTGCCTGTGTTAACACACAAATCTCAGCTGTTATAAAACTAGAATTACCAAATTTTGCGTGAGGGTTCGCTCGCACTCTTGTATCCATCTCTCTCAAATTTCCATTCGATCAGACAATAAGCACAGAAATAACTGAAGTCACTTTAATACTCCAAGTTTCGAGCTGCGCAGTGAAACGCCAGCAAAAGACTGTATGCGCGTACCTGCACATGTGCGTCAGAGTGAGAAAGCAATATGTGGCAGACTTTTTCTTAAGTGTATTTTCGGTTTTGGTTTTTCAAAACTGTCGACCTTGCCAGACTGCAGCGTTTTTGTTTTGATTCCTTAACAATTTAAAGTAAAAAATAATTCCACGAGATGAACAACAATAAACTATTTACGATTTATATAAATACATAAAATAAAATATATTTAGTGGTTTGAGCAAAACTAATAGTTTTAATTATTTTATTCTTACAATTTGTCACACTTTCTACCATATTTTAAATTAGTTATAAAGTTGAAATAACATAAAATATAATAAAATAAATCAAATCATTATTAAAATTGACTTTTCGAAACAAAGTGTTTCATTCCCAAGTTCCAAATAATCTCATACGTTCTGTGAATCTATCGCATCCAAATTTCGATTACAAGTTCGTTTTGCCATCAATCATTTTTTTGAAGCACACGTTTGCGTTAGGAAAATATGGACGTGCCCCAGGTATGGAATTATATTATTATTTTTGAATGAATACTTCTTATAATCATCTTACAGTTGTCTAGTGCCCTACGCGACTTGCCTAATAGGGTCCTTAATGTTCCTGTGGAAGAGCGGCAGTCATTATTTCAAAATGTCAGTGATGTTCTTACAAATCCCGGTATGTACCTGATACCTATGTACATTAATATGAGTTTATTAGTTTAATACATATATAACTATAAACACTTGATATCTTAAATGATCAGAAGAATTTGTCCAGTTATGAAGAGTTCTGTGTCGAGAACTGATAGTTCGTGCATTACTGGGTCGCATAATTGCAGGATTTTCACCCGTCCTATCAATTTTGCTGACTACTTAAAACATGCAATTTTATATTTATGCTTACTTTTGATTAACGAACTCCGTCTTGATACATTCGCAAGTTATAAAAATGACTAATTGAGCAATAGCTTGCTAGTGTTATTTTTTGCTATCATTAAAAAATCGATGAAATTAAGTGGCCGTGTGTGCAGTTCTTCAAAACTATGTATGTATGTCGCAGAAGTTGTGCATAATATAAATGAAGTATAAGTAAATATGTATGTATTTCAAACAGTCTTCACAGACCTTGCAATACGAATTATAAAACCCCCCAGCCTGATTAAGTTTCACATTTAGAACAGCGACTGCGCTGCCGTCACCCTAGTTGTAAATATGTGTATTGTAATGTGGATTATCCAATAAACAGGGTTAGTTCTGAATGGGAAATAATCATACTTATTTGTTTCTTATTGTTGTTTTAGGTATAAATTCAGCGATCATTCGAGGCATATGCAAAGTCCTAGGAACGACAATATCCAAATACAAGGATCCTCCATCGCAGCTGCTAGTCCGAAAGCTCATTTGTGATTTAATTGCGGCCCATCATGATTTAACCATAGAACATATGCTATCAGTTTTCAAAACCTTATTAGTGAAGGAATTACCCTTAGCACCTGCTCAAAAATCATGTAAATATTCTGTTGTTGCCTTGGGCTGGATTTGTCTCCTACTAAAGAACACAAATCGTGATTCGAATATTTATAAAACGGAAAAGAACCGATTAATTGAATATCAATCGTTGTTATATCAAACGACTTTGTTGGGCCAAAATACTCGTGTTACGGAAACTGCCACGAAGCTAATTTATGAGCTTTGGGATGATAACCAAGTTTTTGAAGAGACGTTGGCCGCTCTATTTCAAATGGATGCAACCTCCAACATAACAATAATGATGATGAGCATGATACGATTTGAGGAAGAACACAATTGCTATAATATTTTAAACGCACATAAAATTAAAATTGTGGAATATTTCGTAAAAAGTATGATCTTGTGTAAATCGAAGCCGGAAAAGTATTTTATTACAGCCTGCCGACCATTATTAACAAAGCTTGATGAATCTGAATTCAATTCATATGTTTACAACGATTTGCAAAAGGCCATTTTACGGAGTCCAGAAAATACTTTACAAAGTGTTGGCCTAATATTTGAGCTCATTAACATTGATTGCAGCCGTTATGCTGGTCAAATCGGAACTGTTTTGATTAAAAAACTATCAAGTAAAGGAGAAGACGACCGCCGCGAGTCGTTGGAGTCATTAAAGAGTCTATCTCAGAAATGTTCTGATAGCAATGCGATTAAAGATATGTTAAAACTAATTTTTTCCATTCTTAACGGATCTGAAGGAAAAATAAATGTTGTGGAGTATAGAATTTTCTTGTTGCAGGTAATTAATGAATATTTTTGTTTTATTTTACTAGTTCAAACACTATACTATACTATATTTAATATTAAGATATCAACTAACGGCAACTGCTCCTTCCCAATAATTAATATTTCTTAATTTAATCAATTTCAGGGAGCTGGCTGTTTGAGTTTCAACAAAGTTGACAAAGATAGTTTACCCGATATTTTGAACATGGCTGTGGACCTATTCTGGAAAGCACTTGAGACAGAATCTCAAGAAAAGGTGATTTGCTGCACACTTGAAATGTTTGCTTTGTGGACCGGCAAGTTTCAAAATGAATTACCCAACGTTATAATTAATATTTTTAAAACTGGCATAGAACATAAAAACACGAACCAAATAATTCGACAAAGTTATCTGGAATGGTTGCTGTCGTCAATCCAAAATGCTGCAATCAAAGACCCAAGCACTTTAGTACCAACTTTATATGCGTTGTTTACAAAAACATTGCAAAATTTTTCACAACTCTCCAATGTGTCTGAAGCAGCCTGTATTGCTTGTCATTTGCTTATATTAGAGAAACCATCAGAAACCTATTCCAACTTTTGGAATTCAATTTTTGACCTAAATAAGCAGAACTTTTTCAATGATAAGTTTTTAATGACAGCAGGAACAGAGACGTTATGTCATATTTCTTTTATGGCTAGGATCTTGTTAAAATCGTATTTGGATCAAATTAAGGGACCAGTTGAACTGTTACATAAAGCATTACTTAATAACTTATGCAATAGTTCACCTAAAGTTCGAAAATTTACTAAAGATCAAGTAGTTGAAATTACAAAGAGTGCTGATGGTGTAGACTTTGTTAAAATTGTCTTTAAAGAGTATCGCAAACTTTTAAACTCTGCAAAAATTCAATATGAAATAGACCAGGGCGTTGACCAGTCCAGTACCCCCAGCCAGGCATATGTAGAAGCGTTGGATGTTTTATGTTGTTTGGAAAATGTCTCTCACGAAGATTCTCTCGAGTTAACTATGCTTCTCTTAGATATTGCCAATTATCCTGCTATAATTTCAAATAGTCCACATTTTTGGGAAAATACCATTCAGAAAAACTTTCATTTAAATCCAAAGCAATTTATTTCTCTAAATGCAGAACATATTATAGAAACATATATTAAAGCTTTTGTGATTTGTCCAGTTAATGAAAACATTATTGCATCATTAGTACGAATTAATCCAGACATAATAGTGCCTGCCATAATAGAGCAAATAAAAACCTATTTGAATGATGAAAACAATTTCAATGTAAATAATGAAGAATTTTTAACGTTCATGACACCAGATGGAGAACTGTATGACAAGAGTGTAATACCACACGTTGACTCCCAATACGCAACTACTGGTGTCAAGCGTGAGAATAAAGTGTATAGCTATAAAGAGCAATTGGAAGAAATTCAACTTCGTCGGGAAATTGATGAAAAACGACAGAAAGAGGGAAAATCAAAAACAGTTAAGTTAACCCAAAAACAGCAAGAGCTTATTAAAAACCAGACAGAGAAGGAAATGCGCATACGATTGCGAGTTCAGGCACTGCATGAAAAGCTAATGTGCATTATAAGCCTGTTCAAAGCATCTTGCACTGGCAATGAAAAGCATATTTCACTACATTTTCATACATTACTGGATGATATCCTACGGGCGACTCAAAGTCCTTTGAGCGCTGAGCCATTGACTGATCTGTTCTATTATTTGAACAAATTGTGTTTCAAGAATCAAACAGACCTAGGTCGAGCAGTTTCTATCGCAACGATTAGACTTCAGAAACCATCTTGCACATTGAAAGATGAATGGACGGCACAAAATTTGAATGAGTCTATTCTGGATATAGTATCGAATCTAAACAATCATGTTTTCGTGAAGTCAAACTTATTGGATAAACCATCATTTTCATATGCTTTTGAATTCCTAAAGCGTGCAATCACATTCGTAGATAATAGAACAAATGAGGAAATTATATTGACCAGCATTAAACTGATAGAAATTCATGTTCAAAACAAAACTGAGTCAAGTGATGATTGCGATCATCCAAAGTACTTACCAAGGCTGGGTATTTTTGATACATTACTATATCTGATCAAAACGAATGGTACAGCGATCCAAACCCAGGCTGTAAATGCTCTGTTAGAAGTAGCAACTGTTTCGTCTGGTGGTAAGCACAATGCTATGCCAGATACGAAGATAATACAACTGTTTTTAGATGCTTTGCAAAGCAGTATCGAAAGCATAAGAGATGTTGCACTACGAGCGATCCAAATAATGATTCCGGCAATTATTGAGTATGTCAGTGATCATGAAGAACTGAAGAAACCATTATATGCAAGATTATGGATAGCTAAATTTGATACATCTGTTGAAATTCGCAAATTGGCCGTAGATCTTTGGGAATCAACTGATTTTCCCTTTCCGGAGTTCGATGATCTTATTTGTGATATAACACATTCAGAACTTTGTATACAAAAAGCATCGGCAGAATCGTTAATACCATTAATATTGAACGATAGCAGTTTAACAAAATATGGATTGAAAAAATTGCTCGCCATTTATAATGAAAAGCTTACGTTGATTCCTCCAAAATTGGACAAATTTGATCGTGAAATCGAGCCGGCATTTGATCAGTGGAAACCTCGCAGGGGTGTGGCTATTGCAATAACTCAAATAGCACAGTTCTTATCCATTGATGATATAAACAACCTAATGCAATTCATGGTATCTAGTGGGCTAGGCGATAGAGAGGAAATTGTGCATAAGGAAATGTTAGCAGCCGCTTTGAAAATAGTAGATTTACATGGTAAGGAGACCATAGTAAGTCTGCTACCAGTCTTCGAAGAGTTTCTCGATAAAGCACCAAAGTCTCAGAGTTATGATAACATACGACAGGCTGTGGTGATTTTAATGGGTTCCTTGGCCCGGCATTTGGAAAAGGACGATAAACGAATTGATCCGATAGTAAAGCGGTTAATAACTGCGCTTTCTACACCATCGCAACAAGTACAAGAAGCTGTATCAAATTGCTTGCCACATCTTATGCCATCCGTAAAAGAAGAAGTTCCTGCAATGATCAAAAAACTCTTACACTCTTTGGCCAAGTCCGATAAATATGGCGAAAGACGTGGAGCAGCTTATGGTATAGCTGGAATAGTGAAAGGTCTTGGCATTTTATCTCTTAAACAATTGGACATCATGTCCAAACTGACAACCTATATACAAGATAAAAAGAACTACAGAAGTCGTGAAGGTGCTCTATTTGCCTTTGAAGTCTTATGTACAACTTTGGGGCGACTATTTGAGCCATATATTGTGCATGTCTTACCTCACTTGTTGCAGTGCTTTGGCGATTCATCGCAATATGTTCGTCAAGCTGCTGACGATACCGCCAAGGTGGTAATGGGAAAGCTTTCCGCTCATGGTGTAAAATTAGTTCTACCATCTCTACTCGATGCTCTGGATGAAGATTCGTGGAGAACAAAAACAGCTTCTGTTGAACTGCTTGGTGCAATGGCATTCTGTGCCCCAAAACAGTTATCATCCTGTTTGCCCAGCATTGTTCCAAAGCTAATTGAAGTTCTTGGGGATTCTCACACAAAAGTGCAGGAAGCTGGTGCAGATGCCCTCAAAGTTATTGGTTCCGTTATTAAGAATCCAGAAATTCAGGCTATTGTTCCCATTCTTTTGAAAGCGTTAGAAGATCCATCTAACAATACAGCGGCTTGTCTGCAGAGCTTGTTGAAAACGAAGTTTATTCATTTCATAGATGCCCCTTCATTGGCTTTAATTATGCCAGTTGTTCAAAGAGCATTTATGGATCGATCCACAGAAACAAGAAAAATGGCTGCCCAAATTATTGGAAATATGTATTCGCTTACTGATCAGAAGGACTTGACACCATATCTACCCAGTATAATACCTGGATTGAAGTCATCGTTGCTCGACCCTGTCCCAGAAGTTCGAGCAGTATCTGCTCGTGCACTCGGTGCCATGGTCAAGGGAATGGGTGAAACATCATTCGAAGATTTACTTCCATGGCTTATGCAAACTCTTACATCGGAGTCCAGTAGCGTCGACCGTAGTGGTGCAGCACAGGGACTTTCTGAGGTTGTTGGCGGACTAGGTGTCGAAAAAATGCACAAACTTATGCCTGAGATAATTGCAACTGCAGAACGAAATGATATTGCTCCACACGTGAAAGATGGTTATATTATGATGTTTATATATATGCCAGGAGCATTTCCAGATGAGTTTACTCCTTATATAGGTCAAATTATTAATCCCATACTTAAAGCATTGGCAGATGAAAGTGAATATGTTCGAGACACAGCACTGCGTGCTGGGCAAAGAATTGTGAACTTATATGCAGAAACAGCGGTTGCCCTTTTGTTGCCAGAATTAGAGAAAGGCTTGTTCGATGAGAACTGGCGTATTCGGTACAGTTCAGTACAATTGCTTGGAGACTTACTTTATCGCATTTCTGGTGTGTCAGGTAAAATGACTACGGAAACAGCTAGTGAAGATGATAACTTCGGTACAGAACAGTCGCATACAGCAATTATTCGTTTCTTGGGAGATGAACGTCGCAACAGAGTTCTGTCTGGTCTTTACATGGGACGAAGTGATGTCTCACTGATGGTACGTCAATCGGCGTTGCATGTCTGGAAAATTGTTGTAACAAATACACCCAGAACATTGCGAGAGATTCTGCCAACATTGTTTGGTCTTTTGTTAGGCTGTTTGGCAAGTACCAGTTACGACAAGCGTCAAGTTGCAGCTCGAACATTGGGTGATCTTGTGCGAAAACTTGGCGAAAGAGTTTTGCCGGAAATTATTCCTATACTGGAAAGCGGATTGAATTCAGAGCAATCTGACCAAAGGCAGGGCGTTTGCATTGGATTGTCTGAAATAATGGCATCAACTTCCAAAGAAATGGTTCTAAGTTTCGTACATAGTTTGGTTCCAACTGTGCGTAAGGCCCTAGCAGATCCTTTGCCAGAGGTGCGAGAAGCAGCGGCGAAGACTTTCGAGTCATTACATAGCACTGTAGGTTCTCGAGCACTAGACGACATTCTTCCACACATGCTTGAAAATCTTAACAATCCAGACCCTGAAGTTGCAGAGAATACCTTGGATGGCTTACGTCAAGTCATGTCTATAAAGTCAAGGGTTGTTTTGCCCTACCTTGTTCCACAGTTGACAGCACAGCCAGTTAACACAAAAGCACTGTCAATCTTAGTTTCAGTTGCCGGAGATGCTTTAACTAAATATCTGCCGAAAATCTTATCAGCATTATTGGATGCTTTATCGGAATCACATGGTACGGCTAATGAAAACCTAGAATTGGAATATTGTCAGACTGTTATTTTGTCTGTGACCGATGAGGTTGGAATCCGAACTATCATGGACACTCTTATGGTCTCGGCCAAATCTGATAACGAGTGTACACGAAAATCGTCAGCTAGTTTGCTTTCTGCATTCTGCATTCACTCTCCCGGAGACTATTCACAATATATTCCTCAACTTCTTCGTTGCCTGCTCCGATTGATGGCCGACCATGATAAGAGTATAATTCAAAAGGCATGGGAAGCACTAAATGCTGTCATTAAGGGCCTAAATCCCACTCAGCAAATTGGCTACGTAACGGACGTTCGTCAAGCAGTTAGGTTTGCTGCAAGTGATTTGAAGGAAGCCGAACTACCTGGCTTTTGCCTTCCCAAGGGCATCACTCCATTGTTGCCTGTTTTCCGTGAAGCAATTTTAAACGGCCTGCCTGAGGAGAAGGAGAATGCCGCTCAGGGACTTGGTGAGGTCATATTCCTGACCAGCGCAGCCTCGCTGCAACCCTCTGTCGTTCATATTACTGGTCCCTTGATTAGGATATTAGGCGATCGTTTTAATTCCGGCGTAAAGGCAGCCGTGCTAGAAACTTTGGCGATTTTGCTTCACAAAGTAGGCGTTCTGTTGAAGCAATTTTTGCCACAACTTCAGACAACCTTCTTGAAAGCATTGCATGACCAAAACCGAAATGTGCGCATGAAGGCCGGAAAAGCGTTGTCCGAGTTAGTTGCTATTCACTCTAGAGCCGATCCTCTGTTCAATGAAATTCACAATGGCATTAAGATATCTGATGATTCTGCAGTTAGAGAAACGATGTTGCACGCATTGCGTAGCATAATAACTCCATCTGGCGACAAAATGTCTGATGTGATAAAGAAACAGGTCTTTTCAACACTGTTGACTCTGATTGGACATCAAGAGGATATTACACGTAATGCTGCCGGTGGATGCGTGGGTGCGATGTTGAAGTACATGCCAGCTGCTCAGGTCTCTGAATTATTGAATAATTGTTGCACAGTAAATGAAAGTTTGGATGATCCATTAACAAGACATGGCTATACTGTTATCTTATTTGTTGCTTTAAAAGAATGCCCTAAAGAAGTTTTAACCGAAAATTTTGCAGATAAAATAATTGGCAATATACTCTTCAATATATCATCAGATAAAGCCCCTGTAGCATGTAACGCTGTTCGAGCTGCTGCATATCTTTTAGAATACAAACTTCTCAATGGGGAAGATCCTCCCAATAATGTTATAGTGGCATTAGCAAGAGCAATGAATCATAGTAGTAATGATGTAAAGCAACTAGTTGCGAAGAGCTGTATACATCTTTCGAAAAATTTGAGCGCTGATCAAATACATGTTGATGTTTTGAAAACTTTGATTCCAACTCTTGTTAATGGTACTAAAGAGAAGAATGGTTATGTTAAATCAAATTCTGAGTTAGCCCTCATATCCATACTGAGATTAAGATCTGACGAGACAACATTTAATAAGACCTGTGAAGTCCTAGAAACTGGAGCACGAGACTCTTTAAGTGATGTAGTAGCTAAAGTTTTGAAGAGGGTCGTTGCTCAGCCCCCAGTTAAGGAAGAGGATTTAGATGACACATTGCAAACTTGAATATACTTATATGATAAATACATATTTCATTCGCTACATTTTTTTAAAATGTTATGTAATAAAATGTATATAATTAATATTTTTAAAAAATTAAATGATTATAAAAATAAATTCTGCGTTTTTTATTACCAAACATGTTTATTAAGCTAGCAGCACTAATAACAAGAGATATTTAATACTAAACTCAAGACAAAGGTACGTTTCTTTACTGTTCACATCATTTGTAATTGTTTTCATTGTTCAATTTTGTACACAATAAAATAGTATGTATAGTTTGTTAAAAACATAATAAATAAATTAATATTTTATAACATGGGTTGTTTATCTCCTTATTGAGACAAAATAAAGGTTGGCCTTGGAATGCCGCAATTAGCTTTTCTTCCATACAGACAGCTAATCTAAAGATTACCGCGCTATAAAAATTGTTATAAAAATTACAGGCTCCTTGTGCAGCCTTGCATAGGCAACTGGTTAAGCACTTTAAGACACACACAGACACTAGATCCTGTTCGCACCACACTTAAAGCACTCTTCTTCTTTCAATAATGACAGCCCCATTCTAAGCTGCTCTTCCTATTTTGTGGAAGGAAAATCCTAAACTGATCTTTCAATTGTGAGAGAAGAATCTTAATTTGCGCTTTTAATCGCAAGAGCTCTTCTTCTTTCAATCGTGAGAGCATAATACTTGTATATCATGTATGTATGCAAGGTCTCAAGCTCGCTCAGATGAAAGAAGATTTTTAAAAGCTCTTTATTCAATCGTGAGAGCAGCACTCCAAACTGTTCTTCTTCTTTCAATCGTGAGAGCATAATACTTGCATATCATGCATGTATGCAAGGTCTCAAGCTCGCTCAGATGAAAGAAGATTTTTAAAAGCTCTTTTTTCAATCTTGAGAGCAGCACTCCAAACTGTTCTTCTTCTTTCAATCGTGAGAGCATAATACTTGCATATCATGCATGTATGCAAGGTCTGCGAACGGAACTCTGTTAATGGTGATCGAGAACATTGTATGTATTGTATGTACTTTATGGGGACTCAGTTGTTACCTTATTGTGCACTGAATCCTCTGGCCACAAACATATATATCTTCAGTGATGGTATAGAAAGTCCAATAAAGAAATAAAACATTTCTGATTTATCATTTCAAGGAATTCCAAGAACTAAAAAATCTTTATTACTTAACACACTACCGTGTCAGGCAATTTTGAAGCTCAGCAAAGGATATCGTTGGGTCAGTGGTGTCGCACATTGACCCGTTGTCGGATAAATATCCCTTAAACTTAGTACAGAGTTTAAACTTAGTATCCAAAGTTAATAGAGATTGTACTCTTGGATTAGATAGTCCAAAAAAGATTTCTCCCTTAGCTTTCAGAAGTACTTTCGCAGGTTTTCCAATGGAAGCGTGTATTGCGTTTAACAATTCTTGATGACAAATGTTAGCTGTTGCTCCAAAAAACACACCATCCAAGTCATTATCGGGGATCAATTGAAACTGAGGAACTCCAGCGTTGTTAAGTATTTTACATGTATAAACACATTTTTTGTATGGATCTTTTGGATGTGCGTAAATTCTCGTAGCGACGTACCCTACCGGATATATCCATTCGGCAGTGTGAAAGTTTGGATTTGAAGGTATAATTTCGCCAATTGAGTGTATAAGAATATTACTCAATTTCAATGGAAATATCGAAGTACTCCGTTGACTTTGTTTTGATATTTCTCGTGTCTCATTGTCATTACTTTTTTTCACCACAGAGCTCTGTCTTTCACCAACGTTATTTTTTACAGAACTGCGGCCTTCATTTAACATGGAATTAGAGATGTTTGGATTTCTGTCCAGTCCTTCATAAAACATTAACTTTTCAATTAATGTAAGTCTTTCTGAACGTGCGGCAACCAGCTCTGCTTGCAAGAAGCAAACCTCATCCACAAGGGATCCATTTTCCTGAAAAATGAACTCATTACATAAGATATTTATGTTCTTTGCACAAATATAGGTATATGCAAATGCGCTTATACTTATTTGTCCATTTTTATACTAGTTGAACTTACCAAAACGAAATATTTTACACGACGCTTTAATTTCTCATATCTTTGTTTATAGTCCATTCTGAAGTCTATCGATGTACGCTCTTCCAATTTATCGATTATGCATAAACATCGTAACACTTTCTCGGCGATATTTAGAACATCAGTACTTTTTATCGTAGAGGTAGAGGAAAATTGTATATATCGATACATCCAAATATTTATTCCCATCACAAATACAAACGCGGAAAGCTTGTAAAATTTTGATTTGTGTTTTTATCAAACATAGTAGAGTGTTATGTTACAGGTGGCGATGGTAATTATAATTAATTATCTGCAATCTGCAGATAGTTTATATTTTCCAAGTCTGAACATTCTTCAAAAACTCAACGGATGGAATGGAGGTGTGCAAAAAATGTGGTAAGATATATGCTAAAATGCAGGGAACACCACAAGATTTATATATATTTAATATTTAATCGAGTTTCAATTTCCATATTCAACTGTTTCAACTGATATCTAATTATTCTTATAATGTCATATTGCCGTATACTTTGAGCTTACATATGAAAGAAAGATCACAGTTCGAGTTAGTCAGCATATTCCTTGAGAACGGAACCGGCAATAACCAAACGTTGAATTTCGGATGTGCCTTCATATATCTCCGTAATACGAGCATCACGATAATGCCGCTCTGCAGACACATCGGTTACATAGCCCATCCCTCCCAACACTTGTATGCACTGATGAGAACAGAGTGTAGCAGCCTCGGAAGCTGCCAATTTGGCCATTGCGGCTTCTTTGGTATACGGCTGATGGTTGTCTTTCAGCCAAGCGGCGCGCCAAGTCAACAGCCTTGCCGACTCTAATGCCATCGACATATCAGCAATTTTCTGTTGTATTGCTTGCAGTTTCGATATGGGCTTTCCAAATGCCTGACGCTTTTGAGCATAATCGACAGCAACTTCTAGAGAAGCTTGAGCAATGCCCAACGCTTGTCCGGCGATGCCAATGCGTCCAGCATCCAGAGTCTGCATGGCAATCTTGAAACCAAGGCCCGGCTTGCCGAGTAGATTCTCCTTGGGTATTTCACAGTCTTCGAATATGAGCTGACAGGTTGAGGAGCCACGAATCCCCAGCTTATCTTCCTTCTTACCCAAAGAGAATCCCTTCAGCCCTTTGGGCACAATAAACGCTGAAATGCCCTTGTGCTTCAACTGTTTGTTGGTTGTGGCAAAAACAACCGCTGCCTCTGCTTCGTATCCATTGGTTATCCATGCCTTGGTCCCGTTCAGCACATAGTGATCGCTCTTTTCCACCGCTGTTGTGGATGCAGCACCTGCATCTGAACCGTTGCCAGGTTCAGAGAGTGCAAAACAACCGATGCGTTCGCCAGTCGTAAATGGTGTGATATATGCGGATTTTTGTGACGAATTTCCAAAGCTGTTTAATGGTCCCAGATAAAGCGAGTTGTTGACCGACATAATAACGCCAGCCGAAGCGCAACCACGAGAGATCTCCTCCATGGCAATAGCATATGCAAGATAGTCCAGTCCGGTTCCGCCAATCTCTTCGGGGATGGACACTGCCATGAGTCCAAGCTCACCCATCTTTTTGATCTGTTGTTCAGGATAAAGGTGCTCCCGGTCGAATTTCGCTGCATTTTGACCACAGAGTTCCGAATTGGCAAAATCTCTACATGTTTTCTGCAGCATCTGATGTGTGTCCGGCAGAGCAGAGATCGATGCTATTTTTCTGATATGAACTCCTTTGAAGGCTGTGTAGGTGATGAAGTGATAAGGATTTAACATCAAAAACATATCAACAAGTCAAAGTCCAACAGATACATTAACATACCAATTTTCAAAGTGTTTCTAATTAGCGGCTGCATAATGAATTTTTTCTCAAATGAAATATTCTAATTTTACTGCAGATTATTAATAGTTTTGTTACTTAAAATATTTTATTTTATGTACTTTTAATGGAGTATTGCAATTGACTATGAATAACTTATAGCTGTTAGTGATTCAGTTCGGTAAAAATGAACTGACTGGTTCATTTGATGCACTTTTAGCGGATGGCAAACCTTACAAATTCAAAACAAATACTGCCACCATTTCATCTTATATCCTGTATATATAGAAAAAAAAAAAATCTCAGCCTTTAATGATTTTCATAAAAATGTATATATTTATTATTTTTATTTTGAGCGCGCAAATCCTAAAATATGTAAATGTATGAACGAGCAATTCTCCACTTCGATTATTTCTGTTCATTAATCGATATTTAATTTCGAGTGCAATTTTGCGTTAACAGTCTGTTAATATACGACATTCGCGCTCGTCATTTAAAAACAAATGTGAAAAAATGTTTTAAAGATTCTTTTAATTGCAGTTTGAAAGGGAAATATAAAAAAGTGCAAGAACATGTTTATTAAGTTTAGTTGAATTAATTTAAATGCAGTTTCCGAAACATCCTTTTTCGAAATGCTATCGACTTTACAGCGCCTGCGCTACCCAAAGCAAAGAAGAAGACGCAGATTCGAGCTCGCACAAACTTGTTTAACGTTTTTATTTTTATTGCACAATTAAATTTAATTATATAAAACAGACACATAGAGCACCATTTATTTGAAGCGACAATAATAACTAGTTCTTGTATGAGAATTTGCACGTGTTTAAATTGGCACCAAACTTGTTAATTTATTTGCATTCAAATTTTATTTTATTTGAAGCCTTCCTAGTTTTGTTTTGCTGATTTTTTGACACATTGGAATTAAATACATCAATCCTATTGGTAAGGCCCAAACAATTCACACAATATTCAATTGCATATGTGCGAAGATAAAATAAATCAATATGTTTACAAATATTTACAAATGCTGGTGATTATAGAAATTCAATAACGGATAAAACGTAACAATTTCATAGCAAGAACTCAAGCATCTGATGTTTTAGCTATCTATGTATAGTTGATAATAACTTTAGTTGGAGTAACTTCAGTCAAGTTGTTGCACGCGTTAATCGGTTCGTATCTATGGTCATCGTTTATTTCGACTACGATTGGATTCGGCTCTCTTGATCGCGCCACCAATCCGAAGTCGAAGGCTGATAACAGAGACTATATAAGAGCCCAGTGCATCAGGGCAAAAGTAAGTTTTGATTGTTAACCGAACTGGACGCGACGCGCTGCTGCTTGCCGGTTCCAGTGCCCTTTTTGTGAGTCTTCGCGATATTCCGTGTCTGATGTCCTTCCATTGAACTCTATATACCGCTTAACATCAGTGTAAATAAGCTTTTTGTATAACTTAGTATATAGTTTAAGTGATAAAAAACTAAAAAAACAAGTGCACAAGATACGAATATTTAAATTTTAATCGTTCATTTTTGATCAATTTCGTGTGTGGAAATATATTAAAAAACCCCCTGAAAATTATCTGAAGTTGCGAAATAAATATACGTATATGATTTCTACATTATAAGTTACAAAAATTATTTAGCAGTTGTACGAGAGGATACATGTGTTTAAAAAATTGTTAAACAAGTCTTTTCAAATGATTTTTTTAACGAAATTCACCGCACAACCTAAATATTCCAAATCACTTTATGGCCTTAAACATAAACAAATCTTCAACGATTTCGTCAACTCATCGTGATTAGAACCTTTCCGTTTTTAGATTTCATAGACTTTTATTCTTAGTTATGAAACGAGATATGCATCGATGGCTATATTGTATGACGTTAACAGCTTCGGAAAGCCCTTCAATAATTATTACAACAACACAAGCGAAGAAAACTCTTATCAGTAGCAATAGATGAACACACTTGATGTCAATCTATGTACAATAGATTTCTGGGCTTCTGTTTATACATGTACTTTACAATCTTTATTGCAGTGGCGCTTGTTGAATGAGAAAGCAATCAACAAATGACAAGATTTTAAGATATTGAATTGCCCCCGGATAGAGAGAAGTTAACAAAAGGCCCTCAAAATGCAGTCGGTAAGCGCGGATGAACTTCCGCCTAATCCGCGTGAGAAATCCAATTTTTTGTCATCGATAATGTTTTGGTGAGTACAAATAAATGTATATATGTTAGCTATGTATATCTAATTTATATCTTTTTATCTTTAGCTATACGATGCCTACATTCTGGAAAGGACGAAAAAAGACTCTAGATGAACGCGATCTCTATAAAGCGCTAAATGAACACAAGTCGGGTAAGTGAAATGAGTCATACGAATAAGTAACTCGGTCGAATTGATTAAATCTATGATGATGTAGACAAATGAAGTAGACTCATAAATACAGCTTACGAGTATATAGTTAAATCGGTATAATTGAATAATTAATTGATAACCATCACTTATGAAATCATAACTTTCACGTGACTGATAAATGAAGATTCGCGAGAATTCAAATAAGGTGCAAATTTCAACTAATGAACGTATAACGAACTTTGCTCATCGTGCTGGATCAGCTGTCTGTAGAAGAAGTCCACTTCCTTACGTTGTCATTAGGTTTTTTACCATTTAGAATAAAAAAAAATATCAACTCTTCAGACATATTTTACGTGATTTGTGAAGTGGCTAACGACGGCACTGGAACACCACTTAAATGTACAGATTTCTATGATTAGATATAGCCGAGCATGTGGCTGAGCTTTGGGTACTATGTAGTAGGTGTTGGGCTCGTTTCGAAACTTTTTCCAGTGCGTGTATTTGTACTCTCGGAAATTTTGCAGACGCTGTCAAATGCCATTCTATGTCAAAGGAATGACATATGTACACGTATACATAGAAGTATATACAATTTATGTACTTACATAGTTTAAAGTTTCTACGGCTTATCATCATTGCCACTATCTCTCATTCAGTTCTTACCGTGTTCATAAACTTTAGCTGCCTCATCCATTGATAAGCTTTCCGCTAATCAATTTACTTACTGACTCTTCAATGCCGTATAAAAGACACAGCATATTAATATATCCAATTGGCTTCAAGTTTATTTCAAGCTTATCTTGGGGATTGTAGACAATCTGGTCATGATTTAAGGGTAAAAAAGAAAAGCGAAATCGACCTTTGGTTTTTCAATAGTAAAATCATGTGGCTAACTGACAATTATTCATTGATAACCGTTTAAAAGTTGATAACTTTGACAAGCTCCATTGCCGCAATTAATGAATTTCCTTTTTGACCAATAATGATATATGAGATATATAATTAAATATCGGGCGCTTATTTACTTATAATATATGAGCCCATAGAGACACACCGTATTGACATGAAGTGTTTCGGGGATTCGTGGACAATCTTATCAGGGACATACGCCTTGAGTAAATATTTATTTAGGTAAACAATGGCAAATAGTCAAGTAATAGGTATATAGCATGCTATATACGAATTCATGAATATATGGAATTTTGTAGCCACTTCAAACTGTCTTAGCCTCCGATCACCCGTTGCGGAAGTGCCTATGACTGGAATCGAGTGCTCCGAAGGCTCGATGTGCACATGCAGTTTCATTTATGGGATTAGTCTGACCACTGATAAGATGCCAAATGTAGTGAACAGCTGGCTCATGGTTTTTACGTCCATATTTTATAACTAAACCAAAGACTATAGACAATAAATATTTGACTCAACTAATAATAGGCGATACAAAATCATAGCTAGGAACTTTTATGAAGTAATCGTAAAGATTTCAAATCGTGTCAGAACTGATAAAAGAAATATTACTTGAGAGCTTCTAGTTTCTGTACACTTTAATCAGCTAATCATATTCTGTTTTCATTCAATTAGTAATTATTTAATATCGGGTATAGTCTATAAATATGTAAAAATATATGTACATATATAACTTCACCTTTTTCATCACTCAGAAGTATATCGCTGTAATTAATTATATTTCACTTATTTTGTAATTTCTAATTCAAGATACACTTGGCAAGAAACTCAGCGATGCTTGGGAAAAGGAATTGGAGGTTAAGCGCAAGAAGAAGAAAACACCAAGCCTCTTTAAAGTTATGTGGAGCGTCTTCGGTTGGAACTTCGGTATTCTTGGCTTCGTATTGTTTATTATTGAAATGGGCTTCCGGTAAGCGAAACACGCCCACTCGATCGACTGCTCGAGTTATTTACGACATCAATTACTATTATTATTGTTTATTGTTGCAGCGTCACACAACCGCTTTGTCTGGCTGGCCTGATTTCCTTCTATTCGGACCCAGAGAAACTGGAAAGCGACGATCAGACTGAGGGATATCTGTATGCCGTAGGCGTGATTTTGTGCAGTTTGTTTAACGTCATGTTTATGCATCCCTACATGCTGGGCATGTTCCATACGGGCATGAAGGTTCGCGTTGCCATGTGTAGTATGATTTATCGCAAGGCGTTGCGGCTCAGCCGAACAGCTTTGGGCGATACGACTATTGGCCAGGTGGTTAATCTCATATCAAACGATGTGGGCCGTCTGGATGTCTCAGTTATTCACATGCATTATTTATGGCTTGGACCTGTCGAAATCGGCGTAGTCACTTGGCTTATGTGGAGAGAGGTAAAGGAAATTGAAATTCCAATTATAGTTCATAGTTTTTTAACATTTCCCGTAATCAATTACAGATTGGCGTTTCGGCTTTCTTCGGAGTGGCTGTGATGTTGTTGTTTGTGCCTCTGCAGGCATACCTGGGCAAGAGGACCTCGGTGCTACGTCTGAAAACAGCTCTGCTTACGGATGAACGTGTACGCATGATGAACGAAATTCTTTCCGGTATTCAAGTGATCAAGATGTACGCCTGGGAAATACCATTTTGCAAAATGATCCAGCAAGTGCGGGCCAATGAAATGAAAGCGATTCGAAAAGTGAACTACATTCGCGGTACCCTTCAAAGTTTCATTATGTATGTAACACGTATTTCGGTGTTTGTCAGCCTTGTCGGTTATGTCCTGCTCGGGCAATTGTTGACTGCAGAGAAGGCTTTTGCGATCACAGCCTACTACAACATTCTGCGTAACACGATGACTATCTATTTCCCCATGGGCATTTCACAGGTATGCAGGGAAACCTGGAGCAACAGGATATGATAGAAGCAGCGCTTAGCTGTGCAGCTCCTAACATTTCCTCTCTCTCTCTAGCACTTATATTTCTTACATTATTCTTATTTAATTTTAAGATTGCTGAACTGCTTGTTTCGATTGGCCGTATTCAAAAGTTTATGATGCACGACGAAACCAAGGTGCGCGATAAGTCATATGATGTTAATGAGCAGAAGCTGGGAATCAAGCCCTCCACTCTGGTAGAGGAGCCCGCTGCCACAGTCACTGGACAGTTGAAGCCCAACAGTCGTCGTACCAGCGAGGCTGAGCTTGGAGTAAACATTAATAAGATGAATGCGAAGTGGGACTCGAAGTCTCATGAAAACACCCTGGATAATATAACACTGAAAATTAAGCCACGGCAATTGGTGGCTGTCATCGGTCCCGTCGGCTCGGGCAAATCCAGTTTGATTCAGACAATTCTTGGTGAACTTCCACCAGACTCTGGCACGTTGAAGGTTAATGGTAGTTTGTCATATGCCTCTCAGGAACCCTGGCTATTCACGGGAACAGTAAGACAGAACATATTGTTTGGACTGCCCATGGACAAAAGTCGCTATCGCCAGGTGGTGAAGAAGTGTGCTTTGGAACGTGATTTTGAGCTTCTACCTTATGGAGACAAGACAATTGTGGGTGAACGCGGCGCCTCACTGTCCGGTGGTCAGAAGGCGCGTATCGCCCTGGCACGTGCCGTTTACCGCAAAGCGGATATCTATTTACTGGATGATCCCCTCAGCGCTGTGGACACTCATGTGGGCCGTCATCTCTTTGATCAGTGCATGCGAGGTTATTTGCGTGAGGACATCGTGCTTCTGGTCACACATCAATTGCAATTCTTGGAACAAGCTGACCTAATTGTTATAATGGATAAAGGAAAGATTAGTGCAAAGGGAACCTATGAATCCATGTGCAAGAGTGGCTTGGACTTTGCCAAAATGTTGACAGATCCCAGCAATAAGGATGAGGGTGCTGGTGACGCAGAGAACAAGCGTAAGCTATCGCAAGCCAGCAACTTGCGCAGTCGCCAGAACAGTGTCTCATCGTTAGGCTCGGCCACTGAGTCCATTGTTGTAGAGTCACCCATGCAGACCCAGGAGACCCGTACCGAAGGACGCATCGGCATGGGTCTTTACAAAAAATACTTTGGTGCCAATGGTTACTGTTTGTTTATAATTTTTGCCTTCTTCTGCATTGGTGCCCAGGTGCTGGGCTCTGGAGCTGACGTTTTCCTCTCTTACTGGTAAGTGGTTTGAGAGTTGCTTCCATAAATTCAATAACCAAATACTCCTTTTAACAGGGTAAACAAAAATGGAGAAGCTGATGATGAAGCAGAGACATTTATGTCCCGTTTGCGTCGTTCGTTTACGCCGAGAATTAATAGCGATACGGATCCAAACGACATTTACTGGTTTACGGGAATCAACGTGCTTGTCATCATTTTCTCCCTTGTGCGCAGTGTGCTCTTCTTCCATTTGGCTGCTAAGAGTTCGACCACGTTGCACAACAGAATGTTCCAGGGTGTTACCCGTGCTGCTATGCATTTCTTCAACACAAATCCCTCAGGACGTATTCTGAATCGTTTCTCAAAGGATCTGGGTCAAGTGGATGAAATCCTGCCGTCGGTAATGATGGATGTATTGCAGATCTTATTGCTCATTATCGGCATCGTTGTTGTGTTGTGCATTGTAAATGTTTGGTACCTCCTGGTCACATTTATCCTTGCCTTGATCTTCTATCTACTGCGATCCTTCTATCTGAACACCTCACGTGATGTCAAGCGACTGGAGGCCATAAGTAAGTCAACTAGGTTATATCCAAGTAAACTTCAACTCATGCTTTCTTATTCGTAGCTCGGTCGCCTATTTACTCCCATCTGGGTGCATCCCTGAATGGCTTGGCCACAATCCGCGCCTTTGGTGCTCAGAAGGAACTGATTGCCGAATTTGATAACTTCCAGGATATGC
Source organism: Zaprionus indianus (assembly GCA_018904595.1). Lineage (NCBI taxonomy): Eukaryota > Metazoa > Arthropoda > Insecta > Diptera > Drosophilidae > Zaprionus > Zaprionus indianus. The sequence continues at coordinate 5,363,842 of JAEIHA010000320.1, forward strand.
ACAGCTCAGGTTTCTACATGTTCTTGTCCACCAGTCGTGCATTTGGTTATTGGTTGGACATGGTCTGTGTGCTTTACCTTGCGATTGTCACGCTTAGCTTCTTCCTCTTCACCCCAGAGAACGGTGGCGATGTTGGTCTGGCTATTACACAGGTAAGATGCATTATCATAAGTTTGTACCGTACCGAATATAAATCTGTTCTTTAAACGTTACCCAGGCTATGGGCTTGACAGGAATGGTGCAGTGGGGTATGCGACAGTCGGCTGAACTGGAAAACAATATGACGTCGGTTGAACGTGTCGTGGAGTATGAGGATCTTAAACCTGAGGGTGACTTTGAGTCCAAACCGAACAAGAAACCACCAAAGGATTGGCCCGATGAGGGCAAGATCGTATTCAACGACCTAAGCCTGCGTTATTTCCCAGAAAAGGAAGCGGACTACGTGCTACGTGGATTGACCTTAGACATCCAGCCATGCGAAAAGGTTGGCATTGTTGGCCGCACTGGTGCTGGTAAATCGTCACTGATTAACGCCCTGTTCCGACTGTCATATAACGAGGGCGCCATCGTTATCGATCGCCGCGATACCAACGACCTGGGACTCCACGACTTGCGGAGCAAGATTTCGATTATTCCACAGGAGCCTGTGCTCTTCTCGGGCACTATGCGTTACAATCTAGATCCGTTTGATGAGTACTCGGACGCTAAGCTTTGGGAGTCACTGGAAGAGGTTAAGCTGAAGCAAGTGGTAGCTGATCTGCCAAGTGGCCTGTCAAGCAAAATCTCTGAGGGTGGTACCAACTTCAGTGTTGGTCAGCGTCAGTTGGTATGTCTGGCACGTGCCATTCTTCGCGAGAACCGTATTCTGGTGATGGACGAGGCCACAGCCAACGTAGATCCACAAACAGATGCGCTCATTCAGAATACAATTAGGAATAAGTTCAAGGACTGCACAGTGCTGACAATTGCCCATCGATTGCACACTGTCATGGACTCAGATAAGGTTTTGGTAATGGACGCCGGCCGCGCCGTTGAGTTTGCATCGCCATTCGAGCTGCTGACAGTCAGCGAGAAAAAGGTTTTCCACAGCATGGTCAAACAGACTGGTGACGCCACGTTTGATGTTCTGCTTAAGGTGGCACAGAAGGTAGATAAAGCTAATAAGGTGCAAATGAAAAGTTGTTGTATTATATTTATATTTCAAATTACAGGCGCACGAGGATCATCTGAAGAAGGATTCTTGACATTTCGCTGTGCCGAAGGCTTTCAAAGACTACATACTTAAGATACTGGAACCAATTACGAACCACCCGGCGGCCAATGCACGAATACAAAAGACCTTCCTATTTGCGGAGGCCTCCAAGCAGAAATTATTAGGGTAGCATAAACAGTAAATGCAACCAAGATGAAGTCGGCAATGAATTTTTACAACAAACATGTACAAACTAATTTTTAGATGATTTGACTACTTAGAACTAGAGAACGATGCATGACAATACGCAAAAGATTGAGTTAAATCAAAATGTGCAGTAAAAATAATTCAATGTCAACACCTGTTAAATCGCCTTCAAAGGGTTGCATTGCAAACGTAAAAAATGTGTTCCGTAACGACAATAACAATTATGAAGAAAACAAAAAATTCGAAGAAAATAAGCTGTTGCATCTAGTATTAATGTATGTGTGTGTTTTATAGTAATTTATTAATGTACAGGTATACACAATAAATGTAACAATTTATTCAATTTTTCTTTGTATTTTCGTTTGGATTTTATTTGAGTTCCCTTCTTTTCTTTTAAATTATATATTGTATTAGCTTGTATTGTATCCACTTGTATTACTGCATTTAAATCATCTTAAAAGAGATTCTATGCATTTAACTAAAGAGTATCTTCCATTCGCTGTAAACTTCAACTGATAATAAGTTAAAAAAACATAAAAAACACAATGAAACAATGAATATTTCGCATTCAAGTGCTAAAACCTACAACGTATAAAACTAAGATAAACGCTTTTTAAAAGCGCAATTACAGACACAACTTGACCTAGGCTTTAGTTTTAGTTGGTTTTATATATACATACATAGATAATTGTTTATAATGTAACTGTTACTTATATTACGAGTACAGTATAACTCGCATAACTGCCTCAATACTTAGGGGCATCGGTATGGAATAATATTATGGCAGCTAAGCGAATTATACTGTATATCCCATTTAGAAGACCAGGGACAGCCAGCCGAATATTAAACAAAATACACCAATGGTGGCACAGTCCTCAAATCGATCATCATCGGTCAGAGCTCGATAATACTTGGAGCCGGAATACAGAATGGTTCCTACAATCATAACTCCGCCAGTCTGTGGACAAAGAATTAAATAATAGATTAATGTATATGGCATCTGAATCAATTACTCATAGCGTTGAATTTAAGTGTGTGCTAGACAATAATACAGCCTTCATATTTTGATGTTAGCTTTAGTTATTGGCTTTAAAACAACCAAAGAAAAGCTCTACAATTTACTTATCAAATAAGGCTGAAAACAGAAATTTTGAAAAAACAAAAAAAATGAAATCATGCAAATAAGAAGTAATATGTAAGCAGCGTTATTTAAAACTGCCTTTTGGTAAATTTTTTAAACAAAAGAGTAAAAAACAACTAAGGAGACAATAATTATTTCCATATCCTAAACCCATATCAGCTATGAACCACTCATATCACCTACAGACAAACAATGTTAATGTTAGAAAACGTATTGTAGTATACAAGTTTCGTGATGTGGTATTGAAATTACTTTTAAGCTGCAATTAGTGGTTGTTGAACATTAGCTTTAGCTTTGGAAATGTTTCATATTTTTCATATACAATCTTCACATCTTAGAGAAAGAAATTTGAGAACGCTTAGCTAAATTCCAATCTCAATCTTAACGCTCAATTCCCCAATCATCTCATTCGAATTTTATCCTGAGAGTGTCAATTACTTACATACATATATACATACATTAATCTAATTCTATACATGACATATTTATATATATACATAGCTACATGAGTGTTAAAAATCAAATCAAATGAAAAATGTGCATAAATTAATTCATTCAAGTAACGCGAGTTGTTGTAAATTCCGTTCAGATATTTAACTTTACAAACAAGAAATATTGAAAAGGAAAGCTTTATGATACCCAAATAAAATATAAAATATTATATAAGAAACAAGATTGTTCAGTTCGTGTTTGTGCTCCTAAATAAAACTGCTGATCCCTGAACAAATGAGAATATCAGCCATTGTACTTACAACTTCTGGATAGTGTGCCATGGGCATGCATAGCATGGCAAAGGAATGTACAAAATTTACCCGACTAGCCATAATATGTGCCTGCAGCCTTTCCCTGACATCGTGGACATCCTGTAGTTGGCTACTGACATAAAGTGCCATAAGAATTCCTGACGCGCCGCCTAAGCCACCGATCCTTACAAAATTATACTGATCACCTATCAGACTGGACAACGAAACGCAATTGTCTTGGTCCGCCAATGTGTCTGTATCACTTCCAAACAGTGCACGCATTATGTCTTCTACGATTCTAGCGACCGTCATATTATAAACAAATAAATTACTAAGATTCTGAGAATAAAAACAAAACAAAAAGGTTGGGGAGTGTGACAATGAGCGAAAGGCCTATTATCTCTTATCAATAGCACATAAATTAAATCTGTATATGTTTATTATAAGCATACATTTATGTTTAACATAAGTTTAATATATACCTTTTATAAATAAATGCATACATATGCATTTGTATTATATTTGCCCAATCTATCTATCTAATGAAACGGAAAGATAGACGAACTGAACATATGAAACATATGTTTCTATTTAGGTGCAAAATGAAAACATGGGGTCACGAATATGCATAAAATATATAATTAGGTATAAAAGTTCCTTAACATCTGAAAAAATATGTACCGAGTACGCGTTGATGGTACAAATTGCACGTGTGGAGCGCACTAGCGAGTACACAAACCATAGCTTACTTAGCAGATGTCACAACTTTTTTATGCTTAAACCGGTTTGCAGTTTGAGAAGTTCTGTAAAATAACCTCAAACTGTACAAACCAAATACAAATTATGTTTACTACGAAATTCAAGCAAACAATTTAATGTCCGTATAACAAAACGATAGCACAAAATATACAACTAACAAACTTGAACTTTGACGACCTAATAACAACAAAAACTAGGCCTAGTAATTTTATTCCGATTGGAATAAAGTGGTGAAGAAATAACTCCTAATGATACGGAAATTTAATTTTTAGGCCCCTTCTTTTTGCCTTTATCTTGGCACACGCTTCCGAATGTAAATGTGATATAGTGCATTTCTATGCTGGGCTTGTTTTGCCGCTTGTCCGGCTGAGTCAACTGTTTTTTCCGTAGCTTTTAATTTATCGCTTCTAAATTATGTAAATGATATGACTAACTTAATTTTAGTGAATGTATTTTTTTGTTTCTGTATCTTTCTGTATTCTCCGATCGTTACGAGTGGTGCGAGATATCATTCCGCAAATGATTCGAGGCTGAAAACTAAAAAGGCCGTAAATCTCAGTTATGCCAACAGGCCCGTTAATAGGTGACTGCAGGGTGAGTGGTGCGAAAGGGCTAAAAAATAAATATATTTTTTTTGTACATTGTTAAAATAAATGCCAAATATTTGACAATATTAAAAGGGCCGCAAATATGTCAATTTTGAATCGATAAATAAGTAAGAAATTTTGAGCTTTAGGGTTTTATATTTTATGAAATTTGTTACTAACTTAATACATTCTAAAAGTTTTACACGCGGGCCCCCGAGACCGTCGCTACGGCCCTGTATGCTACGAGAATTTCGTGTTGTATTTCGGGTCGCAAATTAGCTTAGACTTAAATTAGAATACCGACTCTGTTGGTGTATAATATCGAATTAAAATATCATTAAATTATATAACAACCAGTAGGATTATAACAAATTAACCTCATTTACTGCTTGCCAAGAACGGCATTCCTCAGAGCCGAACTCTCATTTGAATAACACACGATGCCGACGTCCTCGTGACACCTTCGCCCGCTTCCTCTCAGCGTCGTATCAGTAGCAGACGCAGCGGTATGTACGAAGTTCCGGGTACCACATCCCTGCCCTCCGGCAGGAAGTTCATTGCATAGTTCTTCGGCGTGGGCGTATTGGGCGGCACCACATGCAAGTCTAAGCTGGGCTGCCGGTAAGACACTGACACTGGCACTGCCACCGACTGCACTTCCATTGCCAGAGCACGCTGTCTCTCCCTGTCCGCCTGCTGGAAGCGCTGCAGGTGTCCCAGCACAATGCGACGCAGTGCCGCCATGGTGCTGGAACTGGGCGCATTGTAATAGTATGCCTGCTGGCTCGTCGACTGCTTCGACAGCTGCTGGAGTTGCTGCTGCTGCTGTGGCTGGCGCGGTAAGTAGCCCAGATTGGCGGCACACGCAACGCCAAGCAGAGTTACGAACTGGAAGACAAATTATGGCTCGAACAGTGACAAATGATTCGTTTGTTTGGTTGCACTAACTTACACAGAGGCACGTCCTTCTCACGTCCATGACTCACTCAATGCCGATGCCGATGCCGATGAAGTCTGTGGTGATTGATAAACTGAGGAGCACGGCAAGCTACGCTCGATATGGATGCTCGTCCAGTCACAAACTTGTTAGCTCGACAGCCGTTGGGCAACTGAACAATCGGCTCGAACTGCCACCGCCGACTCGTTTTGCCGTTTCGCACAACGCGCTTCGCATTTCAAGTTCAGGGGCTTTACTAGCGGACCCCGAAGCCGAGCCAGATGCATTTACATAAATTTCTAACCTGGTCAGTAGACTTGACTGTCGACCATCTCCGGCCATCTTCCTCTCAGATCGTGACCGTCAGTTAATTCTATTTTCGCCCGAGTGCTGCCAACGCATCACGTGATTTATGCAAATCATCTCAAGAGTTATAAATGTTATGTTTTATTTTTTCGCCACTCACTTTAGCTTGATCTTGTTTCTTTGCTTTAATCGAGTTTAATCGATCAACGCGAGCGAAACTAATTCCCAGCCCACGTTCAATGACAATGACAATCTCCATATAAGATTTCACAGCAGATGCGTTGAGATTCAGTTGGATTCGGGTAATCTACAAATCTACAGATCAACAGATCTTTTTCTGGCTTAGACAACGAGGCGACTTTGTCTGCCCCAGGCAGAGACACGAGTTCGGACTCGGACTCGGACTCGGCACTATAATTATGCAAATAACTCATGATATATTGGTATATATCATTTTAGTGGCTGCGAGCCTTTATGACACGCATGTACGTATTAATTTCTCAGCTTTTAATTTGCATAATATTTGGTAGTTTTTTGTCTAGTTTCAGTTTGTCTGGTTAACAATCCCTTTGTATGCCGCACAATGCTGCGATCAGTGAACAAACACCTGTAGTTTTATATTGATTTTTAATCGCTGCCTCTTTATATTAGTCTCCATACAAATCGATCGGCAGACTGCACACAACTCAATTCGGGGCATTTTGAGCATTGTTATAGTTGTTTTTGGTTGCTGTGTCTGCTTGACAACTCAACTAAAATATGATTGTATTCAACAGTTTGGTTATAACTGGCTGCTAATGCTAATAGATATTTATTTGTTGCCAAGTTTGATGTGTTATACTCCCTTGTAGGCACGATCTACTCGCCGTTGATCTATTAACATGATGAAATTCGATATTATTATTGTTATTGATATTGCCTTTGTGTGTTTCTCTTTTTTGGCTGTTAAACATTCATTTGTTTACCCTAATGAGATCAACCATCTGTTTAAGTGAAATATGCATTTTTAATCGATAATTGGATCAAAAAAGATAGTCAATAGACATGCTGTGAATTTGATAGTTTTATGTTTTATATTTGCTCGACACAATGATATGAAGTTGATAATTTTGAGGTATAATTTGAATGCAAATGTCTTTAAAAAATATATTCAATTGAGTTTTAATTTGCTTACCAAGTTTACTTTTAAATTCTTGTGGTATGTTAGTTAAATGAAATATTATATTTCATAAGAAATATCTTACAAGTAATTTTATTTAAATAAAAATGCAATGAATCAACTAAATGAAATATGTATCTCAGCGTATATCCTTTTAGAATCTCTGCATATGTATTATCTTATTATTGTAAAATGCAATTGAATTTTGTATAATCGATTTTCAACATCCATAAGCAGCACACATACCAAATACAATTAACTAATGGGGTCCAACTGTACTTAAAGCATGTTGTCACTGTTTTGCACTTCTCTCCCTTCTCCCTCCTCTTTCGAACAGGCAATATTGATGTTAACACAGGAATCGATGCTTGCAGAATAATCGTCATTGTTGTGGCAGCACTAGAAGCGATGAGAGGTCAGTCCAAGCACAAAATCAGCAGCACATCCCGTTCCCTTGATCATTGTCATGTTCCTTGTCATGTTCTCTCCCCTGACCTGCCTCGATACTCATTAACATTGGCGTTCCAGTGGTCGAGCAACTACTGTGGGCTAGCGGGCCTAGGGGAGAGTTGTAAGTGTCGCCATCACAGCTGAAAATCAGTTGAGACAAGCGAAAGCAAAGTGGAAAGGAAACGGAAATGATGCGCAACCAGCGCCAACAGCGTCAGCCATGACACTTAATTAAGGCGCCGCGGCGCTGCATTGGAATTGATTTAAGCAAGTGTTTCTATTCGTTGTTAGAATTTGTGATCGTTTTGATTGTATTGCCGCCCTGCTAAGTATGCAATGATTGTTATAAAAGCATTTAATTACCATACTATGCAAATTATTTGTACAATTAAAACGCAGCTGTCGAGCATGCCAACGCATGTAGGTATGTATGGGTGCTGCATAAAAGTTATCCTACATATCATATCATATACGAAAAGAAGCTGCGGCTGCCTATCCCAATGAAAAAGCAATTTCTTCTCTATATCCTCTGCTTGTGAAGGGTAAATCCTTCAGAGCTTTCGCTGACCGTTATGTAATGAGTTTAATGGGCTTTTGAACTAAGCCCAATTGAGAAGCGGCAGTTCGTTTTCAATGGATCCAATGGAAATGATGAGCCTGACAAGGATGATGAAAGGAAGGGCTGCGGGGAAGATAGGAGGGAAAAATGGTGGCATAAAGTGGATGCGGACAAGGACGTCGAGCAGGGTATGGCGAGCAACAAATTTAGTTATGCCCGTCAGGCAGTCTCAGCATGCTCATATTTTATGCATGACCAGCTCGCCGGGCTGGGCGCATCGTCGGGCTGGGCTGGGCGAATTGCTTTCCAATTGACTAAGCGCACTACTCATCCAAGTACTCACGTGCGGGCTCTTCAGACAACTCCGGCAATCCAACGGCAACGATACTTCGGCTGACGAACTAGGCGCGGTCAAGTTGCGTTTGCCTTTTTCAAGCTGGGCACGCCATTGCTGCCCTCATTAAGTTCAAGTTATCGGGCCGATCAAAATGGATCATCGATTTTATATTGCACAGGCACGAAATCCCAGCCAGACATAGTCTGCTGGCCAAAATGTGAATAAACTCTGCAAACTCGTCGGGGACTAATTAAGATGAAAATAGTTTCGAACAACTTAATCGGTTTAAGTGAGAAATGTTTTGACAACTGACTTACCTTTGACCTTTTGGCGCGTGCATAACTAATGATGCTGTCATGGCGCATCATTCATCATCAGCTTGCTCGAACCTTTGGCATTTGCACCTGCACAATGCGCAGGAGGAAACCTCATCCTCATTGTTTGGGTCCACTTAAAAATTTGCATGCTTAATAATCTGATGCGCTTTGTGCAAGTATATATATATATTATACAATACATGAATATGAACATATTTGTGTGTGGAGATATTATATATATATATACATACGTTTGTATGTGTGTAAGATGCGCTGCTTGCTTGCATATTACGCTTGTCTCCGATGATGTATGCAAATGGTGCTCATTCATTTTGACGCAGCTCCCAAGGGGCATGTTAATGCGGCATTTGTTGCCCCGAGCTCAAAGCTCTCGCTTGGCTTTTAGCAACTCTCGACTCACTCGGCTTATGCATAAATACATGAAATATGCAAATCCCGAATACTCGTTGCCTTCCAACCAACAAGAGAGCCTCTGTAACTGTATCTGTAGCTGTATCTGTATCTGCATCTGCATTCGCCGCTCGTTCTTACACTGCGCTACGTGTGTTGTGTATATATAGCAGCCATATCATCAGTACTTTACTATATACATATATATATTCTGTACTATTTGGCAAATTTATTACAGCACACTTGTAGCTGGCCTCCCCCGCGCTTTACCCCATTTTGATGGGCCCCTTGAGTACCCGCATTCCGTGTTCGAATTCGGTTCTAGTTGCCTGCAAAAACTTGTCCATCTCAAATTGCAAAACTTTTGCACTGACTTTAATAAAGTTCTTTGCGAGTGTGTGCTGTATATGGAATTCATTCTATATGTGTGCATAGTACCTAGGCTGCTGTAAGCACGGCTGCTCCATCTTTAAAGTGCAAACATCTGTAGATAGAAGTAAATAATGCAAATAACTCTAGCTGACTTGCTCACAGTGCATACATCTCTACACTCAGAGAGTATGTTTGATTTCATTGTGCATTACAAGGTAATCGGGCAACTCGTGCATTTGTATCATTTCAATTTCAATGAGAGCATAACGAGGATTCCTAATGGACACACAACTGAAATTTGCCTTCTCAGAGCACTTTTGTTTCCATGCAGCACGACCGGAATTCCAATTAACTCTTCGGCATTCAGGCAAACAAGCAAATAATGCTTACAATGGCGAACTATGCACTGCATTTCAAGCGAATCTGTATCAGATTTTACAGGGGGAAAACAGAAACTAGACGAACGAAACTTTGGTGACTTGAATTCTACTGAGTTTATTGTTTGATAGGATTGAAATTTGAAGGATAGTTAGATAAAATAGTTAGCTAAGTAAAAGTCGAAAGTTATTTTTCGAGTTGAAAAACAAGCTCAAAAGCTTCTGTCCAGCGTGTCCGACTGCGATCTACCCGTTTGACTAATTTGTGTTGCATACTTTGAAGTACTTTTGGAAATTAGTACTCCTTGAAATTTATTTCTTCAATATCTTCTATGTTAATTATCCGATCAGAAGCCAATTTGGGCTTTGTGCTCTTTGTTCTGCAAACAAACATTCCCACACTGTTAGTATGCCCAATTTGAAGTATTTTCTATGGGTATAACAAAGGGTAATTTGTGCAACGGTAAAAGTAGACCAAGTTTGAATATGTTTAGTGAGCTATGCTAGCTACGCAAGCAATTATCAACTGCCAGTCTAATTCCAGGCGAATATAATCGTCGTCGCTGTGGCGCATATAAGTAGGCAACTTAAGCAGCGTGTGCCAGCTGCGGACACGGGTATAATCAAATTAATATGATACTCGTACTTCGCCGGATAACTGTAATATACTCGGGCTCTCGAAATTATAGCACTTATGAAGCACCACTTTGAGTGAATGGACAGCCAGACAGAGAGATACATGCAAACTGCCAGACAGGCAGACAGTCAGACTAACAGTCAGACAGAGTAATAAGGAGGGAGGGAGATAGAGACAGATAGAGACAGATGGGCCCGACTAGGTTTGCTCTGCTTCTTCTTTATTCTGTAATAAGTATTTATCTCGCGTTGAAAACCTCATCAGGCTTAAGCACAACGCTTAATTACCCACAGCAGCAGTGTCCTTCAGCTGTTGTCTATGCCTGAGAGTGTGTGCGTGCTTGTGTGTGTATTGCCTACACACTCCTACATTCCAAATGAATAGAAACCAAAGTGAGAACGACTGACTGAAACCGCAATTTCACGTGGGAGAACTTTAGAGAAAGAATAGCAAAAAGTTTGAATAATTTAAATTGTTTAATTGAAGTTTTACAAGCAGAAAGAATGTCGCATTCAAGCTAAGCTAAAGTGGCTTACTGCAGTGCTCGTTCTTTCAGTGTATGCTGGAAGTAGCTCACGTGCCTGCCGCACATTAAGAGCGAAGCGAAACAGAGTTTGTTGCAGGAATGAGAATGATTAAACCGCGCTGACCTTTCAGCCACCGTCGGGCGGTAAATAAAGTATTGCCCGTAATCTATTTGCGATGTCTCGCTGCTGGCTATTTTTAGCCGAAACTCTGCAGGTGTTCAGGTCATCGATTTTGCAGCCCAGACCAGCAAAAGGGCGATTGCTAAAGGAATTCGCTAGCTGCGAGCCCCGCAAGGTATGCAAGAAATGCCGCTGATCTCAATCGCCCTGCGCGAACCTGAAATATTTTTATTGGAATTCCTGGTGTGACCTTTTGCATAAATCTTGCTGGCCATTTATTTTGGCTTGACTCAACTGGGTTTGCTTTGCTTTGGTTTGGGTTTCTAATTAATTCGGCAGCTGTAGCGAGGGCTGGAGAGCACCTTTAGTTCTTTATGCGCTGCTTTAATGGTCCTTTTATGAATTTGAATTTGTGAGCACATTAAAAACGCGTCTAAAGCAATTTATATGGGCAGCACAAAGCACGCGCAATACATGTTCCTTGGCACCAGCATGCTTGCTTCTTGTCCTCCCTGACTTTCATGCAAAAATTATTGCATCTGCGTAGGTATAAAAGGCACGATTAAGTCGTGCCATTAGCTGACCTTAGAGCAAAGTCAGTCGGTGATTCTGGCCTGCTCTTCTATTCCTGCTGTGGCCAGCTCTGCCTGTGTACCGTACAAATGCGTTGCTTGTTGCAAACTGTTGACTGGCCTTCATTTAAACCGGCTACGTGTCGTACACGTAACGTGGCGTATGCTTAACGTAAGAAAATGCAGGCGGGGCATAAAAGTGCTGAGAGAGATAAAGAGAAAGAGAGCGACGCATGCGCTAAGTAACTTTAACTGTAGACAGTTACTTTCATGTGCTCTTAAGTCTCTTAAGTTTTCTGCGGCAATTTGAAATTGTAATCAGTTGGTTCGCACAGACTAAATCAGACTAAAGGCCAATACGTGAGCAGGCACACTTAACCTCCGAGGTGCAATTAAGATACTTGCCGAGCTCTACAATTCCAGTTGCCTGCCTCTGGGAGCGGCGTGCCTACCGTGACAACATGATGCCATGCAAAGTAAATTGGAATTGATGTCCAAAACTCGATCCCAGATGGTTGCAAGTACGAGAAATGCCACTTGACTGCGCATAACTCAAATTTCAAATGCCTTATGAATTCAACTCGAGACAAAAAACTTGAATAATTCAAGACGATTTCCAATGAAACGCCTGAGGCGCCTCAGACATAAATCTTTTATGGACCAGCTTAATGGTTATACTATCAATTTTTCAGGGCAACATCAAGGTATAAGCGAAATTATTTATGTATATTAATTGGTTAATTAAGCTGCGGCACGACTCGGCAGTAAATGCCAGGTTACTCCCGCCCGCAACGTCAATCAAAGTGTTAGATCAGGCCCAGAAAATGACGTATAAATCGCACAATTAGCTAAATTAATGTGGCAAAGGCGAATCCACAAATGTAAGACGTTAATAAAATAAGGCTTGTCGTCAAAAATAACTCATACGCAGCGTACGCAACCTGCTGCGACGTCCATAATTATTATAGATGTGGAGAAGATTGTCAGCGAGGAAAGTTTGCTCATGTCCTGTTGATGTTGCGATGTGAGTAAATTTAATTTGCTTGGTCTGCAATTCATTTGCCGAGTCGTTGACTTTGAATGCACACAAACATCTAAGACATTGTTTGTTTGCTTATGTTGCTCTTGTTGTTGTTGCCGATTTTTGCTTGACTTGGCTGTGCTATTCGCAGGTTTTTGACATTTTGTACCATAAAAAAAAATCCAACTTCAACTCGAATTTCACTTGGCTGTTTATCCCCACGAACAGGTAATTTTCGCACACACAGAAAGTTGTGACACGTGCGCATCTTGACATGCATAGACACGCTGCGACATTAGTCTAAAGAAACTTTGCCCATGTGCAGTAAATGTAAATGCACTTTTCATGTCATGCTAACGGGATGCAGAGTACTTTCTCCCCTCCAGCTGCTGCTCCTTCCTCACCATAAATATGTGAGCAAGCGTATTAAATATTTCTGTTCTGCTGTTCCCCCCCTTAAGCCCGACACAACTTTGACCTCGACTGAACCGTGAAGGCGACCATCAATCAGCTTCGAGCAGCACATTTCTCATACGGCTAATCAAACAGAAAGCATTCCGCAGTTCAATCAGGCTCCTCCCCCAGGGCAAATTCCAGTGAAAGTGTAAATAAATACCGAGGATTATGTGAGCAGCGACGCTGGTATTAGCACAGCCGTTTGCAGATCTGCACTTGCTTAATTGGGGAACATAACTAAGCTTTTAATGCCTGTGTCTCGTATTTCAGTAATTACCGTAACTTGACTGTCAGATTAGTTTAGTTGTATTTCCTTCTATTGAACCATTTAAAATTGTTCTAAATGGGTTTACTAATTTTGTATATATATTATTATTCCTCATTAATAGGCGAGTCAATTGAACAATGATGATATATTATTCTGATTAAATATATTCGGACTCTACACAACCTCTAAATTGAAAACTGATTGGACAATAAATAAATCCCGACGAAAATTGGAGCTCCATTTTTAAAAGGTCTCGACTTGGCAACCCTTTCCCGATCATTCTGGTTAGCTGTCAACTATTGAAATGTCTAATAAAAAACTGAAGCTAGTGAGATTTATGTGCCCAAACAAAAGGCATTGACTCTGAAAATATTTAAACAAAACTTTTTTAAAAAATTTTGTTTCTTTTTTAATAGAAAGTGCAGTTACTGGTAGGTAAAATGACCAATAAACAAACATGCAGTTATTTATTTATTATTCCGCAATGCAGACAATACTCGCATCAACATGTTATCGCTGCGCTGCACAGGCCCACGCTCTGCCGTTTTTTGGAGGCAGTCCGGTGCCGCTTTGATGTGGAGAGTACCACGACGCAACAATACTTTTGATCCCGTACGCAGGATGGTTGGCGAAAGAGAAGTTGTCGGTCATGGGTTTAACGGAAGTCCCACTTACAATGATTGCGCCGACTTTCCATTTCCGGCCATACGCTTTCGCGAAGTGACTCCAGAAATTTGCGCATTGCGCGAGAAAGAGCAGGGTGACTGGAAGAAGCTCACGTGTCAGGAGAAAAAAACATTGTACCGACACAGCTTCTGTCAGACCTTTGCGGAATTTCAGAAGTTCACAGGCGAATGGAAGCAGGCGGTCGGCATTGCCTTGTGGGCTGTTGCTCTTGCCTTTGGATTTTCTATGCTGTACAATAAGTCGCTGAGTCCCATTACACCAGATACCTATGATGAGGATCGTAGGCAATCGCAGCTTCGTCGCATGATACAATTGGAAAATGAACCGATCACGGGAATCTCCTCGAAGTGGGACTACGCAGCCAACAAGTTTAAATAGTTTTCGGTACCATCAACAGTTTTTATACATAATTCTCGAATGAAATACTGTAATTCAGTAACCTTACACACACTCGAATGTCCTGTATACATATTAATCGTGGATTAAGTAAACACACACTCCTTACACACACACTCGAATGTCCTATATACATATTAATCGTCCATTAAGTAAAAAAATCAAAGTCGAATGGTCTTTTATCTTTGGCAGAATGAGACATTTGGGAAGCCATAAGGTAACTTGTCATTTATCTATTGTTAACGTGGCTCCTGACAGCGCATCCCAATTTTTAAAGTAGGAATATAGAAATACTATGTGCTATGATCAAAACATGTGACAGACTTCACAAATTAGATATATTCTTGCCCAGGATCAGTAGCCAAGTCAATTAAGCCATGTCTGTCCGTCTGCCCTTCTTTCCGTCTATAAATCAATACGTGCCCGACTATAGTGTTCGACTGGTTAATATCAGGAGAGTTTTCTATTCTAAATAATTGGTACAATAATTGCTTATAAGTAATACTCCTTTGGTCTTGCTTTGTTCGTTGTGCGTGGGGATAAAGCAACTTTGTAACTGTTGCCTAATGCTCTGATCTGCCATTCGAGTAGTTCGTCGACGACGTGGTCATCGATTGCAGCTCGGTCATGCGTTTTTGTACATCCATTTTCATCTTTGTTGGGCATATGATTCCCAGCCAAGCCGCGCGATTGGCCTCATCGATGACAACGAAATAAATAAAGAGCACAAAGCCCTGCATGGTGGCAGTCAAGCAGAAGAGATAAGAAAATGCCACACCGGCTCCCATGAATGCGAAGATACCGAAGATCCAACTGAGTCCGAGAAGGAAAAACAACAAGATCGAGAGACGAATCTGTTTGTAGACCAACTGGCGCTCGGCTCTGTGAACAGTCTGGCCAAGCGAATGGGAAATACTGTAGAAGACATAAACGAAGATCACCAGATTGGCTACAGTGATAAGCGTAATGGGCAGCAAGACGCCAAAGGTGAGTCCATAGCCAGAAGGATAACAGATGCCGGTATCTGTGGCCAGTTGAGCTTCGGTCGGTAGATATGAATCTGGATCGATGCATGCCACCAGCAGTGTGGGCAATATAGGCAACAGCCAAGCCACAAGAGCCGCCTTCAATATGTAGTGCTTAGGTCGCTGGATACCAATCACCGTGACGTAGCGCTGGAACTGCAGAAAGGCAATGATAAGCATCCAGCTGAATAGAACCAGAATGGAATATTGCAGCACAGCTCCAAGGAGCACGCAGCGCGTTGTGGCGCCATGCGAGACAAGCTGCTCTGACAAATCGTCCGTATTGATGAACACGAAGAGCACCATTTGCAGGGTCATGGCTAGGCAGAGATGCATCAGCACCTTGGTGGAGGCTTGACTGCGCCAGCTCTTGAACACGGCCGCGGTCACAAAGATTCCGAGTACGCCGAAGAGCGACAGACAACAACCCACAATGGATATGATGTCCAGGACTCGCTCGTTCAACGGCGTCACGAGAACCTCATCACCATCCTCATTGACCCGGTAGCTACCGCCGACTAGGTATGAGAACTGTGTGAGATGACGCGTCTGGCATACGATAATCGCATCGTTCAGCATATCCGTTTTGGCATCCGTCGTGATGCCATCACTCAACCAGGTCTGATAGTTCCAATATCCACAGCCGCTACCTGCGCGCACTGCTCGCGCATCCGGCTGCAGTTGATTCTCGTTGCGCAACAGAAAAGGCAGCGCTTGAGGAAGCGTTTCGGCTGAAAGAGAACTGTGTGAATAGCAACAACAACAAGAAGTCATCTGACTTATACTACAAGCATATACCTTTCATTCCAGGTATGGATATGGAAAGAACTTTGCTGCGTGGACGTCGACGGCGCTCTTGAGTGGCCTCCACAAAGAGAGCATCGTGGCCGTAGACTTTAAGTACAAGATAAGAGACGCCTCTGGTTTGCTGCAGTTGTTGCCACAACTGTTCCGGCACTAGGACCGCTGTCTCCAGTTTGGACTCCTCCTTTAGCTGCTCCACGCTCTCGTTGGCGTAGAGAAAGCGATACCAGAAGCCGCTGCCCTGTCGCCTATCTGGAGCTGCTGCCGAGTAAATGGCGATGCCAGTGATGTTTTCGCAGACGGGATTCACATAGAACACACTCAGATTGATGGCCATCAGGGCCTGGACTCCGATGTCCGCATAATTGGCAATTTCTACGCCAGTTTGAGCTACGCTTGCATCGCTCGCAGCACGAACAGTGGCCTTGCCACATCTGTCGCTGGACACATATTGCTGTGGCAGTGCATCCATGTACTCCTCGAACTGACTCAGCACCGAATTGGTCGCATTCAGCTGTGCAGATAGGCGCAGCACTTTCTCATCGCTGGACATGATCTCTCGGCAAATGCTGACCAGGTCCGTGCTGACCACCTCGTCCGTGGGTTGTTCCATCAGCACATTGAATACTTGTCCCGTCATGTGCACATCGGCAGGCAGCACAGTTCGATCGTGCCGACGAAATATGTCCCTCAACAGGGCTGTGGTGCTGCGTCGTCCCTGGGTATTGTTGGTCAATCGCCTGCCCTCCAAGATGTCATCGTGCAGAGAGTTCAGGTCGACGCTGACTGAATGCTCTCTGAAGCGGCGCATGCAGACGACCCGGCCCCAATTGTCGATAGGCTCCCACTGAGCGTGCATGCCCTTTGACCCGCACTTGCGTGTCACTGGCAGCCCGTTGCGCAGCAGGCAGACATCGTGCAGAGTGGCGACCTGACCAATCCGTGCTCGTTTCCATTTATTGGTGTGCGGCGTCTGGTCATGATTTCGTACGATATAGTCATGCTGGAATTCCTCGGGCTCACAGTACAGTGCATTGCAGTAAATCAGACCTGTGACGTCTTTCCTGTTGAGTTTCTCCACGCAACGCACAGGCTGATTGGGCTGGCCGTGTGGCTTGCAAAGCAATTGCTCCAGTGGACAGTCTTCAAGATCTGTCTGGCCGTTGTCTTCCCCACTCTCCTCGGCTTGAGCTTGAAACAGCAAGGCCAACAACGTTACGGCTAATACTAATTTCATGGTCTGTCTGTGAGTCAGACCCGCTGACTGTCTGGAATTTTCAGTCTAAGCTAACGAAAATGTCACGCGTCTTACTTGCTTGGAATATCGCGCTAAACTGTCGAACGAGCGCGAAGTTACTCACCAAACTGCAGATCGATTTGCGTTGTTGTTACTGCCGTTCGTTATCAACTGCCGGGCAAACGCTTATCTAGATTTTCAAAGTGTTATGATCAGAGTTGTACGCGTGAGCGGTTGGCTCAATCGACCTTCGTAATTGCTTTAACTTGATCGAAGTTTGTCGTTGCCAAAGCTCTAACAAATATAACACGTACCCATCGCTATCGAGTACGATTTTGCGAACCCTCAATGTCTCAGTTGTAGGCATTATCACTGTCCGATAACGCATGGTGAGAACTTCAACTGAATTCAATCATTTGTTTGATTTGTCATTAGCGTCGTACTGCAAATTTTCAACACATTGGGAATTACACGTTCAAAAGAGGCATAAACAACCGACCAGAGAAAGAGGTGCGAGATGGACAGGCAATACAATTCAAACAAATATGACGAATCATACGTAGTATTTAATGTTTTCCTGTACCTCTAGTACTTCAGTTGGGTCTCATTCATAAATAATCTCATACAACCCGTTCCCATATATTATTTAAGATTAACTCTCTTTTATCTTTTATTTGTAAATTTAAGATATTTTCTCTCCCGTAAAACAATATTTACTAAGCCGTTCTAATTTAATTAATTTATCTGTGTATAAATATGCTAAGATGAAAAAACTTATGTTTAGTTAAAGAAAAATCGAATATGTTCTATGCATGGTTGTAAAGTTTGGTATTTACTCTACCCGTCACTGTCAAGAATTCATAAAACTTTACCATATACTCAGAACATGTCAATGACGGCAAATACATTAAAAGTAAAGAAAGTTTTCACAAAACTTTATCAAAAACTAAACAATATTGATTTTTGATTATCGTAGTTTAACCTTTCTTGGGTTCAAATTTTTTATGTTTCTGCACAGATGGATTTACTTTCCTTTATTGCGGTAATTTGCCTATAAACAACCTAATTTTTATGGCTGCAAAGTTTTGAGCCCTGGCAAGGTGAGGAGCTGAAACAAGGTCGTAACAGATTTAAAGTGCGTTCTATTGTATTAAGTATAAATCATTTGCATTTTTCAAGGACATGAAAATCCACTTTCCGCCGCAGAAAATTCTTTAGTGCCGCAGGCAGAATCGTTCAATAATCTTTATAGCTTCGTTTGGTGGCACGTTTTCTGAAGAACGTAAAAGCTGCGTCGTAGACCCTCAACGAAACTTGTTAACTTGTTGACACGTTTTCAATTATCAGTCAAATACCGTTGACGAATTCTCATGAAGGATAGTCTAGGATTCTCAGCAGATACACTCAAATATAACCTGCCTCCATGTGCGTGTGTGTGTGTGTGTGTGGGTGTGGGTGTGGATATGAAGGATGCTTCATTCAGAGTATAAATTTGATTGCGCCCAAAACATTCACACCACTCACTCACTTCATTCCGTTCACATGTGCTTGCCTTCAATCAAAAGTGTCACATTCACAGCTCGGCATTTTCATTTTCATTTTCACTTTTTCCTATTCCTTATTCCTCATTCCTTATTGCTTTATTGCTGACACAGAAGAAAACGACCACGTAAGCGACGTGCAGTAAATGGTACGATACACACAAGCCTGTGTAATCAATTTGAATCCTCCTCCGAGCCAGTACTGGGGCAATAGAATTTCTTATAAGTAAGTTAGCGCACTTTAGATTCGCAAGCCCAAAATGTGTCAAATCATTAAATTTGCAATTAATGCAGAGCCACACTAACCAAAAGCCAATTAGTGGCTGCAACAATTGCCCAGAATTGCGAAATGCAAAACCATCAAGTAAATAAACTCGGTCGTGCCCCGGGCAACAAGTCGTCTACCCGGCATTCTCGGGCGGGTCCTCTAACAAACTCTCTGCTCATTTACGTTGTTCAAACAAGTTGATGTTGTGCGGCCAAGGAAATCACTCAACAAAACTCCGACAGTTGCAAGGCGCCGGGCGGAGGAGCTGCGGGTTGCGGGTTGTGCGGTTGGGCTGGGCCTCGGCTCTATGCCGGGTCTGCGGCGACCTTCCAACGAATGTAATAAATTTTCCAACGTCCTTAACCACAACGTAGACGCTGTTGCTGCATTGTTGCAGTGCGCAGTGCCTAGCACCCTCTCCCCTTCGCTTGACAAGGTTAAAAGCGTCGGTTAGAAGGTACAGCAAATGTGATTAGGGTTGAGTTTCAGTTGGACTTCCTATAAGTTACTCGTAGCTACAGAGTGTGGCAAGTACCAGCTTCGATACCAGGCAGAAAGTTAAACAAAACGTCAGTTTTTTGCAGCCTGCGCACGCCGGCTCAAAATTTAACTGTCACACGAACGCTCAATGAGCCGTATCGATATTTAAGCACTTTTAACGACTCGCTGGCGTACACACACATTAAGAACACACACACACAAACACAGTCTCACACAGGCATACACACTCACCCACTCTGGCGCATTATGTTTGCTCGATAAAAATTGGAAAAGTTGCGCTGACTTTTAAGCACTTAACTGCTTCGTCAGGCATAAAGACGTTATGGGCCTGCGTGCGAAATGTTTCTTGTCCCTTTTATTGAACACAGAACGGTACAGTACAAGCACACACCTGCACACCCACACTCTTTCAGGTCGACGTATGCATTAAGCACGAACATTCAGGGAAGAAGAAACCCGCTTTCACGCTGCCATTCATCATTAACTGGTCCCCCTGCGCTTAACTGTCGCTTACCCACTTTCGTTTAGCAAAGGTAACCTTACTTATCACCATCCAGACTAAACATTCTGCCCTTCCTTCCCGTGTCAAGTGCAGCAACGAAATTCGCCTCGCCCCGCGGCACAGTTAAATTGAATTCTTTCATTGCCATCCTCCTCGTCTAAGCCGGATTTACTAAGGAGCAGGTTGAGGCAGTTTAATGAAATTAGGCATCTTTGCGGTGGCAGCAGCAACAGCAACAGCAGCTGCTTCTTTAAAGTCTTTTTGTACCCGCTATCTATGGAGGAGAAGGGTATAATAGCTTTGTGCAAACCCATTTCTTTCTGTCTAGAAGTTTTTAAAAAATAATTTAAAGGGTGACTGATTTGCAGAATGCGCCCTTCCAAGTTTGCATAATAGGATGAGAGTTAAATACTTTAGAAATTGTTTTTTCCCGTGCGTGTCGGGTATTTCACCGTCAAGCATACTCGACTGTTGCCTTCACGCTTGTTTTATTTACAGGGTTACGCATCGATAAATAAAGCAAATATTCTCAAAGCTGAGACAGTTCGTAGTGAGAAAACACTGTAATTATAGCTGCATTTGGTCTCTTCATAATCTTAACTTTTTGAGACAAGAATCATTCAAGTTTTGAGGAACTTACTGAATCTTCAAGTGTTTAATTAAACATTTATTAACTTACAATTGAAACTAGGCCGACCTTGTTAATTATAACTTTGTATGGCTGTTATGATAATAATTTTAGAAAATATTTAAAAACGACTTTCTTAAATTGATTGATGTTATGAAATAATGCCACCACACAGCAGGCAGCATCATCTGCTGAGCCTAATTAGATTCTGTTGATTTAGAGCCACCCTGTATATGGGAGTCGGATTATGCTCGTGTGGCTTTTGCGATTTTTAACTGACTTAATTTCATGTAATTTGCATAGCAACAGACATTACTCGTATTTGCACGCACCCACAACAAACAAGAAACGCGAACTTTGACACACAGGCTACAAGAAAAAGGAGGAAAGGAAATTCAGGGACTCCATAGGTGGCACACAGGCTCAGTAGCAGGGCACACATGTGGACAGCATAGTACACATTGTATAAGGGTGTGTGTAAGGTTAGAGTGTATGTGTGTTTGTACCAAGTTTATACAGTTTAATTTAATTAGAGTGTCTGTCAGCGCGCCTGCCTTAGCTGCCTGACAACACAGAATCTAATTTCATTTGATAAAGAGAGAGCAGCAGGTCCTGTGCTCCTCGTGCTCTGACTGACATATGATGCTGTTTGCATAAAGTCTTAACTGCTTTAGCCAGTTTATGGCAACTGTAAACGCAGCACGCCGCAACATTTGGATGGACTTGGGTGTTGCTTTTGATTTATAAGCCTGCTTAAGTTATTTGCAGATACATAGATGAATACATACCTATAGCATAGTAGTTTGTGTGATTCAAGGACACCCATTTCTTGTTCCATAGTTTTGCACATGCAGCAATTTCTTTGGCAAATGAAAACAGATTGAATTGGGAATTGGAATCCTTGACTAGCAAAAATATAATTACTTTATGCAACTAGTAAGATAAGCACAAATACTGATACACCAACACATACGAAAAGATCTCAAACTCCTAAGCCGAAACAATAACACAAAGATTGCAATTACAAATTCAATCTACGTACTTGTTCCGGGCAAATACAGTTCGCATCAGCGCAAACTTCGACAACATTTCTGATGAAAAACAAGCTTGAAAGCAACAGTTAAGTTTTGTCGAATGGAATATACCCGCTGGCCACCGGAACAAGACGATTTCTTAAATACTTTACTTTGCTCAAGAATATATAAAGTACTTCATGGGGTTCGCAATGCCTTCTTCTGCCTCTTACTTGCATTCTGGGTTGCCACAAAGTCATAATACCCTTCTACCCCTTGGATGGCGGGTACAAACACTTAGACTAGGGAGGCACAAAGAATTCCACTTGGGCCGCTCAGGGTTCGACTTACTAATGGCAAACTTAACTGGGAGAAGAATGGCACAAACTTTGATGGTTGCACATGCATTTTGTAGCTTGTTTAACGAGGGAAAAATAGGTGAAACGAGCGACTGGAGATTGATACGTGCGGACACGTAGCCTGATTTACAATTTGATGGGCACCCACAGAGTGTTAGCCTTGGACTGCACGAAGCTCTGCATTAAATATATATTTAGATGGATCGAAATGGAATCATAAAACGAATGGTGAGTCGTGCAAAAAGTATGCAAGTCGTTTGTGGTTTTAGAATAAAGACAGACCTAAGCTCGTGTCGCAGAGTAGCAGGTTCCACTGTACAAAATCATTTGCCGCTTAAGCCTACGTGACGTTGTTTTACGATGTTGTTTTGCTTGTTCTGCTTGTGCTGCACATTCCTATCGCTACTTTAAGTGACACTGCCACTTGGCATACATGTCGTATACTCAACGCGGCTCCTGTTGCATGCACTCAGCAGCCATTCAGCCCCTTGATGACTCTTTTATTGCCATGGATGGTCAATTAAATATCATTGATATATGCGACAAATACAATTACACAATACATTTCTTTTGTTGATAAACGATTTTAAAATTGCCATTAAAAGATTCTCGAGAATTGTGCGAACACGAAAACCGCAACTGCAACTGCTGTTGACAGTTTAATTGCCTTGGATGACACAGAATACCCTGGCAAAGCAGTTAACTGCAACTCTGATGGACTATAGGGTATATATCGCACGACTTCCTCCAAGTTGTCCATTCGCATGTTTCGTACAGCAAATTGTCAATGCTTTCGGCTGATGCGGAAAGGTCGCCATTTGTGTGTGCGCAATCCGAAAATTAAATAAATACGACTCCCTTGTCGAGCTTTAAAATTAAATGCCAAATTAAATGCGAGCAGCGTGCTCGTAATGTCTTAAGAGGATTCGCCACCAAACGCTTCTCGAGTGAAAAGTGAAGGGCAGCAACAACAAGCAGCAGCAGCAGCAGCAGCTGATGCATTTTTTATGTAAAAAGATTACAAGCACTTTCGATGGTGTGCTTGTCTGTGAGTGAGATGAGTATGTGTGCAAGTTTTAACACTTGTTTGCTTTGCATTTTACGAGCATTTAAATACAATGAAAACGAACGAACAACGTATGCAAGGCAAGGGAAAACCAAAGGAAAAACCAAGGGAAAAACCAGCTGGGTAACAGAACAACACATACATTATCATCCCCCTATTGACAAGGAAGACTCTGTTCCCGTACGTACTTTATACAGTTGCTGCCTCATTAGCTGTGTAAGTACAGGTTGATGCTGTAAAAGGAATCTTCGACTAATTAGAGACTGCAACTAAGTAACTTACTAACGAACCTACTGTAATAAGTGCATTAAATGCAGCGCTTGCCTCATTATCTTCACCATTCAATTATGCCTACTTAATGGGATACTATGAGCAGGCTTTCCTCGTACAGATAGATTAGGTTGGATCAGCAAATGGATGAGGACCAAAACATACAGCAATTACTTTATCAAATGAAGTGCCATTTGCAAATGAATAACAGCAAGCACTGGAATTTATACACATACATAGATAAATGGATAGCCAGGTTACACTAGAGTGCTAGGCTGCATGAATACATTCAAAAGGGTTAAAGAATCAATCACTGTTGAAATGCGTACAATTAATGTGAGTGAATGTTGAAGTCTTGACTGTTTTGACAGCTGGTGAACTACTATACCTTACTTTAATGTTGTGTAGAACAAAATCATAACAATATTTTTGAGTGCAGGTAATTTACTGTTTAACATTTTTAGTTTTCATATCATATCGTAACTATTATATATCTATTACAACTAGACTTGCATAATGTACTTTATGCTTTGTCCAAGATTTAATCATATTTGCCTTATTATCAGCGACTATTTCATTTTATTTAAGGTTGCAGTGTACACCTCTAAAGCACTGTCAAATAGAAATGAATGTCTTCATGCAGAACTCTATTGCACACACATACACACACAACACATGCATTCATTTACTGCATACACAGCACGTATGTTTGTTTTCCATATGTAAGCTTCAAATAGAATTTATGTAGCGTGTGCCAACACAGACACACAAATGATTTAGAAATTAAATGCGTGTTTTGAAAGTGCAACAAATAAACTATTCAAATAGCCAAGAGGATTCAGTTTGCATGGCGAAGTTATTTGGGCCAAGTAAAGATATATGATATATGAGTATGTTACCTATACAGACCTGGAATTGTGCTAGTTTCATATGTGCCATACAATATTCAAGAGTTATTGATAACAAATAGTAATTGATGCCAAACTGTGAGTACTGAAGCAGTTTAAAAAACAAACATGAACTCGCAACTTGCACTTTCCAAGTATCTTTTCGAGCTATCGTACATTTATTTTCAACTTTTGCATGCGAATGGAAACCGACAGAAGGTGAAACTTCACTCTGACAGGCAGCACTTTAAAATGTCAATCCTTTTCATGTGTGCGAGCACATTCCAAAGCGAAACAACAGTTGCTTCATTAATTTTTGAGCACTCTCTTTTTGTTGTCGTCCTCTCTGACTTGTGGCTTGACAATGCAAACATATCGCAAAGCAAAATACTCAAACAGGAACGTACAAAAAAAAAAAAAAAAAAGAAAATAAAAACAGAAAAGGCTTTGTCATTTCATTTTGCCTAGTCTGTTGTACGTTTTGGCATCTAGTCGCAAATCGACTAGAATTCTCGGTAATTTGCTGACTGTGATGCCCATAAAGATAATTGAGGAGTGCCTAATTGGTGTCGGGTTTCCAAAGCAAAAAGAAAGATCAAGATTTTTTACTATCTGGTATAAAGAGAATAATGAAAACAGTGCAAGATGAAAGAGATTGATTAAGACAAAGAAAGAGATGTAGAGATGGAAAGATAAATTGAAAATACATGAAGTGAAGGAGAACAAGAAATAAGTAAACTGCAAACTCGAATTGGATGTAGAAAGATAGAAATGAAGAATTATTAATCAAAGTAATGCTACTTCAAGGAGAATACAGAACTTACGTCTGTGACAATGTTCATTTATTATATATTATATATAATATTCTTATTTCATTTAAATACATGATACATTTTTAATTCTGTTGAAGTCCCTTGCTTGAATTCCTCATATTTTTAACATTTTTGCAGGGTATAACTAAGTCGAATCTACTCAATTTTATACTTCTACTAATATCACGCATACGCCATGCATGCACATGTTTTTCCAGCTCTGCCTGCTTGCTCACTCTCCCGCTCCCTCTCCTCCATCGCTTGCCTTTGTTTCAGCCCCCAAAAGCCAAAATAACTTTGGTTCAATTTTTTACTCAGCTCTTGTGGCTGCTGCTGCTGCTGCTGTTGTTGTCAAACATTTTACAGTGACTTGCTGCTGCAGCTGATTCTCTGCTCTCTTCGGGGGAATTGAATTCAGTTCAGTTCAGTCAGCTCCTGACTTATTTAAGCGTAGCGCAGTGCAGTGCAGTGCAGTGCAGTGCAGCATGTAAATATTGATTTTACTTTCCGGTCTTGCGAAAAAGCCAAACAATGCCAGCCGCAGGCTGAAACACTCCCACTCCCACTCCCACTTCGTGGCACATACTATGATGCGATTCGAGTTGGAGTGCAAGTTGGCTTTCTATCTGAGTAAAATGATTAAGCAGAAAGGGCTTTGTGCCTCGTGCGGCTCTGCAATTGAACAGATAAATCCCGTTAAGCCGCATACCAACGCCAACAAGCTGAATGAGATTTGCGGCAGGCCAAGTTGCACAATGCAAAACCAATTCGTTTCCATTTGTGCTTGGCGTCAGAAGCTTACCACCACACCACACTTCCGCCTCCCTCCTTCCCTCCCTCCATGCCACCCACACAGAGAGGACACAATTGAACTCTGCTGACAATGCGAGTGACAGGCAGCATGACAAAAGCACAATATGAAAGGGACGCAATATGCAATATGCAGCACACAATACCCATGCAGGTGCCTGCCAAAGGGGGACGGGGGCGTAAAACGGAAGCAACAGTGGAAGCGGAAATGGTGAACACTTAGCTCGATTGCCCTCAAACCAAACGTCGCATGGAGCTTGGAGATTTGCGGCTGGGCCAATGTCAGTTTTGCATATGTGAACAGAATTTCAATATTACATTCGCCATTGGGCGGTGCCACGTGTCCGAGCTCTGCCAACTTTTAATTACTCTATTAACACCTCATCAACGGTCGCGTGGCGTTCACTTAACCCCCTAAGGCACACTCTTCCCTCCCCTTTCCCCTACTCTTTCCATATTTGCATACAAATAGGAAGCATTTAAGCGAAATTGTCGCAGGTCACGAAAGCGTTTGCTCAGCTGTTTGGTCAATAGTCAATTACAGCAGCTGCCACACACACCTGCCACTCACACACGCACACTCACACACACACACATAGTGTACACCTGCTGTAAGTTACAAATCTGTTGCCCGACGATTTTCAGTGCCTTTGGTATTTCACTTTTATTTATATTTATTCCATTTTCGTTTTTTTCGCTGCTTTTATTGTCGCAGCATTTTGAGTCTGAGAGAGAGAGAGAGAACGAGCATTAAATGTTGCGTGAAAAGCGCGTGAAAGCAAATGAATGGCAGCAAAATCAACTTGGAAAATGTTTCTTTGGAAGCAGTTCTCTGTTGACAGCATCATTTGCACATCTCACTGCGTCGCATCATCAATATTTCAGTCGATAATTTATTTTTCGTTCTGCGTTTTAGCCTCCGTCCTCCTTCCTCATCATTGAACGTCCGACGTCTGTGGAAAAAATTGGCTTTTAATTTGACATGGCAACTTTTGCGCCTCCATTTTACCATACTGAATAAATCAACAATTTGTTGACCAACTAGCGGGAAATTCCAATTAATATGCAAATGCGATTCATGGAATCAGTATTTCACAGGATATCTTCAGGTGTGTGTGTGTGTGTGTGTGGGACCAACATTATTTGGTCAAGAAACACTTTGAGTTTTCAATTTCGTTACACTTTATAATTAGCTTTGCATAATTGAAGAGTTTGTTGAACAATCAATGTAATATACACCGAACTATGCGATGCAAATGAGCTTCAAGTGTCTTAATAATTAAATATTTAGTTCAAAGATATACAACAGCCATTGATGCTACAAAACCAATATTATACTGACTTCTACTGCAGTAATTGACCCCAAAACCCAACTTGATACTCAATGCAAATAATTTATGTCTGCACAAAGCACCATGGAAACAGGCAAGTCAAATATACGAATTAAGGGCCAAATAATGTTCGGCGTCGCAATTATTTTAAGCGGTATTTTATTCCTATTCAATTTCTGATTTATATTCAACTCACAGAATTGTCTTAAAGCCTCAACGGGCTACTTTATCGAAGTCATGACAAATATCGTGTGGCGACGGCACAGAAATAGATTTACATGGTCGTTCATCAAAAACAAAAGGCGCTGACTTGGCTCCTGGTACCTGAAGCGACAAGGCGATAAGCTGCCTTTGCTTCGCCTTTCTCGCACACCATCTCTTTCCCCTCCCATTCTGCCCCAGCAAGGCTTTGTTCAAATTTGATGTTGCCATTTTGTTGGTCTTCTTTGTCAAGGGCGGCCCAGTCGACTGTCGACTGTGGACCGTCGGCTTTGTGCTGACTATCGAATTCGCGTTGGTCATTTTATTGTAGTTCATTTTGTTGTTGGAACCAAATCTGTGCGCTGCGCATATTTAATGTGTTATGCAAATGGATGTGCGGCCCTCGCATCAAAAGGCTTATTTATTTATTTACATTTAGGTGTTCCACAACATGAGGATGACAATACCAAAAATACACATCCTTAACTGAGCACTTTGTGCAAGTATTTGAACGTGAAGCAGAGTTGAAAGTTCGCCCCGATTGGGGAACATATTCTGCCTGATAACCCAAAGACGGCTAGAAATCTAACCTTTTTGGCTCAGCCATTACATACTGCACACATCGATTAGGAATAAGGCTGAACTAAAAGACCTAAGCCATTTGAATCGCATTGCGCCCTTGGGTTGACAGGCGTACAGGGACAGAGGACCCATCCCATCAGAAAAGAGCTGCTTAGTGGCTTCTTTGATATCAAAGCGAGTTTCGGTTACACTATGGGATAAGCCGGGTGTTTCAGCACGACCCCAAAGGTTTTTGGTCTCATTTCAAATGCGAAACGAATTGTAATTTCAGTTTCTTTTAAATTACGTTGCCTGCAGCGAAAAGGCAGCAATGTTCGCATTATTCATCTGACGTTTAATTAAGTCAAGTGTGCTGAGCATATTCTCACGTAAGTTAAGAGCATAAATTTAAAACTTGCAAACAGGAAAACAGTCAGTTGCCATGAAATCGATCATTAGTTGCAGCAACAACAACAACAGCAACTCTCGTGGAATTCATTGTTTAAATAAATTAATTGATTTTTCTCCTCATCACACAACCACTTCGATTGCAATCAATCAGAAATTTGAGAACTTAGGTCCAGGAAACTGAAAAGTTTCCATCCTCAGAGAGTGAGTGAGTGAACAGAACTGTGAGAGAATTGCGGCAAAAATGCAATTTGAGACTTTCGACGTCTTTGCCGCACTTGATGCAATAAATTTTATTGACATTGACTGCCCCTAAAGTGCACAAGGTTTTGTTGCTACACACTGCTGGGCACCTGGTGGCTTGCAGCTGCTGCAGATTCTTTAAGTAACTCAAATGATTTTGGGTAATTTTAACAGAATGTTTGCAAATTTAATGTTGAAATGTTTTATTGCAATTTCAACCAAGACGAGCTGTTTCATTTAATTGTACTACGGATTACTTAGCTGTTGAACTGTATGTTGTTTGATGCCCTGGTCAGCTGGTGAGTTAGTGGGTGAACAAGTGGGTGCTCGACAATCCTAATCCATTTGCTGCAGCAAATTGCACTCTCCGTTGAGCTTTTAATCCGCTTACAGAGCTAGCTTAAAACCGTAGCACACTTTTCAGCGCACGCCATTTTATGTTCCACAGAGTAAGCGAGCGTAAATTGAACCATCATTGAAGCATTGTTTTGTTTCGCTCATTCACTTGAATATGGCTAACGAAAAGGGTCTTAAATACCCATTCCCTTGCGCAAGAAAATCTAATAAAAATGTCCTGAATACAAAAAAATGGAGAGACGAAACAAATTCAGCAAGACTTTTTTCTTTTCATTCCTTCTGTTATTTTTCCACTGAAGCATACGTACTGTGCTATTGTTACTGTATTATGGGTGAAATATTTTACAGCTTCAAACGTGCAAAAAGTTAGCATTACGAGTATTCGCCACACACATTCATAGGTGTAAGTATTCGTTTGCCAGATATTCCGTACGTGCGTCCACAACATGAACTCATAAATATGTATTGATTTTCCATTCGCCAATTTCTTTCATGTTCCATATAAACTCACACCCACAAACAAATATTCACACACACACACACACCAGCAATAAGTGCTTTCACGTGCTGGGATATCAGTAAGAAGCATATGAAATTGAACACAGCGTGAAATGGCAGACAATGGAAATAAATAATGGGAAATACGACTGAGTTATGATTATGAAAAAGTTTATAATGCTACAAAGATGTGTGCAAACATGTAAATACAAAACAAATGCGAAGGATTTACCGCAATTTGCGACGCATTGCAGAGCTCAGTGAACTGTGAAAATGTTATTTGTAAAATACTTATCACAATTCTCAAAGCAAACTTAGTTTGCCAAGTGGCAAATTGCAGCAAAACATGCAAACCGCATGCAGCAAATAGCAAAGAGCACTTGCGAAAGTTTCCGAAATGTAACCCGTCAGTCGATGAAAGATTGCTCTGCATCAGACTGAGACGTGTCAACATCATGAGTTCATTAATCTGAACTGCGAAACACATCAAGATATGGTATTACAACAACGGCACACATTCATATATGCTTGTTTGCCATGCTTACCCTGAGTAATGGGAACACAGAGCGCGTTGTGCGTGTGCAATGTGCCGAAAATTGTGAAAATGCTCATAACAAATTTGCCAAATGTACGCGAATTTGTCAGGCCAAGCGAAGCAGCTAGAGAGAGAGTCCGCAAAATTAATTTGTATGTCCTATAGAAATGTATAACTGGGTAGATGAATAACATGAATTACAGACATAATAAATAACACGAACGTTGAAAGTCCTGAGCCGGAAACTTACAAGAAATAAGTTTATTCAAATTTAAGTTTTCCAACGTAAGAAAAACAGGTTCTGTAAAAGAGTTTAATG
The DNA here is from genome assembly GCA_018904595.1 of Zaprionus indianus. NCBI lineage: Eukaryota > Metazoa > Arthropoda > Insecta > Diptera > Drosophilidae > Zaprionus > Zaprionus indianus. Next base: position 5,394,556 of record JAEIHA010000320.1, read on the forward strand.
TTTATCTTCAGGAAAGTTACTAATTTAAAATTTCATAATACTTCTCATTGTTAATTTGTATTCTGTAAAGGGTAACAACAATATAACTCTTGTATATACATTCTCTATGCACCCAAATAATTATACTGGTTTTAGGACTGGTTTAAGGACCAGCATGCGCGCCTACCGAAAGCTGCCACAAAATGCAGCTGCCAATTTGACGAATTTATTTATGGGGGCTTACTGGTCACACTCTGTGGTCCATTTCAACAATTAGCTAACAAAATCAACAGCGAGAATTCATGGGTAAAATACTCCGGCAAAAAATTTGGGACGCGGTCGAGCCAATTGAAAAAGGCAGCCATTGATTCCAAGGGTTTTCAAGTTTGTAATTTGATGGAAGCGGACCAGCTGCAACGGCTTAAAAAGGCTTAAGAACTTTAAGTCTGTTGATCCCTTTGCGCTAATTGCAAAATATTCGCTGGAAACCCACTTCAAAGGGGGTCGTTTTTTTTTAATTTCAATTCACAAAACAAGTACAAAACAAAGAATTAGGATTCTTTATGGCAGGCTTATTAAATTCTGAATTCTTGGGTACTTTTGCGTTTTGCGATGGGACAAAAAGTCTTATCCACAAACTTTGTGACACTTGGAATGCATTTTCTGAAGTTTTGTATTATTAGGGACTTTACAGGTATAATAAATTCCCCTGTCATGTGTTACTAGTATAAAAGGATGACAGAATAAAAAAAAGGAAAATACCTGCAAATGGACCCACATCGGGCTTTTGAAGGGGGGAGACTTAATTTATATTCTCAAGCAGGTACCTAAGAATTCAACAATAACAAAAAAAAAACTAAACAATTGTCGCCCACTTTAGCACTTGTAGCCTTTTCGGCATTTCGGTTCGAAATAATTAAGGCCAACAAAAATGATTTAGGCACGTGCTGCGCTTAAGAAATTGCGTTTCTTTTACTGCTCGTTTTTGTATTCATTCCTTCCGACACTTGACTCGTCTCGTCTTTGACCTTTTTTGTTCTATGCTGTTCTTTTTTTCAGCCTACACTTTGCGTGTGAAAGATGCTGAATGGGTTGATATTTGAGGAATGATAAGAGAAGTTTTGAGCTCTTCTCGCTTACTTTTAAGGCCATTAAAAAATATCTTTTGTCATCTACCTTTAAGTTCTATCTACCACTCACTCAACTATCTGAAGCTATGGTATCTTATAGTCTATCACTCTGTCAAAGCGCATTCTGTCCTGTTTCTTTTTTCACTCTGTTGTTTAATTTTCTCATGCTTTTCCGACTGTTGCTGTTGTCGGCTTGTGTCAACAGCACAAAAGCCTCGCCTTGCAACATTTTTGTTGCATGTTATCCAACAAAATCTAGGCACAATGCTTGCACGATCTTGTTTCATATTTGCATCACATACTTTGCTTAAATACCGAGAATATCCTTTAAAAGGCTCGTCAAGCCGTTGGACTCTTTTGTTAGCAAAAACACAATGAGCAGTCGTGGCGGAAGTGTTTACAATTAGCTCGTCAACTAATAGCGCTAGTATACGCTGCGTATACGTGGCGTATGCCCCCTAACCAACATTTTCTCTCTCTCTCTCTTTTACTTCCTCTCCCTTTTCTACTATTCATATCTCTTTGCAGTAATTATTACAACTATGCGAAGCACTTCATTAAAACCACATTGCAGCGTGACTGTTTTACTGCCGCAAAACCAAAACACGCAAATTCCAGAAAAAATATTTTTGAAATTATTATGGCATGATTATAACCACTGTGCAAGTGGCAATTAGGTTGTGTACAAAATAAGCCTTAAGTCTTTAAAGAATTTTTATATTTTACTTGCAGCATGTAAAAAGAAAGCAAGTTACACTACAAGTAGACACTTTCGTTTATTTTATTTATTTATTTTTTTTTTTGTTATTATACACAGTCTACGCAAAGTCAAGTACTAATGCTGCAGCTCATCTTAAATTGTATATAAATACACCTACTTAAAAAGCTAATCGAGTATGATTAATTGTAACTAAAAGTAGATAAGTTAACAATGATCAAGCAATCGAGCTGCAAAACATTTATTTCTCTGTTTAATTCACTGTTACTTTGTATATTATAAGCAATTACAAAGTCTATCCAATAAAAACAAATAGCAGACACGTTTTATGAATTTTATTTGAGCTCTATAGACGATCGCAACTTGATTGTGGCGTAAAGAGAGAAAGAGATTCGTGCTGATTTACCTACACTCCATGCGAAAATTCCCCCTCAAAAAAAGTAAAAATACAACAAAATAAACAATAATACTCATCCAACTTTTTCTATAAATAGAAGCTAGTGCTAACCCCAGTCGATCATTTCGTGAATTCAACTTCATCGGGTTAGTCGATGATCTGCGCTAGGGGTACCACATCCACTACCAGTTTCGTGCCAGCTGAGTGAATAATTTCGTTGGCAATTTTCTAAACACGGAAAACGTTAATCGACCTAGCGAAGCGACAATATTATTATTAGACTCAACCGAATTAATGTTATTACACAATAACAACAGTAACAGCAACAAAGTGGAAATTATTGTGCAGATGAAAATCATTCAAGGTCAAAAAAGTGAATTAACAACTACGAAAATCGTTTTGTGCGAAAAGTGAATAGCAAAACAGTTAAAATGGTTGAGAAATTTACATTGTCATTGGGTCTTGAGCGACTTCGGAGCTTGCCATGGCGCCAATTATTCTATATGTTTTATATAGAACCGATTGTGTTTACACTGATCTTTTCGCACATGCTGTCAGGTAAGATTTCATAATGCCTACCAGTCTACCAGTCTGCTAGTTAGATATGCAAATAATAATTTATTTTAGGCACTGTGATGCGAAATCAAATAATATATCAGACATGCACAGTTATTTTTAACTACAACGAAGCAGACTGCAGACAGTTGGATGACAAGGAAGCCAGTGCTGAAATACATGTATGTTTGGCAAATCTTTATTTCGCAACTAATACTAATACAATTTCGATTGATTTGTAGGCCATTGAAACAGAGATACAGTCATATGTTGCCGATATGTTTCTCACGAGAACTCTTATGGAGAGCATTGTTCCGGCAATCTGTGGTCTCTTTACCGGATCATGGTCAGATCACTATGGACGCAAGCCATTGCTGATTGCCTCAATGATCGGTAGGGTTTAATATATTTGTCGACACTTTTGATTACATAACAATAATCTATATAATTGTTTTCAGGTTTTTCGGGATCTGCCTTAATAACAACTCTTATATGCGCGCTATCCAGCTACAGTCCAATTAATCCCTGGTGGTATACACTGGCTGCAGTACCTCATTCTCTGCTGGGTGGCATGTGTGTCTTCTCCGTGGCCGCTTTTTGCTTTATTTCGGATATAACAGATATGAAAACAAGACCATACAGGTGAGAATGCTGAGCATACCTTATAATATGCACAATGTAATGAAAATCGTTTGATTTCTCTTGTAGAATGATATTTATGGAGATGCTGATGTTCATTTCTATGAGCAGTGGCTCATTGTTGTCCAGTTATGTCTATGCAGCGACAAATGCAGCCATAACCCAGGGAATCTCGGCCTCCTGTGTTACGTTGGTCACAGTGTTTATAATCTTTTACTTGCCCGAAAGCCTGCACATTCAAAAGGAAAACAATGATAAAAACGCAACCGATAGTAGTGATAAAGATCTGCCTATTACGGCTTTTGATATGCAAATAACATCGGTATCCGTTGATTGTCCCGAAAATCTGACAGTCAAGGAAAAGAATGAGAAGCACGAAAACAATGAAAGTCTTGAAAAGAAAGAACTTAATGCAAAGAACGAAAAAAATGAAATTAATGAAAAGTTGGCAAACAAATTGCCCTCATCGGAAAACCAATTAGACCAACAGAAAGAGGTAAAGCCAGAAGACATTGAATTACAAAAAACTAATGCTGAAACAGAACCGGAAAAGACTGGTCTATTTAGTCCAAAACACTTGAAAGATATGCTGGTTACCTTTTGCAAGCCACGTGAATATCATGCACGTGAAATTATTTGGCTTATTACTCTGACCATGTTCTTGACCATGTTCGTAGTGGGTAAGCTTTTGCATTATCTATTAGCACCGTATCAATCTTATAATATATACCATTTTAGATGGTATCATGACAGTCATGTATCTGTTTGTGCGCCAACAGTTCCATTGGTCCGTGCGGGAGTTTACTTTTTTCGAAACAGTCAGCCAATTGGTGCCAATGTTGGGGGCAATGATCGGATTTCTCATATTACGCAAGGTATCCGTATATATTTCTGACATATATAAATATCTTATTAGTAAAATTTACTTATATTCTTAGGTATTTCGCCTTTCTGTGGTCACACTTGCTCTGCTGTCTTTATTCTCGGAAATATTGAGTAATTTAGCCAGAGGCTTCGCGGTATTACCCTGGCACATGTATCTTTCGATATTTTTGGGAGTTTTCCGCTCTATCGGCGGCCCTATGTGTCGCACCATTGCCTCGAATATAGTTCCCGCCTCTGAATTGGGTAAGTAATAATATATATTAAATATGTTAAAATTATTCTTCATTTCATATATTATTTGTAGGTAAAATTTTCTCCATCAAAAATGTTTTGCAGTCCATTGCGCCGTTCAGTAAGAATACTTTGAGTTGCAATTAAATAAAATATTCTTATATCAAGCTATGTTTTTAGTTGCTGCACCGCTATATACATTGATCTATCAGCGAACTTTATCATTCGCTCCGGGTGTTTTCAATTTTCTCAGTGCCTCGCTTTTCTTTGTGGCCTTTGTAGCAATTGGGTAAGTGGTTCATAGACACTTGTAAAGTTTTATTGTTAATTGAGAATTATTTCAGATTTGTCTTACGCATTAAACTCAAACACAAACAACACTATGCCGAGATCCTTAAGTGATCGAATAATTTCAATACTGTTTAAAACAACTTTATGCGAAATAGAAAATAATTAATGAGCTCACGCAAGTTGTAAGATATTTATTGAGGATTAAAGCATATTTAACATCTAGTATAATAATGGTTATATAATGATTATAAATTATTATTCGAATAGTTGATTTATAATAATTATGATTATAACTGTGATTATATAACAATTACATTAGACAAGTTATTTTGACGCGAACGCCAATACTTAAAAACCAATTCCAAAATCAAAGCCACCAGACTAATTAACATACCAGAACCATAGAAAATGAAGCAGTTTTTAAAGTATTGCAATGGTAATGGATACGGCGATCGGGACTTGTGAGGGGCTTGATGAACAAGACCGGCTTGTTGAGCTTGGTACAGTCCGCATTTTGTCCAAAAGTCAAGTAATCCTGCACCCTGTATTTGATTCACAAAATCAGTTAGGAAGTCTGAATAAGATAAACTTGGATGGATTGGCAAGCGAAGAAATCGATGATTACCACAAAATACATCTGAACCAAGCTTAAGTTTTGGTTTGTAAAGGCGTTCTTGAATAAAGTTTATCAACGGCCATTCATTTTCATCTACGACATAGGCAAAGCTGTCATTTAGAGAGTACAAATGACGATTATGAGTATCCTTGTCTACAATTATCAAACGATCAGACAGCTCTTTCGGCATTTGACTCCGTTTAAATATTTCCAACATTTCGGGGTTGTGAATCATGATTCGCAAGTCGGTAGCCAAAAACCTAGTAGTATCCACAATATCTGGGTATCGCAACCCTGTGGTAAATGCTGTTGCCAAAACACTGCTGAATATTCCCGAAATAATCACGGAATATAATTGAATGCAAATTACCAGGACCCTTTCGGAGTATTGCATTTCACGAAATATTCGGTTTGTAAAAGTACCCCCCAAGATGGCAGAAAATCCTCTAAACAACAGTGCATGCCAAGGCATATGAGGATGAGCCAATCGGTTGATAATCATCATAGCGCAGCCATAGAATACCGAGAATACAGCTAATGAATATTCACCATTAACGGTGTGATAAATTAGTTGAATTTCCACCATGCGTTCGTATGGTAAAACAATACATGATCTCGCCGATGTTATTAATGGACTGTGCCTGGCATAAATTATATTTGATACTAGATTCGCACCAAAATCATATGATGTTCGCTCTCGTTGATATTCTTCATCATTGGACATTGGTAATATATCCATAAAACATTGCATATAACGAATAAATTCGGTCAACATTATTCCAGTTCGACCACCCAAGCTTACATTGCCACCAGTCAAATCCTTTTGGTCTGTTCCATTATACTGAAACATTAGTAAATGTCATATTAAAAAACATACATAAATATTTAGATATCAGTGAAGTTTACTCACCAAAAAAACCTCGGGCAAATTTTCGAAAAGTCCAACCGAAAATCGATAATGAGCGTGTTTATGAAATTCACGATGATTGTGTGCACTAATTTCTTTCTCTTTAAAAGTTACCTTGTTTAATTTAGGTTTACTTTTATACGACCAAAGCTCGAATTTATTATTTCGTTTAAATGTAAGGATGACATTGTTTAAATTCCTTTGCAAACACCATTCAAAAAAGTCGTCCATTTCAATATTTTTAGGTGGTGAACCATTTTTTGGTCGGTAGTCGAAAATCACCAAAGCTAAATTAAATCCGAAAAGTGTTTGGCGAACTATATCGAATATATGATCGCGCATTTCACCAAAAAGAACCACGATCAAGGTTTTACTGTTGACTAATGTATTTAGGGGTCCGATGTGATTACCACCAACAATTATTGGCCTACGAAAAGTTTCCATTAGAAGTTGTTGCACAGAAGGCGTGATTGAACCAGAACTATCCAAATCCGCATTTCGACAGTAGGTGATAAATTTCGTAAAGCCCTGTTCTTTATCACAGGTTGCAATTAGGTGAATGAGATGCTGATTTCCCTCATGGTGTTCCTCGACAGGCAAAACTTGCGGCTTAGTCAGAGTCACAAAACTCCAGAAAAAACAAAGACAGAAAGTAACGCACTTCATACTTCGCAAATCAAAACTTCACTGTGCCGCTTGTCTCATGGACTAGCGGTTTTTACCTCTGACTTGTCTTGTTTGCACAAATAATAAAAACTATTACAATAGAACTTCAGCGCAATGATAGTCAAAACGTTAAGTAAGCTTAAAAGCGTAAAAGTAATTATGGCCATAGAAATAAATAGTTACGAGAGCAAACAATGGAAGTTTTTTGATGAGGGTAGATTTGATCTACCGCGGATAAGATCTTTATCATCCGTTTTGGGAAGATATTATTACAGCTCTTAGGTAAACTTATTCCTTTACAGAAAACCTTCCAGCTGTAGAATGAGTTCCCTTTTATAGCCGTTACATATGGTATTTTAACTTTGTGTCATCCGAAAATTTGCGTTACAGGCTTAATAAGAGGTGTTCTTTAACAACATCAATCGCCGACTGGATAATGCCGTCTGTATAGATTTTAGAGACTATGAAAAATGTCTAAACACGCCCCTTTCTACCCAATCAAATCTATAAAAACCCGAATTGCAAGCGTAATTTTAATGCAGGACATTTTGTGTTTGGCAAATAAACCAAACATCAACGCCCTAACGATTTCTGTAACTGGCATAGAAGTAGTTTAAGCTTTTCCCTGCCAAGTATGCAACACAAAATGCAATCTTCTTTAAGTGCTCAAGCAGTGTAAGATTTATTAAGTGAGGTGTTTTCGTATAATCTATGTTTCATGTATTAGGAATACTATATTTAAACTGTAATTACATTGCTGTTCCATCGTGAGGAATAGTACACAAAGACTAGCTCAAAGACCATAGTCCCAAGACTTAGGGAGATACCAATTGCATAAAATTTAAATGCAAGTGTAAAGAATGTCAATGGTAATGGAAGTTGGCAGGGCGGTTCATAGGGAGCTTTTGTAATCAGGCCAGCCCGCTCAGCTTGTCTCAGGCCCATCCGCATCCACTTATCAATTAGCCCAGTCTCGCGAGATTGGTCGACAAAGTGCTTCAGAATGAATGTACTTTGATGATCTGGGCTAACAAGGATCCTTAGATGTCGGTGTACGCCACACAATTTATCAGATGCAAACTTCAGCTTTGGTTTTCGTAGACGTTGTTGTATATAGTTCAATTCTAACCCATGCCTCTCGTCCATGACATAGGCGTACCTCTCATCCAAAGAATACAAATGATTATTCCGTGTTTCGTCGTCAACAAGAATTAATCGATCAATCAGGGCACTCGGCATTTCGTTTCTTTTGAAGTTTTCAAATATATTTTGTCTATCAATCATTATCCGCAGGTTAGAGTTTAAGAATGTGTCTACGTCTACTATATCAGACTTATATAAGCCGGTAGTTAAGGCCATCGTTAAGCCGCCAGATATTACGCTTGTAATCAGACAATGGTACATTAATATGCACACCACTATAATCTTTTCAGCAAGTCGAAGATTTTGGAATATTCTACTTGTTGTGGATTGTCCTATCGAAAGCAAAAAAGATCTGTAAATTACAGTTGCCAATGAAATATTCAAATTGTTCAATCGCTTGATGGCAGTAATAGCTATAAAATTAAATATCCATATGCCTTTTATCGTCCAATTCTCTAAAAAGAGTCTTAGAAATTCTCGTAGCTCCACTGGACGCTCATAGGGAATAACAATGCAAAATCTTGTTGAGAACACTAATGGAGATGACGGCGCCAAACTATTGTTCACTACAAGGTTTGATCCGAAATCAAAGCTGTTTTTAGATGTCTTATCCTTGTTAAAATAGTCGTCCAACGACATTTGGCGAACGTCCATAGTGCCATTGATAAAGCGAATAAATTCGCCCAACATTGTACCTGTTTGACCTCCTAGGCTCATGGAGCTATTAGTTATGTCGGCTGTCTCACTTGAATTGTACTATAAGGATGAAAGGATAAATAAAGTCGTTATGTTATTAACTTCCCACTGAAGCCTTCTTTGTTCTTCGATATTCGATGTCAAACTTACCAAGAATGCATCCGGTAAATTGTGAAAAAATCCAATCACTGATTTGTACTGTTCCATGTTGAAATATTTACGTATAAATTTATCATTAAATTCCAATAAATTAATTTTTAATGCTATAAATTTTGGTCTGGATTTAAATGTCCAAATCTCGCACTGCTGGTTACGATAAAAAGTAATCAGTATTTTTTTAAATTTATTTTTCTCACTCCAGTTAAAAAGGTATTTCACAAGACTATGTGAGAATGGCATATTGAAAAGAAAAATAATGTCCATTTGTAGCCCATCCAGCGTTCTCTGAAGCACATCGAGCGTATGATTAAGATTTCTAGTTTTGAAAACCATTGCCAAACTCTGAGCACTACAAATTTCCCGCAGTGATCCAGTAGAAGGACCAGCCACAATTAGAGTCCGTTCAAAGGTCTGTATTAGTTGTTGTTGAGGCGACGGGGCAAACGAAGTTGACTTCGAGTCCCCAAAAAAAGTGACAATGTTCTTGTAATTCACTTCATTATCCATGACCGCAATGATTTGAAAATAACTTTCATATTCATCGTCATATTTCTCAATGGGTTTAAGTTGGGCAACAACCTGGGCCACAATGAAACAGCAGAAGAAAACTAAGCTTACAAACCTCATCGTGGCTCTTTTACAACTGTCGATTCGGTTCAACAAGTTTGCTTGGATGACAGGAAAAAAGACCTTTTGTTTGCACAGTTATTAGAGGACATTGCGACAACCTTGCTCCTATCTCAAACTGGCTTACGAGTTTACCAGGCGATTAATGTGAATAGCTTTCGGGTAGTGAAATATGTTATTAAAAATATTGCAACGTAAGTAAGCTCAATTCATCCTAAATAAGATCTTAATCGTTTTAAACTATCGATTTTTCACTTAAATTCCAAAACGCAATAGTCTATATCGGGATAATTTAAGCCCACAGTAAAGGTCATCTTTGGTAAAGGTCATTTTTCAAAGATTGAAGAATGCGAGAGTAGATGGTAAGCTACCAAAGTCAGTGAGATTGACTTGTCGCATCGCATCGTATTCGTGAGAAAAAAAATATACATACTCCCCCGTCAATAAAATTATTGCTTGTATAAATACTATAGACTATTAGTAAATTGTACCTATCACAGTCTTAAAAAGCTAATTAAAATGTATACCAAATATTGTTGGTGATGTGGACTCCTTTAAACGCAAGTATAGAAAATGAAGCATATAATCAATATACAAGTAATAAGATATACATGCGGCGATATATTCAAAGCTCAATTTAATGCATAAATATTAAACACACAATATTGAATGGCATTTGACTTTTGCACGTACTGCGTAAATATTTAATATAGAACATGTCAATGCTCGGATTTATGGTAATTCGAATTGCTAGGTTGCAAGGAATTTTCTTAAATTTTTAATGGGTATCTTTTTTTCCAATCAAAATGTTATTTTTAATTCAGACATACTTAATAAAAGTTACGAATATTTTAAGTTTGTACATATGTAATGAGTATTATTCAGTCGACCACACCTTGCATATTACCCGCACAACCAAATGTCCATCTCTCATTCTAGACATGATTTGGAAATATTAAGTTACACACAGCTATGTAGGAGTGGAAGGACAAACAAATCGCGCAATGCAAACGGTGTCATTAGACTGAAAAATGTTGTCAGAGTGTTTGTGGGAGTAAGCTCTTATTTGCCCCGCTACATTAAAGTCGCAAATGGGTAATGTTTCCCGAGCGACAATTTACAGGGCATGAACCAGCAACTGAAACTACATAAAAGCCTGCACCTCAGACCGCAAACTCTACAATTTACAACGTTCTTTGACTCACGTGTTGCAATCGGTTAAGTTTTACGAGACGAGCGACAGACCGACCTTAGAGCCATGGACATTATGTTGCTTGGTGCGTGCCAATGTGGTCACTGTGGTAATGCGCGAAGGAGTCGCTGCTTTAAACGCTGTTGACAGCAGTTTCCGCTCTTCCGAGCCATGATTGACGCATATTTTAGTGCGTGATATTAAGCGCCACTTTAACACAGCTAGCGTGTGAAAATTGTTTCACAAAAACATAGTGAAAGGGAAAGTCCCTTTTCGAGCAGATGCAACTGTTGACAATGTCAAGTCTGGCGTTTAGCATACCAAAGTTAGATGCAGCAATCGTGTACAACGGTCTCAAATGAACATTCAAGCACTTTACGAAACACGTAAGTCAAAGAACGTAACGTACGTAAGGTGTTCCCTCTCACAGTGGCTAACTCTCTCTCTCACGTTTACGCGCCCTCTCTCACTTTTACACTCTCGCTTGCTCTCGCTCCCTCTCTGTGTACTGTCGGAGCTATATAACATCAAGTCCAATGCCAGCTACAATCAGTTTGCCACTGACGACGCAACACAACGGAACAAAGTCGGCAGTAGCAGCAGCCTTTGTTGTTGGTGTGCATCGCTTTTCATCCTTGTCGCGCGTTTGCCGTCGCTTCGTGTGTCTCGTTTGCTCTTCGCGTAACGGTTATTCGCGCATTTTGTTGCCTGCTTATCAGCGCCGGGCTTATTGAAATGCCGTCGCTGCGCTTCGCATAGTTCGTAGCATAGTTCAGGGAGCTACATTAAAAACTCAACATATCACACACCATTATCATCATCAGCAGCAGCAGCTACAGCAACAACAATTACAACAAGTCGCAACATGTTTTGGATATTACGTCGCACAGGAGCCGCGAATTTTTTCACCTCTTTAAACAACAATTGCAGCTTTAGCAAGGCCAATGGCAACGGCGGAGCCGCCGGTGGAAATGGCAACCACAGCAACAGCACCCAGGGTAAGCTTCCAATGGCCTGCTGCCTGTCCAGGTGCCAATTATATTATTGTATTTCGGGCGCATGGCGGTAATTGATTAGGTTGTCTAATTAGTGAAACATGACTCAGCTAAAAACTGATGCTCAAATTAATGCGAAAACTTTCTCGGTTCCCAGTGTGAGGACACAGGGGAAACCTGAAACCAACAAGCATCTACAAAGCCATTCATCCATATTGGTGTTCTAAATAATATCTATTAATTCTTTTCCACTGGTAACATCATAATTGGCATGTTATTTCAATTAATACCTCAATTGAACCCAAGTAATCTTCTTACAAATAATATCTGTTGAGCTTTGGCTTGATTTCTTGGAAAATCCTGTTGAAAATTCGTAAAATCATATTCATATTCAAATTTTAAATTATCTGAGCATTTGAAATTGTGATGATTTGATCCCAAATGAGTATCAACTATGTTTGTACAAGATAGTTTTATCTGACTTTAATATATCATAAAAATTAAAGAAACGTTTAGCTTTGTATGATGCAAATATCCAAACTCCACGAAAACATGTGGAAAGACGAGAAATTTAATCACAAACTTTTACACTCGAATAACGAAATCTCTGGGCATATAATCCTACCTAACCGTGCCTCAACTTGTATGCCGCGAACAAAGTGAGTTAATTAAAATTCTCACAATGACTTGAGCATTACACAATATACAAACACACATACACATAGAGGAAACACACACATGGGCATATATTCTCATATAAGAACAAGTATTGTACTCAAGTACATACTTATACATATTGTTTGCACAAAATCCTCTGGCATATGGCGGACTGCCGATGGATCCTGGTGGAAAAATGTGAGAATGTTCAAGTAAAGCAAATACAAGTATTCCGGCTGCAGAGACCCATCGCTTAATAATAAGCCCAGCCATAAGAACACTCTGTGAGTGTGTGTGCGTGCGTGTTGTGTGTGTGCGAGCGCGTATCTTAAACGTGCCACGGATGTGACTGTCGAAAAAACACTTTAGGCGCTGTCCCAAGATACTTTTGTCTAAGCGCCATGTCTCACGCCAGCTCAGACGCCCGAGAACTCGTGATAAAGTGGGAAGCCAAAGAGCTCAGGATGACAACAATAGTTGTTTTTGTTACTGTTGATGGCGATTGCTATGCGTAGAAGAATTCGCATGGGAATTGCAATTCTTTAAAGTCGACTTAAACTACAATTTTAATTCGATTTTACTAATTTATTTGTTTATTGTTCAGTGAAGCAGAAGCACTCATGCAATGATTGATAAAGCACTTTGTTCTTTATCAATTATAATACACAACCAAAGATAAAATGCTTTAAGGGTGGAATATTTAAGAATGAAGAAATGATATAGGTTGTTATATACAACCCAGCCCTACAGTTGGGTTTTAAATGTCCCTAACTGTAAACATCATATAAACTTAATGAACCTTTAAATATTTGTATGTGTATAATATCAAAGAACTTGCACTTTTTCCAATTGACCAGCATAAAAAATTGCATGGGTTTCTTATTTAGAATTTAAAAAGAACCGGCTTTAAACGAAACATATTTTTATTTCAATCAGAATATATAAATTACTTTTTAGCCCACATCAAAAGTTAATAAAACCATTCACAAAAGTTACACTTGAGTGTGCTCGAATTGAATATACCCGCTACGCTCATGACCAAAACTATTACTTAAATGTACAACTTCTTTATGTTGCATACTTTGTAGGGAGCGGCTTGAAAACCAGTACCTTATTGAAATAATTGCTTCTTTAACTTCCATGTTAATTATCCTTATGCCATCAAAATTTTGAAAACCTGCCAGCATTAAATTGTCGAAATTCAATTATCACAAACATATATACCCTTCTACCCTATGTAAAGCAGGTAAAAAACCATAAAATCTGAAAAAACATGCAGCAAAATGAATAAAATCATTCGAGTTTATTTATAATAATCGCACTGCTAGCAAAAAGAATTTATTGATTTTCTTTTATACACCAGTTCGCAAGTGAATATATTTTTATATTTTGCAGCGAATTTCCCTTCCAGCCGCATGAGAAAGCACACAAGGATTAAATTAGTTATGCAAATGCAACATATGTCAGTAACATTAACCGATAATTACGACAGCCATTTGTCATTGATGATAATGCTGGTAATTGTAAAGCAACAAAGGCAATTAAATGCACATATACACACACACACACACACATGCATGTGTACCGGTATGTGTGTTTGCGAGTGTCCAATGCCCAATTAGTTGCGGAAACTCAAAAAGTTTCTGCTCTTTCTGACCTTTTGTTCTGTTGATTAGTTTAACCAACTTCAATTTACCATATTCGGACGTCATTAGGGAAGTCTGTGCGGAATATGAACTAACTGTAATAATACTATAGAGTACGGTTCGACGCATTTGCCGATTGCAAATTGTACAAAGGCAAATTATTGGGCGTTTATCTGGTGTATTAACGAAGCGGGCAGCCTTTTTAGCATGATTTATGTATGTTGGAAAAACCCCACAAGTTGTCAGCCCCCGGCGCATCATTTGTAATAATTTGTTTTGTAATCCGAAAAGTACAGAAAACTTTATCTGGCCCAGTCGGTTTTTGATCACGAGTTTGGCCAACTAAAAATATTGTTGCGCGGATGTTGCAACCTAAGGCGAAGCTTCGCTGCGATGTCATAAATTTCAATCTAAGCACAGGAAAAAAGGCTAGCGGCAGCAGACACGCCTAGCTGTAGGCACACCCATGCACACACGCACACACAAAAACGCACAAGCACACGGTCACACATAGCCACACAATATAACGTTAAATGCTTGGGCGAAAAACTTCTTGTTGCATACTTTTTGGCGCGCTGCACACAGAGCAGGAGAAAGACTGAGACACGCACACATTCTAGCGATAAAATTGAGTTTTATTTTCCTTTACGCCCTGGCGCGCATTTTCACAGCTCCACAAACAATTTCTGCATATTCGCGATTGTGTGTGTCCGTGTCTGTGTGGCTGTGTGGGAGTGTATCCGTCTGGTTGTTCGCATGCCACTATTTTAATATTCATGCTTGGCTTTATTTGCCTCGTTCTGCTTAGCCTAGCTGCAACAGTGAACAAATATTGAGCATAACCTTTGACATTTCACACAGCCAAGCACACACGTTGCACTCGCATCGAAGCGTGATTAACTGCATGTTCGACGACAGGTTATAGACGTTTAAGGACAGTCAATAGTTAAAGATATGTGTGTTGCAATTACGCGGAATCGATAAGTTATTGAAGCTGAAAAGGATCTGCAAAGGAATCAGAACTCAAGTTAATGGCATCAATAGTTGTGTTCGAATCACATGATATATCAAACATTAAGATTATTTAGAAGAACTCATTGAAGGAAGCAGGAATACTTTGATGTTCGATATATTCCTGTGTTAAGGCTCGCGAATTAATCTTTATATTTTCCAGCATCAGTATCTATTTTATTAGGTGAACAGACCACCTTAAAAAGGTATTTTCTAATGAGCCGTTAAAAGCCAAAGTTGGTCAAATTAATTGCGGTCGACTGGCAAAGCAGAATGCCATAAATTTGGGTCGTAAATAACGCCTTTGTAGTATTTTATAGGCCGCTACTATTTATTATAATCCTTAGCAAGCGCACTTTTACATTCTCACACACACATACACATCCTGACAATGGGCACAATAAATCTCATTTTATCACTTCACGGCTCGAGGACAAGCTGCAAAACTTTTGTCCAGGCCGGAGACAAGACAAAACCTGAGCGAGATGTATGAAAAACAATGGCAGACAGGGGTAGGGGGTGGCAAAGAGACATAGCAAGACAAAGACAGACATAATTTGTCAGCTGCAGTGGAAAACATTTTCGTAATTTCGATGCTGTAAAAAAGTTTTCCCCAGGCGAGGCAAAGGAGGGCGACAGCGAAGGCCTAGCAAGTTTTGGACCATGTACAACAATTATGAACTAAAATGCTTTGTCAAATTGATGATACTAATGAAATTTCTCTATCTTTCTACCCACACCCTGCACACACAGACAAATACGTAAAGCGGCCACCACGCAAGGCGTACGGCAGGCTCAGTGCGGAGGCCGATGATGCCGTGTCACTGGGCCATAAAATCGATGATCCATTCGATGAGCTAGACGATTTTGAAATGCTGGCACCTGCTGCCAGCGGCAGCGGCAACAGCAACGGCCACAACCACAGCAGCAGCAATGCCAGCCACAACCACAACAACAGCAACAGCAACAACATCAACACGAGCAACAACAATGGCAATGGCAACGTCAATGCCAATGACGAGGCCAATGGCAATGGAAAGAACCTGGAGTTGCTGGAGTGTACGAACGCCGATTGCCAAGGCAACTTTGTGGTAGAGAATGCTCTATGCGAGCTCGGGCTGTGCCAGGTACAGGCCAAAGGGAAATCATCAAAGGAGCTGTCAGCGAGTGCCATGTCCACATCCAAGCAGATTAACGAGAGCACGATAAGTCGCCTGCACGCACTGGCCATGGCCGACGACGACGATGATTACGGTGAGTATGACAAGCAGAAAGATCTGTTCCTTTCTCTCTCTGACTCATTGGGTAACTTTGCAGATGAATCACTAACCTGCAATGTATGTGACCGGTCCTTTCATTGCCATCGGCAACTGGCATCGCATCAGCAAAAGAAACGACACTTTGGGTAATGAAATGAGCCTTATTTGCAATCCGCATAGATATCTACATATGTTACTCACCCCTTGTGCACCCCTTAGCTGCAGTGGCTGCGATAGTTTGTTTCCCTCACTCATGCTGCTGGAGCATCACAAGGAGGAGTTCGAGCACTGGAGTGACGAGGAGATCGGCAGACGCGTCTGCTGTCGTCGCAATCGCTGTGACGACGATTACTTCACGGACACGGACTCCTACATAAGCGATGCCGAGAGTGAGGACCTCGAACGTTTGTTGTAGACGACCAGGCTGGAGAAGGGAAAGCGTGTCATGTGATGATGGTGCGTATATGGGAAAAATGGAACATTTTTCTTTTGCAACACACAAAAATTCGCATTAATTAAAAACTGACTTTCAATTACCAGAGAGAAAGTGAAAGAAAATTCGAATAATTTTGTCTTTTGTTGCTGCCATTGCCATTACTGTTCTGATTGTTTATTGCAGCAGCCAAAGGCAAAGCTTTTGTGGAGCTGTGGCATATTTGCGGCAACGTGCGGCGTCAATTGTATTGGACAAAACGGCTGGAAAACGTCGCACCGGAAATTGCCGAGAGAAGCGACAAAGTGAATGTGGCCATAATGAAAATGAATGAAACCAAATGACAAGCGAAGCAAAAGGTCCTCACAACAATGGCATAACGGTTGTGTGGGTAGATGAAAAACAGAGCATTAGCCGGAGCCGGAGCCAACTGTTTATGATGGCAAAATATTGTATTTTTAGGAGTTTAACTACAGACAGACCCCTAGCCAGGTCTTAAAACAAATACCATATGTTTATAGCTAAATTATTTGTGTATATTTGTGAAAAGAGCTATCCCCTGAATTCATATCATACAATGCATATGTGTCAACAACTATAACAAACTACAACAGCAACAGAAACAACAAAGACAACAACCAACAGAAGTGAAACTATTTACGCAATGGAAAAACATGTATTTTTCAATACTCAAATAAATACATATGGATGTGTACATGACTGTGTGTGTGTGTGTGTTTCTCTCTCGCATATATTTTTATTCCATCATTATACTGTGTAATCAAAAACAAATTACGAATTCAAGGAGAGCAGGAGACAGGCAGAATGGAAGAAAGTGAGAGTGACAACACACTTCAATGCGAATTTCGACTATGAAATGCGCGCCTCTATTTACAGAAGCAGCCGAAAGACAGAGCAGGAGGACAGTTCCCCACGGACATTTGTTAAATTATTCACTGAGGCAGGGTAGAGAGGAGCATAGAGTGGGAGGCGCACTGCAAAGCCAAATGTCCCCATCATTAAAACTTGATTGACTTTACAGAAAGTTGGCGGGGCCAAAGAAAATCAACGTCGCAGAGGCAAAACTTTTGGATCCATCCTGCAGGCTATTTTTCTATGTGAGCAAACGCAAATTTGCGACCGTCTTTCGAATTCTATTTGCCTAGCCGAAAATCACAACTTGAAGGAGCTGAAATGCGCAAGGTAAGGTTGATGTTTAAGGTACGCCCAAAAAGATGGTGAGTCTTTGCACAGTCATAAATTGTTGCCATTCGACTGGAAGTATATCACATTTTTCTTCCTTAAGCAGTTGGCAAAGTTGCTCGTAATTTGACAAGGGTTTAATTAGGAAAACGGGACTTCCGTTAGAAAATTAAAAATATAACCTGATGAACTCTATCGACAGTAAAATACCCTTTGCCTAGTTTTCAAAAACCATTACGAATACACAAAGATTGCCCAAAGACAAAATATTTTACCACTAATTGCTTTCTTACGGAGCAGGCACGCTAGCAAAAACTACAGCATACCAGCAGGGGTAAGCAGAGTGCCTTTCAGATCTTTTGTGGCTTACATAACTTATGTTTTTACTATCGGACCGTATTGAAATTTTGAGTTAGATAATATAGCCAGTCAACTATATATTAATGTCAGAAAGCTGTAACTTGTACACATTGACTACAAATCGGGGTTTAAAATTTCCCCATTCATTTATTGAGGCGGTGGGCATTGCACTCAACGTTTGAAATTGACTTGATATACGGATGATACATAGAAAACTGCATGCCAAATTTGGTGTATCTAGCTCTTATAATAACTGAGTTAAGTGTGCCCACAAACAGACCTTCTAAGCAAGAATAACTATATATATTTTGTGGGATCCGCCACTCCTCCTTTTTCCCGTTACATACATTTGCACAATGTTGGTATTCCTTTTTTTACCGTTTTCAAGGGTCGAAGGGTATAATTAAAATTGTATTATTTATGCTAGGGACCGAACAGTGCAGAACTGTCCCCAAAATATGTTTAATGTAATCATAAAGTAAAGCGCAGGAAACAGGAAAATATTCAAAAAACGTACAAAATGCGGAAAAAACCAAGAAGAAAAATTCCCAGCCTAATTGTGTCATTCCGTATCCAACCGGAAGCGGCAGAAGTCAATGGCTGTGCCTCCATCCTCTTCCCATTTACAGTGTAAACAAATTTCTTGTATACGATTTGTTATATAAGTAAACATCCGTTTTTATCGTCAAGGCCGCATTGCAAACTGTTGCCAGGAACAGGATCAGGGACAGGGACAGGAACAGTTTTAGTGATGTTGTTTTTGTTATTGTCCCGTAACCAAAGGACTGACATTCATTCATTTCACGTAATTCATTTCCTGATTGCACAAAAGGCAGCGACGACATGTTTTTGATTGATGCGTGTAGAGCACCGACACAGTCCCGCTTGGCATGCAAAACGGGTAACGCATGAGCGGACATTGTCCATCGCTAGCCCCACTACCTTTCCAGCAATGTCCTGCTGCGGACAGCTCATTTGACAATTTGATAGATGCAGGCGCATAAAAGCTACTGCTGCTGCTCCGATATACACCGATACACCCGGTAACAAACACAAAAACGTTGAGTGACAAACTGCTGGATGGTCAGTCAAGAGGGAGGAGGCGGAGATGTCGCCCGGCCACATTAAATTTTGATATGATTTTATTATGGTACTCGTAAAGGCAAACATTTGATGTGGCACATCATACGCCCCGTTGGCCAGACTCCCATTTGCATAAGAGCTCAACGGACGGAACGGAACGGAACGAAACGAAACGGAAAGAGCAGCCAATAGACAACGACGATGAGAGGACACTGTGAATTGTTTATGTGACTGCGCATTAAAAGCAGCTCTCGGGAAGCAATTCAAATGCAAATTTACATAAACCATTAAATTGTCCATTGTGTTGTCGCTTGTGTGTGCTGTCTCGTGTGTTGGCCAACATATGCTGCGGTAACTGTGCAACTTTTGCTACGTGAAAAATTGTTTTATATGGTCAAAAAGAAAAAAAATGAGATCAAGTTGAGGTCTGGCAATTTCCTTGGCAAATTCGCATTATATATTGCCTATGTAAAGTGCACAAGAGTTGCATTATAAAAAGGTAGCTAAGTGAAGATAATGGAAAAAACAGGTAATTCGAAATGCCATTAACGCACGCCTCTCTCTCACCCTCTGCCTCCCACTTTACCATTCTACGGGCCTGCTGCACGTTGCATGCCAATCAGGCCAATTTGTCAGCACGATGCGAGCAAAATTGAGTTTCCTGATTTACCGACACTCAGCACACACACACACACACACACACACACACACACAACGAGCTCTAAGCTCCCAGTTTCGTGCTCGCTCAACCCCATTAACTAATTAGGGGACCAAGGCTGCAACTATCATCATCATCATTGCGGCCACAGATAAAAAAGACTAGCTCGGCCGTCGCTAAAAAGTTACAAAGCTGCAAGAAAAAATTATACAATTCAGGACTTCTCGCAACCGAAAACAATGAAAATGCGAAATAACTTGGGAAACTTTTCTTAATGCGACAAAAAGTGCATCGTCGACAAACAATAATGTTTGTCTGTGTTTCTTCACTACTACATCACAAAATTATCTTAGCAACAAAATTTTGTTTTTACTTATTTAGAAATTTAGAAGAAAATACAATACTTGATCATTAATACTAAATGCTTAACCAATAAGTTACTATACTTATAATTCCCAACAGCAAATTATGTACAAATTTTTCTTTTTATATACGAGGGTCGTTTGATAAGTCCGTGACTTTTTGTATTTGCCGCGCACCTGCTCTAAATACAACACTGCTCCTGTCAGCAGTTATCGATTAACAACTGACTGTAAAATTTTGAGAAAGCTGCGTTTTTTGGTTTGCGTTTTATAGGCATTGAAAGCAGACGATCTCGTGAATTTTAACGAAAATGGAAAAAAGTGAATTTCGTGTCAGCATGGCAAAATTTCATAAATTGGGCTACGAACTGCTACCCCATCCAGCATATTCTCCAGATTTAGCCCCCTGTGACTATTTTTTGTTTCCAAACATGAAGAAATGGCTCGGCGGTAAGAGATTCGGGTCAAATGAAGAGGTCATCACAGAAACAAACGACTATTTTGAGGGCCTTGAGAAAACCTATTATTTGGAAGGAATAAAAAAATTGGAAAAACGCTGGACTAAATGTATAGAGCTAAAAGGAGATTATGTTGAGAAATAAAACGCTTCTTTGACGAAAAAAATATATTTTATTCAAAAAGTCACGGACTTATCAAACGACCCTCGTAACAAACACTCAAATAAACTATTAAATTGTTAGTATAAAATACTCCTTAGTTTTCATATAACTTATTCAAACTAGACTTATTTTATATATGTGAAATTGCGCAATGTCTAAACCAATTTGACAGCTATTCTTTCTAATCTTCATTTAATGCGTTTCTCCCGTTATTTAATAGTAATTATCACGCTTTTCAATGAAAGCTTTCATTCAGTTCAGTTTTAAATTCCGCCAAGAGACAAATGAGTTAATTAAAAAACTGCTGACTGTGACATTATGTCAAGGCCAGCCGCAGGATGTTATCTATGCTAATGAGTATGGTATAGTATATAATTATAAATAGCAGTGGAATGCAAATTGTGCGAGCAAAGTCGTTCATGCAAATTGCGCACACTGAATGGAACTTAATTTAAGTTCTTGTTTCACATTCGGTTTTGCCAATTTTGTGAATTTGGGAGTCTGTCTATGGTCTCGGCTTATTGACACTGTCAATGGGATTGATAAGCCTAGTTGTCAAACTTTACTGACAGGCAGTGCTTAGTGTTTTCCAAATATTCACATTGTTGTGCACGGGTTTTTGCAAATACTTATTAATTAAAACTGTATGAACTGTGAGCAGAGAAAATGAAGGTGTTATATAGCAACTATACCTTTCATATCTTCATATTTTTATTATAATGATCAACTGTTATCTATAAATATATATATTTAATAATTTAAATTATTTATTCTAGGGTATAAACGAGTCTTCTATGTCTATCAATCTTTTGTTTTTATACCCCTCCCTTCAATCTCTCCCTCTCTCTCTCTCTCTCTCTCTTGCTCACACGGGGTTGTCAAACGCAAACGTGCAGCAAAGTTTCGTTCCTTAAATGCCGGGTCGGAGCTTATGGTTGGCGAGTTAACCCAAGCTATTACAGCCAAAGTTAGTCAATGCTCATTGATGAGCACACATACACACACACGCAATGCTGTTCCGGTCTCATTCACTCACACACACATACACACTTACGTGTTGTGCGTGCTTTGGCGTAGTTCTCAGATAATTGAAAACAAGGTACCAAAGCAACTGCACAAGGTCGTTTGAAGCTCAACAACCGATGGGGTGCAGAGAGCTCGATAAATTTAGGTCTACCTCAATGAATACCCCCCCCTCCGTTATCCGACTTCCCTGTCTCCTATTTTAAGATGCTGCGCCATTAGCCTGACAATTTCTCGATATATGTATGTGTGGAGTGTACACCTGGCTTACCATTAATGCTCAATCGCAATTATCCCATTAATTACACTTAATATTCTACTTGTTGGGCTAATTAATTTAAAAGCTGTTTATGCAGCTGACCGAAGCGAAAGGAAGTGAACATACATATGTAAATGAATGAGCATGTGGTCATGTATGGACATTGTACAAACACGTAGAGTTCTCGACGTGACGAGGAGAAAAAAATGCGCATTTTTCCGCTCTCTCGTCGCTTTAATATTTCATCATGTAATTTCCGGAAACCAGGTAAACATTTTAATTGGCATGCACTCATTAAAATTCCAACAACAGCAAGTAAAACAATCATAGTTTCGTCGCTTTCATAAGCCTTTTTCACTTTGATTAATGTGCAACATTAATGGATTCTCTTGCTTCGCAATTTTTATACTATAAAACATTTCTCTCTTCCCACATATCCTTGCAGTGGAATTAATTAAGACAGTTATTGAAGTACCTACCTTAATTAGGGTTGGCTTAACCTGAAACTTTTTAATTGCATACTCGTATGAAGCTTTTAGTTAAACGCCTCTTCAAGCCTCCTCCACGGCTTGTTCCAATGTAAATTGTGTGTAAAAATAAGAGCTCTTATATTATTTATTACGCCAAGTTATTTTTAAGCTTGTATAGATAGTCTTCAAAAGTTGCAGAGGCTACAGTCGCTTATCAATTAAATACTCTTTGCACTAGTTTGGAAACAAGTTATAATTCCCGGCAGCAAAATCTTTTCTGCAATAAATTGCATTTTAGAAACTTCTGAACAATCGATAAACTTATAGGGTATCTTCCTATCTGACATACCCTACGCTAGCATTTCTAATGAACAGACATCTTCTGCGTGCTATTGGCACATTGTTCAGCAACCGCACCACATACTTTGTCATTTCGTTTGGTATTTACCGCACGACAGCGAAATTATTGACATATATTATCAATTTGATCCATGGCAACCAGAAAGAAGCAAAGGAAAGGCAACAATTTCGGTTACCCAGAGAGTAGCATCTGCAACATGTGATATAATACGAGAGAATATGCGATGAGCAGACGTTTGACGCTGACTGATGCTGATGAATGAGAAAAGTCGAAGACTGCCAATTACACAAGAGAAGACATTGCAATTGATTTTTATTGAAATAAAAGTTTATATCCTTAAATTGAGCTGACATTTTGTGATATAATATCATCTCGATGATATAATGATTTCATTTTTATAAAGTATTTTTAGATTTTAATTATATCAGCATTTAATTGGCAATTTGTATACAATAAATAATTTATTTTATGCACAATTTGCTGTTGGGAATTATAATTACAAAGATGAAGCAGAATATCAACTTCAGCCTGAGTTATTTGCTTTGTCTACTTTTAGACCCATTCACCATTTCCACAGCGGACTACGGTCACACTCATCGCTTAAATGTGCTCGCCTAAAAGTATGCTACAAGCTCTGTGCAACTCTCAAAGAAATCTAGATTAGATGGCAAAAAAAGCTGAGTAGACAACACTGCATCTTCCATTTGCATAATGGTACACCCATTACTCCACTGCCTCAATTTTCCATTATAATAAAAGTGTAACTAATTTTCCTATGAAGATGCTCTAATGAATTGCATATTCAGCAAGTTCTGGAGGCGTCTTAATCAACCTGAAATGAAGCGAAGGAAATTCAAATGAAAACACATTTCAGCACTCTCCCCAAATAATTCCATGCTGCCTTATGCT
This sequence comes from Zaprionus indianus, assembly GCA_018904595.1. Classification (NCBI taxonomy): domain Eukaryota; kingdom Metazoa; phylum Arthropoda; class Insecta; order Diptera; family Drosophilidae; genus Zaprionus; species Zaprionus indianus. The sequence continues at coordinate 5,418,696 of JAEIHA010000320.1, forward strand.
GTTTCCTTTCTTGAGTGTATTACTTAGTATATCTTTACACTGGAAGTAGAATTGAATTAATTATACCCTAACTATGATATGCATGCAGGGAAGATGTGACTGCAAATTGCTTGACCTTTTTATTTTGTAGATCACAAATAAAGCAGTCAAAAAGAAGGCAAAGTTTCAAGTGTGTCCCGAAGCAAAGGCATTGTCCGAGCCCTTGATTTACACTCCTGTCTCAACTGTTTCATTTCTCTACACACTCGAGCCAGGGTATGCACAAAAGGCAAAAGCAAATTTCAATTTACTCGAGACTCGCTGAAGCTGCTGTGGCTTTTACATTACATTTAACTTTTCTCGCCTTATATTTTATTCAAATGTTTTTTTCCCACAGATAAGTTGCCGCTGCTTGAGTGTCTGACGTTTTCACTTTGCTGCCGTAAAAGTGCCAAAGAAAAGGCAAGCTAGGGACAGAGAGAGAAAATCAGAAGAGAGGGAAAGAGGAGAGAGGAAGGCGAATGTACCATTGCCTTACACCCCATCGACCGCGCCATTGCGCGAGTGTGAGGACTTGACACGCCGTTGCTTCTTCTTCTTCTTCTTCTTCTTCTTCTTCTTCTGGCTGCTGCCTACGCCTTCAATTTGAATTTTCATGCCTCACTATCTGTAGGTCAACGACGCAACGTGACGCCGCTCGTGAAATTCTCAATGACCATTAGGGAGCTCTTCTAGACCCAATTTGAGAAAATGTTTCTCAGTCGGGCAGGTGCTAAGCCTAAGCTCCTGGTCAGCCTGAGCCTAATGAGCAACGGGCAGCAAAGAGCAACTTTTAAATGAATTTAAAACAAGACCCACAGACATGTAGTGTAGTGTACAAGAGCTTTGGTCAGTGTTAAACTCTGTGGCTTTTAATTCAGTTATTAGGGCACAAGGCAAACAAAATTTCATTACGCATACGCCTCGTTGCATGACCAGTCGAAAGAACAAGGCTCTGTCTCTCCCTCTCTCACTCACTTACTTACTTACCCTCGCTGACACCCAAGCAAAGTTTGCCCTAAACGTCATTAGTTTTAATAACATTTGCACAAAACACCCCACACACACACACATAAATATACACTGAGTATTACTGTGTTTTTGTCAGGCCATAAATTAATCTTACCAAATCATTTGCCGCCTTCTACTGCTGCTTTTCCCTGCTCTTCAGCAAGAACTGCAAACACTGCAGCAATTAAATTGAATTTTAACGAATTAAATATTAAGATTCTTAAGTGATTTAATTTGGTTTTTTGCCAAACAATTTTCCCAATAAATGAGAAAGCGCTAAATGTAGCAAGAGCAAAAACAAAACGAGGAAAACAAATCATTTAAATACAATGCAAAAAAATGGTTGCGCATAAATTATGTGTGCAAATAAACCGAAGAGGAGGCCGGAAATGTGTTAATTTAGCTTAGCACTGCTTTTGTGCAATTTGTTGTTCAACTTTCTAACTAAAATACCCTAGGCTGGTGACAACTTTAGCAACGGGTCGATACAATTTTGTTAATTATATGCAAAGATTTTTAGTTATTTTTGTTTAATTTATGATTTCTTTTTTCTTCAAATAGTATCTGCTCTTCGAGTATGCCCACATAGCGGCTCTCCCTTCGTCTGGGCCACGGCCATTTTGTCTTTTGGCCATTTGCCATTGGTTTGGTTTGCTAATTCCCGTTTTCATTTCTGTCTTCTTGCCCTGTTTGCGCTTCAATTAACAACAACTTGTTACATGCGCATACTGAGCTAAGCTTTAAAATGCACAAACACACACACACACACACATGCAAACAGTTATATATATGTATATATAAATAAATAACGCAGCGCTAAATGAAAAGCAACAATCTGCGATGTCGCCGTCGAGTTGCTTCCACGCCAGAACTGCGTGTGGTTTCCATTTTTGGGGATTTAGTTAGATACCCTAACTCGCAGAGAGCCTAACTCGAAAGTGCCTAAATATGAGAATGATGGTTATAATATTTTGGATATAATAAATTTAATGTACGTGTAACTTTCCAATATAGATTGTTGTAAACGTTGAATAAATTTCTTGGATGTATCTCTAATAATCTCAAAATTAAAAAAAAATCAAAGACAAATAAAAAAATCTTTGTTTACTATTATATACTTTCCCAAGTTACGATCTTAACTGAACAAAACAAATACAATATAAAGCTTCAACTCGCTACATCGACTGAGTTTACTAGTTGAACTCATTCTTAATGCCCTATAAACTCTTAAAGAGTATGCATGCTTCGTTAAGAATTTTTCCTTTGCAAAAAACAATAAACCCCGAAAAAAATTTGTAAATGGGCCATTTGCTGGCAAGTGTTAATTTCCTTTGAATTTATTTTCGTTTTACACACTGTACACCCCATTTGTGTGGGAAAATGTAAAGGTAAAGTAAACCACAAGTTAAAAATACAAATTAAAAAGTATTTTTATTTCTTTTATTTATGATATTTTTTTTACAAGAATCGCTTAATTAAGTGTATTTATTTATTTATTTTAAATATTCATAATATTTATTTTACAAGAATTTTCGATAATTTATTTCTTTCAAAAATATTTCGCAGACATTTGATACAGTTAACAGATCTTTGCATATATGGTACTTGTAAACAATATTAAACTGTAAGATTTCACAAAATATTTACTTAATCTTTGATTATCTAAATAAACTATGACTAAACTTAAATTATTGGATAATAATTATAATGCGCTACTAGAAATGAATTGCGATTTTCGATAAGCAAGAAAATCGGTTGTAATAAAGTGTTTAACCGATGGCAAACGACAATTACGTATTATTATGGCTATTGCATTCCCGACTGGCCACGCCCCTTCTATACCACAATTTGTTAGCTTACCCCCTCGCTGTCAAATTTGCGAGTTGAATACACAATACAAATACCGATTCATATTCGTATTGGCACCCGTATCGTAAATTCATATGAATGCGGAATATTGCAGTGGTTGATAGGGTAGGGGAGAGAGGGGTAGGGAGGGATATAGACAGGGGGTTAGGGGGGAGAGTGGGGAGAGTAAGCTGCATCGATGAGTCGACCATAAACGAAAATCGCAGCGATTAGCTTAAATTGCACAATATCGACAAGTGACCCTCGAGCTAGAAGCACAGCCAGAGTCACACACACATACACAGGCACACACACACACAAACACACTCACACATACAGGCACACACATATACGCACGCACAGCGGGAGATGCTAGATGCGAATTGCACAGACAATAAACCAATAAACGAAAGCCATCGACAACGCCATAAAGGTCAACCGAGAAGGATGATGGCAAAGAGAGACAGAGGGAGAAATAGCAGTAGCAGAAGGAAGAAAGATAGCGTACATAAGCTAAGCTGACCAAGAGGACACAAATGCGCAAATTAAGTAGCTTAGGGATTCACATAAGTGCTCCAAAGATGATGATGCTGCTGCTGCTGCTGCTGTTGCGACAGATGCTGCTGAGGATGCTGCTGAGGATGCTGCTGCTGCTGGTCTGTCGCATAATGCTGTGCATACCCTGCACCATTCTGTGCCTGCGAGGGATAACTGATGTGCTCATAGTGCTCATACGGCGAGGGCAGACACTCCACCGGCTGCGAGCTGGCACTGGAGCAGGCCGAGGACAGCGAGGCAGATGAGTTCAGCGGCGGCGGAGACTGACCGGGCATATGCTGTGCATGAGGATGCGACTGTGGATGTGAATGGGGATGGGGATGCATGGGCAGCATTTGATCCATAAGATACTGGTCGATTTCCTTGGGATCAATGTCGGCGGCCGCCTTGCCCGGCGTGCCCAAGTAATTTAGCGCTCCATTGGTGTGTGACGCAGCAGCAGCAGCCACAGCCGCAGCACCAACACCAGCAGCAGCAGCCGAGTGCTCTGTGTAGCTGTTGCCCGCAGCGGCTCCATTGTAGCCATTGTAGCTGGTCGTGACCGTTGTGTTACTATCACCAGCAGCAGCAGTAGCAGCAGCAGCATTCGCATAGCCAAAGCCGCTAATGTTCTCTAGGAAATCCATCTCCGCCTGCACGCCGCCTGCCTGTCCGCTGCCTTGTCCATTGTTGTAGTTGAGTTCACCCAAAGCAATGTATTCCCGCCCAGAGTCGAGCAGCACGCAACCATAGTCGTTGGCAGCAACACTACTCGGCGGCTCGCTCAGCTGACGCAGCAGCAGACTCGACTGGTGCAGTGAGGCCAAGGGAACAGATTGCAGCTTGGAGGAGGTCGAGCCACTAAACGGTGTTGCTGGTGGCGTAAGCGATGACAACGAACTGGCCGTGGAGCACGGCGAATCGAGCAGCCCATTGCGTCCGTCCGACTCGGAGCTACCCATGCAGTTGCTGCCAATGCCCTGCTCCAGCAGGCTGGCGGCGCAGGCGCTGTTCAGTGACTTCATGAACGCCTCGTTGCTGAAGACATCGGGACTGGAGCTGCTGTTGGAGCACAGATTGGTGCTGGAGCCGCTGCAGGCTCTGCTCGTGCTGGGGCTCGTGCTCGATTGGCCTCTGCGTGTGCCGCCGCCGCCGCCGCTGCGACGCTGCGCTGCCCCGGTTGTTATTGTTGCTGGTGCTGCTGCTGCTGATGTTGCTGCTGCCTCAGCTGCTGCTGCTGTGGCTGCCCCTGCCTCCGGTTGTTGCTGCTGCAGTATGCGCGCCTTCTTGCGACGTGGCTGATATTTGTAGTCGGGATGCTCCTGCTTGTGCGTCATACGCAGCTTCTCGGCGAACTCCATGAACGGCTTCTTATCGCTATCCTTCAGATTTCTGCGAAGCAAATCGAAACAAAACGCAAAAAAATTCTTTAATTTATTGTTCACTTCCAAGTCGCATAAATAAGTTCTACAAATTGGTCGACGAGTGACAAGTGCCGCCAAGTGCCGCCTTCTAATTAACTCATGCGGATGCCCCAATGTTTCTCCGCACCAGCATCATCATTTTCAGCGCCTTATCAACGCGTTCTCGAGATGGAGATTCTTGCTGCGAGTGCCTTATCGCGTGCGCTGAACTGTAAATTTTTAATTTCAGAACTGACAATATTTTATTACAAACAATACGAAGATGACACCACAGTGACAACTTGTCGGAGAGCATCTCTGTATTTCCGATGCGATGCGGAAGGGGAATGACTGAGTTGAAAAATTCGTTTTATTTTTTTTTTTTTTTTTGCTATTCTTTAAAAAACTCAACAATAATTTTGTAATCTCTCTTTGTAGTTGCTTTAATTATTCTTTTCGGTTTTGCACATATTTAAAATGTTTTAAATTTGAAAAACAGATAAAAATACAAGTAACAGAATATTTCCTTCGGCCTACAATTAATTATACAATTTTAAGGGCAAGAGCGAACCGGAACAGTTTGGAAATTGTTGAGTGACGATAATTTTCCGAAAAAGAGAGTATGCAGTTTGAATTTTTCTAATACGAATACTTAAAATACAAATTCAACCAATCTTCAGAGCATACTTACTTCCAAAGCTTGCCTAGCGACTTGCTGAGCTCCGAGTTCTGTAGATGTGGATATTGTTTTGACATGACCCGACGGGCTGCTTGGGCCCAGACCATAAACGCGTTCATGGGCCGCTTTATGTGCTCCTTCTTCCGATCGGAGGGTGCTCTGTGAAACGAAAAACACAAACAAAGAGCCGATGAGTGTCATGCGTATGCAGTTGAACGAGATAAACAAAAGAGAAAGAGAAAGAAGGAGAGTGAACTCAACTCAACGGAATCCTGCTCATCCTTCCGTTGACCACTTTTCGCTTGACATTAATTACAAAAAACAAAAAAGAAAGGCGTCGGAACACTTTGCCAGCCGCCGGCAATGCGAAATTCGCGAATTATGTCAAACTGAAAATTGCAATTAAAACTTTTATTTGTCAGGGAGGGCCCAGAGCAGCAGCACGGCTTTTGCCGTAGGCTAAAAAACTTCAAGATTGCACGCAAAACTTTATATTGCCTTAGCGGGAAAATAATAAACGAACGAAAACAACAAAAACAACAAGGAGAGCAGCATAAAGGCGAAGGAGTTAATTGCAATATCCGCAGGAGGATTCGCTGAAGTGTTGAGATGAATTTATAAGACAAGTTCGAATACTTTCCTAGAAATAGATTTCCAATCAAGGTGTTGGTGTCTATCATGATGTCTAAATGATTAAATAGGAAAAATTGTACAGATGCAAGTGACATCGATAAAATAATTTGAAATTAATTTGCATTCGTGGTTTTGTTATTTTATACAAGAAATATTCATTTCCGTTCAATTTAATTAAGACAACGAAACAGATACACGATTCGTGGAAATACTCATACACAAAACATATTTGTTCAGAGAGAGAATTGACTTCTAAATCTCTATTAAACCAATTAATAAATTCTTCGAAATTTGCTAGAATAATCTTCTTAAAAGTATTGAAATACATTTCACTTAGAATTCCCCAAAGAAATTGCAAATTCGTGTGCCAAGCTTGACCTGAATTTGACGTCAATTTAAGCCCTACACAACTGCATGTCCTTGCATGTTCTTTTACAGTAAAAACTATCAAATGACAGTTTCACCCTCTCTCTCTCTCTCCCTCTCTCTTTCTCTCTGTCTCTCTCTGTATCTTTCTCTGTTCTGTGCTGTAGATATCTGAGCAAAATTCAAATAAACCACACGAGGCGTATGATAACTTCATGGCCACACGAGTGCATGGAGACCACAAGACTTAACTCACTTTTGCCAAAGCAAACACAGATTGCCTTACACACACAACCGCATCGTTATATTAGTCTATTGTTATACCCTGGAGCAGCGCTTTACAGTTATACATTGAACTATTGTTTTCCAATTTAAATTAAACTGTGATTTGTACCCCCTCAGTAGCTCTTTAATCTAACCACAACTTCTACAACTAATCAACTATAAATTTGGTATATATTCAACAATATTAGAGCTCCTTGGGGCACAGGGTAATTGCGAGTCGAACACACACTGTGCTGTCATTATCCTCATTGTGATTTAGCATGTTGTGCAAAAAACACTCAAGACACAAATTCAATCAAAGAGATAGGCGTGGCACTGTGGGCATGAGTCGAGGGCGGGCATTAGATAAAGGTCGAGGTTCCATTCGGATTACTTTTATATACTCGTCTCTTGTATATTGAATTATTCATCCTAAATAAACATGAACTGCCAACAGATTTGCCAGCCAAGGCAATGAATTTCGATTCAGGTTAAAGTAGATTGGTGTCAGTTACCATGTGCCTGTGTATGCATGTGTGTGTGCCTGTGACTGTGCCTGTTTATGTGTGTGTAAGTGAATGTGTCTTTGCAGGTGCCAATTTGTAGGCAATAACGTTACAGAATCTGTTTCTGGCTCGGGGAAATTGGCTTTAATCAAGGCAATTCAATAGGCAAATGCCAAAGTGAACATAAGCTGCCAGTAAAAGAAGAAGCATCTCACATTAGGCAGTGCCATATAAACAGAAAGTTATCCACTTTTTCTATGGACATCAAATTTTACAACTAGAAACATTATAATGTTATATATAATAATAATATAATCATAATGATCAAATGTAATGTTGCTTAGAGAGAAATAAATCAGTTTCACTGATTTTCAATATACTTAGATACCATAGATATGTATATCTATTATATATTATTATTATAGATACCATATATCTATGCAACTTTTTACAATCTTTCTCGGAAATTATCACATGATATTTTACGCTGTGTCTTACTTTGTTTGGGTCTTTCGTTAACTTTAAGATTTTACTTAAAGGAATACCAACCCGAATTGATTGAATAGGAAGATATAAGGTATGTATAAGAATAATAAAAAATAAAATAAAACAAATACAAATAAAACTTTGACAGTTTCGTTACTTGCTCTTGTTATTTCTTTAGTCATAACAAAACTAAAAATACTTCAACTTCCTGAACAAGAATATATATATTTTGTATTACGTTTTAATTGACCAACATTAATCGACTTACTAATTAAAATTGAACAGAACCCTTTTCCGTTCTTTTTTAAATCCAACCACTATATCCTACAGATTTTATAGGAGTATTTTTTTTTTCCTTTTTATTAAGCGTTGAAACCATACATTCTAAATAGCATCTTAACAACACATATCAAAATTCAAATCTTAAAGAACCAAACCTCTCACGAGGATTACTAGCAGGTGGTGGGAGGGCTGGACAATTAACGAATCGTTTATAGGAGTAGTATAATAAGTTAAAAATAAATAAATTCATATAAAATTATATTAATATTATTGCTCTTAACAAATACATTAAATATGTTAAAATATTCACTACTAATCTAATATATTTAACTAGTATAGGAACAATCGGAGGCAGATAAAAGTAAAACCTGCAAGGGTATCCTATCTTTCTGTCTTTTTCTTTCTCCTGCACCCTCGCAAGCACCATACTTACCATACACACACATACATACGCGCTGGCTGCGCCTAATTACAACTGGAGCTCGAGTTGAAGCTTATTAAGCGATTAAAAACGCGACCGGAGGCCAAATGGCGGACAAGAAGATGCAAGTTGCAAGCTGCAAGCTGCAGGCTACAAGTTGCTTATCTGCCGTTGGTATCGTCGTGCTGCGGCAGGTTCCGCGCGGCCAATCCGCCAAATATGACGCACACAGCAACGAGTGCAACGAGTGTCTGTCTATATGTGTGTGTGTGTGTGTGTCTCGGTGTATGCATGTGTTTCTCCCTGTGTGTGTGTCTGTATTGTGCTTATAGTCAGCTCTCACGCTTGACAGCTCGCTAATCAGAATCAAGTGATGTTCGTTTGCAGCATTCGCTTTTCCCCTTCCCCTTCCTCTCCCTCTCTCTCTCTGTCTCTCTCCCTCAAGGGGACAGCCGAGCGCACTTGGCAACTCGAGCACGTCTTCATTATTTGCTGTAGTTGTTGTTGCTGTTGTTGTTGCTGTTGTTGTGCTTGTTGCATTCGGAGATGCGCAAATCTCATTAAGTGATATCTTCAAGTGGCCGTTAGCTACGACTTGTGTATGAAAAATGAGCAGGGTGTCTCTCTTGTTTTTTTCTTTTTTTCTTTTTTTTTGCATTTTGCATATGCCAAAGTTGATGTTATTGCAGGCACTTACTGCTGTTGCTGTTGCTGTTGTTGTTGTTGTTGCCGTTGCTGCTGCACATCTTTTATCAGCAATGGGCCATTTGGCGCTTTTGTTATTAAACTTTGAAGCGCTTCGCCCTCGCCTCGCCTGCGCCATACCAAATATTTACAGCCTCCCTCAGCTCGTAAATACAAATTTCCATTTTCTATTTTCCATTTTCAATTTGTAAGCGCATGTAAAGTTGACTACAAATGCAGCCAATTAGCAGCAGCGTCGTCGGCAACGTCTCAATGATTTTCACAAGTTCACAAATATCACAAATGTATCTTACGGATGCGCCTCGTGTAAACAAATTGCACTGCGACGCGTCGCCTGTTTGCTTAGGCAGCGACGCTACTGCTGCTGCCAACAGATATTTCCCACGCAGTCGACACCGTTTTATGGCTTTACGACAGTTTCCATTCCACTTTTCATTTTGTCGGAATATTTCTCACTTTTGAACGCTCTTGGCCACATCTGCACCGCCCCCCCCCCCGTACCTCCCTCAACCGACTGCCTATTTGCTTTGTCTGCTGCTCTTTTATTTCGCTCGAAAAAAAGTTGCTCAAACATTGCGAGCCACTGATAAGCCGATAAGGAAACAGTTGCCCACACACACACACCCGCACACACCCGCACATGCTCATTGAGCTGCCGGCTACCGTGAGAGTAGCAGGTGAGAGATCAGGTGCACTTGGCTTGGTTTGCTCAGCTTTTGTTGCGGCAAATCCAACAAACGCCATCGGCAGCGCCGCCTTTTGTTCTTTTCCCGGGTCCCTGTTGACTTTGAGCGCGCTTCCCAGAAGGTTTGTCCAGTCACTCTCTCTCCCTCTCTATCTGTCTTCGTTTTGTGGGGTAGGTTGCGGAAGGAATTGCGGAAGCTGCAGCATTATCATTTCAAAGGAAAAGTAGAACCACTTACTAAGTGAAATGTTGTGTTCCAGGGAAATTGCACTTCACCTCAGTTTCAGTTGAAAATGAAAGTTTATTTAGATGTGATTTGGGATGAAAATCGTGAAGTACTCGTATGTTGTTTACTTAACATCTATGGTAGCCCCCTTTGATACTTAGCGATGCTGATAGTCTATAATGTCGATAATATCGATATATTATATTAGCCGATTTGCCTCTATGGATATTATTGATAGTTTAACAGCTTTTCATCAAGTAAACATTTGAGCATTTGATATTCATCAAATCGGAAAATATATTAAAAGAAATTCATTTGCATATATCGATAAAGATCGATAAAATCAATAAATACTGTAACATTTGGTGAATTTAAATAAAAGACAAGCTAAAAATTCGATTTTTCTTTTTAAATATCTATGCAGTTGATATAACGATTGATACATGAGCGATATAGCATCTATATCATTCCCTAAACAAGCTTGCACCATCATCAATAGTGGTCATATCGATAGTAAGAAAGTAAACTATCGAATATAGATCAGACGAATCATAACCTAAAAATAAATAATTATTTTTTGTCTTCGCTTCCGTTGCCTTTGACTTTATTAAATATCATATAGCCACAATGGCCCCGAAAATATCGATAGTCGATTATTTACAGCACGCCATTGACTGCAATGTTATTTTGCAATTTTCATAATCTCTAAGGCAGACCTTGAACTTTCCATATCATTGACTCTGAAGCCAATATATTTTTCAAATTTAATTCCAACAGCTTTTACTTTTCATATACTCGAGTAAGCCCCACTCGGGCCGCCCACTCCGCCGCCACTTCACACGCACTTCAAGGCCCGCTTTTTCGCTGCTTGTTCTACGTACACACACACACACACACACATACTTATACCAATACATATACATTTATGCAATGTATATACATATATTTATAATTTTTTTTTTCTTTTTTCAATTTCCAAGTCAATTTATTTTTACAGTCGCCGCCGCACTCGACGCAAGAGCCTGCAAGACGGGGGGGAGGTGAGTGAGAGAAAGAGAAGAGATAGAGGGGGGAGAGGAGGGACAGCAGGAGAGCTGCGGCTCAAGAGGATGCGACGGCCATCGTTGACCAGGCCACACATAGCGCACCCAATGGGCGTCATTTGAGGGCATGTGGGCGGCAAATTGGTGTAGGTGTGTGTGTGTGTGTGTGTGTATATGTAGATAGGGAAAGGGGCGTGCCACATGAGAGGGGGGGGTGGACCTGTGAAGCACTCTCGATGTGCCACTCTCGACCACGCAATGAAGAGCGACACTTTAAGTGCCCGGGTTCAGAGCGAAAGCCGAGCAAACTTGTTAAATGCTCGTGTTGCTCTTGTTGTTGTTGTTGTTGTGGGGTATAGGATCTGGTTGTGGATGTAGATGTGCAGATGTTGTTGTGGCTTCAATCATTCGACAGAGTATAATCAATGCGATATGCGATATGGCCTGATATGTCTGCGACATGGAAAGCTCTTGAAAGTGCTCTCCCTGCTACAAGGACAACACTAGCCAACACGGCAGTGGAATTTAAACCAAACGCACTTGCAACAAGTATGAAGCGCAGTTGGTATTGCATACTTGCAGGCGGGGCCTTCAAAACTGTACATCCGCTAAATAACTTCTATGTTAACTATTCATTCGGTCGCAATCAAATTGCTGGTAATCATTTTGATGATGATATGATAAAAAAAAATTATTCTAGATTTGAAATTGTTGATAATTGATTAGTGATATCCAGGGGCATTAAACGGCGTGGCAAAGTTTTAAAACAAATTATAAATCACTGCAATATATATGTACAAGTCTTGTCATAATATTTACCAGCTGCACTTGTTTTAGTTACTGATATCTAAGTGCTCATATACATAAAATTTAATCTTAATCTTATGCTTCAAATACGAAGGCTGATCATGATGTTCAAATATATAGGTACTTTGTGCCTGTTTTCTGCCTCGTGCATATGTTGACAAAATAACCCTTCTACCCTATAAAGTACCTTTTTTCAGTAACATCACATTTAATATACAGATCAATATCAATATACAGCAAACGTAAATTGATTCAAGTCGAAAAATGATTTGAAATCAGTGAGAAAACGGAAACGAGGAATCCATCAATATGTTTGACTTCTTTACTTGCCAGTGTTAGTGTACACACACATATGTAGATGTGCATGTATATATATCGATACATACATATGTGTGTATTGGTAGCCTATGGGGCGTAAATGGCTTAAATTGAACTTTGCCTTTCAGTTTTGTCCCTTCAGAAGTTTCGGGTCTGCACTTGTACTTGGACTTGTGTGATTATGTTAACCATTGCCATATACACTTCATCCCAAAACCTTATTCCACTCCCCCTCCTGACCCCTCTCTGCGTTCAGCCGGCACTTTGCCCTTTTCAAATGGCGCATTGACAGGATTTTGGGGCATGTGCTTAATGCAGAGCTTATGTGCCGCCCGACAAAATATGCGCTTCAATTTTATGCGCAAATTTTGTCAAACATTTTAAGAAACAAGAAAGCTAGACAGCTCGACTGTAAAACACTCCGCTACCTACTTTCCCAAAGGGATTTCTGAAGTATTTTACTTATTTTTTGTGTGTTTTGTGTTGCATACTTTACTGTCATCGAATTTGTCTGTCCTAGCTCTTATAAAGTCTAAGATCTACGCTTTCATACAAAAGGCTAGACAGAAAAACGGATATACAAACAGACAAAGAGGCAGACAAATGCTGATAAGGAATATATATGTATGCTTTGGTGGCCAATAACTAATATTCTCGGTTAGCACAAACTTGTAATACCCTTCTATGCTTTAGGTAAAAGGGTGTAAAAGGCCAAAAAAAAAATTGGAGGGGAAAAAGATTTCTTGTCAACTTGATATTCCACTTCATTTCCGCTCGCAACGCGGCTGGATTTAGTTGCGAATCCTCAATCAAGCTTGGGGTTTGCGAACCAGGAGGGGGTGTGTGTGTGTGCGTGTGGGTATGGGTGTACAGGTGTGCGTGTGTGGGTGTGTACACGTTGTCAGCATTTATTGCCTTGGCCGCGGCCGTTGTCACGCACCTGTCCTTGCCAGTAAAACCGCCGTCGGCGCTCATTTTTGGCAGGTGTAGCAAGAGGAAGAGAGGAAGGCATAGCCAACAACGCACACATCGAATGACAAGTTAACTGCGCAGAGGTGGGCAGATTGGGGGCTCGTGTGCAGAGGGGAGGGAGGTGTCCTTTTTTGAAAATGTACAGGCAACTTGCAAACAAGCTCAATTCCGGCTAGCTGGCAGGACTCGTTAGTGCAGGGGGAGTGGGAAATGAGTCGGGAAAGCTACAGGCAATGCCGGAGGCAGTTAGAAAGGGAGGCAGCAGCAGGGAGACAGGGGACAGGGGACAGGCCGAGCATAAAGTATGCAAATTCTAGTCAGACACGAGAGAACGTGGGCTGCAAAGTTTTGGCCGGCTGCTGCGGTTAGAGGCACCACAGCGTTGCCCAGCACCATCAGCTGCGGCTGCGCTACCAACAACAGCAACACCATCAGCAGCGGCAGTTCCATCAGCATGAACAACCGCAACAACAACAACAGCAACAACGCCGCAGCAGCAACAACGACAACAACAACTGCAACAAAATCAATATTTGTTTTGTAAGCCACACGTGTGTAAAAGCTTGTTGTTGTTGTTGTTGTTGTAGTTGTTGTTGTAGTTGTTGTTGGCTTACAAAGGGAAAACCTCTGAGCAACAACTATGAACATGTTCCTTGACTTGTCGGCATTGGCAGGAAGCAGCCGCAGCAGGAGCACAGTGGGGAGAACTAGTTGGGGAAATGCATGAAAATTCAAATGCAAGCAGGAAGCCACTTTTCGATTCATGTTCATAAAACAAGAATTTCTATGATAAAATGCCTTATATTATAACAAATTTTATATTATACATATATATTTTATGAATAATTTTTTTTTTATATATAATTTAGATCAATTTCATCAATTTAGGGGATTAAATATGTCGTATATGTCGTCTTTGAAACGAAAGAATAAACCAATTAGAAAATTATACCATGTTGAAATTTCATGTTAAGTCTCCTAACTCTTAATACAATTCGATTTAATCGTTAGATCTTCATATGCAAATATTTTTGAACTGATTATCAAATTGTAATTTCTGCACTTTTATTCAACTTTTGTTCATTATCTCAATCTCATTTATCACATTCTTGAACATACTTTGGCAAAATTGTGTCAATGTTCAGTAGAGATGAAATTGTGTCGGTCTCGCCCACTTTTTGGGTCACACACTCAGCCCCAGAAAGTAAAGTCCATGTAAATCAACTGGCCGAGCAGAGCGCACCCCAAGCAAGCGATGAGTCCGCCAGCTTGGATGGTGATATCAGAGCTGTCTGCCACCCCACCTGGTAGGGTTGCTTTGATAAGCTCCAGAGCCCGAAACCGAACTCGAATCGGAGTCAGATAAGCAATAAATTATTTATAACGTCGCCGAAGTTGTGTGTTATCTAATCGCCGAGCAAATACTGGGTACCCCTGCTATGCTCTGGCTCAGCAAAAGGGGTTTCAAATTGTGCAGCATATGTGTATGCATAGGATGGGGTCTACGAGGGTAGCGAGGATGACCAGACAGAAATTGCGCCTCGATTGGGATGATAACCGCAAGCGCCAATTGGTTAGGGCTTCTCAAGTGCTTTTGGTGGCTATTAAAAAGTCTATGTGGTTTATTTTTATTTTTTTATTATTATCTATATTTCTTATATGGATGATTCATGTGTACTTTATAAATTAGGTAAATATTTTTGCCACAAGGCAATAAAACCAAATGAAACTTGTTTGTGATTAAATGGAATATCATAATCAAACGAAATTCCTTTGAGATTCCGAAATACTTAAGATATACATATACATATCAATATATTGTAGAACTTGAGTAAGTAGCATACGGTTTATCAATCAAGCAAGCAAATCAATCAATTTGATAAAGTTTCCAATTAGATAGGGAAGTTTAAGTACGATAAGACATCAGGGCCGTAGCGATAGTATCGGGAGCCCCCAGCGTGAAGACTTTGCATAAAATTTATTATGTATTTAGTTTATAAAACAATTTAGAAATCCAAGAAAATTTTATTAATAACATAGATTGAGGAAATAAATAATTGTTTTCGAGAAATAGAATTTCCGGGATCTCCTCTTCTTAACTATAAAGCCAATCCATTCAAACTTTATATCCCAATTGTGATTCGCAATTATTATATTAATTACCCGTAGGTATACAGACTTTATGAGGTGCGTTCGACTCCATAAAGTGTATGAATATATAATATACGAGGGTCGTTTGATAAGTCCGTGACTTTTTGTATTTGCCGCGCACCTGCTCTAAATACAACACTGCTCCTGTCAGCAGTTATCGATTAACAGCTGACTGTAAAATTTTGAGAAAGCTGCGTTTTTTGGTTTGCGTTTTATAGGCATTGAAAGCAGACGATCTCGTGAATTTTAACGAAAATGGAAAAAAGTGAATTTCGTGTGCTAATGGCAAAATTTCATAAATTGGGCTACGAACTGCTACCCCATCCAGCATATTCTCCAGATTTAGCCCCCTGTGACTATTTTTTGTTTCCAAACATGAAGAAATGGCTCGGCGGTAAGAGATTCGGGTCATCACAGAAACAAACGACTATTTTGAGGGCCTTGAGAAAACCTATTATTTGGAAGGAATAAAAAAATTGGAAAAACGCTGGACTAAATGTATAGAGCTAAAAGGAGATTATGTTGAGAAATAAAACGCTTCTTTGACGAAAAAAATATATTTTATTCAAAAAGTCACGGACTTATCAAACGACCCTCGTATAAATTTTTTCGCAGCCCTGTGACAGTCGGGGGCCTTGTGCACGCCTAGATGCGGACCTGTAAGGCACTCTTAGTTTGAATACGTATCGTATTATATACAAAATCAAACTGGAAATCTAGCTGCAATCTGCAGACTGAGCACATTAAAGTTCCATCAAAGCGAACCTCCTCGACTTATATAAGTAAATAATAGCTATTTGATGCTCGCCGGATATTCCATATATAGTAAATGTGTGTGTGAATGTGTAGGTATGTACCTAGAAGACATAGAGGGCAACTTGGCTCGCTATATAGTTAGGAGCTCCCCCTCTGGTTAGGGCGATTTAAAGCAACAATAAACAGGCGCATAAAGCGCTAGGTAAACATGGTCTAGTGTTTGTATAAAGCGTGAGATTCTTGGCTGGTTAGGGGTATGTAGGGGCAGGGCAAGCGGTTGCTTGACGAGTACGAGAGGGTAAGCAGGGTAGGAAAGGGAGGAAGGGGAGGCAGAGGCAGAGGTTCATGGCTGCTTTAGACCGTGTGCAGATAAAGGAAATGGCGCTCATATCCTTGTGCAAACACACACGTGTTCTTGACAACGATTGCGCTTTTGCAACAATAAACAGAATACGCAACGCGCTCCAAGGATGTTTGCTGTTGTTGTTGTTGTCATTGTTGTTGGCCAGCTGAGCGCACTGCTGATAAGCCAAAGCAAAAGGCAACTCAGGCATAATTACAAGATTATCATGAGTCACAAACGGCATCTGTGGCATGTAGAGAGAGGCAGGGGCAGGAAAGGATTGCTCGGCGATTCGATAATCGCTGGGCAAACAAGCGTTGTCGCCATGGATGGATGGATGGCTGGGGTTGCAGGGATGAGACCTCAAAGCTGGACCTAGACCTTAAGATCCAACTGGGATCAGGGAGAGAGACAGAGATCAAAGCGCCGTTGCCTTTCTCACGCATGCTGCATGCAACAGCGGCGCCACCACTGCACTTGCCACTTGTCACCAGGTGTCAATGGAGTAGACCCAACTGAATTTGCTGTTTGCCCAAGGCGCCACACCCCCACAACTCGCTCCTCTCCAGTTCCATTTCTCTCTCCCTCATTCTCTTACTTCCTCACTCACTCCCTCACTCCCCCTGTGTTATTTGTGTCGCTGTGCAGCTTGTTAGCAGTTAACATCTTTATGCTAAAAACATATTTATTCGCTTTTTATGCCTGAATTGATTTGTCGTCTTCATTTTGAACGTGTTTCGCCGCACATTTATTGTAGCTTATCCCATATTGTTGTTGCCTGGCGCATTTTAATACCCTTTCCTGTGATAGGTAACAGGTATGCAGGGCGTATTAGCGACTTTGTTTTTAATACTTTTTTCATTTATTGTAACAGATCTGTTTAGTTTGCAAGATGGCGGCCCCTTTTGTTTATTATGTGATATATATAACTTAGTCAACACTAAACGATTGATAACTAATTTATCGTAAGTGTGGCGGCAAGCCGACGAATAAGAGAAATTTTATCGAATCTAAGCAGTTGAAGAAGACTTTGAAATCATTTTATTTTATATAAATTTTTTAGATAAATGCCTCAACTTACATTATTATTTTATTCACATACGAGTAAATAACTAATTTTGGAATAAATTTAACCTTTTTTAAATAAACTTCAAACGACTCTGCAAATTTATTTATTTATTATTATTTATTTTATTTATTTAATATAATTATACAAATTTCCCTTTTAGAGCAGTTAAAGGTGAATAATTTCATGTTCTTGGTATGTACTTTCATACAAACAACTGAAACAAGTTTACAAATACATTGTTTTAATGCACTTTTGGATATTTGTCATATTTGTACTCTACTACAGGGTATCTCACAATCAACAGCGTCTGCTTTTAGCTTTTTGTTGTATCCACACAACTGCCAATGTATCTACTCGTGTATCTGTTTGTATGAAGCTTTCTGCTCATACGTGTCAAAATGTGTAAATTCAGTTCACATTTACACGCACCCACACACACTCACACAGACGTACATTTGCGTTCGTATTCCCAATCGATGTGTTCTACTCCCAAGTTTTTTTATTTTTTTCTTTTTCGACTTTTTTGCCTCTTTTTTTTCTTTTTTGGTTCGCCGAGTTTGTTTATCCATTTAAATAAAACAACAACCACAAGAAAATAAAATTGTGTTAATCAACGAGAGGTGGGCGGAACAGATGAAAGAGGGGCAGCACCGGCGCCACGCTTAGTCATTCATGGAGAGACGAGAAGTGACTCCAAAGCGGTTCCCCAAGGATTACAATTTTGAACTGGTTTAAATGTTTCGTTTTGCTATTGAAGAACAAGTGGGTAAAACTTTTAACGATTTCTTTTTCTTTATAAGTATATTTTATACATACTGCAAAATAGAACTTTGTTTTAAATTATAATAATCAATAATAATCGATTATAATCGATTTGCAAGCGTAATTTTAAACCTAGATTTTTAGTTTTTGAAATGTTCAAAAATTATTATCAGTAAAATTATTTCTGAATATTTTATTTGGGAAATCGGGAGTATATTGGGAGTTTATTATCGCTGTCGGCACCTCAAGTTTAGTTCTATATGTACTTTACTGTTCTATACACCTTGCTCTTCCTGCGGAACTTACTTGGCAGATGCCTGCACCAGATTCCAATCGTATCCCTCGAGCACCTTCATCACGGCGCTGGTAATGCGCTCATCCTCCTTGCGGCCTCCCTGACCGGCGGCTCGCTTCTGCTCGGCCTTCAGAGCATAGTTGGCCAGCACCAAAGTCTCCACAGGCTTGGAGCGTTCCGTGCTGGGATTCGCGCTCATTTCGCTTCCGATCTCTAGCTGTCTCTCTTTCTATTCTTCTGCTCTTGCTTACGCACACACAAACACACACAATCGAATATTCTAATTGCACCCAAAACAAGACGACAGATTAGATGCAGCTGACGCACACGATCTCGCGACGACGCGACGAAGCTGACAGGCGAACTGCGACTGATCTCGGCCTGCCGCTGGCGACTTGCACTCGGCTCTGGGGGATCGTCGGCGATCGGCGTCGGCAAGATAAGCTCAAGACGTCGTTGGTTGGTCGAACGGTTAGTCGGCTGCTTACTTCGTATATAACTTTTGAAATGGGGCTGACTATACGCAGAGGGTGGGGGTGGGGACGGGTCTGAGTGGGGGTGGGGGCAGTGCAGACATAAAATCGCGGTACGCGTGTAAACATTAACATGTTCATGTGAAATTGGGTGCCCCCAAGTGAGGGCAACGGGCAGCAGCAGCAGCGGGGCCCGACAACGACGACGATCGTCGACCGGGTGACAGTTACGACGGTGATCGAAGAAGTGGGAGAAGAGTGGGAAAAAAAGAGAAGAAAACCAAAGCGAAGTATGTGGATTTATTGCACCTCCAGGCTAACGGGGGTGGTTGCAACCAGAGCTGCCACTTGTTGCAGCTGTCTTTGACGGTAATCGATTAGACGTTGCAAGTAGGGGGAAGAAAAACTATCTGGGAAAGGGTGTTCACCGGTAGCAGAATAGCATGAAAGAATAGGTATATCAAAGCATTTCAAGGGATTATGAAGCATACCGATTTATATCCATGATTTAACTTGTATATATTTATTTATCGAAATATGCATACAAGTTCCAAATACTACAAATACTTATCGATGAGTCATATATAAAAAAAATAAATACCAACAAAACATATTAAGATAAGGTAATTATAATCGTATATTGAGGAATTTTTCGGTAATAAAGTTAAATAATACGTATATTAAATAAGGTAAAGAAAGCATATTATAGTCTTCATAAAATAATATTTTGTTTGCAACAAATAAATAAGTAAAATTACTAGTTGTTTAACCTTAAACTGGATTTTTTTAATTTTGAGATTAATTCATTCAGATTTATTTATTTACTTAGATTGAATTACATATATCTATCACTATCTCTAAAAATTAAAAAAAAAAAAAAAACTAAGTAGAGAGCTCAATGTCCTTGCGAACGTCAATAATAATTATAAGATATAAACATATAAATAAAAATAATAATCATTAACTAAACATTTAAACATGTTATCACTATAATTGAACCCGATTTTGATCAGATATCTGTTGATTCCACTTTGCCTCAAAGTGCTTCACCAAAACGATTCTTTCCTGCCCCGAAAACTATTAATCAGTGATATTGACGCAAGTCACTGAAACACGAGCGAGCGCAGAGAGTTTGACATCGTAAAAAGACACATATTAAATCGGAATCTGAAGAAGAAAACTCCGTATCGAAACTAGATGCTATTCATTTCACGGCCATAAAACGAATCGATGCGTATTTATGTTGGGCTTTTGTTTTGCTATATGCGCGTGTGTGTGTGTGTTTCTTTTTCTCCTTTCATGTATAGCTGGTTCCAACTGGATGTAATTGGAAAACACAAATGTGAGTTTAGTTACTGCTTTTTCTGCTTCATCCTTCGCTTCTCTTCTCTTCATCGTCCACACTTTTTACAACTTTATAATTTTTACAACTCAATTAAGTTTTTTTTCTCAAACGCCGCCGGCAACACACAAAAAACTATAAGAAAAGACGCCGAAATGATCAAAAATTTAAACAATAAAACACGAAAATGCATAAACGAAATCATAAATACCTACTAGATACATATCGATACATATATGTATATCGAGATATCGCTCCACGTTTGACCGATGAGCGTTTTATGTGGTAAAAAAAAACGATCAGAAAAAAGTGAAATAAAAACAAAACTGAAGTGTCATAAAAGGCATCAAAATGGAAATTATACTCAATGCAGGCCAAGCTGCCCCCTCCTCTCTTTCTCTACTCCACTCCACCTCTTTTCTCTTTCTCTCTCTCTCTCTCTCTCTCTCTCTCTCTTCCTTACCCTTCTTTTTACGCTCTGCTTGCATTGGAAATTCGAATCGCGTCCAGCAATTTAATGGCAACATCTAACGAACAAGTAACCTAACGCCCTGACCACGCCCTCCACCCCCCTCCCAACCCCCTTTCCAGCGCAGCACACTCAGCTCTACTTGACGGCAAACTTCAAAAGACGTTGATAAACAAAATGTGCAACGTAAAAATAAAATGCAAAAAACTGAAAAAAAAAATGGTTTAATTAATTAAAATAATTTTTTTCGCTGCGTTTTATAGAAAACGGCAAAACGGAAAATTGTTTTTTCACTGATTTTCGTCTTTGGTTTTTGTTGTTGTTTCGTAATCAATGTGGAGCAGCCGCAGCGCAAAAAGGTCGCAGAAAAATGCAGCGACGGCAGCAGCGGCAGAGAAGGCGACGGCGACGGCGGCGGATGCGACGAGCGCTTGACAATTTGCGACTTGGCATGAAATCAAATTATTTGATCTAAGCCGCCGCCAGAGAGGGTTAAGGGGGACAAGGAGGGGAGGAGGAAACTCGACTTCTACGCTACTCACTAAACGAAACCAAATGGTGCGTTCGGCGACGACGTCGGGAACGGCAACGGCAGCGGCGACAGCGACGCAGCAGATGACTACTTTGGCGACGTTAGAAATTCTCCTCTTTCTCTCTCTCTCTCTCTTTCTCTCGCGCCAGCCGTGCGACATGTGTTGCGGAAATATTTAGCAAAACAAGCGCGTCAGGAAATACTTTTATATCCATCTCGCTCTGGCGCAATTCATTTGCATTTAAAAATAAAAAGAACAAGATAACAAAAACAAGAGACACAAAACACGAAACACGAGACAGAAAAGAAAACAACAACAACAACTGCGCCGGCATTTTGTTTTATTGTTTCTCACCTGATTCTCTTCGTTCGTGCGAGACTCGTTCGTTTCGCTTCGCTTGACCATCGGCTTGAGCTGCCATTCGCCGATCGCTAATTGCATTTGTATATGTGTGTATGTGTGACTGAGAGCAAGTGCATGTGTGTGCATGGATCGTGAATGTTGTTGTTTTACAAGTATTCCGTTGATTTTCTTTGTTTTGACTCAGCCAATCCAAACTGGGGGCGTGCGTGCGATGTATAAATAATAAATAAATAAATCATAATAAAAAATACAAAATAAATAATCAATCTGACTTAATTTAATTAAACTGTAATATGTACTTGTATACACATTCATTTGAAATGCTGGAAGAAATATGTACAAATGTAACTGTAAATGTTTTTTAAATGTTTTTATTTTATTCAGAAACTATTAAATAAGTAATTTTAATTCGTTCGTTTTTTTACATTTTCCTACAATTTGATATTCAATTCATTAATTTCTTATAATTCCAACGGAACAACAGTTAGCAGTAGGTGGTGTGTTTCTTAGCTAATGTTAACTCTCGAAAGCTAACTGCTATGAGTTTAATTCGGTTTGACTTGTATCGGTCAGCCGCCACAACGATGCCAATTATTGAAGTGAAAAGAGAATTCTACGTGTACGTGAAATATATTTGCATTTAAACAAGCAACAATACTAATTACTACTAAAATAACATTTTATAATCAATCTGATATGTTTTCTACATATTATCGTCAAATTTTGTGTTTTACGTCGCAGCAACAATGTTCCCAAAGCTTGCTAGAGTATCTAGGATTTAATACTCAGTGGAATAAAATTAAAACGTAATTCTATTCACAACAAGCTCTGTTCATTTCGCCGACGTATAAACATTGCAACGTTCAAAAGCCGGTTCACATACTCATGAACAAATAGTTCCACGAATTGTTCAAATAGTTCTCAAATGGAACTCCTGGTCGAGCCTGTTGTTGGTGTTGTTGTGTTCGAATAACTTATTCTTTCAAGTTTTATAAAAGAAGTAGAACAATATATGTGAAATTGCAAGGGAATATATTATATAAAAGCATAAAACGTAAGTTGGTGATTAATGCGTAAAAATATGCAACGTGCGCGATAAGAAATGTGAAAATAGTGCGTAACAAAAATGCAAAGAGACTGCTTTGGCCCAGCAGTGCCAGCCGTGGTGGCTACTTTTTTCGTCTCGCTTTTGTGTGCTTCGTCGTCGTAGTCGTATTCGTATTGTCTTTCTGCATGCACGAGTATGGGTGTGAAAACGCTGAAACAGTCAGGCTAGCAACGTGCTCGGTGTAAAACCGATGTCAGTGTAAGCGAGATAACTATACAACACCATATGCGTACGTTCGTGTGCGTGAGTGTGTTTTTCTGTGTGTGTGTGTGTGCGTGTGTATGTATGAGAGCCAGGGCAAACGACTCGATTGTATTTCTTATATGTCGTCGTCTCGCCGTCACTGTTGTCTCTGTTTTAGTTTGTCGCAACAAAATCTTAACATTTCAAAAACACCAATTTGTGCTTTTGGCGGTTCTCGTTCGTGCCCCGATGCACGGTTAGTGCCCAAAAAGTCATTATTGCTATCACGTATGTACGGCTAAACAAAGCGCGGTCGACAAACAAACGAAACGAAGCGAAAAGCGAACGAAAATCATAAAACAATACATAATTGCCAAATAGCCAACATGGCCTGGCTTAAGGTGTTAACTAACTAAAACATTAACCAATACATATTGCCTGTAATTTTGTGTAATTGTGTGTAATAATTAAAAAGAAAAGTAAAAAGGAATTGAATTCTCTTGTTTTCTCTTATCGTGACGTCTTTGTCATCGTCTTGTCTCGTCGTCGTCGTCGCCGTCGTCATTGTTCTTGTTGTGAAATCGAAATCCAATTAAACGCAGTGCATTTGAAAATTCTATATAATGTATGTACAATGTACATTATGTATGTTTCAGCTGGAAAATTAAGAAAGTCAAGTGCAAGCAGAGCAGCAGCAGCGACGCGAGCAGCGACGGCAGCAGCAGCAGTAGCAGCAGCGGAGCAGTCTGGTCATACAGAGAGACACCCGAACCGCCAAGGTAGGAAAAATCCTGCATACCCTTCTATCTTGCACCTTCCCCCACCCAGGGGCTTGATCCAGACAGCCGTTATATCAGTATGTTAGTATGTGTGAGTCGTCGGGGAGGGAACAGAAAATAACAAAAACAAAATGAATGCAATTTAACGTTAGGTCACCTCGTCCTCGAATGCGAGGCTATTGACTGTAGCTGCTGCTGCAGTTGGCTTCAAAATCAATTGCACAGACACATTTTATAAGCCATACTTTTCTAAACAACTGTTATTCGGTTTGTGTGTGTGTGTGTGTGCGTGTGTGTTTGCTTCTTTTTTCTTCACAAAATACCTTTGTTCGTTGTTCGTGACTTGTGCGGAAGTCTTTTTGGCGCCCGCCAACGCAACGTGCTGCCATATTTCGCATAGAAAATATTTCACTTATGTATGTGCGTGCATGTGTACACCATCCATAAGAGACTTGTATAAGACTCGTCGACCGGAAGAAGGAGCCAGAAGGAGGGAAAGAATAACAATAAGACGTTGACTGCACTCCCACAACGATCAGCTGTTGCTCTCACACAACAACAAACACCCACACGCACACATTGGCACGCACACACATACATAACATATACAAGGAACTGTGACTGTCTCACTTGCGCACCTGCTAAACGAGGAGACCAACAAAACTAGAACGTGCATTAAATTTTGCAGCGAAAGCAACGGTAAATAATACCTTTATTTTTTTGTGATGGAGACACAAGTTAGGTGTTAATATTTAGGCATTAAAGAAGAAAGCGAACAAAATAGCTGTTTACTTACTTGCATGCATACCATATGCACATACATACATACATACATACACAAGTTCACAGGTATGAAGCTTGACCACTTTTGAGGTTAGAATTGTCCCAGCTTCATAGGTCAAAAGCACACATACAAAGGAATAGAAGTGAATACGTACACATGTATGTATGTATGCATAGCCATATGTACATTTTTAGCTATGTTATGTAGGTGCGTGTTGGCTTCCCACTCACGCACACGAACAGCATCAAAAGAAAGCGCAATAAAATAGACACGGAGTGAGAAGTAGGGAGAGAGCGAGAGAGAAACATAGAAGAATGCAAGGCAATCATTATAGGGAGAGGGAGAGGTATCCCCTCATTTATAATTGTTATCTTTTTGAAGAAAGCACAGTCTCTTTGACAATAACAAAAAAAAAAACAACATATTTTTGTCATTTATTTTGGAACCCAAAGCAAGTGAAAATTTCAAATTTATCTATTTATTGTTGCTAGGGTGCTGTGCTGCCGGTGTGCGACTCCATTTTGTGCGTTTGTTGTGCTTTTCACCACAGAAAGTGTCATTTAAATGGCGTTTGGCTGTCGTTGTCACTTGTTGTTGCTGTTTGTTTGTTGCTTCTTTTCTTTTTCTGCCCGTTCATCTTTAATTGTTTACCTACACACACAAACATCTTGATTATTGACGCATATTGTCGCCGCTGCCGCAGCAGATTATTGTTAGGGTTCGTTGTTGTTTTCTCTCTCTCTCTCTCTCTCTCTCTCTCTCTCTCTCTCTTCCTCTCACTGGTATTTTTTATGTCGCATTGCAAGTTTTCAGCTGATTCATCGCTTAATGCTAATGTCGTCATGTCTCGATGCGCTGTTTTTGTTATTTTTAGTTAGTATTTACGCAGAATTGGCGCCGTAAAACACCTGAAGATAAAAATCATTGAAAGAAAGACCTCTGCACGTATCAGAGATTATGGTAGGGAGGCATAGGCAGCGATAGTAGTGGTCGTTTTCGCGTTTGTCTCCTCTCTCTGTGTTTTATCAAAACTAACTGCGTCAACTGCATCACTTTGCATTCACAATTGGCTCTGTGTTGTTTTTGTTTTTGAGCGACAACGTGAGCGACGTTTAGTTTCGCTTCTTTCCTTGTTTCGTTTTGTTTTTCTTTTCGTGTTGCGTTCTTATCTCTTTGACACATCGGTCGCACGTTGCAAGTGTTCACATCGAGCCTGTTATCGGTATTGTTGTTGTTGTTGTTTTGCTTGCTCTCAATCTGCAAGCTTTCGTGCTGCAGTGATATCGATTAGTTTTCGATTACAATCATTTATCATAGTTTGCAATCGTTCAAAATAGTTTTGACACTGAAAAAATT
The DNA here is from genome assembly GCA_018904595.1 of Zaprionus indianus. Classification (NCBI taxonomy): domain Eukaryota; kingdom Metazoa; phylum Arthropoda; class Insecta; order Diptera; family Drosophilidae; genus Zaprionus; species Zaprionus indianus. The sequence continues at coordinate 5,444,672 of JAEIHA010000320.1, forward strand.
ATTTATAGTGAAATACTGTAAATACTGTAAAATTAGAATACAATAATTTGATAAATAATATAATACCATAAATATATATAATCCCAGAATATTCATTTTTTTGTTGCAGCAGCCGCAGCTATTGCGATTGGCCTGAAGTTCTAACAACGTCTTGTGTGCGCCCTTTAAAATCAGAATCGGATTAAGAGAAAAAGAAAATAGCACAGAAATATACATGTTTGCATAGATAGAAAACAAAGGACGAAAGGACAACACAAGGTTTTTATATTTTATAATTTAATGACGCTGTCAAGTGCAACAGCTATTGTAAATGTTTAATACAAATGTTTTCTTCTTTTTCTACAGGCAACGTTGGACATATCGCCTAACACACGCACACAATCCCTTCACATACACTTACAGATATTTATACACCATATACTCACAGGAACCTTATTAGGTTAATCATACACAGACAAAATGGAGTTACGTGTTGGGAACAAATATCGATTGGGCCGTAAAATTGGCTCAGGTTCATTTGGCGACATCTATTTGGGCACAACGATCAACACTGGCGAGGAGGTGGCAATAAAATTAGAATGCATACGTACCAAACATCCACAGCTGCACATTGAATCGAAGTTCTATAAAACAATGCAGGGAGGCATTGGAATACCACGCATTATCTGGTGCGGCAGCGAGGGTGATTACAATGTTATGGTTATGGAATTGCTGGGGCCGTCGCTAGAGGATCTATTCAATTTCTGTTCAAGACGCTTTTCACTGAAAACTGTGCTATTGCTCGCCGATCAGATGATATCACGCATTGACTATATACACTCACGAGATTTCATCCATCGCGACATTAAGCCAGATAACTTTCTGATGGGTCTCGGCAAGAAGGGAAATCTCGTGTACATCATTGACTTTGGGCTGGCGAAAAAGTTCCGTGATCCCCGCACATTGAAGCACATACCATATAAGGAAAACAAGAATCTGACGGGCACCGCACGCTATGCCTCGATCAATACACATCTTGGCATTGAGCAGTCGCGACGTGACGATCTGGAATCACTTGGCTATGTCCTTATGTACTTCAATCTGGGTGCACTGCCATGGCAGGGCCTCAAGGCAGCGAATAAACGGCAAAAATATGAACGCATATCGGAGAAGAAACTGTCCACATCGATTGTAGTACTGTGCAAGGGCTTCCCCAGCGAGTTTGTCAATTACCTAAACTTCTGCCGACAGATGCACTTTGATCAGCGCCCGGACTACTGTCACTTGCGTAAACTGTTCCGCAATCTATTCCATCGCCTGGGCTTCACCTATGACTATGTCTTCGATTGGAATTTGCTCAAGTTTGGCGGACCACGTAACCCGCAGTCTATACAACAGGCACAGGATGGCACCGATGGCCAGGGGCAGGATGCAGCGGCCACAGCAGCAGCAGTGGCAGCAGCAGCATCGCATCAGCAGCAACAGCAGCAGCACAAGGTTAACACCGCAATGGCCACCGCCGGCGGCAGCACACAACAAATGCTTGGAAATAGTTCGGCTGGTGGACAGACGTTGGCAATGCTTGGCGGCGGCAACGGTGGACCCGGTGCGCAGCTTATTGGCAACGGTGGTCTCAACATGGATGACTCAATGGCGGCGACAAACTCATCGCGACAGCCATACGATACACCCGAGCGCCGTCCGTCGATACGCATGCGTCAAGGCGGTGGCCTACAGGCTGGAGGTGTTGTTGGTGATGTACGAAATGCTAAATAATATTTTATTGTTTAAATACTGCGCTGGACCCCAGGCAGGAGCAGCCTCAGCCACTCGATATACATACATACATACACACACACACGTACACGTAAAAAAACAGATTTAGTATTTTACGCTCTACTATTAAATATATACAGAATATATATGTATGTATGCATACATAATACACATTATATGTAAAGTACCGCCAGCGACCTGGTCGCCGACAACATATGTTGCAGTAACACACACACATACACACAAACACACACACACTAAGACCCGCGCATTGAGAAGCGAAGTAGCTGCGGTTTTCTTTTGTATATTTTTGTTTTTTTTTTTTATTTCTATTATTTTTGTATCTTAAATTTGCGTTTTGCTTTCTGTTGCTTCTTATCAGATGATGTTGCAGAGCTTTATTATTTAACGTAACGTATACACTAATTTAAATTATAATTTTAGTTGATAAACCACTGCGTGTCGGCGGCAAAAAGAAAGTACTATGCACTGCGTTTGGGGCAGGCACAAGTGGTGTCTAAACCGCGTACTTGTGTGCGTAAGCTGAATAACTAAAGCCAAATTGACACGCAATATATGTATCTGGAAGAGTGCACAGTGGGCTGTATGTGTTGAGCAGACTAGACGGAAACAACAAGAACAAGAAATTAGAAAAAAAAAATCACGAAACGTAGTAAGCTCCCTTCTCTCGTAGTATATTTCCTCTCTTCATGTTTCTCCTTTTCCAACTATGTATTTTGCATTTACAAAATGAATATTAGAAATATATATTTTGGTTTACAATCAGTTTAATTCCAAACATACACACTCTTCGAGAGAGAGAGAAAGCGCTGAGAGAGAGCAAGAAAATGAAGAAGAAGAAGAACAGCAAATCAGATAAAGAAACTTATCAACAACAACTTAACTGAACAAAGGGCAAATTTATATTAAATGAAGGGCATATGAATTAATATTTAAATATTAAATAATCTGAATGTACGTTATAAGCATAAGTGTAAAGGAAACAAAGGACACATTGCGCGCCAGTGTCCCTAACTTTTAGATATATTAAAAGAAACTAGCATTAATAAAAAAAATATAACAAAAAAAATAAGAGAAATCATAAAACGAAAATAAAATCGAACGGAAGTGAGTTCTGTGCATCAACAACAAACAACAACATCAGCACTTCTACTATAGAAAACTCCAAAATTACACGCATTATTTGTTTAAGTGTAAATTTCATTTGAAAACAAAACAAAAGAAAGAGGCAAAAATCATACAAAACATTTTGATCAATGCAGTGTAGAGAATATATATGTATATCCCCCCTAGCTTTAAGCATCGTTCTCTCTCATCTTTGTAATGCCTCAATATCAACAAAAAGTCGTAACAGGAAATCAGAATTTGTAAATTTTGACTAATTTACATTATTTTCGCGATATAAAATATGTATATGTATGTGTTCATTATTTGCATTATTGCTCTGTATCTGCGTATTTCTCAGTAACAAAACACAAAACAAATATAATGTAACTAATAACTAAATGCCTAATATAAATAACATACATATATGTATGTGTATCTGTATGATTAAAGAACCCACACTACATAACTACAATGTACTTTTGCATTATACATATATGATAATCGTATATGTGCAGACATATACATATATTTTCAATTAGTTTGTAAAGTTGTTAAGGGGCGTGAGGCGCGAGCACGCATTAAAATTAACGCTAGCTAATAAATTGTAGCTATAATATGAAATTTGTTTATAAGTAATACCAAACCATATAAAAATAAAAAATATTACGAAACGAAAGAAACAACATAATGACAATTCTATTTGCGCAAGTCAAGTACGGATCGAAACAAACACACACACACACACACACACATAAAATATTATGTAAAACTTTACACAACGCGTCGATATGCCGTATATATATACAGTATATATAGCAGTAAACTATGAATAAATCATGCGAATAAATATAACAAGAAAACAAAAACTATATGTTTAGCAAAGGCGAGTAAAAAAGTAAAAATCTACATTGGAAAGTTAAATAAAAATGCATTACGTGATATTTCTTACATATTGTTTTATTTATCTTCATTTTTATACACACATTCAATTGAATTTCCTTTCATTTTATTTTGCACCGCATGCTATATAATCGAATAAAGTACGAATCGGTGGTAATAGCACCTTGGGGGACTTTCAGCGCACGCCTTGTAACTTGACCAAGAAAATACAAAAGTCCTTAAATACTGTTAACAAAGTCGCAAAAAACCCCTAGAAAACAGAAATTTCTATATAGTACTATATAAATATTTAAAATTGAGTGTACATACATAACGATAAAGAAAAGTTTTCGAATAACCTCGTGTGATTTTCCTTTTAACAACAAACACAAATAGAACTAGCGACTTATTGACTCACTAATACGAAAGTATATATTAATGAAATATTGATTAAATCGCAACTGAACATTACAGAAAGATAATGATAAATGTATGACACACGGTCCATACGGCGTAAGCAAAAAAATAGATGCACCAAAGAGGAAGGGAAATATTCGAAAAATTTGTATAATTCAATGTAAATGTAAATGGGAATAGAAAGTTTTGATCTTAACTATTAACTAACACTAAATCGAGAATATATATATATATATTATGCATATGTATGTATAAATGTAGTATGTGCTCTATATACATATGTGTGCAGTACGAAACGAAAATTAACAAACCACCAACAGTGATATGAGATACAAAATAACCACGATTAAATTGATCATATTATAATAATTAGCGCAACAAATTAAAAGTACCATAACAAATATATATATATATATATAGGATATCCTAAAAAATGAAAGCACATCAAACCAAGAAGAACAATAAAAACAATAGGAGAGATGATAACACCAAGAACAGCAACAAATTTTCGTCATTACACATAACATATTTATTATGCATACCTAGATGTACATTATCTATATATAATTATCATGTGGAAAGGAAGTCAAAGGAATTTTATAAATCAGCTTAGGCCACTTGCGGACTTTCTTTGGCTAGATGTATATATATTGCTCGATGCTCGATATATGAATATATTGCATTCCTCCATTAGACAACTCACAATCGAACACAGATACATATTGACAGATTCACCTACCCACTAACACATTCATTTCAAGATGTTACTCATAACACTAAAGCTATATTAACAAAATGAACGTAAGTCATACTACTAGAAGCAAAAGGGTAAAAAAGAATATATTTAATAAGTAATCCGATAATTGATAAATTACAAATTATTAGATACAAAAACGATTGTAATGAGCAGAGGAAATTTAAACGTATTTGTGTGTAATTTATTGTCGAAAAGAAAACACATGAAAACGCTAAAACGAATAAAATCTATGATTTTGAAAATATTTGAAATACGATTTTTATTTAACATTTTAGGATTAATCAAAGTTTAAGCAACAACAATATAATTAAAAATCTTTAAAAAGAATACATATCATATGTTAAACAGAAAAACTTTAACCCAAACAAGGAGAATTGCAGACAACCTTTGTTTAATTAGACCCGTATGACTTTTTAATAAGTTGCAATTGTACAAAAGGAACTTGTTAAACAGTTCTCCTTGGCCAAACTAATTAAAATCACTAAACAAAGGTTGTCTTTGGCATGTCGATATTTTAATACCCTCTTCTATGCTATGATATTTATACATAGTGTAAATGAATCTGGTCGTTTAAACAAATGTTTATTTTTTTACTGATTGTTGCCTATGAAATCTTTAAAATATTTTTGGCAAGAGTGAGTATACATTGATTAATGCATAATTTTGATTGATTCAAAATAAATAAAAGTGATACAAGTTATACTGGTCCGATTTTCATGAAATTAACAATCAAATATGTTTACTATTCATATTTTAGCAAACATATTAAAAATACATAACTTAGGAAACTAACTATAATTGAGAAACTAGTTTGTGTTGCAACAGGCAACAGGATCGTTCGATTGTCCAGTTGATGATGGTTCAGAATATATGTACTGTATAGGGCTGAAGTTGTCTCCTTAAATACGTTGCAAACTTAATATACCTTCTGCAAGAGTATAATGATATGCATAATTGAAACCAGGTGCACCAATGTGAAGGTGGACGTACAACTAGGATATATAAACCCCTGATTGGTAAAGTTACAGGCATACGAACTTAAGATGTGGTACCAACCGCGCCAGAAGAACGGAGAAGTGGTTAAACTAACCTGGCCATTGGCTTTTTTCCGGCGGGCTAACCCAGTAGTCTGGCCCCTGGAGGATGATAATCCAAGCCAAAGACATCTATTCGTGGATCGATTCATCATTTGGTGCGCTTTTCTCGTGTTTCTCATGCACACCGAAGTGGATTTCCATTATTTGTTGGTTCACTTGGATCAATTGGAAAATTTTTCGGTGGCCCTGGCAACAAATCTGCTTCAGGTAGAAATGGATATACGTATTTTTCATCTAGCCATGCGTAAGAATCAGTTAAAGCAACTACAACGGTATTTCTACTTAAGAATATATGTATCACGAGAAGAAGATGAGTATAGTTTCAAGCGTATAACTCGTCAAAACATACTGCCACGAATCATCGCTATTTTCTATAGCACAACACTGATAAATTTCTTTGAGGATTTTACCAGGAATAACTTGAATGGTCGTCGGGTAATGCTCTATGCTCAAGTTTATCCATTCGACAATACCTGGCTGCCCTTTTATATACCACTCATTTGCCTGAATTTCTGGCTAGGATTGCTAATTGACACGATGCTCTTTGGAGAACTGAACCTACTTGGTGAGTTTATGATGCACTTGAATGCTCGCTATCTGGAACTGGAGAAGGATTTGCGTTTAGCTGCAGTTCAGCTGCTCGAGTCGGACGATGCCACCCATATAGCTCAGCGTTATCGAGAGGAGCTTATAAAAATATTGCGTCGCAACAATGTCTTGAATAGCTTTGCCAGACTAATGGAAAATCAGTTTAGTTTTCGCATCTTTATTTCGTTCGGATTCAGCGCGGTACTCCTTTGTGTTTTGCTCTTTAAATGTCATTCAGTAAGTGCGGGTAAAAGGGTAATGTTAAATTTATTTTATCTGATTTTATCATTCGCAGGATCCAGTAAATAACCTTGTCTACATGTTTTGGTTCATAGCCAAGTTTCTCGAGCAATTCACATACGGTTATCTGGGATCAACTCTACATAAGACGGTTTGTATCTGGCTTGTCTTTTAAAATTTCTTAAGCATAAACATATATTTGTTTCTATTGATAATATCTTTGATAGACGAATGAGCTGGATCTTATGTACTATAGGTGTGGTTGGGAGCAAATCCTAAATCGCTCAGAAAATACCCAGGAAAATGTTAGACTTATGAAGCTTATCGTGCTATCTATTCAGTTTAACTCAACGCCGTTCAATCTGACGGGCTTAAAACATTTCCGGGTTACTCTAACAGCTGTTTTAAAGGTAAACGTTCAATTATCTTAATATTTAATGGTTATGATGTCATAATTTGTGACTTTAATGCTGTCTTTATAGGTTTTACAGGGCGCATATTCGTATTTTGCATTCCTTTCTTCGATGCGTTAAGGATTTATGCACGTCCAAATTAAGTACAGTAAATCAAAAATAACGGACTTCACCTAGCGATTAAATTTAAGCACGTTATTAGCACATTTGTAGTTAAAAAATGTACTAATAGACGTTTTTTTTCAAAATAACTTAAATACGATGTATGAAAAGTTTCGATATTCAGTATTAATATACTGTTTTACGACCAACTCTTAGGACGGCTTTTTAATATATAATCGGAATTTGTTTGTTCATCGATATATCGATATCACAAAGCTCTTTATGAATCGTTTTGTCCAACTTACAATTCGATACTACCTTCATCAGCAGACGTATATACGCGGACATGGCAGGTGAAGATTTGATTATCCAGTTCCAGCAGCTCGGCATGAGCTAGCAAAATGCGAAGGAGACTCTGAAGAACGGCAATGTCACGAATGTCAATGTCAAAAACGATTGTAATGAGCAGAGGAAATTTGAACGTATTTGTGTGTAATTTATTGTCGAAAAGAAAACACATGCAAACGCTAAAACGAATAAAATCTATGATTTTGAAAATAATTTAAAGACGATTTTTATTTAACATTTTAGGATTAATCAAAGTTGAAGCAACAACAATATACTTAAAAGTCTTTAAAAAGAATACATATCGTATATTAAGTTTGAAAAACTTTAACCCAAACAAGGAGAATTGCAGACAACCTTTGTTTAATTAGACCCGTATGACTTTTTAATAAGTTGCAATTGTACAAAAGGAACTTGTTAAACAGTTCTACTTGGCCAAACTAATTAAAATCATCAGCCTTTGTTTAGGCTGTCTTTGGCATGTCGATATTTTAATACCCTCTTCTATGCCATGATATTTTTACATAGTGTAAATGAATCTGGTCGTTTAAGCAAATGTTTATTTTTTTACTGTTTGTTGCCTATGAAATCTTTAAAATATTTTTGGCAAGAGTGAGTATACATGATTAATGCGTAATTGGTTCAAAATAAATAAAAGTGATACCTGTTATAGTGGTCCGATTATCATGAAATTTACAATCAAATATGTTTACTATTCATATTTTACCAAAAAACATATTAAAAATACATAACTTAGAAAACTAACTACAAGTATAACTGAGAAACTAGTTTGTGTTGCAACAGGCAACAGGATCGTTCGATTGCCCAGTTGATGATGATTCAGAATATATGTACGGTATAGGGCTGAAGTTGTCTCCTTTAATACGTTGCAAACTTAATATACCTTCTGCAAGAGTATAATGATATGCATAATTGAACCCGGTGCACCAACGTGAAGGTGGACGTACAACTAGGATATATAAACCCTTGATTGGTAAAGTTACAGGCATACGAACTTAAGATGTGGTACCAACCGCGCCAGAAGAACGGAGAACTGGTTAAACTAACCTGGCCATTGGCTTTTTTCCGGCGGGCTAACCCAGTAGTCTGGCCCCTGGAGGATGATAATCCAAGCCAAAGACATCTATTCTTGGATCGATTCATCATTTGGTGCGCTTTTCTTGTGTTTCTCATGCACACCGAAGTGGATTTCCATTATTTGTTGGTTCATTTGGATCACTTGGAAAATTTTTCGGTGGCCCTGGCATTCTATCTGCTTCAGGTAGAAATGGATATACGTATTTTTCATCTAGCCATGCGTAAGAATCAGTTAAAGCAACTACAGCGGTATTTCTACTCAAGAATATATGTATCACGAGAAGAAGATGAGTATAGTTTCAATCGTATAACTCGTCAAAACATACTGCCACGAATCATCGCTATTTTCTATAGCACAACACTGATAAATTTCTTTGAGGATTTCACCAGGAATAACTTGAATGGTCGTCGGGTAATGCTCTATGCTCAAGTTTATCCATTCGACAATACCTGGCTGCCCTTTTATATACCACTCATTTGCCTGAATTTCTGGGTAGGATTGCTAGTTGACACAATGCTCTTTGGAGAACTGAACCTACTTGGTGAGTTTATGATGCACTTGAACGCTCGCTATCTGGAACTGGAGAAGGATTTGCGTTTAGCTGCAGTTCAGCTGCTCGAGTCGGACGATGCCACCCATATAGCTCAGCGTTATCGAGAGGAGCTTATAAAAATATTGCGTCGCAACAATGTCTTGAATAGCTTTGCCAGACTAATGGAAAATCAGTTTAGTTTTCGCATCTTTATTTCGTTCGGATTCAGCGCGGTACTCCTTTGTGTTTTGCTCTTTAAATGTCATTCAGTAAGTGCGTGTAAAAGGGTAATGTTAAATTTAATTTATCTGATTTTATCAATCGCAGGATCCAGTAAATAACCTTGTCTACATGTTTTGGTTCATAGCCAAGTTTCTCGAGCAATTCACATACGGTTATCTGGGATCAACTCTACATAAGACGGTTTGTATCTGGCTTGTCTTTTAAAATTTCTTAAGCATAAACATATATTTGTTTCTATTGATAATATCTTTGATAGACGAATGAGCTGGATCTTATGTACTATAGGTGTGGTTGGGAGCAAATCCTAAATCGCTCAGAAAATACCCAGGAAAATGTTAGACTTATGAAGCTTATCGTGCAATCTATTCAGTTGAACTCAACACCGTTCAATCTGACGGGCTTAAAACATTTCCGGGTTACACTAACAGCTGTTTTAAAGGTAAAGCTTCAATTATCTTAATACTCAATAGTTATGTAATCATAATTTGTGATTTTAATGCTGTCTTTATAGGTTTTACAGGGTGCATATTCGTATTTTGCATTCCTTTCTTCGATGCGTTAAGGATTTATGCACGTCCAAATTAAGTAAAGTAAATCAAAAGTAACGGACATCACCTCACGATTAAATTTAAGCACGTTATTAGCACAATTGTAGTTAAAAAAAGAAATAATAAACGTTATTGTTCGAAATAATTTGAATACGATGGATGAAAAGTATCGATATTCAGTATTAATATACTGTTTTACGACCAACTCTTAGGACGGGTTTTTAATATATAATCGGAATTTATTTGTGCATCGATATATCGATATCACAAAGCTCTGTGTGAATCGTTTTATCCAACTTATTTCATACAATTCGATACAACCTTCATCAGCAGACCTATCTACGCGGACATGGCAGGTGAAGATTTGATTATCCAGTTCCAGCAGCTCGGCATGAGCGAGCAGAAGGCGAAGGAGACTCTGAAGAACGCCAATGTGACGCGTAACCTACAGCAGGCACTGGCTGAGGTAAAGCTGCCGCTGGCCGATGGCGTTGGGATGTTGCTTTACCACATGGCATCCAAGCTGAAGCCACAAGTAGCGGATCAGCTGCCGTTGCTGACGCGCTACATTGCCGAACGCAAGCTGGACAACACACAACGCGTTGATGCCGCCCTAGAATATCTGCTCAAGTGTGGACAAAAGATGAACTCAAAAGTCGATGTGGCAGAGCTGGAAAAGGAATGCGGCGTTGGCGTTGTGGTTACGCCGGAAGAGATCGAACGCATTGTGCAGCAAAAGGTCAAGGGCAGCTACAAAGAGATACTGTTGGAGCAGCGCTATCACTTCAATTCATTTAAGATCATGCAGGAAGTGCGCAACGAGTTGAAATGGGCCGATGCCAAGTCACTGAAAGCTGCAATCGATGTGGAAATCTTCGATCTGCTCGGACCGAAGACTGAGGCTGATCTGAAACCATTGCCCAAGCAGAACGTAGATAAGCAACAGAAAGCAAAGCCCGCTGCCAAAGCGGAGCCTACACCAGATGCTGCTGCAGCATCGGCGGCATCTGATGGCGCCAACACAATTGCGGAACTAATGAAAACCAAAGTGCATTTCCATGCGCCGGGCGAGAACTTCAAGACCGATGGCTATGTGATCACGGAGCATACGGAGCGGCTACTGCGCGAGCATTTGGAGCGCACTGGAGGACGTGTGCAGACCCGATTCCCACCGGAACCAAATGGTATTCTCCACATCGGCCATGCCAAGGCGATTAACATTAACTTTGGCTATGCCGCGGCTCATAACGGTGTCTGTTATTTGCGCTACGATGACACGAATCCCGAGAAGGAAGAAGAGAAGTTCTTTGTGGGCATACGCGACATGGTAGAGTGGCTTGGGTATAAGCCATACAAGGTGACCCACTCCTCTGACAACTTCAAGCAGCTATACGAATGGGCAGTCGTGCTCATACGCAAGGGCTTAGCCTATGTGTGCCATCAGAAGGCGGAGGAGCTCAAGGGGTTCAATCCACCACCGAGTCCGTGGCGTGAACGTCCCATTGAGGAGTCCCTGCAGCTCTTTGAGGATATGCGACATGGCAAGATCGATGAGGGTGCTGCAACGCTGCGTCTAAAGCTCACGCTGGAGGAGGGAAAAGTGGATCCTGTTGCATACCGCATCAAGTTCATACCGCATCATCGCACTGGCTCCACCTGGTGCATTTATCCCACCTACGACTATACGCACTGTCTGTGCGACTCCATCGAACAAATCACCCACTCGCTGTGCACCAAAGAGTTCCAATCGCGTCGTTCCTCGTACTACTGGCTCTGTAATGCGCTGGACATCTACTGCCCGGTGCAGTGGGAATATGGAAGACTGAACATGAACTATGCCTTGGTGTCCAAGCGAAAGATTGCCAAATTGATCGAAGAACGCATCGTGCACGACTGGGATGATCCACGTCTCTTTACGCTTACTGCACTTCGTCGTCGCGGTTATCCCGCCGAAGCAATCAACAATTTCTGCGCTCAAATGGGTGTGACTGGCGCACAGATTGCCGTCGATCCGGCCATGTTGGAGGCGTCAGTGCGTGATGTTCTTAACGTCACGGCACCCCGTCGCCTGATTGTCTTGGAGCCGCTGAAGGTGACCATCAGCAACTATCCACACAATGGCCCAGTGGAGCTGCAAGTGCCGAACTTCCCACAGAATCCCGCACTTGGAACGCACAAGATCACACTAGATCGCGTAATATACATAGAACGCAGCGACTTTAAGGAAGAACCAGAGAAGGGCTACAGACGTCTGTCCCCCCAGCAGTCTGTGGGTTTGCGTCATGCCGGTCTAGTTATCAGAGTACAGCAAGTTGTCCGCGATCAGATTACGGGTGAAGTAGTCGAACTTGTGTGCAGCAGCCTATCGGCCGAGCAAGCCGAAAAGCCGAAGGCCTTTGTGCAGTGGGTGGCCCAACCTATTGAGCTGGAGGTGCGTCTGTATGAGCAGCTGTTCAAGCACAAGAATCCGGAGGATCCCAACGAGGTACCCGGTGGCTTCCTGAGCGACCTTAGCGATAATACAATAAGCATTGTACGTGCCTACGCTGACCAATCTCTCAAGGGAGTCAAGGTGTACGACAAGTTCCAATTCGAGCGCATTGGCTTCTTCTCCGTGGATCCTGACACAACTGACTCGCACATCGTGTTCAATCGCACTGTGGGACTGAAGGAGGACTCGGGCAAAAAGTAAATGAAAATTTGTACTTTTTTTATATACTCTTATTGAGAAAAATATGTTCTCACAATAAAAATGATTTTTAAAATCGGATTACGCTATTTCTTTCCTTCGACCATGATTATGTGATAGCCAAACTTTGTTTTAATCGGTGGATCGGTATACACGGGACTGTTGACTGTGGATATGGGCAGTGCGAAGGCGGCATCTTGGAATGGTCCGACCATAGCGCCACGAATTTGCCAACCCAGATCGCCACCCTGGCGCGCCTTGTCCTCGCTATAGGCCGCAGCCACTTCAGGGAATTTTTGGCCAGCTTTCAATTTCTCTAGAGCCTCCATAATTTTGCCTTGCTTCTCGCAAAGAATGTGACGTACTTTTACTGCATTACCACCTTTTTTCTCCTTGCCGGCACCTGTGGGTTATTATGTGAATTATGAATAGTTTCGAACATGTATTATATGTTTTTATACTTTTGTCTTCCGCTGCTGGTTTTTTGCCACCTTTTGCAGCATCCTTTCCGCCTTTTGCATCCTTTTTAGGTGGCATGTTGAACTGTAAACAATAATAACCAAATTTTTGTGGGAGTTGCCACTGTATCGATCAACACATGTGCTGCCACCTGTCAGTGCTGGATAGTGGTTGAGCTTAGTATTTTTACAATTCATGGTCACACTTTGCGTGCAATATATATCGCCAAAAACTATCGATAAAATGAGAGCAATTAACATCTCTAACTTGTTTCTCTCCTTTTCACTTTAGCGAGGCAAAATTTGTCACATTTCCTTGGCAAAATTGTAAGTTTTGTCATTTAATTTGAAGTGTAAATAGACTAAACATGTTTTAAAACCTTTCAATTTATAGTGCAGTTTGTGATTTATCATTCGAATAACGTGAGAAGCGAAGGGCTAAATACATCAGACAGAGACACTAGCAAACCAACAACAACGAAGCAAAATGCCTAAGAATAAGGGAAAAGGTGGCAAAAATCGTCGTCGTGGAAAGAACGAAAACGAATTTGAGAAGCGTGAGCTGATCTTCAAAGAGGATCAACAGGAGTACGCACAGGTGACCAAAATGCTGGGCAATGGTCGCTTGGAGGCAATGTGCTTTGATGGCGTCAAACGTCTGTGTCATATTCGGGGGAAACTTCGTAAGAAGGTGAGTGCGTGCGTATGTGTGTAGGAGTAATGGTGCTCGTCTGTGTTTGTGTTTGCATGTATGCATGTGTACATGTGTATGTGTATGTTTCGTATGCGTGCATTGTTTGGTAATGTAGCAGTGTGAGTGCTACGCGTGCACAGCGAATTGCAATTTCATTTTTCAGTTTCGCCCTTGGAAAACATTTGACAAAATCAAATATTTAGTTATAGTTTTATTTATACTCGTATATGTATGTTTACTAACATGCACAGTTCTTTGCAAGCCAAAATATATATCCCTGCTCTCTTGGTTAGCAGGAATTGCAAACAAAGACAAATTGCGCTGTATCATTTCCATTTCAACATCTGTATGTACATATGTAAATATGAACTTCCACTAATAATATACAATATGTATACATAAATACATTCGTATGAAATAAGATATAGAAGGAGAGAGAGCAGAGCAAAGTGCAGGGAATGCAATGTGACCAATTAAAGACCCTAAATAAATACCCCGGCAGATGCTTTCCCTATTCTACGCAGTATATACCATTTAGTGGGCTCTTCACACCCAAAACGTAGCCCCCAAACCCCAAAAAACAAATGATAGATCTGATTTACGCATTTTTTCAAAAAGTACAAATATTATCAATTATCTGTATCATATTGTACCATAAATTTGGTTCGTTAATTCTGTAAATTGTCAGTTTTATAGCACATTTCATTGATGTCGTCAATAACTACGTCACTAATAGATAGATGATTGCAATCTGTAAGAACATACAATGGGGGACTTTGTTTGACGACGTAACAAAATAATGTCAATTTTCATACTATCTGAAGGTCTAAAACATGCCGGACTTAATTAGCAGATAGCAAGAAAAACACCCAAAGCAGATGCAAACTCAGGTAGGCTTTGCAATTCCAGATATTACCTGTAAAAGGTCCGAAAAGTCTCTACACTGCGTACTCTCGCTCTATGCAGGTAAAATCGACACAGCAGCTGGCTGACAAGTCAACGCGTATAGCTTTGCCGATTTTTAACCAGACAATATAATTATAATCGTAATCGACGTAGAGCAAGACATCTATTGATTAGATATGATAGACATAAACCGCATTGGTCAAAAAGTGCGTCGCAGTTTTGAGTTATAAAAGTTCGTTTATGTAAATGGACTTAAAAAGAGGTAACTCCTTATCGCTTTAAAAGTTTTCTTGGTTCATAATGACTTAAGGTTTTTTTTGAGGCGCCATTATAGACTTTCTCCGATTACCAAAAAGAGAATGAAATTATATTGTACTTGTGTGCAATTCGCGTGGCAACTTTCGTTTATATAATCAGCGTGGTGGCGTTGTCATCTAATCTTTGGAGATCTCTTGGGGTGTGTAATAAAGGTACTTTGCTGACCTTACTATTTAGTTGTTTATAAAGAATGTTGTTCTTAAAGAATGTTACTATAAAAGTAATTTCTGAGCTGTACTATAAAGTACTGCGACTTTATTATATTGTGTAAATCAAAGTCACACTTTGGGCTAAGATATTTTTAACAAAGTACGCTATTTTTAGATAATGGCCGTATAAGTGTTAAGATATAGAGCGTACTACGATTCGCAGGTTTATCCAAACATAGAAATGATAAATATGTATGTAGAATGTGCCCTCATTTCCCTATAAATTTCACATATAATATAACAATGTGGGTTCCATTCGGAAATTGCCATTTCTTGGAAGTGGACTGAACTCTAAATCTTTACAATCAATCAATAGACGTGCCTGTCAGCTGAGTGCTGCGTAGAGTCCAAAGTCCGACACATAATAGAGGGTAAACCGAATGCGTTCTCAGACGGGCGTGCAGTTGATCAGCTGATCAGAGTAAATCTATGGCCTAATCTCTCTATAAACCTGGCCAACGTTTGCAAGTAAATTTCCATGCTAACACGCTAAGATCCATAGTCTTGTCCCATTTTTCTAGCGCTAATCTCTCCACATTTGCGTGACTAATGCGCCATAGGGTCCCGCCTTCAGCAGGTGGGGCAACAACGACTTATCTTTAGAACTCACTGAAAGAAACGTGGTTGCCGATATAATTTCACAATTTAACCATTTTTGGACATAAAGAAAAAATTTACAACAATTTATAAATTCAAATATTCATTTTTTATTAGTTAAACATTTTTGTTTAGATCTTACAGCTAAGATTGGTTTGGCAGTACAGTTAAAGACTAATTTCTTTACTTCTTATAAACTACTGAGATTAACTTTAATATTTTTTGGCTTTTGTTGAGGTTTTTTGTTGTTTTTTGTGTTTTTGTTTAAGATTCGAGCTTCGTGTAGTTGTAGAGTTCATTTGTTGTTCATCTTCATCTTACATTATTTGCGTGGCTGTGCTGATAATCTGATTGATCCAATCGGTAAACGCCGAGACGCGCACAAAGACAGAGGGTGCATTTTTCTGTCCACAGGGCATTCTGCCCCACGAGACAATGCCGATGACAATGTTGCTTCTCTCCAAATGCGGCTCACAGCATTCCTGCATCAATGGACCGCCAGAGTCGGCAGTGCATATGCTGACGCCTCCAGTAAGGGGGCCTGTGCAGAGGTTTGTCTCGTGCAATTGTAGTCCGGAGCGTGCAAGAATTTGCTCACAGAGTGTCATATCCAGAATGGGCATATTGGCTAGCTGCAGTTTGTGCGGATAGTCGGGCACCGCTGTCATTGAGACATTGCCCCAGCCGTAGAGTGTGCCATATCCCTCGGGCATGGCATCCTGTTCGGGCAGCGTTGCCGCCTGCACATACTCATCGAAGGTGAGGGGCTCTTTGGTGTAGATTAGTGCAATGTCGTAGGGATTGACACCGCCCAAATAGAGTTCGTGCCGTATATAGTAGTCAATGGAACGCATCTGAACGCTGGCTGACTCGCCACGACGGTTGTGTATGTCATGGCTGCCTGCAACAATCACTGAGTTGGCCACCGCCTGTGGTGAACTAAGACAGTGGGCTGCTGTGAGTATCCAGTGTTCGTTGATTACAGTGCCGGCACAATAGTGCACTAATCCCTGATCTGGTGTCATCATCTGTATGCTGACCACATACGGCGCTGAATGGGGTTGCGCCTCACGTTTGGCCAAGAACTTCTTGCTCCAATGCGTCTGTTGCGGTGCCTCCAGCGTGCTAATGCGATTCTCCAATAGCCCATAAGCTGCCAGGTTCATGGCCATGTTGACATTTTGGCCAAAGACTCCTGTGCTGCTGCTGCACTTGCGCACAGGCAGCTGTGCATTGTGACTGGCTGAGCTGAGCACCACCATAATGCTGGCTATGGTGGACAGCAGTACCGAGTAGATGCATCTATAGGATATGAGCATTATGATCTCCTCACTCTGATTGCACGCCCCGCACGGAATTAGATTCGTATTGAAAGTAATTTTGACGGGTATCGAACCACGAGCGCTCGAATTTCTTTCTTTTTCTTGTTGTTGTCGGATCGGTTACGGATTCGGTTGATCGTAAATCTTTATTTTCTGTTTCTTTCTTTTAACTTTTTGCTTTGGCGTGTCGATAACACTTCACTTGTATTCCTTTTAACTTTAGCATGGAATTCACTTTAATCGGCCGCGATTTCGCCGCTGTTTCTTGCTTTACTGCTTGAGGTTGCTTTCAAATTTGCAGTGGCGGCTCCACAGTTGGAGGCATTTATAGCAAATTTCTTATCAAAGAGAGTAGCAATCCGAGAGAGAGAGAGACAGAGAGAGTATAAAGACAGTGAGCGAGGCTCTCTGCTATTGGTTGCCTACCCTTATAGGGGCGCGAGTATAGTTTTTTTTATCAGTTGATAAGAAATTTGCGTTTTCTAATTTCCAGTTGCTCAGAGAGAATATGCCCTGCTTCTATGTAAAGCCTGTCCATCATTATGCCTTGAGCCAGTTACATAATTAACATGTGTTAGATTGTGAGATTAAACAAGATGATATTATGTACTCTACAAATCGAATATATTATTTCCATTGAAAACTATGAATCAGTGTGATTTCATTTATAACAAATTGCATTTAGATCCTCGAAAATCATTCTCTGATATGATATATGATTCAGCTCTACCGAATAAATTGTAGTAAGTATTACTACAGGGTATCAGTCAGTTTGTGCAAGTATCTGCAAAATGCGTGGTTCAATTTCCCTCGCTCGAGGTTTTGCCCACCGATGACTACGTATTGTCGCAATTTCAATCATCTGAAGGTCTATCTGAAAACTGTATGTACACACGTATATATATTTATAGTACATTGTTCATATTGGCACAATGACACCCGCTGCCTTAAATACCGAACTGATGACGAAGTGAAGCCAGTCCATGTTTCTCCCCCTCTGATTTCTCTGGCCTGGCAATAAACGTGGCACGGGGCAGCAACGTAATCAGCAATTAGTTAACGAATCGTTTCTGGGTTCTCTTTGGGTGCTTCCCAGACGCGAGTTCGAGCATGTCTATTGTGTCTCTGCTTATCTCTAGCGCCCTCTGCGGCCTCACGCTCTTGGGTAATATGCCGATTTTTAAGAGCTTTAGTCACGATTCTTCTATCTACATTACCTGCCTTACCTCCTGACTGATCGTAGATTTATTCTTGTGTTTGTCCACATATGCGACGTATCTATTTTGAGGGGCCTAAGCCACTGCCTCACGCCATCACTCAAATCACTCACAACAATTTCCCTTTGCCAATGATTAATACTCCAAAGTTCAATCGACCCTACCCCATATGTTTATTTCAATATAATAACGTAACTCTTGAATTATTTTGTATGCCTAATGAAATTTTAAGCCGAATTCGTTATCAAAGTGCGTTGTTATCAGCGATTCAGTAGGGAATATGGTATACTACCTGACAATATGTGTCATAATAATGCATTTGGAATACTTTGAGTATTTATTGCACTCACTACCAATCATAGTAGGCCAGGAAGTAACTAAGGAAATGAGTTTATGAATGGGAATTCACGCGGCAAGTTGTCTCAGGTCAGTAGCTCCCGCAAACAAATGGTTGACTAATTGTCCGCATTAACTAGGTGCACGTAAAGCAGTTATGATCTAAATGTTTGAGAGGCTTAGACTTCCGTTGACGTCAAGCGATTCGCAAAAGACTTCAACTACTACGGCATAAGGAATTCCACTGATCAAAACTCTAGATTTGTTTCTAATTGCTTGCTTTCAGATAACATGCATAATGCTTATGTATGTATAAGATTAACCATAGTAGGAATGTCGAGTGTAGGGTAAAATTATTGTTATAATTCTTTTCACAGGTGTTATACTTAAAATATGTATAGATAAGGTTGTAGAAAGGAACAACAAAAATTCAGCCAATTTGAAAGAAGTAATGTCAGAATGAAGCATTTGATTATTAATCTAACACCGCAAATTAAATATAATGATTTGTTTGCTTAGTCTTACTATGTAGCTTGATAACCTACGCTATAAGACCTTTTCTACGGTTAAACTTCGTTGCCAACTCTCATCAAATTTCAAGTGGATTACAAAAAGAGACACCTCCTATAATTTCATCGCCAAGGTTGAATATTCTGGAATTTAGATTGAAGAACACTTCTATACTTATCAAGATTTACGAGGGTCGTTTGATAAGTCCGTGACTTTTTGAATAAAATATATTTTTTTCGTCAAAGAAGCGTTTTATTTCTCAACATAATCTCCTTTTAGCTCTATACATTTAGTCCAGCGTTTTTCCAATTTTTTTATTCCTTCCAAATAATAGGTTTTCTCAAGGCCCTCAAAATAGTCGTTTGTTTCTGTGATGACCCGAATCTCTTACCGCCGAGCCATTTCTTCATGTTTGGAAACAAAAAATAGTCACAGGGGGCTAAATCTGGAGAATATGCTGGATGGGGTAGCAGTTCGTAGCCCAATTTATGAAATTTTGCCATGCTGACACGAAATTCACTTTTTTCCATTTTCGTTAAAATTCACGAGATCGTCTGCTTTCAATGCCTATAAAACGCAAACCAAAAAACGCAGCTTTCTCAAAATTTTACAGTCAGCTGTTAATCGATAACTGCTGACAGGAGCAGTGTTGTATTTAGAGCAGGTGCGCGGCAAATACAAAAAGTCACGGACTTATCAAACGACCCTCGTAGAATCCAGCACAATATCATTGTTCAAATCACGTTTTCAGCTTGTATTCTATTTCTGTATATTTGCTTCTACTCTATGTTTGCAAACAAATAGAAAACATTGCGGTCTATTGTGAAATACCCAGAACTCGGGCGCCAATTTCTTTAAAGATCTCTTATCTGAAAATTACATGTACATATCTGACTCACATACAGACAGGCTAAGGTATCTGCTAAATATACATGCAAAATAAGATTGAACCATGTTGAAAGACTTTTTTGGATGTATTTTTTAAGTATCTGATAAAAACAAAATTGCAATTCATTTTTATTTGTTTATCTTTCGCTTCAGGTTTGGATCAATCAGGGCGACATCATATTGGTCGGTTTGCGTGACTACCAGGATTCGAAGGCCGATGTCATTTTGAAATATACACCGGATGAAGCTCGAAATCTGAAGACATATGGCGAGTTCCCCGAATCGGTGCGCATCAACGAGACAGTCACATTCGTCGAGGATGGCTTCGATGAGGATATTGAGTTCGGCGATGAGATTAGTTCTGAGGATGATGCCGATTCCGTTGATAATATCTGATCAACAAGAAATGATGAAGCAGAAGAAGAAACAACAACAGCGGAAACAGCAGCAGAAGAGTCAATGCAAGATGTAGGGAATTAAACAAATTTGTATAAAGAAAGCCGACAACTCCTCCCTCCCTCCTTCCCCCTTCCACAAATATAAAGAACCACACTCACACACATCATATATAGAGCAAACAAAAACAAGACGAACAACATATTACAAAATATCCTGTGCGGCAAAGTGACAACCGGATGCGAAATGGAAGTGACAACCGACATAACAATAACGATAAAGAGATCTATAATTCAGCAATAAACTTTTTAAAAATTTAGTGTTATTTTCTACAGATTTTCAACTTTTTATTGAAGATGCCAAAATGAAGTGTATCGCTTTGTTTGATTATGGAAGTGAAGTTAAACAACAATATTAGAGCTGTTATAAAAAGTAAAGTGAAAAAATAATGCAATATTACGAAACACACCGGTTATTATTTCAATTAAAAAACAACAAAAAACAAACTTAAACGATATTATGTATTGTAGTTACTTTTGCAAAGAAAACAAAAAACCGAAACGAAAAACGATTGAATAAAAAAACAAATAGATGGTTAAACAAGAGTTTATATACAAATGTAAGCAAATCAAAGAAAAACAAAGCAACAACATTAAGAAGAACGTTTTGAATTGTAGCTAGCGAGTAAGAAAATCCAAAAAACAAAAGAAAGAAAACTAAAAAGAAAAGAAAAAATCAACCCCCTTCTCTATGAAGGTGTTGCTCAGTTTTTCTATAGTACATTGTATGCCCTGCTGTTTGCAGACTCCGTGTGTTCCTCTTTTCCTTGTGTTCTCTCAAATGTGTTATTGATTTTATATACCTTTCCTAATGCTAGATAACCCTCTAGCATCCTTATTCCTCTTCGCTGTTAATGCATTCAGTTCTTGTACTTGGTTCGTTAACCTTAGATTACGCAGTAAAGAAACTCCCCAAGATTTGATAAGCATACGGAAGTATGATGAACATTGTAATTAAGCAGGAAACAAATTCAATAAATAGTTAATTTAACCGAGTGCAAAACAGCAAATGAAAAGGCGTTTCATTTTCTCTCTCTTTCTCTCCCTCGCTCTTTGTCACTTTCTATTTGTACCGTATTTTATTAAATGCAAAAAATTTGATTATATAAAAGTCTCTACAATAAACACAAGCGGTGCTATTACAACTCTTCGTGATGTGAGGGGAACTTCTTGAGAATTGCATGATATAGACTATAGAATGCATAGACTGATACAGTCACTATAACCAACAAAGCCCCTCCGAATGCGAAGCTTAGAAAGTTGCCATCGATTATGCCCTCAGAGCGATGGCGTTTCGTGGAGAAGATTTCCTCCGTGGATGCTGGATTATTTTGTTGCTGTTGCGTACGCTCTGCCATCAAACGTTTCATGGTGCTTAGGCGTTCGCGCAGTACTTCCACGGATTCGGTGTCCAAATCCGATGTACCTATACACGGAATAACGGATTTTTTAACAATTTATTGCGTATCGTTATGCTTACCGCCCAATTGTGTAGCCATTTCTATTTGATTATGAACTATTTAACTAGATTAATTATTCTAAAAATGTTATTTTGAGGTAAATGGGTTGGCAGTAGCAGGGTGTTTGCAAATAATGTAGGAACAGGCGCATGTGCATAGCGGCAAATTATTGATTCAATTTTCCAGTGTTGAAAAACATCATGGTAAGAGATGCATAGCATAGCCAATTATTCAATCGATAGTTATCGCATTGAATTAATAGTTGGTATTTTCTTCCATTTTTAGCTCATTATCACAACAACATTTATAAACACGTGCAGCTCGCGCGCTTCTTGTTGGTTTCTTTTCGGTTTTAACGTTTAAATGGTATAAAATGGGATTAACTAAACAATATTTGGCATATCGTGCCATCGACAGTTTTAACATAATTGCATCTGGTCGCGCAAATGTTAATTTCGCCGTTTATGATCAAAGCGAAGGTCGTTATGTTGCTGCACCGGCAGCGGAGAATGTCATCATTTGGGATCTACGGTGAGCACGCGTTATACACAACTTGATTATACATAATAAATAAATTATATATTCTATTTTGCAGAATGGGTGACCGCAAACTAACACTGCGCCGCGAAAAACAAGAGGTGACTGCCTTGCGTGTCTCGCCCGATCATTTGCATATTGCTGTGGGCTATGCCGACGGTGTAGTTCAAATCTTTGATCTTAGCTCACGCACGTACTACGATGCTATTTGTTCGCTAGCTCTTCACAAGAACGCTGTCAGCATTTTGCGATACGATGCGCAGGGTATGCGATTGGTTAGTGGTGGACTCGACACGGAGTTGGTTGTTGTGGATGTGGTGGAGCAGGCGGGTCGTCAGCGTCTCAGTGGACATAATGCTGCTATT
Organism: Zaprionus indianus; assembly: GCA_018904595.1. Taxonomy (NCBI): domain Eukaryota; kingdom Metazoa; phylum Arthropoda; class Insecta; order Diptera; family Drosophilidae; genus Zaprionus; species Zaprionus indianus. The sequence continues at coordinate 5,467,776 of JAEIHA010000320.1, forward strand.
ACGGATGCACATTTTCTGCAACGTTTAGTTGAACAAGAGATTGTGGTTAGCTGCTCGAAGGACACACAAATTAAGTTCTGGAATTTGGAGACACAATTTTGCTTCAAAACAATTGTTGACAATCGCACAGAGATCTGGGCCTTGGCCTTTATAAACGATTTGATGGTAGCTGGTGCCGGGGAAAGCGGCATGAATGTGTATCGTCTACGTAAAAAAGACGAGAGCGTAGCTCAAAGCCTGGAGAAAGCCGTCGAAGGATTGTCCATAGACGATGAGGACACGATAAGTCCATTGACTGTCAGTAATTGTGGCACAATACAGCGCGCCGGCAAGGGACGTACGGTCAACTTGGTGGCCGATCCCAATGAGCGTGTGCTAAGTTGTCATGGCACCAACGATCTCATTGAAAACTTTTACATTTGCACTGCTGAAGAAGCTAAACAGCGTCTGGTCAAGCGCCTGAAAAAAGCTCGCAAGAAGGCACAGGACCCCAACGAACCCGAACAAAATGATGAACAATTGTCCAAAGAGTTGTCACTAAGTGATGAAATCAAACGCTTGGAGAGCATCAAAGCGAAACAGAAGATTAAGTCTATAGATGTGCTGCTGGGTCAAAACAAGGAGCTCCGCGTTCTGGTCAGCTTGGCCAACAACAGTATGTGCCTGTATTCTCTGGAGGCATCATTGAAATCCCGTAAAGCATCGGAAGACAGTAGTGTCAAGGTATTGCGATCGCTCACCCGTCTTGGCCATCAATCGGAAGTGCGTTCCGTGTGCTTCAGTAACGATTCTTTGGCCATTGGCTCTGGGGCAGGCGACTCATTTAAGTTCTGGGACCGTGACGCAATGCAATGTCTACGAACAGTGGCCACAGATTATGTACTTTGCTCACGCTTCGTGCCTGGCGATCGTTATGTGCTGCTGGGCATGAAGAGCGGAAAGCTGCTAATTGTCGATGTTGGTGCAGCCGATATTGTCGAACAGATACCTGCACACGAGAGTGAACTCTGGAGTTTGGCTATGCTGCCGGATCAAAAGGGTTGTGTCACGGGCAGCAGTGATCAAACATTGAAGATCTGGAGCTTTGAACTGATCGATGCGGGGGAAGGTGATGCGCAAACAAAAGTTCTATCTCTGCTGCACAAGAACACATTAAAACTGGAGGAGACGGTGCTTTGTGTTGCCGTCAGCCCGGACATGAAGTACCTTGCCGTGGGACTGTTAGATGCCACCGTGAAAGTCTTCTTCTTGGACACATTCAAGTTTTATCTATCACTCTATGGCCACAAGCTACCAGTACTCTGTATGGATATTTCGTATGACTCGCAACTGATTATAACCGGTTCGGCAGATCGTAACATTAAGATTTGGGGCCTCAACTTTGGTGACTGTCATCGATCGGTATTTGCACACGACGACTCGGTAATGTCCTTGCAATTCATACCGAAGACTCACATGTTCTTCAGTTGTGGCAAGGATGGCAAGGTCAAGCAGTGGGATGGTGATTCCTTCGAGAAGATCCTAACACTTCCTGGTCACATTGGGGAGGCGCACTGTCTAGCTGTGTCGCCGAATGGTCGCTATTTGGTTAGTTGTGGATCAGATCGTACGCTGCGCTTGTACGAGCGTACTGATGAGACAATCGTCCTGAAGGATGTACAAGAGGAGGAGCGCGAACAGCTAGAGAACGAGCAACTGGCCACTGGTGAGGATAACACTGTTCCATTGCTGCCGGGTTTGAAATTACCTTCACGCAAAACGGTTGGCTCCGAAAAGGCTTGTGAATCAATTTTGGAATGTCTGGAAATATCAAAGCAATTCGAACTGGAGGATGATGAAAAACCAGAGCCGCATCCGTTGATGCTTGCGTTGCAAGTGAAGAATCCAACTGATTTCTTGGTTACAACCTTGGAGCGCATACGATCTTCGGATATGGAAGAGGCATTGCTTTTGCTACCCTTTTCCAATGTCTGCGAACTGTTGGAACGTTTGCCAGCCTTAATCACCAAACGACCCGACCAGCTGGAGTTACTCTGTCGCGTCACGGTCTTCCTATTCAAAGTTCACATGAAACCCATCGTTGGATCCAAGCCGATGAAGCCGCTGCTGCTTAAGCTTCTGGGTTTGCTCAAGAAGGACGTCACCGCATTGCGCGACCTTATGGGCTACAATCTACATGGCCTTTCGCTCCTGCAGACAGAAGTGGAACAGCGCGAAGGAGTTCAGCTCTTCTACGATGCTACACAAGCTCGAAAAAAGAACGAAAAGAAGCGAAAGGAGGCAGTAAAACGGAGAATACAGATTCAAATGGTTTAGGTTATAGGTAGTTCTACACAAAAAAAAGAAGCGAATCCTGTACTAGCATTATTAATAAATTTATATATTTAAATTGCGGACAAGTTATTTAAATAGTCTCGATCCCAAAAAGAAAGTGTCCGCATATGTATTTTGATCACAGCCCACTAACCTTTTCCTGAATCCAAGTCAGAATTTATCCACCTGATGCGATAAACTGTGCAATCTTGTAATTGTGTAACTTTAATTTGACCAAAATAATATTTAGCATTAATGATAACTTGAAATTTTAGGTTCAGCAGAACTGTGGATCGTGTAATACGTTACAAAACAAGGAACATTTATATAAGTGTGTTTGTGTGTCTCGATGCATGTATGTTTGTGTTTGTCACTGGTAACAATGAATTCACCACACTCGGTGTGGGTGCTGAAAAGCGTTCGCATCTTAATAGCTGAACTTGTGAATTTTGAAACATTGTAAAAACACAAGGACGATTGGACGGTAAGGGACGAGCAAGCAAAACATATTTCCGGTTCAACAAATGCCAGCCTTAGGATAGCAACCACTATCAACAGGGCCAGAGCAAGGACCTGAAAATAGAGTTAAAGTAATGTTAATCTCAATTCGAGTTGGGACAGATTCAGACAGACTAACCTCCACAACGCTGAAAGGCACCAGGTGGTCCGTAGCTAAGCCTCTGTATAGTACACTTCTCGATCGGAGCTGTGGGACGACAATAGGCGGTCGATCGTGCCCAGGGCAAGGGCTCTTTTGGCGGTGCACAATTGGGCAAATAGCTAAGCTTGTAGGTTGTACAATTCTCCACGGGACCCTGGTTGCGCGTGAAGCCCTGCGACGGCTTGATTGGATTCGGGCGTGGAAAACAGGTTACATCAACCGGCATGTACGACAACTTGTTGATGGTACATCGCTCCATAGCACTGTTGGGGCGACAGAACGCCGTCAGTGGCATGATGGGTGCACGACGCACATGCGGTTTGGGTACAAAGTCATGCTTCTGAGTGGTCATCGCGTACATGGGTCCATCGAAGCGCAACCCATTCTCCATGGGACGAATGGGTGGAGTGCGCTCGGTGCAATTCGGTTGGTATGAAAGCTGTGAATAGGGAGAGGAGGTAAGCGCAAGAAATAGAGTATATATGTAGATACAGACGAACTCACCTTTTGTACGGTACACCTTTCCAATGGCCCTGAAGCCCTGCGGAAGGTGTCTCTCGGCATGATGGGCAAAGGCTTAGTGCGTGAAGCATCGACTGGCATGTAGCTTAGCTTGTAAACAGTACTGGAGGCACCTGCGTCGTTGCCAAGGAATCTTAGCGTAGTCATAGGCACAGTGGGTGCAGTGCGTCCAGCATTGCAGTTGGGCATGTAGCTGAGATTGTATGTGGTGCACACGTTCTGATAGTTTGGCGGCACACAGCGTATCTTATCGGCCCACGGTGTTGGTTCCTTGGGCGGTATACAAACGGGCATATACGATAGCTTCTGTACGGTGCAACGTTCCATAGGGCCGACAGGTTTGCACAGATGCGATGTTTGTTGCATGATCCTTGGCGGCGGATTCTGACAGACATCTACAGGCATGTAGCTCAACTTCTGTATGGTACAACGTTCCATGGGCGCCGTCGAAGTGCAGATAGCGACATGGGGCATGATCGGAGCGCGCCTTACATTACCCTTGGGCACATAGTCGTGCTTCTGTGAGGTCATCGCATAGATGGGTCCCTCGAAACGCAGTCCGCTCTCTGCTGGTAATATGGGCATTGTACGTCCAGCCGGACATGGCGGCATGTACGACAATTTCTGAACAGTGCACTTCTCCATGGGTGCTGTATTGGCTATAATATGATTACATGGTTTGACCGGGACGGCGCGGAAGTTATCGCCGCAGTTGCCATAATAAGAGCGACGATATATGGTATTTGTGTCCAACGGCGCATTTGAACGCATCAAATGAGACTGCGGTATAATGGGTAGAGTCCTCGGCGGCTGCTGGTAGCAGCAGCCGGAATAATCACCACAATCACATGGCCGACATGGTGCACCCCCGGGGCAAGGTGGATAATCCACTGGCGCCTGGCAGGGGTCGCATGCAGTCGGGCAGGCACCGCACTCGCCCGCCATCAATCAATATTACAATCCGTTTCCCTTCCTAGTCGATTCGATTCTACAGTTCAAAGTGCAAAATATAAGCAGGGAAATACTTAAGAACTATCCCAAAACTCACCTGGTTTCGATGAACTGAAAGCGAGCAGGAAGGGATCTTATGCAATTGCACAAGATCACCGAAACCCAAAAAAGAAAAAACTGACAATTGTTAATAGAAATAATTTTGTTTGCATCGACTACAGAATAGTTACTGTATTGTTAACACATCCGTAGAAACGAAATAAAAATTTTGTTGGGACATACAACGATGAAGTTTATACGGATAATAATGATTATTCAGTTTACGAACTTATGCATAATACAACTCCACACCGTTTGAAGTTAGATCCAAAGCCGACCTAAGCCGGGACAAATAAATAGAAAGCCTTCTTTATAAGCCAGCTCGATTGTAGAGATATCAGTATACATCGGGTGTATTCCCATGTATCAGTAAGGTATAGTTTACAACTTCCCCATAATATTTTACTGTTGGTATAATTTGTTGTATAATTTACATTTATTTCAGTTCATCAAAGCTTGACATATGTATAAGTTGCCCGATATCTAACTAATTCGTATATCTTATATTGTAATCATTTTTCTCTCAGATAGCACACATACATTATTGTTACACATTTTTATATAGAAAAATTGGAATTGGTAAATATACCTAACTACCTAGAGGTGACTAACTAATCGGAACAAAAAAATCATTTATAAAACATTGATTAAATGATTGACAGGCAAAATCATTGAACATATGCGAAATACTTTTGAACTCAGCTCTAAAGACATCAAGTACATTTACAGAAATATGGAAAATAATCATTGGTAGTCTTTGGAACCAGTGTCTGTGTCCCAGTCTACCGGGTAGCATATGATTTAACACTCCGTGTAACTGTTGTTTAAAATAAATCTTATTGTACAAATATCGTTTGTTTTTTTTTCTATATAATTAGTTTCGTTTGTGTTTCTGTCTGTTTGTGTGTGTGTGTGGAAATACAATATGGTTCAGTTCCAATGATATTCGCTCTTTCACATCTATTGACTTATATTAGAATTCCTTGTAAATTGTATTTAAATATACTGATTCCTGCTTCGTTTTGATATTTGATATATATATTCATTGTTCCCTTCACAGCGTTGGTAGATTTTCGGGCACATACTCTAGGAAATTAGCCGGAAACTGGCCCGATCTTCCATTCGCCTCGCCATAAAGCCAATCCTCGTTGATGCGATAAAGCACGTTCACATATTCGTTTTCCTGCGGGTAACAAGTTTTAGATCAGAATTGGTATATACTATTTTATTGGTATACTTCTTACTCTTAAAGGTAAATCTCCTTCAACTTCGCCTGGGAAATTGTACAAACATCGCACAGTTTGCAATTGTTGTTGTTGCTGCTGTTGACGTGGCTGTGAAGCTTCAGCTGCACCTGCTCCACCGCTCAATGGCACCTTAACCTCCACATAATTAACTGGAAAGAGTCCTTCACAGCCGGATCGTGTACGTCCACGAAACCATTCCGCGGTGGGTTGTTCAAGCAGATAGATTTTCTCACTCTCCTGCAAACGAAAAAGAAATAATCCATTATATGTCGAATCTATGGAAGAACTTGAACTGTCGATGGACTCACTCTGAAGCTAAGATCCCCCTCCTCAACACCATCGAAATCGTAGAGTGCAATGGCGTATGGCAACTGTGTCTCCTCAACGTAACCCGAGCTGCCATTGCTCAGGGCTAAGGCATCCACTTTGCCAGCAACCACGTCCAGTAACGAGACTGTGCTCGGAGCCCCTGCAGCCCCTCCAGCAGTAGCAGCAGCCGAAAGTGGTGGTGGAGCACACTTCGGCATAGGAGGCGACGGTGGCGTTATTTCGCCATAAGCAGCAAACGAAGATGATGACGGAGGATAACCAATAAATGGCGGTGGCTTAGGTGCCTTTGGTTTCTGTGATATCTTCGGTTTAATGATGGTGGGCATGGTCAGTGACTGTGTGGGTGGCAGTAGACTCTTTCCATTGCAGAAAGGATTATCAGAGCTGCGTGACGACAATGGTGGATGTATTTGACGCACTGGCGCCGCACTAAATGTATCCACGACACCACCACCACCACCATTGTAGATGCTACTGTCGACCGCTTCCCATGGATCTACCAGGGGACTCTGTGTTGCTGGCCGCGAGCGGCTGTGATAGTCATCTTCGAATCCGCTCTCCGGTTGCGAAACGCTGCCATTGTTGGGCGAACTGAAATTGCTGTCCGAGCTGAAGCTGTCGACACTGACGCAATCGCTGTTCGACTTCTGTGTAAAGGTGGGCGACGATGGCGGCGAATCAAAGCTTATCAGCTGCGCTTCTGCCGTCGTCGAAGATGACGATGACGTTGATGTCATCTTTGCTGTCGTAGACATCGTCGTTGTCGTCGTGCTTGCTGTATTCCACGCTGCATTCCAGTCGTAAACACTGCTACTGCTGCCGCCATCGACAGTTGTTGTCGTCGACGTTACGGCATGGCCGCTGCTCAGGCCGTAGACGCGGTTCTGGGCTGCAGCCTTAGAAGCAGCAGCCGTTGCCGTTGCGGGTTTCTTGCGATGAAAAATGTTGCTTATGATGCTGCCTCCGCCACCGCCACTACTGCCACCACCATTTGCCGTAGATAGGCTTGCCAATTTGCGACCATTGACCGGCATTTTAGGCGGTGGTGGTCGTGGCGGAGGCATTTTCTTGTTGCAACTGTTGCCATTGGAGGAGACAGCTGTGGCGAAGGGCGAGTCATTCCAATTGGTTGCAGGCGTGTAACGCGCTTGTGGAAATTTGCGTGTTATGCTTGATCCATTTGTGTTGTTGGTGGTGCTGCCACTGTAATCCATATCAAAGAAGTTACCATTGTTATTGTTGTTGATAACATTGGATCTCTTGTGCGTGCTATTCTGTTGCATTGGCCCCTTGGGCGGAGGTGGCAACTTAATGGTCAGCTTCTGTAGTCCTCCATTTGCTGCCTGCTGCTGTTGCAAATGCTGTTGCTGCAACTGCAGACGCAGTGCGTCCAGACTGGCATTCGCTGCTCCTGCCGCAGCACTTTGTCCCCGCGATGCGGGCGGTGCTGGCGCCGGTCTCGACGGTATAGTCATCTTTTGTGCCTGCAATTGAGTATGAGACAATGATTAAAATAGGAGAAGAAGTATCAACTGCTTCGCCATGCAAAACAATCAGACATAAACATTGCTTATCAATGCTTATCAGATGATAACAGACGCTAAAAGGTGTGTGCTTTATACTAAACGAATTTAGCTTTTTTTTTAACATTATTTTTACTCGAAATGTACGCCAAATTTGACGTACCTAACTTATGCACACACGTATACTCAAGCTCCATCTTACTTAGATGCAAAGCAAAGTTAACTAGTCCATTATCACCTAAACGATATACGTATCTTTTATTTACTTTCTGACCGAATAAAATGTGCAAACTAAATTGAATTCACATTCAAGAATATATAAACAACAGTGTTCTATTCATATCCCAATATACATATTATTGAGGTCAGAAACACAACAAACGATTCACTTCAGATAAGTATTGTATTCTTTTGTTTGCTTAAAAAGAAACCACTTTAAACTTAAAACACTTACTTTATAGTAGGGTAGTCAATGCAGGTAATATTTGCAGTATTATTCTCGATAACAATATATATAAATTTCTCTCAACACATTCGACTCTCAACTAAACTTGACTCGACATATGATTTATATAAAATGAAGAGCAACAATTCTCTGATCATTCGTCAACAGTTCGCAAAAAACCCATCGATCTATTGAAAACCGAACAAAAATAAAATAATCAAAATATTTTCTCGTATTTACGTCATCATCGAATTGCGAATTACGTATTGAACAGCACCGCGCGGACGCCCACTAAAGATACTATATATTCCCTACATATATACAATTCAATAAACAATCGGAAAGGAGGAAAACAAGTGCAGTGCCCCAAAAAAAAAAAAAAAAATGGGTGGCATCCAGCAGACACTGCAATTCTCTTTAACGATTACGAGACTATTTTGGTGACGGGCACAAACCGGAACGGGCGTTTAAGCGATCTCCTAGTGCAGTCACAGCAATAGCAGTAATATGTAAATACACATCTATACTATTTATGTATGTGTATGCATACTAAACGCCTAGATAAGAGCCGGTCTCTTACCAAGGGTTTTACGCAGTAACTAGCGACGCTTATTTGATTCATTCATTCATATAAACCTAACACATATTTGAGTGCCTAAAACATATATATTAAGTATGCCAGATGATGTCTATTGACCTCCAGAGTGAAACAACATCGTCTGTCATTATCGCCAGAGAATTCCCCAATGAATTTTAACGCGAATTTACCGCCCAGTCGCAAATATGTAGAGTCATCATATAGTATAGGCATGTATATGTTTTATATGTATGTATGTGTATGAGGATAGAATGTATTCATGCATAATGCATGCATGTGATATACTAAGTATGCATGCTTCCCCTTAGATATCTGGCGCTACAGAAGAATTCCCGAGTACACAGTGCCACTTTTTTGTTGTTGTTTCTCCTTACTTTGTTGTTGTTCGGACATTGGCTGCACATGCCTCGATTTTCCATGCCATGCCACGCAGCACATGCAACCCGGGCAAATACATTGTCCGTTGCCCTCCTAAAGAGGAAGTGAAGAACATTTGACAAACGGCAAATTGTTTGTACTATTTTTAGTATTTAGCTTGTCTAAAGTCTTTCGAATTGCTAGGAACAAAAGTTTGTCAATATTAATATAATATTCTTATTTTCATACTGAAACTAAAAAACTAATATAGAAAATGTTTAAACACATTTCAAGTTTTCTTATTTCTTTTTAAAAACAAAGCAACTTTCATTCATTTATCTTCAGTCTTAACTAAAATATATCTATGGGTTTGTGTGTGTGTTCCATTTTTGCACGAACTATTCCATTTTGATGTGCCGAACGGCGCTTTTGAAGACTTTCCTTTCAACTCATAAACAAAGAGATGGCGAAAGTTCTTCGCTCTCAAATATTGCACGCAAAATTCATGTAAATTTCAAATGGAAATAGAACCAAAATCTATTCTCAAAATACCGTTTATACGATTATCATCTTTGCACAATACGGTCACGAACGAAATGCTAAAAGTAAAGCCATTGTAGCAGTCTTCAAAATACCTTTAAGTATAGACTGCTTCTGTGTTTGTGTTTTATATTTTATAAGAATGCGAAATTCTTTTTTTTTGCAGGGTATGCACAGCAATAAAAACTGAATAGTTTCTAAACTACAAAACGAGGTGGTGATCGCAGACACGTTTCCCTTTGCAAACAACATATTCGCACATGCACCTAACAAAAACAATCTAATTAAAGTCACCTTTTTAAAGGGTAATCTAAAAATGTGAGTGTGGTTGTGCCGTGGGTGGCGTCATTGTAACAGAAGGTAGGATAAACTGTGCCCCTTCACGTCTGCCAAACTATTCCCGTGTCGCATTTGGATTTCAAGCTTTTCTAGCTAATTAAATTAATGTGTTCCGGTTGATAAATACCTTTATATACCGAAATGAGTTAGTATATACATAAATACTATATGTATTATTACATAATCTAAACGAATAACAATGAAAACATTTTCGCCTGAAAATGTTAAAATAAAAAACACGAAAAACTCTTTCGTTGAACATTGACTTAGTATATCTAACTAAAAGATATCTAGTTGTATTTCACGATAAACAAACAGAGACATTAATTTGAAAGATAACGATAAGGTTTTATCATTCCACAGAAGCACTTAGCTAAATTACAATTTAAATATGCACAAAACATACATACATATAATATGCACATGTATATTAACTCAAAAAAAAGTATTATATACATTTTAGAAGGTTCAATGAAAGTTTAGCCTGCAACATGTGGATTTCTTCTTTATAAAACAACTAATTTATATTTGTTTCATTTTGATTGAATTGAATTAGTAAAATGAACTAATATATTATATATACCATTACCTAATTTCTTATGGTTTTGTGTTTTGTTTTGGTTAATGTGTTCCCAATATCTGATAACAATGACAACATGCAATAACTGAATATGCTTTATAAATGCTTGATATGCTTTAATTACATATTATAACTGCATACTGTATTGAAATCGTATTCCGATGCAGCAAAAATAAAGTGCATCTGAAGTATCAGAAAGCGTACGCAGTGTCGTCAGTCAGTGGCGCTGAGTATTTAACAATAGAGCTCATTCGACTGAAGCTCTACTCAAGTATAACATGTTTACAACTTCCTTCTAATTGTTTCATTTTCTATAGTATTTTTTTAGTATTTACTATGATGTCATACACAATGTGTTGTTTTTTATTACATTACAGTGGCACTATAACAAATGCGAATTGTTATATTTAGAAAGAATATGTTAAAATGAGTGTAGGTAGGATAAATATTCATAATTATTAGATATATTTTTGCAATTTACCTAACGAACTTGAACTCATACCGCAATCTTCTTCAGGTCTCTGTTGAATACATGTAATTAATGAGTACTTAGTACTTGGTCTAGGTTCGCATTGTATGAGTCGCAATGGTCTAATGAACGAATACAGAACCAACGCCCTTGTCGTGCACATGTAGTTGTGTATATAACACAAACAGTATAGTATATACACGTATGTATGTAAAACTGTCTGTCTGTAAATTGTAGTGTTGCTAGGCTTAATGCAATGCTAAGGTCAGGGCTCTGTTCGTTATAATGTAATTGTCATGCATCTTGAGTAGTATGTTATGTATACATAAAGGGGTGTTTCTTCGTTTCTCACAAGCTAAATTGTTGCCGCCTGCAACCGGTTACAGCTGACCCCAAAAGAAAAGCACCTTTACGTACATACATATGAATGTAGGGAATGTTAAAGAAATTTCGCATATGGCAACCAAACTAAAACAATGTTAATTTTCAATATGCGTGGGCAAAACCTTGTTCACTTGATAAACATTAGAGATTTCTACATACATATATCTAATAGCTCAGCTTTTACTCAAGCTTACCAGTAAACTTGACCACGCGCTGTCAAAGCGAAGGCGAACTACAATAAAAAATAAATAAAGGAGAATCACAATGTGAACAAAAGAAAGTGTTTTTCTAGTCAGCGCAAAGACTTATTACCCACACACGTGTCTATTGTATGAGTGTGTTCACGTGTGTGTATGTGTGTGCATCTGCATGTGACTTATAAAGCATCTCAACGATGATAGCAAAGTGAGAGCAAATCGCTCGCATGCTATACAAAGTGGGGACAATAAAAAGACAGACACACATTCAACAATATTTTAATATGTACAAACACATACATACCTAGATTGTATATATATGTACGCTCACAATAGAGTTCATGTACATTGTTACTAATACAGTTTTAACTTAATAATTGATTAGCTATAAATTGTTTTTCATAGCACATTTTCTATGCTCTATTTTATTTGTTATATTTATACGAATTGGTTTCTTGGCACACACTTGCTGATTTGTTTGTTGTTCGTCATTTCTTCAATTGGCAAACCCCAAATAAATTGAGAAACTATGCAAGAAACGGAGACGACCTTGAGCTTTTATTTTCGTTTGTTAGGCGCAAAAGACCGACCAAAAAAAAAAAAAAAAAGAAACAAATAAGTAAAGCTATTGCTGCGTACACTTGGTAACTGTAAGCAGTATTTTTTAAAACAGAAAAGATAATATTGGCATATTATATGTTTAGATCTGCTAAATATTGTTTATAATAACTTCGAATCAAAATTGAGTCTGTTAAAAGCAAATTATATATTTACGTTGTTTAATATGGGTTTCGAGACTATAATGCTAAGTGTAACGTTTGTCTACTATAACTAATCAAATATAATATGCATATTTACTTCTATATAACTAATAACTTTCTCTTTGGATTTCTGTTTATACATATTTCATTACAAGTTCACGTATACCCTTTACAGATTACAGAAGACAATTTGGAGGTTTCAATTCAGACTCCTCTCTTAACTCTATCAAATTATCTATTCCTAATTACTTCTCTTAATATTAATACACCGATCTAGATGGGTTTTACTGTTTCTGTTTCAATGCTCTCAACATATGTTGATCAGCTTCGTTGTATTATACCAGTTTAAATCAAATTAAATATAAAAAAAAAAAACATAAATAATTGTAACTCTTCAAAACTAAAATCGAAATAAAAATTTCATGTTTGGGTCTATTTAACTTTTTCCATTAATTACTTTTAATGAAATCAATAAAATAATTTTGTGAATATAAAATATTTGGTTCTATTTTACTGTTGTCAATTGATATCATATATTAAATATATAAACGCGAAAACGCAAAGAAATTTCTTAACATTTGAAGCAGAGTTCGCTGAATTTCCGGGTAAGAAGAAGACTGCATTGGAACGTGTCTACCAACAAGAGAACACGCACATTACTTTATACAATTTATATAATTACGGCAGGCGAAAAGTTCATTCAATTTACATAAAACGAGGGAACGATATAAGGCTTTGACCACTTTATCGCAGACAATGTGAAAATTCTTTGTCATGCATCGGGCTTGAGGTCTTTATAAAGTTATTTTAATTATATTGCGTGTACGTTGCGAATGATGGAAGGGAGTTTGCCGAAAATTATAGGCTTTATATGTATACTATATGTGCTAAAGCTAAGGCAAATACTGTATATATATGTATATACAATCTCATCTTAAAACAACAGCTTTGAAAAATATTTCGTTCTGAACTCCGTAGTTGATTGCTATGATTCTACAACAGGTGATGAAACTCACCTGTGTCTACAAGAAGCTTGAAAGTTTTACGCAAATTTCTTATAGACAACACACATGTTTAAACATTTGCACAAGACGTAAAAAGGTTACGCTCAAAACGTGCATACACGTCACACCTTTGCTCTATTGAGTCTATACAATACTATTCCACGCTGTTTTCTTCAATTCTCTGCCGTTGCTTTTGTACGTTCAATCGGCGAAAATACGAGTTAAAAGACAAACACAAATACAACTCTACTTATGCATGTATATATGTAAGTGTATTTTTATATACGAACGTATTTGAGATCGTTATGCGAAGGCGTGTGAAGCAAATGGGATAATCAGTGTGACTTACGCGAAAAAAAAACAAAAGAAAACAGAAGATACGAATGGGGAACATGAAACATAAGAACTTGTTTTAATGGTTTTATATATACCTAAAAGCAATAGTTCATTGATTTCTATATATTTCTTTATATGCGAGTATTCTTTCCCGTTGTTCTCTAAGTCACGACAGGTAGTTAATAATAATGAAAGAGATAAACGCTGACATGTTTGCTTCAATTGCACGTTCATTTCATTAAACTAATTTCAGTATATTCAATTTGCCAATGTGAAAATGCCTATGGTACTCTTTATATGCCATGTATGTATGTGTGTACATGCCTCAGTTAGTTGACAGTCGGACATTCCTCATGATACAGATGAATTCTCTAGTTGCATTCATGCGTTGCAAGGCGTAAATTGTCAAAAACTAGGTCAAAGTTGAACAGATATCTCTATACATCTAACAGAATACAGCAACACTGTCAATGTATGCAAATAATGCAAATACAAATCATGATTGTGATTTTGATGATTTCAATGCATAAAAGATTTTGTGGTTTCGTGAGTTTTTATTATAATTTCTATAAAGTTCTGAGAACATCAAAAAAGGAAAGTGAAACGTGAAACTTTTTTAATTTCTTGATAAGTTTTTCGATTTGTAGTACATATGGCGTTTCCTGTTTTGTACTGTATGTCGCTATCACAGCTTGATGGCAACACGAGAAAAATTGCTTAATAATTGCACCGAGAGTCCCTTACAAAGAACTTATCATTAAACGAGTCTCTCTCTCTCTCTTCTGACTAAGACTTGTTCTAAAATTAAGAGAGAACTGACGAGTAAGCTCAGTGAATTGGAAAGTAAGTGGATCAGACGTAAAGCAGGATGGACTGACAGACTTGCAACACCTGCTGCTTCCGAAAGCGACCAAATGAAACCGAATTAATTGATAGAGTGGAAGTGAACAAGTTCTGTATTAACTTGCACGATAACTATTCAAATTAGTAAAGTATAAAGTTAATATTGTAAACTACAATAAATCAGTTACCCCTTTTATCCTTGGCACATTTATTACTTGTGAAAGTTGTGTGTTTTATCACATTACCGATAGTAATATCTATAGTATTGCATATAGGCAATATGTCTTTGTTTATACGATCTAAATAGACAGCACTAACGTAGCACAACGAATTATGCAATGTACATTTTGTTGTACAACACCTTAACTCATATTACATGCCCACAAACCGTACAATAATTGTTTAATTTAATATATATACACATGCACATAAGCATATATTTGTATTATTTATTTTATATATATGTACATGTGTGTAGTTGGCAATAACGACCTTGATGTTCGTTTAATCAAGTAAAGTAACTGAGAATATTTCCCATTGGCGAAATTTACGGCAATCTGATCTGCTAATTGTATTTTTTTTAATGTTTTTATTAGCATTTATGTCGCATTAAAGCGATCGCAATAATACTTTCAACAATGATAACTCGGGTAACTAACCTTTCGCTGATTTTCGCTGCAATGGTGTTGGTATTTGTGCTGATTGCCTCTGATGCGCTCCAAATATTACGGGTTAACAGACAAAAGCCAAGACCAGGCCCAAGACCAACGACCAGGCCAGGCCAAATGACTAATACTCTTTCACACACACACACACACACACACGCACGATAGCGAAAAGTTTTTGCCGCGCGCTCTCTTGAAACTAGCCACAAGCTGTTTGTGTGTATGTCCGATTGTGTGTCTGTGTTTGTGTCACAATACACGAAAAAAGGCAGCTGCTCGGATGCAGTGCTAGGCGTTTGCAGCTGCAACGGTGGACACCTACTAAATTCCTCTTCACAGTTCACAAATAATAACACTATTGAAAGTTCTTCTTATCCGCAAGCAATTAAGTGTTTTATTCGTTCAATTGCAAACTATTTGCACAATTAATTTCGTTTTCTTTTTTAATGCGCCGCAATTTTTAACGTCGCGTTCGTTTTAGCCCGACAGTTGACAGAGTTGTGTCTAGGTATGTAAGGAAAACACTTAAACCTATCGATAACGATTAAATTAATATTTTTTATCGATTAGATGCCGAAAATACTGGCTCGAGTGTAGTTTCCTGAGCGCCAAGATCTGGTATCTGCATCTTTTAGATCTTGACGAAATAAGATGAAAATATAAAGAATATATATAAATAATTTCCGTTCTCGACTTAGTTTAGTTAATATAGCCTCCGATTAGTCCCGATTGCCAATACCAATTTTCAGCCAAATCGACCAGTGTGACCAAGTTTTAAATAAAAAAAGTTATTATTTTGATGCAAGATTATGGTCCTACTGTCTTTTCTTACAGTTTTCATTTAAAATGAGATAAGGCATTTAATGTTCGTTTAGTTTGCTTACGAAAACGAACCGCATTATAGTTTTTTTCTTGTGCAACTAGATTAGAGTTGTATAGCTGCTTAAGGAAATTCGAAACAATCAAGCGACAGCAACTTCAACCGCTGTTTGAGGTCTCTATGTGTTCACTGCTTAGTGGTAATACTTTATTAATTATAACTTTCGATCATTGAAAATGGTCCAAAAGGGTATATTGACTTTGTACAAATGGGTGTAATAGGTCAAATGTACAATATTTAGTTTTATATTAACATTAGTTAACACTGCTCTTTGTGATGTTTGAATACTTTATATGTTCGATGCTTAGTAGGCGTATGGCGGTTTTTCTGTCTGCAATATCGATAGACTTAAGCGAATAAAATACCAAAATCCGCCTTGGGACCAAGGATTTTAAGACATGTCTTAATTAACTAAAGTAGGTTTTTGATATTCATATTACACCTACAGATTTAACATTGTAGAATCATGTGGTATGTTTTTCGAACTTTGTCATTTTCGGTATTTAATATTCCAAATACAAATTTAAAAGTGTTTAGGCTGGTAACACTGTCAACCAGCTGTTTTTCAGCTGATACGAGCAAAAACAAGAAGATTTGCCATATCCAAACAAAAGAAGACCCAAACCTGAAAAATATAAGTATTGTTAAGGTATTAACACTAGGCCTGCTACTACGCGCATACAGCATGGCCTGGCGATCAGTGGGTGCCAATAATGCGGATCTCATACGTCAGTTGCGAGGTGAGAGTCCAACAAGTGCACTTATTTGAAGAACCTGAAACATGCCTATGTATGTGTTTTGAATAGATTACGGCGTCATTGCCACAGATTCTGTGGCAAGTGCTATGATAGCAACAGATCGTAGTCACTACTGTCCTCGTAATCCGTATATGGATGCACCTCAACCTATTGGCGGCGGCGTAACTATCAGTGCACCTCATATGGTATTGTACATTACCTTTCGAATAACAAGGAACATATTTTAATGATGCTTTCATCTTTTTAAATTAGCACGCCTTTGCTTTGGAATATCTGCGGGATCAATTAAAGCCCGGCGCACGTGTGCTTGATGTAGGTTCAGGCTCTGGCTACCTAACAGCCTGCTTTTATCGATACATAATGGCCAAAGGCAACAATCCCAACACTCGAGTCGTTGGCATAGAGCATCAGTCTTCGCTTGTGGCTTTAAGCAAAGCAAATCTTAACGCAGATGATCGCAACATGCTCGACTCGGGAGTGATGCACATTGTCGAGGGAGATGGTCGCAAAGGTCATCCAGATCATGCTCCTTACGATGCCATACACGTCGGCGCAGCTGCCCCCACAGAGCCCGTCGAGCTAATAAAGCAACTTGCTAAGGGTGGACGCCTTATAGTGCCCGTTGGCCCAGAAGGTGGTTCCCAGTACATGCAGCAGGTGAAGAATCATTTATGGAACATTAATAGTTATTTATTAATAATAATAATCTCCAAATAATTTCAGTACGACAAGGATGCCAACGGCAAAGTGGAGATGACCCGCCTGATGGGAGTCATGTATGTGCCCCTAACGGATTTGCGCTCTTGACTGCATTATCTATGGAGGGTGCTAGTCGTTTTAATGCTTCTCAGTTTTATTATATACCGATTATGGATACACTACTATTCTTAGCTTTATTTATTGCTAATGACAACAAGTTACTCTATACTATAAATTCAAGTGTTTCTTTCGATTCAAAAAACATAAATTAAATAATAGTTTGAACGAGAACCAATAAAATAATGGATGTATTTTATGAGTATTAAACTGTTTTTTTTTCACATTAAATACGATAGGTCAGAAAATGTCACTTTATATTTGTCAGAGAGGATTACTTTCTCCCTATTATCTGTCAAATTTTGCTCAAGTCATTATTAACATTTAGATCGAATCGAATTGGTCTGGGAGCAACAAAAAATTGAATTATGGATACGAAAGCAAGTATATCAAAAACATCAATACAGGCCATTTCCAAGGAGTGCATAAAACAGACTTTAACTGACACCATAGCTCAGAATTTGGCGAATGATGTACGCGATGATATTACAAATCTTATTAGGGATGCCTTCAAGTATGCCCGACGCACTAGATGCTCAGTGATTCGGCTCGAGCATCTGCTGTTCGCCACACAGGCCAACAATTTGTGTTTGGATATACTTCAATTGGAATATGATTGGCCCGACACCGAGGAAGAAGGCGAAAATGAATCAGGCAAGAAAGTTGCTGTACAGACAATACGACAAACATTGGATCAGAGCCCTCCTCGAGCAGAATCACCAGAAGAAAGCAAATTGGAAAGACCAATAAACGTCACAAGTCAATGGAAAAAGTCCGAGAGGGTACAGTTAATGGCAAATAAAAAGTTTCCATTGTCAAAGGAGCAGCAAAGGTTTTATTTGCTAATCACAGAAAGCTGCATGGGATCATCCGAGGCATTAAGACGAAACGCACTACACCGAATTGGCACAGACTCATCGCTGCAGCAGATGCTGCCCAAGTTGAGTCTATTCATTGCCGAGTCCGTGAAAGTGAATGTGGCGCAGCATAACTTTGCCATTCTGCTCTATCTGATGCGTATGGTGCAAGGTTTGCTGAGCAACCCCAACTTAAGACTCGAAAATTTCGTAAGTCTGCATATCCCTTTTGACTTTAATTATTGATGGGGCAGGCCAAACACCTTCCTTCTACTTATAATAATGTACTTACCATATGTATCAATTTATGTATGAATGTTTGTTGTTGCATGAATTTCAGATGCATCTATTGATACCAGCGATAATGTCGTGCACGGTTACTCGCCAACTATGCTCCTTTCCAGCAGCTCAAAATCATTGGGCATTGCGAGAATACACAAGCAGTATTATACAGAAATTGGTTAATAATTTCTATATCCGAGATAGCAGTATTTTGCCAAGAATTATTAGGTTTGTATGTAGAAAACTCTTTCCTTGTTCTTTAATGATACAAGTTTATTACTTTGCAGAGTTTACGAGGAGGGTCTTTCATCGCCACATTTAACAACGATTTACGGCAGTCTTATTGGCTTATCCAAAATGGGAAAATATGCAATCCGTGGCTGCGTCCTGCCGCGCATATCTTCTATATCTGAACGAATTGAACCTTATCTAAACAATAATGACGCCGATCAGCATTTAAATAGGCAAGCTTCCATATATATACGTCACAGACTGTTAAAGATGATGGCTCCCATTTTAAGGATCGTTCATAAACCACCTGATGTTCACGAGGAATATGAAAAAATCTACGGTTTTCTTGGACCGTCATTATGCGATGTTGTCATTATAGAGCGCATTAAGGGTAATGTGGTTCAAGAGGTCGATGAAGAGAAATTTTCGGAAGAGTTGGCATCCGTAGACTAGATTTTCAATTGAATAGAAGTTTTCTTCACTTAATATAAATACTACGTTTAATGTATTAAAATAAGTGTTTGTTTAAATTCAAAAATTCCCATTGGCTTATCGATTTAATTGTCGGCATACCACCACAAACTAACCTATCGCTAAGTAAATATCGATTAATTCTAAGAAAAGGTTTCCCAAAGTATCGTCATAAAGCCACAACAGGTTATAGAGTATTTCATAAACAAATATGTCCACCGCAAATGTTGGAAAAATTAAACTTAGAAGTTTAACAGATTTACTAATTGACACTAATGAAGAAGAAAGTGTGATTTCCAAAGAGAACACAGTAACCAAAACGACACCGGAAAACAAAAAATTGGCGCGAACGCGCGCAGCAACAACAACAAGAAAAAGAAAGAATGCTAAAACAGAGACCGATCAACAAATTATTATCAGTAGCACAGTGGTTAAGCGCACAGGGAAAAAAGAACCACTGCCGGGACAACTTCGCATTGATTCCTTCTTCAAAAGTGGCACAAAAAGTTATAAAGTGGAGAGAATCGAAAAGAGTGCTCAGAATAAGACAAAAACGCGCAGGACGCCCCGTAAAGGTCGCAAGAGATTGTTCGAGGAAGCATCAGAAACCACAACGACCACAACAACTTCTGGATTTGATGAAAAGATTACGAAACCCACTCGGAGTCGAATACAACCAAAGCGTAATGCCAAGGCGAAATGCTCTCCAGTTGTCGATGATTTCATTGATCTATGCTCCGACGATGAAGTAGAAATTAAAAGGGAAAAATCCCCTGTCGAGTGTGAGTCTCCTGCAATCGGTATATTAACACCTAATCAGCCGGAATCAAAAAGTGTGGAAACAACACCTCGCAATAGTCTACACACTGAAGCACCCACAGAAACTCCGTCAAAGGAAAATGTACCAAAACAAAGAAAACGTAAAATATGTCCCGCATATAAGGTCGTGGAAGGTACGACGTTCGTTGTAGATGGGTTCCAGTTCGGCGATATCCCAAATGCGTCGCATTACTTTTTAAGTCACTATCATGCCGATCACTATATTGGCCTAACTCGGAAGTTTGCTCATCCTCTGTACATGAGCCCAATAACAGCAAGTCTGGTGCGCACTTTTATACCCATTGATGAACAGTATCTGCATGAAATAGATGTGGATCAAACCATTACAGTGAATGACATTGAAATTACAGCGATAGACGCTAATCAGTAAGTATGCCTATTCTTATCAAAAACAGTTCACTAATCTCTTATTGTATTTACTTAAAGCTGTCCCGGTGCAATTATGCTGCTCTTTAAGTTCAGAACTGGAAAGTGCATATTGCACGTTGGTGATTTTCGGGCCAGCTTTGAAATGGAGTCGCTTCCGGTCTTTTGGAATCATACTAATATTGATATACTTTACCTGGACACAACGTACCTATCGGAAAATTATGATTTTTGCCATCAGAGCGATAGCATTGATAGAATATGCTGCCTGCTCCAACAGTTCCACGAGCAGAACGTTGGCAAACGGATTCTACATGTATGCGGCACCTATTTGGTCGGTAAAGAAAAGTTGTGGTTAGCAGTCGCAGAAAGATTTGATCTACGAATATGGACAGAGCCAAATCGTCGCAAGGTCATTGAGTGTCTTAACTGGCCAGAGGTACAAGTTAGACTCTGCGATAATCCACAGGAGGCTAATCTGCATTTGATCAACATGGGAAAGATTAGTTATCCGGTATGTGAATGAAAATTCCTGCTTTTATTCCTTTAAATAATAAAATTTAACGTTTTCCACACAGCAACTTAATCAATACTTCAAACCATTTGAGGACCAGTATGATATGCTAGTTGGAATACGTCCTAGCGGCTGGGAGAAAAATTCAAAGCCCTCATATGGCAAACGTATTAGTGTGATAGGCGTGGAATATTCGGAACATTCAAGCTACAAAGAATTAGAACGTTTTGTACGATTCCTCAAGCCCAAAAATGTGATTAGCACAGTTCCCATTGGCCGGGATCTCTGTGTGACGCCCAAAGTACCAGTCAAGTGGTATCGGTTTAAGGGAAACTTAGGCATGCTAAGCAAAAACTATCAACCATCAATAACAACATATTTAACAACACCCCAACGGAAGCTGCCTTCGCTTGAGGGCGAAACTGCCGATATGATATTAAGCCCCTTAGAAGAGGATGTTACTATCAGTCCAGTTGATGTGGAAAACTGTGAGACCCCGACTAAAGAGTCTAACAATATACAACATACAGATATAAAGACTGAAATAATATCCATCGACTCTCCAGTCATGAAGCCTGTAAGCAGATTGACATCCGATGCTTCAGATGATTTTCTTTCGTTCATATAGCTTTTATACTATTATTATATATATTCTAACCCAAGTTGTTATCGCTAAATGTCCAGTAAATGTTAACTTGTGACATTCCCAATAAAAAAAAGTATATATCAATTGAGTATTGTACTACATTGTTTCAACATTAAATACAAGGCATATTTGATTTTTATTGTTTCTCGTGTATGCACATCCAATTATATATATGTATATATTTATATCTAATTTCATATCTATTTCATATATATTTGTTTCCACTAGTTGACATAGTTACACTCGCTTTTTAGCTTACGCTTAACATTAATAGGAGTGTTAACTGATAAATAGTAATTGTTAATGATATTCACAATGAATACGGGGGAGGTAAGATAATTATAATCACTGAGCCCCAGTGCATTCAGCAATACGAATTTTGCTTTGATTTAAAGCTGCTCTTAAACATTTCACACTGATATGTTTAGGTATAAATAATACAATACAAATGTGAATAAAATAAATGAAAAAGCATGAGAGCTTCGAATTGTGGAATGAATAATGTTTCGATTTTCGCTCGTATATCTGCATTCAAACAATTGACTATTCAACAATTGACAAAATCAAAATGTGTATACATATATAAGCATATGTAACCTGGTTAAATATAAGCACGTACATGATGTGTGAATGTAGGTAAATAAATATCAAGCGATTTCAACGACTTGTTTTCAAAAAACAACAAATTTAACAAAAATCCATTTCATTTTGGGGGATTACACTAAAAGCTTTTGCTGATTTATGTAGTATATGTAACAACAATGCGTATAGGTAGCCGACGAATGACTTGGGACCAGAACCACGAGATTTGGTGGGTAATGTGAGAGCTCAGAATGCAATAGCCAATTAACTGAAAGAGTAAATTATTAATTGCCAAAAGATGTACATATAGTGCATGTAATAAACTATTAAATACATACCACCAAGAAAAGAAGGGACTCTTGTTTTGGAAGCGCTGCGTAAAGGAGAAAAACCGACTGCCGCTAGAACTATAAGAAGAAACAATGTAAAAGTATTGAACATTATAATATCCAATTAGTAATACTCTAATTGCTTACCGTTCAACAACAACGGCAGGCATCTGAACCAACTGTACAGGGGATTTTCCGTCCCGTAGCGCTTGGGTTAAATTTAAAATCTGGCCACGCATAACGGACATTTGCCTTTCGAAGAGTCGCTTATCGAAACCGCGATCTTGTTGGAACAAATACAGCAAGTCTGTGCATATTTCCTCAACGAAATTCATATCAGACAGCTGTGGCAGGACCTGATCCTTGATGTCATCACTGAACGGTACCTTGGCCTGTGGTAGCCAAGCCCAGTGATAGGGATAGGCTCGCCACGAGTCCGGATGCTTAAAGGGAAATGCCAGCCCATTATCGATGGCAGCGATCTTAATTATTGACGAATCTATTACTCTCCAACTAACGTCCGAGTTTTTTTTATTTGTTTCGTCTTCATCACTGGATAGATCGCTACTAGGTGTTCTGCCAGTATCGACAATTCCCATTGAAGTGGGCGAAGGTTGACCACCGGCAACTGCACGTTCATTTACAACTATCGACACGGTCGGCTCATTCATTTCAGCACTTGGATTTACTACATGTTTAGCCCCCCCTAGAGCCATGCTCTTGCCACCGGTTCCGCCTACTTCGCCTATCACTTTTGGAGGTACATATTTGATGAGCCAGTTATCGTTTCCCCGGTCTGTATTGCGAATGATGTAATCCAAGACGACAAGTCGTTCGAATTGCAACTGAAATGATTTCGATAATGCTGGAGACAAGGGCTCGTTTTCAAATCGCCGCAACCAGTAATCAGCATCTTTGTAGCCTTCAACAAACAACTGAAAGGATCCGGTCTGTAAAATATAATGTTAATATAAATAAAGCAATTTCTGTAAAATGGCATCTCATCTTTTACCTTTAGCGGCAGGCTCATGCGATTGAAGTGCGCCGATGGAATATGCTCCTTGATACGCTTCTTGAACTTTGCCTTCTGACGGTCAATGCGTGCATAATTGAAACTCTCAGCCACTAGTCGAACTACACGCGTCTTTGGTACCACATTCAAGTTCAGTTTTCGATCAACCAAACTGGCCCCAGCCTCGGACAGATACCTATAAGACCCAATGCTTAATAACATATACCTAGATATATATTATATATTTCTCGACTTACCCTTGGTTTGGTATCAAACAGGCTCGTCCGAAACAGCAGGGGCAGCATAGCTTGTGCATCCATTTGGTCCACTTGGGATTCAGTCTGCCATAGGGCTCTTCATCTTTGGGCTTAAAGACCGCAATACAACGTTTCTATGCAAAGAATACAAAATTGTAGTGAAATTGTTGTAACAGTTTAAATTTAATATTAAGTACTGTATCAAGTCAAACCAAAAGTCTTGCAAATACAAACTTGATTACAAAACTTCCCCGTTTACTTAAACTTTGTTATATGCACTGTTCGGTGAAAATATAATCGCGGGTAAAGACTTATGATACCCAGGACTATGCGCAGTGCAACAAATTCAAATTCAAATTTAATTTTAGTATATTTAAAGAACTTACATTAGTTATATCCTTAACAAAGTAGGAGCCACTGCTGCCCTGATAGATCCTCTCGGGTAGAATACCATGCTCGATGGCATACTCCGCTTGTGCCACAATCTCTGAGAAGAGGGGATCATCTGTAATAAGGAGTGAACAAGTTAGTACATTATGTTTGTCTATTTTTTTTCGGGTGAGTTACTAATAAAATTTGTTCGTAACACAAAAACGCGCATGTCCTGTGTAGTGCCTTAAACCAAACTGCAAATTATTCTTCGATTTCAAATGGAAATTAAAATGAAAATCTTTCAATAATTGATGCAAAGCACAAAGAAACAACGACGAGTCTGAGTCCCATTGAGGTCTCAGGCCTGGCGTGACAGCTGTTGATAAAAATAGCTGTTGGAATACACATTGATATGCCACATATACTCGTACATACATAGATACACAAGAGTCTAAACGTGCTTGAATGGCAAGTTGAACGTGGCAAACAACGCATTGAATAGCCTGATATATCGACACAGATTCAAGGACTATTTAGCAAAGACACCTTTCTTTCACTACACTTTTCACTACCTATGAAATCAAAGTGATCATTGAAGTCGCCCTGGTCCTGGTTAATGGTAAAAATGTGCTGTACAAAGTTGTCGCGACTGGTCCCCAACGAGTGCGGCATTTCAAATAAAAGTGATGTGCCTTTCTGGGTAATATAATGGGGGAAAAGACACAATAAAAGTCACATTTGCATATCTAAAGTGTTTTGATATGCTGCAACGACCCACATTGTTGTGCCGCGACTTACACATGTTCTTCAACGCACAATTGGCGCATTGGCACTTTGGAGCAGCAAATCGAACTTCTGACTCAACCGAGTCAACCGAGGTGACTTTAGGCTGGTAGATTATAGGTGGATCATCTTCCTCTCCTGGATTTGTAAGGAAATCTTTTTCTTTATCATGACATTTCTTGCTACAGCAATGACAATGATATGGCTCATAGCCCGCCGAGTCCGAGTCTGATTCCGAGAAAATTTCATCGCTTAGTTCTTTCTTGACTTCGGCTGGTTTTAACACTTTAACATCTAAGTCTGAAATCTCTGGTGGATTTAAAGGGTTGCCGGACTGCTGTTCTAAGTCGATATGCGTCTTTTCTGCCATTGTTGCACATTTTATGCGATTTACAATTCGATATTATTCGAGTCCCTTAGGTAACCAATAATTGCAGAACACTTTCCATTCCCATGTTTACATAAATTTAGATAATGAATGATAGTGAATAAAAGTGATCCACAAGGCACATTAAATTTTAAAAATAATTGAGAATTTGGTTTCTACTACGATAAAATTTTGAAGGGAATCTCAAGTGCGATAAACAAGCATGTTCCGCTCTTATAACTCTATTGTATACATTCATAAATATATAATATTTTACTTTGCAGCAAAACTAAAATTTTTTATTTACAAAAAAAACTTTACTCAAAGGAGGGAAGACATTTTTTTAATGATTGATTCATTTGCCGGTTTGATTACATTCATGCAGGTCTCAAATGTGAATATAAATTTGTTTATAACGCACATTGTAATTAGGTTTCTTTGTACCCGCAAATACGAATATATTTCAACACTTCGAAAGAAAATTGAGTCAGCTAAGTGAGTGATGATATGAACAAACTATGATTTAAAATGGCCTTATTTGAAATCGAGAAAAATTCCAACTAATTTGACATACAGTACTTGTATATACTGTATGTAATGCGGAAAATTACATTCATTGTCGACATAATTGTATTCACTCTCTCTCTCTTTCTTGACAAATATATTGCTCTCATAAGTACGTGTGCACTCCAATATACCCTTTAAAAAAATACTGAGCAATCTAAGGGGTATCTCGTGGGTTATCTATTTTGCTACCTATCCCAGTTTTAAAGGGATTATGATAAAACGTTGATACAACGATGTCATGAAATGATTAAACACAAAACTGAAAAAGTCTTTGCAAATAAGAGAAATAAGAGAGCTTATCAACACATGTACATATGTATCTTCGTCTTAAAGTAATACACACGCGCACACACACACGCACATACACATACACAAACACATCGCTATCTTGGGAAGCCCTACATGAGCTATTGTACAACTTGGAAAGTTTCGCATGTGCAACTGTTCTATACGAAAACTTACCACCAAATGTGTTTGACACGAGATCAACATGATCATGTCCGCGTCCTAGGCCGCCCAGCAGATCACTTATCCGACTGTGGCTTCCCCCGCCTCCGCCACCACCTAAAAGGGGCTGCGACTCTCGATTATCGCTGCCGGCGTCCGTGGACATGCCCTCGAAATCAATTTCTGGCACCAAACAAATATCGTCGGCCTCCTCGTGTGGCAATCGTGTCGATGATTTCAGTGGCGATGTTGATGACGATGCTGTCGCTGTGCGACGTGTTGGTGTAGCTGCTGCAATGTGACTAATCACTAGCGGCGGTTGCGGTGACGTTCTGCTCGATCTGCCGCTCACGCTCTCGCTGCTCTCTGCAGAGTGTTTGGACTTTGTATTGCCATTGTGGAGGACAGGCGCATTGTTCTGCAGTAAGACTTCTTCTTCGTCGTCCTCATCTGCATCGTCGTTGTCATCGTCAGCGTCGTGCAGCATTAATAGTTGGTTCTCTTGCGGTTGCTTTTTAGGTGCCTTTTCTCCGTCGTCGCCACCAGCACTAACATCGGCTACAACAGCAGCAGCAGCAACATTATCATCATCATCATCTTCATCGTCCATCGATAGTAGATTTTGATCTCTATTTCGCTTCACTTTTCGTTTTGACCTGCGTTTTCCTGGCTTCCCATGAACGCCAACGGTATTTATCTGTGGACAGAATAGAAAACGCAAAGGTTCAAAGATTGATTCTTGTTTTCTTCTGCACAAGACTCACCTCAACCTGAGTTGTCAACTGGTTAACGCCGTTTACTTCGAAGCCATTCAAAAGCGGAGACAGCTGTTGATTGTTGTTCGTTGCGGTTGCAGCCTGTTGTGTCTGCTGCTTGACAAAGTCGCCAATGAGATCGACCTCATCCTCCAGCTGTAGTAACGGCTGCTGCGATGTACTCCCATTTGGCTGAGTGTTGTTCATGGCTGAGCTTCAGATGAGGAGGTACACGTATGGTTGCGTGTTCTTTAGGGCGGGGTAACAGGAATGTCGCCCGCAGCTCGCAGCAATCACAACAGCAACAAAGGCGCGCGTTGTTGTCGTTGTTGGGCCAGCTAGCTGTCTGCTGCGACTTTATGAGCGAACGTGAGCACTGTTATCTATTGGGCGGTACGCCTCTATTATTCATAATTTGCATGTTCTATAATTTAATCTGCAGTTTGATTCCTATGCTCTTTTGATACTTATTCTGCGCATTTGCTTTGTAGCAATTATTGATTACTTACTCTAAAGGTTATATATGTATAAATATATATGCACGTATATATATATCGATTCTTTTGCCAGATAGAATATGATGAGCCACTGGGCTGTCCACTTATTGAGAGAATTAAGTGAAAATAAGCTGAAAACATCTGACAGGACTGTCCACTTGCTGTTTTCAATGTTCTAACCAATTAAGTTATCGATTATAAGTAATTGTAAAAATCGATAAGCAAACGATGCCTATTTTAAACATATTTATTTTATTTCTTTAATTTCCAACTTTATGCTTATTAATTCTTATACATTTGTTAAATATGCAGTACAATTGCCAATTATGCCTTCAAGACTTCAGATCTCCGTAGCCTGCTAATGCTGTTCAATACTTTGTTGAGCTCCCGTTGTATATTTGTACTCTCGGCAATTAATTCAATGGACTTTTTAAATTTTTCAACAGCGTTGCGTAAACTCATAGGGGGCAATACGCTAAACCAATGCAAGGGGTCTACATAGCCGTTCTCCTTGTCTACAGGATGCCTTTTAGCAGTGACGTCTGTGATGATCTTATTTTCTGTGTCTTCGGCATAAACAACTCGGCACAGAGCATTAAATTCTGCACTGTTTTCCGTCGGTATCTGTGCTGTTGATAAGGACTGACCACCTTGCTGGAACTTAGTCCGTGCCAGGAGTATAGCACCACTTGAAGTCGTACGCTCGATTTCGATGCGAGATTGGGTGTGTGCTTCGATTAAATGAAACA
Organism: Zaprionus indianus; assembly: GCA_018904595.1. NCBI lineage: Eukaryota > Metazoa > Arthropoda > Insecta > Diptera > Drosophilidae > Zaprionus > Zaprionus indianus. The sequence continues at coordinate 5,496,318 of JAEIHA010000320.1, forward strand.
TATCCAAATACAGGGAATCCAGTAACTCTCCAGCAGCGTTCCTTTCAGCTTTCGTGTTCCCGACAGTCATTTTTACGGCTCTTAGAATTCGTGTTTAGCAAATGAAAACAATATTTATATCATATGATTAATAACAACCCTGCCCGTCACCACTAAATGGTTGGCAACGCGTTGTATCATTTATGTTAACTTACATTGATAAGTTTTAAATTGATAAAACTGTTAAGCAGCTGTTGGGGATGTGTAGTTCCATTTGGAACTGTTGTCCACAGTCACAGGTGTTTTATTTGTTTAGCCACATATCGTTCAGCTGCGTGGCAATTTTATAAAGTTAAATTTATGAATTAAAATCTGAAAGGCTTAAGAAACTATTGACAACGATAATATTTGTTCATATGTATATGCTACGGTCAAAGACAAACGGTAAAGTGCTTGTATAAAACTATTCAAAAACATTTTTAAAAAAATTTTTGCATTGCTTCTATTCCAAAATTGAACACAGTTTTAGTAATAGTTCGACAAAAATCGAGTAGCTCAAGTGAACTGCAATTGCCAGCACTACTGTTAACACATATTTTGGTAAACAGATGCAAGTGATTGTACCCTTCAAAAGCCCTTTCGGTATTTACGACGTCATTCGGAAAATGTAACATTTATTTAACAAAAATGTATATTTATCAATAATAGGTATAGTTAAATTAAATATGTATTGATTATTTTATAATAAAAATGGCAATCAAATTAATTAAAACTTGCAAAAAGGGTATAGAGGTTTCGGTGCTGAATTCTGGGATGAGCATTTACATTACCATGGCGATTGCGGATTAGAGAAAGTTTATAAAAACCCGGAGTAATTAGCAAGTAGTAGTTAGTATGAAAAACAATACTATGAGACACAGTTAGAGTTTGTAAAAGTCGTGATATAAACAAAATTCCGTAACGTGGCTGTAAATCAAAACTGTGAACGGTTCCAAAGTTGAAGTTCTATTTGCAGAGCGTTTGATAATGCAAAATAGTCATCGAAGCGCTGAGTCGGATTTACGTAGCCGAAAATGCGGAAACAATTTGAACAACAACAACAACGAAAACAACAGCAACGAACCCGGCAAAGACAACGGTGACGACACTCAACAATCTTGGTCGACTGAAGCGCAGGTGCTGCAAATTTATTGATATTTGATATTAGGTGTGCTTGTTGTGCTTGCAACTTAACTTTTCCAATATTAATAGCAAACTGAACTGCTCCTTGGATAAATATTAAAGATAATTATACTACAGTGTGTGTTCGTTAAAGTGAAACCAACCCAGAGAAACTACAATTGGTTGTGCGTGTGTGTGTTAAATTTGTCGACCTCATAATTGCATTGTAAGATAATAAAAAATCACATTATAATGTGAACCGAGACCTTAACGTTGACATGCATATAGTACTTTCAAATAGCAGAATAATTAACTTGTGCAAATACGCTTACATATCATAGATACATAGAGTATGTTTGTATGTATGCGGTGGTTTATCGCGGCAATCACACACATATTTAACGCTTATAAAGATAATAGAAACACAAACCTCCACTCATTATGACTTTTCCAATTATTATCTTATCAATTATTTAGACATCTGGGAAATCAGGAAGTACTGAACTAAGTAAAACCATTGACAATACCCAAGTGACCAAAATGTCAACAACGCCGAACAAGTCAAGCTCGCATCGCAGTAGCCTTGGCGAAAGTACTGCCGAGGATATGTCGCAGAACAACGAAATGTGGCGCAACGAACTGTCGCTGGGTAAAGATACGGACGCGGATCAGGACCAGGAACCGGAACAGCAGAAGGAGTTGCCTGTCGCCAGCAGTTTCCAGAGATTGAGCGACCTGGTCGATGTGGTTATACGTATTGCGATTGTGCTGGTGTTTATGTAAGTGCAGAATCAAGTAATATAGTTGAACAAATATATATATCTTAATTTCTTTTTGTAGAAGACTCGAAACGATGTCTTCGTTTAAGCGGGAAATACACGCAGAGGAACTATGGCTTTATAAGAATCCACGTAAACCCGATATTGTTCGCGGCAGTGACCTTTTGTTCCTGGTCATTGCTGTGCCACTATTCGTTACAGTGGTTTTCTATGTCTTCACCAAAGATCGTCGGGATTTCCGGGCTGCCAGCTGGGCGTGGACACTGGCGGTCTGCATGAACGGCATCCCGACAAGTCTCTTAAAGGTTACTGTGGGCAGACCGCGTCCCGATTTCTTTTATCGCTGTTTTCCCGATGGCGTCATGGTATTAAACGAAACCAGCAACACAATGGGCAGTTCTCTTCTTGACTTCAATTGCACTGGGAATCCAAGTGACATTAATGAAGGACGCAAAAGCTTTCCTAGCGGTCATTCATCGTGTAAGTAAAGTACTAGTTATAAAAAAATAACTTATGATCTTAATTGATTTTCTATAATTCTTTTCCAGTTGCTTTTGCCAGCTTTGGGTTCATCGCCTTCTATGTGGGTGCCAAACTAAAGGCTTTCGATGCACGCGGACGCGGCCAAACTTGGCGCCTATGCGTCTCTGTACTTCCTCTAATCTTTGCCGCCTTGGTGGCTGTCAGTCGCACCTGCGACTACCATCACCATTGGCAGGACGTCACAGTGGGTGCACTTATAGGTTTGTTCTGCGGCTACTACAGCTACAGGCAGTACTATCCCTCTATATTTTCAACAGAGGCTGGCAAGCCTTTCATTCGCTGGCCGAGGCACAAGCGTTTCGAGCCTATCGAAACCAACGATGATGCAAGCGGTGATTCGCCTAGAAGACCATTGCTCGGCCACAAGGAGCCGAACAAGTGGTATTAGATCAGGGAGGAAACGCAAGTTAAACATAAGTAGTAATTGTATATTGAAGAAGACGTCAATTGTTCATTTTTGTTACTCCTTACTAACTGATTGACCCTGAAGCTGTCGAAGCTGTATTCCTAAAGGTAATCCCCTCCCTATCAATCAATGTGGGCTTTAATGCACAGCTGTGCCGTCTCTCTGGTCAGATTAGCAGTTACTCATCCGTAATAGTCGTATGCTAGCTATAGTGTAGGTGGGCAGTTAATAACATATGTGTTTACTGTAGATAAAGTGTTGATAAAGTGGACCATGATGAAGGCTAATTAACTGTCAGAAATTACGAATCCGTACATATACGATATACATATATAAGTATATAGTCGAACAGATTATTGTAAGTATTGTCCAGTAATCGTAAAGGTTTATAGATCCATAGCACGCTTAGTTCAATATATTGTAAAAAAGATTCCAAATAATACAATCGAATTATTTAGCTAAAAAGTAAATTTATTTGTGTATATTTTTCGTACTTATTCTGCCGCAGCAACATCCAAACTTAGTAAATAGGAATTTGCTATATCGAAATGTCGCCGAAACTAGCCTAAAGTTGTTGGTTCGTTCAGGGTTGACTCAGCGAGGTGTTCTTAACTCATCGAATTGAAGGCCTGCAGCAACACCTGCTTTTCCCGCTCCTTTTTCTTAACAACATCCAGACTGCGCTGCCGCCAGGTACTTTTGCGCAGCTTAATAGGCCTGCTGCCCACATACCGTCCGTCCATTTCCTTCATGGCGCGTATAAAGTCCGCCGGTTCACGGAAACTAACAAAGCCGAATCCTTTGCTCTTTCCCGTCCGCTTGTCGCGCACAACTCGTGCTCGCTGAAACGACGGGAACTTGTTGAACGTGCGGGTGAGAACCTCGTCGTTGACATCGTTGCCCAGATCGCCGCAGAATATGCGAAAATCATCGTCCGGCCAGTCGGCCAGTGAGGAATCCTCCCAGACAGTGCCGCCGGCAATGCGCACAGTCTTGCGATCTTTCTTCTTGCGCTCTGTCGTCTGAAACGATTGCAATGCTGAAGATGCACGTGCTGCTTTGATGGCTTCTTCGGCTATGGGATTGGGTCCAGACTTTTCCGCCTTGAGTTTTTTCAATTTTTGCGTGACATCAAATTGTATCGAATTTATATTCAGATCAAGTGCTGGTGCTGTGGCCACCGTCGGCACATGAACCGACTGACGACACTGATAGAGTTTTGGCGCACTGCTGAGCACAACCGGCGTGGCGGAAATGGTCTTGGCTGGAGCAGAAGAGGAGCTGCCGCTGTTGCCTGTCGGCACAAAGGTTGACATAAATGTGGGTGGCGGTGGAATTGGCGGTGGCGGTACCGTTAAGCGAGGCTGATGCTGCTGTAGTTTTTGCTGCACATTGGTATACGTATTTGCTGCGATGATCGGGCGCACTTGATTGGGCACAAAGAGATTCCGTGATGGTGGCTTCGAGATCTCCGCTTCGAAGCGAGAGAGCTCGTCTTCAATATTGCGACGTTTTGTGCCCATTGCAAAGGGGCACGCTTTGGCTCAGATATCAATAAATTATTAATCAAAACAAATTGAATGAATTTTCACTTAAAAATGCTTTAGACAACAGATGACTAGACAGGGTTGTCTCGACTCGATTAACGAACGAACCATCAGAGTGAATTGTTATCGGTTCAGCTGAACGAACTATCATCGGTTCAAACTAACCAGCAGAATTATGTTATCGTTAATTTCGCGAGTCAATAGTGTTCCATTCCAATTTGTTTTCACTCTGTAAAAGTTGTTTTTTTCAAGAGCAGTTTTGTGGATTTCGAATTAGGCAGTTTATTAAAATATCATATATATTATAGATGTTTCGGACTTAATTACTTGATGGCGTCGGCGACTAGTGAGACATTCAAATGAAAAATAAATGGCATTGGTATTTTTCTACACAATTGCATTGCATTATTTGTGGCACACGGATAAGCACTCAAAATTCATTGTTCTTCATTTTGTAAAAGGGGTGTATTTTGTCCACTAAGAGCCAGTTGATAGGCAACTTCAAAGGCTTGACCCAGTGTCAAAATAATTTCATTGGCCAGCTCCTGTAATGCATAAACCGTTAGTATAAGATCATGTATATATACATACGCGCACTTACCAAGCTATCGACCATAAATACATGACAATAATGGAGATCCTGCTCTTTGGTTAAATAGGCAAAGTAACGCATATCTTCAGCGTCCTGACAGACACAATTTATGTTCTCGATATCATGCGAGCAGATGGCAGTCTAGTGGAAGATTCTCCGTCAATACTTCATTCAACAAATTATATTCATAACTCACCTTTGTCTCGTGATCTATGAATTTGACTCCTACACATGATGCTGCAATATCCACTTTAAGACGGGTTTGCAGATTGGCTGCTTTGAGATACTTTGTGGATGTGTTGCAGTTTTCAAGCAGACTAATGTCAGTTACACTCGATGTTGAGTTTAGGTTCTCTTCTATCTTCAGTTTTTGAATGGATTTCCGTGCCGAAATTGTACCCTGCAGATGACGGATGACAGTCGATCCCAAATACTGAAAGATTTAAAAGTTAAGCCAGGAAGAACTTGGGATCATATCCTATGAGGTGTACTCACAAACACAGAGTAACGTATCTCGCCATAGACAAGCGTGTACGGGGAATGGCACCAATGCGATGCAGGACTCTCTGATTTTCCCAGTAGTAGCTCAGCTGGATTACGTATGTGAAGAGATTGCCTATGATTATGCTCGGAGTGCTTCTGCTTCTCCTGTAAGCATGCATTGGCATCCACCTCCTGCTCCACTGTGAGAACTTCGTTGCCAATGTGCTCGAATATAGTATCGATCTCTGCCCAGACACGGGAGGCGCTAAAATCCTCTCCACTTGCGGAGAAACGTTGCTTCGACAGACTGCGTCGCTGATTATTGAGCGCATTCACAGATCTTACCATGCTTGGCGAACGCAATCCTTCGCGAGTAACCGAACAACCACGTCCATCTACCATGTCGTTTGTTAAATTCAATGTTGAACCCTTGAAGAGACCTGCAAAGGGTATGTCGCCCACAAATTCCTCAACCTGATCCGAGCAATACGAATTTGTGGTGCGTGTCGATTCGGTGTCTGGTTGAATATCTAAGCGTGACGACACCGGTTGCATGTAGTTCAATATTGTGGCCTCCGCCTCGACTACTGTTGGTGGCGGATAATCAGGTGTGGGTGAATGTCGTCGTATGCACTTGTTGCTGGTGTTGTTGTTACTATCGTAATCCATGGGTATCAAATTCGCATAGTCTGTGTTGACATACTTTCGAGGCATTGGAACTGGAGCTTGCAGCGCCATCTCCACGTACTGCGGGACAGGTCGACTGGACGGTACAGCTGTTAAAGCAAGTGATTAATAACGAATTTAATCACTATTCATGATGATATTGATGATAATGACTCATGACGACTTACAACTGCTGTTGCTGGCACTGTGCTCCTCACTGCTCGAGCCCGTTTTCAATAGGTTAATGTACTCATATGAACGGGAGGGTATCGAACCGTTTGAGAAGTTATTGGTGGACTGCAGCAGAGCACTTTGGTAAGCCTGCTTGTAGACTGGTTTATAGGTGATCCAACAAACTTCATTCCCCGCATCAATGGTGCTCACATCATTCACGGACTTTTGTAGCTTTATCGGTTTCATTTCCAAGTAATTCTCCGGCGGCCTTGTATAATTATCCAATGAGCTTAAAGAGTGCGAAAGTCCATTTGGTTGGTCTTGCTTTCTAGAGTTTGGAGTTGTTATTTTGTGGTAGTAGTTGGTGGTTGGAAAGTTATATGGAAGAGAGCAAAAAATAAGACCAAAACCCGTTATATCAAGGAGCTATAACTAGAAAAAGTACCAACCAATGCTGACGAGTGCGAGTGTTTGAATGCAAGTGTGTCTGTGTGTGCGTAATGCTTGGGGTGAGTGCTATGTTCCGATGATGGGCATGGGCATGAGTTGATCTGATCTGAGTCGAGTTGAGCTGAGCACACAAATGACAAATTAGTGTTTAATTCGGTTTGGTATTGGTTAATTAAGGTCCCAATTAGGCACAACAAGCATGTGGGCGTGACACATATTCAGTTGTCATGGTTAGTGTGCAGGGCTTACTTCCTCAGCTTCGATTGATTGTCAGTCAACTTGGATAGCTTCTGGCGCTGTGAGTTCTTTTCAAACAATCGCTTTGGCAGCGTATGTATACCACCACCATTCTCTATAGCCTGGTTTGAGCGCAACAGCTGCGCTTCCGTCGAATTTTTAAATTCTGGAATCAAGTGTGGGCGTTTAGAATCACAAAAGATCGATGACGAACGAAATAAATCACTCCCATACGAACCGTTGATGACGGCCACAATTTCGTAAGTGACATGAGGTGGATAATCGGAGAGAATTTCAAGTGCAGTGCGTCCATTACCATCGGTTGCATCCACATCGATACCAGCCTTTAGAAGTGTAATCACCACTGACTTCTTGCCGCACAGTGCGGCCTCATGCAGCGCACTGCCTGCGTGGGTGAGTATGTTGACATCAACGCCGGCTGCCAGAAGAGTTTCAACCACTTTCTTGTGTCCATTGCGACTGGCCAAATGCAGACAAGTATGTGTGAAAATGTGCTTGGTGGGCGTTGAAGCGTACTGCGTAGAATAGCCGAGGAGCTCACTGATATCATCCTCGTCAAAGCGACGGTAGTGGGCTATTAGATTGGGTTCGACGCGAAGCAGGGTCTGCACCACTTGCAAGCGACCGAATTGGGCGGCCAAGTCGAGAGCTGTTTGAAAGCTGTTATTGCGTATGCTCGGATCAGCGCCAAATGATAGAAGGATGGCAACCACCGAGTTGTGACCATGTTGGGCACCCGAGTGCAACGGCGTCTCATTCTCAATGGTCTGAGCATTGGGATTTGCTGGTATCGGGCTATGAAAGAGTAGCATTTTCACAATATCCTGGTGGCCAGCCCAGGAGGCCAAGAATAAAGGTGTCGAGCCACGTATGTCGGGCACATCGATCTGGGCATTGTGGGCCAGTAGGAGGCGCACAATGGTACTGTGGCCGTTAAGACAGGCGTGATGTAATGCTGTGTACCCATTGACATCTCGGCAATTAATGTTGGGACTGCGCCGAAAACTATAAATCAGAACAAGAATGACTAATTGACGATTAAGGAATTGCAATTTACTTACCTAGACAACGGGCCATGGCGCTTGGCAGTTAATTCCAAAAGTTTTCCAACTGTCTTAATATCGCCATTACGCGCTGCTTCGAGTAAATGCTGATCCTTTCCCATTGAAATGATGTTTAAATCTATTTTTTAAAAGATTAACATTTTTAATTCTAATTTTATAAGAATGAGATCATACACCGCACATACTACAGCCCGACCCGCTTCGCCCACGCCCTTTCTCCATTGTGCATGAATCCGCATCAGGTGGCAATCAGCTGTTTGCCCCAACGGTTCTTGCTCTGAAAGTTCAGATCGAACATATGCACGTACGCTAAATATACACATTCCGATTGCACGCACACACACACACACGCACACACACGAATATACAGTAGGAATGTTTGTTTTTATAAGCGTGTTGTTTTTAGGGCCTACTCTTCCAAGGTCGTCGCACGGCATTGCCACCCAATTAGTTCACCCAGAACAGTTCAACATTCTGATTGATTTATATTTACTTACCGTATCGTTTAACAAATAAGATAAAAATCTATTTGATTTTATGTAGATTAGGTAGCTTATAGCTTAACGTTGAGCAAACTCGGGTTGTTAACCATTATTGACTGTTCTTATTAATGTCTAAATGAATAACATGATACTTCTGTGCGTATAAAAGTAAAACCACCTCACCAGTCTAAATATCTAAACTAACAACTGGAATTCAATGGAAGTGAAACGATCTGTTAACATAAAATGTTCAGCTGATGTTAACATTGCCGTCGTCAGCGCATTTTTGCGTCGCATACAAAGTATCGATAACACAATTGTGCTATTGATAGCGACACTTATCGATGTTCTTGCTCCAGACGCCTAATGTACATGATTTTCATTTCGTTCTTTAAAAGATAATATAATTTTAATTGAAAACGCAACATGGAACAGACTAGTCCATTGAAGTCCAAACGAAAAGATAAAACAGAAGGTGAGTGGAAGCATGTGTATCAGAATAAGTAGCTGCGAATTGGGTAGCGTGTAAATGTTAAATGTGCCGGCACAGCGAGTCCAAAGAGGCTATCCGTGTGTGTGCGTGTGTATTAAGTGTGCGTCAATGCATTGCGCGGCCATACATTAAAATTTAAGGTATGCCACTGTGTTTGAATGCTTAATGCAATGTCATTCATTGTGTTGCTCTTGCAGAAAAACACGAGGACTCCAAGCCGGATGCAAATAACGAAGCCCCCCACAGGAAATTGGCGCGACTAAGCGAATCGTTGGAACTGGATGCCGCTGTCAATGTCGATACCGGTGCGGAGGAAAAGGATGTCGATTTGACTTTGAATGCTTCCTACCTACAAAAAGACATAACAAAATGGCTACAGACGGCATGGACGAAGGAAACAAAGAGCACAAAAGAAGAAACAACCGGTGCACAAATCTACGGGGATCCGTTTCAAATTTGTTTGCTGCCTGGGCTATTGAAGGATGGCGCTACCGACGCTCTTGTACAGGAAATTATCGATAAGGTTCATTGGTCGCGCAAGCAAATGGATCTATACGAGTTCTACCAAAGTACGGATCTGTCGAACATGCCCGACTGTCGCTTGCTCAGTAACTTCCTGCAGTTTCTGCGTAAACAAGTTAGGCCTTGGCTCGAGGAGGTCACCAATCTGAAACTAGACTATGTGTCTGCCTCATGCAGCATGTACACCTGCGGAGATTATCTGTTAGTGCACGACGATCTGCTGAAGGATCGGCAAATAGCATTCATCTATTATCTGTCACCTTGGAAGGGAGCCGAAGAGTGGAATGAAAAACAAGGCGGCTGCTTAGAGATATTTTCTAGTGATGATCAATGCTTTCCACAATTTCCCGTACAACATAAGATTCCACCCAAGAACAATCAGTTTGCGTTCTTTAAAGTCGGCTCGCGTTCCTTTCATCAAGTGGGTGAGGTGACTACGTTTGATTACCCACGTCTAACTATCAACGGCTGGTTCCATGGCGCCACAAACGAATCCTTCATTGGAGATTCTTCGCGTGCTTTCCCACCTCTTAACTACCAGCAACCAGATGTGATTAGTAAGCCCAAGTTAGGACTCTTGTTGAACGAGGTCTACCTTAAGGGGGCCACCCGACGCAGTATACAAAAGCGAATTGAGGAGAATTCTGAAATTTGCCTATACGAGTTCTTCAAACGTGAAAAGTATGAATTGGCACGTACACAACTATTAACGGATGAGTCTCTGACTTGGCGACGACAGGGTCCGGCTAATGCGCACAACTACGAAGTACTCGACCTGAGTACCGCCACGGGCACAGTGCATGAACTGTTGCAACTGTTTCACAGTAATGCAATGTTCCATTTGCTACGCGACTTCACTGATCTGGATCTGTATGGATCGGATGCGATCACGCCAACTGGCAGTGTAGAACTGCAGCGCTGGTCGCATGGCAACTATACGGTTTTGGGTGATGGACTGGTTAGTGAGGAAAACACACTGGATCTTGTATACTATCTTAATGCAGCAGAGGGTGCTGCGGTGATCACATATCTGTCGCCTGAAGTAGAACAACGCATTCCGGAGCCAAATGGTGTACTTGATGCTAGCGAAGAAGATCATGCCATTGACGAGGAAGACGAAGAAGAGTGCAACGATGATTCGGTATTGCTTACAATAACACCTGTAGATAATGCCCTTAACATTGTCTATCGATGCGAGGGAACCACAAAGTTCACAAAATACGTATCACGCAACACACCACTGGACAAGGGGCCTGTCTTTGTAATATCTTGCAGCTACAAGGAATAATTAAACGACGATTTATATTCAATATGCCGCCACACGTACAAGCCACTATTTGTTATTATTCTCTGGCAAGGCACAAACTAGATTTGTAGCATTGCTAACTTATACGCGTTGTGTAATAATTGATTATAATTTTGTAAATGTTGATTGTAAACAAACAATAATGCAAAAAGAAGCGCACAATAAAGTGATGTAAAAAGAAACAGTTGCGAACATAAATAACTGAACTTCGAAATTGCCTTATCATGTATTTAAGTTCCTATTAATTATGAATTCTCCCCTTTTCAGAGTGGTATCGCATCGCTGCGACAATTGCATTCATTGTGGTTATCGTTGGGATTGGCGTGCCTATGTGGTGGAAAACAACCACGGTTTACAGGTAAGTGAGCATTCTCTACAGATCTTCAAAATTTTATCGATTTAAATCGTTTATTTTCACAGAGTTCATTTGCCATCTTCATCTATTCTGCGCCTCAGTGACCAGCCTATAAGAACAAAGGTAAAAGTGGCCATCTATACACAGCAATCGAGTCGCGGTAGACTGCTTATTTCCGAATTGTATGAAGCATTTAATGAGACTGGTAAGTAAACATTTTATACATTAATTCAATTTATTATTAACGAATATTTATTTTAGATATATGGATCGTTGAATTCAAGCAGCTGCCAACCCCGGCCAAGGCTTCGGAAGCACATACTCCGGCGGGTTTAGAGAAGCTGCTATTACAGGCGAATCCTTTAAGTGTGGGTGATTTTCTGTTTATTGAATGGCCCAAGCTTGAGGATGAAATTTTACTTACCACAGAACGCTCGGCGCTTATGCGCAGCGATGTTTGTAAGAACACCATCAATACTTTACAGGCTTTGACTAATGTTCCTTCTTTGTAGCTTCAAATAAGATAGCACAAGTGTTACACGCCAAGATATTGCAAACCTATCGTATCAATCAGATACTGACTAAGGACGAGCGAAATGGGGTTAAGTCAGAGGCACCGCAACCCGCCTACGATGTGATTGTGTCTGTATTGAATCCGAAGCCAAGGCTGACACATGCCCAGTGGAATGTGGCATTGGCTGCACAGAGTAAGAGACACGGCAGAAACTTCTACTTTGGCCTTGACTAATTCAATTGTATTTTAGCTTATATCGAGCCATTCCTAGCACAAATCTCTGATATATCCAACTACACAGTGCGCACGCAATGGAAATATCGCGTATCAATTGAAGCCGATCTGAAGCAGATACGGGATAACACTAAGCTGGGTCGTCACTATTCGCTGCAAGACTCCGCTCTGCCGCATTTACTAACATCTATTGCACAGAACCTAAGCGCAAGCATTACGGAGAAACCGGTCATCAATCTGGTTGTGTACATCCCTCCCTGCAATACTGCGCCGCTGCATATCTATAGTGGCAACGAGATGCTTACACGTAATGGTGTTGATGCCTTCATTTCACCACCATGGGGAGGCTTTATTATTGCCAACCCGCCGGAGTACGTGTGCCTGGCGCACTTGAACAATCAACCACCACCGACGTATTATGTCAGCACCAATGATAACATGCAAGTGATGCTGGATCAGTTGCACAAGCTACTGGACATCAGTAGCGAAGTGCACGTGGCTGGTGTAAAGACAGTGGACATCGAGCAGCTTGCCCCACGACGCTGGGAATACGAAGCGTACTTACGACGCAGCGCTATACGACACATTGCCACGGCCAGTAGCACACTACAGAGCCTCATTAAATTGCTTGGTACGAGGTCCATTAAGCTCAACTAATTTGCACGCAATTTAAAGCTCTAATGGTTTTTCAGATGAAATCAGCTACATTGTGATTGATGATAAAGTGGGCACGGCCATAACCAATTCCTATGTTGACATCTTAGCTGCCAAGGTCGCTCTACGCGAGCATCGTCTAGCGGATGCTTCGGCACTGGCCAAACGAGCATTTGTGGCCTCAGAGCGCGGCTTTTTTGATGCCAGCTTATTGGCCCAACTATACTTTCCCGACGAGCAGAAATATGCCATCTACATACCGCTCTTCCTGCCCGTCATGGTGCCGGTGGTGAGCTCTTTCAATATGCTACGCAAGCTGCTGCAAAAGCGGAAGCTGAAGCAGCATTAAACGAGCCGAGACGAGCTAAACCAAATATAAATGATACAGCACTTAAATCAAATCATTTAGAACATTTTTCAAGGCTTTGCGTATTTATTGGCTGTACATTACTATTGTTTTAATCTTTTTTCCAGGTTAAAGTATAGACGGCTGCGCATATTAAGTAGCTAATTACAACACGCGCCCACATTTTGTATTATTCCAAATTTTGATTCTTTAAATGAAAATAAATTTAGCAAGTTGTAGTGAATTCTAGAATGTATTTTGATCACTACATCAAAGTACTTTGCTACCCATGTATTTTAACTAGAAAATGATCTAACAGAGTTAAAAAAGGAAACTAGGGAAACAATTTATTATAGGGTTTTGGCGACCTTTGTTGACGCATGATACGCATGATTGCTGGCTTGAGGTCAACGGTCAACCTTTATACAAAATTTATGGAGATCCGTTTAAGGACTTTTGAAAGATGTAGTTTTGCTTTGGTAAGAATTTCCTTTGTTGATGCTCTTAGTGTCTGTTAGACCGCTGATTAACTTATAATACTTTTATAATTTTTCTTTAATTTTCAAATATTCATTTTAAGTTTCAAATAAAAAAATAAATAAGCTCTGGTACAGCAAACAATCTATAATATTCACTGGATGCAAATAGACATTTGATCTGTCATGCCTAAGTGTCTCTTGCTTAGTAACATACTGCAGTTTCTGCGTTAAAAAGTTCTCCTCTCAAGAAGGCCGAGGAGGAGGCCCCCTAAGACTATCTGTTAGTGCACGACTATCTGCTCCAGGCTAAACGTATTTATTCGCCATACATGTTTTTAATTAATTCTTTTATGATAAACCATAATAAGACGACAAGCTTAAAATTGTAAAAATAAAAATACTCGTATATTTCAAATGGTATTTAAAATATAAATTTATATATTTATATCCAGACTGAATTTTCATCACTAAATCAAAGCACTTTAACTGTGTCAGCAAATTGCAATCTCTCCAAAGCACTTTTGATGACTTATTGTGTTGTAGGTGCCATATCAAGGCGTAATTTGATGTCAGGGCTGAGCGATGCCACGCACCCCTTGAGGGCAATCTCTCGGCGTGTGAAACTCACATAGATCAGGTAGAAAATAAAAAAAAAATTCGCAATACATTGTTGATTTTGCGAAGTTAAACTTTGAATACACTTACGAAACTCATTGGAGGAAAAAACAAATAGCTGAAGAAGAAAATAAATATATATTAATCAATGTAAATAGCTTTTTTTGTTTCTTTGAAATTGGATTAACATTTTGTCAGTCTTAAATTTTTTTTAAATGAATTATCTCTTTTCCCATTAAAAAAGATGTAAGCAATCATCATTTCTTCATTAAAAAGGGCCTCAGTTTTTTCTGAGATAGCAAACATATAGACTGCATTTGGATTTTTGGTGCTCACTGTACATCTATACCCCAAAGCGTTAGCCAAGTCGAGCTACCTTCTTTCTGGTTAGGGCAATCGCATTGCATGCAAATACCTAAACAGAAGACAAAACAAAATGCGAGACTGTCAAAACTCGTTAAATATTGAATTGGCCACCTCGACAAGGCAGGGCGGGGAAAGGGAAGTGGGAGTGGGGCAGGGAGGCAGGCGGATGACTCTTGAAGGTGGAGGCAGCATCGGCGCATTAAAACTAAATAGTTAATTTTTAATTGCGCACGGCTCGTTGGCTCTGCAGACATCGGCAGACAAAAGCGCCAAATATACGAGTGCTATGAGTGTATTCAACGAGTATTTGTCTCGTATTCAAAGGTTAAATATTATTTTAATGAGCTGAGCTCAGTGGGACTGCAAATGCAGAAGAAGAAGGAGGCAGCACACAAAAAAAAAAAAAAAAAAAAAAAAAAACAAATACCTTTTCTCCAATGCGGCAGCCTCAGATCGCCAAAAGGTCAACAATGTGACTTTTAACCATCGCCAAATGCCGTCAGTTTGCCAAGTGGCTTTGTGTCACGGCATTACCGACTTTCTGCTATGCCTGTTATTGCTGTTGCTGTTGTTGTTGCTGCCAGACATCATACATATGCTAGACGAAGGGTCGTCTGCATTTCCGGGCCTGATCTCTAATCGAATTACCAGCCCACAAAGCATTTGACTAGCCACAAAAACGTTTTTCCCACACGCAGCACTCTCCCCTCAGTTGGAATCGATCTTTAGTCGCAGCTAACCGCACACGCACGTACAAAATCAATTCACTTGGATGATCTTCTGTCCGACTTGGACTCGGAGTTGGGCAAGTCGAAGGCTAACACAATAACGAAACTAATTTTGATGCGGTTGTTAAGTATTTCCAAAGATTTCAAGAGAAAAATGACTTGGCCGGAAAACGGAGAGAAACCAAAAAAAAAATAATAATTTTGTAGAAAAATGTTTTGATGAAGATGTTGCAGTATTGTCCGACGGACACTTAAGTGCAATTGCGGCAACAACAACAGCAACACGGCCAACAACAATGGCAACTGACAACAGCAACAACAAGGCGTGTAATTAATAATTGATTGAATGCAGGCAAGCAATCGATGACAAAGCACTCGATGCGGACGAGAGAATCGACACTTGAGATCCAGTAGAAGGGGCCCGCAAATGGCACAAAGTACATATCCACACGGACTGGCGACCCAGGTGCGCCCAAAGACACTCGGCTTATATGGAAGGCATTGCAAAATCTTGGCCCGACTGCAATTGTAATCATTATTGACCATAAGTGCAGCCTGCATTGAAGTCTGGTTGGGTTTCTTGTTTCTGGCTTTTTTTCACTTCTAGTTTTTTTTCCTTTTCCAACTGCAACTCGTAGCAACATTCCCATCGATAGCACTAAGTGAAATTAATAAAGCTGGCACTCAAGTTGGATCGAAGCGACGATGCTGCACCAAAAACGTCAATGCGTCTGCGCAATCCACATAATTTGTTTAATTAATTACGCCAACACATTTTGCCAACTCGTATTGGGCAACTGCCAATGTGATTTTTCACATCGGTCTACAAACAAAACTGTAACAAGCGCCGAAAGCCAAACGGATTTGCCAGCTTTCGAAAGATGCAGCCAGCAGTCGACTGGCAGTTGTTTTTGTTGTTACTTGTGTTGCTGTTGCAGTTGCTGCTGCTGCTGCTACCCGTCAGCAACATTCTCAGCGGGCGCCAAGGCCAGTGGCATTTTGTGGCGCATACGTGTGTACGTGAGTGTGCACGTATTGGATCTGCGACTACATAGACCATCCGCCATCCGAGCCGAGAATCGCATCTGGAAGTTCAACAGTTATTGACGCAGTGCAACATTCTGCAGCGTCTCATGTCGCTTGTCTCTTGTGAGAGGCAAGCTGCATTTTGTATTCGATTTTTCAGATAGAGTATATCTATTAAGGCTATAACGGCATGCTCATAATGTTTGTTACAGTCATATTGGCGTATATTTTATATATATGCTTCAATTTTATTATTATTTTTATTCATTATTAATTATATCAGGACTCGATCGTTTCCACATACGACTCTGCAAATTATAACAATCGACTTCATGCTGTTAACTTCTTCTGTTACATTTAACCTTGTGTTAACCCTTTTGCAATCTATGAATTTCGATATATATTGATGTCCTTCGATAACTGTTGAATTAAAACAATCTTATATTCGTTTCTTCTGTTAAACTTACACTTTATGTTAACTTACTGTCCCTCAAAAACTTATCATAATAGACAGGCGTATTAGGATACACTATTATATATTAACGAAATATGATGTATTTTATCAGGAATTTTTTTTACATCTCGATTGTTGTATTTCAGTTAATAACAGCTGCTATGTAAACATATGTTTAAATAATACTTATACTATAAATAAAACATATCCTACATAAACCTACAGAATTCCATCTTTATCTAATCATATGATGGGTCATATTGCTGAAGTGGAAAATAATCGATTCAAATTATTCGTTTGTTTTTCAATCTGTTACCCATAAAAGACTTCAGTAGTTCAGCTTTTAGCATATGTATGTACATATATCATGAGCCATTCGAACAGTAAGTGAATCTGTCCAATGCAGTTACTCTACTTCTTCAAGCTAATTGAGATCCGAGGTAGCTGCGGGCCAAAATGCACGCTAAGATGCGCGCACAGATGCGCGGTTGCAACACATGTCGTATACGTTACGTTAGTCACTCCATGCTTGAAATATGCATAAAGATTAGCTTAAAGTTTTCTGTGTTAATTTGTGCGGATCAAATGCTTCACAGCTAAACATAAACTTAATTATTAAAGCGGAGACTGAGCGAACAATTAAATGCGGATCTATAAAGTCATGTCGCTGAGTGGCAGCCATGGGAAACTGAGAGACGTGGATGCTGTTTCTGATTGCGGGAAAAGTGTCGAAGTCGCGTCGCTTTATGATCGTGCTCAAGGACGATGCTTATAAAACAAATAAAGCGAAATGTATTAAAGAAAAATATAACTTACCGCCGTTTGACATAAATGCCAATTTAAATGCTGAAAAACGCATAAATCAGCCGCAAAAATATTGTTGTTGTGCTCTTGCTGTTGCTGGTGTTGCCGTTGTTGTTGCTGCTGTTGTTGTTGTTGTTGTTTTTGTTGTTGTTTTTGTCGTGTTTTAGCCAAACAAACGATCAGCAAGTGGCGCACCTAAAAACGTTTGCTGCTAAAAAATGTTTTGTTCTCCGCCTGCTCGATTGCTCCCGCCGCCGGCGAAGTCAACAACGGCAGCGGCAACGGCAGAGGCAATTGAAGAAGACACCGTCGAATGGGAACAGAGTTCAGCTCGACGAGGAGGCGACGGGCAACTGGCAAACTGCAAGCAGTGTCGTTGCAAATGGCGTCTAATTGAATTAACATAAAAAGCCGTTGCTGTTAAAAAATGCGCATAATTTCGGATGCAGTGCATCCTGGTCCGAGCGGCCGAGCTGCTGGCATTTAGCCAACTTTGATGCTGGTAGGAAATGACGATGTTTTAAGCGCTGCATCTAGACAATCAATGTGTACCTTCACCAGTGCCACACAGTGAGGCCACAGAAAGAGAGATAGAGAGAGAGAGAGAGAGAGGCGACGAACAAAGACGAGGCTCATTAACATGATTACAATGAATAATTCCGCACATATTCCAACATTGTTGCAAATAATTACGAAAAGTGCATTTGTATGGGCATGCAATTAGTCACAGATACGGCGACCACAACAACAACAATAACAATAACAACAGCAACAACTTTTGATGCATCTGCAACTTGCTGCGCCGGATTCTTGGCGAAATCAACGACTTAAGAGCCGCCGCCGCCGCTGCACAGTGGAATCCAACTAGCATAATAATTTTCATTCAATTTTCATATTTATTCCAAAATTTAAATGAGAATATAAAGAAAGCACTCCACAGATATTGTTTGTTTGGTTTTGTTTTCCAATTTATTTAAAGCTGTTAGGATTCAAGGGGACCAAATGATAATTTGTACAAAACTGAGCCTGAATTTGATGACATTTTCGAATAACAAAAAACTTATTGAATATATAAAACACAAAATAAAAATGCATATCAAAATTAAAACTTATTTTATCAGGTCATAACTGAGAGAAAGAGAAAGAGTTACTTTGCGAGGTGCCAGATATACATAGGTTTTAAATTTGGAAATCGATCTGAATCTGTATGTGGACATATATATCTAAAGTTTATTTTAGTTTCATTCACTGGCCCACTGTGCGCCGGCGCTGCTGCCGTTGCCATTCCCATAATTTGCAAATATTTTTATTTATTTTGTTTGCGCCTCTAAGCTCGCCCAGATCTGTGCAAGTAAAGACACTATACCTACGTATATATGTATGTGTGTGTGTGTGTGTGTGTGTCTATAACATTTTCTCACGTTTCGTCGTGAATATTTCGGCACAAGTTGCGCCTTGTCGCTGGAGAATTGCGCTGGCGATGGCGATGCTTATGGAGGTGGTGGGGGCAATGCCTACGCGGGGGTGAGCCTAATGCGCGTTTTATGCAAATTCAGACTGCAAATGCAGCCCTCAGACGGCAGACTTATCGGCTGCTGCAGTTCACTGCGAGCGCTTCACTGTTTTATGAGTGCAAATTAATATGACAGACGCAGGTTCGTTGCCTAAGTCTTTTTGGCATGAAAGTGCCGCATCATGGCGAAGTGCGTTTGCCAAACGTCAAATTAGCCCACTGACTGACTGGCCAACTGGCTGACCCAATCCCGCGTCGTCGTCTGCGTTGCGTTTGCGCATTTCGCAAGCGTTGCCGTCGCATCATAAACTGTAAATTGCACAGCTGCAACTGCAGCGGCGATGGCGATGGTGAAGGCGACGGCGACGGCGACTGCCTTGCCACGTGCAGGCAGGCGTCCCAAATGCGAATGCATGTATGTGTTCGAGTGGGCTACACACACAGCATACACATGCCATTATATATGTATACACCACTGATTATAATAATAGGTAAACTTTGAAATGGAAGGATACAATGAATATTTTTATTTATGTGAAAGGAAACTACGTTTACTTATAATCACATCCAAGAATATCAGTGTCTATTCTGTCACTCCAGTTAGTTATTGCACGCAGATCAAGTCTGCCCCTGTAAATCGAAAATAACCGATTATCAAGCGTTATTTTTATGCAATACAGTTTAATTTTTGTAAACACAACAACTATAAAGACTCAAATGTTTTCTGAAAATTTGGTTGCGATCAGAAAGTTGACATAGAAGTTATTTAAGAAATAATTTTAAGAATTACTAATTTTCAAACCGCTCCCTTAAGTATGCAACACTAAATACGCAAGTAGTATAAGTTTGGATTGACTGTAGTTTTCTAACTATTTAATAATATTTTTCTAATGCGGTTCATCCTAGTTATAATACGAAATATGAAAAAATAATTAATTACTAAAATTTACAATTATTTGATTCTATTATAATTTTATTTAATTTAAAATAGCCTCTTTGTGTATAGTTTGAAAGTGTCTCTATTATTTTAAATCGGAGTGTCTACACATCTGTGTAATTTCTTATTATGAGCTTTTCCAAGAGCTGCACTTTATCAGCGGGAAATCTGCTGGCAGTCGCACAATTACTCAATGGCCCAGACAGCGAATCCAATTGCAATGCCCAACTGCAGTTGGAGCCACAGCGCCAGCACCAATACCAGCAACAGCACTAGCACTAGCACCAGCTTCATCTCCAGTCCCAGCCCCAACCATCCCAGCGCCGCCAGCAACTGCTTGCAGACCAGATCCTCGACTTGTTAGTCGGCCTGGCCTGCTGCTGCTGCCGCTGCTGCTAAGGTTTTGGCATTTTTTGGCGCGCCGCTTGTCGCATGGAGACGCTCGCCTGCCTGCTCCGCGCATCTTCAGCTTAATTGAAATTTACTTTTGCTGCTGTTGCTGTTGCTGCTGGTGATGCTGTTGCTGTTACTGCTGCTGCTGCTGCGGTTGCTGGTGAATGCATGCATTTTCCATTGGCTTTGGCTCCCACACATTGTGCAAATGCTTTCGGCACTTTTACCAGCCAGCTTAACTGACGATAGATACAACGGCGATTATATAATCGCAAAAATTAAATAATTTTCCAAACTACAAAAATGTATACGAATTCTTAACGACTCTTAACCTGCCTGCCTGCCTGCCAATACGTAAGTGCAGATGAGAGACGGTACTTGGCTGTTATGCGGCTCTCTGACTCTTTAAGTCGTGTCTTTGTCTTGTGGCGCATTAATCAATGTCAGAAATTGGGAGGCCATTCGAATATTGATGTCTATTTAATTGAAGGCGGGCGCTAATTAGAATCATGCCACATTTCTTGCTGTGTAATGATGGACAACAAAGTAGATTTTAGTTGCTGCTGCGTGAGTTCGTGTCCTAAGTCTTTTGGACAAAAAAACACGCATGCAAGTTTGTGTCCTAAGTCTTTTGTGTGAATGTTTCTTTGTGCTCAGTTGAAGTGCATAGTGAGTAACTGTCGCTGAATGAGACTTAAGACTTAAGCTCAAGTAACTCTTTTGTGTGCTCATGATGAACTGCTTCCCCGATGAGCTGCTGTGTAGTGCTCTCGCTGTGCTAGTTTGCATCCTGTGTTAGTTTGTGTTCTAAGTCTTTTGCTTTGCTGCCCATCATTGCGCCTAAGGTCTTTGTCTTTGAAAGACTATTCATTTCCTCTTGCACTGGACACTTCCTTGTTTAGTTTTTGTTGTTGCCCTTTCCCACGCAGATCGACTGCAGATCGCGTGAGGCATAGCAGCATTTCTTTGCCATGGGGATGACACAAACGTAGCCCAAAAATAAATTGAACATTTATTATGTTTTGGCTAAGCAGTCGCCAAAAGAGAAGACGAACGGACTGACGGAAGGCAACGCCATCTCTGAGTCTTACACAATCGCTTGCAGCTGACTGCATAAGCCGAGAAATTAGAAAAATGACGATGGCAAAGCAGCCACAGTCAGCCAGAGCTGCAGCAACAACAACAACAACAACAACTTTGCCATATGCCAAGTGGGACATCTGCCCCTTGGTTCCCTTCGTGCTCGTACTCGTGCTCGGGCTCGGGTTGAAAGTCACAAAGTCGCACAGCGCAGGCTCGTCTTCAGCTTGTTGCTTGTTTATCGCGGCAGCAGTTGACATTTTTTTCTCTTTTTTTTGTCGTCCGGCTGTAACTCAGCCAAATGCCAAGCAGGCAGTTGACGGTCGCTGGCTGTTTTGGGATGATGGACACAGTCAGTTGCCGCCCTGGCAAATCAAACGGCAAACAGAAAGAGATATCTCGCCAAAAAGAAACGCCCAATATCTGCAGATGCAGATGCTGTTGCCGATGGCGCGACGGCGGGCGTGCAAATTCCCACACTGCAACAAATGCCGCGCATTCCCCACACTGCAACACACTACTCACCCATATACGAGAACCGGATTGCCGACGCCAGTGGCAGAGGCAGCAGCAGCAGCAGCGGCAGCTTCGCGACTTTTGGCCCGACACAACGGCAGCAGAAGCAGCAGCAGCAGCAGCAGCAGCAGCTGAGGCAGCAACTTTGGCTGTGGCACAGACAGTAAATGACAATGCCGCCGCGCCATGACTAACTATGACATAATACCAGCGGAAGATGCAACCGACGCGACGCCAAGTGACTCCACACATACAGTGAGTGCAGTTGGTGACCTGCGGTGGGAGTGCGGTCTGGACTCGGTTCGGGCACAGCTGACGTAAGTGACGAGTGACAAACGATGCCAGGCAGACAGTCAGGCAGGCAGACACAAGTGTCACACGCTGCGTATGCGTAATGTGCGTTAAGCATACGACACATGCCAGCGTTCTCTTGCAAAGAAGCCGCAACGCCGAACGCCGAACGCCACACGATCTCATCACCGTCTCGTGTGCCGAGCAGGCTAAACAAGCCGACCTCCGTTGACGCCGCAGTCGCAGTCACTGTCGCTGCCGCTGCCGCAGCTGCTGTGGCAGCTTCTACTGTGATGAGGCCCAAGTGGTTTTTCCTTTCGCTTTCAGAAATCATTTCGCTTCGACAACGTAAACGATAAAGTCGCAAATCGCGCATCACTGCGCCTCGCTGGCTCGTCTCGTGCGGTTCGTAGTTGTTTCTTCAGTTTCCTCAGTTTCTTCTTCTTTTGCCATTTGCCCCACTCAAGTGAGCCAACGTCAGATGTGGAGGAGAAGACAGGGACAAGTGGCAAAGTCTTCAACGTTTCGCTGCACATTCTAAATGCTTTTCCGTAGTTTTCGCACCTTGCGAAACACATTCGTACGCATTTACATACGTGAATACGGTCGAAGTTCGAAAGAAACAACAAAAACTGTTTGCATTTTTGGTGTTTTTTCTAGCCATTTTCTAGTTGAGTGCCGTCTTCCATGGCATGACAAACAGTTTCGTATAATGAAAATGAATCGCTCGATGATTCCGTGTCAGCTGCAAAAACAAAAAAAAAAAAAAAACATAATGAAAACATAACCGAAACACGAGAAATATATAAGGAAAACATCTTGTAACCCTTCGTATTTATAAGATTTTTGGGTGTTGTGTCTGTTTGCAGTGCTTTCCATGTGAATATCCACTTTAACCAACCATCAACCACCATCAAGCATCACTTTGGATAACCCTTTGGATATATTACAAATTACAAAACGACTTTGGATTAAACAGCGCCATGTCGACCATTGACTACAATATGTTTGCCTTTCTGCTGGGTAAGTTTGTGAAAGGGAAGGGAGTACTGATCGTGAGGAATAAGAAAGGATTTAGAGCTGGAGAAACATCGATGTTCAATATGAAAAACCTCAGTAAACATCGAGTTTCTCCAGCTCTAGAAGAAATTTTAAAGTGGAATAGTTCGAGGGGGAAAACGAGGGTAAAAAATCTGGAATTGAATAGCTCTGCAATTATTTAAGAGGGGAAAATAAGAAGAATTAGAATATAAATACTTTATAAAGTAGGAAAAATGTGCTTTACTTTTATTTTAAATCATTGCGCAAATTTAATCAGGAAAAACCTAAATATTATGATGAAAAGAAATATCTCTATTTTATGACCACTTAAGGTCTAAAAGTCCTTGGGCTGTAGATATCTGCATTCATTTAATAGAAGAAAATTTATAGAAATGAGTTGTATGGAAACTAAACTTTGATTAATGATCATACAAGAGGATGAAGATGAAGATGACTTAGTACTTACTTGAAGAAGATCTTACCTAGTATATAAATAGCACCAGAACTAAGGATCTCTGCATTCATTCAAAGTACTTTAAGGATTCTTCAAATGCTTTTCTACAGAAGCTTTTAATTCTATATCTTTGAATCAGTCGAGTAGACAGACATCTCTATCCTTTCTGTCAGTTATTTCATCTCGCATTCCCTGCATTCATACATCATTACCTTAATATCAAAATAAGTAAAATGAATTAAGATTTATTGAAAAAAATTATAACAAATGATCACTGCATCCATCCGAGAAGTGGGGAAGACGAAACGAACTTTGGTATATGGAAAAAACTAGAACCGAAGATCTGTGCATTCATCTATCTTTACTTTGGCTTCACGTCTGACCTTCCCACCTGCTACAAATTGAGTTTATGAATGTGAACAATCGCACATTAATGTAGGTACAAGCGCGCAAGACCATAAGCTCATCGTTGATAACTAATTCGCATGATCATTAGTTGGCGTCTGCCTCTTAGATCTTTCATTAAAGGAAATTATGCAGTGGCTCAAGGTCTGCACATTAAGAAACAAGTTGTTATTACGTTAGATATCGCAGCTGTACAGAGAAGTAAGAAATATGTGCAATTAGTTATGGATTTCTCTAAAAACGCCCCGAGCCTCAAATACGCAATAAACAAGAAAGACAAATAAGGTGGGGGGAAAAAAACAAATGATAAATAGAAATAAAAAAGGAGAAAAAACATGAACAATTGTTTACTCAACTACTGCGATATTGGGTCATCCACACGATGATAATTATGCGATATGCAGAGTTATAAAAGTTTATTGTAAACTGCCGCTTGAATGCTCATTAAGCCCAAGACGACGCCTTACGGAAGCGCGACAGAAAGCCGATGGGAGGTACGAACAGACCGACAGACCGACTGACTGACTGAGAGAGTGAGTGAGTGACTGCGTGCGACTCACTTGTTGGTTCCCGAAACTGTAGTTGGGAATCGGGAAACAAAAGATCGCACAAAATAGTGGTTAGGTAGGTGGGAGGGAAGGGAATGGCGGGCAGTAGATAGGGGCGGGATCTGCTCAACAAACGGCAATCTGGTGGGCATCATCTCTGCTCAGTCATAGTTCACAGACAGACGAACACAGCAAGAGAGAGAAAAGTCGGAATTGAAAATGAAATTCATTTGAATTAAATGCGAATCTTTAAATGCAGCAAAAGCAGCAACAGCAGCATCGCTTGCGTCCTTCTTTCATTTTGTTTGGCTTTTCTCTTTGGCTTTTATTCGTCGAATGATGAATGAGGTACACGATTGCATAATGCCAGCCAGCCAGAAAATTTGACTGCAATTTGTGCCTGACTAGACGGACAGCAGACAAAGTGACGGACAGAAAGAGAGATGAACAGACATAGAGACATGGAGACGGCCAAAGAGACAAATTGATAGATAGACAGACAGATAGACATACAGACAGACAGACAAAGAGACAAAAGAACAGAGAACCAAAGAGAGAAAATTATGTGAAAAGAAAAATAGAATGGCAAACAGATACATAGATAAAGAGAGATAGACAGACATACAGAATTAAAGGCAGAGAGATAGTTAAACCGACAAAGAGATAAGGATATAGAGAAACATATAGAGAGACAGACAGAGAGTTGGAAAGACATAGAGACAGACACACATAGAGAGACAGACAATCATGCAGAGAAACGTACAGACAGATAGACCGACATACAGAGATATAGACAGATTAACAGACAGAGGGGCAAAGTTACATAAAGCGATAGATAGACAGAGATACAGAGAGAGAGAGAGACAGACAAAAAGTTAGATAGAACAAAAAGACAAAAGAACACAGATACAGACAGGCAGAGATGCAGAAAGACAGGGCAACAGACAGTCAGAAGTACAGGCAGACAGACATACACACATGCAGAGATACAGACATACAGAAGGATATACAGTGAGACAGAAAAACAGACAGACAGACACAGAAAGATAGATGGGAGACAGACAGCCAGACAGATTGGTTCTGCAACTGCAATCGCGCTAATTGCAGCAAGCGCTTCTTCCGCTCGAGTTTTGCAAGTACTGCAAACCACAACGGGCCAACAACAGCAGCGAGCGTCATGGTAATTAGGCCCGTATAGTTTTGCGATGACTGTCCAAGTGTTCGTTTGTTATGCGATATATACTGGTAATCCATAACTCTGATTGACATGGCATTTTAATTGTCTTTACTCTGGCAGTTCAATTGACACAGCCGAACAGAGTGATCGCAGTGGGAATTCGCCTTAAAATGTTAATGATGTCTTTTTATATCAAACATCAATTAATTGTCAAAAAATGAAGATAAATATGTGAAACAAAAAGAAACAAACACGCGCACGCACGCACGCACGCACTGACTGAGAGAACTTGATGGGGGGCATGCAGCCTTGAGCCGCATAAAGTACTGCGACACACACACGAAGATATAAATCATGAGCTCGTCTCACGTCTTGCGTCTCGAGCAGTGCAAGCGAAAGTGTTCGCGCGCGATCCACATAAAGCTGAAGGTCACCCGGGCAGCAGGCCAATGGTCAGCACCAGCACCAGCATCAGCTACAGCTTCGAGTTTCAGTCTATTCCACTTGAGTGTTTGCCACTTGAGTTGCCATCACGTTTCTCATCTCTGTGTGCTTCTTTCAGCGACGCTACTCTGCAGCCACTTGCTGTGCCTCGGTGAGGCGCAACTGCTGGACGAGGATGAGGACATCTTTGGCACGCCGTGGCCCACGTACAGTCTGCAGAACATGCCGAAGACACAGTTCACATGCCGCGACAAGATACTCGGCGGCTACTATGCCGATCCCGAGACGCAGTGTCAGATGTTTCATGTGTGCGTCAAGTTGCCGGGAGTGGGGGTAAGTGTTCCAGCTGGCCTAGCAAGAGACGGTACAGACAACAACAACAACAACAACAACAACAACAACAACAATAGCAACAACAACGATAACGACAACAATTAACGAGTTACATGCAGGCATCTGACATGCTTAGACATGTTTAGCCTTGTCGAGATTATTACAAAGACACACACGAGTATAACGAGAGCCGATCAAATTTGTGCGCTAAATTGTCTTGCGGTTTCTTCATTAATCGAATGACTTAGGCAAGGAACTTGCACGCGCCCATTGTAAGCTATCGCTTCCACGTCGTCGTCGTCGTCGTCGTCGTCGTCTTCGCTGGCGCTGTCAGCTAAATGGCAAAGTTGCACATTACCCCAAACCGAATGGAAATGTGTGATGAGACTTCGTGACTGGAAATCTGGCCTGGCATCACAGCAAAGCAGAAGAGAGTGAGTGTGCAACAGTTGTTGGCGGATCGTTGACCTTTAAATGCGGCTTTTGAATTAGCCTCTTAATTGTACATATATATGTGCTACGGCTTGGCTAACGTTCGATTCTATCTAAAAGGCCGCCATCCTGACTCAGCTGAGCAAGGAATCGAAATATCTTCAATTGTTGCTACCAGAACCTTTTGAATTTGGTTCACGAGACAATACCAGACTCCTGTTGAGCACGGCAAACCCCAATTGTATTGTCTTCATGGTCGGAGTTTTATTTATCTCCTCAGCTGCAGTTCATATCTAGATCCAAGATTGGCTTCGTTGCAGTTTGCTGTTCCGTTTTGCTCCCTCGTTATCTCTGTAAGCCACAAAGGATCTTAGTTCGATTTAAGTCGATTTTTACACCATTTTAAAAATAGTAATTAACAGAGAATGTGCCAGAGTTATCGAGACATCTCACATACATTCCGAACACGTACATCCGGTTTGTCAAACCTTCTATATAACCACCAAAGATGTGACTACGTTTTCAATGACCGTTTCACATTTATCACCTAAGAAGGAATTGAGAGCAAGCCAAAGAATGTACTATATCAAATTGAGTTTGTCTCATGTCGAATCGAACTCTTGTAGATTCCAATTGCGATTCTTCAATTAGCCTTAAGTTGCATACGAACGGAACCAAAACAAGATCGAGAACGTTCACTTTAATTAACGAGCGATGAACGATGAATGATGAGTTCTACTGCCGACTACCGAGCAGCGAGTGCTGAGTTCCGAGTGCCGAGCACATTCGCATATCGGGTACCACAAATGTCAAGTGCCAAACGAAATGCCAAAGTTTGTTACGGCCTTTGGCTTGTTAAAGTCAAAGCCTTGCCGAGGCTATTGTAATGTTGTCACGATATTTGCAGAGACATCTTTGAGAACGTGTTTAGGGAATTGAAAACCAAAAAAATACACACGGGTACAAAGTGCAAAATTTTAATTAAATGAGTATTAAAAGTGTGTGAATAACTGAAATTTAAACAAAACCAACACCTTCGTTAATTAATTAAATGACATATTATTATGTTATTTAATTGGATTTCAAAGCAACGTTTACTAGTTATACTTAGCTGATTATAGTATCTATCTTTCCTCCAAATTTTAATACGATCGGACAATAAACACAGAAGTTATTCAAGTTACTTTAGAACCCAAAACAGCGCAGCCTGCGCCGCGTTAGCAGAGAAATGTTAATGTTTATGTAATGTTCATGTTGTGAACAGAAAATGCATCTGAGAAAAATTTCATAGGGATGGGAAATTTTAAATTAAATGACAGAGTTGCCTCTGTTCGACCAACAGATGCAGAATGATATAAATCTGTACAGTATTTTAGCTGTATTTGTGCATATATCTAGTATATCTTATATAAATATTTTAAATACCTTGCTATTGTTGCTATATGTTATTCTTGTTGTTGTCGGCGTCGATAAACCTTAACGCTTTTAAACTAATTAAAAAATCTTACAAATTATATAACATTGGAATCTTGCATGTTGATCTGGTTATGCGTTATCTGCTTCCTCCTTCTTCTGTGCTTCTGTGCAGCTCTCACATCGAAGAGTTAATTCGTTTGTCCCGCAGGTGCAAGACTATCGCTTCCTTTGCCCCAACAGCACTGCCTTCGACCAGGAGCTGCAGATCTGCGCCAACTGGGCGGACGTGGACTGTGACAAGGCGACGGCGTTGTATGACAGCAACAATTTGAACGATTTGTATCGTGCGGGAGACGATAGTAAGGGCACCAAGCAGCAGCAACAGCAACAGGAGGATGAGGGCACCTTTCACTTGCAGCGGGCCGAGAGCGGTCAGTAATGGAATAATGAATAATGATCCAATTATACAGCTATCTTGCCGTCTAATTGCAGGTGATGTGCGTCGCAGCAAGGAGAATCGCGGCGATCAAAAGTCGCGCCCCAGACATAATTACGCTCAGTCCGGTTCCAATTCAAATTCCAATTTGAATGCGGACAATACGCAGACGTCCAAGAGGCCCATCACGAGCTATTACACGCCCACGACAAGCAGCAGCAGCAGCACAACGACAACAACAACAAGCACCGAGCGCAGCTACTACAACCACAATTACAACAGCAACTACAACAACAACGACGACTCAAAGCGTAAGCGAAGAAAACAATGGCAACTTTAAATTTATTACACAAATTAATCACGCCTTTGTCGCTTGTCTGCATCTTGTACCCTTTCCCCCTTCCACAGAAGACAGCGATGATATCTTCAAGGGTTCCCACAGCTCGCACTTCTTCTCTAACCGACACGGCGGTCGCGAATTTGATGAGGAGCCTCCTGCATCGCGTCCCAGGCCAAACGATTTCAGCGATTACAATCGCAAGACCACAGAGGCGGCAGCAACGGCCAGTAAGTCTCGTGCCACGCCCACACGTGGACAACGCATAAGCAGTTCGACGACACCCGTATCGACAACGACAGCTGCACCCACAACCAAGGCGCAGCAGCTGAAGAAGATTACATTGCATGCCTCGTACAGCACCGACTACAAACAGGATTATACGCCACAGAATAGCTACAAATCGACCACGCCCAGCAGCACAGCGACGCCACCCACAGCGGCGACCACGCCGAGATTGGGCAACACCATCACTAGCCGTTTTAGCTTCGGCCTTAATGACTATCAGACCCAGGAGCGCATTCAGCCGACAACCTTCAATCCGAATGGCGCCTATCAACGCTTCAAGAGCACTGAGCTGCCTTCCAGTTCCACCAAGGTGACGAGCAAGAATTCGCTGGACTATGACAAGGAGACCACAAGGCGCAACAAGCCAACGGTGGCTGTGCGCAAGCAGAAGTTGGGTCCACAGGAATCGAACTACATCAATCACAATGAGTTCACTGATGTGCCCAAGGTGCGATTGCAGCAGCCGCAGCCCTTCCAGGCGAACCAGCAGCAGGCACAAAAGTCAGCGCAATTGGAGCCGCAGTATCAGCGCCCTAGAGCCGGACAATTGTCGCGTGTGGGCAACCAAGAGCCAGCACCTTTCAAGGCCAACGCTGGGTCCAGTGCAGCCAAGTCGCGTAGCTTCACTAGCCGCGGCAGCATCACCTATAAGGCCACCACGCAACGTTATGCCGACGATGAGTTCTTCTATCCGACCACCACCAGCACACTGAGTCCAACTGGTGCCAAGAAGCAGTCGACGCTTGCCGCGCGAGATTCATTTACACCCACCACCTTCAAGCCAACAACCTATAAGAAACCCTACGAGCAAAGCTTCTATCAACAGCAGACGCAGCAGACACTGCGCCCCAGCCAGGCGCAGAGTGTGCCCAAGAAGACGTCGCCTGTGACACCCGCCTTGCCTCCTACCACAGCCAATCCGTATTACAATGTCGACGAGGATGATGGCCAATATCATCCGGAGCTATATGAGAATGATTTCCCACGCAATCGTTTCAAGTTCTTGCGCAACCGTTCGACCAGCTCCAGCTCGACAACAACCACGACAAGTGCACCGGCATCCAGTCGACAGCCGCATGGCTTCAGTCACAACTTCCAGCAGGCGCACACACACCTGAAGAGCCAGCAACAGTCGTCGTACCAGAAGGAACGCGAACAGGAGCAGTCCGATCTGAGCGACGAGGATGAGCTCTTCAAGACGGCACAGTCCCTGAACTTTGGTGCCGCCAGCATCAATAAGTTGCGCGCTGACATCTACAAGGCCGAGAAGACCTCGCAGCAGTACAACTCACAGTACAGTCCACAGGCATCAGTGTCATCTAGTCCGAAGACCATCGCCGCCCAGCAGACGACCAGCAGCAGGCCAACGACCCATGGCAGCAGCAGCAGCAGCAGCACTTATCTAACCAGTACAACGACAACGACTAGCACAACGCGACGCCCTACCACCGCCTATAGCTCCACCACAATAACAACAAGACGCCCGACGACCACAACAACAACAACAGCGGCAGCAACAACAAAGGGGGAACAAAAGAAATCAGTCAAGAGCAAGAACAACAAAAGGCCACCGCATGCCGACGAGGATACCAGCTATGACTATGCCTACTATGACACGGACTGAGCAGCAGATCACAGAGAGAGAGAGAGAGAGAGAGAGAGAGAGCAGATCCCAGTAGCACAGCCCTTGAACTATATCATAACTACCATCCTACTTAAATAGCCCTTCATCATCGCTCATAGCACATAAAATACACATTCTATATACTCAAATTTTCTACAGCAGCCGCAACTATATAGGTGCCACAGTATTTTATATACACACATACAATACATTCATACATACAAAAAATGTATAATAACTGCCGTTTTCTATTTAGAAATTGCTCGCATTTTCCCATTAACACTCGCGTACATTCAATTCATTCAATCAGATGCGTTCTAATGAATTTCCATGCGTGTATCTAGTTATTTAAATAAAAGAAATATATTTTTAGTCGTTAGACAATTGTTAAACTAAAGCGAAGCGAATCACAAAAGCTGGAAAAAATGTAACAAAATGATGAATCGACATTTGAGAAAGTATAATATAAAAATCATAATTACTTGTATTTGTAATGGTTTTCGAACATACTCATTCCGAAATATGTATTAACTATAAGTTTTCTTGTAAATAAAATGATAAAAAATATTTCATGGCAAGTTTGAATGGTTGGCAATGCATTTTTAAAACGCGCCTAAGTTTAAAGAATTTCACTTATCGATTTGCAGCTGATTACTAAGCCGATCTTGAATTATCGATAGCATAAAAGCACGTTGTAGCCCTGTCATGTATTTAACCGGTATTTTTTCACTCGAGCGAACAATTATCGATAACAAAACAACAAGAATTATCGATAATAACGTTGCAGCCCTGTAAAGTATTTAACTGGTTTTTTTTAAAGTTCATAAAATGAGATTTTATTGAGATTAAGTAAATTAAATGTGTTTCATTTAAATATAGCTAGGTTAATTAAGTTTGTGATGCGTATAAATATTTAATGTTGCTCAGTCTTTGAATTTCTGTCGCACGCAACGCGGCATGGGAAACAAATAGAGCAGCATGTTGAAGGCGGCCAGGCCCACAGCAAACGCGCAAGAAGCAGCCACATCAATAGTTTCCTATAAATGGTACAGGTATGATAGTTTTTAATACCATTATAGATATTTAATAAATATATATTTACGTCTGGATCCGGCAGGCCAAGACGCTCGTGCAAAAAGTCCGCAGGCTTGGGGCAAATAACGGAAGCGGTGGGAGTGCAGTTCAACTTGCGCGACTGAAAAGCTATGCTGTGCAATAAGGATGAGGCATAACGTGTGTGTGTGCCCTTGGTGTTATCCTGTAGCCACGGTTGCAAGCCCTTGAAAGATCTGTGGAGTGGAAAAGCAGTAACAGCACTTAAAACACAAAACTATGGGAAATTGAAGCTGTTTATTTCACTTACCTCACTGTACCGCTGGCCAAGGCGATGCTAATGACCAGAACATAGGTGACGGCAATGGCTGCATTGAAGGGCACCTTGACCACCAGCAGGAAGGCTATGGACAGTTGCTCGGCCAGAACATAGCTGGACCAAAGGGCCACCAGCAAATACGCAAAGACTGTACCATTATTGTACTTGTTGTCCAATAAGAGACTGGAAATTGAATACATCAATATGATGCAGGTGAAGATACATGAATTATGTATAAAAAATCACATACGGATAAATGACACAGCTGGCCAGGACTGCCGATACTGCTGAGAAGGGTATAGACACCGCGTTGTACGCGACCAACAGGGTGGTGCCCGAGTAGAGACCCTCGGGAGTGTCTTGCGAGAACTTCTTGCGCCAAATTGGAACTGCAGTAAAACAGTGGTATAAATTAACAAATGACTGTAAATAAATACTTGAACTTACACAGCGATATGGTGGTTAATATGCCGCAGCCATAGGACAGTCCAAGTATGTTTAATATCATGCCATTTTTGGTGAAAAATCCGCTGGCATCATCCTGACAAGAAGAGAATCTTTAATAATGATTTGCTGGAAGTCACTTGAGTTACTCACTCCCACGTTTGCGTAAAACGCCCACAAAATACTCATGGCAATGGGGAGCAGCAGCAGACGCAGGAATAGGGTCTTCATTCCCACGACACCACAGGAAAATGTGGATGCCAATAGTTTTCTGAAACACAGATACAAAATGAAGATCAGCGTCCCCAGATGAAACACAGATACAAAATGAAGATCAGCGTCCCCAGATTAGTGATGCAATGCGTCAACTTACAGATAAAGCATAACCCAAACTTTAAGCTCTCCAGGTTTGCCATATGCCAATGGCACTTTTCCTGATCCCATGTTATTTATCGGTGCATCCGAGATTGGTGTCTCCCTTGAGAATCGCTCGACAAGGGCTTCGATCTGTTGACTCGACTCGAGGAAGCGATCGCGACTGCGACGATCAACGGTAGATAAGCAGAGATAATACATCAACGGGTTCTCGAGCTGTGGACATGGAAAACCAATGGCATGGAAGTACTCCAGCATGGCGCGAGTGCCGCCAGAGTAGACAACGCCTCCCAAGCATAGAAAGAGTGCACGATCCAAAAAGGGAAAGACATCAGAGCGAGGTTTCTCTAGCGAGAGAAGAATGCCACAGCCAGTCTTCTTGGCCGTGTTGGAGAGTATGGAGATGAGCAAGTAGGCACTCAATGGATCCAGACCTTGGGTTGGTTCATCCAGCAGCAGCATAACTGGAATAAGTCACATACAAAAGTATGTTATCATCATTTATTCTGCCCTTTGGTGGCACTAACTAACCTGGATCTCTGACCAGCTGTATGCCAATAGCTAGGCGCCTGGCCTCGCTAATGTTCAGATACTCCACGCGCTTGTGCGCCACCTGAGAGAGTGCCAGATCGGCCAGCACCTGACGCACCTTGGAGCTTTTCAAGTATCCACCCAACTGTAGTAGAAAAACAAGTTTAGAATAAAGCTTAACTCGAGACCAGTCAAATCTCGTAACTTACTATGGTCGGAGTATAGTGTAGGGTTTGTGCCACCGTCAAACCTGGCACAAAGGTGCAGGATTGTGTCACATAACCACAGCGTTGCTGGAACAGTGCCTTGCTCAGCGGCGAACCATTGAGCAGCACCTGGCCACGAGTGGCCCCATCGGCACGTCTGGCAATCACATCCAACAGAGCGCGCTTGCCGCTGCCTGCAATCAAAAGAGAAATGTGGAATAACAAATACGAACAGGAGGAGAAGTAGCAAAGCACTCACCCTTGGAGCCCAGTATGGCCATCACTTCGCCACTGTGCACGGTCAAGTTGACGCCCTTTAGAACCAGCGCCGAGTTGCCAGCTCCGTTGAAGCAGCCACCGCCATCCACCTGCAACAAGATTACAATTAAAAGTTTGCAACCACCAAAGAGTAACCAAAGAGAATTCCAGTGCACTTGCCTCTGTGGTGTGGAATATGTTGTGTGCTTCCAGTACGTAATCACTGCCAATCATTTTCATAGCCAAACTCTCTGCAGCAACAGCAACAACAACTATGACAACAGCTTTGTTTGTTGTTCTTTTGCTCTACGCCTCACACGTTGTACGCCGTTCAAGAGCGGCTCTGCAAACAAACAATGGAATAAGAGAGCTGAACAGTGAGAGAGAGAGAGGGAGAGAGAGTTACCAGTCATGAAAAAAGAGAGGCTCAGTGATCGAGAGAGACAGAGAGTGTGTAGTACGGTTGTTTAAACATGTTTTATGATCTACTTTAAAGTTATTCATGTAAATAATTCTAGTTGATTGTTTATTATTTATTTCTTGTATTTTAGATAAACCTTTTAACTTTACACACCCAAATTAAATGAATTAACAATGCAAGAAGAGAGAAGAACAAAAAGAGAGAAAGAGTTTCAAGTCGTCAAACAAGAGAGAGAGACCAGAAGACTGAGAGAGAGTGTTCTCTAGCTGTCCAAACTTATTTTATTATATACTTTAATGTTATTCTTGCAATAAAACTTAAATTAATGTTTGTTTATTTAACGCGTTGCATTATAGATAAACTTTTAGTAATTCTTTTTAAAATTTACATACCGGAAATTAAGTAACTGTTACCGTCAACACGTCCGACTCAACTGAGCGCAGAGTTCCAACTGAACGCGGCGGCCTGCTGATCTGTCCATGTTAAGCACTTCCAATTGGAAGCGCGCACACGGGAAATGAGAGTCGCGCTCTCTCTTGCGCTTCCAGCGCTGCCGACGCGACATTCCAGCGGCGAGCAACTGGCTAAGATGGCGACCGAGGCCAAGTTCAGCTCAGTACGATTTGAGCGGAGCACTGAGAGAGTCGAGCACTAACGGACTCGAACTGTTTGTTCATACAAAATAAAAAATAAAATAATAATTTGCTGGCTCTGCACACGGTGTGGAATAAGAAAGAAAGAAGGGAGACAACAAATAACATAAAACAGAATAAAAAACAACACAAACCGCATTGAAATGTTATCGGCGTAGCAAAGAAATAATAAAAAAAACAATCGATATTGAGTATAAATAGTGTGTATATTTAATTGATTAATAATGCAGTGCATGCAAATGTGTTGCTGCTGTGTGTGACAAATGATATTGCAATTAGCGGCATTCCCTCTATAGGTAGAATTGTCCAATAAGAGTCCCATAAGCAGAGTGGGCAGCGATCGCCGCTGGCCGAAAAGTGACGCAGTGCGAGTGCGAGTGCGCGAGAGTGTGTGCGTGTTTGTGGATGTGTGCGTGTGCGTATTTATGGAATATGCACTGAAATCTAACACAAAAGCAAAAATAACAAAAAGAACAGCAAACCAGAAGAAGGAGATCAACAACAACAACAACAGCTACAACAATTGAAACAAACTAAAACTACAGTTCGGTAAGTGTTGCTCGAGATACTCTTTGCCTTCTGTGTGTGTCTTTGCTGTTCATTTTCCTTGGGTTTTGTTACGTTTCAACGGTTCGTATGACATGTACTAACAATGGGGGCCCCTCCTGGTCAGGTTAGTTGTCCATTCGGGCGGCTAATTAAAGTTTGTACAACTGGTATTAACTGTTAATTTTATTAAATACGAGCACAAGCAACGGCGCAGTCAAGCGACCATCACTTGCCACCTCAAAGAAACTCTCGCACACACACACAGAACAGACAAACGATCGCCCCTCTCTCTGTGTCTGTGTGTGTGTGTATCTATACGGCATAGCTGAGGCGTTGACGGGCGCAGCGCGCGCTCCTGCTCCACGTTGTTGATTTCTTGGCCGCTCGCTCGCTCGCTCCGTCTCCGGTCGTCGCCATCGCAGGTCAAAGATCCCACAAGCGAGTTTTGTCTAGCATTGTTGTTGGCCGTTCTTAGCCAACTATCGGTCTATCGTTGCTTCCACCGCATTTCCACTGCTCTTCCACTCTTCTCCTCTTCCCGTCTTCTCCTCTTCTGCTTCTTCTACTTCGGTTTCCATTATGCTCCAAAGTTCTGTGCGCTTAGGGCGCTCTGAAGCCAAGCTTTGTGTCTGGCTCTCTACGACTGTGTCTGTGTGTATGCCTGTATCTGTGTGTGTGTGAGTGTGTCTATGTGTTTTTGTATCTTGCAGATACAAGTTTCTGTTTCTGTTGCTGTTTGTTTGTTTCGCTCGCTGACTCGCAAAGTTCTTGCTGCGTAGCCAGTGCGCCTCTTGTTTGTTTTCTCTGCCGCGTCTTGGCATTGCTTCCTCTTGGCCCTGCTTCCTCTTGTTCCGCTCGTTCCTCTCGTCTGCTGCTTCTGCATATTTGTGGTATCTGCGTATTGACGTTGCCGCATATGCAAATACAGATGTCTGTGTGTGGCTGCTTCTTGATAACTTCTAAGTGCCCATAAAGATGCCATCATTATTTGCTCCACACAACACCAATCTCTGCGTCTGCGTCTGAATGTTCGTCTGCCTGAGTGAGTGTACTCGTTTCCGAGAACTGAGCAACTGAGCAACTTTCACATTCATTTTGCCAATTTTTTTCATGTTTATCACTTTCAAAACTTACCAAAATTTTTGCACCCAATTTCGATGTTTTCCCTGGGATAAACTTGTATTTAGCACAATTCTCAGACTCAGACTCATCAACCGAAGAGACTCATCATAAATCATCGGCTGATCTAGTAGTAGTAGCTATGGAAATGTGTTTCTCTTCTCTTGTTTCCTCAGTTCTACTCACACCTAATTACACCGCCACGATAAACCGTTATAATGCTGTTCATTGAAAACCTTTGCTATCAGCCCGAAGATTTCCTATTCTTCTTTGCGGACTTGAACTTGGTGACTATTTACTTTGTTTTTCTTGCTTATTTTCTTCTTCTCATTTTTTGTTGTTCTTTTTTTTTTGTGTTGTGTCGTAAATTAGTTAACAGTATTATTTTAGCTATTAACGGTCGCGAACAGCTCTAATGATTTGTTGAAAAGCAGGCCGCAGAGAGTGTAGAGTTCTCTGGCGTTCTGTATATACTATATTCGTCGTAATTCAATTCGAACAGATTCAATTCCCCAACGAAAGACTTAAGACACAAACTTGAATTCAAGACAAAGTCAAAGTCGATGGCGGCTTAAGTCGAATTGATTGTCAGCTATTATACCTTGTGTTGGTGTCTTTGTCAGTGTTGCCAACTTGACTAGTTTCCAGAATTCTTTAAAACAGCTTTTCGTAATAAATTTCATTTCAATTCAGACTCCTGCGGTGCAATCTTAAGTTATATCTACTTTAAATCGATGTTTTTATTCACTAAACTAAACAATGAAATTTCTTTTAAGACTCAAAAAACTATATGTTGGCAACACTGGCCAGCAATCGTGTACAGGGTGTGGCTACAGCAGGCGAACGTGTTCTTGATATTTGATTCGGTTGTTTTCAGCTTTCCGATCAACTCAAGTCAGCTTGGATTGCATTGACTTTGCATTAAGACTTAATATCTGCCATGACTCATTGCACTTTTGTTTTTTCTTTCTATATTTTATTTAGTATAGTATTGTACATTTATCATTCATAACATTTATTCTCTGTTTGCGGAATGTTTTTTGCAAATTTTAATGGCACGCAATTTCCATTTTCATCCCTAATGCATTTGGCTCCAAATGAATGTCTAAAGTCAATTTCACATCTTTGCCCACATTTCATTTTTATCAGTTGGGGAACATATTCACTAAACGATTCCTCGCACATTTCCTCATCCTTTGTTTGTTGCGCGCTAACACATTCGACGAATCTTGCATCCTTTACTTTATAGACACTTCTGATTTTACTGCGGCAACATATTTTGGAACTTTCAGTGGAAAAATCTTCACAGTTTTGGAAATCCCACATTCTTATCTGATGTGCCAGCGAGACTAGGCACAGTGCAGCAAGAAGTGCTTTCATCGCGACAATCGCACAGTGACTGTAGAGCTTATTAGAAACAACAAAAATATATAGGGGCTTTTTAAATTCTTTGTTAATGCGTAATTTAATGAGGTTTTGTTTCTTATCGCAATATATATTTATAAATAACTGTATGGGGAAATACGTATCACTGAAATACTCAACATTCAATTGGAATACTCAACGAGTGTAGTACAAAATTAACCTACTATAGTTGATAGTATATGAAAGAACTGAAATAAAACCGAAAGAAGTTCAGTTATATAAAAAAAAATAAATAATAGACCTTAAACAAAATCCTTATTTCGACCGGATATTCCTCTTTTACTTGAGTTAATCAAATGCGCATCATGGCGGGGGGATGCACGATGACGCCAGCTCAGCATCAGCAAAATCCCCCCGTCGACGACGATGACGATGCGCAGCGTGAGGAACTGCTACATTCCCCCCGTTGTTCCCCAGCCACTTTCCGTTTGCCCTCTGGCAGAGAATCATGTAGAAACTTAACGAACCGCTGCAAATGAAAAACCAAAAAGAGTCGGTGAAAATTGTATGTGAGGTACGTCATCATTGATAAGTACGGGCCAAGTTAATTTGGCTCTTATTGTAATTAAATTAACACATAAAAGAGCAGCCCAGAACAGCTGCATAATTAGAAGAAGAAAGTATCAAGTGCGAGTGGCAGTACGAGGAATGGGGAAGTGATGGGTTGAGAGGGGAAGTACCTGCCTGCCAGTGATGCTACACAGCTTGTGATTTTCACGCTCGTAAAACTGGAACTAGACTCCATTTCACTTTGGCTCAACTTGCAACGCGTGTCGCTGTCAGAGTTCTCAGCGACGACTGACACAGAATCGCAGTGGATCAGAATCTGGCAGAATCAGGCAGGCATTTTATGAATGTGTCGACTAGGAAAGTAACTTGGCAAACACTGCGACATGCACAAACATACACGCACACTCACACACATACAGATTCTCTTGTAGTGGCGAACACACACACCCAAACGTGCTGGGAATAAATTGAGCCATGGATTTATGTCATTCGAAACTGGAAAAACGTCGTGAGTTTGGCTTGATCTACAATAGGTCTGAATAACAACTATGCACAGTGCATCAAGAGTGTTGAAAACTGAAAATCATTTAGAAAAATATACATGATTCGATTTCATATAAAATAATTAATGGTTTATAAATAAACTGGATTCTTCTGGAATCTTTGCTAGATACTTTAAATAATATAACTTGTATGTAAATATGATATTTGAAATAAAGTAGATCTGTCAAAAATACACAGGAACCTTTATGCCAAATTTAGTGTCTCTAGCTTTTTTAATAGCTGAGATCTCGACGAGTAAAACAGATAGAGTTGCCTCTTTATGCTCGGATACTGACTCTGAGCAGGAATATATATACTTTATTGGATCTATCAGGGCATTTTCTGCCTGTTTTATACATTTTAAAGTTAGTATAAAATTATTTCCCATTTTCAATGGTCGAAAAGTGGTATAAAAAAAGAAAGAGATGGAATGTAATAAAATAACGTCATGAACCAATGAAGAAGAAATAAAAATGTAAGAATTCGAACTAGTATTTTTGTGATCTCCAGCAACGTATGTAACTAAGATTTATAAGGAGTTTTCTCAAAGCTTTCCACATAATACTATTCTCACATAGCAAAATATGTTTGTTTCAATAAAATAAATCACTGAATCAGTTATATTTTCTGAATCATTTCATCATTTTTTCAATAAGCTCATTTACATTCATTAGATCTTGAATGAGATCTACACTCATGGAGTTTCTTTACAGTTTTTTGTAGATAACTCCACTTTCCTCTTGTTTCAAACCAAAATTTCCCAAGCATGTGTGCCAATAGGTTGCCCCAACCCACATGTGCTTTCGTCACATCTCGACCCACTGTGCCAGGCACGGCGCCATGCACGCCGTCTGGGTGGGTGCGTTAGCTGTCCCGGGATATGTCCGACTAGGCATGTCTCTCGCATTTTTATGCGAAAATTCGAAATTTCGTTTGTCATGGAATTTGTGTCAATTAGCGTGGGGCACGTGAGTCGAGGGGCGGCTATGCTGCTGCTGCTGCTGTTGTTGTCATTGTTGTTGCTGTTGTTGCTGTTGCTGCTGCCGTTGATTGTCTGAATCGACAGACATTTGGCATGCAAATTTTGCTGGGCCCACTGTGCGTCGACTTTCACAAGCCACAAGCTGTTGCCGCTGACAGCAGTTGCAACATAGGAGAGTGTTTTGTTCGCCGGCCCAGCGTTAATTGCCTGTAAAGATGCTCAAAACTAAAGCATGGAAAAGCGCTCGGGTCGGGCAATTAATAAAACTGACCTTGCGGCTGCTTGAATTTTCCGAAGTCGAAAACGAAAAACCGAAAACCAAACAACTAAGAAAGCTACAAACAAGTGTGCTCGATTGATATATACCCGATTGTTGTTAATATTTAACTTGTATGCAGTGTTAAACTGATTAAATATATTATTATATACTTCTTTTCAAACCCAAATCAACGTATGTCTTCCATCTAGAGATACTCTAAGTTCCTAATAATTATAGTTTGCACGATCCTTTCAGAGTTTATTTGTGCGAATTTTAAAAGACTATTAAAAGTATTTGATAGATTCCTCTTTTATTTATTTATTTAATCGAACTGTCTGTTGGTTACCACTGAACCTGAACATAACAATTTGTATGCTACTATATCTACCATTCTAATTGAATTTTACTGGGATTTCACCGATGCTCTGCAACAGATATTGATTCAGTTACATTTCTTTATCCCAGCTTTAAGAAAATTAAAATAATTAAATTAATTAATTTTAATTAAACGGATTAATTTAATTTTCTTAAAACTGGGATAAAGAAATGTAACTGAATCAATATCTGTTGCAGAGCATCGGTGAAATTCCAGTAAAATTCAATTAGAATGGTAAATTAATTAATTTTAATTAAATTAATTAAATTAAATTCATTTATAGAAATAATAGTTTAATAGTATTCAATAGTATTTAGTAAAGCTAACATCTGTGTATATTTAAATATTTTATATCATTTAATTGTGTAATTCTAACATTTTATTTAGTCGACTGATATAATGTGTTACTAAAAAAACAGACAAAATAAATTATTTTTATTTGCATACTAGGCGGCGCACTAAAAACTAAAGTATTTCATTAATAACTTTTGTGTTATTTACCCGTTCGAAATCAAATTTACAGAAATTAATTAAACGGTTATTATTTTTGTGTACACTAAAAATGTATAAAATAACCTCAAAGTTGAGCTTGCCATTCGATTTTTATCAATTTAAAGAGGCGTATCCACATACTAAACTGATATGCGTGCAATTATAAAACAAATTTGCTGAACCTAGCTTTAATTGTCTCTGAAATCAGATACAGAGAGAGATATTAATATATCGAGTCAAGATCAAGAATATATACGCCTTGAGGAGTTTGCCACGCCTGCCTCTGCCTGTCACATGCATGTTAGCTTTACACAAAGCTAAAATACCCTACTACCCCATGAGTAGCGGGTATAAAAAGTCTAAAAACGACAGAGCCCAAAAACTGAGTCAGTTGAGGTGCTCGGTGGTTGGTGGTTGGTGGTTGGCAGCCGTCGGCAGTCGCCAGGGCTGGCTATGCAGCCATGACGAGTGTATTTGTCGACAGCATGACATTAACTTGGTCTTTTTTGGGGTCACAGTCGCGACTAGTCGGAGCTTGTGGACTGACGATGTCAGCACTAGTTGGCAAAGTTGGCGCATTCTTTGGCTCAGCTCGCAGTTTTTTGTCGTTATGGTTTTGTAGTTTCGCCGAGCTCGAGATTGTCCAATTCAATAACAATTGCCTGCCCGAGCAAATTGTGCAGCGCAGTTATGGCCCAGTTAAAGATACCCTATAATAATGCTGAACTGAACTAACCCCCCTGCTGGGAAAGTTTCGTTTAAGTCAACCGAAATCGTTTAATTCACATTTTATTGTTCGCAAATTTTCACAGCATTCACAAGATACTCGAAAGACACTCAGACAATCTGTTCATAATCAATTTACGACGAGTACGCAGAAGAAACTTTCACAATTTTTTATTTGTGAATCGCTTGGACAGTTGCGTGTTTCGTGTCTGTCGTTTATCTGAGCAGCGAAGTATCTATAAAAAGTATCTATGAGATACAAATTTGCATACTCGCCTCTCTCGGCGCTGAAAACGGGAAGATGCGAGTGCTCAATTAACGCAGAAATATTTTTGGCTTTTTTTTTCTGTGTTGGTTTCTGTTTTCTTTATGGGTTTTTGGGCGCTCGAGTTTATCGACAATTTCATTTAGCCGGACAAGTTCAACAGCCCGTTTCTTGTCTGGAATGTTGTTCGCAACCGCAAACAGGTAATCGCGTATTTCGTCGCAGCTCTTTGCCTCTTCTTCCTTCTCTCGTTTATTATCATTATCAATTTGCATGCAGGCGAAATGCGATTAGTATTAGTCATACGCCCAGTTCCCAGCCACGCCCACACATATTTAGCGGCAATTGTTGTTGCTGTTGTTATTATTAATTGCAAATTGCAACTGCGACCCACTTTGCAAGTCGACTCTGCGCCAGGCATTTAACATCCGCCCCGTGTGCCTGTGGCAGATGCCCCACAACAACAACAACAACAACGAAATTTCACTTTCTCATCGCGTCGAATCTCCGTCATGGAGGACACACTGTCACTCAGCGGCAATCAGAGAGCGGCTCTTGAT
Organism: Zaprionus indianus; assembly: GCA_018904595.1. Lineage (NCBI taxonomy): Eukaryota > Metazoa > Arthropoda > Insecta > Diptera > Drosophilidae > Zaprionus > Zaprionus indianus. The sequence continues at coordinate 5,539,529 of JAEIHA010000320.1, forward strand.
TTGGGTGGCCAGCCAGTTACTGCCGCTGCTGTTGTTGTTGTTGCATGTACCTGTTGCACAGTTGCCTGTTTGCCCGTTTGCCTGGTTACCTGTTGCCCGGTTGCCTTGTTGCCTGATTGCCTGGTTTACATGCCAACAACTTTCGGGCGAGTGAAATGAAAACGTGTCCAATGCCAGCGGCAGCGATCATTGGCATAAGGGAAACGCCAACGAATTAACCCAATTGATTTCGTAGCTTTTGCGTGGGAATACCTGATCTTCAGTTCGGTCTGCCCTAGACCGTATAGATCAAAGAGAGCTGTTCTGAAGTGAATGCCAGCTGAAGTGGTGACTTGATTAGGGTCGTAGCAAAGGACCTTTAGCAGCCTACTGCAATTGTATTGCTTTATAATATTGAATGCATTTAGTTCATTAAACATTTCACAAATGAAGAACCCAAAAACTGACTTTATGTTATATTTTGGCACGATTTTATATTGGATAAATCATTAATGGTTTAGATGAAATTTATATTTGGGCCGTCTTATACTCGATTAATAGTATTGCTAATTGATTTCATTATACGTGTAAGAAGGGTATTGTAACTTGTATATAACAAACAGAAGAAGGCGAACCGACTGAGCTTTATTCGTATGTTTGTTGATCTATCTGTCTATTCGTCTGTTTATCTGTTCGACTGTCTTTCTGTTTGTCTCTCTTTCTGTTTGTCTGTTCGTCTGTCTGTCTGTTCATCTGTCTGTTCTTCTGTCTGTATGTTTGTCTGTCTGTCTGTTCGTCTCTCTTTCGGTTTATCAGTCTTTCAGTTTGTCTGTCTGTCTGTCTGTCTGTCTGTTCGTCTGTCTGTTCTAATGTCTGTATAGTTGTCTGGCTGACTGTTCGTCTGTCTTTCTGTTTGTCTGCTCATCTGTCTGAACATTCGTCTGTCTGTCTGTCTATTCGTATGTCTGTATGTTCATCTGTCTGTCAGTCTGTTCGTTTGTATGTCTGCCTGTTCGTCCGTCTGTATGTTCGTCTGTCTGGCTGTCTTTCTGTATGACTGTTCAAATGTCTGTCTGTTCGACTGTCTGTTCTTCAGTCTGTGTGTTCGTCTGTCTGCTCGTCTGTCTGTCTGTTTGAACATCAATAGCTCAAATGTTATAAAAGCTGGAGGTACTAAATTTGGCAAGAAGGTTTCTTTAAGCTGGATGCGCAGATAAAGTATGTTTAAAATTTAGGACGACACGCCCACCGCCCTCGCAAAATGGTAATTTGATTACTAAGCAAAGTATTTAAGACAAAGTTTTCTACTTCGACATATACGTGTACATAGATGAATACTGTATCCTGTCATCTGCTGAATTTCCAATCGAATAATAAATACAGAAGTTAGTAAACCTTATCGATGTTTTATTTTCGATAGCAGGCAACCCTGGCAGTCACCGCAACACCCCGCACACGCCTAGCTACAGGTCTGGACTTGACAAATTGGTATATGGTCAAACCACTTGGTCACATGGAACCACTTGGGTGCGCCACGCTACATTAAATCAACTCAAGGGGGCACCGAATAAACTGCCTACTCATCCACAGTCCACTTGCGTCTAACAGCATTTTTGCATTGCATCAATGGACACTGTGCCCAGACACACACACGGAACGGTTGTCCACTTGTTGTCAACTTGAATGCAGCACAAGCAACGGGAACATACAACGGGTTGCTCCCCAGCTCCTCAGCTCCCGTTCCCATTCCCATTCCCGTTCCCATTGACAACATTCTCTCCTGGGCGCTAACTCGATGCCAATTGGCAATAATCATTGCCACGCTGCGCTAACATTGCCAATAACCGTTGGTCAATTAATTGTGCTTTGGCCTGGCAACGTTGGTTGACAAAGACGCATCCGCTGCTTGCCACACACACACACACGTTTATCATGCAAAGCGGCTAGCTTCTCTGCTAATCGCCTCTGACTATGACATAAGTCTGGCCAGGCTATTGCCACGCTGCTGCAACCAACTATAACTGTGCCACATTTGCAGCCAAGTCTGTTCCGCTCTCAGTCTGTCTGTCCGTCTGTCTGTCTCTTGGTCCGTTTCCCCTCCCAGCTCGAATTCTGGTTTATGCTGCAGCTGCAGCTGCTGTGCCGCACTGGTATTTTGGCATTTCAAGCTGCGATACAATCAGCTAAATTTGTATCTGCAACTTTGCTGTGTTTGCACCAAGATACAGATACTCGTACAAAAGTGCATTCATATCGCGAGCAATTTCAAACACACTTCAGCTGCTGAAAGTTTGTGCAACTCATTCAAGTAATTCGGCGTGTAATTTAGTGGCACAGGAACGATTCATGAACTCTCCAGTGCTGTGAGATATTGAGTAACCTGTTTGAAATCGATTTCCAAGTGATCAATCGTGTGAAACTTATCGATCTTGCGACCCGATCTTTTTGTGTTCTATTTCATAGTTCGTTGTCTAATTCATTCTTTTATTATTTATATATATATATATATACTATATATATATACTATCATATTATTTCTATACACTCCACGCTGCAATTGCCGTTGAACTTTCATCACCGACGATCTTCGGCCTTTCTTTCTTCGTTCTACTAAAAAAGAGAGCATCTTTCACTCTCCGAGCCGCTTTTTGCGTTACGCACTTGCGAACAAGTTATGGCTGTGTGGCATATGTTGTACACATGTGCGATATATATATATATATGTATATATAGACAGAGAGAGAAAGAGAGTTATCATCGATATAGCGACAGCGATCACATAAATCAATGCTGATGCTGCCGCAGCCGGCGTATCATTGCCCCCGTTACTTGTCAGAGTTGTCATTGATTCGGCCATACATACGTTTGTTTGTTCGTGTATTCACTCACTCATCCATTCATTCATTCATTCATTCCGACATTCATTACATGTTGGCGCGGCAGCAAAGCGGCTTAAAAATGCTGCCAAGTTTTTCCCTTTTTGCCGCGAGACGGCGCACTAGGTATGTGGGTAGCGATAGGGCACACATACATATACACATATATACATACATACACACACACTTACGTATGTGCAGCGGTAACAGCCTCTCAAGTCGTATTTACATTATCATCGAGCGCGGCGTATTAAAAACCTTTTCCAAACTTCCACTTTCACTCCTACTAAATGCCTCAGCTACACCAACAACAACAGCAAGCGAATCAAAAGTGTGAAGCAAAAAAAAAAAAGACATAAGAAAAACAATAACAATAACAAAAAACAAAATCAACTAAACTGAACGCTGAACTCTTGCCAGGGGCAAGGGGAACTGGAAGATACTCGAGTTACGATATCTGACTATATCAAAAGTGATTTTAATTAAAGCGAATTCAGCACGCAATTAACAGAGTTTATAATACAAACGCAAGAGCCTAGTTAATAATAGCAACAGCAACAACAACAACAATAATAATAATAATAATATTCATACTCGTAATCATAATAGCAACTTAAAACTGGCCGAAAAGCCGTCAAAAAATGCGGTAATCAACTGTCGGTTTGATGCGTTTTCCCAGCTTCACTTTCAGCTGCCGCTAGAGAAAGAGACAGAGGGAGAGTGGGAGAGAGAAGGAGAGAGAGGGGGAGAGAGGCGTCTCAGCTCGTCTTGCCACTAATTATGAGGCTGCTTGGCAAACTTGCAGCTCGCCATTCACTTTCGCCAAAAAACAAACTGAACTGAGATGAACGAGGTGAAACGGAAAAGAGTCTCAGTCCAGTCCGAGTCGGACAGTGTAGAACACTTGACTACATAACAGCGCACTCCCACTTCCAGCTCCAGCTGCAGCGAGTGCTCTCTCCGGCGGAAATGCTGCGGCGCATACGCCTCGTTGCACCAGCAGACGTTGCACAGCAGTTGCACTTGATGTTGCACTTGATGCAGCGCCTCCAATTGCATAAGCTGCACTCACTCGGGCGCCTTTTGCGGCTCATTTGCATTTTAGTTTTTTTTTTTTCTTATTTTTTGCTTTTTGTTTTTCGCATTAGCAATTAAAAACGCAGCCGCCGTGTCGAAATTCGCAGCGATTTTGGCTTTGTTCTGCTCGTCAAAGCGATTTCGATGTGCCCAAGTCAAGAAAATGAACGTGAAAACACACAGAGATAATACAATCTTGCACCGACAATCGGATACCCTCGATGTGAACAAGAATGAAAGGTAGTTTGCGTAATGGCAGGCAGAGTAGGAGGCTTTAGATGTTGTTTACTTATCTAATATTATTAATTTAAAATATTTGTTTACTTTTTACTAAAAATAATTGAAAAATTCTATGCAAACTTTACTTAAGATTAATTTATATTAAATTTGGGATCATGAAGACAAGTTATTATTATAGTATTTATCGCACAGATTCAGAAAAAATCCATTAAAATAATATACAATATGGAAAATTAATGATTTGTTATATACATAGCTCAAAATCAGTTAGATACAGAATAATACAATGGAGAAATATGTTATTATATATTTAAATTATAAATAATAATGATATAAACCTGAAATCTTTTAAACAATATGATATAAACCTAAAAATCTGTTGAATAAAGAATACAATGTAAAGATAAATTATATATTTATATTATGTTATCTCATATGCAGGCCAGCTAAACTATTTATTAATCTATATAGGCAAATACACGATATATATTATATATGCATATAAGGATATTTATATAGAGTTAATCCCTTTCTAATGTGCCTCAAGTTTCATCAAGACAACTTTACATACAAGGGATTTTTCATTGATACAGCTTTAATAAAGTATCAAGCCTTTATATATATTACATTACCCCCTTTCTCACAGTACAGGGTATAGTTATAGTCGTCATTGGTAATCTGAGCTACACTGACAATGCCGTTGTGGCTTGTGTTTGCGCCTTTCATTAAGCTAATTCCCGCAAATTATGAGTAATAATAGACACGTTGGCTGGCATTCTTGACCCACTTTGACTTGAAGTTAACTTACGTTTTTTGACAACACCGCTCTAATGTTGTCTCCCTCTTTTTCTCTCGCTTGCAGATCATGGAACTGAGCCAGTTTTCCAACAAGAAAATGTCACGCGAGGAGCGTCGGTATTCGGTGCCACATGGTCCAAATACGCCGTTGCCACCAGCGGCATCCGAAGATCTGCATGCCTGGTCCATCTACAGGTGAGTACGGAAACTGTGTGCGTGTGTGTGTGTGCGTGTGTGTGTGTGGGCGTGCCCTTGGAGCATCCGGTACTGCACCTGCTTGACAGTTTTGACGCTTGATTAAACCGCAGCGCAGCGGAAGTTCAAATGCCATAACTTTAATTGGCCACGCCTCTGCCACGCCTATTCCCCGCCTTGCCTGCCCAATGATTTGACCAGTTAACCGCAACAGGTTAATGCAATGCCCCCTCCCGGGTCTCTTCTCTCCCTCTCCCCTTCCCCACTCTCTTTGCCTGCCTTTCTGACTGTCTCGATGGTATCTCCCGCAGGCAAAATCTAAACTCTGACTTCACCGATTCGGCTCTGGGATCGTCAGATAAATCACCGCTGCCATATGGAAATTTCCAGCTACGCGACACCACAGTGCAATCAATATTAAATCATCCGCGCTACGGACCAAAGTGAGTGAAAATCAATAAGTGACTCTACTTATATATACTCTGTAAAGAATTTAAAACTAATACTAACAAGCAACTATTTAAGTTGTTCTATTATACATATATTATATTATATATTTCATCTCTTTCAACTCGATTAAAAAAAAAAAAAATAAAGTTACTTTATCAGTTAAAAAAGAAAGGTTTAATGATAAGTTTAAATTTAGAAAAATGTACAAATACTTTAAAAGAGGTTTGTGGCCTTAAAATGTTAACCTATCTTGTAGTTTTCTAACCTATTTGAAACAAGCACTCGGAAACGATAAACCAAAGAAGAATCCTATAATTTTGTATTATTCTTTAAATTGTAAGAGTTGAATGTTAATAAGTCATTATAATACATAGAATAACCTGGCACTAGAATAAATCTTTAATATTTTCCAAAATGTCTTTATAAAATTCTTATAAACACTCCTTTTATACTTTTTAAACTGCAAATGAATTAGTGAACAAAATGGTACTCAAAACCCAAAACATGTGATATTTAACAAATGAGTGACCAAAGTCGATAGAAACTTCGTTGCTGGGTATAAAAACTACTCAAGTCAGGTGTGTGTGCTATGTCTATTTTATTACACACTATCATACATCATGCTGTTAGTCACCTCGTATAATCAATTAACAACATTCCTCTGAGCTGACAAAGAATCAAAGAGAGAAACTGGATAGATTTGATAAAAATGATCATCAAACGAAACAAGTTAGAAATGATGAAGAAAGAGTGTTGAAAAGAAGATGAAAAAAAACTATAGATCAAGTGCAAAAAAATCTGTTTCGGCTAAGAAAGATTTAAAGTAGATATGAAGTTAAATGATATTCCCAGCTAAAGAAATATGTAGATAAGTCTTTGTATAAATGGGTTAATGTTGGATAAACTTTGCTAAAGAAATATTTAAATAAGATATACAATATGTTGTTAGATGATATATTCTACAAAAATATTAAATAATATAAAAGTGAACCTTAGAAATATTTAAATTACTAATTAATTTAATTAATACATATAGTATTGTTAATTCATATAAAATCCTAGTTTAGAAGTCTTAGAAATATTAAAATCTCGTGGAATATAATATAACCAATTTATTTAGAATATTAGATATATACATATATATATGTTCTTAAACTATATAAAATCAACTTAAATTTACTTTCAACAAATCTAGAATGTCATTCACTCCCCCATCTAACATTTCTTCTCCCTCTGTAGATCCCCACTTGGTTCCAACATGTACACATATCTCAAGTTTGGACTGCCGCGCGTCTTTCCGCCCAATGCGGGTTCACAGCGTTCACATCGTCCCGGGCCGGGACCCGGTGCGGGTGGCTCCAGTGCACTGGGCGGTGTGCGTGGCCGTGTGAATCGGGGCTTTAGGGATAGCTCGGGTGCACCAGCGGGTGCCGGATCCAGTGGCTACGACAGCAGCGACAACGAGACAACGCGCAGTCGCGTGCCTCCAAATTTGCGCAAATATCGCAGCGAATCGGACTTCCGTGCCATCAGCGGCATGGGCATGGCCATGGCGCACTCCCGTCCCGAGTCACGTGCACAGGTCGGTGGCGGTGTGCCTTCAGCTGCATTGCGTCAGGCCAACAGTCGCGCCAGCATTGCTGTGGGCCAGCATCATCATCATCTGCAGCAGCAACAGCAGCAGCAGCAACATCATCAGCAGCAGCAATACATGAGCAATGGCAAGCACTACGGGCATCGGTCGCACAGCGAGGCGGATCTGCTGGGCGCCGGCATGGCTGGCGACGGAGGTGGCATGGGCTATGGTGACTATGGGGAATCGCGCATCTATGGCAGCTCGCGCCATGTCCAACAATACGGACGCAAGCAGTCCAGCCTGGGACTGATCTACCCCAACATACAGGTGCACTGCCTGGACGTCAGTCCGTGCCTGCACGGCGTCTCGCTGCAGGCCAAGGCGGGCGATCTGTTCGCCATTATGGCCACGTCACAGCGCGAGGGCAGCGCCCTGGCCGAGTGTCTGGCGGGGCTGCGTGAGCGTCTCGGTGGCGAGATCTTAATCAATGGCCAACAGGTGAATCGACGCGGTCTGCGCGAGCTGTGCAGCTATGTGCCCGCACTGGAGGTCTCCTCGCTGGATCCACGCATGAGTGTGCAGTGCACACTGAATTTCCATGCAGCCCTGCGTGGCCCACTGGATCGCAGTGATCTGAAGGAGCGCATGGATGTGCTCATCGAGGATTTGGGGCTGAATACGGTGCGTGCATCGAACGTGTCGACGCTGACGCACTCGGAGAAGCAGCGCTTGAGTGTTGCCTGCCAGCTGCTGGCGCAGTCATCGCTGCTGATACTCGACCAGGTCACGAGCAATATGGACATCTTTGATACCTTCTTCCTTGTCGAATATCTGCGACAATGGTGCAGTGGTGGTCGCATTGTCATCATGACCCTGCAGCCGCCCACCTTCGAGATACTGTCCATGTGCTCCGGCGTACTGCTGCTGTCCGGTGGTCGCACTGTCTTCTCTGGCAGTCGAGCGGATCTGCCCCGGCACATGGGCGAACTGGGCTATCCGTGTCCACCCTTCAAGAATCCGGCAGACTATTACCGTAAGCAAATCTCAAAAATACTTCAATTCATTAGCTGATTATGTCTGTTCCACAGTTGATCTGGTCACCCTGGATGATCTGTCGGCAGCTGCCATGCTGGAGTCGTCGGCCCGCATTGAATCCCTGGCCAATGCATGGGACCAAATCAACTCGGAGCCACCGCTAGCTGCACCGCCTGCCTCGCTGCCCAACTTCACCATGAAGGCTGGCTTCTTTGGCCAGGCCAAGGCGCTGGTGAAGCGCTTCGCCGGCTACAAGCAGCCCGGTTCGCTGCTCACCTGGATAAGCAAACTGATTTCGGCAGCGGTGCTCTCCCTCTGCATTGGTTGCATCTTCTGGGATGTGCCCGCCTCCGATCCGCAGCTGTCGTACAACGATCGCTTTGGCTACCATCATTGCGTCATGGTGCTGGCCTATTGGCCACTGGTCATGCTGACCATACGCGACACGCAGGAGGATCGACGACATGCCGAGCGCGATATACGACTGGGCCTCTACTCGCGCAGTCTCTACATAGTGGTGCAGGTAAGTGATCATCTCCCACCTCGCTGTGATCTCTAGTTGATGTATTCTCTGCCCGCAGAGCCTGTTCGGCCTCTTTCCCAGCCTGTGCATCTGGCTGGCCTATCTGCTGCCGGCGCACAGCATGGCCGGACTGTACACCTACTCGAACAGCAGCGACACAGGCATCTATCTGTATATGGGTGAGTGGAAGTTGCTGCCAGATCTGCCAGGGATCAGTTAACATCTACCTACTTCCCTTTACCCACAGGCTACATGCTGCTCTATCTGACGCTCATCCAGACCTTGGCCCTCTTCTGTGCCCATCTGCTGCCCTGCAAGGCCTCAGCCAGTCTGGTCAATGCCCTGCTCAGCCTGGCACTCGCCGCTGTGGGCGGTTATCTGGTGCATCCGCGTAATCTGTCCAAGTTCTGGTCTTGGTTGCAGACAGCCTCGCCGCAACGCTGGCTCCTGCCCGTGCTGGTGCAGGACGAGTACAGCGCCGATACTTTGGCCAATTCGGCGGGTCTGCAGCTGTGCCGCAATAAACAGGTAAGCAGAACGAGGCAGGAAGGCAATATCAATGTCCATTTAATCACTTCAACTTACTCCACAGGTGCAGCACCAGGAGATCATTGTACAGCAACCTTGTCCGCCGCCCAATGGCACCCAAGTGCTGCTGGATTTCCAGCTGCTGCCGGAGCAGCATGTGCTCGATCCCACCGCCAGCTACGATCAGACCACATCGCTGGCCCTCGTCCTGGCCTCGGTGCTAATCTTCTGTCTGACATTCTTTATATTTGTGTGCAATTGCCGCGGCGCCTTCCGCAAGCGACGCAGCCGGCGATACTAGGCTAGACGTGTGAGCGTGTGCCCACTGTACATTAGTTAGCAACTAATTTCTCTTAATAAATAGTTTTTAGTCGAGGCAGCGATCGTTTAACTAACTTAGAAGAGGTGTCATTTATTGTGCTTAAAGGGAATGCTGAGCTGAGGCAGTTGGGCATGGGAACAAAGGCCACAAATGGTGTATATAGAATGTTACTCTAGTGATGGAACAGACGCAGATTGGTGTGCGCCATTATGATGTCGTGCTCATCGCAGGCGGCAATGACGCCCGCATCGTTGGTCGATCCAGCGGGACTGGCAATGTACGAGACGCCGCTCAAGCGAGCACGATCGATGTTGTCGCGGAAGGGGAAGAATGCGTCCGATCCCAGTGCGACGCCACTGAGCTGCTTCAGCCAGTCGATCTTCTGCTGTGTCGTCAACTGTTCCGGCGCCTTGTCGAACCTGCAAAAAAACCATTGATGAATACATGTCTTCTATAGACACACTCCCACACTGCCACTTACATGCTGGTGAACTGAGAGAGCGGCATATCCTTGCCAACAGTGCCATTCACATAGTTATCAATGGCATTGGAGATCTCGGCACGCTTGACGCCCGCCTTGAACTTCATGCCGGCCACATTGGGATGCTGACGGAGCCACCAGTTGTCAGCCTTCTCGCCGGCCAGACGTGTGCAATGGATGCGCGACTGCTGCCCGGCACCAATGCCAATCACCTGACCATCGCGGGCATAGCACACCGAGTTACTTTGCGTGTACTTCAGCGCAATTGTGGCCACGATCAGATCACGCACAGCAGCCTCGGGCAATGGGCCACGCTTGGTGACCACCTTGGAGAATAGATTGGCATCGATGACGGCATCGTTGCGCTTCTGCTCCAGCGTCAAGCCAAAGATGGTTTTGCGTTCAATAGCGCTGGGTTCATAATTGGGATCCATCTGCAAAGAACAAGTGAATAAGTTGAAGACTTAAATATCTCATCATCACTCACCTGCAGAATGCAATAGCTCCCATTCTTCTTCTTCTTGAGAATCTCCAATGCCTCGGGCTCATAGCCAGCAGCAATGATGCCGTCAGAGACCTCACGTGAGATTATCTTGGCTGTCAGCACATCGCAGACATCGGAGAGTGCCACAAAGTCACCAAAGGAGCTCATACGATCGGCACCACGTGCTCGCGCGTATGCGGTGGCCAGTGGTGTCAACTGTTCGTAGAGATCATCGACCATGCAGAGCTTGGCCTGCTCCGAGCTGAGTGGCACGCCCACAGCTGCACCGGCAGGCGAGACATGTTTGAAACTCGTCGCCGCTGGCAGCTTCAATGCCTGCTTCAGTTCACGCACTAATTGCCAACCGTTTAGGGCATCGCAAAGGTTGATGAATCCTGGCGAGGCGTTCAACACACGCAACGGCAGCTGAGCCAACTGTGTGTACAGCTGTGCCGGCTTCTGGTGTGGATTCATGCCGTAGCGTAGAGTCAACTGTGATGCACCAGCACCATATTGCTTCCTAAAGTAATCGGAGATGGCATCATCATAACTGGCCGTGTGGGTAAAAGCCTTGAGGGCCAGCGCCTGTCGTGTCTCCAGCGTAGTGTCACCCTGGGCACTAATTTCGGCCAGCACTCGTGCATAGTCCACAGCCTCACAGATGACAGTGACGCGCTGATGATTCTTGGCCGCTGCACGCAGCAAAGTGACGCCTCCAATATCGATATTCTCCACGGCATCGGCCAACGTAACGTCCGGCTTGGCTATGGTGCTGGCAAATGGATACAGATTGCAGACAACCAATTGAATCAGATCATAGTGCTGTTGCTTCATGTCCGCAAGATCGCTGGGTGTGGTGCGCGACAAGATGCCGGCATGTACAGCCGGATGCAGAGTCTTGACACGTCCACCCAACATCTCCGGGGCACCAGTTATGTCGGACACATCCTTGACAGCGAGTCCAGCACCACGCAACGCTGTCGCCGTGCCACCGCTGGCCACCAGTTCAAAGCCCAATGCCACCAGACTCTTGCCCAGATCCAGCAGGCCAGTCTTGTCCGAGACGCTCAAAAGTGCTAAAAGACAAAGTTGAGATGTTGGTTGGTAAATAAGCTTTTGCAGCTAATCTCAGTCTACCCACCTATTTTCTTGGTTGCCATCTTTGCTTATCCTTGAGATTACTTGCTGTGTCTGCGTCTGCTTCACTTGGCAACTGAAATGTAAATGAGAAACGAAACGAGATCAGTAATCAGACGTGGGCTTCGATTGCACAAACATGTTTTCGCTTTTTTCGCGACCTCTGTGGGCTGCGGTGCCACTGATAGCTACCGAGTGGAAGGGGAAAACGGAGTGTGGGGTGGGAATGGAAATGCGGAGCAATGTATTGGCTTGCATCAGCTTGAAATCAAAAACAAATCTACTCAGGTTGTTGTACGTAAATAAAAATGTATTTATTACTCGGGTTTGTCTAGGGGTGTCGCGCCTTTACAGCGGCTTATCAGACGCCACTGTATCTGTTGTTGTCGCAGTCGTTGCTGGGGTCTGGCACTGATCCCCCTTGGCCTCCTCTCGTTGCTTGCGTCGCTGCGACTCACGGCGTCGCTTGTGTTTGTTCGACTTGAGATGCAATTGCCATTGGTATTCGCCGATAAAGTGACGCTCACAGATGCCACAAAAGTTGCTCGTCTCCTCGTTGAGATCCGCACCGGGATGCAACCGCTTTGGCATTGGCTCAATCTCGCAGGTTTCGCCATTGCGATAGCTTTCGATAATGCACTCAGCGCGTTTGAATACTGCCTCATGCCAGGCACTGACATTGCTCGTGTCCAGTTCATACAGATCCGGCACCTGGCGATCTTTGCTGGCCAAGAAACGATTGTTTATCCATTTCAATTGTTTCTTCGAGTAGCGACGCGTCACTAGCTTTAGCTCCTCACAGCAACTGCCAAGCAGTGCGAGGCATTCACACAGCTTTCCTTCGTCTGCCTGCAGTTGCTCCAATTGCTCCTTCGTGGGCAGTTGATACTGATGCTCACTCAGATATGCATCCACGCTGACATCTTGTTGCTCATCGTATTTCATGAGGTACGGCACGAACTCCTTGTAGCCAATGGTCTGGAGCACTCCCTTGGTATACGCCTGTTGCGTTACGCCCGCATATGTGTTGTGGAACTGACGCAGCTCCCGCAACAGACCTTGTTGCAACATGCCGTCGACACGTTTATCCAATCTCTCGTTAAGCACCTCTTGTTGGCAGCGCAACCACAGCAGAATTGTGTGTGGGTAACGCAGTGGACCTCCCAGACGATTGCCACCTGGCTGTTGTCGCTGCTCCAGCAGTTTGGAGGTCAATGTGCGTCCTGTACTCTGGTACACCTCAATGGCACGTTCGATCTTGCGACGATTGTTCGGATGAATCCTATTGGCGCTGCCCACATCGATGCTCTGCAAATGTTTATGCAGCTCAGCCGTTGACATCGCCGCCATGCGTTCGGTAGTCAAGTGATGTTCATCATTCGAGGCAATCTGTTCATCATTTGTCGGCACTAGTATGTCCCACAGCAGGGATTCAATGTAGTAATTGGTGCCACCAACCACAATCGGTGGCTTTGACTTGGCCAGCAACTGCTCGATGATGGGCAGCGCTGCATTGCGAAAATGTGTTACTGTATAGGGTTCTGCGGGTGTTGCAACATCTAGCAGATGATGCCTGGCACGCGACTGCTCCTCCTTGGTGGCCTTGGCTGTGGCAATGTCCAAGTTTGTGTACACTTGCATGGAATCGGCGCTGATTATCTCGCCGCCAAAGCGCTCGGCAAGTTCCAACGATAGTTTCGTCTTGCCCGTACCCGTCGAGCCCAAGATGACAATCAACGGCACCTTGCGTAGCATTTTACACGTCTTCTATTTAATATTATTATTTTTATTAGTTTAATTGAGCAACAACTGTTTGTAGTCAGCACGCGGCACAAAAAGAGAGTGTGCGAAAGAGACGCACAGAGCCAGTGTTCTCACGTTTCAAACACGTGCAGCGCTCTTAAACTACCTGTTGCTCTGACTTAATATAATTGATAAATAAGCCTATAAATTACAAAGCAAACTAGTATACCTCTTCTAGTATTATTATTATAATCAAGTTTATTTACTAAAATTGATTAGTTCGCTATTATATGTAAATAAAGAACTTACAAACAAATATGCGTCGAAACGTTCGGAGTCCCGGTACTGGTATCGATAATATTTCGTGGTTCTCATCGATTGTCTTAAGTTAAATTTACCAACACTGTTCAGGGCATTTTCGAATTTGCTCTTTTTTGCGTTTTTACATAAAATAATTGAAATGAAAAATTAAAAAAAAAATAATATAATAAATAATAAATGCACATAACAATTAAGTAAAGAAGATTTGAATATTAAATAATATGGTTGTTAATTATAGAAAATAATACATTATCACATGAGCACATAAGCTCTGATTTTGACCAATTTGACCCACTGTAGATTTAAGAAAAGCTCCGAAAGCTTTCATTCTTGCCGGTTAGGCTACATGTTCAATTCTATTAGAGAATCCAACACGACCGGTTGTGTTTTTTCTTTATCCGAAATCAGAATTCAACAAGTGAATTTCCATTATTAAATACTACTGCTATATTAAGAATGGCTAGTGCAAAGTTCTTAACACTCAACAATGGTGAGAAGATGCCAATCATTGGCATTGGAACCTGGCAGGTAAGAATAAGTCAAAAATATAAAAATTTATGAGAGTTTTGGAGTATTATTAATATATAACTGATATGCAATTTCCTTATACTATAAAGACATACACAAGAACGTATTTATACATACATATACCTATACTATGTTTAATTATGTTTCGAACCCATGATCAGATGACTTAACTACATTTTTTTGCAAACCAATTTCACAACAAGACAATTATTGTCACGTCATGAATAAGATACTTAACCCTATAGACTGGGAATGTAACTGGGACCGGTTCTTGTTGACGATAAACAAACAAACTTGCTTGTGGACCAAGTACAATGGGAAGACTTTCTCTTTGTATTGATTAAGTGCAGAACAAGGGAGCTGCATTGTTTCTAAGATGGATTAATGTTGATACTGATATCAATAACCGCAATCTAACGTTCTCAGGCGTCTGATGAGGAAATCGAAACCGCAATTGAAGCAGCACTGGAGGCGGGGTACAGACACATCGACACGGCGCCAGTCTATGGCAATGAGCAGGCCATTGGGCGTGTCCTCAAGCGTTGGCTAGACGCTGGCAAAGTGAAGCGAGAGGAGCTGTACATTGTGACCAAGCTGCCACCTGTTGGTAAGTGGATTGAAGGACACGTTCTATAAAAAAGTGAATAGTTTTATAAATATTTGTTTATCTTCTTGCAGCCAATCGGCCACATGAGGTGGAGCCAACCATCAAGAAATCGTTGGCCGACTTGCAACTGGACTACGTGGACATGTACCTCATCCACACACCCTTTACACTGCAGATCAATGAGGACGGCAGCTTTAAGGTCGATGCAGAGGGACTCATTGAGGTTGACAAGACAACCAATCATGCAGCCACTTGGGCGGAAATGGAGAAACTGGTGGAGAAGGGTTTGACCAAGTCGATTGGCATCTCTAACTTCAGCAAGGAGCAAGTTGCCCGCCTACTGAAGAACTGCAAGATACGCCCAGCTAACAATCAGATCGAACATCATGTGTACCTGCAGCAACGTGACCTCGTTGAGTTCTGTCAGGCTGAGAATATAGTAGTTACTGCCTATTCCCCATTGGGCTCCAGGGGTATTGCCACGTTCAATGCTGGTGCTGGCATCGTACGCGACTTGCCAGATCTGATTGAAGTACCGGAGGTTAAAGAGATTGCCGCGAAACATGGCAAGACTCCAGCTCAGGTCTTGCTACGCTGGATTGTGGACACCGGCGTTGTGGCCATACCGAAGAGTACCAATCCGGAGCGTTTGAAGCAGAATCTAGATATCTTTGACTTCCAATTGACCCCAGAGGAGGTGGCCAAACTATCTGCCCTGGATAAGAACATACGCGTCTGCGATTTTGCATTCTTCCACGGGTAAGAAAAAAAAAACGAAAAAGAAAAACCAAAACCTGTTTAAAATCTTAATCTTTACTCATTTCTTTTACAGTGTCGAAAGGCATCCAGAGTTTACTTTCAAGAATCAGTATACAAACTGAGCTAGAAGAATATCTTTGTATTTTGTACCGTTATTTTTGTAAACATTAAAAAAGAAAGAAAGAAAAGAGAATTCAACCAGTTTTCTTTACAGCAGTCGGCAGCGGCTGCAGCATTGTCGTTATAATTTTCAGCTCAACAGGTTTTCCCACACGATTTCCACTCCATTTGGGCGTCGACTGGGACAGTATAGCAGGCGTAGTTCTCAACACTTCTTCTCTCTCGACCTTATTCACGTTCAAAGTCTTATTTTGTTCAGGCAGAGTTGGCAAAGTTGGATTTGTGCTGAAATTAGAACTGTTCAATTAACAACAAGGCCGAATAAGGTTTGTTAGTACTAAGTAATGAAATTACATTTATTCGCAACATTTTCAACTTAAGCTTAAACAATAATCACATGATTAGCGAGCATAAATTAAGGTACGATCTTGCAATGGAACCGGTTCAACAGCTGTGGATCCAAGCCGTAAGCAAAAAAAGATTCTTTTTTATGTACATTAGAAGTGAGAGAGTGCTACAAGTGAGAAGCAATTAATGATAGTACCCACAGAGAGATACATACTCCCGTCATGGTCCCCAGTTTCATCAGGTCATAAATAAAGTACAGAAGCTTTTGAAATGAGTTAGTTGAGGTTGTTATGTCTTACAGTTAAAGTTAGTTCGATTCAATACTTTCTAGACGGAATCAATTCTTCTGCATACTCTTTTTCAGTAAAGTATAAAATATATATTAACACTAAAATGGCAGATCAAAATAGAAATAGTTTAAATAGAAACTGGGTAGTTAGCGTTAGCATTGTCTCTGATCATCAGGTTGGCCAATAATTAATTGTATTTGATTAGAAATTCGAGGTGCGAAGTTCAGGATGCCTTCAACGTCATGCGGACGAACTCACGTAGTGCGTGTTTCCTCATCAGAACTGCGTCTGCAAGACATCAGAGGTTTCGCTTAGAATCTCAAATTCCAACACATAACTAACTTCAACATCTACATAATCCAAGCAAACAACAAATGATAAATGAATTGAGGACAACCACAAAAAAAATGAACTTACTCATATCCTTGAGCCGCAGATATACAATAAGAAATTCAAAACTTGCATGCAAAATGAACAGAGTCCTCAACTAGCTCCACACATACCTGGGTTGCTCCAGCTGATTGGTGCGCATGGCCAGGGTGGCCACCTCGAAGATGCCAATGAAGAAGCACAGCATGAGGGGACCGAAGATTGCGCCTTGCCAGCCGATCCAGTACATGCCACCCGCTATGGCCAGGCCATTGAGATAAGGATGTCCACCGCTGCGTGCATAAGGCAAGGATCATTTTTAATTAAGATCAAACGTTGATCAGTTGTTGGTACTCACCCCTTAAGATCGGCATAGATTGCTGTCTCAAATGACGAGGGCACAAAGAACTGCAGAAGGAATAGTATAAGGCCGGCATAGAAGCGATCCTGAGCCAGCCAAAGTTCCAGAAAGGCTGGAACTGCACACCAGTAACTGCCTAGGAATGGCGCCGCCGCCAGCAATGCAGCTAGGGCGGAAGGCAGGAATACAATGCGTGCTCCAAACACTGTGTGCACCAGCCACGTGAAGAGTCCTGTAAATGTGGAGCACTTGAACATCGAGACGAGCACAACCGTAATGGAATTCTCCAAGGCGTCTGCGATCTTGTTGCCCGACGCTGAGTAGCCCATGTGTTTGGTTATCTGCAGCGGAGCATATTTCTCCTGGCTACTTGAGAGTAAGTAGAACAGTGCGGTAAAGAAAACGATCTAAAAAGATACGAGATATGAATATAGGCAAATAATATATATATATATATATTGATTCATTACCATATCCAGTATGAATTCAATGCACGCTTGTCCGCCGGACAATAGCAATGAGAGAATTTCACCAGCCACTCCCATGATCATCGAGAGATTCGTGTGTATAATGTGCCAAAGGGATTCCGCCACTTCGAGTATCGTTTGCGTGTTGCTCTGCGCCCAGCCGATGATACCCTGTTTAGCCACTAAAACTAGCTCTTTAAAATGTCCTTTGATTAAAATAAATAGTCGAGTGTTAGCAGATGCAACATGTAATGAGTTATTTGATTCGACGCACACGGAACAGGACTACAGAGGATGAGGATTACGAAACGAAGCGTAACAAGTGTAACTAAAAACTATTGAAATAACTCAAAACATTATTATAAAGAAAGTGGACAATTGAGGAATTGGAGCAGGAACTAGCAGGGATAATCAGTGCAAAGACTTACCAGGATTGTCAACTATCTCGCCGAAAGTGCTCTTTAATGCATCCGTGGGCACCCGAGGACCATATGAGGTGCCAGCCTTATTGAAATCAATCCAATATTGTATAAGACGATCCCAGACATCCAAGATTTGCTCCTTCAATTTCGTTGCATGCACCTTGTCCGCCTCCGCTAGCCAATCATCAATGTATGTCTCGATCTTGCGACGTCCATAATGGTGCGCATTGTCGAGCGCATCATCAATGGACGCTTGTATATTGGCAGGCAAAATATCAATTAGTTCAGGACGATCAGTGATTGTCTTGTTAATTAGATCTTTGCCAAGGTAGGCGACCTCAATAGTCTCTGAGTAGATGTTGACACAAAAGAAAACACTCAGGAATACGATGATGAGCAACATGAGTATTATCATTAGAATGGAGGTCACACTCTCAACTGATGATTTCAGCGAATCCCGCACAATGCAATTGATCTTATAGTTCAGCTCCAGGGCCCCGGGAAGGCACAGTGGCAGTACAGCAGAATGATGATCCAATGCCCAAGCCTGAAACAAAAATAGATTGATCGTATGAAGAGAATGAACTCAACTCAATCACGAGCCTCACTCACCCTCACAACATAATAGGCATCGTTGATCTTGCTGTACACAAACTGAGTGATGCCAGTAAAGGTGCCAAGGGTGTAGAGCAGGTGCAGACATATGGGCACTGCTGCCAGTATGAACATCCAGATATTGCGATACAGGAAGGTGCCAAGACAGGCATAGAACAGCAGCTTAAAGTAGGTATCGCTCTGATGACCTTCAGCCTCCTCCGATGGCTTTGGATCAAGTGTGTCGGTAGAGTCTATGGTGTCGCTCAACGAGATATCTTCGACATCTGATTGTATTGTTGCTTCGCCGCCAGCTCTGCGACAGATGCTTATGTTGACTAGCGATCGTTCGAAGTCCTCCCTATCGAACAGCTTGTGCAGACGATCCACAAAACTGGCTGATTCGTTATCCTCGGTGGCTTGCAGATGATAAACCGTAGAAACCACAACGTAGCCCATAATCAATAGAAAGACAGGCACCTGCAGTGCCCCTAGAAAACTGCATAGATAACCGGCTATGGCTATCCACATTGATTGCCCGGCAACAAGGAACTGAGCGCTCTTCTCGGGACTCCAGAAGAAGTGTACAGATGACAGGTAAAGTATTATCAAAACCAAAAGCTGAGGAAAAAAAACAGATATATCAGATCTGACAAATCGTATAATGATTACGAAGGATTTACCAAATATATGTTAAGGAAACCAATGATGCGTACGAACAGACCATGCGAGAACAGCAGCCAGTTCCAGAGAGCAAGGAGAAATCCTTTTGGCGCATATAGCACAAGCAGTTTGGTACAGACGGCAACACCACAGCCGGATAGGAGGAGCTGCCAGTGTTGGCACAGCCAATTGATAAGCATACGCCCGCAGTGCTCTGTGGCCTCCAACGGAGCCAGGCAGATCGAGACAAAAACATTCGAATCACGTTCCTCCAGACGCTGAAACCAGTTGTTCAGCAGCTCGGCTAGCCTCCGCTTGAAGGGGAACAGCACTGCACCCATAAGGAAGGCCCACAGTAGGGGCCGCACAAAGGGCCCCAGGATAATGCAAACAGCAACGAAAGCAGCTATGCCAGCTGCGATTAGAAAATTGTACATTGCCGCACGGAAACTCTCATGATTCTGAGAACGCATCCTGAGTAGTCGATTGAGAACGCTGTCAAAGGAGCGATCACGTCTTATGGGTATGGACTCCGAACGGTTCATGTCGAGGTAGCAGTTGTGTGCCGTTAAAATCGAAATGTAACTACCTAAAATATGAATATAATTACAAATAAAATAAAATATGGAAAGTGTTAATGACCATGTGGCTGACACACCCGTCTGTATATACATGTATGAATATGTATGAATATTTTTAGAGTCAATCACTGAACTTACAATTATTATTTTTATTTTTTCATTTGTAGGCAACGACAGCCTCTATGCTTTGGTTGCCTTTGGGAGTATTGGGTACGTTAACTTCTAAGGACTATGGTAGTCCGGGTGTAACAATTTTATAGAATCATTTAAGATGTTTTCACTTAAACTTGGCACATAAACAAAAAACAGCCTTGTTTATTTGCATAGACAAATGACGTCAGCTGACGGTACAGTGCTGTGCAATACTTTAACGCTGTCGTTAGCCAACACTTAGGAACATTCGAAAAAGGAGACGCCAAACAACATTCGCCATGGAAAGTAAGTATCAATTAAAAATAGTTTAAAAACTTGATATAAATGTCTTTGATTTGTTCCTTTTTAAGATCTAACCGTACAACAAGTGCATAGAATACGAAAAGCACAGGAAGAATTATGTTTCACCAGGAATACATATCTGGAATTTTACCGAAAGATGACAAAACATGCGTACACAACAGATCTAAAGAATTTGGTAGAAAAATATCAATTATTTTATTTGGACATTTAAATAGTTTATTATTCATCACTCCAGATACGCGGCGAATTCAATAGAGACAGCGTTGAATTAAAAATACCCAAAATACCCCCACAATGCGACATTGAAAAAGAATATACTCCCCTTCTACAGGTATTTGCTCAATTTATGCTCATTTATTTATTTGTTTATTGTAGTTGAAACTGACTTAAAATACTTTCAGTTGGACAAGATGATGGAGCTGTATGATTTAGTCAGTCAATGTGACCTCTGACGTCTAACCAAAACCCTTTTATTATTTAACCAGTAGCCGTGTAAAATCTGGTGAATGTACTTCAAACATTCAAAGGATGGCGACAAACTCTGGAAATTCAAGACCCATTTATGCAACAGGAAATTATATTCCATTTTATCTGGTGGCTACTTACATTAAAAAGCGGAATAATAGGGAGTTTTTGAAACATGCCACCCTTCGTGCGCAGAATTAGCATGTACTTTACATCTAACTGTAAATATAACATTTGAATAAATTACAATTGCAGTTCATATTCAAGACTCACATTCTCTATGACTTCATTGAGCACTATATCATGCAAATGGCCGCGTTGTACACAGAATGCGGATTTGAGCCCAAAACTCCGTATAGTTTCCGTTTGCAGAACCATATCCCAACTGTAGAAGAGATTTTCCGATTCCACCAAGTCGAAAGTAGTTCGCAAAATATAAACTGCAAGGGCTAAGCATAATAGGCCTGGATATAAAATCGGGGCTTGTCGAATGCTAGGAGGACCCTCGGTAAATGATCTTGCAATGCCAAAGAAATATATAATGGCGATGCTGCAAAGCCAATATAAACGCTTTAGCTGCGTTTGGCATTGCTTACTGTGCATACGATTTGTCAATTGCATGCGGACTACATCATTGCCATATTTCTGAATGTTGAGCTCCAAGTCCTCGGTGGGGTAGCCGCTATACTTGGCAGGAATGCTGAAATATCTTCGCGTTCTTGGGTCCATAGAAAGATGTTAAATTGAGTAAATGTTGCAAATATTAACTATAGCAATTATCGTGAACATTTTACAGCACTAATATTTGCATTTGGTCATACTTTTGTTTACATTTTTACATCGATACATTTTTTATATCGATTGATATATCGATGTACACAGAAAAACAATATGGCGTCAGCAAGCACACAATCGTCGTCGTCTCGGTTGGAACAGCGTCCATTCCGCGAAAAATTGTAAAAATAAAAGCAAAACCGAAATTATTTGGTTAATAAGGTGTTGGAAACAGTAAATATGCGTAAACGCAAATTGTACATACTGTAAGCTTATGTGAAAAGGCGCAGCCAACAGCAAAAACAAGGAATTGCAACGTGAGTGCATACATTTATTGTACAAGATTCAGTATTACCCCTCGCGCTCTCTCTTACACCGCTCTTGCCCTCTTGCGGCTTCTGTATTGTCTGCGCGTGAGTGTGTGTGTGTGCGTGCGATGTGCATGTGTGTGTGTGTTCGTTAAGGTGTGCATGTGTATTTGGCGTGTAACTACATTTGATTCTGATGTACATTTAATCCGAGAATAAGCCGTGTGTTTATCATTAGCTTTATTTTTAATTTAACATTTGGTTGAATGTGAAAACATGAATAATTTTTAGTCAAAATATTTTCATTTATGGACTTCTACTCTCGTACTTTATGCAACAAACGTTCGTTGTGTTGAGTTTTGGTTCTTCTATTTTGTAGTGTGTTGAATTTGAACCTTGCCGCTGTTACATGTGGTGGATTTTGCGCTCGCGTACTTTTGTTTCAGTGTGTATGTACGTGACGATTCTCTGTGGGTCCGTGGTGTGTACTTGATGTATTTATACGTTTCGTGTGCTGTTTAATAGAAATTGAAAACAGTTTTCGTTATGAAAAACAATGCAGAAAATGTAGTGTTTCCATTTAAAAATCAAAACAACAATTTTGAAACAATATATGCGTCATAGAGACGCTGTGTGTTTTGACATTGCGTGTGTGTGCGTGTATAAAAATTGCGAGAGTAGACGGCATTTTTCTTTAGCATGCTCTTTGCTGTTATACGCTGCAATTTTTGCAATTCTGTTTTGTGCTTGTCATTCGCAATAATTTTATTGAATGAAAGCAAAAGAAACGGACAAAAACGATGTACTCACTAGACGTTATGTCTGTGTGTAAGTGTGTGTGTGTGAATTTCGCACATTTGTTTTAGGGAAATTTGAATGTCAATGAAAATTTGTTCGTAATTCCACCACGGGAAATAAGAATATGGATAAAGACGTACTAAATAAGGTCTATCAATATATTTTCAAATTGGAAATTTGCATATTCACACACAGATACTACGTATATGCGTATGCATATCTATATGTATTGCAAGTACGAATGTGTGTATGCATATGCGCGCGTATTCTGTATCCAAACAAGATACGACTCACTTCGGTTCCTTGCAGCTTTTGTTGGTCATTCACTGTGTGAGATCCATACACACACACAAACACACACACTCACACATATTCATAAGGCAGATACTGCAGTCGATGGCGTATTGTCATTGTCCTGTATACTTTGACTTTCCTTTTTACTTATTTTCCTGTTTCAATTGCGCGCACGCATTACACACATACAACTGCAGCTCGCGCGCCTCCTGGTTCGCCCCTTTTCATTGTGTCGATATATTTTTATTTGGGTTTGTTGGGCTTTTCTCTTCGTTTTTTGACAGCCACAATCACCTTTCTACTTCCCCCGCACTTTTTCACTTCGCCTTCAGTGTTTAATTTTTCCATAGTCAGAAGGAAATACAATGTTGTTCAGGATTATTCCATTATACTAGAACGCATTTTAAATGCATATAGTATGTAAATATGACGTACACGCACAATTGTGTGTATGTTGCGTATTGTCATATTGCGCACATATATATTTATGTTTATAGATCAGTGTATTTATTTTTACCCTTTCATTGAGTACAAAGACGATTTGCATTGGTTGCGTAAATACATTTGTTTTTAATTTTCTGTTTGTTTTGATACACCTTCGCGAGAGGCGCTCTCTTTGAGGCAGAGTTAGCAGGTAGAGCCTACAAAGAGAGCACCTTATCAGTGGGGTCTACGACAAGTGTTATGCATATTAAAAAACCAAACACACACACACACAATATAACTCTATTAGACCTAAACTGTTATTTTTTTAAGATCTGAGAATGTGAACCTGTGAATAATCATACTACGAGGGTCGTTTGATAAGTCCGTGACTTTTTGAATAAAATATATTTTTTTCGTCAAAGAAGCGTTTTATTTCTCAACATAATCTCCTTTTAGCTCTATACATTTAGTCCAGCGTTTTTCCAATTTTTTTATTCCTTCCAAATAATAGGTTTTCTCAAGGCCCTCAAAATAGTCGTTTGTTTCTGTGATGACCCGAATCTCTTACCGCCGAGCCATTTCTTCATGTTTGGAAACAAAAAATAGTCACAGGGGGCTAAATCTGGAGAATATGCTGGATGGGGTAGCAGTTCGTAGCCCAATTTATGAAATTTTGCCATGCTGACACGAAATTCACTTTTTTCCATTTTCGTTAAAATTCACGAGATCGTCTGCTTTCAATGCCTATAAAACGCAAACCAAAAAACGCAGCTTTCCCAAAATTTTACAGTCAGCTGTTAATCGATAACTGCTGACAGGAGCAGTGTTGTATTTAGAGCAGGTGCGCGGCAAATACAAAAAGTCACGGACTTATCAAACGACCCTCGTAATACTACACTAATGCTAGTACTATACACTCCTGATTATAACAATAAGTACACTTTAAAATATTTGTCAATTTTACAGAGCTTAGTAACTATAATTTTGTAAAATTAAACATGCGAAATAATTATTAATAATGTTAGCTAACCACTTATTTTGCTTTATCAATGTATAATGGGTAAAGTAATTTTTCTATTAATTGCGCTGATTTGTTTATTTTTGTTTTTGTTAATAGGTGGATTTTAAAAAGCTTTAGTCAGTGCACGTTTTATTTAAAAATACCGCTGTTAATATGTGGTATAGTCAGTTAGAGTGCCCATATTCTGAAGATGATAACAAGATATAAACCTTACTGGGACAATAGCAAAAAAAAAAAATTCTAACTCTGTGCTATACAAATAAATATTCGAATAGGGTTACTTCGTGTAAAGTTTAATGGAGTGACAAAATTAGCACTGATATTCTCAACATGTTTTTCACTATAATATCATTGATATTATTTGTCGCTCCATTTTAAAGTGTTTCTATTATTATAATCATGAGTGTATATATT
The DNA here is from genome assembly GCA_018904595.1 of Zaprionus indianus. Lineage (NCBI taxonomy): Eukaryota > Metazoa > Arthropoda > Insecta > Diptera > Drosophilidae > Zaprionus > Zaprionus indianus. Next base: position 5,564,359 of record JAEIHA010000320.1, read on the forward strand.
ACGCAAATTTTGAATATATTAATCACAGTGTGTTAAAATGCCCAACACGCATTTAAAGCTTAGCCTTGAGGCTGCTGTGCCGCGAATTCGCCTATTAACGTAATCGGGAAACTGGCCAGCCAAAGGTTAGACAACTCTCTTTTTCTATCTCTTTCTCTTCTCTCTCTGGCGCTTCCTTTATCGATGACGTAGACCTTGTCTCTGTGCCTGTCTCTCTATGAGCTAAATATCTGTTCTGTTTACACACTTTTTTACACTTGCTTCACTCATTGATTTTTGTCGCCTTGTGCGTACGGCAACAGTCGTTTGTTATATATGTGTGTGTGTGTGAGTGTGTGTTATAATCTAATCTAGTCAAAAAGAATTGCCCCCGCTTGCCGGGCGCCACCCACTTGCTCAGACACACACACACATAGACATGTACACACTCCACTCTCATGGCTCTCTCAAAGTAGTTCTGTTTCCCCTCTTTCCTACATTCACTGTTTGTTTTTGTCGCGCGCGTGTTTGCACTCGCCGTTGCTGCGGCGAAAGCGCGTTACTAGTTTGCAATATGTGTGTGTGTGTGTGTGTGTGTGTGTGTGTGTGTGAAAATACATATATCAGAAACCGAAAAATCACTCTCACACACACATTTATATATAGATATAAGGTAACGATAGTATGTTTTACAGGTATTTGAAAAACATTTGATATTTCCTTTTTTCTTTTCGCTGTTTGTAAACACACTGCAATTTTTCGTCTTTCTTTTGTGCTTAGTTCACTACTATTGTATAAATACAAGTATTTTCGTGTTTATGTGTGTATTTGTTTGATATGTACAAACATCAAACGTAGCTTTCACATTTTCATTCATACTGTAAACTATTTTGCAGATTTTGTTTTGATAAAGATTTATCGTTATCGTCTCTATCTGTCCGTCTTCGTACATTTCGTTTTCGTTCATTCATCAGTGATGCAGTTTAGAGATAGTGTTGCAAAACTTGCTTGGGAAGAAATAGTAAATTAAAAAACTAAGCGGAAAATAAAAGAAATTTAAGTACACAATGAAATCTACAAAAATAAATGTGAGAGGGAGAGAAAACAATCAGGTGTTGTAAATAAACCGTGCAAAGAAAATCTGTTGGGATTTAATATAGTTTAAGATTAACAATATTGATGATAATATCGAATAGTATTGGAAATCGTGCTCCGGAAGTAAATAACATCGTTGTATAGTTATCTTCACTTACTGCAGAGTAAAACTTTACTTGAATGAGTATAGTCATTGCCTCTCTTTGCAGGTGGGTACAACAAAAAGAATACTCATATCAATAATGAATGATTCATTTGATGTTTTCAATGCATTCATGCAGCAGTCGAGTACAATTCCCTAGCTTAAAAAATCTAAATATGGAATTAATTAAATTGGATTAATTATATCATAATTAGGGATTAAATTAATGAGATATCTAACTCTAGAGTTGTAATCATTTGATATATTCTTTAATTGTATTTTTATTGCTTATCTTTGCAGTTTTGCCGTTCGCAGACCACAAATCGCAGCATAACTACATAACATGGATATGCAAGTCAAGCGTAGAGAATAGTCGAATGCTTTGAATTTCAAATTCAATATCCTAATTTATTTGTAATTAGTCTAGTTGACTAGCCCCAAGCGCGGCTACAAGCCACACAGTACCACAATAATAAGTAGCACAAAACGAAGAAAGGTCGTTTGAACGCTTAAACGCCAAAGCGAAATAAATCTTTCTTTAATCATCCAAGAAGAAGTGGACATTTAAACTTAAAGCCAAACCATGACGACTGACACCCGCCGACGTGTTAAACTCTATGCACTAAATGCAGAGCGCCAATGGGATGATCGTGGCACTGGGCATGTCTCATCGACGTATGTTGAACGTCTAAAGGGGACATCATTACTGGTACGCGCTGAATCTGATGGTTCCTTACTATTGGAAAGTAAAATTCAACCTGACACTGCCTACCAGAAGCAGCAGGATACTCTGATTGTCTGGTCAGAGGGCGATAATTTCGATCTGGCTTTGAGTTTTCAGGAAAAGGCTGGTTGTGATGAAATATGGGAGAAAATTTGTCAGGTTTGTATATAAGAATATTTTTATTGAGTGTGAATGGGAGTATTAACATATCATATCATATTATATAACTTTAGGTGCAAGGCAAAGATCCATCTGTGGAAATAACACAGGATATTGTCGAGGAGTCTGAGGATGAGCGGTTTGAAGATATGTCCGATACAGCTCCACCCATTGAATTGCCACCATGTGAGCTATCACGACTTGAGGACATATCTGAGACAATACAGAGTTGTCTTTCCACGCCGTTGCGCAAGGAAAAGCTATCGATGGCTTTGGAATCAGAGAACTACATCAAGAAGCTTTTAAATCTGTTCCGTGTTTGCGAGGATCTCGACAGCACCGAGGGGCTGCATCATCTCTTTGAGATATTTAAGAATATTTTCTTGCTAAACAAGAATGCACTTTTCGAGATAATGTTTGCCGATGACACAATCTTTGATGTCGTTGGTTGTTTGGAGTATGATCCGAGCGTGGCTCAGCCGAAAAAGCATCGGCAGTATCTGAAGCAATGGGCCAAGTTTCGTGAAGCTGTTCCCATTAAGAATCAAGATCTCTTGGCTAAAATTCATCAGACATTTCGGGTGCAGTACATTCAGGACATTATACTGCCCACGCCATCGGTGTTTGTCGAAGATAATATGCTAAACACGTTATCGAGTTTTATATTCTTTAACAAAGTTGAGATTGTTACGCTCATTCAAGAGGATGAACGTTTCTTGGTCGATCTATTCTCGCTGCTTACGGATCCAACAACTAGCGACATTAAGCGTCGTGATTTGGTTCTCTTCTTGAAGGAGTTCTGTAACTTTGCCCAAAATCTGCAGCCACAGGGTAAGGACTCGTTCTACAAGACGCTCACCTGCCTGGGCATTTTGCAGGCCCTTGAACTGACGTTAGTTATGAACGACAACAAAACCAAGTCGGCATCCATCGACATTCTCACGGCCATTGTGGAGTTCTCTCCACTTGTGGTCCGAAACTACACACTAAACCAGGCCAGTCGGCCGGAAGGCGTAAGTGTTTAAATAGGATTTGGATTATAATAATAAATAAATAACTTATTGGCTTTATTCTTTTTTTTCGAACAGGAGCGAATGTTGCTTAACATTGCCATTGAACAAATGTTGAATGACTCGGAACCAGAACTGGGCATTGCGGTTCAGTTAATGGGTATCATTAAGATCTTGTTGGAGCCTGAAAACATGTTGACTGAGAAGGGCGACTTTCTTAATTTCTTCTATAAGTACAGCGTCCAAACACTAGTTGGTAAATAATCTAAAAACTGAATTGAATCCATGAGAAACTCCTTTACAAATTAAATAATTTTTCGTAGCTCCGCTGATGCTCAACACAATGGGGGATCGCCCGCAAAATGAGGATTACCAGACAGCACAGTTACTGGGAATTGTGCTTGACATACTATCATTTTGCGTTGAACATCATAGCTATCATATTAAGAATTTCCTGTTGCAAAAAGATCTCCTCAAACGAATTCTGGTGCTGATGAAGAGCTCACACACGTTCCTTGTACTAGGCGCACTGCGACTTCTGCGCAAGATAATTGCATTAAAAGACGAGTTCTACAACAGGTGAGTATTATCGTGATATTTCTTATATTTTTTATAATGTTTCTCCAAACTCCCCATTTAGACACATTGTCAAATGCAATCTATTTGCTCCTGTTGTGGATGCCTTTATTCGAAACAATGGTCGCTATAATCTACTGGAGTCGGCCATACTAGAGTTATTCGAGTTTATAAAACTTGAGGATATACGCACATTGTGTGTATATTTTGTGGAAAACTTCAGCAAGATATTTGATGAAATCGAATATGTTCAAACGTTTAAATATCTTAAGAATCGTTATGACCAATATCAGGATCGGCTTAAGGATCGCGACAAGATGGAGAATCGCACTGATGGGTAAATACCTTATATTCATATTAACTCTAGATGACGTTGCCAATTCAATTTCTCCATGTCTATCAGCACTTTGCCCATCATACGTAGTGGCGGTCGTTTTCGTCGTGACCAACGTCAGATGGAGGAGGAAGAAGAGATGTGGTTTAATGAGGAAGATGACTTTACTGAAATTGATAGCTATAACAACGACATGAAAAGTGAGTAAAAAAATCAATTCATTATTTCTTTGGGATCACGCAACAATATATTCATATATATTATGATCTTTCAGCAGTCAGCGAAAAGAATAGCCCGCAAACACAAAATCAGTCGCAAAAATCTCCTCCGCATAGCACTTCGCCGCATGGCGGCGGCTTACTGGGCAGCCTGAACCCCACATCGACTGCCACGTCCACTTCAGTATCAGCTCCGGCGGCAAGTGGCAGCAGCAGCCCCGAATCTGTGGTGGTAAACAGCGTCGATGAACAGGCACAGGCCGCAGTGCAGTTAGCTGCAGCTGCTAACATTGCCCTGCAACAACAGCACTCATTCCAGCAACAACAACAGACATTGTCCCTGAACAGCACACTTGTAGCAGCGGCTGCTGCTGCTGCCGTAGCTTCCACATCGAATGCGGCCGCTGCGGCGCAGCTGGAAAACCAGCAACAACAACAGCAGCAGCAGCAACAACAACAACAACAGCCTCAGTCAGATATTGCTGAGCTTCAACAGCAGTTGAGCGCTGTGGTGTCGCCTCAAAATCAGGATCTATTGCTGTCCGCCACACATAGTGCGTCCTCCTTGTCATTGTCATCATCATCGTCGTCGTCATCAACATCGTCACTGGAAGCAGCGTCCACATCGTCATCCTCCCAGACATCGTCGCCAGCTTCGCTCTGCGACTCGGCGACAGTGGCTGCCGTAGCGGCGTCTCAATTTCTAACAACGATTGCCACAGCTATGGCCGCCTCGGTAACGGCTGCAGCAAGTACGCCCAGCAGCCTGACGCCTGCTGCCAGCCAAGTACCAACTAACAGAGCCGACGATGAGGAGCCGCAGCAGACACAGCAACCCGCCACAGACGCCTGCGATGCGCAGCTTAAAATAGACGAAGATAAATTGGCGCATTGCACCGATTTGCCGACAGACATCGACGCTGACAAGACGACCAAAAAGGTAAAGTCTTAATTAATTAGCTCATCTATCTACCTGCTTATTTAAGTCATTGTGGTCGTTCTTGCAGGGACTTGTGGATTATGAGAGTGACTCTGGTGAGGATGACTATGAGGAGGACGAGATGGACTCAGATGGCCCCCATGCACAAAAACGCGCGCGTATTGTATAGTAGGGGACGTTTAGCACAGCGGCATCAATTATATAAAATAGTACATACATGAACACAGATACACACCACACGACACACCTACACACACGCACACACCCCCTCCCACACATACTCAGATCAGCGAATGTAGGGGTTTATCGGTGGGTGCAACAAGAGAGCAGCGCCAGCAGCAGAAGCAGCGACAACATCAGAAAGTAATGATAAGAATTAACGTAGCAGATTGCAGTACGATGTGAGATCGAACAAGAAAAAGATAAAGATCAACGGACCCGTTTAAGTTTGGGTCACTTGGATAGAGTGATGAGCGTATAACCAGCTACGTAGCACTACTTGCTTGTAGCAATGTTGTAAGAAACAAACAAGCAAAGATCATAAAATTAAATTTTAGCATAAAATCATTTAATTTAACGAAAACAAAACAAAATCTTAAAGGTAAACCAAGAAATTATAAATCTTACTTTACTAAATTAAAAAAAAAGAACTATATATGTATAAATATACATATATATATGTATATATATTAATATATATACACATATATATGAGAAATGAATATAAATTATAGGGTATATATATATTATGTGCACACAAAAAAGAAAAGAAAAACGAAACACTTGATCAACAAAATATGTGTGTGCAGCTGTGTGCTTAAAACATAAGAGAGAAACCAAAATAAATATATACATACAATATATATATATATGTACTAAGAAGCTAAACAAAATTACAATAACTACAGCAGAAACAGAAGAAGGGAGCCCCGTGTTTAAAGTCGTTTGGCGGTGCTTGAGTTGCAGCCCTTGCTCGATCTAGAGACTCACAGTGAGAAGCCCTGAGAAAACAAGGCTTGTTGTTTTGTTGCTCCACTGCAGCCGAGATAATGTCGTGTGCAATATTTAGTTTGTGTTGTGCTTACTTGAAACGCAATTGCAATATCATTCTCAGTGTTGTGTTGTCCTTAGCTTAAGGCAAATAACTGATATAATAACTCTCAAAGTTAATCAGTCCCAGGCATATTTAGTTCTCAGATTTCTTTCTATCTTTACATATAATACGTTATTAGCTTTTTGTTTAGTAAATATTTTTGTCAAAAAAAAAAAATAATATTTTTAAGTTCAATTTGTATTTCCAAAAGTTTTGCCAAGAATTGGCTAAATTTTTAGATAAATACGAAAGATACACTTCCATATATATATAAATATATATCTTTTATGTTAGATTTGCAATTGCTTTTCGGGTAAACACAACCAGAAGCTGCTGCGCCAACTCAACAAACTTTGTTTTATACATTCACGCAGTTAGCCATATGTAAAATGTCCTCTACAATAAAGTAAACTACATAAACCTTGTATATAATTTAGAGTTATCCCCCGCCTCCCCCCGCACATTATAATGAATGAAGATGAGAGTATACTGCATATATATCGAGATATTGAGAGAGCGATTGTAAAATAGCAAACATGTATTGCTTGGAACAAAGAAACGACAACAACTTGTCCTTACGAAACTAAGCAGTATATTTAAATTTTATAATGAAAGCCCAAAGGATGCCCTACCATTTGCATTCTCGCACACACCCAATCACACACAGACACACATACACACTCACATACATCCAATATAAGCAGCAGATAAAGAAAATAAACTAAAACTAATAATGATAATTACAAATAGATTGTAAAGGGTTTAATAATGATGTGTACACGCAAAACAATCCAGAAAAGAAAAGTCTTCTTGTGTTTTCCAATGTAAGTTTTTTTTTAAATTTAAAATAAATACAATATTAATACGTGAATGTAGTTAAAGAAGCTCCAGCAACAAAAAATCAACGATATCTGCAATGAAAAAAAGAGAGAGAGAGAGAAAGAAGAAGAACCACAATAAAGTTATCTGTTAATCGTATTTGCCATGTGCGTGTCCATCTTGAGATATATATTTATTTTAGTGTTAACCAAACATATTTAGTTTTGGATAATGGTTTCCTTTGGAGCAGCTGGCACACACCTCACACTCACACCCTCACAGCGCGATGGGTGTGTGTGTGTATGTGTGTAATTACACACCAAAGCACACACACACTACATAAACAGAATAATTACTGAAAAATAATGCTATATCCTTCCATATTGTTGGTTTTTGTTTGATTAAAGTGCAACAATAAAACACACACTCACACAGAAAACGTAAAGTAAATCAACACACACACACTATAGTTTATACATATAGTAATTTAATAAAAATGTGTATTGTATATGATATGCTGTCTAATCCCCCTTATCCTAACACGATTACATACGATACCTAACATACATATATATATATATATATATAATTTGAACATCTCTATATTATGATTGAGTAAATTAAATCATAGTTTTTAATAGTTTTTAAACAAAACATAAATTGCATATCGAAAATTTGTTTTAATTGCTAAGGGAAAACAAGAGAGAACGACTTTCTTCGGTAGGTCGATGGTGAGAGACCCTTGCTGGTTTTGATATAACTCTCATATGATGGTTCATCACGAATTTCGGACGATTCTTACTAAGGCAGGGTAAAACTTTGTTGTACAATATATTACAAAATAACATTTATAGATAGATATATATTTATATATACTATATACTATAGCGTGAAGCATTAAAAAGCACTTGTAGCAAATTTCATAAAGATAACTCCAATACTGGGAAGCTGGTTTGACTTTTTTGTTGATGCTGATCACGAATATATAGACATTACAGAGTCGGAGCAGTCTCCTTCTGTACATAATGGAAATACATTATGCACGGGTATAAATACTACAAACAGGCCGTCTTCTTCGAATCGTCCATATTTGGAACTGGGGGTGGCGATTCCTGGTATGGCCTGGGCAGGGCTTGTAATCATGGCAACCACACTTCAAGGACCAAACACAGCGAAGGCTGACGACATTTTACATAGTTTCTGGTTGAGTGTCAGACAGTTTTCAAGTGGTTCAAGAAAAATGTCTGCTGAAGATTCGTGGGTTTTTGATTCATTGGTCTGCTTCTTGCATGGACCAGTTTGGAATGCACCGCTACAGACGTTCATCGAACAGAAGTCTCTGGGTAAGGGACACATTCTTTACGTTTCTGTAAAATCTATAACTGCATTTTCTTTGTAGTATTCGATCCGAATGTGCCCATTGATGAAGAGAATGCGGACATACGACAGATACATGAGGAATACAAGAATTTGGTTGATTTCATGCTCGGCAGCTTTATGGAGGAGATGCACATAACACCGGAGCAGTTCGAGCTAGCCTGCCTGGAGGGACGGCAGCAGGGGCAGGGCGAGAATCCATTTCAGTTTCATCAGGTGCTCTTTCAGCAGGTAAGTCGCGGCGAGAGTGCTCCTAGTAGTCCTGTTACGCGTAGACTTTTAGTATTCTTGGTAATTCTGCACTGCTGGTACTTCTCTTCTCCTCTTTAGATTTGGGCCGCAAATGATTTGAAGATCTTCATACGCATGATGACGCAACGCAACGTGGAGCTGCAACTGCAGGCTCTTGATCTTATCGAGAAACATCAATTGGCGCAGAGTCTGTCTGCAGATGGTGGCGACAATGAAAATGCTTCCGGCTCGGATCAGGGGTAATTGCCACTTCGGAACCTACTCCAAACAACCTTTACTATCCACAGTCTTTACAGCGATACTGTGACCGATGTGGATGTAGAACAACTTATTGCCAAAACTGTGGCTGACGATCTCGAGAGCCCAGAGGCCGCTCTAACACCTGAGCAGGATGCGAGTATTGAGCTGGTTAACGATAAGTTTCAGCGCTTAAATCTGTTCTTTGAGAAAGAGGACCAGGTGGATCCCAGTGATGTTGTCTCACGACAAGAGTACTTGCGTCAACAACGTGACAAGATTGTCGAGATCAAGAAGCAGACACGCGCAAAGCAGCTGCAGGAAACTGTGGCACGTAATACACCGCAAGTCTCCCATGGGGCACGTCCAAGCTCCGCGCAAGTGGCACAGCAGTTGCTCGAGAATAATGAGCTCACAATGCCTCCTCCGGCTGATGATGCAGAGAATGCGGCACTGCAACTGCGACGCACGCTGGCCAAACGGTTGCGCAACGAGGTGGTGGAACACAACTAGAAGAGGAGCACGAAGATGAAGACACTGAGATGGGGATAGGAAGAGAGTAGGCAGGCTGCTTCATTTAACGTTTAATTTTTATTGCAAGTTCTTTTTTGGCCAAGATCTAAAAAGGTGCGTGTTGCGTCTTGCCAATTGCTGACTAGTTGACTGTGTGTGTGTTTGGTTTGTTAATTGGTACAAGGTATTACGCGTCTCTGGGCACCCAATCAAACACACACGCACACACATGTTTCACGTCTGTGGGTGTGTCTGTGTGTGTTTGTCTGGGTGCTTGTTATGCTTTTGTTTTGTCAAAAGTAACACAACAAACAATAAAGGGAACATGCACTAAATATGGGTATAAATAAATAATTTCGAATGTTGCAGTTGTTGTTGGCTTGGAACCTATTGCTTTAAACGGGTATACGGTCTCTAAGGTACGACATTATGGCCTCGGTACCCTTGACCAGAATCTGATGGCGTGGCTGACGGAACGGATTACCGATCAGCTCCAAGTGACTGCAAGCAACAAAGAAGTTAAATCAGTATCACATATGGCTAAATAAACACATAATTAACTTACGTGATGTTTGTTAGATTACCCAGTATGGGAGGTATAGAGTCAATATCGTTATTACGCAAGTCGAGTGTACTCAAGCGGGGCATACTCTCTAATCCAGCCACATTCAGTTTCTTAATGCGATTATCATTTGCAATCAGTATCTCGAGACCCTGCAGCTCTGACAAAGCTTTCGGCAAGAACTCAAGGCTGCACATGTTCAATATTATTCACAAAAATATAAATATAGTTTATATGCTGTAGTATATTTACCGATTATTGGATATATTCAACTCGCGTAGAGTGTTCAAGACGCCAAACTCATTTGGCAAATCAGAGAGCAAGTTGTTGGACAGATTGATATATGAAATGCGAGTAAATTGCGATATGAAGGGATGAACTTCGACGATTGCATTGTGTGACAAGACTAGCTCCGTTACCAGATGCCCCATGAGTCGCAAACTAAAGTAAATAGGTATATGAATATATATGGCATGGCATAAATCAAGGATAACTCACCCATTAGGCAAGGCACTTAGTTGGTTACGTGCAAAGTCCACGACGTGCACATTCTCGGCAGTAGCCAGTTTAAAGACCTCATCGGGCACATCAGTTAAACCCTCCAGGTTGACAGCTAACGTACGTGAATGGCGTAGTTGATATCTGTGAAACATAACACAATAAAATGTGAATTATTTTTGGAAGTTCGCTAATACATGTTTCTACAAATTAAACTAAAAATGACGCTACACCCAACGTGGTTTCACGGTACATCGATTTGATTGATTGAAGCACTGCTGCTGTTGTTGCGGCGCAGCCATGAAAACCTGTTGATCATTATTATGCATAAACGGAGCTGGATATGGGTAGAACGGCTGACATAAGGCATACTGTGCAGCATGTCCATATTGCTGCTGCTGCTGCTGCTCATAGTTGCTCGGCATGTGGGGAGCAAATTGCTGCCAAAAGGCACGGAAATTCTCTTGGTAGCATTGACACTGACATGAATACCGAAATGGCATGTACTGCTGCTCCTGATCCCGATAGCTACTGCAGCGAGTAATCAGTGCATGATTGGAGAAAGTGAGTTCTCCTCTACTTACTGATCGACATTGCCAGCGGGCATTTTATTTATGGCAACTCCTCCGCTGGTGCTGGCGCTGCTGCTAGTGGTGGCACCATCTGCACCGCCAGCTTCCCTGTCCTTGGCCTGGGCACGGTCCTGTAGGGTTCGCAATATACGTGCTGTGCCACATTGCAAAATGTCGCGTCTGATCGTCTTAATCGGATTCCCATCGACTTGCAGACTAATCAAATGCGCCAGCGATGACAATGTGACGGGCAGCACGCTGATCGAATTGTTGGTCACATCCAGACGATTAAGGTTGCGCAGCAGGCACACTTCGTCGGGCAGCTGAGTTATCTTATTGTCACGCAAATCGAATATCTTCAAATGCGGCAAGTTGTTGCACAGATCCTTGGGAATACTCTGCAGAAAAAAAGGGGAATCAGCAAGTTTATGGCATAAAGATATATTTCTCAATGTCAAACCTGTATAAAGTTATTACTGGCATGCAGCTCATAGAGCGTTTCATTTCCCTCGAAGTTGGGCAGCTCTTTAATGTCATTGTGCTGAATGTACAGACACTCCAGCTTCCTTAGCAAACCCATGTCCTCTGGCAATGCGATCAGATCGTTTTTCATTAGATCAAGCTTTTGTAAGGCTGTAAAGGATGTGGGGTTTAGTATGGTTTCATATCGTAGATCTGCCAACTTACAGCGCATGTAAACTAGATCGGGAGGCAGTTCCTTGATGTGGTTATTGGGCAAGAGAAGCGCAGTTAGACGCACCAGAAAACCAATGCCGCCTGGCAAACTGTTTAGGTGATTGTTCCCAGCATCCTTGTGTGCGTGAGTGTGTGTGTTAGCAAGCAATTGATTAGTTGGTAACGGGTTAGATGAGTATTAATTGTTAGGATCACCACGACCTGTTTATTGATGAGCAACACTTACCAGGAACTCGAGCATGTGCAGGTTGCTCACATCCGGATTGAGCTCGACAAACTCATTATGCGATATATTTAAATGCCGCAGATCTGGCAAACTGAACAGCTCGCTGGGTAATTGGCTTAGCTTATTGTGGCTTAGATTCAATCGCACCAGTTTCTCCAACTTGCCAATCTCGGGTGGAAGGGCGACCAGCGCATTGTCGTGCAACTGCAGCACGGTGAGGGTCAGCAAGTTTTCTATCTTTGGCGAAATGTGCGATAGCGAATTTGAACTTAGATCCAGATTATTCAATGGCACTTGATTCCACCAGGCATCCTCTTCGTTTATGGATAACTTCTCCAAGTTGGCCTTCTTGCTGTCTTCATCTGCCTGATTGATATCATACACACGTTCGGGAACTGAAAGAAGACGAAGATGGAGGTGGATCAGAAAAGGAAATTGATTGTGCGTAAGGATTACTACTGGCATCGGCATCTTGGCTAGACTGTGCTGGTACCACTGGGTCATCCAGTTCAAGTTCATCGTCTGGATCTTCGCTCTCCAGCTCGTCGGCCGACGAGGCCATTTGAAATTCGCGTATCTGATAGAAACGTCGTCGTCGTCGTTGCTGAAGATGAGGACCACACATGCAGACCGATGTGAGCTGCTTGCGTGTTCGCCTAGAGGACGCAATCTTGAAGGATAAATGGGAATTCTCTTCGCGTGATATCGAGCAATACTTCCGAGAGCGGCAAGCGCACGGCACAAACTAAGCGATCGAAGGTGCGCAAGCTATGCCTAAATGAGATTTTCGACACTGAAGCTGCCAAGCGAAGCGTATAATTTGCACAGCACCTTCTATGGCCAGTCAGGGTCAAGTTCGATCATCACATGGATAAGAGCCACAAGCTGCTGATATCGACGACATCGCTCCATGTTGGCTGCCGCTGCTGTGGCCTCTGCTGCTGGGGCTGCAGTTGCTCTACCTTATCCGCTTGCATTTTAAGTATCGACTGCCAGCGTTTCATACGTTCGCCCGTAACCACTACAGACAGAGATGCTGCAACTAAAGAGAAAATCAGAGGCAATGCCAGCTCACCTCGTGCCATGCCCTTGTTCGCTAGATTCAATGTGCCCGTCTTGCGTGCCAGCTTCCAAAGGGTATTGGACAGTACGGCATCATCCTCATTTGTGGTTCGTTCATGGAATACTGGTGCGAATGGATAATTTAGTCTTGGCGATAGATTCTGTCGAGGACGTGTTGCTCCGCGGGGTATTCTACTGGTGCTGCCTTGACCAACAGAAGGTAAACGACGTTCGCTCATATTGCAGGAATAGTCCAAATATATCTCGTTGTTGTTGTTATTCTTATTGGCGTTGGCTGCAATTGAATCGCAGCTGGGACTGTTCTCCACACATGCGTAGCTATTGCACAGTGCGTCTCTTTCCCTGTTGTTGCTACAGGTAAAATGGCAAGTTAAAAATGTTTAATTTCTGCTGCTGCTTCTTTTTTTGCGCCGTTTGTTATTTTTGGATGTTGTCAGGCGCGAACAGCTGATTTGTGCACACACTCAAGTGTTACCAAGCACTCGTTGAGTATGCGCTTATCAACACTGACTAAGAGGGCAGCACTTACGTTAAATTGAAACAAATTGTGCAGCATAAAAACGGCTAATTGAACACAAGTCAGTTTTGTATTGCATATACTATATACAGATATATCTCGTGATTTATCAAATTAAACAAATCACGAGGGAAACAATGTCATGTCAAGTCAAGGAAATGATTTTCGCTATATTTCCAGCTAGGCTTGACGACAACTATTGCCATAAATAGCCATAAAATATGGTACATATGTACATGCATTTATATACATATGTATATGTTTTTATAGTATTCTTCATGCAGCTGACAGCTGCATCGGCATCAATTGAAGCCGCTCTAGATTAGCCCACTGCGTCTTGAGATGCACCTGAACGGACTTAAATTGTTAGCTATATAGCTTGGCCCATAATTGATTCGGTCATGAACTTAAATCCACTTAAAAGGCCGCTGCACACAAGTTAAATTTATGTGTATATATGTTTGTATGTGTGTGGATCTAGGTAAGTTTGGAATTGTCTTATACTTACTTCAACATCATATAGGATTACGTGCAACTTCGTTTTGTTGTGGCTTCTGCAAGAATGGAAGAAGAGAAACAGTATTTTGCATACTGCGCCTTACAATTGCAACAAGGTCACAGACGACAAAGTCAGTCAGTCAGTGTGGAGTGTATTAAATTTCGTCGCTGCCTAAGCACAGTGGGCCAGAAGACTGAAATGGATGTATTAAATTAAAAATTTGTTGGAGTTTGTCAAAAAGTTGCCACTGATACCAGTGTTTCTAGATTGGATTTTCTCCCGTTACATCTGGCTCTTTATTAAAAAGTCCAATAGAAGGACAAAATCGAAAATATATAATCTATTCAGCTTCTTTTTACAATATATTAACAGAAACTCTAATCCTAATCAGATTTTATTTTTGCAACTCCATTTAATTTAGCTTTTTATCCAAACCAGCTTTTTTCCCCTTAAAAAGTCTGTCAGCACAGTGGTACTAGAGTACTAGAATATTTTGTTGGTGAAATTAAGAATTATAATGAAGAAAGTACATATACTGGACTGATTCAGCTGAGTATATTACATAGGCAATGAAGCTTATGTTTCATTCAATTCCAGCGACTTCAGCAGAAGTTATTAGTTAAGTTCCGTTAATTGCGTGTTCTGTCCCACTGTGCGACGCCTAGAGCAAAATGTTAGTTACAGTGAGCAATCTTCCCTTCGCCGAAGCGGCAAAAATGCTCTGCACACACACACACACATCTATACACATGTGCTGCGGCTTACGGCGCGTTGAGTCTGTCAATCAAAATTATGAATACGTAGGGTCAGTTGTTGCCACCGTCGCCGGCCCCTTGCACCTGCTACCCCACTACCACCCACACTGGGCCGCCCTCTTGTGAAAACAAACGTCGACGAGGTGCGACCACTTTGGCAAACTTGCCAGTTGTCGTTCGGTTTTGCACAGCACAGCACAGCACACAGCACAGTTCGCATTGTTAGTGCAACCGAGTGCAGAAGGACTTATCTCGTATATATGTCCTGATTCCGATAGAGTTGCCTACCAATCGTTCTATCGTTCGCAATGTCTGCACGCGTTTTCAAGAGTTTTATGCGCGATTTCTTTGCGGTTGGTTGGAAATTAAATAAACTGTTCAGATAATTTACTAAATTTTGGAAATTAAACCGAAATTTGTTTAAAATTATTTTCAATTAATGTCAAACAGACCTGACGAACCCTACGAACCTGACGTGGAATGTGAAAGGGCGTGGATTCACCGCTTGGCTTGGCTTGGTTTCACATAATCCACGTTAATCATGCCTTGATAGTGTGCTAATCCCATGACTTTTGTTCCACGCCTCCGCAGGTGAATTACGACCAGAGCAAACATGATCCGGAGGCCACGCGACTGGATGGAAATGGACGTTATTATCCCAACTGTTCGTCGGATGTCTGGCTGCGTTCGTGTGAGCGCGAGATTGTGGAGCCCATCGAGGGTCATGTGAGTGGACAGATACCAACTTGGCTGCAGGGCAGCCTGTTGCGTAATGGCCCGGGCAGCTGGAAGGTGGGCGACATGAGTTTCGGACATCTCTTCGATTGCTCTGCGCTACTTCATCGCTTTGCCATCAAGGGTGGACGGGTTACTTATCAGAACCGCTTTGTGGACACGGAAACGTTGCGCAAGAATCGTGCAGCACAGCGGATTGTGGTCACTGAATTCGGCACTGCAGCTGTACCTGATCCTTGTCATTCGATATTCGATAAATTTGGAGCAATCTTTAGGCCAGATAGTGGCACAGATAACTCGATGATATCGATATATCCCTTCGGGGATCAGTATTATACATTGACAGAGACGCCGTTTATGCATCGGTGCGTATACGTAATATCTATATGTCCATATATGTAGGTTAGGATCTAGAAAATCGATTGTTATCATTCTCTATTGGAATCTTGACTGATAACTCTTTTTATTTGCAGCATAAATCCTGTTACTCTCGCCACAGAGGGACGCATCCGTACTTGTGACTTTGTGGGCATCGTCAATCACACTTCGCATCCACACGTGCTGCCCAGCGGCACAGTCTACAATCTGGGTACCAGCATGACCAAATCTGGGCCGGCATACACGGTCATCTGTTTCCCCAACGGCCACCAGATGTTCGAGGATGCACATATCGTGGCCACATTGCCCTGTCGCTGGAAACTGCATCCCGGCTATATGCACACCTTCGGCCTGACCGAACGATACTTTGTAATTGTGGAGCAGCCCATGTCAGTCTCCCTCACGGAGTACATCAAGGCGCAACTGTACAATCAAAATCTTTCTGCCTGCCTCAAGTGGTACGAGGACAAGCCCACATTGTTTCATCTCATCGAGCGTGCCAGTGGCAAGTTGGTGCAATCCTACGAATCGGAAGCCTTCTTCTATCTGCACATCATCAATGCCTACGAGCAGGACGGCCATGTGGTCATCGACATCTGCAGCTACAAGAATCCCGAGATGATTAACTGCATGTACCTGGAGGCCATTGTGAATATGCAAACGAATCCCAACTATGCGACGCTCTTTCGTGGTCGTCCCTTGCGTTTTGTGTTGCCACTGGGAGCGGGTGGAGGTTCGGAAGTCGCCAGCGGCAGTAGGCGGCGACTGGTCAAGTCCATGTCGCTGGTAGGCTTGGCACCAACATCGCAGCCGTCGCGCCTGAAGCACTCGGCATCGCAGTATGCCGACATAAGCTACATTGCCACCAATAGCAACAGCAGCAAGCAAGAAGCATCTCCCGATGTGGCAGCCTCGAAAAGGACACGCTACGAGGAGGAGGGCAGCGTTAATCTCGTCACGCTGGAGCACAGTCAGGCCGAGGCATACCAAGGAGCTAATGGCATATTCGTGCGACCTGAGATGCTCTGCGATTGGGGTTGCGAGACGCCTCGCATCTACTACGAGCGGCACAACGGCAAGAAATATCGCTACTTCTACGCGATTAGTTCCGATGTGGATGCACATAACCCGGGAACGGTAAGCAGCAGTAGTAAGGGATATATAGAAACAGATTTATTGTCCGTCTGTCCCTCAGCTCATCAAGGTGGATGTGGAGAGCAAGACATGTCTGACTTGGTGCGAGGATAATGTGTATCCAAGTGAACCGATATTTGTGCCCTCGCCGCATCCCCAAAGCGAAGACGATGGCGTCATATTGGCCTCCATGGTTGTAGGCGGCCTCAATGATCGCTATGTGGGACTCATTGTGCTCTGTGCCCGCACCATGACCGAGCTTGGACGCTGCGATTTTCATACCAATGGACCTGTGCCCAAGTGCCTGCACGGCTGGTTTGCACCCAATGCGATTTAGACTCGGACCAGCTGCATCTTGTTAATCTTCTCTATTTACTTTATATTCTCATAGGATCTAGTTTAGTTTAGTACACTTGTAGTATTATAATCTATTTGAACTTGGGATTTAAGATATTTGCAATGAACTCTTGCCACTTTCTTTGAAACACTCGATTGATTTTGCGCCTCTCCACAGATGTTAGCACCGAATACTTGATGGAGTTCAATGCCAGTTGCTTGAGGAATCGCAGATCAGCCTCGGCGGGTGCCATGGCCATGAAGGCATAGTAGAAATCATAGCTGAGGCCCTTGGCACCCCACGCCCCGGGGTCGTCGGCCGAGATGACAACAGGGAAGTTCTCGGCAATCAGAAAACTGGCCGGATGATTACGTAGATCCCAGACGAAACCCAAGACCTGATTGGACAACGGATTCACTTCGATGGCAATGTTGCGCTTCTTCACGGTGGCCCACAACTGTGGATGCTTGGGCAGCGCAAAGGCGTGTCCAATGCGTTTTGTGTTCAGCAAAATGGCATCCATCATGTTCCAGTCGGTGCGGCCATACCAATCTTGATGGAGAATGAAGAATGCGGATTTACATAAGAATATATGATCTTTCATTGTCTTACTTGTCTCGCCAGCATGGAAGAAATAGTTGGCAGTGCTGGGCAGATCGGAGAGCTCGTTGTAGTACTTGCTGATCAGGTTGCCCGTGTCCTCCTGGCCAATCATATCGAAGCCAATGATAAAATTGGGCTTGGCGGCGCTGTAGAGAGACAATTTGGTTAAGTTTATTGAGAACTGAAAATTAGGAGACTCTTCACTTACTGCAGCTGCTTGAAGGTGCGAATATTCTCGGCCATTTTCTCCTCACTGGCACGATTCCGTTTCGCATAGATCACCTTGAGGCCCACAAAGTCCGGATGATGTGCCTTGAACTCTTCGACAATGCGTTCCAGCTGATTGGCCACCTCCAGCGAGCTGTATGTGCGATTATGATCGTCGTAGAGCTGGGCCAGAAGAGAAAGAAGAACCGATGATAAATCTACAATCTGAAGACATTTTCCATTGCATATTTACAGGCGATAGTGAGGCTCTGATCTCGGCATAGATGATGTTGTCCTCGCAGAGCTCCTCGAGCAGCCGTTTGTGGAAGAGACAAAAGGTGGGCTGATACTTGTAGAGACGATCAACAGTTGTGAATATGTTCTCAAAGCGACTCCAGATCTTGCGCTTATCGGGCAGCAGAGCTGTGCAGCAGAGAGGGGAGTGGGTTTTAGATACAGAAGAATATAGTAAATAAAAATAGGAATGCTCAATTTGAAAAGATCCGATCACCAACGGAATACAATGAAGACTTTCTTCAAATTGAAGCCTGCCTGTAGACTCACTCTCTGGCCTTGTGCTGTGCATGTTGATGTGCTTCTCCAGCTGGCGTTCGTACTGGTGACGATCCTCAGCATTGATGCGCTCGGTGCAAACGTTTTGCTCCTCGCTGTGGCAATTCGAACTGGCAGTGTCGTAGGTGAAGATCAACAGACCGTTTATGTCGCGACAAGTGTAGAGATTATTGGTTGTGGTCAGGTTACTAATAATCCACTTGGAACTGACCATCGCAGTGTTGTGGCCATGCAGGAAGGCGCCCTTGGGCATTTTCTGTATGATGCGGAACACCTCACTCTGCCGGATGTACTGTTTGGCCTGAAAGAAGTGCATTGCTGGCGGATACTTCTCCGGGTGCTTGATACCCTCGGCGATTTCCGCCCGCTTGGCGTTCATCAGGATGCTGTTTGCCTTCTCCTCGTCCGAAGTAAGCCAAAGATTGCCTCCCAGCGACGACATCTGCTCCGCCTTCATGATGCGTTCACGCAGTGTCTCGTAAGCTATTGAATTCGAATCGGATCGGATCGATTAGAAGTTAAACCGGATATGGCAGCACGGGACATACCCTGTTCGGCACCATATGTGCACCATGTGCCCCACACCGATAGCCACAGGCAAAGCACTTGCCACAGCATTGCGCAGTTGATATTGGGGAAACGTATTTACTATATGTATTGTAGTTTGATGTGGGGATGCTCGACGTAACTGTTGTTTTTCGCTCGGCGTTCGCTCGCCAACTGATAAAGGCGCTGGCGAACTGTGGCTATCGCCAGCCTCAAGCCGATTCTCCGTAGAAGTCTCCATTCGGATTTCGCGGCTAATCGTGGCTCGGCTTTGGGTTCTCGGCTCGATGCGGCAGGCGATCAGAGCACGCCAGCAGCACTGGAAGAGTTCAATGTCAGTGATTTGCGAATTGTGCATGGGGGGCGCGAAAATACACACACCCACATACACACAAACTGTGTGTGCGTGTATGTGTGTCATACGGTCAGTAGGGTTGCGACTTATGTAAATGTTGTATGTGAAGCTGCCACAGAACGCAGTTCCACATCGGCTCAATAACAACAGCGATGAATCACGAGTTGCACAGTTTGAAATGGGTCGATATGTTGTGCGATCTTCTACAGCTCTTTTTAAAATGTGGTTATTATATTATATATAGGTATATACATTATATATGTTGTATATATTATTTTAATTATTATATATATTTTTAATGCAATTTTCTTTTTTTATATTTTTTAAAGTAGATTTTTTATTGATTTAAAAATAAAACAATATATGGACAAGCATTGCAGCTTATTGCTTCAAGATTTGTTTGATTGTGTTGTTAAGATGCTATTTAGTATGTATGGTTCCAACACTTAAAAATAAATCAAAAAAAAAAAAAAATAAAAATAAAAAAATAAAAAAATAATACAGTGCAGGGATTTACAAAATTGTTCATGCATTAATTTCAATCACTGAATATATCATACGATTATTTAAGAATATTATTATTCCTGACTGATTATTCTAATAAAAGCTATAGAATAAAGTTGTCAGATTACGGTTTAATGAAAGGTGTTAACAGAGGTTATTGTATTACTACTGTATTATTAGTAAATACAAAAAAACAATCAGTGTATTATAATGGATCGTTTTAAATTAAGTTTTTGAGCAATAACAATTATATTAAAATAATTATCTACAAGAATGTATATGTAAATATTTATCACATTTGTATAATATACGAGGGTCGTTTGATAAGTCCGTGACCATAATACCATACAGTAGTATGCAGGGCATTTCTGGCTCGATATAACCCAATGTTTGTTGATGTTGATATGCAAGTACATTTATGTAAAATTTTTATCAACATTGTGTTGTTTTGCTTTTGATATTTTATATTTTTGTACTAACCCAATTTGTTTTTGGGGCCACGCAAAATGAATATGCGACATTGAAACTGAAATGTCATATCAAAACAAGGCAAATGCGAGAAAGAACAAGAGAGGAACATATTTATGCGTATGTATGCATGTGTATACATATGTAGATATATATTTTTATACATATTTAGATAAATGTTGCTATGTATACCACATTTAATCTGTTTGGTTTATTTTCACATATTACTTACTCTTTTTAAATTGCTCAATTATCATTGTCAAACCAAACAATGTTTGTTAAATGGAATATAACGTGGGAAACGTGTGCCAACATTATAATGATTCTATTAACAAAACATTGTGAATAATATAATGTAAATAATTGCAGCAAGTATTTAAGTGTTATTGATAAAGATTCCATTTAAAATAACCCGAATGACTTAGAGTAAGAAGAGAATTATTTATTTATTAATTATATTGGATACTTTGATTGCAAAGAATTATTTATTATATATGTTAGATTAATATATGTACATATGTGTATTATAATATAATTATACTTAAATATTTGGAGTGCACATAGTTAATTATTGTCTTCGAACTATTCAAAGGTCAAGGTTAGCTTATACTCGAACCACAACCGATGCCAATAAATACGGTGAATACCCTGTTCCCCTTTGCCACAGACGCATGCATGCAATGTATAAAATACACAAACACACACACACACACTCAAACATCTAAGGGGCACCTCGGAGCATCTGTGCAAATCGTCGCCGTGTCTGTCCGTCCGTCTGTCGCCAAAGCGAATCTAACGCCTGCTTAGCGCGATTAGAAAACATGTGAATATTTGAATAGGCGCACAGCAAGCAGAGCAGGCAGCAGCAGCAGCAGCGCGAGAGCATTTCGGAATTAGACGAGAACAACTTGTTGGTGTGCCAGTGTGTGTGTGTGTGTGTGCGCGCTATTCTGACACTTTCTTATACACTCGCACACACACCAACACACGCACTCACAGCTGTGTGTATGGAAGGTGTGTCAACGTGTATTAGAGAGATTCAGTAAGGGAGAGACATAGAAAGAGCAAGAGAGAGAGAGCGAGAGGTAACAAAGTGAGAGAGAAAGAATCGGCACAGCGCAAACGCATGAATGAGAGTGTGTATGGGTGTTGTATGAGTGCTTTGAATACTCTTTTTCATCAAGAGTCGTCAAAATATGATTTATTTTTAATGGTTAGAGATATTAAGAATTTGGATTTATTATACTAATTAACTATCGAATATTATGATATTCTGAAAATACCCTTCTTATGTCTTACTTTGCTGAGAGTCAGTGAGGTTATGTTGAATGAAACTTTGCGGATTTGTTTAGAACTTTAACTTATTTATTAATTTATTAAATATGTTATAGGTTAACATAGAACTCTTTACTCTAAAAGGTTCCTGAGCAACATATCTACTCAGGATCGAAAATATTTCCTAGAGGGAACGCAGCAATGCGTATGCGTCAGTATGTATTCATGCTTAAAAACTTTGTATGTATGTTATGTACGTTAGTATATACCTTGCGTGTGTTTGTGTATGTATTACTGCGTTGCCCACTGTCTCCACGTTGGCTCCAATTCGAAATTGCGGGACGATTGGCAGCCATCGGTGATTTTGCTATTGATTTGAAGCATAGCTTCCGCCTTATGTGCGCCTGGTGGAAGTTCAACGAGTCGATGACTAGAAATGCCTTTCGCTTTATCGATTTTATTGGTTGAAAAACCTCCTGCCAAACAAACCCTGTATACCACCTACGCGTGCAGGACATATACTTTAAAGAAATAATGAATGTGTCTGTAGGTGCGTTCACTGTTATGTTTTAGAGTGTTAGTTATTGCTTTAATAAGTTAATAAAGATAGTTCAAGAAAGTACCAAACCTTTACTCAGAAATGTCTCTGGTGTTAACTAACAATAAATTGAATTAATTAACTACGTTGGGTAATTCCAATTAATTTGGATTATCAGATGGTGTTATTTATATAGATAAGCACACTAAAGCTAGCCCTTTCTTCTTTATTATGATTCTACTTGGAATGAATTGTAGTACTTCCATATTGAAGGGTACAGAAATAGAAAAACTGGGTGAGTTTTCTTACTTACTCCTTATGTTGTATTTGAGTTTGCGGTTTACTAAGTCAACATTCGAATCAAAGTCAACTTATCAAAGTTTGAAGGCAACAGTTCTTGTATTGTATATATACAAATGTTTTTGGGAAGTTTCCTTCAGTCTTATAATATGAACGCAAGCGACTCCATCTACGCAGAGTTGATTTCCACTGTTGTGCGCTCCAACAACTTTAGAACAATTTTCTACTTTGCACCAGAGGATGTTACTGAACGATGTCACATGGCGAATTGGAAGTCTTTTACAGAAGAGACCATACCATGGCTAACTTGGAATTCAATCAAATCGTTTAAATTGGGCGACCTTCTAAGCTCTGAACTTCTAATACTCGCTTGTCTTCCACAAGTTTATCGTCAGGACTTGCTCATAAGGATTTCAGATTTTTTACAATATATCCGACATGCCAAAGTGCTAGTGGAGCTATCCTCAGATCAGGATGTTAACCTTGCGAACCGTGTGCTTAAGTTCTGTCTACAGAATTACATGTTTAATGTGGCTCTATACTTTGGGGATTTTGAAAACACCCACACATTGTACAGCTTTGATGCATATCCGAGCTACGCTCTCAATAGTCACCAGTTCGGACAATCTTATTACGAAATATATCCAGATAAAACGATTGATTTGAAGGGTTATGCACTACGTACTCAGCCAGATCTCTCCGAGCCAAGCACAATCCTGTATTACGACAGCGAAGGACATCCTCGTCTTCTCGGATACGTTTGGAACATCGTGGAAGAGTATTCTCGCAAACATAACGGAAGTTTACAGTTTAGCTTCAAACCAGAAATGGGAAAGATTTTGAACAACATTCAAATAATGGATTTAGCTCGAAAAAATCTCATCGATATATCGGCTAGTGTACAGCCCACTTCGTTGGGATACCACCGACATTATCGGGAATTTTCGTATCCGGTACACATTACCAGCTGGTGTACAATGATGCCCCTGCAACCGTATTTGGACGTTCGAGAGTTTTACGGTTGGATATTACCAGGACTGACAGTGTTTTTCCTCATCACACTGTGGCTCATTCACGAACTACTCAAAGGTCGATGGACGCGTCACCAACGTCTAATTGGTATAGGTTGGTTAGTGCTAGCCGGACTGATGGCATTCAACGTTCAGGGTAGACTTCTTACACTGTTCATTGTGCCACCCGGAAAGGGTTTTATTAAAAATTTTTCCGAACTACACGATTCCAAGACACGCATACTAATTTATAGAAACGAATACAATGCGGTTGATTTTGATTTACGCACGAAATATGCCTCCGCTTTTTATCTAACCGATAAAGTGCCGGAACTTATCGCTCATCGTAATTCGCTAAACACCTCGTTCGGTTATACTGTGACCAAAACCAAGTGGAATCTATATGCCGAGCAGCAGGCACACAGCTCCAGTCACTTGTTCTACTACGCAGAGGGTCTTTGTTTCTATCAAAGCATTCCTTTTGCTCTGGTCATACACGAAAACTCACCGCATCGGGAATCACTTCATAGATACATACTTCAAATTGTGGAATCTGGTTTATATAATTACTGGGTATCCAAAAGCTTTTACTACATGGTTCAGGCTGGTCGTCTTCATATTCGAGACCTTGGTGAGACGCGTCAAAGCCATACACTGATGATGCAGGACCTTCTCGATGTGCTATATGCTTACGCGATAGGTGTCCTCATAAGTCTAGTGTTTTTTGTTGGCGAGCTAATTGTATATTGGGTAAGAGCTGCACTTCTTTATTAAAAAGTGTTGATTGAAAATAAATCCGTGTTTTTTTCTAATAATTACACAATATCAAGATTCTAAGTTACAACATAAAGTGTTTTTGCCAGTCAGCTATTAAGAACAATGACACTACAACTTACTACTATAAATACAGCTGTAGCTCATGGCTAGGTCAACAGTTCTCAATAGAAATGTGGAAGGATCTACAGTACATCGACCAGAACTGGAGTACCCAGGACCTGTCAAGTCTATGGAGACACTTGAGAAGGGAACTTGAGTTTAGAACGCTGTTGTTTTATAGAACCCAAAAATGCCGTTGCTGGTTGGAAGATATTTTGGGGCAAGTAAACTTGTCCACAACGATTAGTCTATGGACAACTCAAAAGAAACCGCAATATCTGAAACCGCAACAAAGTGTGGATTTATTCGGTCTGGTTTGCATGGCGGCGGAAGAGTTCAATGAGGTGTTGGAAGCACTCAGTCAGATGCTTAACCATATGCGAGAGATTCCTGTGTTGCTACAGATCGGTTGCAATAGTCGACCATCAGAGGAAACTGCGGCAATTGCTGCAGTAATTCTCCGTCGCTGCTACGAGCTTTTCATTCCAAATGTGATGCTTCTTGCGAGTGACTTCTTCAGTGCCGGTAATCTTTATGCGTATCATAACTACCCGATATTTCAAGTGTATACAGTAAAGTACAATTCCAACATCATACTCTACCCCTATAAACTGGATAATCTACATGGCCAATCCATTCGAGTGCAGCCTTCTATTCAGGAACCTTTCACAATTGTATCGAGAGCTCGTAACGGAAGCCTAATCATCACAGGTATGATCTGCCGTCTAATGGAGGAATTCGCGCGATATTATAATGGAACTCTTAAATTCAACTATGACATCACGGGACCTAAATCCATGATTTTACATTTTAAAATGCTAAAAAACTTGGCTAATGACACTATGGATATATCGACAGCGTTTTTCCCAATGTATTATTCCACGAAAGAAACTCTTCCGTTTTTTAGCTATCCTTTTATGGTCAGTACCTGGTGCGTCATGCTGCCCGTCGAGAGAATAATCAGCCCCACTGAGGCCATGATAGGTGTATTACAATCGCCCTGGATGTGGCTATATATCAGTATTATTTACGGCATCTTTCATTGGCTCAACGGAATGTCCTGGCGAGGCAGATCGTACATTTCGTTGTTCATCTCTCTAATGCGACTGTCTTTAATCTGTTCTTTGCTAGCGCAATTATCGGCAATGTTTATCCATCCACAGCAGCTAAAAAGAATCGAAACTTTTGAAACTTACAATTAGCAAATATTCCAATCATGGGATGGCGCAGAGAGTTTAACCTGTATCCAGAAGAGCTACGTATTCGGTACGCCACTATGTTTATTTCTCATGACAACTACATGGAATTTATTAAGCTGCGCATGGGCTTTAACACCTCGTTCGCCTATACCATTTCAGAGGACAAGTATAAAATGTATAAGGAAATGCAAAAGTACTTTAAGCGACCGCTCTTTCGCTTCTCATACGATCTGTGCATGCTCCGGATCAACCCGCAGTCGCTGCTCTATCAGGAGAACTGGTTGTTCCGCCATCAGTTTGATTCCTTCGTTCATCGTTTGCAACCCAGCGGAATACTACGTTTGTGGCATAAGAAGGGATTATTTGATTTGATACAAGCTGGGCACGCCACTCTACGGGATTTAAGTACCGAGATGAAAGCACGACCAATTACCTGGATCGACTGGCAGTTTGTGTTGACCTTATATGCCTATGCACTGGCTAGTGCCTCCGTCATGTTCTTGTTTGAGTTATTGGTGTACTATGTCAATGTTTGCCTGACTCTTGTGTGAGTAACACCCCTTGGATATTGTTGTAATGCTCGACTAGCAGACACCCAACCAAGAGGGTTCTTATTCTTCGTTTGATAAGTAACTAAAATATATTGACGTTGTTGAAAATAGGATATGAAACGTGGAAAAGAAGACATCAAACGATTTGATACTGCTGCTCTTGTTGTTGGGTGCTGTTGATTTTGGAGTTGGACTTGGTAACGCCTGACAAAAGTCTTGGCATCGCACACACATAGTTTCTGTAATAATATCGATATATTAAATTAAAACTACTAAGCATCGATACTTGGTGTTAACAATGCTGCAAATTAAAGTCTACTAGATGTATCTCTTTGATTTTACCAAAAGAGTCGTGTGAGAACATCATATAATTGCACCAAAAGTCGCTATGATTCAGGGCGTTAAACTTGTTTGGGTCTGACCTTTCCATATTAAAGATCTCATCAAATTTATTGGGATGTACCGCTTTCTAGAAAAGAGAGTGAGAAGATATTTAACAGTTACTAAGGTTAACTGTTTCAATTAAATATACAACTTTCTCTATGTAGACTTCGTTGCCCTCCCCTATGTCGCACAGCACTTGACGAAGGCTGGCGCTCCACTATTGATTAGTTCATTCCATAAGAGACGGTTCTCCTCCTTATAGAAGCCAGTCATAATGTGGTCTGGAAAGGATCCTCTTTTGGACACACCCACTGCAGACGTAATAATTTCTGCAGGGCTGCTTCGGTGTGAACCTGATCCAGACCTTCCAGACGATTGATGTTCTTAAAGCCCTTGGTCGTTAGATCAGCGAGAAGTATGTCATCCGACTTTGCTCTCTTCAGCTCATGGCACTTTGCACCAAATACCGGCTGCCGATCCACTGTTCACATTGAAACTCTTGATTTTTGAGAAGCCTCTAACGTTATTCTGGAGAACATCGAGGAATAAATCCGACTGCACCCATTCGCACCCTTTGCCATTAGAATACCTCTTATTTTCGCCAATTTAACACGAATTGTACTATCAGCTTAGAGATCGAACGTCGCATATGCTGACTTACAATGGACTAGTGATGCTTCAGCTTTTGAAGCTTAATAAAGTTCAATAGAAAATGTAAAAGCTCTACAGTTACTCTTCCAAAGTGCGTTAGTCTCTTTATCTTCCAATTAGTTTCTCTTTTATACACTTGGTCAAAAGAGTGAAACATAAACAGAAAGCTACTCATCTCAATTATTACTCAAAGAACTTCTTCACTTCATCAATGAAAGTTTTTGGCAGAGTTGTTGTGCTGATTAACTTTTAGTTATCGATTAGCAGTTCCAAGTTATCAAGGAAGTTTCTTTAAAGAAAGGTACTGGAATATTACTCATATGGCTACCGACTAAATTAAAAACGTTGGAGAATACAACCAATTCAGAATCTTGACATCTGCAAGATCACTTGACATTTTTCCCACAGTTGTGATAGTTGTGGTTTTAGATTTGTTTGACAAAAACAATTATAAATAATTAGACCTCTAATTAAATCGTAATCAGCGGAGGTAATTTACCTGGAGGCTGAGCTCAGAGTTGTTTGTGCGAACCGAGAATTAGCAGAAAGCTTTAATGCTTTCAGAGTATCTATGTACATATGTGTTGTGAAATCGAGTAAAGCTCTATAAGCTTTCGTTAAGTGTTACCGATAACATTTTTACTGTTCTCTCATTTCTCTCTCAAAGCTGTAGTAATTGTTAATTTTCTATGTGCGTTGTGGGTTTTTTTTATACACTAATTCCCATTACACTTTAATTGCATTTCAAGCTTGCACCTATTAAAATCACGTGGATTTGTACCAAAAAAACCAATAATATATATATTGCTCGATCTATTAGCAGGTTTGTTTAAGTTGGATTCGGTAGTTCGTACAAGGCTTTAATATACTCAATGGATTCCATAATACATGCCATATGTATTGATATATCACACTGCTTAAAGGTCTGCCAAAGCACCTCGGTTCAACAACCAGGGCAAGATGGCTTGGATGTGCTTCTTATACCTAGGATTGGAATACATTAAGGTCTTAAAGTCGGTGGCCTCCTTGGTGTCGCTAAGGAAGTTATCAAAGCTAGCAGTTTCTGTTGGGTCTACCAGAACGGCAGCCATAACCCCAGTTACGGTAAGGTAACCTGAAAATGAAGAGTAATGATTAATTAGCTGAAGAACATATTATTTAGTAAAATGGGTTTTCTTACCCCAGAAACCATATTTGAAGAGAGTAGCGTGAATTCCTCGCAATGTAGGTAATGCTTCCGTATACTTAAGTATCTTCAGATGCTCCACAAGATTGTCGTGATAGAACTTGACATAGTAATCAAACTTGGACAACTTGTCCTCGAGCCTGGTCGACGACATGAGGAAGTACAACAGGTCCTGGGCTACCGTTCCGTATTTCGGCATTTGATAGTCAACGAGAATGGTCTCCTTGACTTTGCCAGCCTCATCGTGAGCAAACATCATGTTGTTACTCCAAAAATCTCCATGATTGAGTACATTTAAGCCAGTTGAGTCAGGTGCAGCCATTTTGAAACATGCGTCGGTAATTTTGTGTTCAACTGCTTTCTGAAGAAATTAAATAAATATATTATCTATTTAATTTTAATGTATTTCAAGTACCTACCACTTCTTCAAAGTATTCTTCGTGGCCCTCAAACTTGGCACAGCACTTAATAAAGTTCTGCGCTAGTCCTTTATTCATTTCGACCATCATTTGACGATTTTCCTCCTTAAAGAATCCGGTACTAAAATTCTCTGGGTAGGCTCCCTTAGTTGCTACACGCACGACGGAAGCGGCGTGCCATTGTGCCAACTTTTTAAGAGCAGCCTCAGTATGCTCCTTATCCAATCCCTCTAAACGGTTTGTGTTCTTAAATCCCCTGGGAGACAAATCCTCCAGCAGAATATAGTCTGACTTGGCACCCTTCAGTTCGTAGGCTTTTGCACCGAATTTCACTTCGACACCTGCATCCCGATATATCTGTTCCAACTCGGGCACATATGTCTTATACATACTGTACTCCAGTTCGAAGATATTGTTTTTCTCCAACATCTTTTGATAGATTTCCGACTGATGCGGCAGTTTCAACATAAAGGAAATTGATTTGTCAGAGCCATCTACAAGAATTTACACAAAAAGTATCTATGTTTAAGTAAATCGACGCATAACCAATTTTGCATCATCACTTACCCTTCAATTCAACTTGTATGCTCACTCTTAACATGATCGTTGCATAGTTTTCACCTGCTGCCGATCCACTCTCGGCCTTGAAGCTCTTGATTTTCGAGAAACCCTTGACGGTATCTTTGAGCACATCGATAAAAAGTTCACCCTGCACCCAATCGGGTACTTTACTGCTAGCTGCATTGCCTACGCTGTCTGACGCCATTTTTCTTTTTGATTAATATGGGAACAATTAACTTGGGATCGTAAAGCGCGATCGTTGTGCTCTCCGTCGTTGTCGACGCGTTTCTAAACATTCTCTAGCGCTGCGACGTGTTTATTTATACCTTTTCGGTTGGGCCCCCATGACTCGAAACTTGCTATCTAAATCGAAACCAGCTGAGCGAAATTTCGATGAAAAAGCTCTCTCACTATCGCTATCTGTCTCTTAAAATATAATAATAGTGTTTCACAATTCATAGTGGGATTTACAAATTGTTCTTATAGTACATAATCAACCAGTTTAACGACCTTTTCTTTGGTAGGAGAAACAATAACTATGATATTTACAAACGTACATAAATGTAGAATATATACAAATAATTGGGATAAAAGCGCATAAAATTAGATAACTAACTCAGTCATAAAGTAGTGAGTTTAATGTTGATGGTTTCGTTAAAAGTAATTAGTTTTAGGGAAGTCCGTAACCAAAATAAATGTTTGGTGACTCATAAAATTGCTGAAATTGCTAGTAAAATCGAAATGTCAATGAACTTTTGTTTATCTTATCTCTCGTACCATAGAACTAGTACTTATAATACGCAAAAAATCATAACAAGTAAGCTTTCGAAAGCTCTGTTTGTTTATCATTTTTGCAGTTTACATTTGTTTTGACAAGTTATTTCTAATATATCGTTTACAAGTGAAATGACAGCGTTTTGTTTTGTTGTTTATTATGTATTATTGTTCCTATGAACAGATACTGGCTTAAAAAGTCATATTGATTTCTATAAAGTATAGGAACTTGACTAAACAAATCGGTTTTCAGTTTAAAATGCATCTTAGTCTACACTTTGGAATTTATCTCCAAAGCGCCGCGGTTCAATAGCCAGGGTAGTACGATCTCGATGTGCTTGCGATAACGTGGATTCGTATTAATTTTGGTCTTGAACTCTTTACTTTCTTCAGAGTCTCCAAGGAAATTCTCCAAATTGGCCTCTGCTGTGGGATCCAAGAGTACGGCGGTCATAATGCCGACAGCCGATAGATAACCTGAATGAAAAATGGAAATTTAATGAAAATGAACAGTATTTATTTGTAGTTTTTCTTACCCAGGAAACCATATTTAAAAAGTGACACATGAATGTCCCGTAGACTGGGAATAAGCTTCGTGTACTTAAGCAGCTTTAGATTTTCGACCAGTTTCTCATGATAAAATTGTATATAATGATCGAATTTGGTCAGCTTATCTTCATATTTGGTCGACGACAATAAAAAGTAATAAAGATCCTGTGCAACAGTTCCGTATTTTGCCATTTGGAAATCAACCAAAAGAGTCGCCTTGACTCGCCCATTGGAATCATACGAGAACATGATATTATTACTCCAAAAGTCCCCGTGGTTGAGCACGTTGAAATCGCTGGGATCTACCTTTGCCATTTCAAACATTCCATCGACAATTTTGGGTTGCAACGCTTTCTATTAAAATATAATGTTGTAATCAATTTTTCCATAGATTGTTCATTTGCACTTACCACTTGCTGGATGTACTCTTCGTGTCCATTGTATGTCGAACAGGCGTTGAGGAAATTCAGTGCCATGGGCTTATTCATTTCCTCCATCATTGTTCGATTCTCCTCCTTGAAGATTCCAACACTGAATCGCTCAGGGTAGGCTCCCTTTGTGGTGACTCGTACTGCAGACGCCGCATGCCACTGAGCTAATCTTTGAAGAGCTGATTTTGTGTGAGCCTGGTCAAGACCCTCCAAGCGATTAGCGTTCTTGAATCCCCGAGGCGACAGATCTTCCAACAACACATAATCGGACTTGGCATTCTTCAACTCGTACGCCTCGGCACCGAATTTAACTTCAGCGCCTACATCACGATACAATTGTTCCAACTCGGGAACGTAGGTATTATACATACTGCACTCTGCCTCAAAGAAGTTATTGTGCTCCATCATCTTCTGAAAGATTTCTAGCTGATGAGGCAGCTTAAGCATGTAGGATACTGATTTGTCCTTGCCGTCTGTAAATGTCGTATTATTGTATATCTGTTTGTAATATATAATCACAAGTTTCTTTCTTACCTTCGAGCTGGACTTCTATATTCACTCGCAACATGATCGTCGCATAGTTTTCACCTACTTCGGATCCGCAGACGGTTGAAAACTTCTTGATTTCCTTAAAACCCTTTACAGTGTTATTCAGAACGTCCAAAAAGAGGTCGCCCTGTACCCAATCTGGTACATTGCTGGCGGGTGAATCGGTTTTCTTTTGAGTTGACATTATTATTATTATTATATTGAATTCTTTGTTAGATTTTTGAACTGATGCGTTTAATTCACCGGGAAGAGAGTATTGAGTGCTTTAGTTGACTTTGCCGCACTATTTATGCCGATTTGCAAAGTGCAGGGAGAAAAGCTTTTTGCGATCGAAGCTTTTCAAGAGACACTTTGATTGGACAAAGTTAACTATACCAGTCTCTGTCACTCTCTTTTTATGCCTTATATGGTATGCGTTGTCTACTCTCCCAACAGAGTTTGTGCCTTCTCAAGGCCTCTCTGCGAACAAGCAGACCAAAACAAACATTAAAACCTTATATGGTATTCGATAGGGACGGGAGTATCATTAAATAACAACTGCTGAAAATAGCAAATTCAATGTAGTTAAGGAACTTGTACAAAATTTATGAATTTGTTGTGAAGATATTTCATGCTTAATCGTTTGTATGTATATGAATTTGGAGATTCAATCTGGCTTGTTTATATTTGACATTCTTTTATTCCGGTCATATTTTAATTAAAAGAAATCTAATATCGAAGTATAAGTAAAATAATTAATTACAACAACAATTATAATAGGGATTATACAAACTAGTACAGATTAATGTTTTTGTAAGTTTTTCTATTTATTTGCCATGTCAACAACAACTGTGTCGTCTTCTCACAACAACGCAGCTTTCTCTCTCACGAAAACAATACTCTCTCTCTCTCTCTCTCTGCTTATAGCTTTCTCTCTCATTCTCTCTTGAGTTGTATGGGCTCTCAACCGTATTTGATTTTCGGCATCTCCCTTTTGGTTTTCTCTTTCTAAGTTGACTCAGTTTTCTTGACGAAATACACGATCAAAACAAACCGTATTTGGTATACGATATTTGACATACGATAATTAAATTTATTAGTGAAATCACAAAATAATTTTCTTTTCTACAATTCAAAACAAAGTACATTTATTTACGTTGAAACTACAAGTTAATTATGTGAATACATTGGTCTACAGATTGTACAAGATATTACACCTGATTTCAATTGATAAAGCCCCTTTCAATGAGCCAAGGTAATATGAGTTTAATTTGTGTAACATAACTTGGATTCAGTAGCATTTTTCGCTTGAAATTCATCGCTGCCTCCGAGTCCCCCATAAAGTTCTCAACATTGGAATCCGCACTGGGGGGAAACACTGTTACGGGCAGCATTCGTTGAGCGCATACAAATGCTATAATTGATAGAACAGATAGAATCAGTTATAGTACCCCATGAATGATATAGTATATGGTTTATAGTATATGTAGCTCACCCCAAAGCCCGTTCTTGCGAAGATTTGCTTGTAATTCCGACAGCGTAGGTATATGACGATCATATTTGAGTAGCTTCAGATGCTCAACAAGTTGTTGATGGTAATATTCGATAAAATAATCGAATCTCTCCAACTTAATATGAGCATTTGGTGTTGTCATCAAGAGACAAAATAAATCGTGAGCTGGCGTGCCATATTTGGGCAGTTGAAAGTCGACAAAACAAACATCCTGAATACTTCCAGCATCCAATTTAAAAAGGAAATTATTACACCAAAAGTCACCGTGATTTAGTACGTTGAAATCGGATTGATCGACGCGACCAAAATCCAAATACAAATCAGTCATTCGTGCGGTATAATTGCTCTGGGAATATTATAGGTTTGTATATTGAATATATTGTTTGGAGATTCACTCACTATCAACAACTGTTGTCCCGGATCCAGATCGTACTGCTGCATGCACTCCAAGAAGGGTACATTGAATGTCATATTCGCCTGTTCGATCCACTTGTAATGCTCGGGGCACATGTAGCTCTTCTGATATGAGTCCTCGTAGTCTCCCATCTCGACTACCCTCTTTGCCGATCCAGCATGCCATTGAGCTAATTTTTTGAGCACGGCCAGCATTTCAGTTTGTCCCAGGCCATACATACGTTCCAGATTCCTATAGCCCTTGGTGCGTAGATCCTCCATCAATATGTAGTCGCAGTTTGGTGGATCTTCGGGAAACTTAAGATGCTGGGGCTTAAATCTTACCACGAGAGGTGTAAATCGATCATAGATCTGCTCCAGTTCGGGTACCAGTCGATCGTACATATCCGCCTCTGTGACGAATAGTTCGTGAAAGTCGTGCTCGTCTCCTCGATCGTTTACCAATGGTATTTTCAAAATATAACTTATCTCTTGGCTGCTCTTATCTGTTGATAAAGTATTCTGTAAACTTACATTGACTTTTTCTCCCAGCATTCATGCACACACACACACATGCATAAACATGAATGATCGTGTCGCTGACCCACCTTTCATTAGGGTTTCAATTCCGATGCGCAGCACAATTGTCAGATAGTTCTCGCCCCCGCTTATGGCTGCGGTACACTCGAACTTTTCAATGTTTTCGAATTCCGTGTAGTTCTGTTTCAACAAGCCTGTAAATATCTCCGGGTTAACCCATTGTGGCGCATTCACAGTCGTCATCTGCATGTTTTTGTTTTGTTTCGTCTGCGATGATGTGTGGCGTCTCCGATGTATCGTATGCAACTGAGCGAAAGCTCGCTTAGAGAACTCAATACAATACAAGTTGAGAGTCTGTATCTCAAAAAGCTCTTCCCTTTCTACAAAATACTCACTCTCCGCTGATGTTTAGGGTATGTGATTGCATTCAAATTGAACATATTTAATCTTTTCTTGAATTCTTATAAGTTTCGCTTTGTAAAAAATATTTTTCTTTCTTGGGGTGTTAAGATATTAAACTTTACTGTACGGATTTTTCACTATATGATTTAAAATATATACGTGTATGTAAATGAAATGCCGAAAGGGCTTGAAAGGAGTTGCTTAAATATCACAACTAAGAATCATTTAACTTTGCTGAAGTTTTTTAAAATAAAATACACATTAAGCGCTTAATTTATATGGTAAATACATACCTAACTTTATCATATTTGCACCTTGCAGCTGCGATCTAGCGAATTCCCCAACCGGTTTCAAGTGTTTAATGATCAGTTCAAAGTTTTAATTGTATTTTAAAAGTGAAACTATTGCCAAGCCCAGGTTCGTGATAATAATAAATAAATAAACTAAATTAGCATAAATGATGTTTTATTCGACCATTTGTTCTGCAAAGTTAAATTTTATCGCTTAACGCTATGCATATAGACATGTCGCCTCAGTTTGTCGGGCCGTGCGAAATCCTTGGCACAGAACGTACACTGATAAGGACGTTCCCCGGTGTGCTTGCGACGATGAACCTTCAGCTCGTAGTGCACAGTAAAGGACATTTCGCACAGATCGCATTTGAATGGCTTTTCGCCGTTGTGACGACGCATGTGAATGCTTAGTTTGTTGGGCGTCAGCGACTCCAGGCCGCACAGCGAACAGAGATACTTCTTGCCCGGATTCTTTTTGGCAACATGCATGTCTCGTATGTGCTTGTCCAGGCTGGGTTGCACCACAAAGGATCGCCAGCAATGCGGGCACTGGTATCGAAAACGTCTGCTTCTCTTGGAGGTCACTGGAGCCAGATTGGATGATTTCGCGTGTTGACTAGCCATATGTCGTTCAAGATTGACGCGCCACATAAATTTGTAGCCGCAACGTGAACACTTGAATTTCTTCTCTTCATTGAGGCACTGTGAGCGCCTATGATGCTCGAGCATTAACTGAAACATGAGTACACTGTAAATATCGATGATTTTTCCCAACCAGATTTACGTACCTTGTCTACGGACTTGAAAATGCAATGCTCGCAGGAGTACGGCAACTTGTCGAACGTGTGCAGGGAATATTGATGCTCGCTCATGTCGCGTCTCCGCTGAAAGGACATATCACACAAATCGCACTTATAAGACCTGGCGTTAGATGTGACAGTTTCATCCTCGCTGTCATCTGTTTCATCCAAGTCCAGCTCAAAGCCTTCCTCCGTGCTTATCATATAGTTGCCGGCCTCCACGCCGTGCGCATGCACTGAAATGTGTCGTCGCAGATCGGCAATGCTAATGAATTGCATATCACATAACTTGCAAAGGATGTTCTTCGGTCCGGTTGGCTTGGCGGCATCTGCCAGCAGAGTCTCCGCCAGAGGTAGGTCTTCTCCCTTGAAACCGTGTCGCTGTACATGCTTGTGCAGCAGTGCAGGGCGATAGAACGTTCGTGTGCACCAGCGGCAGGGAATGAGTTCATTGCTGACATCGTGATGCATCAGCTTGTGCTTTGTGACGGCACTCTTGTCCTGAAAACTGCGCGAGCACTGATCACATGGATATGTATCTTGCTAAAATGAGAGAACAGGATCAGGAAACTGTATTCATAGATCTGATTGTCTGCACTCACCTTGTTCTTATGATCAACGAGATGTGCACGTAGATTACGCCGCCAGAAGAAACGCTGTGGACACTTGTCGCACATGAACCGCTTGAGTGTGTTCTGACAGAGCTTGTGCGTATGGTGATCCAGCAACTGGGCACTTAGGAACCGAGAGTCGCACCGCTGGCAAACATACGGTGCCTCTAACCAAGAGTGCTGTTGACGATGATGTTCGTGTAGCTGAAACTTACGAGGCCATACGGCAGTGGGTGAATCGCACAGTTCGCAGGCATAACTACGACGTTGCACAACATCTCCGTCGCCATCGGTATCCGTATCGGAACTGTCCAAATTCATTTCGTACCGTGCTTCGTTCGTTATTGAATAGTATCGTCCGTACATGCCGATCTTGAGATCATTGAATATCCGCTGTTTTAGGCCCTCGGCCGTTGACTCCACGGCTGTTTTATAGAAACCTTCGGCAATACGTTCAATTGGCTCGCCATGTGCATCGAATGTGAAGTCGTGTGGGTGTGCCTTAAGATGCTCTCGCAGCTCCCTTAGCTTGACAAA
This sequence comes from Zaprionus indianus, assembly GCA_018904595.1. Lineage (NCBI taxonomy): Eukaryota > Metazoa > Arthropoda > Insecta > Diptera > Drosophilidae > Zaprionus > Zaprionus indianus. Next base: position 5,601,396 of record JAEIHA010000320.1, read on the forward strand.
TCTACGAAGGCAGATCATGCATTGAATCTCTTTAGATCCATTCGGTTTGCAGCGATGTAAATCAAAGTTTTTGACACGTCTATCGATGCGTGAAGGTTTCGAATGGCCACCCACAGACGTTGCATAAGTGGACAACGCGGCGTCGTCTTCTTCCTCATCGGAATCTCTGTAGGCATTGTGTTCCTTGTGCTTATGCTTGATTAGACTCACGATGTACTTGTAGGATTTATCACATTGATCACACTTATAATAATTGTCTGCTCCTGTGGTGTCCACCTCGTCCTCCTCAGGTATTCTATGGCAAAACTAATCAGTCACCTGATATTAAACATATTTTATTTACTTACTTGATCTCTTTGATAATGCTGTGCACTAAAGAATCTGTACAGGTGGACCTGGAGCGAGGTGGAGCTGCTGCTTTTGGCTTACCCGTTGGCTGCAAGCCCGACTCATCGTTTCTTCGGATTGGTCTTGGCTCCGCAGGCAACTGGTTGGCGCCGTGCGCCTTGTGCTTGTGCTTAATTAGCAGCATTATGTACTTATACGACTTATCGCACTGATCGCATTTGTAGTAGTTATCACTGTTGCTGCTGTCCAAACTGCAATTCTGAAATCGTGAAGTTATAGAACTTATATCTGCTTTAGCTTCACTTACTCAGACTGTGTGCTGCCGCTGGCTGCTGAACTCTTTATAATACTTTGAAGTAATGGCTTTGAATGATCAGTTGGACTGACGGGGGTTTTCTTAGATGGTGATTCTTCATTTCTGTGGTCGCGTTGTTTGTGCCTAAATAAATTAGTAACATACTTGAAGGCCTTGTCGCATTTGGTACATTTGTGCAGCATAGGTAATTTTAGGGAGTGCGTTTTGCGCTGCTTTAGTGGCACATCATCATCGTCGTCATCATCATCATCGCCACTCTCATTATCCCTAATCTTTTTAACTAGAGGATCAATCGACGTAGTTGGGTCTACTGGCGGTTGTGTTGGTTCAGGCTGCTCCATTTTAATTGTGATACCCTCTATTTCCAGCAGTTGTATTGGCATCTCACGCAGGCACTCCAATGTGCCAGGCTCGATGTCCTCTGCATCATTTTCGGTTAAAAGCTTTTGAAGCCACAGCTGATGGGTTTGACGGGCTTGCAAGACAAAATCATAGGCATTCTCCAACCGGTGAGCACAGCTACGACATAGCCAGGGCGGTAGCTTGTCAGCTTGATCCAAGACGACCTGAAAGTGATTAGGTTTGTCTTATCATTTGCTGGATTATGGGGTGAGGGTTTATGGGTGTACGTACTTCAAGTCTGGTTAGCTCTAGTAATATTTGATTGAATGTTTTCTCGGAGTATTTATCTACAGGAGTCTCGATCCAATAGCGCCCATCAGCACCTCCACAGATCCTACATGTTCTTGTCATTTTCCAACAAGTAAAATCCCAATTTTTAACTCCAAATCCAAAGCTTCCAATCAATTGACGAGTTTGCAAAACAGTAACGTTTTTGGGTGTGGTCACACTATTCTCACAACAGCTGTTTGACAAAACAAACTAAAACAATGCATTGGTGTGGTAACACTTTTCGCTAACAGCTGTTACGTTGCACATCTGGTTCGACTCTTATCGATAAACATAATAGAAGCAAATCTATCGAAGCTGAAAGACCTGCAATTTATTGTGTTTCATTGATAAATTTGTAAAATTCATAATGTCTTTGGATATTTAACTATCCTTACAATATGTTGCCGACAAATATCTGTCGCACTTGTGCGCAGCAAACTGATAACTTGCTGGCGCTTTCAACATGCATTGAGACATACGTCAATAAAAGCATCAGTGATATGCTGCATGAATTGACTCACAGTGATGTAGGTAATTAAATATTTGCAAAAATTCTGTACTTAGTTTTGGTCTTTATATATTTTTAGCCAATGGAACTCGCAGCAGATGATCTTCCGCAATATTTATGTGGCGACTGCTTGCTCAAGCTGCAAAATGCCTATGGGTTTGTGTTGCAAGCACGTCAAGTGCAGGAGCAACTGTTGCTCGAGCTACGCAAGGAATTGCTGGCACCACAATGTCTGGATGAGACACCTATTGACATGGCGTTGCAGTCAATCAAGACCGAAGTGGACATACCCTTTGATGAAGAAGATACTGAAATTACTGTTCCAATGGACACAGAGTCATTTGTGTGTGTGGCAGCCTTAAAATTGCAACCAGAAAGCGACAGTGAGAGCAATCAGGGCGATATCGATGCTGAGTATGTGTAATTCCCTATCGTTTAATATGAATATCAACTAATTCTATGTACATTTTCCAGTGATGATAGTTATCCCCAACCAATGCAACGTAGGCGCAGTGCGCGGAAGCCCAAACTTTCCATTGACAGCGGAGATGAAGCAACGTAGGGTTGAGAATCCCTTGTATTTATTGTCACATAATAATAACTGTATTATATTGCAGATCCGGCGATTTAAAGCCAATAATGACTAAACGTCGGCGTGGCCGTCCAGCTCGTGTCACCAGAGATCAATCCACACCCAAAGAGGGACGTTTTCCTTGCGAAGTATGCGGGAAAAAGTTCTTGTGGTACCGCGACATGCAACGTCATGCCCGCATACACTACGAGGAGCCCTCGTTTGTGTGCGAGCAATGTGGCAAGGGTTACCTACGTAAGGACAAATATGTATGCCATCTGCGCATGCATGAGAAGCAGCGAGCCAAGAGTGAGGCCCTTACTCTCAGCCTGGAGTGGCGATTTGCTGAACGGCTGTATAGTTCAGGGCGCCTCAAGCGCGTTGAATGTAAGCTGTGTGGCTTGCGATGCCAACGCATACTCGAGCTGCGTGAGCATCTGTCTGGCCATATCAAAGCTGAAACATTGTCCGATCTTAGTGCTGACAGTGATGTCATCAGAGAACAGTTTCCCAACCATCAAGACTTGATACAAATCAAGCAAATGATCTGTGAAGATATTGCTAAAGGACGAGATCATTTGGACAAATACTGTTCAGTGGTGAATGCCCATGGCTATGAGCTCTGCCTGAGTGACTCGGACGATGAAATAACCGGCATAACGCCCTATGAATGCATACCCTGCAACGCCTATTTTACTCGCAAACATCGTTTAATGAGTCACACACTGGAGACGCACACTCAATCTACAGATGAAGCTGCTTGGCTTCGCTGCAATGGCTGCCAAATCGGCTTTGTGTGTCCTAAGTTACTGGAGCAGCATCAGCATTCCCAGTGTTACAGCCAATTCAAGCGCTATAGCTGTTCCAAGTGTCCTGGAAAATTTATTTGGGAACAGAATCTCAAACAACACGCTTGCTGCGAAGAGAAAAAGTTCAATTGCTGTCTGTGCGATGAGCAAATGGGAAGCATGGCTTCTCTGAGAAGGCACTTGCTCACTCATCAGGATGGACGCACTGGCATAGATCCAAAACAAACTTCTACCTTTCTTCGTTGCTTTTATCCCAATGGCCTTGATTGCAACTGGACAGAGCTAAGTGGAAACATTGCGAATGACTTTGAGGCTGGAGATTATGGACGATATTTCAATGCTAGTACAACTGCTGGTCAGGAGCTGGACTTCTTAGACTCAGATACTGAGTTAAGCGATAGTGAGGCAACATCACCCGCAGCTGTGCACACTTGTGATTTGTGTGGTGAGACCGCAACTCGCCTTAGCCACCTACGGCGTCACCAGGAAGATGAACATAGTGACCTAAAGGCCCTTCCTCATGTCTGTGATGTATGTGGCATAGGATTTGTTGCAGATTCGATACTTCAATGGCATCGTCGAACAGTTTGTTTGAAGCGACATGCAAACTATCATTGCACGGAGTGCAACCTTCACTTTGTGTGGCAATCAAACCACGAGCGGCATATGAAGTTTGTGCACGGAAAGGCGATTTACGATAGAAAAGCGAAAGAGTTGGAGCGGCAAAGGGAGAGGAGCAGAAGACAGCGAGAGTCATCACTCAAGCTGCAGTGCGGCGAGTGCGATAAGGTGAGTTTGTTTACCAAATGTTCGCAGAAAATATATCTTATTAACTATGATTGCTTGCAGGTGTTCATATGGCCAAAGGATCTCACGCGTCACAAGCGCATTCATGAAACGACGGAAAAATACGAGTGCTCGTATTGTGAACGAAAGTTCTTACGCAAAGATAACCTCAAGTCACATTTGCGGGTGCATGGCGAGCATCAGCAGACACAGGAGACAGCAAGTAAGACCAATAGTGACACTGACACTGTGGTTATGCCAGCCGTGTGGAGCCAGCTATGCCGTCCTAATGGCTGCAAGCAAATAAAATGCATGATTTGTTCATCGTACCACACTAAGATCTCCGATCTGCGGACTCATCTGATTTCTCATCAGTTTGCGCTGCAGTTTGTGGACGATCATCCCAAGTCAGAGCTCCTATACCCGGAACTGCGAAGTGATGATTTGGACAGCGAACAATTGATTGAGCGCATCCAATTTGATCTGGCTAAAGGAGATGAGCTTGAAAGATTTGTTTCGATAACGAATGAAGCAGGTATTGAGCTAAGCCTGGACAGTAGTGAAACAGATACGGATTCGGATTCGGAAGAAACAACTGGGTGTCAAATTTACGACTGTGATCTATGTCAAGTGAAGGTGTCGCGCAAGCACCTGCTCTACGCCCACCAGCTGGAGCAGCATGCCTGGCAGGAAGCTAGTCACGTCTGTAGCCATTGCCAGGCGAGATTCGTAAGTGAACAGTTGCTGGATCATCACTATCGCTCTCTTTGTGGCAACCCACTAAAGCGCTTCCTTTGCCGCAAATGCCCACTACGTTTTCGCTGGCGCGACAATCTCAAGTTGCACGCTGACGTGGCACATGCAGAAGTTGTTGCCGAGGAGCTGCCGAGTGGAGCTATCCAATTGAATGGGACAAGCTTGCTGCCGGTGGTCAGCTATGATTGTGAAGAGTGTAAGCGGAGCTTCAAAATGCAGAAGGATCTCACACGCCACAAGTTGATGCATGCTCAAGAGTCGAGCATTTATCGCTGTCGCTGGTGCTCCAGACGCTTTTATCGCGAGGCCAACCATCTGCAACACATCGAGCGACATGGCATCACTGCTGCCCAGCTGCCCTACGCGGAGGCCTTACTCAATGCGAGTGGTCATCCAAATGGACCAAAGTGCATTCAGTGCAAGGTGTGCAATGTTCAATTTCCCACCATTGCCGCTCTCCGTGCACATCTGCTGTCTGTGCCCAGTGGGACACACCACGAGATAGGATCAATGCTCAACTACTCGATCACCAACAAATTGGGCTATGAACTTCACCTGGAGGACTCGGAAACGGATGATGAGGTCAAGCCGCCGGACACACCAGCACACTACACCTGCAGCATGTGCCAGTTGCGTTGTGTGCGAAAATATGAACTGCATCAGCACCAGCAAGCGATGCATCGACTGGAACGGATAAAAGAGGGCTGTGATAAGTGCATCTTTAAGAGTGTTTCGCCGGATCTCATTGCCTACCACAAACGAGTACAGTGTGACAATTTGGAGAAGCAATTCAAGTGTACGACATGTGGCTTCAAGTTTATGTGGGAATCGAATTTGTTGCTGCACATGCAGCGGGAACATACAAATGATAGCGCACAGGCAAAGGACGGTGAGACAGTAGCGGACCCGGTTGAAAGTACCAGCTGCCAGATCTTCAAGTGCGCTCAGTGTCCGAGGAAATACAATCGAAAGGATCGATTGACGGCCCATGTGAAGAAGTGTCATGGACCAGGCGCGAGTTGCTCAACAACAAAAACTCCAAAGGCCACAGCAAGCGGTGCCAAACAGCAGAACACATTCCTATGTGCCTTCTGTGGAAAGGCGGTGAGCTCCTCGTCAAATCTTATTGTACACATACGACGCCACACTGGTGAGAAACCGTTTAAGTGTGACTTTTGCAATAAGGCTTTCCCACGATCCTCCGATCTCCAGTGCCATAGACGCACCCATACAGGCGAGCGACCCCACGTCTGCACCGTGTGCAAGAAGGGATTCGCTCGCTCGTACAAGCTGCAGCAGCACATGCGCATTCATAACGGCGAACGTCCCTACAAGTGCACCTATTGCGACAAGAGCTTTACACAGTCCAATGATCTGACCCTTCACATCCGTCGTCACACGGGCGAGCGACCTTATCAGTGCAACACCTGCGGCGAGCGGTTTATCCAGGGTACAGCCCTTAAGAACCATCGCCAGCAGAGTGGACATACCGAAGACACCGAGGATCAAACTAAAAATAACTAACCAAGTCGTTGACCTTTGCTTAAATGTTATAATTTTCATTATCCCCATTTATTTATACAATATATACATACATGCATATGTATATACATGTAAGAAATTACAAGACAATAGGATTTTAGTGTATCTAAACATTACATAAATATATATATTAAATTTAATTGAATATGTGCCTAATCGAAATCAGGTAATTTAAGCCAATAATCGAAGGTTTTTAATTGCAATGGCAACGCGATAGATCTTGAACGATTGCGGTAGTGACTCGTTCGACATACAGCAAAGGGTATCGAGTAGTACCGTCGATACCTACTCGCCGCACAAATTTCTTTTAATGTCGTCAGTCTTTATATATTTAAGATGTGCCTAATCGAAGTCGGGAAATTAAGGCCAGATATATATAGATAAAATCGAGGTTCACTTAAAGCGTTATCTGAAAAATTGTATACAATGCAGCGATCGATAGCACCCGTGAGTTTTGTGACTTTCAGCAAATGGTATCGACATGGAACAAAAAGTATCGCCGATACCTACTCACCCCTTAAAATTTGTCTCGATGCCATGGTAACGTATTTAACAACAAAGTTTGCCGGGCGTTTGTTGTACTCCGCTCTAAATAGCAACAAACGTTTTAAGGAAACAACAGAGAATTTGATTTCAATTCTAATAAAAATTACAGAAATTCGTAACGAACACATAATTACTTAATAAATTCTTACCACTCTGTGTGCGTTGAAATAATACAGTTGTTGGTTGGGTTCTAAATTGTCTAGTTATAATTGTTTTTATATTTTTGAAGTGCTGAATTACACACGGGGCTTGCTGACACACAATATGGTCAAGCAAAACAACCAAACGAGACAGGCGCCAGCCACGGATCGGAGTTCCACAGCCAGTGGCAATTATGGCGACAATGTATTTTGTGTTGTTCTGCACGTTGTGGAAGGTAAGCAAAGCATTCGCTGGAGAATATTCTCTGTTTCATTTCTAATGATCCACGATAGCTATAAATTTTTACGGATGTGATACAACGGGGGAAAAAGATCAGATTGTTATGAATGCAGCACTTAACACCGTCGACTTTGAGGTGGAGGGCACTCCTTCGCTCACCAACGAAACGATCATCTTCAACAGCAATTGTATTTGGGAGTGCGACATAGCAGGCATCAAGCGCATCAAGACTGATAACCGACCAGTCAAGATGACCTTCTTCGCCTGCAATGGTGGTGAGAAACGCCGGACAATTGGATCACTACTGTTGCCCATCCGGGGGCTTCCCGTGCTGGGAGTGGGCAACAAAAACAGCGCGTTGATGCTTAAAATGTTCTGGCACAAACTGATCTGCGTTAATAACAAAACCCCGTCCCAAAAACCAGAGGTTTTGGTTATGCTAGCGATTATCAAGAAGTCGCTGCTGTATACCCAGGAATTCAAGCATCTGCTTGTCTTTAACAGTGAGGTATGTTCATAGTTTATATTCATTCCCATCCTCATCAAATGTTGGTTTCGTCTGTTTCGTTGTGCAGGAGAAAGAGACACGTCCGCCTCCACTGCAAGCAAACGGGCACTCAATGACTGCCAGCATGTTGCAGTCGCAGGTAAAATGACTTTGTACCATGAAATGCATGTTAACTAATTGACTAATCCTCACCCACTTAGGCCAATGTGTACGTGCAATCGTTAGTGCAATTGGGTTTGCTGCAAGTGGGCAATAATCCTCTGGTCGATTGCGACATCATAGTAGTGGTGCTACAGTTCAAACAGCTAAAGAATGTTAACAGGTTGGTAAAATCGCTGTGCCACGGCAAGGAGGTGAACACGGTGTTACTGATGTTCGACTTCGTGGGCAATGTGACGAATATCGAGTTGAAGCTGAATGATTCGGACTGCTACATGCTTGATGACGTACTCGGGCTGCGGTTTAAGTCCTCATTGCAGAGCATTCAACGGTATTTCCAGCGTATATTTTATTTGCCAATCAATATGTACATTAATGGCACGTCCATAGGTAAGTATTGGTTGGATCGATCAATAGTTATTCATACTGAAGCTCTTCATCATTTCCTTGTAGCCAGTTATCGCATGGACTTTGGCGCACTAATGCCATCGGATAACTACTTTGTGGGCTCTAGGAAATATGAGCACAGCGGCTCCTTCACCTTTAACCGGTTTGGAAAAGTCCCCAGTGCACGTGAGACAAAGCCCATTATGGATTATACTTTTTCAGTGGACATTGAAGAGGTGTGCTGGCGACAACATAAACAGCCGGATCAGGAGCAGGTACATTTCGAACAGAGGGTGCAGTCGCCGCCCCCTCAGTCGGAGGTGTCATCGCAGCTCGATTTGAATGCGGTCGGCAATAAAGCAGTCATTCACGAAGTCCCCAAGGATCGGATAGCTGAGAAACCAGTTCAGTGGGAACATGATGCTAAAGATAAAGGATCTGTTGCCAGCCTGGATGTTGGCGCTGAGTTGTCCAATTCCGAGCCGGAACAGGATATTGAAATGGATATGCAATTAAGCGATAGTCGCAAATCTGATGTACCCCAAGAAGGTTCAAGTTTTAACAGACGTCGCAAGAAGTTTACCAGGTTGATGGAGCATAAGTATTCTTCACAACAGTTCACAATGGTTGAAGAGTCTTCCATTGAGCTGGAGGAAGAGGAAGAGGTAGTGGAAGAAGACATACACTATATTAAAAAGTGTAAGGAATCTTTGAATCTAATTTGTGCAGAGGAAGCAACCGAAATTGTGAATCCCAAATTGAATTCTGTTAAATCATTGGATCAATTAGAGGAACTAAAACATAAATTACAAAATAGTTCAAAGAAAAGTATGCAGAAAGAAATGCTAGCTAGAGAACTTTCTCCCGAAGCAGTCGTTAAAAACGCTAAAAATGACGATTCCAAAAAAAATGATACTTCTAATGAAACAGATAAATCTTTACGATTCCCATTGAAGTCGGAAAATACTAATAATACAAACGAGGATAAAAAGAAGACACCAAGACAAAAAGACGCTTCAACGAAGAAATCAAGGAAACCAAAGCCAATGCCACAGGATGAATATTTAAGCGATGAAGACGATCGAAATAAAGTTGAGAAGAATTACATAAGCGAATCACCGAAACCTCAACATTCAAGGAGGAAAGTTTCCGAGGACCACTCCAAAGACATAAACCAAGTGCCGGACACTGAGCAGCAGCAATTCGCCGTTAATAAGTCTATTAATGAAAAGATGAAGAAGAAGCGAGTTCCGGCTGAATCCAAAGTTGGTGAAAAGCTAACGCCTAGGAAACCCAAGGAATTTTCGACGGAAATGAGTGAACTCAACTTGAGTGCCCGTTGGGTGGAAATCAACAAGCAACAAACCCAAATGCTAAAGGACACTGAAGAGTTTATTGGAAACCATGGTATAAGCCAGAAGTCCTTAGGTGACAACCAACGTAGATCAAAAAAAAACAAAAGCAAGAAATTAGAATTGTCTTCGGAGAATATTGAACATTTTGAAACAAGTTTAATCTCCGAAATTGATGATGATAATTTCCTTGTAACAGAAATCAATACAGAAATGAAGTGTTTACGCAGGGCACTTAAGAAGAAAACATCTCAAGAAGCATTACCGGAACAGGAAACTAGTGAAAACGATTCTCAACGAAACCATCCCATTCTCAATTGTGGAAGAAAAGGAGATGCGGCAAAACAAGTGAAATCTCCAGATGAACAAAGCCTGTCTTCTTTTTGTGAAAAAACACACAAACGCAGTGTACGAAGACCGTTTGTAGAAGATTCATGTGCAGAAGACACGCTTAGTTACGATGCCCATCTCCAGGAACGTCCCGTCAAGATGTCCTCGAGAAAATCAATCACTCAGGCTGCAACACCAGAGGCTAAGGCCATTGAAATGGATGTCGCAGCGCAACGAAGAAAGAACAGTAAAGAGAAATCAATCAACAAAACATCTGTGATAAAAGAAGTACTAAAGTCTAATCTAGATGCGGAGGCGCAAACCTCTCGTCTAGAGGTGACAGTACATATGTACGATCATTTGAAATCAACTGAAGGTTCCAACGAATCGTCAAAGATTCAAACCAAGTCCATGGACCAAAGCTCTAATACGGAGCTCGACGAGAGCATGCAGAAAATACTGATGGCTGGTATGCAACTGCAGGATGACATGAAGGAAAAGGCTCTGAAGTACATTGAAAGTCTTGGACAGCCAAATGAGAACCTAAGGCTTTATGGTAAACAATTAAATGACAATCTTAAAGAATCGCCATCAGAAGTCAATTATTTATTCAAGTTCCATGAACTGGAACAGCACATCTCTGTTTTAGAGGCTAATCTAAAACAGTTTGAAGGGCGCACACTGGAAATGCAGGGGGAGAACTCTAAGCTGGCCAAAGAGAAGATGCAGCTAAAGAAGCGCATCACATGCATGGAGCAGCAAATCGAACAGTTGCAGGGCCAGAAAACCCCAGATAATAATATGCAGATGTTGATAGACCAGATGCGTCAACAGTATGCTTCCTATAAGGGGGTGGTCAGAGCGAAGGATCACTACAAGAAGAAGCTGCGACACGCTTGCCGACGCATACATGCCCTCAAACTGGCCATGTATGAGAGGCACGTAACCGATTACAAGTCAAAGTGAGTATTATCCCGTCTTGACCTATGTTAACCCGAAATGAAATCAATTGCTTTACTTTCCTTATAGCATTATCAACCTGAGAAGCATTCTAACAAAGGATTCGAAAGAATTTGAACATGAATTTGGAAGTCATCGTAAAACAGAAGCGGACCTCATCTCTACAGAGAACGAGAGTTCTTCCGCACCTCTCAAGGATTATTTATTTGGACTGTCCACTCAGACACTCGATAAGCACAAGCCTGGTAATCATGTTGACGGCACTCGCATGCATTAATTAACATCCTGTTTACCAAATTCTCTGTGATATTTACATATTTATGTTACAGTTTCCATTGCCTTTTATGTGTTTTAGTTTTTATTATATACTTATATTTGGTTTATTAACCAAGTTTACAATTGCAAGCCATTCATTTTAGGGGAAAACAAGTACGGTAGTCGAGTGTGCTGTAGATGCAGATTAAGAACATATATAGTTGGTGGGGTTTGTCACGCCTACCCTACCCTAGACATCGCTTGTTTCTACTTTCATTGCTCTGTAAATAACTCTAAGAAAATTAAGTTTTTTTATTGTTTTATGATCTTTTTATTAATGATCTTATGCTAAAAAAAACAGGTTAATGTTTACATCTGTAATAATAGTTGACTGCATTCTTGTTCATATGTATCCTACTCGACTAACTCAGCTGGAAGCCGACGCGCAAGAAGTATGGCAATGTGTTCAGCGGCGCGTCATACTCCATGATCCAAATAGGCCCTTTGTAGACGACTTGAGTATTGCCATCGGTCCACTCGCCCTCGGGCAGATAAATGTCGCGGTTGGTGGAGTTTGCCGTAATAACGGGGGCAGCAATAATGTCATCACCCAGCAAAAATTCTGCGTAAAGAAAAATGATTTATGAGAAATCGTTAAGAGAAACTAAAGAAATCAATATCTACCATCGTATATGCCCTGAGCAACGGCATCGTTGGGCGCAATCCACCAGAGTGGTGCGTTAACAGGCTCGCCCGTCAAGGTTGCCCGTTCGAAGAGCTTCATGATGTAGGGTGTGTAATCGGCGTGCAGTTTGGTAAAGACCTTGCTAATCTCAATGGTCTCGTTGTCAAAGTTCCAGGGCACAAACGAGAACTGCAGGCTGGGCATGAAGACATTGGCCTGCAGCCAGCGCAGAAAGAGATCCTTGTTGGGAGGCCTCTCGTTGTAGCCATTACCGCCGATCATGTCGGGCAGCACAAAGGGATAACCGTTCAGATTCATTTGGAGCAGCGAAGTGATCAGCGTGACGAGACCATTGTTCCAGCCCCATTCTGAATCCTTATCGACAATTCGCACAAAGATTGGCAACTCTTGCGAGTTTTGTGCTGACCGCACTTCAACCAGATCCCCAAAGGCGGCCACTGTGCGCACGTAGTCCGTGGTTATCTGCAGCGGAGTCAGATGCTCATCACCCTGCAGCACCGCATCCGTTGGCACCCAACTAGTTTCGCCTGCATCGAACTTAAAGCTATCAATGCCATCCTCTGTCTGCAGGCGCTTTAGACGCGTACTGAACCACTCCTGCACCGCTGTCTTGGTGAAGTCAAGATAAGCTGCATCATTGGCAATGCTGTTCCACCATTGGGTGTCGGCACTGCCCTCGTGATTGAGCACCAGGTAACCCAGTCCCTTAGCCGTCTCATAGATTGCCGTGCAGTTGTTGTTAATGAACGGATGTATCCAGAGGGTCACTCGGAAGCCCAGGGCCTTGAGGTCATCGGTTAGTTTCTTGGCATCGGGAAACTTGTTCTTACGGAATGTGAGTGCGCCATAGCAATCTTCCCAGTCATCGTCGATCTCGAGTTGACTGTTATTGAACCCATTATTGAGGATTTGCTGCGCAAAGTCACGCACCACCGTGTCGTCGACCTCGGCCTTGTACAGCGCCCAGGTGGACCATACTGGATGCATCACCATGCGCTCGTCGGGATACCCAGTTGGTTTGCCGAGCAACGTTTGCACGGCATACATGTGCGCCACCTTGGCATCCTTGGCAAACGCGAGTTGATAGCTAAACTTGGCTGACGACAGGCGGGTTTCATAGGGCAATGCAATCAGGGCACTGACGCAAAGCTGATCCTCATATCCGGCTGCATTCTGATCGATGAACAGCGGCGTTGTGTTATCCACATACAGGAAGAAGCCCTCGCTGTTCAGCCAATAGCGTTCGGCCACGCCCATGTTGCCCAACTCTTTGGGTACATACGAGAAGTTTGTATACTTTTGACGCTCCACTGGCCAATAGTGTTGCTTCTGCTCCGATCCGGCGTACCAGTGAACGCTACCGGTGTTCAGCTTGATGCAATCTCTAGGCTGGGTGCCCTTCAACACCTGATCGCGTGCCACACGCAAGTGAGTAACACCGCTGGTGGCTGTCACCAAGGTGAACTCAATGCTGGTGGTGCCATCGGTCAGTTTGTAGCCGCCACTGGTGGTGGCCTCAAAATCGCTGCTAGTCACAAAGTTATCCAATGTCACTGTCTGTAGACTGCGGCTGCCTCTCATCACTTCATACTGCAGTTTATCACCGCGTCGCAATCTCACGTAGATGTCACTGCTGCCAAACTTGAAGCGCTGCTCGATGGAGCTGCAGCTCTCCGTTACCTGCCACACACAGCTGGCCAAGACGGCGACCAGAACCGCGAGGCTTGTGAGTCCGATCTGCATTTCGAAAATACTGTTTCATGATGCACCCGAACCGATCGCTTTTATAGCAAAATAAACCCCTTGACCATTGTCAACACTCTCCGCTGTGGATGCACTTGATGCTCCAGCCGATAAGCCCGACTATACAATATATGTTTATCTACATCACATTACGAAATACTATTAGGTTTGAAAATATCTCCCTTCCGCTTTTTTGTCTTTTGAATTTCGCGGCTATGTACAAAGCGCTACAGAGCTCGTATCTGGGAACACTATACATAATTTGAAAGGTCTTGACATAACCTACAAAACAACGCTATGCATGATTAGTTTGGATATTGCGTACAACAGTTATAGACGTGTAAACATGGAGTTGACTAACGCCGAAATTCGCGCTTTTTTTAAGTTTTCCTTCGTTAAAGGCAAATCCGCTAGAGAAACGTTCCGTGAGATTAATGGTGTTTTGGGGGATGGTACTCTATCACGTCGAACCGCGGAGGAATGGTTTCGACGATTCAGAGCCGGTGAAAACGACACCATGGATAAGCCGCCCGGCGGAAGACCTGTGACGACAAATACCGATCAAATCATGGAATACATCGAGTTAGACCGGCATATGGCATCTCGTGACATCGACATTATGTATAGTGTTGCCAGATACGAGCTCTGTAGCGCTTTGTACATAGCCGCGAAATTCCAAAGACAAAAAAGCGGAAGGGAGATATTTTCCAACCTAATATATGAATCGGCAGTGATTGGGGTGATCTGAAGTGTTGACAAGCCGAGAGCTGCGACAGTTATCAGTTATAGTAGCCACTTCCAATTACAATTACATATGTATATAATTGATTTTGTTGTGAATCTGGTTGTTTTGCTAGGCATTATCATTACAAAAGTGCTCGAGCGCAATCTGATTGTCGCTGGAGCACCGAAACGATTAAAGTGCCAGTTACCTCTAGTTGTTTAATCATAAGCACTTTTCAGAGTCATGAGAAGTATGGGTGATCGATTGACTCATATCTTGCAAATAGTTAACCCTTTCGAGTTGTCAGTACACAACAGTTTATTGCTGACTAAGGGGTGTCAAACGAAACGAATACTACGACTTCCTCAATTGTTATTATATGTTCGAGGGGGATATACGTGTACTACGACCTTGCAGATATATTGTAGTCCCTGCTGGGCTTACGTCCAGTTAAATAAGAAGAGTCCTAAAAAGATTGTTTATGATTGTTTATTTCATTTCATTTCGTTTTTCTAAATCTAATAAAACAGTTCTTAAGAACATTACAATAATCGGAATAATTTAAATGCATCATAAATAAATCGCAGCTAATGTCTTGAAATGTTTTATAAATGGAAAACAGTTAGCCGAAACTGGATATACAATAATAATTCTGGCTCGGCCAGTGCCGAATGATTGATCTAACACAATTTGAATTCTGATCATGAGTTGCATTTTGATACATCGTTGGCCTATGACTATGATTGGTTGGGTGAGGGGGCTACCAAGTGTTCCCTCTCCTCGTCCTCTGCCTCCAGTGCATTAGCAGCTGATTCTGCCACTTCGAGTGCTTCACTTGGAGGCCGTAGCTCGTCATGATACTCGATCACATCTTTCGAGGGAGGATGGCGTGCTGTGAATATATTTACTTCATGATCCTCATCGCTATCATCGTCTGCAATGAGTGCGACGCGTGTATAA
The DNA here is from genome assembly GCA_018904595.1 of Zaprionus indianus. Classification (NCBI taxonomy): domain Eukaryota; kingdom Metazoa; phylum Arthropoda; class Insecta; order Diptera; family Drosophilidae; genus Zaprionus; species Zaprionus indianus. Next base: position 5,616,715 of record JAEIHA010000320.1, read on the forward strand.
AGCTCTTCCCGCGTGGTGCGTCGATGGTACATCATGGCAGCGACGATTACAACACCGATCACCGACAAATTCACCGCAATCACAAACAGCGCCGTGCTCCAGTGCATGTACTGCATGACACCACCTTGGTTTTGCTGCCCGTTGGTACCATTGGAGTCATCCATTGTGCTGCGCACCACGTAGGCATAGCAATAGGTCTCGTTGCTCTCTGGCAACTTGCGCAGCTGACTGCCGGGCGGACAAGTGCTGCACTGATTGATATTGGGACCATAGCAACGCAGACAACTCGCATCGCAGTCGGCACAGACGCGATTGTGAAGCGGAGTATCACGCCGTCGACGTTCCGCTGCCTGCAGTGGATCGTCCTTGTCGATGAGACCGTTGCCAGTAAACTGCGATTCATGGGACCCCGCGTCCAGTGGAGAGCTCGTTGTTATAGTCCCTGCAACCTGAATGTCTGCCACGCCTACATCCAGTTCGTCCGAGATCGTTTGGGCATATGTGTGGAGTGGACACTCGTCGTAGCATAGGTTCTGGTAGAAGAAGGTCGACGCCAGGCATTCTGTAGATGGTAACGAGAAGAGTTTGTTAGATGTGGTACTTGAATGCATTAAATAAGTCAATAATCTACATAGACAAGCCATTTACCTCCAAAAAGTGTTGCAAAACGGAAGAAACAATTGATAATGACGGTTAGTAAAGAAATTAATAAAACACTTTCAAATTTCATTAAAGAAAAGCCAAAATGAAAAGAATAGAAGTACAATTCTCTGGAAGATCTTGAATCAATAGCCGAGTCTCAACTGCAACTGAAACTGATCTATTAACAACAAAAAGTCCAAAAATAATTTAAAGCAATCGCAGAATTCCTTTAAAAAAACATGCTCCAAAAATATATATGGGGGATAAAGGAAAATCAAAATAATGTACGTGGTGTCTGTACCGTAACCAGTGTTGGAAAGCAAACATGGCAAAAGAATGAACGGTGAGTTGTGCGTTGAAAATTGTGTTAAATCAAAAAATGGTACAAATTATACGAGGAAAACCAATTGTGAAAGTTATGGAAATAATAAGTGGTTAATATCACACAGCAGACCAAAATATACCAGTAAAGTATCTACGGTATACGCAAAATAATGGGGTTATAACAAGAAATACACAAGACAATAGGGTTTACTTTAATATGACATAATTTTGTTGCTTTCGCTAAACTCACCTTTGATTCAAAGATTATAGGGGATCGATTTGGAATTATCTAAAATGTTTTTTTATTTTTTGGAGCACATTTTACTTGCTGCGTTTGCTGATGTTGTTATTTTTGGGCTTTAGTGTTGCATAAATAAGTTTCAGACTAATTTTCAAATAGGTTTTCAATGCATTTATTTATTACTCATCGATAGTTATATTGACAGATATATATAAGTATATATACATAAAACATACATACAAAATTGTTGATTTCAAATAGCGGCCATCAAATCTCATTTACAATACTAAATTTTTCAGTTTATCTCTTGGTTTGTTTTTTTTTTTTTACATTTAAAAAGTTCAAGTTTCTCATTTAGTTGTCTCGAAATTGTAATTGTTTAGGTTAAATTTCTGTAAATCTTACATTTTAATAGCTACCCCAGGCCCTAGTACCAGTGTTGTTTTCACGTTTCTCCTTCTTCTTCTTCTTCGTATCGTTTAAGTTTATAGATTATAATTATTATTGTATAGGCTTAAATATTAATTTGGCTTTTCTTTTTTTATTAGATTTTGAATAATATTTAAGTATTTAAGTACCGCAGCCAGCACTGAGAGTTAGTTCGAAATAATATAGAAGAGAAATAGTGTTAAGGAGAAACTATCGCTTAGTTTGCAATTTTGGAAACTGATTGTATATTGAGGAAAATTGATAAGACATCATTTGTTTTGATAATATTTTGCTGCTAATTATGGTTATGCTTGAAATTGTTCACTTTTTATTGTTGGTTATACATATTGTTATTTATTTTGTTATTAAAGTTTCTTTTGATGTGAAATTGCTAAGTACAACAACAACAGATAAAACGAAAGTTAACTAACATATCTATAAATATAGTTTCGTTCTTAATGTTGTGATTATTGTGCAGTTACGATATGATTATTCATTGTAATCAAAACAAATCAAAAACTAGTTGCTGTAACACAAGATAATATATGTACCTATATAAAACGATATGCCACTTATTTGGAAAGGAAGCGAATGGAAACTATCGTTAATCTATTCTTGTAGTTGCCTATCGATAGGTAGGGTGATTGTGGGAGAATTAGAAATATATATTGCACTCGAGTTGAGGTTGATTTTTTTTTGATTTCAGGTTGCCTTCAATTACACACACAGAGAACAGCAAAAGGTTTGCAAGGTTAAGCTGCTGGGCCGAAAAACTTTGTAGGCCAGTGTAATAAATAATGCACCGGCAAAACGGATGACCAACAAATATTTTAACAAAGATATGTGTGTTTTGTGTTTATTGAAACGATTCGATTTTCTCTGATATGGAAATCAAGATAAATGTTCTTATTTCATTTATTATTATTTTAATTTTTTTTTTTGGTTATATCATGGGATACTTTTGTTTTCTTTTTTATGAATTTACCAAGCGCACAAAAATATATTTTGACTAGAAGTTGCTTGCTCACTTCTTTTCATTCGTTTCCTTCTTTCTCCATATTCTGTGCGCTTTATTTGATTTCCCTTTTATTGTTCTGTTTATTATATAATTATTTAATTCCTAAGCTCACTAGAAAATTAGCTAATTTCTTTTTTGTTTCGTTTTGTTTTGTTTCTTTTTTTATTTTTATTTTTGTATATTTTTGAAATGTTGGTTTTTGTTATATTGCAACTTTGTTCAAAACTGCAGGAACTTTCTCTATATAAATTGTTACATATACTTGTATTATTATTATTATCGTTATTTTATTTAACCTTCATTTATTTGTTCGCCTACTTTAATACTGCACGACGAACTAATACCCTACACCCTAGACTTTTTCGTTTTCGTTCACTTTTACTTAAATATTGGTTTTCTATTATTTTGCATCTCCATTTCGGATCTTAGTTACAATTACAGTTTGAATACAAAAATGTATTCGTTAATTCTAGTAATTTAATGCGATCTCCTCACCATCCCCTCTGTCTGCTACAGGTTTAATGTTCACTTCTTCTTCGATTTTTGTTTTTCAGTTATCCTCTTAAGTCATTAAGATTTACGTTTAAATTTAAGAAACAGTCTTTTACAATGAACTCTAAACTGTTGTTTTTGTTTCTGTTGTTGTGTTAAATCAATTGCGTGTCGAGAGAGTGTCGAGTTAAAAAAGGGTCAATAAAAACGTACTAAGTTATATATTGTAAATTGGCAAGTAATGCAGGCAGTGCTGCTCAAACTGTAGCTACTTGGCTGGCCTGGCAATATCTGAAATGCATATACACAGCGCATAAGTTTTACGGAAACTGCAAAAGGGGTAGGCGAGCTAACTCAATGCGTCTGAAACTGTGACAGCCTAGTATTGGGCTTGGGAGTCACTGCTCCACGCAGAGCTATCGTTCACAGTGCACATTAAACCAACAAATCAATGTAAAACTGTCACGTGGAATCTACTCAGTTCGCAGAGCATTTCAAACTGCAAATGGCAAGGCGCAATGCATGCAAAACTTTGAAAACTTTCACTTTGGCACCGAGACATGTAACATAAATTGAAATGAAATTGAAAAATCAACTCTACAACAAATCGTAAAAAACAAACGAAAACAATGAATTGTACAATAAATTTCAACTAAATCCTTATAACTAAAGTATATATATATATATAGTATATATGCATTGTATATAATTAAATAATAGAATTAATGTTGTTTGTGCTGCTGTGCGAATCGAAAAGGTTTTCTTTCAACAATCATACTTTTTGTTCGTTCTCTTCTCTGCCACGCCTACAAATATGTAGATTCCCCTCGAGTGTGTGTCTCTGTTTGTGTCTGTATGTTTGTTCGTGTGTGTGTCTGTGTGTATAGCTAAGCTTATATCTAAATTTAACTACAAAAAGTTTCAGTATATATATTTTTTGGACTTGCAGAGCTTGTTTCTTTTCGCATTTCAAGTAGATTTGTTGCTTCTTGTTTTCTACGCCTATTTAGTTATTTGTTTAATCTTTTGTTTTATGTTTCCTTACGGTTGCTTACTTAGCTATTGTTCAATTGTGTTTGCCAGCTTAGAAAATGCTTCATCATCTTTTTGTTTTTTTTTTTGATTTCTTTCTGTTACTTTTGTTTGCATATCAAACTTTAAATTGGAATTGAAATTTGTTCACTTTTTATTTTTGTTATTGTTTCTGTTGTAGTTGTAGTTGTTTTACAGTTGTTCTTGTGTTTTTGCTTTGTTAGAAGTAGTTTCAGTTTAGGTTTTTTAGAATGTTGAATTAACTAATGCGATTGTTCATGTTGCCATTGCCACTGTTGTTGTTGTTGTTGTTGTCGATGGCATGTTTAAAGTTTAGATAGAACACTTGTGTTATGAGTAGAAGGATGAAAGACAAACCTAAACATTTCTGATCGTTCCACTTGAGGCATGCAGCTGCATTGCTACGATCCTGAGCCATGCCCACTTCGCCCACCTGCAAATGAAAATAACAAATTGAAATGAATTAAACTTCATGTTGAATATTGTATAAGAGTGCGTGTGTGTGTGTGTATGCGATTGTGAGATTAGTTTGTTCTGCTCTGAGTCAAGTTGACAGAACAAAGTTAAATTGTTTTTTATTTAAATGAATATGGCAACTTGAAGCTTACTATAACTTTTTATAGCTGAGCAATGAATTTGATATAATTAAATTAGATTTCATATATGTCTTTTTCTTTGGAAAACAGGTTGGAAGTGGCAAAGAGGTTTTATAGTGCTTAGTTGACATACATATATTAGTTTTAGTGAGTATAAAGTGGTTAGTTTGATATTAAATGTTAAGTGCTTTAACTTTTTGTTCAGCAATCCTTTTTGGAGGTCTACTCAGCAGTTTCAAATGGACCAGGGACATAAAACAAATTATCCAATAAATATATGGACTAACCAAAATATTACGTTTAATAAAAGAAATGATCCTAGAAAAATATGAACTGCTCAAAATATTACTTCATTTTCTGCGCAATTACTTTAAGGATCCCTTTAAAACGAGACATTTGAATGTGTTTAACTCCAAGTGCTGATGTCTCACTCCCTTCCTTCTTCTCTATTTCTCAGTCTTTCTCTCTATTTCTCTATTTATCTCTATCTCTTTTCTTCAGAGTCTCTCCCTATCACTCTGTCTCAGTCCCTCTCTACCTCACTCTCTATCTGGTTCTTTTTCTACTCGTGCTTTTGCTGGGCTTGTCTGATTTCCGTTGTGGTTCATTGCATGTTGCCACGCTGTCTGGCATTTTGGGCATAAGTACTTAAGTACGTACGCCATGGGAGTGTGTGTGTGCCTGAGTGTGTGTCTGTGAGTGTTTATTTATGGTTGCCCCTGCCGAAAATTGTCTGTCTATAACTTTGTACTGTAAAGTTGAACTCACTATCTCGCTTACACTCGCTCTCTCGTTTGCTCTGTTTCTCGCTGTCTATCTCCCTCTCTCTCTCTCTTGCTCTCTCTATCTATCTACTCTAACGGTAGTTTCACATGCAACGACGTTGCGTGCCGCCAGCCGAGTGGCAAAAAAATGTTTGTTATGCAAAAAGTTTTTTGCCAGCCCAGCGACAAGGCATAAAGAACTTAGGTCACTGCACTTTTAGTTTATTATAGCATACTCACTCACACACACACACACACAAGCAAAGTTCGCTTGCCAGAGGGGCGAATGGCTAGCGGAAACGCTGGGACTGCCGAAATTGAGGGGAGCAAAAAAAAAAGGCAGAGGACTCTGCGAAGCAACAATAGGTGCCAAAAGGTTAAAGGTTCTCGACAGAGGCAGAGCGCAAAAAAGTGTTGCCTACCAACAGGCGCAGAGTGCACTCAGAGCAGACGCTAACACAGTTGCTCTCAAACTGTGCATGCAAGATGTACGCAAAAATTGCAAAAAAGCCGAGCAACTGCGACTAACTGAGGAGCCCTAAATACCCTTACTTATCTGCTGGTATTATAATAAAAAAAAAACCAATACAAATATGTATGTTTCTGGCTTGTAGATCTAGCAAATTTGGTTTGCAGTCAGTCATATTCTCTGGCCACATCAACGCCTCGGTTAGGGTATTCAGGGGCCCTGCAGCTGACCTAACTTGGCACTTTGCCCTCTGGCCAAGATGTTGCCAGCTCGTGTATGCCAAAAAATTGAATCCTCTATGCTAAGTACTGCAGAATTTATGAGTGTCCTTTGCAGTTTAAAGCTGACTCGGTTAGTTGAGAAGAACATTGTGGGGGAGAAAAAAGGGAAAAGAAGGGAAATCAAACGTAACCATGCCGAACGCAGTAACTCAATTTGCACTTCTACCTACTACGCCCGTTCTGGCAGACCCCGCTCGACTAATCTAGGCGTACTTGTGGCCAGACTAGTTAGTTAATCTCTTCTCACTCTCAAGCCAGCCACATGCAAGCACGCGTCGCAACGCCGCCATTTTGACTACGCTGACGTAGACGCAACTGGACACGGAACCGATGAACACGGCTTATGTCCTCGTGCCCCTCATTTTCGCCTTCGCTCTCTGGCAAGCCGCTCCCAAAGCACTGCAAAACTAAAGAGATTACAACAAAAGCAAAAAAAAAAAACCCAAAACAACCAAAAAATAAGCTAAATGAGGGATGTTTTGTGTATTGAGGTTAAGTTTGAATGATGATTTAAGAGCACAAAGTTATTTATAATTTATCTCTACAAAAGATGTGTACAATTCTTATTGTTATAATTTAAAAACTAAAAAAAAGCATTAAAAGCCAAAGTAGCAATAAAAGGCAAGTAAGGCGTTGGTTTTTTTGAGGTTAGGTTCAATTAGTTAGATTGAATTTGTAAACGAATTATAATTAAAATTTTCGTTACTTCAAATTGAATTGAGTTACGAATTGAGATTGGAGTATATTAACTTTATAAAGAATATTTACAAATCTCAAATTCAATTTTTTTTAAAGCTTAAAACAAGATTTAAAAAAAAGCTAAAACAAGAGGAAAGGTTTATAAGGGGATGGCTTTCTTTTCAGATTAGGTTTGCAATACAAAGCATTATTTTACTTGATTACTTTAATTAGTTTACTTGATTATTTTAATTATTATTAATTATTTTTATTTTTTGTTATCGTTAGAAATAGAATATTAATGATTTCTTCTTTTACAAAAGCTATTTACAATTGCTCACATTTACAATTCGAAAACTCTAATCGCAATAATTTATTTTGTTATTATTTTATTCAAATTAAAATCCAATTATAAAATTAATAAATAAGTCTTTAGCCACTAAGCACTGAACACATAGAGACCTCAAACAGGCGGTAAATCTGCTATTGCTACTTTTTCGATCGAAGTACCCCAGAGCTCGACGCATTGAGAGTAGAGACTTCGCCTGCACGCTCGGCTGGGGTACTTCGATGTTTTACACAATCTTATGCATGCGAATTTCTCAAAAACTAAATATCGGGTTGCGGTACAAATGTGTCTTAAAGATACAAATGTATCTTTAGCATACAAATTTCTCAAAAACTAAAAATCGGGTTGCGGTACAAATGTATCTTAAAGATTTGTATCTTTCAGATATCTGATGTATGCTTGAGATAAATTTGTATCTTTAAGGTACTAATGTACCGCAACCCGATTTTTAGTTTTTGAGAATTTTGCATGCAAAAGATACATTTGTATCTTTAAGATACATTTGTACCGCAACCCGATTTTTAGTTTTTGAGAATTTTGCATGCAAAAGATACATTTGTATCTTTAAGATACATTTGTACCGCAACCCGATTTTAAGTTTTTGAGAAATTTGCATGCATAAGATACATTTGTATCTTTAAGATACATTTGTACCGCAACCCGATTTTAAGTTTTTGAGAAATTTGCATGCATAAGATACATTTGTATCTTTAAGATACATTTGTACCGCAACCCGATTTTTAGTTTTTGAGAAATTTGATGCTAAAGATACATATGTATCTTTAAGATACATTTGTACCGCAACCCGATTTTTAGTCTTTGAGAAATTTGCATGCATAAGATACATTTGTATCTTTAAGATACATTTGTACCGCAACCTGGTTTTAGTTTTTGAGAAATTTGATGCTAAAGATACATATGTATCTTTAAGATACATTTGTACCGCAACCCGATATTTAGTTTTTGAGAAATTTTCGTGCTTAAAATACATTTGTATCTTTAAGATACATTTGTACCGCAACCCGATATTTAGTTTGAGAAATTTGATGCTAAAGATACATATGTATCTTTAAGATACATTTGTACCGCAACCCGATTTTTAGTTATTGAGAAATTTGAATGCTTAAGATGCATTTGTATCTTTAGGATACAATTGTACCGCAACCCCATATTTAGTTTTTGAGAAATTTGTATGCTAAAGATACATTTGTAACCTTAAGATACATTTGTACCGCAACCCGATATTTAGTTTTTGAGAAATTTTATGCTAAAGATACATTTGTATCTTTAAGATACATTTGTACCGCAACCCGATTTTTAGTTTTTGAGAAATTTGTATGCTAAGGATACATTTGTATTTTTAAGATACATTTGTACCGCAACCCGATATTTAGTTTTTGAGAAATTGGCATGCTTAAGATACTTTTGTATCTTTAAGATACATTTGTACCGCAACCCGATATTTAGTTTTTGAGAAATTTGCATGCTTAAGATACATTTGTATCTTTAAGATACATTTGTACCGCAACCCGATTTTTGGTTTTTGAGAAATTTGCATGCATAAGATACATTTGTATCTTTCAGATTCATTTGTACCGCAAACCGGTATTTAGTTACATCGAAGTATCCCAGAGCTCGAAGCATTGAGAGTGGAGACTTCGGCTGCACGCTCGGCTGGGGTACTTCGAAAAACTAGCAATAACAGATTTACCCCCTGTTTGAGGTCTCTATGTGTTCAGTGCTAAGTGCTTTAGCTCTTATGCGATTATTTGATAAGTTGGTCTGTTCGATTAATTTCAGTATTGTTCGATTGCCGACTAATCGCTCGAGTGGCAACTCTGTTTAGGGTTGGCGTGGTTTGTGCTTGGGCTTGTGCATGCCGACTCTGGTATAAACGAACTACAATACAATTACTTTTTGTGGGCCATATTGGTTAAATAGTTATATATATGTTATTAAAGACTATTAAAACAGTTAGGGTTAGGGTTAGGGTTGCACCCACCTGCTGCATGTTGCGCCACTGTCCGCTGGCATCATGTTCGATATCATTGTGGGCCATATCGTTGCTGTACACTAGGAATGGGCTACCCTGGTTGACGGGGTCTTCGCTCTGGGCGGGCACCTTCGTGCCGTACAGTATCATGTCCCACTGCGTTATTTGCGCTGCAAAACAACGAGAATTATGTTAGAGAAATGCGAAAATCAAAATTAAATTCAAAATCAAAACAACACAAAATTGTAAACAATTGATTTATGAATAGAACACAAAACAAGGCGGGGTACAGAGGCAGAAAGGGAGACTAATAAATCTGCCAGCTGAAAAGGGGGGAAGGGGAGAAATAAAACAAATGATGTGACAAAAGCTAAACAAAAATTTTCAACTTGAAGTATTACCAAAAACTCAACTCAGTCGTCAAATGAAAAATGAATGCAGCAATATTTTTTCTTTATTTTTGAAGCTGATAACAGCAACAAGAGCAACAACAATTGTTGCTAAAATTGCACTTTGCACTTCTGCTCGTTATACATAAATATTTTTGCAGTTTGATTGATGAAACTCGTTCAGTGGCTGTCAAACTTTCAAAAGAAGAGCGAACATCAAGTTGAAGGCGTGAAAGGGCTGTATAAAGGGCAGCCCAAAGTTAAATGATTCATAAATTTATTAATTATACCATATACATATATAATGTGATATATGCTATACAGGAATATATCTTCAATGTGAAGAACTTTGCATGGTTAATTTGTGGATAGCACCTCCGACAGAATGTATTCTCTTTATTTCTTCACATCTGAAACCTTTGCAGGTGGAACATTAGTTTTGCCTAGAATTGTTTAAGTAAATGCACTATAATGTATATATATATTCTTGTTCAGCATCGACAGGCACGTCGATCTAGCCATGCCCGTTTGCTGCAACGCAAAGGTGCCTCTCATGTCGGAAGGTTGCATCCTCGGTGATTTTTTGCTAAATTTTGACCAAAAGAACCGTCGCATGTGCATCGCTTGAATGACGTCAACGATGACTAAGATTTACTCAAAAGGGTCAAAACTGGTGACGTATTATGGCTATATGGGTATGATATCGAAAGCAAAGCCCAATCATCCCAATGGAAGAGCCCAGGTGAGCCAAGACCGAAAAAAGCACGCCAAGATCGATAATTCGATAATTGTTATTCCACAATTCTGAACGTTTTCTTCGTATTGCTTCTCGTAAATAATTAATTAAAAAAAAAAATCAAAGGCAAATTTCCTTGCTAATTGTCAAACTTAACAAGTAAATAAAAACGAAAAAGAAGTACGCAAAGAAAAGAAGCTGAAATCTGGCGGAAAATGCTACCATTTGGTCGGCTGTTCTTGGGAAAACTGGATGCTGGCTGCATTATGTGCTCCACCGTGTCCACCTCACTGTCATCCTCGTCGTCAACATCTTCTCCGTTGGCATTCACATTGTCATCTTCATCATCATCGTTGGGTGCCAGCACTCCGGCAGCAGCCATCAGGAGTTGTTGTTTCTTCAGTATACGCTGATCGGGCAAGAAACTGCTGCCGCCGGCGGGCAGAGCGGGCAATGGTTGAGACGGCGGGGGCGGTGCCGATGGCGACTTCTTGGTATTGCCCTGCTTGCTATTGCCGCCGCCCGTGATGGGCTTGAAGAGATCTACTTCGAATTGTTTGCCCTGTTTGCGTGCACCCTGTGGCGATGCACCCGATTTGGTTGACTTGGCACCTTGTCTGTTGTTGCTGCTGCTGCTCTCGTAGGGTTCCAGTTCGGGGAATATGGCTTGAATCTTCTCGTAGTGTTCGAATAGTTTTGGTATACGAGAATCAGTGTTATCCTTCACTTGTTTCGTTGCCTTCACTGGCAGGCGAGAGTTGCTACGATTGTTGTTGTTGTTGTTGTTGCTGGAAATTTCACCAATAACTTTGCGCGTTCTTTCCTCGTAGAACTTTTCGCTGGAGCTCGCCTTGGGCCTTTGCGTCTGCAGTCCATTGCCTTGACCTTTGCCCTTGCCGCCGCCCGCCCCCTGCTGCTGCGATATGCGATAATATTTATTCTTGCTGTTGTTGGAGGAGGAGGAGGGAGCTGTTGAGGAGGAGCTGCTGCTGGTGGTGCTTTGCGTCTGCTCTCTGTTCTCTTTGTCCTTGTCCTTATCCTTCTTGCTGCCCTTCTTGTTGCCATTCTCCCCCGACTTGTTCGACTTGTTCGCCTTGTTGTTCCCTTTGTTGTTGGCTTTGTTATTGTTGTTGTTGTTGCTGTTGTTGTTGTTGTTGCTGTTGGCATTCTTGCCCAGTATGACGCCATATGTAGCAGAGATTTGCTGATATCCCTGCTTGGCTGTCACTGGCGGCGCTGCCTGCGCCAACGGCGGCGTTGTCGGCGGCGTCCAGATCGGATTATTCGTCACAAAGCTCGATTTGTTGCCCCCCTGGCCCTGCCCCAGTGCCTGGCCACCCTTGCCCAGTGGCAACTTGGCGCCACCTGACGGTGTATTGGCGAAATTGTTGACCGATATGCGCGGATATTGTGGCGAATAAATCTGATGCAGATTGCTGGTGGTGCTGCCTCCATTGCTGGCACTGCCAGTGTTGCCACTGCTGCCACTGCCACTGCCACTGCTGCTGCTGCTAGAATTGGGTGTAGTTGCTTCGGCACTGCTGGCACGCGGCACCGATATGGGATCCTTGGGATCAATGGCCAACGTGGTGCCGTAAAAGATGAGCGACCATTCGCGCAGCAGTGCGTGGCCTGAACGGCGGTTAGTTGCAAGTTGGGATTAGTTAGAAAGAGTGAGAGAGAGGGAGGGAGGGAGAGAGGAATAGTGATTCCACGCAGCGTGCCAAACGAATTGAAGGATTTTGATTTGTTGTTGTCAATAGGGGAGTAAACTATATAATTGCCTTACCCATGTAACGTCCCTCGTTGTGTATCTCCAGCTGCCAGTTGCCATGCGGGGACTCACCCCAGGTGTGCACCGACATGAAGGGCCACTGATTGAAGCCAGAGCGAGAGTTGTCGTGGGCGCTGCAGGAGAAGAAGAAGAAGAAGCAGTTGTTTAAGAAGCAGTTGGAAACAGTTAGGATTTAGAACCTACCGCGAGGTGAGTAACGTCACTTTGGTGTTGGCTGGTGACTTCAGATAGAGCTGTATATCGCCGCGTCGCTGTGAGGTGAGCGTGATCTTGGCCTGCACATGCTCCAGATAATTGACCGAGCGACAATGATTGATGGACAGCTGCAGCGTGATGTGCGTGCGGGGCGGAATGACTCTAAGGAAGGACAAAGAACAAGAGAAAGATGGGGATAGAGAGGGGAAGCACTTGTTTGAAATGGATCTCCACTCACTTGTCCACATGCGGTGCATTTATCTCGCAACGCTGCTGCTCCGGCACCGTTTTCCAGTTGCGCGCCACAGTCACCATTTCGGCGGCATCCATGAGACCATAGCCAAAGGAATGACTCACACGTCGGCCCACACCGTTGCGCGACCAGCTGGAATCCTTAAGATTAGCCGGCTTTGCGGTGCGCACCACAATGTGCTGCAGATCGCGCCAGGTGAGATTCTGATTCGACTGCAGCACCAGAGCTGCAATGCCCGCGGCGAGCGGTGCCGAGGCCGAGGTGCCCGTATGCGATACTGTGCATGAATGATGCAAATCTGTAGTGACCACCTGCTTCTCGCTCTGCCCGCCGCTGCTGTAGGTGGTGGCCAGCGTGGAGCTACATTTCTCCGAATACCACGGTACATGGCCCTCCTCGGTGGCACTGGATATCGACAGTGTCCATATCGAGTTCGTATAGCCATCACAATTGCAATTGTCCATCTCCCGTCCACCGTTACCCGATGCCCAGATAAAGATGCTGCCCTTGCCGCCGCGTCCCTTCGTGGTGCCCTCAATGAAGGCACGCGATGCCAACTCGCCGGGACCATCGACTGTTTTGCCATCATCATCAGGTCCCCACGATGCACTGTAGATATCAATGTGCTGTGGATTCAGCGACAACGAACGCGCCTCCACGGCATCCGTCACATCTCCGTCCAGCATCCGCACACCTCCCACACTGGCGCCGTACGCAATGCCAACCGCACAGAAGGAATTGTTCGCCGTGGCAGCCACCTCGCCGGCACAGCGTGTGCCATGGCGATTCGAGTCGGTCATGTCGTAGTGCGGCATGGGATCATCGTCGTGACTGTTCACATCGTACGAGGCTTTTGGATCCTGTTTTGCAGCAAAGGGGAAACTATTAATCTCCTTCTCTTTCTCTCTCTCCCTCTCTCTCTACTTACGTAGTTCTGCTCAATGTCCGGATGATCGGACTCGAGTCCATCGTCCAGTATGGTGACCACAACTCCTTTGCCAGTTATGCCCTGCTTCCAGGCGGGTATCACATTCATATCGAGTCCACCACCGCGATTCTATCGAGCAGAAATCAGGCAGAGCATTAGAGTTGTGCAATTCAATCAGCAGATCCTTAAGGTACTTACCAGATACCACATTTGCGACCATTTGGGATCGTCAAAGGAGACCGCATCCACCAGCGAATAGGCACGCGATGAGGTGCGAGAGGGACGCATGTGTATGAAGTCACGCTTCGAACGCGACTTGGCACGCTGCTGCTTGGCCCACTGGACGCGCTCGTCCAAGTCGAGGCGGGTCTGATGATGCGAGGCGGGCGTCAGCGAACGCTTCGACACCCTGTGATGCGCAAAGTGATAATGATCCTCAAAGATCTGCAAGAAATATATATACAAATTATAGCGTTATTGGTAGGTTCAAGATAGAGATATATGTAGATAGAAGATCTGGTTGATATATCGAAGAAATCAGCCTTGATTAGACAGCATGAAACATATGAATTAGATGATATGGTAAGGTTGGTTCTTTTCATCAAAAAGTCATCAATATATCGTTCCTTTCCTTTTCTTTGTCAAATAGTACAGAACAAAGGATAGACTAGTCAGTAATCATCATTATCATATAAAGTTATATCTGCAAGTAAGAGTACAAGAGGTTTGCTCAGACTTATTATACGAGGTGTGCTCAAAAAGTAAGGCGTACTTTCGGTTATCGATTTTTTTTTCATTTTGTTATGTTGGTATACTCTTCCCGAACATCTGTACCAAGTTTCAAGTGTATAACATTTTTTGTTTGGCTGTGAGAGTCGTAAAGGTTATAAGTGTTTTGCGTGCTAGGCGATTTTTTGCTAAATTTTGACCAAAAGAACTGTCGCATGAGCATCACTCAATAGCTGTTAAATGACGTCAGTGATGACCCAGATTTACTCAAATCAGTCATAACTGGTGACGAATCATGGATTTATGGTTATGATATCGAAACCAAAGCCCAATTGTCCCAATGGAAGAGCCCAGACCGAAAAAAGCAAAAGTAAAGAAAGGTCATTCTAGGAAAATGTATTTTATTTCAATGTCTTTGGCTTTAATTAATTCTTGAAAGTTTGGAAAGGTTTTTATTCCACTTCACCATCACTATCATCAATATCTTTGCCTTTCATCTATACACAAAATGGTTTTCAATAAAGAGAACAGTATTACATTGCAAGATCAACAATATCTTAATTCATTCACTTATGTATTACTTGTGACGTGATGTTCAATGAATTTTACATCGTACAGTGAAATATTTATTAAGTACTTCCATTGACATGTCTAAATTGACTGAATCTAGTGAGTTATGAACCAAATGGATGCCAGTCAACAAGGCTGCGTCTCAAGCTTCAGTTGCTTTGAGTTTATAAAACATTTTTTTATACATTTTTTCTACATAATGTCACGATATGTGGGAAAGCTACGTGCATTGGCCGATAAGCTCTTTACGCCAACAGAAATCGTGCGATTCAATGCGCATTGCAAGAGGTTACAGGATAAATATCTCACATTGGATACATACAAGTTGAATAGACCCAAATGGATGAATGTACGCTACTTCTCGGACAGTGAATGTGATTGTGATCGTGAGTATTCAATAAGGATTCGAAACACAAATGACTTGCTAATGAACACTTGCAGCACCACCACCACCCAACGACTGCTGCAATGAACCGCCGCAGGATTGTGGTTCAGGCCGGGATATAAATCATCGGCCAGGACCAGAGTATAAGGAACGCGACACACACTATTGGTATCCCGATCCGGAATATATGGAGCAATTCGAGAACATTGTCATGTGGCCCATGGGCAATGAGTGGAAGCAGCGACCTCCGGTCTATTCGAATCGATACTTTATTCCCGATCGCACATTTCGCACCAAGTTAATCAATTTCGGGCCAGCACATCCGGCTGCACATGGTGTGCTGCGCATGATACTGGAGCTGGACAATGAGACAGTGCTCTCGGCTGATCCGCACATTGGTCTGTTGCATCGCGGCACCGAGAAGCTGATCGAGTACAAGACCTATTTGCAGGCACTGCCCTATTTCGATCGCTTGGATTATGTATCGTGCATGACGCAGGAGTTGGGCTACGCGTTGGCAGTGGAGAAACTGCTGAATGTGGAGGTGCCGCCACGTGCCAAATATATACGCACCATGTGCTCAGAGCTAATGCGTCTGACCAATCATTCGATGGCCATAGCCTCATCGGTGCTGGACTGTGGCGCCATTACGCCGCTTTTTTGGCTCTTCGAGGAGCGCGAGAAGATGTACGAGTTCTCGGAACGTTTGTCCGGTGGTCGTCTGCATGCAGCCTATATACGACCTGGTGGTGTCTCGCGAGACATCCCCGTTGGGTTCTCCGATGATCTGCATGAATTTTGTCTGGGCTACAAGGAACGCTTGGAGGAGGTCGAAGATGTGGTCACCGATAATCGCATCTGGCGTATGAGAAATATTGGCATTGGCAAAATCTCGGCTCACGATGCCCTCAATTATGGCACCACCGGTCCTGTGCTGCGTGCCACTGGCATCAAATGGGACCTGCGTAAGCAGCAGCCCTATGATGCATACGCCGACATGGATTTCGATGTGTGTATTGGCTCCAATGGTGATGCATACGATCGCTATCTGGTGCGCATGGGAGAAATGCGTCAATCGTTGCGCATCATCCAGCAGTGTCTGGAGTGCATGCCCGAGGGTGAGGTTATGGTCGATGATCGCAAGGTATCGCCGCCGCGACGTTCGCAAATGAAGACCGGCATGGAGGATCTTATACATCATTTCAAGTACTTCTCGCAGGGTATTTATGTGCCACCTGGGCAGACATACACGGCCATTGAGGCGCCCAAGGGAGAGTTTGGCGTCTATCTGGTATCCGATGGCAGTACACGACCCTATCGCTGTAAGATTCGTCCCAGTTCCTATATCCATCTGGCGCTCATGGCAAAGCTGGCACCGAATCTACTATTAGCTGATATAGTGGCTATAATTGGTTCACTTGATATTGTCTTTGGCGAGATCGATCGTTAAGGCACATTGTTCGAATATAATGTGAGATAATTTCGAAAATAAAACTCGCATTGAGTGAATTTAAATTGGGAATGACTTATTAATCTCTTAGGTACTGGAAGGCACTATAATAAATGTTGCAACAATTTCATTTTCAACCAGTGTGGGCTGTGGGCGTGGCACTCAATATTTGAAGTGAATAAACAGTAAACATAATGCCAAAATTTGCGTTCAAACAGACAGATAGACAGGGCTAATTGGATGTGGTTGGTGGTGCTTAAACCTTCGCTTTGCCAGCCTCAAACTGTCAAGCTCACAGCATGCAACTGTCAATACTCTAACAACAAGAGTTGCCACACAAGCCGCATAGGCTAAAAACATTAACAAAAGCAACAAGCAAATTCCATGCAAAATAATAATAATATTCCACGTCGATTGCAATTAGGCAAATCTAATGCAGGCGAATTTCGTGGAGGCACACACACAATACACACAAAACACACACACAAGAAACAATTACACACACACATACACTACAAACACCCACACAAAGCTAGTGCGCATGTGTTTTTAATAATATTTCGTATTCAATATTTATGCAAAATTGTTTTGATTCATTAATGCACTCAGTCATAAACTGTAAAGCACTGCAGAGTTGCCAGAGTGCCCAAGCTGCAGAGCATGTGAAATTCTTGCGGAAATTACAATTTAATTGCAGCTAAGCTAAAACTATTTTGCAATTACTTTTGGTTATGCTTGAGGAATCCTTGGTTGGTCCTTTCGCCCAAGGCGAATTCATGCGCTTGTGGTCAGAGGACATTATGAGTTTACTGTTTGCAATTAAGGGCAACAAAAACAAAAAACAGACAAAGTGTGGTTGGAATTTGTATGAGCAGAAGTTGTTTTGTGACTGCACGAGAACCTTGTCTTAAAATGGAAATTGGAATTTCTTCTATATATAGT
This sequence comes from Zaprionus indianus, assembly GCA_018904595.1. Classification (NCBI taxonomy): domain Eukaryota; kingdom Metazoa; phylum Arthropoda; class Insecta; order Diptera; family Drosophilidae; genus Zaprionus; species Zaprionus indianus. The sequence goes on from JAEIHA010000320.1 coordinate 5,634,416, forward strand.
TTACATTATCTTCTTGCCACAACTAAGTGAAACTGTACTTTAGCTTAAATTTATCTCATACAGTCACTTTAAAAATATTGCGAAACCTTTTAGCCGAACATGCACTTGGCAACCCTGCCAAGTTTCTATTGTCCACGCGCTGTGTTGACATTTTTCGTGCAGAGCCGAGCAACGTGTGTGTGTGTGAGTGTGTAACATACGCTTTGCATGCTTGCCAAAAATTTGATTGTTACTACGTGTCCATGTGTGTGTGTGTGTAAGTACAGCACCCACACATACGCATCATTAAGCGCTTTACAAATATTACAACTGACCGTGAGAGAGAGAGAGCGAGAGAGATCGAGGCAGGCGCTTTAAAGTATGCAACAGAATTTATTTATGCCCACAGCAGGATGTCGCTTTCGATTTGCACCTGCGGAAGCGGTCGCTTTGTGGGGGTGTGTGTGTGTGTGTGTGTGTGCCTCTGCTACTGTGTGTGTTCGTTCAGTTGTCAACGTGTGTGTTTGCACTGAAATTTGAGCACTTGAAAAACGGACATGCGAGTCAGCGCAGGCAGCGCGTTACGCCTACTAAAACTACTTCCGCAAACAACAATGTTACCCTTGCGCTGCCCTGCCCTGCCCTGCCCCCATCCCTCATCGCAGCTCCATTGCGTCGTCGTCGCTTGAGCACTAAAATTTTAATTGCAGCCACTCTCTGCGTACGTGTCGCCAAGTGCTGAAAGCTCGTTTAGTTTTTATGTTGCCCCCCGTTTCCGCTTCTCTTCTCTATTGTGCCCGTTTTGCTGCCATGCCTGATTGTTGTTGGCATTCAGTTTCGGCTGCTCCATCAAGTTTATTAATTTATGCAGCGCACAGGAACAGGATAGAGACAACAGGATATACGACGGGACACACACACACACACATACGTATACAGACAGACTAGTTAAAGATAGTCTGCATACATATGCAATTTTTATGCAACATTTTAATTGAGTTTGGTGTCAAAGTTAAGTTTGTAGCCGACACTAAACCAGAGTCGGAAGTATCCGAGGGGGCCTTCTAAAGGGGCGTGTCCCTTTTGGGCTCAACGAACGAGCTTAGTTTTAATTGTTTTGTTGCGGTTTCAATTAAAATTGACTTACAGCCGGGTACGGTTTGTTTTCATAAACCCCTCTTCATTTTCCTCTGTCTCTCTATGTCCCTATCTCTGTCTCTTTGTATTCCCCTATAAAATTAAAGTGCTAATGTGTCGTGCGCTGATGGATTAATGGGTACGTTTGCGCTGTGTGCGCCCCTCCATATGTACATAAGAATTAACTTTTATGGGTCATTTAATATGCACTGGGCTCTCCTCGGGAGTCCTTTATTCTAATGGATTTGCAGCTTAAATCTAATGGAAATGCAAAATTTAAATTTATCAGCAGGAAAATTTTAAATTATACATTGATTTTCTGATAATAAAAACAGTTTTAAACTGTTTAATTTGAAAGTCGTCATCCATTACTTTACGTTGTCGTCTTAGCTTCGATTGATTCTCCTCTTATTTATCGGCTTACCGCCACACTTTCGATAAATAACACAGCCCCACAAAAAAAAAAAGTTTCATGATCTGGGTATGCGGCATATGCAGTTATATGTATTTTGGGTCGCTGATTCCGAATCCGGCATCAGAAATTCTCCATCACGTCTGGATTTCGACATAACCTCAAAAAACTGAAAAACCTTTAAATATCTCCCAAGAGATATAGAATCCTGATCTGGGTATGCGTTATATGCTTTAATATGTATTTTGACCTTCTAAGTTCGAATCCGTCAAAATTTACACTAGACGTCTAAGTTTCGATTTAACCTCAAAAAACTCTACAAATTTTTGGAGCCCCATAAAATAATGGGTGGTCATGATCGGGTCATGCGATATATGTTTATATATGTTTTTCGACCTTCCGAATCCGAATCTGAAGTCAAAACCTGCCTATCACGTCCAAAATTCAACCTAACCTACAAAATTTTTCAAAAACATTCGAAATTTCAAAACTGTTTTTAATATTAGATTAGGGTATATTTGAGTATGATATAAAAAAAATTTCAGGTTGATACAAGTCGTTTTGACCGTTATTTTATCACATTTTTGAAAATGTTCATATGAGTAATGATTTCTTACTTCAAAACTTTAATTAAGTAAATAAAAGACAAAAAATGAAAACGTGACTGTACATTATTGACCAAATGCCATAATCCATGATCAAAAAATTTCAAAATTTTGGAAGTTTTTCAAACATTTTTTAGGTTAGGTTGAATTTTGGACGTGATAGGCAGGTTTTGACTTCAGATTCGGATTCGGAAGGTCGAAAAACATATATAAACATATATCGCATGACCCGATCATGACCACCCATTATTTTATGGGGCTCCAAAAATTTGTGGAGTTTTTTGAGGTTAAATCGAAACTTAGACGTCTAGTGTAAATTTTGACGGATTCGAACTTAGAAGGTCAAAATACATATTAAAGCATATAACGCATACCCAGATCAGGATTCTATATCTCTTGGGAGATATTTAAAGGTTTTTCAGTTTTTTGAGGTTATGTCGAAATCCAGACGTGATGGAGAATTTCTGATGCCGGATTCGGAATCAGCGACCCAAAATACATATAAGTGCATATGCCGCATACCCAGATCATGAAACTTTTTTTTTTTTGTGGGGCAGTGTAATTGATCAATGCTCACGATTAGTGTTGAGTAAGTTATAAATATCGTATGTAAGCAAGTGAAATGCGCACTAATAAAAAATATAGAAGTTTTATATACTAAATTAACAAATTTAATATTTTGCAAACTAATTAATTAATGGCTTATAAACTTATATTAATATATGTAGTATTTCTATCGTATTCAAAAATGTTAAATTTTAATACACTCAAAATTGTTTATGTTCAACGTTTACACACATGTTTGTCACGTTTCATGTAATTTTATTCAGCACCTAAGCTTTTTCATTTGCTTACGCATTTTCATGAATGATTTCCCACACACATTTTCCGTTTCCTTTTACCAACGCAAAAGGAGCCAATTTTCTAGTGCATTTGTCATGGACAACAAAACGGACGCCACAGAAGCAATAAAACCGCAACAAATTACAACAACAACTACAAGGGAAGCAAGCAAAGCGAGACAGAGATAGAGAGAGAGAGGAAGAGAGAAAGAGAGTGGGTAATATGTTGAGCTGTGAATAATGTGTAACGTAGAGTGTAGGAGCAGCGAACCAACACGAGGCGAGCTTTTCAAATTGTCAACAATTTAATTAATCAACTGGGAAGAGAGAGTGAGAGAGAGAGAGAGAAAAAAGAGGCGAGAGAGCAGTGCAGTTGTCGCACCAGTTGATAAATGTACAAGTGTGGGCGCAATGGGATTAGGGCGTGGCAGATTAGCCACTGACTAACTGTGAATGCGGTTTCAGGTTTTTACAGAAAATTTTCATCACGTCCTGCCACGCTCAATTGGCAACGCGACTGGTTAATTTTTAAGCACAGACAAGGTGGCAACGCCAGACAGAGAGAGAGAGAGACAGCGAAAGAGGGAGAGACGCGCAATATAAATATGTACACCGCTTAATTAGCTGATAATTAATTAAGCCCTAAAGCAGATGCCGACGAGCAACTGAATAGAGCAAACGATTTGTGGACTGTCTGCACCGTGAACAATGTGGACTGTGGGTGGACTGTGTGGACTGTGGGTTTTGTGTGTTGCATGCAGCTTAGACTTTCAATTAAACGCTGGGTGGTGGTTTATGTGAATAGAAGTTAATATGCTGAAGATTATGGCAATTGCAGCAATCATTAGAAGAATGAATAATAATTTCTTAATAGCTAAAATCTTTTTAAAAAGGATTGCTTAGAAGTGCTAACTATATTAAAGTTAGTTAGTTTGATATATTTCAAGCTTACATTCAATATCAATTTTAATTATTTATTATAAATAAATAATAATAAATTAATTATAAATTGATTAAATTTCCATTCTCATATTCTCTTATTCATTTCTTTCTTCTGATTTCCACTTTGATCATTTCTTCATCATTCATACATTAAAATATAAATAAAATATTTTTCATTGTAACCCGTGAAAAAAAGATACGTAGCACAATGAAAAATGGTGATACCTTTAGGTTTTTTTGAAATTGTATGACAGGTGCGGATCCTGACGCATGAAAATTGTGAAAAGCGACACAAAAACTGCGTAAGATGTCAACTGCTGTTGGCAGTTTCGGGATGTAGCTTTACATTTTATGACAGCATTCGTAGAGGGATTTATGGTATAAAGTAGTTTCTGTGCTACAAGAGAAAAGGAAATTGATAGTTTCCACTCACGACACAGAGCTTTTTTAAGAGTTTTGGCTAAAAATTGAAGGGGAATAATTAAGGGGAAATAGTCTTTAATAAGTTACAAATAATATTTGAAAAGCAACTCTCAACGTAACAGATTTGATAATTAAATAAATATTTGAAAAAACTGCGAGAACTTATGAACTTATGAGCTATGAATAAAGCTTATATGTTGAGTTTTTATATACACGTATGATATGCTTCAATAAAAGCTACAAAATATGTTCTTCCTACAGTTGGTTTAAATTTTATGGCGACTGTATTCATTAAATCATAAGTTCTTTTGCCAATACATTAAGTATTTAGTCAACAACTCTATGTCGATCATTTAGACTGTTACTGTGTTGCTTTGCTTTTTTCTTTAGAGTGACCATAGCTTTGAATATATGATGATGAATCGAATTAAAACTGCAGTTGATTTTATAGTAATAACTGACTAGACACAGTTTTATTCATTATAGATGAACTTTGATTAATTCTTGTGTAGAGATCATAAAGTGTTCTTTGCTTTTCTCTCCAGCTGTTTATCAAGACTGTCCAGACTTGCAGAGCTCTACTGCTGATTCCAAATCATATTTACATATGTTTTTTACTCCCTGAAACTCAGTATTCTCAATTTCCATAGACATTTCTGTCAAACAAACTCGACACACAAATGTTGCATTTCTTTGGGCTCCTCTTGTCTTGCCTGTTGCTCGTCGAATGGGAAGGCAATAAGACGCGAATTGTTTGCTCTTTTATTGTACATTTTGCACGCTTGGCCTTTGTTAAAATATTTATAGAAAGCGCAGGCGATTTATGCGAAACAATTGGCTCTGAGCTCTGCCTGCACACACTTGGCCCACTTGAGCGGGAGTTGCCCAAAATATGAAGAAAAGAAAACCACAGAAAAGCGCAAAAGGAAACTTTGCATGCATATTTATGGCTTTTGGCTCTTTATTTGCTAAAAGCAAACAATAAATTGAGTTTATTTATGCCTTGCCACGCCCACTCAAATATTATCTTTGGGCGAAAATATACAAGAATATTGCGGTTGAATCTCAAGCCTGGTAATAAACTAATTTCTAGGCACATCTAGGACATGGCCTAAGGCTAGTTTTTTTCCATGGACCGTCCATATGCCAACCGTCTGCAAGGATTCCTTATGCTCGAGGGGCCAAGGGAAATAGAGGAAAACCACCCTCAGATAGAAATATATAAAGATACAACAACATAATTGTTTAGATGTAGCCAGGTTGGGATTGAGTTTTTTTCTTTTTTGCAATCAGGTAGTCTGGCTTACCCTCACACACACACATGCAGATGGAGTGGGCCTGGCAACCCTTGGCGCAAATGCATGTCAAACTGTCCCCTGTGGGTAACAGCCCAGCGCATCACGAGGGGGTAATACACAAAGCCCATAAGGAAAATGGAAAGGAAAACGTAGAGAGAGAAAATTTAATAAGCCAAAAGATCAGCTGTTGTAAATTTCGGCTTGGCTTCGGTCTGGGCTCGGGTTGAGACTCTGTTTTATGGCAATTGGGGAGCAATATCTTAGCAAACGTGTCTCGTATCTTGTATCTCTCTGTTTGAGGGTTGCTGCGAATCTATTGGTAGTAACCTTTCGAGGGCTTAAGTCTGCGCCAGACAGCACAGAGAATGGGTTACTACGCAGCAAAAAAATATGTCTATAGCTTAGAAAACTAAGCCCAAATGTCACATAGACTAATAGTCTGTTGCCATTGAAAGTGAATAGACATAAGTGCAGTCTTTAACAGGGCCGTAGTAAGGCCCTTGTGGAAAAATTTTTAAGGCTCCTAGTACTTTGCTTAATGAATGTATTTCTGTTTACTAATGCAAGTGAATTGTATGAATAAATTGGCTTTAAACAGCATTCTTTGCTTGGCAGCACACACACCTTACTGCAGACCTGTTCAACAACATGGAATGAAGAGTGAAGTACTCCAACTAACAATTAAATTTGATAATAAATTGCAACAATTACAGAAGTGGCATTTACAGATCATTAACAAATTTGATAAAAATTAATTAATTCAAAGTTTGTAAACATTTAAACTGATTTTCTGCGATTGAAATTGAGTACAAATTATTCAATTATTTATAATGGTTTCGTTTTAAATCTGTGTTTTTGCCAGTGTCCATTGCAATTAGACACAAATTATATTTCTAGAAAATAATTAGAATGCGTAGCAGGTATGAAAAATGCAATTTATAAACAGTCTACAGAATTTACACGATTCACATGCGTGAATAATAAATGCAAACTTTGTGAAAAATGAAAATTGTGTTTGCAATTTATGCAGTTAAATGACTGACAGCTGGACACACAGAGTAGAGAGCGATGGGTGTGATGGACTAGACAGAGAATAGTCCTGTCCTGCTATATATAGAATAAATATATCTACATTTTAATATGTAGGGTATATTCAGCACAGCAACAACGATTGAATGAATTCAATTTACATTGTTGCTGCAATTGAAATCGCATCGTTTTACAATAAACGAGCATCGCTTTTGTGCACATTTAAATCATTTATCCTCACCTCAACTACAGCCAACAGTTGCAAACACACACATGTACCTACGAATATACACACACATACAGATACACAGCGGAGTGTGTTTAATATTTCATGCATGTAGCGAAAATTAATATACAAAATGCAATTTCATACGCAATTAATTGCAATGCATTAACTTTACCATTCGAAATATAATCATTAATTAAGGTAAACTTCACACACACATACACACATACACATGCATATAAACAAACACTCACACTCACATGCAGTCAGACAGTATCAAACCGCACCCAGGGGAGCAGTGAATGTCAAACCGTAACATGCAGGGTCGCTCACAGTTACAGCAACCCTCGCACACACACACACACACACACACACATTGATATTCAGTTACAGCAAATGGAAACAATTTACCCACAAGTTGTTCTCTTGAATTGGGTCGTCTGTTCGTGCCTCCGACTCGTGCCAGTCAACCAGTTTGACACTATTTGTGCTTCTCTTCGACTTCGACTTCGAATACTTTGGCCCCGGGTATCATCAAACTTGCATCAGTCACTCGCCCAGTGAGCACTTGTCAAAATCGGTAAGCAAAATAGCCCCTCTGGTCCAGCATGGGCGCGACAGCTGCGCCCCAAAATGATTTACGAGCGCAATTTTGACAATCAGCTAAGGTTTCTCTTTTTTTTTGCTTTGCTTTTTCAAAAGGCACCTAAATGGAAATCCAATTTTGAAGTGCATTTTCATTGCACGTTATGAAACAGCTTTATGCCCAGACAGAAGAGGAGATCTTAAGTGAAAGGTAATTGAGTGAGCTTAACTAGGGAAATAGAACTGGAAACCGAAGTTGATGATCTTATATTTGAAGTTCGTATTATATGAAACACATTTGAGTTGAGTTGTCTATATAATATATGAATCTTTTGGTCAACTTTTTGTGGTATCTTCTTCTTACAAAACTTTTCCTTTTTTGTTATTTATCTTCTAAGATTAATACCTATATATTTGATCTATATACTTATATATTTAATATCATACATAATAAATATATTGTATAATTTATTCAACTAAATGGGCCACAATCATGTCCAGTCTCAAAACCATTTACGAGGTATACGACTACGTTGGTTAAAATAAAGTAATTTCTCTGATAAACTCGAGGTATTTACATTGCTGAACCGCTTGCTGCTTGCCTCTTGAGCAGGCTGCAGGCGTTCCGTACACACACACACACACACACACACACACACACACACACACACACACACAGAGCTGCAATGTGTGCGGATGGATACGTGGGAATTTATTGAACTTTTTGACCATTCCTCAGATTGCTTTATTGTTCGACGCGAATGCAAATACAGCTGTAAAAATAAAGTACACTAAAATATCGTACAAAATATTTGTTTTTAGTTGTTCGGCGAATTTTCAATTAACTGTAACTGTTTTCAGAATTTGACTTTGTCAATCTCTAAGTTAAATATTGAAATATAGAGGGAATAAGTTCGAGTGAATCTCCTTAATAAACTGCAGCAAATATTTTTCTGCATTGAGTGCACAATGATTTACTGAATATTTACCCGGTCCTACAGTATGCAGAAATATTACGCATACGCAATGTCTGCCATGCGTTGCGTTGCGATGCGATGCACAGAACTCCATTGAAATTGCCCGACGCATTCAAGCGAAAACAAAAGCAATGAAGTCAAGCGATTTAACCAGACTCGAAACCCAAAAGCCCCAAAAACCCCGAGCCCCGAAACCAGTCGAACTGATCCCAAGTGGGTATGGGTGTGGCGGCTGCGCCAAGGGGTGACTCACTTGAGCACAACAGCAAAACCACTTAACAAAATACTTGCGTGTAGACTGAAAACTATCTACCCTTGCGCCGCCTCTGGCTCTGCCTCTGCCTCCCCCTCTTTCTCCCTCCTCCTCCTACTTACTCTGCCTCCCTCCCTCTCTTTGTGTTGTCCTAGTCATATCGATGGAATATACTATATATATGTCTGCATTACGTTCGCACTCATAATCCTGTCGAGCTGCTGCTGCTGCAACCTTTGCATTGGCTCATCAGCATTAACCGCGAACTGAGCTCCGTCTCTCTCCTCCCACCTCTCTCCCTCTCCCATTCTTCAAGCTGCATCATCATCTTGGAAGCTTCATCTGGCAACCAGTTATGTGCAGATGTTGTTGCTGTTGTTGGCCTTTGTTAAATGCCAACGCATCGTCGGCATCATTTCGGGGCATGCCTTGTGCTCGGTAAGTTCGTTCCATGCAAATTTCCAAATATTTTTGCATTTCAATTACCAGCATCAGCATCAGGCACGTAATTTGCACCCACAATGCATCCGACTGGATGGAGGCTGGCGCAAGGGGGTACTCGGTGAAAGGGCAATCGTTTGCTTCGTTTCCTCGCTGGCGAAATTGATTGCACTTGTTGTCTGTGTTGTCTGTGCTGTGCCAAAGGATCTTGCATCTCTCATCGACTGATGCCAATGATGACCCCATTTGCTTGAGTAATGATGCCACTTGCTGTGCAACTGTCCGGCCAACGTGCAACATGCAACGTGCAACGACCTTAAGTCGCTACTCGAAGCGTTTAATGCCTGCTGCAGCAACTGCAATCGATTTAGTGCATCTCTGCTACCTACAAATTCTCTGGCATCTTTCGCCTGATTTTCGGTATGTAATGAAATGCGAAATTTGCTGCCTGTTTGCAGTTGCTTGTTCGCAGTTCCTTTAGCCCACCTCCCACTTCTCACTTCCTTCTGCTTTCCTCGTTCTTCCCTCATCGTTCATCCTGCTGCCGTTTGCATTGCAATTGCAATTGTCGTACTCAGCACTCTGTGCCTCGTTCCCAGTTCAACATTCTCAGCCTTTTCTCCTTTGTCTCTGCTCGCTCTCTCTGTCTCTCTCTGGCATCAACGAAATTGATTCGTTAGCCTGGCAATCTGTCGCTTGTTAGCCGTCCAAATTGATTGAAATTGGGTTTAGTTTCCTTTGTTGGCGCATTTGATTTGTCTTGTAATTGGGACTAGTATGCGGGTTAAGCTCATTAGAGAGCATCCAAAACCGAATTCATGTGCAATTCAGGCTGCAAGGGGCACACTCAATGATTTATATATATAAATATATATATTTAAAGTATATATATCTGGCCACAATTATTGTACCCTCTGCAAGGATATAAAGTTCCCATCGCGTAAGTAACACAGAAGGTATAAATATAAATTAAAATAAACGTTTTCTAATCGGTGTTGTGTGCTTTGCTGCTTCTATGTGTAAGAGAGAAAGAGAGAGCAGTAGGTGGCACACTTTGTTGTTGGGTTAGCCGAAGGGTGCTCCACTGTAGCTTTGTTGCCTGGTTAAATATCAAATGTTTCAGCTTTAATAATTTCACACACACTCAGTCTCAATACACACTCACGCAGTGTTCAGTGCTGTGCCTTAAGGGATTTGCCAGTATTTATGAACTTAGATGGCAATAAGATTTAGTTTAGTGTTGTAAAATGTGTTTAGCTAAGCTCAACTCGTAATCCGAATCCACATGAATTGCCAGGCAACGAGCCCTCAACGGGTTGTGCGCTCTAAGTTATGCAATAAAATACGCACTCCGGCAGGCGTGCATGAAATGTTGCATATTTCAACGCGCACACACAAACACAGCACAACAAGAGCAACAACAATAAGGAGAACAACAAGCAGCAGCAATCGAGAAACGGAAATGTGAGCCATTATTGCACCTCAAAGTCAAAAATGTCTGCGAGCGAGTAAAAGAGCAGGTCAAATGAAAAGCCAAGAAGGAGCAAGCTGAGAGTAGAGAGACGGGGAGTAATAGAGAGAGAGAGAGAGAGAGAGAGAGGGAGCAAGCACATGCATACCAGTCATAATAGAAATGTGTGCAAATGAAAGACTGGCATGTCAGCACGAAAGAATTCCAAATAATTTGCACAGAAAGTTCACAGCAAACTTTTGCCCGACAGGGGCAGGAGGTAACGTTCATGTGCATGTATGCGTGTGTCTGTGTGTGTGTGTGTGTCTGCATGTGTCTGCCCATTGGCCCCCAGCAACGGAAACTTGACTCGGAAACATGGCTATGCCGCAACTCAATGCATTTTCAATTTCCGCTTGTGGCAGCTGTGTAATTGCCAGCACGTGTGAGCTACGCGATCAACCGCATACCCTGCCCCATACACACACACAAACACACAGGCGAACACATTTGGCACTTGCATTTCCTGTTGAGATTTTCTTAAACAGCATCTTCGAAAAGCTACCCGGCTGGGCAACTGTGGCGCCCTTGATGACCGTGACACAAATTGGCTGCCACAGCAGGAAAAGCCAGAAGGAACAGAGAGTGCTGTGTGTACGTCTGTATGTGTGTGTGCCACAAGTGCATTTCATATGTATATACAAGGATAATAATCATAAATACACAATGTTATTGGGGGTCACAGCTTGTGTCAATGCTGGAGAACTGCAGTAACAAGTCCACGAGGATTACACTTCACATTGTGTTTATCTCCGTATTTTTACAAGGAAAGTGAGATAAAGAGACAGCTAAGCATAGTTTGTCTGGTAGAAATATTAAATCTTTAAATCTATTGATCTCTTTGGATTATCTCAATTCATTTGTTATAATTCTTAGATAATTTTCATTGAATTTTAAAGAGTTTCCACACTTGAACTTCATAGTTCTAATTATTTTAATTAATTTGTAATAATTCTTTAATAATTTTCTTTACATTTCTAAGAGTTCATACTTTATAGCTCTAAGATCAGTTGAGCCCATTTAATCGCACTTTAATCTGCCACACTTTGTAACTACTCAAAATAATTACAACATTTTTTATTCGCTTCCTTTTTATGCATAAAGAAAAACTTCAAAATATAATTTAATTACTTGCTCAAAAGAATGAAAAGTCCTCAGAAGTTAAATTACTTAAAGCTTTTAGCGCAGTGAAAGCGAAGAAAACTATAAAGAAAAGTTTCAACACAAAGAATTTTGTGTACAACTTAACGAAAGAGCGAAGTATATAGAGCTATATACATGAAAAAAACTTTTCCTTTTTTTATAATTGTATTATCTTGGACTTATATTGGAGCATAAACATATAACATATAAAGAGGATGAACAATCCAAACTTATCAAGATGTGATGAGGTCAAAAAACAAACTATTAAAAACTTTTAACAGGTTTCAAGATACTTATAAATGTTTCTATATTTAATTAAATTATTAAACATATAGGTCTATATATAGTAAATATATATTCCTGTGTCCAACTCTTTTCCATAGAGGTTTATATCTTTTTATTTGTTTTTCTTGACGTTTTCAATGGGATTGCAACTCTTGATTGAGAAAAACAACACGATTAAATCCCAAAAGAAATTGCACTACAATTACAATATAATAATTCTGCTCTTGCAGCACATATTGCAATTCATGTTGCAGGGGAATGGCAACGTTAAAAGCCGCTCTCCCCCTGCCACCCCTGGTTGCTCGTGGCAACATCAAATGAAACCATTAAATTGCAAATGCGATACGAATTGCGAATTGGCAGCTGAAAGCTGAAAGATGCTCGCTGCAGTAGGCCAGGGGTGGCAGCAGCAGCAGCAGCAGCAGCAGCAGCAAGCAGCTTGAAGCCAAAAACAAGCAACATGAGCGTGGCAGCAACAGCAATAACAACAACAACAACAAAAGTGTGTGTAACAATATTATTATTGAAATGCATTAATCAACAATTTTCTAGGTGTTTTTTCTTTTCGTTACTCGGGGTAGTTTTGCAGCAGGGGTGGAGGTAGTGGAAGTGTAATAAAGCAATAAGAGAAGCAAGAAATTATTGACAAAGAAAGCGTGACTGGTATCGGGTTGCAATGAAAATATTACACTGCATAGTTGTGGGTGGTGGTGAAAAAAGTGGGAAACTGCAGCGTGCGAGGGGTGATTTTCTTAATATGGGAAATGTGCAGTGAATTCAAAGAGAAAATTAATGAAAAATTTCTTCTATCTCTTTTTTTGAAGTTTTGTATATAAAAACTTGGAATTTATTTAAGAAATAATTTCGAAGAGGTGCTGAATTCCATGCACTGCCAAGTATGCAACGCAAAATACGCCAAAAATTCAAGATTCTATTTAAGAAATCGTTTTGGTCTAGTGAGTAACAGGGTGTATCACAGTTAAGTATGTTCGAATGTAGATTTCGTGCTTTTATTTTTATTTTATTTTTTTTAAGGTTTTTAAATGTTAAATATTTGATAAATGCTCTAGGTTGTTTATATAAAATACACGCAATCATTAATATAAAAACTGGCATCAATAGGTTCATCATAAAAACATATTCAATTAATTTATTTTTTATGCACCACTTTAAATATTTTTTAATTATTTTGTCGATTAACTTCTGCACTGAGTTGGACTCTCAAATCCTTTTCTTCTTCTTCATTTAGTTACTTGGCAGCCTAAGCTTTTTGTATTTTTTAACTGCTTCCATTTGTATTTGACCAACCTTCTATTTTTCTCTAGTTCGTGAAAGGATTTAATGCTACACATCACATAAATTGTGGCCTAATGCTTTGGCCTAAACTAACATGGCAAGGCAACAATTACTTAAGGCCGCCGCTCATCCGCATCCTCATACTCTGGCAATGAAGCGCACTCAGCCGGCAGTTAATCACGTGGTTCGTGTATTAATTTAGGACCCGCTGCAAATAAAGGTATTTAGGCAGCCTACCACACACACAAACACGTGCAGTTATCTCGCAACGGTAGGCGCACACATGCAAGCCAAAGGTACCTAAAGATTTATGAGGTACATATGTATCTACAAGTAGCTCAGCTGCCACAAATACATTACGCCCATGCTGAGGCGATGCGATAACAAAGTCAGCATACACCCTGACACATACATACACACTCACACACACAGAGAGACACTCACTCACACATATCATGCATATCATATGAACTAATTTCGCGACGGTTTTGCTCGCGGCGCTGACAGGCTGCCAACCTCGACGACGACGGCGGCGGCGGCGTCTTCTCTTTTAATTTCCTAAAATAATAAAAAATTAAAATGCCGGGAAATTCAATTTGAAAAATGGAAATGGCATGCACGCGTGGCAGCGAGAGAAGAGCGGCGGGGAGGGGAGGGATTGTTGGATACGAAAACGAGGGCAATAGCAATGCGGATGATGGATTCGTTTTGGATGGCGGAAATTTAAACACAAACTTCCGGCAGAGCGAAGAACTTAAGAGGCGCTTAACGAATAAGCTTAAGCTGGGGCATTGCACGCGCTGATACCCTGTAAACGGCAGCAAATAAGTGTGAAGTTATTAAATTAGAAGTTTTTATTATTTGTTTAGTTCTTCTCAAAATTTACTTTTCTGATCAAACCTTTTTTATTGATGTTTTTAGACTAATTGAATTTATTATTTAATCTTTAATATATAAATAAGCAAATAAGTTAAAGGTCAATTAATGCAATATTTTTACTTCTAAATTACAGAAAATATTTGCAATTTTGCTATTGCTTAGTTTCATTAAGCAAACTAGCATCGAAAGTTAATTTCAAACGGAATTTAGAGGCAAAATTCAACACCTAATAAAATGTTAAAATGTTAAAATGCGAAAATGTTGGCGAAAGTTAAAGCTTGTCGACTTTGGCTGGTATTTTGTGGTACTTACAAGCGGCTTCTACTTAACCGCACTCACCACTGCACCGCACCCCAGCCGCTTTACTGGAAAAAAGCCTTCGGCGGAGTGTCGCACTGTGGGTGGAAAGCAAAACAGGGGCAAGTTGGCAAGTTGCATGTTCCTCCTGCGCAGCCAGTGTCATAGGGGACAAAAACATTGCAGTCCCAAGAAAACAAAAACAAAAAAAAAAGAAGGAAGAAATACACAGCAAGAGGAAGAAGCAGAAATTGTTGCATACTTGCAGGGATTGCCAGACGAAACACAAGTGAAAGTTGTGCGTGCCCCGAGAGACTGTGGCAGGTTTTAGGTTACGATAGCTGGGTGGCATGTGGTGTGGTAGGTGCCGAGTGTTGCGGTGGATGAGTACTTGTTCTCATACACACACAATCGAGTCAGTGGGTTATATATGCAGCAGTGTGACAAATCCAACAAGAAATGTTAGGGAATTCCCGTTGCCGCAGACATCACTTTAGAACTTCAGGTATCAAGTTCTTGGCAAACGCCATCGAAACGAGGTTAATGCACAGTTAGGTTGCACACATCGAGGTGACACAGTGTAATATTAAATTAACTGCATTCAACACAGGCTTTAGAAATGGCATTGTCTTTCACTGAATAATAAATGATCAGTTTCATTGACATATTCTCTGTGCGAGAGATTCAGCAAAGCAGATTACCTTACAGTGAAACTTGAGTGCACAATTTATGCATAGCTAGCAACAAGTTATATCTACCTCAATTTCCAACACTTATTATCACTTATCAACACTTAAATACCTATTTGCTATGCAGCAGCAAAAATGTCTCTCGCTTTCTCGCATCTCATGCATCTCATTGCGATTGCATAGCTCAACGCGTTGCGTTGGCCCGCAGCTTCATTTGCCATTTGCCTGGCCTTGCCATATTTTCGAAAGGTGTGAAAATGGTGTGCGCTGTTTATAATTCAAAACCGAAAAAATGAAAAAAAAGAAGGCGAAAAACAAAAAGAATTAAGGAAAACCGAAAACATTGCTGGAAAACCCTGAAAAGTATGCTACGAAAATGCAATGCGCAATGCATGTACCGCACACAGGCAGCCCGTCACACATACCAGCACCAGCACGCATACCCACACACCCGCACACACACAGTCACGCAGTTGGTTGCACAAATTTTAGCGTTGCATATTTTGTGGCGCTTGAAATTTTTATGGCAATTTGCCAGGCGAGCGACGCTCGGCAGGAAGAGCCAGCAAAATGCGAAGCAAAGTGTGGCGCAAACGGAATTGTTGCGCTTAAATGCGGTCAGAGACGCACTAAAACAGTGCAAGAGAGGGCGACAACGAAGGTGAGACCGAAAGCGAAAGACAGAGAGTGAGAGAGAGAGAGGGATAAAGGGATGGGGAGAGATGTGGTTAGTTAAGTAGGGGGCCACAAGCTCGGCTGCTGCTTCTACCTGTTTCTCGTCGCACGTGCTTTGTTACGGCTTTTGCCTTTGCCACACACATTTCTCACACTCTCTTTCTTTTCCCCCTCTCTCTTTATCTTTCTCCCTCTATCCCCGCAATCTCTAAATACGCTCTTGGAAAGCCGTTTCCCCAGTCCTTTTGTTGTTCAATAAATAGTCGCCCCTGCAACTTGGTTGCCACGGCTCGCTGCTTGCTGCTGCTGCGTTGCCTCTTTGTGCCCATAAAAATGCTTCAAAATGTTGCATAGAATGTTGCGGCTTCTTCTTTTTGCCAGTTCTTTTTCTTTAGCGTTTTTTGGTCAACAATTTTCATGTGCTTTTTACGACACTTTTCACTCAGCCCTTGCAACAGACACAGGCATAATTTCATACTAAATTGTTCAGCTGACTACAGGAGAGAGAGCGAGAGTGGTAAGGCAGGCAGCTTTGCCATGCAAAATGTTGCACATACTTTGTTGCATGCATGCACACATACAACACATGTTGATGGATACTCTCTCTGAGTTGAGTTTACATTTGCAGTGCAGAAGCATTTTGCAGGCTTTAAAAACTTGCACTGAAAATAATGCCACAAAGTTTATGGTCAGCACTCGACAGAAGAAGAAGCAGCGAGAGGGTGTGCATGTGTGTGTGTGTGTACGTCGAAAATGAGCTCAGTGTTTTGTAGCATGTTATCAAATCTTTTAATTCACACAAATTTTAGTAGTCTTAAGCGGATTGGCTGCTTCTCGCCTCCCGCCTCCTGCTGTGCTAGTCCAGCAAATGAATGCCATGATGCTATTAGAGTTTAGTGTTCATTAAGTTTGCACGTGGTCAAGTTTTGTGGTTTTTTACCACTTGCGGTTCTCGACTGTTTATGTGCACCTTATGGCATACGTTCGAATTATGGGATTTTTTGTGACCTCTAAGGAGTGAGTAGAGAAACAAATAAGAAAGAAAAACAGAAAATAAACGTAAATTATATTAATCAGATGCTTGTATCGATAAATAGAAGTTCATGCACAGGAGTGCAATCGATGTACACAATAACTGCAAACAAATTAGTATATACATCGATACTTATCGTTATGGAAAAAATATTGAGGATATAAAATATAGTTAAGGGTTGATTAAAATGATCCAAATTCAAGTATCGATATAGGTATTTTTAGTTAAAACTTTTAACTTAAAAGTAATCTTAGCAGTAATTTACATATGCCCATTGTTTTATATTACTACCGATAAATATCGATACACAAAAAATATATGGGATTATTTAACTTATATTTATAATGTTATTAGTATAAAAAAATATCTGTTGAGACCAAAAAACTTTGTGCAATCTGCTTATACACAGTTATAAATTTTGATATATAACACTAAATATAACCTAGAAAATGTATCGATATTTATATAATATATCGATATATAAACAATAGTGTTATTATATAAATAAACCTTAATGAAATGCGATACTTTTATCTCCTTTCGTAGACATTTCTGCTTCCCCCAAACATTTTCCACACCGTGTAAACCACAGAATCCTTCCTAGTCTCAGCTCAAACATTTCTTGGTATAAAATTCACAAAATGAATATTTGCTGGCTTTTGCGACTTGAGCTTGCTGTTTTCTGGCTTATCTGGCAAATTTGTGCAATCATTTAAAGTTTCACTCGACGGCAGTTAGAAGTCTTCAAGTTGAAACTGTTCTGGCTTGGTAATTTCCCCCCTCTCCATTCATTGCAGCCTCCCTCAAGGCGTGAGCATTTGTTAAATGTGCAAATTTCACTAAAGAGACACTTGCAACTAGTCACATGTAGCTCGTGTGTGTCTGTGTGTGTGTGTGCAACACCTGCACTTCGAATGCCCATAAGGACTCGCAGGTAATTTCAACTAACCCAACGCAACTCTCGTCACAGTATTTGGTACAGTTCTCTTGCCTTGCCCCAGGAGATTCGCTGAGTGGGTCAGGCTCAGGCTGGAGGGGGTGAGGTGAACGAAGAGGCCAACGACAGCTGCCTGACTGCAGGCCGTAATCCATTTAGTGTACATCATGCAGCGGCATTTCGGTTAACCCAAAGTTACGTGTTTCACTTTTTTGTTACACATTTTCATTTACATTTATATATATTTTTTTCGCTGCAAGAATCTTTTTCTGTACGTTGTTTCTGGTTTGGGTTTTTTTGTTTCGCTTTTGGCCATGAAACAATTTTGAGTGGCGCCTCGTGGGTTTTATGCGCCGCAAAGTATGCAACACATTATTTGCTTTGTATTAGCGCATGTCCTTGCGTGCCGCGTGCTTCGTGCCTCGCTTCTGCCTGCCTTCCTGTCTGCCTGCCTCATTGTCCCCGCCATGTCATATAAATTAGCAGCAATGAAGAAATTGCAAAATTTATGAGTCTCTTAGGAGCAGCTGAGACAACGAGTAAAGAGAGAGCCAGATAAAGAGAGTGCGAGTGAGAGAGCACTGGACCAAAAATTGCGTGAGTCGCGTACTGTATTTTTTTTGGTTGAATGTGTTTTTAAAAATGTCTGGCGGGCATGCACGGCAAAAAAACACTCAACTCTTGCTCTGTATATGTATGTGTGTATATAAATACTAGTATATGTATATATTACTTACATATGTATGAGTGGGAAAGGGAAGGGGAAGCAATGTGCACACTTTTTGGCCTGTGGCTTGGCTCGTTATGGCCTGTTAAGCTCCACTGAATTGAGCTGTGTGCGAGAACGTGTTTACTAGCCAGCTGTGTGTGTGTGTGTGTGGCTGCCCTGTGTGTTTGCGTGTGTGTGAGTTTATCCCAATCTCTTTTGCCCGCTTTACGTCGAGTTTGGCATTAATTGAAAGTCACTTTTTACACGCACTATTGACGCTATTTTCTGTATTGGTGATTTTGACTCAGCTGAATTATATGAATTTTTCTAAAAATCAATGTGCTTTATCTAGTTTACAATAGAAAAAAAGTTAGAGAAAGTCCAATAAAGGGACAAGTTTTCATTCGATTTTCGTTTAATACGTTTCTGCACCATTTCAGTTTATTAACAGCGACAGGTCAGGGCCAAAAACGGCATCGCCATCAACTGTCTGCACACATTAGTGTTAGTTCTCTTGGATATATTTTTGGTGAAATGAATGTCCCGAATGTGATGAACAATCTAATTCGACTTGACACATTCCATTTACTGAGGGAAACTTTTATTTTTAGCTTTACGTATCGAACGACGGTATCTCTTGCTTATTTTTAGCTATATTTTACTGCACTAAAATTAATAAAAATCAAATAATAAGTATGGCATGACTAGGCAAAGTTAATCTTGCGTTTAGGGCACTTTGTTTAATAGCATTAATTTGCCCGCACGCAGTTCGCATCTTCACTTTGCCGGCAAGTCAATTAAGCGACTTACGACTATGGCCTAGTTACCTGAACTCGCCAGAAGAACCTCTAGGCTGAAGCGTGTAACTAACAATTTTCCTACATTTACTCTGCCTCTCTCTTTCTCTCTCTCTCACTCTTATTCTCTCTTTCGCTCTCTGTCGTATACATATATTAATTTCCATTAGCGTGGCCAAAAAGCTGGCGGCTGGAGAAAAGGTTTATGGCTCTTACGTTTTATGCGCCTCCTAAAATAGAATGAAGGGAGAACCTTCTCCCCCTCCTTCTCTTCTGCTTCCCGAAACTTGACAACGTCGGGGTGAAGTGGCCGAATTGCTGTGAATCTAATTAAGCAGCCATGTACCGTTCTAGGCCATATACTGCTCGAGCATTAACGGCGAGTACCATAAAATGGCGCCCAACGTGGGGCTAAGTGACAGTCCCGTCGCGACAGTCGGCCGGGTTCAATTGGCTTTTTCTTCATTAGCCCGAAGACTGACGACGGCGCTTTGGCTAAGTTTTTACGAGCGGCCCATACAATATGCAGTTAAATGTTTCAAAAATTTATGCCTAACAAACTTGCAGGCATATTAAGTATACCACATGTTGTGCACAGCATAATGAGACGAGTGCTCGACAATGCAATAAAAAACTCGCAATATTTTTAACATTTCTTTTCGCTGGTGTTTCCACCTTCTCTTCCCTCCCCTGCCAAGACACTCTCTATTCACTTTTTTGTGGCTTTGTTTGTTGCGAAACGGAAGCAGCAAAAATTTTAATTGGATTTCCGCTTTTTCTTTTCGCTTCCGTTATGAAAAATGTTGTATCTCATTATGAGTTACGCGTCGCGTTGCATTGCATGTTTTCTGCGTTTTTTATTCCCCAAAAAATTAAACTGCTTTTTCTAAATGGGCTTCACGCATTGCCCTGCAGCAGAGGCAAAGGCAAATTGAATCGGATGTAATATAAAACCCTTTATTCTTTAATATATTTCATTACATTTGGATTGTTTGTGTTTCCAACACATTTTCCGGTTTGGATTGAAACGTATCTGCATATTTTTTCAACACAATTTGATGGATATTTTCATATGCCTTTAATCAGTTTAGTCAAAGTTTATGCAGGGAATATCTACGCATATTGAAAGTGAGTGAGAAACAACATTTTGTCACTCTACTCTCTCTGTTAATGTGATTAAAGGCCATTAAAACTGGCCATTAGACATGTCACATGTGACGCAATTTGATTAGCTTTTTGGAACAGACGGCAAAAGCTGTTCCCAACTAGATTTTCGGCAACAAATTTTAGGCTAAAACTATGTAGACAGTGGCAGAGGGAGTCAAAGAGAGGCTGGCCAAAAAAAGAGCGAGAGAGAGAGTGTTGAGAACACGCAACATAATTCAATTTATTCGAACAAATTGACTGTCAGAAACGAGACGGGCCAGAAAGTTGAGAGTTTCCCCAAGTGGGAACCAAATGCGAATGGAATGGAGTCTGGGCTGCCTGTGTCTGCTGGGACTCTCTCTTCACGTGTGTGTGTGTGTGTAGCATATGCAAATTGAGAAATCGCTTAGGAAAGTACTTTTTGTGGGTGCCAGAAACTGCCTGCTGAATAATTGCTGCGACATGCATAAAATCGAGCCGTGAATTTTATAAAATTTATGAAACCGAAACTCTTGCTAAAGAGAGGAAGAGTGATAAAAACTCCAGCTAAGCAATATATTTTGGCTTCAGTTTAGTTAGAAAGTTATCCCCTGAAGCAGACAGAAGAAAAGTGCAAAGAAACAATCAGTAGAGTGCAAAATGCCTACAAATCAGTTGAACCTCGCTTAAAGGTGGGCAGAGTCACAACGCAGCAACGGCAACAACAAATGACATGCCGGCAGTGCTTGCGTGTGTCTGTATGCTGAATTATTTATGCGCGCACGACAGCAACAACAATAACAATAATAACAAGAAACAATAGAGGCAACAACAATGATAGCAGCAGCAGCAATAGCAGCAACAATATGACCAAAGCGAGCAAAAGGTTAAACCTGGGAACGTGCAAAGGGACAAATAAAGGCAGACAGCGAAGGCAACTAAGGCTAAGGCACTTGTCAAAATACTCTGTAATTGGAAAAGGATAAAATGGGCAAAGGAAATTTAATATGCAAGTTGGAAAAATTGTTGTTTGAAGAACATTTCCTTCATAATAATTAAGACTTATGTTTCTAGTGTTATTAAAAACACTAAAGTGAAATTCAGACTTTGTTTTTAGTGTTATTAAAAGTACTAAAATGAATTTTGTATAAGGAACATCAATGACAAGAGGCACTATTTTTTACACCTTGTCATGGGTACATACATACAAGTATGTACTACAGCGCTCAGCATATATTAATGTGGCCTAGAACCCTACATAATAGTGTTGTTTATAACACTAACTAAATGTAGGAATTACCGTAGGGAAAATATAGCTTTAAACTCATTTCATCAATACATTCAATGCATTCATTCATTCTCACTTTTCAAGGTTAACTTCGCTTCGATTTTAATGTATTTCAGTGTTGCCCAAACTAGTGTTGTTAAGAGCACTACTTAAGTTACTATATAAAGGTTTTTATTTATGATTGTAATGCTACATTGTGAATATATGCCAACTCTAATATATGCCAACTTCTGTTTTCAATACTTATTCTTTCTTATGTCTATAGATAATTCCCATTCTTGCATACCCATTTAATCTTACTATTTTACAGGGTATGCACACAGACTTTAATACGTACGCATACATACGCTATTGCTTCTAAACTCCGGTCGTTACACCCTTAGCAGGCACGCACGCACACACACACACACACATACCAGGACACACTCGCACATACGCAGACATCCGTAATGGCCACATGGCGCGACTCTAACAAAAGCCAGTTAGTTTTTGACTTTTGGCTGCCACATTTTTCTCCTCCTGCTGCTGCTGCTGCTATTGCTTTTCTTTTTTGCCTTTTTGGATTTGCCTTACCCTTTTTTCGCCCAGCTGGTTGAGCGCCAAAGGGGGCGTGTCGTCGACGGCCAACGCCACGCTGTCTGGCTCGAGCTTTGCGTTTTATTTGCTTCTCTTTTCTTTTTTTTTGGCATTTGCGAGGCTTATAAATTATGAACAAAATGCCAGGCGGGCGCAGTGGGACCTGGCAGCGGCAGCAGCAGCAGCTGAAGAAGTTTGTGAATAACTTTAGTGCCCACCCTCGCCCATTTGGATGGCAAGTTTCACAACATAATTGCTTGTCTCGTGTGAGTGTGTGTGCGTTGTAAATGTTAAATGAATTATGTGCGTGTGTGTGTGCATTGGGGCAAGTGCTTGTGGCATCTTTGAGTGGCAAATGCTTAATGTAAACTGACTTGAGTACTTCAGGAGCGCCTGAGTAGAAGGGGGACAGACGTAACAGCGACTCACCTGCAATGAAAAAGGGAAGAAGGAAATCGCATTAATATCAATTTAGAATTTAGACAATCAATTTGTGCGTTGCAAGTGACTTGGCTTATGTATAGTATATGTAATGCAGCTCCCTTCTCAGCTCGGGCAGCCTCTCATCTTGCAGCACAATCAGTGTCAATTGCAGCAGCAGCAGACGAAGCAACGCAAGCAGTTGAAGAAGAAGATAAATAAGCGGCATAGCATAACAATGTCGAGTGTAATTTCAATATGCCACTGCACTACACTGCACTGCGAGAAAATGCGCTTGCACTGAAGTAAACTGGAGTCGCAGTGAACTGAAAAGTTGAGAAATATGGAATCCATAAGCTTGCACTCTCAACCCTCTCACTTGAATCTATAATAAAGACTCAAACATTTTGTCCGAGTGCTCGATGTGCTGAACATCCTCTCTGCTCCCTCTCTCTCCCTCTCTGCCCCTCTTTCTCTGCCTCACTCCCACTCTTGTTCCTGTGATATGCGCTTCGATGTTTATCGTTAAATTCAATTTGCAATTTATAAGATTTCAAACAACAACAAGAAGCAGGCAACGCTTGTTATCGTGCAGCCCCCACTTACTCACTACCCACTCGGCATTACGCACACACACACACACACACACAGACACACGCACTTAAGGCTGCTACCCCACACAGCCCCCATAGATATGCTATAAATTGTGCAAGGCAATGGGCAAATGCCAGCTGCGCATTCCATGCGAATGCAGCACAACGATAGAACAAGAGGAAGTGAGAGAGAGAGGGAAAGGAAGAGGGGACGAGCGCACGTATATGGTTGGCCTGAGTGGTTCGGTTTTTATACCGTGCATTGTTCACTGGATTGGAATCTATATGTACTTACTATGAGCTGTGCCATGTCATGTCCGCATGCGAATAAACAGAGTTAAATAGAGACAGAGACAGGGAGAGAGAGAAAGACCACCTAACCAGCAAATACCATTATCTAATCTTTGGTAAATTTCCTACGCCCTATGCCATGTCATGTTCAAAAAAAAGAAATGTTTTTTTCCTGCTTTGGCTTTCCATTTTTTATTGTCCATTGCCAAGGCATAATAAGTAAATGATTTGTCATGTCGAGCTCAACTCGACTCCTTAGGCGATAGTTTGTGCTGACTGCAATGATCAAACAGAGATAGACAGAGAGAGAGAGAAAGAAAGAGAGAAAGAGAGAGACAGACAAGGAGAGAGGTAGAGAGAGTCAGAAAGGAAAACACAAGCAATGGGAATCGAGTACAAGGCATTGCAATGCTAATTCTGTTGAGTTCGCTCAGCTTATTGTCCAGGGAACTCAATGCCAATTTGAATACTCGTACGAATACTTATAGTACTCATAGTCGAATAGTCGTTGGCATTACTTGAACATATTCCCTTGCATAATGTTTTTAACTTTTCATTCAACATTTGTCTACCTCACTTCCACTTCGAATCCCTTTACCTTACCACTTCTTTCCTTTTTCTCTTCTTCGTCTCTCTCTTTCTCTCTCTCACTCTCTTCTTTACCTTAATTTGCATAGCCTGTTCAATTATCTATCGGATTTATCTGTGTACTTGAAGCTTCAAGTTGTCCGCTTTAGCATTTCTATTCGATTTCTGCATTAGCTCCTTCTGACTTTTACGGCTGACTAGTTTAATGATTAGCCTTGGCTCATCGTTTGGGTAATTTAAGTTAGTATAGTTAGTATTTTATTCTTTTATCTTTAATATTTATAGTGACAGTTTGCTGTAAAACTTTTTCTGATATCATTCTTTCCCAAGGAACTAAGTAGTTAACGACCAAAAGTGCAATTCTGCAGGGTCTACTACAATGAAGGCTTTTAGTTAACTGCCACAAGCTACACGGCTGCAGCCTGTGTGTGTATCAGTATGTGTGCCGCTGTGTTTGTGTGAGTGTGTGTCAGTGTATGTGTGTGCTTATGCGCTTTTACTACTTAGTTAAACAATTTGGTTAAAAGTTAGAAAACACCAAGCAGACAACCAGTCTCGCTTGTTCTAGCTTCCTCTCTCTCCCTCTCTCTCTCTCTCTCTTTCATCGCACATTCGTGTGCAGCGTCGCTGCTGCAGTTCGTTGCCAGATGAAACGTGCGTGCAACAGCAGACAAATGCTTGCAGAACATGAGTCTCTCATGATTCCCCCAGCAGCACTAAAGACACGTACAGAAAGTGTGCTGTCTCCTGCTCTCCCCTCTTCCCCTTCCCACTCTCCCCTTCAAAGAGGTGCAGCAATGTGGCAACATAATTGCGTCAAAAAGCCAGTTAATAAGGGATGGGGGAAAAACAAACGTGGCGCGTGGCAAAATTAAATTTGCGCCAAAGTAGTCAAATAATTTTTTATAATTTCCTTTTGGCAATTAGCAGCCAAGAAGTAAACCAGCTTAAATCTGAACGTGAGGAGCACGCACACACACACACACACAGCACAGACACATACGCACATGTGTGTGTGTGTTAAATAACACTAATTAGCTGCCTGCACGCCACGCCCAGCACCTGTTTGGTTGGGCGTTTGCCTGCCTGCCTAGCGTATTGCTAATTAAGCGTGAATTTATGCATACACATGTTGCGCATACGCCTCGTTAGCCGCAGCTAACTGCCGACAGCACCTTCTCTCCACCCCACCCCCCCCTAGCAACATACGAAACTAACGACAATTCGGCAGCATTCAAACGCACAACTAGCGAGTACATTCATATTTCTATTCGCAAACACCCACACGCATTATTCATGCCGGCCAATTAAGGGGGCCTACGAATGCGGTAAACATTGAATTTTAATGCGACAACAGGGTAGTGTAAGGATAAGGAAAGGTATGAAATGAATATGAAAAATAATATATTTATTATTTACAACAATTTGCTGCGTGTATTATGTCACTGAATAAGGTATAAGCTACGTTAGACGTAAGAAAATATTCATAATAATAATTGAAATAGGTTAGCATTGATAGAAAATTCTATTGTGAAATAAACTATACTCGATCATTCAGTTTAACTTTATTAACCTTAAACTACAACTAATTATATAAGAGGAGCAGCACTTACAGGGTAACTAGCAGTCTATCACTTGCTGACACTCTACTACTACACAGTAGTTTGCCAGTGCTTATCAGCAGCTGGTTTTGGTGAGCAGCTGTTCTTTTTTGGTAATTAAGTTTTATTTATGTGCGCCTAAAAGCAAGCTAGACTTTTTTAATTTCACAGCATGTCTAATTGCGCACAGAGTGTAAAGAAATAGCTTAAAACGGCACAGTAAAACAGGGAGAGAAAAAATGAGATAAAGAGAGAGTGTGAGCGAGAGAAAGAGGGAGAGAGCGAGAGAAGAAAGGAACAATGCTAATTCGCACATAATTGCCTGATATGCAAGTGTGCGTGAAATATCCTATAATTTGTGATTCCATTAAAATATATTTCACTTTTTACTGCTCATCATAAAGAATCCATTTGTGCTCCGTCTCTGTTTTCCTTCTCGTTTAGTATGCATTTGTCTTTCTTTGCGTCTGCCTTTGGCTGTGTGTGTCAGTCTCTCTTTTTTTGTGCAATTCTGAAAACGAGCTGCCTCAAGCATCAATTACCTTAGCCATAATAACATAATGCGAGTTTATTTATGTGCCAAGTAAGCACTTTGCGCCAAATAAATAAACACGCAATTCATTTCTCACAGTGTCTGAGTGTGCATATGGTATATTATGTTTCATTTATTTATTATTATTTTTTTGAGCATCAGAGAACAGGCGGCTACTTATGTGTACTCACAACAAAAGCCGCTGTAACTCAAATTAAATTGTTTATTCAATAATAATTATTTTTTCATTTCTTTTTTGTGTTTATTAAGATTTGTAGATGATTTTATCTTTTACATATTTTATAAATCATAAAATACAATATAGGAATGTATACTAAAGTAAGAATGAGACACTTTGAGTACTTAGAACAACTCTCAGAGTAGGAACTCAACGAAATATTCATTAAATTCTTAATAAGCTTGTATATTTGATCCCTAAAAATTTATACAAATTCAACTCCTTCGTGGGTTAAACATTTAAAGTAATTTGCATAAAATCTTCTCTGCTCTCTCTATTATTATTAATAAATGGCTTAAGCTGTCTGTCTCGAGGCCTTCAACACTTTTCTATAGCGGCAAATCACTCGATCTTTGCCCCCGCAAAGCACAGGCGCCTGTGTGAAAATGAACCGGGGGCCAGCAGCTGTTGCCAGGAACAACTTGTAAAACAATATAATTAATAATTCAAAAGCGCAAAAGTTCAATAAACGTTCAGAAGGTGGAAGGAGCGAGAACTAAGCGCACTTGTAAAATTTGGCTAATAAAATTCACTTAATTAAAACAATGGCCATAAGCACGACAACAAGAATGGTGAAGCACCGGAGAGTGCCTGATTTGAAGATACCCTAGGTATACTAGGAAGTTAAAAGCAGAAAAATAAGGAAATATAAATTGAATAACCTTCGAATTTATAGCAAATTTATAGTTAAGTGAACGAATATCTTGAAATAACTTGTTTTTTATCAGTAAAGTCTAGTCTGACTTTCATTTACAGGGTATGTCCATTGAGTGCCAGTGCAAACTAACCATAAAACTGAAACTTTTGAGTGCAGCTTTTGTTTTCCTAATGAGCTGCGGCAGCAACCTCAACAACAACAACAGCAACTATGTATTTTAGCAGCAATAACAACATTTTCATAAACTTGCACGAAATGAATTAAGTTGAAGATGCTACAACAACTGAGTGTTAGTACGGTGTGTGTGTGTGTGGGTGTGTCTGGGATAAATTGTTGCGCATATGTTGTGGAACGTAAGCACGTTATCGTCGCCGAAATAACGTTGCCGCGCTGCGCTGCAACAATGGCAAAAACAAACGACGACAACTCTGTCGACGCGTCGGATAACGGAAACGGAAGTTGCTCACAAGCGTCTTACAGCTAGAGAGCAGACCGACAAGGACAGCAAGAACAGAGAACAGACGCAGCATAAAGAGACAGAGAGAGGGAGAGTAGTGAAAGGGAAGAGCATGCTAGCGTCTTAATGGCGTAAGCTTTAAAATCTGCTGCATACTTTATAGCGCTTTCAGTTGCAACATTTCTCCATCTCTTGGCTTAGTTTAAATCGAAAAGATTTCGATTTATTTATTGCAGAGATTTGATACAATAGAAACTTGTTAATCTTGTGTGCTAAATATCATACAGATAAGTTGTTTATTTATTTTCGATCTCATTTTTATTCGGTATTTACTCAAGTGAGATTTCTCACAAAATTTCCATATGCGAAATTGTATTTTATTTATTGTATTTTTTTGCTTGATTTATTTGATACTTCTTCACTCAGACATAACAATTAAAATTCAATTTGTTTCAACTGAACTGAACATCTTCCTGCCTCGAAATCCAATTGAAAGCAAAGTCGACTTATCATTTAAATACGCCTTGATTGCCTTTTATTTATGCGAGTTGTGTAGGTGTGTGTGTGTCTGCATATTTAAGAATTTTAAATGTATAAAATAATAAATATTTATATGTACGAGGGTCGTTTGATAAGTCCGTGACTTTTTGAATAAAATATATTTTTTTCGTCAAAGAAGCGTTTTATTTCTCAATATAATCTCCTTTTAGCTCTATACATTTAGTCCAGCGTTTTTCCAATTTTTTTATTCCTTCCAAATAATAGGTTTTCTCAAGGCCCTCAAAATAGTCGTTTGTTTCTGTGTTTCTCTTCATTTGACCCGAATCTCTTACCGCCGAGCCATTTCTTCATGTTTGGAAACAAAAAATAGTCACAGGGGGCTAAATCTGGAGAATATGCTGGATGGGGTAGCAGTTCGTAGCCCAATTTATGAAATTTTGCCATTAGCACACGAAATTCACTTTTTTCCATTTTCGTTAAAATTCACGAGATCGTCTGCTTTCAATGCCTATAAAACGCAAACCAAAAAACGCAGCTTTCTCAAAATTTTACAGTCAGCTGTTAATCGATAACTGCTGACAGGAGCAGTGTTGTATTTAGAGCAGGTGCGCGGCAAATACAAAAAGTCACGGACTTATCAAACGACCCTCGTATGTTCGTATATTTATGTATTATCCTTGCCATAAAAAATTATGCTGATGTTTATTTATTTTTCAAGCCGCTTTACGGGGAGGTTCTTTGACATATATCCTCACTTTCCCCATCTCCTCTCCCACTCGCATGCTCTGTCTCACTTGCTCTGTCTCTCTTGCTCTGTCTCTCCTGCTCTGTCTCACTTGCTCTGTCACTCTTGCTCTGTCTCTCCTGCTCTGTCCCTCTTGCTCTGTCTCTCTTGCTCTGTGTGTGTCTGCATTTAATTAAGTTTTGTCGGTTTTTAAGTGTCATTGTTATCGTCGCATTTTTTGCTCACTTTCTCTCTCTCTCTGTTCATCTTCTCTCTCGCTCTCTCGTTTTAATCCGTCTCGCCGTTGTGCGATTACTCTGATAACTTTCATTAAACCACATTTTTTTATTGAAATACATTTAATGTCTGTGCTGCTCTTTAAATATTTATGGTTTATCCAATTGCAAATAAATGTATAGAGAGTGTTTTAGATGGACACTTAGGCAGTTTGTGGGCATTGTTAATGCGGGCAATCGATTGCAGCAGATGTTCTATTCTATATTTATAGGGTATGCTTGTGTAGCATAATGGAATTTAAATTGATCTCTGGAATGCAGTTTATTTATACCCATAGAGTATTATTTCTTCGGCTCACCGCAAAAATGCAGCTGCACTTTTTATTGCCGGTGTCAACTATTTGGCATGATAAGCTCTTTTAACGCTTATGCTGTGTGTGTGGGTGTGTGTACATGTGTGCATGGGTGTTGTTTTATGCCAGACCAAAAAAAAAAAAAAAATACATTGAAATATGCATAAAGTGTTTTTGCAACGGACATTAAATGCATATGATATTTACAAAATACACCCATGAAGTATAACAAACGAGCTTTTCGGCTTTGTATATTTCGATTTTAAATATCGGAAGTGTTTTCAATCAACACTTTAAGCTGGTTGTTTGGAATATTGAGAGATGAGCTTTTTCCAAACTTAAAATTATTAAATTTTTGTTACTGTATTTAAAATTGTCTTTGCATTGACTATCCAATTTTGTTGTAAGGAAAGGACACTGAAAGACAGCCTAGATAAGATCTCATAGAACCAAACGAGTGTTTTATAAATAAAAATAATGTGTTTTCTTTTTCTTCCCAAAGAGTGCCTTGCGCTTTATTAAATGTTGTAATACATCTTAAATGCTAAACGTTTCTTGCTTTTACCAAATTTGTCATGTGCTTGATGCGAGTAAATAGAGGATATTTTGATTAGATACAATAGTAATATCCAGTTGATTATTGTATATATTGTAGTTGATTAAATAAGCGATGCATGAATAGGCATCAAATAGAGTATAGAGTAATAGAATATTTGTGGAAAACACGCTCATAGCTTGAGCTTCATCTCCTCCAGCAGGCGATAGACCTTGACGAACTTCTTCTCGACCAGTTCGGTGAAGGCTTTGATCTCGTTGCGTACAATCGATAGCTCGAGAGCCGCGTCAGAGTTACCCGATCCGCCCGAGTCACACTTCTTGGAGGTCTTATCGCTCTCATACCAACAGGCAATACCATCGACATAATCATCGACCAGTTCGGGTGCCGTCACATCCTCCATGAAGGATATATCGCGCCGCTTGACAAACGAACTCATTAGCAACTGCAGAAAGTCACAGTTCCAGTTGTTCTGCTGAAAGTAGAAATACTGCAGAGCCTTGAGGCTGTCGAAGAGCGTGATCTTCAGCGAGTAGATTGTGTTCGCCGATATGTCGAGCATCTGCAGTTGCGTCTGCTTCTTGAACAGACCCTCGGCCAGGTCATGCGCATTTGTAGCGGAGAGATTGAGACGCAGCAGTCCGGTGAAACGTCGCAGTGGATTTCCCTGTAGATTGCCCAACGGATTGTGCGACAAATCCAAACTGGTCACATTGCTGGCTTGCGGCAAATGCGGCAGCTCTCGCAGTGAATTGTTGTGCAAATCCAATTCCTTGACAATCCCATAGACTGTCAGTCGTCTCAGATCGCAGCCATGCAAGACAGCCAGCTCCAGTTGTGAAAAATTCAATGTCAACTCTTGCAGAATATTCCCCGAGATGTCCAACATGGCCAGACGGGGCTGGAACTTCAGCAGTTCCGATTCGAAGGCGACAAAACGATTGCGCGACAAATTGATGCGTGTCAAATTCAAATTCTTATCGAATATTCCACGTGGCAGTGCAGCCAATCGATTGCCAGACAAATTCAGATCGAGTAACTTCCGTGAACCGGCAAACACACCCGATGGCAACTGCTCCAGCTGATTGTCGGCTAGCGAAAGTTCCTTTAGCTCCTTTAGCGCATGGAAACTGTGATTGTGCAGCACGCGAAGTAGATTGTGTTGCATGTGCAGCGTTGCCAAATTATCGGCACCAAGAAATATATTCTTGGGAATGTCATGCAAACGATTGTGCCCCAGAAAGAGACTCATCAGATTGCTGGCACCCTCGAATTGTGGCTTCTCGAACGTCTCCAGCGAACAGTTCTCCATGCGCAGCAGTTGCAGATCGGGAAATGTATCGAACATCAGATGCGGTATTTTGGCAATACTCGAATTGATGAAGGTCAGCATTAGTTGCTTGGCAATCGGTGCCTGCGACAAGATGACATAGTCATTGCGACCGATATCGATGCCCGTGCAAATGCCTGCCGTGCAATGATCTTGCAACCAAATGCGACGCAATTGACCTGCACTGGGACCACCGTTGCCCGCCGCCGATGCAACAATTGCCACAAGCAGACACAGTGCCAACAGCCAGCGAGGCTGCCACATCCCGGCGCGACAAAGGATTCGAAACGAAATGCTGATGTTGCGGAGGCGACAAGCGCCCAACGACGCGCACGCCACGGCGCAACTGGCTCAACTGTTTGCAACTGAAAATTCAATTCGTTTTAGTCGACTGCATCGGGCATATGCGGGTCGCTTGTGTTGGTTGTCCTCAATTATGCCATATAGAGAGAGGGTTGCTGCAACCCCAGAGTCGTTGCTGAACACCATCACATCGGCTCATCCTCCTGTTCTAAACTCAAGTTAATTGCAGCCGTTCCACTCGCAGTAGTTCTAGTAGCATTTGCCTTTGATTTAATTCAATTAAATACGAGTTTTGTTTTTTTCCTCCAGTTGTTATATATATATATTTATATATATATATATATATATATAATTGTGTATACATGAACATGCCTCCAAGCTGATAAGTAGCACAAGTATCTCGCTTGAACTTTCGCTTTCATTGACTGGCATACACAACCTTTGCTGCAATACATACAAACACATACACATCTATACACATATATGCACATACATACGAACAACATATACCCTTTCATATGTACAATACTATATCATGCGCAATACAATATATACTATATACATTTGTGATTCCTTTTCGTACCATATTTTGTTTTACTATTTTCACTTGTACTTTTTAATGAAAATGAATGTTTTTTAAAGTAGGAAATGCCAAAATACCCAAAAGGGGTGACCACGGCTGCTGTATGATGGCGTGGCATAAATATTACGAAATTCCATGTGAAATTTAGCTATAGAAATTCAGCAAATGCATTGCAAATAATCATGTGATGGTTCCACTAGGGCATACTTCCGCAAAGATCTCTAAAATGTTTACCAGTTTGGTTTAAACGAAGGCGGATCTGAAGTACTCAGTGTGCTAAGAAAGATACTTAGCTATCTTGAAGATCTTTTCAAGCATTTCATGGAAGAATTTTCCTCGTTTATGTTCTTTGTCTTCTTCTTGTGTGTGATTCACAGTAAAGAAGATCATTAAACTTTCTTCTTGCTTACTCAGCCAAAACTCAAGATCACTTGATATTGAAAAATAACTTCAGAACTGCTCGACCCACTATCTTTCATTATCTACTAGACAATTATTCGAAGTAGAAGCTAAAAAGTTGAAAAAACCCACACCCGTGAATAATTAGCTAGATCATGAGAGCATAGATAAAGACAGTGAAGAACCTGTTCGAAGACTGACCTAGTTATAAAATAGAATGAGTCGATCGCGCTGTTAGGCAGTTCAAATTGATTAGTTGCAAACCACGAGTTGACTGAACTGAATACAACCTAACTAAATTAATGACATACAAAAATTGCGTAGCCTTTCCAAGAATTGTATCGCCAGGGAACTTTGGTATAAAAGTGCCAACACAAGAGCCATGAAGGCACAGTTAACCAACATGAGGGTCAGCGTAAAGTTATTTGGTAAGACAGATCAAATTTTAATGCGATTCATTTGCAATTTTCTATTCTCCCGCTTTCTTTTTGTAGTCTTCCTCTTTGGACTCATTTGCCTGATTGAGGCACGCATGCCTGGACTGCGTCGCTCCACTTCGGAAGGCGGCGAGGAGGAGAATGCTCCACAACTGGTGCTCTATGCACCTGGCGAACAGGTTAAGCAGGCCAAGCAGGAGAACGATCAAAGTTTCCATGAGCCGCAGATCGTTGAGAACGAGCCCGTTAACCTCGACAAGGATTCTCGCAAGGTGCCCGACTATCTCTACTCCAATGCGATTCCCATGCTCAACGAACAGAATATCAAGTACCAACTGCCTCAGCTGACCGCATTGCCAGTTGCCTATGGACCACCAATTATTGCCACATCCAATCGCATTGCCGGCAACGGAGGCGGTGGCAGTCAGTTTGTTGTGGTGCCACGAGTCCAATTGGGTTTCAATCTTCAGGGTCAGTCTGCGGTCAATTGGCCGGGCTTCAATCTGCTGCCCAGTGAGTCAGTTGCCCAGAAAGAAGACACCCAATCGGGTTATATACCAATACCAGTTCCCGGGCCACCAGGACCGCCAGGACCACCTGGACCACCGGGACCACGTGGCTATCCTGGTGCGCCTGGACCACGTGGCCGAGATGGAGCACGTGGTGCACCCGGCAGCAGTGCGACCATTACGAGTGCAGTGCAATCCCCACAGAGCATTTGGTATGCCCAAAGTGCCAGCGCCAGCAGCAGCAGCAACAAGCAACAACAATTCGATCATTACACCAATGGTTATCACAACTGAGCGAGCCCGAAGTCATTAAAGATACTTTAAACTAGCGGATAATTGTTTTATTTTTGAGGTTTTTTACTTATTTTTACTTTATTTAAGCTCTGCAAGTGGACTCTTTGAACTGAAGAGAGTATCTTGTAAACTGATGATCACATATGGAGAGAGTTTAAGCTCTTTCCTTACTCTTTACTTTTAGGTAAAGATCTCTTAAGCTAAAGGTCTTTCAATTTGTCCTCGAACCATATTTCAGATAGAGCTAGACGAACCTTGTGACGATCAATAAGAATAGTAAGAAAGCTTTCTGCTAATTAAAAAAAACTCTATGAATTTGCACACTATTTGTTAGGTTCTTTTAAGATCCTCTTCCGACATTGTCAAATATCCTTCAATCCTTTTTAATATCCCTGTCTTCTTAATTTCTTTTTTTACCTTATAATTCCCAACAGCACATGCTACAAAAATTTGCACCTATTTCTCTTTCTCTGTAATGTTCTGTATACTTTCTCTTCAGATATCTTCAAACATTGTTCAGTATCTTTTTATCTGCAATTGTCTTCTTCATTTCTTTTCTTTTACCTTATAATTCCGGCAGCAAATGCTGCATAAATTTACCAACTATTTTTCTTTCTCTTGATTGTTCTTTATACTTTCTCTTCAGATAACTTCAGACATCATTGCACAAACATCGTTCAATAATCTTCTTACATTTTTTGTATTGCCTTATAATTCCCAACAGCAAAAGCTACTTAAGTTTGCAAACTATTTCTCTTTCTATGTAATGTTTTCAATACTTTCTCTTCAGATAACTTCAAAAAAATCTTTAAATTACTTTTATGCTTCGATTCTGTTTCTTCATTTTTTTCTGTAATTTAAAATTCCCAACAGCAAATGCTGCATATTTTAGTTTTTTTTACTAATTTCTCCTTTTCTCATGTTTTTCGTGTTTTCTTTTTCGTTATCTTCACTAATCATTCATTACCTTTCAATCTTCAATTGTTATCTTTATTCTTACTCTTTACCCCTCAATTGCATCCCATACTCACATCTTTTCCCACCCACTACATTCTGCAATCGCTCTTTATCATTCTCTTCTCTCCTAAATTCTGAGTACAGTCGCACTTCGATTGGGACAGAAAAACAGCTTGTCGCTGTGCAAGAACAGACATGTTATGTAGTATTATGTGAATGGTGGACAGGGCATAAAATGACTATCTGACAGCTCGTGTTCGGTGTCATTTATGGCACACACACACAACGTGACAAACACACACACACACATGCCCACTTAGTTAGCGACACGTACAGAGACTAGCATATTATGGCGATGATTGTGTGTAATTTACATAGATTTTGATAGCGCTTGACGGGGCACAGCATTTTTTTTTTGGGGTGCCCCATTGACGGCCATTCAATTGGCGACAGTTTACGGTACACAAATGTTCTTGTTTGTTGCCAACGTAGTGCCACCTGACAACGTGCTCCCGCTCTTCCTTTCCCTCTCTCCCTCTGTCACTCCCTCTTTCTCTATCTCTATTTTTGTCTGCATTACTCTTTCCCTCTCTCTTCCGCTAGTGTTTATCTATCTATCTGCTGTATCCTCTGCCACACATCTACATACACCTTAGACTCACCCACACCAGCACTCACGTAAATGTTATCACACACACACACACTCATGCTGTCTCCCTTACTCTGTCTCTCATGTGGGTCGTCTGTCGCCGCGTTGATGGCAGCAACAATCTGTGGCATAGTCTGATCTTATTGTAGTCGTTAGTTTTTATTGCTCTTTACTGCACACACACTCACACACACACATTTACAATAGTTGTACTCGCTAAATGTGCTTGTAGTTGTAGTTGTTACTGTAGTTGTTGTTGTTGCTGTAGTTGTTGCTGTTGTCGCAGTTGTTGTTCCGTTTACTTAAATTGATACGCAGCACGCATTTGTTTCAATTAAATGAAAATGTTTTATGTGTGCAACATTTCTCTGCTCGCATTTACAACTGTAAAACACAGGAAGGCCACTTTAGACATCCATCCGTATGCAACTGTGTGTGTGTGTGTTGGTGTGTGAGTAGTTGATGGGGGTGTGTGTAGAATTTATGTGTTTCTAATTGCGTAAAATCGCCGTTGGACTAAGTTGCTTTGTCGTTCTTTGGAGAGTTCTAACGCAGTTGGAAGGAATAATGTAATAAAATATTCATCGAAGACAGTTTAAATTTGTTGATGTTAAAATATGTTGGGAATTCCAGTGGCACAGGGAAGAAACAGTAAAAATTCCCATGATCGATTTTGTACTTATAAACTGAACATTTAAGCTAACTAAAGATCAATTTAACGCTTCGATTTCTGCATTATATTTTATATAGATTAATTTTTAAAGTTTCTTTTAGCTTGTTACTTTCAAACTCCGAATTTTCGCATAAAGTCTTTCAGTTCTCATACAAATCATACCCTGCGCTTGTTTTCTCTGTTTCCATCTCTCAAATATGCAAAAGCTAATTTCAAATTTATCAAATTGTACAATTTTTGGCCAATCACCTGCTCTGTCATGTTTGTAAAGCACTTTGCTTATCTGCTAATGGGATGCAAACACATGACTAAAAACAGAATCGAGGAGGAAGAAGGAGACAAAGTACAGCATGATAAACAAAACGAGAACAGGGCAGGGAAGCCAAAAAAGAAATAAGAACACAAAGTAAAAAGAAAATTATGGCAAAAAAATAACGATGACAACGACGAAACGGCGAATAAATAACATACTCGTATAAAGAAAATAAGGGAGGAAACAGATGTTCAAGGAATATGAGAATTAAGAGACTTTTGCCACATGTGGGAGACTTACGACAGTGTGTGTGAGTGTGTGCATTAAATGTAAATTAAAATATATGTGAGTGCGTGTCAATCACGAAATTATGAAGGCACTTTTTTCAGATTTTAAGTATATCAAAGAATCCATACCCTGTACAAAGTAGGTTTTTAAATGAACAATAAAAAAAATAATACTAGCTTTACTACTAATATAATGTGTAATGGTTTTTCACCTCATATAAAAAATAAACAATATATTATGAATATACACACATTTTGCAGATCTGAGATAACAATACAAATATGTTTTCTCTGTTAAGTATATGCCCCATTCAAATTCCAATTTTACACCTCTTTCACTTCAAAGAGCAACTTTTGTCAGCTCTTTCACTTGGTGTTGCTGTTGTTGTTATTGTTGTTGCTGTGGTTGGTTTCCTTTTGTGCGCATTGTGATTAAGTTAAATGTTAATAAATATGATTATCATGTCATTTCTCGCGCTGTTGCCATTAAACATGATTATGGCAATAAATAATAAAGTGTTGCCACGACACCGAAACCAACGATGTGCAAGCTCAGGTTTCTCACTCAACTCAACTCAACTCAAATTATGGTAACTCTAAAGTGAAATACAGTTACACACGCAATTTCAACTTTGATGTCGTTTAAGAAGACTTTGAAGTGTCCTCTTTGACAAGATGAAAAATAAGAAACTGGAAATAATAAAGGAAATTTCGGGGAAACCAAAACGGAAACCGGAAAAAAAGGAAACGTTTAGAAATAATGCGAAATTTTTATGCTTGAATAATAAATGAAAATATATACATTTTTCTGATTCTCATTTGAATTCCTAAGAATGTTCCCGTTTTTTTTCCTGCTCATTTATTTTCTATAAATTTCACTTAGAACTTGTTAGAATATTTCTTTTTCTCATATGTCGAAATAGCAAAACATTTTTTAATTAATAAAATTCCATTTAGCTTTGCGTGAACTTGCAACTGTGATGGAAACCTGCATTCCTACAAATGCAGTAAAGTATTTTGCAACGAAAATAAAAAAATAAATAAAATGAACAGCAACTTTTGCCTCAACAGAGGGAGAAGGGAATAGAGTAGGAGTGGAAGTAGAAACAAAAGTTAGCCGTAATTTGCAGACTGTGTTGGGTCCAACAAGTTAGCCAAGTCGGCGTAATGAACATTGGGACCGGAACTGCGCCGTTTTGCGTGCAAAACTGACAAATTTCAGCGAAGATGATAACAGAAAAAGTAGAGAGCAAAGCAAAAGCACAGAAAAAGAGAGAGAAAGAGAGAGGGAGAGAAAATAAATAATGCAGAGAAGTGCTGGCAATGGATAATAGGATAAGGCAGCGGGAGAAGCATTGCAACAGGAAACGTCGCCCATTTCATGCCAGCTTTTTCCACTTGCATTTTTCATGAGTCGCTCAAACACAGAAAGCGAGAGAGAGAGAGAGAGAGAGAGAGAGAGAGACCATACTGCGCACTTGCCCCCCTCCTACTTTGACACATCTATTCAATTCAGTTTCAATTTGAAATGAATCGATGCGACTCACTGCGACTTCAAGTAGTATTCACATTTTAGTATTACTTATTCATTGTCCTCCGTTGGGCACTTGATTTCGACTGCTGCGCATTGTAATGAGTTCAGCGCGGCCTATTTATTAATTTTTGATGACAGAGCAACACCCCTGTAGCAACACCCCTTACCAACACTCAAGCAGCTCTTTAGCTCTTTGTAAAGTATGCGTAACTATATAGCATAGCATACTTTCGAGTGCTCGCAGTTCATTAACTTGATTTATGGCTTTCGGGTTTTGTGTTACGACACCAGCTTGGGCAACTTTCACGGCTCAAGGCGCACTTTCTGCGCTCTGCAACGTTTCATATTCAAATTAGACATGCCGCAATAACAATAACAATAAATACTTACTTACAGCACACCCCTTGATTCCACATTATGGAAAGTTTTGCGCTTTGCTTACCTGTAAAGAGAGAGAAAGAAGCGAAAATTTACAATGAGTTAAAGTGCTACATAAAATAAACTAGTAAAGCAGCTTTTTGAATTGAATTTTTTATATAAAAAGAGATGAAGAAAGGTCGAGAGTCTCCTTTAGTCAAACTGTAGTTTAAGAGATCAGCTAAGTGAGTGTATAAATTATCAAATAAACTATTGAGTAAGCTTCATTTTGCGTCTATGCATAGAATATTTTCCATTTGAATATTCAATATATTACTAGTATTTAAATGTATAAGAAGTATTTAAATATATAAAAAGTATTTATTAAGCATAGAGCAAAGCAAGATCTATAACTGCGTTAAGTTAACTCTGTTGCAGTTAAAAGAAGTTGAGCTTAAATATATCATAAATAAATAAATTAATTTACGCAACAATCTCAAAAATGTTTGGCAATTTTTATTCCAAAATGCATGTATATAATAATCTTTATAAATATCTATATTTTATATAGTTCAGTCAAGTTCACAAAATAATGGCATGTGCATTTTTTAATTGCCATCTCAGCACATTAAACCGAATTTTTAATTACACTTTTCACATTCTGCACAGACACACAGGAGACATGTCGCTTATCTACTAACTGGTTTCCCCTCTTCGAGCCTTCCCTACCTCCCTTCTCCCATTCTCCATTTTAGCTAGCACTCGCTTATGCTGTATGGCATTTCGTTTAGCTGCAATTATGCCGCACACTAATGACTTTTAATTAACTCTGAGATTTGTATAGCCAACGCACATGGCGCACAGCGCAAGCTTGTCCTGAGCTTATCTCGGCTCTAACTGGAGCTAATGCCTATCTACCTGTGTGTGTGGGTCTCTCCCTCATTCTCTAACTCTCTGCCTTGCTCTCTACCTCTCTCTCTCGCCTTATGTCCTTTCATTGCACAGCATTGGCCATAAAAATAGCCCAAAGCGGCGCCTTTTTGAAATGCAGACGACGCCACTTGCCTTTGCCAGAGCCAAAAGCTTAATTACAATAGCCAACACACACGCACGCACACTATACACACACAGACACACACACACACACACACAGGCATTGCTGTTGTCGTGATTATTCATAACTTGGCAGACAGTAGCTTTTATTTATGTGGCCATTTTCACAACTGCTCGCTTGACTTTTCCTGTTTTCTCTTCTGCCTTTCTTGGCATTGCGTTCTGTTTGCTTCTGTTCTGAGTGTGTGCGTGTGTGCTATGCCCTAATAGGTGTTAATGTGTTGAATTGTGTGTTGCACGACACATTCACTACACACACACACACACACAATACACACAGGGACACCTACCAGGCCAAGGCTATGAGGGACGAACCAAAAATAAATGAACTTGGTTCGAAGCCTGGCGACAGAAGTGTTAATGAAATTTCGGGCCCATTGAATCTGTGGCATGCGGCATGTGCGGCAGCCCAATTACAACAAAAAAAAGGCCAACGATAATGTTATCGATATGTGTCGAATAAAAGTATGTGGGTGTGTCTGTCACACAAAAGTGAACATTCTTTTGCCTTTTCACTGCCTTCTGATTTCTTTAAATGTGAAAAAATTGAAAGGAAATTGCATAATAAAACTTGTATCTGTAGAATACAATTCACACTTATATACACATCTAAAATCGGTCTATAAATAGTATAATATTTTGTAATTATTAATTAATTTCATAGTTGAAGTATAACATCATTAGACGAGCCAGAAAGGTAAACTTCGCCTTGCTAAACTTT
Organism: Zaprionus indianus; assembly: GCA_018904595.1. NCBI lineage: Eukaryota > Metazoa > Arthropoda > Insecta > Diptera > Drosophilidae > Zaprionus > Zaprionus indianus. The sequence goes on from JAEIHA010000320.1 coordinate 5,674,951, forward strand.
GTTAATTAATTTATTTATTTAATTAATTCATTTATTTAGCAGCCACAAACTGCTTTAGAAGTTTAATGCTTCTTATACATATTATATCGACTAGTTATACTACAATATACAACCTGAAATTATATATTATAGTTGTATATAATATGTATTTATATATATATATATATTTTAGTTATATGCCATATTTATATTTTCCCTTTACCATAAATTTGCAGCCCGCTTGGCCCAAGCCAAACGTTGTGTGTTCTGTTATGTTATGCATAGTGCTCTATAAAAGTGCAGGCAAGTGTCAGATGTCACACACACACACACAAAACTAACCAAGTGTGTGGCTCTGCCTCTCATCCTCCCTCTCCCCTTCTCTCTACCCCTCGCCTGTGGCAGCAAATGCTTTCATTACGGTTCAAGTGCAACACCGAGTGGGCCACTTGACGTTGCCGTTGAACGTTGCTCGTGGCTGTGTCATGGCCATGAACGCATTGGCACACGAGGGCAGCGAGAGAGAGTCAGCGCCAGCCTAAAAATATGCAACACATTTTTCGCCCTGTAGTGCCACTAACAAGTAAATGACAAAATGACCAAGAGTGCGGCAAACGGGTGTAGCTGAGCGCAGAGAGCAGCGCAGAGGGCAGAAAGCAGGCTAAGGTCAACGACTAAGTTCAATACACACACACGAACAAAGTGAAAGAGCTGCACATAATTGCAACACTGATTGCCATCCGTTTTGAGCGTTCAGTGCAAAACTTTTCAATGTCAGGCAACAGGACGAACGCAATGGCTTTTATATTGTCAACTTTTTGAATGCATGCCAAATGCGCACATTCTTTGTGTGCCCAAGAGTGTGTGTGTGTATGAGTAAACGCTCAATATTGGCAGTAAAACAAAGGCAACATTTCAGAGAGGGAGAGTGAAGAGCGTGAAGGGAAATGCTTCACACAGATACTTTTCGTTGCTGCTACAAATTCCCAAATGACTGTTGTAAATGCTTTCATCGAGTTGATTAAAAATTGAAAACTTTGCACAATTCGTAAATTGATTTTTAGAGGGTATAGTCAAGGTGATGTATTGTGCTCGTATTTATTATAGAGAATGTTAAAGATATATCAACTAGAGATAAATATTTAATCACTTTAGCAAGTGCAGGGAAAACTGCTGAGGTGTAAGGACCTTTATATCTGTATTTTTTACTCCTACTTAGAAAATGTTCTTAACTGTTTATTAAATGGTTCATGCACTAGTTTTAATAATTAACTCTCTCTCTCTATATTGAAGTTTCTCTGGCAACCTTTACAACTCCTTTTAAAATTCCTTGTACCTTGTAGAGTGTCTTCCCTTATTGCCAGTCTTCTGCTCTCTATTCTCTACAGTAGAAATTGACACTCGTAATCTGTATGTCAGTTGCCAATTTTGGTATCGATTTCATTCAAGTTGCAATGCTGGCACATAAATCAACTCGATTAGAATGCAGTTGCTGTTATGTATCAATGTAATTGCAAACGTTGCACAAGCCAATCTGCTGCAGATACCACTGCACTGCGATCGGATTACAATGCGCCCACAATCCTCGAGGGTAGCGAGCGCAAAAGGCGATAAAATGATTTATTTTCTCTGCATTTCCCTCATTTTTGTTTGCTTCTCCTTCTTACATCAAATTGACTGATTTATATTCTTGTCAGCAGTAAGCAAAATCCTATCAATGCAATGCAAAAACCAAATGCAAATCGCGAGTAAATAGTTATGGAATATTTAAAGGCGTAATTTCATCATCGAAGTTTGTCATAACAACATAATCGACGATCCTTTGCAATGCACACACACACACAAACAGACACGCAATTGTCTGGTTTAAAATTGAGTTCTCGTCAATTTCGCACTTTTGATTTTACAATTGGACAGTGCAATTTCGAGTGCGAATTGCAATTAAAATGCCAATCTATTGCCAAAAGGCAATGGGAAATATGTACGATACATAAATGCGGCAAGAGTGTTACTGAGCTGCCACCAATTGCTCTCCCGCTCTCTCTCTCACACTGATTTATTTACACATTATGCGTGGCATGCAACATGCCGTCATGCAATGCGAGGCCATGGCGAGGTAAGCTGCTTTCAGCGTCAGTTTGTACGCGAGAAAGTTGCGGTCAATTAAGCGCGCTTTAATTACGCACGAAGCTGAAGACAAAGCGCGTGAGGCAAAGACAAAGACGTTATTGCGTTGCGCACACGGCGTATGATCGATTAAAGCATCAAGCATACGCCGCGTGTGACCAAGCAAAATGATAGCGGTTGGAATTTATGGTACAAAAACCCATGCTGACATGAAGACCACAATGTGGCTCTGAATTGTTCCATAAATCATGCGATAAAACAGTTCAGACTTGCCTAGAATTTCTGCTGTTTGAATGTAATAAAATGGTAAAAGGAACTTTAGCTCAACTCATAATAAACATGCGCAATGAACAGTTCAATATTCGTTTGCCTACGTTCTTTTAATTCTCTATATTTTTTTATTGACCTCATCGCTTCATCAAGCTTTGATTGTTGCCGACCAGCAACTAACAATAAATTTGATGTGAAAATTCGACAAATATTATGTAGAAAATTTCATAATTGCCCGGCACAGTGTGGCCAAACATGACATGCCGTTAATCAAGCGTTAAGCCTTGATTTGATTGTGCAATCATCGTTTCATCGGCCTTGGGACAAAAATATGCAATTGCTAACGATTTGTTTGACTAAGCGAAACAAAATAGAAAAGAAAGGGGGGAAAAATCAATAAAACTTAATAATAATAAATCTCAAGAACTTTCTTAAGCTAACTCGACATGCCCTGCAGGAACCTCAAGGAAATATGTTAATTAAATATTTTATAGAAATAAAAATCATCTTCTTGCCTTCTTGTAGTTGCAGCAACCCTACACAGTCATGCATGACTACAGGGCATACGAATTCTTGTCTGTTTACACAGACAGAAATATTAAAATAAAAAAAAAAACGATTGCCAATATTTATGCAGCCAAAATATTTGCCACAATTTCAAATTTTCACTTTGGCCAGCGCGCAATAAAGCTGTCACGCCTGATTGAGCACTGTATACATTTTCCGCTTTGCTTTCCCACTGTAGCATATTTTGTGTTTTTCTTTTTTCTTTTCCTTCCTCTCTCTCTCTTTCTTGCTTACCGTCAGATTTTACTCTGCTTTCCATTGGGGCAATTAAAACGGCCCTAAAATCAACTCAACTTTGACTTTGGCCAAATGGTGCGATGTTTTGTGCACTCACTGTAACTGGAGAGTATTGGAGGGGGGCGAGGGTAGTGGCTGGGTAACTTTGTCAAGGGAACGAACGGAGGAGGAGGCGGCGAAGCAATGGAGCTTCGTGCCTTTTAATTAAAATCACAGCGCGGCAATTTACAGCATAGGCGACTGTCACAGTTTTATATTGCAAAAGGCAGCCAACAAGAAGGGCGTTCTGGCCTGGATGGGCGTGGCTAAATGGCCAAATGGCCGATTGGCGGCGCTTTGTGTGGCCGCCGCCTGTTGACCATTAGCAATTTTTCACTTCAATAGACGCGCATCCCACAGCGAAAGGGCATTAAAGAGGAAGCGAGCACAACAAGAAAGAATGTAAAGAGAAAATAAAAATATAAGCAAAACATGGAGAGCACCCGTTGAGACAGCGATGCTTGCTTAATGCTTTTTCAAAGTGACGGCAAAAAATCATAGAAATTTCTTAATAATTTCTCTTCTTATATAAAAAAAAAAAGATTTATGGCAAAAACAACAGCAACAAAACAGTTCATTGGAAATGCAAAAAAATCCTTCACGCATTTCTGCTCAAGGTTTATTCGTGTTCTCTCGTTGAATTTCAGCAATTTCCTTTTATTATCAACAATGCAGCAGCACCTTGAAGTGTGCATTAAAAAACGCACAAGTAAAAAACAGAAGTAGATGGAAAACTATTTGATGGAAAAATGTTTGCTCCGCCTTGCCTGCCGCTGTTGCCTGGCGCTGCCTTCTGTTGATGTCGAGCATTTCAAACCGAAGGCAGCTTTTATTGCACGTCTCGCAGTCAAGTGAGGAATTTCCAGAAATACTTGAAGAGATTCTCCCCAAGATGCATAAATAAAAAAAAACTACAGTGAGCGTTCAATGCACAGCAGCGCTAGCAAGCATATCAAAAGCTGTAAATAAAATGCAAAATGAACTACGCATAGAACGAAGACGGTCCACTTGCAGTGCCAGCAAAGGCATAGAAGAAAAGATCCTTTGGCACAAAAGAAAAACACCGAAAAAAATAATGTGAAAGAGCTGGCAACAAACAACTGTCAATTGACGCGACAAGAGGAAACCTTTCTTTTTTTTTTAGGAAAAAAGGCATTTATATTTTGACTATCGAGATCTGTCTTTCCCAATTTAGTTTAACTTTATATTGTATGTTTTGGCTCTTCATATCTGCGAATGTGAAGTCTTTCCTGTTATTGCATCTCAAAGGAGGAAGAAAGGCTTATACCCTTGCAGGCTTCCATCTCCTTCGATCATTTGCAAACAAGTTATATATAAAGGTGCAGAATGTAATGGTATCATGTTAATTTAATATTCTGTCTCATTCTGAAGGGTAACGATAAGTAAAGGTTGTTTGAAAATCAAAACTTGTTTTCATACACAAACCTCTATCTCGGCCGGTTGTTCCTATGATATTGTTCCTATGATTGTTCCATTGGGACGATTGGGCTTCGGTTTCGATATCATAACCAAACCCATCCATGATTCGTCACCAGCTATGACCCTTTTGAGTAATCTGGGTCATCGTTGACGACATTAAAGAGCTCTTAAGCGATGCTCATGCGACGGTTCTTTTGGTCAAAATTGATCAAAAAATCGCCGAGCACGCAAATCACTTATAACCTTTATCGAAAGTAGTTTGCGCGCGAAATTTTGAAATCCTCGTGTATACTTTATGTAGTCTTAGACCTGTCCCAAATCCGGCCTAAAAATAAGGCATACAAATTCTTAAAAAACTTCTGTGTGAACGTATAAAACAGCCTGAATAAGGACAGGCACCTCAAGTCAATATATGTATTCATGATCAATATCAAAACGCACGTCGATTAAACCACTGTCATTCGTAAGAACACGCTTATCTCAGTGCTTAAAGCGCATATATTGACTGTGATTATTCATTTGATATAAACCAATAATCTGAAGACTTTCTCAACTCTATCAATCTACAAATATTCTCATCAGAAATTAGCCTAGTTATCCCACAACACTCTCGTCAACTATTTTAAATATTAACGTGCCTCTCAACTGCTTCGACTAATGAATTTTAGTGATTGCCTGACAGCAGCACGCACCAACAACAACAACTACAGCAGCAACGACAACGACAATGATTGTTGTCAGTTGCCGGAGGAGAATTGCTCGTTAGGAGGCCATCAAATTGCCAGGACCATTATCCTGTTGCTGTTGCTCTGCTGAGCAAATTCATTTAGCTATCTCGTTTGCCGGAAAATGTTTGCCGAGGTCATCAAATGAGCTGCCCAAGTTAATTGAGCACTTCTGCCCAGTGGCTGTCAAACTGTAAACTCTTTTAAAGATGAAAATCAATTTTCAAAAAAAATTTATTAGCCAGCAAAGTTTACTTCAAATTCAAAGCGAACACACATTCCAATAATATACGAACTTTGCGTGGGCAGAAGAGGTACACAGTCAAACTCACTCATTCATTCACTTATTCATTTGTGGCAGCACCCAAAAGTAGAAAACTTAATTTGCGCAAAAAAATGTTCTTTACTTTCCCCAATTGAATTTCATTTGTGAGAAAACTTTCTTCTTATACCAAACTTGCTGTGGTATTTCCTTTGTGTGAGAGGGTTTTCTCTGTGTGTGTGTGTGAATGTGTGAGTGTGTGTGAGTGGGTAACTCATTTCACACTCAATCGCATTCCGGTTTAACATATTCAATTAGGTACACGGGCCCATTGAAAAGTTGTGAAGTTGCAGTGCAAAAGTTGCCGAGGGATCAATGACAGAAATATCATAGAAACTTGTGATATATTCCCCCATGTCATGTGATTAAAGTTTTACATGTTTCGCCTCCACTCACACCCATTGACAAACACTGCAGCAGTAAGCAAAATTCTTTTTATTTTTTTTTTCTTTTTTGCTATTTGCATAAGCGAAGGAACCAAGTTTTGTGACAATTCCTACAGCTGAGAGAGCACAAAGGAAGACAAGCTAGCAATGACATATACATACGTAAGTGCCCCGGATTGTGTGGGTGGAGGGTTCTGAGTGTGTGTGGGTGTGTCTGTGTGTGTGTATTTGTGTGCGTGGCCAGATGTGTCTGTGTCAGTTAGCGCGTGTTGCTTTGTTACTAAACAAAAGTTAAGTCATAAATATTTTCCGAGTTTTTGACTTGAAATTTATCAACGATATCCGCCACACACACGCACACACAGAAGAACACAGACAGAGCTGTTATACAACTACACACATACATATATACTTGTGCTATATCTGCGTCTGCACACGCAACTTTGGTGCAAGGCAAAATGGAAATATTTATGAAGTGCTAGGTGGCAATTTGTCGCCTGTCGGTGCACAAGCAACGAACACAGTGCTGCTAAAACTGTCAAATTTAGTGACAGCAACCTTTTCATTTATTTATATTTTAATAACACTCAAACACTCTTTTTAGCAGTGGCTGTCAAACTGTACACTTAGTTACCTGCAACTTTATTTGACAGAAAAACCTCTCAGCCTTTTTACCCAACTCAAGGCAATATTGTAACAGCATTGCTGCTGCTGCTGCTTAAGATGTTCCACCTCTTTTAATTCTTTGACACGCAATCCCTGTTAATGAGCTGTTGACCTTTGTCAACTTTGGCCGCCCCAAAAAAAAAAAGGGCAATCTATAAACAGAACGAAAAGGTTTCAGGTGCAAAACGTTATTAAATGATGAGGGCAGCAAATAAATGAATGAACACGAGATGAACGTCTCTTTTCTTTAACCTTACACATCATCAACGAGATCGACATGAACGTGCTTTTAATTATGTGAATGCATTTCAAAAGACTTCAAGATGCACGCTGCACAGTCGACGCGCCGTCAAGGACAATCGATAATCGAAGAAGCGTGAAAGTTAACCCGCAGCGACGAACGCGACAAAAGCATAAAAAAAAATCATCGAGCAAAAGAAAGGAAAATTAATTAAAAAGCCAAGAAGAAGCCGCCGCCTGAGAAGATAAGGAAAAAAAGTGGCAAATAGCCAAAAGGCAAATAACAAAGTGAGGCAGCGACAGGCCCGCAGAGGCTTTTCAATTAAATTGATGAGTGAAGCCAGAGAAAGAAAAAGCAACGAGTGAGAGAGACAGACAGCGATAACATTTATCACAACACGAACAATAGAAGCAGCAGGAGAAAGACGGCTCTGTTATGTAAATACGGTTTGGCATAAGCTCCATCCAAACACACACACACAGACAATGGCCAGAAGGAAGTTGGCTGCTGCTGGCTTGCAAGCACCGATAAGCAATGACAAACAGCAGCTGGCCAAGCCAACTCAAGTAGCTGCAGCTGACAGCCGCGAGGAGGAGCAGGATTGGTACCTGGCGGACCGGTGTCTACTCGGGTTTACTCGTCGTCTGTTGTGCCTCGCCATGTTGCCACGTCATGAGGCAAATTAATGCAGCGCATAAATTGCCTTTCGCGCGCTTATCTCACCAACTTGTGCGCCAAAAATGCATTTGTCAGAAGTAAGTTAGGGTGTCCTTCCCTTCCCTCCCCTCTACACCAGCTAATCTCTATTAAGGCAGACTTCTCTTTTAATTGTAAAGCGCAAACAATGATAAAATAAAATTAATCCTCTTAAATTGAAAATTTCATTTATTTTATTCGAATATATTAATGTTATCTCGAGCTGCCTATATATGCATATAATATAGTTGTAATTCATCTAAGTAAAGACCTTTTTAAAATAAATACTTGCACACTATAATCCTCTCTCTCCCTGTCACACAAGTAATCCTCTTATATTGCCATCTCTTTGGGGAATATTTCGCTACCTTATCATCATAATTGCAGTGCCGAAAGTTTATATGGACTAGCTGCTAATGCTGGGCAAACTTACACATCGTAGCAGTGCCAACATTACACTGTGCTACATACTCGTACTATACACACACATATAGTTTTCATTAAAACTTCGTGCAAAACATTTGACAACGCGAGATTGGGGAATGCAGGGAATGAAGTAAAAAGGCAAGAGGGCTAAACTTTCTACTTATGTCACGCCCACAAAGACAGAGAGAGAGAGAGAAAGGAAACTGTAGAAAGAGAAAGCGTAAAACAAAACAAATATTCGCGATGGGGAGTCGTCGCAGCAAATGGCAAAAAGTCGCCCTTTGCTGCATGTTTATTAATTTGTTTTTTTGTTTTTGTTAGCTTCTTGTGTTTCACTTGCAACTTGTTTGCTCAGTCAGTTGGATTTAGTTCTGCACAGTTTGTCAAAAAGCGAAATCTCTACAAATAGTCAACAACGAGAGGGAACAGAGACGAGAAAGGAGAGAGAGAGAGATGAGGAAAGAGAATTATTAGCAGTAGCTGTGCTAGCTCTCTCTTTCTCAGAATTTTAGCAATAACTTTAGAAATGAGAATTGTTTGAAAATTAAATCAACAAAAGTTATTCGACTTGAGGAAATTCGTTTCTAATAATTTCTTGAACTTTAAAGTAAAAAACTTTAAAGCTGAACTTTCATTCTCAGAGACCTAAGGCTCTTTTTCCTTATTCAAATTAGCATTAAAAGAGATTTTACATTAGCATCAGTCTAACAGACACAACATTACAAAGGAATAACATATGTACAGTATCATATATAACATATGTAGAGTAACATGGAGTACAAATATGTACATTAAAATGTATAACATATGTAGAATAACATGTGTTATGCTTTCAGCTAAAATCAAAACTTGGTTAATTTAATACACAAATATCTTTGTACATTTTCGAAATATAGTTAATTTTCAATCTTAGGAACCTAAAGTAACTTTACTTCTTCTGCATTAACATACTGTTAAGTTAAATTAACATAGTGTAATAACATCATCCCAACAGCATCACTATAACAGTATCAAACCATTCCCTGTAGACACTTTTATGTTACGCATTCAATGTTAAACAAATCCCTTTAACATATTATATTTAAAACTGTAGAAATTCTCAGCTCTTAGCTCGCCTCAAATGAGGTCAAGTTCTCATAGTTATATCTACCTGCTCTCTATATATATATATTTAGGTAAGTTGGTGTCAGAAATGTCGCAGTCGTTGCCCATTTCCGCTCGTTACAATTTCACAGCCATTTGACGTTGTCTAATTATGTAAATGTGCCATTTATTTTAACACTCTGGGCACACTGAGGCGAGATGGGGATACACTTGAACAATGCCATTTAAAATTAATTTTCAATTAACTTGCTGCCAACAAGGAAAGAGAAAGAGAGAGAGGGAGAGGGAGACACAGAGAGAGCGAGAGAGGGAGGGAGAGCGAAGAGAGAGAAAGGCACTTCAATAGTAATTCGAAGCGTTTGCAAAGTAAAAGATGTTAAATGAATTTGGTCGTGGAGCTGAAACTTTTGCAGGGCTCACAATAAATTGAGTTTTGGGCTTTGGCAATGGTGAATGATACTAATTTCAACAGATAGTCTCTCACAGCGAAAGAGATGGAAAGCAGAGAGACAGAGAGAGAGAGAGACCAACTTAAGTTTGGCGAAACAAAAGACGCTGCGACAGTTTGAGCTGAGGCACCTGAGCGCGCCTCAATTGAAAACTCAAATGGCAACTAAGACTTACGGGCTTAACCCCTGACAGCCACAAAGAGTAAGGCGAACGCGGAATACATATATCCACTATACTCGTATATATGTATATGTACTAGGTGTGTATGTATAGTTTAACTATGCATAGCTCCGTTTCCGGGCGATTTGTGTGCAAGTTGACAGACGCTTAGTTGGGAATCGAGCGTCGAGCCCGTCTGGTTTCTGTTTCAACTGTCAGTTGTGGGATTCGAGGCGAGTCGAAATCAGATTAAACTTGCCCCAAGCACTTGCAACAGTCGCAACACCTGCGAGTCTGCAAGACTACCCGGACTCCTCCATCCTCTGGCAATGATAGACTAGGAAAAATTAAACTTTGTCCAGGCACACAAACACACACACACACACACCTCTTACAGCTTTGCAGTTGCTCTGCCATAACATGAAAGTTACACAAATCTACTCTGAATAGATTCCCATAGGTGTGTGTGTGTGCGACAAACTTTTAATAGTCTCTACATTTGAGCGCTCTAATGATATGCTAAACTGTCAAACGAGAGGTCCTGCCTTTGAGTCTGCTCTGCTCCTTTTTACCCCTTCGCATGCGGGCCAAACTGTTGCGATTTTGAAAAGTTTGCCATCAATTGATGCAGGTCATAGTAGGACTTAGTACTAGTTACAGCAGACCCTCAACAGCAATTGGGGCTACACAGCTAAATTGGTTTTGGGCAAAGCTCGAGTGAAGTTGGCCAAACATGACCACTTCATTTAAGGTGCTCGTGTTGATGTACAACAACAATATCCAATGACATTCCTCAGTACTTGAATATGGTCAAGGCATCTATCTTGTCGCAGTTGGAAACATCCTAATTGTTTTAAGGAACGAATTGTCGATAAGTGCTTTGTATTCTAGGTAAAAGAATGAGTGAGAGTTGATAATGCAGTGAAGACTACTTGCCTTAGGTCTTATACGAGGTGTGTTCAAAAAGTAAGGTGACTGTTCAAATCTCGCGGGCAATGTACTTTCGGTTATCACTCTACCCAAACATCTGTAGCAAGTTTCAAATCTATAGCATTTTTTTTTTTTTTTGTTGTGAGAAGCGTAATATAACCTTTACGCCAAGATCAAGATTTTTTGCAAAATTTTGACCAAAAGAACCGTCGCATGAGCATCGCTCAAGAGCTGTTGAATAACGTCAACGATGACCCAGATTTACTCAAAAGGGTCATAACTAGTGACGAATCATGGCTATATGGTTATGATATCAAAAAATATTTATCAATCGTCCAGAATTGCTTTAAATGTGCTCTTATGTGATGTGCTCATATTTTTGTTCGTTTACTTTGATTCGCCAGTTAGACGATACATATATCGACCTAGAATCTTTGGCTTGTCCTTGCATAAGTTGTTAAATGTTCCTTGTAAAAATATCAACTGTAAATTACAAACATTTTGCTGAACTCCATTGTTCTTTTTGGTTCCCTGCTATCAATTATTTGATTTAATCAATGTGTGACGAAGGGAAATTTAACAAATCGAATATCATCAAAACTCTCTCAGCAATTGAGTTCAACCTGAGACAGCTTAGTTTTATCTATATATACAATATACATGCATGTATCTTTTATATATCTTAGAAAAATTATTATTTTTCAAATATGAAAATAATTATTAAATAAGTTTAATTTCATTCGCATAACTCACCTTGCCCAAATTGACGAAACCGTGCTCCTTGGCAACTCTGTCGGCAATGCCGTTCTGATCCCCATTAGGTATGTGCACCGCCCAGGTGTGCGTGTAGTGGCCTGCATCGTTGCCCGCTGCAACTGCATTTAACTGAGCACCACTGCCAGCTTTGCCATTGCCATTGCCATTGCCCTTCGTCTCATAGTCGAGCACATAGGGCGGCAGCAGTGGCGATTGGGCGTGGCCGGCATTAACTTTGGGCGCAATGTTGGTGGCCGCGAAACCGACATTTAAACTACATAAAAAAACTACGATTATAAATTGCAAAAGATGCGGCAAACGCGTCGCAGTCGCACTAGTTGTTGTTGAATGTCTGTGGCTGCGATTGCATTTCGTTTTGTGTTGCGTTAAATAACTACTTTGCCATAAATTGCAATTGAAATTGAAATCTGTTTTTATATCACATTCAATGATTGTTTGTTGTTGTTGTTGCTGCTGTTGCTGCTGTTGCCAGTTGGTTAATGTTGCTGCAACATTTGCACGCGTTTGTTTGCTTGGTTGACAAGTTCTTTTGCTGACAACATGTTGCCTTAAATGTGCCTTGTTGCTGCTGTGTTTGTTGCACGCACTGTTGCTGCTGCTGCTGCTGTTGTATCTACTGCTGCTGCTGCTGCTGCTGGTGTTGTTGGTAATGTTGCTGCTGTTGTTGCTTGGCTGCCTGCTCCATCGCACGACGTCGTTTTTCATTGTGCGTTCGATTGCTGCTTACAACTTCTGTGCGTTTCTCTCTCTGTGTGTGTGTGTGCGTGTGTTGTTTGTGCGAATGTGTGTTTTAATGCTGTTTGTTGCTGTTGTTGTTGCTGTTTGCAGTTTGCTGTTGACGTTGAGTAACTGCTGCTGCTGCTGCTGGTGCTGTTATCGCTTCAGTGTCGCCTTCGTGCTGCAAATAAGACACATGATTCAAGTTTGCATTAGCATTGCGATGGAATTGACAACGTAAATACTAAAAGTGTTTTATGTTCTATATTCTATTGATATAATCAACGATAAGCTTTAGTTATTAGTATGCAAAGTAGTAGAAAAGTTATGCAAATACAAAAACCTTCAAGAAACATTGATTATTGTTCGATTCTCGCTTCAATCATGTAAGTTTGTTCGTATGAGCGCGTTAATCTCAACAACTAAATGTTCCAGAGACACCAAATTTGAGTTGTGAGAACTTTCTTAACCAACCAAAATAAAGCAAAGTCAAAAGATTGGTTGCCACGCCCACTTCGCCTGCATTTCAATGATTTAACTTTGAATCACGACATCATAGCCAAGACTCAAAGATATATATTGGACAAACATATAAATACGTAGAGTATACAATTGTTTCAACGCTGTTCGAATTTCATTCCCATCAAATTAAGCGTACACAAGTAATTCAAGTCATTGTCTTAACCCATTAGCAACACTTTGCCATTGCTAGCATATTCTCTTTTTCCTTTTCTTTCCATTTCAGCTCAATTAAATTAGCCTCATCTTGTTCACTTATCGTTTACAGGGTATAGCAAATTAATTGCCTGCAAATGACACATCCAATTTGTGATTTAATGCCCAAGGCAAAAGCAAAAGAAATAAAGAAATTGAACGAATGTAATAAGGCCACAAACGATTTCGACCAAAACTCTGCTCATTAGCAGCAAAGACGGATAAAAAAAAAAAACCGAACTTCTAATCACAATCTCAGAAAGGAAGAGCACACGAGAGAGAGAGAGTGAGGAAGAGAAAGCTTTGCCAAAAGTATTGCCTGTTCAAGTTCGTTCGTTTCAACAGATTTGGGCAACGGGCAACCAAATCGCATTGATTGTCACCCCGGCCAAACAAGTTGGGATTGCAAATGAGCCTTTGGACGGCATTGTCGGACAGTCAGCCAGTGGCAGTCACTAGCTTTTGACTAATGCCATTGTCAAAATATGCCCTGATGACTGATGATGGCCACAGGGCATACACAGCCCACACAGCAAGCCAGGCCAGCCAGACCAGGCCCGGCCTGCCTGCCTGCCAAGCATCTCCGGCATTGACAGTTATATTTCCAGGCTATTGATTGAGGATTTGCAGGATTTGCAGTTGTCGCGTAATTAAAGCCAATGGGACAGCGGAAATGCCAAGCAGCAACCAGTGGCACAGAGTAGGAGAGGGAGGTAGGGAGATCAGCCCAAGGGATTGAATAGCTAGGGCCATCACAGTGCGGAAACTTGACACTGCTCTATGATGGGCTATGGTTACCAACAGTCAGGATGGGAAATTGAATTTTCATACGAAATTAACATTACACTGTGCTGGAATCATGTGTAGTCTGATTGTAACTAAGATAGAATGAAGTATAAAGGTTTATATTCTTATACTTTATGATGTAAAATACTGCCTTACTATATTTAAAAAATATTTTTAAAAGTCTATGTCCACTCAAAATGATCATGATGAATTTTCTCATTTAAACTACTATTTATTCTAATTTGCCTAATTATACCTATATATGTACATATGTATGTATATATATTTATCAATTAATAACTATATAATAATCGAGAATTTAAAAATAACCTACAATCCCGTGTGATTGACTGTCATACACCTCTTAAACGACTGACTAAAACGATTGCTTCAATATATAACTATGTTTTGCATTGTATTGCATACTTTTAAGCGCGGCTTCAAAATCAATATATGTTACGACTTTCTTAAATAACTTCTGTCTTAATCATCCAATTGCAATCATAAAAATCATTAAGCTGTTTATAGTTATTGGGAGATAAACCCTTAATCTGCGTAACGTACCATAGCTGTAATATTTAATTTTTTATCTACAGGTAATAAAATAAACGAAAATCAAACCGAATTCTGTACACGTTCACATCTTATACACGTATTTATTATAAAATTTCCCACACAAAACCCTAATCCATTCGAGTCTTCAACGTGCGCTCGGTCAGTTTGTCTTCTTCGATTACATAGACGGTGGCCCCCCAACCGGACACTGCATCACGATCCAGAGCATGAACCATCGACTGTGAAATGATCTCGAACAACTGATTCGGTTCCATATTCGGTTCCCAGAGCGTCTCGCACATGCCGTATATCTGTGCACTACAGTTGCCAGCCACCACAAAATCCTTAGCACGATTGACATAGCCAGCTGAATCCAAACTACATATGTATGGCTCACAATTCTCGAACTCAAGACCCGCAATGATTGCGTTAACGTAGTACGGCGCAAAACGATGCTCGAACATAAAGGTTGAGAGTAAATTCGTAAATTCTTGCGGTCCAATAATATGATCCTCATTGATCTCAACAATATTCTTACGAAATGCCATACGATTACGTACACTCAAGATATCTGCCTGTAGTCCAGTCATACCGTACAACAGATGAGGTGCAATGTGAAAGACTTTCTTGAAATCATGACAAATTGTTTGTCCAGTCTTTGAGGCGAAACGATGATCGGTGCCAATGGCTACACAATTTGCACCACACATTGCCACAACGCAACCGC
Source organism: Zaprionus indianus (assembly GCA_018904595.1). Taxonomy (NCBI): domain Eukaryota; kingdom Metazoa; phylum Arthropoda; class Insecta; order Diptera; family Drosophilidae; genus Zaprionus; species Zaprionus indianus. Next base: position 5,689,991 of record JAEIHA010000320.1, read on the forward strand.
TGTCCACATTCATTTTAGATTTTAGTAAAACTCGTAAAAAATATATATATAAAAAGTATATAAAACACTTGAAAAACTGGCAACTTTGTGAGGTGAAAGTAAAGAGCTGAAATGAATTGGCAGCAAAGCCAACTAACTGTCTGATTGGAATGGAGTAAAATTCTTGAACTTGTGCGACAAATTTGTACAAAATTGTAGCTATATTTTCGGGCAATATGGAAACTTTGTGGCCCTTAAAAAAGTCATTAAAAACTTGCACTAAAAGTTTCGGCACAGCCGAAAGCCCAATTCGAATTGTCCCTCTTATCGGCGCGATACACATGGCTGCACACACACCCTCAAACCCCAATACACCTTCACACACACCCATACACAAGCGCAGTGAGACTGTCAGATGTGTATGGGTTTATTTGGCGCATCTTACGTGCAGATTGTGCATTGCAGGCGCCTTTTGTACGCGACTTCCGCATTGAAGTCAGCGGGCCCATTGAGTTCCCCAAATCCTCCCCCTGCAACACACTCAACGGAAGTCTATCTTCGTCGCAACTGACACGAGGAAGACTCGTACTCGTGCTTTGCTGCCATGGCTCGAAGTGCCTGGGTAAACTTTGACTTTGACTGACGGCATTTGTCAGCGGCAGACACAAAGTAATCATTACTTGAAGAGCGAGTGAGAATGAGAGAAAGAGGAAGAGAGGGAGAGAAAGAGAGAGCGGCAAGCGCGCATTACGTCTGCACTTTCGTGTGCTGCAACACGGGCGCACTAAGCGTATACTTAATAATAAGAAAATAAGTGGCTGTCAAAGTGGGTGGCGCCCAACGTGGGCGTGCACCGCCAGTACAGCGACTCACAGTCTCACATGCCAACGAAAAGTGCAAAACGGTGTCAAAGTCAACGACAACAACAGCAACTACAACTAAAACGAGCAACAACAACGAGCGACAACAACAGCAACATTTGCTCATCAAAGGTAGTACGATGCGAAAATGTTGCTGCAAGTGAAGCGATGACGTCGTCGCGTCTGCAACACTCCAAGTGTAAAGTGCTGCAACGTTAACTTTGACAACTTGAGACAAATTGAGACGTTGTTTTCCTATTTTCCTGCGCTTTTCTTTTTCTCTTTCTCTTTTTGCATGCGAAGGACGCGTGCAGCGAATTGATGTGGTCTGCCAAGCGCTTGGGGGGAGGCAGAGTAAGCCACTTAGGCGAAGCAAAGTATTGAGAAGGGATAGAAGAAGAAGAAGAAGAACTAAATTGGGCGCAATTGCACAAGCAACTAGCTACGACTAATTAAAAGAAAGAAGAAGCAGAAGAAGAGAAGAAGTGCGAATTAAATTTACTGATTAAAGCGATTCGTTATGCTGATTGATTAGTGGCTTACAAATGATTTACTTATTATTAATGTATATTTTCATCTTCAGAAAATAGAAAGAAAGAAAGAATATTCTTTTCATGTTCTCAAGTAACTTCAATTGCACTTATTTATGTTGTAGAACTTCATTTCGCTGCCTACATGGCATTCAATCAACTCAACTCAAGGCGAATTCACTCATTTATTATATTATATTTAAAATAATAGAAAATCTCTACTTGACTCATATATGGTATATGTTTCCTATAATAATTCAAATTCAAACAACACCTGAGCATTCCCTCAGGCTCCCTACACAATATACTGTCCACAAAACTGCATGGCCTTGTCAATATAAACTCCATTCCCAACTGCCTGAAGTTAACGCACACATGAATCAAATCTAACCAAGGTGGACAACACAAATCCTAATTGCAGTTGGACACATAGAACAAACCTCCCCCCACTTCAAATAAAAAACGGTTAACAACGAACTGCAATGAATGAATGTCAAGAAGTAACGAAGCTAAAAAGAAAGTAGTAGAAAAAGTGCGGGTGAAAATGGAGAATAGAAAAAAATAAATAAACAAAACACAATTGCAGGCCAAAGACGACGACGATGATAAGGATACAGGACGACAGGAGCAGCAGCAGCAGCAGCCTGCAGCGCCGGGATGCGCCCAGTTAAGCCGAAGAACGACGACGAGGATGACTGCAGGCGCAGTTGGAGTAAACGCTCTGACACTTTGGTTGCCAGCACTGAGCTGAGTCCTTTGTGGTTGCCAGGAGCTCAGAGCTTAGAGCTAAGCATAGAGTCGTCGTATTGTATGTATGTGTGGTGTCCATGCAAAACTCAGGCATGTCAAAACCAGAATGAGAGCATCGTTAGAGAGGGAGGAAGACAGAGAGTGGTTGCACTTTGAAAACCGATGCCAAAACACATTAAGCTTATGTCTTTGAAGACGCCTGCAGCGGCAGTTAACAGCTTAAAAAGGCTACAAGAGTCAAAAGCCAGCAAAAGCTGCAGAGCCGACCGAGGAAGAGAACTGAGGAGAAAGAGTAGCAGAGAGAAAAGGCCTTTTGTTGACGTGTTTGTTGTGTTTTTCTTTGCAATGTGGCTTTTAGCAGTGTGTGTCGGTGTGTGGAATGTGTGTGGTGCGTTAGGCTCTATGTGTGCAGTTCTCACAGCAGGCAGCTTCTGCTTGCACTCTTTACTCGCCTCGCCTTACTTGCTTAATGATAGTTTCCACAAAGCCAAATATGTAGTTTTCTAACGCGACTTTTTCAGCTCTTTTCTATTTTGTTCTCTGATTCTTTTTTCGTTTCGTTTTCTGGTTTCCAACCAACCTGCAAAAGCGGCTGCAACTGGAGCACAAAGTCAACAAACAACAACAGACGGGCTCGGTTAACGCCCGCAGAAAAGCGGCTGCATTTCTGTTTGCTCCATGCAAGTGAAAGGATGAGGGCAAAAATAAAGTGAAAAAAAAAAAACAGCGACATTAGGCAGAAAAAGAGTGCAGCGAAGAGAAAGAGGCAAACGAACAGACGAGGCAACGGCACTGAGCGAGCATTTAGGCAAAGTGTCAGCCAAAGAAAGCGAAGAGTGACGTGATTTATGATGTATCCTACTAAATTCACATACTTGAACACATCACAAGATACTTCATATGAGTTTGCTTGAGAGGCCCTAACTGGGATGTTAATTTAAAATTTCTAAATAAAAGATTTATGGGGATCTTCAGTTTCACTTTAGGGTTTTCTTTTATAATATTTCATTGCGAATTTTGCAATACATTTTACATAGATAATACAACTTTTCAGAGTGTTGCATACTTTTGTGCATAGTGAAAATTGCCTTAATGTAAAGATATTTTGTCAGAGAATTAAAAATATCTTAATTATCTTTAATAGAAGTTCCTGCTATTATAAGAAATTTTCTTTATTCAATGAAAAGAACCATCCCTGCTTATTTTTAGTTTCCTTTTTTCTTCACCTCTCTTTATGAACGTATGGCCTGCATAATTTTATCACAACTCTCTCGGCAACTCAAGACAATTGCAGCCTCACAGCACAAGTGGATGCTTCAATTATCATTGGCTTCGACTCGGCTGAAATTTAATTATTAATTCTGTTTGTGTTAATGAGTTCTTCGATACGAAAATGCATTAAGAACTTTATCGGATCATACAAATGACCAGCTGAAAATATAATTATTTCACCGCAAGCACCCAGTTCTGTGTGAGGACAAATGCACCAAGGGCCGTACACATACATACACATATATGCATATGCATGCATGTGTATGCAGATTTCTATAAGACAACTCGAGTATTTCATTAAAAATTTCTCTCGGCGCAGATTTCGGTTTTAATGGCCCCAACACGAGTGTGCATTAAGCGAAATATAAACGAATGAAAGAAAGGAAAGCACAGGAAAGAAAAGTGAAATTACAATGAAAAAGAAATACAAAGCCTGCATGGGAGGAACTTCTGCAAAGCGATTTCCATTACACTCAGGCAACTTAATTGATTTTCCATGGTCAGGCACAAAATAAATGAAAAACTGCGAGAGACAGAAAAAGTAAGCTACACCGAGTGGAAGCAGTCGTGTGAGTGAGTGAATGAGTGAGTGAGACAATGAGTGACAGCATTTCCTGCTCGACTTATTCATTTTTATGATTAACTCGAAAGCAAAACTCGCTTGCAACTCGCTGGTTGAATGTTGTGTGTTCTCTTCTATTCAGGCTGCCTCTTTGACTGCTAATGCAGGCGCCTTGTGACAAAACAAAAGCGCGCGCCTAAAAGTATGCAACGCTTTGCGCAAATGCCAGCAACATTCAACAAAAACAACGCCCGCCCTCAAGTGGCAGCCGGGGTAAAGAGCCTCTCAGCATCCATAACTCAACTCCAGCTGCAGCTCCACCAACTTCAGTTCCATCTACATCTCTTCTACTTCAACTTAAACTCGTCGGCAGCGCGCGCTGCTCATAAACAACGCAGCATAATTATGCCCCGAGTTCCTTTCGACAATTTAACGTTAAAAGAGAAGCAGGATAAGCAGAGATCAAGCAGGTTGTAATATACGACTGTCACATACCCTACTGGGGAAATTAATAAATGTTTAAACTCTATTTAAATGAGAAAGTTAAAGACAGAGTTGTCTCTTGCCGTCAGTAGAGTAACCATATTCTCCTTAAGAACTCTTTGGGACTCCAACTCCAGCTGCAGTTCATATTCGAAAGAACGTTGTATGAGTATGTTGGCGCTTGCCACTTGCCACTTGCGACTGCATACTTGATGGTGCTGCAAGGTGATGTTGCACGTATAGCAACATGAAGAAGCAGCTACACTTGACAGCTTTGCTTCTTGCTTTGATGGGCAACATTAACACTGACAATGGAAATTAAAATGTTGCCAGTATTTTGTGCTGCAAAGTTGTCGTTATTGTTGTTCCCTTTGCAGGCACAGAAAAGAAAGTTGAGTTGTGGCAGACTCATTTTACAGCATTCACACACCCATATACACAATGCTAACCAGGCAAATGTAAATTAACAAATCATAAACTTAATATGCGCACATTTTTCACAGCATCAATTGCCATAGGAAAAGTCGCAAGCATTGAGAAGTCAAAAAGCGAAGAAGATTTCATAAAGATGGAAATATTCCTCTAAATTTATTATCTGCTGAGGAAGTAGCATTATTATTAAATTATCATGAAATAATTTATACCTCTTCAACTTTTTTTAAAATATGTTTAAATATATTTTTGTATTTTAATTTTCAAGATGAAATATCTTCTAATTTTTCTTTATAAATATTGTCAATAACCTTTCCCGCTCTATCTATCAATTAATTTAGGGTATCCTGGGTACTTCCATGTACAATACCAGCTTTGTTCCGCACACACCCACAGAGTCGTGCTTTCGTTATTAGTATGCACAGCATGCTGCATATTCCTGTTGTTTGTTGAAATTTATGCGTGTCTATTTATTGGTTGCTCTTTCTCCTGCTGCTCATTGGGCTGTCCCCTTTATTTCCCCGTTTTTTCTATTTCACATCGTTCCACGCTCTTCTTTTACTGCCAACATACTCACATACCTTGCGCAGTTTTTCTGGCGCCGCGTGTTGTCGTTTCAATTAAATTTGGCGCCAAAATGTATGCAATGGTTTTTTTTCGGTACTCCAAATTTGACAGTTTGGTGGCAAAGCAACTAGATTAGTTTGACACAACTTGCGCTCTATAATATATATTGTTTTTTTGTACTTTAAAACATTTTTATTTATTTGATTTTGTTATAAACTTTTGATTGCTTTAGCTGTTTTCAAGCCAAATTCCGCGCTACACTTCACTGCAAGGCAGCAGTGGCAAATTGTCATAAAGTTTACACCGTTTCGGCTTTACGAGTTTGTTACGTCAATAAAAATTAACCCAAAAAGCCAAAGAGCTGCAACACAGCCAAGGTATGTTTTTGTATGTGTGTGTGTGTGTGTGTGTGTGTGTAATTCAAACAATTAGAAAGTTAGCGCTTGGTTTGCTGTTTGTTTCATAGTTCAGATTGTTGCACAAACTTTTCGTGTTGCTTGTTTTATTTGCATGACAAATGTTGTTGTCGCTGTCGCAGTGTATGTTAGTTGTTGCAGTAATTGTTGTTGTTGTGGCAGCTACTGCTGTTGCAACCTGTTTGGCGCTGCCACGAACTATCGGCAAAGTTGCCGGTGTTGACTTTTTGACAGCGAACCCAGCGCGTGCACTGCAACACAATCTCTGCGGCCATGTTCAGCTGTTTATGAGTTGCTGCCACACTCACCCTCATCCTTTGGGGCATGCTTCATCTCTCTCTCTTCAGCCCCGTGGCAAGCTCTTCAAAACCACCTCATGCAGCTCTTCAGTAACATATTTGCACAAAGCGCTTCATAAGCAGCCATATCCTCCTCGCGACTCTTCTTGCTGATGCAGCACAATGTGCAACAACTCTCACCGACCTGAAAACCGCCCTTTCTCCCCCCGCCCTCCTTTCTACTCTCCTGCCAGTCAGCCCTCTGCTTACCATGCTTAAGCTGGTTTGAGTGCAAAGCTTAGCGTCGCATACTGCAAGTACTCCCAATGCTCTTACACCTCCCTCTCCTCTTGATCCTGCTGCATATGTTGAAACTCAAATGCAGCTGCTCTCGTCTACTTCAAGTTCTTAAAATTGCACTAGTTAACAAAAAAATACATTTTTCTAACCATCGTAAGCCCCTTTTTCTTTTTTTTTTGATTTTCTCACTCCCTCTCAAAAATTGCAAAAAAATTTTAATTTCTAGTTAGACTTTAATACCTCACAACGAGGGTATCTACCATGGCGAGTAAACCTCCATTTTAACAATGCAATGTTTTTTTTTTTTTTGCTGCTTCTCCACATTTCGCTGACAGCAAAAAATACTAATTTTCCAGTTATTAGCGAAATGTCAAAACAAATGACAGCGCAGATTTTCCCCAATAGCAGTTTGCCAGCATTGTTTATTCATATGTGTGCATGTGTGTGCATGTACGTGTGTGTGTGTTTAAGTATTTAATACTTTTAGTTGCAGTTTAGTCCTAATGGCTTTATTCGTACGAGTTCAACAACAAATTCAACAGATTTTTTTTAAAGGGAAAAGGAAAATGCGAGAGAACACGTAGAGGACTTGCATAAACAAAGATTATAATGGAAAAACTTTGGGTTGATTAAATAGGAAAATCCTTGTTTTTAAAAGCTTCCATTAAATCATGAAATATAAGCTATATTACACTGTATGTATAAAGGCTTCACTGCAGACTCCAGGCTTAATGCAAGAAATAAGAAATGCTTTCCCGGAATATCTTCGTGCTGTTATCATTTTAATTTAAAGAGACAAATTAAATATAATATTTCTTTATGCAAATTTATAATTCAAAATTCTCATAGAATAACTTTAAATTTAATTTATAATTCAAAATTCTCATAGAATAACTTTAAATTTAATGCCCAAATCATGGTGAAAACATTGATAAAAAGAACGTTGAACATTTTTATAGCTTTTCATAAACCATAAAATAAATAATCTCTTGGCAATATCTAATTCTTTATGTGTATGCCATAAATTTCGCATACATATCCAGCTTTACCATACACTAAGACTCATACATACATACCATGTTTGTAAATATCTCTTACATACATATATCGCAGATAAAATCTTGCGCCTTGTTTGCCATTTGTCATTGCGCGCAATGGCGGCCAATAAACAAGTCACCAAAATACGCCTGACAATATGCAAAAGAAAAGCCCAAGGCGGCGGCAATTTCTTGGACTAGCACACACGCACACACACAATAGAAGGCCCTGCCAAACAAAGCGCACTCAGCGCGACTCTCGAGTGCGCTGAAAAGTATGCAACCGAATTTGCAAAAGCTGCAAATGGAGCGCAGCTTTAAATGAACGAATGAAGCAAATTGATATGCAAATGTGCACACACAGGGGAACAGAGAGAGACAGAGAAAGAAAGAGACTGGGAGAGAGAGAATGTGTGAAAGGAAATGTAACAAAATACAAGACGCAATGCAGCCATGTCTGCTGCACTGACGTGTGCATACCCTGCCATGGCACAAAGGCATTGCAACAACACGAAGCTAGCTCTCATCCGTGTATCACATAGCACATTGGCCTTAGACCCCAGCGAAGCGTATCATAGCGACAAAGCGCTGCACACTGCAGCGAAGGACTCGCGAGTAAGCAGCTTGGCTAAGCGATATCCACTTCCGTTTGCTATTGTGCTGCCTCCTCCACCTCCCTCCCTACTACACCTCCTCCTGCGCTTTGTGTCGCACACTGACAGCTGCAACTGGCTGGCTGGCAACATTTGGCTGTAAATCAGGTTCGTAATGTTTCCGCTACAGTTGTTGCGCGCGCAAAAAAAAAAATATGAAATAATATTACGTATACGCCTACGACGTGCCATCAATAATTTTACAGCGGTTTATGGACAAGCATCTCCCACTCCCCACCACACAAATAAAGGCAAATTAAATTCATACCCAAAAGGCTGCACTAGTTGGCTAAAAAAGGAGTATAACAACTAAAGATACCCTGCAATTGCTGTGCAACTTTTGTCTGTTGAATTATTTTGCAAATCTTTTACTATTTATCTCAATTTCTTTCTTTATTTACAGGATATTCTTCAGTGCAGCTGCCTTGCGAGTAATGCAAAAATTTCAGGCCACAAAAGGCAAAAAAACGTAAAAAACTTTTGCACGGAATTCAATTTGGCGTAACTTTTTTTATTCGCCGGCTTTTTCTATCATCAGCTGGTGAAATTTTCCAAAAAACTTTTCACATTGATTGAAATGTGAGGCGCACAGACCATACAAATGAGAAGAAGAAGAAGAAGAGGAGGAAGAAGAGGCACAAACATACTTATACTTCTTATACATCTAATAAACTTGCAAGTGCAAATTCAGTTGTCGAACTAATGAGCATTTGGTTCACCCTCCGGGTTCAACATGCTGGAAAAATGTTTTGTTTGCCATGCCTGACGGGCAGGCTGGGCAGGCAAAAGTCGTGACAGGCTGTAAAGGAAAACTTTAAATGATTTGTCCAGGGTCAGCGCGCTGCTGGCAAATGTTGTGGAAGTTTTTTCACAAGGAATTAAACAGAATGTGAACTTTTGAATTGCTTCAATCGTTGCTGGCAAAAAATAATTTGTCTGATAAGTGAAATGTGCATAATGTGCCGCATACACTGTAAAGTTTGATGTGATACCCAACGTATAAAGTGTGTGAACAGCAAAAGTTTCTCATTTCATTAGAATATTCCTTGAATTGATAGCAGGCAACCAGCACGGAAGCACGACTTCTCAAATAAATACGTTCTACGGTTTTTTTTCTATTGCATACTTTGAGGAGCTCATTTGGTAGCGGATTCCATATAAAAATTTCCTTAATAACTTTTATGTTAATTATGCGATTACAACTAAATTTTCAGACATTATTAAGGCGTTGAAGGTTATTCTGCTTACCAAAATTGAAGTGTCTTGAATTTACGCTTGAAAATCAGTTTTTATCGGTTTACGAAGTCAGAGAGAGGTTTGGTCACATTCTAAAATAAACTTAATCTGCGTGCAATAATAATTCGGTATAGTAAAGAGTCTAAACAGATAAGGCTTTCTTTTTACATAATATGAATTGCACAATAAAGAGTTTGATAGAGAGAAAAATAGAGAAAATATTTTAAATAAAAGCCTGAATAAAAGATAAGATTTCATATATCAAATTCCAGGCTATCATCTCCAACTTTCTATGAAAAAAATTGTTTCTCTCTACTCCATTCTTAACAGTCGACTTCATTTAGCTGAAGCACCATCACTTAATCAACTTGATTTAGGGCTAGAAAATCAAACTAAACAAGTTCCCGAAAGTACACTCACACTGCATGAATACAGTGTGCAGTGCACTCGAAACCGCAATGAATGATTTGTCGGCACTCGAAAGTAACGCAAAACGAGAATAAAAAAAATAAACGATGCCATTCAAGCATAAATGCGAATCAAATGCGAAAAATTAAACTTCCAAACGATTTTCGGACACTCAAAAATGCACAAAAGCAATCAATGAAAGGAGCGAAGCCAGACGAAAGCCAGGCAAGGATAACAACAAGGTAAACAAGAAGAGAAATGCCACGAAAGGCAAAGGGCAAAGCGCACAAAGCACACACAGAGAGTCAGAGGCAGAGACAGGTAAAGAGAGACAGAGAAAGAGAGGGGAATGGTAATGGAATGGGGATGATACAGATATGCCCTGAAATGGTCTAGTGTATCGGCTGGGGCTGCCTTTCAGCATCATGACTTAATAAATACGTAGCCAGCTGGCTAGGTGTCCACACGGACAGGTGTTAGCGCCGTCCTCTATGAACAGAAGAAGCATTTTCGCCCGATTGCCCACGAAATCGACAAAAATGAAGTTGAAAATTCGCTGAGCGCTTTTGTCGTGCCCTCAGTTCGTACTTCCCCCCCTTCAGCGGCTTTTCAATACTGATTGATGCCTTCTGATTGAATGAAACTCCGCCAACAAAAGGCACAGGCGTGCGCTACACGGGATTGTGGGAATTCACGGCTGTCAGCTGAGCAAGCCCCACAAAATATGATTGTTCGCTCTACCTCCCTCGCATTCTCTCTACCTGCCTACCCCTCTCTATCATCTCTATCTGTCTCTTTGTCCCAGCCACCCGCCTGTGCCTGCTTTCGTTTTTTCTTTCACACGCATCACAACAATAACAATACAAGTCGCCTGCTTCCCTTGCGCCATTTTGCCTCGTTTCCATTTTCCTGCTGATTTCCGGTGTCTGTCTGGTTAATGCTTTTCCCCACACTCCACACTCCACACTCGCTTCGCTTGTACGTGTTTTCGGTTTGCTGTCGTGCAACTTTAAACAGTTTGCAGGCATGCACAAACATGTCTGCTGTGCCGCCATTTTTATTTGCCATTAAAAAACATGTCTGCCTCCCCCCTTTGTGGCCGTAACAATGGCGAAATATGTTCGAAATATGTTTCTAATTGCCAGTGCACGATATGTGACAAGAGAGAGGGAGTGACAGAGAGAGAGTGAGTGTGAGAGAGGGAGAGAGAGAGGGGGGAGACACGAGTATAACACAGTGCAAGTTTTCACATTTTCATTTTTTACTCCCATCAAGACGTGCTCTGATTTTTAGTGCCTGCTTTTTCATATCTCCCTCTCACTCCCCCATCGCTCTATCCCTCTCCCTTTCTACAGCTATCTCTCTCTCTCTCTCTCTCTCTCTCTTTTGGGAGTAGCAAAAACGAGTGTAATCAAATTCCGCTGAATGTCATGCTATGCATATTGATAAGCCCTTGTCAGACAGATGTCGAAATTGATATGTGGCAAAAATCAAATTGTTCAAAATATTTACAGGCTTAGTGGGGAGGGGGGTGCATAGTTGAGTTATATCATAAAACTGTTACCTGTTTCTATTATATTATTAGAAATATTTGCAACAGTTGGGCTTACCTGCAATGAGAAGAGAGAGAGAAATGAATATTTATGAGATGAGTTTAGATAAATGGAATTCAATTCGATTTAAAACTTAATACAATTGAAATATAAATTTGCTATACATATATATAAATATATATATTGAATATAGAAAACAGCTGAACTAGAAACTGCAATCGAAGGAAAACGCAAACGTAAACGCAAACCAAATTGAAATGCGGACTTTCTTACACAGCCCAAGTTTATGGAATTCTATGCAAAGTATTTGCATATTAAATGACAGCAGGAGAAAGGGAGAGAGAGAGGGTAGAGAGAGAGGGGTGGAAGGGGAGGGGGGGAAATGACATAAATAAACCAATAAACGAGTTGGCATAAACAAAAGCAAATGCCAATAGATTTGCATGGCGGCAAAGGCTTACGGCCTCAAGAAGCTGACATTGCGCATACGCCGTGTGGTCTGCATTCAATTACAATCGAAGATGATAAGAACAGAATGCTGCGTATAAGCAGTATGATGAGATGCTGCCTTGATGATGATTCTGTCTTCCGCCTCCACAACCAACTCCTCCTTTTCCTCTGCCTCTGCCTCGCTCTTTGCCTGTGCTTCGCTCTCCACCACTGCCTCTGCCTCTGCCTTTCCCTCTGCCTCTGCCTTTGCTTCCATCTCTTTCTCTGCCTCCGCCCCTTGTATTAAGAGGCGCAACTTTTGCCGCTCAAGTCAAGATAAGTATTGAGCCAACGTTTGTTTCGTTTCTGCCTTTGGTTTTATTTGCTAATGCTTTGTCATTGCATTGGATTTTGTCCAGCCAGCAGCGACGATGCTTATTGAAATGTCAACTGTCATTCGGTTCAGCTTTTGCAGGGTTGCCCTCTGCTGCCAGTTCATCTATATTCAGATAATATATATGTATGTATGTATATAGAAAACTCGCATGCCGAAACTCGTTTGCATCACAAAGTGCTGAGCTGGCAGGCTTGTGAGACTTAGAGTTTCCTTTAACTTTGATGTTTTGTGCATACCCTGTCGAAAAGTTGGCAACGAACAAAGGGTAGTTTGATTGGACACATGTCAGAAAATAAAACTTGATACGTCTACTAAGTTGATGCCATTTAAATAAATCATTTCAACCTAATAAAAATCGTTCTTTATAGTTTATCTAGTATGATAGGTATATATGATATATAGTAGCGAACTATGGTATCTATGATTTCTATGGTATCTGGCGCATCTTAAGTTACAAGGTATCTTCCAGTTGTTTACACTTATGTAACTTTGTTTTGCCTATAGGCTTCTTAAATGTTTCCTTTAAGTAAGCTTGCTCTACCCCTCTGACTCGCCAAGTTTCCTTTTCTTTTTACTTATTTTTCTCTTTCTTTCTCTCGTTCACTTTCACTTTTCTCGCTTTTCCCCTTCCCTCTCTCTCTCTCTCTATCTGTCTACTTGCCATTGATGTTTGTCTTTTGCCGTCTGCTACTAATTCAACTGAACTTGTATGTCTTTCCACTCCATTAATTAAACGTTTCAATTGAGCTTTTCCTTTCCTTTTCCTCTCCAGCCAAATTTCCAACTGAGTTTTAATTTTGTGTGTTTTGTTAGCTCCTGCGGCAATTGCGACCTTCTGTTTACAGTTTGTGACGGTGCTTGTAAGTGTGTGTGTGCTTGTGTGCTCGTGTGTGTGTGTGTGCAATTGAAATATATTAATATTCTCACATGCTTTCGCATTTTGATTTAAATGCGGCTCTTCTTTTACAATAATAACGCATTTAATTGAGCTGAAAAATTACCACACACACACGTACTTCCATACTCACACCCACACACGCAGCCACAAATTGATTAACTGAAGCACAGATGCCCCGCAGCCGACACGCTTTTCCGTTGGCAAAAGCAATAAATGAAAATAATTTCCTGCGTGGCGGCGGCGGCGACAAAGCGAAAATCATTTTAAATAAGGCATAAAAACGCATTAAAGGCGACACCTTTTTTGGAGTATGAAACGCATACAGAGCTCCTACAGCTTAACACACACACACAAGTATATATGTATATATATATAGTCTGTGAGTATTGGGCAACAACAAAGGTGTCACCTTGCATTATTTACTTCGCCGCTTGCTGTCGCCTTGAGTCACATTAAGCACAACTTGTTTGTTCCTCATGTGCCTGAAGTGCGGAAATTATCGAAGAGACAGAAAGGCAATGGAGAAGAAATCTTTCCATAATTAAGACAGTTCGTTGCATAAATAAATTAAATAAATTAATAAATAAGAAAAAGGAGGACAAAGGAAGTAGAAGCATGTTTGACGAGTTTCATCAGGATAGGTCTAAAAAATAGATGGACGGACGGAAGGACATGCAGAGATGGACAGATCAACTCCCGTCATTAACATAACATAAATACATAGTACAGTATTTTTATATTATATTTTATATATTTTGTTATTTTTTAATTTTAATTTATGTATTTATATTTATATATTTAATTTGTATATTATTTTTAATTTACAAAGCCCCAAAGCATGAATCATGAGACAAGTTTGAACAAACTTATAACGCTATATATATATTATATTGTACCTAATATATTCTATATATAATATAATGTCAAAAAATATCTATTTAAAACATACAGTTTACTTCACTTTTTATTTAATTTAATTTCTATAATATTTTGTATTTTTTATCACTTTGAAAGCCAAGCGAAAACAAATGGCAGAACACTCGAAATTGGCTGACACACTAAGTGCTGCCAGGAGACCCCATTGCACTCACAGACACACTCATACACGCACACACTCACACACGCACACACACAAAGCAACATATAAAGTGATAAGCAGCCGCAGGGCGGACGGTGATGTCGTTGTTGTCTGTCTGGCATGCAAATAAAATTGCGTATACGCCCTGCGTGCGTACGTCTGACTGCGTGTGTCTACGTCTGAGTGTATGTATGTCTGTGTGTGTTTGTGTGTATGAGTGTATGCATCGGTGTTTGTTTACAGCTTTGGGTGATTGCGGCGCCGGCTGCCAGCTGAAGTGTGTGTGCGTGTCTGTCTGCGTCTGTGTATGCTGCCCTTCCTACTCTTAACATTCTGTCTCTGTTCCTTTCCCCCTCTCTCGCTCTCCCTCTCGCTCTCTCTCTCTCTTGATCTTCGTTTTGCTGTGTGAGCTTGCATACATTTCGGCGATAATATACAAGAAATTGTATCTGACAAAAATTGTTTTTTAAAACGTTGCGTGGCCCGCAGCTGTTTTGACAAAGGCAGCATAAAAAAAAACTTGCCGCAAAACCAAGGGAAATTTTCGTACGCGTAGGTAATAAAAATGCAATATAATTCCAATATAAATGTTTAGCAATAGGAGGGGAAGGAGAAGAAGAAGGGAACAGCAGACCTTGTGAGGGTGGGCAGAGTTCAACAAGCAAAACGTTGTAATCTAAAAGTTTCAATTGCAATTTGCCTGGTTTAGCCAAGGCGAACAAGGCGAACCGCTTGACATGAGTAACATTTGTTTAAATAAATTTAAGAAATAAATAAAATTACCATAAAAATAAGACAAACATAGAAAAGGTAAGCATTTAATTTAGCTAAATAAAACACAAGAACTCAAGGCTCATTGTATTTACGGCCACCTGTAAAATCATTTCTAAAGCACCGAAAAGTATGCAACCAAGGAAAACCAATTTTCCATAACTTCAATATAAGCTTTGCTTTTCAGCTTTTTTATAGCCACATTAACATTAAATGGCTGCTGTTGAATACCCTTTAAAAGCAGGAAGCATTCACTGATTCTTAAGCGTTCTATCCATAATTTTTGTCATTAAAACCAAACAGATTCCAGCTTCTGCTTTGCCACGGATCGTTAAAATATTTGCGGCGGCAATATTATCTGAGTATCGCGCTTAATGCAGGAAAGTATGTGCCACAAGTGTGTGTGTGTATACAGAATGGTGTGATGACACGTTGTTATTAATTTATTTTTATGTTTAATAACACACGCCAGGCAGAGAGGTCGTTCGGCTGGCGCCAAAGTGATAACCATAACAATATCGTCAATGGGGTTGTAAATTATGGGAAAACTTCATATAAAGGCATCATTAAAGTGCACTCCCACACACTGATACAAACACACACACAGAGACACCCACTTAATCCAACAGGCTATCGATGGTTGATTCCTTTAGCGCGTACAATTAAAGTTTGCGGTTAGAATCGATTGGAATGACAATTTGTAAATGGCCTCAACTTTCCACACACAGTTTTCTCAGTTGGATTGAGGTTACTTAATTAATAGCAAACTGATTAATTAGTATTTGCGTGAGCAATCGCATTGTGTGCGTGTGTGCATGTGTGCGTGAAATCGATTGCATTAAAGTATCGTTTCGATTGCAAATTGCCATTAATTCGATTAGTTAAAGGCCAAGAAGTAAATCGCCTGAGCCCTGCGTTTCAGTGATGTCAGTTTAGCCTTTTTTGGACAGCCAGAAAATGTATCGATATATATCGGAACAATGCTGTCTTTGCTGCTTCTTATAAAATTGTTGTTAATGGTTTTATTCCTTTAAACGTTTTAAAATCAAACACAAATTATTTACAAAACTTTAATCCGTGTTATCGATTCGCTTATCGATTAAATTGCACAATTTCGATTACGCACGTCTTGAAATTATCGATACACCTTTAAAACTTTTGTTTATTCATGTTTATTTATTTATTATTAATTGATTTATATTTATTTATGTTTTTGTTGAATGTTTCGAAGCCAGTAAACATATTTCTATTTCTGTATTAATTTTAGTTTCTTTATCGATTTTTTCCGATATATTTCTTCTCTTCTATCCTGTCTCTTGGAAGGATGCTGACAACACTGTTGCGTATATATGTAATTACCCAAAAACCGCATGACAAAAGCATACACTCTCGCACATATTGTGGCATTTCCTTAATGACACTTGAATGCGAACAAATTATTGAGAGCAACCGCAGTGCAGTGTAGACTAGGCTCTGTAATATTGAATGCTTAGGGCAATTATCTTTTCAATTAGGGCCTTAAGTAAGAGTATTGCAGTGTATTAAATGCAATTGTTTGATTCGAAAATTAACAGTTTATTAGATCAGACTCTTAATCAGGTTTCTCCATTTATTACGAGACGGAACTATTATAATATTTATGTAACTTCAGCTGCCTTCATTATAATCATCACCAAAATTTAACTAACCTCAAACTATTCCTCTCTTTGCAGTTCTTGCAAATATTTGCCTTCAAATACTTAAGACTCAACTACTTTGATTAAGTAATTATGGCATGCAGTGTATGGTAAATAAAGATAGCAAAATAACCGTTAGTTTGCATAGCATGCACAAGTAAACAAAATTCTCATTTATTTTAATTAATTTATCGCTGTCGTGCCAAGCAAAATCAATAAATGAACGCAAGACCAAGCCATAGCACCAATGTCATGTGAACCCCAACTTCAACCATATTCCGGCGCCTCTCTCCTTCCCTCTCTCTCTCCCTATCTCTATCTACCATGAGCACTGTCCATCACTTAATTAGAACGATTCGAAACAAAGGAGTCCCTTGAAATTGCAAACATTTTGCACAGTTTCTCTGTGATATTCCAAAATTTCAAACTAAAATAAAGTGAAAATCATATTGGGAACGACTGGCAGATGCTGTGTAAAGTAACGCAATAAATATGCATAACAAACTTATTGCCAATTTTAAGAGAACTGCACTTTGCACTGTTCAATTGAACTAAGGTTTGAATCAAATAAGGAATTTCAATGTATTCATTTGCCATAACATTTGTACGTGAGGGGGAAAGGCTAACACATATGCGAAGAACTAAAAATGGGAATATTTTCTAAAATGGAAAATGTCAACGAGGCAAATTGGAAGAGCACAAAAGGGCAACTTTCTGAGCATGTACGTGTGCGTGTGTGAGTGGCCGCATATGTGTGTGTCTGTGTATGCAAATGAATGGTGAAACTGATAAAATTTCAATTATAATGCTGCTTGTTACACACAGAGGAACAAAGTCAAGTGGCATTCAAAGGGCAACAGCAGAGGTGAAGCAACTAGAAACTGGGGTGTGTCAACTGCAACTGATCTTTCAATTAGAAAATTAAATTTCCAGCAAGTAATAAATGTTATTTTAACTACATAGTTCAGCACTATGATAATCAACATTGATATGGCTGGAAATGCAAGTGGGTAAGGGGAATAAATATGGAAATTACATTTAAACTATAAAATAAAAGGTGTGCCAAGGGTTAAAATTATAAAAATTTGTAAGCTAAAGTATCTACAATAAAACTTTTATTATATTATTAATTTTAGTCAAGTGTTTTTTTGTATATCAATATTCCATTTGGGAACAGTAAATAAATTTTAGGTTTAAGCTATTGTCTCGTTATTTTTCAAAGTGCCCAAAAGTAGGCTTTAAAAAAAATTTACACAACATACCCTACGTTTTGCCATCACCAGCAACACGTTTTTTGTAAATTTGTCTAGCGTTAAGCTTAATCGAGATAATATCTAATTTACCGCACGGTTGACATCACTTAATTAGCAAACCGGCAATCTGGCAATCAATTCTGATTGGAAACTATAAAACGCACACAGATTTCAAAAGTCAACCAGCCATATTAACGAGAGGAGGGTAACAGAGAGAGAGAGAGAGAGAGAGGGAGACAGCGGAAGAGGAGCAGAGGGAGCACAAAAAAGGCTAAAAACTAATTTATGTTAATGTTTCGCATTTCAGACACCCTTTCCTTTTTGTACCTTCCGTTCAATTATGCGTATAAATTATAAAATTCAATCAACGAAAATTGAACAGCAAAAAACCAAAAAGAGAAATAAAAACAAAAGGGGTGTGTGCACGAAACAGCAACAGTTGGTCGTGTCGATATCGACGACAAGCGGCTTTTTATGTAAATCGAGTTACAGCACCTTTAAAGAGTTGCCATAGCAAGGGAGGGAGGGAGAAAGTGAGAGAGAGAGGGAGAGAGCAACGCAGGTGGTCAACGGCAACAATTTTAATTGACAATTGTTGTCGCTGTGTGCCAAGAGCGCCGACCCACTTGGTTGGGTATCTATGCCATGGTATCGCTGCACCCCCTCAGACATTTTACACCATTTACTGCCCTCGCATGCCCCCGTCGTTTACCCCAAAATAACACCCTATCAGTATCACAGCACAGGGAAGCACATCAATTTATGCGTGGTCGCGTCAAAATTTCAACTGCTCATTGCGGGCTTGTTGCTGTGGCCGCATGGGCGTAGGGATGTTACACAGGCGAGGTAGAGGGTAGTGGGGGAGGTGCCGTATCGAGTACGTGGAGGGTCGAACGTGAT
The DNA here is from genome assembly GCA_018904595.1 of Zaprionus indianus. Classification (NCBI taxonomy): domain Eukaryota; kingdom Metazoa; phylum Arthropoda; class Insecta; order Diptera; family Drosophilidae; genus Zaprionus; species Zaprionus indianus. The sequence continues at coordinate 5,708,709 of JAEIHA010000320.1, forward strand.
GCCTGTGTTTGTAGAGATTTTAGAAAACGGCAATGTATCCCCAAATTGAAATCAATTGAATTAGCAGTAAACACAAGAGCGCAACGCAAAACACGCAAATCGATTCACTGAGAGCAGTTAACAAGTAGAATGACAAGATACCATATTAGCAGCAAAAGATATAGATAGATATTCACGGTTGATTACATGAGTGTATGATAAGAGGCTTGTACAAAATGTGAGCATAAAGACAGCAATAAAGTTATAAAATCTGGAAAGGTTTACTTAAACTAAGTTTTATATTCAAAGTAAGGAAATTATTATTGTAGATCTTCTGGGCAATTATGAGACTAACAATAAGTTGACAAATTGCTAGTATATACAATACTTAACAGTCTTTTGAGCTGTATTGTGGTAGAACAGAGCTGAGGATCAGCTTTGGATCAGAAGGTCGTTATTAGGAAGACGGAATCGTCTGCAAAGCAACTTTAACTTTCTCGTGATTTGTTTAGGATGTGAACTTAATTTCCTCAATTTTTTTTTTTTATTAGCTAAATTATCTCTTCCTTAACAACTCTGATACTCAGCTCTCTCCCATTAATTGTTCTCAGTACCTTTGAGTTAGCCCTTTGCATAATATCAATATTACGTTTGCTGGAATCGAAGGTATGACCTGAGCACTCCGAAATATGGCGTAGGTAGTGTCTGTTTAAATTGAAGCAGTTTTCCAGTGTTTTCCCCAATGTCCAAAAAGAGGGCGTTACAATATTTTTTAGTGTCAAAGGCTGTCAATATTTGCTCAAAAGCCAGATGGAGCTGCTCAACAGAGCAGTGGCCTGTACGGAATCCGAACTAGCAATGATTTGCATTAAATTTTTCAAAGATTCTCTATACACTTCAGATTGACGAGTTCAAACTCTGTTTCTATATATTCCTTTACAAACTATGTGTTTAGTCTTCATTAATCAGAATTTGAATGTCAATAATTTGTTAATTTGTTATGATTCCTATTGCATATACAAATTAAATTTTAACAACAACTTTAGTTCAACTTCCAACTCCTTTTAAGATCACTTTTAGCTGCGTTTCTAAGCCCCTAAGAAAGATTGAATTCATATAGTACCATCTGTAGTAAAGGCAGTTCAATGCCTGATATAAACTGAGCTTGAAATAGGAACAATGCAAATGGGGCGTGGTAGTTTTTCATTTGCAGCATCTAATCGAATAGGCAAATACCACAACGTGGCACTAACTCACTATTTCCCGTATATGCTCCATTCCTTTCTCTATCTCTCTCTCTCTCACACACATAAACAAACATACGTACACACACATACACACAGACACAGACCCTAGTGTAAATACAAATGTTGGCACGCATACAAGCGCATTAATTACTTGTTCGAATGCGAAACACAAACTCCACACACACACATAGTTTACGCGCTCACGTAGGTGTGTGTGTGTATGTGTGTGTGCGTGTGTGTGTGCTTAAGTGCTTGTAAGGGCTTTACAGCATCTCGATTGCAGCAGAAAAGCGCGTTGCACTAGCGAGAGGGGGACCGCGCTTGAGGTACGAGAATTAACGCTGCCTGAGCTGCCACTTGCAGCAAGTGCCACAGGTATTGAGTGTCTCTCATTTGCTCTCCCTCCCTCCCCTACCGCGACCACCTCCCTTTTGTCCTAGAACACGAAGCTCTAACCACGCAGCACCCTAGCATAATTGGCGTAAACAAAGGTGGAATTCGATGCGGCCCACAGAAGCATGCGATGAAATATGCGCGTTAGGCGATACGAACAGCGTTCACACAATTTACACCCCCACCCCTCTCCCTATCTCTCTACAGCCCCACCTTCTAATTCAGTCTCTCCTCCCCTTACATGCACTTAATTAAGCGATGACCAACTAGTTGAACAGCTAATTAAACCTGAGCATTAAATCTGTCCGCTTCAGATATCTTAAAAGCATAAATCGATTCACAAGTTTCTATAAGGCATCGTCAAAGTTGGCTGACAATTTCATTAACATCATTTACGATGCCTAATCAGCGCAAAAAAAGGGAAGTCTTAAGAAATTACCTTCTTTAGAGTTGGTCCAAGACACCCATTACATTTCTACCGCGTTTATAAAACTTTATTCAAAGGCGACAAGCACGAAGGCTTCAGTCTTATATGCTCAACTGTTAAGTACCCGCTACCTAAGAGAATATAGCTATTTACTCAATAGTATTGCATACTTTTCGGGGCGCGACTTGGAAATCACTATTCTTTTGATAGACTTAGACGACACTACAGTATACTTGCTAGACGCTTACTCCCTGCTAGGCCTCTAAGGAGATTAAAAAGGAAGGGTTTCGCCAAAACAATTGGACAATCCTAAAAACCCCCTCGAAATATTTATGAGAAAAAGTTGTAAGTCCTCACATGCTTAGTGCGAGGTTTGGTTTTACTATTTATTGTTAATTGCGCTGCTATGTTACTTTTACTGCATTGTATGGATTCATCGCTTCTAAATAAATAAATAATTAAATAAATAATTAATAAATAATTAATTAACAAATTTCTTTAATAACTTCTTTGTTAATTATCGAATCGCAACAAAATTTTCAGAAATCAGAAACGAACTGTTTAACATTAAAATACGTTTAAAATATGGGGTTAGGTTAAGTTCAGATGGAACTGAACGATTCCTTGTGATTATAGAATAATAAATAATAATAATACCAAAAAAAAAAAAAAAAAAAAAATATGGGGAAAGGTCAATTGTATTGCATACATTGCAGGGCGCGACTTGGAAATCAGTATTCTTTCGAATTTATTTCTTGAATAATTTCTATTTTAATTATCCTATCGTAACCAACTTTTCAGAAAACAGAAACGAAATGTTTAACATTAAAATACGCTTGATCTCTGCTTGGTCTCTGAAACAGAGGAACAGACAGACAGACGAACAGATCGACATGGCTTTAAGATCTCGGCTGTTAATGCTAATAAGGAATCTTTAAACCTTCTTATACCCTTCTAACTTCAAGCAGTGGGTATATTAATCAGATGATTGGCTGAATGCTTCCAAAACAGTTCAGAAGTATGTATTTTAAAAAAATATCTCCAACTTATTTTCCAGGGTATTTTAAATATAAATTAGACGGAAATTTTATGCCAGCACTGCACAAAAAATTTGAAATTACATTTAGGTTTTCGCTGAACACTGCGTTTTCTTCGCAAGCGGTTTTACCATTGACTGTAAGTGGGGGAAGGGGATAGAGCATGGAGAACAGGCGTTGTTTGCTTCATTGGACAGAGGAAATTTACTGCTGCAATTAGCGTTGCATATTCTCTGGCCCTAAATTTCGGTTTGCAATTAAAAGCCAAGAAATTATATTCCAGCTAGTTTTATTTCTCCCCAAAAGCTGAGAGAAGCAAGCAAAAAAAAGGGAGGCTAGCACCTTAATGAGTTGAGCTGCGAATACAACTAGTTGGTGGCTTGGCTTGTGAGTTGAGGTCATCACGCCTAATGGGCATGAAAACTTTTCGACATTTCGCTCTGACAATTTTCCGTTTTCCTTCTCAGTTAAGCATGAAAATTGCATTCTCTTTGCAAAATCAAAGTGAATCAACGATAAAAGCTTAATCATCTCAATTAAATTTGACTGAATTAAACATGTGTAGAACTTAATTACATCAGAATTGATTTTATCAATTTCCGCACTTACCTCAACGAGTATTTCATGTATTTTCTGCAACGAGAAGAGAGAGAGAAAACTTTATCAAAACGGTGTTAATCATATTAAAAATTCATTAGAAAACTTTGCCTTGAATTTCCTTTATGCCAACAACAACTTAAAATTGTTGTTGTTATGCAACGTTTTTATAATGTAATTGAGAAACTGTTTTGCCAGAAGACTATCTGACAAATGGTGAATGTGAAAAGCCAAATGTCGCAGCCATTTTACGGCTAATGGCAGTCGAATGGCATGTAAAACTGGCTGTCTCCAACATTGAAATATGTTCCGCGTTTTATCTACCCAAAGTAACAAAAAGGTAACTCAATATCTGCATATCTATGGCAAATGGGGCGCATATTAAAAATGACAACAAGCGGCAAAGCCAAAGCGCCGCGATAAGCCAGAAGAAGCACAAGGAGATGGGAAGATACTCTATAAAGTATTAAAAATGATCTTAGAGCACCTTTAAGAAGTCTTTCAATTATGCAATTGAAGAATTAAGGGAAATATAAATTTAAATTTTAAAACACTTACTCCATAAGTGTGTTTTAATATTTCTACATCAAATATCTTTTAAATTTACTAGAAATTCATTTAAATATTCAAAGCTTTCTTTCACGTAGGGTATTCAAAGCGCACAGGCAAAAAAACGAACCGAGCGAAATTCATCAATGACAACGTCAAGGTTGCAAATGATATAATGCTCTTGATCTGCCATGTTATTGCCCCCTTCCAACACTCCCAACGCCTCTTCACCAGGCCCTCCCTGTGCCACTGCCACTCCCACTTCACCTTCACCTCGCTGTGCCACATTCACCTGACTGAATGATGAGTGAGAGAATGTTTCAGCAAATGTTTCAGCGAAAGTGAAGACAAAAAGTCAGAAGTGTCGTCGGCTTTTTGCCCGTTGACAACGTATCCATTAACGTGAAGTGCAACGTTGGCAGGGGAGGGATGAGGATGGGGGAAGGAATTTATATGTCAACTGTCTTAATCAATGCTATTTTTAAGTCAGCCTCCGCCTTTGAGTGGCAGCTGAAAATGGGCTAATATAATTGATGGAGAAAGATCTACAAGAGAATTATTTTCAGTAAAATATTTAGCCGTAAATCGGCTAAAAATGTTTGCTTGCCTTCTATATTTCTTAAACTTATTTCATAGTATTTTCTCTGTCAAGTCAACGGAAATGCATCAATATACTAAGCTGCTTTCAAGTACTCAATTTATTATTCACTTAATTGAATAACAAAGCGCATTCGATCCAATTAGTTATGTTAAGATGAACACAATTTCACTTATTGGCTTAAAATGCAGGTCGCAACATAATTCATTAAATGATTGAAAGCTTAGACAAAGTAAAGTCGTGTTTAATTTTATCAAGTTAAACGCACTAAACTAAAACAAAATGCATTTTAAAATGTAGTCAAAAATGAAATGAGAATATTCTTTAAAGGCGGAAACCGGAAAGAACTTTTTGCAGCTTCAAGTTATTGGCAATGCGAAGCGCTAATCGGGTTATGTTTCTCTTTCAGAATTTTCTTTCTTTTTTTTAGGTTTTCTGTTGAAAAGAAAAACGCAAAAAGTTAATTGGCCATTGGCCAAAATGAGCTCAATTTGAAGTTGGCTAACAGCGGACTGTGCAAATCATAAATTCAAAAGGTTGTTCTGGCTAGCAAAAAAGAAGGAAAGCGGAAAAGTGCAGCATGCTACACAGGTTATTCGCTTTTAGGTAAGTTTCGTTGCGGCAAATGAACAACAAAGTAAGTTCAATTCAAGAACTAAACGCGTAACTTCTAATGAGTCGATTGATCAAGTTCAAACGGCAAATATTAACAGAGTTTATGGGTATCTCTACTTTAATTTCTATAAAAATAAAATAAAATAAATTATTTAAACATGTTAAAAGCAACTCCATCATGAACCTTTGCCACCAAAACTGACCTGCTACATATTTAAACTGCACTTAAGTTGTGTCTGTAAAAAGAACGTCGCAAATGTCATTTTAAGTGTCAGCTCGAGATAAACCTGTCTTGAAATTGGCTGGCCTATTTATATGACTGCCCTCCTTCCCTTTATCGCATTACCCAATTGACTTAATTTCATTTTGAGTGTGCAACACACCCCTTCACCCAGTAGATATGCCCACCCATTGCGCGATAAACAATTTCGTCTGATGTTTGCGTGAATGTCACACATGCATTATAGCCGTGGGGTGTATCTCTTCCAGCTGCGAAGAGTATCATGGCAGGAGAGACAGAAGCCAGTGGGCAGGTGCTTTAATGCGCTGGCTAATTATGCATGCAAATTCATTTTGATGCCTTTATTAGAATTATATTTGCCTCAAGCTATTGTCATGCTGAGGCAAGAGTGACACCTTGTGCCTAATGGTTTGAAGCGAGAGAAGATAGCTGGGTACTTTGATAAGAAAACTCTTACAAGGTTGCTCTCATAACTCTCCTTCAACGTGCTTCAAATTTTTCTTAACTTTGCAACCTTTCTTTGAGCTCAAGTAGAGTTCCTGCCTTACTCTCTTTCAAGTTTAAACTGTTCATAATCGCTACCTGATTTTATTAATATATTTTATTTCTGCAGAAAAACAATACAAAAAGGTAGTCAAGCAATAAATCTTCTAGTTATTGTCTTCAAGCCAAGCTTTCATCCAAAACACAAAATCCTTCACAATAAAAGGCTCTGTTCTTTTTTCTTGTGGTGTCGGCAGAGATAGAATGGAAGGGAGGGAGATAGGCAGGTTGGAGCAAACAACTCAATTTCTTTCGTATGCCCTGTTTTGTGAGAACACTTTAAACTTGTTTCTCAAGTGCTTGGCCACTTCAAAAATGTTTCAACATTTGCTGCAAAAAGGTAACGAAGCATTAAATTGAAACCTCCCTCGCACGAGGCCAAGGGCCCGAGTTCCTCCCCCGTATTCCCCCCTCTCTTTCTCTCCTCCACACGGCACTTTAGCGAAAAGTTACCTTAACTTAAGCTTCACTTGCTTCTGCTGTATTATTTGCTTAAACTTTTGCTTAAGCATTATTATTATTTTGTTCGCATTGTTCGAGGGTTTGGGCACGTTAGGAAAAGGGCCTTTAAATGTGGCATAGGTAACAGCGGTGAAAACAAGTTCCGAGAAATATACAAAGCAAAAAAATAAGAGAAGGAGAAAAGAATAGACAGAGGTGCTGAACTGATACCCTAGAGGGAAGAAGGGAATGAAGGTGTTTCTCATTGACTTCCTAGAACTTTTGCTGCTTAAAATGATAGCTAACAGATTTGTGGCATAAATATAGAAATAAAAATAAGGAATATTATTACTCTAGCATACCCAGCTCAACATGTTTAAAGGGTATACCGGCGGCGGAAAAAAGTTAAAATGAGCCCAAGTCGAAACTTGTTTTTTACGAGCCACAAAACTTTTCTTATTTTTTTCCTAATTCCCTTAAAAGGTATTTATTCTTAATGCTGTCTCTTTTGCTCATTCAAAATGAAATTATATATATGCATATACTATATATATCAATATATATATATAATATATTTGTTCATCCATCTTAATTGGTCACTCGAAGCGAGCCACTTGAGGCGCCTGTCAACATGCCATCACAGCCAGATGACAATACAAACCGAACCAGAGCCGCAGGCAATTAGAAGAGTTGCCAGCCCAGTTGCTCAAAATTGCTCGGTTAGCACACAAAGAGAAAGAGAGACAAAGGGGAGAGAGAGAGAGAGAGAGAGCCATCAGCCTGCTGTCTTTGCCTGACTGCTCCAACACAAATACAATTCGCATAAATAATTATTTACTGTTGCCTAATTTTCTGGGCAAAATCCTCAGAAACTTGAGTCGAGTTGGAGTCAGAAACTGCTTACAGTGTGTTTAGTTTCGACACTGGACAACCGCATTGACCAACGAACCAGAAACTGCAGCTGCACCCCCAATGGAGTCGAAGCACCCTACTGCCCAGTATAATAATAATAATAATAATTTACTACGAGCTTCGAATGCCACAGCAAGGCAAAGTTTGGTTTGTTGGCCGCAGCCAAAAGGCATCCAGCATCCAGTTTACTCTGTGGGTCTGCGGGTGTAGGTTGGCTACGATAGAGTGTGCTCGTGTGTGTGTGTGTGTGTGAGGGAGAGAGAGGAGTCCGAAATCCACAGCCCTTAAAAATGTAGCTTAATTAGCTGCTGTCGTTGTGGTCGAGCCGGGCAGATGTGTGTGTGTGTGTGTGTGTGTGTGTGTGTGTGTGTGTGAATGTGTTTGTGTTTTGTCAAATATTTGGCAACTCGACAAATATTGGAGATACTTGCAGTTGGCGTATTTGAAATAAATTGCACAACTGCATTTAATTAGTAGTTTAGGCACTGACTGCAATGGCATCTGCATTCCTAAGAACAATGCAGGCATAGAAGAGGCTTGCAGAATATGAAAGGCTTGAGGAACTTGTATAATTCCTACATACTTATAAATTAAAATAAAATACTAAAATATATATTAGTAATTATTATATGCAACAATCTCAGCATATATAATATTAAATTATATATATATTTTATAATATTCCTATCATATTTCTCTTGAAGAGTTAGTTAAAGTGTGCGCTGATTATCAGAAAATATATTGTTCACACTATTAATCTAGTCTAGTCTTTATATTTTCCATTGTAAAGCTAATTTTAATCTTAAACAATCAAAATCCTTTATCAATCAACACTGCACATAAAATAAAGCTGCAACTATGCAATATGCAAGTTGAAAAATGTTAAATTTTGAACCAGTTTGGGCTTCGCTTCAAGCACTTTCAATCAATGTGCTGCCAAACTACAGCAGAGAGAGAGAGTTTCATTATCGAGTCTGGACTGTATCGAAACGAGTTCATTAAGATAATGCAGGTCCGAACTCTAATCTGATCATTCAGTGTGTGTTGTGTCTCTCAGTGTGAGGTGTGTGAAGTATGTGACATGGCAAAGTATGGAGGATGTTCAATTAAATGCAGCCTGACAGCCAAAAACAAATTGCAAGTGCGGCACAAGCCACAGCAAGCAGCATGCGAGATGAGGCATGCGGCATGTGGCATGCAACACACACAAACACACACACACACAGAGAAAGAGAGAGAGAGTGAGAGAGACAGCGCGTGAGGCAGGCATAACTATCTATCTTCTCGTCTAGGCAGTCAACTTAAATTTGATTATGTGCGCAGCAATGCAACCTCAAAACGACACGATGTGACACAAGCACACACACACAGTTACACCCACAGCACACATACAAGCGCGCAGCGCATGCTAGGCTGAAAATCTGTTGACGACGAGTGCCAGAGAAATGAATGCACCAGCAGCTGCTGCTGAGGCAATTTTCTTGCATTTTATGCAAACAAACCAACTAAAGGGGAAAATCTTCACCTACCCAACAATTTACGCCACACCTCCAGCCCACAGCCTGCAGTCCCCGGTTGCCGCTTAACCCTTAAACGTAACCAACAGTTAAATGTTTTCATTTTCATGCCTTCATGGCTTTTCTCTCGCTCCCTTTTCCCATGTCTTTGGCTGCTGCTTCTCCTTCTACTTTGGCTGCTTCTGCCGCAATGTTTATGACAGGCAGGCAAACACAGAATTTATTTAATTAAAATGTGTGTGTGAGAGTGTGACAGAGAGAGACAGAGAGAGAGAAAGAGAGAGGGAGAGAGAGAGAGAAAGAGAGAGAGAGTACAGTAAACTGCACTCGTTTCGGCTCTAATTGAATTGCACGCAGTGTCGGAATGAGTAGACTAATGTGTGTGTGTGCAAGTGTGTGTGTGTGTGTGTGTGAGTGCGTGTCTGGTTACCAGGTGCGCGTGCCCTCAAACGATGCAATGCAAATTTTTAGTAATTAAAAACTTTATTTTATTACTATGCACAACAAGCAACAGCAGCAGCGACAGCAGCTCATGATGAACTAAAAGACAATCAGCATATGCAAAAGAGAAAACTATACGAAACTGCATAGAAAGCAACATTGAAATATGAACGACAGGGAGTTACCCTGCGCACACTACTCTTGAGTTGTTTTAAAAGACCTAAGTGGGCGTTGCAGTTATTTAATATAAACTTTCAACAGTTTGGCATCTCTAGATCATTGCATATTCAACTTACAAACGTTCACACAGACAAATCAAGAATGAATAGAATTTGCACAATGTTAATATACCCTTTGACAATTTCGAAGGACATAGGAAAAGGAAGAAAAGGGCAAAGGCAGTATAACTAGTGAAAGGAAGGAAAAAACAAATGCAAATGCATTTTTAACGATTTGTACACAAATTGTATGTCAATTAGTAATGATTTTATTGTTGTTGTGCTTGCTTTGGTCATTTCAATGCGAAAGACAACAATATGACACATTTCAATTGCAATGATAATATCAATTGCATGCAACACATACGTATACACATATGCATACATACATATGCATGCGAACATACTCGTACATGTGTATTTATTCACATGCTCGCATAACATGACGCATGGAATTTAATTAGTATTTACATTTAACACAAAATGCCAGACTAGTCAAAGTGATTGACAGCTATGGGTATATATAGCATCTGCTTGTTGTCACTTGATCGACTAACATATACTCATTATTCAGCAGAGTGTACTGTATAATTTAATTTTTAATTTTTTGTGCTGTATAATTTCATTTTTAAAGAAATGTGTAATCACATTTAGAGAGTATTACGGCAAGAACTATTTAAAGTTGACGAAAATAAAAGAATAAACAATTGAATATGCTTTATAAAAATAAAATAAAATAAACATATTTTACTGGGCGTTTAAATGAGTGAATCAATCTTCTAATATACATTAAAATAAGGTAAAATCATAGGAAAAATATTAATCCTGGTTTATCCTCCTTTTTTTAAACAATTTAATAATAATTATTGTGTAATTTATACCTATCTCACTGACCATGAGTGTATGTTATTTCAATTTAGTCTTGTTCACATTAATGTCTCTACAATAATTCGCAAAATTAAAAAATACCAACGATGAGTTGAAAACTATAAATATTTTGTCTGTACAACACACAAATCACTAATTAAAGTAGGTCTAGTCCATCTTAAAATGAATGCCAAGGTTACCATATATCAATTTCAGCATTGTTTACCATTTTCAAAAATATACAAAAAAAAAAATTCTATTTCCATCATGCAAAAACCGTACAAAACATAACACTCCCTGCACAGTTTTCTCTGCGAGAAAATAACAATTTCAAAAACACAAATCCGTTGCATACGTTAAGGTGCACACAAGTATTCACAGACAGAAAGGGAAGGAGGAGTACATACAAAATGCCGTGGTACAGTTAGGGCGGGGCTAGGGCAAACAGCAAAAACCTACACTAGACAGCATGTTTAAAGATTTTCAATTTAAGCGGCGGCTCGCACTGTCTGACGCTGTGCAGCAACTGCAAGATTCACCAGGGAAACTATTGTTAAATCTAGTATTTTTAGGTGTTGCAGGCACGTACGCATGCAGCAGCGCCCACAAAAACACACACACACGCACACACATACACACAGTGAAAGATACAGAGAAAGAGAGAGAAGATTTCCACTATTTATGTTTAAATGAAAACAGAAAAACGGGAAGGAGGCAAGCAAGTGCAGGCAGCTGAAGTCCTGCAGATTAATGCTGAGTCACGCAGGCATCAGAGCAGACAGACGTCAACGGGGGAAAGGAAGCTTTGTGCGGGGGGGAAGGGGAGTGTAAAACAGAACTCGACGCTTGATTGTATTTTTATTTAATTTGAAGGAAAACGAAACATGGCAGGCTACTAAGTTTGCTACGCGGTATCTTGTAGCTCATCAAGACATACTCATTAATGGCAAATTCGATGAAGTTTATCGTTTCTAAGGCAATATTAATTTTTTTATTTATTTATTATATTATTATTATTATTATTTAATTTATAAAATTTAGCAAAACTTATGAGAAACACTTTATAGTTAAAAATTTATTTAAAATATTTATTGTTTAAGAATTATAAAACTGTCAAAATAAACTTATTAAGTTACAATTTCCTGGTTTTTGCAATTCTTAACTATTTATTGAATTTTTTTAACTTGTTTAATATTTTTGTTTTTGTTGTTTTGTCTCTTTAAAAAATTATTTTTTTTTTCAAATTTCATTTAATTTTTGGTAATATTTCTAAATTTAAAAAAAAAAAAATTTTTTTTTATTTATTTATTTTTTTTTTTTTTTCAATAATTTTTTATCTTGTTTTCAAACCAGTGCTTGCCTACTTAAGGTTACAACTACCAAATTCAACACTTTTCCATTTTCTATTTGGCATTAAAAAATCCTACAGGGTATTTGCAAGTATATCATTTGCATGCTCTGTTTTCAATTATCTTTTTGGCTTGTCTTGCAGATGTCTCAGTGCTTTATGTGCAACGCGCGCGCGTCTGTCGAGATAAACGCTGAAAAGCGCAGCACAAAAGTGTGAAAGAGAAAAAGCGATAGAGAGGGGAAGAGAGAAAAAGACACCAAGGAAGACAAATTGCCAAAGGATAAGAATAAAATCATTAATTGCTGTGCGATTTGCTCATTACGTGCGTGGCATACAAGACAGAACTTTCCAACCTTCCCCTTTCCTTCCTCGCATGCGCCTGAAGGTATGCTATGCATGCGAGTAATTATAAAGCAAATGAACATGACTCCATGTGGAACGTCGTTGTTGTACTTATAGTTGTAAGCAGAACAGGAGGAAGAACATAAGACGCCATCAGTTGGCCATTACATTGATACACATTGCGGACGCCGCTTAGCGTGAAAATTTGAAATGATGCACGGCGAGATGTGGCTGGATATTTTTTTTTTTTTTTTTTTTTTTTTATTACAAATACGGCAGGAAAATAAAATCTTCGAAAGATACCATCCACCGTCCGTAGATGGCATGCACGATTCATAACTCTCCAAGTAGAGTTACGCCTACGTACTAAACAAAAACCTCCGTATGCTCTCCAGTCCTTGCTTCGCTCACCGGGACTTCCAGCCAAGGTATTACTTCGGTGAGCAGGATGTGGTGCCAGATCGCAATCCCTCACTTGGTGCGTTTCTGCGTAACGCTCCTTCGCTAACTCTTTAGTCGCCTTTTACGACAAGCCGAGCCCGCTGAGGTGGTATTCTTGGCCCGCCACCACACGGGAGTGCTCTTTATCCAGCGGGTCTGCTGGCCGTCTCGTCAATGCGAACACGTTTCATCATGCCCACGATGATGCCATGGGCCCTATCCCACACTGTTTTGTCCGCCAGCATAATGCGCATTAGGCTTCTCGGGCTAAGCGGAGTTCCAACAAGAGTCTCCAGTATCTCCCTCTCAGTACGGAACCTAGCACAGTGCAGTAGGATATGCTCCGCTGATTCCACTGAGTCGCTGCAGAATAGGCACAGGGCTGAGTCCACATGGCGAAACCTGAAGAGGTAACTCCGGAAGCAACCATGATCGGTGAGAAACTGTGACAAGTGATAGTCCACCGCTTTGTGTTCGCACCCTGCCCACTCGGATAAGTCTGGGATCAGCTGGTAGGTCCATCTCCCTTGCTGTGAGTCTTGCCACCTAGTCTGCCACACTCCATAAAGCCAATCCCTGATCTCCTCCCTGGAAACACCTTCTCGGGTCAGGTATTGGGCCTCTATCTCAAGATCGATCGGGGGATGCCCGCAAGAACATGGGCTGCGTCTTCCGATATTGTTCTGAATCCTCTGATCAGTCTCAGAGCCAGGGTCCGCGATACTGCCCGCGCGTTGTCCAAATAACTCACTTTATGCGTGACACTCCTCCAGATGGGGGCAGCGTATAGAAGCGATGATTTCGCGACTGCCACCAGCAGCCTCCTGGCCGGCATCCTGGGTCCACCTATATTTGGCATGAGTCTTGCCAATGCTGCTGCTGTCATCGCTGCCTTCCTGCTGGCGTATCTCGCGTGCTCCTTGAATGACAGTCGATGGTCAATAAGAACTCCCAGGTACTTCAGCGATCCAACTGACTCAATTTGAGCGTCTTTGACCGTGACCCGTAAACTCTCGACGGCCTTTCTGCTGCTCAACAACACTGCCTCGGACTTGTGCGCAGCGATGCTTAGACCGGCCTTCTCCAGCCAGTTTATAGCTGTGCTAATCGCCGCATTGCTCCTGTCCTGTAGCTCCGGTAATGTTTTGGCAACCGCTGCAACTGCTACGTCGTCAGCAAAGCAGAGTAGCTCCACTCCACTGGGCTTACTAATGGACAATATCCCGTCGTACATTATGTTCCACAGGATCGGTCCAAGTACCGACCCTTGTGGGACACCTGCGGAGACGTGGTATTTTCTTGGCCCGGCATCAGTATCGTACCAGAGTATACGGTCTCTGAAGTAGCTTCCAATGATGACCATGAGGTAGCGAGGAATACCCATGTTGCGCATGGCCCCGAGGATGTTTGGCCATCTCGCCGTATTAAACGCATTTTTCACGTCTAGCGTGATGATGGCGCAATACTCCTTGCTGCCACCTAGCCACCTGTCGCCATCGAGAGCGGTCTTGGCCAGACCACTTATGGCAGTGAGAGCGTCGAGAGTGCTTTTTCCTTTCCGGAAGCCATACTGGTGTCTATGTAGGCCGACGGGGCTTTCGGTGATCACCTCAATTCGCGTGTACAGAACGCGTTCGAAAAGCTTTCCCACAATGTCCAGCAGACATAGTGGGCGGTAACTGCCTGCAGCATTATTTGGTCCCTTTCCCTTTTGCAACAGTACCAGCCTCATGTTCTTCCAGCGTGATGGGAAGACACCATCTATCAGACACTGTTGGAAGGTGTCCTTGAAGATTGCTGGCTTAGCATTGGCGGCAGCCATAACTACGACACCTGGGATGCCGTCAAGACCTGGGGCTTTGTTTGGCTTAATTCTTTTGCCGCTTCAATGATCTCGCATTCAGTGACTCCCGGGAAATCGGGGGCAGGGATTTCTCGTGCGGGTTGCCATAGAGTATCCTGGTTTGGGAAAAGCTCCTCCACGATGCTTGATAGTAGAACCGGGTCCTGTGGAGTACCTCCTACAGCGGCTTTCAATTTATTACTAACCATTTTGTAGGCGATACCCCACGGATCTTCGTCTACACTCGCCAGCAACTCTTTGAAGGCATTTGCTTTAGCAGCAGCAATGCCATTTCTGAGTTCCGCGCGCTTCGACCTGTACGCCTCATGTAATTCTGCGTGCTGAGGGTGTCCTCTGGCTCGTTGCGCTAGTCTCCTTGCCCGGAGGCATTCCGAGCGTAGCTGGTTGAGGGAGCCGTTCCACCAGTAGACCGGGGGTTTGCGTTTACTCGTTTTTTTCTTTCGCGGCATCGCTGCATCGCATGCAGCTTCCAGCATTTTCATGAGCGCCGCCACCATGATTTCCGCATGTCCATTTGGTAGCTCCATTTGCTCAATATTGAAAGCCAGCATGTCCCTGTCCAGCTTTTTGATGTCCCAAGCTTGCCCTAGAGTACTTCTTGCCTGACGTTGTGTGATGCACGACGTGCGGGCGCTGAATGTGATCAGGGCATGATCGCTCAAAGTGACATCCTCCTGCACCATCCATTTAGCAGTGGGGGCTAAACTACTGCTAACAAAGGTGACATCGATGAAAGATGTCCCTCTGTCGTTGTTAAACGTTGGCTTGCCACCGTCATTTAACAGCACCAGATCCAGCTGGTTCATGGCATCGATTAGGGCCCGTCCTCTGGGATTGGATATCCGGCTTCCCCATTCGATAGCCCAGGCGTTGAAGTCACCTGCAATGACTACAGGATTGCGCCCTCTAGCGTGGTGGACTAAGTTATTTAATAGTTCCTCGTAGAGGTCCGGACTGTCGCTAGGCGGGGCGTAGCAGCTGTACAGATGAACGCCCTTAACTTTAGCGTACGCAATGCCACGCATAGGCACGCTTCCCTGGTCCTCTATGTAGTAGTTTCTGCAACATATGATTGCCGCCTTACTTGTGGAGTCGAAGAGCACACCTGAGTTTCCCACACCAGGGGCGTACGGTTCGGCGTACGGCGTACGTGTGTGTGTGTGTGTGTGAGTGTTAAAAGTTTTCGACTGGTATCAGCAGGTGAAGCCATTTGCGGGCACTGCGTCGTCTAATGCGCGTTTTATGATGATTGTTCTAACACATACAGGGTGTTTAGGTTGCTCGCATTTAACTGATTTCCAACTCCAAGTGAGCAACTTTCAAATATACCAAAAATCTTCAGCTGATAAGTTGTTTTAAAGAATGTCTTTATGCAATCGAAGTTGAAACGAAAGACACCCGTTATGTGCCGCGACGAGGCACGCTATAGACAAAATTAAGTTCAAAGAAATAAGGTCAGAACTGCTGGGGGAGGATGCGATGCAATCAAGGTAAATGTGAATAAATGTAAAAATATGACTATGAAAGATAAGCATAAATCAGTGTATAAAGCAATTACGGGAACAGAGCAGCTAGACAGACAGCAGACAAAAGATGGCAAAATAGAGAGAAAGAGAGAGAGAGTGAGCGAGAGACAACGATAGTTGTGTTGGTGTTAAGAGGCAAAGCTTAATGAGACTGCTCAACAGTACATTATGATTGATAAACGAGGCAGGAGTTGAGAGACAGAGAGGCAGGCAAATCAACGAACAACAGAGAGGGAGAGAGATGGAGAGAGAGGGAGAGAGCGAGAAGAAAGAAGCAACAACTTGCAGCGCAAATTTGCTACAAGAAAAGCGTGACAAATTTAAGCGAACGACAGACAAAAGGCAAGAGCGAAGTATGAGAAAAAAAAGAAATGCCACGAAAGAAAGAGAAAGCAAATGCTTGAGAGGTAGGACGAGCAAGCATAATGTGCATGTCAGCGTTAGATAAGAGAGCGTTTGCCAAACAAAATGGCAACCCGTAGCAGGCACAAGCACACACACACAGACACACAGGCTCGAACACAGACAGACACCCTGAATAAGAAAAAAAAAATGGCGCCCCCAAGCGCCAAGGCGAACTCTGTGAAATGAGTAAGTTATTCAATTATTTATGATTCTTTTTCCGGGGCGCCAAATGGCCGACTTACTCGTCTTAATGCCATAGCGTGCAGCCTAATTGGAAATTATGTGCGGCAAGTTAAGGACAGCAAAACACTTGCCTAATGCAGAGAGAGAGAGAGAGTGAATTTGACTTTAATAAATTAAGCCATTCAAATAGGGCAGAAAACAAAAGAGTGGGAGTAACAAGACTGAAATATAAGCGCTATTTATGAACTTGTATTTAATACAACTTAATGATGAGGTAAAGGTATATTTTGTTTATAATATTTGTGTGTTAAACAGCTTTATCAACTTACTTAAGAAGTCTACACCTTTATGTTTTATTTTGAATTTATTATACTGAAATTTAAAAGAAAAATAAATTTTAAAAATATCGTTTCAAGTACACATAACAATTTGGAGGTTATGTAGATATTTTAATCAGCTTACTATATGTCAAAGTTGGAAGGTTTTTCTTCTATATGTTGCTTATAAATCGAGTTAAAAAATTTTAATATTTATTTCAGTGAAGTGTTTATTTATTTACCAAATAAAAGCCACTGCTCTTTATAGATTTATGTATTTATGTTCAAAATGATTGACAATCGTTTTATAAACATAACCCATGTACTTGTTTAAATATAACGTTTCTAAATAACACTTTCAAAGTGAATTAGATACCACTTAGTCACATAAAGCCCTATCAATTATACAGTACAACAAGCTAATTGAGTGCACAATTTGCGTATTAATTGGATTGAAAGTTCTTCTTCAATTTGTTACGGTCTTTGCCGAATTACTGTTTTGATACCCACATCCGCAACATCACTTCACCCCTCACCTAACTACCAAAAGAGTTTGTTATGCTGCGGTTCCTTATGCCATTTACAAAAGCTTTACTTAACATTTTCAGCTTGTCATGCGGTCAAGGCTCGCAGAGCAATAAAAGCCTGTGTTCATAATTTAGCAGATGAGTTGAGTTCGCATACCAAAAAGGTAGGTGGGGATGAGGCGGTGGACTGAGAGGATGCTTTGTTAGTTTTGTGGACCAGAGAATGGCAGCTGTCAAGTGTAGCCGTAAAGTGCTTGCTAAGACCGCAGAGTGTTGAAGTGGGTTCTCGGGTCAGTTCAGTGTGTGACATGTTATTGAAAAGGCAAATGTTTATGAATTATGCCCCAAGAGGTGCGTGTGTGCGCGTGTGCGTGTGTGTGTTGGTCGTACACACAAGCAAGACAGTTTTTGAAGACAATTCAATGCGTTTGAAATTGAAAAATGTCCATGCAAACGTTTCAACAAATTTAGTTTCTATGGAAAGTTTCAGATAAAGTTTCAATAGAATTCCAACCAATAAAACTTTTACAAAAATGATTCATTATAACCTCAACACAGTTACAATTAATAAACTTCTTGCAGTTTTTCTCTTATTTTCGCACTTGCCTCAGCCAAAAGCAATTTAATTTTCTGAACAAACAAAATTTCCGAAAATATTCGCCACGGCAAAGCTTCATAAACCTGTGCAAATTGCGGTTATTTTGCCCTAAGTCAAAAACAAAGCACGGGCATAAAAATATAATCCCATTCGGTCAGAAAAAAAACGTGAAGCCTGAATATAAACACACACTAAAACAGACAAGAAAGAAAGCGAAAATCATCGGTGCAACCGTGCAGAGCGAGAGAGATGAATGAAAAGAGAAGCAAACAGAATGCACGCGGACGTTTCTGAAACGCAATTTGTTAATGGAAATTCAATTGAATTGAAAAACTAAATAAACACGCATTTGCCGACAGGAAAGCAAACAGGTGCAAAAAATTGAAACGAAATAAATAATAAATAATGGAATTTATGGGCAATGTTTAAAGAACCGACTGTATTATTTATACAACTTTCATTTCCCAGTTGCCTAGGGTAATCTTCAGTCGATTAAACGCACACGATGTTCCTGTTTTTTTTTTTTACATTTTTCTTATGCTTTTTTCGTCACTTTTATAAATACTGAGTATTTGCCAGTCCACAACACACAACACACTCAATTGCCTCTTGCCGTTATTGCTGTAAACGGCTGCAGTTGTTTGATAAATTAAACAATAGCATTTTTTTCAATACATTTTCAATTAATTGAATCTTTGAGGCACTGCAATTTGTAATACCCGCTAGCCAAAGGGCAGAAGGGTATACTAACTATGTACCAACGAAAGGTGTAGGTAACAGGCAGAAGGAGGCGTGGCAGAATCCACAAACTGTATATATTCTTCTCAGCATCCAGCCGAGTCGATATTGCCATTATTTTTTCAAATTTGGTTGCGATCGAATAATTAAAAAAAAAAATATTTAAGAAACAATTAAAATGCACTGATTTAAAAGTCTCTTCCATAAAGTATGCAACACAAAATACGCAAAAGTAGTTTTAGACATTTTTAAGATATAGTTTTGGCCAGTTGGGTATCCCACAGTCGGGTGCGCTAGACTGTAGCTTTCTTAGTAGTTGATTAAAGTTCCGAATCATTTGGATCGGTTTGGGACATTGAAAGTGCGTGCGACGCATTGCTGCATTATTTGAAGTAATTTAAGAGTTCTTCTTAATTTTTTTTGTAAACGTAATTCAAACATTTTTCAATCACAACAACAACAATACTGAGCGAAAGTCTCAACGGGATTCGCGCAAATTTTTCGCCAGCATGTTTGCTCAATAAATTACACTGTGCAAACATACACAATATATAAACCTTTGTGCTTCATTTATAAATTTATGCGATATTCGTTTATTCTTTCATTTTTTGTGTGTGTTTTCTTTGCCAGTGTTGCAAAGCAAATAACACTTGCCGCAAAGTATAAACATCAACAGCAAGTGCAAGCAGATGCCAGTCTACCAGTCACTCTGTCGGTCACCGATAAATATATATGTATATATATTCTACATATATATTACACACACTCGTACATATGTACTATATATAACACGTACACGTACCTAGCAAATATACCTTGGGGGCGCAATAAAAAAATGAACAAATATTGGTGTGACTTTTCTACTTGTTGTGCGGGGGGAGGGAGTGGCAATGCTTTTCAATAACTTCCACAACCTCGCAGACTGGTCTACAAATATATTTGTACACGCAGACTTACATACACACAAACAAAAAAAAAACCTACTCTAAAGGATTCAGCAAATGGTTTCCGTTTTACCACTGCCATATAAACCTTTTTTGTTTTGCTTGTTTTATTTTATTTTTTTTTTTTTTTCAAAAGAATGTGCTTTGTTATTGTTATAGTTGTGGCACATAAATTGTTGCTGCTACTATCGTTGTTGTGGATGTTGTTGTTGCACGCTGCTGCACGTTGTCGTCATAAGCAAAGCCCCCACAAGTGATAAGCAAAAAAAGGAATTGAAATTGAGGCAAGTTTTAAATACTCTTGTAGTTGTGAAGAAACATAAATGAATTAAGGAATTTAGATAAATAATTTAAAATTTGCGAATAAATGAAAAAGCTTTACTAAAGGTTTCCAGCAACTTTCAG
Organism: Zaprionus indianus; assembly: GCA_018904595.1. Lineage (NCBI taxonomy): Eukaryota > Metazoa > Arthropoda > Insecta > Diptera > Drosophilidae > Zaprionus > Zaprionus indianus. Next base: position 5,728,972 of record JAEIHA010000320.1, read on the forward strand.
CTTTAAGCAGGCTTTGCTTAGATTTAAGAAATCTAATTAATCATTTGATTAAAGTGAACTTTCTTTTATTAGTTAAATCTATTCAAAGTTTTGAAGATAACACATTATAGAGTTTAAATTGTTTACAAAAAGAGCTAAAGCTTTCACAATGCGCTTTATCAAAAAGCTTTATGTTTTCAGAGTTGCTTTTTTCAACTAAATAGTACGAAAAATCTTGTTTGTATGTGTTTTTTGCTTTATGTTGATATTTATTTTGTTAATGCGCTTTTAAAGTTCATTGTGTGAACTAAAAAAGTAATATGTATATATTATATATACACTGCATTCTCTACTGTTTCACCCTTCACCCACCCCTTCCACTCAGCTCGTACATATCCTCTATATTACCCCACTGGTAAAAAGCCTCGTTTCATTGCCTTCACTTGGCCAATTGCCATTTTGTATTTTATTGTACATTGTGTTTTTTATATCGCTTGCCCACACGATACGATATTTTATTTATTTGCCTGCACATTTGAACTATGAAAATAACCACGCGAATAGCAGCCATTTCGTGGTCAATATATGTTATGTGGTTGACCCACATGACAACAGTGCAACATCGCAACATCGAGGCGATTGCGCCTCGAAAAGGTGCCAAAGGAAAACCACTCGATTGGTTGAGCTTGTCAGGTGGCCAGTTGAGGTCAGGTCAGATCAGGTCAGTGAATATATTTATTTGTATTGTATTGCGCCACAGCAAAATGGCTGTCATCGATTTGTGTGCCGATTGTTTGAGCCAAGAGGCGGTCTGTGTGTGTCTGGTTACCCAATCATTTGTCTGTCCCAAGGCTGTTTAATTAGACCAGGTGAATGTAACCGCACAGCTGCATATATGTGTGTATGTGTGACGTATGACACAAACACACAAATCAATCAATGATTGAAAGCTCTGGAATTGCTCGTGTTGCAGTTCAACTTCTGTTATTCCTTCGTTACTTTCAGGTGTTTCCTAGTTTTCTCCTTTGACTCTATCAATCAATCATTCGAGTCAATCGAACAAACAATTAATTATGGCATTTAAAAACCACAATGTGGACACTATAGCAATTACAAACAATTGCAGTGGCAAACTGTACGACAAGGCAAAGTCTACTCTAAGTTCTTTAATACATTCTAAGCACTTTAAGCTACGCAAATTAAAATGCAATAAAGAAAAGTCAATCCTCACTGGGTATGAAAGTGCTTTGCTATAAAATCAATCATACGACATGTGTTCTACACACAAGAGTCAACAGTAAAAGCCAAGAAAAAAAAAACAAATGTAACATTGGAGCGACTTCAACTCAGCATTCTGTTGCCAGTTTGCCTCTCTCTCTCTCTCTCTCTCTCTTTGTCTGCCCTGCTTCTCTTTCTTTTATTTGCAAAGAAAACATTTATGTAAAGCTTATATTAGAAAAATTGCATTTTCCTTTGCAGTCCACATATCCTTTTGCCGGAGTTTCTGTCAGAGACGACACATTTGCCTATAGGCAGACACTTTTGTTGTTAGTGTTGTTGTTGCTCAAGTCTTAGCATTGCCTTCTTTGAACATGTTTTCTTTTATTTGCCAGTTGCAGCATCTATCATCTAGCTTTCTCATGTCCAGTTTCCACACTGGCAATTTGTGTTTTCTTTTCATGTTATTCAAACGGACAATAAGGCTATAAAGTCAACCAACATTATTGCATAAAGTGTGTTTTATTCTCAGTTTGATAAATAGATATAGAGCACAAATTGAAGGCATTAGTTTTTTAACGCCTTCACTTCTAGTCGTATTAATAGAAGGTATTAATTTTTATGAAAACTGAAGTATATAATAAAGTTACTATATAAAGATAAATATGTAGATAAAAGTTTGAGTGGAGTACTAAGCAAAATTTAAACTACTTTAAGAAGGCACTTTCATTGATCAATTATAAAATACTTATATATTTTATTTATTGTTTTATTCCTATAAAAATCTGCCTTTTTTCACTTCTCTAATGGATTCCCCTTTGCCACCCGTTCAACCTTTCATCTCCTTTCGTTTTTATCATAGCATGAACATTATTTTCATATCGAATTGCTCTTTGCTCCCGTCAGCGTGCTCTATTTTTCAATCTGCCCAATCCTTTTAGGCCCATTTCCATAATAGTCTCAGAGCCGCAACCCCATTCGAGTTTTGGCAAAAATTATTGGCCAATCCTCTCACTTCCCCTCCCTCTCTTTCTATCTCTCTCTTGCGCTGTGCACAAGGATTTCCATAACAAACATCAACCTGGGACAGTTTTTCCGCACACGTTTGCCATTTTCATGTGGTGTACTCTATGCACCCCAAGCCAGAGCTGTCTAAAATATATTGATAAGCCCGATGTGCCCCAGTTGGCAATATGCAAGGCACACCACAGCACAGCACAGCACAACCCCCTCTCTCTACTCACCACCTTGCTCATCCCATCAGCCACAGAAATAGGCAACAAATCCTCGTTGCCTGCTGCCAGCCAGGGAAAGTTTAGGTTTAGGTTTTTTTTTTTTTTTTTGGCCATTTTAGCATTTCACTTGGCCCCGCTAACGTGGCCAACGGGCGGGCCAACAAAATATGTGGCCAATTATAGCAAAAACAGACGTTTTACGTGCATTTCAGGTTGGGTTTGCATTCGGATACGGTTTGCTGGCTGGCTCTGAGGTTTAGTTTGCCAGTTGGCTAATTTATGGCTAAAAACTGCTGCGGGCTCTTTATTTTTAGCGGTGCGAGAGGGGGTGGGAGAGGGCATTCCATTGTTTTACTGTCTAATCATTTGCCATTATTCAGTTGCCATTCGCTTAATCGCTTAACCTGTTTGAATTGTTACGCATACGCCAGGTGGGTCCTGTAAATTACTTTAAACTGGGAAGGGGGGTCTTTGCTAATGTATTGTTGCCTGCTGAGTGGATCGAATGAAGTACCAGAGGGTCAATAAGCATTCAATATTGTTATGATTGGATTTGCAAAGTTTATAATCAGTTTAACATTGCAAATCCTTTTTAGTTATGTTTTTAGTGAAGTTCTTTACCACAAGGCCTATGCAATTTTATTGGCATTCCGATATGCGGAATCCTATAGCAATAATACATTAATAATGCGACTAAAGAGGGATCTGCGCAAATTTCGCTTATTTAAATATAAAAAAAAATGGTCACGACATCAAACTGTCTGGCAACACGCACGTGGTAAAAACAAAAGCTTCACCCTAAACGGCAAAATTCTTTTCAAAGTTCCAGCATGTTAGAAATACTTTGCTAACAAGTGAGTGGTTTAGTGACACTGCTCGAATGACAGATACCCTTGCAATTCCTCAAGAATTAAAAAAAAAAAAAATTTTTTAATATATGTATCGGGAAAAGCAGTAAAGCTACAATTGACTGTGATATAACCGCTATCCATATATATTAAACTTTTATGTTTAGCGTATTTTATGTTGCATACTTTAGTGAATCAGATTGGAAGTCAGTTCACGTTTTCAATTTGTTAAAAAAATTTGATATCAATAATCCGATTACAGTGATAGCACTCGTTTCGAAAAAATGAACTCTTTAGCAATAAAACTACGTATGCAATAGCGTTTTTTTTTTAATTTTTTTTTTTACGTGGGCGAAAGAGGGTGTGGAACAATGTAATGCATGTAATCCTGATCTGCAACCAATATTCTTGGGACCATTTTTCATATTATTTCTGAACTTCTAGCTCTCTGATTAAAAATATATATTTACTTTATGGACTATAAAAAATAAGCACATTCTGAAGACCTCTCATATTACAACAACCCTTTTACCATTTACAAACTTTACAGAGTATAGAAACACAAAAAAAAACAACCGCAATTCCAACGATGTTAAAAAGACAAAAAACTAAAAAATCACAAATTCATGTTTCATGCCAGACAAACGAACATCACAGACAGACAGTAAGAGTGAGCAAGACCGTTGCGTGTGCGAGAGAGAAAGAGCGCAGGACAGAGAACCACCAGTGGCAGAGGCAACGAAAATAACAACAGCAAAATGTCAAATGTTGTCGCTCCTTGTCGTTGTTCGTTTCTTGGCCTTCTTGTCAACGCTGTCGTTATTGTTATTGAAGTTATTGTTGTTGTTGTTGCTGCTGCTGCCGTTGAAGGCAAATATTTGTGCAGTAAAAATACGTAGAAAAAAGCAAAATAAATTGTTAGAAAAAGGAATTTGATTTGAAATTGAAGCTGAGGCTGAAGCTGCTCGCCAGCAGCTCAACTTATTTGGCCCCGAAAATAAAAGTTTTGCTTGCAGACACACACACACACACACACAAACACAGAGAAACACATCCAGCACACTCGTACACTGTACATACATATTACCAACTATAGTATAGTGTATTTTTGATGATGTGTTTATCAACTGTCAAGCTGACAATAAGCCAAATGGCTTAGAGGCTGGCCAACGTAAAACGAAAAATAGTTCACTTTATTTGCATTTTTATGTAAATATCTAGCACAAATAAGTTGATGGTAGCCCCCCCCCCTCCCCTTTCCCCCTTACCTCCTCCTAGTCACATTTATCCTCTTTTTGCCAAACAAAATGATGCCGGCGGAAAAATCCTTGGCGTAAAAAATGTGCACATTATGCATAATGAAATGGATTTCTAAGGGCTGAAGTGATAAGGACACTTTACATTTCTCATTTCTTTTATTTTTTCCCCCCACCACTCTGTCATCCGACAACAATATAGGGACATTGGACCTTGATTTGAATACGGTTGACAGATATTTCAAGAGTTTGACTGACACACAGCGTTTTAATAAATGCAAATCAAGTCGTAAAGTCAAAAGAATAAATTCCCGAATATATTCAAGAAACAAAAATGTGCCTAATAATAATAGTGTTTGATTTGGGAGAGAACAAAACTCTGCAGCTGTCGTAAGTGGGGGGAAAATCAATGTCAATATGGAAGCAACTCAAACTACTCTAAGATAATTGAGAAAATTCAAATTGAATGAAAATAAAAGAATATTTATGTTTTATGTATTTTTTCTCCTATTTTATGTATGTGTAATATTCGTGGCCCTGAAGAGTATTATGAAACAGGCAGAAGGAGGCGTGGCATACTTTACAAACTGTAAAAATGTATTGAATGTTCTCAATAACCTAATAAGTATCTCAGGTAATTCCTTCTCAAAGAAGGTATAGTATCTAATTGTGGAGTTGATATACGAGCTGAAAAAATAACAATAATCTTGGCACCGAAATTAAACTTCAGATCCAGCAAAACATAGTAACAATAATAAAATTCTATCTTACCTAAACTAAATTATTTTCCTTTCAGGTTTAAATTCAACCTTGCTTATCTAAGTGTGCTTCCATTCAAAATGTAGCAGCTTAGTCCTCGCTCTCTCTCTATCGCTATCTTACAAACATACATATACTTTTATTTGCTGTTTATGTGTTGGCTAACGCCAAAAAGTATGCTAAAGCATAAATTAACACTCACATTTTATGTGCACAAGCGGAGCAAAGGGAGCAAATTTGACTTCAGACTTCGAAGGAGGAAACCAGACGCCAGACTAGTCCAACTGGCTTAACTGCAAAAGATAAGATACATACAAAATAGCTCAGTAAATAGTGCAAACAAACACACATACACACACAGATAGATGGTATATTCAAGACGTGGATACATAAAATGTTTCCAAGGAGACTCAATTAGTTTTATTTGCGCTTTGAGTTGGGCTCCGGCACGCATTCCGCTCGGGGCGCCAAAAAGTCCCAAACAGCAGGAAAAAAAGTTAATGTTTATTTTCATTGAGATTGTCCAGATAATCGAGATATTTCGAGGGCCACATTAACGCACAAATTTCGAAATCCATTGGTTTATTTACTCTTCGGTTTAGCACTTAATTTTGCTACATCAAAAATGTATTTTGCTTTGATTTACACCCAAGTGCAAGTGGCTAAAGAGAAAGGAAGCAGAAAATAAGATATGCAATCGAAACGTGATGGAAGCCAAAAGAGGAATAGTCCAAAGACTGAGCAGGGCTTAGGACCACAAAGTTGTGTTCCAAAGTCGTTACACTCAATAAGCCGCATTTGGTTTAAAAACACGTTATAAACAACAGCAAGAAGAATGTTTCAACGACTCATAAATACTCTTTCGGAAATTGCAAAAAGCACGTACAGAAAGCTGGAGTTTAGTTCAGTCAAACTTAAGATACCCATTAGGCTACTTTGATAACAATAAACACTTCAACAAAAAGCCTTGTATATATTACAGAATTTCATTTTAATCTTCATGCTAAAATTAATTATTTTTTGCAACAGCTTGACGATTTATGCTGGCTTAAAAAATCGAACTAAACTTCTTCTTAATTTTCCCAGCGACAAACTATATTTGTGTGTACATAATTAGCCACTTATCTGGTTGCCTCCCAAATGCCTACAGGGTATACTTTAATAGCGAACTAAAAATCTGAAAGGTTAAAAAAAAATATATCGCGAACTTTTGCGGTGAACAATTTTATCTGCAACGTGGAAAATCCTTTGCTGCCTGCCTGCCTGCCTGCCTGCCTGCCTGATGCCGCAAAGGTGTTGCCCGCAACCGGAACGCGACAGACGAACGCCAAGAGCAGCGCCGCGCACACAGACTGTCTCACACCTACATATAACAGAAAAAGAGAGAGAGCTCCTTGGGTCGTGGACTGGGTGCAACTCAAACCAAGCGCATTGTTGACTTGCCGTCTTTAGGGTGAAGGAAAGGAAAGAGAAGGGAGGTGGAAGGCAAGAGCTAGCCTGCTTCATGGTTATGTATGTCAAGTGGACGTCGCTTGGTCGCACCCGCCAGGTGCCCTGTTCGCTCTGCCCCAAGTTGCTGCTTCGTTCTTCGCTCAGTCGGTCTGTTCAGCCTGTCTATCTGTCTGTCCATCTGTCTCTCTGTTTGTCTGTCATTCATTTGGCTCGTCTTGTGGCAGGTCACAAGCAAATCGTTAAAGTTTACGCTGTGCGTGGTTACGTTCTGTGCGATGGTTTAAAATAAATACAGCCACAAACTGGCAGGGACTGTCTTCGAGACAGACAGACAGACAGGCAACAGACAGACAGACGAAGCTGCAGGAGCTGTTGAGCATGTTTTGAATATGATTTAATTACTGCTAATTGCTGCCTATACTAATTAGTTAAACTTAACTCCTTCACTCATTGTTGCTTCCCATTGGCTCTGCTCCCTTTTGCTTCCCTTCTCCATTTTCTCCTTTCAGTTCTTCCTGCTTCTTGTTGTTGTGCGAAATGCAAATGAAATGGAGTGTGAATTGAATAGCTGATGAGCCGAGCTTTGGCAAATTGAAACAGAGAAACACGTTGCACGAACTGATTGACATCTTAAAGGGGCAGCTCTAATACGTCGCGCACACCCGATTTCACATTGATTGACTCAGTTTCGAATCAATTAACAGGAATATAAACGTTGAGCTCGACTTTATGATGAACAGCAGCAACATGTACGTGCTGGCAATTATCAAACTAACAGCAAGTTCAATTACAGAGAGAAATATTCAATTTGTTAGTCTATTGATAGAATTCAGGCGTATAAATAAATACTTTCCGGTTGAAGATTAGTATTCGATTACCGTGACAAAACAATACAAACTAATTCCCAGCAATACTATACTTTGCTTTTATTACTATCGATTAGTCTTATCGGCTAATGTACATGTATCTATATAGCGTGTATTGGTATTACTGTTTATATCCAACTTGCCACATGTGGTACATTATTTTGCGACAGATAATCAGTGTTTTACCTGCCTGTATATATTTCGTTCTCGTGTATAATAATCATATGATGTTACTTAGTTATAGCGAATTTCTCTATGGCTTCGCAATGCTGGCCTACAAACATCACAGTTAATTTATAATCCTCGTAATATTTCCGGTATTCATAGCCTTATCAAGGCTAAGCATCATAAATCATTTGGGTTATGCATTAGCCTGCCCATCATGACAATAAATAACAACCGAAATAGTCACGAACCAGACTAGGTATCGCATATTAACTGAACCCGCACCTGAACCTGAACCGTTGACATGCCGATGAAAGTAAGATTGCCAGAGTGAAAAGTTAGTCAGCTGACAGACTGTGACACTTTATGGATATGTGGCAAAAAACAATAAATCTCCATCAAGTTGAGCTGCTTTCATTAACGGTTTTAGGCCCAGTGACATAGGTAGATAACTCTCTCTATATATAAAATATGTATGCAAAAATACGTATACGTAATATATTCAAACATGACAAGCTGACACTAATACTGCACACACACATATAGTGTTTCATGCACCTGTCATAAAAATATTTGCGCTCAATATTTTAAGCCGCATTTTGATAAAGGACTCTGACCTGGTTCTACTGCCAAAGCATTAACTCCTGCTCGTCCCGTGCACTGCAACAAATATGACAGACTTTTGGCCAGAGTAAAGCTTATCTCTAAATTCGGCTACAACAATGTTGTGTCTACACAAATAAGCAAAATGCCGATGCCCAGGCCGATGCCTATGCCTTTGCCACCGCAACTATCCTGTAATTGGATTATGCAAAAATGTTGCAACAAATGTGCCACAAAATAAAGTGGCAAAATATGAAAATTGTATGTGGTCGGCTTTTAGGCTCAATCAAATCATCAACCGGAATTTCAATTGCCAATTGTAATTGCAAACAATTGTAAAATATTAATAATGTTCTACACGATCTGCAGACTTTATTAACATAACAACGTGTTCAACGTGTAATTTCACAGAGTTAAATTACTATACTAATATGATAACTTGATGTAGAAGTAAACAAAGCTAAACGCGATTTGAAACTAAAAACAAGCATTTGGATTATTAAAGTAGACATACTTAATTTATTCTTAATAAAAAAAACGTTTTACCAATCTATACTAAGGTATAAAGTTATTATGTTTATCTCAGAGACTTTCATAGCCATGGCTACTATATTTGGCATCAGTATTATTAAACGCAGATAAAGATTTAATAAGAATTAGACAATGCCCCTTTTTGTTTAACTTTAATGCAGGACAGTTTACTTTTTGTTAATATAAATAACATTCAACGCCCAAAGGATTTCTGAAAATTTGAACACGATCGGATAATTAATAAAGAAATTATTCAACAAGAAAGTAGAGTAACTGCATTCCAAACAGCTCCCTAAAGTATGCAACACAAAATATGATGCAAATATTATGTTTATACCGTGCTTTACCCCTTTTTGGGGCACTAAATCTTATCTGCATTATCTTTAAACGATTTTTACAAAGATCATGAGTATGTATGTATGACTATAGTAAAAAAATATTTTTCTTTAGAAGAATTTATGTCAACTTCCGGTCAATCTAGTCTTGAGTGTTTACAGTCATTCTTCTCGTCCGATAGCAAAAGTTCTTTGGCCAGCGATGCTTAGTCGCCTAGTTAGGCTAGTTAGACATTCTAGTCTCTCGGTATACTTGATAAATATACAAGTTATAAATTCAAGATATCGTTTTGTTCAGGTGGCCACAGTCGAGCGCACTCGACACACTTGTAACCGATTCCTATCTATTCACACGGCATTTAATTGAATCCCAAACCAATTGATGAGGCGTATCCCCTGAGCTTAAACCTGTCAACAAGTACTACCAGTTCACTCTCACTCACTGCTCATCCCTCCACCTTAACCTCACTCACATACCTTTTGTGGCAACTCTCACATACGTTGCAATTGACAAACCAATTGACAGGGCACTTAATTGTGACATTAACCGCAAAACAATTTAACATTACGCTGTGAGGGGGCTAACCTGGAAATGCAAATGGGGGAACACTGACGAAAGGGTTGCAAAATGCAATCCACCCCAAAGTTAGGGGGCTCTCGTACACACAAAATTCATGCAGATTAAGGGTAAATACTGTCACCACAAAAAAATAACAATTACAGAGGAGTCTGAGTACAGTCTACTGACTGGGGACGAGTTCCTGTTGCAAAGGGTTGTGGGTAAATTGCCTATGTCGCATAATTATATTATACACGATGATTGACAAACAATTAAATATGACACAGACGGCTCTAAGCCAGCTACTCAGCCAGACACAAGTTATGGCCACTTGATGCCCTACCCAGTAATATCATTTACTGCATGTTCGACTGTATTACCCAAGGGGTTAATCGGTCAACTGGTATGTTGGAATGAAAGGGGTGTGTGAGGAGAATGCAACGGGATTTAGTTATGTCTGTGTTGTGCTTTTGGGTAATTGCTTCACACATTTCTACATGCAATGCTAATATGTCAGCTGGTCAAATGAGATTTTTGGCTTTGTCACTTCAGGGTTGCCAAGGGGAAACACAGGGCACACAGCAACAACATAAATGGAATCAGCCAACCCCCCCACCTCCGCCGCCTTCCAATCCTATACCAAACTTGGATCTGTGTTTAGGGTTTCAGTTATGGAGTGAGTGCGTTCGTGTGTGTGTATTCGTGCAAACTGCGTTGAAAATTCGCCACGCATTATTTTCATATATCTGTCATTGGGAATGAATCTGCGGCTATTTTCTGCACCATTTTTGGCTCCTCTGGCTTTGTCTGTTGTGGCTTTTATGCGAAATTGCTTTTTTGCCTCTCAGCGTGGACAGTTTATTGTATGCGACAGTCTGTTGGGTGTGTTCTAGGTGTCTGTTTGTGTGTGTGTATGATGTGGGTGTGTTGGCATACACAACAACAGCTCAGAAGTGCATATACACCCAATAGGGCGAATGGGCGAAGTTGGGTGTGTCTGTAACCTTATCCACAGCTGAAACTCCCTTTGGCTGCACAATCACCAAGTTCCTAAACTATTTTATATAGTTAACACGCATCTAATAAAGGCAGCCATTAAATCTTTTTGGCTAACAATTAAGCCTTCTATGTAAGCCATTGAATGTCTGTTACTGACTGTTAGCCCATAAAATGTTAAGGCAATGTTAATTTAAAGAATGTTTGGAAAGGAATATGCACGAATTCGGATTTCTAATTGACTAAATAATTGACTAAATGTTAAATACTTTATTCAGCTTATTATATATTTATAAGAAAGAAGGTTGTATCTTTTTATAAACTATTTAGAAAATTAAAATAATAAAATGACAAACAATTTTCTATGCTTAATTTTTCAATTTCCACATCCAATTTCAACTGTCAAAAAATGTGAAAACTTTGCTAATCTCATGCCATTAATTAACGCATTGCCCTCTTGAGTTAACACAACATGCTAGTGCAATTTCTGTCAAGTCAATATCCGCAATTAAATATTGAAATGTCTCTTTACCCAATTGACAATTGCAACTCCCAGAGCTTCAATTACGCATGAATTCCTTTCTCGATTGGGGAACAGTCTGCACGATCTATGTGCACTGTGGGCTTCATTAGAAAAAGCTAGTAAAGAGAGGGGGAAAAAGAGGAAAGGTAAGGTGCCTGGCAAAAGTCGGTCATATATGGAGGCTTCACACCTGACCAGCTCTTGCTTTCTCTCGCTTTGCTACCTTACTGATGCGGTTGCATTTGATAACGCATAGGCCAAGTAAGTGGGGCAAGCAAGAGGCCAAAAGAAAGAGAAGGAGGAGATGAGGTGAGCCTGATGAGGAATTGTGTAAGCCAAAGTGCAAAAATCCAATCGAAATGAAGGCATCAAAGGCAATGAAATTGAAATCAGGCAAAGGCAGAGAGGCAACTACACAGCTGCAGCAGCACGTTGCAACGTCAGGCGTTTGGCCGCATTTACCACATGCCATTTCCTTCGTATACCCTACGCCTAGTGAGGTGTTCATAAACTCAACTGTTGTATGAGTGAGTGTGTGTGGTGTGAGTGTAGCATGAGTGTGTGTGCCTTGTGCCTGCCCCCGTCCGCCCTCAGTCGATTGAACATCGAATAGAGAATGCGGCCTAAAGTAAAGCAGGTCATATGGAAATATCTTGCATTCGCTTGATTCTATTCCAAATGCTTTTTGCATGTTTTTCTCAATGTTTTTTCTTCTTCCTCTTCCTCCATAATTCTTATTCCAAGAATAATCATCTCAATTTTCTGCTGTTTTTACCAAATGCAAATAGGAATTTGTGAGCTCTTTAAAGCATGAACATATATTTTTTGATTGTATCGTTTTTTAAACCTTTAAATATTCTCTATAAATCTAGCTACCTATCTTTGTATAATTTAAATAAGAGTTATGTATATTGATAACACTAAATAATGACTTACAATCGGGTATATTTAATTACTTATTGGACATTCTGCTTTCGAAAAGAATGTTCTGTTATTAGTCAAACATTTGTTGCAACACTCGAAATAAAATTTCAAAGATCAAAGGCTATAGTACATCATTACACTCAGGCACTTGATGAACACTCAGTCACTCACACAATCACACACTCACTACCCAAAGTGGTACCGACAACATATTTATACATCAAAAGCCATCAGAGCATCTCAAATAGCTTGGAGCCTCTTTCATACTACATTTGTTAGTTGTTGTTCTTCTGGCCTCGATGATGATGATGAGGTTTGCCTTAATTATGTTTAAACATTTTCAAGTTACACAATTCAATTGACTCCACTCACTACTCAGACACCCATCGAAATACACAGCTGGTCTTTCAGCATTGTCGTATATACTTCATATATAATATATGTATATATATCATGTACGTATACTAGATATTTGTGCCCTCAAGTGATGCTGCCACTTGAGTCACAGTCTACAGTTTCATTTGCATGTTCATTGACATTGAAATGCGTTTCATGGTCCGTTCACTTCTTCATTCATTTAATTGCTTGCTGCGAACTTATTTAAATTAAATCTGTACAAAAAATGAAGATGAAACCAAAAGAAAAACCACAAACAAACTACAAAAAACAAAATACAATTTCAGCTAAAAATAGCACAACATTGAGCTGAGCCAAGTAGACCTTGAATTGTACAACATTTTGCGTGGTATTATTAATTTAAGCTTCCAATTGAACATCAAGTGGCACGTGACCATAACCGGAAGCTCTGCAAGTCCAAAACTGTAGTTTGTCTTAAGGTAAATATATATCGTATATATTATATAATGAGGCAAACGGAATCATTTCGAATGTTTGACATGAGCCAATTAAAGTCGACTTATGGCTCAGCAATCTATTGATGACTATTGAAAGTTTGCATAAAGTGGTCCAAAAGACTTACTATAAGCCGATTTGCAACAAACAGAAAAAAACTTTATAATTGGCAATCTATATTCAAAAAAGCAGTTCCACAATTCTTCGAATAACAGTTCAATGAAAACTTTAAATAGAACAAAGTAGAGTATGGAATAGAAGCAAGGAGAAATGGAAGTTCCATAGGGAGTTGTCTGTGATATGATTTGTAGGTTCAAAAAAAAAATTTTTTTTTTTTAAATATTTTTTTATTTATATTCTGTAGTGCAACAGTTACAACACAGCGAACTGTATAAGGTATATTAGTGTCATAAATAAACTCATTACAAAAAAAAAAAAAAAATGAAATAAAAAAATTGTTAGTGGCCTCATCATCTTAGCTATGGTGCATTACGCTTCTTACGTCTTTGGAAATTTCCAACCAACAATTAGGTTTAAATCCTTTGAAATTCCCGCAACAAATTTAAAAATTCCACATAACAACTTGATTTTAATTGTTTCATTATTGAAATTGATACAAGCGGATACAAATTATCTTTAGGGTCATGTAAACGAAAAATCCCAACAGAAAACCACATTTAATTAGCGCAAATAAACATGAACAGACAACAAGTCGCAATTACTGTGGCTGCAATTCGCGTCATACTCGTACGTAACATCAGTAATAAAGTAATTGCTTCTACTTTTTGCTAGTATACTTATCATATAAATTCCCCCACCTTAATTGCAATAAACAAAACCAAAAGCATTTATCATTGTGTGTGATAAGTCAATGAGATAAGCTAGGAAACTGAGAAGAAATCTGTGTCATCTCAGTTTGAAGCATTGTTCAAAACATTACATAGTAAATTCAACTCAAATGTATAAAAAAAAAAAAAATATAAATACATATATAACTTTTTTTTCCCCCTTATAAAGGCAAAGAATTTTCGAAATCAACACACAATAATAATATTCTGTCAGGTATTTCTCACTTAACGACATCATGACAAAGTTCAATAGCAACTTCATTATTCTTTGTTGTTTCCTGTAATCATCTACTATCACGGGTTGCTGAACTCTCTGTGCTGCTGTTATCGTGCAACAAATGTGTTGTAATCAGTGCAATTAGTATACAAACAACACGAGAAGGAAAATCAACAAAAAACGAAAAGAAAACATCCTCACAAAAATATATTTTCGAAGCGCCAACGTTGACCAAAGAAATTAACGAAATGTTAATTGAAAGCGCAAATTAACAGGTTGATCATTCATTCACCACTCAGCCAGGTGAAGTCCATGAAACAGTGCCAGGCGCAAAAGTATCTCACGGCAAAGCAAAATTGTATCTATATATATGTATAGACACCTCAGTTTGCTAAATAATTTTCAATTTACGCACAAATGCCGTGCTAATGAGGCATTCGAGATTTATGTATGGATCAGTCCCCCCCAAAAGAACCTAATGAAATGGCGAGGGGTGTGAAACACTGCTTCAGCATTTCGTTTATCTGAAAACTAGAGCAATTCAATTAACAGGTGCCACGTTCATCTACAGTTATGTACACTCAATTGAACGCTAATCGAAACAGCTATCAATACACTGACAAACTGAGAATATTATGAGTTTTGTGATGAAACTTGTACAGACCAAAGTTTAAAAAAAAAAAAAACTGAATAAGCAAAAAGGAAGGTCGAATGTTTCTTTACTTAATTTGGTAGCATGTATACAACCTCATTATTTCTATAGGAGCTAAAGAATATAGTTTTCGAATTTAATTTAAATGGAAAAAATATATCACAACTCTGTCAAACTTTGATTGGGTTAAAATATTTTGAAAAACATAAAAAGCCTCATTTAGGTCGACTTCAACTATTGCAGCTATATGTTATATTGGCCCGATTTTATACAATTTCATTTGCGTATTATTTATCTAGGAACAGTTCGATGCAGTAAATTTGCTAAGAATATCTTTAAAACCAACAAACATCGGCTGAAAGATCGGTAAGGGTATTTGTACCTTTGCTCTGTAAGTTCATTAACATTTTCTTTTAGATATTGCAATGGCGAGAAATGAAGTGCGACTTAAACATTTTTGTGTGTAATTACCGCATGAAAATTATCGCCCGATAGCTAAATAGTTTTAAGCGTGACGGCAGAGCATGGCACTAGCTAGTCTACTAAATACAGTTACGACACCAATAAGCTCGAACACGACGTGCTTTTTTAACTGAGCGTTGAACTCAACTGAATGCAAAGAACGAAGACCTCACGAATCAACCTATTCCCAGTATAGCTCAGTGAGTACTAAATATACATAAATAATATACACCATGCATGTTTGTATGTTTGTAGCTGGCTTCTGGTATTCGTACTATTTTCCAAATGAGGTCTACAAGTGATTTGCGTGTTCATGAGAAGTGACCGCAATTGATAAGCTTCAATCACGGTACACATGCTGTACATATTCTGCTATTCATGGTATAAATATATAATACAATATGAAGTAAAGTTGTATATGAATACACACATTTATCTAAATAAATATAACTTAAGTTAATTCCTTTTGTTGCCTTCAATTTTCGTTCTATTTCTATTTGATTTCTTGATTTAAATTGTTAATTTATATAAAAGCTCAAGGATAATTGATCTGTCATGTTTTAAATTCAGTAAAATTTTCTCCCTTTTCGCTAATTAAGTATATCAGCATATAAATCTTTACCGATACTTTTAAATTATCAAAATACTCACAGTCTACGTGCACAGACCCACCGCTGTGATGTGTGTGTGTGCGTGTCTGGTTATATGTTTACATTACATTAAGCTCACCTGTAATGAAAACAAAGGTAATATAATTGTTATTAACCGCTGATGTGTAATAAGCCGTCAATGCTTTGGAAATTGCCAATTTTCACAGGCATCTAAACAACTGAAAATTTAATTTCATTAACTATTTACAGCTTATTGCATAACTTTAATTGATTCTAATTAGTCGACCAATTTTGACAATAATATGATCATATAAAAACATAAACACTATCAATAAATAATAAAACAAAGCAAACCTAGAGAAGATCAATTTTTATTTTGAACTAACAAATCATCTTCTAGTTACATGCATTTCATCTTCTCTGAACTTTTCTTCGTAGTATTCCTCCAAGGATGGTCGTGTAACGTTATAGGTATACACATCAAGTATTTCACGAGCAGCAAACATGGCTTTAAAAATATCGGAAAGAGATATGTTGCCAAAGGGTATAAAGTAGACAAGTATATTATTATAGTTCTCTTGCAAGGTGGCAAATGTGAATTCTTCATTCATAAATGCAATTATGTTCGAATACCTTGCCGCCTTTTTCGCCCAATTCGCGTATAGAGGATCATCAAATAATAAACTTGATCTAGCACTATTTTCCAAAGTATATTCCTCTGAATCGCTGCTATCTTCTGCATTGAAACTTGTACGTACTACTTTAACATAACTGTCTTTGGTTGCTAATTTCTCAGGATTACGTGAATACACAACCCTCGATCGAGTGATTTCGAGTGTATAGCCAGGAGAATTTTGTGAAATTAAAACATCCAAAGAGCCAACAGTTTTGAAAATCCCCTTCGACATAATGGCAATGTTATCACACAAATGAATGGCCTCATCAATGTCATTGGTAGTCAATACAACAGTATATCCATTCTGTTTTAGAAGTTTAAATAATGGCCAGATCAGTCTTTTATGATTTGGATCCATGCCATGGGTGGGTTTGTCAAAAAGGATTATTTTCTTGCCACTCAATGCTGCAATCATCAATGCAATTTTACGTTTATCACTAAAGAACAATCGGCTAACACGCTTATGCATTAAATGGTCCAATTCCAAATAGGTACACAGTGAATTGACAATATCGTGTACGATATGAGGTTTACGGCCTCCCAGAATGCAGTAGAAATGTAATATTTCTTTCACGGTCATAAATTCAAATAACGTATTAAATCGTGGACCAAATCCCATATACTTATAGCTTGCCAACAAATTACGGCGTAAACTTACGCCAAAAATGTAAATTCTTCCATTACCAAAAGCTCGCTCGCCAGTAATGCAACTTAGTAATGTTGATTTACCCGATTTACTAGGACCAAGTATGCCAAACACTTGTCCAGGCTTAACATGAAACCACAAGTCTTTAAGATTTATATGATTGCTCAAGCCTTTTACTACCAACGGCATATCCCGTAGACGCTTTCCGGTCAATTCGTTCACAAACTTCTTCTCTATATATATATGCATATCATCTATTCTCGAAGCTCTCAATTGCGTTTTCTGAGTTGAACAATTATAATCAAAGAATAAGGGATTCCAATACAAATAGACAACGAGAGTTATATAAAGTATGCCCTGACATAATAAAACCAAAGTTTCACTTAATATCCCTGGGTATTCATAATCGAAAAAACCACCCAATGAGCAACAGACTTTCTCATGATCGCAACCGCCCAAATGTTTGCATGCTCTTCGAAGTGCTCCAGTAATATGCGTTCGTCGCAGTGTCATGAATAGTATAAAAGATGGTGACCAAAAGAAGACACGTCGCAGAAATACAAAATAATATCCGTTGGCAGTGAACGCAATCATCACGCCAATGCTGCTACAAATCAGAATCAACAGGGTGATGGCAAATCCTAAAAATACTCTCCTAAATAAGCAGCACAACAGGTTAACAAATGGCAATGCGGCAAATCCAAATAGTACAAATATAAACGATATACAAAGTACCAAGCTCATATCATCAACATAGTCAGGCCTATGATGTCGGTGCATAATTGCATCGTTTATAAGCAGTAATGCCATTAAATAAGCGACAACAATTAGATAGATAAATATATCCAATAGAATATGTGAGGCCCAGTACATGTATTTCGTATTCCCAGCAAGGATTTGCATACGCATATTTCCCGACACACGTTCCCACATAATTGGCATACCCATCAATGAGACAACGGTACATATGGCGACCATCACACCAAATCCCATACCAATTTTCATTCCGTAATGTGCATCCATTTCACTCAAAATGAGTCTGTCTCCATGTGTGATGGGAAGATTTGCCACACGAATTTCCCTCCCCGGTCCAATTAAGTGAAATGATATGGCATTGTGAATCATATTCAATGAAATTGGTGCCGAATGTATCAATCCATTATTCCAATATGATACAGTTTTGTTGGGATGAAAATCGGCTGCAGCTATATAGAAACTCTTGACACCCATTGAAGAAATCATATCCAAATAGAGATAAAATGATTTGATTTCCCGTCTTCCAGTCAAAGCAAAAAGTTGATTCTTTTTGTCATCGTATTTGTTTTGCATAAATTGATTATAATGCATATATGAATTTGATATTTTATAATTAAGCATTGACGTATCTAATTCACTATTTCTCTTCATTATCACTGATGTATCTTCATAGCTATCGATTGATAAATTAAATCGAGGTAAATCAATAAAATTTGATGTTTGCAAATTCATTAATATACACAACGGTATGCCGATTATAACTAGCACGATAATCCAACAAAATCGCCTCATTAAAATAATTCTTTTTCTGTTAAACGCTCGGAATTGCTGACATCGAAGTTCGTTTAATTTTGTCTCATTCAAATTGTTACCCAGGATTTCATGTATCATCTTGTCTACATTTTCGGTGCCTGAAAACTCCACATTTTCAGTAACAAACACATCGCGTAGAGTACTTCGTCTAATCCATACATGTCCCAGTCCCAACTCATCTTTTATTGGCTCCAACTCATCTAGATACAAAACCAATTGTCTTTCCGTTACTGCCGTAAAGGTAATTTCGATCTTTTTCAATTTGGGTAAATACTGAACATTTGCATCGTTGGGAAAATGTTTAAGTAACAATTCGTAAAATTGTTTATAGGTTTTGTCTGCTGCCTCAGAGTCATTAATATCGCAATGCAAGATATATATGTTGCAAAATAATTCTCGCAAACGCTTTCCGCGATCATAGCACTGCAACTTGTTGTTGTGTAAAACAGCTATGCGAGTTCCCAATATTTCAGCCTCATCACAATAAATGGTATTCACAATAACCACACGGGTGCGTGCGGCTGCTTTTAATATGTCCCACATTAGGTAACGACTCTCCTGGTTGAGCCCAATCGATGGATGATCGACAATGACTGCATGATTGCCTCCGCATAGAACACAGCACAGGCTTAGACAACGTGCTTGCCCAAAGGACATTTCATCTGTCAGCTGTTCAGCTTCGATTAGTGACATTTTCATCAAGATCAGATACTTATCTATCTCTCGTACAATTTGTCGAAAATTTCTCATTCCCTTCAAATGCATATAGAAGAACATATTTTCCGTGGTGCTTAGCTGAGTGAATATTATACTATCTGTGGGCAGTAGACAGCACAATGTTTCATTTCCCTTGTAATGTGCTACATTTTGATTATTAATAAATACTTCGCCGGAATCGGGGGTAACATTACCCGCTATAATATGGCTCAGCAACATACGGCTTTCATTGTTTTTACCCAATATTACTGTTATCTCCATTGGATGTATATTTATGGAAACGTCATCCAAGTATTTTACATATCCAATTTCTTTCGATACATTTTTCACTTGAATTCCATGACTATTGTCGAAAAGTGGTTCATTATTTATCAAGTTCAGGGCGTCAATAGACACAGGTGACAGGGCGGTAAATATAGATGTACCATGCGATATCCAAGAATGAAGTGAAGACAATCTTGTGTATGCGGAACTAGAGGATTCAAGAATATTTGTTGATTTTTTATGCTCTTTTATATTCTCTACATTGGAGACAATCAATGAGGTTACACTTGCTATTCTCCTCGATATAGTCGACAATATTGTTGGATGCCTTGTCATCGTACCCTTATGTTGCCTTCCCATATTCCAATCCGTTTGCGTTACTTTGTCGTTCAGTTCATGAGGCCGAAAACTTGGATAATCATCAATCAAATCATCTTCATGAACAGTAAGGTTGTTTAGCAAAAATAATCCAATTTTCTTGAGAACCTTTCGGGGATTTTTAAAGCATACCAAAAACTCCAACGGATAATACCATTTTCTGCTCATTGTCTCCTTGTCCGTTGTCGACACAATAGTTACTTCTTTGTAATGGTAGTATAGAAGTATTAATGTATAAATTACCGAATCGAATAGTAACATTACGGTTGCATGTATCAATCTGAAAGAATTTCCAGCAAAATGAGGTGACAGAAAATTACTCAATGTCAGGCTATCGCCAATTGATTCATAATCCATTATTATATTAAGTCCCATTAATAGAGCAGTATCCAGCGATAGACAAGCGATTAGTTTGTAGATAAGACGCCATTCCATGTGCAAATTAAAAGGCAATAGAACTACAGCAAAAAGTCGTAAAGATAATGCATATTTGGCTGATTGTCTCTTTTGAATTAAGACTATGGAAATCATTAAAATGAAACTGCTACTGGCACAAACATAGCACAATAGGAAAACGAATACAGGCCACGAATTGGTGTACGTGAAAATCGTGTAGTCTGCCCAAGACATATGAATGATTAGTAAAACGAATAAGGTCGTTATTGTCTGCAATATAAAGAGTATCACCAGCCAAGCGCACCAGTTTTTTATCTTGATATTCATCATTTTCATGATTCCCCTCTCTTCTTCGTCAGTTATTGCTCTTACTGTGGCAAATGTGGGAAATATATATGCAAAAAGAATGCCCACTGAGAGCATAATCTTCATTTGCGATCTGTAAGGATCTACAATCAATCGACTTGTTGGAAACTTAGACATTACGATATTGAATATTGGTAAAGTAGCGGAATTTTCCGTTTTCAGCTCAAGATAAGACATTGCGATCGCATGTTGTATGGGAATGAATCCCTCTTCGAAATACCCCGGTGGGGAACAAGTATAGTTCGAATGGTAACACACTCTATCGGTGTTAAACAATTTATCTGTCTCCCAAAAATGAGGAAGATGAACATCGGCTGACGCTCGAAGTAGGGCTGGAAATCCAATTTCGTAATCTAGCCCACCAATCGATGGTTCCTTAAAAAGCCGCACCGCAGCCAAATAGTGTTTTGTATTCATTAGGTTTTCCATTTCTTCATAATTATCCACAGCGATGCATTCCTTTAAATTAAGCTTTTCGATCGTTTTTTCCATAATGCGTTGAAAGAATTCATCAGGTGGTGTAAATATGATACTATCCCTTGGCAAGGTGACGTTCCTATCTCGAAATTCTTCATACATTTTGTCCAAACTATTTATATCTACTTCACCGTAAATCATTTTTTCTAATACTTTTGGTGGGAAATAGGCTCGGAATAATGATGCAATTGGAAGAAATATTAAAGCAATGAGCATTATTTTTAAATATGTTAATTTATATGACTTTTGTATGTTAATGGTTTTCCAAAAAGCCAAAGCGAATATACGCGTGTTATGAAATGACATGTTCTCCTTATGGAGAACATAATCCGGATCCCACTTCGCGTAATGCATAGTTTTTTTTTCGTTTTATTTTTTGATGAAAGTTAAGAAAAAATTATTACAATTCAACTTTTTTGTAACTCAAATCAAATGTTGCACTTCAAAGTATTATTTGTAATGATTTATTCTATAAAAAACTAACGTTTACCTTGAATATCAATGAAATGCTGACTTGATTTAATTCGTACTGTTGTTTACTCTTATAGAGGGTATATTAAGTTTACCGACAGGTTTGATACCACTAAGAGTGGACATAGCATTAAAAATGTTAAAAAGTTGTAGGTTCACATATCCCCCGATTGTTCCAATATTTATTAAGCAAAATGGAGCAGAATTAAATCGATTGAATATTCATATGTTTAATATCATTTTGATTGACACAGATAAAATAAAATTAATAATATTAAATTATTTCAACCGATTGTTCCTATGCCCACTATATGTTATAGAAGTCCGATTTTGTTAAGATGTTATGTGCATATTTTATATATATAACAAGTTCAATGTAGTAAATGTGGTTAAATTATCTTCACAAATAACAAAAATCGGCCGATAGTTTGTATGAAAGCGATATATCAGTCCGATCCGGCTCGTATCGACCTATATACAGCGTGCAGTAATAAGAAGCATGTGTTTAATATTTCAACAAGATAGAGTTAAGACTGAGTGACAACTCTGCGTCGCAACAGAAGGACACACGGATACACGGACAAACGGACAGAGCTAGTTCGATGTCTCTGTTGTATTAGTTTGGAATATGTCTTAAAAAGTCGGATATGTTTCCTAAGGTGTGTTGCAAACTCTTTGAATCGTTTGGCTCACATAATGAATCTTAATAGTTCCGGTTCCGGTTTTCATTTAAGCACATTTATTATGAATAAATATATCGATAAAATTGAAATTATAAATCGATTGACTATATCAATAGTGCCAATGATTTTCTTATGCATAAACGAGTCGTAATGAACCGATATATCGTATGATATGTCATACCAAGTGTGACGCATAAGTTCTCGAAGCAAGTATTATCATCGACTTCTTGCTTGTAAGCCAGGGCTGGAAATATTCAAATTGTTTTCGGTTTAGTTAAGTGCAGTGGAGCAAATGATTAGAACTGAAGTCATTGAAATTGCGCATCCAATTTCACAATGGCAAGTGCAAAACCTAACGGCATGCAGCATACCGCTTTGCGAAACTAATCTAACCAAAATTGCCTCACTTATGACGACAGTGATATACTGTTACTTGATTGTGTAACCGATAAATCTACAATACTGATATGATTATTTATTCCCTTTACATATGCGAGCATATACATATTAAACATATAGTTTGGTATTTTAAAAAGTCATAATGTTGTCATTTCGTATCTTATCACACCTATCAGGCTTTCTGTAAGGGTATCAATTATGATGTACTTGCATGTTAACAGAGACACACATTCAGTTTTGGGCGCCTTTTATAGATACTTGCATGTCTGTTAGTTACAGATGGAGATACAGATACAGCGCTTTAGGTACATGATTTTGATGTTGCCTTTTGAAATAATTTCAATTAGCTTGAGTGCGGGCTTAGAACGGCAGGGCTCTGATGCTGATGATGATGATGCTGCTGCTGCTGCTTGAGCTCATGTTATTGTCGTTGTAGTTGTTGTGTTTGCCTGCAAATGTTAATTACGCAATTGACTTAACGAGCCATGTCATAACAAACAACAACTACAAGTACTACAAGCAGGCTTACACATCGTTCTCCTTCGCTGCCCTTTTGCACTCGGTTTAACAAGATGAAACCTCAACAAAACTTACACACGCATATTATTTAGTATTTATTCCCAAGTGTTTTCAACTAATCATTTTGTATAATCACTTATACAATATATAACTAAATTTGGTCCATCGTCAATCAATCTAATTAGAAAGTCAACTGCAAATTGCTCCAAGAGAAGTGAGAAGGTAAGTTCTACAAGTTGGAGCAGAGCGATGTGGTGTTTATTCCATTTTGTACTCATTTACATTTAAATTAAATTCCTTTTGTTTGCCTTCTCCTAAGATTTCTTTCTTTCTGTATTCTTTTCTTGTGTTTTCCATGTTTTTTATTAATTTATTTGCATGGAATTTAATTGCTTTTAATGTTTTTCTTCACTTGCATTTTGTTGCCACTTTAGTTTTATTTTCTTCTCTGTCTGTTTTTGCTCTTTTGTCTGTCTCATTCTTTTGTCTGCCTCTGTTACGGACTCTGTCCTGCTATAATAATTCATGCAATTTACGTATATTTCGGTTTTCGTTTGTTATTTGAAAAGTGTTTGCTAATTTGTACAGTAATTCATAGAAATTTAATGAATTATTAAATGTTCTAATCTCAACTAAATTTGAATTTTTATAGGGGAAATTCCATAATTTGCTTGATTGAATTTTATTATGTGATAGCGAAAATAACCCAGGGTCAATCGCTTTCGTAATCTGTGGACATTGATTTATTTTTAAATAACATTTCATATACTATTTGTGTATTTCAACGAGCTCATTTCTTTCGTTTGCTTATCTTATCATTCAAATATATATTATTCCAGCAGCTTGCATGTGTATTAGTAAATGGTTTGTGGGGCACATCTCATTCCTTCCAGTTATCAATTTTTGGACAATATTTTTAATATTTTAAATGATTCTCCCATGAAGCATCGGTGGTTCAGTGGTAGAATGCTCGCCTGCCACGCGGGCGGCCCGGGTTCGATTCCCGGCCGATGCAAGTTCATTTTTTTTTTTTTTTTTTAATTTTTATTAATATTATAAAACTAGTACAAAAACTACAATTTATCCGTTCCCCGACTGACTAAAAAAATTTCATAACTGTAAAACATCTTTTAACGTGTGTTGTTTGCATACTTTGAGGTGCGGGTTGGTTATAAGTAACTCTTAAAATTATTTCTTCAATAACTTCTAGGTAAATTATCTGATCGCAACCAAATTTTCAGATATCATTTGGACGTTGTTAATTATTGTGTTCACCCATTTAAATCAAGAAAACCAAAATTCTAATTTTAATGCTAGACAGTTCATTTTTCACTGTAGCTTTCCTACTAGTTATTTTATTGATTCATACATCGCTTTAATACCTTTATACATTTGTGTTAACAAACTGACCATTCAACTTGAATGTTATTTACTTTTCTTTTCATGAAAATCATTAGGCCTCATGCAATATGTTTGTTAAATAAATAAAATGAAAATATTTCCCACACGACTACACGCTTCAAAAAGATCATAATTCATAAAATATTTCGACTAACTAAACCACAGGCAAAAAAACAAGAACAAGAACAGCTTTACAGACCAAAACTATGCATAAAATTGTGAAAATAAGCAAAATTTTATTGTGGTTTATCCACACACACACACCCACACACACATGAGTGAGCCATCAAATGCTGTAAAAGAGTTTATTACAGTTCTAATTTGCGGTCACTGAGGTGGCAAAAACTTTTTTTTTGGGGGAATCGACCTTTTAATGGGCTCTCTCAAGTGTTCATAACTAATGGCATGGTCTAGTTACAATATGGATAAACACTCGTATATATTTTATGATGGAAGGCCTTTTTAACACACTTAAGAGCCTCTAACCGAACCTATGTAAATCAAACCCAAACTGTACGGAGAGTCAAGTGTTATTTTGTTATTGTTGTTTTCTGTTCTTTCTGTTGTGGCTTATCGCTAGACGGTCTCTAATTGCTTTTGGTTCGCTGACTTGTTTGTTCATGCAACCACCAGCAAGCAAACCAGACAACCAATGCCCCCAAAATTCCCCATGGAAAACATTTTACAGATCCAAACAAATGTCCGCCAAAAACCAACTGGACCCACACACACACCCAATGTTCATATGAACACATACCCCAGAGCGATAACCAGTTATGAATTTCAACGCATGTGTGAATTTTACTTTTGTTAACCACAACAACAATGGACTAAGAGTTCCCAAGGGGGAAATTAATTTCATGTTGTCAACAATATTTTTGCATGCTCGAGAACAAGGCTCCACAACAAGATGAAAGCAAAACGGAGAAAAAGAGAGAAAGAGGAAGAAGAGAAGGGGGACCAAAGCAGAGCAGTACATGCGTGTTAGCCCCACTGTAAAGGGGGTTGTAAGTTTTAATTACCAACTCCAGCTAAGGTCTCTAGGCACTGTCTTTTTGCCCCCAGTTTGTTTCTTTGGTCAGATCGTGTGCAACTGTCATACGTTTTGTTAATTCGTATAATCGTTATTTATCGTCGGTGTCTACGGTCATTATATCATTTAAACTGATAGTTTTATGTTTGTCGGTGCCAAGTGCTGTGGGTCAAGTGTGTGCTTAAGTGTTTTTAGTCTGACTCTCTCCAAAGGTTGTGGCCAAGTTCAGAGAAACTGCAAAACTTTAGCACACAATGAAAGAAAACCTCTTTCGTCTGGGTGTGCGTGTGTGTGTGTGTGCACTCTATAATTTATCATAGAACTTTCAAAGTCCTTTTTACAACAATGCGTTGGTAAAGAAACTTTGGCAAAAATCTCTTAAGCTGTTGAACAATTAGCCAAGGTAAGCTCGGTACACAAATTTCGATCATCTTAAGGCGCAAAGATTAGGAACTTCTTGAACTTGATGCTGCATAGATATTAATAACAACTCTATTTCCCCTTCTCCCTGTCTCTTTCCTCATTTAGGTATTACATAAGTAGAAAATCACTTGAATTCAACTGAAGCCAATTATAAGCGCATCAGAAATAAAGTTTCAAATTAAAGTAGCCTCAGATTTTGGCAGGGAAGAGATTTTTTGTTAAAATTTTACGCTATTTTTGTCGCAGCACAGCGTGTTGGCAGCCTTCATTTTAATTACGAAACTTTCCTCATGGACAAGTGAAAAATAAAAAGGACAGTCCCCGGGGGAAGCCGAAGGATGACCAAAATCGTCAGGCCAAGTTTGCTGTTGTATTTATTTAAGCTTCGATGCTTCTTAGCGCGTCAGCGCTTGGTTTACTGCACTCTCCATCTGTCTCTCTTTTCCTTCCCCACCTTCTCTCTCTTTTTGTTCCTTCTCACTTGCCCCTCTTTTCGGAAAAATCTAGTCGCCTTTTTTTCGCTCTGCGACTCTCGACTAGGGCACATCAAACAATCATTAGCATCAAGAACAGACGACAAACTTTTCGGCATTTGCCCCCTTACGTACCCCTAATGGGTTGGCCAGAGGTAAAGTACAGTTGAAGAATGTGAGTAAAAAGAAAAACATAAATAAATAAATAAATGTTGAGCATATTAAATTTGAGACTTCGACTATAAGGTTGCTCTCTAATTGTTGTCACATGTGTTTTACTGATGTACAACTTTTTAATCCTTCCTACTAATTGTTCAACATCACTTTTTTCTTTGTTATATCTACTTTTCGTTTTATTCTTCTCTTGCATCGAATAAGAAACTTAAGACTTCAAACTTTCTCTTTGTTCTTTCAATCCGCTGCATACCCATTTAAATTAAATTTCCATAGGGTATACAACTTGCAGAGTGCTTCAGAATAAGTTTGGTTTTTAAAACTGTACAAAATTGATTGCCGGCTGCAGCTTTTAGCTTTTGTGACTATTTTTTTTCAGTCCTCCCCCCTCCCTCCATTTCTCCGCTGCCCCCTTTCAGTACAGTTTTAATGAAGCACTGTTAATTAATCTTAAGTTTCAGCTGCAGTT
The DNA here is from genome assembly GCA_018904595.1 of Zaprionus indianus. Lineage (NCBI taxonomy): Eukaryota > Metazoa > Arthropoda > Insecta > Diptera > Drosophilidae > Zaprionus > Zaprionus indianus. The sequence continues at coordinate 5,756,397 of JAEIHA010000320.1, forward strand.
TCAAATGGGTTTTTATTTATTCGCTTTGACTGAGCGAAAGTAGAACTTTTCTCTCGCTGTGTTATAAGAGTTTTTTAATGAATGTTTATAGAATTGATTAAAAAAAATAAATATATAATATATATATAATATAAATATGTGGCTAGTAAAATTATTTTGCATTTTTGTACTGTTATATTTGTATTATTTATTTTTATATATTTTTGAAAGTTTTAGACCTTAAATATTCTCTGGAATCTGAAATTTAATACAAACAGAAAGGCAACCAGACTCGACTGTTAATGCTGATTAAGAATATATATAAAGTTTGTGGGTTCTGCCACGCCTTCTGCCTGTTATATTCATTTTAGGAGTGCCACAATGTTTTAATAACCTTCTAGCCTATGGTTAAGGTGTATAAATATTTTGCTTGCTCTTTCTTTTTCGCCCTTCAATTATTTCATCATTATAATTTGATTTTTAAATTCAATTTGAATAATTTAGGGACCCTCATCAAAATCTCGGCTAACCCAGCGTGCATTAGCACCAAACTTGGCTAATTTATTTCCATGCCCCGCCACCCCGCTACTGCCCTTCCAACGCTATGTAATTTGCGCCTCGTATTTTTAGAAGGGCTTTTAATTTTTATGTTTCCTCCCGCTGTGTCCGATTTGTGCTGGAATATCAATTGATTACCCTCCCCGCCGCCTGTTTTATATTGTTTATCACACAAATGACAATTAAATTTGCATTTGTGGGTTTCATTGCATTTCATTAGCAGCAATTAGATTCGTTATTCAAATAGAAAATGCGGCGCAATAATTTTAATGTTCAAAACACGCACTCACACGAACGCACTCATACAAAACACATTCGCATAGCGTATTGTTTTCGTTTATTGTTGTTCTTTCGGCCAAATGAAACTACTATATATTATATATAATTATATCATGGTATTTTCCACAATATCGCAAACAAATTGTAATTCGATAATCATCAAATTTCGTGCAATTTATTTGCTATAAATAATACAAATTATTTACTTTAAAAATTATACAAAATGATTATAAAACTGCAATTGTTTTCAATTAAATCGTAAAATTATTGAGTCTATTAAAAAGCAAAATCCAGACAAAGAGAATGTCGAGGGATTTAGATTGGGTTAAGTTTATTGAGACATGATTGGCAGCATAGAAGTTAAATGAGTTTAATTCTATACTCAACATTAAACTGATTGTATATTAATTAATGTTAATACGATTTTAAAATACAAACAACCCTTTTTGCAAATCTCCTACTAATCATCATTCATAATGAATTCTATTTAATAGAGTTGCTTTTCTTAAAGAGTTCCACACCATAAATTGAATTATAACAAAGGAAAAGCATACCCTGGGGATGGGATTGTATCATATTTTCGCATTTCCTCTTTCAATTGCACAGCCACACATACATACACACATGCATAACATAGTGAAGTGAGAGCAAGGCAACAGGCAACAGATTCCACACAGACAATTTAACCCGAATGAGTGAAGAGAGTCCCCCACAAATACAACACAAAATGAAAACTTTTCATAAATCCTTATAAGCATTAATAATCATTAGTTCATACATATCATTCTGCTGTATTTCCTTCTTTGCACACACACACACACACACACACACACATACACATTACTCATATGTTCAAAAGTGTCCCAAAAAGTTGGTTGTGTTTTTGTTGTCGCTGCTCGCTTACTTGCCTGGTCGCTTTTGGCTTGTGCCATTCTACAATTTGTCAAATTCACTCAACTGTATGACCAAAAAATTGCACACACACACACACACACACACACACACACATAGCGCTAGCGAAATATGAAGCGAAAGCAACCCAAGTTGAAGGCCGAGGCTTAGCCCGTAGTCCAGATCCAGTTCCAGATCCGGCTACAAGAGAGCCTTCAGCCAAATAAGCACAAAAAGTAAACATGAAATTGCACATTTTTCACATTTCGCACATAATTTTTGTTATTTTTACGTATTTGCTACATACACCCCTTATGGCAGCAGCTTCCAAAAAGGGTATACTATATTTAATTTTTTTATTATTATGGCTGCACAGGGTATTTGGCAGGTTAACCCTTGTTATTTAGTAAACATTTTCTTTCCCATTTCTTGCCTACACTAAACAACAAAATTGGGGTCATTTTTTCACCTCGCAGCCCTTTGTGTGGGTGAGTGTGAAATATGCGTATTGCGGTCTCTTGTTGCGCCTGCCCTTTGCCCCTCCCCGCCCCCTGCCTCTGTCGTTGGCGCCACGCTTGTTATTCTTAAACCCTTATCAAAAACATTTTTTTGCTCTACTGATTACAATATTATTTTACGTTTTCTATTCTTTTCTTTTTTTTTTCTCTGTGGGTGAGATTTATGTTAGGTCCTTGAACCTTACAGCTGTGTTCTTACTTCCTTTAGCACCATGTGGCATTCTTTTATTTATATTTTACTTTTTTTTTTACATGTCACAATCAGAATACAGCAAACGATTTGTGCAATCTTCGACTATTTTTTTTCTACCAACGCAATTTGCATAAATAAATGTTTGCATTTCGGCTAATTTCTTCGAACATAAAGTACAGCAAAAGAGGAAGAAAGGTTTCCTTTGGATTGCCGAAAGTTGTATACCCTGCAGTTGCTTATCTCTTGAAATCGATTCAATACTAGTTATATGTATGTAATGGTGCAGAATTGAATGGCATTGTGTATATTCAATGTTATGTCTCACTTTGATTGGCACGGATAAGTTATTTCTAAAATCAAAACTGTTCTTCACACCAAAAAACATTAAATTCAACCGATTGTTCCTATGGCAACTTTATGTTATAGTAGGGCGATTTTGTTTAAATTGTATATGCATATTTATTAGATAAAAAAAGTTCGATTTAGTAAATTTGGTTGCAATATCTTGACAAATATCAAAAATCGGCCGATAGTTTGTATGACAGCTATACGATATATCGCTCCGATCCGACTCGTTTCAACTTATTTACAAACTGCAGCAAATTGAAGCATGTGTGCTAACTTTTTTCAAGATAGCTTTAAAACTAAGAGACTAGTTTGCGTTGTAACAGACGGACACACGGAAAAACGGACACGCGGACAGACGGACATTGCTAGTTCGATTGCTCTGAAATATCTCTGCTAAGATGCATTGCTAACTGCTGGGCAAAATGAATATACCCACAACAAGGGTACATTTCCCCAAGTATAATTTGAATACATATTTATTTTTCTTTCCCGTTGACTCTTTCTCTTCGTTCTGTGTGACTCTCTCTGTCTCGGCATCTGCATCCCTCTGACATTTGCTTTTGCTGCTGGTTTATCTTCAGCCTCAAGTCACGAGTGCACTTATTTATGTCAAAGTTTAAGGAAGCAAAACTTTTTGGCGCACCTGGCGCAGAAGGATCTCAAGCCACAAAGTCGTTGAAGTCACAGACAGGTTGGCTAACCCCCATCGTATTGCAAAGATTACTGGTTAATTAATACCAATCCAGATAGCAAATGTAGATAGATACTGAATTATACTACCCACACGTACATATATCAATGAACTTTGCAAACTTTTAATTTGCACTTTATTGTGCAACTTTACGACAAGTTTGTATATCAAATTGGTTTCTTTAAACCTCAAGGTCTTTAAATTATTCAACATAATTCTAAAATTACTTGTGAACTATTGAGTAAAGAATTAAGCTTTTCAGTTCTGATTTACAGCTGAATATTACTTAACACATCTGTATATTCTGCCTTATTCTATTCTATATTTTTCAACACTTTTCTCCAATTACTCTTTGACATGTTTTTCAACACTCTCCGCCCATTAATACAAAATTTCAAGTGTTAATCTCTGTGTTTATTACGCGTAACTCCAAGCAAATCCGTCTGTCAATCGAGCACATCCACCATTAATGTCGCATCTTAATTATTCCATTACGAACTTCAACCCCATTCCAAATGTCAAAGCGAGGATATTTTCCCAAAAACACAAACACAAGAACGTAACTCGGTAATCACAAAATTAAACAAACATTTTCATACGCAAGACAAACACACAAACACACACGCACACGCAGGCACGCACACAATGCATAAAGTTCACCCTATCCCAATGAAAATCAACTCGGACAGAGGAGAAAGAAAGAAGAAGATTGAGAGCGGCGGCAGTTATGTAAATAGATGCACAAAAGAAATTACCGCTTTGCAGTATTTAAGTAAAAAAAAAAAAAGAAACTCACAATCAGTGCAAGAGTTTAATAAACAAGAACGAATGGTTGCAGTTGAATGTGATCGACTTTTAAATACCCTCTAACACGGTTACTTAGATTTGATTTGCGTTTTTTTTTATGTATATTTTGCAGGCTATGGCTTGGAAGTCATAAAATTATTTTTAAAATTAATTATAAATTCATAAAAACGGTATTTTGATGGTTCTAGCTATTGCGCCTATCGAAAATGAACGTTGAAGCATTAAAATCACGTCTGTATTTATATTTTTATCGATTTTTAGAAGATGAGTATAACGTGGCCGAATTTTAAAATAAATACAATGAAACAATATAATAATAAAACACATTGCCATTAAATTTACTAATCATAGTCTATGAGATTAAGGTTATTGTATTGTAAGAACGCACAGACACTTAAACAGACGGACAGACAGTTAAATAGACGGACAGACAGTTAAACAAACAGACATATAGACAGACATACAGACAGACATGGCCATATCGGCTTGACTGTTGATGCCGTTCAAGAATATATATGCTTTGTAAGGTCTATTACGCCTTCATCTGCCTTTTAGGCTGGCACAAAATTATAATACCCTTCTACCTAATAGGTAGCGGGTATAACAAAAGAGGAAGAAGCTGAAGAGAGAGCGAGAGAAAGAGCGGAAGAAAGCAAGAGGAGCAGTTTGAGGGCGAGTGGGAATGAGTGAGTGTGAGCGAGGGCAGGCACAGTAATTGCCTGGCTAGCTGTCTGCTAAGAGCGTGGGAGCTACTTGCTGCTGCTGATGCTTCTGCTGCTGCTGCAGTTGTTGTTTTTGTTGTTTCTGCTGCTGTTGCTGCTGTGTTGTCTGCTACTGTAAATGACAAGTCTATGTACACAATGTTGGCATGGGATCCAACATTAATGTGTGTTGCAGGGGCAACAAGCAACAAACTGCAAGTTCCCAGTGCGCTGTTGCCAGGCGAATGAATGAATGAATGAATTGCCCACACAACGCAAATACCCCAGCGGCACTCGAAACTATTAGGGAGCATCATTAGAATTCAATATGATTAGATAGTAAAATATGCTCATAAATATAATTATATGTAACTAGCATTTTACTTTCCTTTTTTAATGTGATTTATATTTATTAATACTATTTATGTATGATATTACTAGAAATTTAACAAAATACTGCAAAATTTTTGTATATATTCTATAGCTTAATCAATTTGCTATTCAAAAAATCAAACATGACAGGCATCCTTTAAAACATCCTTTCACACTTTGTGCCATGTTTGATCTCTTGCAATCTTGAAACTATTCTAGAATCTTGCACTGAAAATGTATGATAAGCCCACAGCGCGTACTGCAGGGTCTATAAACGTCACAAACACACACACCAGCACACACACACTCACACACAGATAGTTGAGTAAACAGCTGCAGCCGTAGCCGTAGCCGACGCCGCCGCAGCAGCATCATCCTCATCAGCAGCAACAACATGAGCTGGTGCCACATCAGCAGCAACATGATTACAAACATTCGAGGGAAAGAGGGAAAGAGAGAGAAGGAGAGAGAGGGACTATGCATGAAACTCCCGCTGCCGACACCAACGCAGACGCCGATGCTGACGCCGACACCGACGCCGCTGCCAACGCCAACCGCCACTTGTCTGACTGACATTAATAAATCGCTTTTATAGCATCAGCTCAGACGCTGCAGTGCAGTAAACTGCAGCTCAAACTGGCTGCTTTGCCACATTCTCCCTCTCCCTCTCACATCGTGTCTCTCTCTCCCTCTCTCTCTCTCTCTCTCTGTGTTTGTTTGTATTTGTCTGCATTTGTTGTTGTCGCTTGTTTCATACTAAGACCGAGCTGCACTTCGACTGCGCTTTATTAATTCCACATCAATGCTGGCGCTTCGCCGCACAGTTCAATGGGTTTGCTCTCTCTTGAACTCCCGCTCTCACTCTCTCTTTCTCACTCTCTCTCTCTCTCTCTGCCTGCATCTCCCCCTCTCCCTTGATAGTTTGTCTGACCCATAAAACACACAGTGCAACCGTTTCTTTTGTTTATGTGCCTACACACACAAAACCCTCACACAGATAAACAAGAACAAAAAAAAAATCACAGCAAATGTCAAATTTAAACACTGAAGGCCATAAAAGTGATGACAGCCGCAGGGCAAAGCGATCATGAAACGATCATGAAGCGATCATGAAAACTATCTTTGAATGAAGACATTATGGATTAGATTTCAGTTTGGGTGGCCTCACCAGCTGCACAGCTGCAATTAAATGGAATTATAATCATTTAATAGCTTCAGCTTCATTTCATTTTCTTATTTATTTTTTTTTTTTTTCTTTCTTGGGTTTTCTCACAATCTGTTCCCCCAAGATATTTACTATATAATTTTCATTAATACTCTCGACACGACACGATAAGCTTTATGATTTAACAAGTGGTTTTACAGGTTTTAAAAATATAAAATATAATGACAGTTTCTTGGCTTAATGGAAATTTAAAAAAAAAAAAAAGAAAAAAAGTTTCCAAAATTGGCTATCAAGAGCTTTAGGCACATCTTCTTAATTTTAATTATAGGGTATAATTTTCTAAATATTTCTTTAATAATTATCTAAAAAATATAACTTTACAATAGAAAAATTTAAGAGATATGCAAATAATAATTTAAGTGAATTAAATCATCCAACGTTTTATCTCTAATCTAATAAAACTCTGACTAGCTGCAACATCATCAATCAAGCTACTTGCATTAGTAATACATTATAATAATAATATTGTAATAATATGCAAATCGCATGCATCAAAGTCACATGTTTCAACTGTACCGAGACTTGGCTCTCTAACCACATGACGCACACACGTACAGGCATAATTCATAACACACACGCACACACAGAGTGAGACCCGCATCAGTCTTTCTCTCTTGGGAGTTTTGGTTTTCATTAATCTCGAAGGCGTCGCCACAATGTGGAATATACTAAATTGGGAGCACACATTAACATTTAAATTTGTTTTCAATTTCGTCAAACAAGAATTATTATGTAGATAGGCTGGCCCAAGTTCTCAACTAGTTAACTTGGCACCTCGAGTGCGAGAGAGAGAAAGACAACAAGCCCCTTGAGTTGATTATGTAAAATAGCCAAATCTTGAGATGCCCGCCCTACTTTGGCTACCCTGCCTAGGGCTACCCTTTCCAAATGCATCAATCTACTGTTTGCTATCGATTTGTACACAGTAGACGTTGTTGTTGTTGTTGTTGTTGTTGCTGCTGTTCTTGTAGTTGTTGTGGGCATTTTGGGGTTAAATGGTGCTAAGAACTTGGCCACAATGCGCTAAAGCGGTGACAGAGTGCTGCCTGGGTCAGCTCTGAAGGGTTTGTAGATAGAAATACAAAATGAATGACACTTTAAGTTGAATTATGGAAAGATTGTAGGTGCATTATTAGGAAGAGAACAGTAGCTTTTAGTTGAGATGTGACTATCATTAATGGTATTAAAAAATTTCTATTTATATTTGAACATAAATGTTGTGCATACATTGCTTGACAACCGATTTGAGTGTACACTGTACAGGCATCCCAAGTTTGAATTAAACTTAATCAGTTTATAGTGTACAGGAACCTTTAACTTATATCTTTATAATAACAGACATCTGTGTATTCACAACGACAAATGTTTAAATACAACATATCATAAATAAAAGAAACATTATGATTGATAAATAAATAAATAACTAAATGTTCTAATTGTATTGAACAGTGATCCTGATCAAGAATATATATAATTTTTGCGGTACGTCTCCCTCTGCCTGCTATTTACATTTCAAAAACGTTAGTCTCTCTTTTTAATAATATATGTAAAACTCTATCTTCTTTCCTAAGTCAACAACCTGTTCTCTTGGATTCTCCAACAGATTTAATACTAATATAAACACAAATAATATAAATATAAAATACTAAACGATGAAAATTATAGCTGTATTTTTCTACATTCGCTTACTCGTCGAAAATCCAATAAAATAAACAAATATTATTTGTTTAATCTCATTCCTACTCCCGCAGCTAATAACCCCATCAGCTGCATATAATATCCAATATCTTTGCATGTGTTGCAACAGCTGTGAGAAGTTTCGCATCGGATGCGCTTCCCTGTAAATGACATTGGCAGCATTTCACTTGTATCGCATTCCGCGACAGCGTCAATTCCTCACTCAGCTCAGCTGACTCACTGCTTCTGCTTCTTTTCCTTATGAGTTCACACGTTTTGTATTTTTTTCTTTTCTTTTTGAAGAATTGAAATTCGAACACCGAACACTTATGTTAATGAAGCAAACTGTGCGAATGACACAAATGTTCAGATTGTTTTTTGTGTATGACAACAAGTGACGCCTTCGGCTCACTTTCTTGGTTCGCATTCTCAAGTGTGTCAAGTTCATGCTGTGATTATTCAAAAGATATTTGAATGCACATATGAAAGTGAATAACAATTGAATGTAGTTCAGATGTAAACCATTCAACTAGTTCAATATTTAACTCTGCTACTTTAATTGTATTTTAATCACCCAAAAACACATTTGTTATTTGTTCAACTCATTGCCAAACAGACTCTTAGTATTTGCACAATTCTTATGTGTGTTTGCCTCCACTTACGCCCCTCATATGTATATTTTTAGACTTACACGCACATTGACAATTTGTGAATGGGTTTGAGTGTCTGCTTGTTGAATTTCGTCAATCGTTTGTGAATGAATCAACAGAACAAAAATTTGTGTACGCACCTGCAAATACAAAAGAGAGGAGAAGAAAAAAGAAGGTGAGTAAATACGTTTTATTTGTTTTGTAAATATTTGCGAGTGTTTAAGGACTTTTTAATTCGATAAGCAAATTGTTTCATATAAATGGGAATGGGAACACTACAACAATAGCCAGTTTCAAAGGGGTTTCACTGTATGTTTGCATTTATATGTGAAAGTTTCGACAATTATGTTTAGTAATATGTTATCAAAAATAGAAATATTATTATTAATAGTTTTATTTTATTAATATTTATTTATTTTATTTGTTATTTGTTATTTATTATTTATGTATTTATTTTTATATTCCTTCGCTTCAGTTTTCTATATTTTTTATTTATTATTCATGTATTTATTTTTAGATTCCTTTGCTTACGTTTTTTTTATTTTTCCATGAAAACTTTATAATAAATTTAAATTCTATTTCTTTCTTTATTTATGTTTCAATTTCGTTCTTTATACTAAAGCAAATCCCTCTATAAACACTCTCTTTCTTCCTCCCTCTCCCTCTCTCACTCTCTCTCTTGCTAGCTAGCAATTTCTCTGTGAGATCCAATTAACTCTTACACAATGAAGCCCCAAAAATTTGACAGCGGCAGTTTTAAAGTCAATGGGAAAAACTAATCAGGAACTTTGCAGCAAGCACAGAAATTTTCCAATGCATTGTTGCGACAAATGAAAGGTGTTGCTACACGAGAGTGTGTGCATGTGTATATGTGTGTGCGTGAGTAAGGGCGGTGCACATTGAGCAAACGGTAAAATCAATTAAAACAGGCAAAAAGGTAATAATCGGCAGGAAGGAAGAAGTCGCGGCATTGAGAGCAGCACCGGCATACTTTGGGTACCTGCGATGGGCGCATGTGTTGCAAGCAGTGCAATTGGCAAACGAGAAACGTGAGGCAAGAAGAGAGGCAGCTTAGTGCAAGAGCAGGGAAATACTCGTACTCGTACATTGAGCATCTGCTGGAAACGTGCCTAGCTTAATGGACATTGGTATCAACTGGGCAGCGCAGAACGCGCAAACCTCGCATTATGCGCACCGAGGCGGTCCAGTTTGATGCCACCAAATGGGGCAACTGCTGCACCTCATAGATATGTTCATACATGCATGTGTTGCCTTCTCTTTCTGCCTTCTATAACTGCCTCATGCACGTGCTTCAATCGCACAAAGTGAACAGACATCAAGTCCAACAAAGAAGGCATGCCACAATTAACGGTCAATGTTTTAGCAGCAACAGCAGCCGTAGTAGCAGCATCATAAAAAAAGTTGCTGCAACATTTTGCGCGCAACAGTGGCAACTGTTATTAGTGCCACATGTTGCCGTCGTGCATTGTTGGCGTAAATGGCAGTCTGGCAGCCAAGAGACGACGACGACGGCAAACAAGCCATCAGCTATAAGCCAAAACATAACTGCAAAGAACTTGCCACCAATTAAGGATTGCTGCAGCATATGCCACGCGATACACAAGCCTCAAACAAGTGCACTGAGAGAAATTGTTTTGATTTATTGAAAGAAGGGCTAAACATTTCGGCCTGATAAAAGGCTTCAATGAGAATTCTAACCAAAGCTAAAAAAAAAATACTTATTTTTTATTAATGATTTACTAATTAAATATATTAATAACAAATAAAAATAATAAAATATTAATTAATTATAATATTCAATAAAAATGTTTATATATTTCCTTTGAAATACTTAATATATTTATGAACATATTTAAGCAATATTATTTAAAGTGTTAAAATTCTTATAAATTTGGTTAGCCATTAGGAATATTTCTAATATTTCTAGATATATTTCGCATTAGCCATGTGCGTATAATTCTTCAACACTTTTCTCTCAGTGTAAAAGCAAAAAGTTGTCAACGACATTGGGAGACCTTAAGAACCTTTACGTCGTATGCTGCCAAAACACTTTTTAAATACCAATAAATGTAAAGCTTGCCTGGCGAACACTTTCGGCTTAATAATGCTTAAAACGTTCGAGGCATTAAAAACCAGAACGAGAGAGAGAGGGAGGTAGAGAGAGAAAAAGAGATACACATATATATAAAAAAAAACCCCCTACAAACAGTAAGCACAAACCTTTATAAAAATTAAGCTCTCTTTGCAACAGTTTTTTGTTTATTTACCAGCTTATTATACAGCCTGGAGCCGCATGAAAAATCACTTAATTACCGTTCATCAGAACAGAACAGAAAGAACAGAAGAGGGACGAAGGGAGCAAGCGGAAACCACCGACATTTAGTGTGCTGTCAGGAGAACATTAAGTGGAATTTGTCGATATGATAATTTTACAATTGACGTCTTTCGAGTCCAAATTAAATGGGATGGGAAAAATTACCAGTGTGTGAGTGTGTGTGTGTTTATTTTAAATACACTGCGAAAACTGCCACTGTAATTAAGGGGGGATTTTTAAAATAACCTTCGGCTGTGCAACTGAAATGCGGGTGGCGAAAAATAATAAAAACTAAAAAAACAGGGCAGGTCTCTGTGCAACAAAGGACACTGAGATGGAAATGAGGGGAGCGGCAGTGGGGCGCAGTCTAAACTCGGCTCAAAGTTACGCTCTACTAATTTCCTGTTTAATTATTTTCAATTTTGCACAAAGTAACCGCGACAGCGGCAACAACAACAACTCCTACTGCCACTACAACAGTAACAAAAGCAAACATGCACTTGACAAGTTGCGAAGCAAATGTGCAATTCAAGTGCAGGCCAACCACACAACGTCAATGAAAGAGTTAGCAAGAGAAAGAGAACAAGAGAGAGGGAGGCAGAAGCAGAGGCAGCAGGTCGAAATGGGGACAAATTGCATGAAATTACTAATTACGCTTTAAGTAATCGCATGCCATATAAATAATACTATATACAACTAGAAAAAGCAGTTAAACAAACGCAGCGCGAACTACAACTTAACTACTCTGCCAGTAGAACAAACGTGCCGGGAAAGTTATGAGTTTTGAGTAAAGTTTGCCTCTCCATAATTAGCATAGCGATAACGCAGTTTGCCGAATGTGTTTGCCTGCCTGTTCAGTATTCTATTGTTCTTCCAACTCAAGTGGGGTGTGTAGAAAATACTATATATACTAGAAAGCCTAGGTTAAACAATAGTATTAGCATCGAACTGTATATGCAGTATATTGCACTTCGATATATAAACGTACATAGCTTATTAAATACGCTTTGTAGTGTTCTTTAATATTTGTAGTATTATTTTCTTTATTGTTGTATGCATTAGTATTCTTTTGTATTTAATATTGTAACAGAACCCACAATGTATATACCTTATATATTATTATTATTATATACGAATTATAAGTTTTATTTATATACGAACCATAATTATTATTTATATACAAATTATTATTATTATTTATACACGAAATATAATAGTTATTTATATACGAGTATACCTAACACTGTGATTAATAGCTTTACATTTTTGTATTAGTCACAAAGTAATAATTAAATTCAGTGTAACTTACATGTATATAGTAAATTTACAATAACATCTTAATACTTAAAAGTCACATTGACAGTTGAATGACTTGGGTTGTAAGGTGTCAGTAAATCTTGTTTTTAATTTGTAAAACATTTTTTATAGATTTTAAATTTATGGCAACTCGCTTCCAATAACACACAGCTGCAATAAAAAATTGATGTTCAGATTTTACAAAATTTCTCCGTGTACAAACACAATTTCAAGTTCGGTTTTTGATTGAGGTGACTCTTTTCTTGTTATTATTTAGTGCATCAGAATGACTTATTAAAGAATTATATAAAGCTCTAGTTGTATAACAAATATATAAGGAAATACTTAATTGGCATCGTTTTTCTTAATGAATCTAGGTTAGGTTAGGTCTGTATGCCGGCGTTAATCATGGCAACTATTAGAGGTAGAGACAGCAAATTTGGCTTGAAGTTTCCTGTATATTATACTTAGATAATATTTAATTTAAATTGTGGCTGCCACATTCCACGCCCCAGAGAATGATGTTTTTGGTGAAGAATAAGTGAAGTTTTTTAAGAAATAAAATGTATTCTAAAAGCACATAATTCTAGGTGGTTTATCTTAATAACCTAAAGTTTTGTGTGCAGTTTCAACATCATTTCAATATGGTAAGGTATACTGAATTATGTATTGCTGCTAGTCAGTATTTCTAATCTACTTACTTCTATATAAACTTATTATGTATAATTGTACACTGCGTTATATGCTTGCAGTGCAGATTAAAAATGCTATTAGAGTAGTTTATTAACATTGTCAACATGAAAGCACCATAATAATTTATATAGATTTGTATTTTTAGACTATAATCTGCAATTCTCTATGCTATTTAGCGCTGCGAGAAGTTTTTTCTGATTTCACCATATACAATATTCTCTAGTTTAGGCACAACCTAAAGCCAAGTCGAGACCATATCAGGCGGTTTCAGGCTCCCAAACGAGCCCTTGGCTAACAAAATTCTGAAATATTTTCGCCGCGCATATGCCTTTTCTCTCGCTCTCCCTCCTCACTCTCCCTATCCCTTTCTCTTCCCCCTGCCAGGTGTGGCGCAGGTGGCACACAACACGCGCTGTTGTAGTAACAATCCAATTAGGTTTAACTGCAATGTACGCGACATTTACAAGAGTCGCCATCAGGTGTTTATGCTACTGTGCGAGCTCTGTATGTATGTTACACACACACACTAGAAATTCACGTGTGTGTTTGTGCCATAAAAACAATTTATGTAATTGTATTTGCTTTGCAAACTTAAATTAATTAAAAGCAAAACAACAACAACCACAGCAACAGCACGGCATGAAACAAAACAATAATAATAAAATATTTGAAATTCCGCTAATGGCACAGAAAATGGCCATAAAAAAAGCTGCAAATGCGACACAACACGCCAATTAGCTGACAATTATGAAATCGTGTTAAATAATTAATAACACTCGAGGGCGACAGAGAGAGAGAGAGAGAGGAAGTGAGGGGGAGGCCTCCGTTTTATTGGTTGATTACATTCCATTATCTTATCTTTTGCCTCATGCCAATAGAACATCTGCAATTCAATTTGGAAAAGCGCAAAAAATTATCAATTCACTGGCAAATGTGATGACTCAGTGTCCAACACCACTCGAGACTGGCTGAGTATGTGAGGGAGGAAGGGGGAAGGTGGATAAGATATATATAGAATATAGTAAAAATAGCAAAACAACCCTCTACAGACTTGGGGGTTAATTAAGCGCAGGTGGCTCAGGTGGTGCTCAGACGTTGCAGCTCATAAAAATCAGTTGTTAAAAGCCAAAGGGGAGTGCGCGCTCCTTCAACGGTAAATGACAATGAATATAATGGAAATGCCAAGGAATGGCAACAACAACAACAACAAGACGATGGTGAACCGTAGCAAACATGCCCAGACACGTAAGCATCATTAATCAAATGTCCAGACAAGTGTAAAGTATAAACACAGGCGCACGACAATTTCTCTGGCCAGAAGAGACGACGACGAAAATGGAGATGGAGACGGAGGAGGACACGAAGAAAAGTGGCCGCCTGAAGCGTGCAGGACCCTGTTTTGCTGTCGCTACCTTGCCAACTTCAGCGTTGAAATGAAGTGCGCTCCCAGCTGTGGGGCAGCAGTTGCCTCTGCCCCGTGTACACGCAGTTTAAGACATGCCGGACTGCGGGTCTGAGGGATTGTCGTGGCGCCTAGGCCAGAGGAACACGTACAATCTGAAGTGGTTCTGCCCCTAAGCTGCCGTGGCCCACTCGACAAGCACTTGAGGCACAACCAACCACCTTTGCCTGTTGACAATAAACATTGCAAATGCCGTGAGAGGAGAAGGAAGAATAAGTAGAAGACGCTGCTCTACCTCACCCCTACAATGCCAAGTCTCTCACCCTCCAAATCTAATATTAAGCGTCTGAACAAACCGCATTGTTGACACGACTGACAGTGCTGACATTTTAGTTCCCAGGTGTGATTAATTTCAGCATTGTTGTCATACGCATTGGCCTCCATCCTCCTTCCTCCCCTTCCCACCTCAAGCTCCACTTGAGTGCCATTTTCTTTGGCCAATGGAATTTGTAGAAACTTTTGCACAAACCATTGCGAATGACGGAAGTAAAACACACACACACACACACACACACACACATGCACCTGCTTCTGATACGGTTTTTCATTTCTCAATTGTTTTCAAGTGTAGTTCAAATATAGTTACAAAATCAGCACATTTAGCAGCACAATCAATGGCACTTCATGTGTGTGTATGTGTAGTACTACTTGAATAGAAAACCAACTATTTACATTGCTTTTCAATATGAGGAATCAAATAATATGAAGATTTCTATATAAAATAAATTCGATTTGTTAATTAAACAAATAAGATGTGCGAGTTAAATGATCGGCTAGCAGATACTACTCTTTAAGAGTGGTTAATTGAATTTTCTACTTTATTATAATTAAATTGTTTTTTTTTTTGCTTTATTTTTGTTATTTTATTTTCATTATTTTTTTTATATTAATTTTTGTATTATTTTTTTATAACTATTTTTTATTGAATTTTTTTTATTAAGGTTTTTTTTTATTTATTTTTCTATTTATTTTTTTATTTTTTTTATTTATTTTTTTATTTATTTTTTTATTTATTTTTTTATTTCTTTTTTTATTTTTTATTTTTTTTATTAATTTTTTTTTTAATGATATTAATCTGTTGAAAAAATATTGTTGAACAAATATTAAAAGTGAAATCCCTTTACAAATATAAAATTCCTTCACTTTTAAAATCATAACAACATTTCAACAACCTTCAACAAATTACAAAATAACAACTTTTTATCAGTTTAATTTCCGATGCATTTTTAAGACCCCCTCCGCATATGGTAAATGATATGCGCGCACAAGGCAAACCAAACTGATCGTCTGCGATTATAAAAAAAAAAACCTTTTCATAACTCGAGGCAGCAAAGCAAAGCAAAATGAAATAAAAGAAAAACAAAAAAAAAAAAAACAAACAACAAGTGGCGCTCATAAAAAACGATAGGCACAAGTGTTAGATCAACAATGAAACTCCATAGAAAAAAGCAACAAACAAAATCCACACACACACACTCATATGAATATAAACAGAGATACGCTATGAAGAAATCAATCTATGCCGTAGACTTATTCACCCATCAGCGCGGCATAAAACATGTCAAGGTTTTTCAGAGAGATCCACAGCGAGCTGAGAATCGCATTGAAATTGAATGTGAATCAGTTTATCAGGTTGCACAAGTGCTTATGCACAATAAACAAGGCGGAGAAAGCCTTCACTATCAGTTAACAGAAACAAATTGGGCGTAATTAATTCATTAGAAGATAGGCAATTATTATTTGCTCGCCTTATCTTTTGCTATCTTTTTGTAAACTATTTATCTCTTTACATTCTCTCTCTATCTTATTAGCCTCACTTTATTTTTAACAAACACTTGAGATGTTCAATTATTTAAATGAGTTAAAATAGGAAAATTAAGTTAAAAATTTGCTAGTCATTTGATCAATGAAAACAACATTATCAAAATATGTTGAGATTTCCTATAATCATGAAATAAATTAAGGAAGTGCTGCAAGTCAAGATGCAAAATGATTGAACTAAAAAAATTCAAGATTAATGAGACGAGTAAGCAGAAAAGTAGCTGTGCAAAATCATCAAAGTTATATAATCCCAAACTGATGTACAACAATCTAACAAATTCAAAAAACTGTTTACCGTCCAATTGCAGTTCAAAAACAAAGGCAAACCAGAAAAAAAGTATTGTAATACAAAGATTACACACAATTAAATAAACTATATATTGAATAATTAAATAATTAAAATATTATCAACTTTCTGCAAGGCCTTGCAAGGGTGTAATAATAAAAAACCCAATGTTAAGTTCGAAAAGAATTGACAATCAAATCAAAAGGGATTTTCACACAATTTGTCATATATTGCCTTAAAAACAATTGAAGCATGCCTCACACACACCATAATATCCTCACCATATCCATAAAACTTGCAGTCCAAAAAAAGGGAAAATAAATACAGGAAAAAACCCGAAAACGAAAATGCCGCTCATTACGCACGTCAGAATCCAATTTGTTGTCACATTTTGACGAACATAAAAACGACGAGAAAGGAGCAACGAAACGAGGCAAGGAAAGACGATTTGAGGCGATTTGAGGTTTGGAGGGGCGTGTGCACAGGGGGTAAAGCAGGTCGAAATCAGAGCGCGTTGTGGGACACGCAATTTCAAAGATTAAATCCCGCACATTACATCAAATGGCCGAAGAGACTATATCGCTGTCCTTATCCTTTTTATTATCATCCAACTTTCGTTTTGCTGCCGCAGTTGTTATTGTTGTTCTTGCTGTTGATGTTGTGCTGCTGGGTATCTTCTGACCAGTTCATCTTTATCACATAACAGAATAACATGAGCTTGGACCCAACTTCGAGTCCCTGCCGTCGCTGGCGCAGCCAAAAACTTTCGAGATAATAATACAAATTTCATGGAAGCCAACGCGCAGTAAACTCGAGGACATCTCTCACTTACACACTCTCCCTCTCTCTCATTCTCTCTCCCTCACAGTCTTCCTCTTCTCACTTTCTCTTTGCAAAAGTTGGATTGATATTAAAGCTGCTTTAAATCAAAATCATATTACATACACGGCCTGGCAATGTCAATACTTCGTCTTTCGGTTTTGTTATACTTCAAGAAACCTTGGCTGGAACCGCAACACTGCCAACAATAAGTACAACAACGGGCACCAACATGAGTGTGCTAGATGATGTGCGAAATGTTGCGCAAATAAAAATGAATATGTTTATAGTATGATCTCGTTTCGAATACTCTTTCAAGTTGAACACATTTAGGTAAATCGATCAATAATTTATATCGATAATGATGATTTGAGTATAAATATAGATCGATTAATCGAGACTTGACATTAAAATTCTCTTATTTTTTCCTTTTCCCTACTTTGCGATATTAATCAACAGTTATGAGTTGAAACTTTCCATTATCTAAATCTTTGGAATTGTTTCAAGAATATATAGCGAAGTTATTTTATCCTTAAATAAATCGATAGTTTAAATCAATCAATTATTAGTCGATAAATAAGTAATGTATTAATATAT
Source organism: Zaprionus indianus (assembly GCA_018904595.1). Classification (NCBI taxonomy): domain Eukaryota; kingdom Metazoa; phylum Arthropoda; class Insecta; order Diptera; family Drosophilidae; genus Zaprionus; species Zaprionus indianus. The sequence continues at coordinate 5,774,595 of JAEIHA010000320.1, forward strand.
GTATATCGATTCATTCCTACTCTGAAATATTCTTCTCTTGTTTTGAATCGAAATTTTCTGGTATTAAATTATTTTTTAGCCTTTAAAGCTATTTGCTCTATGTTAACATACGACTAGGTATAAATATATATCTATTATATAGTTTGAAACTATTTATTTGAATTCTATTATTATACCTATTTTCTAAATTAATAAAATTGTTCTACAGTTTTGAAGTGAAATGTTGAAATTATCTAAAAAAGTATAAGCCCTCAAAATGTTTATGCAAAATATATAATACATCTATACAAACAGATTTTCATATGTTGAAAGAGCATGAAAATGCTAGAGGTTCTCAATATCATAGGGTGCTCCGTCAACTTCGTTATGTGCATTCAAAAGAAATGATTTTTTTTGTCTGTACTTGACGGCAGTGAGTGATATAAATATATTAGAGAACCGTATAAATAAACGAGTGCATGAGACGGCTGCTGGAACCGAAAAAGTCTTGGCTATTATTGGTTTAATATTGTCAAAGTTTTGGATCATTGTCAAGCCGTTATTTATACCCAAGCGTATATCACGTATTATACAAATACCCGCCTAGTATATGCTCTATATAATTTATGTACATATACGTGTTTGTGAATTTATTTGGCTTGCTTTTCGAGCTTGTTAGCTTAACTTTTTTTTCCCGCTGCCCCCGTTTATCGCATTTATTATGCCATTTCACATACTGTTGTTGTTGTTGTTGATACTGCCTCAGTTATTTATTCGCATATGGGAAAGTTAAATTGCGTAGAAATTCAAGTCGCGTCGTCATCTCTGGTTTGCCTCCTTCATCTCTCTGGGCTAATCTTAAGTCTATATAGTTATTTTATGATGTGCATGTTGTTGCTTTTTATTTTATTACACAACCTACTTATAAACACACACACACACACGCCCTTCTTTCGTAATGTGTCCTCCCTTTCACTTTGCCGTCTATTTGTCTTCTGTGAATATATTTTGTGTATATTGCCCATAAATAACATTTATTCTGAGTTTCAGTTTCAGGCCTTTTGATTCTTTTTTTTTTTCTTTCTTTTTTTGCCAAATTAGTTGAGCTCTTTTAACAGAAAGTCAAACGAAAACTTATCGAGAACGTTGCATATAAAACAGTTTTTGTTGCTTAAAGGATTTCTGTTTAGTTTTATTTGCTTTTTATGGGCTTGAAAATTAATTTTTAGCGTGATTTTGTGATTTTGTTGGGTCTCTCGGATAAGTTATGGCATGCTTAGAATTTGTAATGAGCTAGAGGAGGAGTTGCCATTGTGGCGTATTGACGCAAATATTATTTATCTTTTGTGTGTGTGTGTGTCTCTCTATCCTCTTGATAATGTGCATCATTTGCATTTTAAGGTCTGAGATGATGATTCAGAATTTTTCGAAGAAACAAAATAAATAATCTGGTGACATGCATAGTTTAAAACGAATTGTTTTAGTATCAATTAATTTTTATTTTTTATGTTTATTTATTATTCGTTAGCTTAGGATACTTTTTTATATAGTTTTTTATCTATAAGATTCTTTTTCATTTCTATGATACCTTTACATTTGCAATGCACTGTTATATGCTCTATATCCAACCGAGAAACGACTTCACAAAATCGATAACAGCATCGATTTTCTTCGTTTATATGAAACTAATTGAAATTTACTCTCCACGAAAACAGATTTCCTTCCTTCCATTACACATAATTAGCCCCTACGGGCATCAACTCTAAATATGCATGTAATTAGCATGACATGAAAATCACACGTATCCGGCATGCGTGATGACCTACACCCCTCCCTCCCCCTTCGCAACCCCCGTAGCCACAATCAGCAGGGCAACCCCCACATTTGTTAAACATTCAGCTAAGGCGCTAAGGAATAAATACTCTCTTCCTCTTCTACTTTCGCCTCTTCTTCTTCTTCGTCGTCATGTTCATCCTGTGCTGCCCACATGACGTGCCACTAATCAAACAGACAAGCGATTATGGCCTTGAAGTGAGCCCCCTGCCACGACAACCATCAGACATCAAGAACAAAAAAGGGAAAACTCGCAGCAATTCCAAACTAAAATCTACCCACACACACTGGCACACCCTGTTAACTGTCTGAGTCCATGTTCCGTTCGCACTCAGAGGCCACAATTGCAGTGGCAAATTGTGCGACGCTTTTCTTTTTGGCACGCAAAATCCTTAATTACATCCGTTTGCAGTCAGCGCGTGTTTCCGGAAAACCATTGGAAAACCGCAGAGGACAACACGTGGATAAGCGCGCATCGCACTCGCAGTCGCACTCGCAGTCGCACTCGCACAGTTGGCATCTAGTCACGTTGCCCAGGAGTCTTCACAGTAACAACCCTCCCAATTTTCCATTTCTATCGTCCCCGCGCATTCACTGTTCTCTCCTCCTCCCCTTGGACAAAAACAACAATTGCTTGTCACCAGCTGTCCACAGTTTTTCCACATTTTCTTCTGGCACATTTTTCGCACGTATTGTCCGCACTTTGAGTGGCTGCTGTCGTCGTCGGCGTCGTCGCTGCGTCTCGGAGTAGATTGGAGTGTGGAATCAACCACCCGCGCCGCACATCACATACTCATCCCCGACATAGATTCTTCCATCATTCCCCCTGTGCTGCTCTTGTCACCTTATGCCTCGCGCCAGGCTGGTCATCCAGCAGGGAGGGTTGGCACGCAATGAGGTTAGTGCACTTCCCCGATCTACTGACGCTAACTATACCCACAAGAGCAATATACACACACATATACATACATATATACAACATACTCTCCCATATATATATTCAATGTGGTGGACTAACTAACTTGATATGATTAAATTGCTTAATTAGAACGCACCCGTCGTGCGAATGGGAATATGGATCTGTATTCTATCTATCTGTGCCTCGGGGTTCGTCACACGGAAATTACTGTTTCAATTGTTGCGGGCGACATGCGTTAGATTCGTATTTCTATACAACTACAATATATATACATATATTGGCACTCCATTCTTATCAAAATCGATAATTAATTGAATTTGCCCACATCTAAATGGAATTATGATGTATTCTTTTGCCAGATGGCGCGTGTGCGCTTGTCACGAATTGGTATTATTATCTTTAGAACGAAAATAAAAAAAATACTAATTAAAATTCATTCTTTCCTACTCTTCTTTTAAAAAAAATAGCGGTTCAATAGGGTTTCCTATTCTTCCTTCAAAAAAACTAGGTAAAATGCTTTTTAACATATTCTATAACACTTAATAAAAAATATTAGCTAAAATACGTTAAAACCTATTCTTCTTTAAAAAAAATGCATAAAAATGCATTATAACATATTCTACTACACTTTATAAAAAATACTAATTAATATGCGCTTTAACATATTCTTTTTTATAAAAAAAAATACCTATTGAAAAACGTTTTAGCCTATTCTACTTTAAAAAAATTCTAATTAAAATAGATTTAATCCATTTCTTATTTAAAAAATACCAATTAAAATACAATTTAACCTACTCTTGATTTGTTCTATTATACTTGACGCTGTTGGGCTTTCATAAAATTAACAGCATATTAATTTCTATCGCAATAAAAGCCCTTAATCCCTGCTGACACTGCCGACACATAGTTGAAGACTTTGTTTAAAATCAAATTACTTATTTGCAATAACTGGAAAAGTGACAAGCTCCTATCGCAATAATGCAATATGCTTATTTATGCTAATTTATTCAATTGTTTGTTTTTCCCCCATATAATTCCACACATTAAAACAAACAAATGACAACCGCAAATTATAATGCCACATAAAGTTCAATATTTCTTCTCTGTGTGTGTGTGTGTAATTAGTGAGAGAGAGAACAAAGCTAAACTAAGATACCCTCGAATAAAATAAAATGAAATACTGAGTGTAAGTATAATAAACATATATTTTTAATACTTTTAATGATTCATTATTATTACAATTTGTACAAGTTTTTCTAGTTATATCGTATAGAATGAAAACAAGTCAATATTCTTTTTGATTTGTATTTAAAGCGATTTTTAATTAAGTATGCAAATGTTAAGGGGCATTCAATTAAATGACGTTCTTTTCCCCTAACAGTTTAATTGATTAATGAACAGTGGAAGAACTGCAAAAGATATATGCACAAAATTAAAAAAAAGTGAATGGCAACTTCGTAGACAACAATAACAAACTAGTTTTTCTGCATTTTCCCATTTGAAATTGGCAGTTCATTAATTAAATTATGGTTGAGGTTGGCGGGGGAGACAAACTTTCGTATGGCAAACAAACTACAACAAAATAGGCAAAGCCAAAACAAAACAAAACGCAAAAAAAATGTAGAAACAAAACAAACTAACCGAAAGCCACATAAATTAAGTGACGACGACCCCGCAATGAACTCGCCCCTTTGCCCGTTTCTCTGCCCCTAGCGAAGACCATGCCCCGACCCCCTTTGACCCTTTGATATGATTTACAGACGCGCCTGACATGTCTGCCAGACCTCCACTCTATGGCACAACAACTCGAAAAAGGGTTTGTGAAACAGAAACTTGAACTGTAAAACGAGAAGTGGAAAGAGAAGTGTCTCGAGAGGAGGGAGAAGTGGGGGGGAGAAGTAGCCAGAGCCGACTGGTTGATGTTTTCATAAAACCTAATAAACCTTTCATTAACATTTTGCGGCTAACTTTATTTTGACTTGTGCATTATAATAATGTGCCAAGGAAATGTGCCAGACATCCCGACGCGATGTAGCTGCTGATGGGCCACGATGTTGATTACATTGATACTCTGTAATCATTAGAAAGACTGTGGGGTATGTTCCCACAAAGTATTTTTTTTTTTTTTTTTTTTTTTTGCAGAAAGAATTGGTGGTTGTTATACAAAATCTACAGTTCATTAGCGTATATTTTTTATTAAATCTTTTTTTTTAATTTTAATAAAACTTTTTTATTTATTTATTTATTTTTTTTTTAATTGTACATTATTTGGCAAATCTTCTTAGCTTACAAATCTGAAGTTTTACAATATTTTAGTCTTTCGAACTATACATACAGGGTACGTCAAAGTATGTATCACCTGCTTTTCGAAACTTTTGTAATACGGCAGATAATGCCCCATGGTGATTATGATGTCGAATATAAAGCGCACAAGCAAAGTCAAGCCGAAAACAGGAAGCACGTTATTCACTCGGTTTATTCTCTAACGAATTCCTTTGTTTTTCTTCTTGTTTTTTTTTTTTTTTTGCAACAAATCGTTTGCAATTAATCGCTGAGCGGAAACACAGAAAATTTCTTGACCGCCAACGAGCGACGGAAAATCATATTGCGCTACTACAAAGTTTTACATTGTGATCTCACATTATTATCGTAGTTTCACTCAAAATAATTTCATATCCAAATCATCGACTAATCGCAAACAGTAAACATTTCATTTCGATTTGTGAGAAACCTATAAAAATTGTCGGTGATTCACTTTTGTTTTGATTAAGCCCGCATTTCAATTAAGAACATGGGGTTTTTTTTATAAATTTCAAAACATGATTGCGATCGAGATTCATAAACGATATTCTCCCTTGCTTATTAAGTCATTACTTCAAGCAAAAAATTACAAAAACTATCTCTCTTATCTTCTTTCCTTCTTCTTTTACATTTCGCTATTTGCTGAAGCTTATCTCGCCCCTTTTTTTAGCGTTTCCTTATCTTTCAAGTTTATCTTCCGACCTTCGCCTTGCAAAGTGTTTAGCCAAAGAGTACAAATTATTGAAAACCGCCAAGCAAGTATAACAACAAAATTATATGCTCCAAAACAGGTATTTTTGGGAGCGCATTCAACTTCCCCACTTTTTTTTTTTGGTTTTTTTTTTTCCTTACACGATTTTTACACTTAGTCTCTGGTGTGATGTGGTTACTTAGCGGCCATATGCTAATTGCCACCGTCCGATCTGGAGTGTCTTGCGGCATGTTCGGGGAGCTGACAACCGGTAGACGTCGACAGCGACAGCGACTTGACAACGACGTCAGCAGCGCCAGCGCTGTCAACGTTCAGAGATTGCATTATCTGGCAAACAGGGTTCAATGGCATCGTTTATTTTTTGACATGGAGCGGCAAATCAAGTGCGATTAATTCGAATATATATTTACTATATGGGGAAGATCTTTTTTAACACGTGTATCCTCTCTGCATCCACATCTGCTGTGCTTTCAATCTGTTTGATATCAGGATATTTCTTATTATTTAACAGACAGGGAGTTTAAGGCTCCTTTTACAATTTCCTTTCTCTATGTTTCTCTCTGTTCTTAGTGCCTCACTCTTCCAAAGCTTTCTGTTCTCTACTTCTATTTATATGTCTCCCTGCAGCTTTCACTCTTCTTAACTCTCTTTCTCTTCTCTCTTCAGTTTATTCTATAAGATTTCTCTGTCTTCAGTGGCAAAAATCTTTTCTCTTCTGCGAGTTCATATTTCTTCTGGTTTCTCTCTTTCTGTTTGTAATCTTTCTGTTAAACTTTTTCTCGTTAAACATTAACATTTTCTCCTGTGCATTCTTCCTGTCTGTCTCTCTACCTCTCTTTTTGTCGTCTTCACACTTCTTGATTCTGCCAAAATCTTTCCCAATTCATCTCAAACTGCTTCTCGGACATTCCCCACACTACTCTCTAGTGCCACCCATTCTTTCTCCCTCTTTCTCTCTCCCTCTTCCTCTCTCCCTCTCCCTCTTTCTCTCTCTCTCTCCCCTGTCCTGCAGTCAAGTTAAAACACATTTCAGCGAGAATGAACGCATGATTATGCATTTTTACAGATTTCTTTGGGGCTTTCAAGCAAACAAATTGCTTACAGCATAAAAAAGGAAGTTGCAGTGGGAGTGTGTGTGCGAGTGTGTTACCATGTGTGTGTATATATGTTGTGTACACAAAACATCTTAAGCCAAGTAGAACAAATATTATTTGCAGCTTTCGACCCACTTTTATTTTAAGGCTGCTTTTCAAAGAGCCACAGCCAGCGGCGACTTCGCGACGTGTGCATTTTCCTCTTCCTCATTCGCTCCCCCTCTCCCACTCGCTCTCCTACTCCGTCTCTCTCTCTCTGTCCGCCTTCCCCTAGCCTTTTTCTTTCCATTTTCTTTTTTTTTTTTTGCCTGCCTATGAATATAATAGTAAAAGTGAATGAGTTTTTTTTCAGTCTGCGTCGGCTGCACCTGTACCCGCGCACTTACTACGCCGCCTCCTCCACTGCCCCTTCACTCACCCTTTCCCTTGGGGCAACACCACACAGCCGCCTCAGTCGCATCCTCAGTGTGAGCAACTATATTTTTTTTATGGCGTCGCCGACTCTCTTATGGCAGCTTCGCGGCGCTGTCGTCGATGCTATTAAATTTCAATTATTGTTACATTTTTCACACACTACGCGTGCTGAATGCCACATGCTGCATGCTGCAAGCTGCATGCTGCGTTGTGCTGCGTCGTCGAGGCGACGACAAACATGTGAAATGCCAAATGGGAAATGGAAAATTGTGAAAATGCCAAATGCCAAATGGGAAATGGAGCAAAAGCCGTTTTGGTTAGCAAAGTCATAAAGTTTCAACTCATTGATGGGTGCCTTTTTCATTGTGGTGCCACAACTTCCCCCCCCACTAACTATTGTTCAGTTTGACATTTGCATGTGCAGTTGTTGCTTTTTATAATGTCAATGACAAACGTGATGAGGGGCAAAGGAGGAGGAGGAGGTAGTTGCTCAGTTTGCGTGTGTGTCATCAGCCAGTTGAAGAAAGCGTAGCAAATTCCCATTAAACACTCAATGGAATGCAATTATCGATAGCGTGTTATCGATTGTTTGGAAATTAACACCTCAATGGAAATCAACAATAACTGTTTAAACAAGCACGAAAGAAAAACTAGACTGTTTTCTACTCAGATATAGACGATACCCATCTGACCAAAACGAATTTCTTAAATGTGATGTCTCGGTTTTGTGTTGCATACTTTGGGGAGCTAATTCGGGAGAAGTTACGAATTGACGATTTCTTAAATAACTTTGGTGTTTTTTTTTCGATGGTTACCAAATTTTTTGATATCATTTGGACTTTGATAGTTATTCTGTTTACCAAAAATTTTCTGTCTTTCAGTAGTTACTTCGCTGGACTATTCATTAGTAAATTTAAAGACTATTTATGTTTTGAATCAATTTAAATAAGTTCCAAAAAATATTTTCGACCTTAATAACACAAATACATTTGTCTAAGTATTGAAGATAACAAAGATATGAACTTTATCTTACAAAATAAATTAAACACGGTAGAGACAACATATTTAGTGATTTGCAGTAGTATACTGTAAGTGTATAAGTTAAACGATTTTACCTACAGTTAGAAATAAAGAACTGCTTAATCTCTTGTTGTATTTTTTAAATCATTGATTCTATGTACAATGCTCAATCGAATGTTCTTCACTATCTTAAGCCAACAAAGCATAGACCATTAGCTCATTGAAGTAACAACAACAGCAACAAGGTCTACAACACCTTGAATGGCACTTTAATTGCAAAACTTTAATAAAAACAACAAAACCACAACAACAACTACAAGAGCAACAACAACAACAACACTCTTAACAACGATTGCCATTCACTGTACAGTTCCAATGACCGACCATCAGTTTCCGTTTCACCCCACTGTGCACCATCTCCTCCTCACTTCTTCTTCTTCTTTTCCTGCCTCTTTGTGGCTTGAAATTGATTTGCTGTGCACAGATAAGTCAATATTTTATTGTTTTATTTGCCATCGATGTACAAAAGTACAAAAAGTTGGAGCTTATTTCACATTTATTGTTTCACCACTCGACAAGCGAGCGACTTGTTCCCAGAGACTCGCCTCGAAAACGATTCTATAGTTCTTTGCCACTGCCTCTACTTCTTTTCATTATTGTTGCTGCTGCTGCTTGTGCTGTTGCTTTTATTGTTGTAAACCGATCGCGCGTGAAAAGGTGAAGTCAGCCAAAGCCACAGCCAAAGCAGTTAACCTATAAAACAATACTGCTATCTCTATATGTTTGTAGATGCCACACACACACACACACACACATATATATATTTACTGCATTTGTAAATATATATAGAGAAATATATCTACCACTATAATCGTAAAAAAAAAAACTTTAAACTAAGAGAAGAAACAAAAGTTATCTTAGCATTGTCAAAGATTTTATACTCTTTCTCTCTTATTTTTTTTATGCAAATTTTTATGTCTGACTTATTGTGCCTATTAAAGCTATAGAGTGTGTAACTTTATATAAATTAAGCTTTATATATTATAGGTATTTATGTTTATGAAAAACAGAAGAAGAAAAGTTATATATAGGTTGCTCTATAACTTCTACATATTCATTGAAACACAATACATTTCTTTATCTTTATGTTATAGTATTTCGATTTTGATGAAATTTGAACAACAACTTCTATATAAAGAAACAGAGAGATGTGTAGAATTTAATTGCCATATTCTAAAGTATACCAAAAATTGATTGAAAGGTGACTGACTCTTATATATTAAGAGAGTGCAGTCTTTTATATTTTATTTTTTATACTCATCAAAAATTTGTTCCAAACTGACTGACTAATTTGCTTAACTATGGTAAAGCAAAATAAACAACCTGTTCATCCTATCCAAGAACATATATACCTTAAAAGGTTAAAATTTTCGCTCTACTCACGTGTTGCAACCTTCTCTTATATTTCAATATACCCCTAGTAAGTGTATAGAGAGCAGCGCTTGAAACTACGACGATATGCAACTTGGAAACTTGCTGACATTTGGTTTATCCAATTGACGACGCTGCAGTTGCCGATTTTCAGTATGAATTCGCTCTGAAGTTGTTTCTGCTGCTGCTGCATCTCCTTCTTCTTCCTCTACTTCTGCTTCTTCTCCTCGTTCTTCTACTCGCAATGAGCGTGAAATGAAAACGCCAAAAAGAAGTCACAAAATTTTATGGTGAACTCTCTCTGTGAGTGTGTGTGTGCTTGATGCTCAAAAACATCTTCAGAAGTTCTGGCAAAAATTTTACTCAAAGTGTTTTTATGTTGCGGTTTTATTTTAGTTGGGCAATAAGTTCGCTCTGGTCTAATTAAAGAGTTGTTAAATACAAGTTTTATTTCTCTACTCTCAACTAAGCCAATTAGTTAAGTGTAAAATGTTGATACTACACTGAGAATATTTAACGTTATACTTTGCAAATACTAAGAAATTACAATAAACCTTTAATAGACTTATAACGCACTACTGCAGAGTAGCATTCAATTATGTATACGAGTATATACAGCTTCCAATTATATATAAACGTTCTCAACTCTTTCGCATAATCATCGCAACTTCCTGCCAAGTGCTAAGACAACACCTACACATGCGTCCCTAATCAGTTTGGCAAACAATTTGCTGTTTGTCTTGTCATTCCGTGAAACCTCCTTCGCTCATTACCAACAACATCATCACCATCATTATTACAGCAATTTATTTTTACCATAATAAAGCATTCAACAATTCACTCTGCATCTGCAGCCTTAAAGGATGTGCCAACATTAAAGCTCAACTCGCAGACCCAACAATTTGCTAAGGAAAACACTTGGAAACTTCTTAGAAACGTAAATATTTACCCAGTTAAGGCAAAAGATGTTGCAGCTGTCCAAAAAAAAAGAAAAATTGTTTGCTCACCTGCAAAGAAAACCAAAAAAAAAAAAGGTTAAGAAAAAGAAGATTGGTTAGAAAAACTCTTGGTATAATTTAATAATAACACGATGAGAAATATTGAGGTGTAGGCCTGCCTAATTACGGGAGTTTTCTGGGAAATCACAAGGAGAGAGGAAGGAAGAAAATCATAAAAATACACAAACACACACAAACATTCAACTAATTAGTTTAAAGCGTCAATTTGTGGTGAAGTTTGAACTGAAGCTATGATGTCTTGGCATCGAATTGGATGAAATCGTGGATTGAAATCGAAGTGTGCCTGCGTATAGGACGACGATAGTCTACCGTCTTCGATGTCTGGTGGAGCTTATCGCAAACGTGTAATTTAACTAAATATGGATGCATGAATAAATTCAATGGCATAATGAAGATAAACGCACAAGACCAGGACGAGCTCAAGACGATGCCAAACGAAGCGCGCAAACAAAGGCCAAGCGAGTGGCGCATTAAGTGCCTGTGCGCATGCTGTGCCGTAAGATACCCTACAAATGTAATGTAAACGTTAAGTATTATATTTTTAGATTTAGTAATATGGATAGAGAGGTAATAGAAAGCTTCACCGATTTGTTATAATATTATATTAGCTCTGATAATATTAATAAATAAATAATAAGCTTCAAAGATTTGGAATAAACTGCATTTATTTAATATTATATTATCTCCAGTATAGACGGAGATGCAACAGAAAGCTCTTTTTGATTTAATTTACTTTTGCTTTCAAAGGTCTTTCAATTTAAAGTATATTTGGGTAAAAGCTTTACAAATTTTAATAACTATTTACTTTTATTTTTTTGTTCATCATTAAGTTAACACCAAGCTTAAATGCACTTTTCAAAGCTTTAGTATTGTCAAAGTCAAAAAAATATCGCAAACATAAAGCTCACTTGTGACATTTTTTAATTATTGGGGCTCAAACGGGGCTCTAGTTTCTCTATACAGTTAAGCTTCAATACTTTAATTTAATTCGTGAAGTTGAACTTAAGCTTTAATGAGCTTTTTACAACAATCATCACAATGAAGGGATTAATTTTTCAAATTTTTTTCTTCACACCACAAAGCATTGTAAAAAATATCTTAATATATCTTCTTTCAATTCTATTTTTTCTTAATACTTTTTCTCAATATACAAAAAAATCAAAGAATCATTCAGTTTTACAAGTTGGTTTTGATATTTAAAAACAGTTTTAAATAATATAAAATATTATAATTAATGCAAAATACTGCAATCCTTCTATTTTTATAATGGACGTATATCCAACTATATTTACAATTAGAAGCTTTTGCTGTAGTATCAAAGTTAAATCCGCATTTGTTTTTGTGGCATTTCAAAGAACTTTGCATCATACCCATTAACAAACTTTGCCTTCGCAGGGCGCATAAAGATAAACAACAACAGCAACAGCAACAGCGGCAAAGAGCAGCAACTGGCATGCCAAAGATTATCGTGGAACGCAACAAACGATGGGCAGCAGCAGCGGCAACAGCAGCAGCAACTGGCAGCAAGTTTTGGCCACGACAAGCTCATTTGAGCTGGAAATCCAAACAAAGGCATATTTAAATGTTTGGCAACATTTGGAGAAGCAGCAGCACGCAATGCTGCACAAGGAGCAGCGCAGCGCAAAGACAGTTGCTGCAACACAAGGAGCGACATCAACTTGCAACTGTGGGCGACTGTGCAATGCATGTGTGACTGTCTCTGAGTGTGTGTGTTTATTCTTGTGTGTGTGTGTGTGTGTGTGTGCACTGCAAACTCCTTTGCGCTGTTAATTTGCCAAACAATTGGCAGATAGCCAAGGCAAGCGGGTCGACCCCAAAAAAGACAACAACAAAAAATACTAACAAGTCAACCAAAACATAGCTAGACGGAATGACGACGCGCCCCAAGGCGCTGGCCATTGTTGCAGCTGTTGTTGTTGTTGTTTGGCTGCTGCTGCTGCTGCTGCTGCTGCTTGGCTGCGGCTGCTGTTGCGGTTCTTCTTGCAGTTGCATATTTTGCTGTGCACGTTTTGCTTGTTGACGGTTTTGCTGCAGTCGTTGTTGTTGTTGGCCAACAAATATGCCAAGCATCAAGCAGGCAGGCAAGCAACCGCTGCCGCTGCCGCAGCCCAAGCGCAGCTCAAACTCAAGACCAAAAACGAGTTGCGCCACGTCCCGCGCCGCTGCATAACAAACATCGCATCGCGCACTTCCCCCCGCCTTCCTCCCACCATCCACTCCTCTCCCTAGTCTGGCAGCCAACCTCGGCTACAACTTCAACTCAAACTGTTGGCTCTGCCTCTGGCTCGAGCTCCTCCGGCTGAAGGCAGCAAACTTGATTTACAAAAACAAGCACAAGTTGCACACAAGAAACTATGCCTAAAGTCGAACTTCTAATGCTCTTTCCCAACTCGAAAAACCACAGACTGTTTAGTTAATAATCTCAAACAAAAGTTTAGTTCATTTAACCCAAAATTTGTTGTGTGTGGCTTACTCTGACTTTGTTCATTTGATACATTTGCAATTTGTTTACAATTTCTGAGCATTACAGAAGTTTTTATTTTACTATTGTAGTTTACTAGTTTTATATCACATTACGTTTAACTCTTGTGGTCATGTGGAATATTGTTTTAGAGAATGTAAAGTAATTAAACTCAATAATTTTATATATAGAAAGTTATTAAATATAAATGATACATTTAATTTACTCATTTTGCTAAGAGTCAAAGAATATAAAAAGACTCAGATTCAGATAATGAATATTATTGAGAATATAATCAACATATAATCAACATAATCAACATTTATTGAGATCATGATAATCAATATTATAATAGAATTATCAATACAAAAATAATTATTAATAAAATAAATAAATAATAATTTTGACTTATAATTTTTAGTTTTTATGTTCAATTTGCATTTTTAATTTTTTTTTATAGTTTTCAGTTTTTTAGAGTGTTTTACATTTTAAGATGTTAATTCTTACAGTTTTTAAATATCTATTTATTTTATTTATTTTTTTTATTCATATTTTTTAGTTTCTGTTTTTATTAATACATTCATAAAATGTTATTTTTAATTTTTTTTATTATTTTTAACCTAAATTTCAACGTATAATATTTTGTACATATTTTTGCATCTCGTATTTTTATCAATTTTCCTAGAGCTCGTTTACTTGCATTGTACTTTAAGTATTTTTAAGTTCTTCGATTTCTCTAGCTCCCCGTCTTAAGCTAATGAATAAACGTTCCCCAAACCCTTTTGTTCAGTGTACAACAACAAACGACAGTTCTCCCTCAAAGAAGGCGCTCAAAAAAAGCGCAAAACAAACTGGTTCCCTTTGCGCATTAATCCGGAATTCTTTTTGGCCAGTTCGTGATTAACTGTGGACAGTTAAAGCCACGAGCTGGAGCTGACATGCCAAGAGAGAGAGAGAGAGAGAGTGGAAGAAGGGGGAAAGGGGGGAGGGACGATCACCACAGATTTGCAACATGTAACTCAATCGTTGGCGCTGATCATTAGGCTTTCATGTTGCGGTTGCCTGCTTGGGCTCAGCCTGGGCACGGCCCGTTCCAGCTCTGGCTGGCTCCGGAATCGTTGCTCTGTTGTGTCTGTAGACTGTTTAAAAGTCGATTTCAAGTTCAGACAATGGCAGCGCTGATTGATGCGACTCATCAGACCCAGCTCAGAGCCCAAGACCAAAGCAATCGACGACGACGACAACAACAACAAGAATTGTGGCGCTATTGCACAGTTTAAACAATGCCACTTCATCGGAACACACAATGCGAGAGACTGGCCTAACTTGGCTAAGTAGTTTGCTTCGTGGTCGTGAACTTTACGCCATATCCAGACAACACACACTCATACACACACACACACATGCACACATCGAAAAATTCCAATCTTTTTTGCCTTTGTTTGCTCCGCGCTCTGTTCTGTTCTTCATCTTCATCTTGGCAAGCCGAAACTAATGACTACAATTTTCGGGGCGTTTTCCCTTTGATGAGATTGATTTTTCGGCTTTTTTTTGCCATAGTAGTTGTAGTGAAATCAACCTTTTGCCAGGCGCCGCTCTCATATTATACAAAATACGGAGATACAGATAGATGTGTGTGTGAGTGGATTGGTAGAATGAATGTCCAAGCTGATTTGATTATTTACTCGACGTTCCGTTGCCACAAAAATCAATTTGAAGGGTTTTGCTGTTTTTGAATTTTGTACGTGACTCTAATGACGAACAGGGGATCCTATCCGCTAGTCAAGACAAAGCAACGGGAGATGAAGGTGGAGGATGTTGGCAATTTTAGTTTTTAATAAGAAAAATGCAACAACAAAATTGATCACGATGTAGAAGAGTTGAAATGCCAAATGAGCTCACTAAATTCAAGAATTCTCCATTGAATATAATTGCAAAAGATTTTATTGTGCTTCATACACATTGAAAATATAAAGAAAACATGCACCCTTAGTCAGAAAATTAGTCAGAAGTGTTTATGCTTAATGGACTGACATTAATCATAGCTAGAGCAAAACGAATTAGAGTCTAACCAACCGCATATACAAGTCTATTTATCATAAAAAAAACACGTACAGGAAGTTCAACAAACCTTCGGAAATATTTAAATAAATTAAAACACTGTGTGTACGTAGCCAAAAGATTGACCAAAAAGTGTGCTATATCGAAATGGAAAGATATAATAGATGTGGCATTCGAATACATATACAAAAAAATGGACACATGTATCTGCAGCCCGCGCTTGATACCTATAAAGCATGTAAATCACTGACGCGCAGCCAGAAAATGGGCAAACGCAACAAATTTAACACATGAAACCTCGGAAAAGAGGTTGAAAAAAAAAACAACATTCGAGTGTGCTCAACTGCGATATACCCACTACACAAAGCTTTAACTGTTTGTTCACTTGGACTATATCTTAAATAATTTATTTGCTAATTGTTAGACCCATATAAAATTATTAGAAACCATTTGCAGGATGAAGAAATATTTTAACCTTAAAAATATGATAGCATTTTTCTTTTTATAGATATATGAGGTTAGAAGAAGGCGTGGCAAAATTATGAAACAAACTTTATCTATGTGCAATCGTACAACATTTTATCTACAAGTTTGGTACTCTTTGCACTTCTCGTCTCTGAGATAAAGGCGTTCATACGAATATGAACATCTGCAGCTGACGCTGATAAAGTATATAAAAGTATTGTGGGTTGAAGCGACCTCCCTATGTCTATTTTCGTTAGCATAAACTCGTAATACCCTTCCAAACTATGGATAAGTGATATGAAAAGCATAAAAACAATGGCTAAATGAGTAAGCGGGGTCAGCGGAGCGGGTCACACCTCAGTGTAGAGGTCTGTGGCAACCACTTGGCCGAGTTTTTTTTCTTTTTTACACCATTTCCGTCAGTTGCCTACACGTATTGAGATTGAGAGAGAGAAAGAATGCAATGCAACCCAAACGAGAAACGTGAAATGTGAAATGGGAAACTCTTTCGGAATCAACAAAATTGCCTATGACTTATTCATAATTATGTGTAATTATGTTGATGCATACAAATTAATGACACTTCAATTAGGTGGCGGCGACAATAACAATAACGATGCCGACTACCGCAAAACGCAATTTTATGAAGCGACAGCAACAACTACGTCAACAGCAACAACAACATAACAAACTTTAATTAAATGCTGCAGCGAGAGAGCAAAGAGTGCAATCACAATGGATAGGGGAATTGTAGAGAATGACAGGCGTTCAAATACCCTAACGATAAATATAAAACTATTTTTTTTAGTTTATTTATTATTTAATTATTTTATATTTGATCTTTTTTTAACTAATTTTTTTATACAGGTATTACTTTATTACAGCTGTGGGCAGATAATTGGCACAAAAAAAGTTTTTTTTTTTTAAATGTTGATGAAAAGAAACCAACTGAAATGACATTTTTAATCCTATACTTCATATATATGGAATAGTTATTTCAAGTTTGTTTTTAAAATATATTTATTTATTTATTTATTTTATGTTTTTTCCCTGTATTCCTTTTTATTTTAAAATAATTGTTTTTAATTTTTTTTTATATCTCATATTCATTTATTTTCATCATATTATTTATCAAATCATTTTTTTCTATTTAGTTTCTTTATTTTTTTTCCATGTTACTTTTTATTTTTCAATATATTTTTTTTAATATCAATAAATAAAAAGTCATTCTTTGTAAATAAAAACCTTGAAAAGCCTTAACATAAAATTCCCAAATACTCAACCACTTTCATTCCCACCCAAACAATTGCATTCCCTGACAATTCATTAGCATAGATATTTTTATTGTAGACTGAGAGCTTTCTTTCTGTCCCAGGGAACTGTGTCAGTCGAGTACAGGCCAAGTGAATAACCAGAAGTTTATTCTCTCTCATTTATTTTAACATAGAGTATTAAAAAGCATAAGCAAAAAGGCCGACAAAGTGGCAAAAGACTTGTCAACTGGCAGCCCCCGACAGATCCCCAGAAACGGCAACGGTAGCAACAGCAAAAAGGCTGAACCCGAGCAACAATAATGGAACAGTGTATGTGCATGTGTGCGTGTGTGTGTCTGTGTGTGTTTGTGTGCACAGTATGCACTTCCGCACAGAGATGCGTACTGAGCGAACGCCACATGACACGAATTTCTTATGCCCAACTACAAAATATGAAATACATTTTATATTATATGCGACAGTAGAGCTACACTATAAAGTAGAGCTCGAGAAACATCGGATGTATTCTATGAGAAGAAAGAAAAGTTGTCTTGCACCACAGTAAACACATTCTAAAATTATCTGTACATTTAGTATTTATAGTTGACAAAGTATCTTTCTCTGAAATTAGTCTTGCTTTCTACCTCAACTCATCACTTATACTTTTTAAAGTGAAGCATTAAGCTCTATCAAAGTTCTACGAATGACGACAAAAGAGTTTAGAGGAGGGAAATAGTTGTTGGTTGCATTTTTTTTGCTCTCACTGTTTGGCAGAATTTTTTATGACTTTTATAATTTAAGTGTTAAATGCAAGTCAAGTGTCAAGCAAGAGTTTTCTACTTCCACTTTTTTCTTTTACTTCTTCTACATATTTCTATAGCTCGTTGCAGCACATTATCGTTTATAATAATCGACATCTTTAAAATTTTGCCACAGCATCATGTCGCATTAATGTCAATAATGTGCGCTCGTTTTTTCTTTATTTTTTATGCTCAGATCGATGACAACAACTAAATTGCTATTAGAACCGCATAAATTGCGCTGAAGAACTTAACGGTTCATTAACTTTAGAACGGACGCAAAGAGAAGTTGACATTAACGACTTGAACTTTACTTGGCACAGTAAATGAAGATGCAGATACTTTTATACAATGATTCGCGGTAGCTAAGTAAAGTTTCAAGAATTATAAACGAACAATACGAATAGTACAACAATTTTACAAGATATTAAAACTGAATCTTGTGCAATTAAATAATTAATCTCTCTGCTTTCTTACCAGTTAAACAGGTTAATTGCCTTAGTAACAAGATGATCAAATTATTTCAGATTTTTTTTTTATTTGTTAAACGATCCACGAGCACTTGCAACCGCGTTGTGTTAACAGAGACTCAAGACTGAGACTTGTGTAGCTTTACTAGATTTGAAGTAAATGCTTTTAATATGATATATACTCGGTATATATATATATATAAACCTAGACAATAAAAATGAGTAAATGATGACTAGTATAGACGAACAATTTCGGCTGTGATTAAACGTTACTTCCAACAACTGTTTCGAATCTGATTCATGTCATTGAGGCCCCAATAATGTCAGCTCTATTCAAATACGCATACCTATCCAATCTTATATATTTCATGTTGGTATTTTTAACAACAACCGAAAGAACTATTTGTCTTAGTCACTGGGCCATCGCCCATCGTTAGCCTCATTACGAGAGAAAAACTCATTGAAGATTTTCAACACCCGCCAATAGGCATTTTTCAAGTTTATTACTTGAACATTTATCATGGCAAACAAAGAAAAAAAAAAACCAATGAATTGAAATGCACTCAATGCTGGAAAATAAAGAAAATACACACGAAGAAATACAGAGTATATATATTTATGTGTGTGAAAATAAAACTTAAAGCGGTTTTACAAAGGAAAAAAATACTGGGCAAGGTTTCTGTGATTGTAAACTACAACGAAATCAATGTAAACACTGTACACTGCAGCACAAGGGTGTATGCGGGTGGTGGGTGCTGCTTTTAGAGTATTGGGGCTGTTCTCTCTATACAATAAGTAAGCGAAAACTAAGAACAATGTCATGCAATCAACTTTAGGCCAAGTGCAGTCAGCTTCAACACCAACAAAAAAACTGCTGCAACAACAGCAATAACTCTGCAGAACCATCAGCAACTAAAGGTGAAAGGCAAAAGAAGGGTGGGGAAAAAAAAAGAAATACTATACTATAGTAAACCTAAAAAGTATAATGAAAAATGTTCGGTGAGTGCTTTTGTATTTCGTACGTCATAAGGTGCACAATTTATTGTTGCACGTTGCACTTTTTCTCGCTCAACACACAGTTTCAGAAATGTTTCTCCCCCCCTCCCATTTCCTTCCATCCTCCTATCCCCTCCCTTATATCGATTTAAGTCAAGAGATTAATACGTATTATGTTTTCTTGCACTCTCCAAACTTTCGTATTTCGCAATATGTCGATTGCTGGATTTACAAATGTTTTTTCTCCTTCAATTCTTCGTACGCTACACGAGTAAGTCGATAGTCAAGGTTGGCGGCGATTTAAAATACGTTAAGTGAGGTTAAAGATGATAAATGACCCAACGAAGAATCGATAACGATTCTTTTTAAGCAACTTTCTTAGTGATGTAGAAAGCTTCCTATGAAGATGAGCAACAATAGGGAAAACAACAGTCGAGCGCACTCGACATAACATTTGAACTATGTTGAATAGTGTAAAAGACGGTAAAAGATCTAATGAAGACTGCTTCGTTCGTAATGAAGACGTTCTTGTTTAAACTTTAGTTAAACCTATACTTTTTTAAATAACAGCTGCGTTTATTGTACAATCAAATACAATTTTGATAAAATAAGTAATAGTCAAAATCAGAAAGTTACCTGTCGAATTAAAGCGGTAGGAGTGGCAAAACTTGAAATTAACTTCATCAGCGGACAGTTCACATAAAGCTTTTTGGCAGACTTGTCTCTGGCCCTTCTAACAGCTGAGATCTTGACGTTCAAGTAGACAAACGGGCAAAGATTTGCAAAAAGTTTGTTTAGACTTTTTTTGTTAATTTTTAAAGGTCAAAAGGTATAAAAAGAATGTAATACAGCTTGAAAACACATATTAATACATGATATACAAGGTTGTCATATATATTAAATACATAATAACTTTTTTTTGGTATCAATGTGTTTATCACAGCTTCAATTATCTTCATTAGCAATATATAAGCATAATTAAATCATTTGATTAGAGCACTTACTTACTAACCTAATTTTATGGCGATGATGCCGTCAATTATTTTCAAATATAATAAACAGATTCGTAAACTGATAACCATTAAACGTGATGTGCTTCATCTCACACTCAACAATAAATTTGCGTTATTAGTATAAAATACATATATAAATATGAATGTGTTTGTATGTTTACTTGATGGCATTGAAATCTATCGTTCGAATATCAGCATGTCGCTTATCTTGAATGGAAACTCAATCGGGCTACACATGAAATTTTCTCAACCTGCCACACAAAAGTGTTTCGATTACATTCTCCATGCCCGTAGGCAGTGCAAACTGATTAATTACATTGGATAACAACAACATTTACAACATACTTATGCAATGTCGTGTGTATATCGTATTTCCAACAAGTCGTTCACAAAAGAATTTGTGCATCTCAGATCAGATACGATTTCAATGTTTGGCATTTTACTTTGCTGCTCTGATTTCCCTTTTTCCCTGCATCATGTGAAGCGAGAGTTTCTATTTTCCATTTCTTTTTTTCTTCTTTCTTTTCGAATCTAGCACAGATTGTGGAAATTCTTTTCGTTTTTCAATGCTTTGACCGGCCGTAATCTAATTTAAGGTACGAGTACTCCGATGTTTGCAGCTTTTGTGGTTTATTGGTTATGGATTGGACAACATGTTCGCACACACACACACACAGGCGCACATATACAAAGATGCACACAGAGACGTGTGTGCAACGTTGGTGCTCGCTTGTTCCCATATAAATGCTTTGCCATGCAATTTCATAAAATTTTCGTTTTTCTTTTTACAGGTTATTTTTTTTCCATGTTTTTTGTTTCTGTTCTGAGCAAGTGAATTGACTAACGGGTCAAGGTTGACAGAGCGCGCAATGCTTTTATTTATAAAACCACATGACGCACACATTTCACCCCACACCCAATACACATGCACACATCCGTGTACAAACACGATGCACACTCAGAAAACAGAACAAGTAAGAAACGCATGCCGAGAGTTTTATACCCTTGCAGGTTCTTATATCCTCTGATCTTTTCAATAATTGTTGCATATAATGGTGCAGAATTGAATAGAATGAGGTTTCTATGTTACGTCGTACTTTGATTGGCACTGATTAGTTAAGTTAATGGTTTTCATTCAAAAACCTTCGTTGCGGACAATTATTCCTAGGGTAGCTATATGTTATAGTGGTCCGATTTCAATAAAATTTTATATACATCTTATGAATATGTAAAAAATTCGATGTAGTGAATTTGGTTAAAATAGCTTAACAAATATGAAAATACGGCCGATAGTTTTTATGACAGCTATACGATATATCGGTTCGATCCAGCTCTTTCCAACTTATATTCAGTGTGCAACAAGGAGCAGCAAGTGTGCCAAGTTTCATTAAGATAGCTCTAAAATTGAGGGACTAGTTTGAGCTGCGAGAGACGGACAGATAGACAGAAGGACAGAGAACGCATAGACAGACAGACAGACGGAAAGACGGAAAGACGAACAGACGCACATAACTAGATCGACTCTGGTGATGCTGATTCAGAATATATATATGCATGGGGTTGGAAAATGTCTCCAAACTCCTGACCAAAATTGATATACCCTCTGCAAGTGTTTAACTAAAAGTATCTAATACATATCGACAAATTCATTGGAAACATTGCATTAAAATCAAATTTATGTTGCTGTTGCCCAAAGAATGCAACATCAATTGTGAATTTTATTTATTTTTAGAATAAATATTTCGCATTTCAGTAATATAAACAATATATATGTATATTACGCAGAAAATGTACAGAAAATTCGCAAGAAATCTAAATTTTTCGTACGTCAATAAACAATTGCAGAATTTTTTAGCACATAAAAACCCATTTTGTGTTTCTTTGAGTGTACTTTTACGTATGTTTGTTATTTGTATGTATGCTTGTGGACCCTTCTTGTGCGCTTCCATGGCATTTTAAGCTAGTTGCCAAAAACTACTGAACAGCAAATATTAACTATGACATTTATGACACACTTTTCCTTCTTGGCTGCAAAATTACATAGAACTTGCGAGCAAGTTTAAGACGAAGATGAGCAAGCAGCAAGAACAGACAGTGAAAGAGAATAAGAGAAACAGCAACAACAACAACAGAACAGTGCAAACAACAACAATTTATTGTCACGTGCCAAAAAGTACACACAGAATATAAAACAGTGTATAACTTTGCCAAACAAGCAAAGTAAGTGCAAAAAACACAAGAGACCAAAGAATTGTATTGGAAATATGGGTATAAGCAAAGCTTAGATACCCTAATAAACTGTTGAAGTGTACTAGTACAAAGGAGAGAAACCTTATAAATGTAGATCCCATAAAATAAACATATTCTTATATATTTGTGTCCGATCGAACTGTAAGACCTAGAACTACCAAATTATGTAGTAAATTTGACCTTTCCGCCTCCGTAAATTCGTAAAAAACGAATTCCAGACCTAATTTTATTGCAGTACAGTTAATTTAGGGTAAACACAAAAACAATCAATGCTGTAATGATTGTTGAAAATTTGGTTGCATTCGGATTATTAACATAGAAGTTATTTAAGAAGTCGTTGTTGCAAAGGCGCTCACAGATTAGCTCCCCAACGTATGCAACACAAAATACGCCAAACAAAAATGGTATATATTTACATAGTGTATTTTATTTTACTAAATTTTGATTGTATTTTAATATATTATTTTAATATTATATTCATATGTTATTATAATAGTGTGTTATTATGTTTTTTATTTTATTTTTTTTTATTACTATAATATTGTTTTATTATATTATTTTATTATATATTATATTATTGGAGATTCTCCTTACATAGGTAAAAAAATTAATACAAATCTAAAGGATTTAACGTCTGAAAATTGATCTAATACATTTCAATCATTACCCATATTTTGACTTTTCCAACATTTCCAGTCCATCATATTCATCATAACTCAAAAAAGAGTATAATTTTAACAACAACAACTTTTTGGCATTGCATACACAAATTGTTCACCCAGAATGAACGGAAAGAATAAAAAATTGAGACGAAGACGTCACAGCAAATGCCATAAATTCTGTGATTTCACACACACACAAACATATGTACAAATAAATCTTTTTAGCTCACGCCTTTAACAACACACCCCCCAAACACAATGCCAGCCTGAAGTTTACATTGTTCATATTTGCATATCAAATCAAGTGTTAAAATGTGGAAGCTTTCACATTTGCTGCAACGTATCTTCAAAAACGAGAAGGCAGAATGTTGTTGGTGAACAAACATTCGTATAAACATGTATACAATCTTGCACCTTCTATGACTGTCTAACACATTTGAGCACGGGTCGATAAATCGCAGCTATCTAAGTATCTCTTAGTCAACTTTATATCTCACACACACATATACTTAAAGTTATTTCCCATTAATTTCTGCTTCGATTTTATGCATTTGTGATTGTCACATCACATCAGAAAAGTGTGAAAAACATCAAAGAAAATTTCTTAGCAAAAGAAACGCAAAATCTGCAATATCCGGTAATTTGGATGAACCCTTTGAAGACAAAAGAAATTGCAAAGTAAGGCGAATGTCTTTGCTCGCTTTCTTGCTTTAACTCTGCAAACTAGAAACTAGACTAGGCAGCTAACTAAGTAATATGTGTGCACATACACCCACACATACATACATCATATATATATACATATGTGTGTGTGCCGAGCTAGTTCCGTTTTGGGAACTGCCAAAGACAAACAATGGCAATGTTAAACAGTTTTCCGGCTTTTCCGTCGCTTTGCTATGCACCGCACGTTGAGGGGCAGCTCAAAGAGATGCCGCCAACGATGGCAAAAAAAAAAAAAAAAACTAGATGCTGAGAAGGTGAGTTTAAAGCATGACAGAGAAACACGCGAGTAGAAAGAGAGAGAGGCAAAGAGATTGAACAAAAATGCTGTAATTTGCCGTCTGAGTGACAAGAGGACGTGAAAAGACGTTGAGTTTGTTTGCCAATGTCGCGTGCGTATCGCATTCCAAGCGGAGGCCAAAGTAAAACAGCTTGACAACCACCAAACCCAAAGGGAGGTAGAGGGGATCTGATCCCATCCGGCTCGGCTGTTTGGCCAAATGAATTGCCTTAGTTTAAAAAGTTAACTAAATGCCCGAAAGCGACGAGATGCGAGTGGTGAGTGGCTGCTTTGCATATGAAATCTAAACACATTAGGGTGCTTCATGTGTTATGAAATATAATAAATTTGTGCTCTTGTTGTATGTATAAATATTCTTTAGATTATGTTGTAAGATTTATATCAAATCTTTTTAACTAAAATTATTTTTTTATTATATTTTTATTTAATGAAGAACCCTAACTGAACTAACAAACTCACATGTATTTCATAAATATGCACAATTTATTATTCGTTGATGACTATCATCAAATCATCTCATTAGAAAGTCAATCAGATGCACAATGTAAAGTAAATATTATGAATGTTATGTATTTTATAAGGTTGAGGTTTTCACAGCAACCCCAGTTGGGTCACCCTAATATACATACATATGGATACTTAGTCAGCATAGTCGCGGATATACAGAAGAAATTGGCCAGCATTTCATTAAAAATTTGGATTTGGGGTGTGCATCGCCTGGTCGCACATGTAACAATTGCTTATTTACATTTGCTTTATTTGCTGTGCCTTGGTCGGCCCTCTCCTCTCTCTCTCTCTTTTGGCATCTGTCTCTCTCTTCCGGGGCCTGCCTCTTACTGTTAAGTTGGCCACGCGCCAAAACTGCTCGCCCCATGCCAAGACAGGGCAAGGCACAGAGGTAGCACAGAGAACTTTCCGCCTCTCTGTCTTTCTCTCTCTCTCTCTCTCTTTCCTTCTGCCCTGCCCAAGTGTCTACAGTGTCACGCCCCAATCCCCGGCTGAGTCTTTCTCAGTTAGGAGCAAACAGCAGAAATGTCCGTCCGTCTGTCCGTCCGACCTCCATGTCTAATGCCTGCCACATCCCGCCATTTCACATTTTTGTTGGTCAAGTCAACAGCGAATGCAAAAGGCAACGAAGACAGAAGACAACGAAAAAAAAACCCCAAAGACATGGCAAACGGTTAAAGCTGAAGTGGGTAAGGCTCATCGAGAAGGAAAAGATCGAACAATAGATCCTATATATTATAAAGTATAAAGGTGCTCCCTTTAAACACACACAAATAATTTGTTAGGTTTATGCTTTTTTCATAACTATAAAATGTAATTAATTTTTTAGCACCTTTTTTATAACATTTCGCTAATTACAAATACTGATAATTAAGGTCATATAATATCAACAATATAGTCGTGCACAGTCTTGTTAACCCTGCACACAAAAAAAAACTGTGAATACTCGTAAAATGAATCAATTAATTGATGGCCAACTCGACCTAAAGATGATTCAATTTCACACAGAGACCCCACATGTGTGTGTGTGTGTGTGTGTGTGTGTGTGTGTGTGTGTATATATTTTACTATCTACTAATGGGTGCGGTTCGCATCAACCACCATCATATGCGATGAGAAAAACCAGCTGACCCATAAGATATAATACCTAATACGAGTTCGTTTTGCCTGCACAGCACACATAGCCAACAATTTATGGGAAAAATGGAAAAGTGTGCAGGGAAATCAATACGGGAATTTCAAACTAAAATCGCGTATCGCAGCAGGTGATTTGCAATTTTTGTTTGATATAGATATGCAGCAAAATAGTAAAACAACAAATTTTACAAAACAATGTGAAGTTCAAAATGTTTTGTCATTCTGACTTTTGGATTTTATTAAAGGAAAATGTACAGTAATAAACTTCACAACAGTATAGCAATATTATTAAAACCTCATATATTTCATTCTGCTTTTATTACTATTGACACATAAAAAATAATTGAAATTCTTTTGAACATTCCCCAGCATAATATTATATGATGTATGTATATTTATTTTCGTGTTCATTTTATAGAGTACATATTGAAATATATTTGTCATGCTTTGTCAGAATTTGCGCATTCCAATTTTTACCTGCATTTGTAGCGTGTTCTTTAAATAGATTCTGCAAATTCATTGTATAAATAAAAGTAAAAAAAATGTACACAACACTTGTAGTAAAAGTAAATTTAAGTTGAGAATTGCAAACAAAACTGATTTCTTTTGTGTTTGAGTTTATATAGGCGAGTGCAGATATGTACCTATATTATTAGAATCATGAGTATATATATTTATACATTAAGTAACCTCTTATTGAGTAAACAGACTCTCTTCTTTTTCTGCAATTGTTCAATTTGCTATTGGATTTGCTATGTATGGAAAATATATGTACATAAATTAAATATTTATAGTACTCATAGAATAGCTCTTTTTTCATTACTTATTTCTAGTACTCATAGAAAAATAATTTTTTTCCATTTACCTATTCCGTTTTTGCACACTCTGTGTCTATTTTTGGCATTCGGGAATATATTTCAGGCACACAATGTGTTTAATATGCTCATAATTGGACAAGATTTATGTGCACAAACTCAAGACGTCGACTTCGTCATGGAGACATCGACTTTGGTTATGGCACATCAAAAGTACAAAAGTACTCAATACAAAAAAAAAATAATAATAATTCCACTTTTGTGTTTTCATTTATTGCGCATTTTGCGTTCGCTTTCGTTGAGTATCATCGACTTTATCCAAAAAGTGTTTATTTTTGTTCTTCTTCTTTTCCATCTTTCTATTTTTTTCAGCGCCAGCGTAAGGTTACTTATTGTTTAACTGATAACTGAGTTAAAGATATTGCATTGTTGTTATATTTTATATCCTAAATTTAAAAGTTATTATTCTTGAAGAACTTTAAGCATCCGACGTATTTAAATATATCATAATAAAAAAATATAATGCATTTTTTAATATTTGTACAAAGAAAATCTGAACTCGTGTTCCCCTTTAATATTTTATTTTTCCAGCACATTGTCAAAATTTCTGGAACTGTGTTGACGTCAAGGGAAAAAACCCAAACAAAGAAATAAGAACTTACACACACACACACATACAATACAGTTGCATACGATCGTATACTGGTGTTCTCGAATCATTTTTTGAAGGATTCCAGAAGAAAAACCAAACAAAGACGAATCAGAAAACATAAAACAAAAGATCAGTAGATAATTGCCGATATTTGCCAAGTTGTCAACACCAAGAAGAAGAAGAAGACGAGAAAACAAGAATTGCAAAGTCTTCTAAAAGCTTTAAAAAATCCATTAGCAAAGTTTAATAGCCTTGGCAACAAACGTAAAAAAAAAACACAATGCAAAACAAAAAATATGTATACAATATGTATGTATGTATTTTAAAATATACAAAATGTAGAATAAACATTAAAAGAGACGGACCAAAGAACGCACGAGAAACGAGAAACAAGAAACGAAAATGAACTTTTAATAGGCAGAGCCAGAAATCAGAAAATCAGATTAATAATTGCGCCAGAGCAAATAAAACATAATTAAGACAATGCCCAGAGATAACGCAAGAGAGAGAGAGAGCGATATTGAGAGAGAGGGAACTCTACAGAAACAACGGCAACACGCACAGAAGCGAAGAAAAGAAATCTAAAAGTAAACTATGAGCACCAACTACCTGTGCAGCAACAACAACGACGATGAAGAGAGAGACGGAGGGAGTGAGAGAGGAGCCAGAGTCAGCAGAGGGAGAGAGCGCAAAACCGGTATAAGAAACAAACAAAACACAGCGAAAGAAGACAACCAAATACTCAGGCATGCACAAACACACACACATATATATACACAAGCAAGCACTGACACTCGAGCATAAAAGTGTATGTGTGTGCTGCGTATAGTAAAAACAAAAGTAACAACAAGAATCATAACAACGGCAAAAAAATGCAACAATCGAGAGAAGAAGAAGATACAAACGCAAAAGCAAAAGAAAATGTGCACGCTGACAGGTTCAAGCAAGGCGACGGGCGACGAAAATGAAATGAAAACGGGAGCTAAATTGCCGCCGCCGTCGGTCTGTCGTCTCCGTCTCTGTCTCTGCCTTGGCGTTGGCGTCAACGTTGGCGTCGTCGTCGTTGGCGACACTTGCGAGAGATATGTGCGTTGCATTCAACAAGCTGCAGCTGCAGTTGCAGCAGCGTCTGCCTGCGTATTTTTACCCATTAGCAAAAATATTTGAATGATTTTCTTTTCTTGATATTTTCTTTGGGTTTTTCGACCGCATTTCAAGTTATTTAGCAGAAGTAAAACAAAACAACAACAAAACGCGCGCGCTCTTTTGCACCCACACTAACAAACAAGGAAGCACACAGACAGTGCGATGGGGGAGGGGGAGCGTGCACTACGGTAAACGGTGCTTTCTCAACATACTTTACATTTCGCATTACTCACCTTATAACTGTAAATGGCGGTGACTTTTACTTTACTGTGTGTGTGTTACTGTTACTGTTGGAAATTATTTATGTTTGGTTTTTTGTTTTCAATTATTTATTTTTTATTTGCGGAATGGAACCAGGGTCAGGCAGGGGGAAGAGAAATGTAACAATCACATGAAACAATCACAAACATTCGCGCTCGAAGAACATGCTCTTTCTCGCTTGCACCACATATAATCGCGCGAAATCACTAATACACGTGTGCGCCTCTCTCACTCTCTCTCTCTCTCTGTGCACTTTAGCGGTAAGTAAAGCACTTTGTGCCTTTTTTGACTTTTGAAATGACGCTGCTTTCGATTCGGATTCGGATTTGTTGTTGTTGTTATTATTGATGAAAATGATACTGCATCCACTGCTTTGGCACGCAAATAAACAAAAGCAATAATTATTATTATTGTTGTTGTTATTATTGATATCAAATCGGCATATCAGAAATTAAACAACCTACGTATATGTATATGTGTTAATACATAGATTAATTGCTTTGGCGGCCCATTACAATTACGTTTGCCAATTGTGTTGTAATTGTTTTACACTTTATTATGATTATTATTTACGAACACACAAACAACGTAACGAAACACCAGCGGTGGCGAACGGAGCGACACAGATGCGCGACGACACGCACGGACAAGAGAATTATTACTGACTGAAATCTCTGCTAAGTTTTCTTATAAGAGCGCGATTTTAACAGTGCTGCGACGGTCGCGTGCCTGATGTAATCATGAACAACATAACAGCTGAGCCGGTCAGTTTTAGAATTGCGGTATATTCAAAAAAAAATAAGTTTTTGTCCATAAACATTTTATTTAAATTAAAGCTCTTTATACCATTAAATAAATTATTTATGAAAAAATTACTATATATTCTGTTAAAACATCGTGTCTATCGTGCATACGATGTAAGCACGCGTGCATCGCTTTAACAGTGCCCTGTTCATGTGGTTCATCGCTTAACATAGGGAAATGGTTCCAACTAGAGATGGACTTTTGAGCGCAAAATTTATTCAAATAAATGCCAACGACAACAATTTACACACAGAATGTACAGTAGAAATAATTTCTAATTACTTCTAATTTCTACTTATTATTAGCTCTTAAATACTCGTACACCTTCATTTTCATTATTAGTTTCTCCTCTGGCGTTGCAAATGAGTGCTGCACAGCATCCATGGTCATAGTGATGCAGTGAGTTTTGGATAAAGCGAACGCATCGCAGGCCAACTGAAATTCATCCGTTAGCGATGTATTGAAAACTCCAGAATCATCGGTACACAGAACTTTCGGGGCATCCGCCAAAAGAATGTCTTTGAGATGATGCGAACTTATGCTCGATACGGTGCCAGACTTAATGTTGCTCGTCAGGCAACACTCAATTGGGATTTTCTCTTCCTTTAAGTGCTGAATGTCAGAGCTCTGCAGAAATGTACCGTGTCCACAACGGGACATTCCAAACATTAGCATCTGACGAATCTCCGGCTTATTGTCAATCTCTGCACAATGCACAGCCAATTTGAGGCCACTGTTTCGCGCCTTTTCCAATACAGGTTTAAAATCGCTAAATTTTCCACAATTCGGATTACCGCTAAAATCGATGCCAACTATTATATCTTCTCCATTCTCGCGCAAATCCATGGCTATGTCTACAGTTTCCTCTGCATCCTCGACTGGTTCAGCACGATTTATGGATGGCAAAAGCTTTACGGTAATCGGATACTTCTTGCTGGCA
Source organism: Zaprionus indianus (assembly GCA_018904595.1). Classification (NCBI taxonomy): domain Eukaryota; kingdom Metazoa; phylum Arthropoda; class Insecta; order Diptera; family Drosophilidae; genus Zaprionus; species Zaprionus indianus. Next base: position 5,805,052 of record JAEIHA010000320.1, read on the forward strand.
TTTTTAATGGCATCCAGAACTGTCTCCAGATATTCACGTCTGGTCATATTTTTATTTGCCTTGGGAGTAGTACGAAGTTCCACATATATTACATTGTCTTTGGCACAATCTCGCATAATCAACTCAGTGGCATAATAGAGTCCCTTGCGAGTCGATGTCAGTTCGTGAACGAACTTGAACTTCTCAAAGCAATCATTAAGTTCGCTGCCTTTGGTAAACTTTATAAAACGTTTGCACATATCCGAGAATTCCGGTGCCTGTGGCCCGTAAACAGTCTCCGCAAGATCCTTCAAGCTATCGATATTAAGGCTGCCGTTTAGATGTGCATGCAGCTCAACTTTAGGCATTGCACGAAGAAAGTTCAACATCTTTATGTATTATATTTATTTTGATTTGCCGACTAATGTTTGTTTATATTCAAGTATGAGGCCAGACAGCTGTTTGACGACCAGGGCTATTTAAAAATATTAGTTATCGATAATTGTGTGTCAGCTGTCAGCTGTTCGGCATCAGTGTTAACATTTGATGTAATGTTATTAACAGCGTTATAAATAACATTAGGGTGCACTCACACTAGATAGAAACTGAACTAACAGCTCAGCCAATAATCGAGGTGACGTACGATAGCAAGAAAGTCAATTATTATTAATCAATTACAAATCACAATCAATGTATAAACGCAGACTTTATTTGAAACTTTTTTTGAGATTTAAAATTATAGTTGCATTGCAAATGAAACTGTTAACAGTTACTAGGGCTGAACACACCAAACTGTACGCATAGTTGAGTTGATTACCAACAGCTGACCGGGCAGTTATCGGTAAGTTTTAAAGTTATCAAAGAAGAAGAAAAATCTATACATAAATATAATTTTTCCACATATAAAGTGTGTTTTTATTATTATTGATAACAAGTAAATTCACCGACCCCTATGTCTGAGGCGCACATGGAAGCTCCGCCTTCGGTGCGGCTAACCAACGATGATTTCCGCAAGCTGCTGGCCACGCCGCGTGCCCCGCCACCAGGATCGACCACAAGCAGTGCTAGCGGCGGCGGTGGCAGCGGTTACCTGGCCACCGCACAGTTTGCCACGCCTGCTGCGGCAAGTGCCGAAAAGAAGAAGAGTCAGAGCAGCAGTGAGAGAAATGATTTGCGTCGCAAAAAGAAGAATTTCTATGCGGCACTCAAGAAACAAGAGGACGTGAAGCTGCAAGAGCTCTCGGAGAAGTACCGAGATCGTGCACGCGAGCGCCGTGACAACGCAAATCCGGACTATACAAATGCCAGCACACCTGGACATGGCAGCAGCACCAATGCGTATCGTGCCGTGGCACCCGACATGAAATCCGGCATTGATGCAGCGGAACGCAGACGACGCATAATACAGGAATCAAAGTTCTTGGGTGGTGACATGAAACATACTCATTTGGTGAAAGGTCTGGATTATGCGCTGCTCCAGAAGGTACGTTCTGAGTTGCATTCCAAGGAGGCGGAGGAGGAGGAGATTGCAGCGGCGTTGGCACGTGAAAAATTAGCGGAAGCTGCTGCAGCTGCCGAGCAACTAGAGGCGGAACGTCGTGAGGCGGAGGATATTAATGCCATCAATGGACAATTGGCCAGAAATATCTATAATCTCATACAGGCTCGTCGCTCCAAGGAGGTGCCACGCAACGAGCTCTTCGCCCCCGGTCGCATGGCCTATGTCATTGATATGGAGGATGAAATGGATATGGATATACCCACAACGTTGAAGCGATCAAAGTTCGAAGTGCCAGTGGCACGCGAGGACATTGCCACACTGACCACCAATGATATTGTCATTAATAAGTTGTCGCAGATCCTGAGCTACCTGCGAGCCGGTGGACGCAACAAGAAGAACAAGAAACGTGACAAGGACAAACCCTTGTTCTATGACAAGGAAATGGAGCATGTACGCAGCAGCAACTCATCGGCCACGTCGGCTCCAGGTGGCAGCAGCAGTAGCAACAACGCAGGCGGCGGCAGTGGTGGTGGCGGCAACAGTAGCAAATCCAACAAACCACTGGGCGACAACATCTATGATGATGTCGGGGATTATCAACCAAGTACAACACGCAACGATCATCGTCATCAATCATCTAAGCCGAATCCTGGTCAATCTTACTTTGGTGATGCGCCGCCAGAAGCTGCGGAGCCGGTGATAACCAGCATACCGCCACCTCCAAAGATCTCCAAGGCAATGGCCTCACGTTTTGCCAACGAGCCCGAGGGCTATGCTGAATGTTATCCAGGGCTGGAGGAGATGAACGATGCCATCGATGATTCCGATGATGAGGTCGATTACACGAAAATGGATTTGGGCAACAAGAAGGGACCCATCGGTCGTTGGGATTTCGATACACAAGAAGAGTACTCCGATTACATGAGCACTAAGGAGGCGCTGCCGAAAGCGGCCTTCCAGTACGGGGTCAAGATGCAGGATGGCCGCAAGACGCGTAAAAACAAAACCGAGAAGAACGAAAAGGCCGAACTCGATCGAGAGTGGCAAAAGATTCAGGTATATATATTGAATTTATATAGCAGGCAGCCTGTTCTTAATTCGAGACTGATCATATGTTTTCTATTTCTCTCTAGGGTATCATACAGAAGCGCAAGCTACCCAAGGATGGCGGCGGAGGAGGCAGTAGTGGCGGCGGAGGCGGAGGTGATGAACCTGACTACAAATCTGCTAAATATTAAAGGCAATTGGAAATCTCTAATATATCTTTAATGCCTGTTTGTCATACTTATGTTTGATACAAAACATCATTAAGAAGAAAGGAATAAAATGATTAAAATAATTATCTGTATGGGACCTTAAAACATTGTTGAGATTTTCCTAAGCACCCTAAAACTAATTATAATATAATAGAAAATAAAACTAAATATAATAACAATATAATAGATAGAATGAATCAGTTAATAATCTAAACATTCTTCTGTTAAATATTGCTGAAAACTCGAAGAGGAATAAAATAGATTAACCCTTTTAGATATGGGTACTTGCACTTTGTTTAGATCTTAAACAAATCACTTTAACTTTATTGTAATCCAGAGTGACTAAAGGTTGCTCTGCAAAATATTAATTATAATTGGAGGAGGAATAAAGAACTTACGGAATAAAGAAAGTTTAGTCTCTTTTTCTCATTCTACACACTTGTTCAATATACTCTATAACCTCTGTTACTATACAAAAAATAAATACAAACCTATAACTTATAAATACAGAAAGATAATACCAGCCCAAAATATCCATTTTTTTACTCACAAATAAAAGTTATCGGTGTCTTTTTTTTTGAAACATTATGCACTATTTATTATTATTTTTGTAAAACATTAAATAGGTATATATGTGTTCTTGTAGGGTGTACATGAATAATTCTTATTTGCTCACACAACTATATTTAATATATATGTATTGTGTATATATTTATGTATATGTATATATATATAGATTTATATATGATTTTCTTTATTAGCCATTTTATCACTATGCTTATCTAACGGTTTCTTATCCATTTTCGAATTTCTCACATTGTCGTGCCATATAAATGTGCCAGATATTTGAGCTTCTACTGGGGGAAGGGTTCGGGGAGGACATACTTATCGAATGTGCATTAATTAATAGTGGATTTTTGCCAGTTTATTCTTATAGAAGAAAATGAAATACACACACACACACTTATAAACATTTGTTTAACTGAAAATTCAAGTTCAATTTGCTGTTGTAGCTTTTGTTGTTATTGTAACTTGGCTAAGCTATGGTTAAGTTAATTCCTGCTGTAGGATGTATACCCTTTCTGTAACTGTATGTAATGTATGCATGTCGTCGCTTAATTAGAGGCTACACCAATATGTATGTATGTACTTGCTATGTATGTCCTATTGTATGTATGTATATGACACACTGATTCAACACTGATATATATCATCCATGTCGGGGGAATGCTAATATAGACATATATATCGTTATCGTACGTAGGTATGGGCGTATGTATTGCGTACCTACATAAATATAGATATGTAGGTATAAACCGATGGTTATTATGTTTAACTGCTAAACACGATCAACTATCAAGAAACGACATAAAAATATATATTGTATATATGTATATCTATATGTATGTTGTCCAGAGAGTTATGAAAATCGATTCCAACCGAAATTAAAATAAACCTTTTGCATTAGTTGAACAGATCATTATGTCATATATAGCGCTTTATCGGTTGTTTGTTGAAAAAATTTAAAGGATATCATGTCTTTTATGGTATAATTATTTGAATATTTTGAAATAATAAAATAATTTAAGGAAGTCAAGTTTCAATTGTTGGAAAATACAATTTTTGGTATGAATTTAAAATAAAATATTCAAGTTAAGGTGCGGATTGAGTTCCAATACGAAAAAATATTTGTTAAATATATATCTTAGCAATACATGACCATAAAAATATTGCAACTTCAACTTTTATATTGCATATTTGCCTATATATTGTATATATATCATTGCCGCTATATCCATTGTTTTTATCTCTTTCTGCTGTTTCGATTCATCCTTTCTGTTCTTTCGAAACTTAATTCTCTTTCAATTCATCCAATATCTTTGTTGTTAAGATTAGAAGAAATTAAAGAATTTCATAAGTCGCTATACCAAAATATTTCAAGATGACAAGTGATTGATACTTAGATATATATCTTTCTTTCTTACATCTTTCCATTTATATCTATGTATATCTTTCCTTCTATATCTTTCTTGCTGTAGCTAATGCAAAAGGTTTTCTCGACATAAGTATTTTGCTGTGTTGGAAACGAACAAATTCTTTGGTTTTGTATACGGGCTATTTCTGCTTACTGCTTATCTGTATCGGGCTGCTATATGGGGACTATTGTGTGCTAACAAAATTAACTTAAATAAGACAAAAGCTTAGTGTGTATGGTGTGTGTGTTTGTTGTGTGTGTGCAGTTGTTCTTCAACCAGTGAATGTCCACAATTGTTGCTGCTGTTGTTGCTGTTGTTGCTGCTGCTGCTGTTGGTACTGCTGTCGCTGCCTCTGACGCTGCCTTTCCCGTTGCCTGTGCCAACGTCGAGTCGTCTCGTCTCAGTCATGCCAATTGTTGGTGGTCAGCGAGAGTCGCCGTCGCTCCACCAGCTTGATGTCCTTGACACACAGATCATGCTTGGAATTGCTGGCAAAACGGATAACCGACTGTGTGCTAACTTGCGGCACATGCCGCAAATCCAACCAGATGAGACTTTCGCACTTTGACAAATGCTCCAGTGAATTCTCCGAGACCAGACGACATGCACTCAGATTGAGCTCAGCCAGGCGGCTAATGGCTGTGGCCGAGGTGCCAATTTGTGCGACACCAGCATCGGTGATGCGCTGACATGACGAGAGATCCAGATGCTTAAGATGCGGCAGCGATTGCATTATATAACGCACTGCAACATCCGATATATCGGTGCCGGCCAACTTGAAGGTCTTGAGATCACGCAGACGTGTCTTGGAATCGCTTAGACCTGGCCGTGAATCCTTTGGCGGCGATAATATATCCCGTATGGCAGCATCGTTGAGGCCGCGTACGAAACTCAAGTCAAGTATCTGCAACGGCGGACAGAGGCAGGTGTGCAGCGCTAGCACCGCCTGTATGGGACAATTCTGCAGCGAGAGATTCTTCAGTGCCGGCAGACGGGCCACAAGCCATGCCAATTGACGCTTTGCCAGCTGCGTCCAGTCTAAGATTAGATGCTCCGGCTGTCGCCGCACAATGGCGGTCAAGAGGGAGGCAGATATTTTAAGCTCAGCACAATTCATGCGCTTCCAGAGATCAGGATCGACAGCGGCATTTGACCAGGCCTTGCACACATGACAGCATGTGACAAGTGTCTCCTGTGGCAAGTAACGGAATATGATCTTCAAGACTGTTGGATCCAATGCTAGATTCTGTCCATTACCGCTGCCACTGCTGCCACCGCCCCCGCCTCCGCTGCCACTGTTGCTATGATGGTGATTATTATGATGATGGTGGTTATGATGATGATGATGATTATGATGATGGTGATGGTGGTGGCCATTGGTATTGCCATTGCTGGCTAAACTGCCGCCAAGGCCAGCGCCACCAGCTGCACTGGCAGCGGGTGCAGAATTCAGGCCTAAGCCATTGTTGAGACCATTACTAGCGCCATTGCTGGCACCACCAAGCGATGAGGCGGAGGACGATGGCGTCGGACGCACAACATATTGTGGTTTCTTCAGCACGCGCGTCGATGAGTTCAGCATTTGTTGTGCCAACTGTGAACGTATCGAATTCTTCTTACGTGATCCACCGCCACCACCACCTCCTCCACCACCTCCTCCTCCACCACCTCCACCACCGCCTCCTCCACCACCTCCTCCTCCTCCACCACCACTGTGTCCTGTTGCTGGCGATGCTGCAGAGGTGGGGCCACAATCCATGGCACTGGAGCAGGGTGCATCGTTACTTTCGTGCATGCTGCTGCTAACGCTGGTGCCATCGTCGCTCTTGCGTCGCTTCACCTTGTCCCCCAGCATCTGATGATGATGGCCAGCACCTGCATTGGGCGATATGCCCGGCGAGGGTGTGTCACAGCTATTGCTGTTGCGCTCCGTCTTCACCTCCAACTGATGATGCCGCTTCAGGCCGTGCTTCCAGTGCGTCGTATGCATGGCGCCGCTGCTTGTTTCCATTTCAGATTCGCTGGTAAACACAAAGTCATTATATTGACCCACAGGCGGCGGCAGCAGGTTACCAGTTCCACCGGCACCTGCTGCTCCCCCTCCTCCTGCTGTTGTGGCTCCACCACCTGCTGTATCGTGTACATCGCCAGCATTGTTGCCATGCGACACAGAGACGCGTCGCACCTCCGATGACTTTTGACGTGCGCGAAAATGACGCGGCTGCAATAGATAAGGGAATATAAAAAGTCAATTAATTAATAAATTAATTATGCAGTAAAAAAAAGTGCAAAAATTCCAGAGGGAAATTTAGTTAATTGCCAATAAGTTAGAGAAGTTTCTTATCGATATAAAACGATTGACAGCGGACTTAACAAATTGCGCTAGTTCGATTCATTTATACATAGATGCTGATTCAGAATATATAGTACAATACTTCATATGTTCGGAGGAGTCTCCTACCCTCTGCAAGGGTATAAACATAACATATACTCACCTTGTAGTCATAGTTCTTGCCCGAACGACAGCAACTGGGACACTCCCAGCTATTGGGCAGATCCTCGTTGACAATGCCCTTCGCATCGGCCGCATCCTCTGTGCCATCGAGCTGTGAGAGTGCACAATCGGGATGGGCTATTTCATAGCAGACCGAGCACTCCATCAGAGCGGAGGGACCTTCCAGCGATGCCAACTGTTTGGTTTGGGGCGACACTGGTGTCTGTCGCCAGCCATCAAGATGACAATAGACACACTGCGCCGTGACGGGCAGCATGGGCGATAGACATTGTCGCATCATGCATGTCTGCTTGGCTCGTCCTGGTCCACCGAATTTAACCATGTCCATGCAGAAGGGGCATGTGCCACAATCGGATCTCTGACAAGCTGCACAGTTCTTGCAACGCGTCCGCCGTCGTCTTGGTTGCCCTGTGCCCGTTAGATGTGGCGATAACTTGGCACCACCAGCCTCTCCAGGTGATGGGCAATTGTCCATAGTGCTGGCAGCTGCCCCACCTGAGCCTCCACCTCCATCCACATATCCAGAACTGGTGGCAATAACGCTAATGGCGTTGTTGTTGTTGTTGTGATTGTTATTGTTGCTATTGCTCACATTTGTGGGACTGTTGCTGCTGTTGTTATTGTTGCTGCTGCTGCTGGCGGCAGCGGCCACAGCATTGGCCAAGTGCATCTTTTTGGGTGGACGATACTTCAACGTGTCCGTGGGCAGCACAAAAGTGGCTTCTGCAAAGGGCGAATGGGAAACATTTGTACAATATATATAACCATTCTACTTGTTGAACTAACCTGGTTGTGCTCCCTGTGCGTGTCCGTTTCCGTGTCCACTCGAATTGCCATTCTCAATCTGCTCCTTCTTGATGACACCATTGCTATACTCCACCCCAGAGCCGGCAAAACTGTTATTGTTGTTGTTGTTGCCGGTCGACAACGTGTTGCTGGCGTTATTGTTGCCGCCGCTACTATTGCCATGATTGCCATTAGCTGCCTCCGACTCTGCCGCTTCTCTAGCTGCCTCCAATTGCTGCTGTTCCCGTATAACTTCTGCATTCTTACGTGCAATTTCCTGTTTGATCTCCTGCTTAACCCGCGTGCGATCGTAAAGCTGAAAGACAGTCTGACCAGGTTCCGAGGCGGGACGCAGCACAGACATGCCCGTCACAGCTTGATCCTGCTGATCCTTGCAATGTCGTTCGACCAATGTACGCACATCTTTGATCAGCGCCACCGGATCCAGTACCAGACTGGGTACATTCTTCTTTTGTGGCGGCAAATCGTACAGATACATAACAATCTCCTTGAGCCCAAAAAGCTCGTAGTGTGTCAAATGTGTGTGCGGTCGTGCAGCCATTTCAGCTTCACTAGCCGACGGCTCACCCTCCAGGTGGGAATGCCCCAGTAGGGTGTACACATAACGGGCCAGAACATACCAAAGCATTTCCGTAAAGAAGGGATAGCGAAACTTTTGCGGAACCTTTGTATTATCCTCCACACTCGCAGTCTTCAGTTGCTTCACAATTCCAAAGGAATGTAGAAAATTTCCACCAAAGACCAGAGATTGGGTGGGCGTATAGACAGCATGTATCCAGCCGGTGGGTATAAAGAAAGTATTGCCCGCTGTTAGATAAACCCGAGCACATTTCTCCACAGTATCGCCGAAAAAGACATCAGCCTGTTTGCCGGACAATACCCACTTCTCGTATAACTGAAGATTACGATCTGTGGGCGGTATAAGCCAAAAGACTTTGCTACCCTTGAGTATGTGATACCACACAGAGGTGCCACCGAAATCGATATGGAAATCTGTATAGCAATTCTTCACCGACATCAAGCAATATTTCTGCACCTTGGGATACATCATGCCACCAAGCAGATTGGTGCCCTCCTTTTGTGCATCCTTCAATTGTTTGGGCCACACCACATCGACCCAATCGATTTGTCGTACAATTTCCGGACTCTGCACATAATGATCAAGGCGAGTGTGGGAAAATTCTAATGAAATCACGTTCAACAGACGATCCTTTTGTGGACTATCATAGTATTGTTGCCACTCCTTCATGGTCATCTGCAGATTCTTTTGCGTATTCACATCCATCACGTCCAGCAGACGACGTGAGCCAACACAGAGACGCACATCGTTTACGGTAAACTCCTGCGGATCGGGCATGCGCAGCCCCAGGCCGCTCTTCTCCCGGAACAGCAGTGGTATATTGAACCCATGTTGTTGCAGAAAGCTGCATCACGAGAGAAGGAGATGAATCTAAATATTTATAATGTGACTAATCATTGATTAAGTACTTACGCTACTGTCAGATCACTGCCTCGCATTTCCCGCACCATGCCAGCCTGCGCGAACTTGGAGGACTCCAACTTCTCGGCCACACTGAACCCTCGTGCACCTTCTGCATCGTCATCACCCAACGACCATTCCTCAAGGTAAAGTTTGCGCTGCTTGCGCTCGCGCTGTAACAGAGAATTAATAAAGAGTAAGAGATTGTGAGAGCGAGACCGAGAGAAACGGAAAACATTAGCAAAATGGCTAAACCCGGAGACGGAACGCCGGATAAATGCCTAAAAATATAATTCAGAGACGGCAACGTCGTCGACGCTTCTGCCGCAGTCGTTATCGCTGCGACGGCGACTGCGACTGCGACTGATGCCATCAAATGAATCACAGTGTGTTAGTGTTGGCTTCTTCGCTCTCACAAGCACTCTCTCTTTACCAGTGTTAGCACTTGAGCTCTCTCTCTTATTTCACCAAGCACACAAACACTGTGTTAGTGCACTGCGAACTCTCCAGGCTCTCTCTTCACCATACGCACCAGCATTCTGTTACTCTACTCCCCACACTTGTTCTCTCGCGCTCTCACCACACTCGTTGCTCGTGTTGGGGTTTGCCCCATCATCGTCGTTTAAAGTTCGCCCTGTTTGTCATTTCGTTTTCATTCGTTCGCTCACTGTCAAAGGCGACGCAAGCAAGATAAGTCGCTGCGCTGCCGCTGCCACTGCTGCTGCTTCATGGTCGTAATTTTTTCTGGCAATTTCGGCGGCAAAGCTTGACAAGGAGCCGCAGCAGAGCACCCGGGGGCAGCTTTTGCATGCACTTTGGTAAAGGGCAAAGGGAAATGTATTGTCCGTCGCTGTCGCAGTCGCTTTCGCAGCTCCTGTTGCTGTCTCCTTTCTGTGCGCATGCACCGGCCTTGCACTTTGAATAGCTTTGCATGGCTACACACACACACAGAGAGAGGAGTGCATATGTATGCGCCGGCTGGCGGGTGGTAACCGAAACGACTGTTGCGTTTTGCTGCCCACTCCATCATTTTAGTACCAACAACAACAGCAACAACAATTGCATATGTGTGCATGTGTGTGTGTGTGTGTGTGTGTATATCTCCTGCTTTGAGTTATTTTCGCTGTAAATCTCAGCTGTGGTGGCTTGTATCGAAAAAATCTATAAACGTTCTCTGCCAATGCATGCATGCATGTGTATGTGTGTGTTGTCTCACTTTGTAGGCTGTCCTCATTTGGTTGCATGTGTGTGTGCGTGTGTGCCTTGTGTTTGTTTTATATCCTTTTTAAGCGACTTGCCGCCTGCAGAAACTTGTTTGGCGTGTTCTAAATGAATTTTCAGTATGTTTCGCTGTTGTTGTTGTTGTTATTGTTGTTTTTGTTGAGAAAAAGCTTGTTTTGACTGCCGAATGTCTGGCAACGCCAATGGGCAATCGACAGGTAGAAACAAAAATAAAAACATAAAAGAAACGACAACAGAGCATAAGACCAGACAAGAGCTACAACATCAGAGACACACCCGACAGTGAGATACCCTTTGAATAATTTTGAAAGACATTATAACGATCAACTAATTTACCCTGATTAGGAAAGTATATATATATAAATATATTTGTGGGACCTGCCACGCCTTCTTATGTCTGCCATATAAATTTACACAAAGTTAATATACCCTCTTTTGATCATTTTCAATAACAGAAGGGTATAAAAAGTGCGTGTCCATCTACCTGTCTCCCTCTCACTCTCATTCTCTGTCAAGTTGATTCCGATAGGTTGTTGTTGTTGTTGTTTTTGCCATGTTGAGTGTGTTGTTTGTTGGTGTGGCGTCACCGCGTAACACTAACCGGCTGCCAGATTGCCATTTGGCTAAGCTTAATGTATTCTATTAAGGTGCTAATTGCGAACATGCGGTGCCCCTTTACAGCAATGGGGGCCGCCCATGTACACAGCGACACACACACACACACACACACAGAGAGAGAGAAGCACTGCGATAGTGCGTAGAGCCAGCAATGAATACTTTGTACTACGGACTGGGTTAGTCATTTCGTTATAAATTTTTCATAAGCTACACAAAGTTGAGAAACTAAATTAGAATAGAGATGGCAGTGGGTCGTGCGTATCGTCAGCTTGTGTTATCGTTAGTCATACGATATTTACAGCGAACTATTTATCGACAGCTGCTCGTGTGTGTAAATCGTATTGGCGTGTCAAATGTTTCATGTTTATCGTATTTTGACTTGAAACTGAATTTACGATATTGCAGGCTGTTTATTTGCCATTGCTCGTAAAATATTGAAAATGGGCAAGAAAACTCTCGCATAAACACAATTTTTATTGCATTGAGGAAGGCAGAGGCTCTCACAAGATGTGTTTGTATGTGTGCTATAAATGTGTATTTAATTTATAGCTACGTCTAATAATGCTGCATAATTGATTGTGAGTTAGCTAATTGGAACTACAAATGGTTGCAAAGAAAAGCAAAAGTAAAAGTTTTCCTTATCCGGAAATGTTTGTACGGTATTTATGTATCCATATCTGCTCATCTCTAAAATCAAAGAACCAGAACTTCCTGCCTGCCTGCCTGTGCCACGCAGCCAAAGCGAACCCAGCGTGGTTTTCAGATTAAGATATGCGCCACTGAAATATTCATGAATACATTCATTTATGAGCAAAGCAGTAGAGAGAATGGGAGGAGGCAACGCAGGGTGTCACACTGTCCGTCAATTGTTGCCGTCTTCTTGGCCTGGTCAACGGAACGAGCAACAACAGCTGCTGCCACTGTCCCAATTTGGTGCTAATCAAATGCACAAGCAGAGTGAATGCGCGAGAGGCCAAAAGCACACAAAGAAATAAAGTACTCGAATAATCACTAGAAATGTAGTGTGACCGTCAGCTCACACACACGCACACACACACATGGACGCAAACACTCACGCACACGCATACACGAATGTACACTCACGACTATAATAATAGGAACACTACTACTTCAAGTAAGTTAACACAAATTGACTTTACCATATTTTTATATGTAATCGATTGTTGCTTTTACTTATCGCAAAAGAATATTAGGATTAATTTTATCGTTCAATTTCAAAAGTGTCACTATTGATATAATCCGAGCTGTACATAATATGTAAATACGGCTGTTATCTACGGCGATACCAGCACACAAACACACACATACACACAACACACACAGAAAAACCAAATTGAAAACGAAATGCGAACACAGACACAGAGCACCACAAACAAAATGGCAAAGAAACTGCTTTTGGTCATGCGGCGGCATCAGTTGAGCTTCAGTGCTCAACGGGCGCAGTGTGCACGCTCTCTCGCACGTTGAACGTCATCCCGCCTTCTCGCTCGCTCCCTCTCTCTCAAGTGAGGTGTAGAACTTGAGTTGAGTTTCAAATTGAGCAGAGAGGGAAAGAGAGTGCTTTAAAGCCAGTGAGTAAATGAGCATGCATTTATTTATATAGATTGCTAATGATGATAATGATCATTGATGATGATGACGATGATGATGATTTACGCTTGCCAATCACAATGACAACGACAATAGAGTCGAGTCAACTCGGTCGGCAGTTAACGGCCCCCAATCGTTATTCTAAGGGCTTATCAATTTCACTGTAGTTCTGTGTGTGTGTCTCTCTCTCTCCCACTCCCTCTCTCTGTGTGTGTGTGTGTGTGTGTGTGTGTGGAATGATTTTCATTTACTTACCAATTGTCGGCGCTGCACACCTTTCGGATTCACATTGCCGCCTCCGCCACCGTTGCCGCCTGCAGCAATGTTGCTGCTGTTGCTATTGTTGTTGTTGCTGCTGCTGCTGTTGCTTTTGCCAGGCGACGACCCCGTTTCGGCGGTGGACATCGCCACAAAAAAAATCGGTTATATTTTGCACTTGTATTTACGGTCGCTCTAATCAGCGCTGCTTTCGTTTGGTTTGTTTTACTTCTTGTTGTAGTTGTTATTATTTTTGTTTTGTTCTTTTTTCTTTTTCTTTTCCTTTTTTTTTCTTTGGTTTTGCTTATTCACACTCTCGTCGACTTTTCACTTTTAATTACTTGCTGTAATCAGAAAGAAAAATAAAACAAAACTTAAAGAATGCATGAAAATTAATTACTTGTTATTGTTTTGTTTATACTCTTCATTTTTATTTCATTTGATTTTATTTCTTTTACAAATTGCAGACAACGCAGCGTTTATTACTTCATACAGCGAAAATGAACGAACACACACACAGACACACACACGTTAAGTTACGGGCGCTTAAGCGCACTGTATAGACCAGAGCACGCGTCTCTCTAGGTTGTTCACTCCCACACACGACGAAGAAGACTAAAACTAAAAACCAGAGACAGCAACAGAAACGGAGCCGACGACGACGACGCAAGCAGCGACAGAAACAGCGAGGCAAGCCGAGCGCAATTCAACATACTGGGCTTTTGTTATTATGTGTAAAATTCACCACACTGCCAACTTCTGTGTGCTACGTCAGGGGCTCGACTTCAATTCGTTGTAGGGTTTCGAGTGCGACCCACGTGTGTGCGCATCTACGCCACTGCTCTGTCCCGAGCTGATATTATTTCACAGGTCAACAAAAAGCAAGAAACCTGTGGTGTATTCAGTCGGCAGCAGGCGACTCTGCTCTGCTGCTGCTGCTGCCACTGTCGCTGCCTGCGTGTCGCGCTTGCATAAAATTATGTGTCGATGTGGGTTGCATCTTTTAGACGTATTACTTCCCTCGTCACACGTACGCAACTGCGACGTCAACGGCGGCGACGCTGTGCTGTTGCTGCCGCACAAAAAGCTTACTTATCACATTGCCCCTCCAGTGCACACACACACACACCCACACACGCACACACTTACACGCACGCACGCACACGATTGCACATTCTCACTTATATGTCATTTCGTATTGCTTTCCCATGAACTTGTAATAAATATTCTAAATTTGCACTTGAGCATTTTCGTAGCCAGTTTTCGTCAGATTTTCTTTTTCTCTCTTTTTTTTCTTAATTTTCTTTCATCTTCTGTTTGTGTAATTTGCATTGCTCTTGTTGTTGTGGTTGTCGCTGCTGCTGCTGCTGTTATTATTGCCGCTGCTGCTGCTCTGAGTCTTGTTATTGTTGTTGCTGTTTTCGTTGTTGTTGTTGTTGGTGGTGGTGACTCTGCCTTTGCTAAGAGCGTCGGCAGCAGCGTCACCACGCGACTCGACTGAGAGACTGAGACGGAGAACGACGACGAAGCCGACACTGTCGTTTCTGTTGGGCCTGTTCTTTATTATTTTTCCGCTTCCAAATTACACACACTTTTTGCTTACGCGTTGAAATGAATTTTAATTATAATTAATACACAATATATATATATATCGTCAGGTACACAAACACACGCACACACATAGATAGATATATCTACATATGTACAAGGCATATACACAACGACCCGGCCATACATACACACATATGCCTCGCATTGTGCACATTCACACAAACGTCACAGCACACACACACGCACACACTCGCGCACACACACATATGTCTGCATAGATGTATGTATGTATGTCTTATGTACGTACATACATATGTATGTGGCTCATAATTAATTAAATCTGTAAACAGTGGCACAACTCAATTCACAGTCAACGCATCACAGATGTGCAGCTCAGCTAAATTCAGTTCGTACACTTGGCAAAATTTTATGAGGCGAGAGAATATATTTTTACCCATTTTCAGCACTTATCGAAGTTTTTTTATACGTCGTCGCAACACGTCCGAAAAACACACCCGCACCTGATGAAAACTGAACTGCGACTAGTTAATGTGACCGTACGAGTACACCGCAGCACCGCTGTCAGCAGTTTACAGCGTGATAAATGTCAAATAACATGGCTGTTCGTTAGCATGATTGCTCCGCACAGTAACATTTACGATATAGCTTTTAATTTAAACATTGTAAACTGCATCTTAGCTGTGCAAGCAGTAGCTATGTTAACTCAATGCTCCTTACTTATTACACGATCCAATTTGTGTCCCGGCTAAGAGCATTAGGTAAGCAGTACTTTGTTTGGCAATTCCAAGACACAAACCCACTTCTGGCAAAGCACTATACCCATTTAAAATGTACGAACAGGGTATACTAACTGTGCAAAAAGGGTATTTGACAGGCAGAAGGGGTGTTGTAAAACACACAAAAGTAAAACACGGCAAAAATAGATTATCGTAACATTAAGTTTTATATGAGTTAAATGAAAAACACATACATATGAATATTCGTTTTGTAAAACTGTTAAAAATTAAATCGACATGCTGCTAACTCTACTTTTTTTCCTTATAAAACATATCAACATATGCTCCTCCTCCTTTTCCTTCTCATTCCATTCATTCTCCTTAACACTCCACTTATAGCTACAGGTCTTCATCCATTTGTTCATCAGACTTATTTAGATTCACATTGCATGTGTTGTTATTCTCAAAGAACTGCAGATCATCGTCGTAATCCTCGAGATCCACACCACCAGCTCCAGCAGCGCCAGGACCAGCTCCACCAGCATTGCCCGACTGTACTCCCCCACCTGTAGGCATGCCAGAGTGGTGCAAGCGATCTTGTGTGGTGGCCGTATCCTTTGCAAGTGTATGATGGACCCCAGTGAGCTGAAGTGGTGACGGTTGCCATGGCACCAGGGCGGTGCATGGTCTGGGAATCGATTTCAGCAGCCACTCGGGCGGAATAGCACCCACAGTTGTGACGGGACTCACGTTTTGTTTCAGTTCATCACAAATTACAATGCGATTGGCATTGCGTAGCTTCTGTTCCAGTTCCATGGCTGCCATTTGATAGGCCGGATTAGGATGATGAGTCTTTCCTGTGCTTGTCGAGGGTATATCGTCGGTTGCCAGGCCACCGTTCACTGTTGTTGTCAGACTGTTGTTGTTGTGGTGGTGGTGCCCGGGACTGCGACCTGAACCGACGCCGTTGGCATCTCCAGAGATTTGCAAGCCACTGAAATGCGCCGTAATGCGTTCCTCGGTGATCAGCTGCTTGGGTGGACTACAGGAGAGAAGTGGATAAATATCTTTGCAAATATATAAAAGCAAAGTATACTTACAGCCCTGAAGCGAGTTGCTCTAGAGATTTGCGCTTGTGCTGCCACTTGGCGCACTGCGGCTCAGTCTCCACATTGTAGGCATTGGCATTGGCCCCAAACTGCATTATTCCCCCAGGCTGTGGTGCATTTGTAGTGGCCAACATCCAGGGCATACCATCGAGCAGCCAGGGATGATGTGTTGCGGGATGTGCGAATACCGCTGCCGCCCGTTGATCCGTTTTGTGTAGGTGGTGGTTCTGGTCGGGGCCTCCGTAAGACCTGCAAATGATGTTGTCTATATCCATCTATGCAAACACGCCCACTCCCTTTACTTACTGCATTGCAAGTCAATCCACGATGAATTACTTTTTTATAACTTCAAAAAATATATGTCAATCAACTTTATGTTTTAGTTCGTCCAGTTTTCGCTGCACTTTGTTTTACTTTGGGTTTTGCGTTCTCTGCGCTGGTGTTGCCACACGTGTGTATGCTATCGATATTGACGGTCATCGATATATAATGTGCGCACAGAATGTACTAGAAAATACCAGAGCGGGCTTTATAAAGGGCGCTGTTTCAATAGATTTTTAAATATTTGAAGTGAAAGAACAAAAGTGAAACAAGTGCATATGCAAATTTTACAACAAGAGATTAAATAGAAAAATTAAAATTTACGCGTGCAAACAGGAAATAAAGAAAACAACTTCAAAATGCGTTTTACAAGGTAAGTTTATTGTTTACGATAAACCTTTTGTTACGATAACATGCAAATTTTAAGAAATATAACCAACCAAAGTAGAATTGTTTGTTTGTTGAATCTTTTTAAGAAGTGTCTTTATTTATTTAATGCAGAATGTAATTATTTGGCGCGTAACTTTTATGTGTTTTTAAACATGTAAAGGAATTTATTTGTAAATTTTATAAGTGCAATAATATTCCAAAACCCCCTATAAATTAAAAGTGGTATTTAAAAGCACTTTTTAATTGTTGAGCCAAACTCAATATAGTATTCGGATTCCATTTGAAGGTTTAGTCACCGTTGGCATCAATTAACATTGTCTCTGTACATACGCCACTCACACTTTCCATTGCTTATCTGTCGACTTTTTCGAAAATAACATGTTTTTAACGTCGATCAGGCAGCAGTATAGCAGATACTTTAGCCTGGAAACAACAGCAGCAGCAGCATCATCAGATTTAATGACGCCAGCCGTAACATATGAGACTGTTATTTCCATGCGCTGCCCCAGGAAAATAGTGTCAGTTACCAGGCATCTCCCAGAATGAGGTGTGGCAGAGGCAGGAGAAAATTACTTGACTTATCAATCGATCCCCTGGAGATTTATTGACGTCACAAACAAACTCAGACTGCAATGCGATGCGATTCGTAAACGCGCGTTCCGATTTCGTCATTTCAATTAAAACTATATTTTTGTTTAAAATATATTTAGAAAACAAAAGCAATAATAGCTTGAAATAGATTTTAATCACTTCATTTTTGTTTTGTTTTTAAATTATGGAAATGTCAAAAATATTTTGTTGATAGAGAATTCAACAATTTTGTAAATACCAATTTTATTATGGTGCTAAACCAGATCATTTTGATTTGTTGTAAGCAAATTACATTAAAAGGATATTAAATCTATTTTCCCTAAATATATCAACATACATAGATCTTGTTTTTGTTGCTCTACTCTTGCACTGTCGCACTGCGCATAAATGGTTGGCAGTGCCAGCTTTTAGCGAACTTCAAGTCACGCTCTCTCTCTCTCTCTCGCTCTCTTTGTTGTGGGTATGTGTTCTTCGTGCTTGTTCGGATAAAAAGCTCTTTTGCCCACGAAATTTTCAGCACGTGTATAAAAACGATCTTGAATTTGGGCTCTGCACACAGTCCAGGCCAGAGCCAGTTCAAATAGAACGCCGAACAAGAACAGTTTGAACTTTCCGATTGGAAAGTTTTCAGTGCACATAATTGCATAGACGTCACAAAACAAGGTAAAGTGTAGATAAGCAACTTACCGGAAAAAATATATTAAAATATATATAACAAAACCACAAAACAAGTCAGGACGTGACCAGACAGTTTATAATAGATTGTACTTTGATGCGATACAGTTCGGTAATTTTTCAAAATAAACCTAGTCAACCGCCTGGAGAAGCTGATAACAGAGTGAGAGTGACGCGCCGTCACCCGCACACACGGTAACAGAGGCGTAACGTGTTAAATATAGCTCAAAAGGGGTCAGCAATTGATTGCTCGTGTCTAAAAATTAATAACAAATTATAGAAATAAATAAGATTATTGTTCTTTACAACACACATAGACTAGTTTTAAGCCTACTCAGCATGCATGCCAGTGTGCGTGTGTGTGTGTGTTTTGTGAATGTATTGATGGAATGTGCAAGATCGTTAACTCTATTCTATTTCACACATCTACTACATTCAATTCAATTCAACTTAATATATCGTATTTGTATGCGCCTATCGTTAAAGGTGGTAGGCGTGTAGTATTTATCGAGGCGTCGAGCAGTCGGTGCAAATTTTTTGTTTTGTCTAGGAAAATGTGGAAAAGTAAACTTTGCTCATTTGTTGTTGTTATGCCAATGCGATGGCAACAAATACGTCGTATAAGAATTGATATGCAGCGACTACGAGCAGTTTCTCCGAAAAACGCCAGCGAAATTTTATTTTCCAAGGCCGCCAAGTAAGTTCATTTAATGAAAACGCACCTAAGAATTGTGCACAAAAATATGTATTGCTTTTATTCTTTTATTTTTATGATGATTGTATATATGTGCTTTGTGCAGTTCATGATCACAACAAAGCAAAAGAAAAAAGTTGTAGCACGTGCATGACAAGTGAACAGCTGTTACCAGAGTTGCCACCATTTGAGGTTGCCATGCATAAAGGTGGTAACGCCGAAACGTGTTGAATAAGTAATTTGAAATCAGGTTTTTGTTCGATTGTCTGGTGAAAACGCCTGCGTTGTTAGAATTAAATTAGAATATATAATTTCACTCACAAACACATACTTGCGTATTTACGTAATGGAAAATCGAGTTTTTCCACTGTTGGCGTAAAAGCTCTGCGCAGAGAGCTTAAACCTGTTATCATCTGCAGTTTTGCATGTGTGTGTGTGTGTGAAGTTGATTACTTGTTTTCGTTCGTTTATTTTACGGCGAACACTGGAGAATATAAGTTGTGTATTGTTAATGTGTAGTGTTTATATGTAAATACATATACATACACGTGTATGTGCATATAGTATACAGAAATAAATGTTGAATCGTAGTGTAAACACTGTTTCTGCTCTATGTGAATTCTACGAAGACACTCGTTGCTGTTGCAAAAAAAATCACACTCCGATCAAAATAACCCATGAATCATTGTGACGTGTGTGCGCAACGAGCTGGAGCTGATAAATACACGCTGTATACATATGTATGCATGCATATACATATGTATGTGTTCGTTTGTAATATCCATTCGGAAAACATCGGGGAAGTACCTTTAACGAATAACACGAGCTGAGTTCGCCCGAACAGTCAACGATCGTCTCATTCTCGATTTGAAAGAGCATCGGAACGGTCATCGTCGAGTCCGCGTCCGCGTACACCCACACATATATATATATACATACGTACAGTAATCAAAGCAAACAAAGACGAATCGGAAGAGAAGGAGGGAGTGACGATAATTTAGCGCTCACGTGGAGCTTTTTTGCTGCAAAATGAGTCAATATTTTGATTTTGACCAGGGCAAGAATGTGGCCTATGTTAACGATTGTTCCAGTACCAGTGGCTATAGTAGTGGAAATTCACCGATATCAATGACATTATCGCCCGCCCATTCGCCCGAAACGTTGGGGCTGCAAAATGAATTTGCCAACCTCAATTTACCAGCTTTATCGAATTCACCTTCACCATTGCCACCATACCAGACACAACCAACCACAAATCAGCTGTTGACAAATGGTGGCAACCTCTGCATGGAAATTGATGGCAACAATAGCGTCGTTGGCAGCAACAGTGCGGCAAACGCAACATTTGGAAATATAATGTATATGCCAGTGGATCATTTCTACGCGACACCGAGTCCACAAGCAGCTGCAACAGCGACATCACAGATTGCCACGGGTGCTTTTCCAGGTATACACGATGCACATGTCCCGCTGGGTGTTGGCGCAGAGTCCACTGGTGTTAAACCTGAATACACAGCAGTACTGCACATTGCCGAGCAGCCCGTGGAGAAATTTCGTTTCCGCTACAAAAGTGAAATGCATGGAACACATGGCTCACTTAACGGCATCAACTCGAAACGTACACCGAAAACATTTCCCGAGGTAATGTTGCGCAATTACAAGGGCCCAGCGGTAATACGTTGCAGTCTGTTCCAAACGAATCTGGATAGTCCACACTCACATCAGTTGGTGGTGCGCAAGGATGAGCGGGATGTATGCGATCCACATGATCTATACGTGTCACAGGAACGTGGCTATGTGGCGCAATTTATAAACATGGGCATTATACATACGGCAAAGAAATATATATTCGACGAGTTGCTTAAGAAAAAACAGGATCGTCTGGTCTTTCAAATGGGACGACGAGAACTTTCCACGAAACAGATACAGGAGCTGCATCAGGAAACAGAACGGGAGGCAAAGGATATGAATTTAAATCAGGTTCGTACAGATTGTGAAAACAGTTTGGACCACTGGAACTTTGATTAACCTTTCGATTCCCGATTCGGTTCTTAGGTACGTCTCTGCTTTGAGGCCTTTAAGATTGAGGATAATCGCACATGGATACCCATCGCAGCGCCGGTTTTCAGTAATCCGATTAACAATCGCAAATCAGCCCAAACTGGCGAATTGCGCATTGTGCGGCTTAGCAAACCCACCGGCACCGTTGTGGGCAACGATGAGCTCATCTTGCTGGTAGAGAAGGTCAGCAAGAAGAACATCAAAGTACGTTTCTTTGAGGAGAACGACGATGGTGAAACTGTTTGGGAATCCTATGCAAAATTCCGCGAATCTGATGTACATCATCAATATGCGATTGTCTGCCAAACGCCGGCGTACAAGGATAAGGATGTGGAACGTGAGGTGCCCGTTTCCATTGAGCTGATACGTCCGTCTGACGATGAGCGCTCATTCCCCCCACTGCCCTTCCGCTATAAGCCACGTGATGCGATTGTTTCACGCAAACGAAGACGTACCTGCTCGACCCTGACGTCACCCAGTGGCAGCAGCAGCGGTGGAAGCGGCAGCCTACACAATTCCCTGGAGTTACCCAAGACAGTGCCGCAACAGGTTGGCGCTATGCCCAACGTATCCCAACATGATCAGACAATAAGTCAAGAGTTTGGCAGAGATTTTCATGTGGATCAGTTGCTCAATTCGGAAACCTTTCGCAAGATGATGGAACAAGGCTCCGCGGAGTTGGAGAAAATATGTGTATTAGGTGCTCTGGAAGCAGATGGGCATACTCAGGGGGATTCAGTGTCCAGTGGCTTGGGCACTGGTGGTGCGTTGCCATCAACAGGTGGTCCCGTGGGACGTAACTTGACCAGCACCTATTTGGGTGAGATCTTCAAGATTTTCGATGCCATACGACGTGCTGGCGATAATCCTGAACTTTTTGAATCATCCCGCAAGAGGGTCGAAGGATTGTTCACCGATCATGCGCTGAAAAACGACAACTATGACACGCTGCTGCATGAAGTGATCAGTCAGCGCACGGATAATCTTAAGCTGGCAATTAAAACCTTCCAGGTGATGAACTTCTTTAAGCTGCAGGAGCTGGCAAACAGTGCACAGAATGCGGAGGGAGATAGTGGACTACATGTGGCCTGTCAGCAGAATCGTGCTCATTACATACGTCCCCTATTGGCCCTGGGATGCAGTCCAAACCAGCAGAATCATGTTGGCAACACAGCATTGCATTTGGCTGTCAAGGATGAGCACATCAATTGCATCGAGAGCTTCCTCAATGGTGGACCCGCTGTCAAGCTTAATTTGTCACTGAAAAACGATGATGGACTGACGCCACTGCACATGGCCATCAGGCAGAACAAATATGATGTGGCCAAGAAGCTGATCAATCACGATCGCAGTGCTGTGAATGTGGCCAACACCAAGGACGGTAACAATGCCCTGCATATGGCCGTGTTGGAGCAGAATGTGGAACTGATTGTGTTGATATTGGATGCGCAAGATCTAACGGATATATTGATGGCACGAAATGCCGCACGTCGTACACCGCTGGAGCTAGCTCGCACCTTGCCCAATGAACGTTGTGTGCGTCTGCTGGAGGCGGTGCACCCGGACAAGGGCGAGTTGGCCATGACTTGGATACCGTTGAATGTCAAGGAGGAGGTCGACTCATCATCGGCTGAAGACGACGAAGACAGCAATCCTGATGGTTTGCCGCCGCCGATAGTAATCAAAACGGAAGAGATTGAAATGGATTTCAAAACAGACGAAGATGAGGACGTGTCTAGTACCCCCAACGATGAAAAGGAGGAGATGTCGCAAGCTTCTTCTGATGATGATGTCACTGCTCAGTTAGAGTTGCTGTTAAACAACAAATTGAAATTCGATAAACTGGTCGCATTGCTTGATGAACGAAGTACGAAAAATCCTAAGTTGCCGCTATGGAAGGAGCTCGCTGAGAAATCGGCGATGAATCATCTTGTCTTCCTTTGGAACAATTCTTTGGGCCTGCTCAACTATATACATCATAAGTCGAGTACCGAAGAGTCCAAATCATTTGCACGTGCACTGCAGGCAATGGGATTGCTGAATATTCAGGATTAGGTTCATTATTAAGCAGAGATCTTTATTTGATACATACATACTCTATATACATATATTAAAAAATATATATATATTCATTAAATCGGAGTTATTTTATTAATAGATATTTCACTTGTATTTTCCTAACCAATAAATCAATTTTCACTGGGGGGATTCACAGTGCGCGCGTGTGAGTGTGAGTGTGTGTGTGTGTGTGATCTAAGGGGAACTACATGTGAATCACCATGGGGGAATTACCGTAGTGATCACTGTGCTGTACTTTCCTCCTCCCCCCTATTTGAAGGTTATCAAAAATTAAATATTATTCAATATGTTTTCTAGTACACTTTATGTTTATATAAGTACATACTTTTTTCTATCTCTATAAAAAATAATTTAATTTACATATAACAAATGAATTCTACACCAGGAAAGGAGGTTCGCTTGGCTTACCTCATAAAAGTTTTTGAATGGTAGAAAATGTTGAGAATAGGGTCACAGAGGGATTAAGTGATTGATAGTTATGAAAGATGCAGGGATTGCTAGTTATCAAAGACAGTGTAAGTAAGTATGTGAGCTCTTCTCTGATATGATACCTCTTTAAAACAAAGAATCAAAGTATCTATGAAAGATATACAGATTGATAGTTATGAAATATAGATAATAAACAAAATTAAACAAAGTATGGGCGCATTTCTTTCCTAGTTTTTTTCTTGTTAAACCAATTGAGTCATTTGCAATCCACTTTCATTTGTTACAGTAACATGGCTCAACTCATTGACGGCGCCGCCCTTGCCAAGGATACCCTGTGCGATTTACGAAAGGAGGTTGAGAAGTTTGTCGCTGCCGGTCATCGTGCTCCCCACTTGACTGCCATTATAGTTGGCGATGATCCGGCAAGCCAGGTATATGTGAATAATAAAATGAAAGCCTGCCGTGAAGTTGGCATCAAAAGCGAGACGAAAGTGCTGCCCCCAACGACAACCCAGGAGGAGCTTTTGCAGCTGATCGAGGAATACAATTTGAATGAGAACGTCAGTGGAATTTTGGTGCAGCTTCCTGTGCCCGAGCACATACATGAACGGACCATTTGTGATGCCATTAGGGTGGACAAAGATGTCGATGGTTTCAATATGATCAATATGGGACGTTTGGCTCTCGATATGGCGGGTATTGTGCCGGCCACGCCTTTGGGCGTTAAGGCAATGCTGAAGCACTACAATATCGAGACATTTGGACGCAACGCTGTCGTTGTGGGACGTTCCAAGAACGTCAGTCTGCCCATGGCCATACTGCTGAGTTCGGATGGCAAGAATGAAACCAAAGCACTGGATGCCACCGTTACCATTTGCCATCGGTATACCCCACCTAAGGAGTTAGCCAAGTTCTGCAGCCAGGCCGATATTATTGTTGTGGCCGTGGGCAAGCCGGGACTGATTACCAAGGACATGGTCAAGCCGGGTGCTTGTATCATCGATGTGGGTATAAATCGCATCACAGATGAGCAGACAGGCAAGACTCGCCTGGTTGGCGATGTAGATTTCGATGGTGCGTGTATGCTGAAAATTATATTGTTTATATTTATTTAATTGTTCATTCTATTTGCAGGAGTTCGCCAAGTGGCTGGACACATAACACCAGTTCCTGGAGGCGTTGGCCCCATGACTGTGGCCATGCTGATGCACAACACTCTTAGTGCGGCCAAGAAACAGGTCGGCTACAAAGAGAACTAGATCGCCGCGCCACTGCTCACTAGAGCACCGACTTTTCTACAGAATTTATATATTTCATTTCTATAGTATTTTGTTATTTAAATAGACTAAGTAACGCATCGCTAACTTGACTACCCGCAAATAACTAGCATAAATAAATAAACGACTATTCCAAAAACAATACACGCTTTCTCTTTTTCGCCTCTAGGACCTAAGCCAGCGTTGCCACATCGCCAGTTGACCGCAGTGTCGCTGCTATTTTTAGTTGATTTAGTAGTTTAGCAAAAATACTGCAATTTAAAAATAATAATATTTTAACAAAACACTTTTATTGCATCACAATGCCCTAATTTATATTCAGTTATTTTTCAATTTTGTTAAAAATTTATCACATATTTGGGTGCATGGAATTAATGTGATTCAGCTTTAACAATTATTTTGAATGAATTTTTAATGAATAGTACCCAATCTTCTGATAAGTTATTAGCCATAACTTTTTTGTTTAGATATCCTTGCCTGTTTTTAAGAATACCAATTAAATACTAGTTAATTGCTGTTAGTGAAAGTTATTATGGCCAACGTCAAACTTAAAGCAGAACACAGGTTAATTTATGTCAACTCGGCAACTCTGTTAGTTGGTCGTTATGGTGTTTTCATATAAAACAGATTTTGTTCACAACATCAAAGTTTACCTGGCACTACTGCTAATATTATTTCAAACTTTAGAAACTACAATGGAGGCTCCACAATTGTACCAATGTAATTTTGAGGTCTTTGGACGTGTGCAAGGTATTTAAATATACACATAACGTTTGCGAATATACTGCAATTTACAAATCTCTTTATCCTATTTCAGGTGTCTTCTTTCGCAAGGTAAGTCTTGCTTTCTGTGTGTTATTTCAATAAATAGGTTTGTGAAATTATATATATGTATATCAATTGCTTGCATATTGTATTGTAGTACACTGAGAAGCAAGCCCACTATCTGGGAGTGCGTGGCTGGTGCAGGAATAGCAGTGAGGGCACAGTTGTTGGCCAATTGGAGGCACCACTCTATCCGCTAAACCAAATGTAATGCAAGTTTTGCTTTAAATACCTTTTGGTTTTTTATGTATGTCAAATCGACTGTTGTTTGCAGGAAATTATGGCTGCAGACGAAGGGTAGTCCCAGCTCAAAGATTGAAAGAGTTGTTTTTACTGATAACAAGGAGATTTCCAATTACACATTCAATGGATTCGACATCAAGCAAACTTAGTCAGAAGAATCTAGCGAATAACAAAAAAGTATGTTCTGGCGAGCTCTACGTGTAATTGAAAAAAAAGGAAACATTCTTTGTTTTTATTTTGAGACACTCGTCCAAATGTATATTAAGAGACCTTAGTTGCACACATATCTACATGCATGCAAAATTTTATTGCCACAAACTTTTAGGAACACTCGCGTCCAGCCCTTGTCCTAAGGACAGATTGCCTAGAAAATATATGCATATATATAAATAGAATACCAATTACAAAATGACTATTATTGATAAGAAATACTCAATATATTAGAACACCTTAACCCATAGTTTCCAGCCGTGTTTAAATTGAAACGCCATAAAAATTATTTCATTTGTTTATTTTTACACTTATTACATTTCAGAACAAAAACAAATTGAATACTAATTGGTATCCAGTGTTGTATTTTAAGTAGTAACGTGAATTCACATTGTGGTGTTGCCATTTGTTAGCGAGTAACGATTAAAAGTAACCATTTGAGGCGGCATCTCACTTACACGCATTGCAACACTGATGAGCAATTGCCTTTATATCACCATATGTGAGAGCGAGTCAACCGTATGCACTGGCTACGTACTTTGGTCTGGCAGCACAGAAACGAGTACAGCTCCGAATACACGTCGTTTTGCCAAAAGCGTAGCAGGCAGCATATGAAAAAAATATAAATGAGTAAAAAATTTCGTGAGATAAGAACGACAAATATACCAAGCGCGAGCAACGCCGCTGTAGTAAAAATCGACAGATTTAATAATTGCGTGCGTTGTGGCAGCGTCTGAAATTGTGCGTATAAAAGTAGTAAAAAAAAAACCTAAGCAATTACAAATTCTTGCTCTTGCGTGCTTGCTTCTGCATGTCGGTGTGTGGTTGTGTGTGTATGTGTGTAGTGCACAGTTTGGTTACTTTCGCGCTGAAAACGTTTCTACTACTTTTTTAAACGGAAAACACACATGCATTTGTGTGTGTGTATATATATACATACACACTGTGATTTGCGATAAAAACGAAACCGTTTTAAATACATACATATTCCGTAATTTAAAGGCGTTAACAATATATTTGCAAATACGATGTGGTTGAGCAGACAAAAAGGAATTATTGTGTAAATAACTTAAAATAGTGCTAGGCATATTGTACGTGTATGTACAAAGCCTATATACATAACACAAATACATGTAACCAATAGCCTCATGCATGGCCTGAATGTGAGAATGTGTGTGTGATTGCGCTTGTGCGTGTGGCTGTGTTTGTTTGTGTGTGTTCTTCGTTCTGTGTGCGCGCACATATTGTAAAGGCGCGCGAGGTACTTAATTGCCAATGATGAAAAATTCAATAAACTAAATTACATAAAAAATAGCATGAAATATGCAATAATAACAACAAGCATTTAATGTAATATTCACACACAGTATTTGCAGTGATTATTTTCGATTTTGAATTTTGATTTTCAACCGCGCAGCAAAAGATTTCGTCAGTAGTTTTCAATTTGCATTCCCTGTACGTTTTGTCTGTTCGGTCTACAGTATTTTTCTTTTTTTTATTGCGCATCATTGTGAATGAGCAATAGCAATAGCGCGCGTTCTCTGCTCTCTTCTTGCATACGGCACGCATAGGGCGCGAACTGTGTGCGTGTGTGTTTGTGCGACACATATACAAGCACGCGGCACCGGAAAAAACTTCCTATAGGCGTCCGTGTAAACGAATAGGGATAAGGCAAATCAGAAATAAGAGGCAGCCAAAATAAATGCAGCGATTAGTTATCATATGAAGATTTATGATAAATGTTTTAAAGCTAAACTTTACTCTGTTCACCCTCCCCATGCTCACCCCTCCCACTCCATTCAGTTGTAGTAGGCCAAAGGAAACGTGCCAAACATATGTGTGTGTGTGTGAGAGAGAGTCTGTATTTCGTGTGTGTGTAAGAAAGTACAAAAACAAAGTGAGCCTCTGTTCGGTGTCAGTTTTCAAAATAAATTATCTCGAATTTGAGTTTGAAAATTATTTCTCGTCTCTTATGAAGCGATCACCGCGAAATCTCGATAACAACAACAACCGGAGTGAAGTGTATCGATCGGGCCGTCTACAGTGGTTAATCTGAGAGGGGTCCACGTGTGCCTGTAATGCAGCCTGGATACGTCTGGCAGTAGCGCCGCACAAGTATGGCACCAGCGCTCACAGCGGAGCCATTGAGTCCCAAGGAGAAACTAACTAGCAGCCTTGCCTCGCCAGCCACAGGCACGCGACAGTCTGTACGCAAACTGGAGCCTGGAGGTGCCACAGGAAGCGGTGACAGTATCAGCAGCAGCAGCAGCAGTGGCAATAACAGCGATATAGTAGCTAAAAAGCCAGCAACTGTTGCAACAACAACAACAGTAGCAATAACAACATCTACGAATACGACGACAGCAGTGGGAGTTGCAACTCGTGTTACACGCTCCAAGGACGCTGCGCAGCGTACGAACTCGCCCAGTCTGGTACAGCAGGCGAATAATAAGCGCAAAACCAACAACAACAACAACAACAACAACATACACAGCAGCAGCAGCAGCGACATTGGCAGCGAGGTCAAACCAAGTGATGATCAAATGGGCCTAAGCGCCGCAACTACACACACAACAAGCAACGACGGCGGCGGCAGCAGCGTCGCAGCAGCAGCAGTAGCAGCTTCCTGCAGTGGCAACGTCGTAGCCCACACTGCTGCCTCCCCTCCTGTTCCTGCTGCTGCTGCTGGTGACGAGCACAACAACAACTGCAAGGACAATTCAGCGGCAGAGCTGCTGGCGAATTTGTCCAGCGACTTTAAGGAGGCGATCACAGCTGAGATTTGCCTGCGTAAAACCCTGCCTGATGTTAGTCTAAGCAAGGAGCAGCCCGTTGTAGCTGGCGCCACAGAAGCAGCAACAGCAGCGGCCGCAGTTCCCAACAGCAGCAGCAGCAGCAGCGGCAGCAACCTTATCGCGGATCCAGTAGAACTGATAACGCCTACGCCCACGTCAGGGTCTATGACAGAACTTCGAACAAGCGTAGCAGGTGGAGGAGGAGGTGAAGGAGGAGGAGGCGAAGCAGCAGCAGTTGCAGCTGTTATAGCGTCGCTAACATCGCCGGCAGTACCAGCAGCAGCAGCAGTTGCAGCAGCGCAGTCACAATGTCCGACGTTGCAGTCCAAGGTGGTGGAGCAACTGTCCGAGGATGCCTCTGAAATCCACGATAGTATTGAGGGTAAGTTCTATAAACCATATTTCCACATTTAGTTTAAACGAGAGATGCTTCCAACCATTTTCGCGGTCCGCCACTAGTGCCCCAATTTGTTGCAGTTACACAAAGTTCTTTATTTCGTTTTATTCGAGAAAATTTCGTGTATTTTTGACATGTTTTCAAGCAAAATTCATTTATTCCAATGACCCAAGCGAAACTGAATCCGTATTTACTATATGTTTGTTTCCCTTTTTTTTTTTTTTTTTTTATATATATATTGTTTCTTTTGATTTTAAATATATCGAATTGAAGCAAACACATTGAGAAAGTTGAACAGATTTCTGTTGATAACAGTCACTGAACGAGTTTATCGTTTACTCGTGAGGGTATTTTAATATTTCTAGGATTGCATAATGAAATGATCAAGAGAGACATTTTAGAATAAACAAGAAACATCGTTTATTCCTTGTATGGTTTTCCCTCAAAACTTTCCGATTGATTCTACACTAGTTATGTATATATAAAAGAGCTTTGGCAGCTTTCGTCGCTGATTATTACCAGTTATCATCTTCATTTCCTACTGATTGATCCTATGGCAGATATAGTCTGTTATAATGATCCAATTTTGATGAATGTTTACAAAGTTTGCAAGGCTGATCTAGTTAATCTGATTGCAATATCTTTAAAGATATATTAATAAGGAACTAAAATCGAACGAAAGACTATATCGGCCTGATCGGGCTCTTCCCCAAAGGCGTGCAGCAATAAGAATCATGTCTACCAAGTTTTATTAAGAAAGCTCCTAAACGTAGAGAGTAGTTTACATAGCAAGAGGCGGACGATCATGTCTATTTGCTGATCAAGAATATATATACTATATTGCATGTCTTCTACCCTCCGCAGGAGTATAGACATAAAGTTTTCTAAACATTGAAATTGATCTCGAGCCCTTCAAAAATAAGTCGTTATTAATTCACAATATTTTAATAAATAATTAACTAATTTAAAAATTGATTGAATGATTCATTTGATCGATAATGCATTATTATTGTACATTTAGTAAACTAATCTTTTAACAACTCTTCAATCTTCACAGAACGCCTCAGTCAACTCGATGGAAGTCCGAGTGTTGTGCTGCCGCCCATTGTGGACATAAGTCCAGCGGAGTTGGAAGCCGCCAATGCAGCGATAACAGCAGCAACAGCAGACGTCGCCGTCAGCAATGCACAGCAGCAACAATTGCAAGCGCAAGACTTGCAACTGACGCAGCAGCAGGTGGTGCAGCAACAGGAGCAACAGCTGCATACGGATATACTCGCCACACCACAGGCAGCTGGTGGCGCCTCTGCTCGGCAAGCTGGTGCGCTGCTAACGCCACAAAGTACCGCAAGTTCGATAAATTTTCTCAAGGATGGCGCTGCTGGCGCCGTGCTGGAGGATCCTGATATTGATGAGGTGCTGACAGCGCTAAAGACACTCGATGGCAACGCTGTGCAAACGATCTGTGATTTCAATTTCTTTAACGAAGTTTGTTTCCTCAACAACGAGGAGGAGGCAGCAGCTGCCGCAGCCGTTGCAGCAGCTGCAGCAGCAACAGGAGCAACAGTGGGTAGCGCTGCAGGAGCGGCGGGAGTAGGCAATGCAACAGCAACAGGAGGAACAGCAGCAGCGGCGGCGGCGGCAGCTCATTTGCTGTCCATGTCGCCGACAAAAGACAGTTGTGTGCCGACACCCAAACAACGTCCCTGGCAGGAGAGTCATGCGGAGCTGGAGCAGCAGCAGCAGGTTTTGGCAAGAAAAACGGATTTCCTGTTGCGTCGCATGCGCAAGTTTCAGGTACGACAAATGTGCCGTCATTCGAGCGAGGAGATTGCCGGCATCTTGGAATGGTCCGCACGAACGTCCCACAAGGCAGCGCCAGTGCGAAGTGCCAAGCTGTCGGAGCAGGAGGATACTGTGCTCTCGATTGTCTCTGGTCGACCTGGTGCTGGCTTTTGGGAGGAGCAAACAAAGAATCCACTGCCCGCCAGCCAAATGAGCAATGTCCTGCGGCACATTGAGACGGCGGCGCGTAAGCAACAGATTTGTCATACCATCGGAGGTGGTTCCGCATCGCTGGCATCCTCCTCCTCGTGGTACAGTAATGCAGCACAGCCAGGCAAGAGGGCGCGCAAACAACAGCAAGCAATCGATGCGACGACGACGATGTCGACAACAGGAACAACGACGACGACGACGACGACGGGTGGAGCGACTGGCTCAAGCGATGCCATTGCTCTGACACGTCCCGATGAGATTGTGCCCAACTATGATAACTATGTGACCAGCGAGTTGACGCACGTTTCCGGTTTGCTGCACACGGAATTGCGTGAAGTGCAGAATGCCATCGATTCTGATGCCACAGAGTCGAGCTCGGGCGGCGAATCGGCCGACGAGATGGTCAACTATAATAATTCCCAGCAAATTTCATTGCCGATGTAAGTTTCCAATTTCCAGAATGATTTTGTGTACAAACTTCACAATATTTTCCCCCATCTGTACTTAAACAAATGTTATGGCAATGTTAACTCTATGTTAACAGCCTGTTAAAGTTAGTAACAGCTCAGGGGGGTATAAAGTTGTGTGTTCTATAGATTCAAATCTTGAACACTTGTGTTTGTAATGAGCATATGCGTCATCATGGCCATGAATACCTAATCAAATAGAGTAGGCAAACTACAGTTTGCTATAGATAAGCACTTTCTAGATACGTTGCAGCTGTGATACCATTTGCAGATTAACTACTCGTATATGTGTATGAAGAACTCTTAAGAATTGAATTTTTAAGTCTTCAAAGGGATTTATACATTTATATGTAAATAAACTTTTATATGAAATGTATCTAATTATTCAGTATTATTTTGTTGTACTTATCTTAAAGTGATATACAAAAGGCTTTCAATTAAAGCTTTGTTTATTAACTTAAGAACTCAAGACTAACTATCTTCAATCTATTAATAGCAGATTTTAATAGATGAACCCCATTTCTTTCTTCTAAGACATGATCCATGAATTTAGCTTTAAACAAGTTAATTATTTGGCGATAATTTGTCTACAAATGTTCAATTACTTATAATATCTCATGTAGATTTAAAACTAAAGCATTATCTATCATTTAATTGGGCTCTATTCTTTGTCGAATCCCAAGACTAGCGAGTTTAAATCTTTATATTAAATATTTTTACTCCTATTTATTTTTTGTATTATGAACTTACACATTTTTTCTTACTATATAAATCTAAAAAAGTCAAAAAATATTAATAGAAATTCTAATTTACTTAGTGTAGCTTCATTTCTTTATAGAATCAAGGAATTTCACCAACTTTTATGCATTATTTCATGATAATATCTTCACAAATCTTTATATTTCGTCTATTGTAGACTTTAACCTAAGGCATAAATCCATTATCTGCTCTAATTTTATTAGTGCAGGTCAAAATCATGATACCCCATAAAAAGATCTATGAATAACGTTTATAGTATTATTTTTTCTCAATATTTCCCAACAAATAACTCTCTTTTTCCTTAAATTTCTCTCTCTTGTAGAACGCGACGAGCCGTGTGGCGTTATTCGCAAGATCGTGCCGCCATAGCGCTACGCTGGACCTATCTCTGCACTCAGGTGGCTGATCTGGAGATGAAAATACGACAGCATAACGATGTGTACAGCGATCTCTGCCGTACCAGGGGCGATGTGCTGCTGGAGCCAACGCCAGCGCCAAAGAATGGCTACAAGGAGCAGGCAGCAACAACAGCAGCGGGTGCAGCGGGAGTGGGACAGCAACAGCAACCAGTGGATCTGATGGAGGACGGCACGCCCGCTGATTGGCTGTGCAGTCGTACACGGCCATTGATGCTGTCGGAGTTCCGTAAACGAAAACTCTTCCAGACAATCAATATGCATACAATATCGAAGAAGGCGGCACGGCCGAGCAACATTAAATGTGGCTGCCAATGGCCGCAGGTTCCATGCACGCTCTGCACTGGCCGGCCGGATCCGACGGCGCCGCGTGAATTGCCCGAAACGCTGATGCCACAGAATCGTGTGGCATTGCTCGATGCGGGCTATCATCCGGTGTTGAGCTTCAAAGATGGTGAGTAGTAGAAGCAGAAGAAGGATCCTCGAGAGAGGAAGTGTGTGGAAGAGAATAAGATCTAACTGATTAGCCCTTTATCATCTGTTCGTTTCCCTTCTTTTAGATGTCTGCCAATCGATACATCTGGAGGCGATCAGTCGTCAGCCAGACTGGCAGTATCGTGTGATGCGCAGCCAGGCCAAGGCGATTGTGAAGAGCGTTTGGAAGGCGGAACGAGAAACGTTGGCAGCTAGTGGTGGTGGCGTTGGCGGCGCCACCGGGCGGCGTGTGGGCGAGACAGGCAAGCGTCGATATGTGCGACGCAAGGAGCGAAATAATAACAAAAGCAATAGAAACAACATAGCAAACAACACAGCCGCAGCCACAGCCAACACCAGCAACAACAACAATAACAACAACAGTAATATAAACAATAATAATAATAACAACAATAATAACACCAACAACAACAACAACAACAACAACAACAATAAGGAATCGCGATTACAAAGTGGCAGCGTCGGTGGCATCGTTGGAGTGGATAGCGGAAATGGTACTGGTACTGCTACTACTTCTTCTTCTTCTACGCCTACTACAACGCCACTTGTGGCCAACAGTAAATTATTGTAAACATTGACAAATTCGATAATTGATTATTAACATAAAACAACAACAATTTGCATCTTCTTCTTTTCTTTTCTTTTTTTCTTTTCATTTCCAACTTTTTTGCATTTTCCACACGACTCGACGCACACACACACACACTTCATCCACACATCCTTCATCTCCACACACACACTCTTCATTTATACAAACTTCATTTATACACTCTTCATTTATACACTCTTCATTTAAACACTTCATTTAAACACTCTTCATTTATACACACTTCATTTATATACTCTTCATTTAAACACACTTCATTTATATACTCTTCATTTATCATTTAAACACTCTTCATTTACACACACTTCATTTATATACTCTTCATTTATCATTTAAACACTCTTCATTTACACACACTTCATTTACACACTCTTCATTTACACACACTCCCCACACACACAACACACTCTCACTGCACACTTGACATCCCAAAATGAACGAACAACATTTGTTTTGATTTGCAAATTTGTTTTCGTTTCTCTCGTTTCCTTCCCTTCCTCCGACCCTCTCACCCATCTACCCGTGTGGACGCCGCCGCTGTCTGTGTAGTGGCCAAAAAGCAGCGTCTGTCGTCGGCCAAAGCGAGTGGGAACAACTGTAGTTTAAGCTCTTCGTATCCTGATTCCGGCCAACATAATTCCTCATTGATCTCCAGCAATGGCAACGGCGCCAAAAGGTCACGCAAATCTGCCTCCTCTTCCACACAACAACAACAACATACACACAACAACAGTAACAATAACAACAACCACAGCAATAGCAACAATATGAACAGCAGCAATCAGCAAACGATTGGTGGCGATGCCAGCGATTCCCAGTGGGAAACGCAGCAGCAACAACACAGTCGACGCAATTCCTCAGAGACACACGGACATCGCAACGATCGGTGAGTAATGATCCAGGGAGAGAGAGAGAGAAAGAGAAAGAACTCTTGCCCAAAGAGTATATAGTGATTTGAACTATGGATTTTCCTATTTAACCCGAACTTTTTCCATTTACAGCAGCTTATCTGAACGACGCAGTCGCTTAATCTACGACATTGATAACATCGTGATACCCTACAGCATCGCGGCACAAACGCGTGTGGAGATACTGCCCTACAAGGAGATACCAACACCAAAGTGAGTTGCTAGCAAAATATATATATATTTATGATTTATCCTTAACTGTTGTATCTGCAGGTGGCGCATTGTGGACAGTGACAACGAGAAGAAGCAACGAGCTGCGGCAACGACGAATGCAAATGTGGAGAAGCTCGAGAACCTGAACAATGGTTGTGCTAAGCAAGTGGAAGGGGAGCAGGCTAAGGGTGCAGCAGGAGAAGCAACAACAGCAGGAGAAGCAGCATCAGAAGTTGGAGCAGGAGCAGCAGCAGCAGCAACAGAAGAAGCAGCAGCAGTTAAAGGAACAACAGCAGAGACTGCAGCAGTGGAAGAAGCAACAGCTGCTGCTGTAACAACAGACAAAACATCTGCAACATCTTCAACAACAGCAGCAACAACAGATGCGAAGCAGCTGAACAACAACAACAATAATAATTGCACTGTTAAGGAGAAGGGGAAGAAAGTGAATGGATTGAAGAAAGCACAGACAGCAGCACCAGTCATCAATGGTCTGCCAAATGGTAAACTGCAGTCTGGAGAGAAGGAACAGCAGCAGCAGGTGCTGGAGCAGTCTGTGCAGCCAGTGAAAGAGAATGAGTCACAGCAGTCACAGCCAGCGCCGCCAATCAATGGCAAAACTAAAAAAAACAATCATCGCATTCCTGTGAATCACATTAGCAAAGAGAGCAGCGAGAAGGAGAAGGAACTGCTGAAGCCAAGTGAAGCTGCTGCAGAGCCGCCTCCCAATAAGAAGCCAAAATTGCAGCTGCACAATAAATCAGACGTGGCTGCAAATCTGCCAGAGGGAGCAGCAGCAGAAGCAGAAGCAGATCTTCCCCCTCCTGCTCAACCTGTGTGCAATGAGGATGAGCTCGAGGACACTTCGGATGAGGCGTATCTGGTGCGGCATCAGCGTGCGCTAATTGAGGAACGACGTCGCTTCGAGACATTCCTTAAGCTCTCCTGGACGAATCGATCGCGTGCCAATCGACGTGCCGACAGTCGTGCCGAGTCGAGTGGCGCCAATACACCAGATCCTGCCTCTCCAGCTGCCTCGTTGCATTTGGCGGGAC
This sequence comes from Zaprionus indianus, assembly GCA_018904595.1. Classification (NCBI taxonomy): domain Eukaryota; kingdom Metazoa; phylum Arthropoda; class Insecta; order Diptera; family Drosophilidae; genus Zaprionus; species Zaprionus indianus. The sequence continues at coordinate 5,841,597 of JAEIHA010000320.1, forward strand.
CAGCAGGGGATAATGAGAGCATTCCTTCGCCACTGGCACAGACAATGCAACATCCACTCGATGCCATTAGTAATGAAGGCGATGTTCCAGCGACAGCAAAGCGTCAAGAGCGTCGTCGCACTACGTCCAGCAAGTTGAAGGAGCACGAGCGACGCAGTGCCACACCAGACACAAGAGAGGTGAGTAAATGAGGGGAAGGGGGAGGACATGGAAATGTGATGTGAAACTTGTTTTGTTTTCTGTTTGCAGTTGCCACTGGAACCGCCTCCGTTTGAGGAGCTCAAGTTTCCTCTCTCAGAGGAGGTCTATCAGCATATGCTGGAGGAGATGAAGATGGAGCCGCGACAGCAGATGACGTACGTGCACGTGCCTGTGCCCAGCAAGCGCACTAAAAGCAAATCTGTGTCCTCCAATGGAGGAGGCGATACGTCCACACCCAATGCTGGTGGTAGTCGCCGCAGCAGCAAGACAAAGACCAGCAAATTGGCAACAAAAACGACAACAACAAGACTCAATGGAGGCAAGAATACGCAGCGAGGAGGAGCAACTGGTGCTGCCGGAGGAGCAACAAAACTCAATGGCGGCGGTGGCAAAGATTACTATGACGATGGCGTTGACTATGAGCCAGAAGATGACGACGAGGAGGAGGAGGAGGAAGAAGATGAAGAGCTGCTGCTGGAAGAAGATGATGATTATCATCATCATTTGGCGCCGCAAGATGATGATAAGCTGCTGAACGCCAGCAATAAGAGCGGCAATGGTGGAATGGATGCGAATCTCTATAGCGCCAGCATCGATGCCTATTTGGGTGAGCAAGAGGGACTCGATGAGGAGTTACTCGCCGAGGAGGATCCCTTTGTCGACGACGATCCCAATGATCCCGAATGGAAGCGCAATGCGGGTGCCGTTAGGCACGAGCGGGTGCGCAAGAGAGTCTAAGTAGAGAGAAGGGAGAGGAGAGAAGGGAGTAAGAGAGAGGAAACGAGGAGGAGTAGGAAGAGAAATGAGAAGAAAACCAGTTAACTAATCCAAAGTTGTTAAGATCATGTGAAAACATTAATTTCATTTTTTAGAATTCGTCAATTTTTTAAAAAATCGATAATCGACAATCGATAGTCGAACATCGAAAATGCGATTAATTTTAACTTGTTTTAAACGATTTTGTTTATTTGTTAAAGAACTTTGGGGGTAAGAGGTGAGAAAAGATAGAAAAGAAGCATTGCAGCGTATTTTCTAAGCAAATTCTAAGTTATTTAGTTTTAAATAAGATAAAAAGGAAGGAATATACACACACACACCTCCCCCACACACACACACACACAAACAGACACAAACAAATTCGTGAAATATTCAAAATGTAAATATAGAAAGAGATACAGAGGGCGGTGAGATTGGAGCTTTAGCAGTTAGATCGAAGAAGAAGATATGTATGTATGAAAGTAATGAATAATGTTAATGATAAATATAATGATAATAACGCTACCATAGAACACACACACACACACACACGCTCTAAAACTAAAACTCACTTGGGCTACAAGTCGAAAGTGCGCTACGTTTTACATATATATATATAAAGATATATACATAAATATATATATACATATAGAAATATATATAGATATATATTATACATTATTATTATATAATATTATGGTAGTTATTATGGATCAAACGAGATCGCAAAATACAATGTAAACACGTTCTATATTGATTTACCTCGTAATCGCGCACCTACAACAACAATAAGAACAACAACAACTGTACATTTTGGTCGTTTTCAGAGTTTCTCCTCAATTTATGAATATATGTATGTATATGATAACTTCGAAATCGAGGGAATGATTATAGACGTAGAAACAAAAACAAAAACAAAAAGGCAAATCAAGTGCGCCTTCTGAAATGAATTCTTGTATTTAGTTATTTAGGCGCTTTCATTTCTAATACTTCTCTAGTTGTTAATTCTAGACATTTAAATTTACAAATTAATCTTAACTTTGGTACACAACAACAACAAGAAGAAACACAGCAACACACACACACACATACACACGGAATAATTTTGTAATTCATGCGAAATGTTTATATTCTATTTTAATTTTCTTATATAATATTAATATAAACTTGCTTTTGTGTTTTTATTATTCTAAATATTAATTAAAAAAGCAACCTCACAACTTGATGTAAAAGAGTCGTTAATTATTTGAAATGAAATGAAGGACGCAACAAAAGAAAAAAAAACCATGAAAACAACAACTATATTCGTACAAATAATTAAAAAACATTAAAAAAAAAAAACAAAAAGAAAAAAACTATAAATTACCAAACAGTTTTCGTTAATTTGCAACACATGTTGGGGATGGCGCAGTGGAAAGAGCCAGAGAATTAGATGAGAAGAAGTTCAAGATAAGTTTAAAATTCCATTTCAAATTCAGTTTCGATTTGCTCATCAATGCGAAAGGAACATGGTGCAGGTAAGGCGGCGCACAGTGTGGAAAAACGAAGGGTCTAACTTATTATTGTTCCCCTATGTTTGTATATGGAAGATATCGACAATATTAGAAATTGCACTTATCGCAAGCCTGATGAGCACGAACTTAGCATCCACAGTGGAATGCAAATTGACTCAGATCCAGCGTACACAGGCACTGCAAGAGCGCAGGCTGCACATGATTGAGTTGCGTCTGACCAGTGTGCTCAGCAAGTTGGGTCATCTCACTCACGAGGGAGAGCTGAGCATCAGTTGGTGCGAGAGCAATGGCAATAGAACACTCAATCGTATGGACGAGCACGTACAGCAATTGCTGCGGAGCCTGGAACCCATTGGAAGTCTGCAGGAAATAAACTCAAATCTTCAGCAAGTGCTGCAAATGCAGGCAGCAAAAGAGGCACAAATGACAGTGGAAAAGGAAACGAAAACAATGAAAACAACAAAGGAAGTCTTATTGCCTAAAGATGTGGAAGTTGGTAAGTCTAGAAAGGAGTAATACTTTATGGATCCAAAAGTACTCACCAATATTCCGAAATTAGTTTACTCGCAACCTGCGAAGGCCGATTGCTTTGAGCTGGACGAACGTGTGGATGGTGTCTATAGATTTGTGGAGCCCGAATGGAATGAAATACAACGCGATTTCAATGAACGATATTGCACATTTGCCACAGATGGTCCTGCCTGGACTGTGATACAGCGACGTGTTCTCGACATGGACAATAATACTCAAAGATTTCGTGAGTATTTCAGCTTTAATCGCAGCTGGGACGAGTATCGCGCTGGATTTGGTAATCTTGACGAGAACTTTTGGTTTGGTTTGCAATTCATTCACCGTATTGTGTATCGCGATGATTACGAGCTGCGCATCGAGCTAGAGGATCACGCGGGCGTTCGCACCTGGGCCGAATATGGCCTATTCCGACTGGATAGCGAAAGTTACAACTACCAGTTGGTGATTGGCAAACTGAATGAATTGAGCACAGCTAGCGATGCCCTGGCATATCACAATCGAATGGAGTTCAGGGCCTACGATACCGATGATGATGGTTGCGATGGTTGGTGGCTCGATCGTTGCCAGGAGGCTAAGTCCAATTTAAATGGACACTCGGGTATTATGTGGGACAACTGGCACAATGAATATTCGGTGAAAGCATCGCGAATGTTGATACGTCCGCGGCAAAACAATACTTTGACTAACAATCACAATACCGAATATTTGGACTATGACGAGGATGCGATTAACAGTAGTAGTTCTTAAGTTCAAAATTTCTACGATCAGCAGCAGCAAATGCAACAACTTGTAACTTATGATTCGGGGAGTATTCCACGTACAGGTTGACATATTACTACAAATAAACGTTACCGTCGAGATTTTGTATTGGTATCGCTGCTGAATGCATCCAGATTGGCGAAGTATCGATGTTTTGAGTGCATTTCATCAGCTGGCCACTCCGTTGTTTATTCTAATAATATTCTATTTACAATTTGTACACCAATAATACAATAATAAATTGCAATTAACTTGTGTTTAATTATTGAGAATTTAAATGCCTGGTATTAAACAATAAAATATTGCAAATTTGCCTAATAATTTGAACAAAACTATATTTTCAAATGTCTGGTATTATAAATTTTTCGGTATTTACTGATTTTCATTTCAATAATTATCAATACCCGATTTTCTTATGTTGATAGAATGTTTTCTTTCTTAATAATGACAAAAGTTTAGCAGTAACTTAAAATTGGGATATACAAATCAGCATTAAATAAGTGGTAAGCGGAGTTCAGTATTAATGTCTTTATGCAGTATACAGTGTTTTGGCACTTGCAGTCTACGGTCACACAGTCACTTGTTCGTGTGTGTGCGTGCGAGTGCGACAGCAGTACGGCCGAGTGCAGCGCGACTTGCAGTTAAGGAAAAAAGTTAAAAGTATTTGTTAAATAAAAAAGCAACGTTTCTGCTGCAGCCTATATAAATAATAATAAAAATAATACAGAATCAAATGTGTATAAAACATTTGATCGGACAAAGGAATGTGTAGGAACAAAGAAGTATTTGCGGCTAACGCAAATTAACCACAACACAACGGCAGCAACGACAACAACAACAACAACAACGACGACGACGACAAGGGAAAGAACAAGACGCTGCCGCGGCCACTCCTTTTGTGCCCGTTGTCTCGTTCCACAAGAAGAAGAAAAAGCAAAAGAAGAAGAGAAAAATGTGTGCGTGTGCTATGCGAGTGTTGTTTCGTGTTCGTGTGTGAGTGTGGTAATTGAAAAATTGTGATTACACTACATGAATTAAAAAGTAGTAGAAATAATTGCATTAATTAAGCAAGTGAGTAGGCAATAAAAAGTGAAAATTCTACACTGCGCACAAAATGGCAAAGATTTTGTATTATTTTCATGGTGTCTGCAAAAGCAAAAGCTCAAGCAAACTTTAACTATCGAGTAGATAACGAGTGAACGTTAAAACCTAGACACGCACACAGATACACACGTATATACGCATACATAGAAACAACAAGAATAACAACACATTTACTCCCATACAATATATACAGTAGTAGTGTGCGTGTGTGTGTGTGTTTATGACTCACGGCTGGCCCTCTGTGAGTGAGCACTAAACGAGTGAGAGTGACAGCCTGCAGCGAGCGAGAGGGAGAGAGTGTAAGGGAGAAGGAGAATGAGGTAGAGCTCTACCTACGGCAATAACAAATCGCTGTCGCGCGCTTCAATACAATTTCCCAGTTTGAGCGCAGCTAATCGCATTTTCAAGAAGAAAATTCCAACGTTTGCGATAGCAAAAGAACAGAGAGAGAGATAGAGTGAGAAAAAGACAGAGTCCAATCCCAAAACAAAGAAACAGATTATAAGGCAAGGAGAAAGGCCCCGAGAAGAGGCGAAAACATCACGAACATGAGTTTCACCAAGTGGTTCAAAAAGAAGGAGCAAATCTCCGAGATCGGTGCACCGACAAATTTCCAACGACACTTTCATGTATCCCGCAATCAGGAGACCGGCGATCTGGAAGGTCTGCCCACAACATGGGTGCGCCTGATGAACACACAGATCACGCGAGACGAGCAGGATAAGAATCCGGATGCAGCATATCATGCGGTCAAGTATTACAACTACTCGATCAAGAAGAAGGAGCAAGAGGTGTTCAAGCCCTTCATCACCGAGGATGTCATTCACGAGGAGTCCAAAGAGATTGATAACTATGTCAATTACAAGAACAAGCACAAATCACAGGATATCGAGAAATTCGAGAAATCCGACGATGACGATGGCAGCGGCAGTTCAACGGCCACAGAAAGCAGCAGCGGATGCGGTAGCTCTGCTCCGAACAGTAAAAGCAGCAGCATCGATAGTAGCCAACAATCGGTTATACCATTGGATGCACTGAACGAAGTGATCAAGGAGTTGGAATCGAATTTGAATCGTGAAACCTTGAAGCCAGTCAAACAACCGCAGAGCAGTGACCTAGAGCCACCACCGGTGCCGCCCAAGAAATCATCGCATTCAACTGTTAAACCGCCCAAGCCACAGCTCAAGCCAAAGCCCAGCAGCGTTATCCATCAGAGATTCACACGTCAATCGGATCTGAGAGGAGATGGTGATGATCGGACGTTGATCAACACCGATACGATCATTATAAAGCCCGCACAGGGCAATGCGGCTAGCAATGATGGTGATGGTGATGCGCCCGAAGAGACGATATTGCGTCGTTCGAAGGAGAAGCGTACACAGAAAACCGATGCAGAGGTCTATGAGGAACTGCGCGCCATATGCAATCCAGAAGATCCAAGGGAACGCTATAAGACCACACAAGAGGTGGGCAAAGGTGCTTCCGGTATTGTCTTTATCGCAGGCGATATGCAGACTGAATCACAGGTCGCTGTCAAGACGATCGAGATGAAGAATCAATCCTCCAAGGATCTCATACTCACCGAAATACGTGTGCTCAAGGATTTCAATCACAAGAATTTGGTTAATTTCCTTGATGCATATCTGTTGGAGCCAGAGGATCAGCTCTGGGTCGTCATGGAGTATATGGACGGTGGACCACTGACCGATGTAGTCACCGAAACAGTCATGAAGGAGCGTCAAATTGCCTGCGTGTGTCGCGAGGTACTCTATGCCATTAGTTTCCTGCACGCCAAGGGAATCATTCATCGTGACATCAAGTCGGATAATGTGCTGCTTGGCATGGACGGATCGGTGAAGGTGACAGATTTTGGTTTCTGTGCGAACATCGAGGGCGACGAGAAGCGTCAGACTATGGTGGGCACACCCTATTGGATGGCCCCCGAGGTGGTGACGCGCAAGAAGTATGGCAAAAAGGTGGACATCTGGTCAATAGGCATTATGGCCATCGAAATGATTGACGGCCAGCCTCCGTATCTGTATGAGACGCCACTGCGTGCCCTCTACCTGATCGCTGCCAATGGCAGGCCCGATATCAAGAGCTGGGATAAATTGAGTCCCAGTTTGCAGGATTTCCTCGATCGTTGTCTACAGGTTGAAGTCGATCGACGTGCCACCGCCGACGAACTGCTACGGCATCCGTTCCTCGACGATTGCAGCGAAGTCAAGGCCCTGGTGCCCAATATCAAGGCTGCCAAGAAGGTGCTGCGACGCAATGTATAGTTAATGTGCAATCAACATCATCGTGCGGCCAGGCTGCTCTATGCGTGATGTGAACAACAACAGCAAGAGAGAAAAAGAGAGAGAGAAAGGAAGAAAGAGAGATCAGACCGACGATCATCCACTGCTGCCTCCACTTTATATATACCATATGTGTAGATGGTATATAATGCTGTGAGGATTATCTATTTCTCTGTGTGTAAATTGAAACTGGAACAAAATGTTGATTAGTCTTTCATTAGTAGTCTAATAAACAAAACAACAACAACAACAACTACATCAACGATGGAACAAATATTACGAATCGAGGGATTAACAAAAAGAACAACAACATCATCTTGTCTGTCTCGTCTGTCCAGCTGGCATGCGTTGTACATCGCTGGCCGATAACACCGTTAATTGGTAAGTCAGATCAGCTGTCAGATAATCAAATTATCTAGATATAGATATATAGATATAGATATAGATATAGATATATAACAATATTAAACATGTATAAACATACGTAGATTGTTCAAGAAACCGTAAAACTTAATCAGTTTCGGGAAAATCAACGAACACTTAGGTAATTTTTTCTTTAACAAATCAATTAATGATTCTTGGAACTATACAGATAAAACAGTCGTTACCCAACCTATTAAAATAAACCCGGAACGATATCCCAATTGACTTTGGTTAGTAACTTTAACTTAGTGCCAAAAACCTTTACATTAAATAAAATTGTTGGATTGTTCCGAACATAATGAAATTCAGAAAAACAGCAATCAAAGTTAGAAACAATTTGTTCAATGAAAGACTGCGAACATCGACGGTCTGAGATCTTCAGAAGTGAGGACTAAAGCTTCTTTGAGAACTTAATTCTAATATTTTTATCAAAAAGGCAACAAGTCAATGAACAAAAGGGTCTATATATAAATCGATTAAGTATAAAGAAACAAACTTGAGTTTGAAATCAACATCAAAATAAAGGTTAATGACTTATTATACAACCTAATATTTAAATAGGAATAGGTCGTTATTTTCCCAGACCCAATCTATGGCTTCTTAGAATTACATAGATATTTAACATTCAAAAACAGACATAACATAACATCAATCCACTAAATATAATAACATATGCCATGAAATTGAAATTGTTTTGATTTTATTTGAAATGAATCATCAAACTTTTATTAGAATTCCAGAAGCTGTTTTACCTTACTTACTCTCTCGTATTTCACTCGTTTCTCTTTTATTCTAATCTATACTTAATGCTGTGATTCAGAAATATTTCTCATGAATACACTTAATATATTTAGTGTGGAATAATCATAAATAATACTATATATTCCACGATTACAGAGAAGAATTTCATGAAGTGCGTTTAAGAGATGAGAAAAGTAATTAATGTCTGTTTTACTGAATTGAAAATTCTTTGAATTCCTCCTGAGTTTAGAAAATGAACTGAGTAAAGAGCATGATAAATAGCTCTCTTTCTCTTTGTAATTTGTATACTCTTGCTAATTTTGGCGGATCTGACGAATAATAACAGCTATAATTCCCTACGTCAAACACCCGATCGTCGTCACATCGTTAGGGAAATGTTGCGAAACAACAAAACTGGTTTGCTAATTCAATGGAAATGACAATCCAATCCAATCCAATTCCCCGATACCTAATCCCATCTTTCTCATCTATGAATCTGTTGTATGTTTTCCTTCTCTCTTTTACTATTTCTTCTTTAACGAGTGAAGGGGGAGCTGGAAACACGTTGTAGAAAAATTTAATGAGTTGCCCCGCCGCCTAATCAGTTGTCGATACTTGTGAAACAGATTATATTCGATCAAGGTCTCGTTCAAGTTTGTCTGCAATCTACTTATAGGTTAAGTATGCCTGTATGCATGTGTGTGTGTGTCTGTGAGTGTGTGTGTGTGCTAGGGTGTATTTTTGTTTATCACACACGCGTCGTTGTTGCATTAGCATTTGAATCATGTTGAAATTTAGTGGCTTAGTTAGCCATTTGTCGATGTGGTTTGCATTTGAAAATTAAATGAAATGCGTAATATTTGCCATTTAACTATAAATAGGATAAATTGCTTAATTTGTGCTGATAAAGTGGGGCGATCTTATCTTGTAAGAGAATCAGAGCTTCGACTTGAGCTTTCGTTTGAGGCTACTTGGCTTAATTTTGTTGCTGAAGAAGCAAGGCCCATTGAAAACTAGTGCACACACACACACACACACACACATGCACACAGATAACATACAGACAGTGAGATATACAAATGTGAAGCAACAACAACAACAGCAACAATTACGTATGTGAAGCAGTAGCCATTTAATACGCTCGTTCGCATTTCCTGTTGGACAGCAAAGAAAAGACGCGGAATATCGCTTTGTCTGCTAAAAAAAAAAAAAAAATGTGAAAAGAAAAAAAACTCATACATAATAATAAAAAAACTTTACTTCACTTCACACACTGCGCAGCACGGCACAGACATCAACACCATCTCACCTCCTACACCTAAACACAGACACACACACACATGCAATCAAGCTCAGTTGCTTATCAAGAAGCAGCAGCACATACACACTGGCACATCTGCACATGTGTTTTTGTTGTTCTACAATACAGACACGCATACTTAAGCTATAGTAAGTCCCCCGCACTACTGGACGTTTGCTTTTTTATCAAATTCCTAGAAAGAACTTTGTGGAATTTTAGTTGATTTTGATAAGAGTAGCAAAATACTAACGCGGTGTGAGACAGTGTTGCTGTGCTGCAGTTGGAATCTAGATTACAATGCTGTTTGTTTGTTCTACGCCACTGTATGACAGTGTTGCTGTGCTGCAGTTGCTGTGCATTTAAAGTATGTAATGTGCTTCTCGACTATTGTCTTTTCATTCTGTTCGTTTTGTCTGCATATTTCTTCACTCACCGCCTGCCACTTATTGAATTTAATTGCTTGTGCAGTGGCGACGAAGACGACGACGACGACGCTGCCTGACTGTGGGCTATTTTTATGCTCTCACTTCTCTTACTGTTACTGTGCGCCACTACGACTCTCTCTCTCCTATCCTCTCTGAACCCCCTCACTGGCGATCACTGGTTCGCTCTGTGTCTGTCTGTCTGTTTGCCTCACTCCCACTGTCATAGTGCGTTTGCACTTTTCTACCGGATCTCTCTCTCTTTCTCTGGCTGTTTATTTGTTTATATTAGCGGCAAATACTTTTGCTTTCCGCTTTGTGCCGCAACTCCCGAAGGAAAGAGAAGCAAGAAGCAGCAGGCAGCTGTTGTATGTGTATGTTCACACTTTCATATGAATTATGTACTACACACATACATATTCGAGTACTGCATGAATGCATTTAAAACGGCAAATGAATAATTCACTTATAAAATGAATACGATATTTTGAGTACAGTTTTAAATGAATATAAGTAAATGTTGTACAGCAAAAAATGAGTACAGTATTTTTGAGAGCAGTACACAACTCTACAGTACAATGTATTCATGCGGAACTCTAATATGTACATATGTTTGCACTCGTATGTGCGAGTGTTTGTATTGAGTGTCACTTTTGGAGCACAAGTAGCAGTTTTTGTTGTTTTTTTTTAGCCTTTTTGTTGTATGCCAAATGTCTTAGTGGACAATGACAGCGATAACAAACAGAAGCAACGCTGGCAGCACAATGAATAATCATTTTGCAAATATTTAACTCAGGAAATCAATATGGGCATTTAAATTGCATGTGTCGTACATATGCACGTACATATGTGCAATACATATGTAAATGAGTATTCCTGCACACATACATACATACTCCCATTGCTGTTTGTGTTGGTGCATTTCCAGTTTTCTTGCTGCAGTTGCAGCAGCAGGCTGCCCCTTTTTTTGCCGGCTGCACAGCTGGGAGTGGCAACGTTGGGGCCAAAGTACAAATTTAGTTTCATGCGTGTGCGTGAAAGGCCCTACTCACTTGCACATACACACACACACAAACATGCATATGTATGCAGTGTATTGCGTGTGCTTGTAGCTCGTTTTTTTGCAAACGACATTGAACGGCAGGCAGCCTTCCTCACACGCACACACAAACACACACACCCATGCATACGAACACATTACCTAAGTAGTGTGGTCAGGCGAACGCCCAAAAGAAAAAACAACAACAAATATACAAACTAAACTGTGCAATGACTAAACCTCCGTTTTCTCTCCTTCTTCCACTCCCTCCTTCGTTTCGCCTCCGTTGTGTTTTCATTGTGCGTTCGATTTTCAAATGTATCGTTGACGTGCACAGACATGTGCCCCCCAATTTCAATTTCACCTTGCGCGCAAAAGGTTTTACGTTTTGGTTTTTCTCTCTTTTTTTTCTGTTTTGACTTTGTTTCGTTTATTGAACCACATGAGACTCATGACTGTCTGTTGTTGTTGTTGTTGTTGTTGGTGTAGCTGATACGCGGAATTTTGTGTGCGGTGATGATTCATTCCCACTGTATGCGAGTATTTCTGTTAGTCTTGGTCGCGGGTGGTGGGGGAGGTTGGAAGGAACAGGGGGAACTTCGTGTTGCGAGCTCGTTTTTCATAACAAACCTTCCCAACCGCCGATGTCACATTTTGTGAGACATCACGCAAATGCCCCAAAACAGAAATAATAATTATAATAAAATTTGCTGAATTTTGATAGCAGAGTTACGTACGATATTGCACAAAGCATGTGTGTGTGTGTGCGTGTGAGTGTGTGAGCACACAGCAATTGCATTGTTTCACAGCGTGAACTTATTCAACATGTTCCACATGCACTCCACATGACACAATACAGAGACAACAGCAGCAGCAACAGTCAATGAGCTTTCAAAGCAGCTCTGCAATGTGTGTTTGTGTGTGTGTGTGTCTGTGAAGTGGATCTAGGCACTTTCGCACTCCAAACTGGAGCATGGTGCTGGTTTTTTTTTCGAGACACAAATCAGCTGTCGTTTGCTTGGACTCATTTGCATGAAAATGTTACGGATAATTGCCGGCGTAACTGTGTTTATACCCTGTAATAAAGTTCTGCAAAAGGGGTGTCAACTATGTCAGTGCATTTTATTTTACAAGCCTTGTTACGAGCTTGCAAAATGCCTGCGACCTGTGTGTGTGTGTGTGGATGGTACGTGAGTTAACAGAACTGTGGAATGCCAATGTTAAGTTTACGATATCACTTGCTTTGTAAATGTGGAATGCAAATATTAAGTACATCTAGAGTTATTTCCGATTTGTTTATGCTTTAGAATACGTTCACACACAATTCGTAGTCCGCTTCCGTTAATGGAAAATTGTTGCGGAAAATGTGTTTGTATGTGCCTGAGGGAAAAGCGCATCTGTCTTATCGGATCAGCTATAAATACACTTGTATAACTCGCAACAACAACAAAACACAATGCGACTCTCCAGCAACGACATACGACATTCGTGGCGTATGGGATTCTCATTGAAATTGAAGCGTGACTTTGTCGCGCGGGCGCTTCACATGCCGATAAAAACAACAACAACAACAACACACACACATGCAACACAACACATACATATAAACAATTAATGCGCCGATAATTGGCTGGCTCTCAGCGCAATAATAATAACAACAATAACAAAAGCAAAAGCAGAAAAAGAAGAAGCAGCAGAATAACAAAAACAAAAAAAAAGTAAGTTTGTGTTTTGTATGCGAAACAAAACCTGTTGGCCTACAGAAAATACATATGAGAAAATATATGTATGTATGTATGGAGGAAGCTAAATATGCCTGTAATTATGCAGAAAGAGAGAGAATGAGAGAAATGTTGTGGGCAGATAAGCGCAAAGTGAGCCATAAATTGAGCAGTGCATAATTGAATCGCTTCCTCTTCCCGCCCTGCTTACCCTGCCCCCACAGTGCATGTACATATGTATGCATGTATCTTTGTATTGGTGTCTAGTAAAATTTCTGTTTTATTTGCTAATCAACTGTCGCCTCTGTCGCATAATCACAATTGATAAACAGTAACGAGTGATAAGACAAGCGAACCGATTGTTTGCCTCGACTTGAGTGTCAAATGTTGCTCCGCATTTTGCAACACTGTTTACGACAAGTGTAACCGTATTAATAACATTAGTAGGGGGAACGACAGAGAGAGAGAGAGAGAGGGAGACAGTATGAGTGTGTTTGAGCACAGTGGTATTATGAAAGGCTTATCGCAATTAATAAAGGTTAAAATGTTAATTGAGATAAAGTTCAAGAGTATGCACAGTGTGCACAAACACACACACATACACAGCTACACATATTCATGCAACTACACCTCCATGGATTATTGACTTAATCCGTTCGTTGGACAAGCTATCGATTTTGTTTGTGCAGACTTCATTGCAAATATTGACCGTATAGCGAGAGTGAGAAAGGGGGGGGGGGGAGAGAGAGTGAGGCCCCAGGATTCACTATGAATCACAATGCAGAGCAGCAGCAGGCAGGTCTGCTTTGCTAAAAGCTTTTCCAAAACTCATTTTGATTGCAGTGTGAAAGAACCTTTTTTTACCTCAAGGTAAATCACAAATGTTTTCCAATATCAGGCACATACCTACATACATATGTACATATGTACTGATAAGCCGGGTGCTATAAACTTTTATGGCAGTGAATATAACATTTGAGGAATTTTATCGACTTTGTAACAAGAGAAATTAAGAAAATAATGAATACAGTTTCTAAATCTGCTCTATATTTGTTTCTATAGTGCTATGTTATATCCATGCAGACCTATAATCATTAAGCAGGGTATCTGTTCATCTAAACGATTTCAATTGCTACATTTTGTTTTATGTTTTATTTATAAATATCTTTAATCGTAAAGCAGGGTAATTGTTAGGTACGTAAGTACTCAATCCTCTGTTTTTCTAACAGTTATCTATATTTGCTAATTATTATCGTAAGTATATATCTTGAACTGTGAGTCATCGTAGAGTATTTCCCCGCGTAATAATAGACAACATAATAAGCTTGTTAAATATGTATTTTCATTTCGAAAGATAACAATAAGTTCGTGACACGATTGACCCCAAAATACCGTAATTTGTTAGCCTTAAATACTGCTGAGTCATCTACTTTGTTATCGATAAGCAAAGGTGCATTGCTAATTACAACTGTTTTTTTTTCTTTTCAATTGCAGCACAGGGCGACACGGAAAACTAAACTTAACTAATCGCAAAAACATAAACACAGGAGGAGGAGGAGGAAGAAGAAGAAGGACAAGATGAGAATCACGAAGTCATCGTTTGTTGCCAGCGTTTGTTCCACTGTTTCGCTTACTATTATCATTTTGCCTGAGACGATACGATACGATATACATAAATACGATATAGGTACGATGTGTACACACACACACACACACACTTATTGACTGGCTGCGTGTGCCCTATGCGTGTATGATATGATAAAAATTACCATACAAGTTTACACTTATGATTAACGATAACGATAACTACGGCATATACAATACATAGTTTAATTATGTTTCATCGCACACACACACACACACACGCAAATATAAGTCGATAATTAGTTGGATAAATGTTTACATAGTATATAAATATACATAAATGTGATTTAAGCGATTTTATCAAAGCTGCATTATGCAATTCTACATAAAATTCGTCGTAGTCTCTAAGTGCAACAACTAAAAGCAGAACAAAAACGATAAACGATTAACAGATAAAACATGCAATATTCGTTGTAAATTACCAAAAAAAAAAAAAGGAGAAGATGATGATGATAAAAGAAAAAGAAAGAAGAACGATATGAGTTAAGGCGATTGGAGATGAGTGTAACAAGTGCCATTAGGACTAGCTAGCAGCAGTTACTGACACAACAACAACGAAAGAGAGAAAACTAATAAAAACCACAAGGAAAGAAATTCCCCAACAATACGTATTACTAAACTTAAATCTAGAGAGAGATCAAACACTTCTACCCTATCAAATGAAAAAAAAACCACTGTATTCCATTTAAATTAGTACAAAAGAAATACTTAAACCCAATTCCAATTCAAAGTCCGTAGCAAACCGTCGTCTCCCGTGCTATGAATTGTCCCGAAATTTACTGCCATATAACAATGCGCACAAGTCTATCTAACTATCTATATACATATGCATATTCTTAATACTAATTGAACAATAGCGCTGTTAATTGTGTCAAAACTGATAGGACTTTATTGAGTATATATGTAGTAGTACTATATGCTATAGAGTACAACAAGAATAACGAGACAAGGCACAAAACTAACCTAAAAGTAGTTCACGCAGTTGCCAAATACAAATTAAAAGCAAAGGAACGGGAAAATAAGATAAGGATATAGTGTGAGAAATGTGTAGTTTAGTTTTTTGAAGTTTACTTTTTGGCCTTGATTCGGTTTTAGTTAAAATATTATCGGCTCTTTCCAAAAAACTTCGACTAGTCTCAACCTAGAAAAATATATGGAAAGAGAGAGATTGAAATACATTTAAATGTATAATTGATGCCTTTGTAGCTTTGTTCTTTACTTGTTATATAGAATGAGGAAAATTTTAAATACATACAACATTATTTTGTAATTTTATTAGTAGCTGCGTAGTGAGTGTAGTCTCTTAATTCGTTTCCCTTTTCAGTTATGCGATATTAGAAGAAGCCATCGACTAGTTAAAATTTTAATGCCCATTTTTAAAAATAAAAAACCTAAACTGAAAACAAATAACCAGAAATGCCACAAGAGAAGTGAATGCAAGCGAAACTATCGGTTCGAACTATCGACAATACGAGTTTTTTTAAGTATTACGATGGCAAATCTTTTTTGGTATAATTTTTATACCCATCGCTTGTGTTGCACTGGCGTACACTGGCAGAAAACATTCAGCAATTAAGTATGAACTTACGTAATGCATTTTTTGCATCATTTATAGAGCTTATCTTAAACAATTTAGTTGTTTTTTTATCGCTTACGACAACGAACGCAAATTTTATTGGCATATTTGGTATATATGATAGGACTAAAGTATTCTGAGCCAAAAATTTTGGCATCAAACGGAACGGAGACATACCCGAAAATACATAATCGCAAGCGCATTTAAAGAGAGCGAAAGAGAAGGAGAATAAGAGAAGGCAATGATTACAATTAACGAAACGAAACTTAAGTCTTTAAATGGTAGCATAAATTTTTATACGCAATTTTTGATTGCAAATTGTAAAAAAAAAAAAACAAATATTAACTATGAACTATGAAGAACTTTATGTCATCCACAGAAAGAAAGAGAGAGAGAGAGAGAATTTTGATAAATCCTTAATCCGTTGTATTCGTAACTTTAAGGTATATGTATTTGTAGAGAAGTTGAAGATATGGTACAGAGACAATTGGCGCTATTTCAATTAAATGTAGTTAACGACTTACATATTATGCATACATATACACACACGTACATATATAAAGAATAAGTATTGGAAAACAGAAATAACGAGAATGTCTTTTATCGATTGATACGATCAGTATGGGTATATTCCGATTATTTTCAGTGTGTGAATTTCCTTTCTTCTTTTTGGCCAAGTTCAATTTTAATTTGCGCACATTTCCACATACACAGAGAGACACAGCTAAGTCGTCATTATATACACTGATTAACACAACATTAAATACAATTATGATAACTAATAATTCTTAATTTTTCGCAATCTATTATTACACACTTATTTGTAAACAATTTTATGTGAAGCCGGATAGGAGATTGAGAAATGAGTATGCATATTATATATACATATATATATATATTAGATATATAATAAATAAATATACTATATTTAATTTTAATCGATAGACATGATGCACACACGCCCGCAGTTTTATACGCACACAACTCTGTATGTATTATTTTAGTTTGCACTGTCATTTTTATTTTGTGTTGTTAAATATATCGTTATTTACTTATTCGACCAAAGCACTTGCTATTTTTATTATCCCAGCACTAGCATGATTTCTGTGGGGGTTTCCCTTGATATGGGCAGTTTGTGTAAGTATATATAAGATATTAAATATCCTTCAAAGATTAATTGAATCTAAAAAGAAGATGATAAACACGAGATCTCCACTGTTACTTTGATAATTTTTCCTCATAAATACGATACACATAGTAAATACGATAAAGGTACGCTGTGACTTGGCTTCGTGTACCCAGTAGGCATACGATATTGATACGATGTGTACACACGATATGAGTGGTGGAGCATACGATATATTAACAACTACGATACAAGTTCCCATCTATCATTGACGATAACAATAATTAACGGCATATGCAAAACATATTTTTTTTATTAAAATCGATTGCAAATTTGTCATGTTTTCTTACGATATCTTTTGCAAAACAAAGTGGAGAACAATTCAGAATGGAAATATAGTTAGTAACCAGAAAGCACCTGTATATATATCATATCTCTCTTAGATTCGAGCAAACTAAAGCCAAACATCTTCACGATATTTGCCCTGCGCACGTAGTTCCTTGAGGCGCTGCGTGGCCTCCGTCTCGTCCAATTGGAGAACAAGCTGAAGACAGCGCCGCAATCCTTCGTCAATGGACTTGGAAATCTTGGCGCCATCAGCGCAGACATACAGCACGCTCTCTGGCTGCAGTAGCAATGGGATCAGCTGTTCCGCATCCTCTTCAAGCATCTCCTGTACATACTTTGGTGGCTCTGTGGATCGCGAATAGCACAAGCGCAAACGTTGCAGCACAGCGGATTCCTGCCAAGCCTGCAGCTGCTCCTGCTTCAGTATAGCCTGCGGGGTCTTGGCGCCCACATACAACCAAGTATGACCTTTAGCCAGACCAGATGCGCTTCGCTGCTTGTGCTCCAGAAAGCCCAGAAATGGTGCCAATCCTGTGCCAACTGCGATGAGAATTTGATTGCCACCGAGCTGCTCCTCGGTGTAACGGAATGCATTCTGCAGGCGGGGATAGATTAACAGCTCGACAGGCTCTTCTCTAGCCTTATGTTGCTGGACTTTGGTCTCCAGCATGCTGGTCGTAACTCCCGGCTTGACAGCACGAATGGAGTAAATGAGGCGCAACAGCTGGGCATTTTCCAACGGACTGTTGGCCATGGAGTAGGGGCGTGGCAGCAGGCGTGGCAGATGCTCCACCAGAAGTGCTAGCGGAGGCAGGCAGCTGCTACATAGCTCCAGTAGATCGAGTACGTTCAGACCGCGCTCGAGTATTAGTTTCTGATAATGGCTGGCACCCTGCTTTGAGGAGAGACCAGCCAGAAATGAGCGCTCCTTGGCATCACTTGTGCAGCTGGCAAGGGCGCTGAGGAACTGTTTCTGTGGCACAGCATGCAGAGCCAGACAATGTGTAAAAATCTCTCGAGGAGTGGTTGCTGGCGGTATATGTGCTGGCACTTTGGCGCTTTTCTTGGCACAGTTTAAGGCTAGTCTCACATGGCATGCGGTGTCCGCCTGCTGTGCCAAATCCAGGCGTTGCAACAGTTGTGCGACAACCTTCGAGTCGTTGCTGGGCAAGATTGCCACTGTATCACCGGGTTCCAATTGAAGTTGTCCAAATGCACTAATATCCAGCGTCAGCTCCACAACACGTTTTGTTTCGGTGGCGGAATCGGGGGTCACCAGTTGTTTGACCTCAGTGATGGGAACTGCAGTGGGTGTGTAATTAGCACGAAGAAATGGAAACTTCAGAGAGTCACCACAATTCAGCTGACCACATGGCGCACTCGGAGCCTGAAAGGTGCATGTTATCAATATTTAAAGAGAATAATACCTTATTACCTTACTTACCAGTTCATTTGTGGTAAAGACGACTTCGAGATTGCTTTCCAAGGGCTTAGCGGGCACATATTCATTCAGCGTAAAGTAGCATATATCCAAATCAGCTGGATATTCCGTATGCTCCGCGCCGGCCATTCTGTTGTTGTTGATAAGTGTGGCCACATTTTGCAAGTGTAAAAACGACACGCAATCGTTTTGCAGTCACAGTGACTAAAACAAATTAATTTTTAATAATTTAAAATATTCTTAAAAAATAAATATTAAAAACATTGAATAAAAAATTTCTGGTATTCATGGTCACATGCATTGTGATGAATTCTGTAATATACAATAATTAAAATTTTGGCCATCGCTAATCAGATTTAGTTTTAACTAAGTGTGGCCACATTCTGAAAAGAAGAGGAATTAATCTAAGCACAACAACACCAATCATTTTAAAGAAATTTCGAGTAAAAAAGCTAGGAAATGTCAGAAAAAGAAAAAACTAACAGTGAAGACGAGTTCCAGGATGCCCTCAGTGATGTTATAGAAAAAAATAGCAGCCTCCGCCTGGATGACAAGGAAACGGCTGGTGGTGCAAGTGATGGTAACGAGGGAGCCGACGGTGACGTCGCAGAAGCGGATGACAATGAACCCAAAGAAGTACTAGAGCCTGATGGCGAGTTAAGTCTGGAGGAACTGCTGGAACAGGAGAAAGATCTGAGCCCCGAAGAGCTGGAGGCAAACAAAGAAAAGGCAGACAAACTGAAAGTGGAAGGCAATGAGCTCTTCAAGAACGAAGAAGCGTTAAAAGCCGTTAAGCTCTACACAGATGCCTTGAACATATGCCCGTCCAAATACAATAAAGAACGTGCTGTGCTCTTTGGGAACCGGGCAGCGGCCAAAATGAAGCTAGAGTCAATCAAATCGGCTATTGATGACTGCACCAGAGCAATTGAACTCTACCCAGAGTATGTGAGGGCTTTATTAAGGTGAGTGGGTACCTCCTCCTTCACCTACTCGATTACTCGACCGTTGACCTTTTATCCTTCAACATATAGACGGGCAAAGCTCTACGAACAGGATGACAAACTGGATGAAGCGCTGGCGGACTATAAGCGAGTCTATGAAATCGATCCTGGACAGCGGGAGGCATGCGAGGCTCAAGTGCGTTTACCGCCTCTGATCAATGAGCGCAATGAAAAACTAAAAACAGAAATGCTGTCTAGTCTTAAGGACTTGGGCAACATGATATTGAAGCCTTTTGGATTATCGACAGCGAATTTCCAAATGCAACAAGATCCCAATTCAGGTTCATATTCCATTAATTTTAATCAAAATAAGAGTTAGTACAAATTTCTGTAACAGGTTTTTTAAATTCTCGGAATTAAATCGAAGAAATGTGTAAAATTTTAATTTGTTTTCATTTTTTATGAGCATCAGCTGTTTTGGACTGGTGGGTCATTGGGCAGTGTAACCATGCTGGTATGTGCATTGGTGTGACCACACCAAATAAAGAACAGCTGATTTTGACACCTGCTGTCGTAGTTCTGAAAAACGGAAGAAGCAGAATCGTTTATAAAAATTACAACTATTTTTATTATTTGCAAAATTACAAAACTATTTACATTTCATTGAAATTAATATAATATAATTTGAACACAAATCGCGTGTTCGAATGCGGTAATACTAAATTGGCAGTATCAATCTCCCCCCAACCGAGTATCAATGACGTTGTGGAAAGTCTTTTGTACTGCGGTTGCTGTGGACTCTGTAAATAATTGGTTGGAATAACGGCATTACTAATGCAACTCAATTATCAGCGCTGAGTGAACCTATTTCAAGTTGAGTTTAGGTTGATATTTAATTTCATATTTGCCCGCCCCCGCATCTGTTGCAATGTTTCGTAGTCGTAGCTGGTTCGGTGGCCCTTGGGGTGGACGCCCCAAAAATCGACTATCCCTAGAGCATCTTAAGTACCTGTACAGCATTTTGGAGAAGAACACAACAGTGTCGGAGAGCAATCGGGGCCTGTTGGTTGAATCTCTGCGCTGCATTGCCGAGATTCTCATCTGGGGAGATCAACACGACTCGTTGGTGTTTGAGTGAGTGCCCTTTTATCGAGATTCTTTTGGTGTCATCCTAATCATCCTCGATTTCTGTTTCAGTTTCTTTCTGGAAAAGAACATGCTCTCTTACTTTCTGCATATTATGCGACAGAAGAGCGGAGGATCCAGTTTCGTTTGCGTGCAATTGCTGCAAACCCTCAACATTCTCTTCGAGAACATACGAAACGAGACGTCCTTGTGTATGTATGCGTACTTAGATGAGATACTTGTGGTTATTCCTTATCCTCCATCTTCTATTAATAATATTATGTACCTATTTCTTTTTATAGATTACCTGCTGAGTAATAACCATGTGAACTCAATAATGGTGCACAAGTTTGACTTCTCCGACGAGGATGTCATGGGCTATTACATACTCTTTTTGAAGACACTCAGTCTCAAACTGAACACACACACCATACACTTTTTCTATAATGAGGCAAGTGTTATGTTATTGTAATTCATTAATATTCATTTTATTAGTGAATTTAACTATCTTATTTAGCACACCAATGACTTTCCTCTCTACACGGAGGCTATTAAGTTCTTCAATCATCCCGAGTCTATGGTTCGCATAGCTGTACGTACGATTTCCCTTAATGTCTATAAGGTGCAGAATGCCAGTATGCTGCGTTTCATCAGAGATAAGTTAGTGGAAAGTCTAAAACTATAAAACCTATCTATTTATACACATATAGATTTTTTTATATCCCTAAATCTCTTTATATCTCACTATCTGTATATTTATCTGTCGATCTACATATCTGCCCATCTATATATACATACATCTTTCTATCTATCTGTTTATCCATCTATCTATCTATCTACGACTTTATATATCTATGTATTATTCTATTATTTAATTCATTCATTCCAATACAATATTTACTTTCTGTAGAACTGCTGCACCGTATTTTAGCAACCTGGTGTGGTTTATTGGCAAGCATATACTGGAGCTGGACACTTGTGTGCGCACAGATATTGAGTGAGATCAAAAGGTCTAAAAACTATTTAAATATACTAACAAAATCATTATTTTACAGCCACCAATCGAACCAGAAACTCTCAAATTTGGTTGCCGAACATCTGGATCATTTGCACTACTTGAGCGACATTCTATTGCTTGACATCACAGACCTGAACGCGGTGCTCACTGAGCATTTGCTGCACAAGTTGTTTGTACCCTTGTATATATTTTCATTGACCCCAGCACCGCCTCCACCATCTCTGGCTGTTGTCACGCAAAATTTGGCGGCTGTGCTGAACCGCAATGTGGATATTGATATACAGGAGATGCATAATCCGCGTGTCAGTTCCATTGTGGCGTTATATCTATTGTCACTGGTCTTTCTGGTTGTGACGCATGCCCCTCTGGTGCATGCCCTGGCTTGGGTCATCTTGAATGGCGATCACAGTGTATTTAAGGAGGGTGCCGCAGAGATACTCAATTCGTATGTGGAACATCGTGAGGTGGTGGTACCTGGTTTCGGTGAGCCACACGAGAGTTTGGAACAGGCGCTGGATACTGTAGTGGGCCACACGGCAAGCACACCGAGCGAGGAAGATAGCGGCGTTGAGTCAGCGCTAGCTACAACATCTTCGCCAAGCAACGCTGCTTTGCAGGCCTCTAAGCTCTACAACATAACCGATGAGGAGAAACTCAAGCAAACGACAGCATCGTCTCAGGTCTTAACGGAACTGGCCAAACCGTTTCTGGACACTGTGCTGCAGGCTCTGGATTGCACAGATAATGATTATCTGGCATTATTGTCACTGTGTCTCATCTATGCAATGTCTCACAATCGAGGTGAGTGCCCAATACTGCTAGACATACATCATCAGATCGGATCGGCGCGGTTCTCGGCTAACTCTGCTTCTCTCATCTCTCTCTCTCTCTCACCCTCTTGATCATTTCAATGCTTTGTCTGTATTTGTGTGTGTGTAAACATAATGGCACCCTGTACCTGTACCAGATGGTATGTAACTGAATCACTTCCCATACTAATCTCTGCTTTCTCACTGTATTGCAAGTTTATTTATATAATCTTTCTTATTTTTATATGTTCCTATAGGTATTAAGAATGAATGGTTCGAACAAGTGCTGGCCAAGTCGATGAACGGATCATTGAGCTACAAGACAGCGATAATCGAGCATCTGCTCAACATCATTACACAGTCCAGTCAACCATGTAAGCTATGAAGTAGAAGAAACCTCTTTCACAAGACTAAACGTATTTAAACCTCTTTCCTTTCCTGCTTTAGCTTGTCGCATCCGCCTGATTACAGTTGAGATTGCTTTGGAGCTTCTGCTAACCTTCACCAAGCCGGTTGCTGACGAAGCATCCTGCATAACCAGCTCACAGCAAGCATTGCTATTCAGTGCACGAAATCAGTCGATGGTTGTGTTGCGCAACTTCTACAAGTCGGAGGATATATTTCTCGACCTATTTGAGGATGAGTATAACGAGATGCGCAAAGCGCAATTAAATGTTGAGTTTCTGTGCATGGACTCAACCATTCTGCTACCTCCGACGGGAACTCCATTGACCGGCATCGGCTTCACACGTCGTCTGCCGTGTGGTGAAGTGGAGAAGGCTCGGCGTGCGATTCGTGTTTATTTCCTTTTACGTCGCACATGCCAAAAGTTCTTGAACGAGAAGGAATCGTTGCTGCCGCTGACAAATGTGGTCAATCTGGTGCAGGTGGACGATGTGCTAGATCTAAGTAAGTTTTTCACTCTATCTATCTCAGTTGTAGAACTGATTGATTCTTTTCCAGATAATAGCGATCTGATTGCCTGCACCGTTGTGTCCAAGGATAATGCTAAGCAGCGACGCTTTCTGGTCATTGACGCTATTCAACTGATACTTGTGGAGCCCGATGCCAAGCTCTTGGGTTGGGGTGTGGCCAAGTTTGTGGGTTTCCTGCAGGATGTCGAAGTGCAGGGTGACAAGGATGATTCGCGTTGCCTGCACATCACAGTGCATCGTGGTGGCGTCACACATAACCGCACACCGCTCCTGTCTGCCAAATTCCTTTTCGACGATCACATACGTTGCATGGCTGCCAAGCAGCGACTCACAAAGGGACGCAGCAAGGCGCGCCAGAAGAAGATGTACCAGATAGCACAGCTCATAGAGATCCCAGGCCAGCTGGACTCGCCAATGTATGCGGTGTGTGGCACGGCGGCGGCACAGCACGGTAGCGCAGCACAGTGTCGCCTGGTCCAGAAGGGTGTCAACTTGACAGCAAATCGTGTGCCTGGATTTGCTGCGGTCCTGCGAAGCAACAACAGTAGCGCCGGCATCAGTCGCACGCAGATGGCACAAAATCGCTCCCTGGAAGGGTAATCACTTTCTTAGTTCATCCACTTGGCTATTTAAGTTTAATAAATGAATCTTTTTAGTATTCGCAATGAAAGCGCTGGTCGCTCGCGACGTCGCAGTCCCACTGCCGCCGTCGGTTCGAGTTCACCTTCTACGCTGCGACCTGATATGGTTGCCGATCGAGATCGTTCGCCCAGTGTCAGTGGCGGCAGTCACAGCTCTTCGCAGTCCAGAGAGAACTCTCAGGCACGAAATACTGCTAATCGCTCCCGTGATGCCAGTCCACGTATGCCTAGACCGAGGTCTGTAGTGTAAACCTTCCAGCAGTTTCTACAGATACTTATACTCCATTCGTATTTCAGATCAGAGGAAATACCCCTTGAGGATTTTCAGCACTCTCGCAATAATAGTCCACATTCACGCAGCGGCCTGGCGAATCCATCTCCATCCTCACGTTCTCATACTCCGTCTCGGGTTCTGCATTATGATCAGATATCGGTGCACAGTGGATCACCGCGAGAACCGTCCCTATTGACTACGAATGCATTGTTGGGCCAAATCAATGGAGGTGTGTCGCTTGGCAGAGAAGTGCTCTCGTCGGTTCAGAGTTCAGAGGAAACCTCTTTTATAGGCAATGATGTGGAAGTGGCCGCCAGTGTCGAGACCAAAAGAATGGGCAGAGGCACCATTGAAACGGTTTAAAACATGATAAATAGATAGTATTGTGGTGAAGTTCTAAGTTCAATGTGCATAATTTCAGAGTTTAATTGACGCTAAAATTTTGTTATTCCAATTAATGTTACTTTTAGTTTTCAATTAGAAATAAAAGTTGATTTGACGAATTTAAAGTGTCGTTTTAAATCAAATACAAATACAAACAGACGTGACTATTTTGACCCTCCTGTGGAGGCTGGTTCAGAATATACTATCTAGTGTTGTAGATGTTAATTATTATACCTTCTGCAATGGTATAAAAATGTCCAAATTAAATTTGTTGGGCTTAAGTTTCATATTTCTAAAAAGGTATTGTATATAGCTAAATTGACTTTGTATGCCACAAGGATGCTGAGCGAGTAGCATGGGTTCGGGTGCGTTGAATCTCAAAAGTATTATATTAATAATCGCTTGAACTTCATCGATCAACTGTTCGTTGGTCAGAAACAATGCGATCTTACTATTCACAAAGTGCATTCGTGCGTTGTAAGTCAAATGGAGGATTGTGAGAAGGAGACACCTGCCAATATCAAAAATTCTATGTTTCAATTTATCAAAACTGAAGTCTGTAGTCGCGCCTATTCAGTATCATCCAAGACGATCTTAACTATCTTTATGTATTCCCACTTAATACATATACTTACCCAACTCTTACGTTTTGATTCCCAATCATTTCATGAGTCTGTAATGTATCTAAACTTATCCCTTATCCGATTTAGTGAAGCGCCTAAATAAATAAGTTGATTTGAATTTCAAGCACTGCTGATTTTTGAAATACACAAGATTATCGATTATTGTAATCGAAAATAAATATGAAGCTTTCTGTCCCCGAAAGAAATATGACAGGAAAATTTTATTGAGTTGCTTATTTTATGTGAGCGAGGTGATACAAATTTATTTATTGAGCTCCTAGGAATTAATCAAGAAGTAATGGAAACATCAAGAAAAAAGAGACGTTTTGAAACGTTTCATCGAGAGGAAAAAATAGCATTAATAAATGCTGTAAGAAATAAAAGTTGCATTTGGGACACCAAATACTATTACGACCAAAATGCAATTAGAAGAGCTTGGGAATCTGTTGGAGCGGAGTTAGGCAAAGATGGTATTATTATTCTTGACATTGTTTGATTAAATTTGATAGACAATAAGCAATTGTTTGCAGCAAATGAGTGTAGATCTGCATGGCAATCGCTCAAAGACAGTTTTCGATACCATCGCAACAAGATGGTAAAATATGAAAACGCCGGTCACTCTGTCGATTGGGAATTTGAAAAATATATGAACTTTCTTTCAAACGTGTCTTCACAGAAAAGGTAACCGTTATAAATAGTATTTTACAACAAATATAAATATATTTATTTGGCTAGCAACATGTCGGATGAAAGTGCATGCCAGAAAAATCAGTCCTCAGATGGAGACGCTAGAGCATTTATGGGATATTTTGAAAATTTTGTTTTTGACGATTCGCAGAAGCCTTTTTTAAAGGAAAAAGAGATGGAAAGAGACAAGAAGCGAGCATCTTCCGGGCAATCAAATAGAAGTTTTAAACGAAAGCACCTTGAGGAAAAAATTGAATTGATAAATGCTGTAAAAAATCAAAATTGCCTTTGGAATATTAAAAACAGAAAGTATTGGGACTTAAAGGAAACAAGAAGGGCCTGGGAATCAGTTGGAGCAAAGTTAAATAGAGATCGTGAGTTCTCATGTTTACGGTTACAAATTACATTTGATTAAAAAAAAAAAAAAAATGTGTTTTAGCATGTGACTGCAGGTCAGCATGGCGCTTGCTCAAGGACAGCCTTCGATACCACAAGAAGAAACCGAAAGAATATGCCCATTGGGCATTAGCTTCATATATGAATTTTTTACCACTTCCACTGGAAAGAAGGTACGCTTATTCACTAAAGTTTCGATAGTGCTATATATTTATCTTTTTTAGGAGTGTTGTTGAAGAAGACAGCGATGAAAGTTGTACACATCCATCGAAATCACCGTCTTCTTATTCGATGGAGTCCCTCGAAGACCCCATCGAAGACGACGAAGACATAATCGACGGCGCGTCGACTGCATTCGTGAGTTTACTGATGTTCATAAAACAGATAAACAAATTGTATGTACATATAAATATAAAACATGTTTGCAGCAATCTAATAAACCTGGGGAAGACGAGCAAGGGGAGAGCAATTCCCTACCCGAAGAATCTTGTGCAAACAACGACAATAAATCCGAAATAAGCTCATCGAGTAAAAAGAATTACGTGAGTCCTGTTATTTATTATATGGACCTCGATAAAATGAATTCTCTACAAATATTACATTTTCAGACATTAAACAAGCCTAATGTCAAGAACGTCGAGTATGGAGACGAGCAAGACGAAACCACTTCCCGACCCGAAGAATCTTGCGAAAACGACGACAATAAGACTGAAATAACTTCATCGAGTGCAAACAATTACGTGAGTCTTACTGTATATATTATGGACTTGGATATAATTAATATTTTACATATATTACATTTTGCAGCCATCTAATAAGCCTACGGTAAAGAAAGTCGCGCAAAAAGAAGAGAGAGAGAAGCTTATTGTTGATAGATATTTTAGTGTCCCAAAGCCTGAGCGAAACATTTTTCCATTCTGGAACGAGCTACTAAGTAAACTCCCACCAAGCAATGCAACCGATGTTGAAATGGAAGTTACAAATTTGATCTATGCTAAAGTAAAGGCGTATGAATTAAGTCATAATTACGATTGATTGAATTTATAATTTAAAGCTTAATTAAACGTTTACCGTCGTGATCATTAATCATTAACAGACATTCCCTTTCTAATGTTAAAAGTTTAGAGTCGTGATAAATTCATCGCATGTTATAGAACAGATGCCAAGTAATCGATAACTTCTTGTTGTTACTAATCAGCTGTTTTGTGTGTTGCAGCTGTGACATAACCCCAATGTGTGCTGTTTTACTAATAATTTAATTTCTGTTCACAAGGATTGACTAAAATGTCCTCCTATAAATACACAGACTTGATCAAGCTCGGCACACAGTATGCGGGCCGCATGAATTACCTATCGAATCGCATATTTGGCGAAGTGGCGCGCACAACAAACGAAAAGTCTATGAAGGTTGGTTGAAATCTTTATTTAAATACAAGGACTTGTACTAAAGAACTTCGGTATTTAGGTGGTTCGAATGTTTGCAGAGGAACCGATACAGAAACGTGACTATGTTGTCAACTGGTATCCCCGGCATGTGGAAACGCATTTGCTGATGAAAAACTTGCGGGATTATGGTCTGTTTCGTGATGAACATCAGGACTTTAAGGAGGAAATGAAACGTCTTCGCAAGCTGCGTGGCAAGGCACCACCCAAGAAGGGTGAGGGTAAACGTGCCTCAAAGAAATAGAAAATAAATACGCATAAAACATGTTTATCGTCGAGTTTATTGTCAACTAACTGGTCTCTTTGCGCGTCAACAACTTGGCATTGCCGGCAAAGACTACATCATTGTGTTGGCGGCACTCATACTCAACAGTGGATATTTTACGGGACTGTAGGAGTCGCACTGTCACAACGGTATCCGTTTCTATGCGACACGGTTTCAGAAACTTGAAATTCTGTTCCAGCACTACGGTTCCCGGACCAGGCAACTTGGTGCCAATAATGCCGGCTACAACAGCATTAAGCAATGCACCATGAACCCGACGCTCTGCAATAGGCACATCCGCACTGTGTATGTGATTAAAGTCTCCAGTGAATTGAGCAAACTTCTCAAGATCCTGTTGAGTGAATCGTTTTACTATTTGCACCTGCTGCAGCTTGTTCTGAGCTTGATTGCACATTTGACGACGTAGTTGGCGTAGCATTGTTTCTGGGTAGCTGGGTAACTTCGATGCGACTGCCGAAATCTTCCAGGAGCACTTGACAAAGTTTGACAACTCGTTGGTCGTTGGACTCGTGGCGCCAGTGCTGTACACGTTTTAGAAAATCCGGTGTTATAAGCTGTTCCTTGGTTCCCAATCCGGCACTCAAGATTTGGTAATGTAGCGCCAGGCTATGAAGTACAATATCCGAGATTTCTGTTCGTAGAAATAAGCCTCTGATTTTGGCAATATGTTCGATTACGAATTGGGCTGCGCTTTGGTCTGCAAATTAAAGAAAGTTTACCTTACACGGACATACAAATAACAAAATTATTACCCAAACAAAAATTACACAATCCTGCTACTGCATGCAGTTGTATATTCGGATTTGGATTTTCTAGTGATGCCACAAACACGTCTAATGCATCTGCCTCTTGTAGGTGCGGCCAATTGATGGGATCATAGGCAAAGTTCGCTAAGTTGGCTGTCACCTGCTCAAGAGCCTCTGAAAAAAAGTGAAAATATTTTAAGATATCGGACGACTGTCGACTTCTGCCGGCATAACCGCTTACCAACGTTTGTGGATGTGTAATACTCATCGACTAGATGGCCAATATATTCACGTCTATCAATGCCGCCCGCTGGTGTCCTTCGCTTTAAGTGTCTGTGGCTGGAAAACATGTAATTTAGAAGCTTGCAACATAAATGCAACAGGTATTTTGAAAATAAATATAAAATTCGACTGGGAGTCTTCTGTAGCCATTCACAAACATGTAGCTTAACAGAGTTGTGTAGGTCGTGATTTCTGTTATCACTCGCATTCGCAAATTTATATTAACAGACTTGCTCCTCCATGCTCCACCTCTAACATAATGTGATTGTGCACGTTCATAAATGTATTTATTGGTTCAAATTTTTACCAATTGAAGGCGAATTTGGTATTAACATTTAGAAAATTTAGTTCGAAAAGATACAAAATAGTAAATGTTGTCAGCTAGTTGTTTACGTCTATGTTAGTATTTACATGGTTTGGCAGTTAAAGTACTTCCACTTCTGCAGTTACTCTCACTGCCAACAGCCTGCTCCTTGGTCTGAGTCATTTGTAAAATATGATAAAGCTGCAGCAACACATTTCGGTGGTATATTGAAGAGTGGATGGGTGGGTAATAGTTCATTAGTCATGTCGCCAAGCACTTGAGGATTTTGCGCCGACTGTGAATGCTGTGCAATGGAGACGCCGCTCAGTGTGTAGCAGGTGTGATATAGATCTTGTGGTCTATAACAAATATAAAAAAATGTATGTTAATAAGGAACATGTACACAGTTCAACAATGCCACCTACTTTCCGGGCTTGTCAATCAAGCCTCCATTCGATTTCTGACAACAGAGTATGATGTATTCCTGCAGTGCTTCAATGTCAAAGAATGTTTGCTCCATGTTCTTGTTGGAGCCGACTAGTGTTGCCTGAGTGATGGGAATAGTGGCGCCCACCCAGAACGAATAGCAGCCATCGACCAGTTTGTTGGTGCGACCCTGAAAGCCGCCTTCGTAGCTCATCTGACGTCGCAGTGTCCACTGTAGAAGCGCCTTCTTGTCGCATTTATCCGCCTCGTTAAGCAGTGCCAAACCGGCGATGCCACAAAACGTGTAACCACCGTGAGCCTCCAAGTCTGGTGCTCCACCGAAGCCGCCCTCGTATGTCTGGCAGCTGGCAATCCAGTCACCTGTGCCGGCAAACAATTCCTTCAGCACCGGTTCGGGTATGTTAAGGAGCTTGGCGCACGAGATGGCACAATATGCGCCTCGCACGTCTGTTTCACCATCCACGTGCAGCCGAAAGGAACCGTCCGCATCGCGAACACTGAACAGGAATTTAATAAGTGAATCCCTATCGATGGCTCGATATGCCTGCAGTGTGCCTATGATGCAGAGACTGTTAACGGCAGCGTATGTGGGTGCTAAGTGAGCATATTGTCCGGGTCCGCCGCCAAAGCCTCCAGTCGGTGCGCGACACCTGAAAATATAACAAAACAGAAGCCGTATATACATTTGATATGGTATGGTGGCGACAGGCAGACCTACTTGCTTAAAAACTGTACCACGCTGTCAAGCGTTTCTGTGTCAAAGGTGAAGCTCAACAATTGTGCCGACTGCAGTATCCAATAGATACACCACGGACGACTGCTGTCCAGGCATTGGTAATGGGTTGGTAGATTGCGCAGCATGGTTTCCAGATATTTGTGGTGCTCAACACGATTGAGTTGCATGAGACGCCGATTAAGGAATCGGTTTTTCTCAAAGCGGTCGAAACATTTTTCGACCGACTCTTCAGTTTTTTGCTGCAAATCATTTGGATTTGTTGTGTTATCTGTCTTGTTGCACATTGCCGAAAATTGATTACTCACCTGTTCGCGGGATGTTATTGTAGGCACCTTCTCGTCATCGCATTTGAGGCTCTTAAGTTCTGCAAAGTTGCGAAATAAAAGCTCGTCTGGGGACCACATGATGTTTGTATCCGAATTCAAAATTGCTTGTTTGAAAAACTTTTGTTAAAAACTAGTGCTTCCCTACGGAGGTGAGTGTTAACATACATACCTGTGACTCAAGTCCAAGTACTTTTAAGTTACTTTCCTCATCTAGTGATTGAAAAAGTAACAGTGTCACAGTTAAGTTCTGTAAATGCTATGTTATGTTAAAGTCACAGAGAACCCACTTTTTTAAACTCTTAGAATTTACGGTCTGAAATTTTATAAATTGTGGTCGTGCTGAATAAATGTATGAATTTAAATGAATAAGCTGATTGCTATATATTATATTATACTCTTGTATATTAATTTAAAATTGTCTTCTGTATTTTCAGGATTTTATTATATTTTCAGGCGACACATTTATTTTAATTGTGACATTAAACTTGCTGAAGTCATAAGATCTGCTGTCAAATCTGAGTCATTTCTTGAAGTCGTATTCATGCTAGCTTGAGGTTTAATCCTGATAATAATCTCCATCAGTCCGTATAGAAGAAGACAGACAACCGTGTAAGCCAAAATGGTGATACAGACCTGCAATATAAGGACCAAAGTGATCTAAAACAATTTGCGATTAATAAGCTCCATTTAATATGATATTTATGTACCTAACGGATGAACAATTAACTCACAATGAGTAGCATCTGCAAAAGTAGAGCAACCCGCTCAATATAATCACATTCGGCAAGCCTGTGCAGCGGAGACTTAGATCCCTTGGACAGTGATGTTTGTAAGTTCTCTTTCTTCACATCTTCGTCGTTAGATTTTGTTGGTTCATTACTATCATTATCGTTATTATCGTTATCGTCATCGCTCTGTGCTTTTAGCGGCAAGTACCATTGGTAGTAAAAGCTTTTTAAAATCGATGATGGTGACTTTTTTCTTTTATTTTTTTCGCTTTTGGAATGTTTGCTAACATGTTTAAAAGGTGTCTCCTTCGGATCATTGAGATGTTGGAAACAATTGTTAAAATCAACCAGGGAAAGCTGTGTGTCCAAGTTGCACTCAGTTCTTGCATCGCTGTGCTGATATCTGTTTACATTAATTTTCGGTTTGACCACAAGTTTCTGGTTAGGGCGAAATTTTTCCTGAAAAATAAAAATAAATAAAAAAAAATATTACACGACAGAGAGAAACTGTCATAGGCCCCGGCGAGATTCGAACTCACGATCTCCTGTTTACTAGACAGGCGCTTTAACCAACTAAGCCACGGCGCCAATTGCGCGTTGTGAGACAATTTGTGCAGTAAAGCAACTTCGTACGCACTGCTGACTAGTGTGATTCAGTGAAGTTGGCTGCACCAAATTAGTTCATTTTTAATTCGACAGATGGCGTATTAATCGTTGGACGGCTTTGGGCAGATGACAGACTGATTTATTTATTCGTTTTGTTTTATAATTTATGATTATTAAGAGATTAAAAATAAAAGTAATGCATTGTAGGAACGCATCTGTAGGTACGCCCTTACTACTTACCATTTTACGCTCTAGATGCTTTTCCAAATCCAAAAAGTTATCATCATATTTTCCCTGTTTAAGCAACTCAACATCCTCATCCATCAGAAAATTATTTCTATCGATACATTCGTTTGCATAGAAATCATAGATGACATTATTGCCAAAGCACACGGGAACCGGTTCGCATTGCTCAGAGGTGCAATTGTAGAAACTACGTTTACCAAAGTACAGTTCCTCGCAGTCGAGGGGCGTACAGTTCTTGAAGTAGTTGTGATCCCAGTTTCTACAGTTGACGAAATCTTTGCGCTTGGTCAACGAATGATTGTTGGGATCCAAGGTCTCGAAGCGGGTATCAAAGTACAATGTCTGCTGGCTTTTGTTGGCCACGTTCTCGTGGTTAACGGTACTCACGGTAATGGGACAGCTACCAACGCGATTATAAAGGGACTGTATGTATGACATATTGATGAGAGATATTCCACGATATTCCCTTGAGTGACCCCTCCCTACTTACCACAGTGGGCCATACCAGGGAGACTGTCATGCTGCTGCCCGGCTCAATGGAACCGAAGTCACCGCCAAAGATGTTTCCAGCCAGCACCTGTTCACCCCTTGACGTGTTCAGCGTGCAAACACCTTCTGAAGTAACACTGAACTCGACCATTTCCGATTTACCCGTTCTCTTATTCGACAGTGTTATGTCTAGCAGGGCAATGCGGTTTAGCTGCGACGCTAATAACTAATCTCGACTACTCACCGAAGAAGAGACCTATATCGTTATCCCTGGGTATGCGCAGTGTGACCCGTGACACAGTACAGAAGCCGTACACCTTGTCCGCACTCATTGCCACAAACATCAAGTACAGCATCAGCTGTAGCAGCATTTTAGAATTGCCTACACTAAAATGAAAGCACCCTCTGACTATATTTTCCCTGGTCTGGCTATGGAGCTTAGTCTAAGCTCGGAAGGTATCTTTAACGATGCCTTAAGTTATTGATAACAAACATTAGCAGTACTTTGAAGGCAGTTATAAGAACGGTTAAATTTTAGCCAAGTATAAAATCTCTTAATGGAACCAAAAATCTTCTTAAACTAAGCAAAACTATAAAAATCAATAAAAAAAATCTTAAGAAACCTCTGTATAGTACGCTCGATGTAAGCTATAGCTTAACTAGGCAATACTTTACCATAAACTTCTGTTTGTGAAGAATATGTCATATTTTTGGTATCATCAGCTTAAGACACATTCACGTGGAACGTCTTTTTTCAGTTTGCAACAAAAAACACGCTAATGGCCCGTTGTTTAATTAAGTGTAATTTAACTGCGCGCCAAGTCACCCCTTAACTACCCTATATGCACATGCATACAGTATGTAGATCTTCTGTTGGCTAGTGTAATATCATGTGAAGGGTTCGTCGCAATTCCGCATCCATTGCAATTTATGTTTTAATCATCAAACGCGACCCAATTGATCAACGTTGTTTTAGTCCCCCCCTTGTTCGTCGTAATTTATGCGGCGGAACAATGTTTTGAAGTAACTGCAGAAGACTGAAGACTTCAGGTTGAGTGAGGAGCTGCAACAGCTACGCGACAGGTGACACTTTCGGGCCGGCACAACTGACAAGTTTCTGTCTCTCTGTCTCTCTCTGTCTGTTTCTGTTTCGGTTTCTGTTGCATATTCATATCTGGCAAACATCGAGTCGTAATTTATGCCGAAATTTCAAAAACTAATTTGACAGGAAATAATTAATTTGGGCTCCAAGTTGGCAAGAAGTTGGAGAAGAAGAAGAAGAAGCAGGTTGCGTTGCAAACAGCCCAATTAAAATTATTTCGCTTTCATTACCCAATGAACCGGGGCGTAATAATAAAAAGAAAGACACAAAACCCCAGAAAGAGTCCCAATACAATGTTCAAGTCAAGTAAGTAACACCACGACTACTCGACCCAGAGAGTCTCTGGTATCCCACAAACAGAGACAGAGACAGAGACACCAGCAGCAGCAGCAGCAACACCAGCAACACCATCACCACAACAGCAGTAGCAACAAGAGGCTGAAAAAAGTTTAAATAATGAAATCACTTCGCACCATCTCGAAATTGCTCATTAACATTTTGTGTTTGCGATATCAACTTGTGAAAATCACAGAGCAGTGCAGGCCAGACCGAGAGCAGCCTCCTTGGACCAACTTGCAGCGTTTATGCGTCGACTGTTTACGAAGAGTGTCTGTAACTTCTTGTCTGCCTATGAATCTGTTCATTACAAAGCAAACTTGTCTGTCAGCTTTAAAAGTCGTTTATTTATAGGTGCCTTGCAATACTGATATTTATCAATAAACTTATAAATTACATCAAGATAATGTATGCAAATTCAACAAATCTCCTCTATATAACGCCTTTGATATGAAGTAAAAATTTCATAAATACTAAAAGCAGTAAAATTTAAATTTACAAAGTATTATTTACAATGCAGTGAAATTTAAATTTACAAAGTCTTATTTTCAATGCAAGTTAAGTTCCTGCTAAAGCTGTATTTATAAACAAATTTACCATAAATCATATTTACCATTTTCTGCGAAATTGCAAATTTCTGCATCATTTCCACAAAAAGTGTGAAATGTTTTTATAATAATCCGCCAATAGCGTGCGGCGGGCACTTGAGAATGGATCGATAAAGCTGCAGCTTTAGGGAATACCCCAAATGAGAAGGAGTTGTATTTGACTTTGTGTATAGCAGTACATCATGATAAGTGTGTACGCATAAACGTTGGTCGCACTGCGAATTGGCCAGTTTCGGAGGAGGCAGACTCTTAGGCAGCTACTTGGCTTTTATTTATTATGCCAACTTGGTGTTGTTGCAGTTTTTGTTGTTGTTGTCGTTGGTCTCCTCACTGTTGCTTTGGCTTATTAGCTGAGTCAGCGCATAGGAAGAAGCATGGAGGAGAGTGGGGGGGTTGGGGGTGTAGTGCTTCTCTTTGGCCAAATGACAGTTGCCCTCTGCGGGTCGTGATTTGTCTGCGCTGTCTGCGACTTGTAAAGGTCGTTTGGCCTGCTGTTGCTTTACTCAATGAAAATCGCCACAAAAATAAAAAGAAGAAGAAGAAGAAGGAGGAGAAGAAGAAGCAGACAGAGGATTCAGGACGCAGTCCGGGAGGCAGATAAGGGAACGTGTATTTCCAGTAGCCACATTCGATTTATGTTAAATAAGCTCGACGCGAGCGCGAGGTTTGTTGTAAAATACCAATTGCTGAACTGGCCTGGCCCTCAGCTCAGCTCATGTGATTCACGTTTCCAGACACTCCAAGGAAAAGACACTGGCAAGGCAAGGGAAAGGGAGCAGGGGGAGCTGGAGCTGAAAAAGAATCATTGGCACTGCATCAGATTTCTTAATTTAATTGGCTTTATGCAAGGAATTTCGCGCCTGGGCTTGCGCTCTTTATAGACAAGCTGTCTGGCCAGGTGCCTGCACTGGACTGCACTCTTTCCATGTATGTGTCTGTGTGTGTGTCGCAGCAAGCAAAACAAACCAAGGTACACTGTGATAGGATCTCTGAGGTTCGATCCTCGAAACGTGGGAATCGCGCGCTGCAGTTTTACCTCTTGTTTTCGAAACTAATTTTTCAGTTTTATTCATTTTTTCTAAATATTAGAATTGATTAATAATGGGTTGGTAATCTATCAATATAACTTATGTAAGAGTGTCACCAATAAGCTGAGAGAGTAGTGTGAGAAAGTATTTCACTAAAACATACCCTGTATTTGGTGTCTACAAATACCTTTAGAAATCTGCATGAATTACAATATCGAAATGCTGCATATGAATAAATCTAAGTAGGTGACTTAAATATACCCTGTGTTCTGGGTTTATGAAATTATTAGCAGCAATACACTATGCACTGTAATACTTATATACTGTGTAATTCGTTGAATGAACTAATTTTGAAAGACTAAAATATATTTATAAATAAAAATAACGAATTTTGCTTAATACTTAAGCTCAGCTTCAAAATTTTGATTTACTTTGTATATATAAAGAATTTTATTTTAAAGTTTCTTGAACGGTTAGTATCTTTAAGTATATATTTATTTATTTATATATCCACATATTTGTTTACCTTTGTATATTAAATTTTTTTATTTTTTATTTATTTTCATATTTACTTATATTATACTCGTATATCGTTATCTTTATACATATTTCTACATTCTCTTTCTCTTTCTATGTCCGTGTTCAAGAAATATTTTTAGAATCTTAAATTGCTATGAAGTAACTAATTTATATATTTACATGTGTATATACTATATATATATTTATATATTTGTATGATATAACTTTTGACTCAACTATCTATGTTTATGTATTTATAAATTCTGAAAGACATTGCCTTTGTGTGTTACATATGTACGTGTATGTACAATACAAGTACATTCCCCCAATTCGAGCATACCCTGCTAGCAACATATATGGTTGCAGGGCATGAAAAATGAAAATAGATGATGTTTTCCATCATCGCGTGCAGCGTGTGCATTTTAGGTGCAATTGCAGCGCATTTAAGCATAAATGCAGGCGAAAAGTTCAGAGCGAGTCGACAGTGAATAACTCTGAATGGGTGTTTGAGTCTCAGTGTGAGTGAGTTTGAGTGCGAGTGTGTGCGACAGTTAATCATCAGCGTGAAATGAAGTACAAGAAATGCAGCTAAGGCTCAGCTGCAGCTCGCCAGCTAGCCAGCTCGTAGCCAGGTTGGTTTTGGCCAGGCCAAAACTGTGGCCAACTTGCCGCTTTACTCTCTCATCTATATGTATATAATTAAGCCATAAATTCAGTTTTTATGATTTTCCACAAAGTTATGAATTTATGGCAAGAGCTGCAACAACGTAAAAAGCCAAGACGCCCCTAACACACTCACACACACACTTGCACACACATAAACAATAATTTGCGAAAAAACGGAAGTGCATTTAAATGCGCGCGCATGCGAAATGGCCTCTTTACCAAGAGAGAGAGAAAGAGAGAGAGGGAGAGGGTAGATGGTGTTGGGTGAGGCAGGGTGCAAGGTGTGCATAGGGGGGCAGGCCAGAGTGTAGGCCAATCCGCTGGCGACGCCATGTTTGCCCATAAACGTCGAGCGTTTTTCTGCCAGTTTCTCGTAAATTTAACGCTTTTCGGTTTTACATTAGACCCTAACTGTGTGTGTGTGTGTGTGTGTGTGAGTGTTACAGGGGTCTTTGTAAAATTTGAATATTTAGTGCATATACTCTATATTTTGCGACAGCGCTGGCTATGCAATTCGCTATGCTAATTTCACTTGTGCACTTGCCCAAAACAAGAAGAAGAGAAGACCCAACAAAACATGTACAAATTTGTTGCATTAATTGCACTCGATTGGGGGTAAATCCTATGTATGTCTTCCACTATGGTGAATGTTGATACGCCCTGAAAGACCTACTGCTGCTCTTGCCCAGGGAATGTGTACGTTAAGGTACTTAAACTGATTTTCCTTCCTTGCTTATATAAAACATTTATACAAAGAAAACCCTTGCTTAATACGAGGGTCGTTTGATAAGTCCGTGACTTTTTGAATAAAATATATTTTTTTCGTCAAAGTAGCGTTTTATTTCTCAACATAATCTCCTTTTAGCTCTATACATTTAGTCCAGCGTTTTTCCAATTTTTTTATTCCTTCCAAATAATAGGTTTTCTCAAGGCCCTCAAAATAGTCGTTTGTTTCTGTGTTTCTCTTCATTTGACCCGAATCTCTTACCGCCGAGCCATTTCTTCATGTTTGGAAACAAAAAATAGTCACAGGGGGCTAAATCTGGAGAATATGCTGGATGGGGTAGCAGTTCGTAGCCCAATTTATGAAATTTTGCCATTAGCACACGAAATTCACTTTTTTCCATTTTCGTTAAAATTCACGAGATCGTCTGCTTTCAATGCCTATAAAACGCAAACCAAAAAACGCAGCTTTCTCAAAATTTTACAGTCAGCTGTTAATCGATAACTGCTGACAGGAGCAGTGTTGTATTTAGAGCAGGTGCGCGGCAAATACAAAAAGTCACGGACTTATCAAACGACCCTCGTAATATCAAATTTTTTGCATAAATGTGGCATTTTTTAAACTTCTGTAAAGTATCGATAAATAATTTGTGACCTTCATTATATTTATATATAGTAAATAAAATATGTATGCACATTTTTTTTTTTTTTTTTTTTTTATAAATTTTTCACTTTTTAATTGTTCTTTTATCAATTCAGTCGACTGCATTTAGTTGACTTTAAATTAATTAAATAAATAAATAAATAAATTTATAGTTTCTAGTTAAATTAATCTCATTCTGGAAATAATATTTGAATTAAAATTGTATTAGTATAACGGAATGATAATAATCGTAGGTATATTAAAAAGAACCAATGTAGGCTTGAAAACTATCAGCAACTATCGTGCCACTATCGATAGGGATCATTCTCTAACTATCGTAGTCTCTAAAACTTTTAAATATATGTATTTGATAACATTTTTTGTATTTATAAATAAATATAGCTGGAAATATGAAGGTTATTGGTTTAATGTGCAATTTACAACCTACATATCAATTAAAGCACCTATCGATAATATCGCTAATTTTCAATATAAAGATTAACAAAATCGATGAAGGTTATTATCGATAGAATCGCTGAAATTTAAAAGAACTATTAAAAAATCACTAAACGTCATTATTAATACATATCATTCTATTACTAGTAAAGTCTCTAAACATTACGATGGAATGATTCGATCTATATAATGCTTAGTGTTGAGTATTGTAAAGTTAAGCCCTATGTAACTAATGGTAGCTATTTATATTACTATATTATGACTATCTATGTTCCTACCGCAGCTATAAACTTTCTTATCTTATATCATCTCATATCATATCATACCGTATCTCATCTCTTATCTTATGGACTGCAATTAAAGAAGATATTACAGCGCATAAGAAAGGAAAGAGGCAGTGCCCGGCCCTTCGATGGGATCTGTTCGTTTTGCTGTGCGGTGCAATTAGCATAATCGCTCCTCAAAATTGCAAATTGAGCCGGGGGCACTGCAACTGCCGCGCTGCATTGCGTATCTGACATGGTTAATCGCCGCCAAAGGGTGAGGGTTATGTATTGTAGATGGGGGAGAAGGCTTTTTGGAGTTATCGGGGGGCTCGGTCTAGAATTGAATACTATAATTAGGGCAATTAGGTAAAATGCTCGGTGAGTGCTCGTGTCATGGCTGCTTCCTAATGCGAAAATAACGTCATTAATTTTTGAGGCATCCGCATAGCAGATACGGCGAAAATGATCTAGTATGCAACCCCTAATCGCCTTGTCCTGGCCTTGCCACACGCCGCTCGTCATAAGAAGAAAGAGAGAGTGCAAGAAGACAAGTGGAGCGCAGAATTGCGGAGACAAGCGCAATGTCCCGTAGGGGTGCAGGACATGCGCTAAATGGGGCAGGTGCAACACATCGGTGCAAAATTGCAAAATATAAAAAAACTGTATGAAAATCTTATGGTGCTGAGAGGGGGGAGGGACGTGTGACTCGCTTACTCATTACATGGCATACTTTGGCATTGGATGCAATTATGCATGCAGCTGCTGCCCCCCCTAAACCCCCCACCCTGGCTTGGCTTGTTCTTAGCCACCTCTTTCCCTTCCCGTCTGCCACCTTCTGTGGCCATGCAATAATCCGCTTTGTGGCTTAGTCCGCGAGCCGTGGCAATTAAATGCGATTAAATCGCAAAAGCGCAAACTCTTCAACTTCGAATGAAATGCCAGAAAAGCACTCGCAATTATATTTGAAAATGCATGGAAAGCAACGACAATAAAAAAATATGGCAACAACAACAGCAACAACAACAACAGCTGAGCGCAATTTGCATAAATATTTGTAGCAAAAGAACAAAAAGAAAGAAGAGTTTTCAATTGGATTACCTGACCTGCAAATATCCTGTAAGATAGTAGAGACTTATTCTATTTAATATTTGTACATAACAGATGTATGTATATATGTTTAATATGTAGAATTCTAAATACAAAATCATTCTAGAATTACATTTTAATTGAGCCTATAATAATCAGTGCCAAAGATTCGGTTTTTTTTTTATCAAATCTAGCTTGTTTTTGAATGTCAACATTTTTAAGTAATTGTATTTACAATAGTTTTTGAGAATTGAGGAATTTTAGGTATATTATTTGATTTATATTACACTTAATTATAATTTATATCACATGTTATTATTAAAATTTGTATTTAAATGTTTGATATAATATATTCCACAAATTATTTTTCCATTTTCAGTTTTTCGTCTTTTAAGTGTATTAACTATTATTTTATTTCTTATTACATAAACGTTCAAGAGTTCAGTATATTTCATTAATATAACGTAATGATTAGCTTGAATATTGACTTCTTCAAAGGTATTGTATTTATTTAAAGTAGTTCTTGTATTTTGAAATATTTTGTAAGTATATTTTACAATATCTACCGATAGAAATTAAGTCACTTATAAAACTTCAATTCTGTTGTTAAGCTCACCCACACAACATACCCACTTTGTATCGTTCAACCCATTACAGGGTATATCAGCTACAACTAACTACGAAAGGCAGCAATGGCGAGGCATAAATTACACTCTTGGCAAGGCAACGAGGTTGCCGGCTTATCTGAAAGGCGAAATTAGCTGATAATATGCAAAACATGGCGAGAAATTGCAGCCTGAGCCAAATTTCAAAAATTATTACTTTGCACAACTGCACATACACACACATATACACATACACATACATATAATAACTAACATTCGCTATATAAAGACTACTTGATATAGATCTGTACAAAGTTACTTACATATTTTTTCACTCGTTCAGCATTTCTAAAATTAAACACATTCAATTAAATTCCATTTTCATTATCACTCTCAGGCACACGAGACTTTGTTGCTACCAGATAGTAGCACTTCAATGTCAACACATGATTTTCCCATTACCAAATTGGACTCGTAGAATTTTAGAATTGGGTGCAAATTTGAGTGATCCTCAAACTAGGCCGTTTGCGCGGGTCAGACATGTGGGCGCCGTGGCTTAGTTGGTTAAAGCGCCTGTCTAGTAAACAGGAGATCGTGAGTTCGAATCTCGCCGGGGCCTAGCGGAAGTTTCCCTTTCGCGGTTGATAACATTTTTTTTGGTATTTTTGTAAATACAGAAATAAGTTTTATTAAATAAAACTAGCTATAAAAACTGTTATTAACTTCTCAAAGCATAGTTGTTTATTCTTTAATTTCTGCATGAGACTTTATGATCTAAAATATGCATTCATTTTATGATATATTTATTTAAAGTTTATAAATGGACATGCGAATTGCTTCTGCAAATGATTATTATGTGCATTTCATTATATGTGTATTTATTTAAATGCGCATTACAAATTTTATTATCGTTGTAAATCAACAAGATTTTATTTAGTTGTAATAATTACAAAGCTTCAAGCTCTGTTAAGTCATAAGCATTTTATATGAGCTTACAGCAAAATTGTTGTACCCTAAAAAAATAAACATTTTATATTATTAAGAAAGTTTGCATCACTTGCTAACCGCAGCCAACTTAACACGTCCAGCCCTGGCAGCACGCATGATATCGATTAACGATCGCTCCACTTGCTGAAAGCTCCCACGGCTTTTATGTGCGTATCTCTTTCTCTTCGTTCTTTCCATGCGTGTTTTATGATGCTCGCACGAAAGCTTTCGAATCACAGAGCTTTTGAATTTGTGATTTTTACACCTCGCGAAGGCTGAACGTGCTAATCGTTGTACTTATAATCCGTGTAGTTATATTATGCATACATTCATATGGGTAATTAAAATAAAAACTGCGAACGAAGCGAAAAACTGTGATGATTAATAGATA
The DNA here is from genome assembly GCA_018904595.1 of Zaprionus indianus. NCBI lineage: Eukaryota > Metazoa > Arthropoda > Insecta > Diptera > Drosophilidae > Zaprionus > Zaprionus indianus. The sequence continues at coordinate 5,884,434 of JAEIHA010000320.1, forward strand.
TGATATGAATGAGTGATTATATTAGTGCTTACATATGTGCGTGCGGTGTTCTGCGATCTGCATGCATAAATTTTCATGACCGGATTATTTGCGATCTTAGCTATGATAAAAAGAGTTCTTAATTTGTATTTTAACATGCTACACCATGATACGGTACAGATATAACAAATATTTTATGCAGAATAATGAAGAGTTAATTATGTACATAACAAGGTAACATACTTTAGCATCATCTAGCATATTTAGTTCTTATTTGTTTGTTTGTGAAGTATAATAATATTTATAATTCATTATTTTGGAATATATTTCATAATTTAATTGTATAAAGTTTCAAGACTGTATTTCATATATGTTCAAATATTTTCGATAAAGAAATTTTAACTTCAATGTTCTGTGGAAGAAATACGATCGAACATCATTGAAATGTATAACAATTTTCAATAAAAGAATTATTGTTCACAGTTGGAAATAAAATCGGAACTTAAAGTTGATTATTAAAATGTTACTATTAATGTTATTATACGAATGTCTGTCTTATTCTGTAAACTATTTTAAAAATATTATTTGCAATATTCTGTAGCACATTTTGAGCTCTTTGTTATTTTAGTATTTTTTTGTAATATCAATTTAAATAAATTCATTTGAGTCATAGGGTCTCTATTATATTATTATTATTACTACACTTATTTGTTAACCGAATTGTTCGATTTTGTGGTGCTATATCTACCGGTTTGCAACAAATTGTCTCATTTAAATATTAAGTGGCTTCTGATTTTCACAATTGCGTTGTCAATAACAATTTGTAAAGCTGTCAGCCGGAGAATTGAGATTCTAATGAATGGCTGACTGACTGACAACGGCAACAGCCACAGGAACAACAACAACAACAACAGCACCGGTAACAACAAAAACTACAACAGAATCAACAACAACAAATACTCCAAGTGGAACTCGAATTGCAACTTGTATTTGATTAGCGCGAGGCCAGTAGCAACAATTTCACAGGCCGCAAGGCAGTGGAGTGGGGGGAGGAGGCAAGTAGGCAGTAGGGGGGCTAGGTACTGGGTGCAGCTTTTGGCCCAAACGGCAGCGGCGGCAAATGTCCATCAAATGTCACGATCAAATGCTGCAGATCAATCGATCGATCGATCGATCGTTCGTTGGGAACACTGTAAACACTGTGAACGTTGCATATGGCCAGATCTACAGATCGAGTGATCGTGCGGGTAATTACATGAAACACGCAACGCTGGACGAGAACGGGATCGGCTAGGCAACAGTTGCAAGTTGGCCAGTTGCAGTTGCAGTTGCCGTCGCTGATCCTCTGGCTGCAATTGCTCGCCTTCTTGCTTTCCCTCTCTCTCTTCCCCACTTGGCACTTTCGCTTGACCTTGCCTAAGTCTCTTGCAATTTTCCCAGGCCGCTGCAGCTGTTCGTCGGCTCAAGGCGCATCAATGTCAATGTCAAAGAGCGTCCACAGCGGGCGTTGCCTCAGCCGATGCTTATCCGGGATTAACTTCTTCCACGGCGCTTCCAACACATGCTGCAAGTGCAACGACAATAGACACAAAAGACGTGCAACAACAGGTCGATGAAGCAGCAGCAGTAGAACAACGAGAATGAGGAGAGCAAGAAGCAGCAGGAGGAGATGAAGGAGGAGGAGGAGGAGGGAAGGAGCACATTGACAGGGGGCACAGAAATTATGTTGCCAGTGCGCAATTATTTATTATCCTGCTTGCGCCTGAAGCGAAGCCATCGCCATCTTCTTTGCCTGTCTGCGCCGTCTGCTGTTCGCCCTGTCGTCATAATTCTCTACCCCTCCCCCTCCCCCCTCTTCGATCCGCCTTCTTCCGTTCCTTAGCTGCGCCACTGCAAATCACCGTCGCCATTGCCGACCGAGGGCAACATTTTAACTTCTTTTCCTCCACTTTTGTGTTTCATAAATTTTGTGGTTGCTTTGCTTCTTCTTCTTCTTTCGCTTCGGCTCGTTTTTTGTTTTTTTATGTGTCGAGATTTATTCGACTACCGTCTCCACTGTGTGTGTGTGAGTTGAGCACGTGTTGATGTTGGTGTCTCCTCCCATATTCCAGTGGCCAGTTAGAGCCACTTACTCGCTCACTTTCCACTCGCTTTGAGTGCATTTTGAGTGAGAGTTCGCCACTGGTCGCGCTGTGCCGCAGTTCCATTTCCAGTTTGTTGCACGCTCGTTTGCCTGCTCAACACAGCGGCGGCAGCTGCTCCAGAATTGTCGCCATAACCACAACCAACAAATATTATGCACCATGTGGCAATTGTAAATGCTTGACATTCATTGTATTCACCTCCCTTTGTGTGGGTCTTTGAGAGTGTAAACTGTAGGTGAGCATACATGAATACATAAAGTACGCACATATACATACATACGTACATATGCAAGAACATATACATACACATATGTATGTATTTATGTTTAGGACTATCGACTAACTGTTTCTTTTTTTAGTTACTCCCAAAGTTCTAGTAGCCTGTTAAGGCCGATTGTATTCCGTAACAAAACTGTTTTGGGTGAGTTTTTAGAATACCATTCAAATGAAGAAAGAATATTTGAAAATAACATAGTTTATCGAGTGAATAATTGCGTCATTTCGTGGCATATGAAAAAACCATATCAAGAAGTAACTTAGTTCAGAAGAGTCAAAGATCCGCGCATTAAATGGGAAATTACTAGACTGAATAGGAAGATCTGCACCAATTGCAGTACATCTCCATACACCAAATAATAATAATTATTGTTCTTTATATTATTATCTTTTTAAATAGTGTAAATAATAAGGTGTAAAAAATATAGACTTATATTAAAAATAAACTTATATAAAAGTCGATATGTCACACAGCTGTATTCATATCAATATTCAAATTATTGGTTTACTCCTAAAGTTCGTAAAAGGCTTTTAATTGTCTTCAATTAGTAATCAAAACAGAGTATCTATTTCTAAAGTCATTAAAAATATTTACAAACATATTCATAATTACGATTTATTTATTCCCTTGGTAACTCATTTGTTTTTAATAAATTTGTAATGACAATGAATAAATAATAGTTCATTGTAATTCTCTGTAAATACATTTTAGTTTATTGTTTTAATATTTCAGTAACACTTTGTGTTTGTATGACCATCAATCATAATTTACATTAATAATAATTTTTATATTATAATTGTAAAAATTAATATATTTTGTAATTTTCTGTTGTTTTATGTGTTTTCTTGATAATCGCAATCTTTTTCTGCTATTTTCGTGTATTTGAAAGTGCCTGATTAACGAGCGCGTGAGTAAACATTAACGCTGTTAAGTTTACAGAATATATAACAGCCTTATGTTGCCATACTAGAAATTTGGTCACTCTATTCTTTCTATGTTAGCGATTTTAGTGATCAGTGCGGGAGTGAATAAAATGTAGTGCTGCATATACATATGCACCATAGACAGATATACATATGTATATTGTACAAATATTATAAAATAAACGGGCATTTGTTTTTAAAACCATAAATATACATATGTATAGTACACGTTCATTACACACACACATATACGAAGATTCATAAATACATACATACACATAGCTAATGCGCTCCTCCATAATTTTCTTAGTCAGCGATTTTCTATGTGAAGGTTGCACTGCTATTGTTATTGTTGCTACTAACCTCCTTCTTCTATTCTGCTCCCTCGCTCTTGTATCCACAATGTTACGTTTTATTGCGTAGATTTTCAAAATGACAACACAAGTTGTTGCTGTTCGTTGCGCTTCCCCCTCTATCAACTGCACACACTCGCGCACACACGCATACAGCCAACTTGTGCGTGCGCCCTTTACCTTCCTCCCCCGCTCTCCCCCTGGGCAGCACTTTTGCATATGCATTGAATGCATTTTCAATGGCATTTTGATTGCAATTGGCGCTGTAATTGCTATATTTAGCTTAATAGCAGCCAAGAACACGGCATTACGTATGGCCCGTACACCTGTCCGAGCAACCACCCACACGCCCACGCCCACACACACACACACGCACACGCATAACTTTCAGTTTCTATGTCGCTAAGGCGGAAACACTCAGAAAAGTAGGTTACATTCCGAATCAGAGTTCAGCAGAAGTGGAAGAAGTAGAGGGAAGACAGCGAATATAAACTTGGCACGATCGAAAGATCATAAATCACAAACTCATCGACACATTTTTACAACGCAAACCATAAATTCATGTTTATTTCTTGTTGCTTTTAAATGCAAAACAAATTTTCACAGCATCGCATTGTCGCATTTGCCTGCCTGTCGCCTGTTGCCTGTCCCACTGTCTCGCTGTCTCGTTGTCCCACTGTAGCTGCCCTGGCCCCATGTCAAAGTTCCCGCAGCGGCGTTGCAGTGCCAACAGCTTCTGGGCAACAACAACAACAACAGCAGAAGCAGGAGAAGCAGCAGCATCAAATGGCACGGCAACAACAGCACGAGTTCTACACATGTCTGGCATCCCATTCCTTCGTCTCAGCATCCCCCCATCCTCGCCTGCCAACTGCCCATTCTCATTGGTGAGTGCAACAAGTCAAGAAGGCTGCGTGGAGCGTGTTTGACTTTGAGATACTCACTCTTGATATTGAGACAATTGTTGCTCAGTTTTATATGCTTGAAATTTCAATATATTTGTACGATATATTGTATAACGTATATCTTCATGTAGAATAGATCAATTACGATAACTATCTAACTTTGTAATAAATTTTCAAAATGTTTATGTTAAAGGCACTGAGTTATGTATATGAAATATGCCAATAAATATCACTAACCTTACTCACTAATCTAACATGAAGCTTAATTTTTATAGTCTACATAGCTTTGAATATATAAATTATATTATATATATACATGTATTTATAAATAAATATTAGTTACTCTTTCCATAAAGAAGCTATCAATTTCATTAAATTTACTAAGACTAGGGCTACGATGACTATCTAACTTTGTACTAAATATGCAGAGTGCATATTTTATAAATACCGAAATTTATTTATGTATGAAAAAGTTGTTCTATAGCTCCGGTATTTATGCTTGGTATGTTATTAAACTTAATATAACTCTAGCTAAAATAACTATTCAACATTAAACCTTATATTTAAGCACTTTATATTAAATTCAGCGATATAAGAAATGTTTTCTCTATAACTCATATATTTATTCTCCTAAAACCATTAAATTTTTTATAAGTTCAGTTACAATAACTATCTAACAGTGTAGTTAATCTTCATGGTGTACCTTTAGTATATAGTAGGTTAGGAGTAATTCTTTCTGTTGTAACTTAGAATCGCATGAACTAACTACTAACTTTAAACTTTGTGCTTATACAATACAAATATAATATTATCCAAAATTACAATCGGACTTTATCTTTTTACTCACTATACCCCACTTTTCATGAAATACAGGGCATGGCAAGCGCCAGTTGTGACTCTGTGGCGACTCTGGCGCGGCATTTCGCCTTGTTTACGCTAAGATGGCGTATTGTATAACATCATTATGTGGACTTCGTTCATGTTCATGTCATAATTTTGCAATGCTCGGTCAGCCAAGTCAGCAAAGTCAGCGATGTCGCTGCTGCAGTTGGAGCTGAGGCTTGAGCTTGAGCTGGTGGAGTCTGGTCTCGTCTGCTGCAGCAGCATTCCACAGTACGAGTATGTAGCGCCAGTCGCATCTCCAGCCGTGTGCACTCTCGCTCAGATCGCGAGTATAACCTACCTATTGGAGTATCTGCATCGACATCGCGATCAGAATGTTGTGGCCGCTGTTTGTGCCATGTTTTGGACTGCGTAATTAAAAATAAATTTTCGCGCGCTTCGCCTAACAGGAGCGGAGTGAGGTGAAAATGTTTTGCAATGCGGCATAATATAATAATTTAATTATTTTGTAATTTTATTATTTTGTACATGGATAATAATTAAGATGTGCAGCTAAATATTTTTAGTACATAGACCTTTTCTCATGAAAATTGCAGTGTCATGATCGGTAAAGCTGAATGAATTTAATGAAATTCTTGCAAGTCATTTCTTATATGGAAAGAGCTGTCAAACAATGTTGAGGGCCAATAAATAGCGAAACATTACAAGTTAAATGTCTTTAAATTGTGAGAACAGTTTTTATTGCATTATATCAGTATTTAACTGCGATTTTTAAATAATTTAAGACTGCAAATTGTTTAAAGAATTTAGAAAGATTTCTATTTTATACTTAGCAACAGCTGTTGAGAAGCACAGTTCATCTCATATACATATTTAGTATTTAAAGAATACTAAATAAATATTTATAAAGCATTCTTATGAATAAGTATAATAACTTTCCTTACTTTAAAAACTATAAATAGTTACATAATTTCAAACTTTAAATAGATTGTGTATAGGCAAATACAAAAGAAGAATATAAAAGGCAGAGAGAGCTGAATAGAATATATATTTTCGCATGTCTTCTATAAATATGTTTTTAATAAATCATTTTATCCAAAAACAACTTTGTACTTTTTCTTTATTTTGCTTTTTTAATACATCATTTTATCCAATTCTACCTTGATTTTCACTTAAGTTTGCTTAACAACTAGCTTTGAGGCATGACTATTAAAGGAATTTGCCCTGCAACTTGCATCACCTGTTGTCGCGCCCAATACACTGTGCTGCAGTTGAACCGCTCCTGGCGCTGCTTGGCAAACTTGTTGCACGTTTTTTGTTACTTTTTAATTTAATGAATATTCTGGGACAATTTATTAGCCAACATATTGATTTCAGCGTTTGCCGTGTGTGCTGTCGTTCTGTTGCAGTTGCTGCTGCTGGTGCTGGTGCTGTGCTGCTGATGGTGATGTTGTTGTTGCAAAGTTTATACGGTAGTTACCGACATAAATAGCAGCAATTTGGCCAGACACCAGGCAACACAGCACAGAGCCGACGAAGCCAAGTCGAGCCAAGCCGAACAAGCTCACAATTAATATGCCCAGCCCGCCGCCCGCACTGCAGGGGGTCCGGTCGTGCGGTCAGAGGGTCCTGTGGGTAGTGCCTGAACCCGAGGACCGGGCTACCCCTGGGAGAGACTTATCGAAGCTCGGCTGTTTGCTGCTGCTGCTTTTGGCCGATTTATGGCTCTTAGCGGATTGTTAATAAATATTTTATTTATATTGATGAGACAACACGAAATTATTCACAATTTGTGGACGACTCCGCTGTTGCAATACACCAACTGTTGCCTGTCGTTGTTGTTGTTGTTGTTGTTGCTGTAGTTGTTGTTAATTGCGGACAATTCGGATACTTGCGATGATGTTGATGAAATAATTTCCAGCAGCTGCACATTTGTTTCAATTATCCAAACCGAGTGCGAACTGACCGAACCGAACTGACCAAATGTTATGCGCCGCGTATGGCACATATTTCCCGTTATATGATTGATCTGTGTGTCCATCTTGTGCGCTGTGCCACAGGCACCCTGTAATTAGTGCGTGAAATACACTGCACACAGTACCCTCGTGTGGGGTATATGGAATATCAGCTGTGTGATGTTGTGTTTACTTTGTAAAGAAATTCCATAATAAGTTAAGAGAAAGAAAGCTAGATCCAGAAAGAGCAAAAGAAGATTATTTCAATTATTATAATATTTCAACACTACAATAATCGTATATAGTATTTACAGGTATAAATGGAAGTAAGAGTTTAAGATTAGAAATGTTTTGTCAAATAAAAATGAACTAAAACGGAGGTTATATTTTGTATTCATTCAATTGGTTAGTCAACTCTAATACGATTTATTGTAAAAAAAATTTTTTCTTTTAAAAGTTCATGCTGACATTGTCGAGCAGAAGACCAAGGTAAAGAGTTAAAATAATCATACAAAATGTTGAACTGAGCTTAAATCATTTATTATATCAGATCTACTACTTAAAATACATTTTATTAATGTCATATCATATTATTTTCATTATAGAAACAAACTTTAAAGGTTGATCCATTTTAAATCAACCTTAACATAATTACCAAAAAGAGTATACATATTTCTTACCTATTTCTTGTTATCTACCAATATATAGTAACAATTCCCATTACGGACACCTGTTTTAAGCGTAACCTCCTCTGAGCGGACACTTTTCTGCGAATTACGTGTGTGTTCTTGAAGAATTTTGTTTTTCTTGACTGAAAACTCCCCTTGGCCGGACAGAAATTAGCTGACACTGGGTGCCGGATTAAGAAAGTTTTAATTATATTATTAACCATATATGATCAACTTTATTTAATTAAAGGGTATTAACGAGTCTACCAACCCGGACCTGTGCTTAATTCATAAGTTTTGGACAATTGGAAGTGGAATTTAAATGAGTTTAGTTGCGGGTAGTGCAGCCCAGCCAGGCCAGGCCCGGACTCACCCGCTCCTGCCACACGTCTCCGTCTCACTACTACACTATATACCTCCTTCCAAGCAGCTGTCAATTACAATGATTTATGTCGCCGCCAAAGAGCAAGAGAGAGTGAGCGAGAGAGTGAGTGAGAGCGAGCGAGGGAGAGAGAGAGAGCTTGAGCTGTTTGTATCTTTGTGCATTTGCCTACATCGACGCGTCAATTTATCTTTCCGCAGTTGCAACGAAACTCATCAGCGGCGGCTTCTTTCTTCCATATAATCGTTGGGGTAACCCCTCCTGCCTCTCCTTCCTCACCTCCCCTCCTTGGCAATCTTTGCGGCGCCTCTCCTCACTCGCTCATTCATTTTTCATTTGAATTTCATTTAATTGTCGCAGCTTTTGATGATGAACTGTTTGTTTGGATTTGCCGCGACAGTTTTCATCTGATGATCTTGAACCCCGTCGCAGAGGAACCACCTCCCCTATAGCCTGTCCCACCGCATGAGGTGTGTGTGTACGTTATCTGTACCCTGTAATTTGGCCTTGCTCTGGGTCTGTCGTGACACAGACGCCATTTTGGGCTACCTATTGAAGCCATTTACATTCCAATTGTCTTGCAACTCAATTTACCAATCATCTGGCAAATGCCAAAGCCGCCAAAGACGCCAAGGCAGCCAGGGCAGCCAAAGCTGCTTATTAATGGCGGCCAAGAGGCAGCAGCGCAGGCAACAAAACAACGGTTAATTTGACCCCCCCCCCCTTCGCCACTCTACCGTCCCGATCACCGATTCCACGAACCTCTCCCATTGTCGATAATAATTGATTTGATTGATGCTTCGACGGCTGCTGCTGCGGCGCTTTTTCAATCTTGATTGGTCCATCTTCGATGCTTCGATGCTGCGTTTTTCTCTTTGTGATGTTTCTCTGGTTCTCTCTCGCTCTCTCCCAGGCTGTCCCTCTCTCTTACTGTTTCTCTGTCTCTCTCTCTATATATAATTTTTTATCTGAGTCTGAATTCTGTGGCAGGTTACGCAGCAGCAGCAGCTTGAGTGTGTGACGTCACAGTTGATTTAAGAACTTATTAGTTACTTCAGAGACTAGAGAAAAAAATTAATAACATAAATACAATGAGAATATAATAATAAATAAATATTTAAAATATCCATAATATACTCAATTTATTTGTATACAATTTTTAATCAATAGATACGTTTATATGCTATTATTTATATATAATTCCTTCATAGTAACCCTACAATCAGTGACGTCATGCATTGAGTAAGCTTTCAACAATTTGTACAACTTTCTTCTAGTGCTAAAGGCATAATAAAAATGGCCAACCACAACGCAGCCCGCTGACCTTGGCCATAAACTAAGTTAAGGTAAGCTAAGGTAAGGTAAGGTAAGGTAGGGCAACTAAGGTGCTTGTTAACAAATTAGGGGGATCAATTTGCATGCTACTCAGATTACGATCAACGTGCGGGAGATCGGGGACAATCGGAACGCATCGCTGACCTCCTGAGGGGCGAATGCGCCTCGGAGCAGAAAGAGAAACAAGTGTAAATGTTGTTGCCAAATTGAGTTCATGCTCAGCGAGGAGAGTGTATGTGTTTGTGTGGGGACTAGGGTGTTCCCCCTTTGCTGATCTACCAAAGTTTTTCGGTCCCTCAAAATATTCTGTTTTAGTTTTCGCACAACGCGCCGAATTCCGCTTAAACTCAAGCAAATTAATCTTCATTGGAAGCCATCGACAGGAGTTGACTACGTCGGCCGAGGTCGAGATCGAGATCGAGAAGAGGGTACCCCCAGTACCGGACCCGATACCCGCTGGCCACAGCCAGGAGAGAAATTAGCTCCAATGATTGACAGCCTAAATGAGAATTTAATGGAGAACTCTTTCGCTTCGCATAAGTTGGTTTCGCTTCAGTTCGGTTTGGTTCGGTTTCAGTTTTTGTGGGGCCCACTTGGAGACGCACTCTCCTCCTGCAGCACTTCCTGGTCGTCTCCTCCCGGCTTCAGTTCGCTATAATTTGTTCGCCGACAACGTTCGCATCTCTGTAAAAGTAAAAGCAAATTGTTTCGCCAAAAATAAGACGAAATTGATTCGAAATTGATGTTGGGCCGAAACCAATTTACCATTTGTGATTCTGCAAAACAGTTGTAGCTAATGATTAGTAACCGTTACACAACGGTTGTGCTTGTGTGCGTATGGCATATTTTAGGTTGTGAAGGCGTTGGATATTGCCACATACAAGAAAAAGTTGCACGCATAAATCGTAAGGGTTAACCCCTTGCATTATATTTATTTATTTATTTCTTACCTTTTTCATCATATACAATATATGGAAAACTTCCTTAACGGACACCTGGTTCAAGCGTAACTTCCTATAAGCGGACACTTTTCTGCGAATCACGTGTATTTTCTTGAAGAATTTTTTTTTTCTTGACTGAAAGCTCCGCTTGACCGGAAAGAAATTAGCTGACGGTGGGTGTCCATTTAAGAGAGTTTTAATTGTGTTCTTTTAACCATTTTTAATGAATTCCAATATATGTCGTGCGAACCTCTTAAAATTTAACTTGTTGTAGGCCTTTAATTATATTATGAAGCTTCTTTATTGGCTGAAAGGTTCCCTTGGCCGGACATAAATTAGCTGACGGTGGGTGTCCGTGGAAGAGAGTTTAAATTGTATATTTTTAACCTTATTTAATCAATTCTAATATGGGTCGTGCGAACCTCTTAAAATTTAACTTGTTGTAGGCCTTTAATTATTCTATGAAGCTTCTTTATTGGCTAATAAAAATGGTTCTCTTAGTTGTTAATTTAATATACTAATTATATGATATACAGTCGAAGTCAAAGGATGCTGGGAATGAAATTGAACTTAGTTATGATATTTAAAAAAATTTGTTATGGCAGTTTTGCAATCAAAGAAAAAAAGAAAAAAATTAATAAGAAAAAAAAGAGTGAATTCATCTTTTCATGCTTGTCATATTATTATGAATGTATATTATTTTTTTTCTCCTTCTAGATAGTTAGGATTTGCGCGTTCGAAGAGAACAAGTGAACGACTCAATCAATCGGCAACTGCCCTAAGTGAGTGAGTACTGGGCCCCATTATAGCTCCATCTGCCCACTGCTCTCCTCCCTTTCTCCCTACATATATCCCACTCCTTTCTGCTCCTACTCGTTCTACCCCCTTCCCCCCCTTTCGCTGGCACTCATCGCTATCTGTTTGGGTTGTGCATTTGAAATGTTTTATTTGCATTCTGATGCGAATGCGACGAAAAGTTCTGCGTGCCTCCTCGCCAGACGTCAGAAGTGCATTTTTGCACGCGATCCTTTCGCCAGTTCTGGCTGCAGCTCCTGCGAAATCCTGCCCTGGCCCGCGCCTTTGCTGACTGACGTCACTTGGCAGCAGACAATTTATGCGACCAGGACCCAGGCCCCCCGCCAGTCACTTGACTCTCAACTCGAGCGACCAGTCCCCGACTGGGCCCCGACTAAGGTACGTTATCGATACGTAGCTACGTCCTGGTACCATGTGCGTGTCATCAAGTTGGCCTAAAGTGACAGTCGCGATTTAATGGCCGTGGCCAGGGCCAAGTTACAAATTAATAAAGCCGCTTTGCAACCGCGTTGGGCAGCACTTGCAATAAATAATCAATCGATTTCGGTTCAATTAGCACCTCGTAGTGTGCAAAATAGCGCGCCCAATCCGCGGCCCACATTCCCAACTAGCAAAAGGAGCACAGCACCGAGTCTGGTCAAGGCGCCTGTCAGCCTGTTGTCAAAACTTAAGTGGAATTCAACTGTAAACTGAGATTGCACAGTGTACTGCGTGGGCCTAGCCCAGTGCGGCTCTGGGTACTGCCCCAGTGCTGCCACACAGTTGCCACAGTACTGCCCCAGTGCTGGTCGCACGTTCGTACCGTTTGACTTGCCTGGCAATTGGCCAGTTTACCTCAATTTTACTTGGTAACAAGCGCTCTTATATGACATCAACTTTGCGACCTTTGCAACTACCTTTAAGCTAGGGATGGGAGCGTGAGAGTGCGAAGGGAATGAGAGAACAAGAGTTGTGCCTTAAGTGTTAAACGATTATTAATATATTGAAATGAGAGAACCAGAGTTGTGCCTTAAGTGTGAACGGATTATTAATACACGTGTATATTATAAATATATTATATATACATATATATGTACATATATACATTGTATATAAAAGTTTGCAAATTTTATAGTCAACTTTGATTATCGTGATTATCTCGCTGTCAATTTTTTGTTAAATTTATATAGAATACTATAGGACATTTACTTGATTATTACAGTTTTGATATCGTAAAAAACTTAATATTATTTTTTTCAATAACCTTCTTTATAATGTTGTGATATTAATAAAATGTTGTCAACCTATTTTAATCATGGTTAAAATGAGATATAGTTAGTTGAGTTGTGGTTACTTGAAAAACAATATGGTGTTTTTTTTTTGAGAAATATGCAATTTTCAGGCAAAGGTTTTATTGGTAGTTTATCTTATAATAGTTCGACTGTAATGAAATTTTGACAGTAGTAATATTAAGATATCTATATCTAAAAACTATAGATCTATAATTTATATAGTTTTTTATATATTAAATTCAAATAATATATAATAAATAATAAAAATAATTAATAAGTATTCCCATAAGAAGTTGTTGCAATAGTTAGTTGCTTTATTCTAGCATGGAGCAAAGCTAGAGTATGCATATCTATGTATGTATATACATATGTTATTTACTTATACGATATATGCATGTTTGTAGTCTCTCTCTTCTCTGGACACGGTGCCATCTCTGGGTCATCTCCAGATGCATTCAATGTCATCTATTCGCACACTGCAAACGCACTAACTGCAAATTATTTGAGATTGCAATGAAAATTGACGCATTTTTTTTTTCGTTTTCAGAGTTTTCCAACATTTTCCACAATTGCGTCGCGCAACCTTCACATAGAAAATCTCTCAACAAGAAAATTGCATAGAGCAAACGGCAAAAGGGAGAACGAAGGTGGGAGCGAGCGGGCACAGCAGGCCCAGATGGGCGTGTGGTATCGGAAAAGGGGCGTGTGCGACTTTGACAATTGCACATGAGAGGGTCAAGGGATTAGAACTGCGGCAAACCACAGACGTAGAGCAAACCAATTAAGCGTCAAAAAATGATGATGGTTATGACGGTTCTCTCTCTGGGTCGAGCGTAATTGCTGACGAAATTGAGGTACAGTAGAGGAGAGAGAAGGAGAAAGGGAGAGAGGAGAGAAGAAGTAGAAGGAGAAGAGGAAGCAGAAGAGGGGCATTTAAATGTTGCGGTTTCCGCCGGGTCAGTTGTCAGACTCGGATCAGCTGTACCTCCCTACATTCCCATCCGTTTCACAATTTAGTCTCTGTCTTCCCCCGTCTCTCTATCTTTCTATCTCTCTCTCTCTCTATCTTTCTCTCTTGTGCCTTATATCTTGCTCTCTTCTAATTAATAAACATTAACATGGCCGTCTGGCGCTTCTACTCGCTCTTTAATTAATAATTATTTACATAATTAATTAAAATGGGGGCGCTTGTAACATGTTCATGCACAGTTCTCATTAGCCCCAACTCGGCTTGCCCCCAAGAATGAAGAAGGGGCGTGGCGTGTCGTTGTCGTTTCAAAATTCGTTTTAAAATGTTGTCGAGCTCATTATGCAAGGCGGCAGATAAATTTCATTAGTCATTTGACTAAGTGCAGTCGCAACTAAATCGGATAACCGGAAAATCGTATGCCGAAAAGTGCCAGCTGGTGAAGTGGACTCACAATTCGACTATAAATACTCTGTAAGAATGGAAACTTTGCTTTACATTTCAGTTCAATATGATATCATCATTGAATTAGGTTGTAAATAAAGATAGGTTAGTTTCACTTAAAAGAGGTCTATCAATTGTTTTAAATGAAATATTTGATATAGTTAGCATAATCTTAAGTAATGACGAAAAAAAAAATTAAAATCTAGTCCAAAATATAATGAATCTGTGTAGGTTTATGACAAATTTATTATAAGTTGAGTCAATAATATTCTATATACGACTCTCGAATATAAAACTTTAATGACTATGAATTTACAAGATACAAGGTTACTTTCTCAAAATGATATGTTGCATTATTAAAATGTGAAGTTGCATTACCTTCTTCAAAAATGAATTTCTCTTGTTGCTCTGAAGTTGATTTTTTTAAAAAGTGAGGCTACGTTTTTTCTACTTTATTTTTTAATGTATTAATAATGTTTAAAAAATAGTATAAAAGAAAAAATTTATAAAATGTTCAGCTGCTGAACTATCTTAAGATTTTTTCAACAATATTTTGATTTAAATAATCCAATTTTTTCCTTTAGTTACGAAGTACTGATGAACTGTGTAGTTAGGATCTTATATCATGCCATATGTGTTTAGAAAATGTATTGTCATTGACAGTTGAGTTAAGTTTAGACAGTATAAGCTTATATGGAGCTGAATGGATTGATATTACATAACAAATTTAATACTTTATTAACGGGAAGTTAAAATTCCTTATCGATAACCAGAATTTTTAGAAGTAGGGACTGTAGCAAGGTATTTATGTACTAGTGAGTGTCTTCGATTACAGGGTGTTAATCAGGAGTGGAGTCTTAAGCCTCATAAATGCGGCTATGTCGAGCGCCGACTAATTGCAATTAATTATTTAAGTAATCCATCACAGCCGACGACGCCTGCACTTGGTTGTAGTCGTTGGAGGGGGTTAGCCAGTGGCTGAGTAGAAGGGGTGGAATGCAAAAGTGAAGTAGGGGGTGCGGCTGTTTCGAGATGGCCGACGATGTTGGCAAAGTCGGCGGCTTTTTGGCAAGAAACTTTGGTGCGCCAAGCACGCGAATGTCGTATAAGTTATTTAGTTGTTGTTGTTCCCAGTTGTTGTTCCTTGTTGTTGTTATATGTAGTTGTTTGTGTAACTGAGCTACCTCGAACTGTAATGCAAAATGCAAATTAGCGCAGAGCACAGAAAAAATGGCAAAGGAAAAGAAACTGTAAGTCATATTGAATTCGGGCTTACATCATGAAGATATGGCCCAAATAAAGCGGGGTCCAACTTTATGACTAAACCCCCTCCGCGACCTCGAGACCCCGAGATTCTCTTGTATAACGGTACAGTGGCAGTGGCTCACACAGTTCTCACGACGCCCCCAAAACGTCTTTGAGGAACTGGAATCCATTTGCGTGTTTTCAGCCGCAATTAAAGACATTTCAATTAGAGTCAAACAAATTGTTAACTGTTTAAAAACTTTTGCTTGCAACTGAGAGAGAGATGGAGGGGGAGATGAAGAGGGAGGGAGAGAGAGAGGAGGAAGCTCAGCTCACCTCGATTAACATGTGTTGTGACGTGTGTTTAACCGAATTTCGTTTTCCATTTTCCACATTTCCCTTTTCATTGCTGCTCGTCGCCTTAATTATTTACTAATTGTTGTTGCATTATGAAGAACTGTGTCGTTTAATTACCCAACAATTACAAATTTGTTAGCTCTTCCCCCACCCCCCTCCCCGTCTCTGATTTTTGGGCAAAGTTTAACGTAGTCAATAAATAAAATAAAGAAAAGTTACGTAGTTATTTGGGCTGCCTGTCCACACATCTCTCTCTCTCTCTTGTGCTCTCCCTTGCTCTCTTCCTCTCAGCAGCGCACTCTCGCAACGTAGCTCCGCCCCGCAAGACGAACACTGGCTGTGTGCATGTGTGCATGTGTCTGTGTGTGTGTGTGAGAGAGCAAAACAACCACCGGGCACACAACATGGCGTGGTTCCATTCCCATTTCGTTCCACTCGTTGGAAATTGAGTGAAAATGCAAACGCGAATGAAACAATGCAAGAAATGCATATTAATAATTTCCCTTTTGTTGTTTATTTTGTTTTATTTCTTAGTTTACACGTTCTGACGAACGAGGGGGAAGGGGAGGTGGAAGGGGAGGGGGAAGGGGAATGGTAACTGAGCGCGCTGCTTAAACGCACTTAAGATGGCCAAATGCTGATAAGGCAGTTCTCTTCACTTGCACTCCAGCACCTACCCCCTTCCCCATCCCCTGCCCCCCTCTCTGTCTGGTTAATGCGGCGCAAATTGCTCGTGTTCTCCGACAAAGACAACTTACACCTCGGCTCGGAGACAAGCTCGAACAAGCATACAAACCAGACACGGCCATTAAATCTACATAAATGAAGCGCTCCTCTCCTACTCCCTCTTCATCTTCCTCTGGCCTGGCTTGGCTTGGCTTGGCTTGGCTGACGACCGCAGGGCGCCAAGATTGGCCAGCTGCACCACGGCCTGCACACTGTCCCCCTTTCTCTTGCAACTCTCTGTTTATATTTCGAGACATTTAAACGCTGCCATTGTCTGTAATTGCCACTGTGCAAATAGAAGACGCTTCTAATCGACAATATTTACCTTCTCTTGGGGGTAGATTGTGGCCTCAAGGTGCATGGAGGGGGGGGACTTTTGCAAATTCATGTGCCTTGCAATTAGAGCAGGGAGAGTGAGAAAAGCTTTTGTTATGTGAGCACAAACAATTAAAATTGAATTAGTAATAGTCTTGAGAAATGAATTTTGGTATATATTTGAAAGAGTGAAAGGATAAGTGGGAAATATGTGAAGGTAATAAAAATATACAAAGATATAGACCCGAAAATGAACTTATTTTATTTTTATTCAATAAACAAATTCATCCAATTAATATATTTCTAAAATACATACTTAAAAACTACAATTGTAAAATGAAGAAACCTATTTCAGTGTTTACAGCTAGAAATTTAATTTGAGATGAGAAACTTCGTAGACGAACTAAACCAATGTAAAGACAATGTAAATATTGTAGCCAAGCTATCCATTCTATTTATAAATTTGTTCCACAAATTTGATAAAAATCTATCAAAGATAACATGTTTCTGCCATAGAAATATCCGCCTATTTTCCTTGTTTGACAAGAAATCGTCCCGTCAAACCATCTTGACATTATTACGAGTATGTCTTGAATAAAGTATCAGCCCTGGTATGGACAAAAAGGAAACATTTGCACGTGGAAACCGCATATTGTCCGTTGTTCGACGAAAGACCTGTTATGCTTCATTAGGGAAGCAAGATAGGGAGAGCATTATAGGTACAAAAGACCATACTGGTTGCAGTGGCTCGCCCCTTCTCTGCTGGGAGACTCCTTCTTTTAAATAAATAAATAAACAAATAAAAGGTATCAAAGTTTAAACAAATTAGTATGAGAAACTGTATTGTTTTAAAGGTACTGTAGAAAAGATTGAATAAATTTAGTTGGATTGTGATCCTTATATTCAGCTTGAACTTTAATAATCTAAATAAAAAATATATATAATTAAAAATAAGTCAAAAATGTTAAGTTCTCATGCATCTTCTACAAAGTTGTATTAAAATCAAATACAGAAGTATAAAACCTTCGTTATATCAAACATATTCATTCTCTCTTACATCCCGTCCATTCCAAAGTGTATTGAATGCACCTTCAAGTCTCCAACCTCATGAAACAAATGCCCGAAATGTGCTTAATCAATTATATTGATCTATTGTACAATTGACTGACATTGGCATCCGGGCACTTTATGTATTTCTCTTTACGAGTTTCCTTCCCCAAATGCACCATGGAAGGAGGCGCAATTAATATTTCATTTTAATTCACATAATTTGTTTACTATTTTTTTCGGGTACTCAAGTAGAAATTCGCGTGATAAGCTCAGTTTGTAGAGCGAAAGGAGGGGGAAAGGAGGGAAAGGACGCTTAATGGCCTTATTGAACTACGTTGACAATTTTACTTAATTTCATTTGGTCGAAATGAAATTCTTTTGGTCGCTTGGCGATTATCTTGATGGATCCATTTCTTGGGCACCCTTGCCACTTGCCACATGCAAATGAGTTCGGGCCACTGAGGTCGCTTTCCCAGCTAATTTTTGCGCTTCGGTTTGCTCTTCTCTCTTTCTCTTTGTCTGCCTCTCCCTCGCTTCTTTACTTTTTGCACTTTTTGTGGCGAGCAAAGCGTTAAAAACGCATTTAGCATAATTTCATTTTGCGCAAACATGAATTTTGCATTTGCATTTGTAATGAGTGCACTCACTCACACACACTCACACACACATACCGCTTGATCGTTGTCCCCCCTCGCAGCTCAACACAATTAAAAACTCATAAGAAATATGCATACAAAAAAGTTGCTGTTGAAAAAAATGAGAAAAACGAGCAAAAAGCGATCGAAAAAATAAAGAAAGAAAGAGAGAAACGCGCACTTGCAGACCCACCTGAGCGGCGCGACACGGCGCACCTTCTTGCGGACAGTCCCCCATTCCCCTTTCTCTCTCTCTCTATAGGTATCTGAGAGAGATACATAAATAATCAAATAAATTGTGTATAAAAAATGCGCACCAAGGAGGCGCATAAAATAAAGTCATAATTTCAAAATGATTTATGAAATGCACTCGGATACTCAGCTCAAGCTCTTCACTCTCTCTCCCTCTCTTTCTCGCTTCCTCTCTTATTCGCTAGCGATCGCATTCAATACTCTAACTGAAAGCTAGATTAGTTCTTCAAGCAAGTATGTATCAAAAATAAATATTTGAAGATACATTGTAAACAGTTTTCTTTTATAATAATGAAGACATGTAAAAAATTTAATAGTAAAAAACATGTTTGTAGAGAAATGGAAAATATATATTGTATTTATTGAACATATGAAAAGAGCAAGAAATCTCTTTGACAATTCTATATAAAATAATATATTGTATAAAATAACAAGAAATTTATTAATTTAGTTAGTTTGTCAATTTGTAGGAAATTTATGAATTAAATAAGGCAATTTGTAAGAAATTTTGTATTTAGTGATTTATTAATTTATTTTTATAATTATTATTCTTATTTTATAAATATTTTAATAATGTATTAATTTATTTATATTTTTTATTATACGTGGTGTATTTTATTTGATGATTAACGTATTTCACTGTGAATTTTATTAACAATGTAAAATGTATCGCAATCACTTCTATTTAGCTTTTTTCTAGCTAGATTTCCACTCCAATTTCCATGCTCGTTTTTCTATTCAATTGCACACCTTTTCTTCCTGCAGAGTATCTGCTTATTCTACACACCCCTTTCTCAGTTATGCATAAGTTTATATTCATGTATAATATATATATATATAACATATATATTTCTGGCTTGTTATATTGCAGCACATTTTAGATTATTTTCTTTAATTTCTCGTCTTAATGCAGCAGCAGCAGCGCCTTTCTGAAATTAATTTCGTGTGCTGCATTCGAGTTGCCAGATGCTTTTCATTCGCAAGACCTCATGCATTAGCATAACCCGGCACGCAGGGTACTTCGGTGTCCAACAGGGGGAAAGGGGAGAGTGGAGGTACCCAGACCAGACTCAGGACTTGTTAAATTTGACATGGCCTCTTATGATTAGCTGAATTATGCTTTTCTTTTTGCTTGCCATTTGCATTGCGATAAGATCGGAGTGCGGCTGCGGCTATTGCGATAGCTCTATCTATATAAGGTGTATGCATATATACACCATATATCGTATGTACTTAAGTGTATATATTGCCTGGCTTAGCCATACGGTAAGTGAAAAGGAAGTTGCCGCGAGATAATCATGCCATTACTTCGCCTCATTTCTGCTCGCTGAATGCAAAAACAACAAAAGCAAAGAAAACAAAAAGCAAAAAAACGATTTTCTTCGCTTTTCTTGACTGTCTGACCAGTGGCTTTCCCGGCCCCCACTCTCCTCTCTCCTCTCCTCTCTGCCAACATACATTGTACGGGCGGCAATTAAGCGAAAAAAGTAACATTTTTCTTAAGCTTTCAACAGTGCGGCATGCAGCAAGGGGGGCGGGGCGGCAACGTTTGAATTTGCATTTTAAATTGTATGTTTTAATACACACACACACACACACACACACAGACATAGGCACATCTACATACACTGGCATACCCAGAGCGATTTATATGTATTTCGCTTTATTATTTATTGCTGAAAGTGCAACAAGGCGTATGCTTAACTTTGTTGATAATTGGAGTGAGAATAAGCATTCATAATTTGCCTCTTCTGCTTCTGCTTCGCTTCATTCTGCTGCAGCAAAACATGGCAGCTAATTAATGTGATTTGTGGGCAATGGCAAGACTAGAAATATTTACTTGCCAAGAAAGGGGCTACTTGAGGCTGTAAAGGTTAGACGGGAGTGTCACTGAAGAGGGAATGAGCAAGAGAAGGCACTGCTTATCTATCTTGAGTCGATAAGAGTCGCCAGAGTCAAGTTTGCCTGTTTGTGTGTCGGTGTGAACGCAAAGAACTCTGCTGTTCTAAGTGCTAGGTACATGAAATTTTGGAGAAAGATGCTTGAATATCATAGGTAGCTATAATTTACTTTAAGTATTGGATAACAGTCCCTACGTCACTGTGGTTCGATAAATAAGTTTAAAAATTCAAATATTTAGCGCTACACTACAGATACAACTTTCAACTTGTGTATATAACTAGCTCAATGTTATATGAACATATCTTCTAAATTTCAATTGAATCGCATAACAAACACAGAAGTTGTTCATATAAGTAAGCAGCGACTCTTGTTTAGCTTCGTTTTAGTTGCGGATTTGTTTTTTCTTTTCCTTTTTATCCTTCTCATATTTCTTGAGTGTTTTAGTGGCGCCAGAGGGAGACGCACCCTTTGTGCACAGCTGCGCCACCTGTCGTTGAACACGAATTGACTTTTAAGTGTGCTGACAAATTTTGCATTTCACTGTGTCGAGGGGGAAGACTCAGTGCCGAAGACGTGCAGGGGCAGAAGTAAGGCAAAAGGAAAAGGGGTACAGGAGTGCAGGGGGGGGGGAACCTGTTGCCACAACGTGTGTGGGCGTCATATCGGTTACGAAACCATGCAGCGGCATATTCCACTGCGGTCGCACTGCGACAAACCGCAGCGCGAGAGTCAAATTCAACTTGGGGCAACGCAGAGCTGCCACTGCCACAAGGAGTGTTGTAGGCAGTGCCACTGCCACTGCCAATTGACAAGCTGCTAATCGGTTAAATTAGCCGTGAAAGAATGCACAAGTCATCGGGTTACAACGTGCAGCGTGCAACGTGCTACGCCCTCGCAACGTGAGAACTGCGTAGTCGATCGACGAACTGATTTATGATAGACGTGTGCCACACTCACCCCGCTCCCTCTCCCCTCCTCCTCTTGCTCTCCCTCTATCATTCTCTCTTCTCCTTGCACTGCCTTGTGCTTCGCATCGATATCAATGTCAACAGGTTTCACTTGCTGCCTCGCATCGCATCTTCTTCAGCTTCTTCGCATCTTGATCTCGAGTTTCTGTGTGCACCCTTTTCTTTCGCGGGGCATGCAGCGTGTGGCTTGGGGCAGCTTAATCATTGTTATTTGGATCCATTAGTCGCGCTGCCGCTGCTGCTGCTGGTGTTTCGCATTGCAATTATGTTGACAATTCGGCAGATTACAGCGATGCCTCCGCTTTGGGGACTAATCATTAGGCGCAGTTTATTGAAAAACTTTTCGGCTGATTAATGGGCCCAGTGCGGCCGACAGGTGCGCCAGCTGCGCCTCCACTCCTCGATTCTCTGTTGTCTCTTTCTTTAGTGGCATTTTAAATATCTTAAAGACTGTCATTTGCGAGCAACAACAATCCAACAATTAGGCTAATGCCAAGAATGCAATATCCCATTCAGATAGTCCGATCATTCAGTCTCCCTACCTCACTCTTTCTCCCTCTCTCCTTTTCTCCCTCTCTTTGTCTGTTTGCAAACAGGAAGCAAACCGTTTGTCCAATAAACGTCGCCCCAAAACGTTGCATATAAATTCTCAATTATCGCCCACGCCCCGTAGAGCCTCAGGAGTCTGCAATTTGCCACAGTTTAGAGGCGCATAAATAAACCGTATTTGCAACTTTGCAACGTGTTGCACTGCTTCCTATTTAGACATCACTAGAACAAGACACAGCAACATGGAAACACTGGCAGCTAAGATGCCCTGGAAAGGATTAACGAGGTGGGAACGAATCGAATTTTCTTGAGCCAAAAATGATAATATTCAAGAATATAAAGCGATAAAACTATATACCAGGACAGATCGAAAATTTTATTAATAAAATGCTAAATATATAGTACATATAATATTTATTATATAAATACATTTAGTATTATCATTGTGGAAATTCTTTTCTAGAAATATAAGAAAGAATGCAGACACCTTCAATATTAATTTAGATACAACTTTTCATGTTTTGTGAAAGACTCAAAGAATTCTAATTGGATAAAGGGAAATTTAGTGAAGAAATTTTCCATTCCATCTTATTATTCTTTTGAAAGCCATGGCATATACTAATTTGATTCTGATAAAGTTGAAACATGGCATAAAGTAATCTGATTCTGATAAAGTTGAATCACTGTAACGCAGTTAAGAACCTTTTTGTTTTGTTATATTGTATTGATGATAGTTATTTTTTGTACCTTAAAAAACAATCAAGGTCTTCGCGTAATATTATTATTATACGTTGCAATGATACAATTTTGGTTACATTTCAATATGTAAGCCAAATAGTTTTAGTCAGATATGGTAAATTGGTTGGGAATATCTTACAAAAAAAGGGAAAATGTACAATAGAAATCGGTGAGAGCTCATCTGGCTCGTCTGATCGAGAATATATGTATTTCATATGGATCTCCGTCTATCCAGAATAAATATACTCTTTCTAGGGTATACATATAGAAGACCCCAATGTGTCTACCTTCCATATTAAATCTGTTTATCAATACAAAGTGCGAACGTTGTCGCATCGAATTGAACAGTTCCATTAAGTCGTATCTTCCCCTTTAGGGTGGCACATAAAACAGGGTATACCTGGACCTGGACCAGAACCAAGGCTAAACGCCTAGTGCAGATTGAATCGTTTAGAGAGTCGAGAAACCTTCTGCCTGCCTCAGCCTGCACCTTCATCTTCTTCTGCCCAATGTGGAGCGCAATTTGATTACTATTTGCTTTTTTTAGGCCCGCGGTGCTGCAATTGATCGGGAGGAGAAGGAGCAGGAGGAAGACTTGGGGAAGCTGCTGTTGAGGAAATGCGGAAACGTGCCGCGAAGTCTGACCGAATGGGGTGTCTGGAATTGAAAAGGCTGTGCAACAAATCCATCAGGAGTTGGCGCTCTTGAGAATGCTCTGCCCTAGCATTAGAATGGATACCCCTCTTGTTGTTATTGCTGCAGTTGTTGTTGTTGCTGCAGTTGTTGTTGTTGTGTAAACACCCACCAAAAGCTGGGCAAAAGGCACTTGGTTCATAAATCATCGCGATAACAAATTGCCGCTGCCGTCTCCAACTCCGATGCCAACTCCAAGTTTGAGTGCGAGTCCAAGTTGAACTGCAGCTTCGTCTGCGGGCCAAACAAAAGAGTTGGAAGTTACAAAAGATTAATCTTATTTGCGCCCCGAAAAATGCATTTGTTGTTGCCAAAATAGCCAAAGAGGCGCTTGGCCATTGGCAATCACGAGGCAGCAGATGAAGAAGGAGACGTGGAGCGGGGGTGTCGGAGTGGCAGAGGGAGAAGGAGTCGATTAATTTGCCCGATTTGTGCGCCCATCGCAATGCCAGACTCGACTCGACTCGACTCGACTTCGACTTTGAGTTTAGTTTGCGCATTATTATTATGATTATTATTATTTTAGTTGTTGTTGTTTTTGCTGCTGTTGTTGTTGCTGTCCCTCTCTCGTGTAGGCTAAACAAACTTACAATTTAGATTGAATTTATTTGTGCGCCGCCAGCCGCCTGCCTAGACGAGGAGCAACCCATTGAGATCTTCATTTGCTGATCTTTCTGGGAACATCTTTGCGGCGTTGACCCCAAGGCAGACAGCACAGTCTACGACGTGCACTGAGCAAAAAATGAGATCAGTTTCTGGCGATATTTTGGGTTGTATAGGAAAAATTTTACATATTTTTAAATTGGAAAGTTAAGAAAGTTTACATTTTGTAGTAAACCAAACAAGAATAGAGATACTGTTATGATATTTTTAAAATATGTTTTCATATTATGCACAAAATATATTGTTACATTTTAAAATTAATATTTTGTATATTGTTGATGATTCAAAGTAATTTTTTTCATTATTTCAATTTTTCAATTCAAATTTTTAAAACGTTAGCGCAGCTAAAATTGCATTAAAACCAATATTTAACAGTATGCTGTTAATTAACATAGTTCTAAACACGGTTGTCAAATTGCCATAACTATTATAATAAGCCAAAATTCATAGAAATTTAATAGATGTATGAATTAAATACATAATATTCAAAATAATATAAAATTAACAATTATAAAACCAATTAAATGGATTTAACTATATAATTGACTAAATTTGCATATAAATAACACATTGCCATTCACTTGAAACGCTTACACAGCTTAAAGTTAAGCTTACAGTGCAGTTCTCTGTAAATCAACATTAGGACTAACAACCAACTCAAGCTTGCAGTGCAGTTCTCTGTAAATTAACATTAGGACTAACAGTGTTGCCACTTCGATCGCTGTCAATATTCAAAGCAAAACGATTTTTCTTCACTTTGTTTCAAAAAGTTAAAACAGGCTATTCGATTATTTCCCTCAGTGCATGCGATTCCGATTCCGATTCCGACTTGGACTGCGTATTGTCTGCCTCACTGACCAGTTTCCAGTTTGCTTTCGGCTTTCGCCTTGCGTTGCTGTTGTTTTTGTTTTTGCTGTTGTTGTTGTTGTTGTTGCCCGCTGTTCCTTTTGAACTCTATTAAACTCAGCGAATTTATTAATTTCGCTGCTGATTAACTGTTTCAGATAGCGCGCTGACCATTGGCTGCATTCTGCTGCTCGCTTGTGTATCCGTTAGTCGCATCGTCCAATAAATCATTTTGGCCGTTTTCCTTTTGCCCACAAATCTCAGCTTCCCCCTTCCCTTTCCCCTTCCCTTCCACTTCTTGCTGGCGCATGGGCCACGCTGCCTGACAGACAGATTGACACATTTGCCTTTTCTGACACACACACACACACATACAGCAGAGAAGGGGGTACTGCATGGGGGAGCGTATTAACTCTAATGACAGTGTCAAACAGCGTCAACACACGACAATGATTGCCATATAGCTATGGCTATAATGCAGCTTAACTACAACTAGAGATGGAGCGATACAGACCTGCAGATACATATAGATACGTAGGTAGGGTAGCTTGTGTATCTGTCAGATACGCGACAAAACAAAATGCAACCAGCGACACAAGGTCGAAGTTTCCAATGCTCTAGTGTTTGTTTCCGATTTCTTTAAATTATAGAAAAAATAAATAACAATAATAATGAAACAAAAACAAAAAAATAACAAAAACAAATATACGTTTCTGTGCATGCAAAAATTAAAACATTTTTATGGATTTGGTGAAGAAGAATCTAACTGACAACAATTGTAACTGTTTTAATAATAATAATACCCACAAGTTTCTTCCATAAATCATATAACATTAAAAAAATGTAATATTATTACTTATTATTATTGCCTAAATTGAAGAATCTTACTACATTCAGGGATTGACAGAACTATTTCTTATATAAACAATACTGATCGTTGGAATTATGTATTTGCAAGAAATTTTATTATTTTTGATTGTATTATGATTACTTTGTGTAACGATTCAGGTAGATATGAAAAATGGTATTAAAAAGAAAAAAAAAAAAAAATTTCACAAGTTTACTATACTTTCAAATGTTATATGGGTAATAATGCGAGCATCTGATAATTGAAACATATTTGTATCACATTGCACTTCGCAAGATGAATATAATTAAGAAAAATGAATTAGGCAAGTTATAGTATAATATAGCTACCAATTTTTGTTTTACAAGTTTATAGGGTCATTTTCTGGAGCTTAGCATTACTACTTTTAAATATTTGAACTGCAAGTTAAGATTAATGGTTGCCCCAATTTGTTTGTACTTAATTTCCTCGTTATTCTGTTAATATACAAACATTTCTTTTAAACTTTGCAGTATACAGGATATGTATGGAATAGTATAGAATATAGTATAGTATTAAATAGTAAGATGCATATATATAATAAGTATAGTTAAGATAAGTGTATTTTAGTATACACGTGAATACTATATATTGAATAATAAAGTACATAGTGTATATATTTAGAGGGGACAAACCTTGGCACAATTTCTCTGTACTCTGTTCTTTCGCCCATTGCACTAGCCACCCCGTTACCCCTTTTCTCTCCCCTCTCTCTCTCTCTCTCTGTCTCTCTCTCTCTTTCTCATTTGAAACCTTTTTCTCTCCCTCGCTCGGGGAACTGTTACAATCTGTGAAATGTCAGCAATGTAAAGGGCGTTTGCAGTCGCTGCTGTTCGGCTTGGTTGGCTGTGCTGGTCACCTGTGCTGAGGTTTTGTTGTTGTTGCTACTGTTGTTAGTGTTGTTGTTGTTGGTTTCGGTGGTGTCCACGTTGACGTTCACGTTGACTTATCTCGCGCAATTGATCGCTTTGCCTTGTCGTTGTTATTGTTGTTTTTGTTTGTGTCGGCCATTGTTTGCATTCCTAGTGTGTGTGTGTGTGTGTGTGTGTGTTGATGTTGTGTCTGAAATGACATTTGCTGTTGTTGTTGTTTGCTTTGTGCATTGTTTTTTTTTCCTCCGCCACAAAGGCAGCCATTTTGCAGCCGCCGGACTTGTCACAAATGGCAATTAATAATTGCGGCTACTTAGCGCAACGCCACAAGGGGCAGGGGCAGCAGGAGAGGGGGAGAGGGTGAGAGGGGAGGGGACTGAGGGGAATGGGGCAAACATTGTGCATTTGTGAAATGGTAAATATTGGTTTATTGTCGCCGCCAGAGGCCATTAAAAGTGCACTTTGTGTATCCTTTATGGCTTTGCCTTGTTTTAGTTGCTCCCCTCCTCTTCCCCCCTTCCTACCACTCTCTGTTGGCTTAGTAATTATGGCTAATTGATGTGTTTGTGTGGGTGAGTGTGTGTGTGTGTGTGTGTGTGACTTGATATATTCTGAGTTTTTTCCTAGGCGTCTCTTTATGGTTTTTTCGGGCTTTTCGCTAATGTTGTCAGTCTTTGACAGATGCCGATAGGGATCTGCAAGGAGAAAGGGGAGGGGAAGAGAGTTGGAACTGTGGCACTTAATTGGCAAATTACAGCGCTTGTCTAGATCCCCATGGACAACCATCAACTTTGACATTGATGCCTCTGCAGGAGCAGGAGGCAGCTGGCTCTGCAGCGCGAAATGAACTTGCAACGCGCGCGCACCGTAATGAGAAACTTGTTATATGAAATTAGGCAGGGAGCAGCAGTGGCAGGAGCAACGAGGGGCAAAGGGAGCAAAGAGGGAACTGCTGTCGGGGGCATATTAAGCGGCTCGCGGCAAAAACGTAGAACAAACACATAATTCCTCATACAACAGAGTGCAGAGACGGAGGAAGAGGAGTGGAATGGAGGAAGTGGAGTGCAGGGGGGGACAGCTTGCAACGTGAAATTGATATGCGAAGACAGCGCAAGGAATACTTGGCCTGGTAATTCCAAAAGGCACCTGCAACTGCTGTCCAGGCTGAAGCGTAAATTGATAAGCTGCAAGTGCCAGTGCGAGAAGCAGAGCAGGGCAAGGGGAGCAGGCAGGGGAAGCAGGTAGAGATGCAGGGAAAGGTACAGACAGGGGAGGCAGGCAGAGATGACCGGTTAGCTTATTAGTGACTGCGATTGACATTGCCTTCTGTTTTCGGTTTGCTGTTTCAGTTCCTCCTCCTACTCCACCTTCGTCTGCTGCTTCTACTTCTCTTACTCCCTCTCTCTTGCTCCTTCTCTCTTGCTCCCTCTCTCTCTCTCTTGCTCCCTCTCGTTGTCTCTCTCTCTGCCTGCTCAGCGGGGATTTGCGCATGTGCAGCCAGCTCATCCCTCAGCCAATCCTCAATTCCATTGCCAGCCAAGTCTGCTGCAGACACTCTCTTCTTCATTCTCTGCATCCTCATGTTGCTCTTCTCTCTCTCTCTTCTCTTCCTCCCCTTCTTCTTCGTCTTGTTCTTTTGGGCTTCCAACTAGACCAGACGAGATAAACATTCGGCTGCTGCTGCTGCCGTTGAATAGCTGCACGCAATGTAATTGCGCTGACTTCGCTTCTCTTCTGCTCTAGACACCTTTTGTCTGCTGACGTCACAAGACCTACACTCCGCGAAAAGCTATGGCTAATTTTAGTTTCAATTTAATAATGTATTGTATATATTTTTAATGCGTTTTAATAGGAATGTTGAAATGAGAAAATTGTGACAACCATATTATATTAAGGATTTTATAATATTAAATTTATATTATTATATTAATTAGATTATATAAATTCTATAATAAATCTAACATACATTTATCAATTATTATAATTAATACTCTAATCATAGTTGTAGGTTTATCTGTCTAATGCAATACTTGTTTGATTACTGCACACGAATTAATGAGTCAGATAGAACGTTCATATAATATTATTAGTTATAATATTTCAATATATCTAAATAAAACTCACTTAACATAACACTAGCTGATTTTAATATAGAAAATTTCATTGAAATCGAAGCTCCTTCCCATTCTTTTATTTTATTATTATATTACATTATTATATTATTATTATTATTATTATTATTAGACTTACACTTTGCTATTTACATTCATACTAGTAATTGTCAGGGGAATGGAACTAGCCACATCTTTCAGCCGTTCATCTGCGCAAAATAGTCTCCTTATTTTAAGGCACCTTGATGAAATTCGCCATACATTTTCTTTATATTTCAGACTTTTTCTTTTATTTATAATATTGTAATACAATTTCATTATAATGGGACCACCATAAGGTACAACTGCCCTAGGAACAATGTGACGAAATGAAATAACCAAACTTATTCGAAATAACCAAACTTATTGTTGCCAATCAAAATTCGACCGTAAACTTTTATTATCTGAATAAAATCGAATAACTATATACTATACTTTTCATATGAATAATCAGTTACAACAGTGTCAAATAAGATAATTCTTATATGAAGACTTTGGAGTCAAGGAATACAAACAATATAATTCAATTCTGAACCATCATATAAGTATAGCAACGACCGTAGGAGATAAGAGCTTGCATAAAATGTTCGGCATATTATTATTATTATTACCATGATTATTAATATTATTTTATTTGTATTCTTATTATTATTACTATTATTATTATTATTTTTATTATAAATTTGACTATCACTATTATTATTAATTGTTCTTTGATATATTGAATTAGAATAGAAGAAATTATATTATAATTAAATCGACTTTTTTTGTCTTCTCTTAACTCCTTCCTTTTGCAGTGTTGCCACCGTCTTTGCACATTTGTTACATCTCTTGCTCTCTGTGTATAGTTTTGCAGACTTGGCTCTCCTCGCTCCATCTCCATCTTCCTCTCTCTTTCCCACTCGCTCTCTTCTGTTGTGTTGGAACTTGGGTGCCTCTTGCTGTGCCATCTGTGGCCACTGCCTGCGGTTATGGATCGACATATGGCGGCCTTTTGTCAGTTATGGACTTGGCTACTATTTCCCTCCCTTCTGCTCCTACTCCTCCCCCTTCCCCTTCTTCCTTGTCTAGCTAGCCAAGCTTGTTCCTTTGCCCTGAGTGCAGACATTTTGTTTTCTAGGAATTCTGTGTCGCATTGTGGCACAAATAAATCATTGAGATAAGTGGCAACTCTGAGTGTTGCAGCCATTATAGTTGCAGTTGTTGTTGTTAATGTTGTTGTTGTTGTGCATTTATGGCAGCACTTTAATGGCCTTTTGGCAGTTACAAATGCAAATCAAGCTTGGCCAAATGGTTTAGTCTAATCGCCTTTGAATGCGTTTCCAATTGCGACTTCCGACTGCAGTTGATGCAACAACAACAACAACATTGCAGCAGCATTGGCGATGGGGCGACAGAGATAAGAAACAACAACAACAACCAGAGTAACAATAGCTCAGCTTCGCAGAGAACAAAGACTGCGCTTAATTACAGCATAATGAATTAGTAAGCTCACACACACACACACGCAGACTCACACACACACACACACACGTACAAACTCTCGCTTATACTCCCTACGTACCTTAGCCATGCAGCAGACAGAGACAGCAATACATCGTTGCTGTGCACTGCGCAATTGTGTTGGTGAGAACACGCCCCGTTTGGTTTTGAGTCAAGTCGAGTGCGAGAGCGAGACAGCACATGCACTTCCATAATTGGCAGCCTGACAAACGGCTTTCCAATGCTAACGAAACGAATGAAAACGAAACAAGACAACAGCATTCTTGCTCACTCTCTCTCTCTCTGGCGACGATCGCGTTGCCAGGACGACTGGAAAGCGCACACAGCAGCGCGCGTGTTTCACGAAATTCCACAACATTCCAGGCAGGACTGGTTTCAGTTCCAGTTTCGTTTCGTTCAGTTCTTGTTCGATTCTCGAAGCGTCGACGTGGCCGCGCAGTCCGCAGAGAGTCAAACAACATTTTTGGGCAACGCCGTCGGCGCTACTCAGTTGCCATTTGCTGTCGACGTTTGAGAGTGAGACAGAGACAGCGAGACAGAGTGAGAGAGAGACAAGGAAAGAGAGCGAGAGGGAGCGAGCGCGTTTCATTTCGATTGTCGCGGCTTTAGCTTTGACTTTGGTCGCGCATTCACATTGTTTCATTCGTCTCTGCCGCTCGCGTGCAGTCGCTGCTCCCTAACGGTGCTTTGCCGTCGTCAACGTTAACGTCAGCGCCTGGCGCCACTCGCCCTTCGCCCTTCGCCCCTCGCCCTCGGTGCGATCACACTCGTCGTGACACACACACAGTGCTTCAAAAAGGTGCGTGCCCAGCGTGCAAGTGAAAAGTGTGCGAAAAAAGAGCAACAAAAGATAAATAAATCAAACAAAAATATAAAAAACGCAAAACCAAAACCAAAATTGAAATTGCAACGTCACGCGATACCCTGTAATCCAGCATAGTTCTTGCCACACGCAACAGTCGCAACGGTAACTTGAAGAGACAAGTGCAAGTGCAGCCCGAAGCTTCCTTGCAGTTGCCGCCGGCAGAGGCAGCCACAGTGGCTGCCACAACAAATGTGTCACTTTGACAGCTGCTCGCGTCGCTGCTGACGCCTCTGTCGGCTGCTGCTGCTGCTGCTGCTGTTGCGGCGCCTTCGCTCAAATGATTTGCGTGCCGTTCTTGCGTTTCTCCTGCTGATTTGTTGCATGCGTCGTTGCCAGCAACAACAACAACAATAGCGAAAGGCAATGCGTGCAGTGAGAGAAAACAAAAGTGTTACAAATAGCAACAAAAGCAACAACAACAACAATTGCTACAACAATAACAGCAACATCAACAAAGCCAACTCAATCGCAAATCGAACAGCAAAAATTGTTGATTTCATTCATTTCATTTGATTTCCACTCGATGATAGCAACAACAATAACAACAACAGCATGAAGAATGGTTTATGCGCCATTGCATATCATGATAATTAGCATATCATGATTGCCTCCACTCGTTGTGATGTGATGTTAATGTGACAGTATTTGCCATCAATTGGCCTTATTTTTCATTTCGCTCCCCCTCTTTTCTGCAAAAGATTTTCAACAGATATTTGTATAATACTTTAAATAATAATTATTAATAATTTTTATAACTATTTCTATAGAAAAGCAAAATGAATTGGTTCAATTTCAGGAAACTCAATGGACAATTTAGTCTTAAACTCTTTCGGTTCCAATTATAATGCTATCAATTTGTAGAAGGTTTTCATTGATAATCCTTCATTTTATAGTTAATTCAAAAATCTCCGTTAATTATTTAATAATTAATCGCATAATGCTCTCTATAATTCAAATTAAACTCGATTACATTAAATATTTGTGGAAAAGTTATTGTACTTCACATTGCTACCAACATTATACGTATAGAACATACATTATATTTTGTTGATCAAAATCGAAATAATCTGGTGGAAGATCTGTAAAATTTACTTAGGACAATTAATTCATCACGGCAATTTAATCCTGGCCTTCTTCCATTGTAGGGAAAAATCTGGTTGAAGTTGCATTTTATCTATTTCAGTAATCAATATCATGATTGTATTTATTTTGATGAAGTTTCCACGAAGAAACATAAATCTTCTTAAATAATTCTTACAGAGTGAACGATTTCAATTTCCAACATCGTATTGTATATGATTTTGATAGTTTAGAACTAAATATACCTATATATAAATTGATTTATGTTTGATGAATATCGAAAGAAATATTTGTGAAATGTTCTTTAATTTAAAGGCTTAACTACTTGATAGAATTCTCATAAAAGAAAAGTAGAAAATAACTTTTTACGTTCCTAAATTAATAAAAAAAAAATATATGTATATTATATATATTATATAAATATATTTATAAGTTTCCTTAAACTTCCTCAAAATTAAAAATAAGATAATTGAATACGGAAATCAACATATCTACTTACAATACAAATATATCATATAATATCACAATATTATGTTTTAATTTAACACATTTGTGGCATTATTCTAATTACATTGCTACGACAACGAAATTTTTTTCAGAGTGAGTGAATCAAAATGAAATGAGTGAATAAAAAAAAGCTATAAAAAACAAACTTGAATATATCGAAGACAACTTGAATATAAAACCAAACTATATAAGAGAGTGCGATCCTGAAATGAGTTTGCAAAAAGATTTAACAAATAAATTTTAATCTGCAATTTTTCAATTAGCTTTGAGATCCGCGAGAATAAAGTGCAATAAACAAGCCGAAAACAGTTGGGAAAAGCAAACAAATCGAAAATGAAGAAGGCGTGAAGGCAAAGCAAAGACGCGAGAACGTGAACGAGAGAGAGTGAGAAAGAGAGAAGAGAGAGAGTGAGAGAGATCCTGCTGCAGCAGGACTCACGATAAATCAAAAGCAATTACAAATCGAAGCAGAAACAAGCAAGAAAAACCAACAGAAGACAGTGAGAAAGACAACGAGCGACAAGAGCGAGGAGAAGAGAGGAGTGGAGTGCAGTGGAGAGGAGAGGAGAGGAAAGAAAAGTCGCCAGCTAGTTGCACATCCCATTCACCACGGCGACCATAACGAACTCCGCCCTCGCGATGAGCCAACTGGGCACCGTCTACGCGACCAAGCGCAGGCGACGCAACGGCAAAAGGTGAGTGAGCAACACGCCCCAGCCAAGTGTGTGTGTGTGGGTGAGTGTGTGTGTGTGGGTGAGTGTGTGTTATTAGTCAACTGATTACAATCGAAACCCAACCTGATTGCCTTGTCCCTTGTCTGCCACATGCGGCGGCATCAATCTGCGGCTTGTTGGCCGCATCAATCGGCGTAATCCAGTTGAGGTTTACCTGTAGCTGATAAATGATGCCTCAAACGGGGGCACTGCCACTGGTCTTGCTTTACTACGCTGCTTCGATTATTAATGAATTGCCAAGAACGGCGCACGCTGCGTATACGCAATGCTGCTAAGGCTAAACTTGAAGGTGGGAATTATGAGAATTTATTATGCATGTCCGCAGAGTTGCGTGAAATTACCTGGTACTACCAGCTCACCCAAGGTGGCCCCTCTTATTATTATGTTCTGTGCCCTTCTCTCCCTCTCTCTCTCTCTCTCTCTCTCACTCTCTCTTTCTCTCTTTCTGTCTGTCTGTGCCGCCTTATCGCAGTGCGAAGATCAAGAATCGCCGCGCTGTCTGCTGCTGCCCAAAAGTGCATATAATTTCTGATAATTTTGTGTACTTAACTTGTGCAAAATACTTGTAGAAGTGCAGACAGAGAGAGAGAAGGAGAAAGAGTGACAGAAAGAGAGAGAGATAAACAGAGAGAAGGAGAGAGAAGACGGCAAACTACACGCGACGGCGTAAATATGCAAAGGCAAAAATGAAAATATTATGAAAAATATGTAATAAAAAATAATAAAAGAAGCTGAACAACAACAACGACAGCAACAACAACAACAACAACAGAAGCTGCTGCTGCTGCAACTGTGCCACGCCCACCAAACACTGAGCACTGTAATTGCGCCCCAACTGATCAGCGCGCTCCGAAGATAGCGACAAAGTTATTAATTTCTTGCGTGTTTTGTTTCGCTCGTCATACCCCGTACAGCAGCGGGTGTATTAGTATTTTGCATTTAAATGAAACTTAAATAAAAAAAAACAATTGCAGTTCCACTTAATTTAATTTAAAGGAGTTTCTGGAGTGTGTCTCGAGAGCGACAGAGAAAAAGGGAGTGTAAGAAATAATTAGAATAAAAAAGAGACAAAATTAGCTTGAAAATTGAAAATGAAATATGAAATTCAATTGCAGGTTTTATTTGGCTTGTTTTTAATAATAATAATATTAAAGTTCAGAATTTACATTCATATTTAATCAAAGCTATGCAAACAATATGTTTATTTCATTTCATTAAGGCTTCACACATACTATATACTCATATAATGAGCTTTGAATTGGCTATAGATGAATTCAAACATACAGAATTATTTGTTAAATTATATTATAACATATGTATAAATTCTTGTTCTTTTTGGCAGCTAGCCCAAGTTAGTTTGATATATATTGACAAAAACTTTTATTAATTATATTTTCTTCCACATAGAACTTCAATATTTTGTCAGAAAATTAAATAAATATTTATCTTTTAATAGATCAAAATAAATATCTCTGCATAAGCTAACTCTATACAGACATACTAAAAAAATATTAGCTTTAACTTCTGATAAATATTCATCATCTATATTATTAAACATAAAGCACAAATTTTAATTATATTTATCAAATATATATGTATATCAATAAATACATGTTGCATTGGATGAGTCATCTTCCCTTAATCACCTCAAAAAATTTCAATTCATTTTATTAAATTCATTAGCTTTAACATTAAACACATTAATTTAATATATAAGCTAGGGTATCTCAGCGTCGCCCTCATAGGCTCAGCTCGTTCTCCTCGCTTCGTTTTTTATCGTTTTATTTGTGCCGCGGTGCAGGCATCGACAGCGCAGGCAGCGCACATAATTTGCAGCGTTCGTGGCTTAAAAAACAATTACTTCTCGCCAAAATGCCTGCCCCTTAGCCTACCCTCCCCCCTCCCATTCTTCCTGCCTTGCTGCACCCCCCACCTGCTACTGCTGCTGCTGCTGCTGCTGCTGTTCGCTCGACTGACGCAAAATTGTCACCTTGCCATGCACACCTGCAATTAGTACGACCCCTGCCCGGGTCCGACCCTGCTAGGGTACTTTGGCCATGTATGGTACTTCGTAGAGTACCTCGGCTGCCCCTCTCTCTCTCTCTCTCTCTCTCTCTCTGTCTCTCTGTCTCTCTTTTAATGAACCGATCAAAATGTGTCTGTGACTATTTTAATTGCGCCCCTTGCTGTCGCAGCTGTTGACCCAGCCGAATATTGCGCATACGCCGCGTGGCGGGAGCATAAACAGTGTTGGAAAGTGTGTGCGTGCTTGCGTGCAAATGCGCCTATTTTTATTGGGAACTTATAATTTCAATTAAAGCACATAATCTGCGACTATAAAGCAAGCAATAACAACAAAGCCGATTGCCATCGCAATCTAGGTATAGTGGCGATAACTGACAGCCAAATACCCTTTCTAAACTAAGCATTGTAATCGTTAGATCATTATATATAAGCTGTAGAAATTTGTACAATTAAATAAAAATTCTTTTTTTATCTCTAATTTTATTTATTGATGTATTTTCAAAATAAATTCCCAATAGAAAAGTCCTTGATACTAAAGATTGTTTAAGTTTGTTATAGGCAGTGTTGCAAAGTGGCGTATGTATTTTATTTTATCTATTTTATCTTTAGGAGTTATATGATATCGATTATCAATACTTTATTTTACTTTTGTAGAACATTTATCATTTGAATATTTCTGTAAATCATATTATTTGTAGAGTATTTTCGGTGCCAGTGTTGCAGAATGTTGTTGAGTTCTTATAGCTTAGGCTAGTAAATAAATAAACCTATATAAATCCTGTTTCTTTATTTTGCTTCACTACCGGAAGTTTGGGTTTTTGCTTTTTATTACAAAACTAGAAACTTTATCGTTAGTTTGTTAAGATGGCATCATAAAATGAATTATGTATTCCTTATAAGGGTATTCAATTTGCGATGAGTTTGTTCTTTATTGTATTTAAGTTATAGCAAGTAAAATTATATGTGTAACTTTACCTACCCCATTAGAGTTCTCACAGTGAAATTATCATAAAAATATTATATTATCTTGTTATTAAAAGAACCTATCATATCATAATGGAGATTATAACTCAATTCTCTTTTAACTCCTTTTACTTCCATTAAGTTTGTTTTCTTAAATAGAAAAGTAATCAAAATATACCATATAGATGCATAGCAAAACGTATTAAATAATAACATATCATATCATAAATAAAATTATATCATCTCTTATCGTATATCATATCATATCA
The DNA here is from genome assembly GCA_018904595.1 of Zaprionus indianus. Taxonomy (NCBI): domain Eukaryota; kingdom Metazoa; phylum Arthropoda; class Insecta; order Diptera; family Drosophilidae; genus Zaprionus; species Zaprionus indianus. The sequence continues at coordinate 5,921,430 of JAEIHA010000320.1, forward strand.
CATTATATTTCATATCAAATCATATCGTACCATTCATAAAATCTTGAATAATTTATTTGGATTTCCTTTCAAATCTCTTACAAATTGCGCAGCTTCTGTTTTACTGCAATTTGCCGCATGTGGCACGCGCTGCAAGTGTCGTATTTTCCAAGAGATTAGCCCCGAGAATTCATGTGCATAAGCCATGCTGATTCGATGGTTTCGGACCCCGCCTTGGCAGCCTTAACCCACTCGAGCAATGTGCTGTAATTGTTGTTGTTGTTGTTGCGACATGCTTGGCTGAGCGAGGGCAGCTTTTTGCCAGCAATTACCACAAGTAGTTAAATTTCGCTGATGCAGCCCCCGCTCCCGCTGCCCCTCCTGCTCCAGCTCCGTGCAACAATGTTGCAAGTTGCAACTTGCAAGCCCAGAACGAAGTGCAGCTGCAGCTCCCTTTGCTTCCTTCGCTCTCTTTGTTCCCACTTCCACTTCCTCTTCCCCCTGCTACTTCCCCCTTTCCCCTTTCTTACCTCCTGCCCCCTTCCCACCCCCCTGTGGCATCGACTTTGGTTGGTTCCACTTGTTGGTTGTTATGGATATTTGAGTCCTGCTTTTGCTTTATTGATTATCAGCATGTTGTTGTTTATGCCATGTTGCAATTGCTCTTCTAGTTGTTGTTGTTGTTGTTGCTGCATGTGCTTGGTTATTGATTGCAGCAAGTGGTGCGCTGCTCTGCCCCCTCTCCTGCCCCCTGCATCTCAATTCTGCCCAGTTTTAGTCCTTGTTGCTATTAGAAATTGTAATTAGCCAAGTTGTTGTTGCTGCTACTGTTGTTCCTGTTGTAGTTGTTGTTGTTGATATTGTTGCTTTTGTAGTTTGAAACTCTTTAAAGTTGAAGCTCTCATATTTTATGCGACTCGATTGAGTTGCAAACAAGTTGCGGGAGGAAAACTGCGTGAAACTTTGACAGAACTAACTTTGAACTACCAACAAAAAGAAACGGAGCAAGAAGGTTTACCCTCGACATGAGGAGGGTTTAATATCCTTCAGGGTTTTCGAATAGGGTTTTCTGATGCAACCTTATGGCAATTACAAGGAACATAGAGGAGTATACAAGGAGTATACAGTTTCGAGTGAACTACTAGAACCTTCAACTCAGATATAAATGATCTTTTTTTGTCAGATTGTTTCTACAAAATACTACTCTATCTAAATAAAAAAAAAATATTTAAAAAGATAAATAAATAAATTAATAAATAAGTAGATGAATATAATGAATAGATATTTTAATATACTATATAATTATCTGCTTTTGATAACATTAAAACACTCAATTGCAATCATTTGGACGACGATAGTTATTGTGATTACCAAACAGAAACTTTCTAGCATTAAAGTAAAGCTTGCAATAAGGTTGTCATGGACTTAGATTAGCAAGGGAGGCGTGGCAACATTCTAAAAAAACTCGCTCTGCGTGCAATATGTTGATAAAAGGTTAAGGACTTATACACAGCAGACGGACTGACTTATATGGCCATATCGGCAGGACTTTTAATGCTGACCAAGAATAAATATACCTTCTAGTAGTGCAGACGCCTCCTTCTGCCTGTTAGATATGCAGTATATCATATACTTAAAGTTGGCACAAAGTACAATAATAATAGCTAAAAGGCAGGAGGCATAACAAAGTTATCATACATTAAATATCTCAACAATTAATCGTTACTTTATCATACAGTAGACGGAAGTGGGTGAGATTTGCTGGCTGATTATAAACACAGAGAACGATATGTAAGGTTTGGTTGACATTCTGACTTATTTCAACTTATATAAAACGTGTGCTGAGTTTCACCACTTGAGCCGCATGAGGCAACTAGTTCGGCTAGCTTGTTGACGCTGATCAGTAACATATATACTCTATGGGGTTAGAGATGGCCTCTTGTGGGTAAACCCTTGGCGAACGTATGAATATGATAAATGTTCCCTATCGGGAATCGGTTCCCACATGCCAAATACTTTGCCCTTCTCCAGTGACATATGTTTTCTCGCTGCTCGCTGGCAGGGTCAGCGGACTCTCCTCAGCTGACCATATGCCAACGCGTTGTCCATAGAGCACACCATAAATATCCACAACAAGGAACACAAAGTTCACTTCCAGCGTTGTCGGCGAATTGACCAAAAGGACCAATAAAGGGGGCCGCCAGACAGCATAGACAACAGTTGGCCCAGTGCTTGCCTTGCCTCGGTTTGCCTCGGCTTGGTGGTTGCTCTCAGTGCTCTATCAACTCACCCCCGACTCTCTCTCTCTACCCCCTTCCCCTTCACTGCTGCTGCTGCTGCTGCTGCTCATTAGTTGCGCCTGCACCGCCGCCGTCGCTGCCGTTGCTGCTGTCTTTCAAGAGTTCAGTTGGGGTTAAAAGTCCTTATATCGGACGAGTTATCGCCGGCCAGTCGGTTAATTACAGTTCTCCGGGGGCGGGTGTGTGTGTGAGTGTGTGATATCGGTCATAGATACAGCACATCTCTATAATGCACTTCATTAAGGTGAAAGAGGAGGACGGGGAGGAGTAGTGAGTAGGCATATGCCCTGCAAAGGGCTACTTTATGTAGGATCACAATTCGAGCTCGAGGTACGATTGATTTCTTTTGAAATAACATTCATGGGTAATATTATAATAAAATTCCATAAAGCACTTTCTGAACTGATCAGAATATGAACTTTGTGATCCATAGACTCTGCATAGTGATCATGAATTATATAATCGTTATATCCTTGCAAAGGGTATATTAATTTTGTTAAGCAGCTTGCAAGGCACCTTAGGTGACACATCCGACCCCATAAAGTATCTATATTCGGAATCAGCATCACCAGATGAGTCTATGTAACAATGTCTGTCTATCGGTCTGTCCGTCAGTTTATCCGTATGTACGTCCGTTTGTCCGTCCGTTCGTCCGTCCGTTCGTTCGTCCGTCCGTTCGTTCGTCCGTCCGTTCGTTCGTCCGTCCGTTCGTTCGTCCGTCCGTTCGTCCGTTCGTTCGTCCGTTTGTCCGTTCGTTTGCACGTCCGTTTGTCCGTCCGTTTATCTGTCTGTTTGTCCGTCCGTTCATCAGTCCGTCCGTTCATCAGTCCGCCCGTTCATCTGTCCATCTGTCCGTTTGTCCCTTCGTCTGTGCGTACGTCTGTCTGTTGAAACGCACACTAGTCTCTCTGTTTTAAAGCTATTTTGATGACACTTGTCACACGCCCTTCTTATTACTGCACGTTGTAAATAATTCGGAATGATCCGGATTGGACTGATATATCGTACAGTTGTCATACAAACTATTAGCTGATTTTTGTTATTTTTGGATATTTTGTAACCAAATTTAATAAATCTTACTTTTTCTAAATATATTATATTCATAAATAATTTCATAAAAATCGGGGCACTATAACATATAGCTACCATATGAACTATCTGTCGAAATGATGATTTTCTTAATTTTCATAAAAGCTTTGTTCGTTAACTCCAATCGAACTTCCACAGTAATCGACAATTACTTTATCCATTTCACTAAAGTCGGACAGCTTTATGCTATAGCTTTCATAGGATCAATCAACATCAGGTAAAAAATGAAGCCAAAAGCAAGCCAGAGCCTTCTTTTTGGTTTCAACTACTTCAATTCTGAATTCCCCATACGTTTGATTAGTTCATTAATTCCATTGCACTTTAAATCTTTAACTTTTACCTTACTTATTCACTTGGCATTCGCAACTTGATATCAATTGTGCTGCTGCTGCTGCTTTTCTGCCAGTGTAGCTGGGGCTGTGATTAACTGTTTTCCACTGGTTAAACATTGTCTCGATTTACGCCACAGTTGCCCCTTCCCCCCACATTCCCCACCAAATGGCTGCCATCCTCCCGTTAGTTGGCTACGTCTACTTTGCGATTATCTCTGGCTCTAGCTGTAACTGATTCTGAGTGTAAGTCTCCTTGTGTGTGTGCGTCTCTCTGTGAGTGTGTGTGAGTGTATTTGAGTGTGTTCGAGTGTGTTTGTGTGTTTGTGTGTTTGTGTGTGTGTGTGTGTGTGAGTAATTAACACCATTGCGTAATGCAGCGTATCGAAGCCTAAATAGTGCTGCTCCATATGCCCAGCACGTTGGGCGGCAGGCGGCAGGCGACGGGGGGGCGTGGCAGCCATTAAAAGCGCCAAAGTGTCTGTCTGTCTGTCTCCCTCCCTCTCTCTCACTCTTTCACTCTTTCGCTCTCTCTCTTTCTACGGCTTGCTGCCTGTCTTGTTGCAACTTTGTGGTTGCCCCGTCGACAAGGTGCTAAAACGTTTCAGACTAAACGCCGCTTAATGTCTGCTCTGTCACTCTGAGCCCACACTGGACTCCGGATCGGGTTGGATCGGAGTAACCCAGATGCCAAGTCCAAACAGACAGCCGAATCCCAAGCCGAGGCAGGGCGAGCCCGTCGCGCAGGGCATTCAACTCGAGTAAGAGAAAAGAACTCCCCTCCTCCCTCTCTCTCTCTTGAACCCAATCTTGACCTCTCGACAGGCCAATCCCGCCTCGGCGCAGCTAATCCATAAGCCACCTCGATGTGCTGGCTGACCACCTGCCTGGCACCGCAAAGAATTTTGAATTAACCCAAACAGAATATAAAAAAAAAAAAAGCCACCCCAAAAACAGGATCACAACGCGGCTCGCGCAGTGTGCGCTGAAGTGGAGCGCGAAGCGAGGGGGGAGGGAGGAGAGCAAGCCAGGGGCCCGGCCCGGTCTGGCCAGCAGGGCGTGTTGGCAGGTGATACTTTTCGCCGCCCTGACTCCCGGACTCCGACTCCGACTCCTGGCCAAGGAATTGCGACTTGGACGAGAGTGAAATTCTCATTTGGTTTGTCGAAATCAAAAATAATTTTTATAATTATGCCATGAATAAATGATAAATTCTGGCACAGTAGCTCGCACACACACACACAGTAGTGTGTAGACGCCCCCCGAAATGTGGTGGGGGCCGGAGAGGGAGTAGGCCGCGCCCACACTAAGCAGGGTGGAACCGGAGCTGGAAGCTTCGCTTCGCAGCTGTCAAAAGGTTTTCAAAGTTGCTTTGATGTCGCCCCGACTCGCTCGCTCTTGCTAAGAATGTGTGTGCTAATGTGTGTGTGTTGGTGTGTGTGTTGGTGTGTGTCTGTGTGTGCTGGTGTGTGTGTCAGTAGATACATTTTTCCAAGCGCGCTGACTCGTTCAAGATTCCGCTGCGCGAATCGCAAAAATGTTTAATCGATAAAATAAATGAGTTGCCTTTGCTGCTGCTGCTCTTGTTGTTGTTGTTATTGTTGTTGCCAGTTCGAGTTCGAGTTCTTGTTGTTGTTGTTGCCGCAGTTGTAGCTTCAGTTGTTGTTGCTGTTGTTGTTGTTGCTGTGGCATAGTTGACGTTATTCTTGTGCGCAACTTTTGCCGCCTCGCAGATGTCGGCACTGCCTTTGGAACAATCATAAAACTACATACACACACACACACACGACCATAGCTGTATATTTATGTACTGCACATTGTCTTAATGTGTGTGTGTGTGTGTGTGGTATATAAACTATTTAACGACTTCGCTGAGATCATAAAAACAAACATAAACTTAGGTGTTCCACGAGAATTTGTTCGAGCAAATTGCCGATTGAAGCTTTAGCTGAAAGTAACTGTTAGATATGACTGGGAAAGCTATAGATGATTGTTTATTACATATGTATATTAAATACATACGTATATATGATATATAATAGTATATATTTTGAATAGCATTTACACCTTTTCGATTGTTCCATTTGCTCATCATTGAATGCATATTTTATAGGTTGTGTTTCGCATTATATGTTCCTACAGTTCAGTAAAATGCAATCTAACATCAACTCAAAACTTAAACTAACAGTCTGAACTTTATTATCCTAAACATAATGCACATTTACAGTTTTTATATACTGAATAGTGGAGCTAGTAAAGATTTCACTATTGTTCCTGATCAAGAATATATATACTACATATATATACATTCATTTCTCTTATGGTGCTTGCCTTCTTCTGCTTGTTGCACAAAGTTTTTATACCCATTTTAGACTGTTTTCAGGGTATGAGTATGGGTATAGCTTCATCGACATCAAAAACTGGTTTGCAGATTTATTATATACATGTTTAATTATAAATAATATAGTATATCTATATACTAGCACTTAACTTCTTTAAATTTAAAACTTAATATAAATTTGATAAACATCTATATCGGCTTATCGGAAAGGCTTTTTCTTTTTTACCCCAGTTTGAATCTAATAAATTCTTATTAAATTCCTTTCCCATTATTTTAGTTTTAACCTTTAATTAAGTATTATTTTTATATATTTAATTAATCATTCGATTGACCATAGTTGACTTTAAGTAAATAAATAAATAGATATATTTAACCCCTATGATTTTGTATATATCTTTAAAAGTAAATAAATGTAAATACCTCTGCGATTCAGCGCTTGAATATTCCAACTTATACACATATATTGTTCAGTTGTTGATTATTTGCATATTTCATATATCATATTTTCATTTATATATAAGCAATATAGATTTTCTTATATTTAAACTTCTATTAAATATACTAAATCTTCTTTGCCTGAATACCCCTGCTGAGAACGCGTGTCTTTAGCATATTTTGACAGTTGTCAAATGTCGGATTCGCATTTCGCATAGTTTAAATTGCAGATAGCTCATCTCACTGGATCTGGGATCTCTCTCTGTTTGAAGTGGCCGCAACATTTATCACTTCATTAAGTGGGCAATCGCGAAGTGGGAACCGCGTCGAGTCGCCACGTCTCAACTCGGCTCCGCTTGGTTCCACTCGGACTCGGACTCGAGTCGAGCTTGTTCGGGTGTCACTTGAATGTTCTTAAAATTGTTCTGCACAATTAATATGCAAATGAAGGCGTCTCTTAATGTGGAGAGCAGCAAAGGATCGAGCGATTCGGAATATGCAAATAATGCGTTAACAACTTAATTCGCTTGAGAGTGGGCTCCATCACTACGATACCAGAGAGGGAGGAGGGGAGAGAGAGGAGGAAGGAGAGGTGAGGGAGAGGAGGAGAGGGAGAGACTTCTCTGTTTGTGTAGCGGGACGATTAGCGCGGGTCCTGAACCTGTGGCCAGCTTCCAGGGCAGCAGCCAGGTTGAGTCAATGAAATAGCAGGCTTCGCAACCCCCCAGACTCTGCCTCTCTCTCTCTCTCTCTGCATCACTCGTTCTCACTCTTCCTCTCTATGTTTCTCCCTTCTTCTCCCCCTGACTTATCTTGAGTCTCGGCTGCCCGCGATCGTTTTGTTGTCCGGCGCAGCTACTGCGATTCGACTTCGATTCTGTTTTCGGGTTGACAAAATTAATGAGCAACCAAGAGAGAGAGAGAGAGAGGGAAAGAGAGAGGGAGCAGGGAAAGAGAGAGAAGAAGGGGGATTGCTGAGAGAAGCCTCGTTAAATTTAACAGCTCAACGTTCGGCTTTTCTCACCCGACTCAACGGCAAATTTATGCGTGAATTTGGCGCAGATCCATTAAGTGGTCCATAGATTACGTTCCAGGCGCGTTGTCTTACCTGCAACTGCTGTTGTTGTTGTCTTTTAAGTGGCCCTGCTGCAACAGTAGCAATTCCCCTCCCCCTTCCCCTTTTCATGTTTCGCGCTGACAGGCTCTTTAAATGGCGATGGCGCTTAACTTTTGTTTTGACATTTCCACTCGCTTGACATTTCGATCTGTTTCTGTTTCTTTTGTTGTTGTTGTGGCTGTTGTTGTTGCCACTGTGCATGCAAATTCAATTAATTGTGACACTCGCTGGAATGCCAAAGTGACAAAGCGTCTGGCAAGCTGCAGACAAATATGCGAAATGCGATGATAATGTCGAATCGGATGATTAATCATTCAGTTTGCAGCTGTGTTTACAGAGTTAACGGTTGTGAAGTACATTATGTGGTATTATATAGTATTACTATTGGTATGAGAGTAATTCAACGCAGTCTTTGCCATATCTGTCTGTATGAACTCAGTAATCTTGACAATTATCCCTGCCAGACTTGGCAAATTTGACATGAAGATTTCTGTTTACCCTATGCAGGTAAATAACATCTTTAATAGTGGCTATCACGTTTAGCAATCGTATAAATCAATCATTTTACTTTGAATGCGATTATAAAGTTAACTATTTGAGATACAACATTTTACTTGGGTTTATACGAAGCTGATTGTGTTATGAACCTATCATATAAATTTCATTTGGATCGATATATAACTACGAAACTAATCCAAGAAACCAACAAAGCTAATTTGATTGCGGCTTGCAGTCAGTGTGTCTAACAGTGCGTATATTTAAGTGTTGGGTAACGCTTAAATAATGATAATGATAATGATTCAAATTAAGTGATAACCTTGTTGTCGCGTGAGTGCAACAGAACTTTTATAAATTGTTTTAAAGATTTGTTTACTTCAAAAGGCAAGTAAATTGTTTCTGAAGGAGGAAAATGTTAAATGTTATAAAGTAGGGAAATGTTATTAAGTATTTGCTTTATATATGCTTACGGGTACACTGATTTCTGCAACCGCTTTACCTTCGTGGTATTTATTCCATTAAAAAGCAGGGTCTTAAATTTATTAATTATAATTGTGCCGCTGCATTCTTTACATGTTACTCGAGAAGAGAATGTTTTACCAGTGCTTAAAGTTCGACTTAACAGCTGCTAACATGAGACTTAACAGGTGCTTAGCATAAGACTTAACAGCTGCTTAGAACATCGGTTTGAACAGCTGATTCTAATCGTATGGCAACCTTGAGCAATTAGATAAAGCAGTGATCTGCCGCCAACAATATTTTTATATTCAATTGTAAACGAATTCATTTTTCATTGCTACAAAATAAAGTTAATAGCACTTTAATTGATTTTGTTGCACAGGAATAACTCTGGCATTTTCTGAAAACGAATTAAATTTGCAAATATATTCTATGAATTGATAAAGCATTCTAAGATAAACAGCTGAGTGCAGAGTTCTCTTGCTTGATTGAAACGTTAATCAACACTGCACAACACTGTTGCATTGCCCCTTGTTAGTTGCACTTGAAAAACGCAATAAACAAAAGGGGGCAGGCATGCAAAATGAAATTAGTTGGCAAAAAAGAATTGTGCCATGCAGTAAAAGTGCTTCTGTTGATGTTGTTGTTGTTGTTCTTGCTACTGTTGCTGCTACTTGTGTTGCCGGAGTTGTAGTTGTTGTAATTGTTGCGTCGCCACCGCCTACGCTGCTCAGCACGCTGCTATTGTTGCTGTTTTTTTCGGACATGAGACACGCCACTTTGCGTTTTTAGCCGCCAGACGACGACGACGCGACGTCGGCAGAAGCGACAGTAGCCGCCGCAGCCGCAGTCGGTGCTGCTGCAGTTTGCGGCACGCAGCCTAACGGGGCACGCATAACCCGTGAGTGTGAAAGAGAGAGAGCAGCATGGCATGTATGAATGAATTAGCTGCTTGCGTGAGTGTGTGTGTGTGTGTGCCGAGATTTTTGGCGCCAAATTGAGCATGCAAAAGAGATCGACGAGCCACGAAGGCGGCACAACATTGCGTATGCGTAATGTGCGGCATGCAACCAGAACTGAACTCACGTGCCGACACCTGAATGACACCCCCTGCACCTCCCCCCCGCTACCCAGATGTACCCTCCCCAAAGGATTGCGTGTCATTTGTTTATAAACAAACAACGAGCAGAGGCAGACAGAGCAGAAGGTGAAGACGCCGACTAACCCAGTGCCGACCTTTGACCCTTGGCAGCGGCAACAGCTGATGCAGCTACACAGCTGTTTAGCTGCAGCTGCATTCCAGTTAGGCCTACAGCTAGTGGTGGGCGTGGCAGTAGAGAGAACATGAAAAAGGGGCAACCCTTTGCTGGGTTCATTGCAATTTCTTCTGAAAATGAAAATTCAAAGGTGCAGAAGAGAAGGGCAGAAAGGAGGGGCAAATTAGAGGGATGGGGGAGGGGCAGCCCAAGGGGCAGCAGTGCAGAGGAGCAGAGAAGAGGTAGAAGGGGAGTTGGGGCTGCCGCATTGTAATTTCTTTAAAAGCAATTCATTTCATAATGGTCCCTGGGAAACGGGCGCACAAAAAAAAACACACAGAGAGAGGAAAAACTGCGCAGCAGAGTGCAAAAGAGGGGGAAGTGAGAGGGGGGGGGGAATGAGAGAGCTGTGCAAAGAAAAGCAGCAGCTAAACGAAAATGGCAAAAATAATGCAAGGAAAATGGAATGAAATGAGCGAAGCTAAATGAGAACGGGGGCGGCGCAGGCGGGGCGGCGTCGCCTTGGCGTTGTGTCTGTAACTTTGGCAAGAAATGTTGCCACATACACACAACCACACACACACACATAGAGACACACACACAGAGACACACAACTCAGACATTCCTTGGAGCTATGCAGTTATCCTTTGTTCGCTAGAACTCTACGCCATTTTAGCACGACGTTTTATGGTGCTGCCCACCCCCTCTCCCCCTCCTCCCCCTTCCCCACGTACAGTCGAAAAAACATTCCACCCAAACAAAAGCTTTGTTTCCATTTTCCTCTGGCTTTTCTTTGCCAGCCTGCTTTCTTTCTTTCTTTCTTTTTTGGGAAAGTTGTTTATGGAATTCATTTTATTACGCTGCCTGCCCTGCCCTGCCCTGCCCTCCTTCCTCTCTCTGTCTCTTTCCCCGCTGGGTCCGTCTGTCTCAGTCAGTTTTGGCAGTACCGTTCTTATAGATAATAAGAAAATTATACATTTTATTCAACGTTGCAGGCGAAACGCCGCAATGCCCTCAATTTGAGAGCTCCTTAATTCGCTCTTAACTTATTTCTATCTTCCTCTTCTGCCCTCTTCTTCTTCTTCTGCTTGGGCACCCTCTTTTTGTGGCTTCGTTTCGTTGTTGCTGCCTTAACTGGCATTCAAATTGCATTCCAATGCGTCTAACGGTGCTCTGATACTAAGTATATACATATGGCACAGATATATGTTATATATATGCCGATAATCACCCACTCCCGACTCTCAACTCCACCGACTCCCGCGCCAATTGTCGTTTATCCTTCGTTCGCCCTTCGCCAGACACCAATAATTTTCTAAAATTCAGCACGTAGTCGCCGCAAATTGGCGAGAGAGAGAGTGTGTGCGAAAGAGAGGGGGAGCTCTCGCATTTAATTAGATAAATTAGCGTTTATTTCGCTTATTTCAGTTTGTGCATTCTGAGTTTGAAGAGTTTTGCATTCCTTTCCATTTGCTAACTGTGAATGAGTCAGTGGCGTAGCAGAAGGGGGATAGTGAGGTAGAGGGTATGATTTAGCAATAATTGCGGCAAGTGATTAAGGGTTGAAATATAAAATACTAAATTTTTAGGATACAAACGATAGAATTTAATTCGTATGAACAATTTATATTAAATATGAATAGATATTAAGGGAACACAAAAAATAGCATGAAGTATAAGTATAATTAGATATTAAAGAAATAAAAAAGTATATCAAATATAGATATTAACATACATAACATGCATACCTATGTACTACAAAATATAATAAAAAAAATGGGAAATGCATTTAAATAATTTGTGAGGATGAGCAGAAGTTATATAATACTTATATTCAATGTATTTTCAAATGAAATATGAAATTAACATTGGTAAATTATGATTATGTAAACAGTATAGATCTATAATTCCTCTACTAAACTCCTCTACAGAAACGAGCTACTCAGAAAAATCAAATGTGAGATATAAACATAAGAACAAGTCGAGAATGCTAACATTAAGTATTCTGTCAGGCTGTCTGAAGGTCATTTATAAATAAATAATAAATATAAAAAAAAATAATAAAAGAATGAGTTAACATTTGCCAACACTGGTTTCTTTTACATTCCTTATGTTAATAGTATTTGTTTAAAGAGACTATTTATATGATATACTACATTGAAAACAATAATATAATATTATGTCAGAAAACTTGTGAGGCATTGTGGAAAGGCCAAAAGAATCTTTGTTTTCTACTGATGGTTCATGAACGTATATAGGAATATGAGTTTAAGACTGCAGTAAAAGGACACTTTTAAATGGGAATTGGGATAGTTATACAGTAAATGATATTGTTGCTCTCTGGCTAAACAATAATATATATACATATATCTAATTATGTAAATACTGAAATTTATATATTAATATACGAGGGTCGTTTGATAAGTCCGTGACTTTTTGAATAAAATATATTTTTTTCGTCAAAGAAGCGTTTTATTTCTCAACATAATCTCCTTTTAGCTCTATACATTTAGTCCAGCGTTTTTCCAATTTTTTTTATTCCTTCCAAATAATAGGTTTTCTCAAGGCCCTCAAAATAGTCGTTTGTTTCTGTGATGACCTCTTCATTTGACCCGAATCTCTTACCGCCGAGCCATTTCTTCATGTTTGGAAACAAAAAATAGTCACAGGGGGCTAAATCTGGAGAATATGCTGGATGGGGTAGCAGTTCGTAGCCCAATTTATGAAATTTTGCCATGCTGACTACACACGTGTGCACCCGTGCATTGTCCTGATGGAACAGCACTTTTTTTTCGCCAAATGCGGTCGTTTCTGCTTCAAATCAATATCGAATCTGTCCAAAAGCTCTGAATAATATTCGCCGGTGATCGTTTTACCCTTTTCAAGGTAATCGATGTGAATGATACCTTGTGCATCCCAAAAAACTGTGGCCATGACCTTGTTGGCCGACAGACCCACCTTGGCCTTCTTTGGTGCACGTTCACCCGGAGAAACCCACTGTCTTGATTGTTCTTTGGTCTCTGGTGTGGTGTGGTGGATCCATGTTTCGTCTACGGTAACGAAACGGCGCAAAAATTCGTTTGGATTGCGGTTGAACATCGCCAAACACTCCTTTGAAATGGTCACACGGTTGCGCTTATGGTCGTGTGTGAGCAATCGCGGCACCCATCGCGCGGAAAGCTTTTTCATGTCCAAATATTCATGTAAAATGTGATGTACCCGTTCAGTTGAGATGCCTACAGCCTCAGCTACCTCACGCACTTTCATTCTCCGATCATCCAATATCATTCCATGGATTTTGTCGACGATTTCTGGCATGACGACCTCTTTTGGGCGACCTGAACGTTCGGCATCACTTGTACTGGTACGACCACAACGGAACTCAGTAAACCATTTCTTAACCATTGAAATTGATGGTGCAGAGTCCCCATAATATTTATCAAGTCTTTCCTTGGTTTCGGTGATGGATTTTTTACGCAAAAAATAATGCTTAATTAGCACACGAAATTCACTTTTTTCCATTTTCGTTAAAATTCACGAGATCGTCTGCTTTCAATGCCTATAAAACGCAAACCAAAAAACGCAGCTTTCTCAAAATTTTACAGTCAGCTGTTAATCGATAACTGCTGACAGGAGCAGTGTTGTATTTAGAGCAGGTGCGCGGCAAATACAAAAAGTCACGGACTTATCAAACGACCCTCGTATATACCTTTAAGTCCAGTTAAGTCAAATTACTCAATATCACACATAGTAAAAATTCCTAAACTACATAACTCTACGTTAATCCCCCCTCCCCTGCTCCTGGCTACACCACTTCGATGAATCATCATCATCATTATCGTCTTTTGGTCGTTGGTGTCCACATTGTGCTCGACACTATCTCTCTCTGGCGACAGTTTGGCATTCCCGGGCACTTGGAGCCCACACCTCGCTGGCCTGCTCCGGCTGCCTGCGCTCTGCTGGGATTCCCGTTAGCAATTTGAGGCACATGTCGCACGTCCTGACGTCCAGACGTCCTGGTGCTGACATCGAACGGACATGCCGCTGACAATTACCCAAGGAGAGCAAAAAGAAGTGCCGAACTGAAGCGATGCAAAGCAAACCAAACGGAACAGCAGCAAAAAATGTCGGGCAATTAAGTTAAATACGTTTTCAACTAACGCGACAATGTCCTGCAACACACACCAGCACACACACACACACCAGCACATTAACACACACTGCTGTGTGCGTGTGTGTGTGTGCAGCCGAGCAAAAAGTTGAGAGAAAAACTCGCGAAAAAAACAATGAAAATGTTCAATGTGCTTGCGATATAAAACGACAAATATTTTGAAGAACAGCGGGGAGGGGAAAATAGAGACGAAATGAAGGGGCTAGGGAGTAGGAGGGGGGGTGAGGTCAGCGCTTGCTGGCGTCGGCCCTGAAAGGGGTCGCTCATAAATTACAAGAGTAATTACATTTAATAACCGCAATTAACTTTGTAATAATGTCAATGAAAATGATGAGACAAAATATGATTAAAAACAAAGCACAAAAGCAACACAGCAACAACAGCAACAGCAACAACAGCAATGGCAAACAGAAAGAGAAGGAGAAGAACACAAAGCAGAACAAAAGAGCCATGGAAATCTGCTCGACTTTAGCCGCTTACGGCTAAGATAAAGCTGATTTAGCCATAAGCCAGACAGCTAAGGTAGAGGAGGAAGAGAGGGAAGAGTTGCAGAAGAGGGGAAGGTAGGAAAGAGGGGAAGACGGGGTCTGCCCGTGGCTCCTTTCCTATCATAAACGATGCGGGCACTTTACGCATTTATGACTGCGTCCAGTCCCCAGTCTGGGCTCCGACTCGGTGGCTATCATATCTCGTTCAGCATTTGGATTTACAATGGATTCGCATTGGGTTCCGCATTTATGGCATTTAATTGGACACTCAGATTGGCTGTGGATCTAATTTGTAGCCAAGTTAGACGGGTTGCTTTATGATTTGATTCGCGGAAAAGACTCGCAGAGGATACTCGGGCAAGGGAAATGACAACGAGACTGCTCTGGCATGGGAAATGATATTGTAATTAGCAGACCCCTTAACTAACCGAACCTCACTCCTCAAGGGAGGTTTAACCACCCCTCCTTCCCCCCCGTCTTAACTGATAAATGCAATTAATAATTTTGAACCTTTTTCCGGCGTCAGCTGCGCCTCATCTAAGTTGAGCTGAAAATTAATTTTTCGTTTTTCCACTTTCCCTTTCTTCCCTTTCTCTCTGTCTCTCTTTGTGCAGCCTGAAGCCGCCGCCCAAGGATGGCGTCACTAAGAGCAATCCATCAAAACGGCATCGGGAGCGCCTCAACGCCGAACTGGATCTGCTCGCCTCGCTGCTGCCCTTCGAGCAGAACATACTGAGCAAACTGGATCGACTGAGCATACTAAGGCTGTCCGTTAGTTATTTAAGAACCAAAAGTTATTTTCAAGGTGAGTACCGCAATTACCTGGCCACGCTGAAGAGGGTACACCAGTGAAAGCCCTATGCGAAGCCTCCACCCACCAACGTTTGTATCTGTTTGCCGAACCTTACCCATGTCCCAGTTCCATATGGTGGGTCTCTCTCTCTCTCTCTCTCTCGCGCCTTTGTCATACGGCGCGTTACATTCCGGCCTATTAAATCGATTATGCTGCCATTGGCACAGCCCAGAGTGAATAAAAGAGAGGGGGGTGGGGGACGTAACGGAAACGGTAACTGCCACTGAATGGTGGCAGACCCTAAACATGACTCATAAATGATTCAAAACTAATTTCAACGCCACAGCGGGTAGTCCTGCGCCTCGTCTTGCGCCGTCTCTGTGCTTTAGTCTTGCTCCCAGTTCAGGGATATACTATATACCCATATGTCTGTGTGTGTGTGAGACTACACTCCCACACATTCACGCACACACGCATGTGGCGAAATTAGGCTGTTGACGGATTAAAGTCTCCCTAGCAAAACAAAAGGAGGAAAAAACGCACATTTCATTTTCTGTCTTTAACTTATTTTATATGCCCAGCGAAGGGTATTATAAGCTACTGCATCTATTTGGGTAGACTGTCTTATATATTTGTATAGTTAACTAAATGTACTTTTAACTTAAGAAGAAATTAGATATATCTACTACTTAATTATATATATAACTATATATGGGAATTTTAGTCAGCAAAAGGAATAAAAAAGACATGGGAAAGAACTAAGTAACATTTTCTTAATAACACATAAGGTTATTTATTAAAGATAAATCCAATATATAGACATTTACTTCCTTTTTAAATTTGGTTTTTTGATATGCTTCAAGAATTCTAAGCTTTATTTCTAAATCGAATCAAATTCGAAGCTTTAATTCTTCAATATTCTTGTATATTTATTTCCCATATTATTTTTAATTTTTTTATACTTTAAATAGAATATTTATAGAGCAACATAAATATATATTAATATATGTTTAATATAATAAATTGCTTCAGAAATTATTTGATCGCTTCCGCGGATTAACTAAGTCAGTTAAAAGTGATTATAATATATGATACTATATATTTGAATAAGTATATCAGCTTCCTCAGTATATAACCTCCACGCATAGTAATCTCATTAGGGAATAACCCATACCATTATTGTAGAATTTACCACAACACACTCAGCTTTAAAGGTCTTCCAATTGGTTAAACTATATAAAAAAAATAATTTAAAAGAATATATTAAATTTAGATCACATACTTCACATATGTATAGTCTATAAAGCACAGTACAAGGTTATTTAGCTTCCATTGCCAATATCATTTACTGCAGTCCCTTTAAGTATTCAGCTCTAGCAGAGTATTCACTCTTCGCACAACGTTCCCTACTATTTTCGGCTTTCGTTTTAGTTGCTGTCTCACCTGGCAAATGAATTAAAGGTGAGTCCTGCGCGAATAGAAAATGCGGCAGAAGGAGAAGGGGAAATTTTCGAGGCAAATCGAATCGGACGAGGACCTCGAACAGACTCGCAACACACTGAAACAGAAAACATTATATTCCTCTCCCTCCTCGAGTGCTAGGGAGGTTTTCAGACTTGAGTTTTTTTGCTGCTTTTCCTGCTGTTCGCATAAATATGGTATTTTTTCGGTATAATTTAAATTAATTAAAACAAAAATGCAATAAAAGGAGAACGAACTCGGGTTTGATGGCTTTATTATCGGAGCAACGTTGTTTAACGACATCAATTTAATTGCTCTGCTCTTAAACTGGCCAGCGGCAGGAGCAGGGGAAGGGGGAGAGGGAGGAGGAGCGGCTTGAAGTGCCCGCACACAGCGTTAATTAAGTCTAAGTGCAAAAATTCGAAGCAAAAACTGAAAGAAAACTGCGACAAGGAACTGGTACGACCTGCAGCGGGTCACAGGTCAGGGGGCAGGTCAGCAGGGGATGGCGGGGCAGGAGAATTGTGGCTCATGATCCTGCAGTGGTTCGATGAAAGACTCGAGTAAATATTTTGACAATTAGCGGTCACTGTTAATTGCAATGGCAAACTCCTTCGCCCTCTCTCCCTTTCTCTCTCTCTCGGCCTGTTCAATCTGCCACGTGCCGCGGCTGCATTGTGCCAAGTCCGGCTCCAAAGTTTCCTTCTGGACAACGCCACGCGTACTTCGTGTGTGTGTGTGTGTGTGTGTGTGTTTCCTTTGCGCATTTGCGTTTGTTTGCCCTTCCCAAAGGAACAGCAGAAAGAAAAACAACTACAATGACGACGGGTTAATGGACCAGAACGGTTGCGCCGTGTGCCCCGGTGAGTGCCAGTCCCACTGTCCATGTGTGTGTCCACTGTGCTGCGAGGGAGGTTGACAAAACGTCGTCCATTCCCCTTCCCGCTCCTTGACACACTCCCACGCGGCACGGGTCAAAGTTTGTTTACGTTTTGGCTTTATTTGTTTGTCTTGATGTTTTTCGGATATTATCAGGATCATTTAATTTACAATTAGTGTCTGTTTCTCTCTCTCTCCGTGTGTGTGTGTATATCACCCGTGTGTCGGGGATTCGAAACCTAAGCACTCAGTGCAATTAATTGACAGGCGACTTTGTTGAACGTTCCTAAAGTAGACATTGTTCCTTTGCTATTCTGTTAGTATTCTATGGAACTTAAGAGTCGAGTATTTAAGGTGATTAAGCTGAGGGGCTGTTGAGATGAATTCGTAATTGAAATAGAAGTTTATAAAGGATGAACAGAGCTGGAAATAGTTAGAGGCTTAAATGTGGATTAAGTTTTATACACGATATTGTTTTTATACCCCGAAAACTTTCTTTATATGGTTCGATTAAGATGAAATTTAAGATTTTATATTATACTCAGCTAGGCTTATACCTTAGCAGAAATTTTGTCGTTTTGTTGATATTATAATTAGCTAAGTATTAGTTTGACTCAGAATGTTGTATCTTTTATGTGTCACTCACAAATCAGTTTGAAAGATTAAATAATTGATTTGAGGGGGCGGTGGGCGTGGCACCCAAAATTTGAAATCAACTTGATCTGCACCTGGTAAACAGAAACCTTCATGGCAAATTTGGTGTCTCTTGCTTTTATAATTGCTGAAATCTGTGTGTTTATCTGGTCATCCGGACATCCGGACAGACGGAAAGACATGGCTTAATCGACTCGGGTGTCCCACGCTTCCTTCTGCCTATTACATACATTTGTACAAAGTTAGTAAAGGGTATCAAAAGAGTATATAATTGTCTGATGGAAGATTTTCATATATCTTTTGTAATCGGCTTGAATATTTCTCCAACTGAATGAGTTGTTCCACTTAACTTGCACTTGAACAAATACCTACCACATTTACAACCATCATAGGCATATTTCATCTACGTACATATGTCAAGGCGTTCTTTGTAAAATGTTTACATTTGATATAAGTTTATAATATTTATCAAATTAGAAGTGAGTAGTAAGCCTGGTCAATTAGAACAGTAACTAGGTACATCTATCTCGCTCTATGTCTATCAATTTTTCGTCTCTCGTCTCTTAATTGTAAATTAAGTAATAGGTTAAACCTTTTTCCGTAGATAATTTCAACTTTAGACGTACGCTAACTCTTGCCAGTCACTGTTGCCGGACCAAAGTTAGACAGGCTGCTGTATGGCAGCAGATACCAGCGAAAAGCCATCGAAACGACTTCCCCCTTGGACGTACCATATAGACATATGGATATATGGAAACTCTGCTGTCCGGCTCTGTATATAGAGAAGTGTTTATGTACCTACGAACACATACACATCAAATGGGCCACAGGGGGTTGCTTGGCAGACAAGCACCGGGACGGGAACGGGGGCAATCCTCCTGCATCTAGCATATAGGGGCAGTTGTTGACCCTGACTTGCGCAAAAGCGAAACGGCGAAAAAGTTCTCTATACGTGAAGGGAAATACGAAAAAAGCGAAGAGTAGAATAACAATAAAACCAAATAAAAACTGGAAAGAAAGAAGGAGAAGGAGAGAGAAGAAAAGCAAAGTTCGTTTTCATTTTCGCCAGGCTTTTCTAAGCTGGATTCCATATGTACATAGAACATTATGTGCACCATCCAACCACCATGTCCCCTTCCTCCTTCCCACACAAATGAACTACTCTATGTTTTAGCATTTTTCTTGTGCGCTTTCTCCCTCCCTTTCTCTCTCTCTGTCTTCCTTTTGGTTCGGTTTTTCTTGCAAAACTAAATAATTAAAGCGCGCTGCTAATGGCCCATTGTCTTTGGCCTTCTACACCAGCACCAGCACCCACTTATATCCACCTCCGCACCCCCACCCGCACCCGCACTTCGCATTCGACGTGCTCGTATCTAAAAGGGCAATAATTGCTGGCCAAGCTGGTTGGCGCCTTATGGCCAGCAATAATTGTTAAGACGCGCAATTTGTACATTTTTAATGCACTCGTTTACTTCGCCTCCACTAGCCAAGGGCTGCACCTCCTACCCCTACCCACTACCCTAGTGGACGCACCTCCATCCCTTAGCCTGCCTAATTGATGAGTTGCGTAATTAACTGCAAAACGAACTGAAATGTTTGCATTGATAGTTCAGTTTAACCATTTCTAAAGCGATTGCACGCAACCCGACGAACTCCGTCTCAGTTCCCCCTGCCTGCCTATACTCCTCATCCTTTCTCTACCTCCATCTAGGCCCTACGTCAAACAGAGCACTCAAGCTGAGCCATTAAGTTGCCCAATAAGCAAATTGCACCTAAACTGATGGTAGGAAAATTTGGCAGATACACTGAACACTTTCAGCAGTGCTTAGTAATCTATAAAGAAATATGACAAGACAAATTTAACAAATAATTATTTATCAAGCTTAATTATTGAGAAAAGTGAAATGTGCAAAAATATGGGAATAGTGTTTCTAAGAGGAATCAACTTAAAACTTGACTTAAATCGAAGAATATTTGATTAGAGCGATATATCTGTTTTCTATTGAGCTTGGCCCTAATTTCTTTTCACTATTTACATTTTTATAGCCATTAGCATAGGTACGTGTAGTGTATATAAAAGCATCTTTGACATTTTAAGGGATATGTAGTGTATACATAAGTAGACACATTCTCAATCAAAGTGCAACCTTAAGAAAACATAAAAGAGTCTATGAACCTAATAATATAGCTGACACCCTTGACCCAATTTTGATACACTCCGAATACCTATAAATAAAGACTTCATCTTTTATCTGTTGCTTAAAAGTTACTGAGGAGACTTGTATAACTTCTGTCTTTATTGTGTGATTAGACTTGGTAAAATGTATACTATAGTCCAGTTATCTGGACTGTCAGCAAGATATATCTTTTACACAACGTTTACAAATCGAATTAAAAACAATTACTCTTGATTTGCAATCATTCAAATGTATTGTATTCAAGATTTTTGCCATGCCTGAGCTCTGTATTCACATTTATGCAGTTCTATCTAATTAATAGACGAATCTCTTAAGGGTATTTCTTACTCGAATACACTCAAACGTGTATTATTCATTCGCCATCTATCGACTTCTCATAATATAGTGCAATTCCAACTCAAAAATACTTGAATATAAGTCAAGCCCAATTTATTGTATGTTTAATGAATTAATTAATTTATTGATTAATGCAATTCCATTTGAGATTTAGAGTTGGCATCGCAAAAGATTTGCTAAATGGGAGCACGGCGAACAATGGAGATTAGAGTGGCAACAGAGAAGCATCTGATTCGCCGCTTTTGGTAATTTGAGCCGCGAGTGGGAACCCTGGCGAGTCGCGGTGGCTGGCAACCAGAGTTCCCACACATGATTAAAATATGACTGTGCAGAGACCCAAAGTAGACTCAGACTCAGATCATGTTGGAATTACTTGAGAGCTGCGGCGACTGGTTGCCGATCTGGTTCTCTGTTCGTGGGAAGCAAATGTTGTTGCTGCCTTGTGGCAACTCTAGACAGATTGCAAGAGTCTGGGAACACTGGCAGCAGATACTAAGCTGCAGCTGCTCTTAACAAGGTCACTAGGCAAATTTCGAGCAGAAGCAATGGCGCAGGGTTGACTAGTTATGCTATTATCAAAATTGCTGCTGTTAAACGTTTGTTAATGGAGTCCATGGCCATGTGCTGTGTGTGTATGTGTGTGTTTGTGAGTGCGAATCGTACACCCTAGGGGGCCAAGGCTCAGCTCTTAACCTATAAACACACTAAGCCCAGAGAGACGCTCCCCTTTCCTTGTTTTTCTACTTCTGTGGTTGCTACAACTCTGGGCAATTTTTCGTGCATATACATGACTTTCGTGCGTTGCTCCAGTTTAGGCCCATTAGCGCGGCCAGCAGACGAAGAGGATGAGGTAGAGGAACTGGAGGAAGACTAGGAGCAGGGGGAAGGGGGGATTGAGGGAGCCCAGGAGACGTTAGAATCCACAGCCAGACAATGGGTCGAAATCGCCGTTGCCAGAGCGCAGGCGGACATGCAATCAGTCAGGCGATGCACTTTACTCACCTGTCTCACCTGGAAGGTTATTTCTGCTCTTGTTGTTGTTGCTTCTCAGGCGTCGCATTGTCACGCCGACGAAACGCTCAGCCACAGAGAGTTTCAGTTTCGGTTTCGGAGAGCGCAACAGACAACATTGCGTGACTTACGTAGGTCGGTCAGTACCCAACACCCCCCCCCCTCCCTACACCTTTGCACACACCTGTGCCGCCCACTTGCCTGTCGCATGCAAGAGCAGCAACAACAACAGGTACCACATCCAAAGGCCTAGTTCAATTTAAAGCTTACACTTCACGTGTTGAAAGACAGTTCGAATTTAATAAAATCAATACGTTTTAAGCAAACCTGGAAGTATCTTTTTGCATTCTCTTTAAAGAGAATATTGGGCAATATCTTAGAGCAAGTACTAAATTGAATGACTATCACTTTACCAATGTCCGTTTGTACATATATCTTTCCGGTTCAACATCTAAATCAAAGATTCTGTAAGTGCTAAGACTACTAAATAAAAATTTGAGCACGTTTCTTAATTTCATTTGCAGCTCAAGTTTATTTTATAACCTGGCCACGCCCCCCTCCGCCCTCATAAATTGATAAAATACAAATTTCAAACGTTATTTTAATGCCAGCTTGTTCATTTTTGGTTAATACAATCCTAAGCACAGTTCAAATAATTTCTGTAAATTTGGTTATTATCCGATAATTGAATTTGAAGTAATTCAAAAAACAATTTCAAAAGGGTGATATTTAAGGAGTCTTTTGCAAAGTATGCAATACAAAATGCGCCAAAACATATCAGCTTAATATTGAAGACCGCTTGCAAGTCAGATGGGTTAGCACGACTGTTGTTCTCGTGTTCTTCTTTTAAATAACCTAGGAAATTCCATAAATATAGCTATTACCATTCCAAGGTATCTTTCAATTATTTATACTATACATAGGAGTGCAAAGGAGTATTGTGAATTGTACTATATTATTATTATTGCCACACACCGCTCAAATTACAAGTTCAATTAGCATATTTATTTCTCAGGAAAGGAGTCTTCCTTTGCACTTCAAGACCTCTGTGATTAGTAAATGTGGCACGACTAACAACCAACAATTGTCTTTAAATCACAGTCTCGCCGGTTATGTCAGTGCTCTTCCCCCCTCATTCTCTCAGTGTAACCCCCCCCCCTTGGTGCCGGACAGAAGTCAACATTGCAGTCTGCTGTCAGTTTTTCAATCAATCGCGCTGATGAGTTTGACATTTCCATGACATATTTGCTTACGAGCACGAGAAATATTTGCCAAAATGTCAGAATTTAAACTTTACCATATTCTTTATTGTTTGCGCCATGCCGTGCCAAGAGACACGCCCCGAAGACAACAACAACAACAAGAACAACAACAGCAGTAGCGCAGCGCATAATTGACGCCATTTTCCACAGGGCGCATCAGTCGCAACTGCGCTGCCAGCGTCGCTGTCGACGTCGTCGTCGTCGTTGTATCTCACAGCACTCTCTCTGACTGCGCACGCTTTTCCAATGGCTTTTCCGCGCAGTAGGTGGGGATTTTCTTTTGCCTTCGCCTTCGGTTTTGTGTGTTTCGCTTTGCCTTTGCCCAGTCGCCATTTGCCGTGTGTATGCGTGAGTGTGTCTGTGTGTGTGCAGCTCCTGCTCAACCCTCACCACACGCGCTGGCTGAGATTTCTCGCTTTTCCGCCTCTCAGAAGAAGATTTACGTTCATCCACCAAAAAAAAAACAGTTTGGTGGTGGATTCCACTGGCAACTGGAAGTGGAAGAGAAACCTTTCTCCCACTTTCCACAGTTTCCCTTCTTCATTTTCATGTTTGCGAAAAATGTCGCGACATTTTTGAATGGTGCCGTCATAAATTTGCTTTATGCTAATCAGTTACGCATAAGTGCAATAAAACGACGTCGGCCATGCCCAGAAAATGTGGCAGATTTGTTGCTGCACCCCTGCCCCTGCACTCACTCTGTCTTCAACCTCTGACCCCTGCCCGAGTTGGGCACAACTTGAGCTTAATTAAATGTGTTTATGCACGTGAATATTTTAACCGCAACAATAAAAAATTGTTGCCATAATAGCAACAACAACAGCAGTACGATGTAAACTGAGCCTAATTAAATTATGAATAATTACGGCTAAAACGCGCTCGAAAAGAGCCTGCTGTAGTTGTTGTTTTTGGCCAGGATCGCACGCACATGATGCAATTTGTTTGCGCCACATTACCAGGCCGAGCAGGAGGTGGGGGAATATGAGTGTGTGGGTGTGTGTGTGCGTGTGTGTGTAGGCAGCAGTCAAGAGGGTCAACTATTTGTTTTTATCGCACTTTCGCTAAAATGAACACACTCACACACCACATACACACACACACACACCTACACACGCTGCGGCACTTTTGTTAATTTGATAAAAAGCCAAAGCAGCGCAGAGATTAGCCAAAAGGCCCAAAACGTCAAGTGAGAAACGGGCCAAACCTGAATGCACTGCAAGAAATAATTGAGTGAGTGTTGAGAGAGAAGTAGGAAAATACAGCAACATAGCAATAGTGTTTATTTATTTATTAAGCATAGTAAACTTGGTGTTTTGCAAGCAGGATAATATTTATTTAAGATTCAATTAAATAAATTCAGTATTTAATATTTAATCTTATTCAATCGATGAGCAAAAGCTATAAATATATGATTAGTACAATATTATATTATTTTATTATTAAATAAAGTAAATCTGGTATAATGCAAGCAATATAATATTGTTTTGATATAAAAAAACAAAATCTTGTATGTAATACTACACATAATGCAAATAAAGAGCAATCTTTTGCATACATTATATATATTATATTATATATTATTCAATTTCATTATATAGTCTGAACAAAATACGGTTCATTAATGAATATGTTACTTTTATAATCATAAAAAAGCATGCTTTATTTTTATGAAGTTAGTATTTATTTTAGTATTTGATTGTATACAAAATAATAAATTCAAATAAACTTAAAGATCGATCCGTAGGAACGCAGCCCTTAAATAATCTATAAAATTTACATCGAATCAACTACTTGAGAAGATCATTTCCTATGTAGTTAGTATTTCTTGTTTGTATGTTATTGTAGTATTTTATTATATGAATAGGAAAACATAAAATAAGTAGAAAAATATAGCAGTAATGAAATTCCTTTAGATAGAATACAATGACTGATATTTCAAACTTAATTTTTGTTATTTAGAAAGTTTGTTTTCTTATTTATTCAGTATTTTTTACATATTCAGTAATTTCTTACGCGTGAACAAAAAGAAATGAATTACAAAATTTAAATAAGGTCTGTACAAAACTTTAGAAACAACCTTTAAAGAAGTCTCTACAAAACCCAACGAAAATATGACTTACATGAAATTTTATCATGTTTACTGCACTCACAAATTGCGCTCAGTGTAGCTTTGTTCTGCGTATTAGGGGTAGTCCGCATTTTCGGAGCTGCTAATTGAAATGAGAAACCCTGCGACTTGGCTGTGGTTGCTGTAAATTGTTGATGTTGTCGTTCTCGTTGCTGTTGTTGTTGTTGTAGCCGGGTTCAGGGGTTGTTCGCGGTAGAACTTGCAGCAAACTTAGTCGGGGTCTTTGCCATGCGTAAATTAGGTTTAAGTTTTAGTCTTTCCATATAGAGTAGAATTTTTGTTTTTTTTTTTGTTTTTTATTTTCACTCTCATTTTTATTATTTCCATTTGCGCTGATAAAAATCATAATTTATGACATCAGCTGCCGTGGCATATTTTATTTCAAGCCACGTATAAATTTCGACTCTGGAAATATAATATAGTATAGTTTCTTAGTAGACAAACCCCTGGTGCCCTTGTACCCCTTGCCCACCCGCTCGGAGGGCTGTGAAAAAAATATTAGCTAGAGGTTTTCTTTTCGTTTTTATCGTTTATCGCGCATAAATCAATTTTTGTGACAAATTTATTATAAAACTTGAGGCGCAGTGAGAGAAGAGAAGAGAACGCAGGACGAAGAGAAAACCTCTTCCCCCCACACTCCACCATACACCACCCCATTCCTCATCCAAATATCGTTTCTAAAATGGCGCCAGCCTTTTCGAAGGGTGTTTGCGCCGTCGAATGGGGATGGGGTTGGGGTGTATGCCGGGGGGTGTATACATAATGCTATGATATACTGTATGAAAGACTGAAAGCCTGTGCCAGGCGCTGGCGAAGGCATCTCAGCCCAAAGGGGTGTTGGGGGGGAGGAGTGAAGCAAAGTTGGCTCATAAAATATTACAATGACACCATAAACAATTTTTAGTACTTTTCCATGCCAGCTGTAAATATTTATTGTATATCCACCTACACACACACACATATATATACGGATATATATACAGGTATATACATATATGTGGGGTATATTGGATTTTTACGAAGTAACTATGGTTTCAAATTGTCTCGACTGGGGCGGAGGCTAAAACACTTTGGGGCCGCATTATTTATGGAGGTTGTATAAAATATTAATGACCAATAAAATATAAAAAGTCGCTCGTAAATACTTAAGCTCCATTCTTTATATACACTCTCTCTAACTATCTCTCTCTCTCACTCTTTCTGTTTCTTTCTCGCAATCTGCTGCAGTTGTTATGCATAAGGATAAGGAGGAGAACGGAGTGTTGCCGCACATACACGCACACGATGGCTACAGGACGCGCGAGCTGGGCGCCTTCGAGCACGGCCTGCTGGATGGTGATATGTTCCTGCAGGTAAGTTGCCCCCTCCCTCCCACTATTACCACCAGTCCCCAACCCCCTCCTGCCTCTGGCTTTGCTTAGCTTAATTTGTCTTCATCAATTTTGTTTGGGCATTTGATGGCTTCATCGCCAGGATATGCCGCATAATCAATCAGCGCTTGTTTCGCAGCTGGGGCAAAGGTGCGAGGGGCAGGCAGAGGGGCAGAGGTAGAGCTATTGCTCCATTGATAAATGTCGGTGTATGTTTTCCTTTTTTTTCTGTGTGTCTGTTCTGGTCGAGACACGCAAAGTTCGACTGGCGATTGGATTGAATGTGAATTCGTGTGATTTGTGTAAAAATGGAAAATTGCTCAACAATGAGTGCAATTAGTTAACGTCCAGTTGGCCAGTTCTCTATGGTACGAGGGTCGTTTGATAAGTCCGTGACTTTTTGTATTTGCCGCGCACCTGCTCTAAATACAACACTGCTCCTGTCAGCAGTTATCGATTAACAGCTGACTGTAAAATTTTGAGAAAGCTGCGTTTTTTGGTTTGCGTTTTATAGGCATTGAAAGCAGACGATCTCGTGAATTTTAACGAAAATGGAAAAAAGTGAATTTCGTGTCAGCATGGCAAAATTTCATAAATTGGGCTACGAACTGCTACCCCATCCAGCATATTCTCCAGATTTAGCCCCCTGTGACTATTTTTTGTTTCCAAACATGAAGAAATGGCTCGGCGGTAAGAGATTCGGGTCATCACAGAAACAAACGACTATTTTGAGGGCCTTGAGAAAACCTATTATTTGGAAGGAATAAAAAAATTGGAAAAACGCTGGACTAAATGTATAGAGCTAAAAGGAGATTATGTTGAGAAATAAAACGCTTCTTTGACGAAAAAAATATATTTTATTCAAAAAGTCACGGACTTATCAAACGACCCTCGTAGTATTAGTTGGCCGCGTTCACAGATTGATTAATGTGTAATTGCTGGCTGGACATGTGTTACCATAATATTTATAATTAATTTCGGCCACTTGAGCTACCCAATTTGCCAGTTGCCACTTCGCAGTCTCCCCCTCAACCCCCTCCCCCCCCCCCGCAATTTGGCCAAGTGTAACTCAAATTATGCACTTCAAGTTTATGTGCCACGCGCTGACTTGCTCGAACTTCAATTAAAGTGTCTCAAACACACACACACACACACACACACATCCGTCCGTAGTCTGTGTGTGTTGCATGTTTTTGCTGAATTAAAGCGCATTTGCAGTCCAGGCCGGCCGCATGTGCCGCATGTGCTGCATGTGGCCAGGCGCGAACATATGCACTTGTCACAGTCATGACAGTTTAATTTAATGCACACATAGCTCACCAGCCAGACAGAGACAGCCAGAGGGAGTGTGCAACAGCAAGAAAGAGATAGGCAGAGCCAGAGTGAGTGATAGAGTGAGGGAGCGAGACAAAGGCACGCAATTGTGCAACATGCGCTTTATGCACTTTTTTTTTGGTCTTACTCCACAATTCAATGTCAAAGTCTGAAACTGGCTAACCGTAACGCCGCCCACTCCCACTCTCCACCCACTTCCCTACACTGTCGCACAAAAGGTGTGTGTCAGTGCAAGTTTAAATGTGTGTGGAATACAAAGAAAGGAAAATAAAGAAAAAAATTACAAATAATTGCAAATGATTTAAAAATAAATTTAGAGTGTCGAGAAATGTACTAAAACTTAACTAAACTATGTACTATATATATTTATGTATATCTATATCTATATTTAACATTTAAGGTATTTTACAACGAGATTTCAACTCATTCAGAATTATTAATATGTCTTACATGTCTTTCCTCTTTAGAAAAGTTTCGCTATTTCATTCCAATAACATTTTCCTTGATTTCATTTTTGAAAGCACCAAATTACTGCAAAGAAATCGGTTAAGTCTCTATTATAATATAATACATATGATATAATGCACATTCGTTTTCAAACTGATGCAATATATTATATATGCCTGTTTTTTCCCAAGTCTGAAGATTAACACGCTCTCTCCAACTGTTTCACTTTTCCTGACTAGTTTCATTACTGACTTTCATTAAATCCAATAGGATCTAATCTAATCATACCATATTTATGAACTTATTTATTTCAATTATTTATTTTTTTTATTTTAATTTAATTTGTTGATAATAAACTGGATTGGTATATTACGAGGGTCGTTTGATAAGTCCGTGACTTTTTGTATTTGCCGCGCACCTGCTCTAAATACAACACTGCTCCTGTCAGCAGTTATCGATTAACAGCTGACTGTAAAATTTTGAAAGCTGCGTTTTTGGTTTGCGTTTTATAGGCATTGAAAGCAGACGATCTCGTGAATTTTAACGAAAATGGAAAAAAGTGAATTTCGTGTCAGCATGGCAAAATTTCATAAATTGGGCTACGAACTGCTACCCCATCCAGCATATTCTCCAGATTTAGCCCCCTGTGACTATTTTTTGTTTCCAAACATGAAGAAATGGCTCGGCGGTAAGAGATTCGGGTCAAATGAAGAGGTCATCACAGAAACAAACGACTATTTTGAGGGCCTTGACAAAACCTATTATTTGGAAGGAATAAAAAAATTGGAAAAACGCTGGACTAAATGTATAGAGCTAAAAGGAGATTATGTTGAGAAATAAAACGCTTCTTTGACGAAAAAAATATATTTTATTCAAAAAGTCACGGACTTATCAAACGACCCTCGTATATTTATTAAAGGTATTTACGAGGGTCGTTTGATAAGTCCGTGACTTTTTGAATAAAATATATTTTTTTCGTCAAAGAAGCGTTTTATTTCTCAACATAATCTCCTTTTAGCTCTATACATTTAGTCCAGCGTTTTTCCAATTTTTTTATTCCTTCCAAATAATAGGTTTTCTCAAGGCCCTCAAAATAGTCGTTTGTTTCTGTGATGACCCGAATCTCTTACCGCCGAGCCATTTCTTCATGTTTGAAAACAAAAAATAGTCACAGGGGGCTAAATATGGAGAATATGCTGGATGGGGTAGCAGTTCGTAGCCCAATTTATGAAATTTTGCCATTAGCACACGAAATTCACTTTTTTCCATTTTCGTTAAAATTCACGAGATCGTCTGCTTTCAATGCCTATAAAACGCAAACCAAAAACGCAGCTTTCAAAATTTTACAGTCAGCTGTTAATCGATAACTGCTGACAGGAGCAGTGTTGTATTTAGAGCAGGTGCGCGGCAAATACAAAAAGTCACGGACTTATCAAACGACCCTCGTATTTACCTATTGAATTTGTGCTTTGTGCACTTCCTTTCTTTTTTACATATTTCGAGCAAATGGACAATTAACTGCATTATGTTATTTAACATTACATTATGCTTTACCAGAACAGCTGATTTACTCTCATGCTAATTAACATTACAGTTCAACGCGTACACATTTATTTCACCATATATATATTTTTTTATATATTTTATTCACATATTTTTTTCGTAATCTTCAGCATGCAACTCCAAAGTTTTCTTAAACGCACTCTTCCGTGCATAAGTTTCCCATAAAGAACGCTTTTTCTCTCAGTGTCCTTTGGCACACACCTCTCAGACTACGGACAGGCGCACAATTGCACTTTGTGCGACAGTCCCAATGCAACTGCATTACGTATACGCAAGGTGTGCAACGGCAACGGCAACAACAGCAACGACAACTGCAACAGGACACAAGGCTTGTTGCCACTTGTGTCTCCTTTGCAATTTTCGCAATTTGAATGCAAGCCAAAAACTTCAGTTGGGTGTGTTGCCATGTGTGTTGCACCTGCAGCTACCCCTCGCCCTACCTCCCTGTCTCTTTCTCTCTTCGTCTTTTTCTGTGTGTTTCGCCTTCCGGCAATGGGCGACCTGCAGCTAATTGCCGAGCTGCACAATTGTGCATTTCCTTGCATATTTTTGAGCCCGAGGAGAGTGAGGGGAAGGTTGCAGGGGGTGAGGACAGGTGTGTTTGGGGGTTTTGGGGGCTGCATATTTAGTTTTAATAGCTTAGGTATTTGTTACCTGTTGCCCGTTTCAATTGCTCACGAAGTTTTACTTTTGTTGCTGCTCTTGTTGCTGTTGTTCTTGTTGTTGTTGTTTATTATGGGTCACATATTATCATTAGAAAATGGCGTTTTGTCACGCAGCGCGCAGCTCATGCATGTGAGCGCCATCTCGCTCGCACGCGTGGCGCAGTTGTTGCTGTTGCTCCACAGTTTCGCAGGCACTGTGACACACATTTCGCAGGCGGCCAAAAAAAAGAAGTTGCTTAATTAATTAAATGCGAGCAAAGACATTGATTGAAAACGAAACAGAGTGAGAGAAGAGGAAGACAGAGAGGGGGAGGGAGGGAAACACAGAGGTAGACAACGTGGCGTATGCGCAATATGTGAATATTTAACAGGCCCAACTAGACTGGGTAATTTGAGCAGCATCTGCTCATCTAGCGGCTTTATTAAGCAATTATAGAGCTAGTCAACGAGGCAAACGCAAATTGGCCCAAACTAGAGAGAAAAAGCTGGCCAACGGGTCTGCTGGCCAAGGAAATGGCTAAATAATCGCCGCCAACTTATCAAAACACAAAACTGTAATGCAAGCCGACAACCAAATGACTGCATAGATAGCTCTGCGAGGTATATCAAAAGCAAGTATGTCTCTCCCTCTCTGTCTGTGTGTGTATCTCTCTCTTTCTGTGTGTGTGTGTGTGTGTGTGTCTGTGGCGGACCCTGCCGCACAAGACGGGCGTGTATTATTAAAAACGCATTAGAAGACGCCGCTGCCACAGACCACATCAACGCGGACAGCTCGGACAGTTGCCTCGTATAAACTGATGCAGACAGATGAGACAGGCAGAGAGAGAAAGAAAGAGAGAGAGAAGGTGCGCGTCAAAGTTAGCGGCCGCGTAGTGCGACAGAGACAGAGACCAAAACAATTAAGCTGCAAAAAGAAATCTCTTTTTCTGAAAGTTTTATAGAGAAAACGCGTGTCTTTGACAATTGCCTGACTCAACAATACCCTATATAAAAAGCACAAAAGTTTGTATATGCTATATTCAATAATTTTAGTACTTTAAAAGACCTTTCTTATCGAAAGCCTGTTTATTTTGGCCGCCACTGTAATTATTTTATTGTGTCAACCTGTGTGAGGAGCAATTATGTTTGTGGGAGGAGTAATTATGTTTAGTAATAACAGCGCTAAGTGATTTACTGACTTTGTGATTTAAGTGTTGAAAAGTGATGATAAGTGTCGTAGTGAGATGTTTTTTAAATTAAATATTTAAAGTACATATTTCGTAAATAAAACAATCCATTTACACTCCTATCGAACTACAGGGTATAATAAACCGCCAACAGACTGAAACAAAGAGCCGTCAAAAGCAAATCAAAAGCATCCGTTTGCCCCTGCCCAGTCACACAACTCGATCTTGTTCTCTCTCTCTTCCTCTCTCTCACTATCGGTCTCCTTATGCACTGCAGCTACCGTTGGCAATCTTTACGAATATTATTGATGCACTGCTGCCGCCGCCGGCACGATGACAATCCAGGCAGAGACCGCGAGACATACATATACATATGCATATGTACATGTGCATATAAAAACATACATATCCATATCCTTTGGCGGGCTGTGTTGATGCGTTTTAAATGATGACGCCACTTAGCGTTTATGTCGGTTAATATCAACTCTGGACAGCGCCGAATCGACACCCCTGTTCTGCCCTGTCCTGGCCCCACCGAGAGCAGACCAACCGGCTGCATCCAGCTTCGCTTTCAGCTCTGATTTCGCTGCTCTGTAATTAGCAGCAATCGCGCACATTTGTCTCAACCAGGCCCAGCCTTTTGCACTCTCCTCCTGCTCTGCTCAGCTGGCTCACCTGTCGCAAATTGATATTTAAATACGCGCATATTAATTACAATCGCAATTTCTACTCTCCTCTCTCTCTCTCTCTCTTACACACTCTCTCTCTTTGCTCAGTTTATTAATTAACGCCGCAACGTCCTCAGATCGCCTAATGAGAACCACAGCGAATTTGTCTTCTCGCCGCGGCGCCATTTTGCTTAGCACCCGTTACGTTTGGTTAATGTTACGTTACGTTAAATCGCATGCGTTACGCCCATTAGCAGCTTATGAA
This sequence comes from Zaprionus indianus, assembly GCA_018904595.1. Lineage (NCBI taxonomy): Eukaryota > Metazoa > Arthropoda > Insecta > Diptera > Drosophilidae > Zaprionus > Zaprionus indianus. The sequence goes on from JAEIHA010000320.1 coordinate 5,954,093, forward strand.
AATCAACTTTAAAAGTTGTTTAAAACAATAATCAAACGAACTTTAATAAATACCAAAACACACGGCGAAAATGTGAAAATAAATACTTGATTTAAGTAATGTTAGGTTATGTTGCTGTTGTTCATTGTTGTGCCTGTTCTTTATGCAGAAAGTATAATATTAATATGTTAAGATAAACTCATGTAACGTTAGTTTAAAAATATCATAGTTCAGCAGCTTCCGAAATTCAAAATCATTTTAATGTTGAGGTTAAGTTTTTGGGGAATTTTACTGTGGGTCAACAAACAAATCCATAGGTGTAATTACAATGCATTATATTGCTGGCAACGAAACCTGTAATTATCCAAAGGAACAACAATAACTGAAATCTGAATCTGAATCCGACAGATACTTAAGTATTTCGTAAAGCACCTCAAAGACCCCAGAAAGAGAGAGAGAGAGAGAGTCTTCTGCTGGGGTTCAGAGTCTGCATTTAGTTGAAACTCATTGATATAATTGCACATCATTTCCTGGTTGTGTTTGATGTGGAACTTCAAAGTTGTTGCCCCCCGTTCCTTTCCCTCTTGCAACGACTCTGTCTATATGTCCGTCTCTCTCTCTCTCTCTCTGATTCTGTCTCTTTTTGTGGCTCCAATGAAATGAGCCGCTTAAGCGCTGATTACGTTTTAGCCTCGAGTTAGCGCCGTTGTCCCGGCTCGTCTCGTCTCGTCTCGGGTTCATTCATGCCAAGAGGTTCCTCTCGGGTTCATCTAGACCGCGAAATGATGGATTAATCCATTCACAAAACATCCAAAAAACCGGCAGCTACTGCAATTACGAGATTCACTCTCTTTCTCTCTCTCACGCACACTTTGTGGCTGTCATTCGCTGTTCCTTTCTCTGTCTATCGATTTTCTAGTCAACTCTGGCAGCATTTAATTCGTAGTTTTGATTTAATTTCTACCTTTCCTACTCTCCCTCTCTCTCTCTCTCCCACTCTTTATCACACACACCCTCTTTGTCTCTCAACTTATCTCTGTGTTTGTTCTTTCTTCTTTCAGGCTCTAAATGGATTTCTAATGATACTGACATGCGAAGGCGAGGTCTTCTTCGCCACGCACAGCATCGAGAGCTATTTGGGTTTTCATCAGGTAAGTGGCTGGCAATGTGGAGTGCCGCGGGGGGAGAGGGTGAGGTAGAGCGGTCATCAGTTTGATTGATTTTAATTGCACGAAAATTTCTATGAATGATACTCGAGGGTTTTTGGGTCAAGCTCATTGCGGAAACGGGGCTACCAGATTGATATTGTGACCCCGCAGGCAACACCTACAGGTTCCCGCTGCAGAAGAGAAGAACAAACAGGCAGAAGCAGGGAATAACAGACAGAGAGAGAACAAGAGAGAGAGAGGGAGGAGAGAGAAAGATTCATTGGTCATAAATAAAAATCAGATCAGCGGGAGGATTGCGCAATCGCAAACTGCCACAAGATTTGCTTACGCAGTGTGCCTTCTGTGCTGAGTAGGGTAAGGATGCGAGTAGGGCAGGGGCGTGCGCTAAGGGGTGGGGAGAAGGGGGCTGAGACCTGTGTGTGTGTGTGTGTGTTTGTATTATAAAGTTGCGACGCCTCGGCAGCTGCTCAACGAACAACATGTTTTGGGCCTAACTCGAGATATCTTCACCGTCTCCCCTTCTCCTTCCTCCCCGTCTCCTGCTGCTGCTGCTCCCTGTGCCTGCTCTGCTGCATCTGCTGGCTCACATTGTGGCTCTTTTTTTTTTTGCTGTAGCTTTTCGCCTACTTTATTGTATTGGCGCTTGTCGAATGGAAATTGAAAATTGCAGTTAGCTTTCTTCAGTCTCTCAGAGGTCTCTTTTTGCTGTTTTCGCTCGGGTTTGTTTTTTTAATTTAGTTGTAAATGTGTAAAGCGGCACTTGACACGCCCCGTTTGGCAGCTCAATTAAAAACGTAGCTGCCTATTACCATGGCCATTGGCCATCCGATTGGCTCAACCCCCTTCGCACTCCCCTCCAACCTTGCTCCTCTTCCTCTTTGCTCTGCTTGCAACAGACGTAGAAAGTGCAACGTAGTTGCGATTGCTGCTAGTGCTGAGCGCGTGACACGAAGGGGGCACGAGACTGCGTGCGTGCGTGTCTTAGGGATAGTTAAATCAAAGAAGAATTATAGTAAAAGTGTTTTGTTTCAATTCTCTATTGAATTTCACGGCAACGCATAAAAGATAAAACTCTCTGACTTTGACATATACATAACTATTCAGTTAGTTGACTATATCTTATTATCTATTTCTTCTCTGCTCCACTTTCCGTCTAGTTCTACACTTGAAAAGTATAAATATATCTAGAAATTTGATGATTTTCATATGAAAGACTGTATTGGTTTTCTATAACTAACTATGAATTGGTTTTCTATTATTAACAATTCCAATTCGATAGTTATTTTTATCTTTTTTAAAAATGTAAGAAAATCGCAAATGTTTCACATACATGTGATGTTATTAAGGAACTTATTAATAGCTAACCATCTTTTTTACGTTTTCCGATTAATAGTATATATAGGGGATATAAAGAAGAGCAAATTCTGAATTTATATAGATATTAAGTTATTTTTGTACCTTGACTTTTTTGGTATCCCGTTGAGTTTTAAGAAATACATCTGTATACATCGGGAATTTCCAGTAGTTTTAAGCTCTTTTAACTCCTTTATATTTGATGATAAAATTGATGCAGTTTCACTTTGGCATTTTAGATTATTTAAAGTGATTTTTGCCAAATAAACTTTTAACTTTTTTGGCATCACTTAAGTAGTTTCACTCACGCGCGCATCTCTATTTCCATTTGTACAGGAGTATTGTATATAGGGCTAAGTCTGTCGCTCCCCCGAGCTACTGCTCGCTCTGCTCCTTATCTCTTTCCTCTCCCTCTCCCACTTCCTCTTCTTCTGCTCCTGGCGCGTGTAGAATTTATGTCTCAATTTGTGGCCAACATGGGGCGCATTTTCAATTTGCTGCGATTTTGATTTATACGCCCCGAAAAACAGAAAACAGAAAGCAAAACCAAAATCAAAAACCGAAAACGAAACGAAACTGAGGCGAAAGGGAAAATCAATAAAGAGTTGACTGAACCCCCCTTGAATTCTTTCTCTCTTTGCAGTCGGACATAGTGCATCAATCGGTGTACGAGCTGGTGCACTCCGAGGATCGCGAGGAGCTGCAGCGCCAGTTGCTGTGGAACAGTTTCCTCCCCGCAGACATGTCCAGCATGCAGCTGGCCGAGACGCTGGCACCGGACAAGGCGCTCTATCTGGAGCGCAGCTTCACGGTGCGCTTCCGTTGCCTGCTGGACAACACATCGGGTTTCCTGCGCCTCGACATACGCGGTCGCATCAAGATCCTGCATGGCCAGAATCGCAAGACAGAAGAGCCACCGCTGGCACTCTTTGCCTACTGCACGCCCTTTGGCCCGCCCAGTTTGCTGGAGATTCCGCACAAGGAGAACATGTTCAAGTCCAAGCACAAGTTGGACTTCTCGCTGGTCTCCATGGATCAGCGTGGCAAGCACATACTGGGCTACGCGGATGCCGAACTGGTCAACATGGGTGGCTACGATCTGGTGCACTACGACGATCTCGCCTACGTGGCCAGCGCGCATCAGGAGCGTAAGTGCAGTGAACTCTCATCAATTCCCTAATCCCTAATGGCTTCATTCTTTCTGCTCCCTTGCAGTACTCAAGACGGGCGCCTCGGGCATGATTGCGTATCGCTACCAGAAGAAGGACGGCGAGTGGCAGTGGCTGCAGACCAGCTCCCGCCTGGTGTACAAGAACTCCAAGCCGGACTTTGTCATCTGCACGCATCGCCAGCTGATGGACGAGGAGGGGCACGATTTGCTCGGAAAGCGGACAATGGACTTCAAGGTTAGCTACCTGGACACAGGGCTGGCGTCCACATACTTCTCGGAGGCAGATCAACTGGTGGTGCCGCCCTCCAGTGCCAGTGTCTCGCCCACATCGCATTCGCTGCCGCCTCCGGTAACGCCGACGCGACCCAATCGACGCTACAAAACGCAGCTGCGTGACTTTCTGTCCACGTGCCGCAGCAAGCGTAAGCTGCAGCAGCAGCAACAGCAGCAACAACAACAGCAGCAGCACCAGCACCATCACCTGCAGGCACAGCAATCCTCGCCACTGGGCCAGGTGGGTTCACCGGCTCCGGCGGTCGTTGAGTATCTGCCCGATCCGGCGGCTGCTGTGGCCGCCGCCTACTCCAATCTGAATCCCATGTACACCACGTCGCCATATGCCACTGCCGCGGACAATCTGTACATGGGCAGCTCCATGCCGGCCAATGCCTTCTACCCAGTCAGCGAGAACCTCTTCCATCAGTACCGGCTGCAGGGTGCCGTCGGCGTCGGTGGCTACTACACTGACTATCCGCACTCGGCGGCGCCTGCCTCGGCGTATGTGGCCAACGGGTTCCTCTCGTACGATGGCTACGCGATTGCCTCCAAGGCGGACGAGAAGTGGCAGGAGACGGGCAAATACTACAGTGGCTATAGCAGCGGATACGGCAGTCCCACCTCCACGCCACAGGTAATCACCAAGTTTACCCCTCTCTCTGCCTGCCACCCCATTAACTCTTTTCCCGTATACCACCAGCAGATCCCCTTGAAGACGCCCAAATCATCGCCTCAGGTCATGGAGGTCATCTCGTGCTCCTCGGACGGGCCCTCCCCGGTGGCAGTTGGCACCGTTGCCACGCCCAATGGCAGCAGTGTTACGCCCAAAGTGGAACTGGTGGCGGCAGCGACGGCGACAGCCTCCGTAGCCACTGCAGCCAGTCAGGATCCCTACGAGCGGCAAACGGTGCTCATGTGGGGCACCGCACAGTCCAGCGGAGTGCCACTAAATAGTCGCAGTGGCGCAGGTGGTGGAGCAGGTGGTTCGCCCCAGCGCACCACGCCTCTTGCCAACGGGCTGAGCTATGCCAACAACAACAACAACAATGAGCTGGAAGCAACTGCTGCAGGCAAGTGGAATGGCAACAAGGAGCTGGCCGGAGCTGGCAAGTCGACCAGTGCCGGCACGCCCGAGAGCTACCAGCTGCAGCACGACGACTCCGGCCTCTACTCGGCCTCCTCGCACACGACGTCGCCCCAGCAGCAGCAGCAACAACAACAACAACAACAGCAGCAGCAACAGTCGCATTCTGCGCGCGGCCTTGGCTCGAATGTGAGCAGCTCCAGCAATTCCATTGTGCACTCCACCACCGAGCACCACCAGCAGCAGCAGCAGGCACACCCGCCCAGCTGCGCCGCCAGCCACCAGCAGCAGCAGTCGCAGCCGCAGCCGCAGCAGCAGCACAGCCACCAAGCTCATCCACACGCACACTCGCAGCACCACCAACATCATCAGCAGCAACAGCAGCAGCAACAGTCGCAGCATCATCTGCACCACCAACAGCAACATCCACAGCAGCAGCAGCAGCACCAGCAACATCACGAGACTGTCGCATCTGCATCCGCCACTGCATCCGCATCCGCATCCGCACACCACTTGCCGGCCAACGGCAGCGAGGTATGGACGCCTGCCAGCTACACGCAGTACTCGCAGTATTTGGCCTACCACCACCACCACCATCATCACCACCACCATCCGCACCACGCCCACGCCCACGCCCATGCGCATCATCCGGCGACAGCAGCAGCAGCGGCGGCAGCGGCAGCCACAACTGCGTCCGGCACAGCGCACCACCACCAGCACCATCAGCACCACCTGCACCACCATCACGGCCAGCACACGACAAGCCGCTAGTAGAAGCACCGTAGAAGCACCACCAACACACTCACCATACACACCACACACACCACACACACTCTACACACACACAAATGAATGCACCACCGAGTGCCGAGTCCGAGACTAACCCACCCTCCCTAACTGCTACTCCCCACATAGATTCTAATCAACAATCAGCTGCAGCATCAGCAACTGGCTGCCTACCCGCTGCACCATCAACAGCAGGTGGAGTCGCCGCCCCATTGCCGCACCACGCCCACACCCACGCTGCCGGCGGTGAGCAGCCTGCTGAGTGGAGCTGGCAGTGCCGCAGATGCCGGCACGCCGTACCAGCAACTGGCGGTGGTCTCGGCCTCCGCACCACTCATCATCTGCGCCGATGAGCCACTGCAGGCAACGCATCCAAGCACCGCACGTGGTGCACGCAAGGCAGCCAAGCTACAGCAGCAGCAACAACAGCAACAGCAACAGCAGCAACATCAGCCAAACTACCAGCAGCACCACGCCCCCCAGCACCACCTGCTGTATCCGGCCAACATTACGGCCCACACTGCGCTGGCCTATGCGCCGCCACCGGTGAGCGGAGCTGGAGCCTATCTGGATGCCAGTCCGCTGCTCTCCTTCTCGGAGGTGACCAATACGCTGCTCAACCAGTAGAGCACACACACACTGAGACACATACACAAACACACACAAACAACCAAGTTCAACAGTTTTGCCAAAATGTGGACTATGACTATCGTATCTTCCATAATATCAACTCCCACACACAAACACATTCACACAGAGATCAGCGCAGGAATCAAGCATTAACAGTGCAGACCAGTCTACAGACATAGCTCAGCTAGGAAGAGAGCCCATTGGAATTATATATGAAAGCAAGCGCGATATATCGATATAGTTATACCGTATACTGCTATATAGTATGAGTTATATAACGATACACGAGATTTATGAAGATATATCCAAATTGTTTCATCAATTTACGAACCTTCTTTATTCTTTATTCAAGTATTTTTCAATCAATTATCGCAATTTGTTTTTTCTAAACCATTTTTACCTTATGTAGTTTATACCTTCGATATACATATATCGTCATTAACTTATTTCAAAAAGGTATTATCAATTCTTGATCGTTCCCAAATGGTGTGACATATCTTTATAAAGGTTTTTCAACCAGTTCTTTATAGTTTTTTGATCGCAAATCACCTACAAAATCAGAGCTCGCCTTATGCATTAAACAATAGATCATAAAATCTATAGTGACAAGACAAAACTAAAAGTTAAAAGAGAAATTCTTATATATACCATACATCGATAATAATTTATGCATCTTCAATACAATCGTGGCTATTCTTCCTAAACGAGCAAATATAAGTAGTAGATTCCGTTAAATGAAAATAATGTCAATGCAATAGTATTATTTAACAAGATATGAACATTATAGACGTCTCCTAAGTTTACCCCCAGACCAGACACACACAATATTTACGGAACATAATTCTATTTATTTTACTGTGATAATTTATATAAACATATTGTACACGTATTCAACACTAGATGGATGCTGTCCAGGCAGGCAACAGTTTCAATCCGTATCTGTATCCGTAATCGTTACGTGTTTCCATTTTACTTCCGTTGAGAGCGTTGATCGAGCGAAAGAAATATGGCAAATAGACATAGATAGAGAAAATAGAAGAGAATCGAAACCTGCACAAAGTACATAATCAAACATTCCGTTTCAGTTGTAGTTACAACCAAAGATTTATACTAATGTGAAAGAAAACTTATACTACATACTTGCATATAGTATACATACATAAATATATCTAAATATGTAATTAAATACCCGTTACGCGTGACTAGTGACTCGTTACTCGTAACGTACAGTTAGCATACGAAACGATCCACTTTTCGGCTTCGGGTGGTTATTGCGCCAAATTTAAGTTACATACTATACATTCTTCGTCAGGCAATATACATATATGGAAAGAAAGATGGAGGAGATAAGGAGTAACATAATCCAATCACAAGATTATTAAATTGCAATTAAGTGCTTAAGTAGTGATTAAGTCTTAATATAAAACAGAATACAGAGTACAGAATACACATATGTCGATCCGAATGCTTGTATTAATTACGTTGTAATAATTTTAAATTAACTAGATGTAAACGAAACAACAAACAAATCGAATGCAAGTAAAAGTAATTTTCATGATTCCTATCGTTTAGCATGTAATTCCTTAGTTGAATAATCCGAGAGTGTGTGTACATTTAAAGATTTCTTGAATTTCTAGTCGCCCGCATAAAACATTTACTATTTAAATACCTATATAAATATACATACATATACAGATATAAATATATATATATATAAATATAAATACGTTAAATTAAAAAATTATTCAAATAATTCAATTGTACAGATAATTTTTCCAATTTGGCTGCCGTGAGTAAAGGCTACAACAATACGATAATAATATTTGCTATTTGAATTCGATATCCATTCCTGTCAACTCACGCGCTAGTTAACAACGTAATTTACGAGTTTAACTTAATAATCATCTTTATTAATTAAATGGATAATTAGAATCCAAGTGCATGTACTCGGGAAGCGCATATCCAAACAATCAGAGCGAAATAAAACTAGAAAATATTCAATCGAAATGTTAGATAAAATGTGCTATCAATTATTGGGCGGTGTCGTTATCTGTGAAGGGGGAATATATTCACATAATATAAGCAGCTTTACTTTAACTTAATATATTTGTGCATCAGTTGATGTTAAATTTGGCATTATTTGTAATATTTTTTCAAACTAAGCAATAATTTGAATTTATTTTTTTAAATGAAACTAAGAAAACAGTTTAACCGCCAGGGCTACACCAGCTGAGAAGATCAGCTCCTGTGCACAATTTACATTTTACAGCACTAGCGTTTGAAAGTATTCTATCAAAATCAAGTATCGATATATCGAGTACTTGGCGCGTAAATTCAAGTGAGTACCAGACTATTACGCTAACTAGACTCATTTTATTTATTTGGGTCACACGAAGCGAAGCCGTCAAATAGTATATACATATATTCTACAATACACTCATGATGTTGTAGATATCGTAGATTGTCATGAACTCATTATTGTCTGACAATTAATTTCACAAGAAGTTTCTAAGTAATCTGGCAATAAAATATATAATATATATGTCCCCATCACATTTCAAGTGTATACAAATATTATATTATGATTCCAAAACGGATCTCTCCTATTCACAGCAGAACTACGTCATTTATTTCCACAGCGATAACGAATAACTCGATTGCGATTGCGATAGCAATCTAAAGTAGAATGTCAATGACATATATAGTACTGATATCGGGATTATCCCAATGACATTGCAGTCCCATTTGTGAAGTGGAGTCGTAAATTAGCATAAGACATTTATTATTTACATTTTACACTCGCCTCCACCTAAGCCAGTATGATTTGATTCTTTTGGATCCAGTCGATATAGTTGGCTACCTTGCAGTAGACACCTGGATACGGTGCCACAGTGCAGGGCTTGATGCTCCACGAGACAATGCCGACCTGTTTGTTGTCATGGATCAGTGGGCCACCAGAGTCGCCACTGCACTGTCCCTTGCCGCCCTCATCGACCCCACCGCAAATGTGATAGAGCGCATTGGTGCGTCCTTCATGGCGCAGTGTGCACTCCTCGTCGGAGTAGACCTTGAGCGCCACCTGCTGCAGCGTTGTCTGAATGGAACCACCAGTCTAAAGGGTGGGAAACAGGGAGAATTAGTTAAGTATGTAAAGTACATACATATGTATATGGTATACAGTATATAATATGTTAGATTACTCCATGAATGCATTCAAAAAGCCAAATTGATTAATTAATTAATTGTAATACAAAGAATGAAATAAACAAAATGTGAATCAAAGCTGAGTACAATAAAATTTGAGTGAAGATTAGAGGGATGTAATTTGAGTACATGTAATGATTTGAGTACATGTTAAAATGAAAAATATCAGTATAGTATAACATGAGTACAGTAATTTTGTGTGCAAATAAATATCGGTACAATAACTATAGGTACAGTGTTTGTGGGTGCAGTTACACTGTCAAACTAAAATTGAATGTATTCATGCAGAACCTTAAAACAAATTATACATGCATGTAATTGCTTCTTACCGCATTCAGTCCCCAGCCAACGAGTGTACCCGCGCCACCCTCATCCGACTGTGGAGTGGCAAAGTTCAGACTAGGTAGCTGCACAGGACCCACAGTCTTGTAGTCGAACTGGAAGGGTATCGCCACTTGGAGCAGGGAGATATCATTGGCATAGTTATTGTACGGATTGTAGAGCTCATGTTGGATGATCCGCTTCACGGCCACCACATTGGGTCCACTGGCACTGATATTTGTCACACCATACTGCACTGAGAGCTGGCTAGCAGTGCGTCCTGCGGTGCAATGCGCCGCTGTCATCACAAACTGTTGCGAGATGATCGAGCCACCGCACGAGTGCGAACCAGTTGGGCCGCGCAACGAGATCTGCAAAGAAAGAACTCTCAGTCCTCTGTCTCCCACACAGATCTCTCTAAACACCATACTCACCACAAAGGGATAGTTCTCCACGCTGGTGTCGGTGCCATTGACGACACGTCCCATTGGAGGCGCAGCCGACACACTGAGGCAGCCCAGTGCCAGCAGCAAAAAGGCGCAGGTATTCAGTTTCATTATAGCCATATTGCTTCCTGGCCCAATCTAACGAGTTGACTAGTCGCCGGCCAAGAAATTGCGCCCTCTTATACCAACTTAGCTATCGCACGAGCTTGCCCGATAAGGCTTTGGATTTACGACTCGCGATACGCTGGTTATAAATATTAGAGAGCCTGACCTATTGTCAGCCCAGAATTACAATAATAAACCTCTGGGAATCCGTGCATAGCTGGGTTTTTTACTGTATATATAAATTTTTAGGAAACCAAATATGTGGAGTATTTGCTGTATCTATAATACATTGTATTACAAAGTCTTTGCTTTACTTAAACAACTGAAAAGAAGTTGTCAACATATTTCCATTTAATTAAACTATTATATCTAATCGTTCTTAATGCGTTTTATTTTATTGCTGCCGATTTGCACAGACATATAGACATAATTTAAACAACTTTTAATGAGGTAATCACAATAAATCAAAACAATTCATTAATTTATAACATAATGTTCAGGAATGTTAGTGTGGGGATCTTAACAAGAAATAATTCTAACATACGAACGAAGTAATAATTTAATTGATTTTAAACGACACTTCAGAATCGTAACACTTGCGTGTGGAAGCGTATACTATGCGTGACTATGTGTGTTAATATATATATAAGTAATAACTACAAGGCTACGCTCGACATAGTTCTACAAAAGTATTAAAAAAGTCCCGACTCTACTGTATGCTGCAGCTGCGCACTGTGGACAGCTTCTGCTCCTCCTCATCCAAGTGCTTAGCACTCAAAATGCTCTTGATGCTCTCGGCTTCCTTCATCCAGAACTCCAGCTTAAATTGGTTCAATAACAGATAAATAGGATCTATATATATTTATTTATATAATGTCAGCCCTTACCTGCTGCAGCAGCAAATTGCGCCGCTCGCCCTTTGGTTCGTTATTCACAAACGGCACCAGAATGCCCAATGCAGCTGTATACGACTCCAGGGCAGCATCCAGTCTGCGCTCGTAGAGATATAATTCGCCTTTCCGACCAATTTCCAGTCCATTCTTTAGCGACGGGCTCGAGCTGGATAGGGCAACTGAAAGACAATAAAAACACACTTAGATTTCTGTTCAAGATTATAAATCTACAGAAGGGAATGGACCAAAATAGATAATTATCGTAAAGTAAGTTGATTAATCCATCTATATACATATATAGTGAGTTAATGAATCTATCTACGCCATTCTTCTCTTAGTAATCCCCATTATTATGCATACAAAGCTGTTTATATCGCACATCCGGCTCAAGCATTTCCATCACACGCGATGTGCCTGCTGCTTGACTAGTCCCAGTTTCGCTAGATGCCTTCTCTTTCTCCTTTTGCTGCCGCTGTGCCAGCAGTTTGTATTCATCCTCGATGATGACATTCTTAATCTCCTCAGCACGTTTCATATAGGCCAAGGCTCGATTCCGTAGTGCCTGCCGCCTGGTGGCATCAGCTTCCTCCGTGATAAGCGGCACAAAATATTGCAGTGCACTACAATACAAATAATACGCCTCCTTGTAGTTGTGCTTCTCATCATGCTCCACTGCCTGGGTAACCAAATCGATGGCCTTCTTCAGCGTCTGCTCAGAGGGAAATGTCTTGAGATCTAGAAATGGATGTGCAAAGAAATCTGCAAACGATATGCGCTCCGTGGGTTCATGGGCCAGCAGGCGCCGTAGCAGATCGTTGCATTCGTTGCTGATGCGCGCATTGGTGGGCAGTACAATGGGCTCAGCGTTGCGGATCCGCAGCAATAGCTCCTCAATGGTGCGCGAGCTGTAGGGCGCCTTGCCAAACAGACACTCATAGAGTATAACGCCGACACTCCAGAGATCTGCCTTGGCGTCATACTGATGCTTTCGCACAATCTCTGGTGCCATGTAGAGCGGTGAACCCTTTAGCTGTTGATTCAATTCACCCAACTTCAGATGTTGCGCAAAGCTGCAAGGAAATGATAGAGTTGGAGAAGGGTAGCTGATAAGGGAATTTAAACTTCGTTACTTACCCGAAATCGGCAACCTTTAGAGAGACATTATTGGCGCTGCGTGTTAGCAGCAAATTCTGTGGCTTCAAATCAAAGTGGGATATATCATTGGCGCGCATATATTGCACTGCGGCTGCCAATTGGCGCAGAAAGTAACGGCATGTGGACTCTGGCAGCGCCTTCTTGGTGCGTATAAAGTGCGATAAATTGCCCGCATTGCAGTACTCCAGCACGATGTAAATGTTTCTATAGAGCAGACATAGCATTTGTATTTATATAGATATATCCTTTATTCCACACACTTACTTGTCATCCCAGAAGAAATCCTGCAGCGTCACAATGTATTTGTGTTTTAGGTCGCGTAGCAGGCGAATTTCCGTTATAAGATTATCGCGTGAACTAGGCGATAGCGTGGACATTTCCACGTACTTGATGGCATGATAAGTGCGCTGCTTCTAAAGCCCACAAAGGGGTAATTAGCAATTATCGAAATACATAGTGTGCTTACAACTTACTTTATGACGCGCTTTGTAAACTGACGCATAACTACCAGCTCCAAGCTTCTCTAGTATGTCATAGTCCGTTATGCGTGGCAGTGCCATGTTTTTCCAATATTATTACGCCATTAACAATATTGTACGTTAATTTTTATTTTGATTATTTTAAAATTTTTTCGCTTCAATTTGGAGTGAAAGAAAAACCATAACAATAATTTTGACAGTCACTGCAAGACGGCGACAACAGCTGAGACGAATTCCGCTACTTGTTGCAGAACAGTTGTGACACAGTGGCGTAGCGGAATGCAACAGTGTATCTGCCAGTAGATGGGTAGCACTTTTGTGATTCAGTGGGTTTGTTGTCGATGCGTAGCGCAGCAACAGATTTTTTTTATTTCTTTTAGAGGTAAATAAATAAATGAACCTACATTGCATGTGACTAAAACTAATTTGAGTGCTGAGTAGTGCAACGTTTACTCAATATTTGCTACTCAACGGAATGAAAGTGCTTAAACCAAGTTGTTTATTTAGCTTCTTCAAGCTTGGCTTACGCGATGATCGTAGTTGACACACCCAAAAGAAACAAATTAACAACAAGACACGCCCGTGCAGAGAGATGTATAAGAATTTCTTCAAAACAATGATGAATTTTGTACTTTCACAGATTCTTCCCAGTTAAGTGCAATATCAATACACTTAAATTTTATAAATAGTGACGTCACATACAAGGCTTCAAGATGAATTACGGCCGTAAGACGCCCTCGACCTACAGGTCGAACCCCTCGGTGTACTCGCATGCCACGGGAAGGTAAGTGATAAAACAGATATTGTTAAGTTGTTATCAATATATATTATATATGTCTTTCAGATCTTCGACAAATTTGCATTCGAAAATGTCACGTTCCACGCGCTCCGTTCGCATTCCTTGGTACCAGCGACCCTTGCTGAAGAACAATCAATATATAGACATTCAGAAGGGTGCCATGCTCATAGGACTGTTTGCTGTGGTAAGAAAATTGGGAGATTATCCTGTGATTATTCTTTGATAACCTTTCCCTTTACAGTTTTTGTCACTCTTCACAATCGCTTCGACTATCTTTGATATCTATTGCTATGCTCTGGCTGCACCAGGTTCCACACACTATGGTTACTATATAATATCCTATGAGTTTGTCTATGTGGGTAACAAGCATGGTAAGAATCAATCAATACTCATAATATTCGCATCATTGTTTACCTTATCGATATTGCTTACAGTCCGCAACATGTTGATTGTCTTTGCTCTCTTCTCACTCATCATGGCGCTTATCAACTTCGTGACAAGTGTCCTGCTCTGCGTAGCTCTGCGCAAGGTAAGCTCGATGTTCTCGCATCCATTTAACATACATATTTCACTTTCATTTCACTCATGCCCGAAAGCAAGAGAAACTTGGAGTACAGAAACGCACGCTGTGCAAAAGGGTAACATCGATGCATTAATGCCATCAACAAACTCAAGAAATCCCATTTAATCCATTAAATTTTGATTCCCAATCTAGCTAATTGGCAAAACAATCTTGTTAATAATTTCTTTACAAACATCCAATGATATCTGTGGTTTTTATCTTTTCAGGAATACGAACGAAAGGTCCTGCCCTGGTTGTGGACCTTTGCTGTGTTCACAGTTTGGCGTATTCTGGCTCTTATCTTCTTTGCCATAGTGAATGATTTGTACTTTGCCTATAATATCCTTATGGTTTTACTTTGGAGCATATTTTGCCTGGTTTCCATCTATGGTTGGGCCGTTGTCTACTCCCTCTTCCTGGAGTTGGTTGACCTGACAAAACTGGAGGATTTGGCACATTTACGGGTACCTTGACTGTTATTGTTAAAAATCGAGTATCTTATCTATATCTTTCAACGTGTTTCAGATGGGTACAATGGCCTCGCTACATGCATCAACTGCCAATTCATTGGCTGGCTCACGTCCGACCACACCGCACAGCACTGTATCCACAATGCCTGTGGGTTAGACCCAAAGTCGTCTCTTACAGATTACAACGAATACCGTCCAAGCTAGGGATTCCGAGAGAAGCATTCACCAAGCACGCTTATATGTTATATACATTCCAATTGTGTAAACATTTCCACCAGTTTAGTGCCTTAGATGCGTTTCAATTACGTATAGTTCATACAAACATACATATCCAAGAAAAACTGCCTCCGCAAGTTTTTACGCAAGAATCTTCATAGTAATTAAGTATCATTCCGTCCATATATATCGTTTCTTTATCTGTTTTTTGTATTGTTGTACAAATCCGCACACTGTGTCTTTATATACAATTTTTATATACTACAAATCGGACTAATATATGAAACATGTATTGTAATCGTACAATAGTTATTAAAATCGACGATTTTGTCTCAATCTTTGTCCCAAATACGTTTTATTTAATATAAAAAGGTTTCTGCAAATGAACATTCTTAAATTCAATAAATCTTATTGTAAAAATTAAATGATTGGAAGGTAAAGTTACAGTGTCAATTTGAATCCATCTCCCTAAAACGTACATAAGTATTTTTCAGTATTTAATAACAATTTGACCTGATTGGTCACACTATTTAGATGCATAAATCTACAAATACATTTTGCATTATATCGTTGTGCTATATTGGCCACACTGAAAACAACAAAAGACATTTTAGGGTTCACTGACGGCAGCACCAGGGCAAAACAATTACACGTTGCCCCACTGTTGGTCATTAGCACCCAAAATTATGAACAGTACGCCATAAAGTGGGTTAACCCACACGCGAAGCTGGCATCTGTTATAGAAACATTTTTAAAAACTAATGTAGATACACAACTGATGGACATATATGATATTATTGCTTAAATGTTTTGAAACAGTTCTGCAATTTCCTTCCAATGTTGTAGTGCTTTCTGCCCAATGTTACACACATATTCATCTATATGTTGACATGCACATACATCTACATATGTATGTACTTATGTACGCCTCTGTCTCATCCAATACGCAGTTCCAATACATTTGCGTCGCTGCTAAGTCCTGATGGATGTTTACATTTTCCCCTCATTCCTCTCCCTTCTTTCCAATCAGGCGCACTCTCTCGCTCGCACACAGCTGTTGATCGCTGAAACGGTAAATGATACACTGACTCTACATGTCGTGCACCTGACAGGTTGAATGGCCGCAACCAAATCAACTCATGGGGATTTTTCTATGTGCAATCGGTCAAATTAATATTTGTACAGATTCACAAACATTCATACATGTGAATGTACAAATTTTAGACGTAAATACAATATTGAACGTATTGGGTGTATTAGGAAATCAAGTCAGATCACTATATACACAGGCATTAACCTTGTAGGTCTACGATATCTGTCTGAATAGCCGTGACGATCCTAGCCCCTGCGAGAAAAAGAGAACCGACTAAGCATACACTATACATACATACATAGTTTTTACTTGCAAGTCGTTGTTCTTGTTTGTAATGTATATTCTTAATTCAATATGTTTAGTGCATCTTCATTTATTCTGCTGCGCACTTCCATTCCGGGAAGCCAGACGGATGTCACGACGATGAACATGAATGCAACTTTACCCCACATGACGTATGTACATACATACATGTTAAGACGTAGATTGTTGTTGTTTTGTTTGTTGCGCGTGGGGCGCATTGTTCATCTCAGCAAAACACCCCCACAAACAGCGACTGCGACGCAGGCTCACTCATACATACATACATACATGCATATGTATGTAAACACATATAGTTTTGACTCTGTTAGTTGCGAGTTTTATGTTATGTTGTCGTGCACTCTCATTCGCTGTTAAGTTTTTCACCTCGGTCGGTTGGTGACTAATTGTTGTTATTGCCAAATGCCTGCCTCATGCTCGTTTACATTTTATTTTGTTTTCGATCTTAAAATGATGAAATAAGCTCGTGCCCTGCTCTGAGAGAGACAAAGAGAGACCTGCACGGCCTCAGCTGTTCACGGAAAGCAAACTAGAAGATTTAAAAAGTTAACAGTTGTTTGCACAAATACATACATACATATATGCATTTAAATTAACTTATTCATGTGTGTGCGTATGTATAAAGTTATTGGCATAATTTGAATATCGTTTCGACTAGTCGATAAATAATTAGGCTGTTTACCTTGCTTGGACTCACGAGTGTGAGTGTCAACAACTTCATAAAGTTCGTTAACTTGAACATTGTACATTTTAAAATGTATAAAAGATAGAAACAATAACACATTTCAATTTGTTATTAAATACTAAGCCTGCGTCAAGGTCATTAGTATACAACATATTCACATATGTGCAGACATTCGATGTATATACATACATAGCATGATTATGTTGAAATACATTTAATAATATTTATGTATAGTATGCATACATACATATGTATATAAACATATGTACATTCATAAGCAAGTGATGAGTGTTGTGTGTATTTGTATTTTTACATACATATGTTTTTATATCTTTTTATGTATTGTTATTATCCTATTACTTATTGAACCTAGCTTTTATAAATATCAATCATCCGGCGCAATTACATACACATACGCCTTATGACGACTGAGCAAAAAATGAACAGAGAAACGCAAAAATAAATTGCAAAGCAGAAAAATGTTAACCTGCCAAAGAAACTCACCACACTATTGCGACGGGAAATACTTTATAATTTTACACACACATGCATACGTTCATATGCAGTTCACACATACGTATGTACATATGTACACATGTATTTGAGTCGTAAGCGTGCAAAGTAAAAATTATAAACTGCTAATGAGACACCCATACATACACATGTACATGCATATGTATTTGTTTAAAGTACCTGCAAATTTTCAAATACATTTGTATTGTATTTACCACATATGCGCATATAAATTTACGTAAATAGAGATATGCCCATAGACACATATATATGTACATATATGTAGGAGACATTGATATTAATAAAATGTTTCATAAAAGTGCGCAGTTTGCATTGATGACGCAGCAACAAAAACACAATGACAAAGACAAACAGCTTGAAAATAACAGCGACTGCTCTCAATCTTAATATTGGCTCTCTCGGGCTCTCTCCGACAGTTTACGTGAGTGACTACAATATGGCGTCGTTGGAATTGTGTCGTCGCTTCATTAAAAACAATAACAGTTTGAATGTTAACAAATGCACGTTCGTAACTGTTGGATTTTTCAATTTTCTCATCGTTTCTAAATTAATGTAACAATAACAGTTCAGTCATATGACAAAGAGAACACATACACACTCTCTTTCTCCCTCTTTTTCTCTCTCAGTTTCTTTATTTCACGCCCTGCATTGGTCTCCAGAGTGTCAGTGCGATTGTGTGATGTACATACATACATATGTACATACATGAGAATCCGTGACTCGTTAAATTAGTTTCTTGATTATGTACATATATGTATATAATTTCCAACAAAACCGTTATTTTCGATGTTTTGAAAAATACATATTTGTATGTGCATATATTAATAACTAGCAAGCGATTATTTCATAGTTCGCAGGTACTATTTGAATTGTACTCTCTATTAAAATGAATTTAAATGAAAATTTCTAACGTATTTTATAAGTTCTCAAAAAGTTTTATATTTTATACTGTTTTAATCCAATTCTAAAAATACATTGCTTCTGAACAAACATACATATGTATGTGTGTGTACAATGTATTTATATTCATACAAATGTATGATGTTAAGCTTGATTTATGAATTGTCACAGTCACTTTATTGCTCATCTCTAATGAACAAATTTATATTTCTCTCTTAGTGTATGAACTTTGTACTTATTTTTCGTGGCGTTCATCGTTTCCTCGTAACATGAGTGTCTATTTTGCACAGACTGTTATTCAACATTATTAACAGAATCAGTGTTTTGTTGTTTTACACTGTACAACGTCATGCATTCATATTTAAATAAATATATTTCATGCACACCTATGCATATTTACGTGTACCTGTGTAGAATATTCCCTGCTCGTGTGTGTTTCACCACAGCTACATACACACATACATACGCAGTCGAGTTCTCTCTAGCTTACACACATACAATGACGCTCTCACTTCCGTCTGCATATGGACACGATAAACACACATACATCCTATGCACAATAAACTGTATATTTTTTAATTCTACGCTTTAGGCTTAAATACTTTTGGTCAAACAAAGGACAAGAGTATGCTGAAAATAAGAGAAAACTCTGATAAATAAATGCATACGTATGTGTAGGTACAACTACAAAGAATTGAGCACCATCATCAGACAATAGAGTTGGACAATGACAAATCACGTTGATGTTAACAGCTCTGTTAACGCAATAACATTACATTTTGAGTATAACAGAGTCATTTTCATTTTTGCTCGAGAGTTTTGCGTTTTGCTTTCCCGTTTCATTCGTGCGTTGAACCTTGGAGACTTCACATCGAGTTTGGAGGATCAATTCCACGTTGGTATTGTAACAACTACAACTGTCATCCACAATAAAATACACGCGTTGTGTCTCTGTCTGCTTCGCTGACTGGCTTTGTGTCTGTGTGTGTGTGCGCGCCGTGTTGATTTGGCATAATTTGTAATAATCTTACAATTTTGTGTTGAAAATAATCGTGGAACGCCAACAAAACGCAACTGTAAACTGCGCGCCAGCGTCGCTGCTGCTAACATATTCGTCGCCGTGTGCGTTATGTGCAAGAAAAATTTAGTTTATTTGAAATCAAAAGAAAGTTAACCATCAATTTGTGATATATGTATATATATGATTTGTATTCACCTCTGCCCCGTGCAATTCTCCACACAAAAAGCATATAATTTATTAGCAATTATTACACATATTTGAATACTTTGTGAAAAAATCAACTGCAAGAATAAAAAAAAAGGAAAATAAATTAAAAAAATTAAATACAACTGTGATTCCAACAAAACTGGCGATTTTGTTTTAAATTTCTTAGCCAATTGCAATAACTTAACTACAGTAACTACGAACTTTCCATGTAAGTGCATTTACTTAAGCATTTCTGATGAAAAATTTGTTTAATTTTCGCCTACGTTGTCGTCGCACCACTCACGCGCTTATTCACCACCATTAACAGCTAAATTTCAACACGAGTGCTGAGCTCACCACTGAGCTACCATACACTCACTCTCTCTCTCTCTCTCTTTACTTGCTGCACGCACACGCATCCATTTGTGTATGTGAGTTTCTGTTTGTGCGTGAGCGTGACTTTTATATACATATACATTCATACGTGGATGTACATACATACGTACATAGGACCGTCGTTGCCATGTCACGTAAAACAAAATAAATAAGTAGCGTTTTTAAGTAAAGAAAAACGAAAGCTAAAGCCCGTTAAAAAATATGAATTGTGAACACTGAAAAACACACAGTGCTTACATAAATAAATATGTACATACACTTGTGCATCGACACAATTGGAATTTCAACCTTCGCGTTTATTAGCACTTTTGTAGTATGTATGGATGTATTCGTATGAACGGCTGTACATGCAGGCTTATGTACATACGTACGCTGAGTGCATTAGTGTGTGACAATTAAGTTTTTTTCTTTTGACATTTTGAACAGTGTAAGAGACAAAGAATTTCGTTGTACTGCCAACAGAAAGTCTGCACTGCCAAAAAGGAAAGAAAAAATAAAAACAATATTATAAAAAGGTGTTCGAAGGACGTGGCTAAAACTACGCGACATTAAATAAACATATACATATATCGGTGCACATATGTTACGGATGGGAACATATGAACTTTTCAAGTACACGAAGAAAAAAAAATAAATAAAATTCGCCCTTCGTTGGATTTGTGTTTTTATCTGTGTACTTACATAAACAATCATGAACAAAAACATACTATACCTGCATATAAATGTATACGTGTATGTCTTTGTGTGTGTATGAATGCAGTTCGTGATTAGGAATTTGTGTGCTCTTCGCATGAGTCACCATGTATATCTATATGTGTGTGTACATATAGTGCATATATAAATGATTGGACCCAGTCACAGCAGGAGCTAGCAAACATTGTCTTGAATTCCTTATCAGTGGTTGGAGTGCACTTTATGTGGGTACATGACATTTGTCTCTTATGAGGGTTAATTTTTCACGCCATATGCAAAACCTTATTCAAAATAATGCTACCACTATGTAGGGCGTAGTTAATAATATGTAAATTGCATAAATTTGTTTTCACGATACAGTGGGTACACAGTGTCTTCCAGTCGAGTATACCCCATTAAAAAGTTTATGATTAGTTTGTTGTTTTTCTTTTCTAGTTATATGCGTTCATTTAGAACTTGGCACGTGTATTGGCTGGTCTGGTTCTAATCGTGAAGTGTGCATTATCAATATCACGTTTTACGTCACTGTACAATTAATGTAAGCACATTTTCACACGTCTGCGGTTATACTATTACTGTTCAGTTTCAAACGTGGTTAAGTGCTCGAGAGATTATATAGATGACTGAATTGGATAAATTGCTTTGTTTTTGTTACGTATTTCACAACACTAGTTTCTACAGAAGTTGGATGAGAGAATGATAATAATGGATATAAAGAAAATAGTCTGAATATATTTTATATTTTTATAGAAATTTTAAAAGTAGTAGAGAATTTGGATTTTGTTTGAAATTTTTTCTAGAATATTCAGTTATTTTGGTGAAATTGTCAATGATAAAAAAAACCGAAATTCCCACACACTGTATGGTCAAAACAAGTGTCACTGTGACCACTTATTTATTCTGTATTCAATGACTAATTAACGACTTTTAAGTACCCTTCGCTGAAAGGGCAAACTTCAATGAACTTTCTCGATTGCGATGACTAATTTTTCGTAGAATATTTTGGTGTTTGTCTGTTTGTGGCCAAAGTGGCGGTAAACAACACGTGTCGCCAATTAATATTCCACTTTTCATATGAAAATTATTATAAATTAATTATACAGACATATGTTTATTTATATATTCATGATGACGGAGTCAAAACTATCATAACATATAAAAACAAACAAAAGTCACTCGACGTGCTCTCGACGATGTCGTCGTATTGGAATACTTGTTTATGATGGTGACACACAGACAAAAACACATGTATGTATGTGTGAATATATGTGTATATGTGTGTGTGCTGCGTAAAATATTTGTATGTGAGCAAATTCAACTTCTGTTGTTATTATTGCGTTACGCGTTTTTTCACATATTTTTTTTAAATCGCACACATATGTTCACACTTATATGTATGTGTGTGTATATACATATAAACAACTGATAAGTGCGCGTCAGCGTCGACGTTCGCGTCAGCTGCTCGGCCCGTCTCGCCTCGCGCCACAGTGCGACGCGTGTATGGCGGCCACGACCTCATTTCAGTTGCTTGGTTTTTTTTTTTTAGGTCGCGTGCAAACAGTTCTCCCTCCGCCCCCACCCCCCGCAGTCACAACGCCCCCCAAACTACGCACCTGATCGTAACTACGAAGTTCTCCCGACATTTAATTCTCTCTCCAAAGAGGAAATCGTCATCGCTCATGTTCCGCAATATCAGTGGAGCTCTCTTTTGTCTTTTTGAGGTTGGGTTGTTCTATTTTTAGTGCCTTCATTCGCTCTGCTGCTTGATCGTGTTATATAAATGTTCTCTATAGCGCAGATATACATATATTCAAATACATATGTATACTGCTCTTGTTGATGGGGCATTAATACCCTTTAACCAGCTGAGAAGAATTGTATATATTTAATTAATCAACTCTCTGTAATCTGACGATATACTGATGAATACTCAGTTTTACAGCTGTTCTCAAAATAATAGAAGTGTTTTTGCGCGTCTTCATTTTTTGTAGTAATTTTTCTGTTACTTTATTTTTTACATTTGCTTTCTAGAAGCCTTTTGATTTATTTATAATTATATTTATTTATTTTTTAATGGATGAAACTGATATTAAAAAAAGAAATGGGCCGTTGAAAAGATTGTACAGCTCAGCTGAGTGGTGCGAATTAATTAGGAAATTTATATCGAATGGAAAGACTTACAAAGAAGTTTAAGATATTGTCGGGTGCGCATCATCTATGGTGCGAAATACATGGAAATATTCACTATCTGGGGGATGTTTCTATTACTCCGGCGGGGGATAAAGGGATCCTTTGATGGGGCTGATTACGCTAAAATGTTGCAAGGAACTATGCTTCCCCATGTAAATGATATAAAACGCCACTGAATTGCATCTTGGAAAGGAACACAACTGAAGTGACAAAGAAATGGTTGGCTTATAACAGGATAAGAGTGGCTGGACAGTCTTCTGATCTCAATCCGATAGAAAACTTATGGGACGACTTTAAAAGAAAAATAGCTCTCAAGCATCCCTACAATGTTTCCAAGTTATGGGAGACTGTAAAAGCTAACTGGGGCTTCATTCCTCAATAAAAATTACAGATATTGGTGGATTCTGTTACCAGGCGATAGAATAAAGGTGATGCATTTAAGTATGTTTTTTTCTCTACTTAACTGTATTTGAGATGATTTTTATCTTGCACTTTTATTATTTGTCGGCTGATTTATTATTTATTTCATAAATCGATATTAAATTGGGATGTTAAATAGAAAATCGAAATTGTGTTAGGGTGCACCCCATGTAAATAATTTATTTACTAATATATAATACTTTCGTTTACATTACTTATTTGTCTTGTGACTTAAATTAACTGGGTATTTTTTCTCCTTTGCAGCTCAAACTTTGGAAACATTTCACTTGGGGCCTATTACTACCAATCGTAAGTATAGTATTCTAATGTTGAAACACCCCTTACCAGTAACCTTGTCGCTTGTGTCCTTGCCCCAAGCCTTGTTCTGTCCTTGGAGTTTATACAGAATATAGTATTGTACGTACACGTGCACCTTATTACCTCGCCATGTACAGTAGGTTGTTTCTTTGGTAAATGGAGAACATTTCGAGTAAATAGTCTGAAAGTTCGTGCAACTATACAATTGTATATACTCAAATATACATTTAATGTAAATACATGTGAATATCGTATGATACTATATTTGTCTTCTGTATCCTTAAAATGACTTTAAAGCTTCATGAATGTTTTAAGATGTACAAAGTGTACAGTTTATGTATATTATACATTCTATATATTCTATGTTGTACTGAATATAACATACACCCTGTGTCTGTGGTTTTCTTGAAGTTACATTCAACGGCACCAAGGTAGAATCATTTTCCTCTTCCCACATTTCCTGCAACAAGCCTGTCTCAGCTTTAATATTTCGTGCACTCTCCCCTTCACTTCACTCCTCTCCGCGGGCTCTCTCTCTTCAACACACTGAAATTCACCACTCCTGCCTGTGTGCTACGTACGCTGTACCGTTAGCCGCCTGGCATGATGAAAAGCGAAACTTTTGCCTTGTCCGCTCCCGCTTGTCCGCCTGCCCGCCTGTTTGCCTTCTTCTTGCTTGCTTGCTTCTTCTTCCTCCACTTCTTCTGCTTCTTGTGCTTCTTTTGTGTCGATTTTGTTCGGTATGGACTTCTTTGTTTTCTTGGTCGTCTGCTCGCAGTTCATTGCCTTGCACCAGTATGTATGTACTTATGTACACATGTGTGTGTATGTACTTATGTATGCATAGCAATTTAATAAATAAATCAATGAACGCAACCGATGTACGCGCTGCGTTAATCAGACGCAGGCAGCGGGACTCCCACGAAGCTGACGTCAGCATCAGCATCGACTCAGCTGTAGCCTTCAACTGCAGACAGACTGACAGACAGCGAGTGAGTGAGTGAGATAGAGAGAGAGAGAGACAAAGAGAGCAAGTGAGTTCAAGCGACAAAGGCAAAGTTCAATAACACTAAAGTAGTTGTCAAAAAATAAAATTGTGGCTAGTTAAATTTCGATGCTTCCGCATTTTTAATTGCCTTGTTTCACATTTGTATGTAGGTAAATGTTAAAATTCAAGTATATTTTGTATAAATTATATTGTATTTTAGGTACAGCGTCACTTCCTAATAGGTATTTCGTATTAAACATTTAAATAATGATTTGCTTTAAATATTTGATTTTTTTTAATTCCTTTAGTTCATAAATTCCAAGTATCCTATTACAAAATTGGTCATTGTTATATATTCTTAATCATCTCTTGAATATGTTCATTGTGTTGAAGACTGTAGTAACAGGTAAATGAGTAAAAACAATATATGCTATACATATGTACAGCGTGAATAGTACTCAAGTACAATCAAATTTTATTACAAGCCGCAAAAATAGGGGCGGTTGTGTGAGTGTGTGCTACACTATCCATATGGCAAGTAGTTCCACTCCACAGAGATTGCCTGAAACCATGAAAATACAAGTTGTTCCCAGGGTGTTTATTGTCTCCTACTATGTTTTGTTGTCTGCTCCGCACACATGACGACAACGCCCTTTGCGATCCATGTGGTGGTTGCTCGGACAACCTGAAACTTGGTTTATTTAGACTTTAATGTGTAGTTATTTTTTTGACCAGTATAGTGTGCAGACGGATAATAACAAGGTATGCAGACAGTCATACAGACACTGCTGTCAACTTTTGTTGATCCGTCATTCAAGGGAAGAGGAGCATTGTGTGGTGGGATCGCGAGCCCTCTCTCTCTCTCCTTCTCTCTCTTGAAGATGAGTATAGCTTAGATGAGATGCCCGCCATATTGTATGGTTTACTTGCTCTCTTCGACTCGTTTTTCGTGCTCTTTAATAAAGTTTTATTAATTCTGAGTGCGTCGGTAGAAGATGATGTTATACTCCGCCTGTGTTGCATTTCGTTTGGATTTTATTGTTGCTTTGTTTTTCATGTTGTTGTCTGCCCGCTTGAATTGCTCATTAATATGTAAATGTGCCTCTGGCGCAGTCCGTATGACTGTGTGTGTGTGTGTGCGTGCGTTTGTGTGTTCTTTTGATGTTATTCATTCTTTACCTTTATACGGCCCATTTAAGTTTGTCTGCTTCCCTGTTGTTGTTGTTTTATATTTTGTGATTTAAATGCAGGTCAACAGCACATTAACCTTTACTTTGGTCTTGTGCGTTGTTTTAAAATCGCAATAAGAAGTTTATCCGGATTATGTTGCAGTTGTTCTAATGAACTTGTTCAAAATATAAATAGACATATGATCTAGGCATATTTATCGATACTGTATCATCGATGCGGAAATGCGATATTTCAGTTTAGATGCGAACATATATTTCATATTGTAATATTTATTATTATCAACAGTAAAAATATATTTTATTGATGCATTGTACAGGGTATTTGAATGTCGGAGTGCCCATATAATGGCTTTCTTAACGTTTTAATATTGAAGCTGTACACATTGATTTCTTCTCTTTGTTGTTAATTTTCTGCACTGCACTGTTTTTATTTCTTATGCAATTCTTGAAAATGCGCATTTGGCCTGCATGTGCATTGCACATTGTACAACTAAACTTATGAACACATGTATGTGTATACATACATACATGTATGTGTGTAGTGAATTAATACAGTGACTGAGAGTAACTGTGACGTCATGGCGTCAGCGGGTGCCTCCAGTCGTCATCACTCAAACAGCATCAGGCTATATCATATGATTTCCCTTTCGTCATTAACAGCTTTTACACACAAACAAACACACACTCACGTTATCTACTGTCAGAATATATGTGTGTGTGTGTGCATGATTGACGTACACGTACATACACTGACAAAGAGCAAATGAGTGAACGTATGAATGCCTCTCTCCATACTACACACACACACACACACACACATAGCTAGTTGAAAGCGACGGCGACGGCGGCTTCCTAAACCAAAATAAATAAATTTACACAATACCTGCATACAAATGAACATCACATACATGAATACATACATTCATGGCATATAACAAACAAAATTTGGCGTTTTAACAGACAGTCAAAGAGACGAACATTACTGTGCCGAACAGTATAAATAATATGGAAAGCAAATGTACAACAGCAACAACAACAATGCGATGTTAACTAACACAAATACATTCTCTTTTTGGCTCAATTCTCCTATCGCGGTACAGACATACGCATCATGGTGAGTGCGTTTCTGCGCCTGCGTTGAGAGAGAGAGAGATTACTCGTACCCAGCAGCAGTTGCTCTCTCTCTTTGTGTCATGCACTCTTCCTCTCACTCTCTTGCTGTTATTGGTACAGAGTTTTATTTGGGGGCATTTGGCTGCCAATTGTTGTGTGGGGAGTTACATACATATCAACGACTGTATGTCCGTTTGTGTTTGTGAAAGAGATTTTGCTGATTAGTGTCAGCAGTCGAGAGAGCGGAGGATAGACAGACAGACAGAGAGAGAGGTGGAGGTGGAGAGCACCTATCGTTGACAGACAGCTGTTTTGGTTTTTTAACTTAACCACAACAGCAGGAAATCGGCAGCGCGAATGTATGTACATATATATGTACAAATGGTACATGTACATAAGCAATTCAAATGTACAATTGTACATATGTATATTTACAGACGTTTGTACGAAATTAGCAGCACAGTCTGCTGTTGCCCATTGCATTTTGTTTATCTATTTTTGCATGCTCAATGTCGATGCTATTGTACCTAAAATGTATATCACTAATGTATAGAGCATGCTAAAAGAAAATGTAAAGTTAGAAGAAATATAAAAACTAAAATGCAATATATTCCTATTGGGCAAAACAATTCAAGTTTGTTTTCGTTTTCTTTATCTTAAATAAATGTACTAGAAATTTCTTAGGTTAATCATCATCTCTGGTATATTGAATCATTTATTTTTCTTAGTTCGTGCAGAAATGTCAAAACAAGTGGACAAACAAAACATGGCGAGCTAAATAAATAATTTGTTTTTGCTGATACATCCGTAATATTGTTATCGAAAATATATAGTAAGTGCCTTGGGTGCTTATTTTGTTTTTAACCTTATTCTTGGCATGGGATAGAAATACAGAAAAAGAGAAAATTAGTGATGCATTGTGGGAGAAGTATCCAATAGGGAACGGATAAGTTATTAATAGAAAACAAATGTTTTGTTTTATGTTTTCTTAAGTGAGATTAAGTTCAAGAGATATTGTTAAAAATAAAAGGAATAACGGAAATAATTATACTTATGTTGAATAGAATATTAACATGATACAATCGATTCTCTTTCTTTCTTTGAGTGTACAGTTACAGTTCAGGTCCGTTAGGTTAGGATTGTTTAAGTGCCGATCTGATCTACAGTAAACTTGATCTGTGTACGCACTAGAAAAATAATTGTGGGAAATCTACAAGCCACTAGTAACCTTGTACATGTGGGTACTGAGTGTACTGAGGCAACCTAATTTGTTTCCTATCTATTGTCGTGATATTGTGATATTTCCCCATCCCGCTCTTTCTTCATTCTCTCAGTAACTGCCATTTTCTCCATCTGTCTCTCTCTAGCTACTACGGCTGTGTATCGGTCTTCACCTCGGTTCAGATGAAACTGGTTTTTGAGCATGGTTTACACACACACAAACATACACACATGCTCATTTCTCTGATATGTTTCATGCGCGCGTGTGTGTGTGCATGTTGACAGCCTTGAAGAGAGCCAAAAAGCCAGACGAAGTTTGCTTTGTTATTTGTTGTACAAGTACAACATGATTGTACTCTCTCTCTCTCTCTTTCCCCCTCGCTCTCTCATGTTTGTCTGGCTCTTGCTCTTTGTTGTTGCAGGTGTTGATAATAAATGACTGGGATATAAAGAAACCTAAAAAGCAATTTTTATTGCGTTTCTTCGACTCACACAGAGTTGCATTTGACTCGCTCCTTTTTTTTTTAGTTTTTTTTTTTTTTTAGGTTTTTTGGCACATGTTGTACAAGTTTTAAACGATGGTTTTCCTCTCTCTTTCTTACAGTTTTGGATTCATATTTGATTTGCAAGAAAAGGCTAATTAATAATTGCTTGGACGGAAGTAAATCGAGTAAATACTATTACGTACTGATTACACATTATAACAACGGAGAAATATAATAGGAGGAGTTCGAGGAGTTGTTGGCGCCGCAGCAGCAACAGGAAATAAACGCAACAAATTTCGCTGGGCGAAAGTGAGCAACAGCAACAACTACAAAGAAAATAACAACAAATCGTAGACGATCGTCGTCCCCACACCTACCCCCTCACACACACACACACACATACACAAGGTTGGTCTAGCCAGCATGGAACGTGAATCGAATCCAATGCAACCCATGTGTCGCTCTGGTTGCGGCTTCTATGGTAATCCCGCCACAGATGGCCTATGTTCAGTTTGTTACAAGGTGAGTATTAAATGATGATATATCATCGAAGTATCAGTGACAAACTCTGTATATTCCCTTACAGGACTCGCTTAGAAAAAAGCAACAGCCACCTGTGAGCAGCACACCTGTTTCAGTTCCAAGCCCGCAACCTAGCCCCACATTCAGTCCGGCCATTGCAGCAGTTACCAACACAGCACAGCCTACAGTCCAGAGCTTACAGCAGTCACACATTGATGTAAAAGAAGTGAGTATAGATGCCTATCTAGGTACATACATCTAGACCTTAGGTACTAGGCACCACTGTAGCTATCTTTATGTACTACTAGATAGCAGTTAATAGGTACAACTCTTCTATAAGTAGTTTAGACAGATACTAAGTACTAAGCACCTTGCTGGGGTTTCTTCTTGTAGCCTAAGCCATTTATCTTTAGTAGGCCAAGCCGGTTTTGGGACATTTTTGATCTCCTTGTATTTTTCGTCAGTCAATTACAACTTTATTTGTTTTTTCGGATATAAATTTTATCTTTGTTTAAAGTGAAACAGTGTAAGCAACTTGTATGTGTATAATATAGAAAAAAACGTAAACTGTAACAGTACATCGTGTGTGTGTGTGTTGGCTTTGCTGGCCCCGTGGCGCCGCAGATTACTAAGCTGAGCTGACCAGGTAATGTTCGAATCAAATGGAATATATGTGTATATAGGGCTATATCAGAAGGTAGGTTACTGTCCAACTAAGACAACAGTATGGAAACTTACCACCCTAAACGCGCCTTTATCATCGCCTACAATCTTTCCTATCTGGAAAAGTTTTAAAATAATCAAAGTAGAAGGGAAGGAAAATAATGTATTAGTCATTATCAGCTGCGTGTACATGTGAAGAAGCTTATGATATATAGGACTATGTTTGGTACACTCCAACTAAACAATATAGGTACAAAGTCTTCCTAAATGTGCTAGGAGTACAACGACCTATACTCATGCCAAATAGGTTGTTTAGGTCTTATCCATCCAAAATTAAGAGAAGACCTGTGAAACTTGTTGACAATGTTTTAGTAAGAACATGGGTTCCTCTATCCCACATAAGCTCATAGACACTTGTTTTTCTTTGAGCTATATCTTCTCAGTCCCTTATCATGTTGATAGATTGTTCGATATGGTTCAATTGTTCTTATATGTATGGGAATTGATCTATCCAAGTTGAAATGTATCTGTAGAACAAGCATCAATCATATCATGCTTTGTTTTTTACATAATAGGTTTGGGGCCCCCCTTACTTAGGTGATAGAAGTTTTCTGGGCATAAACAAACGTTTGGCTTTCGTTCAAAAATTGCTTAGCAGTTCAAAAAAAATTCAAAATTATTTTCTAAGACAATGCCTAGTATAAAAGAGTCGCGCCTTGGGGCAACGGCAACAGTTGCCGCCGTGCCTAAGGGGGGTATAAAAAAGAATCGGGCGCGAAATTCTGGCGGAACTGCGAAATCGATTACGACGGGGGCAGCTACCATGCATCGTGCTATAGGCAAGTTGTATTCAGAGACACCCTGGATATCATCATTGGCTTCTGCCCTCTACTTACCTAAGCCGGCAATTAAATTCGCCGACAAGGGACCCGTGACACAACAACAGGGTACACTCTATTGATTGCCATCTCGGCACTAATTCTAATTTGTCTGTCTTCTCTTTTTCCTCTCCTCCTCTTGCCTTGTTACGCTTCCTCTTCCGGCTCCGTGCAGCAGTCGGAAGAGGAGCTTTTAGAAGTGGAAGTAAAGCTATCAATATACCAATTCCAATTCCTGGTCCGCAGACCACTTGTATTGCCTCCTCGAGTCAAGCAGCAGCCACATATAATCCACCTCCATTGCAAGCCAAGAAAAGTTCTCTTAAACCAAAACGTAACGTTGGTCTAGCCGAGAAGACTACAGGGAAGTTGACCAAGGCGGTCAAAGCAATCACCCATAGTGCCCGGAAGGTAGTAAAGTTCTCGAACAACGTTCATACATATCAACCTGCTGTTGACGCAAGAAAGGAAGCATCAAATGTTGCTGAACTGCAATTGAAGGGACCGTCAAAGAAACCTCAAGCACGTGGGGAGGGTGGTGAAAGTGATTTGCCTAGCAAACACAGTTTATCCTTATCGAAGAAGCGCAGTCGTGCATCCTATAAGTGGCCTAGGGATATACATCAACACGGTGCCGTAATAGACGTTGAACCACTAGGGAAATCGACAACACCAACAAAGACAACGACAACAACACCAACAAACACAACGACAACAACACCAACAAAGACAACGACAACAACACCAACAAACACAACGACAACAACACCAACAAACACAACGACAACAACAACAACAGCAACAGCAACAAGAACAACAACAAGAACAAAAAAAAGGGTTAATCAGCTGAAAAAGATCGGCAGCGGCAGCGGTAGCATAGCTAAGAAAGATTCAGTGGTAACTGGTGGGAAAACAACAACGACAAAGAAGGTAAAGAAGTTACGGACTGGAAGGAAACCAGTTGGTGTTGGTTACACCCACAGGATACAGCCACGTCTGGCTTATTCCATTGGGCCGGATAATCTAATGTTATCAGGGCGACAGGGTGCGCAAGCATTAAGAAACCTTTAGATTACAAGCTCTAGTTCCTTGAATGAAGCGTTGCCGCCAGACCAAGTTCGAGCAAGTTCTTCAAGCACAACAATGGATAAGTCTGATGGGGATGACTCGAATCAGTCAAGTCCGAAGTCGCGACAGCTGAAGCAGCCGCAACAACAGCCGCAGCAGCAGCATAAGCGTCGAATCAAGGTGTCCTCGAATTCAAGTCCCCCTGAAATCATTGACGGCATTGACTCTGAATTGGTGCCGAATAGCTTAGGCTTAGTAGAGCAGGCAGCCAAGAGTTCTGATGATGCTGCAGTTGTCATCAAAAAGCGGGTAAACACATGTTGTTGTATTTTTAGCTTGTCACACACACACACACACACACACACACGCACACACACACAACGCTTGACTAGAAAAGGATTTACTATGCCAACAACATAGATAAGCGCCGATGCGATCATTATAATAAAACTGAATAGAAAAAACAAGTTGTTTTCGTCTGCGTAGATAAGCTCGTTGATTTACTTACTATGTATCTTGCTTTTGATTTCGTCATCGCGTATGAATCATATTTTATTCACATTATTATTTGTACTTTCTTTAGAAAATTACTGAAGAAGCCGCTGCTGCCGCTGCCAAATCGAACAGCGAAGCCATCATATCGGCGTCCGGTCCAAACACTTCCACACAAGCAGCTGCCTCCGCCGCCAGTGAGCAGGATGACAAGGATAAAGAGGACGACAAGGATGCCAAAAAGAAGAAGAACCGATGTGGCGAGTGTCGCAAGAAGGTTGGCTTAACTGGTAAGTATAGATATATAGAATATATATATTATGTTCTACTTAACTTATTTGGATTGTTTATCCGTGCAGGTTTCCAATGTCGCTGCGGCGGATTGTATTGTGCCGTGCATCGTTATTCCGATAAACATAACTGCACGTTCGACTATAGAGAGCATGGTGCACAGGAGATACGACGCAATAATCCGGTTGTGGTTGGCGAGAAGATTCAAAAGATTTGAATTGCGGGATGGAGATTGTGCCAGTAACAACAACAGTAGCCGTAGCCGTAGAATAACAACTAAACGTTATGAGATATAGTATATATGTTTATATATATATATGTATATATATGTATATATACATATGTATACCATATATTCGCTACGCCAACAGAGAAACAACCACAACAACAACAACAATAAAACAAGAAAGCCCCAAAACATCTGAAACACAATAACAACAAGAAACACCACAAGAAACACACACACAATCACACCCAACACACACACACACACGCACACATGCCAACACACACACGCATATAAATATATATATATATATAAATATTATAAATACTATATATAATTGTAACTGTAATTTAATTATAACTTAAACAGTAAACAAATGCAACAATAGTACAGAAACTTTAACCAAATACCACGCAAGCGAACAGGAACTGCAACAACAGCAACAACAGCAGCAGCAGCAGCAACAACAACACCTCAACGTGTTGCACCAACATCAGCAGCAGCAGCAAAAGGAGGAGCAACATGAGGAGCTAAATGCAACATATAAATAACTTGAACCAGACGCGTAGCAGCGCGTTAGCCACGAGTCAACTGCAACAGCAACTGCAAGCAATAACAAATACCAGCAATTGCAACAACAACAACAACAACAACCTGCAACAACCTGCAACAACTTGCTGCTGCTGCTGCAACAACAATAAAATGTGAAAGAATTATATCTTTTGAATTGTCATTGTCTTGTTGTTATTCCCACAAATGCAAGTTGCAAAATTTTTGTATTCAATTGGAAAATTCTCTCAAGACACACACAACACTTACAACTGCAACTGCAACTGCAACATCAACAACACCATCAGCAGAGACAACAGCAACAGTAAGAAGAACTGCAAGAAAACGAACGAGAAGAAGAAAAAGAACAACAACAACAACAACGTCGTAACACACGCAAGCAACCTAAACTGTTTCATAGAAAACAAAGCACACAAAATATGATATGATAAATTTAATGTAGAGAACATGTGTCATTATTTCTGTTTGTGTTTGTAATGTGTTGTACAATGTGTGAAAAGCAAATTAAAAAAAAAAAGAATAAGCAAAAAGAGAACAGTAAATTTCGAATTCAGCAAGCAACAACAGCAGCAACAGCAACAACAACAACAACCAAGCAACCCACACACACACACACAACCACAAAAAACTATTTCATAATTTTTAATTATTGATTAATTAATTATGTATATGTAATACGCAAAAAGAGAAAAAGAAAAAACAAAAACAAAAACACAAAAAGTGAAAACTTATAAAAAAACAAAACAAATTGAAAACGAAACAAAAAAATGGAAAAAATTTCTTTCTTTGGCAAAAATTGTCTTATCACACACACACTCTACGAAAAATCGCTTTGAAGAAAGAATGGGCAAAGAATCATGTTAAAACTAAATATGAAAAACAGTAAACAAAAAAAAAAAAAACAAAAACAAAAGTAAAACCGAAATTTAATATAATTAACTAGTAAATCATGGCAGGCAAATGCAGTGCAAGTTTTGCGATTATCATTTTATAGTTTTAATTTGGTTCCATTTCTGATGAGAATAATACTTCTTGTTCGTTCTAATTTCACTACAAAAACAACAACAACAACCAATACACTAAAAAAATAAGAGATATGGTAATTTGCAAAGCCTACACAATATGGTCAAATATACAATATGGTTTGTCTATAGGTTCTTATTGCTTTAAGCGTTATTTAGTTTTTCTTTGTTTATTATAAACGTAAAAAAGAGAGTAACGGGCACATACATAAAAGAAATTTTAATTTTGCTTTCTATCTTTTAGCAATTACAACTTTATTAAAACGGAATACAATAATACAAACACACACACACACACCAACACACCCACACACAATATAGATATAAATTTTGTTGTTAGCATTAGACATTATACAAGCGAAAAAACATTAAAAAAATATATATACAAATAAAAAAAAGATGAAAAATGAAAAGAAATTTTGATTCGAGAATGAAACTAACCGCGACCAGAGACTTTTGTACGGCACTGTTGAAAGTCAGAGCGAGAAGACGTTCGAAATAAATCGAGCCCCACTTCTGACGAATCAAAAACATTATAGTTGATCGGATTTCGATTGCGATTTATTTCGCCGACGATCGCAGACTTTCAGCAGACCGTTCAGAGAGATAACCTAAAGCAATGGTGCAGCACAACCATATTCAATAAAAACAAAACAAAAAGAATAAAATGCAAATGTTTCAATAGGCAAGTCAAAGCAAAACTGTACAAAACCAGCTACTTCAACATGATAATGTAAATCAGACGTATATATAGATATATATATATATAAAAACATGTATAAATAATAATTGTAAATTTGATGAATGAAGAAAATGAACTGCAGAAAAGAAAAAAAAGAGAAAAACAGAAAGAAAGAGAAACAACAACAAGAACCGTAAGAACAGTAAAAAATTGTCATTTTAGTTTTAATCAAAACACGCTAATTTAGTCGATTTATATTTAATATTTCCAAGATATTTCGAACTAAACTACAAACACATTAACAACAATCTACACCTACGACGTACTATATCATAACTCAATAAAACACTTTAAAATTAATTAGTAAAATTGTATGCATTAAAAAAACGAGAGAACATAAAACATTAAAAATATATATATATATACTGAATACAAACAACAACAGATGAAAAGAGAAAAAAATAAAAGAATTCGGCTTGGATTCCAGCCTGGAAGTGGTGGAAGTTTCCACGCAGCTTTCCGGGTATATATAGTCTTGAGGAATCCAGGATCGCTAGGTATCGGGCAGAGTTAAAAAAAAAAATATTAAACAATTTACACACAATAAATTTTGAGAGTTGAAAAGTTTGTAGGTTTTGTTCTTAGTTCTTTGTTTTTTTCGTTTAGATCTAGTTTGTATTATTATATAGTTTGAGAACGCTTTAGTGTTTTAGTTAATATTTTGTGTTAATGTTTATAATAATATGGTAATCAATCAAAGTGAAAAGGCAAATAATTATCGACTAACTAAACTACTCGTATTTATGTACATACAAAAAAAGAGAAAACAACACACAGAGACACCAGCATACATACTATATTCTTGTGTATTGTCATTATTAGTTAAGTTACCAGGTTTTATTATTATCTCTATATTCTCCTTGCGCTGTTCGTATTCGAAAAAAACAAAACTCACACACACACTAAGAAAACTCTCTTTGGAAAATAAAAGAACCTTACACATTTTACTTGCGCTATTTCTACAAGTTAGTATTTCTTTTATTTGTTTAAATACCTTGAGAAAAAAATACCAAGTAGTTTTTTAGTAGAGGGGAATATACAACAAGTACATCAAGGGATATATAAATATTGTACTAATGTATAATTGTAATTAAAGCAGCGTGAAGAAATGGTAAAGCTAGTTGGATTCTGAATAGGAATAGGAATACTTAGTACGAGATACTATACGAGAATATGGAACCAGAGAGAGAGAGAGAGAGAGAGAGAGAGAGAGAGATAGAGAGAGAGAGAGATAGAGAGAGAGAGAGAGATAGAGCGATGTGGAGAGCAACAACTATTTTAATTAAGTTTAACAAGGCATAACAAACAAATACAATAACTATATGACTTTAATAATGCAGAAAAAAGAAAGAAAGAGATAGCGAGAGTGAGGAGAAGAACCGCAGAATAATTGCAAACTTATACAACACTGTTTAATAAAAGTGGATTCTATGATTTTGAAAATATCTTCTGTTTTTTCTGCTGATTATTATTATTTTACTGCTGAGAGTCGCCGCCACAAGGTGCTAAGTAGACTAAACTAGACCTGACAGGGAATTATAATGGCGGCATTATGGCGGCGATCGGAATAGTTTGATTACCCTAAATAAAGTCACAGTAAGTGTTCAACAAAGTCCCTTGATAAAGGCTTGGTAACAGTGTTTCCTTTTCTTTGCTTCAATTAATTCTCAATAATTCGTCTGATCAGCTGGCAAATCGAAAAAATTGAAATGGCATAGGGCTTAGCACTTAGTAAACACGAGGGAAGAAGAAGAATATACAAAAAATGCTTAGCTTTAAGGTCGATCTAAAGTGGAAAATATCTATATATACATATATATATATATATATATTATATACATACAAACATAATGATGATGAGATGATTTTAATGAGAATACGAAATAACAAGGAATGCAAGCAGCAATGACAAACAATGAATGAATGCAGATAAGATAATTACATCTTAAGTATAAGCATATATAAATTTATATATATGGAATATCTGATAAATGAGAAATTGCTAAAACTGATAAATCTAAATCTAAGTAATATATATATAAAAACAAGAAGATGCAAATATGAATGAAAAAAATGAAACTAATAAAGAGAATTATTCTGAGAAATACATACATATAAACGACAAAGGCTTTTTCAATCCGTAAACACCATATGAATCTAAAAGGGGGTATTTTTCCAAAGTTAGCACTATCAATAAAGCATGTTTGTTGACTCTCATGCACTTTTATGGTTCACTCAAGAGACAAGATAAATTTTATGGGATTTACTAAAGAATATGGAGCACAACAGGTGCGGTAAGATAAAGATTCTTCTGAGCTGCGTCTTATGCTAAAAATAAAGCTATTTGGGAGGTATTCTCAGGGAGAAAGAGAGAGAGAGAGAAGGAGAGGGAGAGAGATCTTTGTCAGTCTGTCTGCCTCGGAGTAGCTCAAAGTTCTCTAGTTTAGTTGCCCCACTGCAGTCGATGTGATTAGACGTGTCGTAGTCGCCTTCAACTGGTTCCCAGACATTCCAAACGTATATATACATATATATAAAACTGAATACAAAGTGTTAACAGAGAGATAAAGAGAGAGAGAGCGCAGTCCAATATGACCTCAATTGATAGCAAATCAGAGTTCAGAATTCAAACCGGTGAGTGCTGAAAGAGAGGGAAAGAGAGAAAGACAGCTCCTCCTATCTGGGCTCTAATGCAAATGAGCTTACTCATCTCATTTCTCCCAGTGCTTGGCAGCATCTCACCCAATCTGCTGGGTCGGACACTAACCCACGAGCATGTCGCACTGGACTTTGAGCACTTCTATAAGCCACCGCCGGCGGATTTTGAGCAGGAACTGCAGCAAAAGATAAGCATGGCCACACTGGGCTATGTGCGCCTCTATCCCTATTCGAGCCGTGAGAATATACGTTTCTTCGATCAGGAGGCCCTGGAGGCATCTCGCAAGGATGTGCTGCTCTTCAAGAAACATGGTGGCGGTGCCATTGTTGAGAACAGCAGCTACGGCCTGAAGCGCAATCTGGAGTTCATTGTGGATCTGGCCAAGACAACTGGAGTGCATTTCATAGCGGGCACAGGGCATTATATACAGGCCACACAGGATGCGACGCACAGCCAGATGAGTGTGGAACAAATGACTGATCTGTATACCAGGGATATACTCACGGGCATCGAAGTCAATGGGCGCATGGTTAAGTGTGGCTTCATTGGTGAGGTTGCCAGTGTTTATCCGGTACATGGTGTGTAAATGATGATCACATAATGTTATCAGCTTTACTTATCTCATGCACTTCTTGCAGAATTCGAAAGACATTCCATTCTTGCCGCCGGCGAGATACAGGAGGTGCTCGGCTGCGGCGTCTCACTGCATCCGCATCGTGTGTCCAAGGCACCGTTCGAAATACTGCGTCTCTATCTGGAGGCTGGCGGACGGGCCAACAAATGTGTCATGTCTCATTTGGATCGTAAGTGTGAAGGGGTGAAGGGTGTTAGAACTTTGTGAAGACTGAAAAGGTAGAATATGTTATATATTCTTAATCTGCATCAACATCCGTTTCGATTCGATTTGGCGAAATCAAAAACAATAGCAGATAATTAACATTTTGACTTTGAAACTATTTAAAGGGACATTGATTTCTATGTTCCCTGCTAAGTATGCACCAGAAAACTTTCAATTTTAAGGAGGAGTTAGGAGTTAAATATTTAATATTATTCGTCATATAATAGCGGGTATATCGCATTCGAAAGCACTCTCTGTAGATATCTTGCTTGATTATCTCTTATGCTCTTTGCTGATCTAAACTCCTAATCTCCTCAGGCACCATTTTCGACTTTGATGAGCTGTTGGAATTTGCCAAGCTAGGCTGTTATCTGCAGTACGATCTCTTCGGCACTGAGTCCTCCTACTATCAGCTGAACTCCAGTGTGGACATGATATCCGATGGACAGCGTATTGAGAATATTATGAAGCGAGGGACTAGTCGATAGGTTGCTCATGTCGCACGACATTCATACAAAGCATCGTCTGGTAAGGACATATCCAATGATATCATAAGTGTATGTGCTATAACTATATGTTCTTTATCTCTTAGACATCCTACGGTGGACATGGCTATCATCACATACAGATGAACATACTGCCTAGAATGTTCCAGCGAGGAGTAACCCTTGAGCAGGTCGAGCAAATGACTGTCATCAATCCGGCAAACTGGCTCCAGTTCAATGCTTAGATATTTTCGTTTCACACTTGATGATCATCATTATGTTATTATTACTATTATTGTTTACATACATGCGACTTCTCTTGTGTGTGTGTGTGTCTTTTGCTGATTAGATTTCCATTCTTTGTTTTTGGCTTGTGCCCAAAATAAAATAATTGGGTGTGTCCTAAAATTTGGTCATTCAGAGTTTCTTATCTTGATTCTTTTGTAGAGAGATGGCATATCTCGGTGCACTGCGCTGTTACCAGGTCGGGGGGAAGCACTTTGTTATGATGTTGTGAAAACAAAGTCCGATAAATACCTGAAAATGTACTAAGCTTATAAACCACGATTGTGTACGGGGTTGCCTTCTAAGCTACCCACTAAGAATGGTGGAAAGACTATTTATGTGGATGAAGATATGTACTCCTGGATAAGATAAATATATTTAAATAAAAATAAGGTGATGTTTATCTTGAAAAATGAGAGCTAAGCTATTTCCTAAGCTAGGGAAATCTTTCTTATTTTTGGAAACAAGAACTTTGTTTTTGAATAAGTTAATGATCTTGTATAACCAACCTAATTGCTCTCTCCTTTTCTCTTTCTTGAGATATATTGGAGGATTCTGATCTGTAATCAGAGTAGATGGAGCCACAAGTTTTTTACATTTAGATTGGACGAGTTATAGAAATTAATTGTGAATACTTTTTAAAAATATCTAAAAAATCATGAACAAACTCCTGTCGGTCTCTCTCTCTCTGTCTTTAGATCGTTTAAAGAACTAAGTTTTTTAATTACACTAAAATTTCAAACTTTCCTTAATATATTTTATATTCATCATAGAACAAAATTATCTGTTTTCTACAGTTATATCGAGTTTACGCAATGCAATTCTTTCCCTCACTCCAGTAACAAACTCAACATGGTTCTCATTATGTTGCCAAAATAGCGTCACGAGTTGTTATTGTGACTAGAACATCTGCTGATAAGTCGCAGTCGTTGTTAGGCGAGATCTAATAAAACACAACTGGACTATCGCCGTACAAAAAGGTGCCGTTCGTTTATGATCGATTTTCAATTTTCGCTTTATAAATTTATTCAATTGCCGGGCACTGTGAACAGTTCAACGCGATCGGTCGATGGCAGCAGAGGCAAACAGCAACAGAGGAATATACTAAATATATTTATTATATATACTTTTATATTGGAATCGGAGAATAGAAAATACGTAGAAAATGTCACAGGAAGTGAAATCGGAGACGAAAGGCGCACAGAATGGACGAGGTACCGCTGCTGCAACCTTTGCCAAAGTAGTTGGCAACGCGGATGGCAATGGTAAAGTGGAGCCGAGCCCCCATCAAAGAATACGATTGGTGTCTGAAGCAGACGATAAGGTCGATCCATTTTGTGATCCGAACAAACCACAGCGTATATCATTCCATGACGTCACGTCGGCAGCCTTTCTAATAAAAGGGGGCGTGGAACGTACGCCCTGTCCTGTAAGTGTTGCCCCAAGAGGAAATTTAGAAACCCAGTCTGACTAATATCTTACAGAGATCCACATCCTCGGACTCCTATGGCATGGATCTGTATTTGAAAAAAGACTTTCTTCAGTACACGGGCAGGTGAGACATCTTGACTAGTCTAGACATCTTATCAGCATATCAAGAAGTACTTGGGGTTATTATTTCTGAGTTTTACCAAGGTTTAACTTGTTTAGAGGGTATTGTGGCGCTTTCCTTAATTCGAGCTTATTTGTTTTCATTGCAAAGCTAGCTGCATGAATTGATAATGAATGCAGGTCCAAAGTGCGCATGAGGAATTTCATTATTTATTAAATTATAGTATAAAAAGTATCAATTGTCTGGGATGACATGCTGTGGGCGTTGATAATGCTGTTATTAGTAGAAATTCTTCTGTCTACAGTGATTAAAAATTATTGGGACTGTTACCTTATTTATATGAAGTATTTCATAAGATTTTGAAAAATTGAAATTAAAATTCGAGATAAATTCACGCAAGGTTATTATTATTAAAGGAGAATAATGTAAGCTTATTCTTTTGTAACCAAAAATTCTAGGAGAAACACTATTTCTTATGTCTTAAATATCGTCAAAAATATCTCTTTACTTCCACATACATATATTTGTAAACTTTATTAACTTGACTTACAGTATAAATTAAATACTCTTCCTTCGCGGTGTTGCCACCTAATTTATGCCTAGTTAAGTTGGCTGTGGTTTGATTTATGCATCGAGCTGATTTATGGACAACTTTCATAAATTTCTTCTTTATGCACAGATTTTTTCCCATTTTATGAAATTAATTTATATAGTTCGTATAAACACAATTTATATTAATGTGCTCGCGTAAGTGGAAAATCATTTCTCGAGTGGTTCTTATCAGTTCAAATTTGTTAGAAAACACTTTTTGATTGGCCAAATTAATTTGTCGCCAATTAATGTGCCAATTACGATAAGCCTAATCGATCGGGCGCCTATAACAACATCTGATGAATTATTGTTTTGTAATCTGATTCAACAGCTTCAAAGAGCGTGGTGCCAGGTACGCACTGCTCAACCTAACCGAGGAGCAGAAACGCAAGGGAGTGATCAGTGCCTCGCTGGGCAATCACGCTCTGGCGCTGAGCTATCATGGCTGGAAGTTATCGATACCCGTGACTGTGGTGATGCCGACAGCGGCGCCGATTATGAAAATACAAAAGTGTCGGAACTACAAGGCACGCGTCGTGGTCGAGGGTAGGGACATGGGCGAGGCCAAGCGGCTGGCCATGAAGATGTCCTACGACGAGCAGCTGTTGTATGTGAACGGCTATGATCATCCGGATATAATGGCTGGTCAGGGCACCATTGGACTGGAGATACTCGAACAGGTGCCCAAACCGGATGCAGTGGTGGTGCCAGTGGGCGGCGGTGGCCTCATTGCGGGCATAGCCACAGCCGTGAAGGCGCTTTCACCGACAACCAAAATAATTGTAAGCCAAGATACAAAACTTCTCTAGTTCAATTCATAATCTCTCTCTCTCTTTCTCAGGGTGTGGAATCGGAGAAATGTGCCAGCTTCACGCGCGCCATGGAGAACAAGGGTCCCATCAGCACACCGATCAAGAATACCCTGGCCGATGGCTTGGCTGTGCCCAAGGTGGGCGTAAATGCCTATGCCACAGCAGTGCCCCTCATCGATCGCATGGTTGTGGTGAAGGAGGAATGGATTGCAGTGGCCATTTTGCGTCTGGTCGAGGAGGAGAAGTGTGTGGTCGAAGGTGCCGGCGGTGCGGGATTGGCAGCCATATTGGCTGGTCATCTGGATGAGCTGAAGGGCAAGAAGTGAGTGAGCCTCAACTGGCCACATGGTTCTACTGTTTAACGAGTCCATTGCTTTCTTTTTCCAGAGTTGTTGTGCTGCTCTGCGGCGGCAACATAGACACCACCGTTTTCGGCCGCTGCCTAGAACGAGGTTTGGCCGCCGAGGGACGTCTGGTCAAGTTCAATGTTGAGGTTAGCGATCGCCCTGGAGGAATCAATGATCTGTGCGCTCTACTTGTCCGTTGTGGCGTGTCCATTAAGGATATTATGCATGAACGCGCCTGGCTGCGAGACATCTATACGGTGGAGGTGAAAGTAGTGTGCGAAACCATGGACTGGGCACACAGTCTGGAGCTGAAGAAGGAGCTCAAGAAAGTCTACTCGAAAGTGCAATTCTCCGACGTGCCGCTGGCCATTAGTGAAAACAACAATTAATTAGTTTATAATATTTTAAAATATTATGTATATATATCATATATTAAATATACTTTTCATACATATAATCTGTAAATATATATTTCAAATATCTGCAAATTCATTGCGAAGTTTGATCTTAAATGTAAATAAGATTGTAAAAATATGGTAGAAAAGTAAAGTTAATGTAAGTATAAATATACAATATATATGATAATATGCGAAGTCATCCCCCAGAGTCATATAAGGCAAGACTGAGTAACCTACAAGTGTTTTCTTTTCTTTTCTTTTGTTTAGCTTAATGAATAAAATATATTATAATAAATTCCAAAGCACTTAAGCACTACGAGTTCATCAAGCACACGTTGAGTTTCAGTTTCGAAATATTCATTCTGGCTTCATTATCTCTCCTGTTTTTGTTTTTGGCACATTAAGGATTCGTTACAACAAATCAGACTCACACAAGCATACACATACATACATAATACATACATACACACATACATCTACAATATACAGTTCACTCTCATATTC
The DNA here is from genome assembly GCA_018904595.1 of Zaprionus indianus. Classification (NCBI taxonomy): domain Eukaryota; kingdom Metazoa; phylum Arthropoda; class Insecta; order Diptera; family Drosophilidae; genus Zaprionus; species Zaprionus indianus. Next base: position 5,997,890 of record JAEIHA010000320.1, read on the forward strand.
ATAATTATATAAATATCATTCATACTCTAAAATATATATACGGATCATCGTGTTTCCGTTGTAGTTATAAATATCTCTCATTAATTTTAAAAATATGTAAGGTTACGAAATGATGATTGATACATAGATAGAAGTATTTTATAAATAATATATAGGCATTTCGTAGTTTAGTTCTAAAACAGTAACATACTTTAAAAGCGGCTTCTATGCTAGATTGATTACACCCCTTGAGTAGTATGTTTCAAAATTCAGAAACATATTGCCCGTTCAATGACTGTTATCCAGGCGCAAGATCAGTGCATCCACGACATTGTAAATCTCATCGAAGTGCGGACGGGAATCCACATCGGCGGCCCAGCACTTGAGCATCAGACGATACATTTCCGGAGGCGTGTTCTCTGGCGTGGGCATGCGATATCCTAAAGGGAAACACAAACAGAGATGAGTACTATATATATGTATATCTCCTCTGCTACTGTCTACCTGTGTCGATGCGCTCTCTGGCACGTGAATTGCTCATGCCCGAATAGGGTGTGTCTCCCTTGGAGAATATTTCCCACATGAGAATGCCATATGACCAGACATCACAGAGCGACGTGTATTTGCCAAAGTTGAGGGCCTCGGGAGCAGTCCACTTAACCGGTATCTGTTTCATGCCATCGGAGACTGTGGCAAAAAAATGTTAATTAGTATACAGTGTCTATATATTCAATATATTATATATTACCTATATACTCCTCTTCTTCGCGCGACATGCCAAAGTCGGAGATCTTTACGCTGTGCTCAAAGTCGACTAGGCAATTGCGTGCGGCCAGATCACGATGTATGCAGTTCTTCGACTCCAGATATCGCATGCCTAAAGTTAAATATATATAAAATAATATATATATATATATATAGCATATAAAATATGGAACTGACCTGCCGCCGCATCGCGACACATGCCCATCTGTTGTCGGGTGGTGAGGCCGTTTGAGTTCTTACGCAGATAGTTGAGCAGTGAGCCACCTGTAGAGAGAAATATATATAAAGATATATAATGCATAAGTTGCCTGGGAATAGTTCTCATCTTTAACACTCACCCGGCACCAGCTCCATGACAATCATAATCGGTTGCTTTTGCACGCAGATACCGATAAGTTTAACAATATTGGGATGGTCGTATTGCTTGAGGATGCGACCCTCCTGTAGAAATTTGCGTTTCTGTTCATCGGGCAGGGTCATGCGGCAGGTCTTGACAGCAACATCCAGTTTGGTGGACTTCAGTTTGGCCTTGTACACGTCCCCGAAGTTGCCCTGCAGAAGACGAGTGATTAGTATGCATCGAGGCAAGTTTATTTCGCCTTGACTTACCCTGCCAATCTTCTCGAGCAGCACGACATCATCGTTACTCAACTCCCAACGTTCGCGACAGACGGGACGTCGTAGTATGGCACCCGATTTAACTGTGACCGGCAACTCTGAGTGATACTGATGCATAATTAGCTCCTGTATGCTCGGAAACGGTGGTCCCTCGAACCGAAAGTGTCCGTCTCCCGTGGTCTGCACTATGAAATGCTTGTGCCCATTCCAGCAGACACTCAGCACTATTTGGCTCTCCTCATTTCTTATGGTTTCCCGCACCAGAAAGTCCCCATCGTTGTTCAGCAGACGCACCACCTCCTCGCGCGGCAGTACGCCGTGGAACCATTCCTCTTCGTATAGCGGACGATTTGTAGAGAGCGAGATCTGCAAGTCATTGTATGGAAAGATTAGTGGGATATAGAAAGTGAAAGATCTCTTTCTCTCGCGGCTGCGGCGATTAGTGAAAAACATGCAGAACGCAAAACAAAAGTGTGTGTGTGTGTGTGTGTGTGTGTGTGTTTAGCACGCCATTATTCCATTTCCACATTTCAATTTCCACCGTTTTCGGGGAGGAAGTGAGTGGGTGGATGGATAATATATCTTGCTGACGAAAGTGCAGATCGAAAGACAGTTCGTTATCCAAAAATAATACATACGCAAATTAAAAGTAGAAAATATTATAAACTGTGTATAAAAAGCTTTGAGTTTACTACATCAATATATGGTACAAATACGATACACTATATATATAATTCTATGGAGGGAATGGCCTTCGCAGTGACTCACGAATAGCTTGGACTTGGGACGCTTCCTGCGCACCGGCGGCACCGGGCGACCAGGAGCGAATAGAATCGTTTCGAATATCGCACTATCCGTGGTGCTCTGGCTACTCTGGCCGGAAGTGGTGCTGCTGCTCATGTTGGAGGCCCGAGCTCAACTACTTGCGCAATATACTCGTAGACGGTGGTGCTGGTTGCCAAGGGAAACACACACGCGATACGCGATGAAAATGATTTCCAACTGAATTCACTGGGCAAACATTGCTGTATGAGCATCTTCAGATATGGCGAGAGCCAAGAGAGCATTAAATAGACTGATTCTCAGTTGATCTGGCCATGCTCACGAAACGCACAAGTAAATATAGCAATTAACGGCGAGGGCTGTTCTTGGAGTTGGCACAAGTAGTTGTGCTGAGGATATTATAGCATTCTGCCTATCGGAATTTTGTGTATCAGGCAAGAGGAGGCGTGGCAGAACCTACAAAGTACTGACAAGTCTTTATGGTCATGTTCCTCCATTCTAAAGTCTAGATTTCAGAGACTTTAAGAGCTAGGACTAAAAAATTTGACGATTTTAAAGTTTTTTTTTTAGAATTTGGCCACAAAATTTAATATTGTTCAAATGTTTTCTGAGAATTTAGTTTTGAACGAATAATAACCATAGAAGTGATTTAAAAAATACTCTTAGGGCCGCAGTGATTTCCTATTCAACGCCTGCAAGCATGCAATACAATTCGAATTAATTTTTTTCAACTTTTCTAAATAGATCTATAAAAGTGCGTGTTTGTTTCGACTTAATTGTCATTATTCTTAATACAAGTTTTGAATAATAAATAATAAAGAATTTTGTTTCACGTATTCACAACGCATAATCGATATTATCGATAGTCGCTTCGATATTTTGTTTGTAGACTTGCCAAATTAGCTATTTTATTGTTAAATCTAGCTTTTTTCTAAGTCCAACAGGGATAAAATCAAGAATATTATTCTATCTTCCTTTTTTTTATGTCACAAACTCATAACAACTGAGTTTTTTAAATCTAATCTAGCTTCTCGTCACTAAAAATATCTGGCACACTGGTCATACATAGTTTGGGAAAAGCAGCACAGCATAAGCTTTACGAACTGCCCTCGCTGGCGCCGTGTGGTTTTATTTTGTTTTATTTTTTTAGAATTTTGTTGTCAAGCTTTTTCTACGCGTTCAATATTGAAAGCAAACTCGGTTGAACACAAAAGTTGAACATGCAAATCAATCAACATGCAGACTGGCAATACGAATACGAATACGAATATATATATGGATATATTTATGCAGGTAGTAAGTACGACAGGTGATGTGCTGTGAGGCCATGATCATTTAGATGCTGTTGCGGGGTGCGCTCGTTCTTCTTCTTTATCGATCTCGGTAGGATCTGTGGCTCGGTCTCGATCTGTTGATCTTGACCCTGATGCACTGCTACTGCTACTCACACTCGCCGCCAGGCTTGGCACACAATAGCAGTGATCCTTCAAGCTGAGCACATCGTCACTGCTGCTGTTGTCGCCATCTCCCTCATCGTCATCCTCATGATCATCGTCGCAGGATCGTGGCATTTGGACGGTTTTCGTTTTCACCGGAGCTGCAACAACTGGACAATTGCAGAACTGTTGATCCCCTTCCTGCTGCTGCTGCTGTAGCTGCAGATCTGTTGTCTCGGTAAAATCCTTGGCTAGGTCAAAGGAACTCTTGCTGGGATGTATGCGGCGTCTCTTGGTGCACTGCTTGCACAGTGTCTTGGAGTGACGAAGCTGAAAGTTCAGCAGCTTCGTGCGGAATGTGTTTCGTATCGCTTTCGATTTCTTTTGTATCTTTGGCACTTTGAATTTCAGTCTTGAGTTGCTTTCCTTGGACGGCGTCGTTGCTGTTGTTGTAGTCGTTGTTGTTGATGCTGATGTTGTTGCTGTTGTTGTTGTGGCTATGCTGGTTGTTGCTGTGCTGCTGCCCTGTTGATTATTGTTGTTGTTGTGCGGAGCTTCACGATCGGGCTCCTCGTTGAGGGCGACATTCTTGACCACGCGAGTCAGTGGACTCTTGGAGAACTCCTTGATGTTGGTCAGAAGATTACTAATGGATTTCTGTGTGAAGGAGAGCGATCGCTTCTTGGCTTGCCCCGTGCTGAGTTGCGATGAACTATTGCTGGAATTCCGTTTATCCTGGCACTCCGCATCCAGTTCTGCACGATCCTCAACGCAACTCTCGATGGCATTCAATCCGTTGGCCAGCAGCGGCGCCTGTGGTTGCAGGCTACGCTTCAGTCGATCATCCAGCACTCGATTCAGTTCATCGATGCGATCCAGATGCGCATCTATCGAGCTCTGCGCTGCGTCAGGAGTGCTGCTGCTGCTGCAGTTCACCTCAATGTGCACCTGTTGACACGTGACCACCTCATCCACTCCTCCACTGGCAGTGCTATTGCCATCTACATCCTCCTCCTCCTCCTCTGCAACGGCATCCTGCGTCTGCTTGCCACTTAACTCCAGGTCGGCGTATATGTGATTGTTGTTAGTGTTAGTAACGACAGCAACAGCAAGATGAGGCATGAGATTGGGCACAAGCGGGGGCTGCGGGGGCAAAGGACAGGACGCAACCTGCTCGTTATCCTGCGCCAAACACAATGGGGAACAATGCGTGCGAGGCAGCGGCGGCGGCAATGGCGGCGCTGGCGTTGAAAAAAGTTGGATCTCTTCGCCCAGATAATGCACACTGGCAGTCAGACGCAGTGGATATTGGTGGTGGTTAGTAATGGACTCGTAACGTGCAGGACTACGCGCATCCGTAATTACCGACAGTGATCCCAGGCTCTGGGAGCGGGGCTGTAGCTTCGGGTAGCGACCCGGTCGTTGTCTCGCCGTCGGCGTCGTTGGCTGCGGCGTCGACTTGCGCTTGAAGTGACGACCACGTCCACGGAGTAGCGTGAGAACGCCCCCACGACGCATCAGTTCGTTCATAATGCCCAGACCTGGTGAGCTAGCTGAATTGGAGGAGCGCTGTGGCAGCATCCGTGTGTGTTTGTGTGTGTGTATGTGTTAGAGAAATGTGGCATCCACAAATAGTATTGAAATGATTATCTTGAGATGACCCAAAACCACAATGTCTTATATGTATGTACGCACGTTAATTAACCCAAGTACACCCTAACCCGTGTACACCCTAACCCACCTGCTGGTCATTGTTGAAGCCATGTTCAATGAAGTTCTGCTCCAGCGACAAATGATCATCACAGCCTGAGGGCAACTCCTCGCAACCGACCTCGTTGAGGGCACACTTGATCATGTCCACCAGTTTCTGTTTCTGCTTCTCCTGGCAACGCAACGCATTCAGATCCTTCGATTGTCGGCTGCAATGCAATGAAATATAGTATATATATTTATTTTTATATTCAATTTGAACTCTATCAGATCGAGAGTTATTAGTTAGGTTAGAAAATAGGATATAGATGTTCCTTATCTAGGTAAATGGCTGAACGACCTATTTTTGACCTATTTTCGACCTATTTGAGCAGTTTTTAGCTAATTAGAGATGAAAGATTCGGCTAGAATTCCCATTTAAAGTTATTATCTTGCCGAAAATTTCCGATCAGATCGGTAAAATGTTAGTTAGGTTAGAAAATAAAATATATCTATCTATCTATATCTCCTTAAACAGGGTAAATCGCTGAAGGACCTATTTATGACCTATTTTTGACCTATTTGAGTAGTTTGTATCTAGTTAGAGAAAAATTCAGTTAGAATTCCCTTTCAAGCTTATCATCCAGCCGAAAAGTTATGATCAGATAGAGAGAATCATAGTTAGGTTAGAAAATATTATATAGACATTCCTAATCTAGGTAAATGGCTAAACGACCTATTTATGACATATTTTCGACCTATTTGAATAGTTTTTAGCTAATTAGAATTGAAAAATTAGGTTAGAACTCCCATTCAGGCTTACCATCTAGCTGAAATGATCTGATCAGATCAGGAAAATGTTAAATAGGTTAGAAAATAAGATAAAGATATCTACCTTATCTATTTAAATGGCTGATCGACCTATTTATGGCCTAATTTCGACCTATTTCAGTAGTTTTTAGCTAATTAGAGCTGAAAATTTCGGTTAGAGTTCCCATTCTAGCTTATCATCTAGCAGAAATGTTCCGCCAAAACAAAAAGAAACATGTTAAAAAAAATTCTCTTTAGATTCGAATTCGGATTTCCCTAATCTATATCATATTTTCTAGCCTTCAGTCCATTACACAATCCGAGTGACTTTCCCTACCTGTGACTATCCTTGTTAGACTGTATGCCATTGGAGGTATTGCTGCCGTTGGAAATGATGCTGCCATTGGCCACCGGCGAGCCGCCATTCACATGCTCGATCATCTTCAGTTGTCGCTCTTGGCACTCCTTGACCGATGACTCCAGTTCCAGCAATCGCGTGCGCAGCCAATCCACTGTAAGATTGTCCACAGTTAATGTGCTGGCGCTGAGCTTGCCTGGTATATCCTCGATGAGGGTCTCATCGAATTGAAAGAGCAGCGGTGTTGTGGGGGAAGTTCTGTAAGTTCAGGAAATTATATCTACATATATATATCTTCTGGATGTATGTCATGTGCAACTCACTTGTGTTTCTCGGTAAACTCGCCGTACTCCTCGGTCGGATTGATGCCGCCTATCACAGTGTCTATGCGCTTTTGTATCTCCTTGAATTTCTCGGCAGTCAGATCGCCATGCTGCACTGCCTCCATGAGTATGTTACGCCACAGCAGTATGAAGCTCTCCTGCACCGATTGCTGATGCTCCAACAGGCCAGGCAACAGAACTGTGCGAAAATCCTTCTCCACCTCAATGGCCTCCGCTATGGACAGCACATACTCATTGTGTGTCAGATGAAGTTTGCGACAGGCCTTCTGGTATTTATCGCGCACATCATCCAGCTTCCGACCACTTCGACCGGGTGCTGCAAAGAAGGAGATAGTTAAATGTATGTAACGGGCAGAAGAATAAAGTGTATATATGTATATATTCTTAATCAGCATCAATAGCAGAGTCGATTTATCATTCCCATTTGTCAGACTGTCTGTTTGAACGCAGAGATCTTAGGCTGAAGATAACCAATTTGGTACGAAGTTTTTCGTATATACTACTATAGTTTCTTTTATCGATAACCTGTACATATCGATAACCCATTCTGCTGTTCGATATTACAAGAAACACTTTCTGGTTACTTGACTATAATACTTATCTACCTATGCTTCAAATTGAAATGCAATCAGAGGCTCAAGACAAGAAATTTGGCATAAAGTTCATCGTATATTTCACTATAGAGTTTCTTTTATCGATAACCTATGCAAGTCGATAACTATACAATAGCAACATATTAGAGAAAACATCTTCTGGTTAGTTGACTATAATACTTATCTGCCTATACTTCAATTTGAAATGCAATCAGAGACTCAAGACAAGAAAATTTGGTACAAAGTTCTTCGTATATTCCACTATAGAGTTTCTTTTATCGATAATCTATGCAAATCGATAACTATACAATAGCAACATATTACAGAAACCACCTTCTGGTTAGTTGACTATAATACTTAAGTGCCTCTGCTTCAAATTGCAGTGCGATGGGACAATTAACTCGATAGTTAATGAAGTCAACAGGAAGATTTTGTTGTTGAGAATTTTTAGAACATTTGCAAAAGTTATATGAAGAATATCCGACTGTAGCTTTCGTTACATATTTTCTCTATTATTCACTTACCTTTTATGTAGTGTTCCTCGAAGCGCGTACGCAATGCTTTGTAGCCCTCAAGATGCTTTTGGTATTCACTCTTTTTTCGCACCACTTCGTCTGTCAACTGCAAGAAAGAAGAAGAGAAGAGATGAGTATAGTGTTTATTTATGGATTCTTGCATATTGCAACATTTCTATATTACAACATGTGCCTTGGAACTCATCAGTTTCCCCCCACCCCCCCGCAAACTGTTGCAACTTTCTTTAGCAAACATTTTCTCACGTTGCAATATTATGCATGCTCAACTCTCCCGTCTCCAGTCTCCGCTCTCCACTCTCTGTTCTCCCTCCACTTTGACTGAGTGATAAGTGAAGTGACTGGCCAAAAGGACAAATGACTGCAGCGAGCTCAGTGTGCAGCGTGGAGCGTGGTGGTACATGCAGCTGAGCCAACATCCGTTAGCATTGTCAACAGAATGCTAAACTAATGGCTCAAAAGTGCAGTTAGGCTGAGGCTGAGGCTGCAGCTGCAACTGATCGGTTGCTGGCCAAAGTTGCTGAGTCACTTTAATGTTGTGCCATAAACAAGACAGAGAGTGTGTAAGAGAGAGACAGTTAGATTGCAAGTTGCTAAAGAGAACCGGGGTTTATACTAACATACCTATATCGCGTTGTATCATGGCTCATAAGACGGGCAAGAGGAGTCAGTGGAGACAAATTGGTGGAGAAGTAAATACATATAAAATATATATACTTCTTTGTTTATTTTATATATATTACTTGGGTTGTTTCTTCGATATATATTCCTCGAGATTCTTCGGGTTTACTTGGATTAAAGTTAAGAATTAAATATACTTTATGTATTTGTAAATATTAATGTGTTTTTGAATAGATTCATACATTTATGAACTTAACTTATTATTCAATTATTTAACCTATATTCATATTTGTATGTGTATCTGTATCTACAACTTAAATTCAACCTGTATTATATTCGCACTTGTATCTTTATGCGTGTATCCGCATCCGTATTGAAATCATATTCAGCATAAGTATCAATGTAAAGTAGATGTATGGGCTCTTTATCTTGATAATTTGTATCTTTATATGCATCTGCAAATGTTTTAGTATTTGCATTTTATCAGTAACCGTATCTGTATTTATATTTTCAGTTCAATTATTTTTAATATATTTTTTATATTATTTTATATAAGAACTATTTGCATCTGTGTCTGCATTTGTAATTGTATCGTTAACTTTATTTGTATTTGTTTTTGTATCTCTGTCTCTTTATCTGCATCTGTAATTTATTTTTTATCTTTATCTATATTCGTAGTAATCTCTGTATCTCAAATTGTAATTATATCTATATCTGTATTAGGATTTTTATCCATATCTCTGACTGTATCTGACTCTGTACCTGTATCTGCGTCTGTAATTGTATATTTATCTACATTTCAAATTGTATCAGTATCTGTAGCTGCATCCGCATCTTCATTTGTATCTGTGTGTCCGCATCCGTATCTGTGCTTTTATTTGAGCTCCTATTTCTATCTATATCTGCATCTCCATCCGTATCTGCATCTGTATCCCCATCTATATCCACCTCTGCACCTCCATCTGTATCGCCATCCGCTGCTTTATCTTCATTTAAGTGCTCATCATCAGTCGTATCTAACTGCCCGTCTGTATCCGCATTGATATTTGTATCTGTGTACCTGTGCAACTGTCTCTGTATCAGCATCTGGCATCTCCATCAATATCAATACCACTTTCTGTATCTTCATCCACACCTGGTGGCTCTATATCTCAGCATCTCCAACTGTATCTGTATCTGTAACTGAGTCAGATGCCATTTGCCATTGAAAGTGTTCAAATTGGGCCATTCGCAATTTGTTTCAATTAACACACAAACATTTGTACAATTCACATGCAAATATGTCTTATCTTATACTCTACTGTTGTTGTTGTTTATGTTGTTGTTGTTGTTGTTGTTGCCCACGTAACAAGTGAGGTGCAAACGACATACAGGTTAATAGCTGTTCGCAAAGTTCTGCGCTGCTCAGCTCTGCTCTGCTCCTAAATAGTTGGCAAGTGGTTAGTCAACTTTCAATCGCCAATGCCGATAAGTTTTGCAGCTGTTGTCCGCTTATTTGACTATCAACTGCTTAGAAAGAGACACAGTCACACACACACACACACACACACACACACACACAGCTACATACTGAGACTTGTAGGAACGTGAAAGAAACAACAAAAACAAACAAACACAATTTGAAAGTGGGTCATGCGCTGCGTATTTCTTATTTCTGACCACGCTGCGCAGTCAATTGGCAACGCGGGCAACAACGGGAGATGTGGCCGCCGGGGGGGCGTGGCAGAGGTAGGGGTGTCTCTGCGATTCGACTCGCACATTGTTTACAAATGATTGCCAATTTTCCTGTGTGGCAAGGAAAGTTTGCTCAGCCACCTGCGCAACTTTCTTTGCTTTTCTCACGACGACGCCGACACGCAACGCGCTTAATTGCCCCACAGCTGATACCAGTTTTCTCAGTTCTCAGTTCACAGTTCTCAGCTTCGATTCTCAGTTCTCCCTCAACTCTCTGCACCCAATTTTAGTCTAGCCAAGACGACGCATGGCGTAAAAATTTCAAAATATGCAAATTTCTGGCGATGACCTAATGGAAACTGTGACAAGTTGTGCCAACTGTGCCGCGATTTGTATTAATCAGCTCAATTTGGTTTTATTTTCTTGTTGTTGTCTGATTCTTGCTGCTGTTTCAATATAGTAAAAAGTATCTGCTAATGCTGCGAAACGAGTTGAAAACATAACGTAGCTTTTTCCTACTGAACTTTGGACTTCAAGGAACATAACGTAGGTACAGTTGCTTTCTTTTACTTCTTTGTTTGTATTCGTTTTGTTTTTTGTTTCCTATCTTGAGTTACGAGATGGTATTTTATAGATAGATATTTAAAGATATAGAATAGGAACATAAAAAATGTAAGTGATATTTGATAAGTTAGCAACGTGATTACTTTCTTTCAATTCTGCAAAAAATTAAAACAATCAAAAAAAAAAACTGTTCAGTTTTCATTGAAATTGTCTTAGTATATCCTGAAGCATAGGAACAATCCGCTGAACAAGTTTTAGTGTTATATTCACTTACTACACTGTTCAGTTTTCTTCAAATCACAGCACTGTATTCTAAAGAATAGAAACAATAAGACAATATAGCATTTCTTTTATAGTCATGTCTAAAGACTTCAGTTTTCGTTTCCATCTCATCACTATATGCTCAATAATGGCAACAATACGATGAGATAGTCTCAGATTTATAGTCCCCTGTACACCCTATTTGGACTTCTACAAAATCACAACCCTATATCCTAAAGAATATGGAGGATTTCATAAGAAACAAGAGCTCTTTTTCATTCTCGATTGCAACATTATGTTATTACAGTTCCGACACGGTATTTGTGCTTGTTAGTTGGTTTAATAATTTCGAAGCAATCACACACAGTGACCAATAAAAAACAAATCACTTATGTTGCTAGTGTGCTCCAATAACTTCAACACCTCCCCGCAGTCAACAACAACTCAATCAGGGGCGATATTGAATTCATGTCGGCACTTTCAGCTCTTTCAGAGACAGAGAAATTGCTGTTAATAAAAATAAATTTGTCAAATACATTGCGCACGGTCGTGACGTAATAAAAACGAATAAGAAAAAAAAGAAGAAATATGTGGAGCCAAAGCATGAAAAAGTGACAACAAAGTTAAAACTGAACCAGAGGAGGAGGGGTTTCTGCTGCTTTTTTTATTTCTTTACAAAGGGGAACGAGGGAGAGGGAGGGAGAGAGAAGGGCGATGGGTTAGCGCGTGTGACTTTTTCCAAGCGCACAATTTGAATAAGAAAAGATAAAGCCGCAGTCGAACGAGATTTTCCTTTTGTTGTCTGGTCCACAATTCAAATTGTTGTTGTTGCTGTTGTTGTTGGGAAATCAATGCAATCGGTTGCTGTGTGTGGCATTTCCAATAAGCGCCACCAGACCAGCACAAGTCGTTGCCGTTGCTGTTGCATAAGCGTTGACAGCGACATAATAATAGTAACAACAGCAACAAAAACTACAGCAATAATAATAATAATAACATAAATGCCAACTCTTTAGGAAATATTAAGGCTTTTTTAAACGCGGACATTTAGTCAACAATTGCAAATTATGCAAATTTAGCCAGCAAAGCAGCTCGAGCAAGTTTGATCTCGGCCGGCTTTGCGGTTTGTGTCTTGGCTAAGTGCGCGGCCAGGTCAATGAACCTTCAGTGGGTCTGGACAGCACAGCACAGGGCCGTAGCTGGGTGTATGCGGGGATCATAGGCCCCCGCTTTCCCCTGCTTAAAATGTATACAGTTTGTTAAGTAACTCTTTGTAAAATATAGATATTTTCATTTTATATATTATAATAATTTAATTTAATTTTAAAATAATTAATATTTATAAAAACATGAATTAGTACGAATTAAAATTTATTAATATTTAATATTAATATATTTCTATGTAACTTTGTTGGGTCGGGCCTGCATGTTATATATATTTTTGCTTGGCATTATAACCTTTCAACCACAATGGAGCAAGAACGATGGACGGGATTGTAAATATTGACAACTAGAAATAGGTAAATTTTTTGAAAACTATTAATGATTTGGTAAAATAAAATCGATAAAAAAAATTATATTATGTATGTATATATTATTATATACTAATTAGTTTAAAGTTTATTCATTTTTTATATGAAATGTAAATGTTACTATATTTTTAAGCAAGGCATTTACATTAGGCACCCCCGATACCCCTTGTTACGGCCCTGTCAGCACGGCCCAACTCCGTCGCTAGTTAATACAATGGCCACGCCGTGGCATATTTTTATGACTGATACGCGTGTCAGATATAACTGTACCGCATTTTGTCAGAGGTTTTTCGCTAATCTGCAGTATTGTACTGTATGTTTCACAATTTACAATTTCAAGTAATTATTGCAATAATTGAGAGCAAAACGATACAGTTCCAGTTATCGATATGACAATTTAAATACGATAATTTCTTCAGTTTCGTGACATTTGTGACCGCAGATAATTGTGATCGTTTCGAAACGCTTTAACTCGTTCGATCCAGATTGACAATAGCTATGCAGCCCCGGGGATACTTTCTATTTCTGTCGAATGTCATGAGAAGACAAAAGAATAGAATGCCAGTTGAGCTTTATGGACAATCAAGTGAAAGTATATGGCGAAATGACCAAATATTGCCAAGTAATATCGTTTTCGTCTTTCGTTTTCAACGATCACAAGATCGTTTCACATATTGATATCAGCTAGAGCTAAACGAATTTTTTCGCATGTTTAAACTAAGGCAGCATCTTCAAACTGAGCAGATATGCAAATATATACATATATAATGTTCAAGACAAATAGCAGTAGAAGCCCTTCTTTTCGATCAAAAATTGAAAGAAGATTGTTCAGACATTTTTAAATAGATATTTGTTATGTTAATACGTATATCCAATATCTGAAAACAGAAGTTACATTTTGAAAAATATAAAGAATTGTTTTTTTTTTTTTTTTTTTTTTTGGTATTTAAGGCAAAATCCTAAATATACCTTTATTTGGAGAATTCGATTGTACTATGGGAGTTTCTAAAAAACGTGATTTCGAGATTTGGCTTTAAGTTATATTTATTTTACAATATTATATTATATTTACAATAAATTCTTACTTATAACTGTATAAAGAGGCGTGGTAAATATAAGCCTAGACTTTATCAAAAAGAACATGTACATATGGTATATGATTCGGAAGAATAAGAAGAAATTGGTAGCTTGATTTGGTTTGCCTCAAAAAACTATCAGAGCATCTCAAACATAACATACATATCCATGTAACACAAACTATATACTATATGTCTGCACATGATTTAATGAACTCTATATATTAGCTTGCTCCCTAGACTGTAAAACAACGAGGTGTCAACGGAGCTGGCAGTGCGCTTTAGTCTTCGCCAAGTTATTAAAAGTCATATTGAGTGGCAAGACAAGTTGGCTGGCTGGCTGCCTGGCTGACTGACTGGGTTCGTTAATTTCTCCAGACTGCGCCCCGAACATCGTCATCGTGTTCGACGAGTGCAGCAAGAAAATAAACAAATAAAGTTCGGCCCAAGCCCCGAAGCAAGTGGTGCAGGTACATAGCCCCAGAACTGCGACCAGACCGCGAGTTGAGTTCGGAGGAGCCCATAAAGTATTTTGCGCATGCGCTTGCAGCTAACGAGACGAACCGAAACGAGTCCCAAGAAAAGTGCCAGGGGCGTAGTCGACAAGGGACTTGTACAATATGAAAACTTGTTTTGTAATAGAAACAACAATAATTAATAATATTGAGAGAGAGATGATTTTGAATCCCCCCTTTTGATGAGTGTATGTAACTGACTAGCTACCCCCTTTGGCCAGACCTTTGCCCATTGCCCTGGGCATTTGTCGTGGCCCTGGTTTAGTTCTTTATTGTCTCCAGCGCACGCTATCCTCACATGTTCTCTCTCTCTCTCTGTCTCCCTCTCTGTCTGTCTCTCTGATTCGCCTCGTCAGTTTGTGTTTGTGTTGGTTTGTTGTGTGTGCATGTTGCAGACTTGTTTCATAACTGGTCCATGATTCTCAGAACTGGACGAACAAAGGCGCTGGGGCTGATTTTGATTTTGACCGACAAATGTTGCCTGCGCTTGTTGCTGCTGTTGTTGTTGCTGTTGTTGTTGTTGCTGTCGTTGTCGTTGCCGTTGTCGGTGCCGTTGCCGTTGCCGCCGCCTTTGACTCTGCTCCTGCTGCTGCCTGTTTGCTCAACTTAATTTTACTTTAGCTCTAGCTCCAGATCCAGCACCAGCCCCAGCACCAGCCCCAACTCCAGGCTCAGCTCCAGCTCCGACTTCAACTTCAGCTTGGCCATCATCAAGCAGGCTAGCAACGGCGGTGGCACAAAACAAAAAAGGCAAAATGTACTTGAAATTGACTGAAGAGATATGCCGCACATGCGCGTAGATTATTATGAGATAAAGCGAAGCGAACCCGACCACGTTCTCTTCTTCTTCTTTGATGTTGCTTCTTTGTGTACACACACACACATACATATTTATACATAGGTATAGTATGTGCCATGGTGCGAGCGAAGTTTGAAGTAGGCTCGAGGTAGGGTGAGAAAGGTAAGGTAAGGTAAGGTAAGGTGAGATGAGAACAAAGTCTATGTCGTCTTGCCTAGCATAATTCAATTGATTGTTTAACGACTTTCTGGCGAAATAAACATTTAAAGGGGGAATATAAATAAAATTGTTTAAAGCAACAGAACAAGACAAATCCTTTCAACATTGTATGCAGTATGCGAAAGGATATTTACATTATTATTTTGATATAGTATAAAATACTAAAGGTAAAGACCTTTCCCTCTAATTTGTATTATATAACATCTCCTTAATAAAAGTAATCATATCAAATAAAATAAATAAATCTATTAATAATTTAAAAGAAGTAATTTTTAATATAAAATCTATAGTATATTATCTGTTTGTCTTCTTTCAGTGCCATGATTCTGAATACTTATAGATCAGTATAACTTTTCATATTCCAAAATAATAAAATACATTTGTCAAACTATATGAAAGTCATAGATTTTGATCGTATATTTGTTGTATATGTATCTTCCCAATTAATACTGATAGTTTCGCTTCCATTTAGGCATAAGCGGAATCTTTAACCTTTGCGCTCGTCATGTCACCATATTGAGAATTTGCCAAAAGACCTCAACGATCTTTTTTTTTATTGCGAAATAAGACTAGAGTTTGGCAATAGCAAAGAGAGAGAATTCTTCTCACACAAGATACTTATCGCGACAAACTTTCCGAGTTGTTATGGCTTTTAATATTTATTGTTATACATGGTCTGTCACTTATTTTAATTGTTTATTGCCCTGTTGTTCTACTCAACTTCTTCTTCATTGTGTTATTGTTATTGTTGTTGTTTTGGCATCTCTCGTACCAGTCTGCGCGAGGGCGATCAACTTAGCGATGTCTTTTCAGAGAATTTGATTACTTTTGCGACAATTTAACACAGTGCCTGTGTAAGTAAGTGTACGCTGCAAGTATTTAAATGTACGTGTGCATATATAAATATTTGTATGTGTGTGTGTGTATTTGTATTTGTATAAACACATGCTTGCTCTCGTGCGAGACTGAGAGAAAAAGGAACCTTTTGAGGGCAGCGCACAGTAACCGGTTTCATCAGTCTCAGGCAGACTCGAGCAGTTAATATCTTTGTAATTTGACGTCATCATAATGCCGCCATATGCGTATTTATGTACATATACGAGTTTAACATATATTTCTCTGTAATTGTTAGACAAGAGACAAACTTAATCAACGAGGCTAATAAGGGGAAAAACGAAAGCAGATAGAGAGCGCTGTGATTAGTATGACCCCATTTAGCCAGGCAGGCAGTTGACAATTGGAAAAAGATATCGTCTGATCCTGATCCGTGCACCAAATCATCATTTGGCCATAATCCCGTTCATAATATGATCGAGACTGAGAGACTGGTCGGGGATAAGTGCCAAGTGCTGCTACTCTGGCCACTTTCGAGCACTAATTAGACACTAACCGACAAGTGCCTGGCTAAGTCGGGCTACTTTCACGGTCGAAAGTCTGTGAGGCTTTACAAGAATTTCTCTTTCGCAATAATTGACTGCAAATCGCTTCAATTAAGCAGTTCCGAGTGCAGAGACAACGGCAACAGCAACGGCAATGGCAAACAGAAAACCACAGCAAGAACCAGAAATAAACTTGAAGATGCTCAGGCTGGTTTTCAGGCTGCTTGGCACTGCTCTGCTCCACTTTCTGTGCCTGACACGGATGTAGATGTGGATTTGGTTCTGTGGAACACGAAAATCCGCCAGCAAACAAGTTCAACCAACTGACAATCACTCTGTGATGCATTGGCTCTGCCCAAATCTGGCACTAAAAATCCCGCTTGACAAAAAACATCCGCACTGTCGACCTTAGTCGACAACGACCACGACGACGACGACGACGCTAGAAAAACCGTTCAACTCTTTGCACGTTCACTCTGTCACAGTGCTAACAATTGACACTTGCTCTGTCCATGCACTGACACAACATTGTCCATTGTCTTTTGGCCATAAATAATCATATTGTATACATACATACAGAGCTACATATCACGAACTCGACTCGACTTTGTAGTGGCACTTGGTGGGCAATTTTCGGCCAGCCCGTGTCGAGATCGAACTCCAATTTCAGCAACTTGCAATTGCCTTGACCGAGCGCGTGTTCACCGGCTCTGTGTGTGTGTGTGGATGTTTGCTGTCTCTCTGTCTGTCTGCTTCTTGGGTCTCCAATGTTGTCAAAGTTCAATGCCATTTGCTCTTTGTCTCCATTATTATTTCGCAGTTGCAGTAAGTTTGCAAAAAAAACCGAAATTTAAATAACAATAACAAACAAGTAAAAAGTTGCGGCAATTGTGAAATTACGATGGTAACTTGCGCCAGTGGCGGAGCTTACTAACATCGATATTTCATAATTTTCACGAATTCAATGCCAGCTTATCGATGTTTCAGCTTTGTTTACTTTTTGCATGTAAAAATGGCGGAAGTGATGGGAAAACATTGCTGTTTAGTCACATCGATATTTTCCAATGTTTACGAGATCATTGTCAATGTATCGATACACTTGTTAAATATTGCATGTTAATTAGTAATTTAGTATCACTTAAAACTAGTGTTCACAAATGATCATCATTTTATGACAAGAATTTTCACTTAATTATGTATGATAATAAACTCAAACTGCGCTCTTCTGTAATTTTACAGCATTTCCGACAGAAGTTTCGCAATGTCCATTCATCAATTAGCATATGAATATGTACATATATGCGTGCATTAATTAAAACAATTTCGATTTCTTACAGACAAACATGCTTGCATATGTACAGACATACATATGTGCGTAGGGAGTGCAGATCATCAGATACTGACCTCAATAGCCTGACAGTAAAAAACAATTTACAGAATTACAATTGAGATCACAAAGTCATAACGTTCATTTATGTGCTCGGAATACTTAACGAAGTCCACTACTCTCTAGGGCTTACAACTTTTGTTATTGTACATATGTACATTGCTTTCGCGTCAATTTGTATTTCAAGCAAGTAAAAGTCGAAATTATTCTGATGCAATTCGCTGGTCTGTCATTTTCATTCTTCGCCTGGCCCGGAATTCAAGTACATTTTAATGAGCACAAGCAAACAGTTTCGCTGTCCTTTTTAAACCTATCGACTATCGACGTGCACGCTGTGTTCAAGGTGAAATTGATAGAAATCGATTGACTTACAAACATACACACACATACACAATGAGGAAGAGTGGGGAAAAGATTGGCCCATTGCAACTTGGGGGTCGTCTCTGCCGCACTTTTGTGGCTTCAACAGTTGCAATGACAGATCTAAATGGCTTGCAAAATTTGATGGCCATGTTGGCCAAGTTTGGGTTTTATAGCTTTTACAGTTTCTAAATTTAATAGACTTTACAATCAGGTATGTTAAATACGATATGCATGTACAGTGGCTCACAAGTTATTCGATGCAACATTTTTTATAAGGTTTATTTATATATCTTTTGTAAAGGTGAATGGTTCTTAAACATAATAAATATTTCACTCTACTACAAAATGTTTAATATTGCAATTTAATATTGAAAATTGACTCTGCATCAAATGAGGCGTGGCCCACTGTATGTCTATCGACCGTAATGTTCTCTGCTTATTTTTAGTGGCAGCTATAAAACTTTTTTGATTTCTTTTTTGTTGGGTATCAAAAAAGCACCCGCCATGCAATCTGAAAACAATTGGGGGCTCTAATCTAAATTTGATGCACACTGTGCAATTGCAGCTGTCGCCAAATGAAATTTTCTGTTGCAAAGCAACAAAATTATTGTAGCGGTATTTGTGGCGTCTACGTAATTTGCTAATTCTGTTTGCTTACATAGAATTCTTGCCACGTTTTTGCCTATTTACCTTACCAACTGAGCTCATAATTTCAATATATCGTCATACGTAAGCAGGCAAAAAGCAAACGAATTCCCGGCAAGCTAAATCAATAATTGAATATTTACAATATGTGTCGGATTTAGATGAAGAAAGAGAAGAAGAATTAAAAAGATTCCGCCTTGGAACGTTTAATACAAATTAGGAAATTTTTAATACTCTTAAAAACAGAGAGATGTTGAGAGATGAACAAATATATTTATAATCATTTGGTAGACTTAGTTCTGCTTAATTTATGAAACTGTCACAATTAGATGAAATCATTAAATATGCTCATTATTTATTTTATGTTGATTTTATCATGTGTTTACTGTAGTTAACTATACGTTTTTTTTCTAGCATCGTCAAAGATTTTAAATTATATATTTTACTCTTGGCCGTGTTCCAAATTAGCAAACAAAATATATCTATGAAACAACAGGCTGCCTTTTGTCGGTCCGCGCCAGACCCACATCCCGTGTCCCTCCACCTTCTCTTGACTTTTCCACTATCTCGATTTTTCACAATTGTCGGTAGGTTTGCTCTGTCAACTAAAATTAACATATATAAATATATATATATACAATTTTTTGAGCGCCTTTTTGTGGTTTATTTCACATGGAGCAGAGAAAGCGGTAAACTTCCATCCGAACTTCTTCTGCGTCATCGGCGTAAAACCCCAAATAGTATTTCCACAAAGTTGTGAAAATGGGTGGGGAAGGTGGTAGAAAAAAAATAAAGACTCGTGGACCAGAAACGTGAATTGAACGCAGTTTGGGAAGGGGAACTCTGGCGCGTCTCTGGCGTCGTTTGTGGGAGTGTCTGCCAATATTCACATGCTCTCTATCCCTCTCTATGTTTATCCACATCTCTCTCTCTCTATGTCTGCCTGCCTGCCTGCGTGTCTGCGTGCAATTGTTTTTGGTTGGCAATTCCAGAGGTATTACAAACAATAATGCGTTTGTTAATGGTCTCGACGTCGTCGCCAGTGTCTGTCAGACACACCACATCCCCTGGAAAAACTTCGGCTTTAGAGCAGATGCTGTTTTATTAATTAAATCGCATGTCATACCCTCTTGCCGACTATGTTGAGTTATGGCTTCCATTAGTTTAATCGAAAAACGCGCTGTAACTAAATCAGGATTTTATACATGGCAAACAGCCTCCCCCACATCCCTCCCACCTCTGGTTTGTCCTTAAATGAAAACTGCAACTCCTGAATCGAATGACATGAGCATGGACATGGCCAAGGGCTTTACAACATTGACGGCACTTGGCCACGTTTTTGGGGGCTAGATAAATTGCCCACAGTAGGCAACAGTAGCTGCTATTACTCCTCGTACTCTTGCTCCACTGTGGCTGGAGCCATTACTGACTTTTGCCAGCTGACGTCGGCATTTTTGGCATTATTAGATTTTGTCCGAGTGCAGCGTGTGGAGCAGGTTCCTATGCAGTGTCAACCCGCACAATAACTGACTCTCCGTCTGTCTGCGCCTATCTCCTTTCGTCTGTCTCGGACACTGTTCGCCTTAGTGGTTTGATATACATATGTGCGTATGCATGTGCTGTCCGCTGTCTGTGTATGATTGTCCGTCCGTTTGTCTGTTGCTGTCCGCAAATTCTCTATTATCCTATGTTTGGGTAACTGCCCCCTCTTACATATGTTCCACTGATGATTTTAATTATTTAAATTAAGTAAATACTAATGATTATCTTTATTTTGCAAAATAGGTTGAATTATTCAAATTTGTTTTTATTCAATTGATTAAAATTCATAAATTGATGTCTACTCAATACACAGTAACTGACAGTCGAGTAGGCTTCACACACATTTTGCATTCGCTTGTCAGCATCAATTTTCAATCAAATCACAAAGATATAAAGCGTACGGTCCATAAAACTGGACAGGAATATATACTACATATGAGGTTATGTATGCATGGCATAGCTGAGAATATCTTTGTACATTCATCTTCGATACGAACACATGTATTTTGAATGTACGCAAGCTATGCGAGAAAACAAGCGGTTATCAAAGCCAATTTGTCGTTATATCTGACGATCCGAAAAAGGAACACACAAACGTTTTGTTTATAAATAAACGCACAATACTGAAAATGCTGTTTTCGCCGTTTTTGCTATTTCGCTTTAATGTTTACAGTGGACAGCCGCGTGGGCGTGAGCTGCTAGCCTATCAGATCCAGGGGCACCCCCATAACCAAGCTAATTTGAGAGAAGAGAGAAAGGCCAGAACGTATCGCACCTTGCCCTTAAGTGACCAACAAGATCAACAGGCCTAATTAATGTTTCACGAATTTGCCGACTATTTATTTTGTATAAATTTAAAATGGGAAATAGCGATAGTGCAAGAGTTGAGTGACTGTTAGACACCCTGTTGTTTATTTTCATGCACTGTGAAACTGTTTTTTCGCTTAAAAAAGCTTGCTTCTGTTTGCTGATGCTGATAAATAAATAAAGCGCGTACTTAAATTTAAATCGTTAATTTGTTAAAAAAAAAAATAGACAGCATATATCGATACTATTTGTTGCGAGTTCGATCAAAATATATGCCTAGCCTTGCCATACTATAACATAATTTAATTTAAACATGACAAATATCGTTTGAAAGTTAGTATTTTTATAATCGATAAGGCCGATACAAATGAACTGCTCTGCAACACTAGAATTATAAGTGTGTCCTAATTGGAGCTGTTAATTTGAAATTGAAACTAGTTCACTTCCTTTACGATAGTGATCGGATGCATCTATCGATTACTTATCATTACCAAAACAATATAATTGCTGAAGCTTCAGTCTTATGTGAGTTTGAGGAACAAGTTTCGCTGGATTGTTCAGCTGAAACGAAAACATCGTCATCATCAACGTCATCGTTAACCTTCTGCCAGAGTCGGATGTGGTGTGCGTTGTTGTTGCTGCTGTGCTTGGCCATGGCAAACAAACGCACTGGGCGCCATCAGATCGCACTCACAATACAAATGTGCAATTTGTGTCGTCTGACTTCAAGTCCGGGTTCCGGACTCCGGTGGCAGACGATGACGTCGACGATTTGATGTGTCTGGCAGTTGTTTATAGTTCCGCAAACTGAACGAAAGTTGCTGCAGACGGACCGATGCCTTTGCTGGATATGCTGGCCACCTCAGTGGATGCCCCTCACAATGTCATTATATTGCAATTATGCGAGCAACCCCTATGGCAGTTCCAAACACCATTTTTGCTGACTAATTCCACCCTTGGCGACTTGGTGTCCAAGCAATTTTGGGGCGAAACAAACTTCGTGCCACGTTTAGCTTGCAGCAATAACAACACAGACAACAACAACAACAACAACAGCAATAACAGCAACATGCGCCACATGTTTGTTGTCAACAAATATCGGGTCTAATTTTTATGTGCGTGCAACTCGATGCGAGTTGGCAGCTGCAGCTCCAGAACTCCCCATACACAAATAAAATCATCGGCTTTATAACAACATACACACACACACACACACACACGCATAACACTCATATGCAACTCATGGGTATGTTCGTTTCTGTTGTTGCTTTGTATTCCTTGTTTTTCAGAGTCTTTCAGCAACTTCCCCCAGTGCTGAATATTATTTTTTGCACTTGAAGGAAATTCAGCCTTAAATTTAAAGTTTAAAGTAAACATTCATATATTCTAGATTTTATTTCATAATATATAATCATTTATTGTTCTTTATATCATAAAACTTTACAGTTTTTGGAAATCTTTTGTTATCAATGCAACAAGTGAAAACTACGTTCACCAAACCACAATTTCTCTCAGTGTGTCTTTTAATTGTTTCCAATTATTCCTGGCAAATTATAAGTTTAGCTTATATAATATAGATCGACGCACTGACAGTCTTAACTGACTAAAATGACTGTTAACAGCGATCACGAATATATGTAATATTTCTAGGAGAGATAACGTATACTTTGTATCGATATAATATCGATATTAGATGCGATATTTCTAGATAGAGCTTGCAAGATTCCTGCTTGGACATACTGCATGAATACATGAGCTGCATTGATACTTCATGCAGAGTATAAGAAGTCTCAGGCAACAGCTATTCCACCCTCGGCTTTTACTCTGACTGTGAATTGACGTCATCAGCGGGAATTTACTGTACGACTTCAACATCTTGGGGTTTGCCTTAGTTCTGAATCAGTTGAGGAATACCAAATGCACTCATATATATTACATACATATGTGGATACTATTGTGTGGGGGAACAGAGCCATAAGTTAGTCTGTAGAGCAATTATGGCCACTCGAGAACTCTGGCTACAGGTCAACTGTGGCAGGCTCAATTAAATGGCTCGCCAAGGGCCTCAGGCACTTCTTCAGACCGCCCTTGGCTCAAGTGCCTTGGGGTCTCTCTCGCTAATGCTTCGATCGAAGGGGGGTTAGCACTTAATTTACAAAAAAAGGAAAACTGTCTGTGCAACCCTTGTCTGATGTACTTAGGAATGTCTGTCTGTCTCCATATATATATGTAGAGACGTTTAATCAAGTTGGGCAAAGCAAAAGTGCTCTATTTATGCAGTTATCTATAAGTGGAATTCCCCCAGAATGTGCTGCATTCGCACGTACCAGTATTGGTGTTGTTGTTGTTTGCTTGGTATATATGTATGTACATAGTGTGTACATATGTATCTGTATCTTATCGGTTTATCTGGCATTCGCAGTGGCGCACTGGCAACCAGTTGTTGATGCTGTTCATATATAAAGATAGTTCTATTGAACTTAATGTAATTAATATGCGTACACAAACAAGTTTAGAAGGAAGAGGGGGGGGAAAGAAAGGGGGTAGTGAGGAAAAAAAGTATCTCAGCCATAGAATGTTGCGCATTTCGATTTGCTTTCTGCGGTCTATCAATAAACACTAGTATACGAAGCCCCAGAAACGTCAACATGTCTGTGGATGGAGAACCCACCCGGAAGTTGCATCTTAGTTCGAGTGTTTTGTTTGTTGTCAGCCGTTACGAAAGATACAGATTGGACATCCATTAGCTAAACTATGTGTGGGCGGGCGTGCGCCTTTGTCGACAGCCCTAAGTGTTGTCGATTAATAACTCCCTTTACATAGATTGTCACACACTTTTAGTGTGCTCCGATAAGTGCTCGTCTGTTGAGGGTTATGAGGGTTACTAGGACAGAGACCTAAAGTAATCTTCGTATAATAATTTAGACTCAAAAGTCGTTATCAAGCACTTAAGGCTTAGGTTAAATACTAAGATACTAGACGCACTTTCTTTATAATCAATGAAGTTTTTTGGTTTGTTATCTATGTAGAAAATGTTTATTAATTTCTAAAAAGTAGAAATTGCCAAAGAGTTACTTTACTATTAAACATTATATATAAATAAATTACTAGAAATGCTTTATAGGGAGAAAATTTGAAATTATCTTAACATACTTAGCAAATCAGTTGCCTAACCAAGGCTGCGTAGTTACTTAAGTACCTAAGCTAATTAAACTAATCGTCTCATACAAAATTCTTTATAAGAATGGAAGTAATTCCAAAATGAGGGGATTTTTGTGAGTGCTGCGCAAATATGATACAATGAGAGTCGAAAAACAAAAATAAAAAGACCAATTCGAAGTACAGTAAACATGTTTTCGACTGATCATGTTAATCACTTTAAATTGGAGAACTTGATGAAACTCAAATAACATTTATTGATTGAAAGAGATTTCTAAGTAATGTGTGCTGTTTCCTATCTAATAACATATCAAATAACCTAAGCAAGCTAATATGATCTTAACCTGCTCATTATAGAAGGGTAATTTCCTGACCTACCTTCCAAATTTGGTTAGTTTTTCGCTGTTGTAAAGATTTTCTTTATTCTTTTGGTGTATTTCAAATTCTTTACAGATGCAAAATAAGTATAGATTTAAGTAAACTAATCCGCACTAAGAACGTATTGTTAATGAGTCTGTTGTTTACTGTGAGGTCACGTTAAGCAACTGTAAATATACGAGGGTCGTTTGATAAGTCCGTGACTTTTTGAATAAAATATATTTTTTTCGTCAAAGAAGCGTTTTATTTCTCAACATAATCTTCTTTTAGCTCTATACATTTAGTCCAGCGTTTTTCCAATTTTTTTATTCCTTCCAAATAATAGGTTTTCTCAAGGCCCTCAAAATAGTCGTTTGTTTCTGTGATGACCCGAATCTCTTACCGCCGAGCCATTTCTTCATGTTTGGAAACAAAAAATAGTCACAGGGGGCTAAATCTGGAGAATATGCTGGATGGGGTAGCAGTTCGTAGCCCAATTTATGAAATTTTGCCATGCTGACACGAAATTCACTTTTTTCCATTTTCGTTAAAATTCACGAGATCGTCTGCTTTCAATGCCTATAAAACGCAAACCAAAAAACGCAGCTTTCTCAAAATTTTACAGTCAGCTGTTAATCGATAACTGCTGACAGGAGCAGTGTTGTATTTAGAGCAGGTGCGCGGCAAATACAAAAAGTCACGGACTTATCAAACGACCCTCGTATATAACATACATATATATTTCAGATACCATACTATATATTTTGAGTGTGCCGACAAAGGCATAAATTATTATACTGGGTCATCGACAAGGGCTATTTAGCAGGCCTTTGATAAAATATAATACAGGAACCATTGACAACATTGCTTTTGTTTATCACATTGTATATACAGCTAAGACCATCCACGCTGTTCGTTATAGGTTAATAAACTTGTTGCCGTCATGAACATAAATCAACACTTCTTTATGTCATTCGCATTGATCTAGCATAGCTAAAGCGTTTCAAGTTCTCTATCGCTCTCTCTCTTCCTCTTTCTTTCTTTTTCTCTCTGTTTAAGCTGCTTAGATATATAATATATAAAGTTTTGTATACCAAGTACCTTGTACCTTATTGCATCATCGATGTTTCGATAAGAGATCAATGAATTAAGAAATGTTTTGAATAGGTATTAAAGAATTGCAAACTGATAAACCTATGCAAAATATTTTTGCTACTGTATTTTATTATATTATATATTACTTACATGATTTAGACGTGCGGCAATTTTGGCATGCTCCTCCTGATACGCCTTTCGCGCCTTCCGCTTGTCCTGTGATAGATGTGCCAACTTCTCGCATATAACCTCCAATTGTTCGGCATTAAGCTTGAACTGTTTTGCTTGTTGATCCACTTCATCCATATATGATCGCCAAGACTTTGTAATAAGGCTGCCTGGAGAATCGGAAGAAGATGAAAAAAAAATATTAATATTTAGTTATGTTTAATGTGTCATTATTTATGGCATCTTAATTACAATAACGGACTAAGATTTGCATAATCTAAAGCAATTTCTATTTTAAGTACTGTGGTTTCATAAGTGATTCCAATTAATACAGTTTAATTGCAGGTTCAATTATAAATTTTAATAAATAGCTTCCTTGCTCGCGCTTCGGTAAGCTTTCAATCATTAGTAATTAGCTATAATTAATTAATGATTTATTATAGCTTCTTTTGTTGGCGCTTCATTTATTTCAATTTAATCGTAAACTGCGTTTAAAAAGGGTAAATGTTTTTGAACTGTATATTGAGATCTATATAGATATGTTTGTCTCTCTTTTGTAGGCAGTCAATGAATGTGGCAGTTTAATAGTTCAATATGAAAGAAATTCAACAATTCAAACCTTGTTTGTTAAATTAAAGGTTTAAGAACTGATACTAGAAATTTAAATAATTAATTTAAAAGGAATATCTCCTCAAGCCAAGCTGTTGCAGCTAAGTATGTGTTGCAGATAAATGTTCGTTTCTGCAGAGTCTTATGTCCAAACTTTGTTTGACTTTCATTAGCAACATTATCTCTTAATATAGAGATTACTGCTCTCACATTCCTAAGTAGACAGTAATTTACATGTCTTGGCATTGCGCATACGACATGTTGTGATGATGATTCCTTGAGACGCATCTGCAGCTAATGCAGATACACTGCAAACTGTCAAATTCACGCCAAATCATAGCCCCAAGCAACATTGACAACAGTCAACAACAGCAACTGCAGTGGGCTGTGTCACTGCACTTTGGGCTAAGACATCGCACAACGGACAACGGACATCGGACATTGGACATGAGTTGACTGACCAGACAGCGTCACAAATGGTGGACAAATGTTGTTTCCCTGGCCGGTGGCCAGGCGACGAAAGCGAAAGCTTTTTGGCACATCATCTATAAGTTTTTCCTGAGCCCTATAAAGCATAGATATTTCTATTCCGTAGAGACTGCACCCTCCACATGCAGTTGAGATGGCTTGGCAATTGTAATTCCAAAATGTTTACAAAATATTCGAGTTTGGGAAGTTTTTAGCGATTCTCAGGTCGGGAAGTATGGCTAATAACTTGGGACTTTGTTTATAAATCGAAAAGAGAACGTGGCAAGTGGTTCTGCACAATGAAAGTTAATCGTCCTTTTATCTGCTTATCAAAAGTCTGAGCTGCATTAAAAATTGCGTTGCATGGCACAAACGCCATATATTGTATGAATGTATTAAGTGCCTACGTTGTACTATAATTGTATTGCTGAGAGTGCCTTATCTATACATAGCGGAATACCTTGAATTGTTTTGCTCTGCGCGAGACCGTTGCAAACCTTCTCGGAGCAATCGGGACTAGAGAGTTATCTTATCATATGTATATGTATGTGTGTATATTGCAAGTACATCATTAGTACACAATATCTGGCTATCTTAGATCTTTAGACTTGAGAGACTATCTTATTTTGATAACGATTTTATACTATAATATATATATCAATAGTGCAATACGCTAGTTTAGGATGATGCATTGATATTTCTAACCATATATCGACATATTTTCTTTATTTCTTATAAATTATCTGACGAAATTATCAACAAATGCTTAAACAATATCAATGGTATTTATAACAGCATGATAAATATCAATAAACCCACATAAACATTGATATTATAAACACTTTATCGGCATTTCTCCTTATTTCTTGGTATTTACGAGTAATATGCCAGTTACTGACCTTTTTTGTATAATATCTCACGATGTCTTCTATTACTAATCTGACAAAATGTCTGGTATTTATTTTGGCATTATAAATATCGTCAAAATATTATATTTCTATACTTTTTCGTAATTTTTAAAGATATATCTTCATATTGTTTTATTTCAAGTGGCTTACTTGCTTTTTAATCATCAAACTTCACGATATTATCAATTAGTATTCAAATAATATGGCTGATATTTATAAGGTCTTGATAAATATCGACAGTAATACATCTACAACGATATTTTCAGCGATATATGGGCATACTTTCTGTTTTCTAGTGTTGTACTTGCAATATCTCACAATACAATCAATATTCTAACTATATTGGTAATATTCTCTACGATATATTAGCATACTTTCTGGTTTCAAGTGCAGTACTTGTAATATGTCACAATATAATAAATATTCTAATAATATTGGTGATATTCCTAGCGATATATCGGCATACTTTCTGGTTTCATGTGCTGACCTTGCAATATCTCACAATACTCTCAATTAATATTCGAAAAATATAGCTGATACTGCAATCGATATGATAAATTAATATATATCGATATATATATCGTTTGCCAAGCTTGGCTTACCTTGCATTTCATCAGCCCTATCAATTTTAAGTCCCTGCTGCGCGACAGCGGCCAAACTGATGGCATACTCCTTATCACATTTGGCCTTCAGTTGAATGGATCGCTTCATCGTTTCCATGAGACGCAGTTCCGCATCTTGGCGCGCTATGAGCGCCTCGTGTGCGGCTCGGCTCTGCAGGGCCGATGAGAAGCCCATTGCGTGGCGGTTTTCAAAATGAATTTTTGCACACTTCAATATTTATGCGGTTGTGGTGAAGTTATTTATTTCTCTTTCTTTCTTTCTTCTTTTACTCTGTTTGGTATTTTTAGGTATTTATTTCAATGAGTCACTAAATTGCATATAACACGCCGAGCTAAAAACAAAAAAATACATGGAAAAACTTCACTTAAACGAATTGCGCAACGCACACACACACACAGGGAGAGAGACAGAGAGAGAGGGAGAGAGAGAGCAGACATATGGCAAACACTTGTTGAATGCCAATATTTATGGCCATAAGCATGTGTTGGTATTTTCGTATTTTGGTATTTTCTTTGCACTCTCTTTTTGACACTTTTTTCTTTTTGAAATCGCATCGGATTATATCGGGACGATGGCGCCCGCCGAATCAATTATTTTTGTCACACAACCGGGTCGAAATACACTTTCACATGCAGTTGCAATTGTTGTTGTTGTATCGCTGCTGTTGTTGTTGCCCGCTAATCGGCTAGTTAAAATGCACTTTATGTTTTGTTTATCTGCAATTTGTGTTGCACTGTTTGCTGCACAGTTGACTTGTTTTTTAGAGAGGTGGGAAGGGGTCGCGCGGCTGCTGCAACAGTTTGTTTGCTTCACTTGAACTTTTCACGAGATTGTGCGACGCAGTTCTGTTGTTGTTGTTGTCGTAGTTGTTGTTGCTCTTTTCTTCGTAAACTTGTTTTTCCCGCAAACAAAAATAAACATTGGCCAGGCCAGAGCAGCCTAGGCAGTCAATAAGGAAACGAGGTTGTGTGCAGCGCAAGTACGTGTATCTTACGGATACACAGATACCACTTGTATGTCAGCGAGCAACAACAACTTGCCTGATGTATTGTTTGGCTGTGCGTGTTGTTGCTCGCCTCGTCTGGATCGGAGAGTAACCAAGTCAACTAAAACATAAACGGGTTAGACAGCCGCAGCCGCAGGCACCAACAACAACAACAGCAACAGCAACTGTGATGGGGAGCATCTGCAACTTGGCGTTGCAAGAACGAGAACCAGCAGAATAACAAAAGTGCCGTTGCAGAGCTGCACAGTGCACAAATCTTAAATAGATCCATGCACTTGCAAATTGCTCTCAATAAGCTCAGAGAGTTATCTTCTTCTTGTTGTTGTTTTTGTTGTTATTTTCACTTTGTTATTGTTGTATTATTGTATTTCTCATTCTGGGTGCGGTTTTCTCGCAATTATTATTAACGGAGCGAGCTGCGAGCACAGATATTATCAAACTGTTGATAGCACAGCAGAAGTGAGGCGACAGAGAGGGGGTACGGGGTCGGGGGGTGCTGCTGCGTACCGTAAGATGCTTGGCCCCTCACATGGCCAGATGCGCAGGCAGCGAAATTCACTCGCGCGTTCCGCAACAACACAAAAACAAACCCAAAACGAAATCAAAACGAATCTGAACCGCAACGCAATCGAACCGAACCGAACCGTTTGCCTCGACTGCTCAGCACGAACTGAGCTCACAATGTTAAACGTCGTTCTGTTGACTCTCTTACGAACAACGTACCGTCAAATAGAACTGAGAGAGAGTGTTGAAAAAAGAGAGAGAGAGAGAGTGCGCTGGCAAACCGGTTGAACGTTACCCAGCGAACAAATTGCGCACGTTTTGAGTTTAGAAGAAGACCAAACAACAAGCACGAGGCTGCTCGGCTGTGGTCTACCCTACTTTCTAAATAAAATTGTTAACAGTTTTTTTATTTGATTCAGTATTAAACTCTTAACTGTAAATAATTCGAAAAAGAACTTGTTTGTATATTAAAATTTCTATAATAATTCTCTACACTTTTTCTTAATTACATTACTACTTATTATTTTGATTTGGAATATATTTCCTGGTGTAGGAGACGAAGTGTGATCTATGCCACGCAGATAATTTATTGCATAAGCCTTAGCGAAGTGGTTACCTTGACTAGATATTCAAATTATTCAATATTATTTTTAATTTCCAAAGATTTACAAAATCTATTTTCCAAATTTGTTAGCCAGAGAGAACCGAAAAATAACTGAGCCACAAACAAATGTAATTCTTTACTTTCAAAGACAGTACATACTCGTATGAAGTTTTTCAATTTTTTGAATTTTTAAGATCTTATTCTAAACATATTAAACGTGATATGTCGTTGAGATATCTTAAAAGGAATATACCAAGAAAATACTTTGATTATGTTTCTTAAGTACCAGAAAGTAAAAAACCATTTTAAAATGTTCTTTAATAATTTGAAATCCCTTATATATTAATCTTCATTGCGCAAACGAGACCAGACAAATCCCTGGCGATTGTCTATCAATTTTAATAGTGGCTGGAGGACATCGACTGCGTCGTCCGACAGGCTGCTCGTTGCCCATTTAACTAGCTGAAACCACTTGCCTGCCCTGCCAGCCCTTATTGTTCTACCCGGCGATGAATGACCTGCGAGTGTTTGTTTACTTTATTTAGGATTTTATGAGGATGTTTGCCGTTGGTTTTGTGTGTGCATCCAGACAAAATTTGACTGAAGTCTATAAAATATTTACCTTCTTGGCGACACCTTAATGAAAACGTCTTTGCGGCTGTCTGTGATCGAAGGTGTTTTCTGTGTCCCACAGACTTTATTCTCAAGAATATAAATTTGCCAAGTTGCGAACGAGCACAGAATTAAGAATTGCTCTCAGGATAGTTTAATTCGGGACAATGAAGAGCAACATATATCAAAGAACATACATATACACAGTTATGTACAGATATCTCGACTCAATGTAGCAGCTGTGAACCTAGGGAAAAGTTCACATTCAATTTAGACTAATAAATAAATTACGCATGCAATGAAATATTATATGTACACTTATGAGGAGAGTTCAGAATCATGTGAACCCGGTTTCCCGTTAACTACTATACAAACTGGAGCATACGATGGCGAAATTGTATGGGGGAAACAAATTGCCATTAAGGTAGTTAAGGTGCGTGCGAATGCAGGAGATTATGGGGATCTAGTTTCCCAATATAGTAAGTTATATTTCGCTCTAAAAGTGCACTCTACTTCCTTAAGGATTCCACATGAACACATCGTAAACAATATGTTTGAATGGTCAACGGAAATGGAGGTCATTAGGTTAATATACGTGCACAACACAAATTAAGAAAGACCTGCATGCAAAATGACGAGCAAGAAATTATTTACATAATACTAGGTATGCATTGAAATCTGTGGCACCTGTTGCGAGGTGCAACAAAAGCAACTCCCTTAGTTCCTTGCTAATCAAAATTCTACTCAGGCGAGGCATATTCAGCGGGTGTGCAACGCGTCAACAAATCATCACGTCAATTTTATGTTGTGTGGAAGAATTTCGTTTTGATGTCAAATCAACAGAACATTGGTCATTGATTCTTAAATTTTTATGTAATTCTATTAATAAAGTAAAACGAAAAAATAGGCATACGCATGAATTCGTTAAATTTTATATTAAAAACTTATCTCAAATGTTTATACGATAGACTCATTCAAGATATCTAGAAGAAGTTTTAGGACATATTTATGTATGTTTTGGATACTTAAGGGAACTTCATATTTTATCCCAAATCCTTGATATTCACAAGTTTTAATTGCCTCCTTTCAAAACAAAAAGTAAATTATTTTGTGGAAATTTACTTAACATACATATTTGTGATTCCACACAAGAAATTTCCTCTACGTTCCATAACCATTTCTGAAGCAAAGAAAAGAGCAATGTACTATAAATCAAATTCTGCGAAATCTACAGAAGTATAACCCATTCTTTCGCAAATTGGTGAACAAACTTTTGCGACCAATTAATGTTAATGAATCTTTATTAAAAGTATTCGGTTCACTTTGGGAAGGGTGCATTATCACTGAGGAAAAGTAAAAAACAATACTACATACAATGCAGTAATAGGATTTACTACAGCACCACAAAAAAAAATAACCCATTTACAGACTTATTGCATATATTCTTTATTTAAACTATTTTTGCATATCTATAGACGGACTTATCTCCCTACCAACTTGATTACTTGGGATCGGTGGGCAGCTTAAAGCCCACAAGATCCGCTGTTTCCTTTACGGTTCGTTCGCCGCGTCCATGAAACTCCTTGTATAGCTCAAGGTATTGTCGTTGACTGGTCAGATATGTTAAATAAGTCTGTCCCAGGAAGATAGCCTCGTCGCGGGCCTTGCACAACTGCTGATCGGTTGTTTCGAACCTCTTGTACTGCGCAAGAATATACCGGGCGGCTAGAGAGTTCTTAATGTTGCCGGGATCGCTTGATGCCAGCCGCAGCTCATGCAGCAAGGATCGAAGTACTTTAGCGCCAGTCATGCTGTGTTAAGAAATTTAAATTGTACATTAAATGATTATAAACGGTTTTTTATTATTTACGATTATGTGATTTCCAAGCACAAGTTTAGAACAGCTGATTGAATTGGCGTTGCCAATGCTGCTTAGCACAGCTGATTGAACTGGCGCTGCCAATGTTGCTTGGAAAAGCTGATATATGTATATTAAGCATTGCCAATAAGAATAATAAAATACTCAAAATAAAATTTATTTGTATGCAATGATAATGTATTCCGTAAGTATTTTATTTGATATTTTGATATGCAAGAGAGAATGGCGAATTATTTACATTAAAAGAAACGCTGTTCCGATATATATTCGATTGTCTGATGCGCAGTGCTGCCAGATCTGTAGAGGTCGTTTGGACTTCAGTTTATTTACATGTTATCAAACCAAAGCCACAAGTGCACAAGATTTGCTTTGTTGATAACAAGCCATAAAGTAGATACATAATGAGCAAAGCCAGTAATCGTAAGTGGAGCAGTGAATAAATTAAACTTCTGGAATAATTAACATATTTTTTGCACAGTCATGCGTCTGGCCCTGTTACAGCTAAAAGGCTCAAGCGACAAAGCAGCCAATGTTGCGAATGCACTGAGCAAAATTGAGAGTGCAGTAAAAGAGCACAAGCCACGCCTCATTACGCTGCCCGAGTGCTTTAACTGTCCCTATGGCACGAAGTACTTTCGAGAATATGCAGAGAGCATTCCCGATGGTTATACGAGCCAGCAGCTCTCGAAAGCAGCCGCCGATCATCAGGTCTACATAGTCGGGGGAACAATACCAGAGTTGGGTGAGAACGATCGCATATTCAACACTTGCACGGTGTGGGGCCCCAACGGGGATCTCTTGGCCAAGCATCGGAAAATGCATCTGTTCGATATCGATGTTAAGGGCGGCATGCGGTTCAAGGAATCAGAAACACTGTCGGCTGGCAACGATTTTACCACAATTGTCGTCGATGGTCATAAGATTGGAATTGGCATTTGCTATGATATTCGGTTTGAGGAGATGGCACGACTATATCGCAACGAAGACTGTGAAATGATCATATATCCAGCGGCCTTCAATCTGACTACTGGCCCCCTGCACTGGGAGCTGCTGCAGCGCGCCCGTGCCAACGACAATCAGCTCTATGTGGTGACCACATCGCCAGCACGAGATCCCAGTGCAGATTACATTGCATATGGACATTCAATGATTGTTGATCCCTGGGCCAAGGTACTAAAGAGTGCCGGCGAAGGCGAGGAAACTCTCACGGCTGACATTGACTTCTCGCTGGTCGATCAAGTGCGTCAGCAAATTCCCGTCTTCAGTCAGCGTCGTCTCGACCTTTACAGCACCGAAAAGAAGAAGTCTGTGTAATTTTATGGGAATTGTCAATATTAAAATAATTGCATTTTGTATGTATATAAAAGGTTAAGACGTTTCTATTGCTTCTCCGATGGCAGACTGGTTGTTGCTCTCTCCAAATTAACAGCTACGGGCGGACGCTGCACCTGCCCGAACAAGGCACGTATTGCTTCATCTGTCGCCATCAGTGGCTGACTAACGAACTCCAGTGCCTGAAAGAAGCCACACATATATAACATGAACTACATATGTCTTCTAGTAAATCTTACCTGTACCGCATACTTCTCCGCCTCACATAGTGGACTGGTTGTGGCGCTGGATAACTTGAGCGTGGACTCGGGAATGCCTAAGCCAGAGTGAAGGACCATGCGCTGCAGTATGTTCAAGTTCTCTGCACTCAGGCTGATCACATCCGTTGCGGGGAGATTGAGGTATCGAATTTTGGCCAAAAACTTCAGTTGTTTCAGCATGTCCAATTGGATTTCGCGTATCTGATGTGTTGCATGCAACAATTGCTTTGTGGATTCATTGAGCATTTGATTCTTATGCGTGAGATCGGCTTTCCAGCGTGCCAGCTCTTCGATCATGACACTGCTGGCCAAGAATTTCGATCGCCAAACTTCGCATTGACTGGCCAAAAATTCGATTTGCTCCGTGTGTGTTGTCAGATTGTTGGCGGTGTCGAGCAAAGCGCGCGCCAATTGCAGCTTATCCTCGGTCAGCAGGTTGACACGCGTCTGCAAATCCTCACCCACTGACGCGACCAGTAGGCTCTTGAGTTCACTGTTCACCTGTGTCTGGAACTTGTATTGCGCCTGAAAATGATCACGTTCTTCGCGCACTTTTGTTAGCTCCTGCTGAAGTCGTTGCAGCTCATCGTTGTGGGAGTCGGCGTCCACTACTGATTTATCATCCACAACACCATGATCTAGCTCCTGGGTGCGCAGTGTGGACACTTGATCTGCCAGCACGCCAATGTCTAGGTTGTTTTTGCTCACACGAACCTTACTCATTGCCGTCTGTTGTATTGGAGTCATGGGATTAACAGCACCGGGATAAGGCTCGTAAGGCACGAATTTGGGTGGTTTCGTTTTCTTATGTTCTGGCAGCGGTTCCCCAGTGTTAATCAGTCGGGGCTTAAGCTGTACCAGCTCACCCTGGGGCAAAACAGGTGCCAAACTGCGACTGACCACGTCTGGACGGCGGTAGAGGGTGTGAAGGCCGGGCAAAGGTAACGAGCTCGTGTATCCTGTAGATGTTTTACGCTCTATAACCGCTTCCTGCACAGCCGTGCTATCTTTGCGAGACAATTGCGGCCGTTTGACCTTAAGATCTTGGGAACACGATTGATCATTGTTGACTGTTGGCACTGTTGGTTGTAGTTGTTCTTCTGTTTTTGCTGTTGGTGAAATTTCCGATTGCTCCATGCCGTCACCGCTGGTGCGGCACGCGTGCGTTCGTTCCGCATCGAGTGCTAAGGCATCTGCGTCCATGATTTAAAAGTTTTAACAGTAATCACCCAATACTTTTTTGTTTTTACAATCTATTTTCTCTTCCACTCGAAATTGCCAGCAAAACAAAAAAAAATAATAAATATAAAAGGGGCTGCCAAGTTGTTGGTTAATTCTTATGAGTTGCCATATTATGTGAATTTCGTGTTGCCAATTGTCGGCAAGACTGATAATTCAAAATATAAATAACGTTGAAGAAAATTAAAACAAACAAATAAGAAATTCGACACGGTAATTTTTTTGACAAAGAATATAATAAAAATAATATAAATTAAACTTCAACTACATTTTGTTGTGCATTGTTGCCCATTCGTTTTGAGTTAGGCGTTGCCAATTGTTGCGACACATGGAATAGAAGAAAAAATCTATAAATATTGATTCGTCAATGAGAATAACAACAAATAGTTTCCAATCTGTTTGCAAATTACGTCGGTTTTCGCATTAAATTGCAATTAAACGCAGAACATCGAGAGAGGGGACACTAGTTTGCAAGATTGGTCGGCAATAATGTTAGTATGTCGACAAAAGAACGTGAATTGCTGCGAAACGTAAATGAGAAAATCGAATTGATTGAGCCCAGTACGGGAAAACTGTTCTTCCAAATCAAAACTGAGCTGGTGTTTGTAAAGCCACGCTTGATGCCATTAAAGTCTCAGGCCCTGGAGAGTCTCGAGGAAATGCATCGGGAGACAGCTCGTTTGCTGCAACAGAAACGCACAAAGCACAACAACAACAACAACAACAACAACCACAGCAACAACAAAATTAATAACAAAGCCGGTGAGGCATAGAGGAGGCTGGAGGAGGAGTCTGGAAAATGGCTTACTTGCTGACTTTCGGCATATTTGCCGCTATCTTTCTGGCCAGCGTGCTGCTCTATCGCTATGGCAACATTCCACGTCAGCACATCCTGGTCACGCTCTCGGTGCTGACGGCCTGGTGTTTCTCTTTTCTAATTGTATTCACCATTCCACTGGATGTGACTTCGGTAAGTATATTGAAAATGTACAATACTTTACATTACATAATATAACCAATCCATTGCAGACGCTGTATCGCCAGTGCCTGGCGGAGCACAGCAGCCCGGTGGCACCGCCAGCTTCGGCAACACTTCCAACTTTGGGCAGCAACAATAGCACACTTCCGTCAATAAGAACAAATAGTGTAAACGATCTGCAGTTACCGCCAGAGGAGTGCCAAGAGCCATGGGGCATGGTGCCGGCGTCTGTGTTCCCCAATTTGTGGCGCATCATCTACTGGAGCTCACAGTTTCTTACCTGGCTGATAATGCCCCTGATGCAGTCCTACCTCAAGGCAGGTGACTTCACCATCAAGGGCAAACTAAAGTCGGCCATGATCGAGAATGCCATCTACTATGGATCCTATCTCTTTATTTGTGGCGTCTTGCTGATCTACATTGCAGTCAAGGGAGTCTCGCTGGATTGGCAGAAGCTAAAAGCGATTGCATCGTCCGCCTCGAACACTTGGGGCCTCTTTCTACTCGTGTTGCTGCTGGGCTATGCCCTGGTGGAGGTGCCACGTTCGTTGTGGAACAACGCTAAGCCGGGATTCGCTTTGCAATATGCTTACTTTAAGGCCGCAAAACTAAGCACGGAGAAGGCTGAGGCCGAGGAGCACGTGGACGATGTGCTCGAGTCGCTGCAGTGCATCAGCCGCGCTGTGCCCAACAACCATGAACTGCGTCCGTGCGTTGAGACAATCATACGCAAAGTTCCCATTGAACTGCAGGAACGAGCTAGTCGCAATTTCTCACGCACTGGAGGTAATGGCATGGGCGGCACCAGCTCAACCATTGTGCCGCAAGAGAAGGCTCTGGTGCGTATACACAAGCAGGTGATTAAATCCCTGCAGACGCTGCAGCGCACTGAGGCACTGTGGAGTGTGCAGGTGAACACGGTGCTGCATCTGGAGGATGTGGCACGCAATATACATTCAGCCGAGCGAAGATTCAAAACAGAATTCCCGCGCCAACGATCGCAGCTGGAGAGGCTCTGCTATAGCCCAACATTGCAATGGTATTGGGAGTGCCTACTGAAGGCACCGTTCCTTAAGGCAATGTGTGTCCTCACCGCCTTCATGTCTGCCATGGTCGTGTGGAGCGAACTCACGTTCTTTAGTCGCCATCCAGTGCTATCGATATTCGCCAATGTGATCAATGTGGCCAAAGGAAGCTATGACTTTTTCACCATCGAAGTCTTCTCCATGGTGGTGCTGTGCTATTTCTTCTACTGCACCTACTCGACAATACTGCGGATTCGACTCTTGAACCTCTACTACCTGGCACCGCATCACCAGACCAACGAGCACAGCCTGATCTTCAGCGGCATGCTGCTCTGTCGTCTAACGCCGCCAATGTGTCTCAACTTTCTTGGTCTCATCCACATGGACTCGCACATCATACAAAAGGTGAGTCATTCCTGTGGACTTCTCTTCATTAATGCTAAGTTGATTATCTTTTAGCGCATTATGGAAACGTACTACACGCAAATAATGGGCCACATGGATGTGATCGGCATCATCTCGAATGGCTTTAACATTTACTTCCCCATGTGCATGCTTGCCTTCTGCCTGGCCACGTGGTTCAGCCTGGGCAGCCGTGCCCTCAATGCCCTGGGCTTTCAACAGTTTCTACAGCACGAGACCATAGCCACGGAGTTGGTGCAGGAGGGAAAGGATCTAATAGCACGCGAGAAGCGACGACGCCAGCGTGCCGAGGAGGCTATGGCAAGACGGCGTGACTTCATGCGCCCCGACACACTGCCCAGCCACGACTTCATGGGTAAGTATCGCAGTGGAGCCACAGGAGCACTGAGCAACGACTCACATCGCACTCCCGCCGATGGTCTGTTGCGCGATGGCGATGCGAGTATTGACTACGCAGCGGTGGCCTCCTCTACTGCGGCCCTGGGAGTCCCTCGCTCCCTGTCGGAGGAGATTAACGAACGCTTTGGCGTGAGCACGCAGATGCAGGTCGGATTCCGAGGGCAGAGTGAGCTGGAGAACGAGCTGGCGGAGACGAATGCAAGACGCATCATTAGCCCTCCGCCGCGTGGACTCTTCGATGATGTTTAGGCCCCCAACACAAAGACACACACACACATTGCAATTGTACTTGTATTAATCGTATTGTATCTCAAAAGGTTTAGTTAATTTAATTTACGTTTAAGTTTCTGCTGCTGTTCCTGTCACAAATAAAACAAACAAAAAAAAACGAGGAAAGCTCTATGTTCTCCTAGTTTGCCCTGTCGTCGCTGGAGGCCACAGAATCCATGCAGATGTTCACAAACATCACGTGCGAGTCCGTTAGGTAGAGAGGAGATTGGGCTTCATCCTGCTGCTGCTGCCGCTGCTCCTCCTCCAGGTCATCGTCATCAGAGCTGAGCACTTGAAGGTCGCACGAGCAGCGCAATATCGAAACTGGATGTGGATGAATGCGTTTCTGGTCGCGCACATTTCCGCAACGCGAGGAGCGCGGCGTATCTGGAAAATGTGACTGCGACGACGACAACGACATGACAGACAGACAGACAGAGAGTTGTCAAAATACCATGGCAACTGCCAGAGTTGTCAGCTACTGGAAGATGTAGAGCACAAGTGCCTGCATGATGGGGCTTTATTAATGAGCTCAAACCAAGTTCAATCTCGGCTCGACAAAGTAACAATGTTTTAACAAATGTAAAACCCTGTATCGGTCGAGGTCGCCTGCTTCTCCCGAAGCATTCATAATGTAAGAGTATTGTAACAATAGGGTTGCGCTAGCGTATGTATGTCAATGCGTGTCTGTGTGTGTGCGTTTATAATTCCATTCGATTCCATTGATCTATTTACTCATCGCCACCTCCCTCTTCATCCTCATCGAATTCACCCTCCTCATCGGCCGTGGCCTCCTGGTATTGCTGATACTCGGACACCAAATCGTTCATGTTGCTCTCGGCCTCAGTGAACTCCATCTCATCCATGCCCTCACCCGTGTACCAATGCAAGAAAGCCTTGCGACGAAACATCGCTGTAAACTGCTCGGACACGCGCTTGAACAGCTCCTGAATGGCCGTCGAGTTGCCAATGAATGTCGCCGACATCTTCAGACCACGGGGCGGAATGTCGCACACGGCTGTCTTGCAATTGTTGGGAATCCATTCGACAAAGAAACTGCTGTTCTTGTTCTGTATATTAAGCATCTGTTCGTCCACCTCCTTCATGGACATGCGACCGCGGAAGATTGCCGCAACGGTTAGATAGCGACCATGTCGTGGATCACAGGCGGCCATCATGTTCTTGGCATCGAACATCTGCTGCGTCAGCTCAGGCACGGTCAGGGCACGGTATTGCTGGGAGCCTCTGGAGGTGAGTGGTGCAAATCCAGGCATAAAGAAATGCAGACGGGGGAAAGGCACCATATTCACGGCAAGCTTGCGAAGATCCGCGTTCAGCTGGCCAGGGAAACGCAGGCAGGTAGTCACACCAGACATTGTGGCCGAAACCAAATGGTTCAGATCACCATATGTCGGCGTGGTCAATTTCAAGGTACGGAAGCAGATGTCGTACAGCGCCTCGTTGTCAATGCAGTATGTCTCGTCGGTGTTCTCCACCAGCTGATGCACGCTCAGCGTTGCATTGTAGGGTTCGACCACAGTATCCGAGACCTTGGGTGAGGGCACAACAGAGAAAGTGTTCATGATACGATCGGGGTACTCCTCTCGGATCTTTGAGATCAACAGGGTGCCCATGCCGGAGCCGGTACCGCCGCCCAGTGAGTGGGTTAACTGAAAGCCCTGTCAAAGCAAAAGAATTACCAAATGATCCTTAATGCTCACCCATCAATCCATTGCACACCCACCTGTAGGCAATCACAGCCCTCCGACTCCTTGCGTACCACATCGAGCACAGAGTCAACCAGTTCAGCACCCTCGGTATAATGTCCTTTGGCCCAGTTATTTCCAGCTCCTGACTGGCCAAATACAAAGTTATCTGGGCGGAATATCTGTCCAAATGCACCCGAACGCACTGAATCCATAGTGCCTGGCTCCAGATCCACTAAGATGGCACGCGGCACATACTTGGCACCGGTTGCCTCATTGTAGTAGACATTGATGCGTTCCAATTGCAGATCACTATCCCCATAGTATGTACCTGTCGCGTCGATGCAATGTTCGTCAGAGATCACCTCCCAGAACTTGCCGCCGATCTGATTGCCACATTGCCCAGCTTGGATGTGGACGATTTCACGCATGTTTACTACTACAGATGAATCGAATTAAATCGAATTAATATATCAATCAAATTGGGGAACAAATTTTTTTTTAAATTCGCTAAGAAATTCCTATGCGATAAGGCGATAGGAAACTTTTTCAAACTGATTATTTTTACGTATAATTTTTTTTTTAAACTTTTTCTATACGTGTATCGTAGTCGAGTCGATGTTAGAATGAAGTGTGTTTATTTTGAAAATGCTTATGCCCTTTCTAGACTACTTCGATCGCCACGAACTGATAAAAATGTAAATGACATTATTTTTAAAGGTTGTACATATATATATGTATATATTTTGCAATAATTGTATTATGTTTAAAATTTGAGCAATTCTGCAATTTTGTCAAGTATCCTATGGAAACTCATGGCACACTTATACATCTAGTTTAGGTTGGGTTCTTTATGGGTGGTTGGTTGGCTAGTTATCTACGTGGATTACCAGAAAGTTAAACATACATATATGCTACTTTAAATGAAGACCTTGGTATATAACTGAAATATCTCTTTAAACTTGTATATATCTAGCAGATGAAGGTCGTCAAATTACTTCGATCATCCTTCGCTCCCATTCAGTTTTGTGTAAATTTATCAGAGTTTAATAAACACTATATCATATTTTGAGAGATTCCTTCTACTACTATCGATCTTATTCATATGATAATATTGACTATATCATATTCAGTGCAATTCTTTCTGTCTTCTTCGTGTGAGTGTTGAGTTGGCTTCTGGGTGGATGGTTGTCTACGTGGGTTATCCGAAATATTTGGCACATTTGTATAGTATGTTTATAGATCTGTTTCTGCATCGGAAATATCTGATATGGACGATACTCGATCGTATCAAACGGAGGCGCGTTTCAGGCAGTAGGTGCTCTCAATGATGTCCATGGGTTGAAAATCGGGATCGACAAACTGCTCATGATTCAGACAACGTGTGCCGCCCATGCAGGTGCAGGAGCACAGCGATGCTGTCTCATCGTTCTCAGTGGTGTAGTTGTTTTCCAGCAGTTTGCCATTCATGTTGTATGTGGACTCATCGTCGAAGGTCAACGGCTGATTGCCAGCGGCCAGATTCTGTGCATCCTGCTCATCCCGCTTGGCATCCTCCGCTTGCCTGAAAGAGAAGAAGGAACATCAACTTAAATGAACATTTTACAAGGCAGAGCGAACCACCGACATTGTCATGAAGCGCAGCACTAGCAAATTAATGCTCGCAGCCACCACAGCCAAGCCAAAGAGGATGAAGACCAAGCTGAGTGCCACATAGCCAGGCTTCTGGGTCAGCGCCTGGTCATTCTGCAGTGCCACATAGTCCCCAAAGCCGATGGTCGTCAATGTCACGAAGCAATAGTAAAAGCTATCGAAGTAGCTCCATCCCTCGTAGCGGGAGAACACAGCCGCGCCGGTTGTTATGATAATCGAGGACAACATTCCAGTGGCAAGCATGAGATTCATTTCAGTTGCGTCAGTGCATCGTGCTCCGCTCGCCCGCTTCGCACGGCGTATAATAACCGAGGCGAACTTGTTAAGACGCTCACCTATCGACTGGAACATAACGAGACCCAGGGGGATTCCCACCTGCGGGCAAAGAATTTGAAAGATAAGATCTTGAAATCCTTTCTAGAAATATAGATTAGTAGTGTGCGTTTAGGATCGATCATACCATAGCATAGCACATCGTAAACATTTTTCCAGCGACAGTGGTTGGTGTGGAGTGTCCATAGCCTGAAAAATTCACAGTGTTCACAAAGATACATTTAAATTTATCTACCTACCGTTCTCATTACTACACTATTTATCATAGATAATTATCATTACTTAAGTATTTGCTCATTAGAACTTTACATTTTTCAGCTATACTTTCGAAACAAATGGGAAAGTGTAATAGAACACAGGAACTGTTTTTACTCCCACTAAATAACTATAAAAATAATAAAATAAAGTATATTCTAATATTGAAAAACTGAAAAACTTTAACTGGTTCTTGGATTTTTCAGGGATCAAACATTTGTCGCTGATATCTTATATGATATTTACCAATCTAGTACAATATTTACCAATCATTGCCAGCACCACAGTGGCAAAATAAAATGCGCCAGCGAATTTCCACTGAGGTCCCGCCTTGTGTGGTTTGTTCTCTATTATTACTATTTCGATCATCCGGTAGTCTTCAGCACTCACATTGTATTTCTTTACGAAATTATTCTTGACCGCTTCACGACGGAATGAAAGCAAAATTTGATGCGAGTTCCAATATCAATAATCAGATCGAAGGCCAATTAAAAGTTACGAATAGAAAAAACCAAAAGGAACGAACATAGATCAACAGTTATTGGTTGGGATAGGTTAGCTACCATTCAAGTATTTCAAAAGGAGTAGATTTAAAATGTTATCGATGCGCAACTTATCGATCTATGTTACAAACGGTTACGAAAAAAAGAAACATAAAAATGCAATTGATAAAATTTTCATTATTTTTTTTTTTTTCTGTGTTTGGGTGCATAAGTTGGGCTTGTTGTGTGCATTTGGATCTTGCCGGGGATACTATATATTGATCTAGAATATATAGGTATGTACCTTGCAAAAACTCCCAACGCTTCGCCTCGGTATGCGATTCAAGCGAGTCGAAGACTGCCGCTCCGATGAGCAAATAGGTAAATGTGCATACCACCAGCGACAGGGTTCTCACATTCTGACG
This sequence comes from Zaprionus indianus, assembly GCA_018904595.1. Taxonomy (NCBI): domain Eukaryota; kingdom Metazoa; phylum Arthropoda; class Insecta; order Diptera; family Drosophilidae; genus Zaprionus; species Zaprionus indianus. The sequence continues at coordinate 6,041,956 of JAEIHA010000320.1, forward strand.
CTTCATGGCGCAATGGACAACAAATTCTAAAGCACTTCTGCGGCAGGATTCAATTATCATCTAATTTATTAAGTGTTCTGGTTACACTTAATTCAAATTTTTGTTTTTCTGTTACAATATTAAGCTCCAGTTCCTTAGTTCCTTTTTGGATTGCTGTGAAGGACTCTGTAGAAATCGATTGAATTGAGAATACATAGAAAAATAACAATACCAGCTGAATGCTTTATTTAAATCAATTCAACTTGTATTTTGTAATGCTATGCATATATGTACTTATCAATTATAATACTAGTATCATGTATTACTTTCCAAAATGTATTTAAGTTTCTATGCTTAAATCAACAGTTAACTGACTCGAATTTACTGCCAGGACTCTTTGCGGAAGAGTTTTTTCTTATAGGTTGGCAGCACGGCAGCACGGACTATCGATAGCAATTGCAAACAGCTGATAGCATCGATTTGGGCTTTAGAGTTGCCACCTGTGTACATTAATTTTACTTGGCATCACTACATGCTCGCTTATCGATAGCATTGCTAAATCGTTTTAGCGTTTAGCATTTGTTTACGTGAAAAAAACACGCACTCTATTTAAAAAGATTTTAAATAGCTGCAAGTGCGTTAGTTTTTATGCTTCACTAATACGGTATGCTACGCATTCGTCGTCGCTTTGCGCTACTCATTTGCTGTGGCTGTCTCCTCATCTTTCTCAGTCTCTATGTGATCCTTAATTTTGCCGCACCGGCACCCAATGTAAAAAAGGTAGGCTTGCTAATTTTGTTTCTATGTGTGTGTGTGTGTATATATTTTTAATTTTAATTTCCCACACAGCCCAATTATATTTCGCTTGAAGCCAGAGCGCAGCATTTCGATAGCGTATTGCGGGAGAATCCTAACGAAGATGTTGCCAAGCGCTCAGTCAAAAAGGATAGAAAATTGGCCTTACGTTCGAACCTGATTGATACCGATGAGAATAACAACAACAATGGCGAGTGCATCGACGTGGTCGGGCAGGTACCCGAAGTGGATGTGCAAATGTTGCAGCTATATGACCAAATGTCCTTTGAGGACATCGATGGCGGTGTCTGGAAGCAAGGCTGGAACATAAAATACGACGACCTCAAGTACAACAGACACCATAAGTTGAAGGTGTTTGTGGTGCCCCACTCTCATAACGATCCTGGTTGGATACAGACTTTTGAGGATTATTATAATGCTGGTAAGAAAATGATTTATGATTTATAAAATGAGCTATATATATCTTTATTGTTTTTTAAATTCTTAAGTGAATCGTACAAATTGCTAGTCACGTACGTGTACCAAGCTGAGATTGATAACAATCAGATGTTTGCGTATGTTGAGATACGTGTACTTTGTTGAGACCTAATTGTAAAGAATTTGAAAAACCTTTTTAGCAAGCATTTTGTAATTTAATTTGAAAAGCTGTCATGTGATATCATATCATTATCAAATTCCAATCTATGCTCACTTTAATTGGTTTTTGGTTACTCATGTTTTTGTTTACAGACACCAAACACATCTTGTCGAATGCATTGCGCCACCTGACCGAGAATCCAGATATGAAATTCATTTGGGCTGAGATTTCATATTTCTCGCGTTTCTATGAAGATTTGGGAGAGAACAAGAAACAACAAATGAAAGCGTAAGCAAGGATTGATCAAGATGATATGGGTATATCGATTGATTGATGTTTAACCTGGTATACTTTCAGGCTGGTGAAGAAAGGTCAGCTGGAGTTCGTAACCGGTGGTTGGGTAATGCCTGACGAGGCCAACTCCCACTGGCGCAATGTGCTGTTGCAGCTGACCGAGGGACAGACGTGGTTGAAGCAACACTTCAACATAACGCCCACTTCTTCGTGGGCCATCGATCCGTTCGGACACAGTCCCACCATGCCGTACATATTGCGTGGAAGTGGCTTTCAGAATCTCCTTATACAACGTACTCACTACTCGGTGAAAAAGGAGCTGGCACTACAAAGACAATTGGAATTCCATTGGCGTCAGATATGGGATACACGAGGTTCGACGGCACTGTTCACACACATGATGCCCTTCTATTCCTATGACATACCACACACCTGTGGTCCCGACCCTAAGGTCTGTTGCCAGTTCGACTTCAAACGCATGGGATCCTTTGGACTGAACTGTCCCTGGCGAGTACCGCCCAAGGCAATCGATGATAACAATGTGGGCCCACGTTCAGAGTTGCTTGTGGATCAGTGGAAAAAGAAGGCCGAACTGTATCGAAGCAATGTGCTGCTGGTGCCGCTGGGTGATGATTTCCGCTATAAACAGAATACCGAATGGGATGTGCAGCGTGTCAATTATGAGAAGCTCTTCGATCACATCAATAATCAACCGCACTTCAATGTGGAGGCACAGTTCGGCACACTGCAAGAGTATTTCGATGCTGTGCATCAGGCAGGAGCAGGACTGACTTTTCCTTCGCTCAGTGGCGACTTCTTCACTTATGCGGATCGTGCCGATAATTACTGGAGTGGCTACTATACCTCGAGGCCTTATCATAAGCGCATGGATCGCGTACTTATGCACTATGTGCGTGCCGCGGAAATGCTACACGCCTGGCTACCCTGGGATGCCATGGCGGGCTTCAATCAGAAACTCGAAGGGGCACGCCGAGAGCTCTCCCTGTTCCAGCATCATGACGGCATAACAGGCACAGCCAAGACGCATGTGGTGGCCGACTATGAGGCAAGGATGATGGTGGCCCTCAAGTCGTGCCAGTTTGTGATGCAGCAGGCAGTCTATCGATTGTTGACCAAGGCTTCCATCTACAGTCCGGATTACAATTTCCATTATTTCACACTGGATGATTCACGCTGGCCCGGTGTGGGCGTGGAGGAGAGTCGTACCACCATCATTTTGGGCGAAGAGTTGCCCACCAAGCATGTTGTGCTGCACAACACGGTGCCACGTTGGCGTGAGGAACTAGTGGATTTCTATGTATCCAGTCCGTTTATTAGCGTCAGCGATCTGACGGGCAATGCTGTGGAGGCGCAGGTGAATCCCGTCTGGAGCTGGCATCATGATACACTCAGCAAGACCGTCAATCCACAAGCATCCACTACCAAATATCGTCTGCTCTTCAAGGCACGTGTGCCGCCAATGGGACTGACCACCTACGTGCTAACCGTCTCCGACTCCAAGCCGATGTGAGTGTTATTATCTTGTTTATATAGTCAGTCTTTCTAATGAGGATTCCCTCTTTTGCAGACACACTTCGTTTGCTTCCACTTTGTTGATGACCACACCGGTTACGGTGAATTTGGGATTGTATCCGGAGGATGTCAAGTTCGGTGATCATCGTGAGTTCTCGCTACGTGTTGGTAGCGGTCCCAGCGTAGCTTTCTCAGAGTTCGGCACACTGAAATCGATACAGCTCACGCCCGATACACCCCACGTGCCTGTTCACCTAAAGTTCCTACGGTACGGTACGCGTGCACATGGCGATAAGTCCGGGGCGTATTTGTTTTTGCCCAATGGACCAGCAATGCCTTTGCTTTTGGCTCGACCCGTGGTACTCGTCAGCGAAGGCAAATTGGAGTCGTTTGTATCCGTTGGTTTATCTCATGTTATACATCAGACCATTCTGCGTGGGGATGCACCAGAAATACGTAATCTCGTCGACATTGGAGTGGAGGACAACACGGAGATTGTGATGCGCCTGCAGACACAAATCGACAGTGGGGAAACCTTCTATACAGATCTCAATGGATTGCAGCTGATCAAGCGACGCAGGCTGGAGAAGTTGCCTCTTCAGGCCAATTATTATCCCGTGCCCTCGGCCATTTTCATTGAGGATGCCAATATGCGTCTCACGTTGTTAACTGGTCAACCCTTGGGTGGCTCCTCGCTGGCATCTGGAGAGCTAGAAATCATGCAGGATCGTCGTCTGGCCTACGATGATCAGCGTGGTCTCGGTCAGGGAGTACTGGACAACAAACCCGTCTTGCATATCTATCGAGTTGTGCTGGAGAAGATCGTTGGCTGTTCCCGCCCATCGGAAGCGCATCCGGCGAGCTACTTGACAAGTGCAGCCCATCGTGCACTGCAAGCATTGCTGGATCCGTTCGATAAGTTCATCTACACGGAAAACGAATGGACTGGCGCCCTGGAGCAGTTTGGACAGACGCATATGTCCGCCATTGAGGAACTTGATGTGCCTGTGATGCGTCGCCTGTCCAAGAGTACAGCGCTAATCCAGCGCATTGGTGTCGTTCTGCATAGCACTCAGGTGCTGCAGTGCGACAGCGATGCGCAGCCAGATCAGGTAAGTTCCCCTCCTGAGAGATAGTTGCTTCATCTGGTAATACTCTGATCTTTTCTCTCCTACACAGTTCGATGTGTGCAACATGTTGCAAAGCAAGGAGCAACCCACCGTTAGTTGCCAGCGCACCACACTCACATTTCTTCAGGTTCTCGAGCAGTTCGAACAAAAGGCGGCGCCTTCGCTTTGTCCCATGGAGACAGCTGCCTATATAATCAGCTATAACAACGATAATGATAGCTGAATCGATTGGGAATCTCCTAAAAGCAATAAGCAATAGTATCGACCAGTAAAGTTCAGGAATATCTTCTTTATTTACGGAAACAGACGACGTACAACTCACGTGAATCTCACAGACATCAATTTTATTTTTGACGAATTATAGTTGAAAATCCATCGTACACAGGGCTTTTAATTATACGATTTAATTTAATTAAATTTATGTTATTTTGTGTGATATATGTATTTTTTTTTTCTTGAATTTCTTGCAATCTCCTAAGCAATCGAATACTGTTGATAATAACGTAAAATTGACTAGAATTACTCTATGTAATATTCCTAATTTCGAATGTTAAGCGATAAGGTGTGTAGATTTCTTATGTGAATGATGAATCTAACGTTAAGATGCGTGTAGATTTCTTAATGCAATTTCAATTTATGTAATACTGACGATGATATACGGTTATTTTGATTATCCTTAAACTGATTATTAGCTCTATGTTTATGCGTATGATATTAATAAAACCGTCTATCGATTTAAATAAACTCTTTTTTAATTTTATATAGTTGGTATACCCAAGAAAAGGGTATTTTTTATTAGAACATGCTTTTGGAACTCATTAGGAGATAAGTCGGACTCTATAAAGTATATATATACTCTGAGTCAGAATCAACAGGGAATGGAATCAAGCTATAGCCGTCTGTCTGCTGCAACTACTCTTTGTTCTTATTGGGGTTTCTTTATATTATATCAGTTCACAAATACTCTTTTTTCTTGATGTATTTGAATAGAAAATAATAAAGTATTATTTTTCAAAATATGCATAGTTTCCATATTATCAAATCTGACAAATATAAACTACAAATTTTATAGAAACAAACAGTTAGAAAAAAAGATTTTGAATAAAAAATTAAATTCCTCTAGGCGCTTGAGTTATTATTGCTTTCAACAAAAACATGAAAAATGTTTTGATTCTAAAATGTTGAAATTAAAAACATCTTAAATCTAATTAAAATTAATTCAAATTTTGATTTCCATAAATTTAAGTTGAGGAGCTTAATAGATTTTTGGGATTACTTTAATTGTTGTTCTCGGGGCAGTCCAACTTGCACAATGAGAATGTAAATCGAATCCAGTTTGAGCGTAAAGTGGTTGTTTTCTTTAAGAGAGAGAGAGCAAGCTAGGTAGAACCATAGTTTACTAAGAAAGAGATAAAATACACGCACAACTTAAAGAGAGCGAACTACGGACAGAACGCAAGAGAGCCCGTGGGTGCACTCTCTTACGAATTGAAATGGGCAACGAAAGCAAAATTGAAACGAGTCTATAGGTATGCGTGAGTGTGTGTGTTCGTGTGTGCGTGCATGTGTGCGTGTGTTTGTGTGTACGTGTTTGTCAGTGTGTGCAACCACTGACTAACCCAGCATTGGAATTTAAAGTTCTGTACAGAAATCTCGACAAGGGAGAGCGAGATTGCGAGAGCCAGATAAAGGCAGAGAGCAAAAGAGCAAGAGAGAGAGAGAGGCGCCGTGAGGGCGAGAGAGGCGCACTCTGTGTGGAGTGCACAAGGCAAAACAGTTTCCATCGACGTCTCGCACAGTCAGTGTCCAGTTCAGTTCAGTTGAGTTCAGTCAGAGTCAGAGCGTCGTCATCAGTGAGTTTTGTTTATATGCTAACTACCTCTACATACATACAGATGTAACAACATTGCAACGAATAATAAATAATACAACAACACACATATACAATATGTGTGTATGTGTGTGTACTCTCTCGTGTTGTTGTTGTTGTTGTTGCTGCTGTGCTGCATCGATAAAGAAAAACAATAAATAATAATTATATAATAATCAGATCGAGTCGCAAGATTAAAGATTCAAATGAATGATAAAGAAAAAAACATACAGAAAAGTGCTCAATAAATTCTATGCCGTGTGTTGTTGTTTTTGTTGTTGAGAATTTCAAATTAAATCAAATGCACGCGCTGCTCTATTGTGCTTTCAGTGCCCACTGTGCACAGTGTGCACCATGTGTATCTCTCTAAGCTGCTTTCGACTGCGTGTGAGTGAGTGCTGGTGTGTCTGTGTGTGTGTGTGTCTGTATGTGTGAATCTCTGCCTATGTGTGTGTGTGTGTGTGTGTGTGTGTCTGTTTATGCGTCGCATGTTAGTTTCTTCAACGTTCTTTGCGCCATCGTCTTCGCACTTTGGTACCAGTGTGCGTGTGAGAGTGTTGGCGCGTATCTGTGTCTCTCTGTCGCTGTCACAGTGTGCGTGTGTGCTTTTTGTGAACTACGTTTTGTTTCAATGCCAAAAAAGTATCTATGTGTTAGTGTATGTGTGCCTGCGCCTTGGCTCTGCCTAGCATGCTGGTTACATAAATACTCACACCCAGGCCCATCGCAGACCTACAAACACACATGCTGTACGTATGTATGTGTGCGTGTGTGTGTGTGTATGTGTGTGCGTGCATTGTATGTTTACCAAAATCGAAATGCTCTAGTTTTCTGTTCAGCAAATTGAATTAACACTACAAATCTAATCGACAAACAGCAACAACAATGAGAAAAACTTCCCAATTTCCAATTGGAAATGTTGTTGCTGGCCAATTGCAGGCAGCAGATAGCAGAGGCAGCGACAGAGGCAGCGACTGAGGCAGTGGCAGCAGCTGAGCAAGAACATGTGTTAATTATTGGCAGAAAACAAACGACAGTTCGGTTCATTCCATTGGTCAAATGTCAGGCAAAAGGCAAAGCATAGAATAACTAAATTCGAAAGAGGAATCAGATGGGAAAGGGAATAAGCAATAGAAAGAAACGTACGAAAAAAAGACGAAAAATTCAAATAAACGACGTCATATAAAAGTGTGTCAAAGCAGCAGAGCGAGCGCATGTGTGTGTGTGTGTGTGTGTGTGTGTGTGTGTGTGCTGTGGCAAAGCTTTTTCTACCACTCACAGTCGCTGTCACTCTCTATTTCTGTTCAGCACGCGCTCTCTCTCATTCTCTCTCTCATCCCCCCTCTCCCTTCGTCTCCCTCTCCATCTCTCTCTGTCGTTGCGCTGCACAAGCTGATAAAACGCAGCGCGCACACAGCGCGTATACATAATGTATATTTTATTTAAATGTTTTACGTTTCGTTTGTGTTTGCTAACGAGTTTTTCTTGTTATTTTTTCGAACACACACACACAAGATTTTCATGTTTGCTGGCTGCCCCCCTATTCCCCCTTCCCCGCATTAGCGACGCTGCCAAACATATGGCGCGTGAGCATTCTTTAAATATAGTTGCTATTTGTGTGTGTGTGTGTGAGTTTCTTGCATTATGTCATAAACAATTTAGTTTTGGCATTCAATAGAAGTTCAATTCACTCAAGGCAAACGTGGCGTATGCTTGATGATTTTCAGAGCAGAGCTTTTTTTCTTTAAGGTGCACAGGAAATGCAAAAGTTGCCCCAAAACTGTCGCACCGTCCACGTGTGCGTGTGTGTGTGTGTGCGGCAGTTTTCCGAGGTTTGCATGAAAACCTAGTGCCCTAATAAGCGCCAACAACACACACGCACACGCACACACACACTGTCAGCCAATGAGAGCCTGACAGACTCTCTTTCTCTCTCCCAGAGAGAGAGAGAGTAATTCAAAGAGCGTAAGCTGCAGGCAAGAGAGCAATAGAGAGAGAGAGGGAGAATGAAAGGTACTGCTGGCATGTGCACACACTTACATACATTCCTACACACGTACGTACGTATGTCTGTATGTATTTACATGTTACAAAAATAATTGAAATAAATTATAAAAACAAACAGGCCACAGCGCAATTTCAATTCAAAGTGCTGCAAAGTGCTTCAAGCGACAAATTCATTTAAATTCACTTTAGAAATTCAAATGCGCGCGAAGAAAACAAAAGCCACACACAAACACACACACATACATACGAGTACATGTACGAAAACGAAAATATGTATGTGCATGTGTATGTTTGATCTGACGCACGTGTACGTGGCAAACATGTGAATGTGTTTGGGGCAGCCTCTCTGCGGAGAGCCAAAGAGAGTTTGTTACTTTGTTGCATTAGTTGGAGAAACAGCAGTCTCAGCATTAGTATAGAGTATATTTCAAGTAAACTTAACCATTTTTGAACTTCGCATTCACTTACACAATCTATGCTTGACTATTGTTCAAGGTCAAAGCGTGTTACGCTAAATAATTATATACGCAAACTAATGCAATAATCAATAGGAGAATATGGTGAACACTTTTAAAAAATTAACAAATAAAAAACGTTTAAGATGATTGTTGCTTGAATACTTTTATCGATCACAAATATGATATGCAAAATGTCAACAATGTATCATTTTGAATTGTTATCGAAATGCGTGTATGCCTAATTTGAATTCAAATTTCTTATCGATCACAATCCCATTATGCAAAATGTAAACAAAGGTTTATTGTGAATAGTAATCGAAATGCGTGTACACCTATCGATTGAGCTGATGTATCGATGAGTTTCTCTAGGCGATCTCACGTTGAAGCTCACGTTGCCCGCACTTGTTGTGAATGTACAGATTCGCAATAAGTTGAGCACATTTTGTTTGCAAAGGTTGTTAATTAAAATGTATTCGTGAGCAATCGTTGTCGCAGAGTGCACAAAGAGAAAGAGAGAGAGAGAGAGGAAGAGAGCGGGATTGGCGAGGACTCTCAGCATTGCGCAGGTCCGTAATTTGCAACTGGCAACAGCAGCAGCAGAATTCCGCGACGCGGACAACGTCGTCGACAGTCGACAAGTTTCAGCGATAGAATCAAACGTGAGACGGAGTCGAGCACGCAAAGACGACGTGTGACGCATACGTAAAGAACGGAATACAAAAACAAGCATTTATGCATAAATACTTTAAAAAATATTGCGTTTGCACTGTGTATGTGAGTGTGAGAGTGTGTGTCAAGCTTGTGCGTGCACTATATACATACGTACACACATATGCATGTACATATATACATATATGTACTAACGTATGTGTGCCCGAATGTAAGTTAGCGCACTGAGGTTGTTTAAGAGTTGCACTTAAAAAATACCCACGCACACGTACACACACACTTGCACATGCATACGTATGTGTAATTCGACTCAAGATCAATATTAGAGAGCCTTGAATATGTAGTTGGGAATTTCAATTCGAAACAAAGAGTCATCAAGCGTGTGTGTGTGCAACTTTAACTCAATTACAACAGCAACAATTGCAATAATAAATTAAATCACAGAGCTAGAGAGAAAATCAACTGATTCTAAAATTACAACAGCAACAACAACAGCCACAGCAACAGCCGTGTGTGTGTGTGTGTTCACGGAATATATAATCAATCAATGATTTTGAATAAATTAATATAATTATACGTTAGTGCGCACATCTAAAACAACTTAAATCCGAATATAACTCGATACTCTCGATAAATCAAATAATTAAACAAGTACAACATACTATCGTTATCGTTATCGTAACATTTATAGCCCCGCACACCATTACTTGCAGCTGTATGCACGACTCCTTGCAAAGAGGTGAATATGATTATACTATGTAAGCATAAGTTTAATATTTATATAGTTCTCTCTAGAAATAACAAAACTGTTACAATTGAAACAAAGTCGCATATAACTAGGGATGTGTATCGTTGTGAAAAATATCGATATTGATAACAGAAAAAGTAAAACATTGAAAAATATGCCTTTACAAAGATCGTACTATCGATATATTGTACAAAACATCGATATATGTTATAAATATGGTGCACATAAAAAATAATCCGACTTAAATATCGATATCATATCGATGCCCATCCCTAAATCCAACTGTATCTGCAGTGCTGTGTGTGGCGCGTATAAACTTGCATTAGGATATTTCTTGGAAACTACTTTCGTTTTTGTACGAGTGTACACACACATACACTCACACATAGCCACACACACACGTACACGTCGGTGGGCATCTCGGCGTATCTCAGAGTCGCTGTTCCATGGATTTTCGGCTGTTGTTTTCTTAGTCTTCTCGCCTCTCGTTAATTTACTCGTTTCCAGCCCCGACACTTGATTCTACAGTTTGTGAGCTGCCGTCGCTGCCGCTGCTTCTGTTGTTGTTTTCAAATGCAAATAGGCATTAAATTATCCGCTGTTTGTCGTTTCGTTACATACTACATATTGCCCAACCTCCAAGTGCCGCGCTGTCCCTGCCCTCACCCTCGCCTTACCTAATCTCGCCTGCTGCCCGTTGTGCAATTCGCAGTGCGCCTTCCAATGGAATGTGGGTTAAACTGTCGCTGCAACGAGCGATACAAACTGTTGATCGACATAAATATACCCTGTATTCAAGGAACTGCATACTAAAGGCAGTAGTTTTTTTGAAAACCACCCTTTTTGCTACGCCTGTAGGGTATATAACAGGTCCAACGAAACGTAAAAAAAGGTTTATGCAAACACAGGTAACCCACAAAAATTTTCGAGCCAAAGGCACGAAACGGCTGTTAACCTATTTGGCATATTCGCAATGCTGGCCTGGCCCGACCGAACCTGGGCCTGGGTCTGGGCCTGGGCGATTCCCTTGGTTCTCTTTCGAAAAACTGCGTACAGGTGCTCTTCGGCAAGGAATGGTGCTGATAAGAAGCACCTGACTGTGCCGGAAATTGCCCAATTGAGACTTAACAAGACTGCAGTTGTTACCACAAAATATTGTTGTATATCAGTTTCTTCAAATGTCAACAAAGTGTGGGCAGACTTCAGAGTCTGACTATATATATTTCTATATACAGTAACGTATATAAATAAGTGCAAAAAGATAGCGTCAATGGGCTGCTTCCTTCGGCCTGCTAACATGCAATTTCCATTATAAAGAAGAGATTTTCTTATCTTCATATTCCTATTACTTCCTCCTATACTGTATCCAACTTTTCATGTATATTTTGTAAATATTCTATGGAATTAGCGTGTGAGTTTAATTGCAAATCTCATGGGACCTTGCACATCACATGGCGCACCTGGCGCACACTTCTATTCCAGAAAACTTAATTGCAGTAGTAGTTTAAGTCAATTTGCACATTAATTGGTCTATAGAGTAAACTTGTGAGCGTTATACTATATAAATATTGTTGCGCGATTATCGGTAATTGTTGAACTCCATTTCGCAATCTCAGTTAATTACTTATGTATGGTAAATGTACGAACAAGTTTCTGAAGTAAGAAAGCTAATGTCGAGTGTACTTGACTGTTAAATACTCCCTAATAACATGATGGACATATAAAATTCACATATTATTGCATACTTGCAGGCGTTGAATTAGAAATCTGTGTGCCCACTAAAGTTATTTTTGAATAACTTCTAAGTTTAACATCCATTTGTAATTAAAGTTTTAGAAATTCGTCAAAAATGGACTTACTGGCATTTAGAATTTATTAAAATTCGATATTTATCGATTATCTAGTTAGAAATTGATTAAACAATTGATTTTACGAACCTAAAATAAAAAAACGACTTTGTAAGTGAGACATTGAGCACTCTCTCTTTGCGCCTTTCATTCTGCTCCGTCTTTGCCTCCTTCTTGTTCTGAATTTATCGAAAACTAATTCAAATTTCAATTGAAATGTAATCGAATGTAATTTAATTAAGAAATAAAAGGAATTTTGCAATTGCTTTATTTAATTTGTCGTCCGATTTGTGCCGCTGCACAGAATTGTCTGCATTCCAAAAGCGAAGTCACCGCCCACGCCTACTCCTGCCTCATTTATTTTGTTTTTTTCATACCGCCCACTGCCTCCCACCCCTTGCAATGCTGCTGTGCTTAATTGTGCGGCGTGCCTAATGCGGCAACTGTGCGCCAAAGGGGCTAATGGGACAGCTACGTAGTATGTACAACCAACCATTCCATTTGCCCTAGAATAGATACACGATGGGGCTTTTACGGTTTCGTTGATGACATTTGCGAATACCTACATATAACACGTACATATGTGTGTGTGTATGTGTGTGCCTAATTTTGCCGCTAGATTTCTGATAATTGAACTTAATTAAGATAAAGGAAACTGCTCGAGTGGACACCCTCGTTTCAGCTTCAGCTAGGTTTGGGAATGCGAATCATTCATTATAATTTAGAGCGTTAATGTAATTGTGGTAACAAACACAATCCATACTACCTTAAGACCTTGTTGTAATTTGCATAAATGAATATTAAAGAAACAGGATTTTTTCCGATTGTTCAATTAAAAGTAACGAGTTTTACCAATAACAAATAAATCGATTACTTTGATATTGTATGTAAAATAGGGAAAAAGGGGAAAATAACTTAAAAATAGGAACAAAAACCAGGACAGTTGGCTTATATTTTATTAATATATGTGACTTTGAAAGGTGTGTCCATGTTATATACATTATAATGTTAAAATGTATCGATTGTAGACTTATAAATATCGATATTGCGCATTGATGCCACGATTTATTTCTTGCTCACATTTATTCAACAACTGATTGAAGTTCAAATCGATACATCGCGATAACTATTTGCATACAAATGCTGTTGTGCTGTGTTGATATTCTAAAGAAAACAACAAAGTACAAAAGAAATATAACAATGCATATATATTTCTGTATATAAAGATTTAAAGATACCGACAGACCAGACCGGAATAAGGCTAATCTAGCAACACTGATTAGTAAAAATTTATATTTTACCCTTGCAAAGTGTATGGTGATTCTGTTTCTATTTTGGGGATATTTTTTATTGGAAAGTTCCCCGATCTTGGGAAAACCTCATGGCTTATCACTGTATCACTCGCTGTATATTGATTAGAACTGAAAGAAAGTTGCTTCTTTACGGCACTTGATTTCTTATTTGGGGCGAGCCTTGACTTCCCTCAACATACACACGTAATTGAGCCACATTTGTGGAACATTAAGCGGGCTTCAAGTGACAAGCTGTCGCAGCCTCACAAATACATGTGATTAGAGTGAGACGGGGAAATGGAGGATAGATAGAGAGAGAGGGGGAGAGAGAGATTGGCAGACCTGATTTGTTTACTTGGCAGACTCGCCTGCCTCCTGCTTGCTGTCTTTGCCTTTTGGCTGCTGCTCCACGACGCACCTTTTATTGCAGTCTTTCCCTGGACCTGCAGCTGCTGGCACCTGCCAACAATAACAATAACAATAGCAAGAGCAACACAACACAACAACAGCAGCCACAACGATCCCCAATCACGCACACACACACTCGCAGAGCGAGGCGACCCAGCGACATAGTTTTATGCTGGGCTGCTCTCGCCCGCAACTTGCCACAGTAATTTGCATGTAGCGCACACACACACTCCAACACACAGACACACTCGCACACACACACAAATAGTTGGCTGCATATCTCTGTTGCCCGGCTGCCTGCATCGCAGTCGCAGTTGCAGTCGCAGTCGCAGTCGCAGCTGGCATCGCAGTCGCCGCTCGTTTGGCCTAATTGTGAAGCTTTTGATTTAGTTTTCATGGCGTGGGGGCGGCAACTCGGCCCCTCCCTCGCCTCCGCCTCCTTGTTACGTACAGCTGACAACGTGCTGCATGTTGCGCGCTCTGCTCTCTTGAATTGTCTCTCTCTCTCTCTATCTGTCTCTCTACAGCAGTTTTCTCTCGTAGCTTACTCTCTGCATATCTCTCTCCATCTGTCTCTCTCTCTCTCTCTCCCTCTCATTCTGTCTGTCTGTTACCCCGTGCATTCTCTCTCCCTCTCTCTGTGCATGATGATTTCTGCTTGGAGCAGCATTTCGTTATTCGTTCTTGCCATCGCATATTTTTCATACCTTGAACATATATCTTTTTTTATGGTATTATGTTGATTGTTTCTTGTTATTTTTTTTTTTTTTCGTCGTCGTCAGACTTTCGAGTGGCATTGGCTAAGGTGCGCTTCAATGTGCTTGGCTAAATGTGTTTATTCTTAAGTTATTACGTCGTTTCACCTTCACCTATTTATACACGAGGTACTTCGATGATGATTCTTCACGAATAAATCACAATTTCAACAGTTTTACATTTGTTATGAGTCGAGTGCGTGATTGTTTTAGATTAATTGCAGTGTTAGTTGTCGTTTTCTACATGTTACAAGTTTCAATTAATCAATTTCATGAAGTATTGAGTCAGCTATTAGAGCGAGTGATTTGTCTCGTAAAGGCACTGATATCATCTTTTACAGTGTATCTCTGCGATTTTTCAACCCTGAGCACATTTTACCATAGAGCTTTGAACAAATTGTTTAAAATACTGAATCAAATAAAAATTGGTTAATATAACATACATAAAACTAGATTTTTCCAATTTTATTTGCATTCAGTGTTAGAAAATGCAAATAATTATGCAAATTGAAACACTCTTAAGTGTTAAGTAGCATTTAGTGTTGGATAACGCTTTTGTATTGGCATTTGGTAGTTGATTGTAGGGTATTCAACAGTTAAATACGTTTTACTGCTAAAAAATAATGATATATATTGAAAATGTTAGTATTTTTCAATGTTTATTACGATTTAGTGTTGGATAATACTTTTGTTACAGTGTTTTAATGCTCTCTGCAGAGTATTAAATTGTCAAGTACACTGAAATACTCAAAAATATTTTTAAAAATGAAAATATTTATATTTTGAAGTGCTTAGTAACACTAAGTGTTGGATAATGGTCTTGTAACGGCATTTTAAAGTTATCTGTAGAGTTTTAACAGTTAAACACATTAAAATGTTGCATTTCTTACTGGTTTAAATATTATATTAACTAGAAAAAATTCTATCCAAATCTTCTCATGTATATTCACATGAATTTCTTGTTCTCAGTCAGTCTTTATACCATAATATTTCTGTCCCTTCTTCAGGGTATCCATCTGTCGACTATCCCCACCTTGCCTCGCTTTTTGGCGCATGTCACATGTGTTGCACGTGTGAACGTGTTGCGTATGCATGAAATCAACGATCCTAACTTAATTTGGCCACATTAATAATTACCATATTTGACAGAATCCTTCGCAGTCGCAGCCACAGCCGCGTCCGCAGTTGACGCAGCTGATGCTGCTACTTAAAGTAAAAACAACAACAACAACTCCCACAGCTGGGCACAGTTTGTTTGTGCCTCGTCGTCGAAAAATAATGCAAGTCATGTTAAATTTATGACAAAACACACACACACACATGCGGAGACAAGTGTTTGTGTGTGTGTATCGCAATGTAAAACAAAAGGGCTCTGAGCCAAGTCAACAGAATCTAAAGCCAAAATCCACGACAGTCGTAGGAAAAGCCGCTTACTCCAATCGACTCGGTTAGGGTAGGGTTGAAGAGGGGAGAGGGGCGGCACGGGGGGCGGGGCTGAGGAGCACACGGGGTAGGGTTGTGCAGTGCTGTAAGCGAGAACCCACAAAAACAAATATGCCGCAGTCTCTCTGGCGGGGATAAGTTCTTGCAATGAGCATAAATTATGTGAACAAAGCGAGAAAGGAAGAGGGAAAGGGGCAACGAAAGAGAGCGGGGGGGGAGAGAGTGAGAGAGGGAGCGTGTGAGCGAGAGACAGGAGCGGAACAAGCGCAAATGAGGGAAAGCAGCTCGAGCAAGTGCTCAGAGCATCTGCATACAAATACTCAAGCTGAAGGACTTGTGGCTGCAAAGAGAACGTTAGTGGGAGAAGGGGAGGGAGCGGAGGGAAGGCAGGGGCAACTCCCCTGGCAGACAACAACGCGTTGATGCTCCTGTCGACTGTAAATATTTATAAGCCCGCATACGCACACACCAAAAAAAAAAAAAGAGGAAAGGAAAGGAAAGGCATCTCCTCATTTGGCGTCGCGACGCCACGTTTTCTTTCCCTTCACATTCCCAATTCATTCATCCACTGCAGCTACCATATATTGTCCGTCCCGTCTGTCCGTTCGTTCTTCTAACCATCTATAGAAACTTTTTTATCTTGGGGTCAGTGGGCGCGTTGGTAATTTCATATCGCGTGCTTTGTCGTTTATTGATTTTCGCTTTCATTTTTCATGTAACATGCGAGAGAGGCACAAAAATAACCGCTTACATATGCGTCGACAGGGTGCCTAGACAGGGTGCCTCGTGCTGCGGCCGAAAGTAAACATGAGTGAACATACATAACTATACTATATACTATATACTCGTATACAAATTCATTTCTTCAGTTCACGAGCACGTGCCGACAAAGTCAACGAGGTCGCCCTGAGCCCGTCAGGCCTGCCTCCTCCCGCTTCCCTATACCCCCCTTGGCACTCATTTCGGGGCATCATTCTCTCTTGCAGGCTCATTCAAATATTTGGCGCCTGGTTAAATATGCACAATGTTTACCTTTTTGCAGGCTATGTCCTTGCCAACGGCGGCGCACTGCTTTAATGCCATTCAAAAGGAACACAACACGAGTAACCTCTCTCCCCCACCCACACCCACACACACTCACACACACACACAAGGGTACTCTATAGAAATGTCGAGCTGCAAAATATCCTATGGCCAGCCCTGTGACATTTGCGCTCGATGCCAACTTCCGCTAATGGCAGCGCGCACTTTGCCCTCGCCTGAATGCTTCCAGACGACGCACTCGCTAACTGCACTGCCAGGCATCAATTTGCCCCGTCACCACCCCCCCCGCCCCCTCTCTCTCAGGACTTTACTCCACATTTTCCATGCCAGTTTTGAACCACGTTTTGTGTGTGTTTATTGCTCTTTTGCTGTCCCATTTTCATTTGTTACTGTTCTGTTCTATACTGTTGTGATTACGTGCATTGTGCCTGGTATTCTATTATATAGTATGAGCTATATGTTTTCAGCTCTCTCTCCCTCTCTCTCTCTCTCTCACTCTCTCTCTCTCCCTGCAATTATGAATTTGGGGCAATTGTCCGGGGCTCGTTTGGATTATTTCTTTATGCAGCAATTGTGGTTTAGATTTGATGACCTATGAAAGACCTTTACATGGTGTAGCTTCTCTCCATCCCCCCCCGTGGTATTCACTATAGTAACATGAAGTACGAGTCCACATGTTAGCGGGGGTGTGTTCTCCTATATAATTAACTCTGTGCAGGGTAGTTTAAGTGCTCCTCTACTTGTTTTAAAGTCAATTACAAAGAAAACTTTCAAAGTGAACCAATTATCGATTTACAAAGTTCAATTTCGAATTCTTTCAAAGTTAAGTTTATTGATTAAATCATTTTAAATTGTCACAACATTTAAAAGTAACTGAACTAAACTTAAAAACGGATGAATTGAATTTTCAATAAAAAGAATAAATAAATCAGTGTGTTATGAAAAATTAATAAAAAATTAATTATGACCTTGCAGTTAGTGTTGGATAATGTTCTCATAATAGCATTTCAATGGCATTTGCAGGGTATTCGACAATTTAACTTGCTGAAAAGTTTAACAATACTTTAAAATAATTAACATTTAAATATTCTTAAGTGTTTGGCAGCAGTTAGTGTTGTAAATTTTTCTTATAACCGCATTTTAAGGTTCTCTGCAGGGTATTATTTAGTTAAATACATTAATGTGCTGCAAAATATTCAGAAATAATGAAAATACTAGTATATTTAAATGTTTTGTGTTGGATAATACTCTTACAACAGCATTTCAAAGTTTCCTGCAGCGTATTGAACAGTCAAGTACGGGGAAGTACTCAAAAATATTAAAAAAAACAATGAAAATGTATATAAATATAAACTGAGTATAATTTAGTGTTGAATAAAGGTCTTGTAATGGCATTTCAATGTTATCCGTGGGGTATTTTACAGTTTAGTACCATAAACTGTTGCATTCTTTACTTGTTTAAATACAAAAAAAAGTGCTGTTCCATCAGGACAATGCACGGGTGCACACGTGTGTAGTCAGCATGGCAAAATTTCATAAATTGGGCTACGAACTGCTACCCCATCCAGCATATTCTCCAGATTTAGCCCCCTGTGACTATTTTTTGTTTCCAAACATGAAGAAATGGCTCGGCGGTAAGAGATTCGGGTCAAATGAAGAGGTCATCACAGAAACAAACGACTATTTTGAGGGCCTTGAGAAAACCTATTATTTGGAAGGAATAAAAAAATTGGAAAAACGCTGGACTAAATGTATAGAGCTAAAAGGAGATTATGTTGAGAAATAAAACGCTTCTTTGACGAAAAAAATATATTTTATTCAAAAAGTCACGGACTTATCAAACGACCCTCGTATTGTAAACGCACTGATCAATGTTGCAAGTGCAAGAGGCGACTTTGTCACGTTTTGTGCTCTGTTTGTACATCGATGAAGTTAGGATTAATGAGCTCAATATAAAGTCAATTTCGAATAGTGGTAAGGAGGGGGAGGGGGGAGGTACAACCCTAATAGGATAACTTACCAGCATCTTGCTGACCTCAGTTGTCTAAGAGTCTTTGTGTGTCTTTCTCCGTCTCTGTTTGTTCTGCTGGTGCTGCTGATGATGAACAGCCGAAGACAAACACAATTTATCGCACATGATACTCTTGTCGAATGCGTATAATAAGATAAAAGATACATTCCCTGAGTGAGAGACAGATAGATAGATGGATTGCATAGATGGACGACAACAGGAACTGTCAGCAGATTTGTCGAGCCTAAGAAAGGGCGATAAATGCGAACGAAATGTGCCAACAAAGCGAGATTCTAACAAATGAGTATCCGTTCCAGGGCATGTCAAGCAGTGTGTGTGTTTGTGTGTGCGTGTGTGTCTCTCTGTAAGCCCTTTTAACTGACTTTGAGCTACAGATTATCAGCATGAAATCTTGGTATTATTGAGTTGTATCTGATTCGATTGCTGAGCTCGAATGACAAATGTCAAGAGCGACAACATCAACAACGGGGCACATACTGAAAACTATTTACTGATAAGAAATTAACACTCACTCACAAACACACACACGAACAATTACACACTCACTCACACACACACACACACACATGTATGCTCGTGAGAGCGGCTGAGCAAACACTTGCAAAGTGCCAAACAGTTGAACGCGCGTTGATTGTAGATAAAGTATCTACACAATAGTCGCGGTCTCTCTCTCTCTCTCTCCCGCTCTCCCTCTCTCGTTATTGCTCTCTTCGCTCTCTCGAGCATTTGAAATTCGTAGATACTTTGCTGTGTGTGAGTGTGTGTTGGTGTGAGTCAGTTAGCTGCGCTCGAAATTCATTTCGTTTTTAATTGTTTTCAGTTTTCGAAATTAGTTGAATTTCGATTTTCACGTACTCGCATAGCGCGCTGAGCTTGCTCCTTGGGTTGACTGGAGAATCGGGAATATATTGAAGATTGAACATTCATATATTTCGCAGCTTCAAGAAGTGAAATAGAGAGAAGATCGAGTAGAACAAGAAATAAATAAAAGCGATTCATGTGAGTGCCAAGTGTTTTTGGGCAACAATTTGTTAAATGAGCTTCAAGTGGTGTCGATGTGTGTGCGAGTGTTGTGTGTGAGTGTGTGTGTGTAGTTGTTGCTGATGCTGCTGCTGTTGTTCTTGTTGTTGTTGTTGTCGCTTTGCACTTGAAGTGTGGTTTATGCGATTGCGGCGCCACCACCACCATCAACAACAACATCATCAACACACAAGAGCACAAAGTGCTGAGGAAATTCTTATCGTACTCGCAGCCAGTGCCAGCGAGTGAGTAGCGCCTTTCAATTAAGCGAGAAAGAGGGTTCTACACACATCTTTTGTGGACAAGTTGCCCAGTTCCGAGTTCCCGCTGGAGTCGCCTCGAGGTCTGCAACAGTTCGACACATTTTGCATAATTGTTTGTTTCTCACATTTATAGAATTTCTGCAACCGCTTCGAGTTCATTTTCACTTCTGTGTCGCCTTATATACTATATGTATGTACTCGTATTTATATTCCTTTCTGCTTGCTTATCAGTAAAGTAAAAATAAAATAAAACATATGTAGAGTATGTGTATGTATAGTATAAAAACTGGAATACCTTATCGCAGTCGCCTTCTCTGGCGTGATAAGTGTGCCGACGACAACGCGAGATAAGATGAAATATAAAGCATATGCCCGCCCTGTGCCTGCCTGCTGGGTTATAAACGAAGGAGAACTGTAACTGTATATAGAGAAGTTTGATAAAAGAAGTTTCCGTCTAGACGTGAGTACGTAGAAATGTACGTAGGCACGAATGCAGTTACGTATGGGAAGGTTACTAACTTTGTTGACATATAGATGAACTCATCTCCCATATGTATATTATATGATAGAGACATTCATTTAGTTACTTATGGGATGCTTGAAGTTTACTTTAAACCAGTTTTAGTTTTGTTATAACTGAGAAGGCATCTAACAGTCTGAAGAAGGCATTTCCAACCCCACAAACCTCATTATTGGTGTGCACAAGAATTATCAGCGTACAAATGGTTTCTGAAAATTTGATTGCAAACGAATAATTAACAATGAAGTTATCAAGAAAATTATTTTAGTGGACAATCCAATTTGCCGAAAGTATGCAATATATATATATATATATATTTCTTATCTGCTTTATTAAGTGCAGTTTTAAAAAAGAAACTAACTATAAATACCTACTCCCTATATATGTATAAGGCATAGGATTTCAATTAAATCTCAACCTTAAAACTCTTGAGAATATTTCGCTTGCTTCAAGCCAAGTTAATTACAAATCGCATTACTTGAAATCGATCGCTTTTGGTGGCCTTCAAATGTATTCTGGATATGCAAATGCAATTTTAACCGCAATTCGAAAGTCCTTGCTCTGATTGAAAGATTCTTTTCATTATGCTGCGAGGCCCCTGAGCAGCCTGAGGCTAGCAGCAGCTGTTTTGTATTCATCATCATTAACACATTTTCGGCTTGAGTGCATCGCTGCATCGTTGACGTTGACGATAAATACACATACTTACATACATATATATGTATATAGTACATATAGCGACGAGATCTTTGCCTTGCTCTCTAATCAGCCACATGCCGCAACATTTTTTTCGAAATACCCTACACAAAGTATGCAAACTCGTAAATAAAAAAACATGATTTATATTTTGAAATTTGATGATCTATTTATAGTAGAAAAATTTCTATTTTCAACTGAAATTGACAGACGAAATAATGAAATTGGAATTCTTCTGAGAGCGAAATTTACTTTAGTGATTGTACCTGAAAATTGTGTGAAAATAATGCAGATCCATCAGTTGTCTATAGATCATTTCGAGCATCAGGTGAAATAGGTTGGGGAATATGTATTAAAGTATTCAAATATATTTCACAAAAATATTATTTCAATTTTGTTGCTGATGATTGATTCAAGGACGTGCAAGAAAATCAATGGAGGTTGCTACATATACATATATATATATTATATATCTCATGTATTTCAACGACTCATGTTCTCTTCACAGTCGACTGTAAGTTGCATTTCGAGGGCCAAGTTTTTGATTTTTCAGATATACCAAAGCAGAGCGGGCAAAAGTATTGAATAGAAGAGTTAGAACCTCGCAGATGGCCGATAGTTGCCATAGAATATTGCAAGATATTGCAACCAAATTCACTACATCGGTAGTTTCCTTAGTATTTAATATGTTTTTAAAATTTCATCAACATCGGATGATAGACGCACTTGGGAAAATCAGTCAAAATAAAAGGTTTTTGTATAAAGATTAGTATTCTTTTTCGAAATAAATTTACTAGTCTGTCGCAATCAAAGTAGTTTTAGTCATCCATTTTTTGTTTTTTTCTTTATAAGCACACAACTATATCTTATATGCAGTTTATATGTACAGCTATAATGGAATCTAGAGCTCTTAATAAATACATAAATCAAAGCTATCAAATTCTGTACAATTATATAAAACCAGTATTGGAACAAACAGAGAGGACTCAAGCCAAGCTGAAAGGCTCTTTTTGGTTTTTGCATTAGGATATCTCAAGAAAACTACAGACATTTTGGATATTTATATTTATATTGTCCCATACACACTATTTAATTTTAGAAAATGGTACGAGAATTTTTTTGTTCTGCCTTGCTTAGTTTTAATCAGTTGAAGAGGTGGAATTTTATTTTCATCTTGTTTCTTTTTTTTTTTTTGTGTTTAAAGAACATTTCGAAACGAATCATTAATCGAATTAATTGAAAAATATATTGTATATTCAATTGTCAAACGGCGCAAAAGTAACAGGTTCTGTGCGATACTAGACGCACGATTCCGTAATTCTTAATACTTAATTCTCTTCCTCCACTCGTCTCGTCTCGTCTCGTCTCTCTCTCTCCCCTTCTCTGTTGCAATGAAGCTGCGTCTAGAACTCGTTTTACTCGTGCAGCTTCTGCTTCTTAATTTGTTTGCTAGTTTTTCGTTTGTTTTTTTCGCTTACTTATTCTCGCCCCCTTTCTCACTCCTCTCTGTCTCTCCCCCCGCTCCCTTGCTCTATGGCAATGCAAATTTGTGGGGCTTTTTTCGCAGTTCGCGACAGGTGCCATAAAGCAAAAAGACCTGAAAGACTTCTCTGTCTCTGTCGCTGTTTGTGTCTCAGTCTCAGTCAAGTATTCCGTAGCAAGCATTTGGTATTGTGCGGATTCTCTTGCTATGAGCACCCGTTGTTGTTGTTGTTGCTATTGTTGTTGGCGTTGCCATCTCGTCGATTTATTGCTGATTTTGCTTTGCAGTCGCTGTGCTTAGCGGACAGAAATTTATTTAATGGTCAAGGTCGTTTGCAGTCAAATCGAAAACACACACTCACACAGACAGACAGACTACACAGACACACACACATATGTATAACAACAACAACAACATCAGGCCGTCCGATTTGTATAATTAAACGCCATTTTAAACAAATAAAATGCGCGTTGCCCGTTGTTGTTGTTGTTGCTGTTGTCTTGATGCATATTTAATTAGCAACAGACGTGAAAGGGGGGACTGGGTACGGTGGATCATAAAAACGAATCCAAGACAAACAGACAATCCGTGCATAATCGAGTTGCAATCGAGTTATAATTTTCATAGTCGCGTGCATCGAATTAATGAGATTGGCAGCTTGCACAACGGAACAATAGATTGTTTTTTTTTTTTATTTTTTTTTTTTGGTCACTATGGTCAATGGGCCATGGTTGTTGTGGGCCATGCCTTGTGACACAATGACAGTGGCATACATTAGCCGATATTTGTTGGGGGCAGCGAAAGTATTACGATTACGATGTGTGCAAACAACCTTGCTGAATCCGTGAAGATTCTCTACATCTTCAACTCTTTTTTTTTATAAAGGATTAATTGGAGTTTACTATAATGTAATGACGAAATTAAGTACTTTTCTATACCCTTACTAAGTACCTTTGACAAAGTTTATATTGTATACAGATTTATGCATTACCAGTTCCTTGCGTCTGTCTGTCTGTGTGTACACAAATAACTCATTTATTATAGAAAACGAAGATAGCAAATTTGGAGAAGATATTCCTGTAGAAGTGAGAAAGAAAACTCCAAGTTATTGTTAACATTTAGTGTTGTGTAACGCGTCGATTTACATATGCAAGGGGCAACTTATTATCATTTACTTTATAGCTAAAATTGATATGGGATTTCATTTAACGAATTTATTGTATATACTACTTCATAGAGGGGTTTATCAACCTCCCGCCCCTAGCCTCCATTCCGTATCTTATTTCAGTTTGACTTCATTTCTTGACTGACTCTTTGACCCAGAAAAGTTTTCACACTACCCGTGACCTCTTCTTCTTGTTGTTGTCTGCTTCTCTAATCACACCAAGTTTTTTATATACTTTAAATACACACACACACACACACATACATACATATCGATATTTCATGCTTATTTCTGGCTGAAAATAACTGTTGTCTTGTTGCATCGTTCTCACCCGCTGCCTGCCTGTGCCCTCTGCCCCCTGCCTGTTTGTCATGCAATCCTCGCTCATATTGTACAAAAAACAAAAGAACAACTTCATCAACTAACTATGAAAGTGTTATGTGTTAATCTTGTTGTTGTAAATGTAACTCAAACCAAACTAAACCGAACTCAACTCAATATCAAATTCAAACTCAAACTCAAACGCTCAACTCAAATCTCCACTCTCGCAACTAACCACTCTCAAAACTCTCCACTCTCAACTCTTTAAACTCTGTCAACTCCTAACTCTAGAATCACTTGTGTATCTTTCTATCTGCGAGATGCATTCTTGAAGTTTTTGATATACTTAAAACATACTATATCTCGAGTATAATATACGTTGTTCTCTTATACATATGATGCCTAAATGTTTATTGTATGTATGTATATTATTATTATTGCTGCATAATTCACTCATAAATATTTTTTACTTTTTCTTTTTTTCATATAAACGTTTACAAAAACAAAAAAAAAAAAAAACAATTCGCACATTCCACCACCAAAAAACCTAAAAAAAACCAAAAAAAAAAACAAAACAAAAATACAAAAAAAAAAAAATAATACAAAATCGTCACGCAAATCGTCACTACAAATTCTAGAAAGGACAAGACGAGCAAATATATAATTATATAGATTATACTAATTTTGAGGCTTGACTATAAGTTTGATCAACTTGCAACCGCTCGCACACGCTAAAGCTAAAGCTCCCACAGCCAGCAAAGATTGAGAGAGAGATTCTATATATATCTGCATTAATGTGCGTGCCTGCGAATTGCGATCATTAAAAAAGACGGAAGAGACGGAAGGACTGAAGGATTCCACACTCAATTCAATCAATCAACCAATCAACCAATCAACCAATCAATCAATCAATCATCATCGTCTTGCTAGGCAGCCCACCACGCTAGGCTGCCCCATAACATACTTCCAGATGCAAATTGAGCGGAGCTACTGCAGATAGAAGCATACGCCGCGTTTGCTTGCTAGTCCGGTCTGTCGCTATAGCTCTCATCTGATCTGATCCGATCTGATCTGCACCAAAGTCACATAACATACAATATATAGATATATATTTGCCTTAAGAGAGGAGAATCCGAAGAGCCAAAACCGAAACAGAAACAGAAACCAAAAATAAAAAAAAGCAATCAACACTAAAAAAAAAAAAAAAACAACAACAAACCCTATTCAAAACATATACAAAAGCCAGCAACATTCACTTTAAAATGGCCGAAGACGCTGCTATGGAGACATGTCCCAGTCCCGAGATGGGCGACTCTCGCAAAAGACCGCTCGATTCCGATCCGGAAAATGAACAAACTAAACGCTCACATTTCAGTTCCGGTAAGTTTTGCAAATCCAAATCCAAAATCGAAACCATTAAAAAATAAATAAAAAAAAAAAAAAAATCTGAAACGATGTACATAATAATGAGCATATCTGTATCGCTTTTACATATCTCTCATATTATCGTGCTCTCTATCTCCCCTCTCCCCTCAAAAAAAAAAAAAAAATCTATATCTGCCCACCTATCTATCTATCTGCCATATCTTTTATCTATCTATCGGTCGTCTATCTATCGCTCTAGCTATATTATGTTATTTTTTTTTTTTTTTATTTATTTTTACATTTTTCTGTTCACTAGCCTGTTACTCCGTTGCTGTTGCACCTCCTCTCCATCGCTCTGTAGCGTGTAAATACCTTGAAATCGTTACACACACACACACCAACACACATACGTAACACACACAGATACATCTGTACAGCTGTTGCCATCTATTGCTACGCTCGGAAATTTGAATAAGTTTTCCATCATCTTAACCCACACACAACACAGCACACACACACACATTTGACCGACTCGACCCGGACTTGTGATTACGCATACGCCCCGTGTGAGTTAATCAAAGAGGACAGGCCAGGAGGGTGTCTCTCCCCCCCCTCTCCCCCTCTCTCTCTCTCTGA
Source organism: Zaprionus indianus (assembly GCA_018904595.1). Lineage (NCBI taxonomy): Eukaryota > Metazoa > Arthropoda > Insecta > Diptera > Drosophilidae > Zaprionus > Zaprionus indianus. The sequence goes on from JAEIHA010000320.1 coordinate 6,068,327, forward strand.
GGATGCACTGTGACCCATTTACTTAGTTGACCTCTTTGGTTTTCTTTCTTTCGTTTCGTAAGGTAAGTGGGGGAAGCAGGCGGAAGGGGGTGTGGGGGTGGAGTAGTAGGTGGAGTGAGGGGCAGGGTAGTAGGTGGAGGGAGTGGCTAATGAGAGAGCATCTTCATCGAAGCTCCGATCAGACGACGATTGACTTGCTTGGCTGCTTTGCTTGATAGCTTTGACTTTTCCACACGGCAACCTGCTGCCGTCTTCAAGGTGAGCTGCGACGCAATCTAACTACCTGTCGTCGTCGTCGTCGCGTCATCGGCGCAGTCAGTGAGATAAAAATAGCAAAATATATATGTATATAAGTCTTTGAAGATATACTCGTATATATACATTGTGGATCTCATCGGTCGGTTTTGTTTTCAAGTATTCCAATATGATCGGTTTGCACCCCCGCGCTGCCCCCCGATCTGCTTGCTTGCCTAACAAGCGACTCTTGCTTAGCGTATACTTAGCTCATTGACAGCCTGTCTGTGTGTGTGTGTGTGTGTGAGAGAGAGTGTGTGTGTGTTTGTGAGCTGCAAAACGTGTTTTCTGACTCCAAATTGGAATTTCTTAATTGTGCGCAGAAGCGTGCTAACTAACTGACCGACTGCCTGCGAAATGATTTCAAATGATGACTGACTGACGGTCCACATATATATTTATATATATATCTGACTGACTGACACTATAATACCTACCTGACGTGTCGGATAATTCGACTGCCACTCAGCGACATGGTTATTATCTTATCTACACCCTCTTACTAAACTGCAGTAAACAAGCATATAATATTATATATGTATATATATTATATATAATATTGTGTATTTATATATATTATATTGTAAATAATATTGTATATGTACATATATTATATAATATGGCATATGTTTGTTTATATAATAAATGTAATATGAATAGATTTTTTTAGCAAATAGTAAACTGTACTGTTTTTCTTTGTTTTCCAACACTGACATGTAGTTAAAAAGTCATTCCGCTTGATAATTATTGAACAAATAATTCGAATTTAACTTTAACTAATACGCCATGAAGTGTGATATAAAAGAGCAGATGATATAAAAAGTATTAATTATATTTAAAATACTTCTAAGTTTTCCACAACTCTTTTACTATCGAACTGAATTGTTTTCCAACACTTCTTATTCACTGTTATGTAGTTTAATGGATTCCTATTCGATTTTTATCGCACTTTTCGATCTTTTTTATTAGAATGTTTTGTATAAGAAAGAAGTTCCTTTTTTCTGTCTGTAGATATGTTTCATAGCTTTCCTTCACTTTATTCTTTCTAAAATATAATTAAATTCAGGTTCCACAAATCATTTCTTGTTTGTTTTATGTGAAACGAGACAATAAATATAAGAAAGGAGATGTTTTCATCTGGGTAACATTTCTACATACTCTAGTAATTTATGAGATGTCTGTTGAAGACAGACAAACATGTTGAAAACTGAAACGGAAACCATTTGTTAGGGATCTCCTAAGAAGAAAAAAGAGAGACAGGTAGAGAGGGAGAGAGGAGAGATAGAGAGCAAACAGTTTTCTTATATAACAATTGCATTCTTTCCCAGCAACTTCTCGTGCGCCCCTCGTGTATAAAGTTGTTATTGACATTGTTAATAATTAACTTCATTGAATTGTGTTTGAGTTGTGTGTGTGTGTGTGTGTGTACCTAAGTGTATATGTATTGTATTTTATTATTTTTGTTGTTGCCATCATTGTTGTCTCATTGCTGGTCATAGAACAGGTCTGCGATGACATCTACGATGTGGATACATACACAGAGATGCATGCATAGCTCACACACACACACACACACACGACACACATGCATGCTTGTTGTTTATTAGTTTTCAAACAATTTATTTGTTTAGCTGTCTTGACAGCCATTCATTTTCATTTATTAATATTTATTTGCTCGTCACTGCTGGCTTCAGTTTCGGCAAGTTCCAACTAGGGATGTATTCTAGTCTAGGTCCTCTGGCTGCAAGGAAATGCAGTAAAATTGTAGCAGAAACTGAAAACGGATACAGTCAAGTAGTGGGGGGCGGGTGCAGGGGGTAGCGAGTGGCGGGGGCGGGTCAACATCGGGTTACGTAATCCAAGCTGACAGCAAAGCAAAGCAAAGCACAGCAAGGCAGAGGGCCGAGCTGAGAAATTGATGCCAGAGCAACACGGCATAAGATAAAGGGATGCAGAGAGACAGAGAGAGAGAAAGAGAGAGGAAGAAGAGAGAATGAGAGAGACAGCAAGAGCAGCAGGGTGCAGAGAGCAAGAGAGGCGCGGCAAGAATGGGGCGAGAGCGCGTGGCTGCTGCTGCCGCTGCTGCTGCCGCTGCTGCTGCTGCTGCTGCGTTGACAGCGCTGTTGACCCACTTCGCTGACAATGCGCGTTTGCGAGTGTGCGCACACTATGTTCGTGCGTGTGTGTGTGGCAGAGTGTGTGTGCGTTGCCTAGACAAGGTCCTGCGCAGTAGCCGTGCAGAAGTGGCGGCAGCAGCTGCAACACGCGGCAGCCATAGCGTCGACAGCTGCACTGCAGCATTGCATGGCGCCATGGCACGACAGCCGCAGTCGCAGCCACAGCAGCATGGCAACGTCCTTGAGCACACACACACACACACACACACACACACATACGCAGCGGGGCTCGTGAAGACATGCGGGCAACAAAAACACTTGCACTGAATTCGGCTAGCACCTTGGCTTTTTGTGCAGACCAAAATGCTGCTGTTGCCCCACTGTCCGTGCCTCCCCACCCCCTGCGACCCGCTCTGCCCCCGTCTGGCCACTTCAAGTGCGTTTACTGCCTGCAGGCCTCCCTTCTAGCCACCTGTCTCTCTCTCTCCTTTGCTCTGCATCGCTCTCTTTTTTCGTGCATCTTTTTTTGGGTTACCTTATTCTTATTTCATTCTTTTGTTGTCACTTAAGTGTTGGCCACGTTTGCCGCGTTGCACGTTGCTGTTGTTGTTGCAGCTGCACTTGTAGAGCATCTCGCTGTACGCCCTCGAGTGTCCCACTAATAGATTGAGTGGCTCGTATCGTGTCAGTTGGCTTGGCTTGGTTTGGCTTGCTGTTGTGTGCTGTGCTGGGCGAGCCTGGTTCATTATGCTTGTGTGTCTGGCCAGTTCCGCCTATTACAGGCTGTGCCCTCAAAACACACACACGCGCACACACAGACGCCTACGCTTATCGATAGGCTGCCTGCTGCCCAGGCAGAGCCACAGGCAGAGAGGCCCAGGCCGGGCCAGACTGAGTGAGGCTTTCGTTTTCAGCTGCAGCTAAAGTAGAATTGGGTCAGTTTGCTGCATCAACAACAACAACAACAAGAGCAACAGCAACAACAAGAAGAGATACAAGAAGAAGAAGAAGAAGAGAACAGTAGCAGCAGCAGCAACTGCAACTGGCCACGCGGCGTATGAGCATTGCTGCACATTTCGCATACGCAACGTATGCCAGTTGCCAGCTCCAAAAGAGGGCCTCAGCTCGCCATATACATATGTATATATCACATATATGTATAAGATATATATATGCAGACTATGTTGACATATGGGGGCGTATGGTTTGCCATGGAAGTTATCGAATTTCGAATGGGCCTCAAACTAATAAAGTTCGCTTGACAAACTTGACACGTTGCGCGCTGCTCTCGCTACGCTGCCAGCTTATCTGCGTGTTCCACCAACACATGCACATACACACTGTGTGTGCAGCATTTTCTATTTTTGTCAGTCAACTCCCTCCGCACACACACACACACACACACTTGCTCGCGGGCTGCTGATAATGGCCTTAAAAACGTTTGGAGTGAGGCAACGTCAAAAACTCGCCCATTAGATCATAAGCTCGTGCTGCTCACACACACACAGGCACACACACATGGCATACATATGCATGCGTGTATTGTATAATGAGCGATCGCAATGACTGACTCATTTAAATCACCAGCTTCTCTCTCTCTCTCTCTCTCCGAGTTTGACACTGGCTCCGACTCTTGCCCTGTCTCTGCGCTGCTCTCTCTCTCTCTCTACCTCTCTCTCCCTCTCTGTCTTACTGCTTGCTGTGCTCGCTTGTCTCTCTCTCTCTCTCTTTCTCTGCGTCTCCGTCTACTTCGCCGTTTTGCCTCGTGTGCCACCGGCGGCCGCATCGACGAAATTCTTCAGTGCGGTTTCAGTCCGCGCCGTTGCCGTTCGTAGTTCATTTCGTGCGCTCGCTCGCTCCTCTCGCTTCGCTACGTTTTGCTTTGCCATTTCCAGCTGCCGTCCGCAGCCATTTTGTTAGTATACAATCGAGTTGGCTGTCAAATAACCCAGCATGTTGTTTGCCAGAACAACGACGCAACAACAACAGCAGCAGCAGCCCCAACAGCAGCAGCAGCCTCAGCTCCAGCAGCAGCCGCAGCAGCAACAACAACTGACGTCGTCGACGCCGCCGCTTCAATTTCAGCAGAGCTTCTGTATGTGTTTCCTACCAAGTGCAGTTTTTTAAGTCATACACACACTCACACACACACACACACACGTATATATAGTAGATAGAGAAGTGCTCGGTAAAAAACACTCATTGACCTTGTTAATTAGCGTCGCTCGTTGTCGCTGCAATTTATCCCATGGCAATGACAACATCCCGCGCACTAAACTAATACATCAGTGTAGATGCAAAACTAGTCTATATAAACGACTATATAATCTATCTCACTAACTGTCTATTCAATTTGGTGTTTGCCTGCGCATTAGTGTCGCTGTTTGTGCTTCTCATTTGGATCATTTTGGTCACATGGCATCGATACTTTGCATATACAACAAACATGCATATATATATACACTTTATACATGTGTGTACATATATGCTTGGCTGTTACTGTATGCCACCACGCTGCGTATGCGCAACATGGCAATCGCATTACATTTTGTCTGCGCCCTGCGCCGTGTCAAGGTCGCGTTTTCATATGAAAGAGTTGTCATTAGCTCGCTACATTTCTACGAGACGGAGACGCAGACGGACATTCATTCACACACACACAGTGAACACACACTCGACTGTGCTCGCCTCAATACGTGATTTGTAGCCTAAGGCAACAATTAGAAATACGAATCGAGACACGTCAAACGAGTATGTGAAATAGGCGCGTAAAAAACAGTGAGAGAGAGACACGACACGACCCTGCCCTGCCCTGCCGCTCCTCCATCTCCATCTCCACCTCCTCGTTGCCTCTCCTGCTTCTCCTCCTTCTTTTGCTACCCTACGAATTAAGCTCAATGTCATCAGCTAAATGATAATTCGAATAGAGCAAGAGGCAACTATCGACATTGGTGGAGTTGGAGACGGAGTTGTGGCATCTTGTCTTGACTTCAAGTTGAAGCTTTGGCTTGGCGCGGATTCTCATTTCAATACGTTGTAATTAATTCAAGAGTCACGCTTGGCGGACAGCCAATAACACACACACACACACTAATACACATGTTAATGGATGTGTTTGATGTGCAAATGAATGACAACAAGTCTCAAATACCCAAATGAAAAAGAGTGTCGTGTTTGTTGTCATTGTTGTTGCTCCTCTGCCATGTGTGGGCAGTTATCTGCGGCAAGGTAGCAAAACTTCACCTTGAAAACTGCTGTGAGTGTGAGTGAGTGAATGAATGTGGGTGCTTGTGAGTGTGTGTGTGTTCGTTATGTTCGTGTGTGAGCCACAAAAATAAATTGAAACTGTCAAGACACATACGCTGGCTAACGCTTCGTTTATCACACTCTGTTTTGCCAGCTCATTGAAAAAAATACCTTTACGAAAGGCAGTCATAAAGGTTTCGCGTGTACCCTTCTCCCTTTCGAATTCAGCTCCCGTTTGCGGCAGGTGTCTGTCTGCTCTTCCTCAATTTGCCAGATGATCTCACGCATAAAGTGAAGTTTGCGCTGTTGCCGTGCATGTAAATTCGAGTTCGAATTCGAATAAAGTCCGATTAATGTAGTTTGAATGGCCCACAACAGGTATTATAATGCGCCATATTCCATTTTGTTTTGTTGTCTACATTCCGAAATGGGATCTCATTAATTTTAGTAGCATTTTCTCTCCCTCTCTCTCTTTCTCTCTCTCACTACACAATTATCGAAACGTTGCTTAGTTTGGTAATTGCTTCCGATTGCTAAAAATGTGTCAAGGTTCTGGGCTTAGAACTGGTAACAGTTGACTGGTATCGATAGGGATCGTGTAATTATTTGGCAATTAGTTGCTCCAATTAGTCAAAGGGTCTTACGTCATACCTAATGGGCAACTGGGACGTGCAATTATAGACTGAGATTACAACAATATATAAAAACTCGCTGCCATTTTATTTTTAACTCGAAATCGATTTTGTTATTATACATTGCTCCCTTTTTTTGTTCATTGTTGTTTCTGTGCCATTAAACAATCATCATTTCTATAAGTACTTCCGATTTATAACACTAACATCATCGTTGCATCGCATCGCATCACCTCGCAAAGCATTCTCCGAACACGTTTTGCTTTGTTAGTTTTTAGTAATTTCTATTCGTATAAATGTGCTTGTAAAATCTGAATAAAAGAAGAAACCCAACAAACAAACAAACAAACCAGAGCTCAAGACTGTTGGCACGGAGAACTTTGATGATGGCCCGATAAACGCAAAAGATAAATACAAAATAAAATAAAGCTTAATTGAAGTGTCAATATGAGATTCGTATGAAATATGCGAGATGCTCACTAAGGTGCTTACACACACACACACACACACACGGAAACGAACACGAACAGACAGATAGAAATACAGACACTGACAAACACTCAGACAGCCACACACAGGAAGAGTTATGTCAACGCTGTATTTAGTTATCGATAGGCAATTATAAAGAGAACTTTGACTTATGATAATAATGAAAATACAAAATATATACTTACATATGAACAACAAATTATCTCTTAACTCACAGCAGCATTTGCGCAATACCAATAAAATCCTAACACATAAATGTGATAAGCCTAAACTAAGTAAAATACGATGCGATTTTAAATCATCAATATAATCGATAAACGATAAAACTGCATCAAGCGAAAATCGGAAGCAACAGCGGACGTGGAAACGAAATCAGAATCAGAAACTTCAATATCAACATCTCAAGATCGATCAGAGCTGGAAAAGGCGAACACGATCGCAGCTGAACTGCATTGAACTAATCTGAACTGAACTGAACTGCGCCCAAGGGGAATCCAACCAGGCAAGGAACAACAAGAAGAAGAAGAAGAAGAAGAGAAGGAAGAGAAAGAAGAAGGAAAGGAATCGGAACTATAGAACAGCTGAATGGTAAAGCTTTGGCATTGTAATCGTATTCTAAATGTAAAACAACCACCACCTTCCATTCCATTCTGGATGTTGTGTAACTCTCGTCATTAACTACTACTATCTATACTCTCCATACATGCATATATATATATATATATATATATATATACTATATATTTATATGTACATGGACATACTATCTATATAGCACGAATTGAACAAATCGCAACTGCAAAACATGCCACATATTACTACTACTACTATATCTCTATACATATATACATATGTTTCTCTGATGTATGTATATATAACTATATATTACTGCCTATTATTACAATCATCAATATAAAAACAGCATCAAGAGGAGGCGCGAAGTCGAACATACTTTCTAGTAGTTGATAACATATTCTCATCATCTCTGCCGAAAGTTCTGAATCGTTATTGAGATCGTATTGTATGTATATAATGCCGATAATGCGAATCGAATCAATCCATCGCCAAATCGTTCAATCGTCAATGTGTTTTCTTTTTGCGATGGCAATCAATCAGTGCAACAATAATCAACATCAGCCAGTCAATCAAACAATCAATCAAACAATCGACCAGTCAACCAATCAACCAAATGCACCTTAAAATAATATCAACAACAATTGCTGCTGCTGCCGCATCTACTGCTGCTGCTGCTGCTGCTACTGTTGCTGCCGCTTCATAACTCTAAATGCAACTTGGAATAGTTTCCATCAAACTATCTAGGTTCGAGTTCTCGCTCTCTCTCTCTCTCTCTCTCTCTCTTATTCTCTTTGTCTTTCTCTGTGTGTGTATTCTTTACTTCTTCCTTCTGTTCTTGTTGTTGTTGATGTTGTTGTTATTGCTGTTGTTGCTGGCAGTAAACCACCTAATACACCACTAGAGTACTTTAATAACTCAATACCGCCACGCACCACCAACGAACAGTACCAAAGTACACCACCCTAATTGCCATCCAAGTACACCACATGTCAGCAACGTCATTGATCTATAACTCAACTCAACTCAACTCGAATCGACTCGTCTATATACTACTTCAACAAACGTCCATCCAGCGCGCTGCTTCTGAATCCAATCAATGCAAATCAAACTCAACAAATCAAATTCAACTCAGCTAAACTCAACTCAACTCAACTCAACTCAACTCAACTCAAATCGAATTCAACTCAGCTTAACTCAACTCGAATCAAACTCAACTCAGCTAAACTCAAATCAAATTCAACTCAACTCAACTCAACTCAACTCAACTCAGCTCTACTCAACACACTGCAAAATGTACTAAACCTGATGGCGCTACCGCTCTAAACAAACTCTCTATGATCTCTCTCTATACTTACCAACTTCTACACGCATCATCATCTCTATAAGGGCAGATCCGAAGCCCTATAGGATTCATACGATTCAACTGAGAACTGAGAGCAGCGTTTACACGATTAAGGAAAAGAAATAAACCCAAAAATACTGAAATGACTTGGCTGAGCATCGTGTATTGTTAAATAGTTCCCTGATGCGTTGTGGCTTCTCTTTCGGATCGTGTAAAGGCTTCTCTCTCTCACTCTCTCTATCCTCTGTGTGTTTTCCATAGCGACATTCAACAACATGCAAAACAAAATAACAAAAAAAAAAACAAAACAAAAAATCAAAATTAGCTTAATCGACAAACAATTTCAATTTCTTTTTTCTTCTTTTTGTTTATTGTTCAAGTTTTTGATTGGGAAACGCGTAGAATAGAGAGCAAAACTCAGAAGCAGCAGCAAAACCTATCAAATTCAAATAAATAGAAATTGCAATATCAATATACACACCTATATATATACAACTATATGGTATATGGTATATGTATTTGTGTATATAGGAAATTTCGATAAGCAACGCCAATTCAATACGATAATAAGCAAATCAATTCCGTCGCAAAACATCCAACTAAATACAAATCTAAAAAGACTGAAAAGTAAATCAAAATCACATCAAGAAAGCAACAGCATAAATTACAACAGCAACATTTCAACTGAATATATATAGAGAATATAGAGAAACTGAGAAACTGAACCTGAACCTGTGCAGTATATGCAGATGAGAGACAATGGATAGTATTAAGAATGTCGTGATGGAGATGCTGGCTCAGCAGCTGTTGCAGCAAATGGACACAGACTATCTGGCAACGACAGCAGCAGCAGCAACAACAACAGCAACAGCAACACAGCAGCAACATAGACAAGAAGAACCCCAACAGCAACAGCAACAGCAGCAACTACATTATGCATATCAATATGAACATTCTACGCCCACACACAATCAGTATCAGACGCAACATTCCACCAGAAAAGCAGCCACATCGCCCTCATCAATTAGTTCGCTGCCCAGCGGCAGCAACAGCATCAGCATCAGCAACAGCAACAGCAGCAGTAGCAGCAGCATCAAAAGCAGCAGCAACGGCAGCAGCAGCGCCCGAAGCAATGTTGCATACTCATTAGCCGCTCTTAGCTATAAGCAACATCAGCAGCAGCAGCAGCAGCAGCAGCTGCAACAGATACTTGCACATCCTAATCAATGCAATACTCAACATCATTATCATCAGATGGAACAGCAGCAACAACAACAACAACAACAGCAGCAGCAGCAGACGCTCAGCCAAAATGGCTCGCCAAATGCATCGCTTGATGCGGAAACAGCGCCAATTGCAGTGGGTGCACAACAGCAACAACAACAGCAGCAGCAGCAGCAGCATGAGACAACAACAGCTGCAGTCGGATATAAGACTGCCTCCTGTTGGTGCTACGGTGAGTTTGATCAAAACACGAAATCAAATTCAAAATACAATCAAATCAACTCAAATCAAAAAAAAAAAAAGAAAAAAAAAACAGTAAATCAAAAAACGCTGGGCACAACTCTTCTAGGTTTACCTTCACACACTTCATCAACCAACAAAGCATCACTTAAGCAACACTTTCGATAGCCCCCCTCCTACGCCCTTAAGCCCCTCTTTACTACTCTATCCATCTCTCTCTTTGTTTCGCTGCCAACAATGTGAGTGAGTCCAAGCACAACAACTACAGTAACATCAATCTGCCAATCAATCAACCAATCACAACGTCATTATCTCAATATCTGCAACTGCCGGCGCCAACAAAAAAAAAAAAAAAAAAAAAAAATAAGCCAACAAATGCATAAAACGCTAAAACCACGAGAAGACAATGTCAAAAATGACAAAAATGCTAACACACAATGAACTGAAACACCAATATATGTACACACACATACATACATGCTAAGAATTAAAAAAAAAAAAAAACTCGCACAAACATTGGAACTCAAGGTCAAAAGTCATCATTGCTTGATTCGTTATTCGATTTTGATTTAATCTGCATATTCCCAACTGCGAAGCGACTCTTTAATCGTTGTGGGGTTTCGCTTTAACACGCACAGTGGTTTCATAACACGAAATCCTTTTAGGCCACCTGTGTTAGCCCAGTTTTTCCCCATGCGAAATGAGCGCATGCCACGCCATGCCACGCCCCCTGCACCGGGGACGGGGCAGCAGTGTGTGGGGAGGGTAGTCTAATGCTTCAAGTGTTATTTACGAGTTGCAGTCTTACTGCGCTGTACCGAGTCCTTTGTGGCTCGTAAAACAGAACCACTGTGCCAACCGGAGCTCAGCTGAGCTTTTGTTCCACTGCAGTCGCGAGTCTGGGTCAATTTTCATTCATTATTCTCAAATGAATTGCAATTATTTACCTTAATTCACGTGGTTATCGAATAGGGTGTATGGTTCCATTTTCCTAAGTTTTAATCTTGATCAATCTTTCAACTTTATACGATATAAATGTTTCACAAAACATTATTTTAATCTTTCTTGTTCATACATCAACATTAGCTGTTAGGTTTGCCAAGGCAAATCGATTGTAAAGTGACCTAGTTAATGAGGGATGAATGCTAAATAGAATTTTAATATTTAAAATACATTTATTTGTAATAGGATAAGAATAGAAAAGGAAAAAATTGGAAAGAAAATGTTAGGAATGCTTAAAATAGAATAAAATACGATAGGACCAGAAAGATTGGAGGATTGGAAAGAAAAGGAATGAAAAGGGAATAGGTTAAAATAGGTTGGAATAGGTTAGAATAGGTTTAAAAAGATTAAATTGCGTTAGAACAGGTTAGAATAGGTCAGAATAGGTTAAAATACGTTAGAATAGGTCAGAATATGTTTAAATAGGATAAAATCCAATAGAAATGGATAGAAAAGTTTAGTAAAGTTTAGAAAAGAATAGGTATAAATACGTTAGAAGAGATTAGAATAGGTCAGAATAGGTTAAAATACAGCTGGAATGGGTCAGAATAGGTTTAAATATGTTAAAAATCCGATAGAATAGGTTAGAAAAGCTTAGAAAAGAATGGGTTCAAATACGTTAGAATAGATAAGAATAGGTCAGAATAGGTTTAAATAGGTTAAACTACGTTACGGATAAGTTAGAATAGGATTAAACAGGTTAAAATACATTAAATAAGATAAGAATAGGTTACATAAGGTTGGAATACGTTAGATAAGGTTAGAATAGTTTATAAAAGCTCTAAAACGGTCAGGATAGCATAGTATTGGAAAGAAAAGATGAAAAGAATAGGATGTGATATGTAAGAATACAATTGGTATGGATGTGATAGATGAATATGCTATAGGATAGAAAGGGAAACGGGGTTTTTAAGTATATTTGATGAAAAGAATTTTTAGCCCTTGCTGAAATAGTTCTTTTTGTAAAGTTCCAAAGAACCTCTGTGATAAAAAAAACTTTCTTCAAGTATAGTTCCTTACTGTATCGACCCACCAACAGCGTCACACTCTACCTGACTGAAAGACGTACAGACGGACGGACGGATGAAAGGAAGGGAAGGGCGGACAGACGGATGTGTGCCTCATTTCGTCGCTCGTATCTAATTAGAGAAATACTTTTGAAGGACACTTGCCTCTGAGTGGCAATAAGATGACGAACAAAGACGACACACATTTACAGCGCGGTGAGGGGGGTGAGGGGGTGGCAAGAAGGGGGTAGAGACGAGGCGACACATTCGTCTTGGCCAAAATTAAACCAAGCAAGCCGAGCAACCTCAACGACGCTCATCTACTCAACCTCCTTCCTTTCCCACCCCTCTTAGCCACGTGAGTGCGACAGTGTCGGAAGGAGGATGCAGAGAGGGAGCGGGGGCCAAGGGGCAAGCAGTCAGGTGCAACGCTTGGGGTTTTTTTTTTCTGCTCTGCTCTTTGCAATTTGTTTCGCTGCGGCGAACTGTTTTGTGTAATAGAGCGACGCGGCTTGACACATTTTATTAATTGAAATTTGTTTGTTTACTCGCCTTGTCTGGCTGTGTGCTGTGTGGCACAGTGTGCACTGGCTACACAGAACATACATATGTCATATCACCCACATGCATAACTAACTGCCTTCCCATTCTCCCGATCTCTCGTTTTCTCACTCTTTATCTTCATATTTACCTTATTGTATTTCATTGATTTTAGTTTTAGTTCTTAGTCAAAAGTGCCCACTGTATGTGGCAGTCTCGTCTTCATGTGCATACCTAATTGAGAAGAAGCCAGCGAGAGATCGTTGCATTTTCTCAGCCTCTCTCTTGCCATCTTTCTTTCTCTCTTCCTCTCTCTTTGTACAAATTACGTAACTGGCGTAACCTGTCGCTCATGTCTAATTCATAAATGTATTTGTATTTCTGTTTCGTTTTAGGTGAGTCAGTTTGTTCTGGAATTGAGGTTGAAATTGAAAATAATAACAATAATCATAATCATCATGGTAAGCTTTTTCATACTTTCATTAAATACCATTAAAACTCATCTTTGTATAACGACGAGGCAGCGAAAGAAACGAATGAATCTCAAATCCAATGAATCTTGTAATCTCTTTTTCTTCCTCTCTCTCTCTCTTTCTTACTCTCTCTATCATTCTGTCTACGCTCTCTGAGTGTGCTTCTTCCAATGATTCACTGTGCCTCCTTACCTGCGAATGTCGCGCGCTTTTGAACTGCCAAACGTGACGAGATACTCCAACTTGACGGAGCCCATTAACCTCTAACCCAACCGACTCTCCGACCTCCTTGCGAGTGCTTTAGGCTCGTCTGGCATTTGCCATTAGCCCTTTGCTGGTTCGGTTCTCTCGCTTGCATATTGTATGTGCATCATCTTCATCCTCAAGTGCATTAATCTCTCATGGCTTGCATTAACATTCAAAACACAAACAGACGCATTTGCCACGCCCACTACCCGCCTCCGCTCTACCCTCCTCTCCGCCCTCAGCTCATAACAAAACTAAACTCAAAATTTTAGCTTCAACTTCAGCTCGATTCGATTCGATTTGATTCGATCGTGCTCGCCAAAGCTGTTATTATTTGAAAATTTTGTAACCCGAAGGACCCGCTCGCCAAGAAAGGAGCTACTACTTCTACCACCACTACTACTACTACTACTACTACTACTACTACTTCTACAACTAAAAGAGATCGAGAGATATATACAATATATATGCACAGACTAAGGCAATCAAAACTCTGCTGACTTTGACTTTCTTTTTGCACCATTGCAGGCGATACCACATTTCACATGAAGATCTTGGTGCCAGCCGTGGCCTCCGGGGCCATTATCGGCAAAGGTGGCGAGACGATCGCCTCGCTGCAAAAGGACACGGGTGCTAGGGTCAAAATGTCCAAGTCCCATGACTTCTATCCAGGTGAGCTAAGCTAAGCTGTAATTCAAACAGAACAGATTCATTATTAATGCATTCATCATTTCTTAGGCACTACCGAACGAGTTTGCCTCATCACCGGCTCCGTGGAGGGCATCATGACTGTGGTGGACTTCATAATGGACAAAATCCGCGAGAAGCCCGATCTGACCACGAAAATAATCGACGCCGAGTCGAAGCAGGCGCAGGAGCGCGATAAGCAGGTGAAGATACTGGTGCCAAATTCAACGGCTGGCATGATCATTGGCAAGGGAGGCGCCTTCATCAAGCAGATCAAGGAGGAGAGTGGCTCGTATGTGCAGATATCGCAGAAGCCCAAGGATGTATCGCTTCAGGAGCGTTGCATCACCATTATCGGTGACAAGGAGAACAACAAGAATGCCTGCAAAATGATACTCTCAAAGATCGTGGAGGATCCACAGTCGGGCACCTGCCTGAACGTTTCGTATGCGGATGTTAACGGTCCCGTTGCCAATTTCAATCCAACTGGTTCGCCTTATGCCACAAATCAGAATGCCATCAACTCAAGCACCGCCTCGCTGAACTCCACCCTGGGCACGACAATTGGCAGTGCGACCACCGCGGCCAGTCTGCTAGTCAATGGCACGGGCATCAATCTGTCCCTCAATCTCGGCTCGCCCAATCCGGCGCCCAATCTACCAGTTGCCAATCAGTTGCTGGAGCACATTAAGGTAAGTGAGAGAGAGAGAGTCCAAACTGGAACTGCAATTATGTAACTCTTCCCTTCCTGCAGGTGGCAATGCGCGGTGCCGGCTACTCTGAGACCGTTACCTCTGATATCTGCAACGCCCTGGGCGTGCTGGCCAAGTACGGTGTACTGGGCATGGGTGTGGGTGTCACGCATGCCAATGGTGCGCATCCAACGTTGGGCAATTACCTTGGTGTGCCGACGCTGGATCAACAGACAGCTGCAGCGGCCTCGGCGGCTGCGGCCACGGCCAGCAATGTCTTTGGTGCTGTCGGTCAGGTAAATCTGGAGCAGTATGCCGCCGCTGCGGCAGCTGCACATGCGGCCAGCAGGCCAGCGCAGTCGCAACTGGAGGCTGCGGTGCAATTCGATCCATTCCGCCATCTGGGCTCAGCCACTGCGCCCGCGGCCACGCCCGTTTCGTTGAACAACAATAGCTTCGGATTGACCGGGGCCACCGGTACGGTGAGCAGTGCGCAATTGGGCGCTGCCGCCTCGATAGGAGGTCTGAGTAAGAGTCCAACACCGGGTGATCTTGGCGCCAAGGATTCCAAGAACGTTGAGGTGCCTGAAGTAATAATTGGCGCTGTTCTAGGTGGGCAACCCTTCTATTATTCCTATTAAACAACAACAACAACAACAAACGAAAAAAAGCAACAACAAAGACAATAACCTACAACAACAACAACAACAACAACAGTAACAAATAGCAGAACAAGACCTAGCCCAGCCACATAATTCCTTATCCAGACTTTACCTTATGTTATATATATACATATATATTATATTAGTCATGATCCAGCAAATCATTCCAAGTGACTCCAGAGGGAACTATCGATATATATCGATATATATATTGCTCAAAGAAAACATTCCTCATTTCGTACATTCCACACACACACACACGCACACTCAGCAATAACTATAATGATAATCACATATATATGATAAATATGTAGCGAAATTTCTAGTCAACTTCTTGCCCCGCCCCCCGCACACACACACCCGCCCCACTCCAGCATTGAACGATGTCATGAAAATTCGCTCGACAGTCTTCTATTCTATACTCAGTCACATCGTACAATGAGAAAGTAAAGGATCTTTAGCGGCACTACGAATTTTCGCCATTATATTCATTATGAACATATAGTATATATATATCATATTGGAATAACTAGTGCAATTATTGGATTTAATTTGTTGTTTATCTTCGCAGTTATTACCTCAGAGAGTCCGAGTGTCAGGTCTTAAGGTGTTTAAAGCTAGTTAATAATATCGGTTATACCCAGCAACATATACATATATACCCACATCACATGCCTTAATACACATTAAACATACACACACACAAGCATATATATGCCTGTATTTGATTTTAACCATTTACATATATACATATATATATATATATTTAACGCAATCTGATGCAAATATTCCAGGTCCGAACGGTCGTAGTTTAGTTGAGATACAACATGCTTCTGGCGCAAATGTGCAAATTTCCAAAAAGGGCATATTCGCACCTGGCACTAGAAATCGCATTGTTACCATTACTGGTCAGCCGAGTGCCATTGCCAAAGCGCAATTTCTAATTGAACAGAAAATCAACGAGGAGGAGACAAAGAGGGCGCGTCAAATTCCATTAACCACTGTTGTGAATTAATCAATCCAATCCAAATCCAAAACAAAACAAAACAAAACCAATCCAAGCAGAGTCAAGCAATCAAGCAACAGCAGCACAACAACAACAAAAAACAACAACAGCAACAGCAACTATCCCCCCATTCAAAAGCGTAAATCTGCAAAAACTCAAAAAAAAAAAAAAACAAAACTAAAACTAAAACTAAAACAAAAGAAAAAAATAAGAAAAGAAAGAAGATTAAAAAACATATTGTTCATCTATTAAAATCACACACAGAGAAAAATAAGAAAATATGAAAAACAAAACAAAGAAAAAGAGAGTAAGAAAAACTAAAACTATAAATTCAAATCCAAATCCAAATCGAAATCGAAATCGAAACTCTTTAAAGCTAAAGTCAAGCCATAAAACAACAGCACACAGACATTATAATGAAAAGGCATTTCTTTGAATATTTTGAGAGTCTATTGGATCTATGCATATATCATATATAATATATTTTATGGCTAATCCCTACGTAATCCTCCCAAGAAAAATCAAAAAAGAAAATGTGCTGCATTTGTTTGCCATTAATATGTGTACATAAAAAAAGTAATACCTCCTACCCCTTTACACCCTTCCCCTGCCCCCGTTACCCCTTGAAATGCATATGTATTGTATATATGCATGAATTTTGAATTGAATTTGAATTTGAATTCGAGTCGAGACAATGTACAGCTCGATAAAGTCGCATAGAATGAGAGAGAAAGAAAGAGAGAGAGAGAGATGCCTAGTTACATTGTACCCTGCTCGTACATGTATATATGCACTGTATATCTCTGTATACATATGTACATGTATGCAGTCGCATACTAATTGTTGAGTCTTGTTTATATTACATACAACAAACACACACACACACACACACACACACACACACACACATATATATACATTTTTAAAACGTAAACTAGAATTATGTTGAACACCCCTTAAATATCCCCAATTGAATCTATTTTGTGTACTTGCGAGCGTTTTCAGTGAAAGCAAAAGAAAGTATGAGAGAAAATAAGGTAAATATGTTACTACAAACACACACACACACACACACACACAAGTAAATATTCTGTGTATATGCTATAAATTATCTATATAACAACTATACAACTCCAGCAAAATTGGCGTCGAATCGAAAATGCTATGATATCTATCGAGAATCGAACGCATACAGGCTAGTGATAACTTTCGAAACAGTTTTACCTCAAACACACACACACACACACACACACAAACACACACACACTTACACACAATATACAAAATTTTATTGCGTTTCTTGTTTTCTGTTTCTGTTTTCTGTTGTTGCCCTTATGTGCTTATTGCTTTACTATATATATATACATAATTTGATATATATATGTGTATATATATTGATACTTTTGTACATTGATCTTAAACTGATATTGTTGATATGTTGATCATGGTAATGTTGTTCAATTTCCCCCCCGAAATGGATGATATATCTTCTTTTACAATGAAAGTGGTGTTAATGTGTTGCGCGCGCACGTGAGTCTCCTCTTTTAATTTTGGTATTGATTTTGTGCTCCCAAATTGTTAATCCTCATTTACTTATTATACCTTATCTTAATCTATATATATTTCTTTCATCGTTAAGGAAAGCAATATACGATTTTCTTGGGGGCTCTTGGAGTCTCGTCTTATTTTCGATTCCTCTTAAAATCATTAATTTTAGTGTGTTTTTTTTAATTTTGATTCATTTTATTCGTTTTATTTGGAAATCTGCACCATTGTTCTTGACATACAACATTCTAATCTTAAGTATGACATTTGCCGACTTTCACTTTATACATCACAAAACAAGAGGAATATCCTATGTAAAATAAACTCATATCCCCAACACAAACACACACACACACCAACACACACACACAAGCCACAGATACCCCTATTAATTGTTAAGTATTGTGCAATTCTTCCGTTTCAAAAACCTCTAAAAACATTTACACACACACCCACACACACATACATACCTAGTGCATATGTATAGGGGGAGAGAAACTCTCCAATTAGCAAGCGAAACAGTTAGATTGACATCACATATTCAGTTTCCATAAGCATCCATTAAAATACATTAAAGAAACGCATTCACTGCATTGAAATTAATTGTTTTATATACACACACAGATATACACACACACACACATAGAGACACGCATCTATATTTAGTTTAACGTTTATTTTTATGATAAATGAAAAATGAAGTTGACAAAAATAAATTAATACGAAAAATCAAAGAATTTGTTGTGTTTCATTGCGAGCACCTTTTCGGCACCTCGGGACAAGAAACTCACCACACCATAGCACACTACACCACACAGCATAAACACACCTCACAAACGGCTCACCGCAGGCGTGTTTTCTATCGAAATTTGCAACATTATCATGTCAAATCAACAATCGATCAACTCCGATATATTCAATACTATATCGCTCGATTCCAGCTCAAATCAGTTCAATTCAAATCAAATCAAATCAATCACTGAAAACGCTCACGAAATTACAGAAAAAAGAACCACCCCTTTCCCCCTAAAAAAAAAAGAAACCTAAGCCCCCCTAAGCTAAGCCTATATGTACTATAAGTTGAAAAGTTGTTCACATTAATTAATTGTTTGCTATTATTGTTAATGCTGACCTACATTTGTTTTCTTAATTGTGCAATATTTATATAAATATAATGTAAGAATAAAATATATATAAATATATATATAATAATTATGATTAATCTGCGCCAGATTAGTTACGATAAAAGAATCCAAATTGTGACAAATGATACAGAAACAAGAAGAAGAAGAAGAAGAAGAGGAAGTTTAAGTCAAAGTAAAAACCTAAATGAAATCAAATATAAATATAATATCGAAAGTACAGTCGTAAATGCTAGTGTGCCTTGAAAAATGCGAAAACATATATATGAAAGAAAGAACGAAGAAGATTTTTATGTTGTTTATTTCTCTCAATAATAGTTCTTATACCTCTATTACGATCTATTCGAACTTAAGGCAAAGAAAGCGCAGTTAGTTTAAAGACCCCGGGAAGGATAGAATTGAGTTATATGTAGCATGAAACAGATCCCCCTTACCCCCCGTCACCTTATACGATATACAATATAGTGATAACGAATGACTACAACGATACAACTGATGCAAAGACCCAAGCTGATGGTTCTATTTCAAACAAATCAAATCACAACAAGCATAAGACACTGTATCCTGAATCCAGACCCAAACAATAACAACAACAGCAACAACAACAACAGTTACAAACAACTACAACAAAAACAATAACCGTTTACATTTTATCGTCTTTTTTGTCATGGCAAACTTGAGAGTCAGCATAGGCACATGGCACCAATCCCCGTACCACCCTCCGTACACCCCACATTTCCACACACTCACACACCCGTACACTCACAACCAAACCCACATATGGTCATCCTTACATGCGCGTGCTCACTGGGTTATGTTTTTTTTTTTAATACATATGAGTTTTATACGGTATCTAAACTAAAAGAGTAGAGAAAACAAAAAATAGCAAATATATATGCACACGTACATATATATTTGCACTGGATCTGTGATATGAATTAAAAAAAAAAAAAGAAAAAACAAATAAAAAACGAAACGAGAAAACCAAGCTAAAATATATATATATATGTACAAATATATAAAGAAAAAAAACGAGGGAATATCGCGTAAAACAAAACACGAAATTAGTTATGAAATAATTAATTTGTTCTCAAATGAAAAGAATATAGCTTTACTTCAGATCAGATCGAAAATCATCTCACACAAATGCATATGCATATTTATTTATATATTGGGCCTTCTGCACCGCCCCTTAGTCCGTGTGTCCGATTATATGTTTTTTTTATTCAGTATAGAAATCACATCCTGCGTTTCCAGTGCTAACATGCCACGCCCACAATGCCGAGGGAGAGAGATAGATAGTGATCGCCTTGCATGACGAAAAGGAGGACAAAATGCAACGCTCTGGGTCTATATGGATATACATATATCGTTATCGATCGATCGACGTGTTTATGCTTGTTTGGATTTCGTGTGTTTTTGCTGTAAATTTGCCAAGAAAATGCCAGCCCGCGTAGAGTTCAGAGTTCAAGTTTCATATATAGTTAGTATCGCTCTATCTCTGTCTACCTACAATGTATGTATTGTATCTTGTTATAAAACTGGCCAAAGGGGATCGGTAATCAGTCAATGATCATATTAATTTTCATCATTTTACGGTCACCTAACCACACGCCCCCTGCCCCCCACTTCGCCTGCACCCCTGCACGCAGAGTACTGCATTAACTTTACCGTTAGAAGGTTGATTTCGCGTAAGTTCTATCGCAAGTTTATGATTAAAGGAAGGTAAGGCTGTTAGTTCAGCGCGTGTTGGAGTCTATTAGAGTTAAACTAGTGCAAATAAAAAACAAAAAAAAATAAAAACAAAAATCAGAAATCTTTTATTAACTACATGTATATTAACGTATCTGAAACGTATTTCAAAGTTGACTTAAAGGTTAAAAAAAAAACAAAATCGAAAAAAACAAACAAAAACAATAAACATAGTAGCAAATGTGCAAATATTCAGAGCGCAAGAGGATAAGAAAGACGAGTTTTACTCTGTAAAAAATTTGAAATATGATAATATTATAAACTAAACATCAAATGGATTATAACACACTTACATTACAACTTACAACATACGTGCATACAAACGTGTATAAACAGAGAGTTCAATTCAATCTATATACATATACATATATTTTCTTGTGTAGCAATACACACACACACACACATACGCAGACACACACACGTATATTGTATATACAAATCTACAAGAACTTGTTAATTTTACTTTGTTATGCTTTGCCTCCACACTGTTATTAGGACAATTAAAGAATTAAATGCAAATTTATAAATATATACATATACATAATATATATATATATATATATATACACATACATCCGGATAATTGACCGTGCTGCGTGTGAAAATCTAATCAAATCCTGCAACGCGCGCATCGAGTGAAACGTTGCAGCCAAATATCACGTATACGCAGTGCGGGTTGACGAGATGCCATTCTAGAGAACAGAGAGAAAGAAAGAGAGAAACCAATGCATGCCACGCCCCTTCCCTCTGCCCTACATTGTGTGTAAATAGCGCATTTTCCAAATTCCTATTGGCAAACAACAAAACAAAACAAACAAACAAACTCAAAATGGAAGCCGTCTACGAGATAATACAACAGCAGCAACAGCAACAGTAATAGTAAATACCACATAAATCTTATTACAAATATTTAAAATTTATATTTATAATAAATATATATCTATACATACATACATCTATGCATACAATAAACGCATACATACACACATACTATATAAACAACTAGTTGTTAGCGTGATACATAAATCTATTATTAATTAATTCATACATACATTTAAATAAAAGGTTTAACGATGATACAACATCCTTGCAACATTTATTTGCCATCATTACTCGTATTATACAATAAATATTATTATGATTTCCATAGCTTCACAGGCTCATTCAGTTATAATCAGAGCTGAATCAATTCGATTACACAACTCATGTTTCTGCTTCATTATCGAACAGTCATAGTCAGTCGATAGTCAATACATATGATATATGTATGTAGTACATAGTAGGGTGTCCAGGCCAGTCTCCTCGGGCACTCAACACGTTTTTTATTTCCTCTCGAACTTAGCGTAGAGAACAACAGACGGCAACATAGGATGTTACGATATATAGTAGGAGCATACGTGAGTACCTTAGGATCAATATAAGCAAAATAAAAACAATTTACAATTGTTGCCTTCTCGTTACTTACACACACACACACACACACACACACAGACACACTCAGAGCGATCAGCAGATTTTCTGTTATAGCTTTTACCATGCAGACACACTCCTAATAGGTCTCTAGTTTCTACAATAAAGCAGCAAAACACCAAATACATATAGAGTAAAAATAAAGTATATAGTAAAACATCTTGCAGTTTTCTCAAAACCAAAACAATTTCCTAGCCAAAGCTAAGTCGACTAATGTAATAAGATGTGTAACGAAGTGAGGGAGTAAAGTCGCGTGTTTAAGCGACCTAACGAAGTCTTAAAGTTAGTACACAATTTTAGAACTCAAAGCAGAAAGAAACCGTAACATTATTTGAAGAGAGGAGGAGGAGAGGAGGTCATTTGGAAAGCTCGTAATCGCAGAACATTCAGCAAGCAAACATCATGGAAACTCATTCAAAAGTAAAAGTACTAAATCTTTTATGATTTGACTGTGATAATAATAATGACAAAAACAAAAACAAAAACAAAAAAACAAAATACAAATGAGAGAGGAGAAAGGAGAGTGGAAGTGAATGAATTAACAAAGAACAATTAACACATGAATTGTATATTAGAGTATGTATAAAATTAATGTATGTATACACGCGATTGTAACATTTACGTAGGTGCAAAGGTGCAATATATATATATATATATATGAAGATGGCTCTTAAACAAATTTCAATAAGTAGCAAGAAAATTCTTTGGTATGTGCCCATAGTGCAACACCATATACGACCTAGAGTATGTTGTTTAAATAGCGATAATAATCATAAGTATGTATTTACTTATTGACAACAAAGCAAAGCAAAAAACAAAAACAAAACAAAAAGAATAAATATTAAAGTTTTACTTATACATATTAGCAAAATATTTAAACAAATTTTAGCAACAAAAGATATCGAGTAAGTTTCGAACAAAAGAAAGACATCAACAACCAACAGGAGCCCTCTATTCTATTAACTAATTGCAATAACTTTACAAAAGACAACAGAAGAAGTACTATAACAGAATAATAAACAAAATTAAAAAACGAAATCGAAACAAATGAAATGAAATTTAGTTATGCTCTATTACAAATCTATAATCAATTGAAGTTTTATATGGATGCAGCCCCAGCCATCTTGGGCGGGCAATTTGATAATTTTACATACAATACCTTTATTAGTATGAGTTCGACTCGAGTAGAGAGGGATATAAACTCTCATATGGCAGTATCTAATTTTACATAGGTTATTATCTTCCGGGAAATCGAGAATATGAAACAAAATTTAATTGAAAATCAATTGCGAAAACTCTATTGAAAATGTTAAAAAAGAAATCAAAAAATGGCAAAACGTAGCTCATTCAAATTTTTAAAATAAAACGAAACACGTAATTTTTGCAACTACTCTTATAACAATGGGAAAAAAAAAAACAAAACCAATCTTGTACGATTCGGAATCGGGTGATTATATCCTGGTTCAAAGTACATATAAAAATCAGTTATCCTTCTCTACATATACTTATATACAAATGCATAGTACATACTCGTATATACTACAACCCAAGGGAATCATATACCCAAATGAATCTCTACGATCGAGCAAAACCCATGCAGCATTAGGCTGCTGCAGAGAGAAAGCAAACTAGTTAGGAACGATCCGATGTGCCCCAAAGGCAGGCATTCTGAACATACTGAACATAATGTCAACACGGTAATGTTATTGTATGATATGCATGGGGCCCCTGCCTGCATGCCCACATACATACATACATACATATATAATAATAATTATAGTGAAATTTGTTGATTACATTTACATAACATACATACACACACACACAGACGTACACGCCTTTAAAATGGAACACCAACAAATGCACACAGACAGAACATGTTTCACACATTATTGAGAGACGCAAGCAGCTGATCCGTTTAGAACAACCAGAAGTAATTGTAAAGTAAAATCCAAATCAGAAGGTACATAAAGAGTTATAAAGTAAAAACATGTAACATGAATTACAAATTTAAGAAAGATTATATAAAAATAAAAACAAAAAAACTAATAAAGATTATATTAAAAACAATTGTTAGTTTTATTAGCAATCTATTCTATGTTAATACTTTGGTTATATAAATTATCTTTGCTACTCGGAATGTGTTTGAGATTCTGCTACTGTCCACTAAAGGCATCAGCATATCATCTGGCATTATCTCTTCCGGGGGATCAGAAGATCATCTGGTTATTATCACATCAAAGCTTTAAACTCCGCAATTTCTCTGGACAGTCGGTCTGCTTGTGAGGATGGCAGGCACTGATAACTTCATCGTTCTCCAAAGTTTCAACTATTCGCAGAATGTTGGGATATGGCGCAAGATTCACTTTATATCTATGTTATATAAACGGAAGATATATTAGTTCTCTGTTAATGTAATTATCTTTTGTTGCTCACCTTTTGGCATTGAACACCTGCGGCACAAGGCAGCAATCGGCCATTGTTAGACTATCGCCTACACAGTACTTGCCCGACGAAGTGCTGAGGACCTTCTCGAGTCCACGAAAACCGCGAGATATCCACTTATCAGCCCACTCCATGCTCTTTCCCCTTTCCATGGTACTCAGCACAAGGCGATTCTGCAGTGGCTGAATGCCAGAGCAAATGATCTCTACAATCTCGCGCACCTTGGCTCGTGCCACAGGATCTGCCGGCAATAGCGGATTCTCGGGACGTGTCTCGTCTAGGTAGTGCATAATGGCCACTGAATCGCAAATCGTGTGCCCATCTAGTCACAAACAAAACAATTAGCATGTATACTAAAATAAATTATAGATTAATTAATATTCACCGATTTGCAGAGCCGGAACCGTTTGCATTGGATTGATTTTCCTGTACTCATCCGTGTAGCAGTGTGCGGCGTCCTCCTTAAGCAGACTGGTTTCCTTGATGATGTGGGGGATTCTCTTCACGCCCAACGCGATACGGACTCGCCAGGAACAGGAGCTGTAGAAATACGAGAAGAGCACAGGCAGCTCATCCTTTGCAGCGGCCGAGCTAGCGAAACGAGTTCCAGCTAAACGCAGTCCTCTGCACAGAAATCCCCTCATTGTGGACATTCTCAATGCAATTTATTTAAGGTAAAACAAATTATAAAATATCAGCTGTAAAACAATGAGAAATCGATTTTCGTGCTTCCCTCTATCGATAGCAGAATAATCGCAAACGAATAAATAATGCGACAGCTTGCAACACTGTTTTTGCAACGATCAGTATTTTTTTTGTTAGTTAGAAGTTTATTTTTTAAATATGTAGTTAATATTATATTTGGAACTGTTACAATATTACGGATATTAACATAGTTTATGTGTGTGATTGGTTTGCTTGCAAAATCAGGCAGTGGGGCTATGATCCGTATTGACTAATGGGTGCATACGTTAAGAATTCTAAGAATATTCTTGAAAGTTGTTTGACTTTATGATATACATGCGAATAAGTATTTCAATAGACGTGATTTGTTTTGGTATTTTTTAATTTGTATGTGTGTGCTCTTAATTGGGAGAATTACAAATTACAGTACATTGAATATTCTCAATTAACTTTGCGTGGCAATGAGACATTTGTTTGTATGTATGTACGTTAATGAATTCGCAGATATCGATCTGAATATTAACTTACAGTGTAGTATATATAATTTGCTCTTCACTTATGAGTTATTGGTTGATCTCTATTATTATTATTATTATAATTTGAATGCCTGCTAGTAGAGTTTACTTTCTTTTGTACTTTTCAAAATGTTGCCATGTTCAGCGCCCAACTTGCCTTAGTTTAGGTTTATAATTTGTGTAAAGTTGTACATTATATTATGAAATTTACTTGTTACATTTGTTTCTTTTAAATCCCTGAATAAAATTTTGCTTTCGGTCATGTGTTCTCATTGAATTTGTTATGTTTTGTGTTAGCCTAAATAAAATTCACGAAAATACGTAAGTCATATATATGAGTATATCTTTTAGATCATTTCACATTGAAAACCAAAGAAAATTATAAATTTCTTATGGAGTATTAATATTGTTTTGCGTGCATGTTTCATTCAAATTGAATTTTTTGTGTTTTTATTTATTTGTTAATATTGTATTTTTATGCATTTATGCATAGTTAAATGCTGTTAGCAATTTTATAATCACATCCGACTGTTTCTCTCTCAACGAATTCTCCGCCAACTCTTCTTCTCTAGCTCCCGTCAATTTTTCTGTTTATCCGTGGTTTCTTGATCTTTTTTTCTGTATTCAGTTTCAGTTTTTTTTTTGTTATTCATTTTTGGAGGTAACGAACTGCAATTCACTTTTTAGTCTTACGGCGCTTTGCAGTTGTCGTCGGAAAATTCTATTTGTTGGGCAGCTCCGGGGGACAGTCCGGCTGATTGGAGGGGTGAGCAGCACGGAATGCCGGATTGCTCTCCAGCTCACGATCGATGCGCAATATAATTGGATATGGGCGCAAGTCCACATGGAACCTAATCATTGAATGGACATGAAAATCAACATGTTTTCAAATTACTCTGAACCCTTCTCGCACACTTACCTTCTGGCATTGAACACCTGCGGCACCAGGCAACAGTCGGCCATGGAGATCTCGTCGCCGACGCAGTACTTGCCAGCCGAGGTGGAGAGTGCCTTCTCGACGGCACGGAAGCCACGTGTAATCCAGTGCTGTGCCCATTCCTTCTTCTTCTCCTCACCGACATGAATGAGCACAATGAGGTTCTGCAGCGGTTGAATGCCCGAGCAGATGATCTCAATGATTTCACGTACCTTGGCCCGTTTGTGGACATCTTGGGGCAGTAGAGGACGCTGCGGGCGAGTCTCCTCCAGGTAATGCATAATAGCGACCGACTCAATCAGCGTATGTCCATCTAGGAATACAATATATACATATATTTGTATCTTTATTGGGTTAAGTGTATGCGTTGCGAGAGCTCACCGATTTGAAGTGCTGGAACCTGCTCCATGGGATTGACTTCGCGATACTCATTGCAATGCTGTTCGCCACCCGACTTGATCAAACTTATGGGCTTGATGTCATAGGGTATCTCCTTGAGGTTCATCGCAATACGCACGCGCCAGGAGCACGAGCTGCGCCAATAGGAGTAGAGTATTGGCTGTGCATCGGTAGAAACAGTGGAAACAGACACAATGTTAGTCGACATTTTAATTAGTTTGCCTCCGGCTGGCTCGACCTCCTCGTCCCGTGCTCAGTTGTTAGGCAAATGAGCGAGCCTCGGCCAGCCCCATGCCGTATCACACCCATTTTTTGAGAAATGCTTTGCGTTTTAAATAAATAAATACTCTGGAGCAGCATAGAACAGGTTGCTCTACTGATAACGAGTACACATAAAAATACCTCATCAGCAGCCGAGTATTCTCAGTAGTAATCTGGTCAAACAGGTTGCCCAGGGAGGTGAGTTTGCTAATTTGCTTGTTGTCGCTGTTGCGGCCGTTGCTTGAGTATTGTTTATACCTAGAGCTGATAAAGATACGGAGGCGGGTCACAACACCCTACCCCCGACAGCAACAAATAGCGAAGATGTTTGTATGTGTATTTGTAAGTTTAAAAACAAAATGTATATAAAGAAGATTTGATTCAAGGTAAGAATATGTTAAAATTAAATTATGTGCCAACTGAAAAATTATGTAACTAGCAGACGAGGTGTGGAAGACCCTACAAAGTATATATATTTGAGTCTAAATATCAGTGTCCTTTTTTAACACTTCTTCTCGGAGACCATAAGAACTAGCACTATCAAATTTGTAGACCATACGTCCTATTATTTCACGCAGATTAAGTTTATTTTATAATTTGACAACGCCCCATTATTGATAAATACCTAATTGAAAGTATAATTTTAATGGTACATTTTTCGATAAGCACAATAACTATCACCGTCCAAATGATTTCTTAAAATTTAGTAACGATCGAATAATTTACACAGAAATTATTAAAGAATTAATTTCAATAGGGTATTGATTTCCAATGCTCTACGAAGTATGCAACACAAAATACGTTTAATACAGAAGTTGAATATTAAAAAATACCCACTAGATGAGGAAAGTGTGTATACAACTGTCAAGTCCGTTTTAGTTTTTCATTCGTTTTGTTTTCTTATAAATTTTTTACTGATCTTTTTATTTCACATCATTATATGATTCAATTTTCATGAGTTTTGAAAGAATATTTCGAGTGAGTATGCTAAGATACGGTAATGATTAGAACACCCTTATACTATATGTAATATATATGGCATTTTGAATTATATATTATATATTAAGGCAGTGTTGCCAACCCAGCCTATTCCTCGTCGAATGAAGCTTTTTCAAAGTTCCAAAGCAACAGTTAAAAGGATTATGGAGTATACCGAAGTTCTTAACACCTTTTGTAAGTCATCTAAGTTTTAAATAGTTCACTTTAACTCGCGTCCCATAACTGGAAACCCATTATCCTTAGAGTTCCCTTCTATAAATCCAATTTGTATTTCTGAATAAGTGAAAATTTGCAATGTTCTCTTTCACCACCTACGTGATACATAGAACCTACGTGATTCATGGAACCGACTTTCCGTTATATTGGTTATGCTGCTACCGGGAAGAACGCTTTACACACACTGATTGACCGAACGTCTGCAGCGAGATATGCGTCCGCCATGTGAATGAGCAACAGTAACAGGAGACATTGGCCTCGGACGAGCCCCGAAATGATATACACACATATACATATATGTATATCCATGTATATATACAGGAACCCATCCGGTTGGGCTAAAATGCCGCCCAATTCCGGGGAAAAGCGTCGGCCAAAATGCACAAACACACACACACAGAGAGACACACACAGAGACAGACACGGTGGGAGACGCAGAAATAAATTGTGTATGTATGTTGAAAGCATAATAAGTTGCCTAAAAGTTCATTGAACTCATGTGAAAGTAAAGCCGCCACTGGCGTCGGTATCCAGAGAGAGAGAGACAGCGACCCCACAGTAGGCCGAATCGGCACCGAGTCCCGAAGTGTGTCGTACATCAAGGTCGGCTAGGGGCATTAACCTTAACCAAGTTGACGTTGTCCTGGTCCTTGTCGCTTGTCGGGCAAAAGCAAAGCCAGTACGTACGATGTGCCAAGGACACTTCCAGACACATCCTCGGCACGGCACACAACGACGACGCCGCTCAAGAGGGTGCGCTTTAAGGGTTGTTTGTGCCGAGAGAGAGGTTTGAGTTGCATGTGCCGCAGCACAGGGTTGCCAAGCCATGCCACTGGCGGAGTTAACTTTAAGTTTACTAGGCAGCAACATGGCACGATGGCAACTCTCCTTGCCCCTCTTGGGCAGTGTGTACGCTGCTGCAAAAGCTCGACGCATTGCGCATGCGTGGACAGAGTGCGCGAGGATGAGTTCGACTCAAACCAGCTGCAGCGTCGGCTGACGCCGCGGTATGAGTGAGTTTTCTCCGTCCGCACGAGGTGCAAATTTTTAGCGCCATCGACGACGACGCCGCGGTACTTACCTTGGCTATGGCCGATAGGGACATAGCGTTGTGATGGTACTTCGAGTAGTTAATTTTGAAGCCGTTTAAAGCGAACGCACTGCGAAAAACGTATAGTTACTCTGGCTCGAGCCAAGTTGCCGTGGGGAGAGCGAGGAGAACTAGAAGTTCTGGAAACACACGAACACACACACAAGTACACGAGTGAATATATATCCCAAGCCGGCAATGGATCAAGCGAATTTATCTTGTGCCTCACTCTGTGGGCTCCACAAGTTGCAAATCAATGGGTTGCACAATTCTTCTCCTCCTGCAGGCCGCCTAGGAGAGATGCACTTGAAGCCGACTCTGGGTATTGTTCTTGGGTAAGGACGACGACGAAAGGCGATGGCAACAACGACAGGATATGATGTCTAAACACAACTGAACACATTGAACTAAATAAAGGAGTGCGAAAGCGAAAGCAAAAGCAAAGGACAATGACAAAGCAAGCAAATTGAGTGCAGGAGAGCGTGAACTAACAGAGAGAAAGAGAGAGACAGAGAGAAAGCGCAAAATGTTTCAGAGCTTTGCTCTCGACTGGTTTGTGTCTCCGCTAAACTTTGACAGCCAGTGCACAATATCAACACAAAGTACAGTGGGCGATTTGTTTGAATTAGCAGAGTGAATTAGATTAAATGAAATAATTGTATAAAATAAAGTTCATTATCCTCATGTAATTGAGAACGAATATTAAAATTCACTAAAACTTTTAAAAAAAAAAAAAAATAATAATAATAATAATAATAATAATAATAAAATAGCAAATTATTAATTTAAAATTTTTTAAATATATTGAAACTCATTGAATTGTTTGTTTTATGACCACCAGTTTATTAGACTCCATTTTATTTGTATTTTGTTTTTTTTTTTTTTTTGGTTTTACTAGATGTTTGTAAGTTTACTTCATTTCCATTAAGGTTGCTCAAATGATTTTTGATTAAATTACAAGTGCTTAAACCTAAAGGTATGTAACATATGGACTTAAATAGTTAACAAATTCTTACAGTATGCTTGTACAGTGAAAACGTATACAAAGAAGAATCTACATTTAACTAATACATTCGCATAATAACTTAGGCAACAACAGGAAATTGAAGTTAAACCCAGTACAAACTTTAATCTCAGTGTTGTATTTTGTTTTGTTTGTTTTGTTTTTTTGTTCGTTTTTCACGTTTTTTGTTTTTTTTTTCGCTTGTAGAAATGCAACAATATGTATAACGACTTTAAAATAGTCGCACAACCAATAGAATATCACACCAAAAATGGCAGAGTACAACGAATACAACAAATTGTAAGAGCGTGTGGGAAATTGTGGAGACAGACAGATAGAGAGGGAGAGAGAGACTGAGAGAAAGTGAGTGAGTAAGACAGCGATAGCGAGCATTGCTAACATAGGTAGGTAACGGGTCGAGGACGGGCGATGATCTCGATCGCATGCGTCCAATGAGGCTGCGGGGTGCTCGACTGTACAGATTGCTCACTTGGGTGTGTGTGTACCCCGATTACGGGCATTGAGTACAACATTCATAAAGTTAAACTACCTCAGAGCTACCCTAGTTCTCGTTGTCGTTTTGCTAGCTAGCTAACCAAAGTAACTGTGTATATTATAAAATTGCCAACAAATCAATAAATTATTGTTGTAATATTTTTAGAAAATAGTGTCCATATATCATCATCATCATTATTTTTCCTTTCCTGACGGTATTAGCAGGTTCCTTTTCGTTTTCGATTTCCTTTTCATATTCATATATCTTAAGTTTATTGAAGAATTGACTACAATTATGTGGCAAGAGCCACAGCTGTATTTGGCCTTTGCCATTTGACATTCGCCTGGAGACGCTTAGTTGTACAACATACGTTAAACATACACATACAATACACAATATCTTGTAATCATAATAATAATCATAGTTATTTAAATGTTAAATACAACTGGTAACATCATGCTAAATACAATGCGCCATCGTTAGCCGACAGTCGACATTTCGTTCCATTATAATTATCAGAGATGCAGCCGAGGCCAAACGCGTTGACTAGTTGTAGCTATACATAATTTTAAAAATTATTTGGAGGGAATATTCATGATTCTCAAATATCCTTACGTTGATCAATTTGTTTATCAAAAGTAAGTGTAAAGAATTATTGCATGTGTGTATAAGAAATCAATAATTTCGTTTGTTTTTTCCACAGTTTTCTTTTGTCGATTTTTGCACATTGTCGACTTCGTTGAAAGAAATGCATTAGTTATACGTGTGTGTGTGTGTGTGAGTGTATTTGTGTGTGTGCCGAAAGAACATTGCAATCGTTATTATAAGGTATAAATAATGTAAAGTATAAAGCAAAGATTAAAGCAGTTTTGCGTTTTAAATGATGTAGCTGGTAAAATCCGTTTGCCGTTTCATTTCATTTCAATTTACACCTATTTTGATCATCAGTTACAACCGTGAAAACATTCATGTATATATGTATTCCGTAAATATTCACGACATATAGTCAATTATGTTAGTACAATATAAATATGTGTTTATCTGCATATCATCTATCTGCATTTGTAATTGCATTTTGTCAGAGAAATATTCGTTTTTCGTTTACATCCTAAGTACGATTTACGTTCAACAAGAGGTTATAGCATACCATTTTCACGATGCCATAAAGTAACAGTTGCTTTGTTTTTATAAAAGATTTACCATATTACATGTACAGTTAAAACTTACGTCTGAGAGTTGTGTGTACTTCTTTGTGGTACTTTTTGTTTTCAAGTGTCTCATCGATCGACGATCGATGATCGATCGGGGCGCTGTCGCTAATACTGGGCCTTAGAGTACTTCGAATTCTCGCATACCTGAACCTGATTATTCAATTCAATTTCTTTTTTTATTTTTGTATCATATCGATTTCGATTCGCATTGCGGCGCTGATTGTTTGGATCGTATGCTTATCGTTAACATATTGCAACCTCATTGAAGTACCGGAAAAATTATCGGAAACTGATCAGTCTAAATACTCGGAGATCTAATAGAACACAGACATAGGTTAAAAATTCACGACAATTCTCCTTCTTGATCTTATGTGTGTACCATGTAGTGTATGTATATAGACAGTATGCAGTTATCAGTAGTTCGTTAGATCGATCGTAGTATGCGTGTTTGAAGACATTTCATATTGCCCGCGGTTAAAATTCTCACTTATGCGCTAAACAGGAATGCGATCATCCATAGAAATTTACACACACGTTCTGTACTTACGATGTATACATATACATATATATATATATATTGAATGTGGATTTCTTTTAGGTTTTTCTTTTTGTTAAATAAAATTGATATGTCTAAGAGCTATTATCAATTGTTTTCAATTTCATAAAGTTGCTTGTATTGTATGTTGAAGTAATTCAGTTGTATCTTTCATATATATTGTATATCATACATGGTATATGCATGTGCAGAACCAGAACCAAAAGTATCATATATCGTGTACCTTGTGTGGTAAAATTATTGTTAGAAAGTATGGACTGCACATCCACACGTTTATTTGCTAAGATCTTAACTATTTGAGTTGCATATTGTTTGAATTCACTTGAGTTTCTTGAGCTATAAAATAAGTCAGTGGCTCAGAGCGCGTGCAGATGCAGCTTTCGTTAGACTTATGTATATACATACTATATAATTAGGTATAGGTGTACATGAGTGTGAGTGTGTTGTATAAATAGTAAGTATATATATACTAAATATATATATATATGAGTGTGTATGTATGTTTATATGTACATACTCGTACACTTAATGAACAATCACAACGCAGAGTATTTTGAATAAAGTGCTGGCGCCGCTGAGTATGCAGTTTCGTATCGAAATCAGAGGAAGGTGAATACAGCAGAGAATCGTACATATACATATACATCATACATATACATTATTTCACAGAGATTGTCATATCTACTTTGTTTGCGTTTCGAGTAAGAAATAAAAATGCACACAGATCACATTGAAATAACAGATACGAATTTTTAATCGATAGAGGCAGAGTAAACAAAAGATTTCAACTTAAAAATAGAAAATAGAATTAAAACAAAATAGAAAAATAATCAGGTAATTACTTCGATTTTTTTTTTAACTATATAGTTAATTTAGGGCATTTGGAGTTGTATCCTAGTTAACATGCAGTATGTATGCTATAATATAATTTGTTTTCTTTTGCTTTCTTATGGCTTTCTCTCATTCTTGTGTTTGCTTTTTTTGTTTTGTTTTGTTTTTGTCTTTAGGAAACTTTTTAGAAAAGCAACAGAGTACACGCATCTGACAGTAGCTTACTTAATAAAATCCTGCTAAATACTTATGATTACGGTATATATACTTAGGTTTAAGCATACATTTCAAGACTTTATTCATAATACTTAACACGTACGCTTGAAGGCATTTATCAATAATAATTTTCTCTTCGTAGAATTGAACAAAGTTGAACATTGCGGTAAAGGATTGGAAATTTTTTGTTGAATTTATGTGTTAAGTATTTTAGCACAAAAATAGTTGATCGTTTTTTTTTTTCTTTGCAATGTTTTGTGCGATGTGTGACAATGAGACTATCGGCTTATCGTCATATCTTGGCTTATCGGCTAACTGCTACAAGTACTAAGTATGTAAGTGTTGTATAAGTACAAAAATAGTATCGTAACTGGTATGAGAAGAGTCTTTGAACGGCTTTCGTAGCCCACAACGAACGGTTTTGAAGATGCCTTGTGGTGGGTTGCTCTAGCTGATGATGATGGATAACCGTCCCTCAAGGAGGTACCCATATATCGCTTTATTGCATATATATCGCGCTTAGTCACACAACAACAACTACCAAAAAGGATGCTTGTGTAAAGTTCGAGGGAATACAATCTATAGATCGTAAATGGGTGTTTTGGGGGTTTTTGGTTGGAATCTTAAAGAGTGTCCTGCATGCTGCAGCTGCGCCTTATTCGAGTATTTGAGTATTGAGTTCAGGTCTGGCCGCCGTTCTTAATAACTATATACACTAGCTGATTTCATATTGCTCGACAGGCAAGCAAAACGTTCGCATTACAACCTTGAGAATTGCTAAAGGTGTTGCTTGTAGTAAGTACATAGTATATGGTATATATACTATGGGATAGTTAGGATTCTACAACTGGTATTTTGCATGCATTATTTTACAGTTGCAATTACACTATATATGTATATATATATTTTATGTATATAGAATATACTTATTTACGTCATAATATACCACTGTCGTCGAAAACATTTATTGCGTACACTCAATTGATCTATTTGCTGTAGTACTCTCACTGTCCAAATGGAAAACGTGTGATTCTTGTTGTTATTCGTCATTTAACTGGCAGATTTACTGTTGTACCGATTGGGCACTATATATAATATGTATATATGTATATATATGTAAATGTATATACGTCGAATATGTAGTCGTGTATGCATTAACTAGGGCTGTATCTCTACATTTTCTTATCTAAAACGTTGTATCTGCGCGTCTATTAAGGTCTAATTGAAAATACATTGCATCTTGCATCTATATATATCTATATATATATATATGTATATCTGGAGATTGTAGAGATATACGCTTGTTTTCAGAAGGTTTATCGATAGAATAGTGTCTTTTATGCGTTCGGAGAAACATTAAAACAACATTTGCTTAAATTCTACGTGTGAGTGTGTGTGTGTGTATTCTCTATAGGTGTGTGTGTGTGTGTGTGTAGGTATGCACACACATATTTACAATACAAATATCTATATGTAGTTCGTTTGTATTCTCTATTTACAACTTGCACATTAAAAGTTAAAATTTTTCAATTTGAGTTTCACTTTGTTTTCTTTTAGCTAAAATCGTTTTTGATCTCACTCAATATCACTTGATTTCACTAGAATTTTTATTTGCTTTGCGTTTAGCAATATGGTATTACAATAGTTTAGTTTAGAAGTGTAAGTACGATAAAAGATAAAGATATCAACCGTTTAAAATTGCTGAATTGCAACCTAATGCCTAAGAAACAACAATCATATATCGCCTATGTACAGTATTATCTAAGTTCTTCTTCTTCTTCTTCTTCTTCCTTCTACTAGGTATGTCTGTCCGTGTCTGTGTATATAGTATTTTCTATGTGTATGTGTGTTCATATCTCTTAACCACTGAACATATATTGTACGAGGAGTAAAAGTATCCGAACGATGAAATGCGACTAGTTTTGAGTGGAAAAACATGTAGTTAACGGTACATACGCGCTAATAGATAATAGATTTAAGTCGAGTTTAGTTTTAGTTTTAGAAGTAGATTTAGATTGTAACTAGAATTAGAGTTAGTGCTACATTCGAGTCGACAGTCGAGAAAAGGCCTACTATAACAATACGGTAGGTACTTCCTTACACTTAACACAAATATTGCATTTTCCTACTTAAGATCGTATATACTATATAGTATAGCTATTAACAACAATTCAATTTGAACTCGTTTCAATGCACGCTTACGTTTAAAATTCATGACTACAGATCAAGTTGAAGAGTTGAGTTGGCTAGGACAGAGAGATAGATAGGTGAATAGATAGATAGATAGATAGGTAGATAGATAGATAGATAGTTTTAGCTACAGAGATAGTTGGTTAGATCGATAGGAAGAGTGTTTGTAGAAAAGTATGTATGAGAAAAATGCCATTAGCTGCTAAATACATCGAAATTACTCAATTCGTTAGCTTATTCTACAGATTCAATTAATCTTCCCCCCCTCCCTCCAACGAAAGTGGGAGGGGGATTTGCGTTTGATTAAATTCTAAAATTGGTTAACATTGCTTGCTGCTTGGTTAACGCGATTGTCAATCGATGTGGGGCCTGGTTGTTGCTTCGTGTCTATGCTGGGGTTAGGGTTGTCAACGTTGCGGCAGAGGTTGCAGAAGTTGTTGTAGTTGTTGCGGTTGTCACGGTTCCTTGGTTACTTTGATTACTTGATTGCTTCGAACTGGATCCGCCCGACTGATCCGCCTCCTGTACCCGATGTGTCTTCATATGTGCGCTGCGACTCTTCACCTTATTGAAGACCCTGGGGGAAAAGAGACAGACAAAGAAAGAGGGAGAGAGAGAGAGAGAAGAGAGGAAGTGCCTCAAATTAGAGCCTGGTAGCAACTTCTCTAGAATTAGAGTTCAATTAAAGTGCAGCTAGTCACATATAGCACAGACACCCAGATATGACAAGAGCATACAGATTAAGCAGTTAGAGAGAGGCGAGGATAGAGCGATATAGAGACAGAGAGAAAGAGAGCGAGATGGTGAAAGAGTCAACTATACTGTAGGAGCATGCAAAGATCGAGACAGCAGTCGTGAGAAAAGGCGGCATGCAAAATTACGAAATGCAAAAAGGTTTTTCTTTTTTTTGTTTTTTTTTTTTATTTTTTAGTTGCTTCATTTTCGTCCTTTTGTTACTTAGCCTTGTGTGGAGAATATTTTGCTTTTCTTGTTTGTTATTTTTGTTTTTTTTTTATAACTATGGAGAGTATAGAGTTTTGCTTTATATTCAGGAAAGAAACAAAAATAAACAGGAAACCAAAAAGAGACCAAAGAGAACAAAAGAGTTAAGTAAAAAGTAATGTGCGCTTGAATCTTAGAATATTAGGTACAATTACGGTGGTTCTTCAGTTGTGACCGAACATCTATATATATGTACATACATCTATATGGCATAGGTATGCGTCTAATTTGGAGCGAACTGTTTGCCAATTGACTTGCTCGGGATCACGCATAAAGTACAAGCTTCGTAATACGAAAGAGTTTCACACATTTAGAAAATTGCTTAAAATCAATGAATGAAGATTCCCAGAAACGGTGACATGGGTAGTTATATAATATTATATATTTACAATAGGTACAAATGCAGATTGTTTTTTTTTTTTTGTTTGTTTTTTTTTGTTGGGCGTGAAGGGGCGGGCGTTGCATTTGCAAAAACCCAAAATACAAAATATTGTTAGTCGAAATCAGAGAATGAGAGAGAGAGAGCGAGAGAGAGAGGGAGAATGTGTGTGTGTGTGTACCGAGATCGAAATCGAGAGAGAAAAAAAGGAAAAATCAAAAGCAAAGAAAGAACACAAAGTGAAAAGAAATAACAAATAACAAAAGTAATTAACGGTTCTCGCATAGCTTACTTACCAGGCGTTTTGCCAGCGATTTTGAAAATCGCCTGGCGCCTCTAGTCGGCTCTCTCCGGCTGAGGGTGGGCGCAGGGAGAGGACCGCTCAGTAGCGTCTACTTGCGACTTGTGACTCTTCGCTTTAAAATTGATCAATTATTGAATCGTTTTATTGATTTGATTTGATTTCAGTAGTAGTAGTTATAGTATTGGGCACGCAAATTGTAATTCGAATCTTTTTTTTTTTTTTTTTTTGTTATCGCATCGAGAAACAATTAAAATACAATACAACAACAATAACAACAGTTAATATATCACTCAATGGTAACTCTAACTATTTTGCATGAGAGTGAATATGAGTTGGACGATTTCCAACACTACAAAACGAGGAACATTACGATGAGGCGATGAAAAAACCCAAGATTATATTGTATTTCGAATAAAAAACAATTCGCTGTGAACTGAAAAGGAAATGCCAAACTGAGAACAAGATTAACTAATATGATTTCTATATATGTATATATGAAACTCGGACTCGATAACGAATACGAATACGTCTGGATACAAAAGTTACGATATAACGTGCGTTTACGGTCTCAACTCAATACACGGGCACTCAAATCGCTTAATATGTTTGCGTATTTCGAATTTTTCATGAGCTCGCAAAAGTTGTTGAATTAATTTATTTTTAATTTTTTTTTTTTAAGATTTTGATTTGGAAATTGTCTTGGGGGAATCTTACTTGCCGCACACCT
This sequence comes from Zaprionus indianus, assembly GCA_018904595.1. Lineage (NCBI taxonomy): Eukaryota > Metazoa > Arthropoda > Insecta > Diptera > Drosophilidae > Zaprionus > Zaprionus indianus. The sequence goes on from JAEIHA010000320.1 coordinate 6,107,172, forward strand.
TGCAGGGGAATTCGCTGTCCTTGGGCAGATTGGAGTTGGAAGTGTTGCCAAGGCCGAGAACATTGCTGCTGCTGCTGCTGCTGTTGTTGTTGTGATGGTTGCCGTTGTGAAGGCTGTGACTGTTGCCGTGACTGTTGTCCTTAGCTGCCGTCAATGTTGCTGCCGTCACTAGCAATGTCGTCGAGCTGCTGGAAGAGCCACATGCATTGGAATTGTTGTTGCTGTTTGTATTGTTGTTGTTGTTGTTGTTGCTGTTGCTGTTGGTATTATTGCTGTTGGTTATTGTGGTTGCTAATGTCGCTGCTGCCGCTGCTGCAGTTACTGCCGCTGTTGCTGCTGAATTGAGGCAATGGCTGGAATTGCTGCTAGACGGCGGCGCGCATGCGTTGTTGTTGTTGTTGCCGTTGCTGTTGCTGTTGTTGGCACTAATTGCCGTGGCATGCTGGTGGTGGCTATTGCTGTTGTTGTTGTTGCTATTGCTGTTTTGACTGTTGTTGTTGCTGTTGTTGTTGTGACTGTTGCTGGAGATGCGGTTATAAGCGTGAATGCGAACATGGCCGTGCAGCGCCGCCTTCGAACTGAAGCTCTGCAGTTCGAATGCAGACAGGGAGAACGTTATGTACAAGTGAGCAAGAGAGAGAGAGACAGAGAGAGACAGAGTGGGAGAGAGGCAGCGTCAGTAGGTTGCAAGTGTGAGGGTCTTTGTTATTGTACTAAGGGAAACGAAAGAGGGGTTAGGGCAGCTGGGTCTGAATGCGGTCTCAACTTGCTTGAAGAACTTACCGCCGAACAGTCCGCCATTTCGCACACATACGGCTTCTGCTCCACCACCGGAGTACTCGGCAGAACTGGTTCCATCTTCAAGTGCGACACCTTGTAGTCCACGCACAACTTCTTCCAGAAATAATACATTTGCACGCACTCCCCAGAGGTTTTGGTGAACAACTGAAAGCAATAAATATGTAAAAGATATAATAGTTGTGATAGGTACTTCCAATAATATAAGATATATGGAAAACTAAGATCGAATAGATAATTTCAGATGCTATAGATACGATAGGTTTGCGTCTATACGATACAAATTATGGATATGATGTACAGGTAGATAGATAGATAACTATGATAAACACAGTTGAAAGCAGAGATGCAATAGGTACGAAATCGACAGTTCCTTTGGTCAAAAATTAACCACTTTTAACCCTTACACCTCTCACAACCAAACAAAAAATGCTATACACTTGAAACTTGGTACAGATGTTCGGGAAGAGTGTACTAACATAACAAAACAAAACAAGAGCATAATTGTACGATACTACTACTTAATAGAAATATCATAACGTAAGCCTTTATATGCGTCTTTATACGAATACGTGTATATGCATTAAGCATTTCATTGGTCAAACACAAATGTTTGTATGTGCGAGCGTTTGAATGCAAAAAATGCATGTGAATAGAAAAGAAGAGAAGAACAACAGATGGAGCTACGCGCTCGCATTCTCTTTCCTTTTCTTACCTACATGAGCGTTGCAATGACGTCACAGCTTGCTGGTCTGTATACAAAATCAAAGCGACCAAGGTTTTTGTTTAATAACGTCTGTGTTTGTTGTCCGATCGGATCGAAATTTTGATGTTATGTTGGTATTATAATTAGCTAAGTATGGTGTTGCTCAGAATGTTGTATCCTTTATATGTCGCTCACAAATCAGCTTAAAAGATAAACTTATAGATTTTGGGGGGCGGTGTGCGTGGCACCCAACATTTGAAACAAACTTCATCTCCGCCGGGTAAACTGAAACGTTCATGCCAAATTTGGTGTCTGTAGCTTTTATAATAGCTGAGATCTGTGTGTTCATCTGGACATCCAGACACCCAGACATCCGGACAGACAGACAGACATGGCTTAATCGACTCGGCTAGTGATGCTGAGCAAGAATATATATACTTTGTGGAGTCTCCCACGCCTCCTTCTGCCTGTTACATATGTACATTTGCACAAAGTTAGTATACCCTTTTTTGACCATTTTCAATGGTCGAAGGGTATAAAAATCGACTATACATAACCCGTGAGAATTTAAAATTTGCGATACTTTTTGAACACACCTCGTACGTAACAAAGAAATGATAAATGTCACAGATGAGAAAGTTACAATGGAAATGTTAGTTCCGATATATAGGTCTGAAGATAGGCTATGTATGGTAGATAGGTTGATATTTATATATTTCTGTATACATAAAAAAATGTACAAAGATATAATTTCGCTTTTTTGTAGCTTATTACCTCACTGGCTATTTTGCCAAAGTCCTTGCCATGTTTCTCCAGGCCACGCAGGAACTGCTCCAGCTCGTAGGCGGTCCATTTCATTTGGAAGGCGCTCGACTGCGTCTGCAGCAGGGTGAGCACGGCGGCAGCAGAGTTGCCCTTGGCCTCGAGCAGGGTCTGGAGTGCCACTTCCTCGGAATGACTGCCCATGGGCACCGCAGATGACTTGCTGAGATCGATGTAACGCATGAGTATCTTCTCGTCCAGCTGCACACTGGGATCCCACATAAGATCTGCGCCCGTTGATGATGCAGACGAGGCTTCATTCGCGCTCCGTTTCTCTGCGGAACGACAGGGTGGTATCTGTGCCTGATAGGTCGAGCCCAGATTCACCTTGGACTCGTCGGAGAAGTCTACCAGTCCCACTGGGTCACCGAAATCATCGTCAAACCCATCGAACAGTCCCTGGCCCAGCTGCTTGCGGACATTGCAATAGAGTCCGGTGCCCTTGCGGTCGGGATTCAGTATCGGTGCCGGCGTATAGTGGGTGCGCGATGGCTTGCGCAGCTTGGAGCGATGCGGCGAGAGTGTATGGAATTTGGAGAACTTGTGTGCATCATGTGCCCCATTGGAGCGCAGTCGTCGCTTCAGTATGGAATTGGTTTGGTTCGACAGTGGCTGCAGTATGGATACACTGGGCGTGGGCGTGACCACTGGAGTGGGCAATGCAGAGTGCCCGGGCAGCGTGGCAAGCAGCGGTTTGTTGTTGCACATGCCGTTGCTGCCGTTGCCGATGTTGTTGTTGCTCGCGTTAATGGTGGCGCCGCAGGTGAACAAGAGATTCGCATCGATGATTGTTGCCTGCCCTGCGGCATGGGGATTCAACAGTGCCGCGTATTCCTGCTTGTCACTCGCTGCGCCGCCGCCGCCGCTGGCTCCACCTCCTCCTCCACCATAGAGGAACGGCTGCAACAGGCTGTTCAGTGGCTGCAACGTCATGGACTGCTGCGAGGCATCCAGATACTGTGTCTGGCAGGACACCTGGCCGAAGTTGGGTAACATAAAGTCTGTCTGTTGCTGTTGCTGTGCCTGCTCCAATGACTGCTGGGGCAGCAGCTGCAGCAGTTGCTGCGTGGATTGCTGCTGTGACGGATCCTGCTGTTGCTGCTGCTGCTCGTAGGTAACTGCGCCAGGGGGCAATGCTTCCATGGGTGTTGAGCTCACCTGTCGCTGCTGACTGCCGAATTCACGAGGGGACGACGACAACAGTGGATCATCCGAGTTGGACATCATCTGCGATTGCAGTCCCAGGCCGGGCAAGTAGTAGAGATCGATTATGTTCTCGCCCTGCTGCTCGGTGCTGCTCAACTGCAGTTGCATATTCTCATCGGGCAGCACCTCGCGCAGCACCTGTTTCACATCCTCTGCCGACCCAATGCCGCTGGTGAAGAACGATTCGGAGAGGGGCGATGTGGCGTTCCTCGAATCGTTGAGAAACTCTTGATCGTCGTCGAGGAACGAGAGATTTGTCTCGGCAAACTCACGCAAATCGCATTCAGCATCATCCTCGGTGCCATTCAACAAATCCTCCACCTTGATCGTCGGATCGAAGCTGCTCTCCTCCAGCACCGTCTTCAGTTTGAGTATCTTCTCCGTATCGTTCTCGCTCAGCTGATGCTGATGCTGTTGATGCTGCAGCTGCTGCTGCTGCTGCTGCGTATCGTCCGTTTTGAAGTAGACGTGCGAGAAGTCTGTCTTGTCGCCGAAGAAGGTGTTGCTGGCATCGACAAACTGTGCCGCTGCATCCTCAATGAAGGGCGAGGATTGTGCCACAGTCTCGTGGCTGGACGGCGGCGTCGGATAGGCCAGCGGCGAGTGCAGCGGCGAGGAGAGCACGCCCACGTTGCTGCCACGCATGTTGGCAATGGCCTGAATCTGCGAACTATTCTGCATGATCAGCTCCTTGGAATGGAATTGCTGGAACGTCGGCAGCGGCGTCGTTGTAGTCGCCATCGTAGTTGTCGTCATCATTGTCTGCTGCTGATGATGCTCCACAACTGGCTCCAGCTTGATCAGCTGCGTCTGCACATCCTCCGCCTCGTGCAGCAGCGCAAAATCCTCGGAATGTTCGGTTTTGTGCACCACCGCCTCGTCATCATCGTCATTGAGCAGCTCCATGGAGTCCACAGTCTGCAGCAGCATTTCCGTATCGGACACATTGTAAACCTTTGTATCGTCAAATAGATCTGCGGCATCTGCTTCGCTGGTATAGGTAACTGTATAGACTCCACCACCACCACCACCAGCGGAAGTAGCACCACCAACGCTGCCTGCCATGCTGCTTGCCACCTCCATACTCTCCTGGCTCGGACTGGGCGCAATGGTTAGCGACAGTGGCGTGCCATCGGGCAGTGAGATGGCACTGGAGCAGGGCACAGTGGAGCACGAGCTCAAGCTGCCCTTGGTGGGCACCACATGCACGTCCGAGGGGATGATGACAGTGCGATTGTTGTTGGTGATTATCTGGCGACCAGTCTGCACACTTGTATTGCGCGTGCCACTCAAGGTGGCCAGCTCTGTGCCGCTCATCAGTAAGTTTCCCGGCTGTGATCGGTTCTTGGATGAGGTCACAGCAATGCGTGTGCCACGCTTGAGCAACTCTATCAACGTTGAATCCTTGGGATCCGCCTGGCCGCTGGTCAAGCTGTTGCCAGCGGCGATGGCAGTGGTGCCGCCCTTGAGCGCCGACAATGCACTCATTGTCGTGGTGGTAGGTACATTGTTGGTGGTTATGGTGATGGTATTGGCGCCACTGCCAAGGCTAAGTGTCTTGGGCTGTCGCTGGCCTCCGCTGAAGATCTCGATGCTCTGCGGCAGCCCGATCTGCTGAATGCTTAGCCCGTTGCTGCTCTTGATGGTGGTGGCTGCCGGCAGCACTGCTGTTGTAGTGTTGCTGCTGTGGTTGCTGCTGCTACTGTTGTTGTTGTTGTTGCTGCTGCTGGTCAAGGTCTGCGTGATGCTGCTGATGCTGTTGCTCTTGGGATTGAGGAAGCTCTCCAGATCACTGAGCGAGCGTCGCAGGCTGGCGCTGTTGTTGTTGCCACAGTTGGCACCTCCTGAGCTGAGCATGCTGCCGGGTGGAGCAGGCACCACGAAAGCGCCCTGCAATAAGCAAAAAGACTGCATCAATGTGGCTAACTGTCAAGGGGCAATCAAGGGATCTCTTGCAGATTCTTACCTTGGTAATGTCCTTGCGTTTGCTAATGATCTTCTCCTCGATGAGGGCGCGCACACCAATGCTGGCCGTCTGCAGGGGCGGTCCGCTGTTGTCCCGCTTCTCGCTGCGCTTCGTCTCGGGATCCTTCTTGAAGTAGCCGCCATGGAGACGCATGTGCCCATTCAGGGCGGGTATGTTCTTGAACTTGCGATGACAGAGATTGCACTCGACGGGCTTCTCGATCTTCACAATGTTCAGCAGATGCGGATTGAGGGTCGCCACCAGTTGCTGGCTCAGCTGCTGATCCTCCTCTTTGATCTCATCGCCGCCAACGCTGCCACTGACGGTGCCAATCAACTCGGTGCCATCCTCCACAGTCACTGTGACGTTCTGTGCATTGTTGAGCTGAGGAGTATGCAGAGAATATCATAATTATCTTGTCTACAAATATTTCACTATATCATCAAGAATTCTTCAATACATCAACAGTATATCATCAATATATCGCCAATATATCATCAATATATGAACAGTATATCATCATAATATCAATATATCTAAATATATCAGCGATATATCATCGATATATCAGCAATATATCATCCATATATCGCCGATATATCATCAATATATCATCAATATATGAGCAGTATGTCATCAATATATCAGCAATATATCATTAATATATCAGCAATTTATCATCGATATATCAGCAATATATCATCAATATATCAACATTATATCAGCATTATATCATTAATATAACATCACTATGTCATCACTTTATCATCAATATATCAGAAATGTATCATCAATATATCATCTATAGATCAGCAATATATCATCAATATATATTCAAAATGTCATCAATATATCATCAATATATTATCAATATATGAGCAATATATCATCAATATATTATCAATATATCAGCAATATATCATCAATTTATCATCAATATATCATAAATATATCATTACTATATCAGAAATATATCATCAATATACCATCAATATATATTAAAAATATCATCATTCACCATCAATATATATTCAATATACCATGAACTTATCATCAATTCATCGTCAATGTATTATTAGTTTATCATCAATACGTCGTCAATATATCATTAATTAAACATCAATACATCATTAATATATCATCAATATATCAACAATATATCATTAAAATGTAACCAATATACCATCAATATATCGCCAATATATCAGCAATATATCACCAATATAACACCAATAGACCATCAATACATCGCCAATATATCAGCACTATATCACCAATATATCACCAATATCAATCACCATTAATATATCGTCATATAGGTGCTTACCAGTTGCATGTTCCAGGTGCGTGGACGCGGCTGCACTGGCGTCGTCTCGGTGTTGATCTTGTACGAACTGACACTGGTGGGTGAGGAGACCGTCACTTGGGCGCTCGTCTGCTTCGTCTGCTGCATGATCTTGCTGATCAGGTCGAGCTGCTCCCGCGTAAGTCCCTCGCCTTCGAGTGTGGCACCATCGCTTAGCGTAATGGTGGGCGAACTGGCCAGCTGAATGGCTGGACTGCTGGAGGGGCACGACGACAACGAAGTCAATGACGACGACGCAGACGAAGATGCCGTCGAGGATGCATTCGAGGAGGTCGACGTGGTGGGCGAGAGCAGTGTGACGCCCGTCTTGATGGGCAGATTCATCGCCTTGATTTGCTCGTCGGACAAGGCGATGCCCGTGGCGGCATCCACAACGCTGCTGCCGGTGGAGATGTAGGTGCGAATGCAGGTGGCACCATCGGGTGAGCTGGCATCGCCGTTGGCCGTGGCCGGCGATAGACTCAGTGAACTGGTGGCCACGCCCACACTGCTGCTGTTGCTGTTGCTGTTGCTGCTGCTGTTGCTGCCGCCGACAGTGCTGGCGGTGGTGGGCGATAGTGAGTTATTGGTGGGTATTGCCACGCCCCCATGGTGGTTCTCCGAATGGCGGCGCAGGGAGCGTGCGTCGCAATAAGATTTGCCACAGCCGTCGGCCTTACATTCGTAAGGCTTCTTGTTGCGATGCGTCATCATGTGTCCGTTTCTGCAGGGGGAAGAGAGAAACGAAGGGGAGCGGGGGATGGCAAAGAGAGCATATCGAATTGGTAAGTGGATCAGTGGATTTTTGTGGGGTGACTGGGGTGCGGTGCGCTTCATTAACTTACAAGTGATCTTGCCGCTTGAATGCCTTCGAGCAGAGCGCACAAATATATTTCCGTTCGTCGCTGTGCGTCAGTTTGTGCTTGGCCAGCGCGGAGGCATTTCCAAAGATCTTGCTGCAAATCTATAAAAAGTACCAGCGTATGAAATGTAATTAGCGTCGCCGAACAACATGTTTGTGTCTGTGTACGATTTGGAAATGCTAATGAGCCACGTTGCGTATGCGTAATACGTTTCACGTACACGTATTGCGTATACGTCATGTGCTTGTGTAAATCGCAAGACAGCATAACTATGCGTACAATGTGTGTCATTTGAAATATCTCTTGGCTTAACTAATCCTGCATATAAGTCGGAACAAGGCTTATTAGATCGAGTTATAGTGTAGTCTAAACACATATTGGACGATTTTTTTATTTCTTAATACATTGCAGCCAAACTTAATACTCCTGGGGAATACTCTGCTTTATTTAGGAATTCGGTTCTTATCTAAGCACTGTATCCTTTATCTAACACAAAAACTATCGGCCCATTAGCAGTTTTCGATAGACATATCAACAACTAAAGTTAGAACATATTGGCAATATCATCTCATATCGTTAATGATATAAATATTAATATAATATAAATATGTGTATATATTCTGTATTTAATATGTGTATTGTAGGCAATTCCTTGGCCAAAATTCGGTTTGATTTTGCATTATAACTAAGCTTCTAACCGATTCGTACTGCCAACACGATATTGTATATGTATATTCTGGGCATATTCAATCAGAATTATTATTTAGTTTATTAGGAAGTTATTATTTAGTAACTAGGAAATATCGCCAAATAATCTTTAATGTTTGATATATCACAACCTTATTTATTATACCGTTCTATTAACATTCTTTATATTCAATTTTCATTGCAACTGGAACAAAATATGGAAAAATATGCCGATAATCTGATATCTATATGTTGGAAGTATTTCGAATGATATTCGGTAATCATTTTATTAGAAAAAGATCAAGACACCTACAGTACGTAAGAAGTAAACTAAGGAGCTATCATTCAATAAATCCTTGTTCTTTATAGTACAAGCAAACTCCTTCTTATACAAATTCAACAGGATTAAAATCACTTTATGGAGTGGAAAACCTGTTTTTTCATTAGAAACTTCTACACTAGTGCATAAAAAACTTTATTTATTCTTATATTAACTTATACGAGGGTCGTTTGATAAGTCCGTGACTTTTTGAATAAAATATATTTTTTTCGTCAAAGAAACGTTTTATTTCTCAACATAATCTCCTTTTAGCTCTATACATTTAGTCCAGCGTTTTTCCAATTTTTTTATTCCTTCCAAATAATAGGTTTTCTCAAGGCCCTCAAAATAGTCGTTTGTTTCTGTGTTTCTCTTCATTTGACCCGAATCTCTTACCGCCGAGCCATTTCTTCATGTTTGGAAACAAAAAATAGTCACAGGGGGCTAAATCTGGAGAATATGCTGGATGGGGTAGCAGTTCGTAGCCCAATTTATGAAATTTTGCCATTAGCACACGAAATTCACTTTTTTCCATTTTCGTTAAAATTCACGAGATCGTCTGCTTTCAATGCCTATAAAACGCAAACCAAAAAACGCAGCTTTCTCAAAATTTTACAGTCAGCTGTTAATCGATAACTGCTGACAGGAGCAGTGTTGTATTTAGAGCAGGTGCGCGGCAAATACAAAAAGTCACGGACTTATCAAACGACCCTCGTATTTATAGCAAAGAAGTCCTTCTGGTACGAACAGTTAAGTAATTCTGCAATATACGACACGAACAATATATTTGATAAATTCTGTCTGCAATATACGACCAACTTGTACATCTATTCTTAATATATCTTGTTGAAAAGATGTATTGCGAACTCGTGACTCTTAGTATTCTACCCTCTTCTAGCATTGTAGATCTAACTCTTTATATTGTAGATCACGCCTACCTGACACTGTTGCGGTCCGTGGCGTGTTGGCGAGGATAGCTTGGGACGACTCTTTCTGGGCACACTCTCGACGTTGACAATGGCAGTACCAGTTGCTGTTGTGTTTGTTGATGCTGCTGCAGTGCCTACGCCAGCAACATGACGAGTGTTGCTTCTCTTGAAGCTTAAACTGTGAGCAGCACTGCTGTTGCTGTTGCTGTCGTTGCTGTTGCTGCCGTTGCTGCTGTTGCTGACGTTGCTGCTGCTACTGTTGCTGCTGCTACTATTGCTGCTGCTGCTGCTGCTGCTGTTGCTGCTGTTGGTGTTGGTGCTGCTAATGCTGATGTTGCTTCCGATAGAGGAGGCGTTACTGAAGTTGCTGCTGTTGCTGCAGTTGCTGTTGTTGTTGTGCTGACTGAGTAAACTGGCTGCGCTGCTGGTGCTGCTGTTGCTCATAATCTGCGCCAATGTCGTGACATTGGTGACCGTGTTGCTGCAGCTGCTGCTGCGTATCAGGCAATTCTTAATGTAGTTTGTCTTGCCACTGCTGCTGCTGCTGCTGCTGGCGATGCTGCTGATGGTCGTATTTGTCGATGCACTGACAGTGTGCACGCTGATCTTGCTGCTGGCACTGCGTCGCGTTATAGTAATCTTATTGGGATTATTCAGTTGAATGCCACCGCTAGTTTTTGTTGTCAGGCTGCTGTTCAGTATCTTTTTGCTATTGAGATTGCTGCTGCGCTGCTTGCAGTTGCTGATGCTGCTGCGGTGGCTGCTGCTACTGCTGCTGCTGTTGCTGCTGAGGCTGCTTCGTTTGTGTTTGAGTGCTGCAAGGTAAAGGATGAATGAACGTGCTCAGTGAACCACGAGTGAACATGCAACTTACAGGCTGTCTGTATGCTGCCTAGAACATCTGCTAGCATATCAGGATCCGGATAGCCGATGGTCAACGCATTCTCTAGTGCCGTTGCTGACGCAGTCGACGACGTCTCGAGCACAGTGACAACATTGGTAGAGGCATTTGTGCTGCTGCTGCTGCTAGTTACTGTTGTTGTTGCGGTTGCTGAGGTTGCTGCTACTGTTGATGTTGTGGCTGTCGGCGAATTCGAGTTGCTGCTGCTGCTGCTGCTGCTGCTGACTGTCTCCAAGACGGTGCTGTTGTTGCTGGTAGTGGTGCTGCTGCTGCTGCTGCCATTCCTCAGTTGTAGTGTCACGGAACCCTCAGAGCCCACAGAGGCGCTGCACATCAACACGCGCGATGCGCCGAGATTTGTCAGAGGAAGGTGTATGCTCTTGGGTACCTGCACAGAGAGACGAGGTGGGGGCAAAGGCTGAGAAGCTGCTCAATTATGAATATACAAGCAGAGTTGCCTGTCACTCTCTCTCTCTCTCTATCTTTCTTTCACTCGGTGTTTGCTTGTCTGTGTGTTGTGTACATTCTAAATAGCTGCCAAAAGCACGACGACAACATCGGCTACTGTCAACTTGGATTATGCCAGCTTATTGATAAGTCGCAGCAACTGTCCCCTCGGCTAATGGAGGTGGCAAGCCATAATTAATCGAATTTAAATGCAGCAAATTCACGCTGAGTAAGCGCGGAAGTCACAACAATGTCGCAACGACCTCGACAGAAACCTACTAGTGAATATGATTTAACTGTCTATGTATGTGTGTGTGTATGTATTTTTAGTTAGTCTGCCTAATATATTGTCTGTTTTAAATTCATTTTAATACAATCCCTGGCTGTAGTTGCAGCTCATCGAGCAATTGCTTGCCTCGCTCTGCCTTGATATCCTCAGTACCCTCAGTACCCTCACTATCCTCACTACCCTCACTTGCCTCCCTACCCCCTTGGCTTGGCCAATTAATGTGGCCTGCAATTGCCCGCAGCCTGCGAGAATAAACAAAACACTGTACTAAATAAATCTGCATCCAAAAGTGCCTGCGACGATGACGACGACGACGACGACGACGAAGACATTCGCGTAAATTAGACGCTTCGGGCCGTATGAAAATGTTAAACAAACAATTTTATTGTTCAGCTGAAGATAAACACAGTGCTACACGGAAAATGAACGAATTAACAAAATGCCCTAACGAAAATGAAAATAAGAATAAAAAAAAAAAACAATAACAAATGCCTCGTTCTGGTCACTGAATGAGCCACAAGTGGCAACTGGCCAGCAGGCAAGTTGGGGCAATTTGAACGATGAGTAGGCGCTAAGTTTACACTAAACTGCCATAAAATGAATATATCGACTCGCTGCTTCTATTTTTTATCGATTTCCGATCGTAGCAATCATTTAAATGTTTAAATAAATGTCTGAGTTCCCATTAAAATGATCGTTGTATATGGTACAATGAAATTAAGTACTTGCAAAACAGCTAGAGAGTCTTGGCTAGTCTTTTAGTACTATGACTCAGATGTCAATACTCTTGAGTTCCAGAGCCATAAAATACATTAAGAAATCTGATCGGAATCTTGATATATCTAACTTGTCTGCCAAGATTATTGGGATGTGTGGTTGAAAAACTAAAAAAATGACTAACGTCGTTATGACGAAGGTTCTATACCATTGCATGTTTTGATATCCTTCGATCGTTCCTATACTAATTATATATCATAGTGAAAAATTAAATAATATTTTTTTAGTGAGGAGAAATATACCTTATAGGGTTTCAAAGTTATAAACATGACTAATTTGCTACATTCTCCAACTATTTTTTGTTAAAGATAATCATACATCGAATCTTAAATACTTTATCTGATTAATCTGTCAATTTAATAGAGTTGTTTTGGAAAATTTGGGCATCTTTGCCAATAACATGTCATTGTCTAAATTTTCTTAATTTCTAAACCCTATCAAAAAACATAATTGACTTATCTGCATATTTAAATGAGAGCTGATTGTAAGAGCTACGATATATATTATATGACTGACTAATTCTCCAGTTTATGGAGTTTTTTGTTCGTCTCTTACTGTTCAGTTTCGAAGATCGTTCAACAAATGAATGTACTATATTGTACAATATATAAAAAATACCTGACATACCTATGTGCAAAATGCACAAAGTTTGTTTCCTAACAAACGACTCTTCTGCATAGTTAATGGCATTTTTCGTAAACTATTCTGGCGGTAAATTAAAAAATAATCCATTATTATTGTTTGGACGCTAGAGTTTCATGTTCACGTGAGCATTGGCTGAACAAAAATCCCGGCTAACATGTCAAGCTGTCATATCTGGCACCACGCGACGGCACATCCTGTTACGCCACAATGCGAGTGTCTCTCTCTCTCTCTCTCCCTTTCTCTTTCTTGGTCCCACTTGCACTCCACCTGTGCACAGCCTTGCTGCGTGTGTGAACGTATTTTTACAACGTGATTCATGTGTCAATCAAATGTCAATGTCACTCCACAAAAAACATATTGTACCCAGTGTGTGTGTGTGAAGAAACCACCGGCAAGTTGATGCTGGCGTCAAAGCCGACGTCGCCGAAAGTGGCCCAGAAGAAGGGGGGCTGGGTGGTTGCTGAGGGGTGAGGAGGTCTGCCAGAGTCATTTTGCAATTTAAGCGATTTTTAATATCGAGCGAGCTAGCCCAAAGCGCCGCACGGCAATTTGTCATCGGCTTTTGCTTATTAGTAAAATGAGCCGAAACACATGTTGAAGTTGGCTAACCCCCCTCCCCTTCACCAACCCCCTCCAAGTGCCCCTTTCCCCCTTGCGATTGACTTGTCAACGTCATCAATAAGCAGCAGTGATTCGTCAAATGCCGTCTGCTATAAGGAAAGCTTTAGAACGGAGTAGCGTGCCCCCTTTCCCGTTCCTCTTTCCCTTCTCCTTGCTCTCCCTCTTGCCCCTTGGAGGACTTTCCATGAATTTAATTGACGAACATTTTGTTTTGTTAATTATTGTTTATGTTTTTTTTTCTGGCTTTCGCATTTGATGTTGATGACTATTTATGCAGTTTCAATTATATGCTAATAAAATATTCATGTGTGTTTGGGTGTGCGTGGCGTATGCTTTACTATATTGCTCATACGCAATGATGACCAATTTGATTATATAAATAAATGCTATTTGTGTGTTGGATTGCCAGGCATAAAAATACGTACAACTGCGCGCGATATATCTATTTATGTGTTTATAGCATGTCTCTATGAGTGTGTGTGTGTGTGTGTGTGTGTGTGAGTATAAATTATTGTGCCTTATGAATGATTGCACACACAAACGGGCAAATTATTGCAGCGCTACTTGTTGTTGTTGTTGTTGTTATTGTTAGCGCTGCTTTATGCGCGTACTTACCGTATTTATGGCAGCCATCGTCGCACTTGACGCAGTCGATATTCTTGTTGTTCTTGTGCTTGTTCTTGTTGGTGCTTGTTCTTGTTGTAGTTGATGTTATTTATTTTGTTCTTGTTGTTGTTGTAGCTGTTGTTGTTGTTGTAGTAGTAGTAGTTGTTGTTGTTGTTGTGGTAGTGGTGGTGATGATGGGGATACAAAATCAAAAATCTGCAAAAAGGTTTCGTATGATTGAACATATTCGATATCGCAATGGTTTTATGTTTTTTTTTTTTCTTTTTTTTTATCAGCATCAAAATTGAATTAAAAACGAGTAACTGAAAACTTGGTAACAAACAAATTTGATGCATAAAAATGTGCAATTAAAGAAGAAGTTCGAACAGGAGGTTTATATATACATACGATATGTTAGACATGTGGACGGGAACCAAGGACATGCACTGTGGCATACAGAAGTGTGGCAAGTTGGAGACGTCGGCACAATCAAATAAAGAATGAGATTGACATCGAAATATGCATATATCGTGGTGGGATTCGGATGTAGGGTTTGGCATTGGCGAAGTACTGTGATGACGGGCTGATTGAATGATTGACTGATTGACTGACTGACTGACTGGCTGATTGAGTGACCAAGTGACTGACTGAGTGAATGTTTGGCTCGCCAGACGAAGAATTCGAGACACTTGTCGCAGTCGTGCACATGCTTGATGAAAAATTAGCAAACTAAGTACTCTGACATTGAATGAACATACATATATATATGCTATATATCTGTTTCATTTTCTTTTTTTTTTTTTATTTAAATACTCGTTTTTTATGATGTCTTCGAAAACGAAAGTCTTTCACCGAACTTGTCGTTCAAAGCATTCGCCCACCATTTTCGTTGGTGAGCTCTCTCTCTCACTTTTCTCTGCACTGCTCGCCGATCTGCTATCCCTCTCTCTTTCTTCCCCTCTCTCTATCACTCTCTAGCACTATCTATTTCTGTGCACAATGGTCGACAAGTCGTCTTATTTTTGACTTAGTTATTTAATTGCAAGTTTCTGTAAGTTTTATTTTTATATTAATTCAAGAATTGCAAAACGAATGCAATGAGTGCGCGTTGCCAACGAATGTATTCACTCGCCTCTCAACTGTACAGCTATATAGACATTCAGTTGGATCTGTGGGTCATTTTAAGGCTTTTTTATAATCCAGTTGAGAGTTGAGGACAATATAAGATAAAGTTGAGGTAAAGTTCATTGTATGAACTTCAAATTTCCAACTCATTTTGAATATATTACAAATTTGTATTTTTAATATTCAGTACTCTCTACTCTCTACTCTCTACTCTCTACTCTCTACTCTCTACTCTCTACTTTCTACTCTCTACTCTCTACTCTCTACTCTCTACTCTCTACTCTCTACTCTCTACTCTCTACTCTCTACTCTCTACTCTCTACTCTCTACTCTCTACTCTCTACTCTCTACTCTCTACTCTCTACTCTCTACTCTCTACTCTCTACTCTCTACTCTCTACTCTCTACTCTCTACTCTCTACTCTCTACTCTCTACTCTCTACTCTCTACTCTCTACTCTCTACTCTCTACTCTCTACTCTCTACTCTCTACTCTACTCTCTACTCTACTCCCTACTCTACTCTCTACTCTACTCTCTACTCTACTCTCTACTCTACTCTCTACTCTACTCTCTACACTACTCTCTACTCTACTCTCTACTCTACACTCTACTCTACACTCTACTCTACTCTCTACTCTACTCTCTACTCTACTCTACTCTACTCTACTCTACTCTACTCTACTCTACTCTACTCTACTCTACTCTACTCTACTCTACTCTCTACTCTACTCTCTACTCTACTCCATACTCTACTCTATACTCCACTAAATACTCTTCTCCCTTGGTCACGTGTTGATCTCGAGATCACAGTGACCTTCAGTCATAATGGTACAAGTGAACCAACAGATAGACATGCACTATCAATAGCTAATAGAGCACTCCCTCAAATCGGACGACAGCATCAAGTGTGAGGGCCAAGCCAAAGTATCTGTGAATCTGGTCGAGCGAGCGAGCGAGCGGTCGTTGATTTTTAATTAAAATTATTTACACATGTTTAACGTTGTGCACAGTGGTACCACTGGCACACTGTGTCATAGTGGGTCGTTGTCTCTGCCAGGACAGGACGGTAGTAAAGCGTAAACACGCGGAATGTTGCCGAGCGCGACGACAATTTGTTTAAGAAAATGCTTGGCAAGGCGCCCACTAAAACACAGGCAATGAGAAGCAGAGAGGGGGCGCAGGGGAAGGGGTAAGGGAGTGAAGAGCGTGGCCAAACAGCAGCAGTAGCAGCAGCAGGAGCAATGAAAATATCAGCAACAACAATGGCAACAACAACAAATGCAAATGAAACAAAGGCAACAAAGAATTCCATGATAACCTCAAGTCTTTCGCATTCTTTCTATTGTGATCTATGTTGGCTATGACAAATAAGAAGGACGGGGGGACGTCGAGGACGGGGAGGGGGGAGTGGTGGACCACTGTGCGAGCGTAGCTCATAAAAAAGTTTCATGCCAAGGCTTTATATGCGTCGATTTATCTCCCTCTGCTTGTGCGCTGTTTGTTTTCGTATTGTTCGCTTGTTAGAAGGAGGGGTTGGAAGGGCAGACTGGAGGAGCCAGGAGGAAGGAGTGAGGGGGGGTCGGCATCATTTTTGGCTGACAAACCGATTTATACGGTGTGTGTGTGTGTAGCCGCATAAGGGTAATTGCGAAACACAGCCTTGTTTATGCGATCACCGATTGCGATCAAAAGCAATGCGCATACGCCCCGTTGATCTCACGAACAGCTGGCTTTGTGACTTCTCTGACTAAACTATGGACAAAATTAGCTCTCGATTGTGTGTGTGTCTGTGAGAGTTTTCAATGTTAGACCACAGGCTAAAATTAGACTCTGCATTCGTGTAAATGCCACACACACACACACATCGTCAGCAATGTGGAACTATCAGACGTCGCGTCTCATATCAGAATCCAATTAAAATCTTTTTTCGCATCCAAATAAACACGCGCCCGTCGCTGCTAATAGACTTCTCGACTCGATAGAATACCCCCCACATGCACAGCACACAAACTTACTTGCAGCACTGTTTGATCTGACAATCGACGACCTTGACTGCCGCTTCAATCTCAAAGGGGGAAGGGGAAGATGGAACCACCTGTGCCTAAATGCGTATTACCTCAATACGAATGATGATCAATCGTGCTGACTAATGAGCGCACCCGCCTCCAAAGCACACACACCAATTACAAACCTGTGTGTGTGCTTTATAAATATAGTTTTTATTGCACATATAATACTTAAGAGGCTTTCGAGAGTTTCATGTGCTGCCTTTGTGCCACCGGAGAATTGGGTTAATAGGCTGCATAGAGGGTGCACGGCTGAATGGTGTTTTGTCGAGTTCTATAAAATAAGCGAAATGAAAGCAAAACTCGACTGTGGCATACCCAGTAATCAGCAATACTTTTGATCAACTTTGTGAGAGCATTTCTTAATTGAAAGTTATGCACAGTAAGATAGAAATTTAATTTATAAATTTTATACAATATATATACGAGTATATTTTATACACAATAAGATAACAATCTACTTTATAATGATCATATATAAATTTATTTAAATAAGTTTACACAGTTTAAAAAGAATCTTCCTTTTATTGTTTATTTATATTGTATATAAAGCAAGATAAAAGTCTATTTTCAAAAGTCTTTAATCGCCCAGCCCTTTATTACTCAACACATTAAGCAGCTTATGAAAAAGTCTTAATTGTGAAAACTCTCATCATCGATTCGATTCTGTTAGCTCCCTAATACCTTTACAAAGTTTAATAGTACTTAATGAATAAAGCGCATCAGCAAACTCTTCTCAAACTTTCTAAATTAAAAGCTAAATCGATTAAATTGTGTTAATACATTAGTTCCTTCTTTGTTCACCAATAGTTCATTAATAGTTCGATTGCAGTACTAGAGTTGTAAAACCATCATGGATTGTATCGTTTATATCGATGGGAGGCGTCTATCGGGAACCTTCTAAATAACCGATAATTCCTTTATCATTTAGTGGTTCATGAACCGAACGAGTAGAAAAATGTCTCTACTTTAAAGGCACTACCCAATTTCATAAGGTATAAGCAAGTCCAAAAGTGTGGAAAATATTGAAAATACATATGCTACCATACAGTACCATATAGGAAGGCCATAAATTGCGATCTATTGTAAATGCTGTCACAAGGCGTTGGAACTTTGTTCGACTGTTCCGTCATGTCTCTCACATGGACATACAAAGTATCAGTTTTTCACAGTAGGTGAACATGAAATAAGTTTTTCATTTCGATGCGAGCGAAAAATAGACCCAAAAACCTGTTGGCATTAAAGCCAAATCAAATTTGAAAATGAAATAAAATTACTCACAACAATGGGAGGCGACAACAACAAGAAAATTTGGTGGCAAAAGTTGACTAATGCGGACAATAAATAATAATGAGACATGGCGAAGGTAATATAGAATAGAAACGAATAATAGAATACTATGTGGATATGCCAGAACGAAGCTGCTTAGGGTTGACAATGGAATGGGTAAGGGGGTATTACAGAAAGTAGTCCCTGCCGACGACGACGACGACGACGCGACGCCAGGCGACGCCTTACAAAGGAGCAAATAAAATATTTTAATTAAATAAAGATGCATTCACTTGCCGGCGGTACGATACGATCGTGCTAGACGAAGACAGAGATAGTGTGAGTGTGAGCAAGACAGCAAGCGAGACGAGACGAGAGAGCGACAGCGGCGAAATTTGTGACGCCGGCCAAGCAAGCAAATTCTTGGCCAACACGGGGTACCAAGATACGCCTTGTAAGTCGCAGACGACAACTACAATGGCGGCACTCTTGCCAAAATCGAGAAACTGTACACACACACACCAAGAAACACACACACATACCCCAGCCAGATACAAACGGAGGAAAATATAATGCAGAGCTATGCATTATTCACTGCAAGAAATGTCGAAATGAGACGCCAAGTTTTGCAATAGAAAACATTACATGTGCTCGTCATTAGAAGGCACAGCATATACCATATACCATATAGCATACACCATATAGCATATATAGCATACTGTATAGTACAGCAGATAGAGCCCACAGATAGATGTCGTGGATAAAGATAGAGGATTGAGGGGCGCACATGCACTATGCCGGCCGAGGCTCTTTTGGCACAATCATCCACGTTTCATCTATTGTTCGGCGACTGTTGCTGCTCGTCCTCCTTCCCCTTCTCCTCTTGCTATTGCTGTTGTTGTTGTTGTTGTTGTTGTGATCGTTGCTGTGGCATAAGTTCCACTTCAAAAAACATAAAATACGCGCGCGTGTATTTTTAGCAATCCCGTTCATTTGATTTACGATTTCATTAAATCAGCTAATGGACACGCTCCGCTCCTCGCCACGATCTGCGACGATCACTCGCACTGTCTCTCTTTCTATCTATCTCTCCCCGTCCCTCTCTCTCTCTCTCTCTGTCTCGCCCTTCTGCTGCACCAGCTGACCACCTGTCGTTGTCTGTACAAGTTACCGGCCGCCAGACGCCTACCAATTATGTATATGGCCAAAGTGCGGCAAGCTGCAATCAGGTCGCAGGCACTCGCAAACTCGGACTGAGAATGTTATTTTAATTATGCTCGAAACGACTGCGTTGTCTAGCGGTGACACCATTCCTTAGAGGTCCCTAACTGGCCATAAGCTGACTAATAGTAGACTGAATCAACTGTTCAAAAAATCAAAAAAAAATTGGTTACATTTCAATGGTTAAATCGACCTAATACTTAAGTACTTCAACCCCTTATTCAGGAATCATTAGGAATTCGTTGGAAACAATACAATGTAAAGAAGGCAGAGCTACATGAGTTACATTTCAATAGAAAACATTCAAAACATTGCTTACATTTCAATGCTCGATGGGTTAAAACGACCTAAGGTCTATTCATAAGTAGTTCAACGCCTTTTTCAGGAATCATTAGGAATCAGGAATCACTACACTACATTGTAAATAATGTCGAACTACACGATTTGTGATTTCTTAATCTTATTATTGGCTAAATATCAAAATAGAATAGAATATAAGACTGACTTTCCTCATGATCTTTTTCACTTTCACATTATTCAATAAGTAAGAATGATACAGTCAAGTGTTGTTATACCTACTGATCATCTATATTATTGTTTTTTTAATTTAATTTAATTTATATTTTTTATATTGTATATAAGGAATTTTATTGGTCTATAACTCACAAGTTCTTCAACCAAAATCAACAACATTATTATTTAAATATATAGCTATGTTTAGCGCATTTTATATTGCATACATGGAGGCGGCGCCTTAAAAATATGTACGCCCACTGAAGTTGTTCCTTAAATATGTTCTATGCTATCATTTGCACACTCATTATTTGTATGGTTGCCAATAATGAATGTTCTTACAATGAAATACCTCTTTCATTTCAATATAAGATATACGGAGGCGTAAGTAGGCGTAATAAGACAGCAAATTTGGTAGTCCTAGCTTTTAAAGTCTCTGAGTTCTAAAAGAAAATTATCGTAAAAAAATAATTTGTATATCGGACGCATTTTTCTGCCTTTAATAATATGTTCCTTTAATATTCTTCTTCCATATCCATCGTTTTCACTATAACAACAGCTATTAATCTAGGATATGATCTTTGAACCACGAAGATCAATATAAAAAATGTGCCTAAGAAGCTTCTTATCTCTCAAAAATGCCCAATTCAACTCAATAATAGAATCCAGTCGGTTTCACGACTCATTGAATTAACTCTTCTTATACATATATAGGTCAACAGATCAGACTGCACTTCAGTCGCCAAAGTATAATCAATCAAAGTGCAACTGCAGTTTCTTGTATATTACTCAATCAATCCCTTTAGTGCGATTCTCCAAGTGCTTCACAGCTGTCACAAAATAAATCAACTAACACATTTATGATTTGCATAATATTTTTCTATTTAGCTGCGTCACTTGCAGGCGGCATCTCTTTCGAAATATCTGTGATTGGGCCCTCTCAGGTACTGGCACATTTGCCACACGTGCCGCAGTTGCGGAAAACAAATTTTCAACGCTGCGCAAGGAAATTAATAGTTCATCGGGCGGCTCAGGCTGACAGACGGACAGACAAACAGGTGGACAGACGGGCAGGCAGACAGTCAGACAGGGCGGATAAACAGACATTGGCAGCTAGTAGATGCCAGACTCGGAGACAACGAGCGAACTAATGGACGAGCTGAAACGTCTCCACGAAACGCCACCTTCCCCGGCCCCTTACACTTCCCTCCCTTCCCATTTCCCACTTCTTCCCATCTCGTTGGCGTGTGTTCTACCAAATTCTTTGACCATGTTGTCGTTGTTCTTGTTATTTTGTCCCCCTCCATCATTCTGTTTTGTCTCTCTTTTTTTTCTTTTGTTCATGAATAATTGCATTTCTAGCATAACTTGACTTTCACTTTATCAGCAATAGATCAGCGCAGCACGCTCGAAAGTCACATGGAAGGGACGTGCTGAGTTCTCTCTGCTGCCTTCTACACTTTGCTCTGTACTTCTCTCCCTCTCTGTTCCTGTGCCTGTCTCGGTCTCAGTCTCAATCTTTTTGGCAGCGTACGCAATAAAAGTATTACCGCATACGTAATAAGCCGAAAACAACTCATCACGTAAAAATAAAATAAATATTAAATAAGAAATTCCATTTTTTTGTTCAGTGACGTCAACTGTCCATTCTCTCTTGCTTCAGTCATAAATCTGACAGATCCAACCAAAGCAAAGCAATGAGTCGACTTTGGGCGATCGCGTCAAATAGAGGACCGAGGATTCAAGGTTTGCAGTTATATTTTGGTTAAATAAATCGAAAATTTAATTGTTCAAATGAGTATTTCAGCTCTAGAAACTGTTTTCATTATGATAAGAAGAAATCCAAAATTGTAAAGTACTTTATTGGGATTTCTTGGCTAAAGATCATGACTATTTCATTACGTTCCAAGCTTATATCAATTGGTTGTTCAATCTGCATCTCATTTTTTAAATTCATATATGTTTTATAAGGTTAAATGTATTGCTTAATATATTGTTTAATTAATGTGAAGAGGAATCTTAATTTGTAAACAAGAAATCTTGACACTTTAAATCTTTTGATCAATGTTTTATCTCTGAATGCTTTCATATGGAATTACACTATATAAATGATTGATTCAATTATTCATAAGTAAATTTCATACAAAATTTATATAAAAACGAGTCTAAAATTTAAAGAAATCTGAGCTAATCTGATTTTAAAGTAGAATAAGATGAGAAATCTGTAATCAAAATCAATCCTTGGTGGTTAAAATGAATATTATTTATCAATATGGAATCTACGAGTATTTATTATCTATTATTACCCAATGGCATCTGTTAAAGGTCCTTATCCATGTAACTACCCTATAAAGCCAACTACGAATGTGCACCTTAGACAAACTCACTGGAGCAGTTCGTTGCCTAGGTTAATTGCTCATCATGAACTATGGTCATCACACATTGATGAGGGATGAATGAGGTATGTGATTGGTTGTGTTAGTCTGCCTCAGCACATTGTTAGCATGTGTGTATGTTAACCAGCCACACATCATCATCATTATCAACATCATTATCATCATCACACACAAATCAGCTCATCAAGAACAATGCCGTAACAACAAGACATCTTGGAACGCGCATCTCTGGCGCTGTGCGTCGTCTTAAACATTCAATTTACGTTACGTGGTTAGGTGGTGTGCCATACTTATACATACATATATATAATATATATGTGTGTGAGTGTGTGTGTATAGGTATAGACACAACATAGTGTATACATTTAACAAGACATTGTTAGTTACGAACGAAAAAAGAACGTGTCTTTTGAAAAACAAAAAGAAAACGAAACAGAAAAACTGTTTTGGGTTTTGCATTCACAATTTCCACAATGTGGAATGTGGAATGTGTTGTGGAGCGGACTTACCGCTCAGTTGGTTGCTGCATTTGCTTGTGTCGCTGTGTACCACGGTGCGTATGATGAATTTCATAGATGTGTTGATTGTCGTCTGGCAGCGACCAAACGCCGACGTCGACAGCGACGTTGGCTCTCTAATCCACGACGATTGCTTGCCTCATTCGCATGGCACATATAGATGCGATATATACACTATATACGATACGATACGGTACGATGCGATGCGATGCGATGCGATAACTATATGAGCATTTCTATATCCGGCGTCCACTTTGACATTGAGTTGCTGTTCCACGGCTCGTGCTGCTCTGCTCTTTGTTGTTGTTTTCGTTGTTGTTGTTGTTGTTATAATTCTTGGTTAATACTTTTCACTAATTTCGTTGTCCCTCTTCTCCCCGTCCTGCTTTCTGCTGTCTCTCTGGCCGTGGCTGTGACTATTCATGTGTTTTTCATTTTTTTTTTTTTTCGTTATGGTTTTTATGCTTTTTTCTTTTACGCTTTTTTATGTTTTTTTGTTTTTCGTTTTTGTTTTTTGTTTGTTTTGCCTTATTTCACACGCGCGCGCAAAAGGTGGGCCAAAGAAAGGGCGGCGGCCATCTTCTGGTCTCTCACTTGAGGGCGAACTTCTCTTGTAGCATCGATATTTATTAAGGTAAAGGAGTGTTGAAGTTGTTGTTGTGTTGTTTTTTTTTTATTCTCGTTAGTTATAGATTAATTTGTATGATGATTTATTTGTAAAGAGGACGGCTTGACACGCATTTTGGATTACATTCAAGTGTTTAACAGCTACCTAAGGGAATATATTGTAAATTAAAAATTTAAGAGATATTTATGCACTCTTTAGGAAGATATTGTAGCATTCTAGTAGTATCAGACTGTATATTGTTTGAATATAGTAGTTTATACCCAACCAATCATTATATTTTTCATTATTTTTTATTAATTAAAGAACAGACTTGACCTGTATTATGTCTGGATTGAGTAGGAGATGTTTCTACTTAGATTTTCTTAAGGCAATTTTGTGTTAGAGGAGTATTTAGTGGAATACCATTGCTTAGTTTGATATTATAGATGTTTCTTCTCCTTAGATTATTATATTGAACAAAAGATTCGACTGCTTTCATATCTGCACTATAGGATTAACTGTAGACAATGTCTCTTCATAAGTTTCAAGAATTATTCAGTATCATACAAAAGTGTATTATTTGTTTATATTAGTTTATTCTCAACAGATCATTAGACATTCGACTGTTGTCAGTGCTGTTGGGACTGTGCCGACTTATAATTGCTTTGCTTCATTAAACAGTTTATGAATGTCTTTTAGTGGCCCTTTTTGGGCACCGTTATTACAGCATAAAACACAGTTATTTTTTTGCCTTCTCGGAACAGCTGCAAAAACAGCGGCGAACAAAACAGAACATTGGGGGAACTCTGCTGCGAGCGATTCTCTCTTTAGCTTAGAAAACACAAGTGAGAAGGAAGCAGCAAGAAGAGGAAGAAACAACAAGAGCAACAACAAAAAAAATAATACTGAAAAAAAGGAAAACTGAGAAAATTACTTAAGTTTTCAATGCGTTTTACTCAATTTGACTTTAGGTCGTTGTTAAAATTGGCGCATTATGCGAAAAAGTTGTGGCTGCCGAACCCAAAAGCGCCCTTAAGTTGCCCCAGCAAAACCAACTGCCCCTCCCCACACTCCCCTACTCCATTCTCCCCTACCCCCCACTCCTCCCCCGACTTTACTTCGCCTTGTTATCGTTGTTCTTATATTAAATAACACGCTGGCATATAGAAGTCAAAATAAATCGATAAATGGTATGCTACATAAAACAGCAGAGCACAGATACACAAACACAAATACAGACACAGATACAGATACAGATACACAGCAGAAACTCAAAAACATCATCAACAACAACAGCAGTAGCAACAACAACAACAACGACTGGCAATAAACAGCCTACAGCAAAAACAGCA
Organism: Zaprionus indianus; assembly: GCA_018904595.1. Lineage (NCBI taxonomy): Eukaryota > Metazoa > Arthropoda > Insecta > Diptera > Drosophilidae > Zaprionus > Zaprionus indianus. Next base: position 6,132,166 of record JAEIHA010000320.1, read on the forward strand.
CAAAATGTTTTTCACTGGCTCCTTGAATCGTCCTTTCCCCAGCATCCGCCTCACCCGCTACAAGGCTTTCCAGCCTCCATTTTGCTGCCTGCCAGTCTCCCCCAACCGCCTCGAATCATTCCCCTAACCTCTCCCCCCTGCGCACACCCCCGGCGCCAGGCCAGCAACTTGCCCATTCATGTACGCAGGCCGAACACGAGTTCCGAGTCTCGTTTCACGTTCGCCAACTCTGTCGTTGATTTCGTTTCATATCTCTCTGTGTGTGTGTGTGTGTGTGTGTGACAGCGTGTGTTTTTGTGTGTTTGTGTGTGTCTGTGTGTGTTCCTGTGCATGTATACGTTGTTTCGCACGCCTGACTGTCTGCCATTTCGTTTCAACGCACTCCATGTGCTTCCATCTAACTGTGTGTGTGTATTGGTGTGTGAGTGTGCCTTTGTGTATGTGTGTCTGTCTGTTTGTATTTGCTTTTTGTTTTTGTATGTGTATCGAATGCTGCTGGTGCTGTACTCTCTACACTCTCCAGTCTCGCTACTCTCTACTCCGTACTCCACATTTCCACATTTGGCATCGTTTATTTTCCACGTAAGCAGGTACACACACTCACACTCACACAAAGGCACTCACGTACACATGTATATGTCCGTTCTGTTCGTGTATATGTAGCACATACACATATGTATATGTATGTTTGTATGGCAATGAAGCTGTTCGTTTGCAACTCCTACATTTGTTGGGAAAAATCAATTAAAATTTAACGCACGTACTACCGTACGCACTATTGTTGGCTCTGCCACACCCACTGTTCCATGGCGAATCAATGGTACAGCAGTAAAATAGCCAGTGACATATCTGGCCATACTATCATATCATTCTCAGGTACGACATATCTTGACTTACTCCATAATTTCATTTCGTACCCTGCCAATTAAAGTAAATGCGTGTCATACCTTGCCAGCTTCTGTCATATGCTGCCACACTCACTGCCATATACTGGCAAAGACTGTTTTTTCATGACAATGTGTACAATACAAGATCATAATCTACTTTTTTTTGCCCATACTCTGTCACATCATACCATATCTGGCCATACACTGTGAAATTCAGTTGTATCTAATCACTTTCTACAAAATGTGTTCAACCATAACCTTCTATATCTTGCCATACCTTGCCATATACTGTCATACCACACTTCCTGCCAAACTGTAATATCGTGTCATAGTATTTAATGTCTCGTTCCATAGGCTGTAATATGAAGACATATCATACAATGTCATATCACATATTACTTTCTTCTCTTGTAAAAAATACCTTTCCTTATATTGCCATATAAATACATACACCTTGTGACACTCTGGCTAAGGCTTCCCATTTTCTTTTTCATATCTCATCATACGTTGAAGGATAATGTTTTATCATGCCTTATGTTACCCAATAGTGTCATACATTGTGTCATATCAAACTATACAACATCATAGCACAGCATATCATAACTCTGAAATAATCTGATTTAATCTGTCAATCTGCCCATACGCCCTCACACCATCTGGCATTCCCTGGCCCTGTCCCCAATCTCTCCCAGCCATACCTCGTCAAACCACGCACAAACAGTGTAACATATTTGCATTCGTCGGATCAACATGGAGCAAGTTTAATTGTTTGATTCGACTCATTCGAATTTTAATTAAAAACTTTACAGGTTCAATAACTTGCGAGTGCAAAGAAAGCAGAAAAATCCCTGGCCACCCATTTAAGAGTAATTCCGCCACTGGGCGTCTGCATTCCATGTAACAGCTGCCTGTCAGATTTAAATTTGGCGTTATTGGTGTGCGTGTGTCTGTGTTGGGCTCGCGTGCGTACTGTTTTGGGAGGAGGTGAGAAACGGGGCGGGCGTGTCTTAATTATAATTCGGTTAGTCTGCCGATTCAGCCAAAATGGCGGGCCACATTCAATATTTAGATTTTTTGGCATGAGCCAATTTTTAATTGGCATCGCAAGTGTGAAACCAATTGAGACATAGCACCGAAGTTGCGACGATAATTCCCAGAGTAAATATGTCAACATGGAATTCATTTAATAATGCCAATGCCATATATATGACACTCAAATGGCACTTGATAAAGTCATTAATCAGTCAAGTAAATCATGTTCACGTAGCTGAATTCATGTTTAATTATTAAAATATTATAAAATACAATTTTTATCAGGATATTGATAAAGTTTAATTGTTTTAGTACTTTATCTCTAGAAATAAATTATGCTCGATTAGAGAATTCACATGCACTAATTGTTGTGGCTTTCCTTCAACAAACTATTTGGACTTTGAGTTAAAAATAATGTATAATATATAATATTTTGGATATCACACATAAAACTGAACCCTTAAAGTGACATTTATAATTTAATATTCAACAATTAATGAAAGAAACAAGGCTTCGTTCACACAAACTAAAATTGTTCTTACTTCTAATATAGTTTTGTCACAATGTTTTCGATTTCATACTTTCATATTGATTAAATGTTCTTTAATCAATTTAAACAAAACACATCAAATATCTATCTAAACAACTGTTTGAAATCTTTTACGAAACATTTAAAACTTTAAGCTGATATTGCCTTTTTATAATTGACAACTTCTTCAGATCACTCAGAAAAAGTCACTTATTATTATAAGATTCAAACTAAAATAAATTAAATAATTTTTTTCGCAACCTTACTTTGGATCAATCCCGAATATGTGTATGTATTACTTAATTCAAACACTATCGAGCACTACAGCGAACTGTCCGTGAAGGGTAATAAAAGTGAAATGATTTATGCTCCGCATAATTGATTTGAAGTGACCGCACGGGAAAAGCTTATTAATCATAATGCACAACTGTACTTGGAGAGAGAGTTACAGCAGCAACAACAACAACAGCAGTAGCAGCAGCAGCAGCAACGACGGCAGCGGCGGCAGCAACCTGTTTGTGCAGCTGCAGCTGCAGCTGTTGTTGGTGCAGCTGCAGGTTGCCATGGCATTATCCGGGGATATTCCCAGGACTCTCGAGATCCTGCGCATTAAGTCGGTCTGTCCCATTGTATATATATGCACAACGCATATGCACGCGTGCACATGTAAACGGAGCTGGTTCTATATTTAAACCATGACCACTGGCTGGATGGATGGAATGCACCAGCACAGTGTGTCAGTCCCCATCCTTGTCAGTGTTGCAAAACACAACATAGATCTCTACAAAAGGCAAAAAGGCTGTTGAGCGGCCGTTTCGACTCTCGGTCGGTTTGCCACGGTTTGTTCAAGTGCCGGAAAATGGGTGAAGGTCAGTTTGGTTAGCGATGGCCCTGTCGAGGCACTGTCGCGACTGCAGTGCTATGGGGGAGGGGGGGAGGTATAATGCGAGATGAGTGTAGGCCATTAACAAAGCGCAGTTAAAGCGCGGGCTGCCGCAGCAATTTCACTGACTGCAGTCAAGGTGGGTAAACACAAAAATGGCGCAAACACTCATCCACACACACAACCTCACTGACTGACACACACACACTCCCCCTTTGCCTGCAGTAATGGGCATTTGGCAAACACTTCTGTAGCATACAAACGGGCGCAATTCGTTGGCGAGCCAGGCTGCAGTCTATTTATAATGCATGCGACAACAACAACAACAGCTTGTGCTATATGTATTACACAGATTAATACATACATATGTAAGTACACATGATAGGAGAACAAAACAATCACTCCTCCTCCTCTTCTCTCCGCCCACTGTCCACACTTGTATTTACTTAAACTCGAATGCTTTCATAATACATCACACGCAATACACACACACACACACACACACACACACACTAGTAAAGCTTCAGCTGGCGCCAAGCTTAACTCTGTTGGCATCCCATAAAACGCAGTAAGCGTCGCTGTAGCAGCGCAGTAGCAGCGCAGCGACAGCAGCAGATGTAGTTGTTGTTGCTGTTGTTGTTTGCTCTCTATTCGAAGCATCCCCCTAGCTGTTTCCCTTACCCCCTCCCTCCTCGCTCCTTGTCAACCCCCCCTTGCTGCTGCTCTCCAATTACTCACACATTCAACGAGCACTCATTTAAACGAAGCACCCCCTGCTTACGCTTACAGCATAACGGTAAAGTTAACTCTCACTGAATCGAGTCGATGCTTAACCGTTCGTGTGTCCATGTGTTCGTGTCGTGAAGCTTCGTGCCGCCCGCTCTGTTCGTGCGAACGTTCGGCAAGCGCTTTATCCTTTTCGGTTCCAAATCTACATCTGGTTGATGCTGGAATACTGACTGCACAGTGGAGCACACGCGCGTATTTGTAAAGTAAAAAATAAAATCTATGAGCGCATTATTCAGCTAATTCGATATATTAGAGTTATGCCTTGACAGTCTTTAAAGATAAACTATAATAATAATTAATAACAACATAATACATTATTATTATTATCTACACATTTTCTATATACTTGCAGTAATCCCTTAATTCGAGTAGATCTTTTTTAAATTTATCAAAAATAAGATTATATTTTATCTATATATTCGTACAAAAATCCCCAAATTTAGCACCTCCATTTATTCAATCGAAGAGCATAGAAATCAATGAACAAACTCAGGAGAGTTTTATTCGTTCACAAGTTCGTTAAGTGATAAAAACTTTTACTTTAGTTTTTTTCTATAATAGAAGTTAATATTAACAATATACATTGTTAATATTTTGTATTCATGATCCTTCCTATTATAAATTTTAATACGGAAGCAATCAAAGAACCAGCTCAAAAAAATATCGTTAATTCACAAATTCTTTTAGTGATATAAACTGTATAAAATGCTGATATTTCCTAGAAAATTTAATTCATACGCAAATGCACAAAAAATATAGAAAAATACAGAACACAGAATTGATTATTTTCTTTAAATTATTCATCAGCTTATTTGCCTGTCTTCAGTTCATCTTTTCACTTGAGAAACAAAAAAAAACCAAACCAAAACATAAACAAAAGTGCGTTTTAATGTGCAAGAACTTTGACCCAGTGTGCAGCACTTTGCCAAGTTGAGTTTCAATGTATGTTAGTACACACACTCAAACACACATACATACATACACATGTCCTTTGGTTTATTACTTCAGCGCAATTGTATGTGTATCTGTGTTTCGAATGTCTGCTTGTGTGTGTGTATGTGCTTGTGTGTGTATGTGGGCTACTAAGTTAAAAGTTTGTTTCTCCCAACGGTGGGGACAAAACTGGCCCCCCCTTCCCCACTCCCAGTGGGACAAAAGCGACAAGTTGTTTGTGTAGTTCGCATATGACTCTGTGAGTGTGCGTGTGTATGTGTATGTGCTTGTGTGTATATATGATGTGTGTGTGTGTCTCTGTTTGGCTTGATAAAGTTTTGGGCTACTTTTTGTTATTTAATTGTTTTTCATGTTGTTGCCATTCGCGTGTGACTGCTGAACTTAGAGAGAAACTCTCCGCTCTCCTCTTGCCTATCCCTCCCCCAGTATTTCGCTCTGTCAATCCTGCGAGATGCTGCTCTGTTGTTGTTCTTCTTCTATTTATTGTTGTTGTTGTTGTTGTTGCCGAGCCCATTGTCATCGACTTTCGACGCGACTTCGCCTCTTGTTGTGTGTCGTGTACCTAACAACTTTCGGTTTAACTGTCAATGAAGCCAATTGAAAGTTGCCAGATTGTTGCGAACACACACGCACCATACAATATGGACAAATTAATGAATTTACTCTGCAATATGATTCTACGCAACTTTAAGTCGTGAATCTGAGATGAAAATTAAATTCGTAAGAGAGCTTAAGTCTTTGCTTAAATTGGAAATGGGGAAAAGAAGAAGTTTCACACACACACACTCAGGAAACGGACACATCGGGCTGCCGATGTATTGAACTATTATGTCGTTGGATTGGACAACAGCTTCCTTCCCCAAGAACAGCCTCCTGCTCTAAGTATGTTGTAATGTATGCGTATCTGTATGTAGCCTGTGTGTAAATACATTCTTAGGTATACGGAATGCGTGTAGTCACATAATCCCAATTCACACACGAACACCCACAGTAGAGAAGAGAGAGAGTTACAATGAGGAAAACATTTGCTTTTCTTGTAAATTATGTTTTTGTTCTTTTCCTCGACATAGATTTGTATGTCTATATACCTGTGCGTAATGTATACAAATTGATGGCTTTATAGGGTGTACATATAAAACTTGACATGTCGCTACATGTTATGCTTTTGCAATTTATACAGTTATACACACAAATAATCGCACGCAGAGAAGAAGATACTTTTAACAAATTTGTCACCGATTTCAGGTCCAATAACAAGGTTTCCCAAAATAATTTTCATTTAACAGAAATGATTTGTTTTTTTGCACGCACTTTTTCACTTAATTTATTTTACCTTTTATTTTAAATTATTTTTTGAAAATTATTGAAATTTTGTTTGTTATGTACACGCGTTTATTTAGTTATATATGTATGTATATATATAAATATATGTATATGTTTGTATGTATACATATTTATAGGTATTTGCGATTTCGAAAACAACAATATAATAAGGCTGAAAGTTTCTTTTTAGGTTTTTTTTTATATTATTTCTCGATTATTTTGCCTTAGTTTCATTCGGTTTTTCATTCTATGTAAGTATGCTGTAGTGTAGTAGAAAAAATTAAAAACGCGCCGTTGGTATATAAAAATGTTTCTAGCTTATGCGATTTTGACGTTTTGCATGCGAACCAACAACTATTTTGACCAAATGCGCGCTGTCAGGCCAGAAGCTCTCTAAACGAAGATGCTTCTTGGCGCGGCGCAGCAGCAGCAGCAGCAGCAGTAGCAGCACAAGATAACGGATGCTGTCCAAGAGAGGGTTTCTCTTAAAGAGAGTGATTGGGAGCCAGAGAGAGTGGACCAAAGAGAGTGGCCACAACGAAAGTGAGAGCATGAGTATGGGAATATAGCCATGGCACGCAGCCTGGCATTGCGATAGTCTTTCTGTTTTGTTTTGCTTTCAACGCCTGCGCAATTGCCAATTGTTCATCTGACAGGCATTGCCAGCAGCAACAATTTGCCATTCACACAGAACGTTGCGCGCTACTTTAAATTCCTATAAGTGTTGCCACCATGGTGAATGTAATGTCAAGTGAACCTGACACTAGAAAATTACATACGTTTCTGGAAAATATTGGTATAAGCAATAGTTGGCATAAGAAAAATTGGTAAAGGCAATAGTAATTGTGTTAATTAAGGCATTGATTTAGTACATAAATTTATATGCGGGCTAAAAGATCATTTTAAAACTGTTGAACTTAGGGTAGAATAGCATTATTATTATGCAAAATAAAAAATTCACTAGGGACAAATGTTTAAAGTTCATAGAGTGGCTTGGGTGCTGATTAATGGATATATCCAGTCGAGCAGCACACTCAACTGTAGCTATCGATATTTATAGCTTTAACATATATATTCTAATAAGGTTGCATTAATTTTCACAAATTCCTTTTAAACTGCAACAGTTCTTTTAAATCATTAAACATTTTTCAAATGGTTAAAAGGCGCAAAAAGTTCATCAGAGATAGTTAAAGTTTGTACTACACCTCCACCAAATGTATATATAAGTATTAATAACCCTAAGTACTCATTCATTATTAGTTGAATTGGGAACTACAATACATATACCAAATCTTGCTAATTTAAATGTTTTTTGTAGCAGACACGATCTGTTCTCCAGTAAATTGTCGTTACTGTTATGTTCTCAGTCATTCTAATAAGACACTGAACAGAAGATCAACTAAGGTTTTGTTGAGGTATTCTGATAGATGTGAATTGTATTTCACGTAGTGCTGTATAGGATGTTGCAAAATGGCCAAGCCGGGTAAGTACAGATGAACCTAAATACGCTGTAACTATGCCGCGATTATTTCCAGGGGGAAACAGTGTGGCCTCGACTCAAGCCGCATCTCATGCCGATGCTGTACTATTTTTATGACTACCCGAAGCATTTCCAATTATTTATGACTTAAACGGAACGCTGCGAAACTATCACGTGAACAACAACTCGCGTGTTACAGACGGGGATGAGCACCCGCGGACAGCGGACAGCGGGCAACGGACAGACGGACGGACGGGGACGGATGGTGCTGTCGGCGGGGCGCGGATATTGATAACGCACATTGAAAAATACGAAAGTGTTTTCGAAATACGAAAAAGAAAACAAACACAAAACGTGCCAAGCGGACTTCAGATCGATCGTTACAGATTCTATATACAGTGTGTACAATACATACATATAGACAGAGCTACCTACTTAGCATGTGTGTGTGAGTGTACATAGATTTTGGTTTATCAGTCGTTATGCCGGGGTTGCGTTGTCGTCGTCGTCGTCGTCGTCGGCGCCGCCGGCGTTGACAGCGACCTGTTATGAAAGCCAGAGTCGTGCTATAAATAACGCTAGTCTCGTGCAACTCGCTATCAGTCCCTCGGGGAACGTGCACAGCAGCAGAAGCATCCTAGAAGCGAGCGAAGCACACAGATCCAAGATGATCTTACAACTGTTGACACTAGGCGGGCTCATTGCGCTGGTCACCACTCACGGTAAGTCGACGATGTTGCGGCATAACTGTACCTTATTGATTCCTAATCCCCCCCCTGCTACTCTTCCCCCTGTAGTGCTGCCCACCCACGATGCAGAGCGACGCATGCATCCGGAGTACCCCAGCGACGACGATCACACGGAGAGGCGCTCGAAGCGCGCCATGCCTCTGATCAGCTTCGACGCCCTCAAGCCGGAGGAACAATATGCCGACTACTGGATGAGCATGGCCCAGTCGACGCTGGAGCTGCAGCTGGAGAGCAAGCTGCGATTGAACACACAGTTGGCCAAGAACATAATGCTCTTCATGGGCGACGGCATGTCCATACCCACCATCACAGCGGGGCGCGTCTATTTGGGCGGCGAGGAGAAGCAGTTCGCCTTCGAGCAGTTCCCCTTCGTGGGTCTCAGCAAGACGTACTGTGCCAACATGCAGGTCGCCGACTCGGCGTGCACAGCCACCGCCTATCTGGGTGGTGTGAAGGCCAACTATGGCACTGTGGGTGTAACCGCAGCGGTGCGCATGAAGGATTGCGCAGCACAGGCCCAGCCAGCCAATCATGTGGCCTCCATTGCGGCATGGGCACAGAAACAGGGTATGGCAACGGGCCTGATCACCACGACATCGGTTACGCATGCATCTCCTGCTGGGGTCTACGCCCACATCGCCAATCGCAACTGGGAGAATGATGCTGAGGTAATGCGAGATAATGCGGATCCAACTGTGTGTGAGGACATTGCCTCCCAGCTGATCACAGGTCATGTGGGACAGAACCTTAACGTCATCATGGGCGGTGGTCTTGAGAACTTTTTACCCGCTGGCATGAGCGATGCTAGTGGCGCACCCGGCCGACGTCAGGACGGACGCAATCTTATCGAGGAATGGCAACGTCAGCACACGAATAGCGCCAGGTTTGTGCAGAACCGACGTGAGTTGCTCGAACTGTCCAACCAGACGTCACGAGTGCTCGGTCTGTTCGCACCCTATCACATGCCCTACCACCTCGATGCGAATCCCGCGGAGCAGCCCACGCTGGAGGAGATGGTGCAGGTGGCGATGGGCATACTGGAGCGACAAAGTGCCGGCCGGGGTTACTTTCTGTTCGTCGAAGGCGGTCGCATCGATCACGGACACCACGATACCTTGGCCCTGCGTGCGATCGATGAGACCGCAGAGTTTGACAAGTCTGTACGCTGGGCACGCACCCATAGCAGCGTGGACGATACTCTGATTGTGGTCACCTCGGATCATTCGCACACCATGTCGCTGGCGGGTTACTCCAGTCGCAAGAACGATATTTTCGGCATCAATGACGGTCAACTGGCGGCCGATGATTTGCCCTACGCCACGCTGAGCTACGCCAATGGACCCGGCTACAATACCAACTACCTGCGGGAGGATGGGGCCGTGAAACGAAAGAATCTACGTGCCATCAATATGAAGAACAAAGACTTTATGTTCCCCACTGCCGTGCCGCTGGAATCAGAAACCCATGGTGGCGACGATGTCGCCGTCTTCGCCAGCGGACCTTATGCTCAGCTCTTCTCCGGAGTCTACGAGCAGAACTTCATTCCACACGCCATGGCGTACGCCTCCTGCGTCAGTGATAAGCGCAGCATGTGCCTGGATGGGGGCATCGCCCGGCGGCCCATTTGAGGCCCCTCCAATTCGGGGGTCTTAGATTAATCCAAAAGTCAACAGTAATTATTGTATGTACTTAACTTATAAACCGCTATGTAATATGTAATAGTTAGTTATTAAAGTAAATGTCTTGATTCTACACTTATCAGTCTCTGATGTGTTCAAATCATTTGGGTTTCGGGGTTTGTTTGGATAGAAAACTCTAGAAAGACCGAGAATATCTGTACCATACTTCCTTGTAATCTTTAAGCTAAAAAGTATCTTATAAATACATTTAATCTCAGCATTTTATACATCGATTAAACAAATTTAATTTTCTAAACAACTGAATTTCGAATTTGAACAAGTTCACTGTGACTCATCACGTGAAGCCAATTATTTTTAAAGTCACAGTTAAGCTCGATAATGCGACTTATCGACATTCGATTGTTTGTCAACTCTTATATCGAACACATGAATGCGCATCACTAGCAAAAAAGGTGAGCAAAGTAAACGAAAGAAAAGCAAGCAGCAGCTAGAGAGGCACGTTGTGGGCGAATTGTTTATTAAAGTGAGTAATATTTAAGTTGAGCCTGATGTCAACAATAATAATAATAATAACAGTGACAAACTGTTACGCCCCCTGTCTCGGCCAGTGTGTATGTGTGTGTGCCTGTGTGTGTGTAACTAATCCGTTTCGACTCCCAACTTGCTCCCGATACGAAGAAGTTGAACTTTGTGTATGTAATAAAAACAAAAAACACAAAATTTATTGCGTCGTCGCCGTGAACACACACATACACACGCAACGATATATGTATATATGCTTAGTTATTATAAATTTGCAAAACATTGAGCAGCTGTAATAGCTGTGCGAATACTGGTTTCAGTTTTTCATGCCCATCAATATTCGCTACTCTCTTGTCCACGTACACCTCCGTCCATTAGCATAGCGTCATTGCAAAGCTCTGCGCTTGATTTATTAATATTTTGTATTGTTAATACGAGTGAGTGTGTGTGTGTGTGTGTGTGGGAGATAGGCAGTTAATTTGTTCGACTGGTTTCAATTGTTATTGCTTTAGCCTCGATATATAGCCCGTTGCCTCTTTCTTCCCTCTTTGGTAACGTCATTCACCTTGACTCCGCGAGTGCAAAAGTCATCGAAGCGGTGTAGCTTTGTTTATATATACACACACAACTTACCTACACAAATACTATAGGTATATATGTGGACTATTCATATTATAAGTGTGTGTATTGTTGCTGTTCTCTTAGTTCCTATACAAATGACTCGGTTTACCCATATCAAACATGTGCTTACTTTTTTGGTTCTATATTCTGGATCCGAAGTCTTATCAGTTGCCGTGTCCAGCAGTGCCAGCAGTAGCCTCCGATTAGCACAACAATTGTTTTAACAATCGAACAATCAGAGAGATATGCACAGTATGTGTTGCTGTGTATTTATTTCTTATAAGATACTTGGCACAGCAGAAGATTTCGTCACTCTCTTCCCCCATGACTAATGCAACAAAATTTCCACTTGCAAATGCATCGCATGTAATTCTCCCAAATGGAAGTTGTGTTCAAAAGGAATGTCTATAAATACTATATACTATATATTTGTGTAAAGTATATACCTTGTTGTAGTTCTTAAACCATTGCACTCGATCTTTCAGCTAATTAATCGTCAATCTCCCTATTTTTATTTTCTATTATTAATGTCGCTCTCTCTCTCTCTCTCTTGAGTACTTTGCTCTTTCTTTCTACATCTGCGTGCCATTCTCGCATTCTTTTCTTAGTGAAATTGAAAGAAAGTTGATGTTTATTTTACAATTGGAATACTTTGAGAGAGAAACACCTGAATTCTTCAAACTTGATTCTAATTCGATAATTATTCCGATTAATAATTCTTTACCACAACAACAGACGACGATTTGTTTACATAAATATATATTTAAAAGTTCTTAAATAAAGACTAATGGGTCTTTGTGTGCTCTGGACCTGCCTATTGTTGTGCCTAGTTAAAGACTAGTCAACTATGTCAATTGTCGCCCTCCCTTCCTCCCTTCTTCCCTCTCCCCTTGCTAGGGTCTTGTCTCCAGCATTGGCAGATACAATGGCAGCGTCTCGAAAGTGTCGCCTGGTGAACGATCAAAGCAGAGCGCATGTCGGGCTGAGGTCATAAGCTGACGCACACCAAAGGCAACATCTTCGAATCCAATACGTTCGCTGGGCTCGAGCTGCCAACAGTTGAACAGCAGCTGGTAAAGATCACCATAGACGTAGGCGGGTTGTGCCGGACGCACGCCTGCTCGCAATGCCTCCAACAGTTGCTGACTGCTGGCCACATTGGCATAGGGTGTGCCGCCCAAGGCACAGCATTCCCAGGCGACGCAGGCAAATGACCACACATCCGACTTGGCTGTAACATGACTTGCCTGGTGGTGGTGCTGTTGCTGGTGCTGGTGACGCAACACCTCGGGAGCCAGCCAACGACTGAGGTCCAACTGCTGTCGATTGCTGTTCGCATAGTGCAGGGGGCCAAAGACAGAGACCTTGATTCTGGAGTCGGCAGTGACATAGACACTGTAACTGGACAACTGACGATGCTGCACCTGGCAACTGACCAGATACGACATGGCACTGGACAGTTCGTACATCCATTGCAGCACCAATTGTTCTGTGAGTGTGGACAGCCGTGGAGCTGGTGTTGCCAGGCGACTCTCAATCAGGCGTCGCTTAAGGCTAACGCGTTGCAGCTCGAAGACCAGATAGGAGCAGTCGGCACCCATTGAGATGCCATAGAATTCCACTAGCAACTCGTGTCGTTGCAACTTTCTGAGATTACCCAGTTCCCGCAGCAGCATCACCTGCGATGCTCCACTCAATTCGTCCAGCGAGAGTACATGAAGAGCCGCCTCACTGGCGTGAAGTCTGCCCGTGATGATCTTGCCATAATGACCATCACCAATGACCTCGTCCGTGTTGTAACGCAGTGCACCACGTGGCAGTTGATTGAGAGCATTAAACATTGTTTGCATCTGCTGCCTTAGGTTTTCCAGCGATGGTGGCAACTCTTCCTCCATGAGATAGCCATTGTTCTCCCGCTCAATGATCGGTGTTTGTTGTGTCATCTCGTGTGCATTGCGTGCACGTCCTCCTCCACGACTGTGGTGGGTTTTGAAGCGCAAATAGAAGTATGAGATGAGACTGAGCAGCAGACAGCTGCCGAAGATGACACAGGTGACAGCCAGGGCAACTACCGAGGACTGTCCCTTCTCGAACGTGGCGTAGCTAAAGTCATCCAAGGAGCTCGCATGCTGTTCATGCGTGCTGCGTGTGTAGAGTGTCTTTGTGATGTTGCGCAAGGTGCTCACCTAGGACGGAAGAACACTGTTAATTAATCTCATTTGGAATGCTCCACGGGATGCTGCTACTCACCACACCCAGGCTGATATGCACATGTGCCTCCTTGTTGTCTTCATCGCCCTCGGGTGCTCGCAGTGGCACATTGCGATACCGTCCATAGCGCTTGTCATCCCCAACGACAAAGTGCATAGTGCGATTGTCCTCGGGCCGATCATAGTCCAGTTCGGCGGCAATGTAGTAGGGCACACCGTTCAGCTGCGACTCCTGCCAGCTGCCCAGCAGCTGTGCATCGAAGGGTTGGCTCAGCGAGTTGTCCACTCTCTCCACTATGATGAGTAACTTGCTCACTGGCCCATTGTTGTTCTGTACGGGAGCCAGTTCAATGGTGATTGTCTGCTCGGTGCGGCTTAGTATCTTGGGATGTGCGGGCGCCGGACTTGGCAAGCCCACATCGGTGCTGTCCATAATGGCGGCACTGCCACAGTCGTTCTGCTGTTGCTGCGGCTCCTCCTGCTGTTGTTGTTGCTGTGCAGCGCAAATCGCGCGTACGCTGACATTGTAGAGCGTCGCTGGCTGCAGATCGGTGAGCTCAAAACTGGTCTCAGTGCCTTGGACTAGGAACTCGGGTTGCTGGAATGTTGGTAGTGTGGAATAGGTTTTGATCACTTGACATTTGATAAGGTAGTTGGCAATCAGTTGGATTTGTGGACCAGGCACGCCTCCCGCCAGCAGCAGCTTGCTCGGCTCATAGGCATCCCAGTGGAGGGTGAGACTGTTTGCCGTCTTGTTGGCCACGCGCAGACGATGCGGACCCGGTTGTCGCAACAGTGTTGTGGAGTAATACGAGTGTACACCGACACCGCCACAATACTGCGCCTTATTGGCAATGCATCGGGTGTGGCAGAGTATCTCATCCTGGCGCTCGTTCTCCTCCAGCTGATTGGCGCAGAAACATTTCTCGGCCGCAAGCACAGCGTATCTGTGTCCCTGATGTTCGCAAATCTCGATGCAAGTCTGCGGTGTCTTGGCATAGACAGATTCCTTTAGCAGATCCGTGCGAGCTGTGAAGCAGCCCACGTAGTAGTAGACAGGCTCCTCCTCCGGCATCACTTGCTGCATGCTCACAGAGATGATGCAACTCAGCACGAGGCAGTAAACTGTTGCGAGCCACTGCCAGCTGGCACTTGGGCGGTGTCCACACTGCTGCATGCTGCGGCGGCGGCCTCTGCTGGCTGAATGATGTGAGTGAGTTCCCTGGTGGCCCCCAACTGGAACTAGTGCTTTGATTAAGCTAATTAAACACGTTTTGCTATCTAATTTAGGTAAATTAAGAGTATGTTTCGCCTATAATGTGCTCCCGTTTGCGCGCTTTATATGTTTTTTCTGCATTTTTTAGCTCCTCGCTTTGCTGGTCATTCTGCTACCCGTCGCTGTTGTTGTCGTTGTTACTACTGACTACTGTGTTGACTAATCTCTCTGCTGGCGTCAACGCAGACGTTGCGCTCTCACACACAACTGTTGCTGTTACGTTTTGTCTTCGTTGTTTACATCCTATACTGTATAAATGTCCGGTAAGGTAGAGGGAGACAACTCGATGGTGCGGCTTTGTTTCATGATCAACTCGACACCTATAGTTGTCTCTTTTTGACACCTGCGCAACGTTCTGATCACAGCTTTGCTATTCCCACCGGCATTGCCAACACATAGTGAACAAATCGGAATAATTAACCGAAATATATTCAAAGAATGAACATTAATATTCCGTTTGGTTAACGAATGTGATAATAGAAAATTGAAATTCTTCTGCCACAGTTAACAAATGTGATAATTAAACAGGGAAATATTTAAACAGCTGCATATGCGATTAGTTTCTCTGACCTACCTGCCAGAGTTGCCACAGAGAGACAGTGAGAGAGCGGGCGGAGAGTGTCTGCCAGAGAGTAGGCACACGGAGAGCGCCGTGTTGGCTCTCTCTCTCTCTGTCATTTGTTGTTATTCATTGAGTCGCGGGGTGACTTGCGTGCTGTGCAGTTCAATTTGGTTGACAGTCGCGACGCGACGCCCGCTTTTACCTACAAATTCAATTCGATAAATCTCAAATGAACAACAACAACAAGCTAAAGCATTGGAACACAAAATGTAATTATTATATTCCTACCGATCGTGTTGTCTCTCGTCTGTCACAAAGTCAGACTTGTGCCATAATTAGTTGGTTTGTTCCCAATTGGGATCGATCGCGACACAAAATAAAACCTGTCAACGTCATCACAAACTGCGACTGCGACTGCGATTTCCATATACAATATGGCATTTTATATATGTATGCATGTATGTGTAGATGTGTGTGTGTGTACATTACATAGGGAGTCAAGTGGATTACGTGCACGCACCTGGCCGTATAAGAAACGGGCATAAAGAGCTGAATTTATTTTTGGCCAGCTCTCATAATTGCAGGCCGCCTGGCACATTATGTCTATGTCGTCTGCCGTCTGCACATGCCAAAAGAACAGTCATGCTCACACACACACACATACATACACACTCATACAGTTGTGTAGAACTTGCGCAATTAACCGTTAGTTAGTTCAGTTCAGGCTGGGATCGTCATCGGTTCCCCATTTATAAAGTAACATTTATGAAATATTTCACATATTTTACAATGTGTTTCTTTTTTGCAGTTGCTTAATACAAAATCAACAGCAAAGTTTTTAATTTGTTATTTGTGCAAGGAAAGACTTTTGGAGGCACAACAAACAGCCGCACATTTACAATAACAAAAACAATAAATACACATGGAGGGCAGCAGCACATCAACAGCAATCGGCGGCTCCGCGGTGCAGGTGATCAACGCATCCGAGGAGCACACGTTCGTCCTCAACGAAGATGCCCTCAGTGAGGTGCTAATGCGGGATGAGGTCAAGGATCGGTATGTGTGTGTCGTATCCGTTGCGGGTGCCTTCCGCAAGGGCAAAAGCTTTCTGCTCGACTTCTTTCTACGCTACATGTACTCAAAGGTAAGCCTGACCAGCAACCTCTCTTCCTTATCTGTATTTACTATCGTTATCCCCTTCTCTAGTATGTGCGACACGATGTCACAGATTGGTTGGGTGACGAGTCAGAGCCATTGGAAGGCTTCTCATGGCGAGGCGGATCGGAAAGGGACACAACCGGCATATTGATGTGGTCAGACATATTCCTGCATGATTATCCCAATGGCGATAAGATTGCCATCATATTGCTGGACACGCAGGGCGCGTTCGATAGCCAGAGCACTGTCCGTGATTGTGCGACTGTGTTCGCCTTGAGCACCATGTTGTCCTCGGTGCAGATCTATAATCTCTCACAGAACATACAGGAGGATGATCTGCAGCATTTGCAGCTGTTCACCGAATACGGGCGACTTGCTCTGGCCGATACCGGCAAGAAGCCATTCCAGCGTCTGCAGTTTCTAGTGCGTGACTGGAGTTTTCCATATGAGGCTGAATACGGAGCACTGGGTGGCGATAAGATACTCAAGCGACGACTAGAGGTATCGGACAAACAACATCCCGAGTTGCAATCACTGCGCCGACACATCTCATCATGCTTCACAGAGGTGGCATGCTTTCTGATGCCCCATCCTGGTCTGAATGTCGCCACAAATCCTCAGTTCGATGGCCGCCTTAAGGATATAACGCCCGAGTTTAAGAACAGCCTGCGAACACTGGTGCCCATGTTGCTGGCGCCAGATAATCTCGTGTACAAGGAGATCAGTGGACAACGTGTCAGGGCGCGCGATCTCATCCAGTACTTCCAGTCGTACATGAGCATCTACAAGGGCAACGAGTTGCCCGAACCGAAGAGCATGCTCGTGGCCACCGCCGAGGCAAATCATCTGACTGCAGTTGCAGCTGCAAAGGAGCTGTACAATCAACTCATGGAGGAGGTGTGCGGTGGCACGAGGCCGTATCTGAGCACTGCCCACCTGGAGACAGAGCATTTGCGGGTCAAGGACAAGGCACTCTTTCAGTTTGCCGCGAAACGTAAAATGGGCGGGGAGGAGTTCACCGAGAAGTTTCGCACGCAGCTCGATACCGATCTGGAGGAGAGTTTCGTCAATTATCGGGCCCACAACGAAAGCAAAAACATCTTCAAGGCGGCACGCACTCCGGCCGTATACTTTGCCTGCGCCGTCATCATGTACATAGTAAGCGGCATCTTTGGTCTGGTGGGTCTCTATACATTTGCCAACTTCTGCAACCTGGTCATGGGTGTGGCCCTCCTCACGCTAGCTCTCTGGGCGTACATAAGGTAAGTGCCATGAGGTGCTATCGTAGCCTTAATCCCTAACTGTATTTGTCTTAAATCTTCTACAGATACAGCGGCGAGCTGAGCGACTTTGGCGGAAAGCTGGACGAATTCGCCACGCTCATGTGGGAGAATGTAAGTGATGGATGAGGCAAGAAAATAATCCAGATATATTTATATTAACCCCCCTTTTGTTGCTTGCAGTTCATGAGGCCCATATACCAGGGTTGCATGGAGAAGGGCATACAGCATGTGGCCACGCATGCGGCCGAGGTGGCCGTTGGCGCAGGCGGTGCTTCTGTGGTCAATGGCAAGGTGAAGCGCTCATGAGAATACGCCCAAGTAGCAGCAGCAGCAGCAGCACAACACAACAATAAAACGCAACCATCTCCCGCTACTCAGCAAAAACAAACGACTAACAACAATAACAACAACAGCAACAAAAACAACAACAACAATAATATTTCATGCAAACAAAACAATAATAGCAATAAGAGCTGCAGTAGCATGAGCAACGGCACACCAGGTTTCTTCAGCAATATATGGGGCATGTTCGGTGGAGGCAACATTGCAACAACATTGCCCCAGCATGCGCCAGCCAGTTGTTCAGCCTCAGCCTCTGCCTCCTTCCACTTTAAGTCGTCGCCAACCACAACAACAACACCAACAACAACAACACCAACAACAGCCGCTTCAAACAGTCGCAAAAAGCGCAAGTCAAAGCGCAATTAAATTAAGTCGAGCTACAGATCGAGATCTTTTTAATTGTCGATTGATTTGTATGTAATATGATATGGTAATGTAGGCCCTAAGTCGAAGATAGCTATTAATTGCCCTTAAAGGAATATTGTGTTTTTTAATATTACGTACACTAAATTAAAAGCTCAGCGTAGCACGAAGTAATATATACATATATATACATATATATATATATATAAACAAACTTTATAAACTAATAAGGAGAATATTAAGTAAGTGTCTCGTATTTGTTGAAAATCTAATTGAGAATTGTTTTTATATGCATATATACATTCATATATATACAACACACACACACACACACACACACCTGTAAAACGAGAGAAGAACTTGAAGAAGAAATCGAACTTTTTACGCTGTAATATAAAGAAATCGCTTACGAATTTAAAATTTGTTTAATTTCCGATATACTCTTTTTTATGTTTTTTTAACCATAATTCTTGCCCTCTCGCCTTTTAATATGTACACAAAACAAAAAAAAATAAATACACTTTGTTGTTGGATCGTTTGTTAAGCGTACGCATCATATACTTTATTTTCCATCTTCTGTTCAATCGAAAGAATACAACTCATTGCCATCGACACAGTCACAATGTTGGTAAAGGTCTTTTAGTTTAGAAATTTAGTGAAAAATAAAATACGTTTTTGATTAAAACTAACGCAAAATAAAAGTGTATAATAAATCATTTGATTGCAGCTGCTTGTGTATCTCTCTTTCTCCCAACGAAGATGTAATTCCTGATTCGCTGTTCAGTTCTTAGCATTCTTACAGCATCCTTTCGAAGCTTTGTCACCTCCAGCTGTGGTCTCCTTGTGGCAGCAGTCGCCACTGCCACTTGAGGCTTCCTTGGGTTGATTGCACCCGCATTTTCCCGGCGAATTGCATTTGCAGTCCTCGGCACATTTCTCAGCAGTGCATTTGCATTCTGTGTGGGTAAAATTTGAATTTATTATCTGAATAATCTCTTTAAAAGTTTATCAAATGGTGACTTGCCCTTTTCACAACCAACGCAAGGCATCTTTAATTCTTCTGTGCGAAAAAAATGATTACCTTTTTACTTTTAGTGCAGAGCATGCGCATGAGATACTTTATCTCTATCTGAAGGGTTGGTGCAAACAGCTGTAGCTTAGTAGGTCAAATTCTAGTACGAATTTCTCAAATTACACTGTTGTACAAACTTTTCTTTCTCGCAGACCCAAAACCTTCAACCTCGCTTTGTTTGTATATGATTATAGGACGGAAGACTTTGACCCGAATGAGCTATGCTATTCCGATTTGGTCTTTAATATTTAGTAATTTTAAATAGTTATGATTAATAATACTAAGCATCAATAAGCTTTTGAATAATATTGATAATGTAATTTCTGGAATATTTTGTGAATTAATATTGAGTTGACAAAATTCTCAAAGAAGTTAGACATTGCAAAATAAAAAAAACGTCAAGCTCTTATAGTCACAGGAGAGAGGAGATCATATAGGCAGCCATAGCTATAGCCAGATTTGCCTGCTAATGCTGATGAAGAATATGTATACTTTATGGGGTCCCACAGTTATCTCGTTCATTCCATTAAGATCCATTGCCTAACGAGAATTACCTTGTATAAATTCCACATCGATTAAACTTATATGCTGCAGTATTTTTTATTGTTAGTTGCTCATGGTTTAATTTTGTTGTTCAACATTATACATAGTATTATAGATTTCGATCGTTTGCCATTGTTGCTTACTAACTAACATTTTATGCGCCCCTTCAGAGGGGGATGAGTTTTTTAAACTTTGCCCCTTTTGTGTTTCACATGGACAACTTACTAGACTTATGTGCGTAATTACAATTTATTCTCACATGAACTAAAGAACGTAAAATGTATTTATGTAAGTATGATGCATGTATAATTCGTATCCGTTCAGCAATATACAATGAACATTTGTTTTTACATTTACCTCTTCTGTTGATAAATTGTTGAATAATTATATAATATCTGTTCATTTTGAGTTTAACATAGAGCCAATGTGCCGATGGGATCGGGAAGAAGGATAGATTGAATGGGAAGAGAGAGAGGGAAAGTGAGAGCAAAAAGGTGATATATATCAGTAAGTAGGAAACTAAACCAAACGTATTTATAGCAGCATAAAACGTACCTAAAGGTTCTACTACAACATATATAGATATTAGCGTCTCGTAAGCCGTGTTCTCAACTCATTATTTTCCATTATTAATTTGTGTATTTCTTACTTTTTCTTTCCTTTCCTTACATTTCATTACATTCCATTTCTTTTTGTTTTTTCCTAATGCATTTTGTGTTTTTGGCATTTCGTAGCGCACAAGGATCTTGCATTGAATGTATGTAAACTTTATACTAAATTATCCTTTTTCAAATTGGAAATTGTTTTACGGTCTGGAAGTCTTATATAGTAACATTTATGATTATTGCTAACAGTATTTATGTATGCATTGATGTATGAATGTTCTGTGTATATATTTATATATGTTATTATGTTTCGTGTGCCGGCGTGAGTGCGTGTGTGGGTGTATGTGTGTGCATGGTTATCTGTACGGCTTTGTGGGTGTCAGTGTGCGTGTGTGAGTGTGTATCATATATATACTATATATATATCTATTATAATCATGTAGGGTTTGCTTTTGTTAGCGTTGCAATATGTTTCTAGAATATTTCATTTAATTTAGTGTTATTTTCATGCATGTAGATCACGGGGGCATGTGTGTGTGTGTGGGGGGGGGAGCCTGCCTCAAGCAAGCAGCACCAACCTTGGGTTGTCTCTACCAATCATTTCATTAAAACTTTCGACCTTTGGCCAAAAACTTTCACAGTACCTAAGCGAGTTTAGGCAATCAATACGCGCCTGATCAGCATGTTTCCTCGCGCCTGATCCTCATCTATAATCGCGCTTGATCCGCGTCTGATCCATAGCAAGTCATTATCAGTCCAACGGCTTGCCAAAAAATAAAATGCTGAGCAAATCATTGAATGACAACTAAATTTGTGTAGGACTCGCCGCCTGTGATGTGGATGCAACGTCAGTCAATGAGCTGCTGCTGCTGGCAGCCGCAGCGGCAGGAATGGCGGCACTATTAACAACAGTTGCAACATGCGGCGACATTGGCTCTCGGAACCGATCCTGTGCATGATCCAGATGATCTTGTCCGTTTGCTTTGGACTTGCCTTGGACCATGAGCGCCGCAGACTGTAGACTCAATTCGGTTGCTAACTCTATATTATATTTCTCCTGCAGCATATCTGCGCTGCATACTTCGGGTTCCGGTGGCGTTGAAGCACCCTTGGGCCTTGTCTTGATTGCTGCCGCAGCGGATGTTGATGCCTCCATGGCCAACTCATCACTGGTGTGTTCTTTACTTTGTGCTGCTGCACTGCTGGACGTGTTTGCGTCCCGTTTGATGATGCTCAAAATGCTGTGGATGTACGACTCCATGGTGATCAGTGTGCTGAGACGCCTCTTTCTGTCCTCGTTGGCACGATCCTGTGCGGTTTTCTTGTTACTCGTCTTCTTATTGCGCTTGGGTGTTGGTTCCAGTTCATCTTCCAGCTCCGTTTCATCATCGGATGACGCAACCGAGGCTTTCTCAACTTTATCCGAGGCAGGACTCTGCATTGGTGCATCGACAGCATTAGCTGCAGTTGCAACTGGTTCACTGGTTTCCACAGCACCAACAGAAGCTGTAGCAGTAGCGGCCGCAGCAGCATTGTCGCCACTGGCACTTCCACTGGATATATCCATGGATACATCATCCCCGCTGGATTTATTGACAGCAGAATCGTTTTTCTCCTTGCCATCAGTGGACTTTTCCACAGCAGCCGCCGTCTCTGCCTCCGATTGGCTTGGTGATTGTATTTCCTCCTTCGCTGCTTTGGAAGAGTCCCGCTTTATTTTCTTGTTTGGAAATTGATCTGAAAATCCAAGAGGTTAGTCAAATTCAAAATCGATATATACGAAATTTCATACCTCGTTCGATCTCTTTCTTGAAGCGTTCGCTTTTGTTCTGCAATGCCTTGAGAGATCCGCGCAGCTCCTTACGCACCGAGGTGGGCACACCGGTTGCCTGGGCAATGATACGTATGGCAAAAAGATCACCACACAACTCATCAATATCATCCTTGGAGTGCATGCCATAGTTGATGGTGTAAATCATGCGGGCCACCGGCAACTGGGCAGCCACCTTGTTATAGTATATCTCCAGAAATTCGCGCACGAAGCCATCCTTTAGCATACTACGCTCATCTCGAAGCACATTATGCAAATATTCAATCAACAGCTGATTCTTCACAAGCAATTCCGAGTATCTGTAAATGATAAATGAAATAAATTATAGAACACACTGCCTTAATATCTCTTCTCTTTACTTACTTGTGCGTTAGTGCGTTGTTGTGTATTCCCACCCAGAACTTGGGAAAGTAGTTGAAGTGCAACGGCGTCGACTCGATGGCCACCAGGCAGTGCAACTTCACCAGAGTGTCGTTGAGAGTTCCCGTATTGACGCACATGCGCAGCATGACATCGATAAAGTCATGATAGGGCCTGTAGAAGGCATCCACTTGTGCATCATACTCGGTGTCCAAGCCACGTGGTGTCAACTCAGACAATGCAATGCACATTTGCACCATCGGCCTGGGGGGACGTGGTGAGTTCTTTGCGCCCTGTGGCCAAGGTGTCTGCTTGGCACCGCGTCGCGGGAAATACGGTCCCAGTGGACCAATTGCATTTGGCGCATTGGCCACCGACAGATGGCAGTTGATTAAAATAGGAGCCAATATGCTGGTGGCCTCCAAGCTAACGTTGCGTACCAGCTCCTTGAGCACCTCGAGGGCCATGCGACTTATTTCCGGTGAGTTGAATGTGTTAAGTAACGTTGCCAGGCGTTTAATGGCATCGGGCAAAGCCTTTGCCAGCGCTGAGTGCTGATGCTGTTGCCGCAGAAAATGTTGCTGCTGCAATTGCATTTGTTGCAACTGCAAATGTTGTTGCATTTGCTGCTGCAGCTGTTTTTCCTTTTGCTGTGGCGTTTGTGGTGCTTGTGTACATTGCGTCTGCTGTTGTTTTTGTAGCAACTGTTGCTGTTGCAATTGCAATTGTTGTTCCAATTGTTGTTGCTGTTTCTTCTGAGCCGGATTGTCAGTACGCAAGCGCAGTGTGGCCAACAGCAGCACCATTTCTCCAAGCAGATCCAAAAGATCACCGGCAACATGGCAGGCCGTCGCCTCGTGGTGCATGGAATGTAGTGTGTGCAGCGCCTCAAAACACATCTCGATGCCACCATTGAAGATGACAAGCATGCGATCATCGTCGTTGTCCACTGAAAGGCACAATCCAATTAAGTAACATATCGTGTGAGAGATCTACTATGACTTACCCAATATCTTGAGCGCACTGATGAGCGTCGACCAGGAGACTCGTGCATCAAGACTGCTTGTGTAGGATACAATAACGGAACGTCGGAAGGCAATTACATCCAGTTTCTCCTGTTCACTGGCATCCGGATGACGTGTGGCAAACAGTGCCATCAGTTTGAACAGCTCGTCAACAGCAGCCGCATATTGAGTGGGATGTGGCGTGATGTTCTTGAAGGCCCACTGTAAATTCTGATGTTGTGCCAATTGACGGGTTAATGCCCGACTCTGCTCGCAGCACAATCGCAGCAATCCATAGTAGGCAGGCAGCATTGAGCGATTGTAGGTAACAATCTCGGCGTCATCATGATCGGCACTTAAAGGTGAAAGAGTTCATCAGGTTAACAACTGCTATTAATTGATATTACTTCTCTGAGTCACTTACAGTATGTAGTTAAATGCAATGTTGCGCGTTATCTCCGGGCAGTTGGCCACCAGGGCCGCATTCTCAGGGCAATCGACGAGCGAGTGATGCCAAAAGGTGAGCAGAGCATGTTTGTTGTGATGAGCCGGCACACTGGGCTCTGAGAGACGCGGATGGAACAGCTCCCATAGGGAGCGCATATATGAACCTATCTGTAAGTACCAAAAAAAAAACAAGATAATGTTAGCAATGAACCGTATACATTGCAGCCAAACTTGCCATTAGTTTTTCAGTCTTTGAAACCATACAATAGCTGAGAAGATTAAAGTACGCGGTCAGCTTGGTTGTACCATGTGCTCCAATGTCCGCATAGATACGCGCTGGCCGTAGCAGACGGAGAAGCAACGTGATCACTTGATGCAGCACCAACTGGGCATCACTGTTGATGTCACTGCGAAAGCAAAGAAATGTTTAGTTTGCTTCCAAAGACAGCTCTGTTTCCATTTACCGGTAGCTGTGCGGATTCAGGGCCAACAGTTTGTGCTGTGAATGAGCACGGAAGTTGGCACGGAACGGTTGCGATGGCACCAATGCCACTAACAGGCAGGCAGCAGCTGCAATGCAAAGAAATAAGAACTAAATTTAATAAATCATTCAATATTGTATCATTGTTGAATAACATACCGTTCCTCACGCGTGTGTTATCATGGGCGAGCAGAAATTGCTCCAGCCATTGCTCGGCAGATTGCAAGATCCAGGCATGTGCAATTTTATTCTTCGTTGCCTGCAGCGAGAGCCAGTCCAGGACAGACTGTGGACAATACTCGGCAGCATCCCACATACGCGGCAGCACCAGCTGTGTGAAGCAAGGCAGCCCCACGGGACCACCCTGTGTCTCGGTCAGCAGTGTGAGCAGCTTGAAGAACGGCGCACAGAGTTCCGTGTGCTTTGTTACCGATGCAAACAACATGCCGATGATTTGTGTTGCCAATCTTTCATCGCAGCGGCAAAGCGCGTGTATTAAATGCTTTGTCTGGTGCGGATTAATGCCGTCCTTAATTTGTTGATACAAAAACGGAAAGCCCTACGAATTATGATAAAGAGTCTTGTCATTAGTTTGAGAATTCAGATATACAGTGGTATCACATGATTATAATCTATAAGCTGATTAAAAGTAGTAAATATTGTGGTAAACATATAACACAAAGTAAGTTCTGTACAAGTATAGTATACAGTAGTTATATTTATAGACGAGTGATGAACATTTTCATTTAAAAATAGTATTACTTGAATTGTTGAAAATCTAAAACATAAATATACTAAATAAACAGTTAAATCTGAGAATAGCCTTAAATAAAACTAATACATAAGAATAGATTATTGATCTTAAGCAATTTATAAGACAACAATTTGGACATTGCAGATTATACCATTTTTTTAAGACATATACACAATTGGATAATGGAAGGGAATGATAGTTATATATTAAAGGAATGATAAATAACCATGAGAAGAAATATAAATATATTAGGAATTATAAATAAATATAAAGGGAATGATAAACAAACTTAAAGAGATTCAAATTTAAACTAGTTATTGTTTAATATTCATTATTCAGTCAGTCTGTTCTTTTAGTTGTATATTAAAGCCAATTTAAAACTTTTTTAATGTACTTTTTTGTGTGTCAAAAATTCGTGCAGTCTAAAAATATCCAATAGCAATAATATATATGTATATACAACGAAAAATAATAACTTTAAAAATAACTATAAATAATTACACGTAACTTGAGCCCCATATGAAGACATAAAGATAAAACAAAAATAAATTAGTAAAAAAACAAATTACTTTCAACAGATGGGTCTGTGAATAAATGAAATCACATAACGTATAATATTAACAATAAATAAACTCAAAATTATACCTCAAAACACACATAAATAAATTAACATATTTTCTAGAAAGTGCATTAAGGAATAGACAAATCAAAGGATCATGCATTCGATTGTTTTGCGGATGATGGACTGTTTGATGGTTTAATGAAATAATTAACGCTTTCGAGATTTTTCAGTATCACCTTTCCACCGGCAATGGCATTGAAGTCTTTGGGCGACAAACGTAACCGAAAATCGGTGCCTCTAGAGCGTTCAACGAGACTGGCACACAGTGCAATCATTTTGTCCAGCGATGCTGGTCTCATTTTCTCCACCGAAAGCGCTTCATCTGATGAATTATCTTCGTTGTCTGAACTGATGTCGATCTATAAATCAGGGAAATAATCGATTATTACCTAAAATTAATGGTCACAGTTTGAGGAACAACATACACTATCTGTTTGCTTGTGGCCCAGATAGAAATCTACCAGACTCTTTAGCACTCCAATACGTAGCAGAAACATTGCTTCTTCGTCGCCCATGCGAGAGAACTCGCACATAAGACTAAAGTACTCGGACAGATGTCGCAGGTGGGAGCGCGCTCCATGCTCCAACAGTGAAATAAGAGAGCTGATAAAGCGCGTTACACACGATGCCTGTCCAATGAGCTCTCGACCATCTTCATCCGTTTCGACACCCAAATAGAGATCAGCATGTGAGGCTCTAACATAAGATAATAACAAATGTATAAACATTGACAGACAACTATTTCCATTTGACTTACCGCAGCCGTTGTATGACATGAATGACGAGTCGCTGAAACATTTGACGCACCATTTGATTGGGACATTGGATTAACACCTGAACGGGCCAAAATGGTTCAACGGACATATGCGATAAGAACCATTCACAAGCTTCTTCGCTGGCATTAAATTGCTTGGTCAGTAGCTCCACCCAAGGCACCATGGTTGGCTGTAGAGATATCGTTATATATTCTCATTTATTGCTACTCGCAAAGATCTCTCACCTTCTCCTTTGCATGTATGAATGTTTCAATGAAAAATGACACTGACAACTGGGCGGCCATGCAGGTGACATCCGTTTCCGAGATTAATGTCTGTGGTATATGCCCACAAATCTGCCACATGAAGCTGCAGCAATTGGAAAATGTATGTGGAGTTAAATTAAATATACTACTTTAAGTAATTTGTTGTACTCACTTAAAATAGGTATGCTCAAAGATATTTCGATCTTGCAGAAACTGTCGATTGTCCTGCCATATCCAATCTTCAAGTTCTTTGCTCAATAATGGACGAAACTGTTGCAGTTTGCTGGCTCCACCATTCTCATTATCCGCAATGTTGCCACCGCCTGCCTTTGAGGTAGACGTCTGCTGCGGTTTCTGGTTTTTGTTGTTGTTGTTGTTGCTATTCGACTTCAAATTATCACAATTGGCTGTTTTTTCTAGTTCTTCACTGTTCTCTTCCTTTTCTTTAACAATGTTCTCTTGCTCAGTTTGTTTCTGCTTGTCCTTTTGTGCGCTGTCTTCTTCATTCTTTGCTGCTTCTCCGACTGTACTAATCTCATCCGCTACTGTCATGTTGCTTACTGCCTCTATTTTCACCGTCTCCTCTGTGTCTGGTTTTTCCTCATTCGTAGGACTTGGAGTTGGTGTTGCCAGCAGTTCTGAGTGCCGCCGCTGCAAGTGCTCTGGCAATCGGCGTTCATAGAAGAGCATATAGGCTGAGTTTGTCTTTTCAAAACTGAAGTCCAAATACTTTTCAGTGACGGAGTCGTACGTTTTACTCTGGAAAGGGTAAGGCGAATGAAAGGTTAACCAATTGTTCCTACATTGTACAAGGATACAATGACTGGCATATACTTACGGTCATCTCGCCGCCGAAACACTCTGCAGCTATTTGCGAGGGATCAAATGGTTTGACCTCAGCATCATTGAAAAGGAACCAACGCTCGTGCGGATGATAGTTGCTCTTTGTGCGTTCCTTTATAAAGCTGTAATAATGTCCGCCATCCGCTGTACCAGTGTGCACAGTGACGCCAACCAGCTCGTATCTGAGAATAAAAGGGTTATTAAGATGGGATCAGATGGATAGTTTGATTATATTCATTACTCGTAGCACTCTTCGATGTCAGCGTCCAGTGTGGCTTCAGCCTTCTCGTTGTCAGCCCCCAAATCCCCGTCGTGCTGTTCCCGTTCCCGTTCGCGCTTCTCACGTTCTTCCTTGTACTGCTGTGGCATCAGTGTCTTCTCCACATAGTGACACATATTCAGCCGCAGGGGGAACGAGAAATGGGTGTTCACCTTCTCTTTGAGCATGGTGACCATATTGAAGGTATATCGCATGGTATTGAAGCACAATATCTGTGGTAACTTCTTGAAGCAGGCGCGTTTCTCGGCACGCACCTTCTTGCCACATTGCGAGCAAGTGTACATGTTGTCACCCTCGAGGGTATCCTTCACAGTGACCTCGTCCAGTGACTCCTGCAGATTACGCATATCGGCAACTTGACAACGAACCGTATAGAACTCCTCAGCAGTGCGGGACACATGACCGCAGTCCAATGATACGACATTGTTGCTCAGTGTGCCGCAGAACAAACGCTTCACCAGATGCTTCAAATCCGGCGTCATTTCTTCCAGTTTCGATACCAGATCAATGAAAAATTCTGCCATATCCTTCTGTTCGCCCGTGTTCAATGGCTGATGATCCATTTGATAGACACGACAAAAGCTGCGCGGATTATACGCCTTGCGTTCCGATTCCAACAGATATGCGAACATTCGCTGTAGTTCCAGCAGTGTTGGTGCATGCTTCTGTGCCCCGGCAGGTGGAAGACGCAATATTGCTGCACGTGCCTGTGGCATCATATACAAATGCTGTATGCACGACGCCATGTAGCATGTGGCACCCAAATTGGTTAAGCCAACATACCCACACTCAGCACGTCCCTCATCGCGTGGCCAATAGTCCCAGGGATATGGTTGCTTTGGACCAGACTTGTGCTGGGCCAGCAATCGTCCATGGAGATAGCTATAATTGGTGGCACAACCGCGGCAAAGCTCCACCAGCAGATCGTATGCAGCAGCACGCGATGTGGCTGATTTACATTTGGGTTTCTGGCGATTGGCAGGCGAAGGCATCTCGAACAGAAACTCAATAAGCTTCTCGATGAAACTCAGTGCCTTGGGTCGGTACTTGTAGCTGGTATCGTACTTGATCAGATTGGACATAAGATTCAGCAGCCCCACCAGACCATCATCCTGATATCCATGACGCAGCTCATGATAGTCGCGGTTAAGAATGCTCTCCGAAATGTTCTCACACAGCAGCTCAATGTCGATGCGTTCCTCCGCCACCATCTCTGTAGTTAGGGTGTCCACAAGGCGTGCGAGCAACCAGAAGTAATCACGACAGGCAGGACCATACGGTTCTTTACCCTCTTCGGAGAGAAGAAACTGTGTGTGCTGAACCGAGGAGCTCATTTGCTCGGCTCGTGGCAGCAATGCAATCAGTTTGTGTAGCAAAGGTGCCAACAGCAGACGATAGCTCTGAGCATTGCCCAAACAGATGCGATAAAGTCCGGCGCAGATCTCACGTCGAACCGCTGGCTCAGGATCCTCCAGTATGAACTTCTGCAACCAAGTGCACTGCTCTGGCTGGGACCAGAGCAGACGACGTGCCTCCGGCGAGGCATGCACAAAGCTCACCAGAATGTTCATAGTAAACTGCACAAGTTGAGCACGACCCCAGAAGCCCGTGCGCAGCTGATGGAACTGATAGGGAAACAGCAGTGATGTTGTGCCCGAGGACAAATGCTGATGCACCTCATCGTTCAATATGCTGGACAAACGTTTCAGGCACTGCGGCACCTCCATTAGCTGTAGCATAAATGCATGTGGCCTGGACATCAGTACGTGCACATCTTGTGTCTGCAGCTCCTCGAAACCCAATAGCCAAAGGATACGCAACAGGCTCGCCAGGCAATCATGACGCCACTCGTTCAGTGCCAGCTCCTTGGGATGGGCACTCTGTTGCAGTTGGCCGCCACTAAAGATCTCATACAAATGTTGCAGTCCACCACATTTGATGAACGCTTCGCTCCACTTGCTGCTTTCGCTGAGCAATGCACTGCGCTGTGGTGCTGCCACCGCCGTCACTGCCGCTACCGATGGCAATGGAGTCGCAGCAGGAGGAGCTGGCGCTGGCAGTGGCGGTGTAGAACAGCCCAATGGTCGCTGCTGCTGCTGCTGCTGTTGCTCCTGATCACTGGTTTCAGTCTTTTTGTGCCTCTTACTATTCTGCTTGGGTTGATTCTCCTTATCACCACCACTGGACATTTCACTCACTTCCACATCGCTGCCCGAACGCGGCGTTGATGTAAGCGTCGTCTCCATTTCCCCCGATAGCTCCTTGCTACAGTCACTGCTACTGCTATTTCGTTTTGGCTCCGCCGGTTGCTGGTGCTGCTGCTCATTGCTATTGTGTCGTCTGTTGGCACTCTTCTTCGTACGCGGCTGCTCGCTGATCACCAAATTGCCATTGGAGCCAGCAGCGCTAACAGGTCCAGAAATGGTGCCTATCAAGACGCGCGGCGTGCTGCTCAAAGCCAAACTCTCTACAATGTGCAAGGAATACATGAACTTCTGCAGATTGCTTGGATCGAGTAGCTCGTTAAACTTTTGTTTGATTTGCTTGCGCTTATTGGCCAATTGCTCCTGATCCTGTTCCAATTGCTGCAGTTCGCCGAGGTCATTAACCAGGTTTTTGAATGCATCCAATATGTGAGGATTGGTGGGTAACATGGCAAGTATGTCCCAGACACGGCGCGACAGCAGCTGCGCTTTTGTGTGATGCTGCAAGTGTACAGTGGACGACTGGGGCTTCATATCCCCCAGTGTTTGCATGAGACAAAAGAGTTTCTCAAAGTATTTCGGTTGCAGGAGCAGCACTGTGGGTAGACACTCCTTAGGCGGTGGTGGCAACATCGATGGATGCTCCATATTTGTTTCCTTGCGTCGCGCGCCACGACCTCCTAACGAAACATAAACTATTTGATTGTCTTTGAATCCAGCATCTCCCAAAGTACGCTCATCATAGTCTGATGTCAGTTCCTGTCCTTGTGTTATGATCCGCAAGGGTCCATCGCTCAGCAGTAATCCCAATACAGGTGCGGTCATCCCCGATTGTAGGCTCTCCCACCACTTGGATACCTCTGCCTTGAGATCAGCAATCAGATCGCAGGCATGCATATGCAGCAAACTCTTCTCAGACAATCCCGCCTGTTGCAGCAGAATTCGCAGAGGTGGACCAGCGCCCTCATTCTTTAGATTGCTATGCGAGCCAATGCCCTTGCCCTCAATGGCCCAACGGCGCAAGTGGAAGGCATAGCGACGCCTAAACGTATCTAGATGAGTGTTCAACAGCAGTAAACCACGCTGGACTCGCATCAAAGCATTCTCATCCTCGATGCTAAAGCGGACAAAAGTTAATTATGGATTCTCATTTTATATTAATCATTTACTCACTTCTCTAACGCCGCTGCAGCCTGCACCAGATTGTCCATGCACTGTGAGACGAACTCCTTCTCTAGCCGCAACTGTTGTCCCATATAGTACATGTTAATATATTGAATCGCTGCCAATGAGACTTCATTGCTCTGCGCACGCAATGCAATCTTCCAAAGATGATACATGCCCACGGCACTGGAGTTGGCGGCAATTGCGTCACTATGCTTCTCATACTCTGCCATTGCGATGCGTGCAAAGCTGCAGAGCTGTTGGAACAGGCCAAGTGCAACCATGGAGAACTCTTCGGGACGAAGCTCTGGCAATTTCTTAAGATACAAATGCTGCAGAGCATCAATGCCGAGAGCATGCTGA
Source organism: Zaprionus indianus (assembly GCA_018904595.1). Taxonomy (NCBI): domain Eukaryota; kingdom Metazoa; phylum Arthropoda; class Insecta; order Diptera; family Drosophilidae; genus Zaprionus; species Zaprionus indianus. The sequence continues at coordinate 6,164,363 of JAEIHA010000320.1, forward strand.
TCTCCACCTTTTGTTTGCGCTTGCAGCCACGAGAAATAACAGTCAGAGCATTCAGGATCGTGCGCTAACCAATCCCATAGTGCATCCAGTTGTTCGAGGGTTAGTCGAAAACTTTTCGGTGAACCCACCGAGGAGAAGATCGACGATAGAAACTGCAAACGCACAGAGACCTGCGTCTTATGCGAGTAAAGCTGCAGACCCAAATGCTGCTGCTGCTGCTCGCCATTCTGATTGATTAACAGCTCCGCATGTCGCCGGGCATAGTGACGGATATTGTTAAAGAAGCACTGCATCATGCGATGATTGCGTTCAGCCCACAGTGTCATTGAATGCGTGTCCGATGGTCGAAACTGTTGGAATGATGCAAACAGTTTGGGCAACAAGCGCAAGCTGACAATAACACTCCGATTGTTGGCCACATTCTGCAGGCAACCCTCAATGAATTTTGTGCGCAATTGTCGATCCATACTGAAGCACAGCAGTGTTGCCAGTGCCTTCTCAGCCTCCAGGGCAAGCGATTCACCCAGTTGACCCTAAACGAATATACAGTAAACATTAGTGATTGATAAACTATATAGGGTAAAAGAATAAATCTTCTGCAGCACTTACAATCTTATCGTCCTGCAGCAAATCCCAGAGTAACGTATTTCCTGGCTGGCATACATCGTTTAGCTTGAACGAGGGCTGATTATTACTCGATGATGTGCTCGTGGACTTGGGTGAGTTTTGTTTGTTACTCACTTCCAATAGATCACCATCTGAATCGGACTTCGCTTTGGCAGCAGCTGCAGCGGCAACAGCAGCAGCAGCATTGGCCTGTTGACGCATCGCGACCAGCGATTGTTGTGCATTGCCTGTTGCCACAGCAGCAGCAGCAACTGCAGCAGCGGCCGCCGCAACATTTGTCTCTCCAGATTTTTGCATAGCCATCGCCGATTGGGCAGCCATCAGGGCAGCAGCGGCTGCTGCGAAGGCAGGTGCAACATCGCGGCAATTTGCAGCCGGCACACGTCCGGCATGGGAGTTGACAAGTTGCGCCAATTCCTCCTCACATGGCGAGACATCCTCATCATCAAAGTCAGCGAGATTCTTCTCTGATTTGTTGCTCATGGGCGATGAGTAGCTGCCATCATTCTCGGCGCCACTTAGCAATTCACTGATATTCGTTTCGGCGATGGCGCGTATATAGGGTCCTTCGCCGTGCAAATGCTTTAGTACCGCAGCGGGAACCAATTGATGGCCGGCACCATCGCTACACTCATCACTATCGGCTAGTAGTTCACCATCGTTATCGGCATCGCCATCCTCGCTGCTTGGCACATCCTCGGCACCGTCCCAGATTTCGACCAACTCGTGTGGCAGCAACTGTTGCTGCTGCTGCTTGTTGTTGCCCGCTTTTGATCGACGTCGCTTGTTGCTCGTCTTCTTGCGATGCAGCTGCAGCTCCAGGGCAGCACGCGATTGCAACTCCTCCTCACTGCTTGTGTTGTCTATGATATTGACAATACGATGATTTCTATGGGATGAAACATTAATTTAACATTATATAAATATAATTTTAACATTAGCATACTTAATGTCCACTTTGGTCATGTCATCACTACTCAATTGTTTGACCTTCTCCGTAGTGGGATCGCAGATGTGTCTTCTGTGTCTGGCCTGTTTACACGGTGTCACTCCATCCACGGGACTCTTCTGACCGCCACCACCGCCGCCGCTGGCTATGCTGCTATCATCGGCACCCACATGATCATCCTCGGTATTGCTACCTTCAATGCTGCCGCTATCGGAGCTGGATGCAGTCACATTAGAGCCTAGCAAATGATCTTGCATCAAATTCATTTGATTGCGCGAACAATCCCGCGTCCAAATCAATTTCGTAAGAGCCGATGCAATGTATATGCTCTGCTCGGTGTGCTCCTTGGGGTCCATGCGACAGAGCAGCGAATATAAGTGCATGGCCGGACGAGGAGCAAGATTCTTAACCAGCGCCGGCAGTATATCGAATATGGTTTTCGAGCAGTGCTTCAGTTGCGTTGCCTGCCAGATAAGTTTGATATCCTCCTCGGATATTTGATTCTCCACAGCCAGGAAATTTAATAGCACGTGAGCCTGTTTAACGATCTCTACATGAAGATTGGGACCAAACAGGTGCTGAACAATCTGATTTTCTGTTAGCCAATTGGCAATGCGCTGACCAAAGAGCTCCACCTCGTTGACCGTTTCGGTAGTGCAGATTTCATTGAAAAGATTGATGTGAGCATTTATTTGGGCCATGCCTGGACAACAAAGAGGGAGTAATAGAAACAAAATAAGTTAGCATTGGTGTCGGATACGAGTGACACAAGAGAATAGTAAAATCATTACTAAAATTAGAATTATCAATTGGTATAACACTTACCCGCCAGACGCATTGTCAGAGTTGTTGATGTGAAGTACTTGAAAGCCAAGGCTAGACCTTCGGTATCGAAGTTAACGGCCACATCGAGAGGATCACGCATGGAGGACCATACAAAATCGGCCATAGCACGAGTCGCTGCTGAGCGAAGGTTTTGATCGGAGAGCTTACACATGTATTGCAGTATACGGCTACGCAGTGGGACAAAGAGCTGTGTGTTGCAATGATAGTTGAGCCAGAGCTTCACATTGGACACGGTGGCGGTCATGGAGTGCGCTGTTGAGACGGGCAAATCGGGATGTTCGAAGCACAGTGACATGGCGCCAAAGCCACCAGAGTTACAGAATAGACTGACGTTGCGTAGCAGGTAAATGGGAAGGTCGTTGTCATGCAGATCACAGATTAGAGCCAAATGGTGGGCTTCTTCCGCTTGCAGATCGTCTAAGCGCGAATGCATGCCGTGCTTATGGGCAATGTAGAGCGGAAAATTAAGAAGGAATACCTTGGAGACGAGCACCAGTAGTTTCTCCACCTCGGGCAGTATCCATGGCTCTTCAGTGTATTGTGGATGCGCCTTGTTGCTGCTTGTGGGTGGGGTTGAGGGTGTTGGTAGTGGTGGTGGTGTGCAGGGCTGTTTCTTAGGCGGTCCTGGACCATCACCCGAAGCTCTCTTCTCCTCATCACCACTGCAGGCTTCTGCAGGATTTATGGTTTTGTTCTCGTCACAAGCGCGGGATGTTGATGATTTCGGTGAGAATGGCGTCGTTGACACCTTTTGCTTATTCTCGCCGCCTTCGTCTTCATTTTCGTTGTGCTGCTGCTGCTGCTGCTGTTGTTGCAACTCTTTGTCAAGCTTATCGTGCACTGGTTTCCTTTGAGCCTGGGCGACAACCTGTGCAGCGCTGGCGGTCAGACGCTTGTAGCTGTCGATCAGATGATCAATGTGTTTCAAATGCTGCACCGTGAGGCAAATAAGCGACTGCACCACTAGGTTGAAGCGATCATAGTTCTTATTGTCCCGATACAAGCACATACACTGACGCTGTGGCCAGGATTGAATGTAATTGAATGTCGTCTCAATTTCACTCTTCAGCAGCAGCTGAAACTTAAGCTCTGAACTGGCCACGCGCACCTCATCTGCAAAAGTGAAGTCAAGTGTATGTATATGTGGGTGATGGTGGATGGGTGGTGGTGGTTGTGTATTGTGGGCGCACGTTTAGACAGTTATCAGAGTTGTAAATGCCGACACATTAAAATGCAAAAAAAAAAAAATAACTTGAAATATAACTGGTACTTACACAGCTCCAGTAGGTTTTGGAAATCGGCGCAAACCTCGCACATTGTTCTAATGTTGTGCGAATCCACTAAAAGCCGTGGCTACAACTACCGCTTCTACTTCTTAAGATCTGTTTGCTTTGCCGTTCCTCCTCCACCTCCGCCAGCGTTTGCCGTTGTCGCCAAGTGGAATTTGTTTGGTGGGCTTTTATTTGATCTCTTTAGTCGTTCGTGCAATTCCATTTATATTGCGCACTCAATGCCACTCACTCTTATGCACACAACACGCACTTCTCAAACATTGCATCCAAGAGTACACTTAAATTCTAATAAATTTTTATGAATTGATATATTTTCTAGATATATTTTCTGTCGATAAGAAAAATCGCTACTAAGACTACCTACGATAGACTGACAATAGTTGTGGTGGTCGGCCGATTATTTACCAAGCACCCATGCTATCATTCGATTTTATTACACACTCGATTGTCGATAATATTGTAAGTAGTTCGATACGATATTTGTCGCCGCCGCTTTTAGCAACTCATCGTAGACAAATTTACTTGTTTACATGTTTTGTGAATAAAAAATTCCATAAAAGCTTGATTATTAATTATGGACGAGTGTGTTATGGAAACCAGTTCACCCGCCGAAGCCAGCTCTGATCTCAATTTCAACATGGACGACGAAAAAGTGCAATCGCAAGAGCAGCGCAGCTCGACCACAGCGGTTACCGGAGCTGCCGATGGCAGCGGCGGCGGTGGAGGCGGCGACAACCAGAATGCAGCCGGCGTTTGTTATTGGTATGCACACATGCAACGAGAGGTTTTATTCGATATATGCAGCACATTCAAATATCTTCATACTGTGCCATTTTAGCGGCAAAGAGCGCAACCTCAACGCAATTGAGCTACTGTGTGCCACCTGCTCGCGCTGGATTCACGAGTCTTGTATAACGTATCAATTGGGCAAAGGTAAAATACTGCCGTTTGTTACAAATTATGTTTTTGTGTGCAAAAATTGTTCTGCCACCGGTACAGAGAACTTTCGCAAGAGCCAGGCGAGTAAGTACAAGTAAAATCTTTTTGAAAACTAAAAATGAATATGAATTTTTTTTTTCAATAACAGCAATATCACAGATGTGTCAGTGCGCCATAGCCAACATGCAACAAGTGGCAACACGTGATGGAAAGCCACAAACACAGTTTTGCAAAGATCGTGAGATCATTCCTTATATCGAACAAAATTGGGAGGCAATGACAACAATGCCACGACGGCTGACGCAGTCCTGGTACTCCACAGTACAGAGATCCCTTGTTAAAGATGTCAACACACTGTTCACCTATGAAGAGCATCCCGAACATGGCTCCATGTATGGACTATTTAATCAAGATCTGCGTCAAATCAAACCCAACTATGAGATCATGAGTAAGACTGGAGCTTTGCGCCTTACCGAGGATGGTTATACGCAAGGTGAGTATTATCAATGAGCAGGAGTAAATTTTAGCACGTTTGAAGAGTATCTGCTAGTCGTAGTACTTTACACATTGGCTCATCTGCTCTTCTTTAGTTTAGCACTCAATTTGTTTTGCCCACTATCCGCTGTACAGCTGACCCATCCACAGTGGGGCAAATACTGCGCAATTTGTGTATTTATCGCATTCTGTTTTGCATGCCAAACAAAACAAACAACGCACATGTGTGTGTGTGTGTGCTCTCTATTTCCTCTCTGTTTCGTTTTCTTTCGCTCACGTTTATTGTACTTTACGCTCTCGTCGTTTTTCGCAATTCAAACAATCGCAACGAAAGCTGATCGTCATCATTAGGTTTTGCGGTAGTTTCTTTCGCACCGTCACACATAAACATACGCTCTCACAGATACACACACACACACAAACTCTCACACATCCGCGCAGATTATCAAGCAAACAAAAATACCAAAACACAACTGTGACACCCACAAAGAGCAGCTGAAACGGGCGGGTGGGGCTGAACTCATTCAGTATAATAAATAATAATAAATAGTTGCTTTCCAATTGGTTACTTTAATTTGCTAGTGTATGCAACGGTGTCTGTCTGTGTGCGTTTGTTGTGTGAGTGCGTATTAAACATAATTGAATAAATTCGCGTCGCGATTTCGCTTTATTTTCTCTGCTGTCCTTGCGATGACGTCAATGCTGAGCGGAGCGTCGATTGCCAGCAGCAACGAGGAAGACTGTAAGTGTACAGTGGAACAGACAGACATACATACACAAAGACAGTGGGACGGACGGCAGTAAACTGAAAACAGGCAGATTGTCACGTACCAACGTTTACTTATAGATTTTTTTATATTTCCATTCCACATTGCAGCAACGCTAGCGAAAAACAATAGACAGAAGCGGAAATTTCCAGGCACCGATGCGGGGCCAACGGGCAAAAAGGGTCGTCCAAGCTCTGATATAACAGCTAACGTTAAGCTGCCGGCACATGGTTATCCATTGGAGCATCCGTTCAATAAGGATGGCTATCGTTACATACTGGCTGAGCCCGATCCACATGCACCATTCCGTCAAGAGTTCGACGAGAGCTCTGATTGGGCTGGCAAACCCATACCCGGTTGGCTCTATCGTACCCTGGTACCACATGCGGTTCTGCTGGCGCTACATGATCGAGCACCGCAGCTGAAGATCAGTGAGGATCGGCTGGCGGTGACTGGGGAACGTGGCTACTCTCAAGTACGAGCCACGCACTGTAAGTAGGGCACGCGAGCTGCAAATGAAATCAAGATTATATGTGAATCTTCTTTAAAGCTGTGAACCGCGGTCGCTGGTATTTTGAGCTAACCATTGAGGAGATGCCGGAAGGCGCAGCCACTCGCGTTGGTTGGGGACGAGAATATGGAAATCTTCAAGCGCCACTGGGATACGACAAGTTCGGCTACTCCTGGCGTTCCCGCAAGGGCACCAAATTCACCGAGAGCCAAGGTAAACATTACAGTGATGCCTACGGTGAAGGTGATACCCTTGGCTTGCTCATCGAACTACCCGAATTGCCGACAATGGATTACTTGCCCAATACATTTAAGGATCGCGTGAGTTAAATGTGCCTTACAATTTGATAAGATTAGCTAACGTCTTGAGTCACTTTCCTTTAGCCACTTGTCAAATTCAAATCACATTTGTACTACGAGGACAAGGATAAGATCAATGAGACTCTGAAGAACCTGCACATACTGCAAGGCAGTCGAATCGAGTTCTTCAAGAATGGTCAGTCACAGGGCGTGGCCTTCGAAGACATCTATGCCGGCAGCTACTTCCCAGCCATATCCATACACAAGAGCGCCACAGTTAGCGTCAACTTTGGACCTGCCTTCAAGTATCCCACAATTTTGAGTGAGCGCAAAGCAAAAGGGGTTAGTCAAACCGATAATTAAGTCTGAACAACAATTAAACCTCTCCTTTTCCCACTCCCTGCAGATGAACGATCGCGTGGAAGAACTCATCACAGAACAGTGCCTGGCCGATACGCTTTACTTAACGGAGAACGACGGTCGACTGCGTCTCGACAATATGAGTCTGTAAAGAAAGAAATCCTTTCCCGATCAAAGCTAACGATGGCTTCGTACTCTAAGCTTATTTCTTATTTCGATTTTTTGTATAGGTCAGATAATGAAAACTCAACTAATGTGTATACAGATTAATGCAAATTGTTGACCTGTTTATCACGTCTCTAATGTTCTTTAGACTAATACCTTGTGATTTTAATGATTCGGACGGTTTCCCGTTACTTTCATAGATTTTGTCATTAAGGTAAACCCCAAGAACCTATTTAAATATATAAGAATGATGTATCTATGGAATTATTTTCCTTTTGAAAAGTTTTGGTTTATTCCAAGGCATTGGCAAGGACCAGACGAGTCAGTTTTGTCTATTTTGTGATTCTATCATCCATTCCAAAGGTCACACAACCAGTAAGGGATGAGATTTGAATAATGAGGGAATTTTCGCTGTAATATTTATAAAAATTGAAAAAACACTGCTGTCAATAGTAAAAAGACATACAATGGGATACTACATTTAAAAGAATAATGAATGTATGATATATTAGTCTATATTCTACAAGTTGTAATGGTTGATCCCTGCAATGCCCAGGTAGGGGTAACCTTGACAAAGGTTAAACTCTTTTAATTATGCCTGCAGAAGTATCGGAAAAACTGCTGTTACTCGTAGGGAGACACTACTTTTAAAGAAATTATGAATGTTTGACCAAGTTCTCTATATCCTACATGTGACAAAAAAGAGTTAAAATGGTTTATCCCTGCAATGACCAGGTGTATTATATCAAACTTTATTGCTGGTTGTTTTGGCTACTTAAAGGCTTTAAATTTTGAGGCACTGTACGGTATGTAGAAGGCACTGCTGGTGGCAAACTCCGAGTGGCGTGGATGATGGATGGCCGCTGATATGGATCGGCCGCCGCCACCCGTCGAGGGTGTGTTCGAATTGGTCGTGGTGATGTGGCCCAAATCCATGCCATATGTTGTTGTTTGCTGTTGGGGCTTGTAACTCGTGCGCTCTACTGATGACGAGATACCCCCCAATGAGGAACTATTACTGTTAGCCGCACCGCCGCCACTGGATATGCTCTGTGTGGATGTCGTGGTAATGGTGGTGGTCCCAGTCGTCGTCCCTGTAAAGTCCCTGTGATAATTTAGCGAAGGCAACACAATGGCGTGTTTGTTGTGCAGGAATCGATTGGCAGCCATGGGCATGTTCCAGGCCGAACGAATCCCCGCCTGTTGCCGTCGCCCGGCATTGTCTCTGGCGTATGTCAATGCTGCCGACTTGGGCTGCTGTTGCACTTGCGTTAACTGCACGAAACTCCGATTGTTAAGCAATCCACGAAAACGTCGATTCGAGTCCAGGACGTTCAGAATCGGTGGCATTCTCAGGCGTGAGCGGGTGACTGTTGCAGATTGAGGCGTGGTCGGGACAGGGGCCTGAGCCTGAGACCGCTGCTGCTGGTGCTGCTGCGAACGCTTGCGCAGATTGACGGCTACCGACGTGATGCGTAAATCTCTGTCGAGCATAGCCACCAGCTTCTGTGTGGGACGCAGATAAGTCCGCGATGCTGAGGGCATTGTCTCCTTACTCTGGCGGTGCTGACGCTCGGCTGTGGGCGTCAAGAAGCCAGTATCATCCTCCTCATCGTCATCGTAATCGTTAAGAGAGTTCAGGCTAAGATCCGATATGGAATCTATGTCACCGCACTCATCTGGCACGGTTTGACCTCGTCCAGCAGTGTCGAAACTCTGCTGCTTGAGAGGCTTCGCTTTGCGAGCCAGTAAACTGGGGAATTTGCGCTGCCAATCGGCTATTTCATTGCGCAGTTCCGGCTCTTGCTCCGGCAGAGGCTCCTCTCCGCTTAACATGCGGTCAACGCGTTCCCAATCCAATTTATTCTTCTTGATGGCATCATCGGCCCAGGGTATAGACCCAATCGAGCTGCGATCGATGCTGCTGGAGGAGTAGGGCACATCTTGCAAAAACTCTAGGTCGTCGTCCTTTTCGGCATCCGGCTCTGGCTCATTGTTCGTTGTGGCAGCATTGTTGTTGTTCAGATACAATGGATCGCCATCATCGTTATGAGGGTCCTTTTCGTTATTGTATCGTTGCTCCGCTGCGAAATAGTAACGTCTTGCAGACATTAGACAGACGTTAAACTGGATATAGCAAACTGGTTGTGCTAATTCCAGCTTTTCACTATTTAAGGATATAGCGGCGGCGGCAACAGCAGCGGTAGCGGCGTGTTCTGTTGTGGCTCATTCCAGTTTTGCCAGTTATTTATTATCCTCTTTATTTCCGTTTCCACCCCAACCCCATGTTCGCACGGTCAGCGCATGCGTATTTGCACAAGTCATAAGCAAACGGTTTGCAAACTAGAAAAAACTTAAAAATTAATTAAGCTGAATACATCGTGGATGCTGTTGATCCTTTTCGAATCCTTTTTTTTATATCAACTCAAATTGTGGTTTACCCTGACTACATTCAAATTGTGCCACTGTTCAACACGGAACGAGATCAAATGAACATTCAAATTGTGCCACTGCTCAACACGGAACCAGAAAAAATCCAAATTTAAATTGTGCCTGTGCTTAACACGGAACCAGAACCAGTTCTGGGCGTCGCTTTTTCACGTTAGCCAACACTGCGCGTCGCAGAGACGCAATCGAAAGGAGAAAAAAAATAGATGAAATTTGCCGGCCGAGAGCGCAGCGTGTGTGTGTGTAAAGCATTTGTGAAAAAGTTCTTGTCCTATTACAATATTAGAGAATTTAATGGAAAATAATGTGGCACGAGGCTCGCAAACAGGAGCGTCGCATACGCGGCCTCATTGTCGACTATCGGAAACGTGCTGAACGTCGGCAATATTTCTACGATAAAATCCAAGCGGATCCCACACAATTTTTACAGTTGCACGGCAGGCGCAGCAAAATCTATCTAGATCCTGCCGTTGCTGCCGCCGGCGATGGCGACGCAATCATGCAAGTCATATTGAACCCGTTTTAAGCATTAAATACCGTTTTTATGCATTGAGTTTACTAAATAAGCATTTTGTGCATTTTCTCTTTCTTTAGTGTTCCGTGGCAGGGGCAGCAGGACAACCTTATCGATCGGTTCGATGTGCGTGCACATCTTGATTATATTGCACCCGTGACGAAGGCCAGCTCGGATGCATCTGCGGGCGACGCGGCAGACGCCGAATTGTCTCTCGAGGAACGTCAATTGAACTATGAACGATATCGGATATTGGCACAAAATGATTTCCTCAATGTCAGCGAAGATAAGTTCTTGCACCAACTCTATCTGGAAGAGCAGTTCGGTGCGAATGCGCAGTTGGAAGCTGAACGCAATTTGGGCAAGAAGAAGCAGAAGAGCACAGGCGGAGCAACCATTGGTTACTCATACGATGACACGGGGGATACACCGGCATCCATTGCCATTGGACCACAACCATTTAGCACAGTAGGAGGAGGCTCGGCAACGAGCAGCGGTGTGGCTGCTGCTGCCGGTGGCGACAAACAACAGCAGCCTGATAACTCAGATGAATCAGACTCGGACATGGACATGGATGTTTCAATAGACATCGGAAAACTGGACACGGCTCAGGCACATGAGCTGAACGCTTGCGGACGCAATTATGGCATGAAGAGCAATGATTTCTTCTCGCATCTCACCAAGGATGCTGACGAGGCGGATGCGTTGCGCATTGCGCGTGAGGAGGAGCAGGAGAAAATGCTGCTCAGCGGTCGCAAATCACGTCGAGAGCGACGGGCACAAAAGGAGCGTCGCATCGCAAATCGACCGTTCAGTCCGCCCAGTTATGCAGCTAAAGAGGATCAGGGTAAAAACAAGGACAAGGACGAGGAATCTGAATCACGTTCACCCTCACCAGCGGAGGGTGGTGGCGAAAAGATCACGTACATTACATCATTTGGCGGCGAGGACGAGATGCAACCGCACTCGAAGATCACTATAAACTTGACAAAACCTGGCCAGACGCTAGGGGAATCCTGCATTAATGCCAGCAGCGGTGCCGCAAGTGCCTCAGCCTCTTCTGTCTCCTATGCCCAACAGGTCAAGGATAATTTAGATAAATTGAAACTCATGAACGAGACGGCGAAACGTAGCGGACGTAGTCGACGCTCCCGCTCAGCCTCACGCAGTCCCAGCAGTCGACGACGCAGCCGACGGCGCAGCTATCATCGTCGTAGTCGCAGTCGCAGTCGCTCACGTAGCCGGCGAAGGCGAAGATATTATCAGAGATCACGTTCCCGTACTAACTCTCGTTCACGTTCGCGTTCCCGTTCAAGTTCCTGGCAGCGCTATACCTCACGCAGTCCCAGCTACAAGCGGTCGCGCAAACGTTATTCCTACTCTTCAGGCAGCTCAAGCACAAGCTCCTATACCATGTCCCGCAGACGACGTTCACGTTCTCGTTCACGTGATCGTAAATCTCGATCAAGCTCGAGGGGACGCGTCAGTCAGCCGCGTTCGAATGTTAAGAAGACAACAACAACAACAACACCGCCTCTAAGCCAGAAAACCCTATGCCTTAGCACCACAACCACTACGAGCACAACGCTACTGACAACAGCAACAACGGGAGCTCATGTGCCCGTCAAGCAGTTGCAGCATCAGCTGCACCAGAAGTCCACATCACAAACAACAACATCAGCAGTGCCAATGATCAGTTATCCGCTTTCCTCTCGCGTACTTGGTATGACCAGTGCGGCAGCTACAGCAGCTGCAGCAAGCGCCGCCGCTGCCGCCTCAACGTCAGCGTTGCCACAAGTAACGGAAGCACCTCCGCCTCCACTTAAACGATACTATGGACGCAAGCGTGGCGACGACTCATCATCAGAGTCACCAGAGAGCAGCGACTCAAGTGATGCCGACGACGATGCTGGCAAACAGGGAGGAAAATCTTTGCGCAGCAGAGATCGCGACGACTCAGAGGAATTGGACGCGGATACTGCGTAAGTCAAGGCAGCTGGCAGTGGTAAAGTAGACTAACCCAACGAAGCAGCAATGAAATTTGATCATATGAAAATCCTTTTTAAGATTGCGTTAATATTTCACATTTATCTCATTTCTTTTGCAGCTCGGAGCGCTCACAGCCATTGTCATCCAGCACGGGTAATCAAACAGGCAAATATAGTTCTGCTACCGAAACCAAAGTCAGTAAGCAAAGCCAAAGTGTCTCATTGCCTCAAAAAACTGGAGTACACCACAAAATTTCACGCCTCTACCTTAACCAAATCCAAATCATTATGAATCCAATTCAATTCTAAACAAAACCAAAATATGCATACGACTTAACCAAGAAACAGTGGACCACTCCCAGTCGATAAAGTCTTAAGAACATATTAGATATATGCCAGGGCGTGCTTAGGTCATTTATATGTTTCCTATACTTCAGCAAAGAAGTCTTAAGATAGAAATCTTTATTTAGATTTGAATTATGCAAATAGTGCTAGACATCAATTTAATTTTAAGGGAATATTAGTGGGAAGGTTTTACGTATTAGACATCTGCATGAATGAATTCAAATGAGGGAAATAATACTTTTAAGTACTGAGTTGCACTCATTTTTGATGTACTTACTTATTTCTCTCAATATTCATTGGTTGCACTAAAAAATCATATTAAATAAGTCAATCAAGAAGGCAATGAAATCAAAGAACAAAAAGTATGGAGAGGATAACCTTTGGCATCCAACATTTGAAATAAGCTTGAACTATTGAGATTTGTCTGTTAACACAGACAGACGTATAAGGCTCAATCGATTCGGTCAGTGATGCTGATCGAGAATATATGTACTTCTGCCTTTAATGCACATTAACTTAAAGTTAGCATACCCTTTTTGATCATTTTTAATGGTGAAAGGGTTGAAAAATAGTGTACTTATTATAAACTGAATGAGTATAGAAACTGAACAAGATAGTTGCAACCACAACATTCACTCACACTCAGTAATTACGAGTAAGTACACCAAATAATTTATTTTCCGTGTTCATTCATGCAGAACTCTCTTACGTATAAGCCATTCAATGTAACCGAATTTTGCTAGACCTATTCGATTATTGATCGCGACGACACTTTCGACAGTTACCAGAACTGACTCCAACTTATCGCAGCTTGGCTGTTGCAACACCACTAAAGTTTTCTTGATTACATTTTACAGGGATCATCTTCTGGTCAGTTCTCCGGCAGTGGACGACCCAATCTGCGAGAGCGGCTTAAACGCAAGATGCAAAACCTGCTGAACAGGCAATGTAAGCCAAGCGAAAGTGTAGTGTGAAGTTCACAAAGACAACGACGCAAGTTGAATATATTGTAGAACATGGAATAAGTATTGTATCTCTATTTCAGATAAGGCTGATAAGCGTGCTGAAATTGAGAAAACCGAACGAGAGCGTCAGCTGCAGCAGGAGCGTGAGGATGAGATGCGTGAGCTGGCATTGAAGCTGCGCCGTAGGTGAGTAATCGGTTGTGGGTGGCTTTTTCATTGAAAGTCCTCTCACATCTCTTTATTCACAGGCGACGTGAGTTGCGGCACAAATACGGTACGCCCTCGAGTGGCAAACTATCGGACAGTGATGTGGAGTCTGTGGACTCGGAGGTACGCAGTGCACGCGTGCCCAAATCATCGGATCGTCGCAGCAGATCGCGCAGTGCCAGTGCCCCCAGTCCCAGGCACCAACGCACCAAACACCAGCGCGCCAGTTCCCGCAGTCGACGCAGCTCGAGCCGTGTGCAGCGCAAGCAGCAGCGCCGCTCACGAAGTCCCAGTCGAACGCGTAGGCAGCGATCGCGTTCGCGCAGCAGCAGACGCAGTGCCAGTCGTATGGACCGCAAGCGACGCTCACACAGTCGACGTCGCAGCGGTAGTCGTGATCGCAGACGGTCTCGCAGTCGGCGCAGTCAGTCGCAATCGCGACGACGTCGCCAACGAGAGCGCAGCATGGAGAGGAATCGGGAACGAGAGCGATACCGCCAGCAACAGTATGAACGATCGCATGAATCGCGTGGGCATGAGGATTACGATCGTCCGCATGCCAGCAGCTCGGGGGGCGGCGGAAGTGGTGTCGGTGGCGGTGGTGGTAGCAGCGGTAACCGGGGGCGGGTGGTCATCTCTGCGCCACCAAAGCTTAAGAAGCTTGTCGACTATTAATTCTAAATGCTGAACTAGAGAAAGAATGAGGGAGAAGAAGCGATATGCGCACATCCAATGGTTATGCCTGTTGAATCGTTTAATTGTTTAGAAATATTTTTGTATTACGCAACGTTAACTGTGTTTTTTCACAACATTTTCTTATAAACGTTTCAATAAAAAGAACTCATGAGAAATCGTGATATAACATGAACTTATAAACCCAGAAGTCAGTCTATTCTGCATGAAGGTTTATTGAGAGAGTGGACCCAAGAAAGCAGCCTTATATGGAAATTTCCCAAGCAACATTAGATTCTTCAGCGCTTCTCTTCTGTTCTCTCATTCCACGCACAAATGGAAATTTATAATTCTATGTATTTTATTTATCAGAAGAGCTTTAGAACTGCAGTTGACAAATCATTATAAAATAATATAAATATATACGTGTATATAGAGAGGGGGAGAAGACAAATATTTATAAATATCGTCGTCAACTTGGTTTAGAAGAAACCGTCGAAGCCATCGCCATGGTGCTGGTAGCTGGGCGGCAGCTGTGGTCGGCGATGCTGCTGAGTGGGTCGCGGTACAATAATGTCGTTGATCTCGTGTAGAATTCCATTTGTGGCCACAACATCGCACTTGGTGACTCCGGCGTTCTCAATCTTGGGACGACGATCACGAGTAATGCGCAAATGTTGACCCGAAATGGATTCAATGGAACGCACGAAGGGCCAGTTGGTGGGAATGATGCCAGCACAGCAGACCACATCATTAACAATGTGGGTCTTCACCTGTGCCTCCAGCTCGGACTGGGTCTGTGTGCTCGTCTTGGATTCGCTCGACTCGCTGAACTCTTCGAACACATCGTTCTTGGGCACCAGCAGCGTAAAGCTATCCGACTCGTTGGCCAGCAGATGGGTCAAGTTAGCCTTGCGTACCAGCTCCAGGAATTTGCTGTAATTGGGATTGGCCTCCAGCGATTTTAGCAGGTTCTGAAAGGAGCAGGAAAAGTGTGAAAGGGGGTTACTCCCATTGGATAAAGTCAGTATCTTACGTTTGTGGGCGGTGTCAGAGGACGATCCACTTGGTGCAGCACCGATCCACAGCTCTCGTCATCAAAGTGCACCAGGCGGGCGCAGTTAACGGTGGCACGATTCATGACATCCGAGAAGAGTGCATGTGTGGAGTAGAGATTGAGACGAACATTCGAACCTTCAACGGTGGGCAGTGAGCTCTCGGAGAGATCACAAGTCTTGATCATTGGCTTGATCACGTGATAGTTGAGGAAGGCCAACAGATCCTTGTTGTTCTTTAGCGCCTCTGGTTTCTCGGCGAGCTGACGTGCCCATTCCGAGTGCTGCAGTGCCTTGTCTGTGGGCGCAAAGATGGTGACATTGTCCAAGTCATCGAACTGATCATCGAAACCGGAGGCCTCCAACAAGCCCTTGAAGATGGTCAGATTCTTCTGGTTCATCAAACTGGTCATTGGTAGTGCCGATTCAGTGGGCAGAATGGTATCGATAACGTGCAGGACGCCGTTGGTGCCCATGATGTCAGCTTCAAGGATCTTGGCAGCATTGTTGATGTAGATGGTCGTTGGCTCCTCCGTCTGGTTCTCTGCCTTTTTGGTGCGATTCAGCAGCAGTGGCTCGCCCAGCAGATTGAAGGCTGTCGTCTTGGCACCTGGCAGCGTGGCCAGCGAACAGAAGGTCAGATCCAGCATATGGTTCTTCAGGATGTCTGAGGATGGTAAAAGATGAAGAGTAAGGTCTTCCAAGTTGGTACCAGTTACTTACTCGTCGCACAGCCACGACCCTCTTTGAGGCTGCGGCGCAAATGTGGTTCCAATTTATCGAAGGCGGCGTCGGTGGGCACAAAGATGGTGACAGGCTTGTCGCCCTCCAGCACGGCACTGATATTGGTCTTCTCCAGCACGGCACGCATGATGGACATGTCTGGGCGTTCGCGTATGATCTGCATCACGTTCTGCTTCAAAGGCTTCAACACACCGCGCAGTGTGTGAACGAGCGCCTGCTCGGCGAGCTTGTCGTGCTTCTCAATGGGCACACAGTTGGCGGCATAACGATATGGCTCGAGACCCAAGGAAGGCGGCAACTGGTAGCTATTGATGCGAATCGTCTGGCCAGGGAGCTCAGTTTGCAGCAGCTTCTCGTTGGGCACATCCTCCAGTTGCACATCGCCGAGCACAGAGTGCAGCTTGTAAATCGACGACGAGGACGACGACGACGATGTCTTGGAGTCATCTGACTTGGAGTCATCCACGTTCTACGGGATTTGCTGTTGCTTAGTAAAAGAAAAGGAACTCAATCACTTATCTACTTACGTTCTCCTGCTGGTGCTGGCCACGATACTCCTGGAAGGCGGTATCGTTGGGCACAAATAGAGTCACTTTCTTGCCACTTCCGCTGGCCAGCATGTCGCCCAGTTCGCCGGCACTCTTGGCACTCTCGATGAACTGCTTGGCACCCATGTCCGCGGCGGTAGCTTCGATATCTTTGATCTCGATCTTCTCGCAGGGCGTGGTGAAGTCGGCATTGCGGGGTCGTCCATAGCCGTGGCAGCACTGTCGTGTCAGTGTAACGGTCTTCTTTTTGCCGTTTTGATTGACGCTGCATGCGACAAAGAGAGAAAGATAAATGAAAGAGACGAGATATGAATAAAACATACACATAACGTATACGCAATGTGAACGCTTATGCAAATCCGTTTTTGCCGCTTCTGCATTCGCTTATCGTGTTGCCAGTTGGCAGCACCTGGTGGCCCACTTACATCTTGGTGCAGACGTGCTTGTTGGGTTTCTCGGCACAGGAGTTCACACTGAAGTGGAACTGGCCAAAGAGCGGTGAGCGTACAACACTACCAGCAGTAGCGGCACCGGCGCCAGCAACAGCACCATCACGTTCCTGACCAAAGGTGTCCACACTTTCATCACCATCGGTTTCCGTGGTTGCGCCCTCGTTTTCCTCCTTCTCGGTGCACACATTGGGACTGCGAGTATATTAAGAAAATGTTCATTAATCAAAGGTTAAGGTTTAATATTTTCTTGCGAAACTTTTATTATAATATTTTATCTTTAGTTATTCAAATTATACTTGAAAACTTGAAAAGGAAAGATACTTAATTTACTCTTTATCCAGTTTTGATATTCACTAACAATTTCAAAGTTAAAAACTTCAGTTGTCTATTGCTTTCTCACTTTTACATGCATATGTAGGCATGCGCACAGCTCAGGCCTCTAAGTTGACTAAAAATAAACTCTGTCTTTATTGTCCGATCGGACTAAAATTTGGAGTAGAGATATATATTATAGTCAACTAAGTATTTATCGAAGTCAGTTTGTTGTATCTTTTATACTTCCCTTACTAATCCAATTGCAATTAATAACTATTGAATTCTGGGGGCAGAGGCCGTGGCACGCAACATTTTAAATAAAGTTAATGTGCGTAAGGCATTCAAGTCAAATTTGGTGTCTCTAACTTTTATAATAGCTGAGATCTATGAGGTCACACAGACGGACAGTCAGACAGACGGGCGAATATTGCTCAACCGATTTGGCTAGTGATCCAGAGCAGGAATATATATACTTAATAAGATTTTTATGCCTCCTTCTGCCTGTTGTCATAGGTAGTAAACCTTTCAATGGTCAATAATTGGAAATCTTTTTAATCTCTTTTAATAAAAGTATCATTATTTACTTTATTACAAAGTTGTCATTACCCATGCCATATTCCTTTATCTTTCCACAGATGATTTCATTCATAACTGATAGAGAATATTTTCCGACTATTTGCTCAGTATTTATAGCTTAGTTGTTAGCAGTTCGCTTAGAATTTCTGGCTTCCAACTTGCTAATACCACAGTCAAATTGTAGACTTGCAAATCAAAAGTCAATGTACTCGCTCCAACTATTCACACACACACACACACATAGCACATATGTGTATGTGAATATACATCTATATATACTATAACTCCCAGCTTGTTAGTCCGACGCCCAATAAACGCACCCCATGAGGGCTCTCGCTTATCTGACGCGCTGATTAATGTTTGCGCTACGAATTCGCACAGGAGATGGGTACAGTAATCTCAGCATGTCTGTCCGTATGTGTGTGTGCGTGTGTGTGTAATATCACATATACATGCTATATGGGGATACTATATATGCCCAATAGAATCAAGAGCTTAACAGCTTTGCCTGCCTTCAATTCAATTATTTGAATGTGGGTGCAACAAACAGAGCGGCTCATTGTGTGCGATGTGGATATAGTTTTCGAAATTTCTCGACCAGCGAACATAATCTACAGATGATAGATATGTATATATATATATATATACAGTATGTATGTTATATCTATGTATCTCTCCACTCTCGCTATTTGTTTGTGCATGTAGCTAATTTTTCAATTGCTGCGTCTGACTTTCGTTCTCAGTTCTGAAAAACAAACGAAATGCAACAAGCAGAGCGAGTTGATTTCACAATTTTGCTTTAATAACAATTTAGAAAAGTGCAAACGAATCTTATTAAATCAACTTACATAGATTGCACTATAATTCGTACATATACATATATATCCAGCATTAAACTCGGCTTCGTTTCGCGTTTTTCTGCTGACTGATCAATTCATCGAGAATCGCCAGTTCAGCTTGAATTGTGGGAAACATCGATAGATGCGAATTATCGTATATAAGTATGTTTATATATATTTCTTACAACGATAGGGTAGCTCAGCTGCCGATAAGTAGTAGGTAGACATTACAAAATCATATTTAATAGCTCGAACGTACTTGACATTGTGCTCGGTTAATGACCAAATGCCAAGAACAACATCGAAATCAGTCGTGTGCGGCGATTAGGAAAGCGCCGTACCAAGTGACCATAACATCTGAATGGAAGACTTTCTGATTGGGCCCTCGAATAATGAAAGAGCTTTGTCTGAGCTGAGCGAGAAACTTTGTTCATTACGTAGAATACTTCAAAATCTTCCATTGAAATTCTATTTTCGAACATGATGGGCTAATATACTCTACGAATAAATGTATATGTATGATATATATCATTTAAACACGACTTTGCAGATGATATAATCACTTGTTCGTTGGCATGATTTGCAATTATCTGATTCTTAATCACATAAGAACCGTATTCAATTATCTCGGTTTTAATTTGACTGCTCATTTGTTACTTTACAATAAGTATATTGCTTGAAGATCGTCTTCATGATGCGATCATCATTATCTTCAATACTCTTTAATAAGGTTAAAATCTTAATGGTTTCTTATGATTGTGCTGACCTTATAATCAGTGAGAGGTTAAGATTAGAACTGAAAGAGTACAGAAATGATGTTGATCCTATTTTATAATGCTCCTGATTAGTTAAGCTTCTTATATATATAGAAATCGTTTTCTAACATAGGAACTGAATGAACTCTAAGGTTTTAAGTATTGTAATGGGAAAGTTATATTATATTTAATTTCAGTTCGACTCACCCCTTCCACCAAGGTTCCTGTGCATTGCCGAAGCCAAATCCACCAAAGGAATTGAAAAACTCATTGCCAAAGAATGGGAAAGATTGCTGGAAGAACACAGCCGGATTGGGTGAGTTCACATCCGTGGTGATGGTGTCCACATCTGGGCAAGAGATACAGCGATTATCAACGGTAAATTTAAGTGATTATTATGCTAAGCGACTTACTGAAAGGTCTGTGTTCAAGGCTCGTTGTGGTCTGCGCAGAGGTTACCGCATCCTGGCGTCCTTGCTGTCCCTGCTGCTGCTGCTGTTGCTGCTCCAGTGGCACAAACTCCGTGTCGCCGAGATGGTCGCTGCCATAATTGCTGCTGTAGATTGGCAACAGGGGCGCATTAAGTGAGACATGCGGCGACTGCGGCTGTTGCGCTGCCAGCGGTGCCGGCGGCGGTGCAGCCCAGACGCTTGCGACGCGCTGCGAGGGTAGAGCACGCAGAGGTTCTAGCGGTGCGAGTGGTGCAAATGGCAGGGGCGCAAAGAGCGTGCGATGCAGCGGCAATGGTCGTGTTAAATGTTGCATAAAGCTGTCGAGGGAGGAGTAGTGGGTGTTTGGTAGTGAAGTGTTTGGTTAGTGTTGTGTATCATTGAGGTGTGTTTCAGTGTGTTGGTGGTGGTGGTGTGTGGTGAGTTTTGTGCTCTTTCATGCAAATTCCACACCAGTAGTTAAGCCCAGAGCATATCCCCCTCACCATAATTCATATGCCTTCCATTGTTTCACTCATAAAAGAAGCTACGACTCGACATTCTATCTATATATATATACTTGTGTTCTACCTATATGTATTATATATAGTTGTATTCGACCGGGCTGATCGTGCCCATTGTTTAGCAGTTGTTTTGCGCAGCATTTCTGTGAGTCGCATACTAATGATCTCCCCCATCCGACTGCCTTCATTATTTCGGGAAGCTAATACTATAAAAACCAATTGAAAATCACATTTTGGGACTTGCTAAAGTTCCCAAAATAAAGCTGCGTTGCACCTCGACAGTCATTTATCAAATGGGGATTTATGTCTCCTGTCAGTTTCAGTTGAAGTCTGAAATATCTACTCGATATACTCGACAGTATCTCAAGCACCCGCTATGAGTCAAGCAAAACATTTTGTGCAAATAAATCTCACTGCCGCTTTCTATTGACAGAAGCGGCTTTTCCTCTATTTCTTTCTACACACCCAACTACAATATATATACATTGTATCTATATACACGCACAGTTGGGTAGCAGTATCTTTGTAGCATGTTCGGGACCTTTTTTGTTGACGAAGCTCATTAGGAATGCGAACCACGGAAGTTAATTAAAACAATAAGACATTATAAAAACCGAACAAAGTAAACACAAAACTCTTAATACATGTGTATATGTATGTGTATGTATGAATATTATGCTGGAAATGGCAAGCATTACAAATTTTTATAGCTGCTGATTTTTGGTAATGTTTTTTTGGCTTTATTTTTCTTTCAGCTTTTTATGACACCTTCAACTGCTTCAAAGACTGCCTCTTATGACTCATCACAAGGGCTGCCAGCGACTTATTGCGATTCTACCGTAAGACGGTAGTAGTAGTAGTGGTAAGAGAAGGGAAAAGGGAGTGCTAGACTTGCTTGTCACGATCCCAAGTTGGCTGTGCCAATTTAGAGAAGATTTGGCTTGCAGGCATCTCAACTCGAGTTCAGGCTCCATAAACGCCTGGAGAAACCCGAAGCAACATATTGTAATTGATAAACATTTATGTGTTTACGTGATTCAAAACTAGTTAAGTTTTTTGAACTAGCTTGTGGAGTGAAAACGCTAAATGCTGATATAATTGAACGTGTTCAGCTACAGCAAGAGTGCAAAGTACTTGAATAATAATGAACATATGTATATATTTTATCAAATTATATAATTAAGATTGCAATATGAAATTAATTAAGGAAATCAAAACTTTACACTCTTTTACAACGGAAACTAAACGAAATAACTCTGAGTATATTTAAATTTCAGAAAGATCCATTGAAAATGTTTGCTGAGAAACTTCTCGAATCATTGTAGAGGTCTTGAAAACTACACAACATTGACTGATAAGGCTTCCGCAGCAAATGTGCTTGGCAATGGTCAATCAAAGATCATGATGCGAGATTCGCTTCGGGCGAGAAGTGCGAAACGCAGAACCAAACAAGTTACTCCCTTTAGGTTGACCCACTTTTTGGGTTAGGGTCTTTAGGTACCAACATTGCGCTAAATTGCTACACTATCTGGTTGCATCTAATGAGGTGTCAAAAAGTTAATGAGCTTCGTGCGAGGCAATTTTTGATGATTGCTCCTACCGAAAATGGTGTCAGACGGGAGTTGTTTGTAGGTTGGTACAGCTCGTGCCTGAGGTGGCCCACTGTAATCAGCCAGGTGTGAAAGGCGCGTCGACATGCCGACAATCTGTCAGATCGGCCTCTGCAACTGTATCTGCATCTGCATCTGCATGCGGATGCCCTTAAGTCGATGACCCACTTTGCTTGGGTATTGTTCTCACTGATCGAGTTGTAGTTGCTGCTGTTGTTGTTGTTGTTGTTATTTTTGCAATGCCTTTCGCAAAAATTGAACTGCAGGGTTAACTGATCTCTGGGGCGCTGTTGTGTGCCCGTTTCGAGATCGAGATTCGCTGAGTTATATACTCTCTTCGGGTATAACAGACTGCAGATAATCGCACAGTAAGTGAAGCTATGCCAGGGTACACTCGCAGTCTGCAACACCCACTGAACGAGTTCAGGTTTTAGGTCTTGCAAATTGAGGTCGCCACAATTTGGCTTTCTTTTCGCGATATTCGGGGACTTTTTTTGGTTGCTTGCTGTTTGTTTGTGTTCTTTTTGAAGTAGACCTATTACCCTATATGTATTTACAATATCGTTTAGCAACGTTGTAAATGTGAAATTTCTCCAAGTAAATACAAATCTTCACTCGGTTTTATGATCTGTTAATGGGCACAAGATCGTAAAGAGGCGAACTTAGCTTGCAAATATTTGAACTGAACGGGATCTGTGTTTGACAGACAACTTTGTTTAGTGTATTTGTTTTGGGAATAGCTTGCTAAATGAATGAAAATGTTTGCTGGGCACACATAGCATGAGATATACAACGTTTGCTGATATGAACTATATCACCTGTGACTTCTGTCAGACCACAGATCTGTGTCACCACTGCTGGAGATTGAATCGAAAGGGAGCTCGATATACTCGTATTCACTGTAATAAATGCATGCATTATAGTGGAGTACTAAAAAACGAATAAATGTTAAAAACTTTGGATTAAAAAAACTCTACAAAGTTGTGGACGGTGGTGGGGGAGGTTCGTTATTAGTTATGCTTTCATGATTAGCATTAGCATGAAGCTGTGACCAAATTAGTTGTTAATTTATGCTACGAAAGTGATAATTTTCCAAATTGCATTTAACCTAAATTTGAAAAACTAATAAAGCAATGTGTAGGCGGAGTTCTTTGTGAAGGGGGGGAAGCTCGGCATTTTACTGCTTGTTCGAGAAACTACTACTAAACAACATGAAATATGCATGAAGTTTTGAAATACAAAACGATCGACACAGAAACCACACACAAAAACATCGTAAATATTTCAAACGTCAGTTTCAACTTACTCGCTGTAGAAGGGTTCCGCTCGGGTTAGGCAGACCAAGAGCAGCCATGCCCAGAGTCGTAGCATCTTGGGGTTCCTCTATAAATTACAATGTCTCAAAAGAAATATATACGCACTTAATATGTATGTATGTATGTAGCTGGAAGAAAACCAAAAACAGAAAGTTCGAAAATGATCTTGCACAAAATTTCACTCAATTTTCTACATTCGAAACAGCTGTGTGCCACAGAGAAAGAACAGGTTTTCCCTGCTGCTGTCGCTGCTGGTCGGGTGATTGCGATGAGTAGGTAAGGTTGGAAAATGCAAGAAGAAATTTTCCACAGTCTTTCAGACATTAATTGCAACGTCAATAGTTTTATATAATTACGCGTTTCTCATTTGATTGTCTTGCAAAATTGACACACATAACAACAATATCATCGAAGCTTGACAACTCTCTTCGAGTCCTGCTAACTCATGCATTCACACACACACACACGCACACATTCACGGGTACTAACATTCAGTTAGGTTAGCTCTGTTTGGTTGTTTGGCAACGCCGACGCTGTTTACGTTCCGAGTGACTGTTGAAAACAAACTGACTTAGAACGGGCTCGGCTCTCGTAT
Source organism: Zaprionus indianus (assembly GCA_018904595.1). Classification (NCBI taxonomy): domain Eukaryota; kingdom Metazoa; phylum Arthropoda; class Insecta; order Diptera; family Drosophilidae; genus Zaprionus; species Zaprionus indianus. The sequence continues at coordinate 6,188,509 of JAEIHA010000320.1, forward strand.
TTATAAGCTGCGATCGCTGCGGTACTGCGCAGCTGAGAGCAACAGCTGAGAGAGTGAACCGGGCTCCCGGCTTACGCTGCTGCTCTCTTTTACTCTCTGTCTCTCTTCTCTCTCTGTGGGAGAACTTTACGCAGCGACAAATGCGAAATTCGTGTTATATTTGTGAAAGTGGCGCGGCAATGATAAATAATAATTTTACACTGCACACCACACGATTGAAACGCAGCAGCAGGTCAGGGAGGGGTGCGTAGTGAATCAATTATATTATATTTTCAATTAACGTTGACTTGTCCGCAAATGCAGTCACAGCCAGACGCACAGGTACAAGCAGCATCGGTTGCAATTGTTTCTACCTGTTACTGTATATATTGAATGCCTCGCATTGTTTGCTTAATCAGACGCCTGCACGCATCTTTGCTGACTCGCCCTTAATACACTTGCAAAGGGTATATTCACTTTGACAGAAGTTTGTAAATAAACCATGGCATCCAATATAAAATTACTATCATCAGTTAGGGTATAGATCTTACCATGTCTGGCTGTCCGTCAGTCTTTTCATTTATGTACAAAGTAGTTAGTGTGTTTGCGTAGTCGGTTACTCTTAGTCAATTTTGGAACTTGTATATAATATTTTTACCTGTTCTTGGAAATATCATCAGGTGTGCACTGGGTTTATTTTATTGGGCTGCACAAATAATCGAAAAAAACACATGTAGACTTGATTCATCACTTATCGATTAGGGATGCTTCGTTATTCAGTTGATAGTCGAGAATTTCCAGAAACTTCGACTCTTATTGTTTATAGCTTAAGACACTTGACATGGTATATTGTTTTTGAATCAGAGCTGATAACAGCAATGGGTTTGTTTTCTTTAAGAAGAATATTTTTTCTGTTGTTTTCTTTTAAATGGGAGATGCTTTCTTGTCCCGTAAGACAACGAACATAACAAAAGTATTGTTGTTTAATATATTTTTATTTATTCACCATACAATATTTACAATAATTAATTAGACATTTGTGCCATTTAAGTATGTATGTATGTATATAATATATGTATGTTTAATATAGATTTGTAATCAAGTGTTGTAGATAGGGTTGCTTTAATTAACCATTGTAATAAATCGATTTTAAATAAATTAACATTTCCCTCGTTTCGTTTATGTGTAGGCGTATGGAAATATATCTAGATCTGTATATTAGGTACACACAGTATGTACTTTATTTTAAGGTTTAATTTTGATTAACTTGTCACAAATAGATATGCAAATAGTTTAATTTCAAATGTTTTCTTGAAGCCAGGCCCCGCATGCGATTTCAATTCGATTTTAATTTACAGTACATACATACGTAGTAACTCCTAGTCCCGTAATAGAGCGACAAAGAGAATAGATTCCCTGTATGTAAGTGTGTGTGTGTCTATTTGTGTGTTTACATGTGTTTGTCCTGTGTGTAGTTCACGTTTGAAATAATCTCCAGCCCGTTGATTATTTGAAACATTATCTCCGACTAGTTTAAGAGGAACTTCCGACTGTCATTCGTCAATTCGTGTAAATGAGGAAAGCGCTCGCCTTGCATATCTCGTCGTCCATCATCAGTTCCGTTTACTCCATGAGCGCTGTAACGGTACAACAACAACAACAACAACATCAAGGACAACAGCTATAGAAATATATATCTTCCCGTCTGTCATCTATCCTTCCGCCTACCTGGACGTTTGCCCCGCATGCCAACAAATCCGTTTGGCGCACGCTTGCTACCGATGAGATAAACCCAAGGCTGCACCGAATTCTGTTCCAAATCATTGTCCTCCTGATCCAGGCTATTCTTCTTGCCCCGCACTGCCACAAATTTGCTGTTGAAGTCCGCGTACCGTTGCTTCTTACCACGCACATCGTATGCCTTTTTAAAGAGTTTGCGCCACAACTGGCCAGAGTTAGTTCCATATAGGTTTTATTGGTTGAGGATTAGTTGAGATGAGTGTATGACAGACGATGGTAATAATACATTAGTCGAAAGCATACAGGATATATCTCAATTATACGTATGTTTGCTTTCAAATTGCCATTATTGATAGTTCCTTGGGAATATTTAAATTGCGTGTATACAAAAGTTTCATTTCAACTTGAATTGAAAATAAAAACGGCATGCAGAAATACTTTAAATGCAATGTTGCCAACTACTGTGATTATCGAATTGCGCACACACCGATAGTTGAAGTGCAGAAAGATCGATTTATTTTAATTTAAATAACCATGCATTGCCAACTAAAACTCTAATAACTGTCACGTACTCATCTCTAGCTGCTTAAATGTTGCTTACCTCAGAGAGAGCCGCTCGTTTGTAGTTCTGATGGGACACATCCTTCTTGCCGCGCACACCCACAAAGGAATTGGACAGAGCGCGCTTCTGCAGCAGCTCTAATGCATCTTCCTCGTCCTCCGACGCCGGTCGTTTGCCTCGCATGCCCGTAAACCCAGTTGGCGCTCGTTTACCCACCACCTCATTGTCTTCACCCACAATATGGTCGAATAAATCTCGCAGCAAGCTCTCGCGCATTCGTTCTTCTTCCATTTGCTGCAGAAGGCTCTGCAGATGGTTGTTGTTGTTGGAATATTTCTTGCCACGCACGCCGACAAATGACATGGGAGCCTTCTTGAGACGAAGCCCATTCTCGTTATAAGAATTATCCAAATCCTCGTCGCCATATTCCAATGGATCGGGACCCGACCAGTGATCCTCTGACGTCGCCTCCTGCTCCTTCTTGCCTCGCATACCAATGAAGCTCGAGGTGGGTGCACGTTTCACCAGATTCCGTGACTGTTGCTTGCTAGGCGCTAACGTGCTGATGCTGCCACTCCCACCACTAGCAAGAGTGTCATCTTCAGCTTCCACATCGACGACATCGACGCTGCTAACAGCCACGGCGGCTGTTAATAACAGCAGCAGCAACAGTTTCTGGTTATGCATGGCTTGATCTTTTTGTTGCGTGCTTACGGGCGCTCGCTTCGGTAGATGGCGCTTTGGTCCTGTTAAAGAAAATGTTAAATGTTAAGCAGCTGGTTTCTTAGCTAACAGATCTCGTTTCCCAAGACGCGATCCCGATTGTGTCTCGGCTACAGCCGATTCACGAGGGCTGCATAACCGACACTGGCATTGTGCACTGCACTAGACGCCCCTGAGGGAGAAAGCAGTAGCAATCGGATTAGACTGATAGACTTTGTAATTATCGATAACCAATTTTACTAAGCGCCAAAGAAATGAACGGACTGCAGTGAATAAAAATATCAGCGGTAACTTGACGCTCTATTTCAAAGATTAACTATTATTTAAATCATCACAAGATCAGTGCATTTACTAAAAATAGTTTGGGTCTCTTTCCCTTCTCCCCCGACTGTTTGCGGATTCCTAATGGTGTGTCATACAGTGAGTGCCAAAAGCCAACGGCTGTGACTGCAATTTATAGCCGCATAAGCAAATATTTGCCCACCGCAGCGGGTTGCAGACGGAGCCAACTTGCCCCGTTGCCATTGATTAAGCTGCGAAGTTGTCATCACACACACCCTTTGCCTCGTTAAGTGAAATTGCCATGCAAATGCTCCGTAGTGCAATGCCTGCGAGGCAACCGCGATAAGACAGCGCGACATTCTCCTCGCAGATGCATATCCAGGCATCTGGAAAACTGGTGTCAAAACAAGAGCACCACTAACAACATGCGCAAATGTGTAAGCTAAGCTCCCGACGAGCTGTTGCCGTAGTGACTTGCATATACCCTGTATAAACAGACAGAGGAGAGTATAAATACACACATGACTTTCATTGCTAAAATTGTTACTCTTCATTAATGGTTGGTCGAGTTACCAACTTCCTTGCACTTTGCATATCGATATTTTTTGCAAATGTTTAGCTAAGGTTAAAACAAGCTGCTGCAATAGCTTACACATAACCTGGCATTAACTGGCAGAGGAGATACTTAATAAATAAAATAGTAAATAAACAATAAAGTTTGTTTGGTAATTGAACATAGTTTTTGTTTGTTGAATCGTTTATAATTCATTTTGACTAATACTTTCTATCTCTTCGAGTTGCCAACTTTCTTAACTTCTACATATCGATATCTTGTGGAGGCTCAGCAATAACAAAAAAGCACTATCATCTTGCATCCCTGATTGATCTCATGTTCAGAGCTCAAAATTAGAAAATGCATTTAAATAAATTTAGAATTCAGTTGGAATTCAAATTACAAGTTTCACTTTGCCCAGACTACATTGTTACCCATTAGAGCTCTGTATTTACAGGGTATAATAGCACTAACGATGCGCACACAGGAAACGAAGCTGGAAACATGTAATTCAATTGATTGCCACAGCCAACGGCGGCGTCGTTGGCGGGCGTCATGTTGGAGTTGCGAGGCGTAGGAAGCGCCAAGTGGCAATTGAATTGAACACAAAAATGCATTTGAATTGAATTGATGTTGAATTTGTGGCAATCAACAGGTTGCAGACGGCGTGGGGGGGCTAAGAAAGTGAGGGGAACGAAGGCAGGATGCATTCAATTAGACTGACGTGCATGCGCTGCGAACGAGCTCTGTGTTTTGCTACACTTGGCTCTAAGCTTAAGTGCTGCTCTAGCTGCTCTTGGCCAATGCAAACACCAAAGGTGGCAGTGTGGAAAATGTCGAAGTATTAAACAGGCAATCAGATGCCGCAATCCTGCAATTCAACACGTTGTTGCCCCAAAAGTTTCGAGCAGTGGCATAAGTGTGAAGTTTCCGGTTTTTAAGCCTTCTGCCCCCATCATCACATGAAAGTGACAGTCGGTAGTCGCACAATGGTTTACAGATAGCAGCGCAGAAGACCCCTTGACAGTCCTTAAATGGGCGGCCTATGCCTACGTTGCGTATGCGTAATGTGCTCGGCCTTAAGCTGAGCTGTTAACTAGTCAGAGAGGGGAAGAGAGAGAGAGAGAGAGAGAGAGAGGAAGAGACCCTGTGACGTGTGTGGACTGTTTAATTGTCTATGCCCAGCTGCAAGTGTGTGTGTGCGTGCGTGTCTGTGTGCCGCTTTGTGTTTGCTTTGTGCACTCCCAGCGGACACTTTAAACTGCCGACGGGCGTGTGAGCATTAAAGCTCTGCCAGGAGATTTACATTTTGGGGCACAGACTGCGCCTAGAACGTGCTGCCCGAGTGTGCCTCCTGTGACTGTGTGTGTGTGTCTGTTTGGCCAATAAAAGCCCATTAGCCCAGCTGGCGACCCGAGAAGAACAAAAACAACAATAACAAACGTAAGAAATTAATAATAAAACAACAGACGAAGAACATAGAAAATTCACTTTTTGGCCAATTGGATGTAGGCCAGGCCAAGTTGCCAGTTACCAGTTGCCGCTTGCCAGTTGCCAGTTGCCAGTTGCGCCTGCGGCTGCAGCTCGTCAACTCAGCCTTTCTTTGCATACATTTCTTGTGCGGATGCTGAACGGACATGATACGACAAAGCGAAGCAAGCTCTCTGTGTGTATGTTTAACAGTTAATGCATAGAATATGAATACTTCCACCACTTCCCCCTCCCTACCTCTGCCTGCAGCTGTAGCCCAATTCAAATTTGTATGGCATGACAATCACGTTGATAAGACCTTTTCATATTTACTCTTTGACATTTCGTATTGATATTGCGGAAAATTCGTATGGGACTTTTCCTAATGGACAAATAGCTTCTGGGGGCCATAACCCTTGTTTTGAGGTCTAATAAATAAATGATTTATTCAAATATGTTCATGTTTCCTCATCTTCAGTTATGGGTTTCTATGAACTGCTGCGTTTGCTGATTATTTTATTACTTTCTTTGTTTGCTTGGGCAACAAGTTTTGAAAAATTGCCAGTGATAAATACTTATCTCCATTAACAATACCTACATATATGAACAACTGAATAACTTAGAACAGTATCATGGTATGAGATCTTAAAAGGTCGTTAAAGTGACCTTTATAGTTGATTAAAATAATGACATAATTGAAGCTTTTATTAAGCATAAGTTTTATGGCGCAGAATAGTTAAAATAATTATGATTATTGCAATTATAACTATTAATATTATTATTATACTCGCAAATAAAAATAGTAAAATAATGATAATATAATATAATGTATGTTTAATTAATATTGTAAAAAAACACAATACTTATCTGGGAGTTCTTAGTTATACTTGTACATATAAAAGTAGTTCAATTAATGAAGTAATTATATCGGAACGATCCCATTCGAATCAGTTTGTTGGGTACCCATTATACAAATTATATCCTAAATCGAAACAGTTATATACCCAATACAAATAACTATATGTTTTTTTTTGAAATGAAGAAATATATAGGTTGCCATATCCAAAAACTCTAAGACACTTTCTGCATCCACCGAGACTTAATAAATTTAATACGTAAAACAAAGGAACAATTAAAAGTAGGTACACGTATAAGTAAATCATCTTATATGATAATAATTTTTAAGTATTGTACAATACAACAGTCCTGCCAAAGATACGATAGTATGTACGTAAGTATATTGCATAAAAACTTTAATTACTTTTTTTGTCATCTGATGAATTCATACAAAGAGTACAATTTTAGTTCATATAGTTTGCTAATAATAATCAGTCAAAATGTTTAGTGATGAACTCTTATTTTTAAAGAGCTTTTTTAATCTAACTTGAAGATATAATAACTAAATTTTATTCATTTTTAAAATTCGTAGGTAAGCTTTCTTTCTTTTTATTTTCCTAGAGCATTCCACTGTTAACTTCAGTTGGTACAATTATCATGATATTACTCTTTCCTCATGCTGTAAATACTAACCAAACTGTTTAGCAACCCGAAAACAACTCAATCTGAACGATTGCCTGATAAAATCAATTTACTTCAGTCTCTCTCTTTTCGTTTCGACTCGATCGTTGTACGCGAATGATTCAAGAATCGTTCTCGTCTTGTCTGCTCTTCGAGACTGTGTCGACTGCACTTATCAACGGCTTCGCAGCCCGCCGATCATTCAGTTTGAGTTTAGCTTCGAGGCAGAGCAGACACACTAGCTCGAGTCGTCGCGTATTTGCAGTGCAACGTTTGCTTTCACCGGGAAATCGCGCGATCTACACAGCATATACAAACACACACGGTACATACATACATTACACATACTATCTGGTCTTGGAAAGTCTTCACTTCGCTGTGGTCCACACACACACACAGACACACGTGACTAATAGGCGAATCAGATGTTCTTTGTTTTGGGCAAGGTGCGTTGGCAATGCAATGCAACTGCAGCCCGTTGACCTGCAGCAGGAAGATATCGCGCTCTGTTTACCTGCCACCCGTTGATCAAGAACAATGGGCACAAAAGATAAGAAAGAAAGAGTGCGCCTGGCGCCGCTTCCCTGTGGGTGGTGGGTGCAAGGGAGGAGGAGTACCCGCGGCTCTCTGTGACTCGACTTGGGGCATGCAAAATACTTGTAATTGAATTGGGTCAAACGCTTAAAATGCTTGTCCCATGCTGTGCCCGTTTGCCTGCCCGAGATTCTCTGCTGTGTACGAGTTGATATACGTATATATACATTTATATATATACTCGTACACTCGTGCTTGATTTGGGCTGCGTGGCAATTAGTTTCCGAGATTGCTTCAATTTTTGACTGGCAGCACAAGTTCAGGGCCGCCAGATGTGAAGTGGGACTTCACAGATCATTAACATTTCCCATTCCTCATTCCCGAGCAAAGCCATCAGTTACAGGGTATTAAGTTTTACACATTTCAATAACAGCTGCCTCATCAGCGTAGTTTGTATTTGTGCTGAAAGTCGGGCACAAATGTTGACGATAGATCTCGCGCGGGTTTTACAAATTCTAATCAACATAAGATACGATTGAATGATTGAACAGTTCGAGATGGGAAAGTACAGTTCGTTGAGCTCTTTGTAGAGCATCGCGAAGAATTAATTGGGGAAGGGGCTTCACTTTACGGATCACACATATGTATATTCATGATCTTTTGTGGCCTTTAAAGAAGGTTAAAATGCATTATCTTTTGTTGATTATTCGTTGCCTTTAAGAATGATAAAAGTGCATTATATATTCGTGATCGAATGTATTTAGTCTATTTTACACTTCGATCTATTTTTTCCAAGTTTGTCACATGGTTCCATTCTAAATGTATCCCTAAAGCAAGAACATTCATCGAAAAATATTCGGAATCTTCTTTTAATCGATTGAGAAGTCTTTATAAATATGATCTTTCTAAATCTACCAATGAAGCATTGAGAAAGTTTGGAATTAATTTTGCAGTTAAATTTATTCGATTTACTTTGTCATACTTGTAAATTTATATAACATCCGAAAATGGCATAATACAAATGTGCGACACGCTAAGAACAATTCTCCAACTTAATTTTATACCTATCTCTCAAATTAATGACGATTCAGTGCAAGTCATACTACAATTAAATTCCTGATAACTCACTGATTTTGAAACCTTCTTTTTACCTCAACAAGTGTTCACTTTCCTGGTTGTTCTGGTTTCAATATTTGTTTGGAATATTGATAAGTGCATAAACAAGACTTCGGGTCGCAATCTTCATAATTCGGCAAAACAAACAACAACAATGCCAAGCGACCTATCAGCGAAGCATGCGAACCTGAGCAGGCCCAAAACCACACGTATGATGTATAATACACATATGTTAATAATCGCATAGAGTACATACATATGTATATACATATGTACTGTATCATTGCGTTTCAAATTGCGAGGCATGTCAGGGCGATAACAAGTCGCCCTACTTGTCTGAGGAATCTTTCACATTAAGCTCTAATAAACAAACGGGAATTTTGAGAAATTAATAAATTTGAGAGCACATGGAATTAATGCTCATCAGTGGAGAAGTGGAGATGAGATTCGAGCTGTCCAAAGTTGCTGGCCAAACAGAAGCCGCATTAATTTGCAGTTGATTTGTCGGCCGAGTCGCTGCATTAAATTACTAGCTTTAATAAGCAAAACAAACAAACAGTCTTCCCTCTTGTCTTGTCTCCCGGCATCGCAAGCGAGATGTCGTCTAACTAATTGAACCATGAACTTGAATTGCGGCATCATTTCATCACATCTCAACTGTGATTTGTGCTCTCACGATATATAGGAAACTGGGCGACTGGATATAACCGGAAGGTAGCGTGCAATGGCACTTTGATAAGATTCATTTGCATAGAAGGAAGTATGTTGAAAGAATCCAAGTGTTGTATGAGCGAAAACGGTTATAAATCTAATCTGTGATATTCTACATAATTCTTAGCTAATCTCTGGTATTAGCAAAGTTATCTTTATCAAATTTGGCATACGGATTCTTGTATACGTTTCGCACATGAGACACTTTTCAAATATGGGTTGACATCTTCAACTTGCCAGTAAATCGGTTTTTTATGATTATTTCTCGAAGAATTAAAGATATAACTATGAAATTTGGCATATGCTCAGCCAGTGATTTAATTTATGCACTATTCAAACAGCAATGCAATCGAGCAATAACCACAAGAGTTAATGAAGAAAAAACTTTAAAGAATTTCGATTAACATTCTCTAAAATAAATAAATATGCTTGACAGTCTTTACTAGGAAGCATATCCACTTATAATGTAAATTTAAAATGTGAATTGCTTCTATATATCCACAGTAACAAACAGATTCCAATGCAGCTCGAACTAAGGCTTGTGGCCCTTGTGGTGGTGGTGTTGTCGGTGCTCGTTGGAGTCCACTGTGAGCGTAAATTTGAGGTGGACTACGAGCACAATCGCTTTCTGAAGGATGGAGAACCGTTTCGCTTTATCGCCGGCTCATTTCACTATTTCCGCGCACATCCCGACACCTGGGCACGACATCTACGCACAATGCGTGCCGCCGGACTTAATGCGGTGACAACGTAGGTGCAGCACACATTAATTTCGATATCACTTTAATCCTGTCAATGCTCTGCAGCTACGTCGAGTGGTCACTGCACAATCCGCGAGATGGGGTTTACGTTTGGACTGGCATTGCGGATCTGGAGCGCTTCATACGCTTGGCTGTCGATGCGGATCTGCTGGTCATACTGCGTCCGGGTCCCTACATATGCGCCGAGCGTGACATGGGTGGCTTTCCATACTGGCTGCTCACCAAGTACCCAAACATTCAGCTCCGCACGGCGGACATAAGTAAGAAGCACAAGAGATAAATCTTTGAAAGAGAACTAAGTAGATCCGTGCTCTTCTCTTTGCAGACTACCTCAGTGAGGTGCGCATCTGGTATAACCAACTGATGGCTCGCATTGTTCCTTATTTGTATGGCAAGGGTGGACCCATCATCATGGTGCAGGTGGAGAACGAGTATGGTTCGTACTTTGCCTGCGATGTCACCTACCGCAATTGGCTTCGCGACGAGACTCGCGGCTCTGTGGGCAACAACGCTGTGCTCTTTACCAACGATGGACCCTCTGTGCTGCGCTGCGGAAAGATAGATGGCGTTCTGGCTACCATGGACTTTGGTGCCACACGCGATCTGAAGAGCATTTGGGACATGTTGCGACGCTACCAGCCAAAGGGACCACTTGTCAATGCCGAATACTATCCTGGCTGGTTGACGCATTGGTCTGAACCCATGGCGAATGTCAGTACGCAATCCATAACGAACACCTTCATGTAAGTGGCAAGGGAAAGAGGGAGATGGGGAGAGTAGTGCACCAAGAGAGGAACAAAAATGATTTCCATTCCTCTATATAAGGAGAAATTTAAAAGAATCTTTTCAGTTATCGTTAGGCAATCTTTCATTGAATATCAAAATAGAGGGAGCAATATCTAGACAATATTTCAATGAGATTTTTGAATTGAAACACGATCCATTTTTAATATTAATTTTGTTTATAATTTAAAAAAAAATGAAAGAAATATTAATGTAGATTGTCTAGCGAGTTAACTTAGTTATCAAAGATCTTTTATCAAATAGAAAAACGAGAGGAAGATGCTCGAGCTAAGTTTTCTTTAAAAAAACAGTAAATTTTGAATGAGGGTTGCTTGATAACTTAAATTTCCATATAAATTGTAAGAATCTAAGCAGGAATAATTGCTTTTTAGATGATCTACAAGAATTCAATGATTTAGTGTTGAGGGATCTTTATCCGAATAGTAAAGAAGGTGAAGATGATCTAGATAGGATTTCTATGAAAACAAATTGCAATTAAAGAAACGTATTCTACTTTTTCGAAACAACTAACTTCCTCGAAGCACAAGGAATACATCGAAATATGTTGAAGATATTCTATCAATCGTTTTTCTATAGCTATCTTGAGTTAGTAATGAAATAGTTAAGTTTAGTTCCAAAATTTTAAAGAAATTTTTATTCAAAATGAAACATTATTTCTTTAGCGATTACATTTCGATTTCCCTTGCACTTTCAATCGATTAATCATCGATAAAAATCTCATTACAGCGACATGTTGGACAGCGGAGCCAGCGTAAACTTCTACATGTTCTTCGGAGGCACCAACTTTGGCTTCACGGCGGGCGCCAATGATATTGGACCTGGCAACTATGTAGCTGATATAACCAGCTACGACTATGATGCGCCCATGACAGAAGCGGGTGATCCCACGCCCAAATACATGGCGCTGCGTCGCATCATTTCCAGATATTTGCCACTGCCAGATATTCCAGTACCGCCGCCAACGCCCAAGCGAAGCTATGGAACTGTGCGTCTGCTCAGCTGCTGCACGCTGCTCTCCCCTGAGGGGCGGCAGAAACTGGCCACAGGCGTCGTTAGCGCCCTGAAACCCAAGACCTTTGAGGCTCTGGATCAGTACTCGGGTCTGGTGCTGTATGAAACATTGCTGCCCGCACACTTTAAACGGGATCCCAGTGTGCTCTATGCACCCGGACTGGCAGATCGTGGCTATGTCTATGTGGACAATGAATTCGTGGGTGTTCTGGCGCGAGAAATACCCGTCTATGAGCTGCCACTTAGTGCCAGTGCGGGCAGACGCCTTCAGATACTGGTTGAGAATCAGGGACGTCTCAATTATGGCCGCCAGTTGAACGACTTCAAGGGACTGACCAAGGACGTGCGCCTGGACAGGCAGGTACTAAACAATTGGAACATGACCAAGTTCCCACTGGAATCGTACGAAAGTCTAGAGCAGCTTATAGCCCAGTCAACGGAGGCAGCACGCAGTGGTTTCCATGAACTGAAGAAGCCGCAACTGTTGCTACGCTCGGGACCGAGCATCTACTCGGGTAATTTTGCGATTGCCACAGCGGATGAGGTGGCAGACACCTATTTGGACATGAGTGGCTGGGGAAAGGGTATTGTGTTTGTGAATGGCGAGAATCTGGGACGCTATTGGCCACTGGTGGGGCCACAGGTGACGCTCTATGTGCCCGCTCCGCTGCTCAAGGCGGGCAGCAATCGTGTCGTTGTGGTGGAGTATCAACAGGCGCCCACCTCACTGGAGCTGAAGTTCCGCGAGACTCCCATTCTAAACGGCAGATCTTAACAAGAACTGAACTCTGATAAGGGCTAGCGAGTAAGTTTATCGCACATTATTGTGGAACATGTAAATTTCTATGGATTAAGTTGCTTGTGAGGCATTAAAGCGGTGCCTGCTTGGTACCTTTTTGCTCTTTTGTAAACTGAAAGACTCATTAGGGCGGGGCACCTCACACTGGGGAGGGGGGAGGGGTTCACATGTGACCTTTGTGTGCCTGTGGCGGCGTCTTTGCCAAATTAATCCCAAATGATTGAAGTCCATCATGGCAGGCGCGAACGCGCGCTGATGAGCAGAAATCACCAACGATGGCGTCTTGGCTCGTTGCCTTTTCGGGTAGTCTGTGTGTTTAACAGTGTGTGTGTGTGTGTGTGTGTGTTGGTGTGTGAATACGTGTGCATAAGTAAGTAGTAGTGATGTGTGAAGACTTTTAAGCAATGTTTGAACACAAACATTGAGTAAGCAATGTGAATTCATTAAAGGCAGCTCCAAATTGGGAAAAGTTCTGGCTAGAAATGCAATAGAAAAGAGGTTCTACTTGATTGAAAGAAAAAAGAAAAGAGAGAGAGAGAAAGAAGTGGGAGAAAGGGAGCTGGAGAACAATGGAGACTTATATAGATACATTTATTATATATAAAAACACACTGAGTAAGAAACAGTGAGATACCAGTCGGAAATTATATGACAATCATCATTCCATGTAAAGGAAAGATGTTTAGCGATAGTCCTTAGAAACCATTTGGAAACTACATCTTTAAATACTATATATCTAGTCCGAGAGCGAGAGAGAGAAAGAAGAAAAAAGGGAGCAAGAAAGACAAGGTCTCAACAAATTGCACGATGCGCCAAGTTAGAAAAAAGGAATAAATATCATAGGCACAATAAGAATAAGATTCCATTTCAGAATTTCAGAAAGGAATCCCTTAGGATATGACCATAATAGGTGGAGCTTAAACCTTTATAGATTTCTTGGAGATAGCTACAAAAGCCCGCGATGTGACCTTTCAGTATTTTAAAAAAGAAACTCCAATTACTTCCAGACGTTCTATTTAGAGCATGAAATTTGAAATAGATTACAAGATAATTATAATAAGAAATATATATATATAGATAAGAGACATATCAAATAGAGTAGAACAATTATCTACGAATTAGTTTATAAGAGTCCAACATAAACTTTCATATATCACTCATTCATAACTAGATTTCTCACATACGTGTACACATATGTAAGTGGAAATGGGATATCACCTCATTTTTTGGCTAATCTTCCCTTATGCAGCCTGCACTTGAGTTAATTTTGAGTAAACTCACGCCTGAAAACGGCTCCCCACTTGACCATTTCAGGGTTCTAATGAGTGAGCACTCAGTTGTTGTTGTTGTTGTTTTTGTTGTTATTGTACAGGCTAATTAAAGCAGACTCGCAATCGCAGTTAACTATTCTGACTTTCAGTCTTTTTTAAAGAGTCTTTTAGGCGCAGCTGCAACTCGAGTGCCTTTACATCATGTGTAGGTGTGTGTGAAGGTGTGTACACACTTGAGTACCCTGCTCTTGCTACACATGTATTTATATACTAATTGCGACTGTTTGTTGTCCCTGTCTCTAGTTGTTGTTGTTGCTGCTGTCCAAGTTGACATAAAACAAGCTGCTGCGGCCCAGGGGCAGTTTTAAAGCGTCGCCTCATGTCGTCCATGTCGCTTTTAGTTTGTGCACAGATTTCTCTATGTATGTGTGTGGCTTCTGTTCATCTGTACTGGTTCTACATTTTATTCTTTTTTTTTTTTTTTTTTGGTCATGTTCCAGGAGTCCCATAATGGAGTCCGTGCACTGCGTGCGGCACATCGCAGCACCGGATGCGAGTGGCTTTCAGTTTGTCGTGGTGTCAGTTCGTCCTTCCCGCTCTGTCTGTCCCTCAAAACGGTCTCTTCTCGTGGTCTCTTTGTTGCCATTTATTAGCTTTTGCCGCCGGCTTGCAGTGCTCGCGGCCGAATCGTCAAATGAGCAAAATGTAACAAACCAAACTAGGTCTGTTGGAATCCCTATAAAAATGTCTAAACTCTATGTTGTTGAATTTAGTTGGAAGTGATTTCCGGGAATAAATATATCAATTTGATTGTTTTTCCAATTACACTAACAAGCCTTATCAGACAGAGTCTAGCTACATACACTCATGGCCAGTGAAAAAGTTATGTGGGCTTTTTCAAAAATCAGTCCAGTGTTCTTTATAAATTCTTCAATTTTCCTGAACATATTGATTCAGCTTATCTCTCTATTTTCTGGAAAAGTGCTTTCCTATGAATCGACATACGATTTTCCAGGAAATAAGAAGAGTAATACACTTATTAAAAGATTTGGAATAAATCATTCCATCTTTCACAAAGCTGAGCTGACTAATACGTGTTCACATTTTTAAAAAATGCAAGTTTATGTTAAACCTTAAATTTCTCTTTAGTATTGATTTAATAAATTAAGAAGGCAAGAAAAAGGAATAAGAATTTAAGGATTCTCATGATTCTCATTTCGTTAACAATTCCGCCTGGTTATCAAACAGCTAAAGTATTTTCAAAGACTTTTAGATAAGTATTTAAACAATTTTACACTTATTTCCTTTCGTGCTTTAAATCTAGTTAAAATTTTACAAGCAGCTTAAAGAAACTAATTGTATACAGCACGAAAAGTCCACTTCTAGTTCAATTGCTGATTCTCGACTAGCTCACTTGAAAACCAATCGAATAAGCAAAGCAATGAAAACCAAATCAGACTTTTTAGAATATAAAAGCGAAAGAACATGAATGTGAAAGAGTTTTAGTATAGTAACAACTTTTTTCTGATTTCGAATGTGTTCTCTATGTTATAAACTTTCTATTCATTTATGTTTCGAAAATAGTTTCAAAGGAATAAGCTAATACTTTACAAAAATATTTTAAATCTGTAGTAGAACATAAACAAAGACATAACACATGCTGAACTGGTTTCACAAGTTAAGATCTTAAACTCTTTGGATCCGAAGACAGAAATTTTTACTTAAATATTCCCAACACGAATGACACTTAATTAAGTTGAACTTCTCATAAATTGTTGATATGAAAATTGAATATAATATTATATTATAATAATGAATGTTATTCCGTATTTCATAATTTAATAATTTGGAATATTATTTCACTTACAAGGTTTGCACTTCAGTTAACTAAATTATTTTTTCAATAACTGTATTTTTTTTTAAATTCAAAATGATTTCTTGCTGGATATTTTGTTTTCGTGATGCGCGTCTAACGAACACGCCGAGAAGTATGCAACAACTGAGCGATAGATCAAAGCGGCAACGCGAATTTATAAACGCTCGACAAAGAATACGAACAGCAGCAACACCAACACAGACACATGCTCGCACCGACACACACACGCACGAACAGGCAACATATCCGATTCGCATCGTCAAACTCACGCACATAACGAACAGGAAACGAGGCAGCTCGGCTGTTGCTCGGCTCGTCTGCGGCTTCGTGCATATCAACAATTGGTCGAATAGAAATGCGGCTGTGAAGGTCTGTGTATGCGTGTGAGATTGCGTGGGCCGAGTGTGTGTGTGTGTGTGTGTGTGTGGAGGTGCTGGTGTAGGTGGGCTGTTCCATGTGGGAGGGAGGCCGGCCACTTTGTTGCAGAAGCGGCGGGAAAAAAAGGAGCGAACCAAATAACCGATGCATACCGAGGCGAGCCGCGCAATTGAATTGAACGGAAATTCTGTTTGCATATGTGAATAAAACATTAAAGAAACAAGAAATAAAACAAAAAGAAGGAATTTCGAAAATTGCGGCCTGCTCTCGTACCCCTCCCTTGCCCCAAACATTCCATGTAAAATAATATGCAATGAGTACAGACCTTTTACTGCCTTTTTTTATTTAATTTATTCCAGCTCACAAGGCCGACAACAATAACTTTTAAAACTTATTTAAAGCATACGTGTATATTATAATATTCATATTATAATTTGAGACTCGGCCTATAAATAGTTCTTCCCTTCCTTAAGAGGTTTTAGTCACTTAATAATTATAATAATAAATATGTTAAGCATGATACCTTCGAACGTCTAGACATTTTCCATGTATATTTAATATGCAGAATAAGTTTGAAAACCCTTCGAACCACCCTACTCCCGCCCACGCACACGCCCACGCATTGTATTTGTCATTTATTAATTCATTTACGACAAACAATTTTTTCCTGGAATGAATTGTTTGTGATTTTATGATAATCATAATTTATTTCACCACACCTACGTCATTCTAAAGCGATGACGTAGAAAAAAACTTGTGCATCTTTTAGGCGCGCTCTGCACTTGAGCCGCACTCGAGCTGAGGCCAAGAGCAGCCCAGCAGCCGCACAAGGAAGAAGACATGCATAAAAACAGACCACGCGCCTCTCGTAAAGGCCAAGTGTATGGTAAACACGCCCCCATCCTCCATCCGCCCACATTGCCAAAAGGCAAGCAGCAGTTCCGTGTGGAGAATCATCCTTGCAGCAGGCAAAACACAAACTTCAAGTTGTGGCAGCGAGTCCTGCTTGAAATGTCAGCGGGAAGTTCCTTCAAGACGTGGCTGCATCTCTTCAGTCTCCCCTCCCCAGTTTGTTCAAAATTAAACGGGGCACCAGTGTTGCTTCCACAAAAATGGCAAGGATAAAGGAGAAAGATACAGTAAGAGGTTTTTGGACAGTGCTGCCAGAACTTTTGAGAAAGGAAAGTGGAGAAAAGTCAAGTTAGATAAGGCGAGTAAACCTATTTAGACTCTATTTCAGGCTAATTTAAAATAAATATGGTGCAATAATGAATAGACTAATATCTTGCCTTTTTAAGGTTTAAATTTGTATAAAGTCTGCGCAACAAAAAGGGTTTCGCATGCTATACACATTTGCAACAAAAAAAAAAGCTAGATATAGCTATATTTCCGATTTCGTTTCGCATTGAACTTTAGCCAGCGCAGTTTTGACCGGAAAAACGCTGAGTTGGTAACACTGATCGGAGGAGCTGCTGCCGCCGGCCACCTTGGTTGGCCACCATGCTAGCTTGGTGCTGCTTATCGTTCGGCATTTTGGCCATAAAAAGCGATTGCTGCAGCAGCGCACGCTGCAATTTGCATTTGCATTTAAATTGCCAAATACGCGTGCACGCGCTCCGCCGCCACAGAAATTAACAAGTAACAACTTTTATGCCACTTCCACCCACACCACTAGCCCCTTTCCCCGCACCTAACAAGTTGGTTAAGCCTTTCGGGCAGGCCATCAAATATTTACGCACTGTCAATGACAAACATAATTAGCATTTAATTAAAATAAAATTGCGCAACGCTTTCGCTGAATTGCTGAATTGATTATCGAAATCAAACAGAGCCCCAATGCAGACTTTGTAAATATGGCAGTGCTATACACCATAAAGAAGCAGATAGCACAGATAACAATTGGAAATGTTCACCTGGGGCTATTACGGTTTGATTGCTCGCCTCGATCTCTCTTCCACGGATTGATAAGCGAGGGCGGTGGCGGCTTCGGCCTTTGTGTTGTGTGTGCCAACACATTTATCTACAATAAATGGTAAATTGCACTGTTAATTACATTATGCTTGCGGCAAATGCCATTTTCCGCTTCGTTCAGATAAGCTTCCCTATAAATAGCGTGGAGACTCAACGGAAATGTAGTTGACGTGGCGCCACCTGTTGTTCGTTTGCGGCAACAATGAAACCGTAGGTGGTGCACAAAATTCAATTTGGAAAATGCATTACAGGGGAAAAAGAAATGCATTGCAAATGGACAATTGCAACGGGCGAGGGCTGCTCACAGAGTTACAGACTGAGAGAGGGGAGCAATCATATGTATGTATATATATTACATACTATTCGAAAGTGCAGAATGAAAATGAGTACAATATTTGAAGGACAGTTTTCCTAACATCTATTCTCTAATGAAAATGCATTTCCCCTTTTGATCAATTCTGTATCACTTTAACTTCATAAAAAATAAATAAGTATTTATAGTTTGTAACGTAAACTAATCATTTTCTCTCCAAAACCAGTTCAGATAATTTAAAAAATATCGAACTAAAAATCCCCTTAAAAAAATCACATATAGCTTAACTGACATTCGACGTTTTCTTCTGATTTGCAACTCATGGATTAACTCTCTTACACAAGTATTTGCGCATTTCCCTTGTTTGTTGAGCAAACAGAGCGTATTTGTCGCACATATGGAGCACAGAAATTGATTTATACAATACACGTACGGACATACAATACAATATATAGATATACCATACATACATATATATATAAAGCACCCGACAACACCAATTTGACCGTTTTATATGTTTGTATTAAATTTCATTGCTGTATTACAGGTTACACACTCTTACAGTTATGAATTATGAGTATTGTAGGATGGGGGGACAGGGGATGGGGAACGCAGGCGAAGGGGACGGGATAAGCTAAAAGCTAAAAGAAATTTACAACTGGAATGATATATACTGATAGACTATACACCTAACAATTCCGAGAGGATACAAACAATTTTAAAATTACAGCTGTGACCAAAGACCACTAAAGCTTGGCTGCATACACAGATACGTATGCATATGTATGTGTATTCCATATATAAGACTAAATAATGTAACTGCATAAATTAACTAAACGAATAACTAGAAGATACTAAATATATATATAGAGAGTCCGAGAGTCAGTAGATTATTTGGCTAGGCTGGCTGGCAAGCTGCTGCTATTCGATGCGTATGACGCCCGCACCGACGCCTCCGCTGTGCGCACACATTGGTGGCATGAACGTCCATTTGTCTGTCTCAGGATCGTAGACCTCCACTGTGGATAGATTTGATTCGCCATCATAGCCGCCAATCGCCCACAATTTGCCCATGTTGGCGGCCAATGCGACACGCGACCGTTTGCAGTTCATTGGAGTGACCAGTTTCCAGCTGTCGGTCAGCGGATCGTAGCACTCCACGGAGCGTAGAAACGAGTTGCCGCAATAGCCGCCGCACACGTATATCTTGCCATTCAGCGTGGCGACACCCAGGCGACAGCGTCGATTCAGCATGGGCGCCATCTTCACCCAGACATCCTCGTTATGATCATATCTCTCCACCGAGTCAAAAATGGACAGTCCATCATGACCCCCCAGAGCATAAACGTAACCGTTCAGCTGCGTGACACCTCCAGCCGAGCGATACTTCATCATTTGAGCTACCTGTAGAAGAATGAGGAATGGGAGTAATTAGTCCTGGACATCAATTGAAAAACACTATGCACTACGCACCGTCTTCCATGTATTTGTCTTGGGATAGTAAACCTCGACAGTGTTGAGTGATGTGACGCCGTCATAGCCACCACAGACGTAAATGCAATCATCCAAGGCAGCCACGCCGACTGCGCTGCGTTTGCACAACATGGCACATCCTTGCGACCATTTGTTCTTGCGTGGATCATAGACTTCGACCGTGGACAGACGTTCGGTGCCATTGAAGCCTCCAAATGCGTATAGTTTGCCATCCAATACCGCCACACCCACACGAGAGCTGCGCGCACGATAAGTCGATTAGTGAAATGCGAAACTCAAATGAAATACGAAACTCACCGCATCATGGACATTTGTTCACCCATTTTCCATTTCCTTGTAAGCGGATCATAGATTTCTACAGTGCTCACTGATTCCCCAGTGCTGGCCAAGCCACCGACAGCATAGATTTGGCCCGTAAAGAATTCACCACAACGTTGACGCGTCCGGAAACTTTGCAGCAAACCGCGACGCTCGGGCATCAAGTGAAAGTCCTTGGCTTCGTCGAGTAGATCACGGCATTGATGAGATGATCTTATCAGCTCCTCGCGTGCAACACGATCGGCCAGAAACTGGGGCGACAGCAAAGGCAGACGCACTGCAGCCAGCACTTGTGGGAACAGCTCAGTGCGCTTCTCTTCGGCATATTTGACCCAACGCATGCATGCCTCAAAGATCACCTCTTCGTTCCGCACATTCAACTCATCGCGACGCATCAGCTCCAGCATTTGGGTGCAGTCCAAAGTGAGAAATTCTTCTGACTGCGAAACCTTGGCGAAGTTCTGATCAATGTATTTATCGGCAGCTTCGATTAGTTGGCGGCATATCATGGAGTCGGCAAAGGTGCGTATGCCTAGCACATTATGCGGATGGAAACGGGAGATGAGGAACGAGGCGCAGGCATCGCGCACATTGGAGAGCTGGAGGAAAGATGCACCCACCATGAGACTCTGCACATTCTGGTTATCGATCCTCACTTGGCCGCTATAAACATAATTAATCAGACTTTCCAGAGCACTGGGCTCAATCTCCTTCATGGTTATCTCCTTGATGCGACTCTCGGCCATGTTGTTCGTGAACATGGCATAGAAATATGGAACTGTGGCAGCCAGTACAACACGGTGAGCGGAGAATGTTTGGTCTTCCACCTGTACGACATGAGTGCATCATTATTTATTTATATTTAGACAATGACAATACCAAAGATAACACGCAATACGGCGAAGATATGAGAACCCACCTTCAATGTGACATCACAGAGTTTGCCCAGTCTTCGTATCTCCTTAAATAATGGAAAACTCGCGCTAAATAACTGCTCGTGCTTGTATACGAAGCATTGTTCCTCCAGTTGATCATCGCTCAAGTCCATGGCTGTGATAGTAGGCTCCCAGGCTCCAGTCCTGCCAGCAACAATCGAAAACAACTCCACTCAACAAAATGGTAATATAGATATTGGAAAATTTGCTAAAAATACCAAAACAAATTGCTAGGGATGGACACAATAGCGATTACACGCAGTGACCGTGAACAGCAGTGAAGGGGAGCAGTTTTTGAACAATAACAACAACAACAATCAACATCTGTTTCTGAGTTTTCAATTGTGATAAATATTTTTGAGCACTAATTCTTTTATAAAATCTGTCTAGATAAATTTTTGAGAGTTCATTTTCCAACATCATAAAATAAACATTTGTATAACAATTTACTAATACTTATAATTAAATAGCAATCTCACACTTTTTATATTATTTATTGATAATGTTCATAATCTTATCTAGGATTTGTAAAATCAATTCAAATGAATACACTCGTTTGTGAGTGTATTCACTACGCCTCAGCTGTTATGCTACCCATCCCTGGTGTCAACATCGATGTGTGCTATCGATAACCGCTTATCGGCAAATTACCCATCTGACAACTTGTTCAGTTTTTATTTGGCTCAACTTCTCAAGAGAACAACCGAGTACGGTCTTTATTGACACATGAATGAATTTGTGGCACTTTGAGACAGAAACCAAATATCATAGAAGATGGACACATCAGCTAGGGACACGCAGGTATGTAAACTCTGCAAATACAACGATGACCGTGCAAAACGGCCAACGAAAGCAAAACAATGACGTCTCAAACTACATTTTTATTTGTGTGTACGTGTATACGTATGCGTGTGTGTGGGTGTACGTGTGTGCTTTGCAGAAGAATCCAATCGAAGCATTGAGCAAAGATGAAATCATTAGCAAATACAAAGGCTTGCTTGGTATTGCCAAGAAAGCGAAGCAAGCGAAAGATGGTAAGTAAATACAATACAAATTGGCCTAGATAAGTTATCATTTTTTGCACACGCAGAGCTCACTGAGGAGAATCGGCAGCTAAAGGAGGCGCTGGCGAAAGCAATTTCCAATCAGAGCAGTCTGCCCGCCATGCAGGAGATGCTGCAGGATTTCACCGACAAGAATCTAATCTTAACCGAGCAAGTGAACAGCCTGCAACGCAGGACCAAAGAGGATAACGAACGTTTGAGTCAGTTCGAAATCGAAAACGAGAGCTTGAGACGCCAACTGGGACGCCTAAGTGATGAGAATGATGATCTGCTGGCGGATGTTGAGCGCATGGAACAAGCTATGCAGCAGGTGAACAGCCTGGGCAATGAGCAGCGCAAGAATCTCGAATTGCTCGAGGATGACATTGCCAAAATCAAAGAGGCAGAGATTCTAAACGATACCTTACGGCAGCAGGTGGAGAGTGCCACCGCGGAGACTAAGCTGCGCGTTGCTGAACTTGCTGAGCTGCAGCAAAAGTATGAAAATGTTAAACAAATCAATTCAGAGCAGCGAAAGAAGTTCAATGCCCTCAAGGATCGCTTCATCGATGTGCATCGCAAGCTTAAGAACCTCAAGGAATGCAAGTGTGTGCTACTGGAGACCCAGCACGAGTACGCAGCCTCCGTCTCGAAATGGCAGGAGGAGATTATCAAGGCATCGCAGCTGCTTTGTGCTAAGATGACAACGTTGCAGCAGGAGAATAAGCAGCTAAAGGAACAATTGGAAGCGGCAAAACGAATTACTACCGACCAAGTGCCATATCCGAATAAGCGACTGCTGCAGAAGGTGCACGAATTGGAGCGTCTCGCCAAGCTTGTAAAGGAGCAACAAAAGCAGCAGAAGGATCTGGAGCAACCGCAGGTGAAGCAACAGAAGAAGCAACTTCAACTAGAGCATCAGCAGCTGCAGGTGGACCAACGGCAGCAACAACCAAAGATCACAATCAATGTTGATGGACTACTGGACAAGTTAACCAGAGTGGAGCGTCTGGTGAATATCGTAAAGTCAGAGCAGAGCTCAACAGACATGGCCCACTTTACTGCCAAGATCAATGATATGGAACAGCAACGCAGTGAGTTAGAGCAAAGATACGAATTGGCGGCTGCCAATTGTGTTGAGTTGCGACAGCACAATGAAGACCTGCAGACACGCTATCAACTGAAGGAGCAGGAGCATAGTGAGTTGCTGGCCGAGATGCGTGAACTGAATGAAGCGCTGAAGGCACGTGGCGATGTCATTTCACGCTTACAGGAACAGCATGATAAGGGTCGCAAGGAATTGCAGGATCTGACATTGAACTTGGATGAAAGGACAAAACAAATGGAACAACTGCAGGTCAGAGTTGATGAGTTAGAGCACCATGAGCAAATGAATGGGGATGCACAGAGCGATGTTCTCTCCACCTCGACAATATCGCGGGCTGAGGAATTAAGTCGCCTACGTGAACTGGACGATGGCTATGAAGAAAAGTACAATAAGCTGCGTGCACTGGCCGCCAAACTGAAGAAGAAACTGCAGGAACAGACGCAGCAAATCAAGACCATGGAGCAGGCAGGTGCAGCCAAGCTGGAAGCCGAACTGGAATCCATTAAACTGGCACAGTCACAACTGCAGCAGGATCTGAATGCGGCACGTGCGGAAAATCAAAAGCTTAAATCCAAAGACAAGTCAAAGAGCTCGAATGTGCTGAACTTGGAAATCGAAGCGGCGGAAAAGTCGCTGACCGAAGTCAGTGCCAAATTGCTGGCAAAATCAACGGAACTGGAAGCGCTGAAAGAAACCCTTGTCAGCAAGGAGAACACCATCACACAGCTTCGAAAGGAAATCAGCATATTGGAAGAGGGACAGCGTGGCGAGGCAGCGCATAGCAAACAGCTGAAGCAGCAAATTGATCTAATGCAGACGCAGATTAAGGACGCTGTGCATGCCAAGCAGCAGGCGCTCTCAGAGAATAAGGAGCTCGAGCAGCAGGTGGAGCAACAGAAGCTGCAAGTGGAACAAATGCGATTGCAACTGGCCGACAACACACAGCAATACGAGGCAAAGATTAGGAGCTCCGAACAATTGCTGTCAAACTACTCGGAACAACTGGAGGTGCAAGCGGAGAAGTTGACGCAGTTGGAAACAGACTTGCGACACGCGCAGCGTATTAAGGAGGAACTGCAGGGCGAGTACATGGACTACAAGTTGAAGGCACAGTCTGTGCTGCGCAAGCAACAGAACCGCGACTCGGATAAGGAGCAGGAACTGGAAACAGAGTTGAACTCGATGCGTGCCACTGAGCAACAGTTACGTGCCAGCAATGAAGAGCGAGCCCAGCAGATTCTCAAGTTGGAGACGCATCTGGGGGAACTGCAGCGGGACAATACGCAACAAATGAGACGAAGCCAGGAACTGATGTCCCTCATCGATGACCTGCGTGACCAAGTGGAGGCGCTGACGCAGGACAATCAGCGTCAGCTGCAACAGCATCAGCAGCAGCTGCAACAGCATCGCCAGCAGATCGAGCAACTGGATAGTGTGAATCAAATGCAGACACTGCAGTTGCAGCAAAAGATCGATCAGTTGGAGAAGGCTGCAGCTGCAGCGAATAACAATTCAGTGCAGCACTCAACAGCAGCAGCAGCAGCTGGAGGAGCAGCAGGCTCAGGAGCTGATGTGACCAGTGCAGAGCAGAGCAAAATAGATTATCTATTGGATCATGATGGAAGCACTGGTGAGACACTAGCACAGCTGGCAGCACAGCGTAAGATCTCCACAGCTTCACGTCGCTCACATGATTTTATGCCTCTGGACGAGCTCTTGAATACATCACTAAATGCCATCAATAGTGATACTGTGACCACTATTTCCAATTTCGGACGCAGTGTCAGCATGCAGGATGATGACATTTCAGTGTTGGATGCACGTGCTGAAGCTCAGGCTGCGCTGGCCGCCACCAAGGAACGACTGAGCATACAGGAGAGTCGTGTGCGTCATTTGACCACATTGCTAGCGGAAAATGAACAGGATCTGGCGAAGCTCACGCAAATGAATGATATGCTCAAAGAGGAACTGCGTCGTCAAGAGCGATCCGAAGAGCGGGAGCAGCATATGCACAATTCCGAATATCTCAAAAATGTCTTCTTAAAGGTAAAGTTGTAGAAGTAGTAAAAGTAGTGGCAGTAGTAGTAGTATTAGTAGTAGTAGTCGTGCTAGAAGAATTATTAGTAGGATAAGTAGTAGCAGTTGCATTAGTAGTAGCAGTAGTAGGATTTGCAGTATAAGTAGCAGTTATCAGTAGCAGTAGTAGCAGAATTCGTTGCAGGAGAAGTAGCAGTAGTAGTTTCTGTAGTAGTAGTTGATGTAGAAGTAGTAGTGTCAGTATCAGTTACAGTAGTTGTAGTAACGAAAATTCTTTAAGTAATAGTATACTTTAAAGAAACAATAATAAAATATATATGAAATCTATTAATACCAATCCATTCCACACACAGTTCATTACACTAAGCAACACGGATGAGCGACAACGTCTAGTGCCGGTGCTCAATACTATTCTACGGCTGAGTCGAAGCGAAATGGAAATGCTCAACTGTGTGGCGAAGGGACAGAAAGGTAAGTCATAGATATATATCTAATATATATGTATAAATATATAATACAGTATCTCATTTCCCTATTTTAGTCTCCAATGATGGTAACAATCGAAGCTGGACTGGTTTTCTGAGCGCCTGGAGTGGAGCGAACAACAACAACACTAATTGATGTTCTCTGTACATTTGTTTTTATTGGTATTATACATATGTGTACTTGATATGGGAAGCTCTTGCTGTCCCTATAGGCCAGTTACTAATCTGTATATTTGTATTATGTTAATCAAATCCTTGTATGTATATGGTTATTGTCCCCAAAATTGTATTTATGTATTTGTAAAGAACGTATCTATTGTTTCCATTATATTCCATAAATGGTATCAATATATAGAGCGCCCTATACAGCACTCTGTGAGCAATATAGTAATGTATGAGCATACACAAATTTTAAATGCTTTTTTTAGTTAGGAACTTTTGGTGGGGGTGTGAATAAAACAAAAGAACTTTGGGACAATTCTGGACAATCTTATCGTGTGCAATTCTGCATTAGTATTTTAATTTCAAATTCTATTCCCACAAAGATCAGACTATAAATCAATGCATATTTGTTTCTTGTTTTTTACATATAAACTTACGGATTAATTATTATTTGTATTATCTTTATGTTGTGTATAAATACGAGATGTAATTGGCTAATAACTATGCGAAATTAATTAATGCATACATTTACACATCTTATAATTGTAGTGCATGCACAGGAAATTATACAATTTCAATATAACTAAGGGAGAAGGGAATCAGAGTCAGTATCAGGATCAGAGAAATCATCAGCATAGAAATTAAAAATCACATTTCGCATACAGGCTGACAACAAAATACTATTGCCTTATTTCTAGTTACTCGTACTAATCAGTTTTTGTGACATCATTATAGTATATAGAAACTATTGCCAAACGCCCGCATAATTGCCCACCAGTGTGGCAGGTAGTGGTCCACCCGCAGCAAACAAACGCATCCTTGTGCTGTCGTAACAATGCGTGTATATGGCGGGCACATATTTAACCTGCTGGAAGCCGTCCATCTCATCCTCGGGATACTGTACAAAAAAACGTGGAAATTAGCTTAGCATCGTCATTCGTTTCTCTCGTCCTGATCCTTGTCAACTTACCACTATGCCTTTACTGCATTTCAATGCAACGGTCCGTGAGGCATTCACACTGCTCTCCAAATACTTGCCAGCACGTATATCATAGAACAGCAGCATGCCCAGACCGGTGCCAACGGTAAGTAGATTGCCCTCGAACGATGTTGCCCTTATCCCGCAGCCACTGTATCGTGAGGTTATCTTCTTGATCGTCTGCAGCGTACGTGCGTCCAATAGAATCGTGTAGGAGCGACAGCCGACTGCGTAGAGCCCGTCGCTATGGTACGCTATACTTACGTTGTCTTGGCAGTTAGGAAGTTTGCGAGAAAGTGTCTGTTTAAAAGTCTCTGCGTTGAAGATGTGTATGTACCCATTTAAGGAGAGTGCTGCGATCTCCTTAAACTCCTTGTTGAAGCACAAAGATCGTATCTGTGAAACAGAAAGAGAGCGCTATCAGAGGGCTCTATCTTAATCACACATTCTTACTCTCTGTGCAGTGCGAACTTCCTTAACGCCAAGTGGATGTATTGTGGCAAATGTGGGGCAAGATTCCTCGCCACCATCGGGAAAGTCCATGTGATCTTCGTTAATACGCCACAGTGCCATTCGTGAGTCCTTGGAGCCAGACACGAGAAATTGATCGTCTAGCCAACACATGCCCATTATCAGATCTCGATGACCGGTCTCACCTACACAGACTGGGTCCAGTGTGGGCAGCCGGTAAACGGCAATGTCAGACGAATTGCGGGCACCCGTGGCCAGGAATGAACGGCTGGGCGACAGTTCGATGGCGTGCAGGCCGCCCTGAATTTCTGGATGATTGGCGCGATTGTTGGATAACGTTGGAATGGCGTCCACTCGCCGCATATTCACATCATATACCAGCAATTTATTGCACTTTGTTCCGAACACCACCTGGCGATTGCTCAGCCATTTGGAACAGAATACTTTGTTAATGTAGCCCAAACTGATTTGTGTCTCTCGTAGCATATCGTGGGTGAGCACATAGCGACTGGTGTATTCCGCATTTACGCTTCGACGCTGTTGGACAAAACCAGAGACGATACATTAAGCAAACAAAGAAATGTTAGGAAACAGTACAACTCACATCACGCAATGCGTTCTCTCTGCTCCGCAGGTAATCACATAGATTGTATGATGTGCTGAGCACCTCTTCCTGCTGCTGGATGGTCTCCTCATCGCTGCCGGAGTCCTCGTAGGTAACAAAATCATCTGGCTTGTCCGGTTTTCGCCTTCGTTCCTGGCGCATTGCTCTCTGCTTGGCACGACGTTCCTCCAGGCGTGAATTCACGTGACATGATGGATACGTGCCCACAATGCTATCGCGTATGGTCTTCACCATGCCATTGAACATATTTGCGGCGGTGTTTTGTTTTTTTTTTCTTTGTTATAATACTACTGCTACAAATTATTGTTAGTTATCATTCTCCATTGAAGAGTTGTATTATTTAGAGATGGGCGATGATTGCTTTGTTGCGCTTTGTCACAAGCTCGGGCTATCGATAAAAGCAGTTATCGCAGTAGCAGCAAGGAACGAACATGAATCTAAGTATTGAAAATAGTGTAATGCAGCGTACAAAATGCTAAGAAATAAAAGGATGAAATCAAACGAAACAATAATTGCTAAATTTGACATTTGTGTAATGCAGTATAAAAAATATATGCAGTAACGACAGCTGTGATATACAAAATAAGTTGGCATCCTACTATCGGTTCACTCCAGTTCATTGGTGACCAGTTCCGTGAACTGTATTCTCATCTTTCCTTTTGGTTGGTTAATTCGTGTATGTTTATAAGCGGACAAACTTAACAAATATTTTCTAAAAAGGGATTTGGAAATTTGATCGGAAAAATGTATTATCCGGCAAAACGCATAATGCGTCAAAGTTCTGTGTCAATTGCAGCAACTGACATACCCGGCGTGGCTTCGCCAATTATGGCAACAACCTCATCTGCTCCCAGCACGCCTCAGTTACAGAATCTGGAGGAGAACAAGCCGCAAACCGTGCAAGTACATCGTCAAGTGATAGTGGTACAAGGAGGGAATCTGCCGCAGCCACAGCTGCAGCAGCAACACCAGCAGCAGCAGCTCCAGGCAGTCGCTGCCACAGTGCCAAACCATAGCGTAAACATGCCCGCCGCCGTTGTTCAAATTGCGGACGATGCACCCGTCTCCTTGTTGACCGAGATAGCTGACATAATGCGGAGTTTCGGTGATAGCGATCAGCCACGCACGGCAAGCGTGAAGCTAGTCGAACAGATATTGCAACAACAGTTGCGTGGCATATTCAATGAGGCATCTCTGGTTGCCATGCATCGCAAACAGAATCCGTGTCCATCGCAGGCGGACTTCGAGTTCCTGATGCGCAATCATCCCGTGAAGATTGCACGCATGCGTAAACATTTAAAAGATATGCGCATCCTAAAACGATTCCTAAGCATACGCACTGGTCGACCGCAAGACTTTATGGATGATCTGGAACAGCAAGAGGAGGATGAAGAGTTGGCTATCGAGGTGCATGAGTTGCATGACGAGGATCGCATGCGTCGTCTCTTTCGGGCAGATCGCATATCGCAGATACTGACAGGGCAACAGTATCTGGAGTTCAATGAGGCGCGCAAGACATCGTTCTATTGTCGTCACGGCGAAAAGATTAAAAACAAATTCCGTCGTTTCCTGGACTTACCCGCTGATTTGCGTATACCAACGCCCACTATGAATATTCTGGCGTATTTGGCGCACGAGACAATTGCCGCCATTGTGGACTACTCGATACTAACCCGCTTGAATTCAGAGAATCGTGCCACTGAGCCATACAGCCGTGTTACCTCGGCCGGCGGCAGTCCCGCCATGATGCACGTCTGCCCCGAGGTGACACAGGGACGCGGCATGGAAGTGGTCAAACCCATCAGTGTTCAGGAGATACACGAGGCAATGCGACGCTTCCGTCAGATGAGCAATCGCAAGATCGGACGCTATCGCAACTCATGTGACATTGACTTCCGGCGCAGTTTTCTGGCCATTTAAATTGGATATAGGATATACATTATTTTTATTATGTATAACACATATTAACGTATATGATATTAATAATACTCTTAAGTAAACCCGATATACTCTTGGCCATGATGTAGCCCCTTATAGTCTGCTCGGGTTGTCTCTTGTTAAGTACTAGTAGACTGTGACTTAAACGTCAATTCTTTCAATTGTGCAGAACAATAAGGAAATGTTGTTAAGAAATGAGTTAGGTTGCTGTTAACCGAACAATGCAACTCATTTAATCATTTTAAAATAATAAAAACAAAATATATTTTATCAATCAAATCTAAATATGATTAAAACCAAAAAAAAAGTAAGCCGAAGACTTTGTCTTTATTTCTAACTGATTGTTTTCAAAATATAGTTGTCCGATTTTGAATAGATTTACTGCTTACTTTAAATTGGTTTAGATAAGTTGAGTTATTTTTATACAACGTATATACTGTACAACCAAACTTTTAGGTAAATGTATCGAAAATAACATATACAAATGTATACAATAACAAACACATTAAAATGTATAATATGTTTTAGGATAATCCCATTCAATCGTTAGCAAATTAATGTAAAATATATATCTGTCAGATATGGGCAGTAATGTGATGTCAATACACATCCATAAATTAAACGTATTTCATGAATACAACAACAAACAGCATAAGCAAAATGAACCTGGCTAAACATTGTTTACGTTGCCCTTTCTTGTTTTTGCGCTTTGAGTGCGTTAAAAGCTCGATTAGATTAGAAGAAGAGAGCAAGAAAGCTTATGGAACTACTTAATTGTTTTGTTTTTATTCTATAGTATACTTGAGTATACAAAATATAAATATATGGAATTTAGCATGTTTTCTACGTATCCTTACTATAATTAACTTAGATTATTTCTGAGGAAATGTGAAAGAAACATTTTCATCATAATCAATCAGTTTTCTACACAAAATGTTAACCAAACGTAAGAATAACACTCCCAAATATGCCGAAAATCAGATAATAATATATGCATACTCAAAATAGCATTTATGCGAGGTCAAGAATCAAAAGTGCCCACTCGCGCCTAAATGAATTTCATGAAAACAACAACAAACCCTGAACTTGTTTCAACATTGTTTAGGTTTGTGCTCTCTGAGAGTGAAATGATAGTACATATTTAATCGAGAGAGTTAGAAAGCTCTCGGGAATGGAGCAAACAATATAGTACGTTGATCACAGCAAACAGTTGGACTTGAGAGACGACCGTGTTAGGTTGTGTTAGGTCCGAACGAAATGTTGAAAATACGCAATTGTCTGGCCATAATTGAGGTGCAGGGAGGGGCGAGCCCCGCTCTCTTTGCCCAGCTGGTGAGTGTTGTGTCCACAAACTTAGTTCATTTCAGTTAACTAATCAGTGATATTGTTTTAGCGTTATCAAACGAACGCGGCCACAGCAAAGGAGGCAACAAAGACCACACGCGATGACGCCGAGTGGCAACAGGCGCGACCCTTTGAGGAGATACCATACACTGGAAAGCTATCGCTGGCCTATAACATGTCATTCCCTGGCGGAAAATATAAAAACAAAGATCTCTCTCAGCTGGTGCAGGCCATGCATGATGATTACGGCGATATTCTGCGCATGCCAACCATAATGGGCAGCACCGCCATGGTGGCCACATACAATCCCAAGGATTTCGAGACCGTCTATCGGAACGAGGGTATATGGCCCGAGCGACCCGGCAGCGATACGATGCGCTATCATCGTGAAGTATATCGAAAGGATTTCTTCCAGGGTGTGGAGGGTCTTATACCCAGCCAAGGAAAGTCTTGGGGTGAGTTCCGCAGCATCGTCAATCCAGTTCTGATGCAGCCCAAGAATGTGCGATTGTACTACAAGAAAATGTCGCAGGTCAACTCTGAGTTTGTCGATCTGTAAGTGAAGAATATACAAAGGTTGTGCTCATTTATTGATGACTTTCTTTACTTGCAGTATTCGAAGGATACGAGATCCAAACAGCTTTGAGGCACCTGCGGATTTCATAAATGATATTAACCGCTGGACCTTGGAGTCTGTTTCCGTGGTGGCACTAGATAAACAGCTGGGATTGTTGAAGGATTCTAACTTTAATGACGACAAAGTCATGCTGCTCTTCAAGAGCTTAGACGAATTCTTTACTTACGCAGCCGATCTAGAGGTGAAGCCATCTCTGTGGCGCTACTTTAAGACACCGATGCTGAAGAAGCTCATGAATGCCTATGACAATATTCAGAAGATCACCTTGGAGTACGTGAACGAGGCCATGGAACGTATCGAATCGGAGGCGAAGAAAGGCATCGTAAAGCCCGAAATCGAGCAGAGCGTGCTCGAGAAGTTGCTGAAGATTAACAAGAAGGTGGCCACAGTAATGGCCATGGACATGCTGATGGCTGGCGTCGATACCGTAAGTAAACCATGGATACTTCATCAGAGCGTACCCTTTTTAAATTTCCAACTCATAATCACAGACTTCAAGTACCTTTGCTGCTGCAATGCTGTGCATCGCACTTAACCCGGAGAAACAGGAGAAATTGCGCGAGGAAGTGCGTCGTGTGCTGCCTGAGAAGGATTCAGAATTTACCGAGGCCTCAATGAGTAATGTACCCTATCTGAGGGCCTGCATCAAGGAATCCCAGCGACTGTATCCTCTGGTGATTGGTCAGGGTCGCACAATAACTCGTGACTGTGTGATAAGCGGCTATCAGGTGCCAGCCGGCACTTGGGTGTCCATGATTCCGCTGAAGCTATTGAAGAGTGATCAGTACTTTCCACGTGCAGCTGAGTTTCTACCCGAACGTTGGCTGCGGAACGAAGCTGGCTCCGGCAAGTGCCCTGCCAATCCACTGAAGAGCACGAATCCATTTGTATTTCTACCCTTCGGCTTTGGTCCACGGATGTGCGTGGGAAAGCGTATTGTGGATATGGAACTGGAACTGGGCATTGCGAGAATCATACGTAACTTCCGCGTGGAGTTCAATCATCCCACGGAGAATGCATTCCGCTCGGTGATAATCAACAAGCCTGACATACCACTTAAGTTTAAGTTTATCGATCTGGAGAACTGAAATGTTGCTAAATATATAGTCATACATAATCTGAACAAACATTGTTTTATTTAACGTTTATGCACAATGGTGTATTAGGATTTCTTCTATTAAGAACTGAGTACTAAGTCGACTGGATTAGGATTGAATTTATTAAAGGTCTTTAAAGAGGAATCTATTAAGTATTTCTTTGGCACCTATTTACTCCCTCAGACATACATATTGTATATTCATGTATGTATTCAATTAAATAAAACAATCTTGTAGAGTCTCTTCTCCCGAACAGAAGACGCAATTAGCTTCATTAATCAATCAACTACATTTTTCCATTTTGATATAGATACATTCAAGTATATGGATAGATATATGTGTATGTTATACATAGGTCTTCATATTCACTCATTATATATTCAATACATAGACAAAGTAAAAAGTGCATTAATAATATTAATCTAATAATACTATTAACGACTAGATAACGAACATGATGAAAATCATAATCATGTTACAGAATATAATATATATCAAAAAAGATATTCTGCAACGCTCTTTAAAACAAAACAAAATTCAAGAGAGCAACAACAAACAACATGAGCAAAAAGAACCTGCTTCATTATTGTTTGTATTGCGCTCTCTGAGAACCTTAGGCAGATCGGCCAGATTAAATAGAGAGATAGGGAGAGAGAGTGAATGAATGAACTTTGAAAGCTTTCGCAAACAATATAAAGCACGCATTTCATTGATCACAACAAACAGTTGGATTTGAAAGTCAGTCCAGTAAAGACGTGGTAAAGATCCGCAAAAATGTTAAAACTTCGCCGTTGTTTGTCCGTAATCGGGAGAGAGAGAGCGGTCTCTGCACTCTCCGGACAGCAGGTGAGGCGTACACATTGTTGAATTAGTTAAATTTCCCCAATTTATTCATTAATCAACTTAGCGTTATCAAACCAATGAGGCAACAAAAACCACACGCGATGACGTCGAATGGCAAGAGGCGCGACCTTTTGAGGAGATTCCATATACCGGAAAGCTTTCGCTGGCCTATAACATGGCCTTCCCTGGGGGCAGATATAGAAATATGGATCTTACGCAGCTGGTGCTGGCCGTGCGCGATGATTACGGCGATATTGTCCGTTTTCCAACGATATTGGGTAGTAATCCCCTTGTGATGTCATACAATCCCAAGGATTTCGAGACCGTCTATCGCAACGAGGGTATCTGGCCCGATCGCCCTGGCAACGATACGTTGCGCTATCATCGGGAACAATTTAATAAGGATTTCTACCAAGGTGTCGAGGGTCTCATACCTAGTAAGGGCAAGTCGTGGGGTGAGTTTCGGAGCATTGTGAATCCAGTTTTAATGCAGCCCAAGAACGTGCGACTCTACTTCAAGAAAATGTCGCAGGTCAATCGCGAGTTTGTCCAGCGGTTAGTCTAACATTTGTAGACTGAAGAACCATTTATCACAACTATAAATTCCTTTAGCATTCGAGCAATCCGAGACCCAAACACCTTTGAGGCACCCAAGGACTTCATTGAGCACATCAATCGGTGGACGTTGGAGTCGGTGTCGGTGGTGGCATTGGACAAGCAACTGGGATTGCTAAAGGAGAACAGCGAGAAGAGCGCCAACGTCATGTTGCTCTTCAAGAGTTTGGATGAATTCTTCACCTACGCCGGCGTGCTAGAGGTGCAACCCTCGTTGTGGCGATACATTCACACTCCGATGATGAAAAAGCTTTTGAATGCCTTCGACAACATTCAGAAGGTGACACTGGAATATGTCAATGAAGCCGTGGAGCGGCTCGATTCGGAAGCCAAGAGGGGCATCGTGAAACCCCCAAGCGAGCAGAGTGTGCTCGAGAAATTGCTGAAGATTGACAAGAAGGTGGCCACAATAATGGCCATGGACATGCTGATGGCTGGCGTCGATACCGTAAGCAATTCTCGATCAATTCATAGAAACATTCAATTTTAATTTTGTTCCTTTGCCAGACTTCAACTACTTTCGCAGCGGCAATGTTGGCAATCGCTCTCAACCCCGAGAAGCAGGAGATATTGCGCGAGGAAGTGCGTCGTGTGCTACCCGAAAAGGATTCCGAGTTCACCGAGGCTTCTATGAAAGATGTACCCTATTTGAGGGCCTGCATCAAGGAATCCCAGCGACAATATCCCCTTATAGTGGGCCAGGCACGTGTAATAAGTCGCGATTGTGTGCTCAGCGGTTATCAAGTGCCAGCCGGGACTTTCGTTTCCATGATACCCCTGAACTGCTTTAAGAGCGATGAATACTTTCCACGTGCAGCGGAGTTTCTACCCGAGCGTTGGCTGCGTAACGAAGCTGGCTCCGGCAAGTGCCCTGCCAATCCATTGAAGAGCACGAATCCATTTGTATTTCTACCCTTCGGGTTTGGTCCTCGCATGTGCGTGGGCAAGCGTATTGTGGACATGGAACTGGAATTGGGCATTGCGAGAATCATACGTAACTTCCGTGTAGAGTTCAATCATCCCACGGAGAATGCATTCCGTTCAGTACTGATCAATAAGCCCAATATTCCTCTACAGTTTAAATTTATAGATCTGGAGAATTGAAATGCATTGTCGATTGAAGATTGACAAATTTTGTATTATGCCATAAAATAAACATTTGTACTCTGCACATGATTATTTGAATGTTTTTCTTTTACGAAGTACCCTTTATCTTTAAGTTAAAGTATTCTATATAGTCTGCATGAACAGTAGTTCTTTCTTTATATTCCCATTCGTTCAATTGTCTTCCCCCCAGTGAATAGACTTGATTGAATTTCAAACATTTAAAGCTATATTTCCTTCAGTTTAATACACACTTAAACAGTATATATATATAGATGTTGTACTATATGCTATATATGCATATGTATTCATATTCACACAGAGTTGGTTCTAGACATAGACTTGGTATAGGTATTTGTTTGTAGTATAGTAATAATTACGATAATAATAATAATAATAATAATGTACATTACCAAACAGTTTACAACAGTTTTACAATTCACGATTAGATAAACAGCTGGGGATATATCGCTTATAAGTTCCTCAATAAATTGTTTAATTTAATTAATTTTCTTTTTTAGGTTACTTTCTTTAATTAGTTTTTGGCCAATTTTAACAATAATAGATTGTTATTATAGATTCCATTTATTTTTCGATTTTGATTTAGTTTTTCGATTAACTTTTTTTTTTGTTAGAAGTTGAGTAAATAACCGCAATATGTATATTATATATGCCTGTATATATGTCTCTATTAAGTACTTACGATGCTATAAAATAGATACCTATGCACAATGTACATATGTATGTAGATAAATGTTCACGTATGCATTGAATGTAAAATCCTCTTTGATATAGTATGTATGTATGTATATATATTCAAGTTCTATATATTGGTTTCTCTGATTGGTTGTTTTGGTCCGATTGCCCAGAATATTGAAACATTTATGAATTGGTTCGTTATACATTTCGATCTCTTTGAATAATTCTTTTAGGGTTGAATATATATATGTATATATGTATATAGTTACTCTTTGGTATTCTTCAAGAATTGGATATCAAGTGTTTCAAGAGTTCTTTTATAAAATACATTTTCTTTTGAGTTATTTGTTTAAATGATTTTTTATCTAGTTACATATTTATTACATTTAACTAAGTTTCAATTTATTTTATGCTTGTTTTTACTTTTAGTACTTGTTTGGCTCTTTCAATCAATGAGATTAAAGAGTTAATGACTTTGTAATTCAGTCCTAGAAACGGATATGAAAAGTTTTTGCAGAGTAATTCGAGAAGTTGCTCAGAATGAAAATAATCAACGATGCTTGGAAAAGTTTTCTCCTATAAATTCAGAGATACGACTCTCCATATGCTATATAAGTATGCGAAATGCGTAATCGATACAAGCTTGACGCAGTTTGTTGTTGTTCTTGGGGGCGTGGCAAATAAAACGCAGGACGCAGCAGGACCTTCTGCCATTCCATAACTGTGTGTGTGTGTTTGTGTGTGTGTGCAATAAAACGACCTAAGTAAGCAAAGTTATAAGCACGCATATTCAACTTGCAGATACCCTTTAATGAGTTAACAGATTAACTTAAGCAAAATAACTTAGTTATGTTTTAGTTTTGAGTTTTAACTCCGACTGTATCGCTGTGACTGATCAAGTTTCTATTTGTTATAGTCGAAGCTGCTGTACTTGCAGAAAATCAAACTACCCCATGCAAACATGTTTTAAGAAAGGGCGACGTATAAAAACAGCCATGAAATTGGTAGCAGGTGCCAATCTTAACGCAACGAGGGTCAATTCAACAGTTGTAACCTTGTAAAGTTAATTAAATTGAAAGATACTAAAGTTTTTCAAATTAAAGTGAAATTTACATACATTTGTTGTGATATTAACATATATATTAAATATTTATGTCATGATATTCAATCTTAACAATATTATATATATGTATATATATATTTCACTTCGATTTCGCATAAATTTTAATGTTCCTAACTTATCTGCTTGATCGGTGTTGCGAGATTTGTATCGTGCAAACAGTAAATTTCCCTCAAGAGCCCCTCTTCACACACACACGCACACCATTTAGCGTACGTGTGAACGCAATAAAATCTAATTTGATGCATGCAAACGCACACATACACACACACAGACAGTCACAAGCAGAGAAGTTGTTAAATGTAACGCCTCAGCTGCCCCCGAAAAAAAACATAGCCTACTTTGGGGCTGAAACAAAAACCAAAAAATGCGGCCGGAAATGGCGTCGACTCCTCGGGGCCCTGAGACCTCGCACACGCAGGGCGCGAGAGATGGCAGGCAGAGAGTGAAAGAGACAAAGAGAAAGAGGCAGAGAAAGTGTCGGTTAAGGTGGGTAGATTAGGCGCCCAAAGCCGTAGATAAGAGGCAACAGAACATGCAATAAACATGGCCAAAAAACGAGAACACACTTCATTCCCCCCCACCCCCTCACCATGCTTCTCAGTTTGCGGCACTGTCTGCGCCGCTTCCTGCTGCTGAGTATTTGCTGTCGTGTCCCTCAGCGAGCTTAGGCAGAAGGTGAACGCAGGGCAACGCAGGTGCGGGGGCGGAAGGCAGGCTGCGTTAATTAGTTTCCCCTTTGCTCGCTGTTTCCTTTTGCTACTTTCGGGCCAATTAAATTTTAATTTGCCGCTGGCAGCTGCCACACACACACAAAACTGACCTTTAGACGCGCCACTTGACCCGCTTGAGCCCCTGAGCGCAGACAAGCGCGTCAAGGTATTATGTGGTGCCCTGCGTGGTGCCACCATAAATTCCATTCACAGCCAAGGACATTGGGCAACAACAGACTGCTGCTGAATGTTGCTTTTGTTGTAGCTGCTGTTGTAGCTGCAGTTGTTGCCGTGGCTGTTGCAGTTGCACTTGTTGTAATTGTTGTTGTAGTTGTTGCTATGCACGGCGTGTAAATCAATTGCCGCATCGCCTGCAAGCGACAGCCGCCAGGGCCAACCAGCAAGCGGGTGTGCGCATCTGTGTGTGTGTGTGAGGGGTGAGGAGGGTATAGGGAACATGACTCAAGTGCTTGACACGTGCACCACACAGACTATCAGTCTATCTGCCCCGTTAACTCAACTTAAACATACATCAAAGCATATTATTGATGACGCTGCGTATACTTAATGCGAAACATAAAACGCGAATAACATAAAGAGAGAGAGAGAACAATAAACGTATAGGTGACATCATTTTTCACAATCAACAGACATTAACAGCAAACAAAACAGTGAGAGGGAGAGGGAGGGAAATGAGAAAGAGGGTGGGGAGAAGAGGGAGTAGGAGAGGGAGCCACGTAGGGCACGACATCAATTACCACAAACACAGCTGGGCATATTAACCATAAATAGATAGATAGATAGACCGAGAATGGCGCCATATGCAAATTGCTGCTAGGCTCCTCCTTCTCCACTTGCTCCTTCTGCTACTCCTTCTCCTCCTCTTGCACCTTCTTCTGCTCCTGGACACCTTCTTCTTAGTATTTGCGGGCAAAGCTTGGCGTGCCCGGTTGAAGCACTCGACAATAATGCGAACTGGTCACGCAATACTCTGCATCATCATTGCTGTCCTCGTGCAGCAGCTGCTGCTGTTGTTGTTGTTGTAGTTGCTGCTGTTGCTGCTGCTGCTGCTGCTGTTGTTGTTGCTGCTGCTGCCGGCGGCGCATTGACA
Organism: Zaprionus indianus; assembly: GCA_018904595.1. NCBI lineage: Eukaryota > Metazoa > Arthropoda > Insecta > Diptera > Drosophilidae > Zaprionus > Zaprionus indianus. Next base: position 6,227,759 of record JAEIHA010000320.1, read on the forward strand.
TGGGTCATTGGCGCTGCTCGGCGCTGGCAATGAAATCGCTGTGTTTTTGTACCTGAGAGAGAGAGTGAGAGAAGGATTAAACTAAAGACAACTGTTTGCGTTGCTCCTCCACTCACCACATCGGCCACAATGGGTTCCTCGATCTCCAGGCCCTGCAGCGCGTGCTCGCGACTCAGATGCAGCTCATAGGAATCCGTTGGAGTGACAAAGACAACGCGATGTTTGCGTGTCTGCAGCACGTTGGCAATCACCAGCTGTGCCAGGCAAAAATACAAAGGTTGCATTAGACAGAGAGAAAGGAGAGAGGCGGAAGGGGGGAAGGGTGCCTCACCTTGTGCTTGTATTTGTTGAGACTGTCACGCGCCTTGACAATCAGCAGATTCTCATCCGTTTCCAGCTTGAACGAGACCACATAGGCATGCGGCACCCAGAGACTGGCCAGAGGTGCCAGCATTTTTGGCACCAATTGCAGCGAGATTGTCGGTGCGCCGTCGCCCGACTGCATTTTGTGGGTGGGCTGCAGAGCAAGAGAGAGAAAGATAGAGAGAGATGGCATTAATGACAAAGCGGGCGCAAGTGATGTGTGCTGTGTCCTTGGCACGCCCACAAGCCCCCACAGGGCACCGCAGGCCGCATGTATTCCAACTAATTGAAAGCATAACTCAGACGTAATGAGCTCGAGGCAGCGCCTCTCCTCGCCTCCCCTTTCCTTTCACTGCATGCTTTGCCTTAAAGGATCTTTAATATCCCACATACGCCGCGTGTGCACAGGCTGACTACTTGTTGAACATCGCCCTACAATGCTGATTATACATCGCCCCCTTGCACTGCTCCCACTGCTAAACTGCTGACCAGATTCATTTGTTCTGCACACACAAAAGAGAGAAAAGGCAGAAGAATAGACGAAGAGTAGAGAGAGGGGGGGGGGGGATAGATGAACAGTGTTACAGTGGGTAAAGGCAGAGGCGGATAGGGAATCCGATTAGGAGCAGGCAGAAGGACGAGCAGCCTAAGTAGCCAGCCTATTGTGCGGGGGAGAGAAACAGAAGGGAAAGGGAGAGACAGCAGATAGAGGGACAGCAGAGAGAGGGACAGCAGAGAGAGGGACAGGGGAGAGAGTATGTGCTGGACACAGAAATGAGAAACGAATCCTGCAGGCATTAAGCTGACAGCGAAGACAAGCCAAATCGACATTGACAATTGCGCAACGTCGCTGTCGCAGTCGCCGTCGCCGTCAGCGTCGCAGCCTCAGTCACAGTTGTCTTTCCCGTTGTTGCTAATTCAAACTTAAAGCTTTTGAGGCAATAAGTTTGCCTACCCTGTGGGATTAAGTAGCTGCCTGTTGGGTATATTGAGTAGGGAACAAGTTTATAAAGATTATAGAGAACTTAAGTATGTTTATAGGAGATCTCTATATAGAATATACTGATTGATTCATTGATTTGTGGCTCAGACAGTTAATTCTTGTTGGGATTCTACAATAAGAAATATTAATTATAAATAAAAATGACTGATTCCAAAGCTTTATCTATAATTATTAGAATTATGACATTTTAATAATTGGGTTTATTTGTTTAAAAGCTTCACGGTCACTGAATTTGAGATGTATATAAAAACATCCTTGTCGAAAAACCTATAGGAATACCTCCTCAACAATCTTTGCCCTGTTTACAGAAATGTTACCTTAGAGCTGTTACAACAACTGTTAATTGGTAGTTTTGTTATGTATGTATTATAGAAAATATTATACAATAATAACATACAAACATAGAAGGACTTTCGGATTTTTCTAAAAGTTCTCTCATTACTCTCAAGTCTTCTTACTATGTGTTTATCTTCTTTTATGATTCTTCGACAATAAATGTATACAGGCACTGACGTTGATGACTTTCTCGGGCTCAGAAGGAAATATGTCAATATAATAACTCTTTAACAGTCTGTTTCTATTTAAAACTCTTCCTTTTAGACGATTTCAATTTGCATCATTTAAACTTTATAATTTCATATTTTTTGGTTTTTTTTATGTGTGTCTTTTTAATATATATTTCTTCTTCATTAATCAGTTTAAAACCAAATAAACAGCAATTAAAACAGGTACAATTAATAAGATCGTACTAAATGTACAAAAAAGAGGACATAGTTATAGGAGGCTATTCATTTTAAGGAAGTACAAGGTATCTGCTAGTCGTGCATGAGCTCCGCTGCCATTTGTACTTGTTGTGCTTTGAGCTTAAGAACTGCCAACAGCTGTTGACATTGAATTTGGCTTCTTACGCCCCTCCTTCTCTCACGCTCTCTCCCTCTCTTCCGCTCCCAGGCCGTGTCATTGTACTCGAGCTGGTAAGTGTGTAAGCATGTCTGTGCGTGTCTGTGCAAGTGCTAGTGCCCCCGAATTACTGTTAAAGTTTGCTGTGCTCTCTGCTGTGCCTCGATGCGTGCGTCTTGTGAAAATCTTTTGATTTCATTTGCGCATTTCGGCACGGCGGCTCTGTTTACATTGTGTCTTCTCGGTTTTCCCACCTCGCTTCTCTCCTACTCTCCTACTCTCTTTCTCTCCCTTTCTCTTTTTATCTGTACATTTATAATTCCTTGTTGATTTTGGCTTATTAGAATTGACTTTAGTTGCCAAAATGTCAAGTTGTTTGGCTTGGCGCTTGTTAAATTTATTCAAAGTCCGAAATTGAATTTTCTTTGCGTTGTCCTTGAGTGAGCCAAATGATTCAATGTACTACATTAGAGTACCTTTACTGAAATACCCTTTACTCTCCTATACTATGCTATGCAGCCGTACTTTTCTGGACTACGTATACTATTTTATACTAATTCAACATATTCTGTATATCTTAATAACTAATCTTATATAGGACCTTGTTATTAAATTAATATAGGACATTGTTAGTAAATGAATAGAGCTCACACTACTATGTAATAGCATAGAGTGTAGTACCCCATCCTACTACCCTTTACTGTTTCTTTGTTCTCTGTACGATTCTTAACGAACTATGCTACCTTGAACAACTATACTTTAAAGTACTTTAAATTAGAGGACCTTGTTTCGTCTCAGACTATAGTTAAATATCTTTTCTGGCCTAATAAATACATCAAACGTAATACTTACACCATACAGGTTTCCAAGTAACCTATTTAATATCATTAAAGAATTCTAATAATACGAGGGTCGTTTGATAAGTCCGTGACTTTTTGAATAAAATATATTTTTTTCGTCAAAGAAGCGTTTTATTTCTCAACATAATCTCCTTTTAGCTCTATACATTTAGTCCAGCGTTTTTCCAATTTTTTTATTCCTTCCAAATAATAGGTTTTCTCAAGGCCCTCAAAATAGTCGTTTGTTTCTGTGATGACCCGAATCTCTTACCGCCGAGCCATTTCTTCATGTTTGGAAACAAAAAATAGTCACAGGGGGCTAAATCTGGAGAATATGCTGGATGGGGTAGCAGTTCGTAGCCCAATTTATGAAATTTTGCCATGCTGACACGAAATTCACTTTTTTCCATTTTCGTTAAAATTCACGAGATCGTCTGCTTTCAATGCCTATAAAACGCAAACCAAAAAACGCAGCTTTCTCAAAATTTTACAGTCAGCTGTTAATCGATAACTGCTGACAGGAGCAGTGTTGTATTTAGAGCAGGTGCGCGGCAAATACAAATACCCTCGTACGAGGGTCGTTTGATAAGTCCGTGACTTTTTGAATAAAATATATTTTTTTCGTCAAAGAAGCGTTTTATTTCTCAACATAATCTCCTTTTAGCTCTATACATTTAGTCCAGCGTTTTTCCAATTTTTTTATTCCTTCCAAATAATAGGTTTTCTCAAGGCCCTCAAAATAGTCGTTTGTTTCTGTGATGACCTCTTCATTTGACCCGAATCTCTTACCGCCGAGCCATTTCTTAATGTTTGGAAACAAAAAATAGTCACAGGGGGCTAAATCTGGAGAATATGCTGGATGGGGTAGCAGTTCGTAGCCTAATTTATGAAATTTTGCCATGCTGACTACACACGTGTGCACCCGTGCATTGTCCTGATGGAACAGCACTTTTTTTTCGCCAAATGCGGTCGTTTCTGCTTCAAATCAATATCGAATCTGTCCAAAAGCTCTGAATAATATTCGCCGGTGATCGTTTTACCCTTTTCAAGGTAATCGATGTGAATGATACCTTGTGCATCCCAAAAAACTGTGGCCATGACCTTGTTGGCCGACAGACCCACCTTGGCCTTCTTTGGTGCACGTTCACCCGGAGAAACCCACTGTCTTGATTGTTCTTTGGTCTCTGGTGTGGTGTGGTGGATCCATGTTTCGTCTACGGTAACGAAACGGCGCAAAAATTCGTTTGGATTGCGGTTGAACATCGCCAAACACTCCTTTGAAATGGTCACACGGTTGCGCTTATGGTCGTGTGTGAGCAATCGCGGCACCCATCGCGCGGAAAGCTTTTTCATGTCCAAATATTCATGTAAAATGTGATGTACCCGTTCAGTTGAGATGCCTACAGCCTCAGCTACCTCACGCACTTTCATTCCCCGATCATCCAATATCATTCCATGGATTTTGTCGACGATTTCTGGCATGACGACCTCTTTTGGGCGACCTGAACGTTCGGCATCACTTGTACTGGTACGACCACAACGGAACTCAGTAAACCATTTCTTAACCATTGAAATTGATGGTGCAGAGTCCCCATAATATTTATCAAGTCTTTCCTTGGTTTCGGTGATGGATTTTTTACGCAAAAAATAATGCTTAATTAGCACACGAAATTCACTTTTTTCCATTTTCGTTAAAATTCACGAGATCGTCTGCTTTCAATGCCTATAAAACGCAAACCAAAAAACGCAGCTTTCTCTAACAGTCAGCTGTTAATCGATAACTGCTGACAGGAGCAGTGTTGTATTTAGAGCAGGTGCGCGGCAAATACAAAAAGTCACGGACTTATCAAACGACCCTCGTAGGTTTCTTCTCCTACATTTCAACTAACAAAATATTCTACAGTGCATACCCTATTGTGTATTTCTCCCAACTTAGCTACACTACGATACAAGACATCTTAACTACCTCATCTACAGTGCAGTGCAGTACCTTCTTTAAACTACTAACCTCCACAAAATCTTCTACCCCATGGATATCTACACTAAAGAATTCTATAACCCTACACTAACCTTTACAACTCATATTACTATACTACGCTACACTGCCTACAATATCCTTACCGTACACTTCCCTTTACTACCCTACGCTTCCGTGCACTACCCTTACCATACACTCCCATTCCCACCCTACACTACCCTGCAGTACCCGCACTACTCTTCATTACCATACACTAGACTTTCCCTATACTACCCTCCACCACTCTTCACTTCACCGCACTACCCTACGCTACTCCACACCCCGCAGACAAACTGCAGTAGATTGCAGCCCGAGGTGCCTCCTTTGCGGTGAGTAAATAAAATTGTAAATAATACGTTTCCTAACGAGTCCTGGCAAGCAGGAAGACTGAAAATTGAGCTTAAGTTTAAGGTCAGAGAATGTTGCTGCAAAGTATGCTATAGTTATGATGAAATCGGAAGCCTCACCAGAAAACGTTAATTTCATGACCTTTAAAGTAGTACTAGTACTTTAATACGTTTGCTGAGGCACTATATATATTATCAACACTTTAAGTGCCATAAATTTCTCATATATGCAGCAAATCGATCTGAATAAGCTACCTATAAGCCTGGCATACAATGCCGTCGATGATGAATTCGTGCATTATGCAAAACCAGCTGGATGTGCAGATAAATCGAACGAGAGCTGAGAAAATCGTGTCGAAAATGTGCATAAATTGAAATGTACACACACAGACACACACACACACCAATGCATAAACAAACATACACACACACTCACACACATCAACGGGCAATTTTCATCATTGCACCATGAAGAGCCTGCCTAGGCAGCTGGGAAAGTATCCAACAATTCAATTCAATCAAGCGGACGATTTGCGGCTAACGCCACCTTTTCACTTCCCTCATCCCCCCCCGCCACCCCATTTCACACCCCTTCATTAAGCAACCCGCTTCACCTCCATTCTTTCCACGGCGACGACCACAAAACACTGACTGACACTCGGGGAATGCCTTAAGCTGGAGGCCGAGCAGAAATGCACGAGCTGCAGGGAAACAGAGCGTTCAAAATGCCAGCACAACGTGGCAAAAGAGAGAGAGAAGTAGAGAATGGAGAGTGGATAGAGAGAAAGAGAAAGAGAGAGAGGAAGGGAAAAGTGGAGAACGGAGAGCTAGAAAGGTAGGCGACAAGTGGAAAACTTTCTGTTTACCTGCTGTGCAGTTTTCATCTGCATGAGAGTGTGTGTGTGTGTGTAGTAGTTGTAGTTGTGTGTGCACAGTGGTTGCAGTACGATTTGCAAGTTACATATTTGGATTGTTCTAGTAACTATTGTAACTATTGTTAATAATTAAATTAAAGTTCTGCACTGCCAAATATAATTGTTACTTTATCATTGTATTTATAGATATTCGTTAATAAATTTGTATGGAATCAAATTTTAAAACCTACAAACGCTTTTAAATTGAATAGTACATAATATGAGTGCTATGGGATCATATTTTATTTTCCATGCCTAACACTCTTTCTTTAGCTCTTTCAGATGTAAAATATTTTAAATTTATTAAAAAGGATAGGTTATAATTTTTAATGTTTTTCATTTAATTAATTCTTTCTCTCTTTTATTATTAGATGAAACTTTGAAATTCTACATAGAGATATTTATTTAATACATATAAAGAATTATTATTAGTATGTTTTATACATATATTATTATTACATATGTTATTGACTGTGGCAATAAGGTTTAGTTATTTAAGACACCTAATCCAAACAAGAAAAAACTTTCCTTTTGACAAACTCTATTATATTGTTTATTATATATAATAAATAGATATAGTACAGAACTGATGTAGTTAGTGAGAGCTAACTCCAATTGTGGTGAAGACCATCGAGATATATTTAAAGAAAAATCCACAACTAGCTGCTACAAAACTGAGAAACAGGTAGATATCACTAGTCAAACTTGCCTATTATAGTTGACTATGAATATATGTAAAAAATAAACAATATATATATACATATGCATATGTTTATGTGAGAGAGTATTATATCTTGTGTGGTCAAACTTTTTTGCTTCTTTATGCCAATATATGAAATATCATATAATATGAACTACATAAAGATTAAGATAAATATTACCAATTAACTATCATTTTAGAAATCTGATTTTAAGTTTCTTCTTCTACACTTTAATCAAACTGCACGCCAATATATTCATTTTTAAGACTTCCCATCTGTTAGCAAAACCAATAAACATTGAACCACTGTGCTTAGTATAAACTAAGAGCTGCTAACGACGCGACGATGAAGCCTGCCGGCAATGAAGGTTTGATGTACTTGTAAAGCCTTTCCCCGACAACGCGGACTGCGCCGTCGACTGCGACTGCGAGTAAGTCAGCTGACAGGCAGCAGCAGCAGGCGCAGAAGGAGCGTGGAGTGAGGGGCAGATTGCACGTTTGACAAGCTGAGGATGCAAGCAGAGCAGAGCAAAGCTGCAGGAACATGCAAATGAGTGTAAGAGTGAAGTGAAAACGAAATGCGCGAACGAAAGAAGTAGACGAGGAGGGAACAAGGGGAGAGAGACAGGGACTGAATGCTGGAAAGGAACATGGACATGGCACATGGGTAAAACAAGCAAAATTATGCAAATCGAATTAAAGGCACGATGACAATGTTACGGCTGATGCCTCATCGCCAGGCCTGGCAAGGATTCTCAAGAGAGAACGTAGGGACGGATGGAGGGGAAAAGCGGAGGAGTGAGCGGGAGAAAGGCACAGGGAGAATGAGAGAGATGGATGCATATTTTTTCAGTGTCATGATAGTAACTAGCGTTGACAGGCGACTGAGATTGAATTGCTGGACGGGAAACCGGTGGGGCAGGCAAGCGAGTCGGGAGTTGACTTCAGGCTGCTTCCGGGGCAGGAACTGAAACTGTAGCTGGCACTGAGGCAGGTACTGGGATTGCTGCTGCCTCTCGCAGCTGAACTGACGTCAATTTGATGAAGAGAAGCGTAGCAGGCAGAGGGGGAAAAAGGCAGAGGAGAAAGAGGTGAACGGAGAAGAGGTGTAGGTGGAAGAACAGATGTAGAAAAAGGAGGAGATGTAGGAGGAGGAGATGCAAGAGGAGGAGGTGTAGGAGGAGGAGGTGTAGGAGGAGGAGCTGCAGGAAGAGGAGACGTAGGAGGAGGAGATGTAAGAGGTGTAGGAGGTGCTGGAGGCAGAGGTGTACTGGGAGCGGAGGTGGAGGCCAATCAACATTGCAAATCGATAAAAAGCAATTTCCAGGCAACTCTTGAACTGGCGACGAAGCCACTCCACCGCCAACGACTGAAGAGTGCAATCAATTACGAGATTTCCCACATGACAAGGCGAAACAGCAGAGTAGAGAAAGTGTGCAAGGGGAATGCCACTTACCATCATGTCCTCGGGTATATAGAAATCGGATACAGCAGCTGCCAGATACAACACGGCACGTTCCTCGAACGCAGCCAGACACTCGCAGGCGGCACGCAGCAGCCACATATAGTCAACAACACTGGTGAAGTTCACATAGAGTATCATCTGTGTCTCGCGCGCAATCTTATACTTGGCCAACACCGGAGCAAACACATCCACCGAGTCCGGCTTGATGGCTATCGTCGAGCTGAGGCTGTTGTCTGCTATGTCCAGCATGTCGAAGAACTGTTGCCCCGTAAAGTGGCGCGTGAAGGGCTCCAGCGATTTGTGGCGATGCATAAAGATGACGGCATAGTCATGATCCAGAAAGTATTCCGCACTTGCCGAGCCGCGAGTGCCCGCACTAAAGTTGTCCACAAATCGCACCGTGTTGTGCTCCAGTGGCACAGTGGTGCCGCCAGACTGAGCAACAAAGAGAGAGAGAAAGTAGAAAGAGCGAAAGGTTATTATGGGTGATTGGAAGAATTGGGATAAGCCGCTTACCGTTACAAGCACAATGCGATTCTTCAGTTTGTTGTGTCGCTCGCAGAACTCCTTCAGCAGCGAGCGATTGTCCTCAAAGTCTGCGGGCGGCAGATGTGTGTTGTAGAAGTCCTCCCAGTGGGTCATGTTGTCTCCCTGTGATAATGCTTCTGTTTATGTTCGATTCGATTTCTTTTGGGGGGGGGGGGGCGTGGCGAGCGGTAGGGGGGAAGCACACAAGGAAGCACGAAAACAATGGCGCCGGAAACGAAGCTTTGCTTTTACCGTTAATTGATATGACAAACACAAACACGCACGCAGAGACACGCACAGACACGCACAGAGACGCACGCACACAGACACAGGTACAGCTAAAAGCGGGCGAGACTTGAATCAAAGTGGCAACAAAATGAAGCCTGGCAACGGGCAAACTGGCAACTGGCAACTGTGGCAACTACATAAATTAATTAAAGCACAACTACTGCGTCGTGTGCTGCATCACACACACACACACTCACTAACACCCACACAAACACGTACACATTGACACAGACAAAGAGCAATAGAGAATACGATAGAATTCGCAATATTTCTCAATTCAATTTTCTAATTGGAATTGCAACGCGCACGGCGCAACGCTGTCTGCGGCGAGGGCAACAATTGTGTACTGACAGCTGAATTCGTCGCTTCGTGTTGCGTCGTGTACTTTCACTTGTTTTCTTATCAATGAAAATGTGTTCGCGCATATTTGAATGTACCCTTAGAACTCAAGTCCAAATGCCGTCGAACATGTTCGACACAGGATTGCAGGTGGCGAAAGTGCGAGTGAGATAGTAGATGTAACTTGATTGTTAACAGCTGAGTAACAGTCAAACTGCAGCATCAGGAATTTATGTTAACTACACACTGGTGCATGTTTGTTGTTGCCTCTGTTGTCGTTGCAGCCTGCTCTTTGGTTACTTACTCTTTTCGATGTTGGATGAGAAGAGCGAGCGCGCACCTTCTTTTATGTTGAGAGAGTCTTGCGAGAGAATCTCGTCGCTAATCTGAATGAAAGAACTAGGGCAAACACCACCGAGATAAATGCGGAACACGCGCACTCACAGAGTTCGACACAGTTTAGCGAAATAGGTACAAGTTCAAAGTGCACATTGGCTGGCGAAATCAGCTGATGTTGTGCGCTGTTAAATTGTGGAGCTCACTGTTCCACGGGAGGAGTAGCTCAATTAACATGCGTGGGTGGGACGAATGACTCAAGTTATGTTTATGAATGAAAATTCAGTTTATGAATAATTATTTTGGTAAAAATATGTTTGAATGCCGCTCTGCTGCTAGCTTGTAGATACTCAAGCTCTTTATGTACATTAAGCAGAATTCTTTAATGTTATGTTATAAAGAATGTTAAGGAAAAACAGTCTGGCAACGCTTCGCTTGACAATTACATTGCTATCGATAAATAAAGCGATGAGCTCGTAGTCAAACTTAGATTACGACCAATTTAAAATTGTTTGAAATGTTTCAATTTAAAAATTACTAGTTCTGTTGCATTATACAAACTGAAACTCAAAACTAATAAAGTGCAAAATTACATTCTCTCACAGTTTTGCTTGATATGCCACATATCCAGAATTTATAGTTAACTTAAAAAACCAACAAGTATAACAAAAACTTCCAGTTGGAAAAATATATCTGTATTTCTCTTCGTTTTTTTTTTTCAACACATTTCAAGTACCTAAGGGGTAATTCGCTTATTACAGAAACTTGATTGTCGGTTCATAGTTCTAGTTCATACATATGTAGTTAGAATGTTCGAGTTTCTAGAACAATATCACAGAAGCTTAAAACTAATTGGCATGTCCACTGCACGTACTGGAAACCTTCCAGTGGCTGGTTCTACTCTAAGATGACCTTTAGTACTATTGTTAGTGGAGAATGTGGTTAATTGACAATGTTACCCAGTTGCACCCGTCACCCAGGTGAGAGAGGGAACGAGTGCTAATTTATGGCATTCCATCATAGTTCCTAGCTCAATTAAGGTTTCTATCAAGTGCAATTTAAAGTAAACTTATGTCTAATTGAATCTCGGCCCACACGTTGACTACGATCGCGTCGTAGCCGACGCTGGCGCTGCTGTCGTTGTGGTTGGGGCGTAGGGGCTAAGTGTGTGAGGATATACCACATGATAGTCCGTATCATCCACCCCATCCTCTTCCACATCCCGATTGACCAGTCGCTCGCGCATGCCATATCGCTGCCTACAAATGAAAACAAGATCACAATTAGCACTTTTCAAATTCCTCTCTGTATCTCTCTCCAACTCACTCCAAATGCGACCGCCAGATGACCAATCCGGCATAGAGGCACACTGAGATCAGTGCGACCACGACCAGCACAATGCTGAGCAGCATGTGGCTCTCGGTGATGGCACTCGCCTCCACATCGACGGGTTGCATTTCAATGTTTTCAGCTATAAAAGTTGCTCCATCTGTGTTGGGATTGTAGATGCCGTGACCTTTGAAGTGCTCCTCCAGTTCCTCGCTAGAAGACTCCTCCTCCGAATCACCATTGTCGCCGGACTCGAGTATTTCCACATCGTATTTGTAATTCTCGGCCAGCACTTGATTGGTCGCCGTGTTTAGCTGGAGAAATTAATATTCAACCGTTAATAAAGGTTTACCGTTAGAAATAAAGAACCCTAGACATATCTATAGAGGAAACAGATTTAGGTTGTTCGGTTCGGTACGGTTTTGGTTAATGGAGCACGTGACAACGACATTTATAGATAGTGTGTCATCGTACAGTACGTAATTTTAGAAAAGTGAGTGGGATTTCATAGATTTTGTTCACCTTTTTCAGTACTACCATGACAAATGCAACTGAAATTTCCATTCATTTTGTTTATTCTACAAAGATCGTACTTGGAAATTTTAATTTTTAGAATTTCCGTGTATAAACAATTTAGTTTGTTTACCCAACTACAGCTCTGTCAACAGCTAGCTGACTACTTAGATATTGTCTAATCAGTTAGATAATATAACCTAGAGGGGAAGTTGATATTGCGCTGCAATAACATGTTGAGCTCTGCTCCGATTCGACTGACCTAAAGGTCGAGAGTAACTCAAGTAACAACAATACGATCGGTTCGGTCTTTCATCTGTCAGCCAGACATACGTGACTTGTCAAGTTTCTCTTCCTCTCTCCCTCCTCTTCTCTCTCTCTCGCTGTCTGCCATAAATCAAGGTATTTTAACAGGTGCTTGATTTATTCTGCGACAATTACAGCGAAATTAATGTAATTAAAGTGCAAAGGTGCAAAAAGGTCCCGGAGAAACTGGAGAAAATTGTGTTCTGTCTGTGGAAAATTGCGTGTGAAATTATATGTTATATGTACACAACGTAGAGGTAACTTTCTGAAACTGGCATTGAAACGTCACAGAGCTTAGCTAGAACTTCGCTCGAAAGTGATTTGATTGGGGTTTTTCGGAAGGTGCCCAAGCTGAGTCATCGCGGAGTACGTCAGATGAATGCGGAATGAGAGGAACTCTCTACGCAACCGCTGTCTGTCTCAGTTTCTCCAACTGTCTTGTCTGTATGTTTAGCTCCCTGTCTGTCCGTTTCCAATTTTAAGCGCATTTTTATGGAATTTCGTGACTAAGCCGGTAAAGACCCTCAGAGCAGTTAGGTTACTTCTTGAATTTCATGCAAATTGGTCGACCGCGACCACCGCGATTACGTTCGCCTTATTAAGAAAATGGAAATGGTCGACGACGTGCGTACTCAGCGCGTGTCTTTCTTACGCTTTTGCATTTAATCAAAGTGAAAATACAAAAAAAAAAAAAAAACGAGAAGAAACGTTTCTTACAGCGTAAATTTCCGGTTCTGTTTATAAATAACACCATCGTCTGTCTCATATTTCATTTTGGGGACCGTATTCACAGGTCTGTCCCGTTGCGTCAGTTAAGTCGGGATTTCTTCTTTGGTCGTCGACCTAATTACCAAACTGCTTACCCCTTTGGCGTGCCCCTTTCCCGTCAACTTACCTCCTGATCGGCACTGACAGCAGTTTTATTTTTGGATCTCTCCTCGATGGAATCACTTAGCTCACTTAACTCCTTCAGATCTGTCGCCTTCCGCAATTCCTCCAAGGGTTTGCCAACGGCTGTAAAGAGCAAAAAAAACAAAAACAATTAAGCAACATAAAGATCTGCGATCTTAAGTTAAATATTGTAAATATTTGCCGCTGCTTGTATAAGAGGATTTCCCTTGAAACCAGCGAAACTTCTGTTCCACACACAGGTCTGCAAATATTTGTCGAGATTTTTGCGATTTCGAGACATATCGCGCCTTTGTTTAGTAGGGCAATCAAAATATTTATCTTCCCAGTAACATGAAAACGTATATTTGCATCTGTATGACTGTGTTTGTGAGTGTCTTGTCTCACTGTCGAGACTTATCAGAAGGTTTGCGAGTCAGTTCGAACAGCAAACCGGCAAGTCTGATACCTAGCACAACAAACCAGTCTACACACACACACACACACACACACACACATGTGTTATATATACCAAGTGTGTATGCAAATACCTTTGTATGGTCTATGATATATAGCTCAAGCTATATATACATTTCTAATGCTGAAGACACCTTCCAAACAGCCTGTTTGTCATTCGCGTCGCGTAAAACTCGCATTGAACGCGCCAAAAACGCGCAGAAATTTAGGTTTGCAAACAAAACAGCCACAGAGTTTTAAGGTTGCCCCAAAAACGTCGATTTTGGAATTTTACGGAATTTTAGTAGATCATTGAAAAAGCTATGGGCTTGAGAATGATCGAATTTCAAAGATTGTTCTTAATTTGGACTTTTATTATTTTTTTCCATATATTCTATTTAGATTTGTTTTCAAAATAACATATTTGTTGTTAGAATCAGCAAACCTAATAGATGGAGATAAATATCACTGGATATGGCTAAAATTGTTGATTTCTAATTAAAGAAATGACGGTAGATCTTGCCTAGATTGATGTGTATGATCCTGAGATCATAATTAAGAGATCAATAAAAAAAGCATTGCACCTCTGTGATTTTTGGATTGTGTTTTTAAATTTTGAACTTAACAATATTATAGAATTTTAGGTAATGAGCGCAGTTCTTGTTTAGAATTTATTATTTTTTTCTAACATGAACTTTTTTTTGGCACACAATTTATTGGGGAAAAGTAAATTTGCAATTTTGCGCAGGGTTTTTTGTGTTTCGATCTTATCAACTTTGTCTTCTTTTTATCAAAAAGAAAGCATTTTCGATTCCAGTTCATATAAACTGTATTGGCAACGGTGTTGATACCTTATCAAGGCAGTTCTCAGTGACAATCATAAGCACACGTATCACCTTATCGGGCATGCAGTCTGAGGAAACTTAAAAAGGAAGCAAATACCGATCGTATATGGGCAAATACGTAAGTATGTATGTGTCCTGTATAAATAAATGTACATCCATACACACATCCATATGCAATGGAGACCTTGATATGCATTTATTGGCGAATAAATTTGGATCCCAGCCGGACCTGAGTCTGGAACTGGACACTGAAATGGCCACTTAACTTTAACAGTTAAGAGGCAAAGGGTAAATTATTGTGTCCCACTGTGTCGCAGTCGCCAGTGCAGTCTTCCAGCTGCAGTGGAAACTAGTTCCAACTCGCAGAAGAACGCGTAGATGAATAAATATTGAGACGCTGCGTGGACTTTTATTGCACTACGGCAATCGGACTCCGTGTGTGTGTATGTGTGTGTGTGTGTGTGTGCCTACTGGCATTATTTGAGTGTGCGTGTGTTTGTGTGTGTACTTACAGAAACCCGTCTGCAGCACCAGCAGCAGCAGCCCGCAGAGAGATAAATTGTTGCTCACACGCATATTTCGTTTTATTTCAAGCTAAAACTGGCTTTTATCAGTTATTAATTTAGGCGCTTATCACTCGCACGTAAATTGAGGGATCTTTGCTGTCTGTAGTAGTGCGTCAGCTGATAATTCGGCCAGGTGAGTAATCGCGTTTTTCAAAATGTATTCACAATTCACTTTTCAATACGAACGAGTTCGACGTTCGAGTCGTTCGCGCGTGCGTCTCCGACAAGTTCTGCTTTAAAACTGAGCGCAAGTTCTGTAGGCGCGCTAACTTAAAGCTTAACAGTCAGAGAGTAATTCGAGAGAGGAGAGAGAGCGAGCTTTAGCTTGCATCAAGTTCAAAGTTAACTGCTTTTAAACCAGTTCGATACTATCTGCACAAGTTCGGCACGTGAACCATTCACAGTTCGAGTCGTGGCGTGAACCAGTCGCAGTTCGAGATATTAGTTGCTTGAACCAATCGAAGTTCGAATTGTTCGTTGGGCGAGCCAATCGCAATTCAAGATGTTGTCGTTGCATGAACCGTTTCCGTTTCAAAATAAAGTAATCAAAATAATTTTTGTATTGGATTATTTTTTATTTTTCAGGCTTGTTTACTTTTTGTCAATCGCTATTGTTTTACAAAGAGGAGTGTAGCTGCTTATAGATGTGCCCATTGTTCTAGTTTCAGCTAATCGGTACAGTGAATTTACGTCCAAGCCAGAGCTTGCTCTGACTTGGCATCAGTTTTCAATATCCTTTTCTTTTTTTTTTGTATTGTATTTACAAACAGTATTTTAGAGAATAGAGGCCTTAAAATACGTAACGAATGTCCTATACTCAAAAATTTAAACTTAAAATTACTATTTATGCATGCACTTTTAGCTTCAACGCTCAAATTTGGGCCATACACAAACACTCGCGGTCGGGGATCTGAGCGCCATCAGCCACACTGCACTCTAAGCCTCCAAGCAAACAGGGTCATCTATATATATAGCTTACAAGATAATTTAAAGTATATAACAAATATATAAAGCCCGGTTAGGGCGGTCAGGGCGAAGCGTGGCTAACGAAGAGCAAATCAATGACCGCCAATGTTTTGCGCGCGCCCTGCAACCTACTCACATCACCACAAACACAGATTGGATCACTGCTGGATCACAGATGAGTTAGGTAAACCGACCAGCAGCTCCATCTGCGTCGGGTGAGTGTTGTAGTTACCTTGGAGAGGGGGGCGGAGGGTTTGTTGGGGGATAAGCTTGCGCTGCAAACAGGCGCTCTGCTGACAAAACTTTCGTAAAAAAATTCAATCAACGAAACTTTTGCACAAATCTCAAAAAACCTAGTGCTACGCGGCTTTCTATAAAATATTGGTATATCCGTTTGTCTATATAGAGTGTCTGGAGGTGAAGGCGGGGATTGGATGAGAGAACTTAGAACTGCTTACAGGTAAGATTGAGAGCAGCGCATGTTTTTAAACGAATTGCTCCTGACTGTTGGCCGAAAGTTCCATCAACCGCCATGCGGCTTTCGGATTTAACTCGTTGCGATCGCGGCACAGCACCCAGACGTAATGAACCCGCATCACCTTGTCGGGATTACCCTCGACTACCTGATTCTTCTGGTCGCGCACACACATTATCTGCTGGGCCTGGAACGTAATGATCAGGACTGGTCCTTGGTCCATCACCTTGCCCATGGCAAGCTCAATGTTCTCAATGTCTAGGATCTTTGAGTCCAGATATAGTCCAGCCTTTTTCGCTTGCGTAATGGGTGTCGCAATAATGTTGTACGTACTCTCGAAACACCAGTCCTTTAGGATTTCCAGATCACCACGTACAATGGCCTCTAAGACATTAGGTATTATATCTTTTTCGCAATCAAGCAGAAAACGTTTCTGATCGAAGCTTGGATCGATTTTAACCAATTCAGTCATTGTTTCAGATAGTTCCGTTTTCGAAAATAGACCGCCCATAACATCGGATACCTTGTCGGTAAGTAGACGGGATGCTCGGATAACGGGATTCTCGGATTCGTCATATTTCACCTTCCAGTCGAGTACCTTATTCACATAGGTGTTGTTGTTCTTGAAATTCTCCCACGACTGATGAAATTTCGAGTCCTTATGAAGTTCCAAGCCTACAAAAGAATTTCAACAGATTAATTTTCTTGTTTCAAATTAATTTCAACTATTGCACTCACCTGTTGCTTCCGTATTTGCTTCTACGACACGCGAACTATCGGCCATGTCGACTTCGACACGCTTGCGCAGTTTGGCAGGTGAACAATATACTCGACTTTCTATACTCGACTCATTCATTTCCTTTTTGATCATTTTCGTTGTATCAGATATGGCTTGGAAGGCTCCCGACTGACCCAGTTTACCACTCGTATCTGATATCGTATCGCTGACACCCTTGGCGGTCTTCGATAGCTCTTCTGTTACTTTCTTGGCCAGATCTGACTTGGAGGCATCCTCAATTACATCACCGACTTTCTCCTTAATGGCACCCAGCTGTTCCTTCAATATACTTGACGACTTCTGCGCCTCCGATTCGACAATGTTGAACTTTTGCCGCGCCGACTTTAATGCATCAGATTGTTCCAGTTTTTGTGCTTCTTCTCGAAATTTCTTAATGCTATCCTTCATCTCCTTGTTCTTATCCATTTCGGTACGCACATTGTCAATAAATTGTGAAAAGAAACCAGGCCGGCGTCCGGGTGAGGAATAGAGGCGTGTCTGAGGAAAGTTGTAAAAGAATAAACAAATGTAGGAAAACAGAAACGTATTGTACTTACTGGCTGTTGTTGCAGGTTGTATGTGGCCAAATGATACGTAAAGTAGCAGGCGCGCTCGCGCGCTACGGCAGCTAGTTTATACTGCAACGATAATCGGAGAATATTAGATTAGCTTTGGGGTCGAACTCGGTTTAACCTCGAAGCGGTCACATGTGAAATGCATTTTATTGCATCTTTTTGGGTGACTGTTAAACGGATGCAATGTATGAACCTACCATGGTTAGTGCTTTTGCGGGTACGTAGACTTTTCGGCGGACTTTCACTCTGTGAAGAATGATTGGAAAACTAACGTCAATCCAACAAAATTTATGTAATTCGCACTGTGAAACACGCACGTATAAGAATCTAAGCATCAGCTGTTTTTCGGCCCAACAGTATTGGTAAACGCGGTACACAAGGTACGAGGAGTAGTGATACAGTGCTGTGCAGCGAATTCGGCCGACGGCGCAGTTCGAATTGTGTTATGATGATTTGTGTGTATGGTTTGCAGAATAGTGAATTATTCTACAAATGGCGGATGATAGGTCGCTTCAAATGTCGGATGTTATGTAGTATTTAATGTACTGATTTGTTAGTTTCGATTGCTTTGTTTGTTTCATTTGTTTATTTCGTTTTAGACAGTCTGCGACCATGTGGCAACGCCGACGGAGAGCATGCTGCGCAGCAGACACAAACCGTTACTTGTGCAAACTTGGCGCCGGCCACTTCCACGAATTATGTTGTATATAAGAATCAGTATACAATTTGATTTCAATCATTTGCTTTTGTATCTGGTCCCTGTTGCCGGTCGTTGGGTTTTGGTACAATTTCCAATTATTCCGCGTCAGTTTTGCACAGTGAATTTAAGTTAAAAAAAAACACTATTCAAATCAATGAAGTAGCGCATATAAATACTTCAAATAAACAGTTTAAAATTAATTTTATGAGTGCGAAACAAGTGGGGAAAAGCTAAGAACGAAAAGCGCAATAACGGCACTTGCTGCACTTTCAATTATATTCCACACATACACGCATAGTCTGTATTGCCAACTAAAATGTTTCGCAGCAGCAGTGGCAGTCTGGAAGGAAATACCTCACCAATTGTAAGTTACCTGAGTGCCGGTGTTGGCATTTGTATGAGTGTTCGAGTTTTTTTATCTCCTTTTCAGGACAATATGTCGAGCTTTCATAGCCTGAACATGTTCCTGGACACACACAACCTATCGCCACCTGTTTCGTCGGCAACGCTGAGTCCACCTACGACCCCATTGACCCCGGAACCTGCGACTCAGTTCCCCCTGCTGACGGATAACCAGAGTAACATGAACGCCGCTGCCGCGGCTACTGCTGCTTCCAATGCTGCCAGTACGCTGCTGCTGCAGCGGCAATATCAGTATCATCTGCTCCTGCAGCAGCAGCAACAACAACTGGCACTGGCGCAACATCAGTTGGCATTGGCCGCATCGGCGGCTGCTGCGAATCATCAACAAAAAGACGAGATAGCGCACTCTCTCAAAATGTTTGCGCTTCTAACGGCCTGCGGCAATGCGGGTGAGTGTGAGCAGGATAGATAGAGGATAGAGGATAGAATTGGAAAACGGTACAGTCTCTTTTTGGCTTTGAACTTTGTACCGACGGTCAATGAACCTCTATCCTCTTCAATCCCCTCATTCGTTATTAAAATGTTAACTGATAGATAAGAAATACTTATAATATATTCATATATGTTTATCTATATAGATAATGCAAGTGGATCTACACAGGATGCGATGCAGGAGTTTGCCAGTAATGGCTACGTTAGCGATGACATCAATCGTCTGCAGTACAACCACAACAACAACAGCAGCAGCTCCTCCAATTCCACTTCATCGCCACCATCGCCACAGTTACCACGTTGCCCACAATTTCCGGGCATGTCCGGTGGCGCTCCGGGTACAGTGCCGCCTGCTGCTGCTGCTGCCTCACTGGCTGCTGCCCATTGGATTAATCTGAATCAGTACCGGGAGCAGCTAAACTATGTGTGGCGCAGTATGTCAGCCCTGCCGTATATACCGAATGTGGTCAATAATACGGCTGGATTAGGTCACCTGTCATCTGGTGGTGGCGGTGGCAGCCAAAAGAATCTCAATACCTTGGGATTGGCTATGCAGCCAGAGCAGCAGCAACTGCGCAGTCCCAGCACTGCGAACATTATCAATACAAACAGCAACAATACTAATAATAATACCAATAAACTTTCCAAGCGCTACGTTAATGGAAAGTCTGGCAAGGAAATGGTGAGTTTGTGTAGTTAGCTGGAGTTGTCTTGACCCTTTTTCATCACCCCCATCTACCCGCTTTAATTCGCAGGTACCGCGCCATTGTGTTTTCTGTGAAAATAACAATGAGCCCGAAGCCCTGGTCAATAGTCATTCGGTGCGCGACTCGTATGGTCGTGTTCTATGCCCCAAGTTGCGCACCTATGTCTGCCCCATCTGTGGAGCTTCAGGAGATTCGGCGCATACCATTAAGTACTGCCCCAAGAAACCCATCGTTACAATGGAGGATGCCATTAAGGCTGAATCGTTTCGACTGGCCAAAAGCAACTATTACAAACAGCAAATGAAGGTCTAAAAAGAAATGAGAATTCTCATTATTCACATAACAAAAAAAAACGAAAATAGAAAAAGAAGCAAACTCCGGTAGTTTTTGCCAAGCATTTATATAACGGTAATATATATATGCTCAATTCTTATAAATATTTAGAACTATTCATTGTTAACAACTACAACAAACTATTGCGCCTGGCGCGTTCGATTTTATAGAATCTATATATATATATATATATATATATTTTGCATATCTCAAACCAAATCAAATCATTGGTTGGTTCCCATAATTTCAAACGTTCAAATCTCAGATATCAATGTTAAATACGATAAGTCGAGAATATATACTCACACAATCGTAGTAATTGTTCAATCTTGGCAACCGATAAAAATGCCTCAAACCTGGTTTTTTGACTTTAGCCAGCATTGTGTTAAAAACTGTTTCTGTGCCAAGTAATTTGCAATATTTGGGCAGAAAATTGATTAGTATTTCCTGTATATCTATAAGGTCTGAAAACGTATACTGTGAATTTCGAAGTGCCAATAGTTTAATTTGAACATTTGCTGAAGGAAAATTTGAATTTTTTTTGTTTGGCAGCCTTTTCACAGTAAAAGTTTATTTAACATTTTAAATTCTGACATAAGAAGTTGATCAAAAACGCAATTTTTATTACATGTTCTTTATTTTTTTTTATAAATGTCTTCAACACGCGCTCATTATCAAATGATAAATATATTTATATTTATTATATATTTTTTTAATCATTCAAAGCGTACAAATCAAATCATAATCACCTCATTATATAAGTAAATACATATATATACATATGTTATATACATATATATATATATATTAATCTATTTTATTTTTTTATAAAAATGCAAAGAATATATAAATTTTCGAAAATGTTATATCTCTTATAAGCTAAAGTTGAAATTACTGGGTGCAAAACCCAAAATCGAATAAAGAAAAATTATTTAACCTGTAGAATGCATTTATTTATTTATTTCTACTGTCCCTCGTAATCGTGACGTTTCTCGAACATGGCCAGGAAGATGCCATCGGTAAGATCCTGATCTGGTATACAGTACAAACAGTTTTTGCCAATCTGTGCGTATTCAGTGTCACCCGTATTCTGCCATTTGTTGCGCAGTGCCTTCTTGCCGCTGAGCAGTTTGAACGAGGGATTCATCTGCAGACAACGCTGGACCACCTGCTCGTTCTCCTCCTTGTACAAGGAGCATGTGCAGTAGACAATGCGTTTAACCTTTGGAAATGCCGTCATGGCATGGCACAGAATCTTGATCTGTAGTCCGGCCAGTTTGTAGAGTCGATGATCGTCCTTTGCATCGTCGGTGACGCTGATGCGGTTCTGTATGCCGCTGCCCGAGCAACTGGGATCCACTAGAATGTACTCCACATCCGGGCAATTCGAGCTTTCTGAATATATAAAGAAAATTAACATTATAATAGCTCTACAGTATTATTCTCATGGAGACCCACCCATCTGCAGAGCATCTCCCAGTATGGGGGTGACTATCTGACATCCCGCTTCCTCGGTGATCGTGCACAACGATCTGTAGCGGTCATGGGATTGCTCCACGGCATAGATGCGTCCCTGATTCTGCATGACATTGCATATGTGCAGCGTCTTCATGCCAGGAGCTGCGCACATGTCCAGCACAGTTGCACCTGGTGGCGGAGCAAGGAGCTCTGCGGCCAGGCAGGTGGCCTTGTTCTGCAATATGAACTTCTTGCTGCGAACGAAGTCATGTGAAGACCAATAGTTACGCCACTTGTAATGGAAAATCAGCACTCCCGTAGCATTCAGATCCATGAGGAATTCATCTTCTTCCAAGCTACGTACGGCAGCCATGAAGTCACTGTACGAGGCGTTCGGATCCAGTTCTTTCTGTCGCCACTCCTCGCTGGCCAAGTAGTCCAGTGCCTCGGCAATGCTGAACAGATTGGTATTGATCCGCACATATCGTGGATGGGGTTCTGTGGGGGTTCAAATAAAAGATCAGTATTTAAAACGGTGTGTTAACTGTGTTTTTATTAGATCTGTTTGGGGAAAACACTAAACTACTGTTCTTTCTTAATCTCCTGTTCCTGCTGCTCCTCCTCCTTCTCCTCTTCGCCGTTTCCGGCATTGGGCAGTGGAGGGGGATCCTTCTCGCGCATTGCCTTCAATACATACATGGCTACAATGGCATTGACCACAAGCACAGCTGTCAGCACAGAGTAGCAGTTCACTTGGAACGTGCTCATCTCGGGAAAAGACTCATCTAACCAACTGCGTACACCATAGAAACCCAAGAATGGCAGTGAAAACATGAGCACACTGTAGGCCATCAGCCATAGGAATACTTCCAGGCTGCGGTCCACGGGGTCGTACTCCTCGGACGGGGAAGTATCCACCTCCGATGACTTAGGTTTTTCCTGTTTGATTTTAGGTTGAACCGGCGTCTGCACGGCCAGTGCTGACTGTTTTTTTGACTTTTTGTTGGCCATTCTGCTAGGCTTCTAGACTGATACTAATACTGCTACTGGTAAGGCTATAGATATGTCTATGATGTGAGGAGAACACCTGCCTTTCTTTCGCACGACTCCGGTCACACCAAGTGCTTGCTGCAATCGTTCCTTGTACTCGCGTACTGTCTGCACTGGTTTGCTCTCGCCGTTCAGTTGTCCGCGTCCGTAAATTATTTCGGTGACGAGGACTTTTGCTAATGCTGAATCCAATCTGGGATTATCCCTAAGTAGGCCTGTCTCCTCGATGGCGTTGTCAATGGCTCCGCGATTGTCGCTGTAACTCTTCAGTACCGCTTGTAGACTGCTTACACGCTGTGAATGGAGAAATACGAGAACGTCGCTCTTAGTCGCTCGATTTTGAGATTTTCTCAATCTACTTACCGCATGCTTCTCTGTGAATATTAACGTCTTAATTGACGTTTGCTTTTCGAGTGCTTGTTTCAATATTTTAGCAGTTGCTTTATATTGTGTAGGCACTTTTATTGAATGTGCTAATTTACTCATGATGATGATGTATCACGTGTGGATATTGTATCGAAACTAGGGTTGTTGATTTTAACCGATATATCGATACAATCGAGTTTAATCGAGTTAATATCGTCATTGTGAACAAGCTATTGAGTACTCAGTCAATATATCGATATAAACTGACAAAACTCTCAAATTGTAAGTATCGATAAATTCTAAGTTGCCGCCAACCTTGACAAATATATTTGGGTTAGTTAAAAATAAAATGTAGTTATCATTATTTTATGACATGAATATTATATATTTATATTTATTAATATTTAGTTGAATGCTTTATCTAATTAAGTTTTGAAAACTTTGGTCATCGAATGCATTGACAAATCGATTCCGTTATCGAATTATTTAAACTGACACGAAAAGAATATTAGATTTAAAATAAAAACATATTTAATAAGTTGTATATTAATATGATTTATTGCATAGACAACGACTAAAATGCATTTTAAACATAGTCTTTAGCTTAGCTAATTGCGTATGTGAACATATTGCGTTTGATTAAAATTAAGAGCGTCATATTCATTTGTTTAAACACACAACGAAATGTGCCTACAGCTAATACGGGATTAAGTATTATTAATGGTATGCGTGTAAGGTTATGGTATTGTTTTATGCTCATGGACATGGTAATGGTAATAAATGCTTATCTAAACAATGAATTAAACTATTGCACAAATCTCTCTACGCGCTGCCGCTGTCGGATTTGAGCAGTTGCAGCTTGGTTGAAATGGGCCGCAGTGACGACGATGTTATCGATGATGGCGATGATGAATGGAAAGGGAGTGTGCTGCCTAAGCTTGTGCTGCTCTGGCCACCGAAGGAAACCGAACTGGGGTAATCTGTTGCTCCCGGCAATGGTGTGGAGATGAACTCCTCTGGCAGCTCGCCCCGATAAACACCGAACTGCGGCGTGGTGCGTATCAGTTTCTCCAACGGCGACAGTCCGTAGTTCTGATGACGTGCTCCTCCACTGTCCCGTGCATCCAGCTTAGGTGGCAACACCAGCGTGCTGTCTACAACGGATTTGCCATCAAAGGTGTAAACTGCGCCGCTAGGGATGCTGGCGTGTGGAATCTTTCGGTTATCCGGTGGCAAGTAATACGTGTCCACACGTTCAGCTGCTTGTGCCACCTTGTCATCCGGTTCCGTTTCTAGATCGTCCGCTAGAGAATCTGCCTGCGACTGCTGTACCTCCTCCTCCTCCGTGTCAAATAGATTGGCCAATTCATCGTAGTATGGATCCTCTACTTCGGCCGAGTTCGTCTCCTTTGCTGCCAAGACTGGTGGAGGATTTGTAGCCGCTATTCTTTCCTCTGGCTCCTCCCGCTCTTCGGTATCGCGCTGTGCCTCATCATCCACACCATCGTCAAACAACTCCTCCAGTGAAGGTTTCCGTAGTTGAGCAGCCGCTGGCAAGGCATGCTTCAGTGCCGCCGAAGGCAATTTCAAAGCTGAAGCTGATGCAATGGGAGGAACAACTGGTACAACCGGAGCAGCCACTGCCTGGGCCACCTTCGTCTGTGCCAACCTAGTCGCATTGGTGCTATCCAGTGGCGAGGGAATGAACATGGGCTCAAAGCTCTGCGTCTCACTGCCTTGCTGGGCGGTGAGGAAGAGTGTGTCCGTCTCCATGACCTCATCGATCTCTGTGCCGGGATCCTCACGTCTGTGTGCAACCTGATCGATCAGCTCCGGAGGCAGCTGTACCCCATTGCCGTCATTGCGTACAATGGGACGGAAACCACTCTCAACGACCACGGTGTCTGGCTTGAATCCCTGATTGATCGCTGGACGCATGCTGGCGATCTGTTGTGGCGACGGCTCATCGGGTACTGGGCGCTTTATCAATGGCACAATCGTGGTTGTTGTGGAGCTGAGCACAGGTTTCTGCTCGGGCTTAAAGTAGGCGCCGTTCTTGAGTGATGCTTGTGGCTCCAGATCTACATAGGGTACCGGAACAACAGGCACAATTGGCTTGGCAACCTTCACTTTCGGTCGCTCCGCTGGATCGGCCTTTCGCTGCCCAGTCTGGACGCCACTAAGCTCAGTAGGCTGACCCAGCAGCAGGACCGATGCAGCTATGGGTTGAATGGGGAAGTGCTTCTCCTTGAGGAAGGGCTTCAGCAGACTGGGCACTGGTTTGCGATAATGATTGACAATAAGCGATGACTGCGGCAGTATTGCGCCTGGCGGCGGATGTTGTTGGGGCAACACTGGACGCGAAGCGGGCACCTTCTTGATGGGACCCGGATACGGACGACGTCCGGGCAGCTTGACGGGATGAAAGAGCGGCGCATTCTGCGGCGGACGTAGATACTCGGAGAGGCTAATGGTTTTCTGCGCCAGCGCTGGAATATTACTGGTTAAATTGTGATGATGCAGTGCAACATGAGCAACGTGATGATGAAGATGATGCGGAACAGGGACCGGGACGGGGACTGAGTGGGGTACTGGGTAATGGGGTGGTGCATGCGGATGCAGATGCGGCAATTGTAAACGCTGATGCAGATGAGAGTTAACAATGACAGGCGGTGATTGTGGTGCGGCGAAAATGGGCAGTTTCGAGTGAACCGACGAGGAGGAGGTGGAAGTGGGGGAGTGGGGAAGATTGGGTGATTTGAATGCATGAGTTTCGCCGTGTAAGATCTCTGGCCTGGCCGGGGCCAGCATGGGTTTCGATGGTATTCTAGGGCCAATATCGTTGCCGTTGCCGTTGTTGTTGTTGTTGTTGTTGTTGTTGTTATCAATGTTGGATCGAATCGTTGGCAATGGGATCTGGGAGTGGTTCCTTAGTAGGCTCTCCTCGAGAGCCTCAGCAGCGCGGATGCCATCTGAAATCAGTTTGGTTATTTCCGAAGATTTTGTTATTTCAAAGCTCAGTTTAGGCGGTGTTCCGTTCATATTGTGATTCTTAATCAAATCGGTTTGGTGCTTCAATAAAAAATTATCGTTGGGGCTGACCTTGGTTTCGTGGCGTATCGATGACTCGGCGGCATAGTCCTCCCGGACCGGTGCCGGTTCGCGTATCTCGTGTCGTTCAGATGCAGCAGCACCGATATTATCGCCACCGTTAACACCATCGCACGAGTCGTGCACGTGTATCTTCCAGCCCAGATAGCGATGCGTAAAGCAATGATAGTATACCGTATCCGGTGTATTCCTATCCGGTTTCCAGCTAATCACACCCGGCTCACCGGCATCGCACTTGAGCGTCAGGGTACGTTGATAGGCGCCAAACGATTGATAATCATCTGCCGGCGGTCCATCCACATCGGGCGTCCAGTTACACAAACGTCCAACGCCCGTGGGCGTCACTTGCCCGGAACGGGATCGATGTACGCCAGCAAAGATGCGAACGGCCTGTGAGAGATTGAAGAGATCATCATCAGTTGAAGCACCTTATCTGCTTTAGACCCACTCCTACCTTCTTCTCCTCTTCGCGCTTGTGCTCGTAGCCACCGACAGGATCATCGCTAATGTAGAAGGGATGATACTTGGCGGGTATGTCGGGATTGTTGCCACCCTCCACGACGAACGTATAGGTCTTGCCCCTCACCACATGAATCTCGGGAATGAGCAGACCATTGATGTACCATGAGATGCCCCAGCCGACGTGACCTACAAGAATGGATGTAGTAAAAAGGAGCTAACTTCTTCTTTTAGCGCAGTTGGTACCCACCGGTAATGGCAGGATAGCCATGTTTGCCGCCCGTCGGTCCCATTTGGGCATAGAAGACTCCATCCTCGGGCTCGTGACATTGTATCGCTGGTATATCCCAAGCGCCATTACTGTTCACTGGCTTGGGTGTGGGCACTGGACGGCGCTGGAGAGCAGTTGTCGTCGTGGTGCGTTGCAGTGCCTGAGGGCGATTGTCATAGAATTCCTCATCGGGCTCGACGCTGGGACGACCTGCTGGCGGATAACCAGCACCACCTGTCGAGCTAACCTGCTGCTGCTGTTGCTCCTCTCTCTCCTCATCCGGCTCCTGTTCCCCTGAACTGCTGCTGGCGCTGCTACCTCCTGGTTTGGCACCCTCCGGCAAAGGGCAATTCCACTTGGGCTGACGACCGAACTCGATCTGATGCAGATGCTTGTTGTAATACGTGTGGAACGAGACTTCGCGATAATCATTCAGCGGCCCAATGGCCCAAATAACCGACTCAGCTTCTGTGATGGATATGGGCAAGTCGAGACTGTCGGTGGCGGCGAGCGATCGTTGATAGGTCACAATGGAATAGCCATTGACCATGGCAGCATTCAGCAGACGTATCGAATTGGTGTTGGGTACAACCTTGACATCGGGACAGGCGCCACGACCTCCAGAGCACTGAGACTTCGCATCCAGATAGTAATCCTGTGCAAAGCCATTGCCCGTATCAGGATCAACCCAAGCTACGGCCGCATCGCCACCGATCATCTGGCTAATGGTCTTGTTTGGCGATATGCCAAAGGACATGTAATTGTTTGGCTCTGTGAAGGAGAAGCAAGTGAGACGAGGAGCAAAAGAGATCGCGAGAGATGCAAGGGAAATGGGTAATCTGCGAAGAGCTCGCAGCGCAATCAACGAAAGTTGCTAGCCCCATTTCTGGGGGCCGGTTAACCGGTTACACCCATCTAGGTGGCGAATTCCTGCTGGCATTCTTAGCGGTTCCCCAAGACCAGTAGCAGTAGCAGTAGCTGTGGCAGTGGCAGGCAGGCAACGCGTGCCTCAAGTGGAAAATCGCTTCTGCACTCGCAGATGGTCATGATTCAAGATGGTCATGCGATGCATAGAATGTGCACAGCATCCACATCCACATCGACATCGCCATGACCATTAATTGCCCCCATACGTGCGCCTTGGTTGCGCAATAAACCAGTCGCTCATCATATTTTGCAACTTGTTATTCTACTAACGATTCATTTGGCTGCTAACTGGATTTTTGCCATCTTCAATGGGCGTGCGAGCGAGCGAGCGAGTGAGATAGGAATAGCGAGAGAGAATGACTCCTTTATTAACTGTACTCGCTGAAATGTCAAAGCTACATAAATCGAGATCGCAAGAAGACGCCTCTTTCCCGGCTAAACGTCTAAACGGGGAGCCAAGCTTCCGACATTCATTGAATCGAGCGGAAGAGAAAATGAAAATTACTGTAATCCAGCCTAAAGGAGATTTGTACTTCAATACTCAGAAGTCTTCTAATCGATTACTATAAAGAATTTAACGTATACATCATAATGAAGTTGTATCACTATCGAATAGGTTCGATGCTTAGTGTTTGTATCAGCCTCGTTAAGGGAAAGCATCGATAATTCATACTCTACATTTCATTTCCTACGTTAATCGATAACGTTCGAGCTTGAACCACGCATCAATCGAAATTTAAATTCTACCACGAAGCATCGATGTTCGATGCTTAGTGTTTCTACCTAATAATTTCTATGTACAATATTTGAACTGAGAGAATAAAGTGCACTGTTTATTAACCTCACAAAATAATATAGTTACTTTTTCAACGCGATTTCCATATCTTTAAAGGTTATAAAACTAAAGAACTTAAGTCTCTTAAGAAATAACCTTTTAAGAGTGTGAATCGATTAAACTAATACCCAACTCAAAAAGAAACTATAAATTATCACTTTAGTGACTGTGAATAATGAATAGTTCCGAAATCATGCGAAAGGCTTTTAAAAAACATAACAAAAAACAAAAACTTCTAATCAATAATCCAACAACAATTTATGATATCAAACGTGGTGAAGTAGTTGGATCAGTTTCATTAAAGTTTATAAATCTTAAGAAACTACAAAGAACTTTTTAAGAAACCTGTTTTAGGAAATTTGAAAGGTTTCCATCAACAAGTCACTAATGATGAACAGTAAACATAAAAAACAGTGTTAAAAGAGACGCGTGTGAGCAAGAAAGCAATTAAAGAACTCTTCTATTACGCAGTAAACTATTCAAAAGGGTGTCGCAAACATAAAAAGAATAAGAAGCGATTTAGCTTAGTTTTATTACTATTTAATGATCATAGATAGATAATTTGAAATGGGTACAACACCTTCTTCGACTGATCTCTACAACAACATAAAGTGGACAACGATTGAGTTGATTAGCATAGACTATCGAAAAAAAAGATTAACAACTTCGACGATCGGTTTAGAGCCTCTCACCGAAGCCAAGTTGTCAATCAATCTCAATTTACCCGTCACTTTGGCTAATACCTCCATTCGATTCGATCAGTTTGATGGCAACTGATTGGTCAGTGCAGCATTGATTGAATTGATGTTTACCGCCTTTGTCAAGTTCGAGGCAAAGAGGCATTTCCGCATAGAAAGGAGAAGAGGAGCACTACTTACCCAGTTTGGCAACCAATTGCACCACGATGCTCTCGCCGGCAACGGCCCAGCGCACCTCGAAGGCCAGATCATCGTAGAGCACCTCACAGTTGAGCTTGGACTGCAAGACATATGATTATTTGGGCTAGTGAATTGTAGAGAGGCTAGAGGAGCACAGGAGCTGGAGATGGAGTGGGTAGATGGACATGGAGATGAAAGTGGAGCTGCAATGATGAAATGACTGTGCAATTGCAAGGATCGAAATGGGAGGAGGATGTGGGATGTCGGGGATGAGTCATGAGCGCTTGCCAAAGTCAAATTTTGTGTATCCGAAATGTTTAAATGAATTGTGTTTTCTTGTTTTTGTTATTCTGTATACGAAAAATTTTGCTTTTCATTCAGTTCGAGAATGTCTTGAATTTGGTTTTGATTATTTTGAATAGATCGATCGATTGAATATTCATGAAGCATATACAAAATGAAAATGGCTCAGGATTTGGCGCTTGTTTACAACGTTGATACGGTATGTGTTCGTGTGTGTGTGTGAGAGAGTGTGTGTGTATTTCTGTGTGTGTGTGTGTTTGTGTGGGTAGGGGCTTTGGGAGGTTGGAAGTCGGGAGTGGGAGGTTCTTGGGCTAGCCCAGAGGAAAAGTCTTGCACACATTTCATTTTGTATAGACGCAAAAGCAAAAGTTTCTCAGATCAACAAAACAACAGAAGACAAGGACGTGGACGTATTGTATATAAAAATGTGCTGCACATATATTTTGTATATGTATATATAGTAGTAGTAGTAGTAGTAGTAGTAGTATATAAATAGTAAAAACAGATTCGTAAATCAATCAAGTGAAAGAAAAATGCACACTTAGGTTCTAATAATTTCAAGAGCAACTCGAAGATAAATCATAAATAATTGTTGCATGCAAAGTATAAGACGAAAATAAATACGATACGAAATATAACGAATAGTACAGTTACAGATATACATATAGATATATATATTGTATATGGTGTGTATGGTATATTGGATGGATATTCCTGGCTTGGCAAGCGCCTATGGCATTCTCAGGTGGTCTGCAGCTCACTTAGGATTAGATTTAACGGCTTCTTTACCTGTGGACTGATGCCCAGCATTTTCAGCGAGGGCGGCACATTGAGACCCTCCGGCAGGCGTACGTGCCCAAAGTCAACGGTGAACGCCTCACACCACACACCAAAGTGTCCAATATCGAAGATGGTCAGATCTTCGGGCAGTGTCAGCACAATCGTCTTGCGATCGTAACGTCGCAATGGATTCTCTTTGCCATTCTCGTCGGGTATGCGTAGACCCTCGGGCGTGGGTCGCTGGCCACGTCCCACCCAGAATTTGGCATCTATATTGAAGGGAATTAAAGCAAGCAAGCCAAATATAGAGAGAGAAAGAGTGGGAGAGAGTGGGATAACTTACCTGGCGCTTCGCCATCGTAGCTGAAATTGGGCACCAACAATGTCTGTGCATCGACGATGACAATGTTATCGGAGGACACGCCGTGCACGCCGCGCAGTGCATTGATCTTCTGCGGTCGCGGGAAGTCCAGTGTGCTGGGTATGGCCACATCGCCGAAGTTCACTGCATACTCATCGCACCACACCGAGAACCATTTGACATCGCGCAGTGTCTTCCCATCGGGCAGCGACAGTGTGATGTCCTTGTTGCGATAGCGACGCGTCAGGGCAGCAGTTCCGCCACGTTCATCCCGCAGCCTTGCAGCACCCTCGTTGCTCGGCCTGGCCGTGTTGCCCACATAGAAGTAGGCGGCGGGTGCGATGCCATCATAATTGAATTTCTTGATGAAAATCGTACGCGAATCAACGGCGTAAACATCGCCGGAGACGCCGTGATGCAGGCGAGTTAGAGAACCGATTTTGGTGCCATAGTAGGGGTAGGCAGCGTCACAGCAGTGCAGCAGGGCTGAAAGCAGCAACAACAAAAGACTTAGGCAACGAACTTGAAAGCAGCTTAGTCGAAGTCGAATAAAGAAGAGCTCGAGAATTAAGTAATAAACAAAACAGTTCCCATTTACATATCAACAGCATGTTGATCACGTCATATTCTTCTTCTGCCACCATGTATTGTAGATCTCTTGTTTGTTTTCCTCCACACGGAGGTTAGTCATAAACTTGATGGGGCGTACAGGAAGTTTCGGCTTCATGCCAAATAAACTTTTCACAACAACAAAGAAGCAAACACTCAAAACAATGGCAGACAATGTTGTCGGATTAGATTTTGTGATGCGTGTAACACAGTTCCGAATTGCTTGTGCTAATTTGTTAATACAAGCTGATAGTATATACTAACTATACTAGCTGCATTATTTTTCTGTCTGTTAAAGGTCGCGGCAAATCTTACGCGAATTCAACTTTACAGTTGCTTAGCTCTAACCCACTCACCTAACCTAAAAATCTATGTATGTTGTTCAAAATTCAATTAAAATTTTTATTATTATTATTGTGCTGGGGCTATAAACACGTTTCTTGTCGCCACCCCTACGCTACCCGCTCTCTACCTCCCCTTCTCTCTTCCTATCTCTCTCTCTGTGTGTCAACTAAAACAACTTTGGGCGGCCTCCATGGCCTGCAGTTTCAGCAAGGCGACGCGACTCGATTTGGTTATGGGGTTTGCTCTCGTATTAGTTTTGCAGTTGTTGTTGCTGTTATTTGTAGTTTGTTGTTGTTGTTGTGCCCACACGATTGATTCGTGGCCGTGACAGTTGCTGCTCCAAATTCACCGAAAGCCGACAGCGTCGTCGACAAGTCTTTCCTGTCTTCAAGAATCTCGGCATGCGAAAGTGCCGGTGCCGGGCCGTACACGAATCTATACTATATGTATTGTTTATATGTATATATATATTGCTACAAAATAAATGGGGCACTCCGTGCGCATTAATCAAACGACTGGCATCAGATTGGGCTGACTTAGGTCTTTCTTGGGATAAGCCCAGCCTCAAAAGCAAACGGCCTGCGATGCTGGCAATTACAAATGAGGGTACTCATACTGGCAATCACACACACACACACACACACACACGAGCACACTCATACCAACACTCGTTTATTCATGCAAATGCCAAAGGTGTAATTAAAAGTTAAATAAAAGCAAACGACGTCGAGTGGTTTTTGTTTTTTTCTGTTTCTGTTTCTGTTTTTGTTTTTGTTTTTGTGGTGGTATTAATGATGCTCGGCGGAGAGTTAGGCACAGCCATTAGGCAGTGGCATTAGGGGTCTAACGTGCCGACAGACACCATCTTCCAACCAGCAACTCCAACTCCATCAGCGTCTCGGACTGCGACGCAACTGGAACTGGTTGGCGGCAATTGCCAATCATTTTCAGTCCCCGGCCAATCAATAGATCTATCGTATGCACATACATAAAGTATATATATATATATACATAGGTCCATCGATGTGTGCACATACGTATTCGCGAAACCTAACCTAGAGACCTACTTTCACGCTGCAGCAGAGCCAGCAGAGGCAGCAACAGCAGCAGCAGCAGCAGCAGCAGAAGCAGAGCAGCACAAGAAGTGAAGCAGAGTTGGAGACACCATTTCCATTGTGGCCCCCGATCGCCCGATGGAGGTCTCCGAATTGTGTATCAAGGAAACGCATATACCGCATGCCATAAATTTATGTTAATCTCCCTCCCCCTCTCGCTTTGTCTCTGTCTCTCTCCCTCGCTCTCGCTTCGCTGGCATTGCTAATGCAGTCAGAGTCGTCACTCAGTCAGGCCAGGCCAGGCAGGCCACATCTCAGTTGGAGCCAGTTCAACGGTCAGCGCCAATCATAAAACGTGGGCAGAGGGAGACAGACAAACAGACAAACAGACAGACGGATGGACAGACAGACGGGCAGTCGCTGGGTCGGTCGAGTGAGTGTTGAATATTCATTTGGCTTACTTTGCATTCACATACAAAAGATGATATATTTGCGCTGTGTCAAACGACTGACTGTCTTTCGGTTTGACTGTTCGCTCTATCTGTCTGCCAGTCGCTTGGTATGGCTGTCAGACTGTCTGTCTGACTGTCTGACACCATGTCTGCCTCTCTATAAACCT
Source organism: Zaprionus indianus (assembly GCA_018904595.1). Lineage (NCBI taxonomy): Eukaryota > Metazoa > Arthropoda > Insecta > Diptera > Drosophilidae > Zaprionus > Zaprionus indianus. The sequence continues at coordinate 6,261,517 of JAEIHA010000320.1, forward strand.
CTATATTGTTTTCCTTCGGTCTGACGGACACTTTGTCTGCTTTACTATCTATCTTTGCATGCCTTGTTGTCCCTTGGTCTGTCTGTCGGTTTTTTTGTGTGTCTGTCTGTCTGTCAGTCTGTTTGTTCGCCTGTCTGTCTTCCTGCGATATGTTTGCTTCTCCGTCTATATTTCGGTCTGTCCGCCGCTTTGGCTGTTTGTCTCTCTATCTTTTCATGCTTCGTTGTCTCTTGGCCTGTCTGTCTGTCTCTCTGACACTATGTCTGTTTGTGTCTCTGTCTCCCTATTCCCTTGTCTGTCTGTTTCCTTGTCTCTCGCTCTCGCTCTGTCTGTCATCCTTTTGTCTGTTTGCCTATTGATATCTGTATGTCTGTATGTCTGTCTGTATGTCTGTCTGTAAGTCTGTCTGTATGTCTGTCTGTATGTATGTCTGTATGTCTGTCTGTATGTCTGTCTGTCTGTATGTCTGTCTGTATGTCTGTCTGTATGTCTGTCTGTATGTATGTCTGTATGTCTGTATGTCTGTATGTCTGTATGTCTGTCTGTCTGTATGTCTGTATGTCTGTATGTCTGTCTGTCTGTCTGTATGTCTGTCTGTCTGTATGTCTCTATGTCTGTCTGTACGTCTGTCTGTATGTCTGTCTGTATGTCTGTCTGTCTGTCTGTATGTCTGTCTGTATGTCTGTATGTCTGTATGTCTGTCTGTATGTTTCTCTGACTCTCCGTTTCTCTCTTCCTCAGTCTGTTTCTTTGCCTGTCTCTCTGTCTGTATGTCTCTCTAACACTGTCTGTCTGTCTCTCCAACACTTCATTTGTCTCTGTAACCCTTTCTATCTATCTTATTCTCTGCCCATCTGCCCATCTGTCTGTCTGCCTCTTTGTCTCTTTCTGTCTGGCCGCCCTCGAGCCGTCGTCGTGCATTTGCCACTAATCTAGTTTCTTTTTGTTTATTTGTTGTTTTGTTTTCCTCTTGTATTTTTAATTTTTTGGCCAGCTTAACCCTCTACCTCTGCCCCCAACAGCAGCTGGCATTTGCATCACAATGCGCCTCTTTGTCGGTCATAAATCAACGAGTTAATCTACTTACAACTCAATGCGGCCAATAGGCCAACGAGCAGCGGCAGCAGCGGCTTATCCTTCACTGCAGACGTCATGGCTGGCCGGGATCGGGAACTGGGAGCTGGAAGCTGGAAACTGGGTGCAACTGGGAGCAACTGGAACTGAGCACTCCGCCCTGCGCTGCGGCAGCGTTTGGAGTTCTTGCTTGGCTTTACTTTTTGTTGAGCTGATCGTTGATCCTGGCTCACTTGATCACTGAATCTGAATCTGTGTCTGAATCTCAATATAGTGGAGACACTCACACTCACACTCACTCACTCGACGCTCACTCACACCTCGGGGCGTTACGAATTTAGCCTTGTTTTGATGCTGCGCGATCACGACCAGACGTGCTGAACTCCAATACCGAACTGAGCCAAGTTGCGTCTGCGCTTTGCTAGTGAAGCCAGCCGCCTTTGGGACGTCGATGTCGCTGGCGACGTCAGCAGCGCGGGCTGGTTTCAGCTTCTTGTTGTTGCTGCTGCTTGCAAAGTGCTTAGTTGTTGCGCTGGCAGCAGTTTTTGTTGTTGCTGTTATTGTTATTGTTGCCATTGTGCTCCCGTCCCTGTCGCAGTCAAGCTCAATAATTATCACAGTCCAAAACTCAATTTCAATTTTTGCACATTTTTTTTTTTTTTGTTGTGTTTCTTTTAATTTTTGATTTTAGTTTCGGTTTTATTTTGCCAATTTTATGTGCATATTCAAATATAATCTTTAACGTCTTAACCCCTTTAGGTTGCGGCAACCAAAGCAAAAATTCAACAAGCACGAAAGCAATAATCGTAGAAGGTTGACTGTTGAATACCCTGTCTCAATGCTTGTGTTAGATAATGTGAATTATGTTTGCTTTTTTGACAGGAATATTCTATAAAAATATGTATAATTTATTTAGTTGGTAACAAATTGTAATGTCAATGCCAAGAATTATAAATTTGTGAAATTCATAAAAATTTAGACAATTTTTGATCAAATTAATCCATTTTAATAAATTTCTCAGTTGAAAAAGAAGTTTATAAGGCAAAACTATAAACGTAAACTACATTCGACCTAAATTTAAACAATTATTATAAATGCATGAGACTTAAAATTTCCAAAATTAATTTCGGTGAAAATTTTTCAGTCTTATACTACAATATATTTCTTGTAAATGTGATCTATGTACAGGAATCTTATGTTAAATTTAGTGTCTCTTAACTTTAGAGTTTTGTGATCCACTTACAAACAGACAGATGGACAGGCGTATAGATCCTGATCAAGAATATATACACTTTACAAGGTCTGCCAAGCCTTCTTTTGCCTTTGCTTACATTTGCATATATATATTATTATATAGATATTTCTATTTTTACTGTGAAGATTTTTAATAAAACTGAGGTTCATACAAAAGGATTGAAAATTAATAAAGTAAATTATTTTTAGAGAGTAAGCAGTTCAATCAAGAAAAAAGGCTTTAAATGTATATTTTAATTTATTTTAAATTTTAGTTTTAAAAGGAAAAAAACGTAAATAGATCCACAAGAAGACTTATTACATATAACATCCTTTTTTTTATATTATTCAGATATCTCTAGCAATTGAATTTTTTCACACCACTTCCACCATTTGCACATACTCTTCATACCCTACTCGTCTATTCTCTAGATCTACAGGGTATACGCGAAATGACCTGAACAATATAAAATCAGAGCCGGCAGCGCTTCTGCCCGAAATCCCGTGTCATTGGCTTAAATATGCAAAAAGCGAAAGAAACAATAAACAAATCAATTTGGTCATCGATTTTCGATTTCCAGGGCCTGCTCCAGTTGGAAGTTGTGGAGTTGTGGGATTTGCATTACAGTTGCGTCCATTGTTCCCCGTCGATCGTGGGGGGATTAGATAATGCATTGCGTCTCGATCAATTGTCTATAATAGATGGTGGAAATAAATTAACTAAATCCCAGCCAGGCCAGCTCGTGAGCTTGTGTTTCCGTCTCCAAGTTCATCAAGCTGGTGGTCGGTGGTCGCATCGTGGTTGCCAGCTGCCAGTTGCCCGAGACCCGAGAGCCGAGACCGACGAGCCCGGAGGGGCTACTTTGCACAACGATTTCGTGCAAAGGGTTCGCGAGAGGTCAGTCATCATTTCGGATCGTTCGCTGGATTGCATAATTCAATTAACATGAAAGTAATCGTTACTGCGATACGTTCCACAAGAGATTATCCGATCCATCCGATTCATCCGTTCAACAGACAGTCATTGCCCGGTTCTGCTGCTGCTTTGTCTGGCACGGTCTTCCCTTTCCTTTTATGACATCTGTCAGTGAATGCGAATACCTTATATGGTATATAATATATGATATAGGTATCAACACATAAAAATCACATTCCTCTTCTTTATGCTCTTTGTTTGTTTTGCGAATTCGATTGCGAAATCTTTTGCGCATTTGAATAATTGTTCCCCAAAAGATACAAAGAAATCCAGAAGTATATCTATCTTCAGCAGAGATAAAACCTTACTGAATATATATCACGACTGTGCGGCTTTAATTGTAGTTTCATTGAAAAAAAGAAATGTATAGAAATTTTTGCGGTTTTAGATTTCTGGTCTCATTAACTTATCTCATATATATTGTAGTTAGAAGGGGGTTTTTCGTACACCCTGTAAAAGCAGAGCTATGAGGGATGTTGATGTATATAAAGAGAAGATAAATTAATTGTTAAATTTAGTTTTTATTTATCCTATAGCAATTTTATCAAACTATTCTTAAAACAAGTTCGCATTGATGAATATAAGACACTCTCTTCCATATAATTATAAATAAATCAGTTGTAGGGTAAACCCTTAGTCAGGTGGACTTCCAAACTTTATATCTATTTCGCTAACAGGCCATTCTATTTCTCTAATTATGCATTATTTAAAAGTTCCTCGAAATCAATTATAATGGAGTGGAGAATCTCCGGCTTTTTGACAGGTCATTCAATACGTAAATTCATGAAACTAAACAATTGTTAGAGATATAACCGGGCAAATACATCACTTTACAACTATAGTACATATACTAAAGGTACATATCAAATGCTTATCCAGAAATGCCAATTAGAAAGTTTCACTTTTATCGGACATTCCCTTGTTATATTGTAATATATGTAGTTTACATGTTTCAATTAACCGCGGCCTGTACTTTAAATTTAGAAAGCTGTAACACCCCCTTAAAAAAAAAACGAGGCCTACAACGCATGTAAAAAAAACGAAAAAAAAAACCGTAATATCATATAAATTCCAGAAAGTCATCGTAATTCAACAACACTTTCTGGTATTTCATCTTTCACTTTGCAGAGATCACAAACGGCAATGTTTCCTTTACGAGATCTATTCATAATCGACGTTCGTCTCCGGCGTCTCTTGCCCGATCCAAAACACTATCTTAGTGCGATGTGAATCGTCACAAATTAGTTTTGAGTCTTGAGTTTCCTAACTGACATTGAAGATCGGCCAGGCGATGACCAACTAACAGCAGCAACATCAACAACAACAACAACAATAATCAACATTCATAATTCGGACGTAAAGCCAGCACATTGGCAACTCTGGTCTGACGGGGTCTCGTCTGGCCTGGTTGGGGTACTTTCGCAGATACACACACGCACACACACACATACATATGTGCATATATATACATATATATATCTATATATATCTCTGTCAACGTGCATTAGATTTATTGACCAAGTATCTTCGCATGCAAATGCGTGGATCGCGATCAGCTTGGGAGCCTCAATCTGCGGTGCGTAATTAGCCTTTGTTATTCCGATTTCGTTGCTATAATGATCGTAATTATACCCAGCAATAGGCGCGAGAAGAGTTCACTTTGCCAGTGATATATACAGATAGATATATGCTTAGTTAGCAGTACTAATTTGATGCCCATAAAGCGCCTTCCGTTATGTTCGACGCGTTAAAGGCAACATAAAAGTAACACGTGTGCAACCAGTTAAAAAATATATACGAGGGTCGTTTGATAAGTCCGTGACTTTTTGTATTTGCCGCGCACCTGCTCTAAATACAACACTGCTCCTGTCAGCAGTTATCGATTAACAGCTGACTGTAAAATTTTGAGAAAGCTGCGTTTTTTGGTTTGCGTTTTATAGGCATTGAAAGCAGACGATCTCGTGAATTTTAACGAAAATGGAAAAAAGTGAATTTCGTGTCAGCATGGCAAAATTTCATAAATTGGGCTACGAACTGCTACCCCATCCAGCATATTCTCCAGATTTAGCCCCCTGTGACTATTTTTTGTTTCCAAACATGAAGAAATGGCTCGGCGGTAAGAGATTCGGGTCATCACAGAAACAAACGACTATTTTGAGGGCCTTGAGAAAACCTATTATTTGGAAGGAATAAGAAAATTGGAAAAACGCTGGACTAAATGTATAGAGCTAAAAGGAGATTATGTTGAGAAATAAAACGCTTCTTTGACGAAAAAAATATATTTTATTCAAAAAGTCACGGACTTATCAAACGACCCTCGTATGTAAACTTAACGATAGTCAAATTTAATGATACTCAAAAAACCTCGAGGTGAATCGGCTTTACATAATTGCGATGCGGGGGGATTAACGAGGCTGATATCATTTTTATGGGCTGTGGGAGAAGAACTATAAATGTTTAAAGAAATGTCAATAAGTTGGTGCACGTTTATTTCCTTTTTCCCGTCTGCTGCAACGACATTACATCTTACATCTATTACGATTGCGAATCGTATTACTATATCTGGGTTCCCTCTATGCCATTCGCTTTTCGCGACGTACGTATGCACATCAGGTCCAAGTCGCGTGGGACGCAGTTGCAGTTAAAATGTAAACTTTCGAAACACTTTTCGATGTTGGCAAACAACTCACACACACACACACACACACACACATACTCAAACACACACACACATGCATAGCAACAGATATAGCGCGCTAAGGTCAAGTAAATTGCACAAATCCGGAGGAGGGGGCGCGTCTAAAATATCGCTAATCAAAATCGCACAGACACGAAACGAAGATCAGTTTGACACGTCAAACCTAAAATCGGGCAATATTCGACTATAGGACATCCACATAATTCGTTGCTTATTATCGATTAAGAGTATATTAAATAAATTTATGTTGTATAACAGTGCAAGCAGTTTAACAGCAAATTATTTGTTAATAAGATACTCAATATAACAGTATTAATTGTAATACAATGCTTGATTATTAATTAAACAGTTCGTATTACAGTTTACTTAGAATATAAGTTATATATTTTGAAACTGTATAATAAATTTGTTGTATAACTTTTATTGCAGTATAATAGCGTATTATAGAGTCTTAATAGAAGCTTAATATAACAGTCCTAATTGCTATACAATGTTTGAGTACTGAAATAACAGTTGTTGTTGTTTTTGTCATCAATTTGTATAATGTATTTGTTTTATAACTATTTTTTAGTATAACAGCGTACTTTTTATATTTATTATAATGCAGTATTTCGTATAACAGTTTATTTTATTTTATTTTATTTTGTGTATAACAGTTTAATTAAATCGTTTATAAGTTCTCGTTGTATAATAATTGTCGTGGTTTAACAGTTTGTCTGTTATTTGTTTGAACAATCCTACTGTATAACAGTTTTAGGTAAATAATGTATATAACACCCTTGATTATACATGCATATAGTATATCAGTATTCTTCATATATTTGAGCCAATATGTTTGTAGTGCAAGACAACCACTCACTCTTGCCACCCGCATACCTCTTGCTACTCCCTTTCACAGGGTATTCAAATTGGAAAGGCCGCTGTATTAGATTTATGACTGCAATGACTCGCGTAATCTTCTAATCAGTCTATGGAGGCAGAGTGCCATCAGCAGGCAGCAGCAACAGCAGCGACAGGGACAGCAAAATATTGTTCCCATTTAGCCGAAAAACAAACAACACTCGAATTATAATCTTCTGCTGATTTCGGGGCAAATCGCGTGCCTTAAATTTATAATTAACTTAATTAGCCGCACAAAAGAGGCTCAGCTCGGTGCACAAGCGGCAGCTCACCGATGACCTTGGCTAGTTCAGCTTATTGTTTTTGCCACTGCTGCTGTTGTTGTTGCATTTGCAAGCGCGTCGGTGGGGCGTCTATTGGCCCCATGGGACCTTTTGGCCACACATTGTTTACGACTTGATTGTTCAGCTGCCGTTGGTGCCACATCAGTTGCCCCTGGCCCCACCTCCTCCTTCTTCTGTTGCGTCTTCTTCTGCGACGTCGTCTTGGTCTTCTACAATTCAAGGGCACGACAGCTAACACGGTCAGCTTATGGCCCGTTTGATCAAATTGAATGGTCTACGCTGGCACTGGTGCTGTTGCTGGTGCCAAGACGTTGCTGCCCGTTGGCCGCAATGATTTCTAATTTGAATTTTTACTGCCAACATTTGCAAATAATGCTGCAGCGACTGTTGCAGCGCTTGTTTGCCTTATTTATGGCCAGCGCCCGTGTAATTAATCTTCTGTAAAGTTATAACCACTAAACACACTTACAGTCGCGGGCATGCTCAGGCCCGCAACTAGGCGGTGTGCGGGGTATGCGGTCACAAGGGCCCCCAACCTGCAAGGGGCCAAAGTCAATGTACACAGAAAGCTTTATCCCAAAATTAATGTATCTAGATATTGTAAAAGCTGAAATCTGAACTTTAAAACAGACAGACAAGCCTAAATCTAACACTATTGATGCTGAACAAGAATATATATACTTATGTAGTTTACTGTTTTATACATTTTTCCTATGGGTTATGTATACAATTCAAAGAATGATTAAATGCATTGAATATATTATAAATCTCGAATATAAAGGTTTTTCTAAAATATATTTATTCATTTATTTATTTAATTCAATATATCAAAAATAAGAATAATGGTTAAAACTTAAATAGGAAGATAAGAATTAAATTAGAATTTATTGGATTCAAGATTGATGATTTTGGCCGAGATAAAAGAATTATGTAATAAGTAGTAAAGTTCTTACATTTTTGAAATGTTTTAACTAAATACATACTATATAATACGAACTACCCTCACTACGCCCCTGGGCTAGGCCAAGCCAAGCCATGCCAGATTATTAGCCAGCGGCCATTAGTTTTGCATTTCTAATGCGACTCTTTATGACATTTGCCAGTTTCCACTGTGCAACTGTGCATATTGCATCGCCCTCGTCTTGTCTTCGGATGACTGCAGCCACTCTCGAGTATCGCTAAGGTCGAGAGCATATAAAACATTGGCATTCTACAGCTACAGCTACAGCTTGGACAGAGATCAACAGAGACAGTCTGGCTGTCCCTCGACATGAATAAATATGGATTTAAGCGCAGATTGATTAAAGAACGTACACATGTGTTTAAATGTATATATCGGAATATATATGTTAAATATGCACATGTGTTAATTCCTATGTCTGTTTTTTCTTTTTGTACATATCTGACTCCGCTTCTTGATTAATTGATATGACTTACAACAGAGCTGAATATTTATTTATAAACCACACCTAGATATAATATTTAACTTTTAAATTGTTAAGTCTTTAAATATCGAAATATGTGATGTGTGTAGAGGTTAACATTGACAAGATTTAGTGTTATACTTTGTAAGCATGCAAAAGTTATTAAATAAGCGTCAACAGAAAATTAAGGTTATTCCTGTTTCGAATCACAAATTTGCAGCAATATTATATTTCTAATAATTTTCTTACAACAGGATTTTTTTGACTAGTATCAAAATTACTATAAAGTAAAATAAGTAATCTATTAGCTTTAGGGTACAATTAATTATGATATTATATTAATTTATTGTTAACCAATTATTTGCAGAAATCTGTACGGATAAACGTTAAGGAATCTTTATTCATTAAATCTTAAGAATCTTGTTAATGAACTAAATACATACATATATGAGAACAATTGTGTACAAATATAAATATATTAAATATTCAATTTAATTCGCAACCCTTGTCCCACTGTGCTGAACTTGAACGAAAGGGACAGCTGGAAAAGGGCGCAAACAAACAACAAAGACGCGTGCCGCAATGAAAACGAATCGAGTTGGCAAGCACGCAACGCAAACAGGTGCCGTGTACAATGTGTACCGTGTGTACCATGTGTACAAGCGTGTGTACCGCAACTTAATAACAATCGTTTTCGCATAAGTTTCTGTGTACCATTGAAAAGAAGAAACAAAAACAAAACAAATTTGGGATGAGGAAATCGGTTGCGACACCGAATGTTTCTTGGCGGGCGACGCACGCGTAGACAGTAGGAGTAATTAACTGCAATGTGACGAAACAGACGACAAAAGGCACAGCGAAATTACAGAGATAATCAACAAACATACCTATGAATGCATGCACTTGTGTGTGTCTGTAAGTTTGTGTTTGTGTAAGTGTGTTTGCCAGCACTTATGCATTTATTTATCTTCATAACGGAAACCTTCCAAAACACAATTGTGCATCCGTTGATGAATTCCCTTCATCAACTGGAAAAATCCACAAAATTCAGGGAATTGGGAATGTCAAACTAATGTAATAAATTAAATAATAGCTCAGCGAATTGGCAATGAAAAGCAACTGGAAACTGCGAGAATAAGCTGCGCTTTAGCAGAGCTCTGTTAAGCGAATGTAAGTTGGCAGTGCTGCACAGTTTAAAGTTCTGTTAAGCTGCTTAACTTTTTATTGCTATTTTTAAACTCAAATTAAAAACATTTCGGTTGAAAAACAAATCACGAAACAATAAATTTCCCTGCTATTATATATTTTATTTAATATGTTCGCATAATTATTCAATGAGGGTGATCAATATGTCCTTTAACAGTTTGAAGATCCGAGTAATATGTATTAAAATGTAGCTGGCTACTTCTAGTGATAAACGGCTAACCGGGCATCACTGTTAACAGCGACGCCGGCAGAAGGTAACAGCGGGAGAGCGTCAAACGGTGATCGAGAGCAGCACATGCCGACACATGTGTGTCTGTGTGTGTATTCGTAACTATGTGTACTGTGACGCGTCGCGTGGAAGCGAGTCCGGCGTCGTCGTCGTCGTCGTCGTTGACGTCGACGTGCTCTGCCTGCCGTTGATAGACAGACAGAGCACGGCATTTTAGAGAACTTTCCGAATGCAGAACAGTTTTGAAACGTACGCGAAACAGAGCAAATCGTTCCCCGGCTGTGCTGGTCAATATCGACCACAACGCGTGGAACTAGACTATTCGATAATTGAAAGAGGCAAATCAATAAACGAAAGCAAAAGTATAAGTAGATTGTGTTGATTAATCACAAAAGAAAGCAAAACAAAGCAAAACAAAATGCCTAGCAATATACTCGAGGAGGTAAGTTTAAAGAAAAAGACATCACACCAAAATAAAATGATGTGATATGAATCATAATTGCCGGTTTCGAGTGCAAGTTTTATTCATGTCATTCCCAATTCAAGAATTCTTCATTACTGGATATGATTCTTCATTTCATTCTAATATTCATCCATAGAATATGTTCCTCACTTAATACCTCATCTTATTCTTCATTCTATTCCTCCTTACACTCCCCCTCGCATACCCCATTCTATTCCTCGTCCACTTCTCCTTCCGATTTCCATAATCTCTATTAAATTCGAAACATTTACATTGTCTTTCCACTGTACTTAGTCATACGTCCCCAAACGGGATGTCATCACGGGTTCTATAAGCATACAGTACACTCACACACACACACACACTCTCAAACATTGCTAGCCAATGTGTCGCCAGAGATTTTCCGCAGAAAAGTCAACTGCGGAAAAGAAACAAAGGCGAAAGAAAATTGCCTGTTCTGGCCAAATTGAGGAAACGTTTCGGGAAATCATTTTAATAAATATACCACGATCTCCATGGCATATCTCCACATGGCATATGCAAATCTCAGAACTGATTCCAAATCGATCCCATTGAATGATCGTAAATTATAGAGCTCTACAGCGAACTGGTTTACCTATTCCACAACTGATCGTCATGCACACGAGCTCGAGCTCGAGCCCCCCATCAAGGTTAGGTATTACTTAAGCGATTCTAAGTGTATAGTCGCTGGGTGAGGAACTTATGCAAGTTCCTTGTGCGAATGATGCAAGCTCAGCGCGAGCCGAGTTATGTCTCTTACCCCTTCAACACCCTCCTGCACTGGCCTGTTATCAGAAGGCAGCACATTACAGCACCAGCTGTTCAAGTTGTTATACGATTCATACACTCTGTTCTACTGTTATACTCGATCAGCACAGTGCACTAGACCCACAAAATAGAAGGAAAATGTTGTTGCTGTTGCCCCCTGCAGTGTTTGACTGCACTCTACCCCGTGCACCCTCACCTCATGTACCTCACAGAGCCCTCCCTACCTCACCACCTCTCTGCTACCTTACCGCACTCTACCCTGCTTTCTTTCTTTCAATTGCTGTCACTTGCACGGCGATTTATTTTCGTACTACGGTGCTTGAGGGGGTGGTTGGCGCGGGGAAAGGTTGCCAGCTGACCCGCTGCAGGTGTGTTGGTGCCTTGGTGTCTTGCTTTGAATCACTGCGACTATTTATACTCTCGATTTTCATGCCGTTACTCAGTCAAATTTGAAATAAACTTTTTGATTTCACCAAAAAAAAAAAAAAACTCGCGAAACTCGCGCCCACAACAAAAGCCAAAAGAATGACAGGCCAAGCACGTCGATTTCTGTATACGCTACCCTGTATATCAACATTGTATCGCGTTGCCAACTACTACAGGTAGCGCAGCGACTCATTCAGGGAATTCTTTTCAATTTCACGTTGAGTGATTTTGTTGAATGAGCACGAAATTTAGTTTCGGGCATGTCAAGTCGAATGTCCATTTGACATGTAGAGTAGTTCGGGAATAATTAGCACAGACAAAGGAACTGAGAAAGGGGCTACTATGTCATGGGTGTGTGTGTGGGTGGGTGGTGGAAGGGGGTGTTAGCGTCGGGTGCACGCCTGTGCCCGTTACACAGTTGTAGTCCAAAGGGGCGCACTGATAATGCTTCGAGTGTGCCAGACATCGCGGCGATAACAGCGTCGTAAAAAGCTCAATGAATCAAATGTTGAGACCTTCACACACACACACAAAGTAGGGATAAGTCTGGACAAGCAACGAAGATATTGATATCAACAGAAGTGTCACATTGAATAGGAACACTTTATATTGTTGTTAATATTGCATAGATCTACATATTTGTTTTATATCGCAGGATATTGTACAGTTTTACTGAAGCGTTCATTTCGAGAAGGAATAAAATAATACTGATAATTCTGATAATCATCTAGAAATATCGTGTTCATTCTGATATTGTCTTTACAATTTTTAAATCGCACTGCCCAATCGATATTGTATCGATATCGTGCCTTTAACATCGAACTATTCAATCGATATAGTATCGAAACCATAATTTCGATAGTATACGAAGATATTTAACAAATTTTTACTTTAAGAATTTTTAGACTGAATTCTCAAAATATGAATATATACATATATATACTTTATATAATATATATAGAGTTCATTTTATCGTATCATATATTTAAATTTAGTATCTCACTGCCCGATCAATAAATTATCGATATCAATCGTCTTGACTATCCCAACACAATATATAATATCGATAACCATATCTAACACATTTATATCATCTATATATAACGTTATCTTTACTTTCAGTTCAACGACAATGGCTACCTGGTCATCGAGGACTTTCTGACACCCGAAGAAGTAGAGGCACTCTACCAGGCCGGACGCACACTCTGCCTGGATGCACCACAGTCGAGTCGCAAGACGTTCAGTACGCTGAAGGCGGAAGATGCACAGAGCAAGGAGCTGTACTTCATGGAGTCGGGCGACAAGGTGCGCTACTTCTTCGAACAGGGCGCACTCGATGAGGAGGGTCAACTGATTGTGGATCCCATGATTGCGTTGAACAAAGTGGGTCATGCACTGCATGTGGAGCATCCCACATTCAAGGCAATAACCTTTAGCAATCGAGTGCGTGAGATTTGCTGGCAGCTGAAGTTCAATCGTCCAGCGGTCTGCCAGAGCATGTATATCTTCAAGAACTCCGGCATTGGGGGCGAGGTGACACCGCATCAGGACTCGTGGTTCCTGCACACAGAGCCCAACTCGGCGGTGGGCTTCTGGTTTGCCCTCGAGGATTGCACACTGCAGAACGGATGCCTGCAATTCATCAAGGGTTCGCACAAGGGCGGCGTCCATCGTCGCTATGTGCGCAATCCCGACAAGCAATCCAGTGAGCTGATGGTCTACGATCGTGCTGCACCCATCTATCCCAAGTCCAGCTTCACGCCGCTGCAAGTCAGCAAGGGTAAGTGGGAATCCCCCAAACCCCTGCTTGGGTGTAAACTATTAAATACCTTTCGACCTTTGCAGGCACTTGCATTGTCATTCATGGCAATGTGGTGCACAAGAGCGAACCGAATCGCTCCCAGAAGAGCCGACACGCCTACACGTTCCATGTGATCGAGACTGAGAACAATGTAAAGTATTCAGAGGACAATTGGCTGCAGGCGCCGCAGGACAAACCGTTTCCCGTGCTCTTCGAGCGCAAGGACTAGGCATAGAGCTCCATGGATCCTGCTCGCGATCGTGATCAGAACACTGCTGCTTCCGGTATTTTTGCTTGTAAGAAATAATAAACAGAATGAGTTAAGACGAAAAGAGCGTCTATATATTATTTAAGTTGCTGTAAATGTCGAATTTTTATGAAGTTACAATAAACAAAGACTAATATTTGTTAGAGAAAACCTGGCTAAGTGTTCTTAATGAGGTAAAGCCAAAAAGGTTTGTATCTCCTTCGATCATTCCAATTCCAATTACTTATAATATGTAATTTGAGGTCCCCTTACTTTTTGAACACACCATGAGTGTTCAAAAAGTAAGGGGACCTCAAATTTCGAATGTAAAGGTTATAAATGTTTTGCGTGCTCAGCGATTTTTTGCAAAATTTTGACCAAAAGAAACGTCGCATGAGCATCGCTCAAGAACTGTTTAATGACGACGATTTACTCAAAAGGGTCATAGCTGGTGACGAATCATGGGTATATGGTTATGATATCGAAACTAAAGCACAATCGTTCCAAGGGAAGAGCCCACTTACTTTTTGAACACACCTCATTCAAATGAATAAAAATATCTGACGATAGGTTAGCTTTGATCTTGTTCTTTGTATCTTATTAACATCGTACAACCTTCTTTTATAATGCATTGGATTTATTAATTAATAATTGATGGATATTTGTTATAATTGATTGATTCAATGCATTGTCAATTCAATATAACATATGCGTCTACTGTAGAATGTACAATGATTATTTGATCCATAAATACATCTTCCCCTGTATGGTATGCTTGACTGGATTGATCTTCTTCAATATCTTAGTCATTGTCTCAACCAAGCGATCGCTTGAAACACCAGTCTTCTTGTTTTTGAATTTCGTCAGCAGCTCTGTGGCAGTCAAGGGCTTGCGCTTGAGATAGCGACGCACAGCTTCCTCGGTGATGCCATAGTCTCTGCAAAGGGAATGGGAAAATTATAGGAAATACTTTGAGAACTCTTCTAGAACTCCATACGTACTCGACTTTGTTGCTAACAACACCAGCAAAGGACGAAGGCATCGAGTTGCTGAGTTCGCTCTTGGTACGCTTGGCTGGAGTACTGTTGGGACTGTTGCTGGTGTCGGAACCGGTGAGATCGCTGGGCAAACTGTTCATCTTCCGTTTGCTGGCATCATTCGCAAGAGTGGGCGTGGCTGAGCGGGATTTATTGGCATTGCTGCCGCCTGCCATGGCCTTGCTGGCCACATCTTTGTCCTTGTCCTTATCCTTGTTGGATACTGATGATTTCTTCTTGGGCGGCCCATTGCTAAGATCATCTTCAGTGTCTGTGCTATCTGAGCTGAGGTCTGTCGAGGAGTCACTCTCGTTTGATTTCGACTTCTTGTCGTCTTTTGATTGCTTCTTTTTCTTCTTGTCCTTGCCGGCATCGTCTTTGTTCTTCTCTTTCTTCTTTTTCTCATCGCCCTCCTCCTTGTCGGATTCATCAGATTTCTTTTCTTCATCCTCTTCTTCGTCCGATGTAAGCAATTTCCGCAAAGCGTCTTCCTCGGCCACACCCTTCATGTCCTTGACAAACTTGGATTCCGGATCGGGTTCACTAAAAAGATTCAATAAATATATAGACGAACCCTTAATACAATTGTGACAACAACTTACTCTTCACTGGAGCTAGTATCGTAGTCCATTTCACGTCCTTCTTCATCACCATCATCGGATTCTTCAAATGCTTCGTCGTCCACATCGCGTTTCTTCTTCTTCTTGTCCGCACCTTTTCCCTTACCTTTGCCCTTATTTCCAGCACCATCGTCACTGTCTTCTTGCTCCTTTTTCTTCTTCTCCTCATCCTCATCGGATTCGGATTCGTCCTCTGAGTCAATCCATTCATCCATATCTGTTATTTTCAACTCTTTGGACTTTTTAGTAGCCGCCTTAATCAACTTGACCTCTTCAGGATCTTGCTCCTCCTCCTCATCGCCGCGCAATCTCTTTCGCAACATAAGCGAGAAGTAATTCATCACCTTTTTGCGACGTCCAAACTCCTGTTCAGCCTCCTCGGCAGACAAAGACTTGTAGCGTTGAATGGGTTGGAAGTTGTACCATTCGGTCAGTGGATAAGCCTCTATAGCGCCGTCTGGAGCATGTGTGAACACATAAAAGGCGGCGTTTTCTCCGACGCCACCTTCTCGGATGCCCTTGAATTTCTTGCCTGTCTTGCCACCGACTTTCAAAATCCAGGGCTGGGCATCTGGTCTGTATTTACGTGCGATTATACCAAACTTTTTGCGTCTTGCCTCCTCGCGCTGATCACGATTGTACTCGGAGCCAGCGCCGAATTTCGGTTGTTCCTCGTCGATGCCACGAAACTCTTTCATATTGTTCTCTCGCTCCAACTTGACATTGCGCCATTGGGCGAAATCAACGTTGAGTGTGGCATTGAAGCGCATTACGTGGTGCTTCTTACGCATTTTGGGTACACGAATCTTAAACTCTTGCACATTTCCACTTGACGAGGACGGTGCAGACGAGCTAGACGCTGTGGACGTGGGAGTTCCATTTCCGGCATTGCCAGACTAAGATGGATTTATTGTTGCAATTATTTATTTTTTGTGCTATATGAGTAAGCTACTTACCGTCGATTTAGCCGTACTCGACATGCCTTGTTATTTGATTAGGATTTATAAATTTTCAAGTAAGGTTTACTATCTACAAAGTTGTTTCCAGATGGTTTCTTTTTTGGAATGTAGGATATATGAAACTTGACGTATATATCGATATATTTAAATCGATACTTAGCATATGTTTTACTTAGTTTTCAGTATTTAAAAAATATCAAAACATGATCCGTTTGCAAACTGTATGTTTTATATTATAATTATTAAATAATATCAAAATATATATTCGATCATTTATTAGGCAAATATGAATGATTTTTCCATATGCCGAGTTTAAAAGAATCATAACTCGATATTTTCAAAGCATATCGATACTTCATATTTTGCCCGCCAAGGCTGTATAAATTACACGTCAGCTGATTGACAGTGAGACCGTAATCAAACTTTTCATGTAACACTCTAAAACCTGGCCACATTGAGAAACAAGTAACTTTTCTCGCCGTCAAATTGTTTGTCGATGTGAGTACCCTTTTAACACAAAACACTGGATCAATTGAACGACACTGAACTTGTTCAATAAAAATCTCACCAAATCAAAAGTAACGGTTAATTAAATGCGTCTCAACCTTTCATTCAATTACAATCGCATTTTTTCAATTGGAAATTTGATGTTTATAAAATATAATATATATATTTAATATTTTTACATATTTAAATGAATATTTTATAATGTTTATTTTATTACTTTAAATGCTTATGCGGTTTAATAACTAATTAATTTGTCATTTAACATTTGTAATAGAAGTTTTAAGACATAGTGTAATTTTTATTTTTATTTAATACTCTTCACTCTAATTAAACCTTTTTTGTAAGTTATTCTCTGCATTACAGATGCTACGCATGCGCTCCAATCTTTCCAGGCTCCATCAGCTGGCACTTCCAAGTGCATCGTGCTTTTTCACTCTCTTGATTGCCATTTGGAATACTGGAGCAGACGCGAAAGAGGCACCGTAGAAATGAAAAACAAGACACCAGACGACCTCGACAATGCTGTCGCAAAAAAATTAAATATGTATGTATATATGCATGTGTGAAGATGCCAGAAAGGGAGGGCAGGGGGGGCTTGGTATGCAATTTAACCATTGCATGGGTGTGTGTATTTTAAGTATGTAATTTAATAAATAATATTAAGTTGGAAAGTTCCAGAGTATTTATGTGCTTAAGCCGTCTATTGCCTGTTTTACCGTTACCTATAGCCACATCAATAGCAGCTCAGGCCAGCAACGAAGTAAGTAAGCCGAATCTCAATAAACAACAGCAGATAAATACATGCAAACCCCCACACACACACATACACGTGTATGTGTATGTACATAAAAATTCACTTCCAGCCGCCAATGGCAACAGCAAAAGAAACAGCAACAACCAGCTCTGCTGCGCGACCACTTCCAATAAGCAAAACCGAAAGACTTCAATTCAGTTTGGCGAAGACAACGAACTCGAAAAGAGCTTGGCGCGGACAACGGAAAAGGTCGAAAGCAGAAATCACGTTAACGTCTCCGTCTTCGTCTGTGTCTCTGTCTTTCAAAACGGTACGTGCGCGCATGCGTATGCGTGTGCATAGTTGAGAGTCTTTCTGTGTGTGTGTGTGTGTGTGTAAGTGAGTGCGCATGTGTGCTAAGTTTAATGCAGCAACATCAACAACAACAACTAGACAACACGAATAATAAGTAAGCCAAAAACGAGCAACGAAATACAACAACAAATTAATGAAAAGAAATCAAATGCTAAATTAATTTTGAAAATTTGTGAGCCACGCGGCGAATGGAGAAATAAATACAATATACAATACATGTGTATGTGTGTGTGTGTATGTACAGAAAAGTGAAATGTGTGCAAAGGCCATATAAAGTGCGCAACGGTTTTTGGCCAATGTGAAACGGAGACGAAGATAAATAAAAATGTGCAGGAATTCTGTGAAGAGGCGCAATCTCATTCACAATCAACATTCACCTGAGCAGATGCTGCTGCAGCTAGGCCAACATAATTTCTCTTGGCCTTTTTCTTTTGCTCTTTCATTTCTTATTCATTTTCATTTTCTTTTTAACCTTTGCTTGTGTGTGTGTGTTTATTTTGTTTTGTGCCATTTCATCGCCGTCAAACGGTACAACTTGCTGTGACTATGTGAAAGTTATGCGAGTATAAAAGACAGTCTCATTCTCAGCTTGAGATTCAGACTCGGATTCGGTTTCAGTTTCATTTTCAGTAGTCGCTTTCCGTTTGCTAGCGATTTATACATTTGTATTTCTTGTCTTTCTTTCACTTCTTCTCGTTTTCTTTGTTAGCTAACGGGTTTTGTGTAAGACATTGGCAACACTTTTGCTTTTTACGAGCAGAGCAAAACTGGCTAATTCGCATTTTAGACTCGATATCATTTTGCGTTGTTCGCCAAAAAACCCGTTCCAAAAAGAGACGCAGAATACAAGACAGACTCACACACACACCTTAAAAACAAGTTGTTCTATAATTTCTTAAGTTTTTTAATTAGCAAGCCATTTTCTTGTCATTTAACAGAGAGTTGCTAACTTTGGGCAAGGCGAAATTCGGGAATTTAAATTTCCCCCTCGAAAATTCCCTTTCGTATTTACTGTTTTAGTTGATCTGCAGCCTTCTCATCTATTTGGCATTTTCAATCAGCGCAGCCTCAACGCCTACACAGCAACAACAACAACAATAACAACAAAAGGCCGCACAAGCGTCACAGTCTCGCACGGTCTCTCACACTCGCTCGCTCTCTCTCTCTCTCGCGCTCGTCTTGTGCTTTTTTGTACTCATTTAAATTTTAGGCACATTTTTTACGCTCTGCTGTCAAAAAAACCTCTGCAAATATGCAATGTTTATTTACCTTAGGGTTCAACTCTCTTTGTGTTTACGGATAACTGTAAAAACTGTTCGCAAAGACTAACGAACTAGGGATCTGTAATTATTTACAATATGTGATTCATGCCAATAACTAAATTCAGCACAAGAAAAATGGGAATTTATGTGGTTTTGGTTTATTTATTCAGGGATATCTTAGCTGGGTAATGGTTAAATAGCTGCCTACATCACCTTGTACAAAAAGGCAAAAACAAAATACCTACATGCGAATTTAATTATTTTCAATATTCAATTAAAAAAGAAAACTAGAAGCGACCGCCAAATAATTCTTTCACCTAAAATCATCATAAATATAGCCTTATCAGTAAAAAAAACCTTTACCCTTAGCTGTTGTGTTTCATATTTTATAAATACCTTTTTTATCGTTATGTATTTTCATGTTATTATTTAATTTTCTATGAAACAATAATCATCGCTTGTTAATTTAACGCACTTGTCCTTCAATATGCGTGCAGCATCATCGCTGATTACCTCGAATTGCAAACCTTAATCACACTTACCTCAGAGGAAGACCCAGCCAACTCATCCGCCTGAAGCTTACTAGTTCACAGAGAAACCACTCGAAAAGGAAAAAAACCCATTGTCAGTTCCGAATTAAGTTACGCATTACGAGTATGTAAAAATCAAAAATGAAACTGTGACTTTTATGATTCATGCCGTTCATCATGAATGATTTTCATGAATGAATCAGAGCCCGCTAAATATGCGCACTCAAATATTTTTCTACTGTCTGCTCATTAAAAAAACATAAAAAAAAACGCAGCAGACGCGCTTGCTCTGAGCAGAACACTTATTTTTCTTTCGTTTTTTTTTTCGAAGTTAGCGACAAAATTCTTTCACTCGGTTATCACAGAGCAAGCCGAGAAAAAACGAAGTTGAAGATTCATTTCGATTTCGTTATTGATCGTGTTCGAGTGCGACAGCTTATCTGCTGACAGTTTGAAAATAAGAACACTTTTTGCGAACTCTGGTATGAATATTTAACGACTATATGGCGCAGAGGATACATAATGATAGATCAATAATTTCATTTAATTGACACAGTCAAAAATCGCGAACACATAAAACCCGCCTTATGTATCCGAAATGAAGGCTTAAGAATCTCACACAAGTTATCGTGACTCAGAAGTCTTGTTAAGAAGTGTGCGTGTGTGTGTTTTATGTGCATGTGCATAACGGTAATATGAAGGCAAACTGAATGTTTACTGCTGGATTCTCGACTTAATGAGTTGGCAAAAAGAGCCTTAAAGAACCTTTAATTGACAGCTGAAGTGCTTGAGAGGAAGAGAAGTTGCGGTTTATTGAACTGCATACAGAATATGGTAAAGACTTTGTCTTTTTTGGGAAAATGTAAGATAATTATGTGGATAAAATGCATAATTGATTGCTCTGTAGATCTGTTTTTATTTGCTAAATAATTTTTAAAGATAATAAAAAAATAAAAACTTCAAGGTTATTTAATTCCTTTATTTACTTTATTCTCTACATACCTAATGTACTTTTTTACAGTACATTCTTTAAATAAATGAGTAAGCTAGCTGTCAAAACAGGCAAAAGTACCACATTCATTAGCATTCATCATATAAATAATGTACTCTTTTACAGTACATTATTGAATGAAATGAGTGTGAAAAAAGGCAAAAGTACAAAATTTATCATTAACTCTTCTTCAAAGTTGTACCCATTTATTAATGAATGATTCATTTCTGAATGAATTCAGGCAGAACACGACTACACTTTCATCGTGATTTTCTAATTAAAAGTGTTAAATTAGTGTGATAACTTTCTTTATATCACATTTTGTCGATAAATAGGCTTATCGATTGTTGATGTATTTCGTAAAACTATGCCGACAAAGTTAAAAGATAATAACATACACACATAAATCAATTCCTTTTATGGCCAGACATGCTGCCAATTGACCATACTAACTCACTGAGCCCACATCCATACGCAGCGAACAGTGGTGATCTGTGATCGGGTAATCGGTCGAGTCGAGTCCATAAAATGCACTACCAGGTGGACCAAGCCTTTCCGTGTCACCGTTCTGGTCACATTTATCGCCTTTATTGTATCATGCCATTGTACCCAGGCATGTTTTGCGCATATTTCTTTAGTCGATCGAGCGCTTTTCCTGTCTGCTCGAAAAACTGGTTGGCAACTTGGTTAGGTTGCTCACAGCTTGGTTGGCAAAGCGGCGTGGCCGGTTCGATTCGCTGGGCTCGCTGCTTTTCGTTCCCGTTTTGACTAGTTAAATGTGGCAATCAATATCGAACGACAACAGTTGCAACTACTACTGGATTGCTCTCGTAATTATTGTTGTTATTGCTGTTGATATATTTCTATGATATTTGTTGGACTTTCACTTTTTCCAACTGCCGCTGCACGGCAATTTTAATTGTTTCAAAGCCAAGCAATACGAGTACAATATGAATAGCTCAATGAGTGTCTCAATAAATTGCGCAAATTTTCGAGCATATGCTCTATAAGTACAATCGGGGGAGTCAACGGCAAGCAAACCCATTCACTCTGGCCACCAACACCCACTGTGGACGGCACTAATATGATTATTACAACAGACATTTTTTTACATTTGATCGACGATCGACGGATACATTGGACTCGGAAAGGCGAGTAACCATTCCATCCAAAAACCAGGCTACAGTCATGCGCGAACCGACATTAAGATACCCTGTGTCCTGTTTTGAATAAACGGTATAAATTTGGGACCGAAAATATTGTTTATTTGTTATTTTTTTAATGAAAAAAATAATAATCAGCTCACAATCATTGTTTTTTTAGTTTTAATTTATATGAGTGATTTTTACAGCCTCTAGTATAAATATACAACAATTGCAAATATCGAATTTAAATTTTGGGGAGAGGTAGATACAGTAGTCAGCTAAATTTACATTTTTTTTTAGGTTACTTAGAAATTGTATTGAAAAATTCAAATGTTGATTTGTGGTGGTGCTGAGCATGGTAGCCAAGATCATAAATAAACTGTTTCATCTGATGATATACAGAAACCTTGATATCAAATTTTGTGTGTCTAGCTTTTATATTATGTAAGATATCCGGACAGACGGACAAGGCTGAATTTACTCAGGCTATCGATCCCGAGCCTTCTTCTACCTGTAACATATCTCACAACATTTGTACAAAGTTAGTATACCCTTTCTGAACATTTTCCATTGACCTAGGGTATGGCAACCAACAAAATTTGTTAAAACGCCTGCAGCTGTAGCTTTTGTTCGAGCTGAAATTATGTATTACCAAGCAGAGCCCAGCTAAATAACTGGTCTCTTGCCCAGCCCAAGGTCTGCTCGAGTTTTGCTGTTGTTATTGTTGTTGTTTTGTTGTTACTTAAGTTGAATCAATGGAACCGGTCGCTTATCATGCCATAGTAGATCTACATATATGACGTCTGTCTGTCTTTCTACGGTCTTTAATCCTTTTCTACTCGACTTTTCTGGCACGTTTTTCATCGCGTCGACTTGAATGCCTAATTAGATCTCTTTCTCCTTCGATTACAATAGTTGACTCTAGACATTCCTTGGGAGTTCGGCTAGTTCGCATTTGTCATGCATATCACGTTTCTTGTGGGTTGTAGCGCAGAGGTTAACTGGGGTTAACTACATGAGTCGCCGCTTCGAGACTCTTTGAGATTTTGTTAGTCTTTTTTTATGCTTTCGCAAGATAAACATCAATAAAGTTTTGTAATTACTAATTATAGTATTTTAAAAGCAAAAGAAACGAGTAATATTGTTGATAATTCGGATAATACTTGATAGATATTGATGATCTATTTAATCTATATTTGGCACCTACTTTTATGCAACAAATCAGTAGCTTAATCTCTGCCTTGGACATGATAAATCAACCCAAACTTGTTTTTTTAATCTTTATAATCGCATTGATTAAGCGCAGACCTAATGCAGTTGTGGGTAAAATTCAACGAATCGACGACTCAATATATTATATCAGCCATTAGCACATAATCGAAGACTTAGTCCAATCTTTTGAGCGTTTGACATTTCGAGAAAACAACACAGAGTTATAAATTATTGAATAGACTACGAAGCGAAGTGCAATGACAAACCACAATAAAGACAACAAACTAGCCAGAATGACAAGTAAAATAATGCTTGAAACAGAGATACCCTGTAAAAAGTTTGCTGAATCATGTCCAAGAAAGTTTATAACAATTTTGCTGAGTGATATTATTCGTTATCTTAGGTTTAACTTCGAGTTTACTTCCTTTTCGCAGCATACCCCTCATTATATAGACTTTACAGGGTAGATTATGTTTAAATTTATGGTTGTTGTTATTTGTTATTTCTTTTAATGCTTCAAAATGAATATTTCAATGTGGAATTGTTTTCGCAACACGTTAGCAAAGTACAAACAAGTTTTAATCATAGGTGCAGAAAAGATATTCATATAAATAAATATTTTTATACCCTCTCAATGTTTTTTTCTTTAATTTATTCAAATTGCAAATCACAATCAAACAAAAAATGAATGCATAAATATTAAAATTGATGGAAGAAATGAAAAAAAAAAGATCGCCAGCTTTCGCGGACAATCTCGAAACTTTCGACCGTGACAGGACTCGAACCTGCAATCTTCGGATTCGAAGTCCGACGCCTTATCCATTAGGCCACACGGTCACGTTGACGAGCAACGTTAGTCGCACGCCTATAAGTTGCGAAAGAGGCGCGCAGCATGACCGCAATACAGCAAGAGAGAGCATCCCTCACTCACACACACCCAACTCAACACACACACGCACTCAGACACGCATACAGTCACATGGGAAATTACCACCCCGATTACCCACCCTCCCCCAGACGAGACACGGCATTGAGGGTGAGGTTGATGCGCCACCAGCAGCTGTGACAGCATTTTTTGGGGGTTGTAATCATATGTTCGCAGTGATAACGACTTGTGCGCAGACTCAAGACTGCGAAAAGGACAACGTGCAGCATCCTTTAAGCTATATAAGGAATTTTTACGATAGAATTTTCCCCCTCTATCCTTCTGCATTAGTCATGCACTCAAAATACCTATTTAGGTTCATTCACAATGATTATAGCTACCTTTGCCTTACTAATCGTACAGTAGTTTATATGATACAGCTTGAGTTAGTCTTTACATTATTTTCTACGAAAAAAACATATTTTAACAATTTAAAAATTTTTGGCTCAAAATTATTTAACACTTAAAATGAAACAGAAACTCAGACAAAGGATACAAATCAAAAAGAATATCGAAAATAACAACCTATTGCATTTAAGAGACGTGATCTTGGATGGGGGCTACAGAGTGCGAACTAGTTCGCAAGAGCAGCTTCGTCAGACGGTTAAATCGGAAATGGCGCAAGTTCTTCAGGCGTACAGAGACAATTATTCGCTGCTAAACTCTAGAAATTGTCCTAAACTCAAGTATCATCAACCCCAACAAAGTATCCCAATTGTAAGGCGAAAGACTCCGAGGAGACCAAAAGTCGGTCCCTTTTCATCCGATTCAGTAATGTCAAGTTATCATAAATCCATTAAAGCCACAAAGAAGTATACCAACCTAATAACCCAAGACGAAGGGCATGGACTACCACAATCAATTAAACCACTCCCACGTGCTGAGAAAAGTCCTAAAGAAACCAAAATGAAATCTTCTAATCGAGAGATAAAACCGAAAAATATTCACTATACGTTCCACGATGTTGAAAGTGAAAGTACTGAAGGAATACCTAGAAAAATCCAAAGAACTCTGGTGAAGAAACCCTCAATGATACATAAAGTTCGGGTAGTCGGATCTTTTTACAACTGAATCTTTTTTTTATTTTTAAATCTGTCTCTGATGTTTTCTTATATACATTGTTGTATCTGACATACATCTATATTTTGACAGTAAAATTTTAAATTTTGTAATAGATTGTTTTACCAGTTAAATAGAGAAATTTATGCCAAGTCAGGTTTTTGGAGGGCACATTGTGGTTAAAGTTATGGTTTGGTTATTTTTTCGATTGAAGCAATCAATTCTTAGATTCTTTTCAATTTCTTCACACTATGTCTGATTTTACGCCACTCGGAATGTGGCACAAGGTTGAATTATTGGATGGTACTTCTAATCGTATTCGCAATTAGCATAACACTCGAACGGGCAACGGCTTCAGTTCCGTGCCAAATGTGGAACAACTGATGCGTATCCGATGGTAGTGCGCCTTCTTTCGTTGTTTCTCATCTCTTTATCTTTACCGTTACTTAATTATGCGGCACATACATATTTGGGGAAATATTTAGCAGAGTTTCGAGCGGAAAGTGAAAGTGAAAAGCACGAAAACGATCATGTTAATGAGTGAATCGAAAAAGAAAACACTCGTGGGCAAAGAAGAAATATATATGTATAATATGAGAGTCATTGATCGCGGATGGGGCTGAATAGCTTGACTTGCACTCGAACTGCAACCGGTTCGGTGGAAGGTCAAAGGACGCTAGTCCTTGAAATCGCACTTGAGAGAGAGGCGTCCATAAATTGTAACCGGCTTATCGACATGGATCCCTAATTAATTTACACCATCACCATTCTCCTGTTGGATTCATTGCAGCTTCACTTTGCACTGCCAGATTGGGCATCGGGTGCCGGGCAACGCCTCAGCTTGGGCACGCTAGCAACAACCGTGGGAGATGTCTGCGGTGCGGCATCGCCCGATGGCTCCGCCAGCCGCTGGCGAGCATGGCGGCGATAGCGATGACAACAACTTCACCGACGACGAGAGCTCTCCGCTGACACACGATATTTATGGCGGCAGGTAGGTCTTCTTCGCCAGTGCCTCTGCGCCTCTTCGCGCATGCTGCGGCCCATCTATCATGAATATTTATGCAAATTGTTAGCCGAGGTTTTCGTCGATGCCAAACACGGGGGAGACGAGACGAGGAAGTCAGCGTGCAGGTCCGAAATAAGAAAACCTCAAAACAAAACAGAGAGAAAAAAACTTAAGCTTTTGCCCTGACAAACCGGAACAAAATGTACACAACGTTAATTGCCATTCCCACAGCCTGTAATTGTCTTACTTCTCGCAGATCTTGAGCAACCAACCCCCAAGACAGTCAGACAATCACTTTTTATACGGTCTCTGTAGCTTTAAGAAGGTGTGGTTATAGTCTCTGCGATGTGAGATGCCGGAAGTTAAAGCAGCCGATGGGATTAGCGGATCGTAAAGAATTTATCGATCATACAGTGCGATAAGCCATAAGACTTAACTCTACACTCTACAATGTACACTTTACACTCTACACTCTACACTCTATACTCTACACTCTACACTCTACACTCTACACTGTACACTCTACACTCTACACTCTACACTCTACACTCTACACTCTACACTCTACACTCTACACTCTACACTCTACACTCTACACTCTACACTCTACACTCTACACTCTACACTCTACACTCTACACTCTACACTCTACACTCTGCACTCTACGCTCTACACTCTACACTTTACACTCTACACTCTACACTCTATACTCTACACTCTACACTCTACACTCTACACTGTACACTCTACACTATACACTCTACACTATACACTCTACACTCTACACTCTAGACTCTAGACTCTAGACTCTACTCTCTACACTCTACACTTTGTACTCTACACTCTACACTCTACACTCTACACTCTACACTCTACACTCTACACTCTACACTCTACACTCTACACTCTACACTCTACACTTTGTACTCTACACTCTACACTCTACACTCTACACTCTACACTCTACACTCTACACTCTACACTCTACACTCTACACTCTACACTCTACACTCTACACTCTACACTCTACACTCTACACTCTACACTCTACACTCTACACTCTACACTCTACACTCTACACTCTACACTCTACACTCTACACTCTACACTCTACACTCTACACTCTACACTCTACACTCTACACTCTACACTCTACACTCTACACTCTACACTCTACACTCTACACTCTACACTCTACACTCTACACTCTACACTCTACACTCTACACTCTACACTCTACACTCTACACTCTACACTCTACACTCTACACTCTGCACTCTACTCGACTCTACTCTCTTTCTTCATATATAGTACATATTTCATTTCATCCGATTCAGTAATGTCAAGTTATCATAAATCCATTAAAGCCACAAAGAAGTATACCAACCTAATAACCCAAGACGAAGGGCATGGACTACCACAATCAATTAAACCACTCCCACGTGCTGAGAAAAGTCCTAAAGAAACCAAAATGAAATCTTCTAATCGAGAGATAAAACCGAAAAATATTCACTATACGTTCCACGATGTTGAAAGTGAAAGTACTGAAGGAATACCTAGAAAAATGCAAAGAACTCTGGTGAAGAAACCCTCAATGATACATAAAGTTCGGGTAGTCGGATCTTTTTACAACTGAATCTTTTTTTTTATTTTTAAATCTGTCTCTGATGTTTTCTTATATACATTGTTGTATCTGACATACATCTATATTTTGACAGTAAAATTTTAAATTTTGTAATAGATTGTTTTACCAGAAAAATAGAGAAATTTATGCCAAGTTTGATAATATAATTTAAGATTTGGTTAGAAGTCTAGTTTTTGGAGGGTACATTGTGGTTAAAGTTATAGTTTGGTTATTTTTTCGATTGAAACAATCAATTCTTAGATTCTTTTCAATTTCTTCACACTATGTCTGATTTTACGCCACTCGGAATGTGGCACAAGGTTGAATTATTGGATGGTACTTCTAATCGTATTCGCAATTAGCATAACACTCGAACGGGCAACGGCTTTAGTTCCGTGCCAAATGTGGAACAACTGATGCGTATCCGATGGTAGTGCACCTTCTTCTTTGCTTGTTTCTCATCTCTTTATCTTTACCGTTACTTAATTATGCGGCACATACATATTTGGGGAAATATTTAGCAGAGTTTCGACCGGAAAGTGAAAGTGAAAAGCACTCTACACTCTACACTCTACACTCTACACTCTACACTCTACACTCTACACTCTACACTCTACACTCTACACTCTACACTCTACACTCTACACTCTACACTCTACACTCTACACTCTACACTCTACACTCTACACTCTACACTCTACACTCTACACTCTACACTCTACACTCTACACTCTACACTCTACACTCTACACTCTACACTCTACACTCTACACTCTGCACTCTACTCGACTCTACTCTCTTTCTTCATATATAGTACATATTATAGGATGTTTCACTTTAGACTTAGCTTGAAGATAAAAACGAAACATGGTTAGCAACTTGCATAGGTCGTGTTCATGATATACCTTTAACTAGTACCTTCACTCCCAATTCTATATACTTAATCCAACCTGTTTTATAGCCAAAGGACAATACAGGAAACAAAAGGCTGGGATGTCTTCCGGGATCCGCCAATCAAGATCGAGACTGGATCGACGGCAAATCAGGAGTGTCTAGAATTAACGATCAAGATTTTAAAAATCTTTGCCTATATATTTACGTTTATCATAGTCCTAACCGGTGGCGTCATAGCCAAGGGTACTGTACTCTTCATGACGTCACAAGTGCGTAAAGATCGCAAGATTGAGTACTGCAACAAGGATCTGGTAAGGCTCAAAAGGTTTCATGAATGAATTATTACTTAAATCGATTCTTCGCAGGGTCGCGACAAGAACTTTGTGGTACGACTGCCAGAGGAGGAGCGCATTGCCTGGATTTGGGCGCTGGTCATTGCATATTCATTGCCCGAGATCGGTGCCCTAATACGATCAGTGCGCATCTGCTTCTTCAAGACGTTCAAGGTGCCCAAGACGGGGCACTTTCTGTTCGTCTGGCTGATGGAGAGCATGAGTGCTCTGGGCACGGCACTGCTGATGTTCGTTGTGCTGCCACAGATCGATGCCATACAGGGCGCCATGTTGACCAACTGCCTGTGCGTCATTCCGGGTATCTTTGGTCTGTTGTCGCGCACCTCCAAGGAGGGTAAGCGCTTCATCAAGGTCATTATCGATCTGGCAGCAGTTGCGGCTCAGGTCACGGGCTTGGTGATTTGGCCACTGCTGGAGAATCGTCGCGAGCTCTGGGTCATTCCAGTGGCCTGTGTGATGATCTCGTGTAGCTGGTGGGAGAACTATGTCTCGGCACAGTCGCCGCTGGGTGTGGTGCGCGCCCTGGGACGCATTAAGGAGGAGATGCATACCACACGCTATTTCTGTCACATGTTCCTCTCCATCTGGAAGATATTGCTCTTCTTCTGCGTCACCCTGCTCATCTATTGGGCCAATGGCGATGAGCCGAGCAACCTCTTTAGTCTTTATGGCGATGCCTTTGGGCCGCACAAGATTATTGTGTACGAGCTACCCGCTGGTCTTGGTGGCGTACTACCCGACACCTTGGAGTCGGCCAACATTGACACCGTCGATGTAGATGCCGCCTACAATACAGTTGTCTATGTCCTGCTCCTGCAGATCTTTGGCGCCTATTTGTGCTACATCTTCGGCAAGTTTGCCTGTAAGATTCTCATCCAGGGCTTCAGTTACGCCTTTCCCGTCAGTCTAACCGTGCCCATTGCCGTCTCGTTCCTTATTGCGGCCTGCGGCATACGTATCGATGATCCTTGCTTCTTCCACGACACCATACCGGACTATCTGTTCTTCACGAGCCCTTCGAACTTTAGATTCAACAATTTCGTCACCGAGCAAATGGCCTGGGCGTGGATACTGTGGCTACTCAGCCAGACGTGGATCGCACTGCACATTTGGACGCCCAAGTGCGAGAGATTGGCGACCACGGAGAAACTCTTTGTGCATCCCATGTATTCGGCTCTGCTGATTGATCAGTCGATGGCGCTGAACAGAAGACGCGACGATCAGGCCGACGTTAAAACGGAGGTAAGTAAATGGATCTTGAGATCTTGATGTAATTGATCTCAAATCGATGTTCATATTTGCAGGATCTGTCGGAGATCGAAAAGGAGAAGGGCGACGAGTACTATGAGACCATCTCGGTGCACACGGATCGCTCCTCTGCACCGAACAAGCCAAGTATTAAGTCTTCCGACAACATAACGCGCATTTACACCTGCGCCACCATGTGGCACGAGACCAAGGATGAGATGATTGAGTTCTTGAAGAGCATCATGCGTATGGACGAAGATCAGTGCGCCAGGCGCGTGGCCCAGAAGTATTTGCGAGTGCTGGATCCGGATTACTATGAGTTTGAGAGTAAGTAAACCTCCCCTTACCCTCTGTTCTATTACTATGTTACCTTCTTCTTCTACCTAGCCCACATTTTCTTCGACGATGCCTTTGAAATCTCGGATCACAGTGACGACGACATACAATGCAATCGTTTTGTGAAGCTGCTGATTGGCACCATGGACGAAGCGGCATCGGAGATTCATCAGACCACTATAAGATTGCGACCACCGAAGAAGTATCCAACACCCTATGGTGGTCGATTGGTCTGGACGCTGCCGGGTAAAACCAAATTTATTGCTCATCTCAAGGATAAGGATCGCATTCGGCATCGCAAACGTTGGTCCCAGGTCATGTACATGTACTATCTGCTGGGTCACAGGCTCATGGAGCTGCCCATCTCTGTGGATCGTAAGGATGCCATTGCCGAGAACACCTATCTACTGACCCTCGATGGAGATATCGATTTCAAACCGAATGCTGTCACTTTGTTAGTGGATTTGATGAAGAAGAATCGCAATCTGGGCGCAGCCTGTGGACGCATTCATCCTGTTGGCTCTGGTCCCATGGTGTGGTATCAACTCTTCGAATACGCCATCGGTCATTGGCTGCAAAAGGCCACCGAGCATATGATCGGATGTGTGCTCTGTTCGCCCGGCTGCTTCTCCCTGTTCCGTGGCAAGGCACTGATGGATGATAATGTGATGAAGAAATATACCACGAAGCCGACAGAGGCGCGTCACTATGTGCAGTACGATCAGGGCGAGGATCGTTGGCTTTGCACACTGTTGCTGCAGCGTGGATATCGTGTGGAGTACTCGGCTGCCTCGGATGCCTATACCCATTGTCCGGAGGGATTCAATGAGTTCTACAACCAGCGACGTCGCTGGGTACCCTCAACCATTGCGAACATCATGGATCTGCTGGGCGATGCAAAGCGCACGATCAAGATTAACGATAATATATCATTGCTGTATGTGTTCTATCAGATGATGTTGATGGGTGGCACCATTCTGGGTCCCGGCACGATCTTCCTTATGTTGGTGGGTGCCTTCGTCGCAGCCTTTCGCATCGATAACTGGACCTCGTTTCACTACAACATTGTGCCCATCTTGGCCTTTATGGTCATCTGCTTCACCTGCAAAGCAAACATACAACTCTTTGTGGCCCAAGTGCTCTCGACCTGCTATGCCCTGATCATGATGGCCGTCATTGTGGGTACCGCATTGCAGTTGGGTGAGGACGGCATAGGTTCGCCCTCGGCCATCTTCTTGATATCGATGGTGGGCTCGTTCTTTATAGCCGCGTGTCTGCATCCGCAAGAGTTTTGGTGCATCACATGCGGGTTGATCTATTTGCTATCGATACCTTCTATGTACCTTCTCCTGATTCTCTACTCGATCATCAATCTTAATGTCGTTTCCTGGGGCACTCGAGAGGTTGTGGCCAAAAAGACCAAAAAGGAATTGGAGGCGGAAAAGAAAGCCGCCGAGGAGGCCAAGAAGCGAGTGAAACAGAAGAGCATGTTGGGTTTCCTGCAGAGCGGCATTGGCGACAACGATGATGAGGAGGGATCCATAGAGTTCTCATTGGCAGGCCTGTTCCGTTGTGTGTTCTGCACGCACGGCAAGACATCCGATGAGAAGCAACAGCTGTCCACCATTGCCGAGTCGCTGGACACCATCAAGCAGCGCATGGACACTATCGAGAGTGCTGTAGATCCGCATGGACATCATGCCAGCCGCCACAATAGACGCCGCACCACATCCAGCGGGTCCAAGGATCATCATCTACTCACATCGGTGGCCGAGAAGTCGGGAGACGAATCAGATGAGTCAGATTCCGATACATCGGCAGAGCCAAAGCAAGAACGTGACTTCTTAACAAATCCCTATTGGATCGAGGATCCCGACGTGCGTAAGGGTGAAGTAGACTTCCTCTCCAGCTCGGAGATACAATTCTGGAAGGACCTTATCGATCAGTACTTATATCCCATTGACAATGATCCCGTGGAGCAGGTAAGGCACATGTTCAATTAATCCCGAAATAGGAGAAGTTCTTTTCAGGCTCTTCAGAACGAAAAAAAATCAAGTCTAGTTGCAACACCCTATTCGATAACATTACTTTTAGGCCCGTATAGCTAAAGATCTCAAAGAGTTGCGCGACTCATCCGTGTTCGCGTTCTTCATGATAAACGCGCTGTTCGTGCTGATCGTGTTCCTGCTGCAGTTGAACAAGGACAACATCCATGTCAAGTGGCCATTTGGCGTGCGCACTAACATCACCTACGACGAGTCCACCCAGGAGGTAATTGATGCCATTGCAAGCAACACTAACAAGTTTCTTTTCTTCTCTCTCTCTCTCTCCCTACTCTCAATAAATGATCGATCGTCGAACTAAAGGCCCGCATAGCCTCCGATCTGATTGAGCTGCGAAATAAGTCGGTCTTTGCGTTTTTCATGGCCAACGCCTTATTCGTATTGATTGTGTTCTTGTTGCAATTGAATAAGGATAAATTGCACATTATATGGCCATTGGGCGTCAAAACGAACATAACGTATATCGAAGAGACATCTGAGGTTTATATGCCCCCATACATATAATACAATATAACAAACATGTTACTTATCGTAGGTTTATTGACTTATGACTTCTACTACCAACTATCGCAACTGTGTTCACTGTGTTCACTGTGTTCTCGCCATGTGTGTGTGTGTGTGTGTTTGTGGATCCTAAACCTGTGGATCAAGGGAACCCTAACTTCCCCTCTCTCTCTCTCTGTCTCTCTCTCTCTCTCTGTTTACTCCTACACATGTCACGTCACACATGTTCAGCCGCATTACATACCTAATGAATGTTTCTAATGTTGTGTATCCAATGTACCTATGTTTCTATATATGTTTCGTTTGTTCTTCCCGTTTAACTGAAACCCATCCCAAATGGTTCAGGCATATCACCAACAACAACAACAGTTACAACAATAAACAGCAACAAAACTATATCACACATTGTCATAACAGTTAACCCTCGACACGGTAAACTGTATATCCATGTGCCATATATATCTCCCAAGAAATACCTATAAACAACATAAATGTTCTTAAATCTAGTTGTATATACTCCTCGTACATGCGGAAGCTTCCTGTTCAGTTTCTCCAGCATGTCTCATACTATAACACACTTATAATTATGGTGTATCACACATACTCGTAATCGTATCGTAAACATAGCACTATCACCGACAACTGGTACTATGTTCTACCTCCCCAAATCGATCATCGTTTTATGTGTTACTAACAACCAACAACATAATTATATGTCTTTACTTATATGTTTGTTCGACACCCTCCCACAGGTGCACATCTCCAAGGAGTATCTACAGTTGGAGCCCATTGGTCTCGTTTTTGTGTTCTTCTTCGCCTTGATTTTGGTCATACAGTTTACGGCGATGTTGTTCCATCGTTTTGGCACCCTATCGCATATATTGGCCTCAACCGAATTGAATTTCTGCAAAAAGAAATCTGAGGACCTTACGCAAGATCAACTCATAGATAAGGTAACTGAAGATATATAATATAATTCCAAGTAAACTTTACTAATTTCTTTATCAACTTTCCAGCACGCGGTAGAAATTGTGAAGAACCTGCAGCGCTTACAGGGCATCGATGGCGATTACGATAATGATTCTGGTTCTGGGCCTGATCGCATTGCACGGCGTAAGACTATACAAAACCTGGAGAAGGCACGTCAGCCGCGGCGACAGATCGGCACCTTGGATGTGGCCTTCAAGAAACGTTTCTTAAAGCTAACTGCCGATGCAGAGAACAATCCTGCCACGCCCATTCTAACACGTCGTCTAACCATGCGGGCGGAGACCATACGCGCCCTGGAAGTGCGCAAGAACTCGGTGATGGCCGAGAGGCGCAAATCAGCAATGCAAACTTTGGGAGCAAAGAACGAATATGGCATAACTACAGCGAATCCGGTAAGCAAAGAAAATATACGACAATATCCATAAGGAATAAATAACTCCGATCCTATTTAGCTCAACAATAATGGCGCTGTGCCGAATCAGCGAAGTGGACGCGTCTCCAATGCAGGCATTAGCATCAAGGATGTGTTCAATGTGAATGGGGGACCAAATGAGGTTAGTTTTATATCTATTTAAATGTCTGAAAAGATTTTAATATATTTGTGCAAATTTTAGCAAATCTACGGCTCAAATGGAGGCGGCACCATTAATCAAGGTTACGAGCACGTCATAGATGAAGATGGCGATGGTAACTCGCTGCGTCTGACCACCCGTAATCCCCATCAAGTGTCCTGGAGTCAAAACACAAACGGCAACAATACGGGACGTCTGTAAACTAATCGTTCTAGCGATCCATAACAGTTATAACAGTTTTATATACCTACATATATACTATGTATGTTAAGTTAGCAATTCATAACAAATTTCGCGACTTTCTAGAGTTTTGTAGTCAAAAAAAAAAAAAAAAGGAAAAGAAATCGACAATTACTTATAATTTGTATATAGTATATAGAAAGGACATTGCAGGAGCCTTGTCAATACACAACGAATATTATGCTTAGCTAACCACACTGCCAGTGATGTTCTCGAATGGTGATGTGTCTGCGCCCACAAACGGGGGCTACAACAATCATACTATATGCATGTACTATATCATTTGTTAGGTTAGGTTTTAAGAAAATTGTGATGCTGGCGCCCAATTTGGTTGGGTTCGTCGACTGCAATACCAGTGAATGCTGACACAAAATACTCATTGTAAAGCTGATTAAAAGTGCAGCAGCTAAAATACCTATTTATATATATAGAAATTTATACACAAACATGAATCTTGCTATAGTAGTTTTTAAATAACTAAATTACAATTCTCGAAATATAGAAAATATATATTGAATGTATAGAAGAATGCTGTATATTTACTGATTTTAACAAGCAAGCAAGGGGAATTTAAAGAAAAAAAAGAAAGAAATGAAAAGTATATAAGGTAAGATTATTACAAGATTATTCCAATGCAATTTTTATATAGGAGTAAATATTAGTATGATTTAAATCTTATGTGGAAATATTTATTTATGATGATTTGTTTCTATGAGTTCCGTCGAGAAAATGTTACTTTAATTGTATTTTCACTCATTCGACTCGGCTACTCAATCTGATCAAGAATATATATACTTGAAAGGAACGCCTCGCCTTCTTCTGTCTGGAATATACATTTCCACAATATTAGTACACCCTTTTTGTAACATTTTCGCCGCAGGGTATTATTACGTAAATTTTCTTAAAGGAATACCAAAGTTTCTGAACATTTAAGATATATTTTCAGGGTGCATCAGGGAATAGAGACCATTCTAACTTATTTGCAGGGTGCATCAGGGAATAGAGAATCCTTAAAATGTTTAACGGGGCCTAACCAATTACTTCTTTTCTGGAGCCTGCCCTGCTAAAGAATATCTTAACTCTTTCTCAAACCTTCCCTTCTATAAATTTCCATTGAAGCATAATCAAAAGACATTTTGGATTGTGGCTTTAAGCCGGGGGTTAATATTGAATAGCTTTATTGGTGGTGTGTATGTAGTACGTGTATTAGGTAGTAATCAATTCATCAAAGCTTCTTTCTGTTGGCTACTGTTTTTTTATACGTCTCGGCTGACCTTTAGAATATATTGCGAACATGTATCAAGTGGCTTGGAAGCTTCCTTGAGCATAATCTACATACAATATGGATATGGGTATATATATTGAGAACAAACAGTTAGTTAGATAGTTCATATGTAGACACTTATGACCTTTTGAGGCGCCAGAACAAGACTAGACTAAACGAACATAAACATTAAATTGGCCGAAGGTATTTGTCGATAGATGATTCCCAGTTCGATTTCCTAATGGAACAGCATGTTGCCCTTTTTGGCTGCAATGGGAAGACGCTCTTCGGGGCCAACTTGTAGGAAAGGATTGGGCAAGGCATCCAGTGGTAAACCAGATATATGCCCAGTCTTCTTCACCACTCCATTGGCATTGTTTAAGGCGTTCTCCTTGCCAAATTCATGCAGCAAGAACTTCTCCATGGCAGCATTCATTTCGCTGCTACCAGCAACGGCGGCGTTCT
Organism: Zaprionus indianus; assembly: GCA_018904595.1. Lineage (NCBI taxonomy): Eukaryota > Metazoa > Arthropoda > Insecta > Diptera > Drosophilidae > Zaprionus > Zaprionus indianus. The sequence continues at coordinate 6,298,184 of JAEIHA010000320.1, forward strand.
CCTGGTCGGCACAATCAAACATATGTTCGCTATCACAAGTGCAATCCTGAGCGGCCTGGAACTCACGACTATAGATGGCCGTATTGTCGAAATCCGTAATGCAATTACCACCCTGCTGTTCCATATCATAGCCCTGGGGGCAGGGATTGGGTGGGTTGCAGTAGGCAGGCAGGCTGGCATCGGTCTTGACAATGGTGTTGTAACGATTTAATGCCTCTCCCATGCCACCGGATACATACTGATGACCCCACAATGAACTGTGCTGCAGAAACTCTTGGTCCCTCAACGACGGATTTGGGTTAGCCGAACGCAGCAGACAGTCGCTGTTGCCATCGCAGAGTCGGGCATACTCGGAACGCGATACCAAGTCCACATTATCTTTATCGGCAGATTGAGCAGCAGCTGCTACTCCTCCCAGCTCTCCCACATTGTCCACGTCATAGTAGCCCACCTGCATATCGTTGTCCATGCGATTGAGCAGCTCACTCAGCAGCACATCTGCAAAGATATTATCCTTGGTATCATATCCTTGCACTCCATATGCGCCGCCTAGCAGCAACATCAAACATCCAAGTTGGATACACAGAGAAGCTGCAAAATTAATTTGTATATTTTATTTATTATTTTTAAATGAAATATTTATTTTTTCTTAGCTTACCTTTCGACACGGTCAACATATTGCGCAGTAATAAACGTCACTCGAAGTTTTGATAACTATTGATTTTTCTTTTCACTGTTGCAGCAGCTGCTGCGGTATGTATAACGGTATTCGACTGGCCCCCAATGTGATGTGCTGACAACCAGTTGAACATTCCATGTGAGGTCAGATATATACATAGTTTTACATATCTGTTATGGCACAGATGTTGGCATTTCCATTGATAACAATTGAGTTTCCTGACGCAGGCGCAATACTTTCATATCCAAAGCTCCGTGCAGTTAATGTTAAGTAAAGCTTAAAGCTTCTGTTAAATGATGCTTAACTGTTAAACTCCGATTCAATTTAAAGGTTCAAAATGTGGAGCATGTTAACAACCTTTAACTTTAGTATTTTAATTAGTTTACTAGACTAACATCTACCTATGGTAATCAGACATTATGAAGACGAGCCCGCAGAAAACCACCATCCTGATATCCTCTTTACGGCCCTGGTTACACTATTATGTTAGGCATAGTTACTCGATTCTATATTCTTAACTATATATATACTGCATTAAAATTATGAGATATTAACTATTATCGCTCTCCAGTTCATTTGCTTCGCCGCCACATAGCATATCGAACTCATCCTGCATTTGTTGCATTGTGCGCTTGTGTGGATGCGACATCGAGTGCGTTAGCAGCTGCTTACGCGTCATAAAGTCCTTGTTACAAGGCTCGCATCTGTAGAACATGATCCCGATGAGAATTAAAACAAAGTCAGAAGTGTCTGCAACAGTGCAACTTACCTGAACTTGGGACTCCTGTGTGTGGAATAGTGCATACGAAGCTCGGATACGCTGCTAAACATCTGTTGGCATTCAAGACAAGGATATGGTCTCTCATTGACGTGTGCTCTGCAGAAGATTAGTGAAATTAATAAATAAATGGGGAATATACAGATAGAAATATACTCACATCTCATGCCGCTGCTTGGCACTGTGCTCCAAGAACTGTTCGCCGCATGTAGCGCACTTGAAGAGACGATTTCCACCGTGTTCTTCGCGTTGATGATTATGCAGTTGATTTTTGCTGGGGAAGCTCCCTCTGCACAGCTCACATGGAAAGTACTGTTTTGAAGATTTCCGTTCGAAATGGCCTTCCATGTGGGCATTGTACTCGACCTCCAGCTTGAAATATTCTCCACATTCTTCGCAAATGAAGAAATTGCGTAAGCGCTTCTTGGGCAGACTGCTGTCCTCCACTATTTCCATTTGCCGTTTACCATTACCGGCAGCTGACAAGTCCTCATGCTCTTCTACGTCTTCTTCTTCGTCTTCCAGAGTTTCTACTTCTTCACATATCGCATCATCGTTTTCGTACATGAAATCATCCTCTGTCACTTCAACTTCAACATCACCAAGCTCTTCATCGTTCTCATCATCATTCTCATCGTCATCATCAACATATTCCAACTGATCTTCATCGATCAAATCCTCCGACAGTTCATTCTCATATCTTTTAAGAAATTCGTTGCGTTCTTTCTTTAGCATCTCCTCAAGATAATTTTGAGAAAATATACAACGCTCGCGAAACTTGATGGCCAAATCCAGCTCCGAGAAGCATCGCTCACAGATAAACTTTGGCAACATTTCGTTTGGCAGAAGCTAAAAAACAACAAACATTCATGAGCAAATGAGTGAATATTCCATTTGTTTAGTTTGCTCACCTCGACTCCAGTTATGAGTTTTAGATTCTGCAACAGTTTCCCACGCAAGTAATTAAATATATGACGCTGGCGCTTTTTGTCTTTTATTTTATTTGCACAAACGCGGCAAACCTCGGTTAATTCGACTTTACCATTATCCATTTTGATATAAATATCAATCTCATTTATGTTGCTGCCAGGGTGACCGTATCTAAACAGTTTTATGGCATAACATATGCGTTTTTGGTATGATTTAGCAAATTTACAGTGACATTTTAATTTACAGGCGATATGTTACTTAACAGATTTTTTCAAAGGTTAACTAGCCGTTATAAGCCCTTTTGAATGAAAATAACAAATCTGTTTGTCTCGACTATTAAATTCTAGAGATATTTAATAAACAAACTTATTTTGCAGATTAAGTAATTTGTTTTATAATTTCTTCACTATAGCTAAAACACATTTCTTTACCTATATTTTTTATTCACTTTGTTGGGGATCGGGAAATACAATAAAAATTGTATTAATTGATTGGCGGTTTAGCTAACATAACCGATAAATGTTAACACACAAGCATCTCGATAACTTATCGGTATATGAATTCGCTGCCGATATTCGCAACACTGTTGAAAAACAAAAACAACAATTAGACCATAGATATAATTTGCGCGGGAGCCAAGCAGCTGCATTTGTTATTGAAACTAGTTAATTAAATGATAAAAAGCTTTCCCAATCATGTCTAGCGAATCGAGTTTGAGTTCCAAGTGGACACGTCCAGATGATGTAAGTAAAAGCACTCGAAGTCAAAGCAGATTTTAAAATCTCCAACTGTTCAATTCACAGTTCATAAAACTACAAAGGCTAAAACAAAAAAAGAAACAACTAGCGGCACGTGTGAGCAGCAACAACAACAATAACAAAAGATGTGAAGTAGATGAGACAGACAAGTGCAAGTTGTTAGGGGCGAAATTGGCTCAAAAGCGCAAGAATCCATTTGCCAAGTAAGTCGCGATCACTCAATCAGCTGTTCGGCCTCCAATAATGCAATGACTATCCAGATCCACAGATAATGCCAAGAAACTAAAGACTGATGATACCGATGCAGCTACAACACCGACAACGATTCCGTCCAGGAGCGAAAATTGTTTTGTGCGTGAGACGCCGACACGCCCCCCGCCCGCTAAGTTGGTGCTGCAGAAATTCGATGCACAGGCTTTCGCTAAACTGCTGCAACAGGAGCGTGCCGCTCAAGCCGATGAGGAGGATGATGCGGCTCTGGCCGCAAGGCAAAAACATACGAAGCATTTACCGATGGATTGGTGTCTTAAGACACGCATGCGCTTCTTCTGCCCTACCGAATTGCCCGCCACGCAACTGAAGACCTCGCAACTGGCCAGCGGGTTGACCAGCTTTGTGCGCTGCTTCGATAGCAACAATACGTCCAGCACCTTGGACATTTCGGATGCAACACGATTCAATCAATGCACATACTATTGGCAGCACCCACATCTGCCTTGGCTGACGCTATTCCCACGCAGTGCGAAGGAGAATAACGGCATCACCATTGGCGAGAGGGAGCGCAAAGCTCTGGCCGAGGAGTGGGACTATAGCTTCCGTGGACTCTTCCAGCTGTTGCGCGCTCGTCAATGTCCATACTTTTATCTGTGTGCCAATTCATTCACCGTCCTCTTTCGAGCGGCTGGCTGTGCTGGGCTTGCCGAGATGCATGCATTGGTTACCCCATCCACGCGAGGCATGCGCAACGCACTGCGGCAGGAGGGCATTGAGTACAGCATGCCCATGAAGAAGGATTCTTCTGGTGGCGGTAGTTTAAACAGCAGCTTTACTGAGGAAACAGAGTCGGTCAGTGCCACAGATAGTGCTAGTTCCCTGCCTGCGAAAGAAAAGGTGCAACCTGCAGGTGATGAGGAGGAAGACGACGACGACGATGCTTGGCTGGAGAGCCTGGGCGTGGACGAGCGTGAGCTGCGGCGCATACAAAGTACACATGCAAGGAAGTTGCAAGTTGCCGAAATGAGCGAGGACTTCAGCGACAACTCACTGCTTCTAATCGAAGGCGTTGAGTGCCAAGGATTCTTTAGCTACTTGCTGAATGCAAAGAGCACCATCACCAGTGTTGGCCGCTTGGCGGGAGTACCGCCTACATTGCTAGCTCCCGTTGCATTTCCAAAGGCGACAATGCAACATTTGGTGCCACGCTCGAAGAAGGTGCGGCTCGATGGCGTGGATTATTATAGCATCGATATCAAGGGTGTCCTTCTGCCCACATTCCTGCCCAGCGTTGCGGAGCTCTTGTGCGAAACACGGCAGATGTTCAGTGCCACGTTGGCCAGCAGCATAAATACGTTGTCCTTCAGCAAGGCTACCCAAAAACTCTTGGAATCGTCACCATCGTCCACAGACGCTTCAAAAACAGTTGAAGAAGATCCGGATGCTGGTTCAGTTCAGGTCTTTGGTGAGCAAAATCTCTCCGAGTGCGGTCTACTTCCCGCTGTGGTGTCCGCCATCTGTCGAACGGGTCAACATGCAGTTGGACTGTTGGAACGGGTCTGTTATCAGCGGAGCGAAGGCTTCGCCTGGAGCTGATGTCACTGATACTACACTGAATAAATTAGATGCAATTGCAGTATTTTGTTTTGTTTGGCAACTTATTTTAGTTTAATATATTATATTGGTTTGTGAAAGGTAATAAACTTCTAATCTGTTTACGTATCTTATATTGTCTAGTTATCCACCATGATCAGCTCGTCTATGCTCCAGTCCTCGTACGAATGATCGGGAAGATAGCGACGGATTATAATTGGAATTTTCTTTTGCTTCAGTTCTTTCATAGCTATTTGCAGAGGATCTGTCTCGCCATCCAGTTCGACCATAATGGGTGCGCACATGGCAATTTGTAGAGCTCGTGTACCTAACACGCGCGCTCTCTCATACTTGGTCATGTATTTTGTGGTAATGCGTTTCGATTTGGGTACACCACCACCTCCTGCAGTGCCGGGTGTTATGATCTCAATATTGTCCACTTCTTCCTCCTGTGCAATGTCCTCGTCGACGTCTTCATCGACATCATCGAAATCATCACCGCCAACACTGAGACGAAGAATTCAATAATTTATTAATTAAGAGACAATAAAGATCGTGAAATAAGTTAGTACTCACTCATCGTTATCGTAATCTCCATCATCCATTTTGTATAATTGTTAATATTTTATTAAAAACTAAAAACGTCGCTCGGACTCAACACGGTCTCCACGCGTGGTTCTTCTTCTTAATAAATTTCACAAGTTGTGGAGGTCGCTCGATACATTGGCAAATGGAACGATAGTTTCCGATATATCGATGGTATTTCATTTTTGGTATTTTTTTCATTGATAACTATTTAAACTTGCACAGAATTTATTGAAACATGTGCACCGATAATATTATTTTTAAATAGTTATCTTCGCTATCGTCGACAAGGAACATACAAAATATGGCTTTTTGTGGTGCTTCCGCTATCAGAGCTATAATCACTTTCGATCCGCCACCGCCTAGACCTCGAGTGTGGATGGGGTGGACGTGGAAAGGGTTAAACTTGTGCGGGTACAAATTGACGATGGATATTCGGCTGGGGCTCAAGGGAATCAGTAAACGACACCTACGGAAAAGGTTAGCTACGTAACCGCATGGACGAAACGATTTATCAAGGAGTTTCTATGTGTGGTTGCGTATAAAACCTTGTTCCGAAAGCGATACGTCGCGGAGATTCTATGTGTGGTGCATACCTGCCCGCGTATATTCCAGATTATTAGCATAATCAACGCGGGTTCTTATGGTGACATCCTTAGTAACCACCGGTCCTACGTTATCCTGGTCAAATATGTTTTGGTGCACTTCGATCGTATTTATAATATGGATCGGATGGTGCCGGATATGGTGCGTCTATGGCTGCTTAAAATGTAATACCTGGCCATAGGGAGCTGAATAAACTGAAGACTGACGGTGCGGCTCTAACATAGGAACAGGAGCTGCACATTGTGGAGTAAAGGGTAAATGCATTTTCCTTCTGTGCCGCTCGGGCGCTGCATATTCACTTCTGTTGAATATGACGACTGTGGTTCTGTACCGGAGAATCTAACTCTTCGTTCCGACAAACACCTACATATAGTACGGTTCTTCTTGTTACAGCAAAAAGAAACGTTCTTACATCGGCTCTGCGGACAAGGTAAAGGTTGATTTTGTGTAGGGTTGTCAATGTTTTCCCAACCGGGCCACGGCATGACCTGGCTTGTTTCCTGTCAAAGAAATGACCATTAATGATGAATTATGATTACTGGAGACCAACTACCGCAACACTCACCCATCGGCAACCCCATCTGGTTCTATCGAAAAGAGCACGCAACAGTCTTTTTTACCTTGATTTGTCGACATTATTTAGTGATCTCACTTAATAGGGACACTTTGCTATCTTGGACTTCTTTTTTATAATATAGCGTTTTTCCCCCTTTTAATTACTTTCTTTTTTGGAAGAGATTTGAAAGGTTATAAACTGTAGAATTCAACGAATGATTTCTAAGTGCTCTTGGCTGTGGCTCTAAATTGTTTTAGCTTGATTCAAATACTTTTGCTTTTCTTGTTTAGGATGACCACTTTATATTTTCCCTACTGAATAATGCACATAGCCGTTCTTTTTCGTACTTCCCTGGTTCCGGGCGGTAAACCACTTGCTGGATTTGCAAACCCTATTGGTGCTGGAGTAGGCGGTATCCTTATGATTTCGTGGACCGCGGTTGCCGGAGTTATTGACCTATGTTCGTATGCTGAATCTGAATTATTAACGTTCCGGGACGATGAATCCATGTTTATTGCTTATTGCTGAATGAGAATGAATCAAAAAGACCACTAATTTAAATGCATGTATAAATTTGTACTGAACTATGGATTAAACAATTTGTAAACTGAAAATAAATGAAGACCTACTTGATGTATCTGAATCGAGGTAGAAATAGGTTTCAATGCTTACTTCATGGAACAACTTTTCTTATTTTAGTATTACACCTAGCTCCGATCTTTAAAAAAACTGGAAACCTGGAAAAATGGATAAAAAAAATTTTTAATAAATAATCATTCATACATAAAAAAAACCCATATATGAATATGTGCCGCATGGATCTTTCCTTGGCCCTTCTTCAGGTTCATTAATCCTTCCTGATCAAAAGTCGAATGCTACGTAGATTTTTCGAACATAAAAACAGAATAGTTATAGTACACTTTGTTATGGTATTTCCAAACTGGTTTTATTTTCTATTCTTACTATTATTAGTTCAGTATTGCTATAAATATACGTATGTGTTTATATTAAAGTAGAGATAAAGGTTAGTAAAAATCTTTAAACAAACAATAACTATAGATTTGTGATGTAGACAGCTATGTAATTTAACCTTTACTAAAGTAAAAATATTAATGATTTGTACAATAGACTTTTAAGTCGAATGTGATTTGAGATTTTTGAATTTGTTCATACCGCATATAATTTAATTCCTCGGACTCTGCTTCTACCTATTGAATCGTACACTTTTTCTTCTTCTTTTCTTTTCCATGATTCGGCTGTGCTTGGTGACTTTTTTTTGGTACTTGGTGACTTTTATTCGATTCTTGGTGACTTATTTTCGGTTCTTGGTGACTTATTTTCGGTTCTTGCTGTACTGAACTAATAGGTTCCGGGGAGGATTTAATCGAAGCAAGTCCGTATGAGTTTTTGGGTTCTGGGTATGGTGTTGATTCTGGTGCGTTACAAAGGCACTTGCGTTGTTCTTCTGGCTGTGCTCTCGGTTGATAGCAAACGTAGGTTTCCACTGTCTCCTTTTTAACAGGTTGGTTACATTGGCAATAATCTAATGCCTGCCCGCCCGAATTTTGCCAGGATTTATCGGGAGCACTGCTACCGCATTCGTAAGCCCCACTTTGTCGCTGTGGCTGTGATTGGCCAGATTGTTTACACTGGCATAAAACTATTGGCTGCGCGGCTGGTTTGATCTGTGGTGAACAAGGTATTCGTATTGGTTCCTGTGGCTGTTCAGGACTGTTATTGCATTGCCACGTTGGCTCTGTTTCTAGAGGGCTGTAACCGCATGCGCTAGCTCCGCTTTGTCGCTTTGGCTTTGGCTGTGACTGGGGAGGGCAAGCTCCACTTTGTCGCTTTGGCTTTAGCAGTGGCTGGGGAGGACTGCTGTCGCATGTGCAATCTTCGCATTCCCCCGTTGGCTCTGTTTGTAGAGGACTGTAACGGCATACGCAACCGCTTTGTTGCATTGGCATTGGCAGTGGCTGTGGCTGTGGCTGGAGAGGACTGCTATCGCATGCGCAATCTTCCCATTGCCCCATTGGCTCTGTTTGTAGAGGACTATAACGGCATGCGCAAGCTCCGCTTTGTCGCTTTGGCTGTGGCTGTGGCTGGGGAGGACTGGTATCGCATTCGCAATCTTCGCTTACTTGCCTTGGCTCTGGTTGATACTGCGGAGAACTGCAACCGCATGTGCAAGCTCCTTTTGGTAGCTTTGGCACTGGCTGTGAAGGACTACAACCGCATTCGCATGGCTCCTTTGGTTTCGGGGGCTCAGGCTCAGGAGGAATGCATTCGCAATCCGGGTTTTTTGGACCTTTGCTAGTGCATTGGCATGGGACGCCACACCTGCCACAAGTATCTGTTATAAAATGTAAAAAGATATTTGGTTACAAGGTCTCTAGTATATAGCGCTGGGAAGTATACTTATTATTACTTTTACTATCTTTTTTTTTCCCCATTACAAAAAAAAAAGTAAAATTTTGTGTCTGACTAAAGAGGGCAGCAGCAGCACTCTGAAACAAAACACAACTGAAAACTTTAGTTTTAATTTGATTTTCAAACGTATTTCATTGAAGCTTCCCTTTCTTGCCCCCTGTTGGTATTTTATTGTTTTGCTTTTTGACATTTGGCATGTTGCTGCGTATGGTCACACTGCTGTGCATAACTTTAGTATTTTGTTTGCTTTCCCCAAGTGCGGAACGCGTTTCCGCGTTTAGCTTTTCTAACGGCTAAAGTTTTGTTATTGTGTGTAGTCTTAGATTTATGTATTTCATTTTGACAATACATTATTCCGCAGCGGATCAGAGTGTGTGCAGAGGGTTCCAAGTGAAATTTACATAATTCTATTGCAATCCAGGAACGGCTCTTGTTTAATTATTGTTAGTGCTGCCTGCATGCGCTTTCTATGCGTGTGTATGTGCGCAAGTGAGCGTGTATGTGTTTGTGCAAAATTGCAATGTGCATCGAATTTTCTTGATTTCCCAACAATCATTTCCACACATCAGTGCAAAATTTAAAGTGAACTGCAGCTTATATTCGTTTGTGATTGCATGGATACGCAGATATATACAAGGTAATTTAAGTACAAATTTAACCGGTAAAACGGACATAAGTGAACTATTTTATTTGATTTACTAGTATGAGTACACGAAAACCGAGGCACACATACACACTTATCAACTTTATGTATTGGAATTGAAGCAGAAAGTGCGTAGACAAATGGAACGAGAATAGTCACAAATACACACACACACAGGCAAACTCACGCAGCTGTGTTGTTGTTGCTCTCACAGCTGTGTTCTGATAACGGTGCAGGGCGTAATGTGAGTGTGTGCTTTGCTCCACACTGTCTTTCTCTCTCTCTCTCTCTCTCCTACTCTCTTTATCTCTCTCTGCGTCTCCTGCTGTGACAGCGGGTGACGTTTTATGTTCTATGCGTGTACGTTGTTTTCATTTACTCTTGCAGCGTCATATGGACAAAGGGCAAAGCTTCACACCACTAACAAATTTTAAGAGTACATCTGTACTCATGTTGAGTACAACGCAAACATACACATAATCTGATAACGGGGATTTCACTTTATGGTACACAGAAAGAGCTAAGCAAACGAACACTTGGTACAAAATACACGTATACTTAGGTATATACTCATAGTGTATGTAATGTACTGTATGCTTGTGTTAGTATTCTTGCCCGATAGTGTGAGGGGGTCATGAGTTACTTAAAATGCAAAGGGTCAGCTGTTTCATTGTCTCACCTTTCGTGCTAAGCAGGTCGATTGTGTGGAGGAATAAACACACATATACGAGTATGTACCTATGTGTTCATTTGTGTACTTATTTATAAAACTTCAATCAATATACCTCAACAAACACTTTGAAAAACTTTAAAGTTTGCCACTTTCCTTATCTGTCTGAAAATTGTTAGCATTGTCAGCGATTCCTCACAAACAAACAGTAATACGATGTTTACGTACGTATATAATCTATATACATACATATACCTTGCACGGAAGGCATTATTACCGTTTTTAACGTTTTGTTAACATGAAAGTAATATCTTTTGATAACGTGTAATTATTTGATAAAACATGAGTCACAACGAGCCAGAGAAACACAATTATATTAAATAATACAATTTACAAAGTGTGGAAACTCGAAATCTATTGTCATCGAGTACTTTCAACCGAGTAGTGCTGAAATTTCAATTCTATTTCTATAATCTTATCAGTATCATTTAGTACGCGCCTCTGCATTCATTGAAGTGATAAGCAAACATTTTTAATTAAGTGCTAAAGAACTAAAACGTTTTTGTTTACTGCCAATACAATTCCAAAAGATCTGATATTGTACACATGTACATATGTACATTCCTACTAAAGAGGCTATAACTGTAGCATCGTGTTGGAATATAAACCTTTGCACGCAGCTTGTTTACAGCTCGTTAGCAAAACGTGTTCGGATTTAATCGGACAAAATAATTTGTGAAAATAAAACAGAGTTGCTATTCTGGTACAAATTATCCATATAGGGCACGAAATCAAATACCTTTTATATACATTAATTCAAGCGAGCGCTCTTTTGCATCAAAAGTACAGAAATACAAGTAAAAGTAAGGCAATATCAATAATTTTATAATATTGATTGTTTTCGGCGTTTCTTATAAGCTTCTTTCTTTTAGTCAACACCCTGAAATAACTCTAGTAAGTTCTACTTTAACATAGTATGGCATTAACAAATCTAAAACCCCAGAATTGATGACCAAAGTCACGATAAGGCCGGCATAGCTCCGCCATAATTTACGGTAAATTATTGGTTTCCGTTTGGTCGCCCACTTTTATTCCCAATCCGATTATTTTATCATTTTGTTTTGGGTGCATAAAAAGCGATTTCCTCCTTTTTTGTTATTATATAATTGAGTGCGCAAAACGATGCCTAGCTAGACATTATTATTAGATATTATATGCACTTTTGATGCCTTTTATTGGGCACATTTACAAGTGTCACGTGCCTATTGAATGAATCATCACATTCACAGCGAAAACTCATTACAATAGCGAATGAATTTAAAATATAATTAATTTTTGGCAGTGCCAGAAACAGCGGCGACGACGCATCGTTGAAAGTGAAAATACGAAAACGAATTTAAATGATTTAATCACATTAACGGCGAACAGAGAAAGAGACAGGAAGAGAGCTTAATTAAGAGTTGTGATTGAAGATTGTTTGTACAGCTAAGGCAGGATGCGATAAATACTCTCTCTACTCCAGGGTACTTAGGTATCGCAATTAAAGAATATATGATAAACATTAAATGCATAATATGACGTAACTTTCTGATGAACAGATTCTGATTGTGAACATATATTGCATTTTTGGACTTTATCGTTAGAATCATTTAGAGTTACTTCAAAAATATCGATTAATTCAAGTTTTGAGTAAAGTTTAGAGCACAGTGTAATTGAACCTCGAACTAACTAAATTACTTGTTTGCCATACTCAAACTGAACAAACGGCAAATAACTGAATATACTTTATACTCGTAGTAGTCGAACTGCGTAAAAATATAATACTACACTACATACTATATAGAAGTCTAGCTGTATATATTATAAAGTACATACTGGATATACTTGTATATAGTTTGAGTATGTATAGTACTTAATATATACATTATATACTGAATACTTTACATATTCCCTTAAACAAGCAAGTGCGATGTTCAATATTGCACTGACCTTTGGCAAGATCAAGCACCTTTGTCAGGAAGCGCATAAAGAGAAGAGACATCTCTGCTGCAAGTCAAGATCAACAGCTTGTCTTGCGAGTGCAGGAAGAAAACAAAAACAATAAAATGACCAAGTAAACAGTTCAGTTCAGTTTATCTAAAACTTGTTTCCACATCAACTCAGCAGAGATGCATTGAGGTCTTCTAGCCCCAGTGCGAGTCGCCACTAGCTACAGTTGTTGTCGATCAGTCGAGGCGTGCAGTTCGGAAAATAAACACACACACACACAGCAGAAAAAAAAAGTAATAATTATATGCATTTATACCAAATACGCGCTGCGTTTCAAGGCGAAGGTCAAGAAAGCCACACGCAACTGCCACAGAGAGTTGCTTGACTCAGACCTATTCTCTCTTTTGTTACTGCCTGCTTCTCTCTTTCTCTCTCTCTCTCTCTGTTGAAGTTGTTGTCACGCAGCTTCCTCCGCGTTTCGGTTTTGATGATTCTACGCTCTCCGTTTGGGTGCCGCTCGCAACCTTGAACATTGCGTATACGACGCGTGAAACGCGCTTTGCTCTTTTGTTTCGCGTTTGTAAGTTCTGTTTTAGTTATTTTCGCGCATACCCTTCAAACTTCAAAGAGCAGCTAATGTGGTTAAATATATAGTAAAAAGTTAATATACACTTTACTTATTATTAATGTCTTTTAGTGCTTTTAAACAACTTTTATTGTTACTGAGAAACTCATAAAAGTGCTATGACAGCTTTAGCATTTTAACAAACTCGACCTCTAAAGGCGCAGGTATCTATTAGTCGAACCCAAATTAGTTGTAGCATTCTTGATTGCCGCGGCGTGTACTAAAGTGTAGCTGTACATGTGTGTGTGTGTCTAATTAGCAATAACGAACGTTGGTCATATTTTAAGTATCATTGCTTATTTTGCTTTGCACTTCAGTTGAGGCCACTCTCTGCGCTGTTCAGCACAGCTCAGCGACTAAATAAACAATAAATAACATATACATGTATGTATATGTGCTTCTGTGTGAGTGTGTGTGTGTGTCTGTAACTTTGCATATTTGTGACACAATTCATTCTTTCCAAGTCACAAGAAGAAAGAAGACACGAGTTTTATTTTTATTTTCTTTGCCAAAAACCAGTTTAACTACCAAGTATACCCTATGTGAGAATGTTTCCCTTTTGTTTAGCCATTGCTAAGGTCTCTTCTCAGTGTGTTCATTAAACCGGTTTTCTATTATTTAATTAACGAAACTTTGCAGAGGTGGCAAAAACCTTTTCGAGTTATTTTATTTAATGTTCCAGTGAATACAATATTATTATTTAGGTTGCTTTTATGATGTATTACTCAGCACTTGAATGCGCTATCACGATCGTTACGCTTTTAATGCAAACTATGCCGACAGAAACTTAAAACGATCGCTCAGTGTAGTCCCCCTTTGCGGGGACAAACGACGCTTATCAGCGGTAAATAAATAAAATACAAAGCGCAAAAACGTGGAAAGAGAATAAAGAATCGAGAATTGCACACTGTGGAAAAAATAATTGGTGTTCTTTTTTCGCAATTATGTTTATGGCCCATTGAACTTTAGTTTTAGTCATGCGTGGCCGCCTGCCAAATACCCTGTTTCCTGCAGTTCAAAGACCAATTGAAAGTTTATATTTATTTTCGATATTATATAAATGCACTAAATTGTGCTTGTGTGTTACAAATTGTGTTACCCGATTTCGTCATCTCAAATTATACTGAATGTGCAAAGAAACGAGTTTCAGGTGTGCTAAGTAGAAACTGCAGTGCGCAAAGTACTCTTGAGTGCTTAGGTTGACTTAACCTTTAACTTGCGGGTATAATTGTGCATAATTAAGTGAAATAGAAAGAGAGAGGGGAGATTATCTATAGTATTAATTGCCTATAGTGACACCTCTGGACCTTTACTAGCTTTATAACTTATTTCAATTTCAATAATAAGGTTAACTTTATACTTCGTCGGTGCTCAAAAATTGCAGATAACTTTTAAACAATAAGCCATTGAGTCTAGATTTCTTTTATACCCTTTGACCATTGATCCAACTTTATGCAAGTGGATGTAACAGCTAGAAGATGTGTTGAAAGCCACAAAGTATATAAGTGTATATACATTCATGATCAGGATCACAAGCCGAGTCAATAAAGCATGTATGTCCGTCTGGCCGTCAATTGAATTTGCTATTGGGAATTAAAGCTTAGTTTTTCAAAATTCGACAGTAGATTTTAATCTCTTTGCAATTCCTTGAAGAAACCTTCTTTAAAAATACTTTTATTGTCATAAAAGTAATCTTAATAATCGATTTACACTCTTTCTCTAGTTTAATTTATATATAGAATCTAATTATTATACAGATAACATTTTAAATTGACCTCAGTGGAGATTAAAAAATCCGAAAAAAATAAACTTTGACATTATCTGTCAGTTCTGAAGCAGAAAAATAATTAACATGTTCGTGCTAATGAGGTCTTGAAACAACGGATTTCCCGTGCGTCTGCGGTCGCTGCGGCCCAAAAAAGTTTTTGCAAACACTCAAAGGTTCACAGACTTCACACAATTACAACCACACATACATACATATAGGTTTATACATAGCAAGACAGCAATGAGTAGACACCATTAAAGAGAACGGTGCAAAGTCGTAACTATGATTTACTGCCTGCCTCACCTTCCCCTTCCACTCCCTGCAACTACACTGCGTCTAAGTACGTTTCTCTAATGGAAACCTGTTTCTCTTTCTCTCTCTCTTCCTCTCTCCCGCTCAGAGTGATTCGAACATGACGCAGAGCAGCGGCCAAGAATTTGGCAGATCGTCAACAGCTTCGGCTGCTGCGTCTTCCGCCTCCCCCACATGCTCCACAGATGTGTTGCTGAATAACTTTCAGTTGAAGAAGAAGAGCTACCGCGTCTTGCTCCATGGCCAGCGTTTGGTTTGGGAGCGCATGCAGCCAAAGGTGAAGCCTAAGGAGAAGTTGCCGTTGCCGGATGATGCACCACAGCAGCATCAGCAGGATGCGCCCTGCAACTATGGACTGCATAGTCGCATACTGCACATGGATGACATCATTAGCGTGCGTCGCGGCGATACCAAAGAACAGAGTCTACAGCCGCCTCCGCCGCCACCACCACCAGTGCAGGATCGCTTGTCGGCAGCAACGGCGCAGCAGGATGTTGTGAAGCCAACAGCTCAATTTCTAACCATCAACTATGCCGAACGCTTGAGCAAATCCAAGACAGATTGCAATCGCTGGCAGCTGCGACGCTTGACGTTCTACAATGCGGATGCCTACATAGTGCGTCAGTGGGAGCAACAGTTGCAGCTGCGCCTGGAGGCATCACCAGGCGCCACAGTAGGAGGTGGTGGTGGTCAGCGTGTACGGCGTCTGCTGGTCTTTGTCAATCCCTACGGGGGTCGCAAGGCAGGTGCACAAACATACGAGCGACATGTGCGTCCGCTCTTCCTCTTGGCCGGCATCGATGCCACGTGCATAACGACGCAACGTGCCAATCAGATTCGTGACATACTGCTTAGTCACGATCTCAGTTGCTACGATGCCGTGTGCTGTGTGGGTGGCGATGGTACTGTGGCGGAAGTAATTAACGGTCTGGTTTTTCGACGTATGCGTGAACTGGGCCTGGACGAGCAACAACCGGCGTATATACCACGTCCCACGCTGCCCGTCGGGGTCATTCCAGCGGGCAGCACAGATACCATTGCCTACAGCATGCACGGCACAGCGGATGTACGGACGGCTGCAATTCATGTGCTGCTTGGCCAGCGCAGGGGCTTGGACGTCTGCAGTGTCAGCAATGGTGGATCCCTATTGCGATTCTGTGCCAGCGTATTGAGCTATGGTTACCTGGGCGATGTGGCCGCCGAGAGCGAGCAATACCGCTGGATGGGCACACGTCGTTATGAGTACAGTGGCATCAAGGCATTCCTCAGTAATCGCGGCTACGATGCCGAGCTACAGTTGCTGGAGGAGCCCATGGAGCCGCCCGAGACGCCGCTGAGTCCACAGAGCCCCGTTAGTCTGGGGTTCGATGGAACACCTTCGGTGTGTTATGCTAATTGCCAGCGCTGCAGCATAGCAAGCACTTTGCAGGAGCAACGATCAACACTTTATGCACCTGAGGAGGACACTGAGAACCTAGGGACACTGCAGGAGAAGGAGGAGCAGATTGGGCAGGATAAGGAGAAGGAGCAGCAGCAGCCACAGCCGCAATTACAACCTCATACAAAAGCTCATCACGATCAGCAGCTGCTGCAAATGAGCGCCAGCGAGACGGCGCTATTGCGTCCTCGACCATTGAGACCGGACACCTTACGCCTGCAGTCCGGCGGTAGTGGTTCCTATGGCTACGGCTCCAGCCTGAGCCTGCGTAGCGGTGAACAGTGGAAGATCATACGCGGCAATTTCTTTATGATATGCGGCGCGAACATAACGTGCGCTTGTGCGCGCAGTCCCAACGGCATCTCACGGTACAGTCACCTGGGCGATGGGTGTCTGGATCTGATACTGGTGCGCAAGACCTCGTTGCTCAACAATCTACGGTTCCTCTTGAACACGGCTGGCCGTGATGGCGATATTGTAAGTGAAGCTAGCAAATATATGTATATAGACTATATTCCAATTTAATCACTCCTCTTTCACTATTCCCAGCGCACATTGCCCTTCGTTGAGGTCTATCGCACGCGTAAGTTCATTTTTCGCACGTTGACCGCGTCGCAGGAGAACTGCAGCTTAGCTGGCTCCCGTCAACCAATTGCTCAAGGTAGCGGCAGTGAAGGCGGCGTTAGTTCTGAGTATTCCAGCTGGAATTGTGATGGTGAGGTTGTTACTGATCTGGATATAACCATGAGGTGAGCACAAGAGTTCATAACTCTTAACTAGATGATGATTTCTATTAATTTTATTTCTTTTTGCAGCTCGCATTGTCAGCTCATTGATGTTTTTATGCGCGGTCCACATTCCTATAGTAAGCCCCGAAAAGTGGGCGTCAGCACGCCCACAACTCCAGCTAGCTCAAGCGATAATGTTTACTGTTGCTGCAAGGATTAAATTTGTAAGATAAGATTAAATGCAGGATAGAGAGAAGAGAAGGGAAAGCTTTAAAACTTAGTAAGAAGCTAAGACAATTGGCCGTGACAGTAGTTTGTAATTGTGTAAATTGTTATATATATATATATATATGTATTTATATATATACATACTATATATGTGTATGTGTACCTAGCCTATTCCTTTAGCTGTATTATGCGATCTATAAGATGCAACATTTAAATTTACATTCCCCCTGAAAGGTGTGCATTAAAATTATATATACATATTTGTATGTTTTCTTTTGAATCACAATACCTCTAAAAATAAAGCAATGAAAATGTGTTTTACATCAAAAATTTGACGTTTTACTGATAAATTTTCAGCTTTAAATTTGAAATTTAAATTTTTCTTTTGCGCGGGCTTTATTGAACGTGTGTCACCCTGTACTGTGCTGTTTGACAACAGAGCTGCCATTCAACGTATCTGCTAATATCGATAGCTACAAATACTTAAAAAGTATCGATATGCCCCGCTTACAGTGTTGGTAAACACAATACTATCATCGCTAACTAAAACTCTTCGGCATTTATTTGTGCCTGTCATTCTACGAAAGCTTGCTGCAATTTTGTATTCGGTTCATACTTGCTAGAAATATATTACAATAATGATGAGCAACAATTTCGCACAGCCAATGTGGCTTAATGGACCGTCACCCGGCCAGTTTTACAATTTCATGGGTGGCAACAATGCGACGCAGCTGCCTCGTGAACTGACCACAGCAGGTCCATACGGAACCAAGCACAGCACGTAGGGAAACCAGGAGAAGTTGCTCAATTTGTACATATTATTCTCACTCAGCTATTCTGCATCTTTTCAGTGCCGCCATCACCACGGGATCATCGGTGCTGGGCATTCGTTTCGATCAAGGTATCATTATCGCAGCCGACACCCTCGTCTCCTATGGTTCCCTGGCACGGTATCAGAACATCGATCGTGTCTTCAAGATCAACGACAAAATCATCTTGGGCGGCAGCGGTGATTATGCGGATATACAGTCCATCAAGCGCAACATTGATCAGAAGATGATCGAGGATCAGTGCTGCAACGATGGCGTCGACATGAAGCCCAAGGCACTGGCCAGCTGGATGACACGCGTCCTCTACAATCGTCGTTCGCGCATGAATCCACTGTACATTGATGTCGTTATCGGTGGCGTCGACGAGAACGGTGTTCCCTTCCTGGGCAATGTAGATCTGCGTGGACGTGCTTACGATGATTATGTCGTGGGCACCGCCTTTGCCCGTCACTTGGCTCTGCCGCTGGTTCGCGAACGCAAGCCCAAAAATCGTGACTTCACTTTCGAAGAGGCATCCAACTTGGTGAGTGAAGAACACAGAAAAAGATAATATGCTATAAATGTACTTTATACTACTCCTACTTTATACTACTCCTCCATTCTTTCAGATCCGGGAGTGCATGAAGGTTTTGTACTATCGTGATACTCGCAGCATTCCCCAGTACACAGTTGGCATTTGCACCGCCGCTGGTTGCAGCGTTAAGGGACCCTTCAAAGTCGAGGAGAACTGGCAGTTTGCGGAGACCGTTGAGGGTTATTAGAACACCTACACACACAATCTATATACGATGTAAACTAGAAATAAAGCCTGAGGTACTTTTGGAATAAACTGGAAATTGTCAAACAAACTCGAATTCCTTCTCAGAGTTATTTTTGAGTTGAATAAGATAATAGTCATTCAGTAATTTCAAATAATTAAGATCTTATTGATTTTAATTTTTCTAATGGAAATTTGGTTACAATTTATTTATTACATTTATGAATTGAAACTATAAAATTAGTGTAATTTTGATACAATTGCTGCAGCTCCAGCAGGCTCAAACTGAAAATACGGATTAAAATATGCTGTAATTGCTGCCGAAATACACATGTCTTAAGTCGCCAATGCCACCAACTAGCACGACCGGCTCATCCCTCCCTCTTTCATCCCCTTGTTCTTGGTGCTCAGTTCAGCATGGTGTGGCGATCGTATATATGTCGCCTCTGTTCCCGCACTTGTCGCTTCCATTTATCCTGCTGGTGACCCACACGATTGAGCACATTGGCGCGTGCGCTCAACTCTTGATTCTGGGCACCCACGGGCATCGGTGGAGTGGGTTCGTCCTGGCAGAAGAAAGCCGCAAGAAGAAAAGAAGTAGAGAAATTTGAAGCACATTAGTGTTGATTGATGATGTTCGAATGCAAACAAAAAAGAATTGATTAGTAGAGCGAGAGCCTAGTTGGTGAGTGGGTTAGCAACAAAATATAAAAAATAAAACAATAAATGATGTTCTAGATAAAACGTTTGGTCAAACGCTGAGTGCGTTGTCTTTATTGCCAACTAGCTGCGTCTGCACATCATCATCAGCAATAACATCATGATGATGATGATGATGTTCATCATCGCTGTCATCGTCAGCGGCAACTGCGGCTAGTCGACTATATTTAATGCCTGAGTATTTAGAATGTTTTTTGCTATGTACATCTTCGTTTGTGTGCTCCTGGTAATTGTTCGCCTTGACGCGCTTGTTCAGCAGCGGCTCCAAGCACATTAGGAAGAGCATGTATATCACTAAAATGGATATTATCCAAATCACAATGATGACAACGACCTGCAACGATAGCAAAACTATGAATCATCATCTTCACTATTGAGATAACTTCTCTTCTCTTACCTTGATAAGCGTCGTATTGCGCGCTACATGGGAGCACTTACACTCAGCGCACATTGGAAGCTCCTTGCCATTGGCATCCACTTGGGGCAGCAGTGCTCCGGCGCAGGCACTGTGAATCAAAAGAATAATTCGATTCAATTTACAACACAATCAATGCAAGACTCTTTCAAGTGGCACAAACCATTCAACGTTGCCCCCGCCCCCTGCGCTGCTGTGGCTATTGTTGTTTGTGCTACTGGCTACTGTGCTGCCAATGACTTTTGGAGCGGATACTGTTGGTGCTGCACCAGTTGCAGCTGCTGCTGCTGCTGCTTTGACTGGGGGAATAACTTGACTGACGTTGTTACTGTTGTTGTTGTTGTTGTTGCCGCCTGGCAGTGTTTGTGCTCCAGTGTCAGCCTTTGTTAGAGCAAAACAAAAACAATTATATAGAAACAAAATATTGTTTAAATGCGCATTGAGTTTACTCTCTGCAACTTACCCATGTCACGCCAAGTAAAAAACATATCGCTAGTAAGGCAGGGTAGATAAATAAACGCTTGTGTGCCATTAATTTTTGTTTAAGTGAAATTTTCCTGGCTTTTTACAAGAAATTAACGCAGTGCAAATGCAGTGCTGTAAACTGACAATGCATCGTAACGCGCTTATCGATATGCACGACTATCGCCCAAACACAATTATATGTAAAATATCGATGCATACAAAGTATTCAATAGACACATCACTAGCATGTGTGAGTTTTTCCAACACTTTCGTCTGCCAAAATTCATTTGTTTGCGTGTGCCGCACGAAGGAGCTTTATTCACCAATTTTATCAATTAGGAATATTAGTTTTAGTACTTAATTGTAATCGTAAGATTAAAGACAACATGCTGCACACACTACTGTTCATTACACTGGCACTAATCAGTTGTCTACCCAGCAATCAAGGTACGTGTACATTCCCCTTGCGGCTGTCGCTGTGTTTATGTGGTCTTCTGTGATTGGCCACGAAGCGCTTTGCCGCCCCACAAATTGCACACACATCGATTCCTATCAATAATCTAATTGTATCTTCTATTTAGCTGGTGCCAACAATTATGTGACCTGCGGCTCCATCCTTAAGTTGCTCAATTCGGATTATTCGTTTCGCCTGCACTCGCACGATGTAAAATACGGCTCCGGATCTGGCCAGCAGTCGGTGACCGGTGTCGAGCAAAAGGAGGATGTCAACAGCCATTGGACAGTCAAGGCGCAAACAAAGAAGCTGTGTGAACGTGGTGAGCCAATTGCCTGTGGAGCCACCATTCGATTGGAGCATTTGACTACCAAAAAGAACCTGCACTCGCATCACTTCTCTTCGCCATTGTCCGGCGAACAGGAAGTCTCTGCCTATGGAGTTGATGGTGTCGGTGATACCGGTGACAATTGGGAAGTGATTTGCTCCAACGAGAGCTGGATGCGTGATGCTCATGTGCGACTGCGTCATGTCGATACGGGCATGTATTTGGGTATGTCAGGACGTTCGTATGGCCGACCCATTTCGGGTCAAATGGAAATCGTGGGACTCCATAGTCCGCAGCACGGCACACGATGGACCACGTCAGAGGGTCTGTTCATTGTGCCCAAGGATAAGGACTCGGTACAATCGGAATACACTCACACCGAACTCTAGACCACTCTGTTTTTAATTCCTTTTTATTTATAATTTAGCTGAATTTATGTACAGCGAATGTTCGCCGCCGCAATTTGTGTTTGTGTGCGTGTGCGACATTCAAACACAAAAACCGATAACGATTAAATTTTTTGCCAAATTAAAAGTACTTTTGTTTTACAACACTGACATGCACAGAACTAGGCCCTGGTTTCTTAGTTTATTTCTAAGTGATGAACGCGCGCTGTCGTCGTCGGCTCGTGACAGTTCCAAAAATTCATTAAATTACGAGGGTCGTTTGATAAGTCCGTGACTTTTTGTATCTGCCGCGCACCTGCTCTAAATACAACACTGCTCCTGTCAGCAGTTATCGATTAACAGCTGACTGTAAAATTTTGAGAAAGCTGCGTTTTTTGGTTTGCGTTTTATAGGCATTGAAAGCAGACGATCTCGTGAATTTTAACGAAAATGGAAAAAAGTGAATTTCGTGTGCTAATTAAGCATTATTTTTTGCGTAAAAAATCCATCACCGAAACCAAGGAAAGACTTGATAAATATTATGGGGACTCTGCACCATCAATTTCAATGGTTAAGAAATGGTTTACTGAGTTCCGTTGTGGTCGTACCAGTACAAGTGATGCCGAACGTTCAGGTCGCCCAAAAGAGGTCGTCATGCCAGAAATCGTCGACAAAATCCATGGAATGATATTGGATGATCGGAGAATGAAAGTGCGTGAGGTAGCTGAGGCTGTAGGCATCTCAACTGAACGGGTACATCACATTTTACATGAATATTTGGACATGAAAAAGCTTTCCGCGCGATGGGTGCCGCGATTGCTCACACACGACCATAAGCGCAACCGTGTGACCATTTCAAAGGAGTGTTTGGCGATGTTCAACCGCAATCCAAACGAATTTTTGCGCCGTTTCGTTACCGTAGACGAAACATGGATCCACCACACCACACCAGAGACCAAAGAACAATCAAGACAGTGGGTTTCTCCGGGTGAACGTGCACCAAAGAAGGCCAAGGTGGGTCTGTCGGCCAACAAGGTCATGGCCACAGTTTTTTGGGATGCACAAGGTATCATTCACATCGATTACCTTGAAAAGGGTAAAACGATCACCGGCGAATATTATTCAGAGCTTTTGGACAGATTCGATATTGATTTGAAGCAGAAACGACCGCATTTGGCGAAAAAAAAAGTGCTGTTCCATCAGGACAATGCACGGGTGCACACGTGTGTAGTCAGCATGGCAAAATTTCATAAATTGGGCTACGAACTGCTACCCCATCCAGCATATTCTCCAGATTTAGCCCCCTGTGACTATTTTTTGTTTCCAAACATGAAGAAATGGCTCGGCGGTAAGAGTTTCGGGTCAAATGAAGAGGTCATCACAGAAACAAACGACTATTTTGAGGGCCTTGAGAAAACCTATTATTTGGAAGGAATAAAAAAATTGGAAAAACGCTGGACTAAATGTATAGAGCTAAAAGGAGATTATGTTGAGAAATAAAACGCTTCTTTGACGAAAAAAATATATTTTATTCAAAAAGTCACGGACTTATCAAACGACCCTCGTAATTACGGGTTGTTGTGGTAGGAAGACGAGAGTGAATAAAAAAAAAATAAATGAGGATAACAAATAAAAATTCTGTTAGCACCATAGATATTCATTCTTCCTTTGTATGTTAACGAACGGGATAAAAACCAATGCAATAACTAGCAAGTTTCAATTTGTGTTTTCTAATTAAATTTTGTGCCGTCGGTCAGCTGCTGTTTGATGGCTTTGACATGTACGTATTTGTACACATCTAATTCTTTATTAGTTTTTATGAACACAACACATAATTTATGACTTTGTTAAATGTCTAACGGCTTAGCAACCATTTCCGTAACGCAACCAATTTGAAATATAATTTTATATTATATACTCGTATATTCACAAATATATATTCAAAACAATGATATCTTATTAGCATTGATAAGCCATAAAATCGGTAAACTTTGCTTTATTTACTTAATTTAACTGAAATTTATAATATCTTAACTTATCATAGCTTATTTAGCGCGTCAATTGAAATGATTTCGGAATTGTTGTAAATTAAATAATAATTTATCAGGTCACTTTTCTTCTTCAAGACGACGCTTAGATACTCTTTGAGAATTTGTATAAAACAGGTACAAAAAAGTATTTTGTTAGAATGAATGATCCCTGGTTTGTTTAAGTTATTTTAAGGTTATATGATAGAGGGTGTATAGGTTTAAAATATAATAACAGAGTAACTAATTATACGAATAAAATAACGGGAGTATAATTAATTTCTGCATTAAGTAAATCACTGTATGTTTTTATAGTCAAGAAAGCAGAAATAATGTTGACCTAGGTTCTGCTGGAACATATGTACATATGGAGAAAACTAAAATACTAATTAGTATTAATTAGTAAATAGCAAACAAATAAGGTATATAAGTAGTTAAATAAATTATATATTGTATATTTCGTATGTGCTTGGATAGAAACTTCATAGGAATATCTCAAATTTTTGATTCCAATTTATCAACTCAAATTATTTCACAAAGTATATTTTAAAAATGATGCGTCGTATTATTTTTATTTAAATAAGTTAATTGGCATCAACTAAATATAATTAAGCTCGTCCTTAATTATACTATAGTTGAATCGACCTCAGACGTACTAAAGTGACTTCTATGCAGTAGATAATCACACGCGTAACTACATAAGTCGGGTACCTCGTGAGCCGCTCTTATTGTAATGTCTACTTGCAGCTTAAAACAATAAGGCGGTATTCCGTGCAACAATGTACGGCAATTTCTGGTCCATTATCTGACTGGATTCTGCTGTCTGTTTTGTTTCCATTGTTTGGAACTTAGCTAATGCCTCTTGTTTGCACATCCTGCGCGCCTGCGAGCTTCGAGTAAGGTCAGATTGACAGCGACATCCACGCGAACCCATTTACATTTCATTTTTATAATCGAGTTGTCCTTGTAACCATTATACTATGTTCATACACGTATAAAGCGTATTATCCTCGCTTTTTAGAAAGATTATGATGCTCTGGCATAAGGCTAAAGGATTTGAGGTTAAGTTTGTGATTAGTTTTATATGAGATTTATAAAAATAAATAAATTTGGGATTTGTCAGAGTTTTCCTCTTTACAAAAATTCCATTAATGTGTGTATAAATGTAAATGTACTTTTTGTAAAGGAGAATTAAAAATATGTACTCGAAATTAGGCCTTGTTCTTCTAACATATGAATAAGATATACTTTAAGATATTAAATTAAGATTCAAACAACAATAAATTATCTAACATTTTTGACTAAGGAACTAAGAAATATATATATATATATATATATTTGTATTTGTTGTTAACTTTTGTATCAAGTTCATCGATATCACCTGAGGGGACATGTTCGTCACCATAAAATACAATACATAAAAAGTGAATAGTCGAATTTGTCATTGTTGACTTTTCCAAAACATTGAGCTCTGGTATTTTCTAGATATAACTTGGCAAATACAAAGTTGTCATTGCATTGGATTAATATACATTATGTATGTTATTATATTTTCGATTACAGACCCATAAAAACTTTATCAAAACAAATTTTAAACTTGCTTAAAGAATGTAAAACTTTAAGAAACACGCAATTTCACCCGGTTCCAAGTGCATAAAACATTTGGTTTGGCATTTTGTAGACTTTCTATATAAATACATAGATAAACCTACATATGTATATATCATGAACGTATACAAATGTATGTAATATACACGCATACATATACACGTGTAGTATAAAATGAAAATGCTAGCACGTGTTTCAATCTTCCCTGATAAGAGGCAGAATTAATAGCGCATCCTTCGCATATCCCTTTCACCATGCTTTGTACAAATTTTCCCAGACACTTTGGGTACGATAGGACGGGACAGTAGGTGTGTGTGTGTATGGTCGATTGTGGACGTGGATGAGAACTGTGTGTGAGTGTTGCTTATTATTGTTGTTGCTTTTGTTGTTGGCCAAAACATCTCGTTTGGCTTTATCGATTCGTGCTTATCAACGACGCAACGGCGGGCAACCTTCAGAGCCCAGTTTGGGTTTTGGTTCTCGGTCCTCGGTCCACAATGACGGCGGGTTGAGTTGAAGAGAGAGAGAGAGAGAGAGGGAGAGAGTTGCCAGCTGACAGATTGACAGCTTGACAGACAGACTGACTGAAGGATTGACGTGCAAGTTGTTTGAATGTTTGTGGGTTGTGTCATCAATGCACACACTCACATACATACATGTGTTATTTATGTATGTGGGCGTGACTCTATCACTCTATCTCCCTTGCTCTGTCCCACTCTCGCTCTTCTCTGGGGCTAGAGTAATACGAAACGTGTTGCCTACTTTCAAGCGTTCAATGGCTGGCAATGCGTGTTCCCTGCTGTTGTTGTTGTTGTTGCTGTTGTTGTTGTTATGCATGTTTGAGTGCATTTTAACACTGAACAATTGCACTCTGCACATATTTTAATAATTAATTCCTGCATTTAAGTGCAATTTGCAATTCAAATATGCGATAATTGTCACGAATTGGGGTCACGCTACAAATTGGACTGTTGAAATAGTGATATGATTTACTCTTTCTCTCTCTCTCATTAATAATTAAGGTCAACTAAAAGCTCTTTGAGGTAGGACCCTCTGCAAAAAATAATCTACTGTATGATAATACTGGTGATACCATCGCTCAAGGTCATCCCTATTAATTAAACCTAAAGAGTTACTTCGACTGTGGCTTTCTTTTAATATGTTACAATGTCCAAGTTGGCAAGAATGTGACTTCTCAATGCCACAGGTTCTCCACCTCCATCTCCACCTTCAAACAACAATCATATTCAATTAGCGCAGCCACGCGCCAAAACAACAACAGTAACAGAAACAACAATGCACGCAGCAAAACAACCGCGGGCAAACTATTTTCCATGTGCAGTTGATTAAATACTCTCTCTTTAACATGATTCATTTGTAATTTTATTAGTTATTAAATAATTATTTGATGAGTTTTATTTTTTACTGTCAATAAGATTAATGATTTATTTCTGTCTTCTAACTACATAACCTAACCTTACTTTTTACATGCATAACCTAACCTAACCTAACTTTCTACATATTTTTCTTATTGACTTAACTAAAGTCGATTCACAGCAAGCGATATTTAAATTTTTTTAATATCGAAATTTACTTTCATTTAAACATTGAAAGTATTTTTTTTATTAAGAAAATTTTAGTTAAGAATTAACTTAAATTTATTTGTAATGGAGGCATATTTATAATTTTATGTTTCATTAGCTATTTATTTCGACCATGATCGGTCGATTGACTAACAATTTAATTTGTTTTAAAAACAAAGGTCGCCAAAACATTATAATTATATTTATATATAACATAAATATAATAATGATAATTTTCATTTCCTTGGTTACCTTATCAACGACCTAAGATCGCTGACGGACTCAGCTTCTCGCTAAGGGTACGCTAAATACATAACTGCCAGTGTACACACACCAACACACTCACACACAGCAAGGCCAAAGCGAAAAATTCTATCATAAAGAGCAACAAAACAGTTACATAACTCGCACACACACACACACAGACATACGCACACGAAGTCACACTCACACCCGCTTCATGGGTGTCATATCAGTCAACCTTTCTGTCGGTTTAAGTTCGAGCGCTTTCGAAATCGAAATTGCAAGTGCAACAGAAGCGAAAGAAGAAGAAGAAGAAGAAGGAGAAGAGGAGGAAAACATCTGTTGGCACTTAGCAATAAGTTGAATTGAAATGACAATAAGAATAACTTTCACATAAAGTTTTATAATTTGCCAATGTTTACATGCCAGTCAAACATAGAGAGAGACAGAAAGCGACAGAAAGAGAGAGAGAGAGAGACACAACAAACTTGGCGACCTCTTGTGAGTGCAAAGAATAATGACACTAAATGAATCTCGAGCAATGATACGCACAGTGCACAAAATCTAAAGGCATAATTAATTGCATTGCATTGCGCTGATTGTGTCCCATTACAGTCTGTCTGCCTATGTATGTGTATCTGTTCGTGTTTGTGTGTTGCTTGCCATTTGCGTAGGCGGTCACGAAGCATTTTACATAGGCATCGCCCAACAATTGGGGAATACTCGTACTCCGCACACGCTGTGCGCTTGGCCTTCCTCTTCTGTATCGTCTGTCCTTTTCACTGTCGTCGTTTTGCGGCGGCTCTCTCTCTCTCTCTTTCAGCGCACTTAACATTGAAAACTGAAAACAAGCCCCCAAGTGGCAAAAAAGGCCTATCCGCAAGAAAAAGAAACAACGCGACGACAATCTCTGCGAGAGTGCGCACAAAGGAAGCAAATGAGAGAGAAATAGAGAGTAAAATATTATTTACACATGTTTGTATGTTTGTACATATGTAAATATGCTTGTGATGCATGTGTCGAATGTTGATAGTGAAAGTTTTGCTTGTAAATTTGAAGTTTACAGCGCTCTGTTAGCGTAACAGCGTAGCCTAACAGAGACTGTTCTTTAGAGCCTGCCGAGAAGTAGGCAACACATTTCAAATGCAATATAGCTGTTTGTATTACGTAATTTTCCTTTATTTTTACTTTAAATGCCAAATATAGCATTGTTATGTTTTTTTTGCAGCATATAAATGTCTTTGATTTGTTTATCCCTTAACATAAGAAGCCTCTGCAGCGCCTGCTTTTGTCTAACAGCAGCTCCACTCCATTTAACGTGCCAATTAACAGTCCTCCTTATTTAACATTAACATTATCATTAACAGACAGTGAGCGGGTGTGCCCTTGTCAACTGTTGTCCCACTCTCTCGCTCATTCTGCTCTCTCGGCTCGGCTCTCTTTCGTCCAGCACGTAAATACCGTTAGCGCAGTACGTCGTGAACAGTTGAGCGTGCAAGTAAAGGCAAATAGAAACGGCAAAAAAAGAGAAGAGGCCAAAAGAAAAAAGAATAGAAATAAAAATCACAACACACTAGTAAAACACAAACAATCCTGGCAAACAAAAGACGCCATAGAAATGGTTGACTGAAAAGTGCAATATAAATATTTAAACTTGAATTTGAAATTATTGGAAACTCAACGTGTGCATATAATTTTAATTCTCAGTGTATTTTCGACATCACACTGCGTACTACGTACTACGTACATACGCTTTCACGCGGCTTAGCTGTGTGTTACATAAATCTTGCCGTATGTGCATGTATGTGCGTGCCTGTGTGTGTGCGTGTGTGTGTGCGTATGGCGCGTGACTGCTCTGTGCATAATTGTGCGTTTAAGTGTGACTAACTACAACAACAGCAACAAGAAGAGTAACAACAATAGCGATAACGACAACAACAATTAGCCGTTGTTCGGTGAGAATTTAATTAAGTGTCAATTAAACAGTCTAAAAATATTGCGCATACGCAGCGTTGTCAGCGGCACAAACCAAATAGAAAACAATAACAGCAATATATCAGCAATAACAACAACAACAACAACAAGAAAACAATGTAAGTTTAGATTGAAATAATTAAGTAGAAATTATTTGAATATATTTTGATTTAATTGGTGGTTTCCTCGGATTTCCCTAGTTTGTTATGAAATACAAAAAAATGTAGATAAAAAATAAGTAAATAAAAAATAAAAATGTACACATTAGGTAATAAATAAAAATAAAAATAAAGAAGTAAGAAATACATAAAATATTTACTTCAATCAAACAAAAAAATGTAGCTTATTTTTCCCATTTGCCTTCCATTTATTTGATTCCCACATTTTTTGTTTTTTATCTTCATTTGAAGTTCGGTTAATTTCGCTCCATCAGCTGCAGCGTGTGTAACGATTTCCCAGCGTTACATTTTCCACAACATTTATTGATTATCGGCCCGTAAAACATTGCCAAGCCGGACGCACTCAGCAGCGCCGCCCTCGCCGTCGCCGTCGCCTCTTCTTCGCCTCCCTCTGCCAACCCCTGGTCCGCCTAATACTCAGCACCTTTGTCTAATATCTCTAGGCCATTTGGGTTGCTCAGTCTTTTGGTTGAGTCAATTGCTTGTTAAATTTAATAGCCCCACACACTTCTTCCTTACTTTGGACACCAATTTCTTTAATTTCCACAGACGATTCAGCTTTAAGTACGTGCTCTTTGTTTTATAGTAGATTTTCTTATAGCTTCAGGTGTTTTTTTTTCTTCTTCATCAACCTTTGCTGTCCGCTGTCTGCACACAATCCATTCTCCTCCACGTACGTGTAAGTGTGTATCG
The DNA here is from genome assembly GCA_018904595.1 of Zaprionus indianus. Classification (NCBI taxonomy): domain Eukaryota; kingdom Metazoa; phylum Arthropoda; class Insecta; order Diptera; family Drosophilidae; genus Zaprionus; species Zaprionus indianus. The sequence goes on from JAEIHA010000320.1 coordinate 6,328,375, forward strand.
TGTGCACCAAGCCCGCAACTTGATTGATTCGAGTCGGAAAACCCACGCAGTTCTCGTATGAATTTGCGCTATAAAAACTGCTTGAGTATTTGGATATTATCATCCATCAACATCAACATTAGCAGCTCTAACTGTAGTTGAGGATCAACTTTTTATTAATTTTACGCACCAACTAACGTTACTTACGACATTCCTTTCACAATTTAAATAGCGTTAAATATGAAAAAGTTGTTTCTGTTTTATACTGAAAGTATTTGAATCAGTATATTAGTTTGTAGATTATTCTGCTAATTAACATTAGATAAGTGTCATAAAATCTGAATAAAAGCTAGTTTAAGAATTATATACTTATACTTATATTCGAAAATCTCATGTTACACCCCTTTCAATTAGCTATATATATATTACTCTGATGAACCCTCTGTCCGTATCAAAGCACTGATTTAAAAGCCCATAAAACCTTTAGCTATTTATTTTTTATTAAAATTCCTGTACATTAAGTAGAGGTTTATTCATTTTTTGACTGCCACGCCCAGTGCACTCGTGGATCGTTTTTTCTAAATATTGATCGAGTATTTTAACAATTTGTGAATTAATTAATATTATTATCGTCCAATTTCCAATTCAGTTGAACTATTAACGTATAAAAAAGAGGTTCAAAGGTTGTTTGTATTTAAAACGTTCCAATTTTCTTCAGTAATCGTTCTGCAGTTGAGGTTAGGTACGTTTAACATATCCGCGCCTTGAAGTATGCAACAAATTTGAGATTTTTGACACTCATACTACGCACTATATGTACATATAAGTAGAATAGCTTTCAGAATAGGTTCCATTAAGGCGACAACGACAACAAGATTGATTCAGGCTGAAACGATTGCCAATGCATCCCTCTTCTATAGTGCCCCCACCCATGTTCTTCAAGCTCGCCTACGCCTCTGATGGCTTTTATGTGCGCCTTGTCGAGGCTGTTGTTTCTTTTATTTTAGATTACAAGCAGCTGCTTATTATTTTTATTTGTGCTTCCAAATTCTTTCTTGTTCTCATCTTGACTGCCCCCCTCTGTCTTCTCTCTCTCTCTCTCTCCTCTTCCTGTTACTTTACCTTCGGCACATTTCCTGGCCAACAGCAGCAAACGCATGTCCTTCTGGCCTGCTTTTCCTGCTGTTTTCCTGCTACACGCTTTGTTGCTCAGCCATTGTTGTATTGCGTGTATTGTTTGTCCGTTTGTCTGTTTGTCAGTTTGTCGGCCTGTCTATATGTTCGCCCTCTCATTTCCAGGACATTTTGCTGGCTGCGCTGTCGCTGTCGCCGTCACCATTTCATTTGTTGTGCCGTTTATTGCTTTTGCTTTTGCTGCCTACTTGCTTTTGCTGCCTACTTGCTTTTGTTGCTGTTGCCTAAGCAGGATTTCGACTTGAAGTATTTTAGCCATTTGCTGGTCAGCCATCATCAGTCAGTAGAAAAGCGCAGACAGACCTCAAAAAAATATAACGAAAGATACAGAAAACGGTGCGCGGAACCTGCCCCCAAACTTGTGGCCAGATTTCCATAGCTTTCCTTCACTTAATGCGCCAGAGGATATTACAATTTAGTGAAGTACTTAATATGCGCCACATATTTAATACTATAAATCAATTCGCAAAATGGGCGACCAGGACAACTATTCCACTAATCCTTGGTAAACCCGCGGGGACACTTGCCTGGCCGAGATTCATGTCCATTAAATTTTAAAGTGAAATTCCTTTCATGGCTCGTCGTTCTTTTTATTTCCATTCTAAATGGATGTCTATTGTTGATTGTAGTTTATGTGGTCATTGCGTTCTTGTTATTGCTTCTTTTGCTGCCGTTGTCGTGTCGCTGCGGTTTCTAGCGTGAAGACCCGACGAAATAGAAAGTAATTTTTTATGCCCAGACACACATACATGAACATACAGACACGCACGTCTGTCTTGAGTCTTGAAGAAATTCATTGTGACTGATAACACTCCCGCTTTCGTTTGTTGTTTGAGATCTCATTAAGACTTAAATGATAAGAACATATTTTAAAATATTTTTAAATTATGCTTTGATTTAATATTTTCAACTGCGTTATGCCAGTAAAAATATAACTGTTATGTTGTGTTATTAGTTGTCATAGAATTGATAAAAGCCTTCACCGGTCGATCCAATTTCATTATTTTTCAATTCGATTTGTACAGGAAATATAAATGAAACAACTTTTCGATTTAACATATAGTTAGCTGACTTTTCTATCTAGCTGTTTTCCAAAATTCATTCAAAATCAAACATCAAACACAGTAGTAAGGCCTTAACTACCAAGTAGCGCACTGCAGTGCTTTCTGCCCCTGCTTGTATGCTTTAGTTTTTGCGGGCGTAGCTACATAATTAACGTTCGTCTAGTTTAAGTTAAAAAAAATAATAAGCAAACCATCTTTGTCCTTCCCAACACCTGCTAGTAATCCTCGTGAGAGGTTTGGTTCTTTAAGATTGGTTTTTGATATGTGTTGTTAAGATGCTATTTAGAATGTATGGTTTCAACGCTTAATAAAGAAGAAAAAAATAAAAAAAAAAAAAAACAATCTCTGTTGTACTTAAGCTGCTGATAAAAAGGAGTTCCATGGAAAAACTGCATTCACATTATTCTCGGATTTTCCACTCTTATATCGTTATTTACTTTTCAAACACATGACTCACACACGCCCACATATACACACTGATACTGTGAGAAGTACATCTGCTTTGGGGTCATACAAACTTTATTCATAGTATGCGAATTATGCATTCAATCGCTTATCGGACGGTCACTTCAATTTTAATGAAGCGCCGCCCCAAAAGTTTGGAAAAGTGCTTCGAAGTCTTTTATGATGATGAGTAGGATGAAGTTTGCTTAAATCGGAAGAGTTTCTTTTGATTTGCTTGCTTCAGGAGCTTCAGTAAGGGTTTTGTCTGCTTTTGATGTTTGGCAAACAAGCAAATATGTTGGTATACTACATATTCAAACATCTTACCGGATCCGATGAGTAAAACTTATCCTGGGCAAGACAACCAAAAATAGAGAGAAAGGCAGAGAGCGAGAGAGAGGGTGCAACTTATTTAATTCAATAAAAAGTTTACTCCTATTCTCCTTGCTGAAAGTCAATTATAATACGACGCAACTTTTGTTTTTGTTTGCAATATTAGCTTTGCAAAGAAAGCCAATAATCAATTTTTCTGGCATGTTTACTTAGTTAACAGAGGCGCTTTAACAGCGACGATAGCTAGCAGACCCGATTAACAGACTCGCTATTCGCTCGTTAACAGCGCCGGTGGTTGGCCTAAGATAACAGACGAAGCTACGCTTACTGTTAGTGCGTTAACAGCGCCTATGGCTGCCAGTGCTAGGGTAACAGACATTTCATTCGTTAACAGTGCCCGTGGCTGGCAGAGTTATGATAACAGCGTCAACCGTTTTACAGAAAGAGAGAAACAGCAACTGTTATGCCTGCAATAACAATAACAACAACTTATGTACATAAAGAGAGCGATAACAGTAGCAGCAGCAGCAGCAACAATAACAATAACAACAACAACGACAGCAGCTACTCCAGACCGCTGCTCAGCTGTTTTCAGCTGCGCTGCGTGCTTTGTCCTTGACAAGGTTTTGTTTTTTTATTCAATATATACTACACACATACATATGTATGTGTCTGCTGTGCGTGCCAGAGAGCGCACAGGCAACTGAGAGAGAGAGGTGAGAGAGGCGCAACTTGGCCATTTTGTGCGCGGCTTTCATTCAGTGAATGAAAAGGGAAAAGCAAAAGTATTTTCTGCCAAAGAGGAAGTTTTCTTGTGTCTTTGCATGTGAGTGTCCTCTTCTTGTGTGTATCTGCGTGTGTGTGTGTGCGTGGGTGTATCTTGGTTTGTCTTCCGTTCGTTTGCGTGCAAATTGCGCATAAGTTTTGCTCGATAGTTTTGCAGACGAAAGAGCCAAGCAAACCCACAGGACTTTCACTTTTGGCCATTAATTGCGGCATTGTGCACCGCAGCCAAGTGTTTTTTTTCTTTTTTTTTTTTTGAGGTACTCCTCTTATCTCTCTCTTTTTATCTCATTGTCCCTCTGCAACATTTTCAGCTTGGGATAGGACGAGGCACTTTGGGGAATTCCAATTGTATATCTCGGGCCACAGATCTCACCTTTAATTGTCGCCATTTTGTGCTGGCAATTTTCATTTTAATTGTCGCGCACGTGTCCCAACAACCTGACGTCGTCTTGGCCCCAGACCCTCCAATATACAATATTTTATGTTCTGCTCCCTCTGGTATTTGTTTTAAGTGCGGCTGCTCCCGTTGTTCCTTCTCCTCCTTCTTCTCTGTCTTCTCCTCCTTCTGCGTGTATGTTAATTAAAACGTTGATAAATTGTTGACTTGCCCGTTTTGACAAGCTACAACTGACAGCTGTGTGGGCGTGTGGTTGTGTGTGTGTGTGTGGGTGTGTGTGTGGCTGAAGCGTGTAAGCAGTCAGCTGTACGCTATGTGAACTAATTAACATTCCTGTGTTTAGAGGACCTCCCGTTCCTTGGGGACGCGACACGTGTAAACTGAATCGACGCGATAATCATTAAATCTAAAGAGAAAGCTGACAGCATTTAAGAAGTGCACTTAAAATTTAAAGGGGTACACTCAAGTAAACTTATCTAAGTTGTAGAATAAACTATGAGAAGTTCAATTAATGTCCTCATATACATATATATTTATCTGTTTATTCTTATCAATGTAAATCCTAACAGCTAACATAATTTGCTTGACTGAGTTCTTCTCAATTCTCTTCAAAGAAGGATTGATTGGGTTCATATTTTATTGTTTCCGATTGAAAACCGAATTCATTCTTATAGCCTTGCAGAGGGTATATTAATTTTGGTCAGGAGTTTTTAGTGCATCTTAGAAGTCATCTCCAATCCCATAAATTGTATATCTTCTGTACCAGCATCATCAAGAAAGTCGATCTAGACATGTCCGTCTGTCCCTCCGTTCAATTGTCGGTCCATTATATTGACTATAGAATTCAGAAGGTAACAACCTGCAAGGGTATGAAACCTTCTACATGGAAAAAATAACCATTCTTCCTTGTTTTCTTTCAATCTTGTAAAATTTAAAGCCAATTTTAATTTCCCATCTAATTGAATTTAATGAATAACTTCTTCTTCTATTCAATTATAAATTACTTATTTTCAATTCTCAAATTTTATGTTGGTTTTAGAAACAAGGCTAGACGCTCTTTTAGTTCCATAAATCGATAGATCTCGATTTGCAATGAATTTAAAGACATGACACTAATCATCTAAATTACTTTCAAAATATGCTCGTAAACGTATAAGAAATACCAAAGTTATCTAACTAAATACGTTTATCGAGCGAAACGATATTCAGTTGACCGCTGTAAAGTATGCAATACAAAGAGCACTAAATACAATATAAACCTTAGCCTTTTTTTTGTGTGCAATTAAACTTTATGCCAACCAAATATTAGACTTATTTAACTGAGATTTGCGCCCCTCAACCTTGTGCTATTTAAGTAAAAAGTCCTCTAGCTGCTTAGACCCAATGAATACACAAATATGCGCAGGTATTCAGAGGTATTCATTACTGTTGTGAGGCAGTCAAAGCATGTGCAAATACTTACTAGATGAGCTGCTGCTGTGTAAGTACTGAGCTTGTCATTAAGTCTTGTGTTCATAATTTGCCATTGTTATTGCTTAATCTTTGTGTGCATAGGCTTTGCAATTGAGTCGCCCCTACCCCTGCCTGCCCTCGAGAGAGGTCATAATAGTCAAAGGTCGCCAATGCAAATTGTAATGAGCCAAACAACAATTCAATGCGAATTGGCCACGAGTCCTTGCCACCTGGCAATGCCTTGTTGAGTGTGGCAGCTAATTTGTGTGTGTGTGCGAGTGTGTGTGTTCCAGTTTCTTCGGGTCACAGGGTCATGTGAGTCATCAACTCGACCAGGGTTAGCTCGTCAACCAATTATTGACCTATATACGCGTGTTTTGATTAATGTCGCACATTCATTTTGCCCTTCTCCATCTCTTTGGCTCCTTCTCTATATCCCTCTCTGCCTCTTCCTCATCCTCTCTCTTTCTGTCACTCTTTCTATCTCTCTCCAACTCCCAACTTAATTACGCTTCGTGTTTTGACGCTGTCTGTCTGCCTTCATCATCATCATCATTATTGTCGTGTGCCAATTGATTGTGTCATGCAAACGAAACCAAATCATACGAGGGTCGTTTGATAAGTCCGTGACTTTTTGAATAAAATATATTTTTTTCGTCAAAGAAGCGTTTTATTTCTCAACATAATCTCCTTTTAGCTCTATACATTTAGTCCAGCGTTTTTCCAATTTTTTTATTCCTTCCAAATAATAGGTTTTCTCAAGGCCCTCAAAATAGTCGTTTGTTTCTGTGTTTCTCTTCATTTGACCCGAATCTCTTACCGCCGAGCCATTTCTTCATGTTTGGAAACAAAAAATAGTCACAGGGGGCTAAATCTGGAGAATATGCTGGATGGGGTAGCAGTTCGTAGCCCAATTTATGAAATTTTGCCATTAGCACACGAAATTCACTTTTTTCCATTTTCGTTAAAATTCACGAGATCGTCTGCTTTCAATGCCTATAAAACGCAAACCAAAAAACGCAGCTTTCTCAAAATTTTACAGTCAGCTGTTAATCGATAACTGCTGACAGGAGCAGTGTTGTATTTAGAGCAGGTGCGCGGCAAATACAAAAAGTCACGGACTTATCAAACGACCCTCGTATTTTAGTCCCGCTTTAACCAAACCTTAGCCACAAACCATAGCTCGCACCCTCCTCTTCTCTCTCCTTCCTCTCTCTCTCTCTCTCTGACATTCGCAAATAGTTTGCGGAAGCCGTAGAACATTTTGCTTTGTGCTCGCGTTCAAATTAAATTTAATTGAAATTTATGCACTCGCATACATATGTTGCCAACTTGCTGTGCTCACCTCCCTTCCCCTCCTCCCTCTTTTTCCCTGTTCTCTCTCTGCCTCTCTTTCTTTTCATGCCCAAAATCATATCTATAGAATTGCGGGAAAGTAATTGGATTATGTTAAGGTTGTTAAGCAAAACTATAGCAAGCGAAACACGCTAGTAAAATTCAACTTGGATGGCTTTCAATTTCTTTGGATTATCGGGAGGGTTCCGATTTCCCTCCCGATAGAGATACTGAATTGTGGGTGTATATACTAAATATATTATAATGGTATATTAATTCCTGTTCTGTTCTTATATCATGTTTTAATTTTTATCATATAAGCTCTCGTTAGTATTGAAAACAATTAAAGATTTAACATCCAAACGTAGCTTGCTTGACAGTTCCAAGACCTTGATGCCTTTTACAACACTATAAGCAACATATTCAATATGTAAGTCATGGGAAATTCGGTTGTTCTAGTTCTTATGGCGCGTTCATACATATGTCATAATAGGTATGTTAATTTACATAGTTATTGTCCTTTAATGTTAATGTTTACGGGTACACTGATTTGTGACTGACTACTTTCCTGGTGTTTTATCCAATAAAAAGCAAGTGTTTAAATTTATTAATTATTTTATTTATTTCACATTTTATTCGAGAAGAGACTGTTTGGCAAGTGCTTAAAGTTAGGCTTAACAGCTGCTAACCTGAGACTTAACAGGTGCTTAGCATAAGATTTAACAGCTGCCAAGAACATAGATTTCAACAGCTGATTCTAATAGTATGGCAACCTTGCGCGCTTAGATAAAAGGAGTGATCTGCCGCAAACAGTTAACTTAACATTGATGTATTTTACATATGTACAAGTACATTCAAAATTATTAGTTATCGATAATTTATATCCACATTGAAACGCGTTACACAACACTAACAAGAATCAAGAGCAAACTTGACAGATTCCTCGTGATAAATTTTGTTGATCTAACTAACTCTCATATGTAGATGTAGAGATATAAAAAATATATATGCCTCCATACAGACAGTTCGATATGTACATGTACTTTAAATATATATACACTTAATGGCAACTGCCACACCTTCTACAGCCTGGCACACTCCTTCTACATTAGCCTAACATTAATTTCCTTTTAAGGGCCATTTTAAATCATGTAAGAGACTGTACACAGTGCCTACGCTTCACATACATATTTCAAATGATCATTATCAGTCTTCCAAGACAAGCTCCGTACGTTTGTAAACTGTTTCCGCTCGAACTAATTGCAACTCTGGCTTATTGAGGCGCATCAATTGCCTGGTCAGCCATGTTGCCCATGCCTTGTGCAGTGTGAAATTGACTCGATTTTATGCATAAATTACATTCACACAGGTCTCTTGGCTGTGGCAAGAGAGAGCTTTGTTTGCCTGCCTCCCATGACTGGATTTTCCAGATTTTCCGATTTTCTGCACTGTCAGTTGGCATTACGTATGCGCCATGGTGGCCATCGACCATTGGCCATTGTCAAGCAACGGCCACATGTAAAATATGCGAATGTAATTTGCATTTGCAGCAGCACAGAAAGAGCAGAAGGGGGTGCAGGAGGGGGGGGGGGAGCAAATGCAGCGGGAAAAGGCTAACTAAATTTGCCCTTAATGCGCCTGTCGCCCGCTGCCAATGTGGCAGCTAATTCAATGACCAACCAACAGGGCCAAAAGGACAGCGCCGGGCACATATGCAAATGAAACTCAATTATGCTATAGTTTCTGCACTGAACCGCTAAAATAGCTTTAAGGCTTTAATCATTTCGCGCCACGCCCACTTCTGCTCAGTGGCAAAGTGTGCAACTGTCGCCCAAGCGCGGCCACGCAGTGCAAATATTTTTTCAGTGTCAACTCAAGGATTTCCTTGATGTTTGCCAGCGCAGAGCCAAGAGTGTGCAGAGAGAGAAAAAGAGAGCAAGAGACAAAGAGAGAAAGGGAGAGAGAGAGGGGGGAGGGGGGGCTTAAATAAATGCATCCTGCAATTATGAATGAAAGGGGTAGAACTGCGACAGCCAACAAACGAGGTGTCAGGAAACATCACAAAGCCCAGAGGAAAAGGAAACTGTGCCCAGCTACGCGAGTGTGTGTGTGTGAGTGAGTGAAGGGGGTGTGTGCGTGTGTGAGTGTGTGCGCGCTGTAGTGTCATAGTATGGCCAAAAATTAAATGCCCGGCAATGCAGCGGCTTAAAGGCTTAAGGGTCGCTCTCTTTCCCTCTCTCTTTGCCTCTCTTCTTCCCCTCTCTCTTCTTCCTCTCTCTTTCCCTCTCTCTTCTTCCTCTCTCTGTATCTCTCTTCCCCATCACTGCCCCTCTTTGTCTCTCTCTCTGTTTCCCGCACTCTATCTCTCTGCATCCCCTTCTCCCCCGTTGTCTTTCCCTCTTGTTCCGCTTCCTCTCGTATTTATGACCTCGCTTAAGTACATAGCCTTCAAAATGCCTGCGAGTGTGTGCATGTGGCTTTGCCGTGTGCAACTGTATGTGGGTGTGTGTTTGTGTTAAAGGACATTGGAACTTGCTGTCTATGCTCTGGCAGGCGGCATTCATTACTCAACACTGTCGAGACATTAACACAGGCGCACATATTAAAAACACACTCACACACACACACATACACTCACACACTTTCAAGTTCGTCGCACATGGCAACACACTTACTTCCGCAAAGCGAAATGCAGTCGGGAGACACAGTGGGCGTGGCCAATTTAAAAACTGCACTACATTTTGTTTATGATACTAAGTAAGAAACAAATAATGTTGAAGTCAAGTGAAAGGCTTCGTTCCTTTGCAATTTATTTCTTAAATGATCTGGTTTTTAAATGGTAAACAAAAGGCTTTGAGAGAGACAAATGATTAAAAGAAAGGAAGAGACAGAAAAAAACTGAATTGAGAACTATTTATTTAATTAATTGTGAATGTTTGGTATACATATTATTTTAATTGTAATAATATTCAATAATAAAGAGCTAATTAAAACGATAGGTCAGTTCCATTGATAATTTTAATAGCGCCGGACTAGCTTTAATTTATCGTGTCATTAAACTTCGAAAACTTCAGTTCAATTCATGTTATTAAACAATATAATAATTATATTGCATATGTCTTTAATATCAATATCATAAACTTATTATAAAGCATATTCATATTAATCTTTTTATTTTTTATTTACTTTTCATTTAATTTGTTTATTATGTTTACGATTCATTAGAATAGTTGTGCAAAGAAAAGTTATTATAGTGGTTAATTAGGATAAATGTAAGTGAAACATGCTGACCTAAGCTGATATATCTTGAAATATAGATAGCAATAATCGAACCAATTGCGAGACTTGTTTTGTCTCTTTTTTTATTTTATTCCATATAATTTCTTTTGCATTTAATTCATTAATCTTTAAAAAATTCTTCCATATTTTTTCTGAATTCTTTTCTTTAATTTATTTATTTATAATTTATAAATTATTATTTTATTATTATTATTATCTACAATATATAATTATCGCTGTATATATAATTTTAACCGCTCACAATCGAATTGTTACCACTGTGCGACCCTCAATGAAATGCGCTTCAAGTGCGAGCATTAAATGCGCCTCGCTGCTCCCCTGCTTGTCTCCCACTCACCTCTCCGCTGCCCCCTTTGCTGACTGCGTCGACTGCTCATTTTATAGTTCCCTTACAACAACAGCAACAACGAGCAGCAGTTGTAGTTGTAGTTGCAGTCGCAATGCCAGCAACATTGTATGCAACAAAATATTGCACAAAGGCAGCAGAAGGAGAAGGGGTGAATGAGAGGGAGGGACTGTGCGAGAGTAGCAGACAAAGCGTGAATGTCGGGACATTAACTACAGCAACAACGGCTCATAATAATAATGAGCTTGGCTACGCTCCATGTCTGTACGTGTGTGTGTGTGTGTGTGTGTCTGTCTCTCGCTGTCAAGTCTCTGTGTGTGCGCTCGGTGCGAGCAGCTTCTGCTTAATTACATTACAAACAGAAAGAGATCAAAAACAACAATTGCAGTGTGCTCAGCCAGAGAGAGAGAGAGAGACGGAGAATGCATTGCAGACATTTTCAGTCTCGATTCGTTGCGTGCACATGCCTGCAAGAAGATCCTCCCCCACAGCTGGCTCAATTCCCGCGGCGCAAAATTGATTGCATACTTTCAGGCTGCCATTAAAAATTGAGCAGCTGCAGCTGAAATGAGATTGCTGAGTGAGCTGAGTGCTGACAGAATTTTAGAGCAAAGCTAAAATGATGGGGGAAACAAAGCTAAAAAAAAGCTGTTTAATACAAAATTAATAAATAATAAATATTATTTGTTTAATGTCGTCAAATTACAAATAATATTAATATAACAAAATACCATTAAAATATTGAAATTTATAAATGAATAAAACAAAATTTGACTATTAATTCTAATGTTGTCTTGTAAAGAAAAAATGTAAAATATAATGACTAAGGAAACTCGTATATTTTCAGATATACGTGTATAAATTAAAGATATTAAAAGAAAGTGAGAAAGGGTATAAAAATGGAAAACTAAATGATTTCGATTTTAAATTTTTAGCTTGCCGCTGTTTTCGCGTTTATCCTGATATGGCACATTAAAAAAAGGCTAGATTTGTCAAAAAATTGTTGCTGGCTTGATTCTTGTCCTAACTGCTTTTATTTTAACCCTTACAACTAATATGAATTCACTGATCTAACTAGATTTGATTTCTCCCAATGCTCTGCAAAATTCTCTTGTTTCCCACTTTAATTCCAATAAATTTATACATTTCGTCAGGCATTGAGTAAATCGTTTGCATTTAGTTTACCATAAATTTCCGCAACTCATCGTAGAAAACTGCTGCAAGGAAAACATTCCCTGCAGCGAATGCCAAGTGAACTTTTATAGGATTCCATTGCGTACTCTACACATAACTGATGCATAATCTGATGCATCTCGAGACTCGACTTTTTCCCGCTTGTGCCGCTGCTGAATTGTGAAATGAATAATTCATTTGGGACTTTGGTTATTTGAGTGCGCATGGTGCTTCACAAGCAACTTGACATTGCATTTAGTGTCGAACATGACTGTGCGGCCATACTCAAGGTCCCTCCCATTTTGCAGATGTGGCAGGATGCCGACGCTGTTTACCGCCGTTTACCATTGCACATCCTGTGTTTAGCTGTTCAGATTTCCATGAAGTAAATGGCATTGATGGCAATTTATGCATTTTTGAATGAAACAACCTTTTCTCTTTGCTTTTCATGTGCCGTTAATATTTAAAATGATTATAAATGTTTGCTGCACTTTTTGTTGCAGGCTACTTTATAACATTACTGAAATAAGCTGAAAACATTTGCTATATTATAAGTCTTTTGATGCTTTGGAATTCGTTCTGTTTCTGCTCTTTTGCTGCTGGCATTTGTTGCATTTGTCATTGCCGGAAAGCACGAACAAGTTTGATAATGTCATCAGCAACACAAAGTACAACAATGCAAATTGGATTTGAATGTTGCCAGAGAACTAAAGAAGACAAAACGTTCAGTTTTACTCACAAATGGGTCTTAGCAACTTTGTGTGCTCTGCATTTGTATACTCTACCATTGGTATTAGTCAGAAAAGGGTATACTAAAGGCTTCACTGAGTATATATATTCTTGTTCTTACAAGCCATGTCTGCCTGTCTGCTTGACTGACTTTCTACCCGTTTGAACATCGAGATCTACTATAAGAGTTAGAAATATACACCAAATTGTATCTATCTCGCCGCCACGCCGAGTGGAACTCGAACAGAGAAATTATTCAATTTTGCAACACTGCCTGCCCCTGCTGGTATGCTTTAGTTTTTGCATGCATCCCTGCAGATATATGTATGCATGTGTGTTACAGTGAGAATATTAGGTATTCTTATCTTTAGGTATTCTATGGTATTTGTAATTGTTTTTTAAGACTGAGCGCAAGGTATTTTACTGCCAGGCATACTCAGCTTTTATCTGACTTTGTCTTTAGCTTTACTGCTGTGTTGAGTTACGGTTTATTTAACCTTTTTTTTTAGCAATATAAGTTCTTCTGATACTAACAAACTTTCTTCTTCCTTTTCTACTTGCAGGTTCGTTGGCAACTTCTTCAATATACGATATTCTTACAATCGATAATAATTAATTAACAGCAAGAACACAGACAGATACACACAAACACTCACACCCAAACACACACAAACACAGAGATACAAGGCCAAGCGAAGATACAAGTCCAATCAACAAACAAAGAGAAACAAAGAAGAGAAAATTATAATGACAATTGCAGCGCAAACAAACACAGACACACAACAACAACAACAACAACAACAACAACAACAACAAGCACAATAGGAATACCAATACGAATACGAGACACAGAATCCAATATCAAATACCAAATAGCGAATATCAAATATCAAATATCCACTACAAGGAATATGCATATTGCTAATTAAATTATGAATACGTAAAACTAATTAAACAACAATGCTCGTCTAACAGCTATGCCCACACATATACCCCCATATCCAGCTATACCAATATAGATATATACACACATAGTCGTACACCTAGACATAGATGTATGTATGAATGTCAATATTTGTGCAACAGTTAACAGCAGAGGCGAATAACAACAACAAATTAACAAAAAAAACCACACAGACAAGAACCGAAATATAAATATCGAATATATAATATATATCTATATATACACATATGTATGTATAATATCCAGTATAGCTATTGTTTACTCTGCAATAAGTGTCTGCCTAAATGTACACATAATTTGCTGTTTACTAAACGTTTTAATACTCGTAATTCCTATGTCTACTATATGCTATAGCTAAAGAATCACATGAATGTGCCTTCCTCTATATATATAGCTAGCTGTGTAACCGACTTTAACTACAATATAATACGACTGCTATGCATTGCCATGCCTGCGATTCGTATAGCTATCGGGGAGAGTTCTCTCCACAATCACCATCTAGAAATGCCTATGTAAATATCTATCTACCTATGCCGTTATGCTGCTCCTAACCCAACCCCAAAAGAACTTCCTCTACACAATCTTATCGTATTCGTATGATTTAACTATTCGAAATTTGGATACTCTGCTTAGGAAATCAGAGCCATTGGAAAGACTGATTACGGCCTGAAAATGTGCGTTATTCTCTCAGCCAGCCAATTACAATATATAGTACTATATGTCATGCATCTGCATTCTATAAGTCTCACTATCTTTTCGCTTATACTATTGTGAAGGGAGCATGCTGCTTGCGAACGCTTTGATACTTATAATCTTATACTACTTACACACACTTATATTCGACCTAATAACTTATTTCTTGTGTTTCTTTGCTTTCCAAATTCTTATACTCTTCTTCAAATCTAATATAACACCGAAAAAACTCTTCTACTCCTTTCATACAACGCTAACTAGCTGACAAACAGGCTTATACTCTTCTAATTATACTTACTCTTCTACTACTGCCTTTTCTATGCTCTTCTTATATATGCAACCTCATACACTCTTCACTTCTTATACACTCACATGTCTCTTACACTTTCTTATACATTTCGCGTATGATAAACATCTATCTCTTCTACTCTTCAACTCTTTAACTCTATAAATATGTTTCTTATAAAATAACTATTTTTTTTTATAATAATTTCTTGCTCTATGCGTACCCCGAATAGCAAACTATTACACCAAATTTTTGGCTCTATGTGCAATTAATAAATAAACTCACCACCTCAAATAAATTACGAACTAAAATTCAAAGTTCAGCTCGCTCGTTTTCTTCATCTAAAATCTAAGAATAAAAATAAAAAAAAAAAAAAAAAAAAAAAAAACCAACACACAAAAGCAACTGCTAAAATTGGCTGCAATTGAACTAATTGTTTTATGCTTCTAAATATTTTATGCGAAATTTATTCTGTTAATAATTAACCGAAATCGAAATCAAAACTAAACCGACAAACTAAACGTTACGTAACGCAACAAATCCGAATTCCCATATCATAAAATATAAAAAAAAAAACAAAAACAAACTGGAATAATGTCACGTGAAAACTCACCTCGCCACGGCTCGATCCGTCGCCATTTGAACAACAGAGACTCACCAGCACCGGGCTCGCCGGGCTCACCCCATCAACTGAACCATCACCATTATCATCAGCACCATCAGCAACAGCCCCCGATAATGGAGCATGCCGGCGCACCCATATCAACGTCCGCCTCGAACATACCGACGGTGATGGAGGATGGCGAGAATCCAATTCTGCCACCAATGACCGGCTCCGGACCAAGTCGACAGCGATCGCTACGCGATCGTCTTAAAGACGGCATCACCGGCAGCTTCTCCTGGCAGTAAGTGAAAGTCTCCAACTAGTTCGTTTGTTTCCTTTTCCCAAAGCTTTTTCTAAATTTCCTTTTTCCGAATTATCATTAAACTCTTCACATCACGAGTAGACTTTATTTTGGTTATTTATTTGACACACTAACAAATTGTTTATAGTTTTGAGAATTGTATTTTGAAAATACTTTGACTATTGCTAATGCAACAACACACAGAGAGTTCACAATCGATTCTAAGCACCTACGTAGCGAAAATTTACTATTATATCAAGTCTTATACTACCAAAAACACTTAAACTACTTAAACTACTATTCAGTTCCACCTCTCTAGTTGCACTCACACCGTTTGAAACCGTTTTGAAACAGTTTTAAAAACCACAACGAAACTTTGATGAATTCTCCCTTTGTAAATTGTATTCGCACCCACTTAAAACGCACAGCACATTCAAGTTCCACTTATATAGGCATTAATCGCAAATTGAATCAACTTTTTAAGCGCAACTGCGAGGCAAACTAGCAAAGGGTAAGTGAAAAAATCTAACAAAAATTGGATTTTGCGAGTGAAAGAGCCTAAAATAAGTAAAAAAACGGTTATTTAATGGTTATAGATACAAATTTATCGATAACTATCGATGAATTATATAGAGACAAGTGTATTTATACAGGCTCTTTAGGAAGAGCTAAAGTGAGATGAGTAAACACAATAAAGAAATCGTTATGATTATAAAATAATACCATTCTACTCTTGTGGTCGAATATATATAGAATATAGTTACCATACGACCTAATTTAGATATAAAACAACCTAAAATCTATCGGGCATCTACAAATACCGGCCTGGGGATAGCGAAAATAATATAATATACTACCTAATTTAGGTATAAAGGAAGGTCTATATGTAAGTAAGCAGAGTGTGAAGAGTAGAATCAATAACTTAATTGATACGATTATATATAAGAAACTATACAAATTGTCCTCAAGGAAAAATAAACGTGCACGTATCTAACTTATTTCAAGCTCCATATGATTTTCCTTCGTCTATTCTCTAATATCTTTTCAAATTTATAAATCTTCTATAAATGTTACTCTAGGAAAGTTTTGACTGAGTTTTTCATGGGTTCAACACGGTTTTATACTAAATAATTGATTATTTTGATTATAATATCGCATAAAAACTCTGAAATTTCATTCCGCCGTAATTGGAACGACAATTTTGTTGGCAAAAAAATTGTATGTAAGCTCCGAATGAATTGAGTCTTTTTTATTCACAATAAGAACACGCGTAAATTATTCGCACAAAAATGTGTTAGCTCTCTCACCCTGGACAGAAATGTCCTCTACGGATGACAAAAAGTGATTGACGTCAGACGTGAACGCATTAAGGGAGGAGGAACTAGGAGCTGGCAGAGTAGAAACGTAATCGAAAGCAAAAACGAAAGCCCAAATTGCTGATGAAGCGAATTTGGGGGACAGAAGAGAACAGGCGAAAATATTGTGAATATAAGAAACAATTGTGCAATTTAAATGGCAACAATCAAATGAATCACGCACCATAAATCAATTGAATTTGACATATTCATTTCGTGGGATGGTGATTTTATAGATTGGCCTTGTAATAGTTGGCTGTAAATCATTGTCTAACCAAGCCAGGCAGATTTTCTGCTCTTTTTACTGACTTGGCTTAGTAGTATGGAAAAATGTTGTATTATTTTAAACAAAGAAAGAAACTGATCCACCAAATGTCATCATTATGCGATTTTCATTAACAGGAAAAATGAAAAATCTACACATTATTCGTACCTCTGTGAAATTAAAAGCATTCCTTGTGACACTCTGGAAAAACTTTTCATAAAGGAAGCTGAAAACTTTGTCCTGCCACGGCAAACTTTTTCCCTTCATCTCACTTACAGTGTTCCCCCAAAGAAAATGGTGCACAAAATAGAAACGAAATGTTCCCGTTACTGGAAAAACGTTGACGTTGAGTTCTTTTCAACACGGCGTATACGTTATATTTCTGGTTCCGTGTGCCAACTGAAAGTTTCCCGTTCAGGGTTTCCTTTCGTCTAAGAAGCTCTTTTGCTAACTTTCAACGTTGCGATAGTTTTGTCTTGTTTCCCATGCAAGTGAGTTGACCTCGAAAATGGCCACGGAATGTGAGGTATCGAACGTACCCTGCAACTTAACAGGCACCTGGAACCGGTTCACAAGTGCATCCAACCAGCAAAGCCTGCTGTAGCTTCGTCTACCTTACAGCAGCTTGCCGCAAAACTTCCTTAAAGCCCTTCAAGAGGTAATTTATAACCTTGAAACTCTTTTAAGTTGGCCTTGATCGTCGCTTTTGTTTTTGTATTCGACTTCGGTTAGGTCTTTTCCTGGCCAGCACAAACAACAGATGATTGCACCTCTCAGCGGAAGCCTTTTAACTGGTTTGACCACTTTTTGACAAACAAACATGGGTATATATAATATATAGGTGTATATAAGATATCCGATATGGTTGTCTGTGGAATTTGCTGTAAATACTTTTAGGTATTATGAAGGCAATATATTTTACTGCAACTTGGGTTCTGCTCTCATCCTTCTCTCTGAATAAATATTGACAGAGGTTAAATTCTTCTTGATGCATAAATCTGTGATAGAAGTAGAAAATTTAGACTATTTATATTTTTGCAAAATCATTCAGTTATACATAAGAACATTAAACTGTAACAAATAATTTGGTGAGGTTAAAAAAGTTCTAAAGGTTGAATAACTTAAGAACTACGTGATGAAAAGCTGCCTGATTGAATAATTAATGCTTTAATTAATAAGTATAAAGGCTATGAACATTAGGAGAAGATTGAAGTCAAAACCTGCAAGGGTAAAATGACTTTCAGCACGGTAGCCTTTCCTTCTATTAATGTTTTAACCATATCCTTTCGCTCTCTCTACAGTTGTAAACTATTACCTTGGTAGAAAGCAGTTTTAGCCTTTTTCTTATCCCGACCATTCAAATCAATTGCCCACACACGATTTAGCTGTCGAATTTGCTAATTGAAATGCGGCTCGATCGAAAACAAAACCATAAAAAAACACGTCAACCAAAAGTTGAACAATGTGTGCGGAACAACATCTCTCTCTTTATATGACCGCCTGCACGCCCACACGTCGACGGGCCCCTCCAGAATTGGGGTGCCTCTGCGATGTGTGAATAATTTTATAGAGTTGATAATGAAACGATGGTCATAGCGATGCCGAACACGTCTCCAACGGCGTCTGCCTGCAGAATTCATGACATGATGATGTTGATAATCATGATAATGATGATGATAATGAGGGCCATAATGATGAGTGGGCGCTTGCTAATCCTTTGGGCAATTTCGCATTGTGCCGCGTTTGTTTCGCATTAATATCTCCCATTCACTCACACACACATACACCAGCACAGTGACTGCAAATAGCAGTTGACCCTGAAACGATGCGCACACAATGGCCATCATCGTCATCGCGCTGCCCGCTAGAATTTGCCTGCTGACCCGTTTCCTCCGCTTCCTGCACCTCCTCCCCCCCTGGCCACTCCCTCGAAAAGCTAAATAGCTTCTAAATTGCATGCGAGTGTGTATGTGTGTGTGTGTGCTAATGTGTGTGCAGTTCGTGTTTGACTTTCACTTGCAGCTGTGATGAGTTCCACTGCGCCTGTCAACGTCACCACGACAATGACAAAAACAGCAGCAGCAGCAACGGCAGCAACTGCAACAACACTTGAAACAGCTGCAACAACAACTGTACAGCGACTGTACACAGTTACATATATTGCCGTTTATTGCCCCACTGTTGTTGGCATTGTTTTTGGCCATAATTTGCATCGATTGCGCGGCGCACAGTGACGCAACGTGCACATTGGCGTGGCGAAGTACGTTAGTAAAACGATTTTATCGCCAAATAAAGTAGTATTCGCTTTTCACTGTACAAGCTACTTTATTTACACAATGCAAAGTAGTCAACAAATTTATTTGATCTCTAGCGATTTTTTTTCGAGTTAAGTATTTTTAATGTGTTCTTATTAAATTAAAATTATGAACTTGAACTGAGATATATTTTATTATTATGAACAAAAAAGTTTTCTTTAAAAGACTTTTTAAATACCATTCAGAAGGAATAGTCAGCTTTAACATGCCGTAGGTGTTCAACCTTTGTCTTATAGGATAATAAATGAGGACAAAAGTCAAAAAATTATATGTTATAAAATAATATATTTTCATTGCGGTCTTTTAAAAATATTTACACATAGTTTATTTATCTCAGTGTTTATATCAGCCGTCAATGAAATACATTTTTACACTTTTTAGTTTGACAATTTTTACTTTTTTGACTTATGATTTGGGTGAATATTATTATTGCCTGCTATATTTTATTTAATTACATTTTATGCATTTATTGAGTATAAGTTTCTTATTTCTTCAATGTCGACTCTTTTATGAATCTAAATTTAAGTTTAAAGTTTTGTTCTACTTCAAATTAATGTTAAAAATATTTTAAATCTTTAAAAACTGAAAAAAATAAATGAAATTAATTTGTATGTATTTTTATTATTTTAAAATATTGTAATTATTTATATTATATTACAAATATTTGAATAGTTTTAAAACAAACAGATATAAGTTTTGGCCAAAGTTTGCACACATGCAAATGGCAACTGCACCAGTGTGCAATTTGGCTGTGCCACTGCTCATCGATGAGGGAGAGAGATAGGGGGATATAAAGAGCGAGAGGATGTGGGCGTTACTTGTGTCAATGTTGTGGCCAATGTTGTTCTCCGTCTGCCGTCTGTTCTTTGGCATTTGCTCTTGTTGTGGTCAGCCCATCAGGCGAGGATAAAGTGCAACATGAATGTGTCCGTTGCAACTGTTTTTGTAGTTGTTGTTGCTACTGTTGTTGCTGCTCACAAATTGCGATTAGTGTTATGTCTTTGTCGACGTGCATATGTTGCTGTGGTTCCCTCTGCCTGCCTGCTGCCTCGGCTGTGGCTGTCAGCTTGTTTTCCACACTTTATGCCAAAGCTCTTTTGCATAACGCGAAAGCGATGGCGATGGCGATGGCGATGACGAAACGTTGTAAATGTTGCCAGCCAAAAGTCAAGGGTTCAATTAAGAGAGCGCTGCAATGTGGGTGCAACGCGGAGGCAGTAAAAATTGTTTTGAGTCGATTGTCGTCTGTGTGCATATGAATTAATTGCCCGCAATTAGTTGCTGCTCCACTGTGCATGCAAATTGCCCGCAAAAATATAGCCCAGTGTGCAGCAGCAGCGCAATTCGAGACTCGCGAAAAGTCGTTTATTTCCATTTCCTGAGACAATGTCAGGAAACTCTGCAAATATATGTACGCTATATAAGAAGTAATTGCTGAACTAGTTAAGGCTCTGGCTGAATGCTTTATGAATTGCTTCTGCACAGGAACTCACTATCTTGATGCCGTCTTTAATCTTGATTTCAACGAATCTAACAGATCTACTCGCTACTTTGTAAATCAAGTGATTCTATGAGATCCCCTGACGGACAGCGTGCGGCTCGTGGCATTTTAATCGCACTCATAAGCTTAAATCAACTTTTATTACACTATATACAATATACTGCCGTATAAGATCGTATGTGAGTGGACACCCAATAGTTGTGATTAGAAAGTCGTAGGCATTCCGTGATTTATTACACATAACATACTTCGCGAGTTAAGTCATTTATCTTGCAATTTGGTTGAAATCTACGTAAGACTAGGATGCAGATATCTAATGTATATATGATATATCTCCGTGTACAAACAATGCCATTGTCATTGCTGCCTGCCTGTGACATTTCGCTTGACACACAGTAAACAAACAAAATACAATATTTTGTACTATTAAATGCGACGAAATGTATAAGAAGTATTCGTTATCTAAGCTCTGTATACACAACTGTGTGCGTGTGTGTGTGTGTGTGCAATGCACTTAGGCAAATTGTCTGTATTAATTTTTAAATATGACTAAGAAATTTCGTTTGTTCTTTTTGCCTTTCACTTGAATTTCAGACTATGCAAATAGTACGAGTACATTTCTTCCTTCCTCTCTCTCACACACACACTCTTGCTAGGTCGTTTTTAGATTTCCTTTGTGATATCCTTGAAATCTTAATGAATTCTGTTTGTGAAAATGAAAATTATTTTCAAATTAAAAAGCAATTTAACTAGCTTCATATAAAAGAACTCAGTCTGAGAGATATGGTAGTTCACACTGAGTAATCTTTACGATTCTAGCTTCATTTTAGGGAACTCAACATAGAAGATATAGTAGTTTAAACTGAGTCATCTTTAAGATATTACCTAGAGTACTGAGAATACTTTTCTACTTCCACTGACCCAGACAAACCGCAAATTATTGATTTATTTGTCCACCTTTGAAACAGCATATTCAATGTCAGTTTGCCTGACATTCAATCTATCATAAAATAATATATGTTGAATGCTTAAATACACGTATATGCCCGATGTAATTACCTGCGATTATTGTTTATTAGAACATATTAACCAAGCGCGCAATCCGAACCGATCCGTTCATTTCCCCATCGCAAATATCGATAAATATTAAAAATGCTCTATTGTTGTTGTCCTTGTCATCGACAATCAGCGATCAGCGATCAGTGTTCAACAATATGATTTGCTTTACAAATTTATTACTTTCGAAATTGGCCTAAACATGTGAAAAATTGCAGGCTATAAACTTAACAAGGATATGACAAACAGTTGACAAACAGATGACAACAACTCGGGGGACTGACATCGACTCTCGTCTCTGTAAATATGTGCAAACTAACAATTCAATTAGGTTGGCCCGTAAGGCGTGTCCGTATTGATTTATCGACACTTGACCTCGTGTCAGGCGCCTTCAATAATTGCATCTGTCGAGGGTCTCAAAGCAATTACTTTAGGTCTTCCAATTTCAATAACAACTAGCTGGCAATAAACCTATGGATTTAAGAGTTCTAGAATTATCTGGAGATCTCTTATCTCAATTAATTATATGGCACTTGTACATATATATATATATATGTACAATTTGCAGTGGCTTATCGCAGTTACCTGATATTTACACTGAATATTATTTGCTCTGAATCTTGTAGACAAATTCGTAAACATTTGTGCTGCCGCCGATAAGCCGCGAAATGGAATCAAAACAAAAACAATAACAATAACAGGCAAAAACCCAACAGATATTTTACGTACGTAAGAAGTGAAAATTTTCCAAAACCCAAATAAAATATGTCGTAAAATTTCCTTCAGTTCAGCAGCTTGGCATTGTGTCAACAAACAACCTAGAGCAGAACAGAACAGAACAGAGCACAAACAATTCTCTGTGTTCTTCTGGTTGATTACTTTGTGCGTAGTTGTGATATTAAACGGCAAGCGGCGACGACGCATTTCATGCTAATGCGATTAGTATACCCTGTTAATCTAGGTGAAGTGATCATGAACGACTTGGAATTAGTTTTCCAGTTCGTTTCTATAAAATAGAATGCAAATTGTAAATAAAAGTATGTTTTGTAGCTGCTCGTTTTGTAAATCTTTTCTTTTAATACCCTTCGATAATAGAAAATTGTCAAAAAGGGTATACTAACTTTGTGCAAATGCATGTAACAGGCAGAAGGGGGCGTGGGAGATCCTACAAAGTATATAAATTGTTGTTCAGTATCAGTAACCGAGTCGATTAAGCTATGTCTGTCTGTCCGAATGTCCGGATAACCAGGTGAACACATAGATCTCAGCTATTATAAAAGCTAGAGACGCCAAATTTGGCATGAAGTTTTCTGTTTACCATACTCAGTTTTAGAATACCTGATCGTGTAGATATGAGTGTGGTTTGATTAGTCTGTGACTTTTAAAATGAAATTTATCTATTTCGAAAAATAAACATTTAACTTCTCAGCAGAGTCTCCTTTTAGCTCTTTAGTCCAAACCCCTATCTCATACTTCCAGTCATTTGTTCATTAATATGTTTTTCTATTAATTCAAGGTCGCATACATTTCGAACAACGAGGGTATCTGCTAGTCAGCACCTTTCGAGTACTACCTGCTCAACTATGAATATTTTATGCTCTCTACGAGGTGGCAAGCACGTGCGCCCGTAGTGGGCGGGGCAGGTAGTGATAGGCTCATAGTATTCTTTGCTTTTGTTGTTGTTGTTGTTGCTGACTCTTGTCACGTTGTCTTATGCTTTGGAATTCTCTCAGCACTTGCATTGAGAAATGACCGCAGGCAAATGGAAAAATTGCGAGACAAACGGAGATTGTCTGACTTTGTTTATTTCTTTTCTGTGTAGGCGAAGGTGGGAAGGGGGAGGGGGAGGAAAAGAACTGCACAGCTGCATGCTTAACTCTAATTCTCAACTGGTTAAACAGGATCATAAATGGGTGCACATTAAATCTCCAAGACTTAACTGGGGAAAGTAGTTTGCTTAAATTTCATAATCTCCAAACTCAATCGAATCACTCGTGAATATTATCGAAATTCCAATTAATCAACCCGTTTCGGAGTGAGTCTCTAACTGAGTGCACTTGCTCATATATCTTTTAAGGCTTGCGATACTATGATGGGCCATTCTAATTAATAATAATAATTCGATTGCATGTTAGCACAAATCTGGCTGTAATTGATGAGGGCAACCCCTTGGTGCGAAAATAAATAATTATGTTGACTAAGCAAACAAAATTCTTGACTTTTTTCAATAAATATATCATAGCACAGGAACGATTACTATATCATTTTCCTTGTTTTTTTTTTTTTTTGTTATTTTCTCACTGACATTGACCTCAATAACCAATTGGCAATTGTCAATGTAAAGCGCAAAATGTTGAAAAAATGCTGCTGATAAAAAATAGAAAACGTTGTTGAATTATTTGTTTTATTTGCCAAGTTAATAATTTATTGGAGTGGAGTGCACACCGTGCACAACTCGAGGGAAATCCATAAATTGATTTCGAATAAATAAATGAATAATTGAACGGTCTGTGACAAATGTTTTCACCTGCAATTGTCAATAATTTTCACACCTCCCTCGATTTGAATTTTAGCATAGGAACTATAATTTTATTTATGTGTGTGTTGAGCTTTAGTTGTCAATAAACTTCAATCAGATTTTTTTAAGGGAACAGAATTCGTGATAGAAATAATATGATACTAATAATAAACTCATCAAAAGTAATGGAAATTAAAACACAGAAAGAAAGAAAAGCTACCAATAAAATGATTTAATTTTTGTTATTAGTTATTATATAATATTCTAGAATTTTTGTAATTAATCAAATCACTTTAATTATACTGAAGCTTAAACATCCTTTTCTTATTTTACCAACCTACAAATAAAAAAAGAATCTCAAAAAATACAATTTTTATGCAATCATAAAAAACTAGTTTATCTCTCTCATAAATCATGAAAAACGGAAGTTATGGAAAAATAATAAAAAAGTAAATAAATTGGAGTAAAATCAACATAAAAATGTATAACACCCATGCATACATACTATATAAATGTAATGCAATTAATTGCAAACTTAAAAGCAAGTAATAAATTAACCAAACACACACACACATACATATATACAGAGGCAGGCAGTCAGGCACTGTGGAACGTTAACCTCATTAAATTTTTATTTTGGCCCATTGGCAGCCAATTTGTCAGCTGACCAAATAAGGTCCAAAACAAGGTCCAAAACAGTATGGATATATTCCGTATACCTATAACAGCAACAACTGCAACGAACCAAATGAAACACTTAGTGGGCTATAAGTGACTTCTGAATACCCTGCAAAAATGCAGAAAGAAATGGAATTTATATTGCATATTGTTCCTTTTATATGTATATATGTATTCTAGAATAGTTGCATCAGGCAACTAGACGTCAGTTCTTTAAGAGATTCACTTCCCTTACATGCTATTTTGAACGTCGCGTCGCCGTCGCTGAGTTGCAAAAATTGTTTGCATTTTTTCCTCATTTAAACGAAAATTGTGTTTTCCTGTCAAGCCGGTTTTTCTTTTCATTATTGGACCACACCAACTTCGCCGCCGCCGTCGTCGTCTTCGCAAGACCAAACAACTTGCAATCAATGCTGTCGTTGTCATTGTTGTTGTTGTTGCTGCTGCTGCTGTTTGGCTATTTTTAGCCAGCTGCAAAAAAAAAAGTTGTCGAAACTTGGCTGAAAAGATTCGTACACCTTCCGCTATGCGGCAGACGGGATTGCAGCAAAAACAACAACAACGACTGAACACAGAGACACATAATCAAAAACTGAAGCTGCTTTTTGGCTTTGCATATTCAACAGTTAAGCCGACAGCTAAAAGCTTTTCAGGCCTGGGGCCTAAGGGGTCCTTCATCCGTGCTGGGAATTGCTGCAGCTGTAGTTCCCGAAGAAAGGTTCCACTGCAGCTGGCTGGTATTTTAATTAGATCTCTTCTGTTGGGAGTACTCTGGGAGAATTTAATATTTGTAGCTTTGAAAATTGTAATTTATTGCTCAGAGTCATTAAGGGGAATTCCGAAAAAATATGAAGAATTATCTTAATAAATTAAGATTTAATTCTTAGATATTAGCCACGCCTCCGTAAATTCCTAGAAAGCAATTTTTAAGCATAATATATGCGTGAAAATTTGGTTCAGATCGAATTATAAACAAAGAAGTTATTGCAGAAATGGGTTTTTCGAAGCCGCTCCCGAATTAGCTCCCCAAAGTATGCAATACCAGAATTACACATATTCAAAAAAATATAATATTTTGGCCAAGTGGCTAGCGGGTATATCACAGTGGAACACACTGGACAGTAGTTTTATTTTTTCCTACCTAATTTACAACCTAACTTATCGTTAATAAGAACGTTTTTTGACCGAAATTTTTTAATTTATGATATGCATAGTAATACCAGTAAACTATGCCGTATAATTACTAAAACTTGTTTAGCGCTTACCGAATTTCCAGGAAAATTATATTTCAAAAACTCAAGTTTCTCAGTCTAACAGATCTACAAGCATATGTAGTCAATGTATTTCCTTGGCTTACTTTTTCGTTCGATTTGTTTTTCTGCAATTGAAGAATAAATAAAAATAAATGCAAATATGAGAGAAGAAACAAAATACAAAAAGAAAGAACGAAAAAAAAAACACAGACACATACACGACGAACCAAAATAATGCGAATATAAATAAACATTTGGGAGGAAAACAAAAATCGCAATAACTGAAAAGCCGCCAACTTTGAGATTTTCACATGTCCACAATACATTATAATATTTGATGTTTAGTATACACATATGTACTATACATTTGTAGTATTAACTGTGTGTGTGTGTGTCAAGGAACCCGGTAAAATGTATTATCGTTTTATTGATTTGCAATAGATCGACAAGCTAATTGCAGACAGCCGGCGATATATAATATTTATATAGTACGTATTTCTTTTGGCCAATGAAAGCTGTAGAACCAATTAAGCTGCCAACTAGTTGGAGGCTTTTATGACTAGCAGATAATTAGCATTTAAATAAACAAAAACAATTTAGGATTGTCATAAAAGCGGTGAATAAACAATGGCCAAGTGGCTGGGAAAGGCAAAAGTAGCAAAAAAAAAGGAAGTAAATTATAAAGAAAACATTTTGGAAATTATGAATTTAGAGTTATTAAAATTTAGCTTTTAACTCAATGTATAGTGCTATAGGATTCTGTTCCATTATATAAAATTAGCGTAGGAAAAGTTGAAGGATGTTGATAAAAGGGTATTAAACCTTCGGCATACAGAAAGTAGCTATTATTTTGGTTTTATTATTATTATATATAGTTATTGTTATTTTATATTTCTATATATAAATCCATCATTAAAATAATGCTATTATATTTATTTTTTTTTAAATTTATTTTTATTATGTCTCCGCACTACTTGTACAATTGAGGATTATCAACATAGCAAGCTCAATGTGCAGTTCAGCCAAAAACAATTTTCGATTGTGTAAAAACTCTGAAGGTTTCGAGTCTGAAATAAACAAGAGAACGCAAAACAAACAGCAGCAAAGTGTAAAATGATGTTGCAGTTTTTAAAGATTTAACTTGCAGGCCGAAACTAAATAAAAACCTGAAGTGCAAGAAGATGGGGAACTGATGAAGAGGGAGGCTGCAACAGCTGAAAGAAGAGTATTTTGTATAGGGAATTGCATAATTCATAATTCGAGACGAGTCATGACTCTTGGCCGTCGAAAGGGCGAAAGATATTCTCTCACGCAACGTTTTCTGAGCTGCGCGGGTTGAAGGCTAACGGTGACTACTATCTGTATAATATATGGAAATATATATGTGTGTTTTCCTAGCTAACGTTATGGTAATTGGTTCTAAGCGACGCCTGCGACCTTGCCACAAGTTTCCTCGTTTAACACGTTCAGTGGGGGGAGGGCGAGTGCAGAGTGCAGGGAGGGGAGGTGTGGCAATCACACTTTCACCCTAACAGTGACCTACATTAAGTTAAGGCAGGAAATGATTTGGCTTGAAGTCAGCTTCAAACTGGTCAGAGCGTCGTGCCAATGCAGTCGCATAATTGCGCGTAATTACGGCCCGACTCCCATTGCGTATGAGTAATTTGATTGCAATTACAAAGTCAACGCTAGTGTAGCCTCTAAAAACAAATGCAATAAACAGAAAACACACACAAGCCGTGTGCGATAAAAATAAAAAAAATAAAACAATAACAACTACCGATTCAAAACAAGTTCATTGCACATGTGCAATGGCAGCAACAGTCGAAGCCCGCTAAAATCAGCTAAAAAACAGCTAGAAACTCTCAAATAACTTGAATCACAAGTCTTTACTAGAGTTTATTCCCCGATTAACTATAGGAAATTATACCATGCAACTTGGAGAAATGTTTAACGAAAATGCAGATATATAAATGCTGAATAAAAATAAAAAACGAAAGATATAAACAATGTTTAAACTGCGCTTGAGCCTGCCAACAAAAACAAGTTTATGTTTATCGAAGCACATGGCGACGCGCCCAGAGAGAGCGACTGCGAGAGAGCACGATTACGTAGAGAACGAGAGAGAGCAGTAAGAGAGAGAGAGCGAGAGAGAGTAAGTCGGAGAGAGAGTTGAGAGAGCAAAATGTTGCCCTACAAACAAACAGACAAGCTACAGTGGGCGCACTAAGAGAAAACATAAAAATCTAAATTGAAAATATTAAAATTAAAACGTTATCGGAAGGAAGAATCGGTTATTTCACCTTTAGACAATCAATAAAACAACATAAAATGATAAACAATTAACTTTTTATGATGAAATTTATAATAAGTAATTTTTAAAACATATTTCGATCAGTACAATAACAAAAGCAATATATTAAGGTTCAAATTCATTTAATATTTAAAAAGTGCAAATAAAATAATATATAAATGATAAGAATTATAATATAACACTGTTTTCTAAATAAAAATAAGTAATATATTTAATTATAAGGACTGATGTATTATATTAATTAATAAAATATATTTTAAACTGTTCAAAAATTATGATAACAAACATTTCAATCGGTTCCACTGTGCGACGGCAATAAATAGCATAATTTACACAAGAGCGTCGGCAGCGACGCCGACGCACAACGACAACGTCAACGGCGACTGCGGCAGTGACAGCGACAGCGACTGCGGCTATGATCGCGCGCTCGCACTTGTGTGCGCTGGCGTCGCTGCTGTTGTTTCTGTTGTTGTTGTTGTTGTTGTTTGTATTTTCTGGGGTTTGTCGCTGCTGCTTTCTGAGCCCCATGCACACGTTCGCCTCACGGTAGAAATGTTCGATCAGTTTAAGTTTTTCATTTGCAACGAACGCAAGCAAATCGCTCCGAGGCGAGCAACGTAAACGAAATCGAAAAAATAAAAACAAAGCAAACTCACAAAACATTTTTGTAAATTAAAAACGCGCGCGCGCAAAATCACAAATTGTTATATACTACAACAAAAAAAATATATGAAAATAAATTAACAATAACCCGACGTGCTAAATAAAATACATAAATAAATGCAAAGACGGGTTTTCATGTGTGCACCGACAGCGTAAAATATTATTGTAAATTGTTTAAAACAATGCGATTAAATGAAATGAATAAAATATCCCGTCACACATTCCCATGTTTTGTTTAATTGTTGAATTATCTGTGTATATCTGTTTCTTCTCGACATATCTACGTCTGTGTGTGTGTGTGTCTGTTCCAAAGAGAGTGTGGTTTTTAATTTGACAGACATAATGACAATGTTGTTGTTATTATTGTTGCTGTTGTTGTTATTGCAGTTGTCTGATATTGTCTGTGCCCGTTTTGTGGTTTTTGGTTGATTGGAAATGTAAACCATATTTCTCTCCGTTTTCGTTGTCAATTTGTCCCGTTAGATCAAAAAGTAACCACACAAAAAAAAGACCTCCAAGTAGTTCTTCCGTTTTTCAAGCAGAACCAATTTTGGCACCTTTCCGATGTTGAAATTTAGTAATATAATAAAGCAGATAGTTCCTCAATTGCGAAACACCTGGGATATATTTATCCATATATACCGTGTATAATTGTGCTAAATTCGAATGTGTTTTAATAAAATTTACAGAGTGCCTTTACTTTCACACACTCTTTGCTCCGATACCAAAGAGAAACACGAAAAGCAATAAGTAAAAAAGTTGTACACAAAATATAATCATTGTGTTTGTGCCAAATCGTTTAAATATTTAACGAGAGTGATAAAAATCGGAGAGAAAAAAGTGAAATTAATATCAGTTAGAAATGTGACTAAAACAACAAAACGAATTTCAAATAAAATAAAATCTACAAAGAGAATCCATACAAAAGTAACAAATAACGAAAGCAAGGAGAAGGAGAACTGCAGTATAAGAGCCCCAAGCTCAGAAGGCATATCGATCGAGCTATCGAGCTACTACTATATAAAGCAGGTGTGTGTTTTCAGTATGATCAGTACTTGGATGATGTAAGAAATAAGTGAAGAAAGAGGAAGCCAAATTGCAAGCTGTGCACAAAAAAAACTAGGTAAAGAAACGATTGCCGAAACCTGCCGAGTGGAGAGATTGGCGTTCCTACTCCCGCTCTCGGTCTCGATCGCAGTCCCAGTCAGTGATGCCAATTCTTGTGGTCATAAACAAGCTAAAATAAGTAAATAAATAGTATTGAAATGGCTAGAAAAATGTTATTGGTAGCCAAAAACCGCAAGAGTAGTGAAACGATACATTTTTTATTGATTTAGTTCATTTTTTTTGCAAACTTCTCAAGTTTTTTTTAAACATTTCGTCTTCTGCAGCTGAACTTCAGGCTGTATGATCCCTAGCTCTTTAAATAATTGAACATCTTTCAAATAAGATCACTAAACATAATTAATGTTATAGTATTGTAATAGAATTTCTTTAACATTGGTTGCCTCCACCTTCATACACACAAGTAAATTTTTATTAAACTTGAATAAATAATTTATCCAAAATATGCCAAATGCAACTCACTAGATCTAGCGTGGAAATAGCTAAATTGCCAGCACTGATCCCAGTAACTCTCTCGTTTGTGCTCTCTCTTTCTCTTCTCCTTCCTAGTTCGCTGCAGTCTAGGCTCGCTCGCCTCTTCCGCGTCTGTTCGTTGCCCTTTTCTGGCTGCAGCAACTCTACACGAGGAATTGTTATTGTCCTCTCGTTTTCGCCGTTTACTGCATCACATTCACTTTTATTGTATATGCACACATACACTTGCCTGCAAATGCGTGTGTGTGTACATGTGTGTTTGTGTGTGGGTTAGGCGCTGTGCTAATCCAAGCTAACCAACAAAATTATTGCCATTACTCTCGGCTATTGCCGCCTGCGGGTCAAGGCATTCCTTGGCTCGCAACAATTGTTGTCGTTGTTGTTGTTTCTGCTTATGAGTGTGTAAAAATTGTTGTTATTTATTACAACTTGAGGCCAAAGCGCTCAAAACAGCTGACCAGCCAAAAAGAAGAGGGAAGAAAAAAAACAAGACAAGCGAACCAAACTTGGCCAACAACAATAACAAAAAACTGAAGACCTACGCCTAATTTAAGGTCATCAGCACAATAAAACTAAACAACCCCAGCAACAACAAGCACAACAACAACAACGAAAAGTTCAGCACGCAACATTTTTAGTGTCTTCGCTCGTTTCCGAGCTTGAGCTTGGCTCTCTGTCTCTTTTTCTCCCTCCTCTCTCCTCTCTCTCTCTCTCTCTCTCTCTCTGTCTGTCTGTCTCTGTTTCTGTGGCCCTTCTATGCCATTTGTGTAGAGAATTAAAAAAAGCAACGGTATTCCAAAAGTAATGAACTCACACTGGCATATGAGCACGTACACACACACACATACATACACATATGTGCATATAAATACTGTCACTGTGTTTGTGGGTTACCATCCAAACCTGCGCAAACATTCATATTAGCGTTAAATACCGTTAGGCAAAGCATGATGAAAGTTGGCTTATAACCACGATATATATAGCTTTATATATAGTTTAAGCTACGATTATATACAGCTGTCTATATGTTTGAAGTGTGTATATATATATATTGTATACAGTTCAACATTATACAGCCAAGAAAAGTTGCAGCTGTGCTCCTCCAACTGCTGTTCGCTTTTCTTTCGCAATCTATGCAAATCCGGCACAACCTGCTTTAGATTCAGATTTTGTAGACTGTCTGGCGGCTGTTCCACTCATCTTCG
This sequence comes from Zaprionus indianus, assembly GCA_018904595.1. Lineage (NCBI taxonomy): Eukaryota > Metazoa > Arthropoda > Insecta > Diptera > Drosophilidae > Zaprionus > Zaprionus indianus. The sequence continues at coordinate 6,360,477 of JAEIHA010000320.1, forward strand.
GCTCTTTGGCGCTCTTTTGGATCATCTTGTCTTCGCTCTTTGCCAGCTTTGGCTCCGCTATATTTATGTTCTTATAAATACAGCACTGAAAACAAAAGTAAAGTTCATATATCGATATATTCTTTTGCGTTCTTTTACGCAGTTCGTCGGCGATAGTTAAATTAATTGCTTAATAAATTATAAATTTAAATTATGTTGACACTTTTATGCAGTCCCTGATCGATCAATTATAGATAAAACAAACACTAATCGCGTCAGTTCGCCTAAACGGAGCAAGTTGTTAAAGCAAATAAATTATTTGCATATTCTGAAAGAGACTTCCGAAAATAGAATAACTGTACACTAAGTAGTGCCTAGCACCTTGCTATCTATCTAGCTGTTGTTCGATAAGATATAGTACATTATGTTCGCAATAAATTTGTGTTTATGTTTTCTTTGTTGGAATTATTTGACACCGTTTTCATTTACGACTTTCATCACACATTGGCTGAACTCTGTCTAACGGTATCGGGTGCCGTCAATAAGCTCTTTAAGAACCTGTCGCGATAGAGGGTATAGAAAAAAAGTGCATATATTTATAGATAAAAGAGATTTATTTTTGAATGAAGTGAAGATTTAATGCCGACTAGAAGGGAATTCAGGCCAGTCAAGTCAGGTGGCAACACTTAGGCGTTGCACAACACTAGATACACATAACCTATAATAATGCGGTGCATCGTGTGGCAATGATGTGTAAAAAATAATTTTAATTAAATGCGTCCAACACGGAAATGCAAAATCGAAGAGAGAGAGAGAGAGATGGGGAAAAGATGCAACGCGTAGATACTTTTGTATCTTTTTATTAATTTCGAGTGACAAGCCGTGCGTTGGTCAGCCCACACACATATACACATGCTATATAAAGCCTGTTCAGATGAGGAAGCAAAAAACACAGCTCGTAGCCCATTATTGTCGCTGCTGTGCATTGTCAGAGCTATCTATATCTTTTGTCCGTTAAGGATACCCCAAAAGTACAATATGTATATACCATATGTATTGCTTTATATCGTATATACATATATGTATGCAAATAGCTATCAAAAGAAGGCCTGTCGAGAATGCATTGCACATAATCATATTTCATGTACTCTGTTGTTTATTTAATTATTGTTCTTTTCTTAATATTTACTTTTTGATTTATTTAAGAGCTTTTTTATTTTTTCGGTTCAGACAAAGAGTCTTACTGTGATTGTTTGTTCAACATGGCGTGAAAAAAATGTCATAATTACACGAACAAATATACGATCTTGTGCATATATAGTATTGAATATATTTAAGTACACGCGATACTATGCCGAAAATCAATTGTTGCTCACAAAGGCACTTCACATGTGCTCCCCTTCGCCCCTCTTAAAGTATCTTTTGTATACTCGATCAAGTCGCAATTCGTTGTTGTTATTTTCAGCATGTGTGATTTATTGATGATGTTAATGTCGATGATTTAATAAGTGCACTTCCATTGTAGACCTGCTGTACGGTAGCTGCATTCGATTCAAATAAAATATTTACAGCCGAGCGATCAGATATCCTGAAATATATCAAATTAAACATGTATGGACACATGCAATAAATATGCATTCGATATTCTAACTGGTAAAACGAAATTTGTTTTGGGTATAACAGAAGGTAAACAGTATTGGGTTTCAAAATAAGGCGGGAAGGAATATTCTGGATCTACATACATAATATACTATCGATATATTGATCAGTAAAACTATTTAAAATTTGCGCATATTTTGTTGTGTATACAAGAGAAGGTAAACAGTGTTGCGTATCATAAAAGGGCGGGAAAGAATATTCTGGATCTACAAACATATAAACATAGTACAATCGATATGTTGATCAATAAAACTATTCAAAATTTGTCGCACCTCTTGTTAACTAGAAATCTTGTTCTACTAACTTTGTATTACATATCGATAGCTTCCAATTTACACCTTAAACAATCCTGTGCTTGACTTTCCTCATTTTATCGATTGTATCGATAGTTCTCAATTTAAACGTTAGAGCAACCCTGTGATGCTTTAATTATTACTGGGTACAGTCTGCAAATTAGCCAAAAAAAATTCTTTCATGTAATTTTCGATATATAACTAATGGCTTGCATACTTATATATATTATTTTTGGCTACGCTAATTGTGCAATATTCAAAATGCGCACTACGAATCAAAAATAAAATTTCAAAATAAAAATACATATGTAAATCTATAACAGGTATGCAAACCTAAAGCGGAACAGAAAATGTAATTCAGAAAAATTAGCGAGCATAAATTATAGCGACTGCCTGTATAGAACTTTCCAACTAATCACTTATCGATCTTAAAACTATTATCATTAATCATTAATCACTCTGAACTGCGTCGACAGCCCACGCTATGATAGTTTCAGACTGAGATTCCGATCCGAGGAAACATTTCCGTTTTGCACGAATTAATTCAGTTTGCAATCGCCCGCAGCGGTTAATCCGTGGATCGTTCTAGGGGAGGGGTCCGAGATCGTTGAATTCGTATTTGGTTCCGTCTTGCGGTTTACGTACGTTGTTGTTTTTGTTGTTGTTGTCGCACTTGTAATTGTTGATTTTTCAATTCATAGACTTTTTTTGTTTTTGTATTTTGCGGAACAGAAACTTGACGATTGATTGGGTTTGATTAAGCACACACACACAGATACAGATACAGCTACAGATGCAGAGTATCTACAGCTCACATAGATTCGTTGACTCGTACTTATGAAAGTGGCAAATCGCTGGCAAAATTCCGAACTGGTTTCCCAAACAAAAGCCGATCACTTCCGCCTTAGTAACTGACTATTTGTTTTTGCCTTTGGTGCCCGTTGTTGTTGTTGTAATTGTTCATCGCTTACGTTGACGATTGAAAATTGTTATTGACAACAAGAGCGAAAAGCGTAAGTCGGCTTTAATTGTGCAAGCACAGCGCATAGATACAGATACACACACACACACACACACACACACACAGATGTAGATACATTTGTCGGGCGAGTCGGCATTCTTGCGGCCTGCACAGGTTCACACACAAAATCGGCTCAAGTGTCACGGTTACCGAATTATGTCATTCTTGTTATACCGCCTCCTCCCCCTGCTTCTCCTCTGACCACTCCTCCTTCCCTCTCACTCTCCCTCTCTGCTGTCAACTGCTGTCGACTTGCGACTGTCATGTGCTGTGAATTTGATTCTAATGCGGATTTGTTGTCCGCCTGCTCCAATATTAACACACGCCTGGGATATAGCATATATATCGTGTATCGTTCGAATACATTGTGAGCTATTGCTGATACGTAAATAACTGAAATCGTTTGGTTGATATGCTTTGAATATCAAGCGAATCGGGTATGCTATATGTAATGCGATGCTTATTATTCGATTCTAAATTATTATGCAATGGAAATTTCGTATGTTTGACACACGATGCTAATGAGCATACTAAGCCATGTTCACTTTTAGTTCGCTCCATTCTAGTTTAACTTGTGACCACGTGATCCCTTTCGGTTTACACCCATAAATAGCGTCATATAAAAGTTGACCAATTGTTTTCATTATCGACCACAACTACCGGGACTCAGTTCAGTGAATTTATGTTGTGCCGCACCTCGTGGTGCCCAACCCACAAACAACTCCATGTGAAACAAACTAGTTAATTTATGAACCAATAAGTGAATTAAATTGCTGCTGTAGTCTGTCAGCATAGAACTTGTTTAAAATAATACTCGATATTATGAAGTAATAAGTAATGAAAGTTTAGTTTTCTATAGTTATTTTAAGATTTATAATTTAAAATAAACTTTATCTGCCTTTGGTATTAAGGATCCTTTAGGCTACATTTAGTGTCTCTGGCTCTAACAAACAGTTGAACACATAGCCGGATATGGCTTAACCTACTTAGGTAGTGTTGTTGATCAAGAATGTACCAACTTTGTGGGTGTGTCACTGTTCCTTTTTCCTAACATTAATGTACCCTAATAACCTTTATTAAATTGTATAAAAAAATTACTTTCGATGGCAAGCAAAATAGAATGTTCTTTATACTTTGTTAAAGAGGCTCAACGACATGAAACCGAACTTGATGATGATGAAATACTTACTAAACTTATTAATCACAGTTACTATAATAGTCAACAGTGTGATTACCCTGTAAATATAAAATCTTACCAAGTATTTTATATATTTAAAATACAATTCTTATGAAGAGAAAGCCTTCGATAACATAATTACTTTTATTGATTTTTTACTGCTTTTATTATTCTATCAGTTTGTCGATAATCACCCAAGTTAATCGAACCAGCTTTATATATCAATTACCAATTTAACTCTAGGCGAGAATACCCTCTTAAGTCTAAAATCAAACCGAGTCTAGTCAAATTATCTCACATGCAAATGCTAATTGAGTAGACACATCAAAAGGTCTCAGATACGTTTATTAACAACGCGCTACTACACCCTGTTTTGTTCCCGTATGTATGCGTGTGTGCGTGTGTGTGTGTACAGGGTATAATTAAGCAAATTACGCTTAACAATCGATTCGCCACCCGTCGTTGTTGGTGCAACCACTTGACACTTTTGCTGATGAAAAATGCTCAGTTAAACGGTAGCAAACACGTGTAGATACATTTGTATCTTTTGTGTTTCTGCACACACTCACACACACACACACACACACATGCATGCATTCACCCACAGTTCAACGACACGCAGCGACCAGTTTGTTATTGTTTTTTTCGGTGTTCAAAGTAGCAAAGCATAAGATACAGATACATTTTGTCGACCAAATTAATTATATCGATTCGTTTGATTTATGATCTCAACTTGATCGTGTGTTGACAATCCTAACGCACTTCTGAGTGTTCCGTTTTGTGGTTTCTAATTGGAAATTCCTGTGGAATTTCTGGCAGTAGTTCACTTCAAGTAGGTGTGTGTGTGTTTGTCGTTTGTTTCGCTTATGATATCAAATTTACGAATTTTAGATGATTATTAGCGAATTGTTTGTGCAACCGGTTTTTGCAGTACGGCAAAATGTAGAAACCAGAGAGACGGGGGAGTGCGACAGACAGACAGACAAACATACAAACAAAAAGACAGGCAGACAAACAAACAGACAGAGAGACAGACAGACAACTGGCAGCTGCTTACGTAGATTCAAGAGTAAAAATATTTGAAGGGAGATTGGACAGTCAAACAAAACAAAACAAAAATAGAAATATGAATAGTTATTCATATCTTTGTATTCGTGCTCCTGCAGCAGCAAGAACTGCAGATAATCACAATGAAATACCGTATCTTCTCATATGTATTCAGTGAATCAGTGAATGAACAAAGTTGCCTGTGATTTATGAAGTGAAAATAAATAAAAAGAACTAGGTTAAAAGGCGCAACAAGCAGCAGAAGAATATACTAAAATAAATTTAAATGTTTTATTTGTCTACAAAATTTAAATTAACTCTAAATTTCTCAGCGCATCTCATTCACTCTTTCTTTGAACTCTGGCGATCGAATATAGTATAAACCAGACAGACATAAGACGAATACATTTCATTTCTTGCGGTTCACAGTCACGCGATTTTTTCTATGCTATTTGTGAGATAAATTTGTATCTTACGCTTATGCGTGTTTGTTATGCTTTTGGTTGGTGTGTTGTTTTTAAAATAAGATACCCTATGCTTGATAAATTGGGGCAGATTGTGTGGCAGACGAGGCAGCACTGTCTAATAATTCTAATTCTAATTTTCCATTTTGTTCCTACTATAACTTTTTACAGAGTATCTAACAGTCTTGTTGCGTCAGCTGACGCATTTTTACTTATTCTTTCTTTTGCGTTTCATTTCATTTGGCAGCGGAATGTGCTGCCCCCCCCTCTCCCTCCTTCTCTTCCTCTCTCTCTCTCCTTGTGGGTGCGTGTGCGTTGACGCGAACCGTTTGTATCTTTCAGATACATTCGCTTTTGGTATTTGTGCATTTGCAAAAGCGAAAGTGCAGCTTGTCGCTTTGTCTTTGTCTCTGTCTCTGTTTGTGTGTCAAACAAATTTTCCAACTGTGCCATAAATAGCCGATTCTAGCAGGGGGAAAGAGAGAGAGAGAGGGAGAGTGGGAGGGAGTGAGAGCGAACGCTATCACGCAATTGATATGGAAAATTCAATTTAAAGCCGCGAGATTAGCCTTGCGCTTGCGTTGCCTCAACATTTATCGGTTAATTGAACCAGTCCAGTCTGAAGGCAAAGTGCACACTCCATCAGCTGATATCAATTGGGTACAGTACTATATACCATATATGTTTTGGGTACATGAACACGAGCATTGACTCTTTTGTTCACATCATTCACTATCGACACTTGCATCGCAATTGTGTTTATCCAGTCTGCCGCAGAGGTTTGATTTACAGCTGCGTAATACGATTCTTCCTATAGCTCCTATACCTTTTAATGTGCTGCAATTAACATTCACAACTGTCAAATATGTTTATGAATTTCACAATCCAATGATGACGAATTCAATTCAATTGTGAAATGCAATTTTAACTTAAATAGAATAGGCTTAATTGGAATAAAAGTTGCAGTTGACTTGGGTAGGCATTAATAATTTGGATTAAACTTTATTTATGTATGGTTACCGTGAACTTGTTGGACAAATTTAAAGGTCCTAGCTTGTATGGTTGCTGCGATACACGCGCTCATACAGACAGGTGCAGAGCAAGAAGTTTGTTTGGACTTTGTAAGGTCTTTTAGGTCTTGAAATGCATATCTTCATGCAGGCAAATATGTTCCTTCAAGTTTAATTCAATGGGTTTGGTTAACAGGAACCTTTAAGACAGCTTAAGAGATGTTTGCAGACAGATAAGCCACTGTATATACTTTGTAGAGTCTGTCACGCCCTCTTTACTCACTATACCTCATTTTCTTTGTGATTAATCCTTTATCCTTTCACACCTTTGATTTGTCAGCCTTCACACTTTCCAATGAATGAATGCAAATCGAAGGCTTATCAGGCCTTGTGAATAAAGGTTGCAATTCATTGTGAGACTTTGATTGGCCCTCTCTCCCTTCCTCCCCTTCTCTCTACTCCCTTTCTTTCTTTGCTCGCTCCTTTATCTGCTGCAAGTTGCCTTGCCTTGTCTTGCCCTGCCTTGCCTTGGGTTAGTTAGTCATCGAGTTTTTTATAGCCACTTGTTTGTTGCATTTCCATTTGAGTGTGAAAATTGCACATGCCAAATGACTGTGCCTGTGTGTGTGCGTGTGTGTGTGTAGATGCTTGGACATCTGCGAACCACAACGTCCACTCGTGGTGCGTCCTATCAGCGAGATGTCTCTTATCACGTGCTGTAGTTTTCCACTTGCACGCTTGTTTTCCCATGCCATGGAAAATTTTTTTTGTCACAGATTAACGACTATTAAATAAGAGGAGGGAGTGCAGTAAGAGGTCACATTGTAAGACGATGAGGAGGAGTGGGAGGCTCAAGCAAAGGTACCGAATGTAGTGTGGGACGCATTTGACAATAGAGCGACCAGTTTTCGGCTCGGTTGACTGGCCGTGACATTGACACAGTAAGATATTGTTGTTGATTTCTATTCATTTATGCGCATTGCACAATTGATGAATCGAAGAGAAGAGCAAGAGAGAGAGAGAGAGATTCATCGCGAAACAAATGTGTCGCCTTCATGGCCCAATGCAATTCGACAGTGTCGCCCTAGACCCAGACCCAGACCGAGACCCACCAGACCCGGTAGAGCAAAGTCCAACAGCCCGATTGTCCGGCTTTCAAGCGTGAACTTCACTTCACTTCAGCTCAGTTCACTTCACATGTAATTCGCCTTGAAACTGACTGACCGCTTGTGTTGGTCCCCATTGCGCACTCAACGTACGCAAGGTTACGACTCATATTCATAACGATCGAGGGGAACGAAGCGGGACTTATTCAAATTGCTTGTTTTCTACAATACGGAATCTATTGACCACTCGAGCTGGGATTACAAGTTTAGAGCCAATTTAAAGTGTTTGCAAAGCGCGAAGAAAAACACTAGAAGAAACCACTAGAATCTGCACTATCAATAAAGACTGAGAGATAATGTCGTAACCCCGACACTTGAGTGTCTCTGCAGACTATCTAATCACTCACTCAAGCACTCAGTATTTGTTTGTTAGACACACTACAGATTTGGCCGAGGCACCAATTTCCGAAAATATATACAGTAAATACTATATATATATATATATATATATACATATAGCCAGTCTGCAGTATATACTATATAGAACAGTTGTATTTCCTACATCTTTATACCAAGTCATTCAACCGCACTCTAATTAGTTGTTATCCCCCCGTTGTAATACCTTGTTTGTGAATAAAGTAGAAGCAATTATAGCCCCGTTGTGATCTATTGGCTAGAATTGACGTGAGAATTGAATTTAACAACACTCACAACACTCACACTCAGCTCGGCTCAGCTCAGCTCAGCCAGGCGTTAAATTACAACAACTGACAGTTTACAGGCCCCAAATACGCGCTAAGTTGTTAAACAGAAAGACCTGTAGTTTCATTCAACTTCTAAGGTAGCTAGACTTTCCATTGTTATCGAGCCACTGTCGGTTTATCTCCATATGATATCTACACTTTCGATTTCGATTTCGTTATTGTCGTCGTCATCATCGCGTGTCTTGGAACGCCCCTAAAACTCGTCATTGTTCGTCAGCCTGCTTTTCATAATGATTGTATTAAACTATATTTTCATTATTCCCTTTGTAGTTTCTTACTCGTGTTGTTGTCGTAGGTTGTGCTATTGTTCTCAAAGCTAATTTGCATTATTAGCATTTGTTTTTTCCATTTAGCATAGTCAGCCGATTACTGGCTACATGAGTTCGATAGCGAGGCAGAGGAACTCTCCTAACTAACTGAAAGTGAACTGGTTTGCTTGTGATATAACAAAACATAACTTTGTCCAACTTGTTATGCTATGTAAGGTAGCCAAGGTCAGTCCAATCTATTGATATGTTAATCTTGATAAATTCCTTAAACATTTTGAGGTATTTTCGAGAACTCTGTTTAGTTGCAAGAATATTATGATTAGAAATATTGGATCATTTGATCTCTTATATCAGGTTGAAGAATATTAACATTAGAATAGAATCTATACTTCTTTTTTGCAATATATATTTATGGGTACTTTGTATGATAATGTGTGATCGTTATATGCCTAGTTTAACCTGTTAACTAGTCAAGCATTTTCTTTAACTGGCTAACAACTTACTTAGTAGGTGCTCCCAGCATTCACTCAGCCCAATCCAACCCGTTGCCAGTAATGCAACTCATTCTCGTAATTATCGCGCGCCCTACTCGGATAATTGAGTTGATCGTGCTCTCTACATTGCATGCACATCCACTGACACATACATATACAAGTATAATATATAGTCAAGCTGCGATATCATCGTTGACGTTCCGGGCGACCGACAAGTGCCTGCTAATTACCTCGCTAATGTCGGTTCAATGGAGTTCATTGAAAGTAAAAGTGAAGCCAGACTGCGAGAGAGAGAGCGAGAGAGGTAGATCGGGTAACTGTAATTTCATTGTTGGGGCAACAGGCACGCCCACTTGGCAGCAATTGGGGCACAACAGCGCAGCTTGCAATTTGCTTTTGGCCCTCACACATAACGGTTTAATTAATATAGCATAATATTTGCAGCGTTTAACGATTAATCGATAAACCGATAACATGAGCATCATCGATAGCGGCAAGTACCGCCTGCGCAAGGATTGGGCCAGTGCCTCCATACCGTCATTGGTCAACATCGATGAGCATGCGGCAGATGGCGATGGCGATGGGGAGACGGAGAACAATATGAATATATCGGCACCGTTGCCACCACAGAAGCCGCCACGTCGCAGCTCCTTGGCGCTGGGACTCTTCTCCAGCAAATCGGACAAGAGCCAGAAGCGACGCAGCTCCATAGCGGTGTCATTTCTGCGACGTGATAGCAATAAGGTAAGTGATCAGAGGGCGTGGCAACTGACCAAAAGCAGCCCACTAATGGTGTAACCTTCTTCTCTTGCAGAACTCTACCAAAGACTCATATGAATCGGCTGTGCGCAGTGAGAAATCCGATGGCTCAGCCACGCCCACCAACAATAATAGTCCCGACATTGTATATAGCTCGGAGGAGAATATACGAGCAAGTTCCCCTAACGAGCCCGGAAAGGTGACCTATTTCGAGGATGGCACACAATCGCGACACATTGTGCAGGGCATGAATCCCTACGATACACCCAATGATCGCCAGCGGCGACGCCGCAGCTCGTTGCAGACCAAACTCGATCGCCATCGGCGCATGAAAATGGAGTACATCAATCAGCGCAGCCTCGACTCCACATCGAACATCACGCACAGCGAGTCGCAGGGCGATCTGACCAATGACAGTATGGTGGCCGGCAACGGGGCCCACGGGGGCAGGGGTATTCGCAGCTATTCGACGAATGACGACGATGACGATGAGGACGACATTGTCGATCCCAATCATGTTGAGTTCTTTCCGCGCGAGAAGCGACACTCCTGGTGGAATATATTTGTGCCCGATAACTTCAAGAACAGGTTCGCTATATAGCTATAGTACATCATTCCCGACTTCACTCATACTCAACTCTAACCACAACGAATGTCTTGCAAGTGACTAATGAAACGTTACCAGTTTACCTACCCCTTATCCTCCCAAGCTTGATCCTGCAAGCAGTATACTAATCCACGTATACCCTGTGATTAATTGCTAGTCAATTGTACCTAATTGCCTTTGGCTCCGCGGGTTAGTCTCCCTCTCTGTCCACTGGGATACAATTTCCAATTTAGAGTTGAGCTGCGAATCATTCGTTATATGCAACTTTGTGTGGCAAATTAATGGATTATTGTTTGTTTTGTTGCGTCATGTTCTGAAACGAAGCGAAGGCCTTGAAGGCCAGTGAAAGAGAGGCCTCGTTCATGCCGAATTATCGCATAACCATTAATATCGATCAAGTCACGGCATATTTCTTCGACTTTGCACCTATTTATTTTGTACAGTAATTGATTATAATAAACACACACTTCGCGCTGGTCAATCTTGCCAAATTAATAATTACTTTGCCAGCGATTTCTTCATCAAAGTGAAACTATAATTTGAACTGAACAGACTGAGGGTTATAAACATATAAAACATTCGCAAACTTAAAATTTAATTTCATTAAATTTACTTTTATTTATTAATCTATTTTAAATTGGCATCATATTTTCTGCACTTCTTTGGCTTTGCCCGTGAACCAAGTCTACGGACTTTTGTCTGCCCATGACCCGAACACCGAGTCGTGACCTCAGCTGCCCCACAGCCAGCACTGTGACCTGAGCTGAACTCCGAGAACGACACGCCTTTTGCCATTACCTCTGTCTGTCTATTTGTCGATAAGCCTCATTATGATAATTAATATTTTTTGCCTATGTTTCGTAATTCCTCCAATATCCTCCATTAAAACAATTGAATGTTGCATGTTATCTGTTATCCGTTGCTGTCTTATGTTGTCTTAATTATGCCTATACTATATATATCTATTATTATTATATCTTTTTTGTGTTTTGCAATTTCTTGTTTTGTTGATTGTGTATTTTAATTTATTTTCAATCAGAAACATTTCATTTTCCTTTACTTGTCACCAACTTTGTGTTTTGTTTCCCCTTCTGGGCGAGGCTGATTGTGTGATTATGGATTTTAATTACCCAACAGCCTTTGATTATTCCAATCGACAGCGAAATCAACGAACTCTCGTTAAGCGACTGATTAGACTGGCACAAAGCCATTGCCCATTGCCCATTGTGCATTTCCCAATGGGAAAGTCCATTTTCCAATGTGCCCCATGCAAATCAATCAATCAATCATGCCAGACACAATTCGGGTTATTGACTATATATTATATATATAGTATATGCATTTGCACTTGCATTGTATACTGACCATATTTTAATCAAGATCGTGTACGCTCCGTTTCCCCCTTTGCGGACGGTCTTCTCTTTATGTAACTCTTGCCAGAACGGGCCAATCAACTGCGCAGCTTGCAATTCAATGTCAATTGAACTTGTAAAAGGAATTAATTGCCGAATGAAATGTAAACACACACACAAACACACACACACACATGGACACTACAACTGACCGCCTTGTATCGAAATAAGGCAGCACGTTTTTATGGCACGCGATTGCGAAACGGTGGGGAACCTAATGATATTACAAGTACAAAACATATTGCCGGCAATGCGACCCATCAATCAGCCCCATTCACCAATACTATATCGAATAGCTTATTTGTGTAAAGTCTACATGTAATAATGTACGAAAATACTTCAGTTCTTCTTACAAGTAGATGGTCTCTACGAAATTAAGCTTCAAATTAGTAAACAACTTGTTGAAATTGTTAAAGAATTATTCTTACCTACTTTAAATTTCTAAGTTCTCGAATCAGGCAGAGTAAGGTTAGTCTAGAAAATTTGTTAGTCTAGAAATATAGATATATTAGATTTCCTACAGAATACTGGACTAGAAAAGGAGCTTTAAGCAAAGCAGGCTGTAAGAGGTTAAGAGCGATAGATTTTATAGGTTACAAACCTCGATGAAGCCAGATATTTGAGAAAAAAAACTCACTGTAGAACACATAATATACATACATAAATGTTTGTATGTATTTATTCATATCGATCAAATTCTTTTGAACCTAAAACTTCCATAATTTGAAAATATATCCTTTTTTATAAAGAATATTATGTTAAGGAAGGTATCTCCTTTAGGTAAATCAGTCCAGAAAAAATCGTTGGTTTCATAAACACTGAACTAATAATAAAGATCTTAGATCAGCAGGGGCGCAGTAGATTTTAAGGACCCCTTTTCATACATAGAAATTCTGTTAAAAACGATTTTAATAAATATTAAATAAAAAGTAAATTATAATGAAAATGTAACCCAAGTTCTCAAAAGTGCATCCAGAAGTGAAGTTCTCTTTCACATAGCGAGCTTCACATCGGCTGCAAGGTGCTCATTCCAAAGGCACTACTCAATTGCTACCTTGCAAACGACTTTACGCAAGCTATACCTCCCTCCTCCCCCCTCATCTAATGATCTTAATTAAATATTGCTCACTACTTGTGCTCTCAGCCTCCAACCTCACGTGCCTGCGTACATGTATTTGCACAGTTTGACGGCTTGTCTCTGTCTCTCTCTCTCTCTCTCCCGCTCTATCTTTGTCGTCTTTCGCGTTCTTCATTTCTGTTGCTGTTTCTTTATCTGTTTCAGTTGTTGTCATGCGCTCTTAACAGTTCAGGCACCTGTATTCATATTCATTTCGCATTCATATTCTTATTCGCATTCGATTCGAAGTGTCAACATTAGTTGCCTGCTCGCGCACAATTTTAGTTTAAGTCAGTCAATGTGTGTGGTGTCCGTCTGTCCGTATATCTGTCTGTCCGTCTGTCCAGTTGACAGTTGCTTAAATACCGCAACTATTTTCGCAAATATTTGACTGATGTAAACAGCAAATACGCTTCGTGCATGGGGTATATTCAGCTGCCGAGTCAACATAAGTATTACTTGAGGCGAGTCTGTGTGTGTGTGTGTGTGAAGGTAATGGCTAAACACTTGTGTAAACTGTAAAACATCATGTTCAGCTCGGTGTGCTGAAGAGGCGGGTGGGCCGGGGCCAAAGGGCATGCAATGTGTGATGTTTGCTTAACTGAAGGATTCCAACTGCAGTTGGCAATTGCAAGTCACTTTCAGGCAGCGCACGTTTGTTGGTATATAAATTGTTTTGTCGTATAATCTAAAATATAATTTGAAAAAGTGAATTCAATCTTTTAATTAAACAGAAGAAGAAGATGTTCAGACACTACAAAGTGTATACTAACTTATTGCTTAATTTGCTTATATATTCTTGTTCAACTGGTAACTTCTCTATATAATTGTCATAGGTTCAGTTGGTCATAAATTTGAAGAGCATAAAACTTTCGCAATACCGAAGATACCCTATCTGACACTCTAATAAAAAAATATGCCCAAATTTACAGCACACAGATTGTAAAACAAATTGCAATTAGTGGGTATAAAAGATTTAAGGAACATATTTGTTTAAGTAAGGTGTCTAACACACAATAATCGTAAACCATGAAACACCTTCTTTTTGATGAAATTGTAGCTTTATACAACATTTCTGACTCACTCGATGTCTGCGGAACCTCTCGAACATGAGAGCATGAATCATTTCTATGGTAGACTTGACTTTGGTTGCCATATCTCGCCCACATCGTGCGCTTAAGGTGCTTGAGGTGCCAATGTGAACTTGAAAGGTTCCAAGTACCACAGTTCTAGATTGCATGTAGTGCAGTGTATATTTGTTTAGATTAAACACTATTTCACCAGCTCGCACTTATCAAATTAGCAACACACTTAAGGGCGTCAAAACAAAAATATACTGGTATGGTATATGGTATATTTTATACGTATATAGGGTATATTTTATTTATACTTATTTACGGGCTTTGCAAAATTTGCCCACATATTTTTTTTTATAATCGTACGATTTATTGTGCGAGGGTTCCTTAATAAATATTCGTGGTCGCACTTAATTGATTTGTGTTTTGGACTTATAGCCCAAGCATATGACTATCTGTCGCGTTATCTAGCCCTTCACCTCCCCCACCTAACTGGACATACATATGTTCACAGTTATTTATTTGTTTTCAACTTGAATGCACAATCTATTATATGTATAACCTACCGAACAAGTTCGACGATAGATGTTTTTTTTTTTTTTGTTATCAGGTGTTTATCATCAATCACAGTTTATTCGTCAGATTGTTTACGGAATATGCAAAAAAAAATATATACAATTTATTTTACAATTGAACAACATTCCTTAAGGGCAATAAGGGCAGTAAACATTTGCAATGAGATAATCATTAAAGAATTAAGGAAAATATTTGGAAAATAAACTTGCTGGGGTCGTCACACACACATACTTACAACTGTGTGTGTGTTGTGATTTGCATAAAATAATCGTAACATAAAAAAAAAAAAAAAATTTGCCATTTAGGTTATTGGCAAGCAGGAGTTAAACCAGTTTCAAATCGAGTTCAAGACGAATTCAAAATACGCGACAGAGAAAGAGAGAGAAAGAGAATACTAACCTTTCCTAACCCTAAATAAAAATGGCACTTTGTTGACACCTGCTTGGGGGGATTACAATAAATTTAGCACCAGATAAACCTTAGATAAAAGTAGCTCTCAACAAGAGACAGTACTTATCAAGCGTCTCTCCCTTTGTCTCTTTCTTCCCGGGTTCTCAGAGTATGTCACGGGTTTGTGGGCTGTCCGCTGTGGATCGTGGTCCACTCTCGATGATTACGTGCGTGCATGCACAAAGTCCACAGTGGCCTTTCACTGCGCTTGGCTGCCCACTGATTTGATAAATTCATATATATTAATGCCATGCCAAGGTCTCCAGGCACACAAACATATACTATATATATATATATATATGTGTACGTTTGTATTAACTACTTGGTACGTCTGCCCATAAACATGAGGGTGTATCCAGCGCACTTATGGCGATGATAACACATCGCATTCAATCCCATCGCGCTCTCTCTTAATTCTCGACAATGAGAAAACTGAAATTCTGTATGGAATTCAGTTTGATTCGGAACTCGAGAAGTGTCGCATTCGAGAACTGAGCGACGATCGATCGGCAGAAGTCGCGTTAAACGGAGCAATATCGATAAATTGCGGTTTTATGTAAATTCGATAAGTGCAACGCATTCCCCTGAGTGTGCTTAGTCAACAATGAAATATAATTTATTAACGAAACAAATTACCAAATACTTAAGATAATAAGTGCGCGCTTTGCATTCAAAAGTATTTGAAAAATGCCAAAAGATATATGAATTGATGTGTGAATAACAAATAATGTGCAAATAATGTGCAAAAGTGCAATTAATCTGAATATTTTGAGATAAAAAAACACGTGAAATTTGCGAGGCGCTTCTTCCAAATAGAGAGAATTTTAACATGAAATCGACTTATATACTCAAGATATATTCATTCCCCAAAGGATAATGACACAATGTTTATAATGATGACAAATATATCTTAACTTCGTAATTTTTGAGGTAGCTTTGAATATTTACTTTAGCGCAGCTACCTTTGCATCATATGTTAACTTTCTTAAAATTTACGCGCAAAATGAAAATATAGCAAAATCTTTTTGTACACAATTTTGTTGTTTTGATTATTGTTGTTGCTGTTGTTATTTTTGCTGATAAACATTGCTTATCAGGGCTGACGTAAAACCAGAATTAATTTAAATGAAAGATAGGTTCTCTTTTGTCTTTTTTCGTCTTATTTATATAATGTTCTTTACCTCTGGCGTTGTCAGTGTCGCTAATCTGCAGTTTTGTGTATATAGACTTGCAGTGGCTTTAATGCACCTGACTCGACTTATCTATCTTTTATTTAATTAAAATAAAAGATCAAAGACGAGGGTATCAATGCACAATGAATACCCTTGCATAGGGTTTCTATGTAAATATATCAATAATGTGTTTACTTCACAGTTTTAGTTTCTTAATAAGCGCAGAACTTATTATTACTTTCAATGCGGGCAGACTTCATGACGTTCAAGAACATATATAAAGCATATATTCTATATAAACCTCAGTGTAACTTTCTACTTATATTTCTCTAAGAAAAATAAGCACCTCAACCAAACTGAGGGGCTCGTCAATGTGTCCATCAGGGCGGCCCGAAAATATGCAAATTAGCTAGAGCCATACAAACTCTCTGTTTACCTGGGTCGACCAGGTGTGGCTACAACACACCTGCTAATCAGCCAAGTTGACCATTTCGCGCTGCTCATAAATACAAAAAATACTAAATTATAAGTCAACTGCTAAATGACAAACTAGATTTTATGCAAATTTCAATTAGGCTGGCAACAAAAAAATTTCTCGTTGTGACTTTAGCTTCTTTTTTTTTTTTTTGTATTTTGTCAAACCGGTTCGCTGATGTTTTCATGAAAATGACTGGCGCCAAGCTGACCACAGTATAAATTTACGATCCTCACCAAAATCGCTGCGAAAGCGAATTACAAAAATCAGCATAATAATTATGATTAATAAAAATAAAAAAAAATTCTTTCATTT
Source organism: Zaprionus indianus (assembly GCA_018904595.1). Taxonomy (NCBI): domain Eukaryota; kingdom Metazoa; phylum Arthropoda; class Insecta; order Diptera; family Drosophilidae; genus Zaprionus; species Zaprionus indianus. The sequence continues at coordinate 6,377,719 of JAEIHA010000320.1, forward strand.
CCCTCGTTCTTGAGGTGACTCAGTACTAGCTTCTCTATTTTAGTAGACGTATTTACCGAAGGCCTAACTTAATTTCCCATTACCAAAAAAAAGGGGGGAATAAATGAGATAACGGTAGCGTTTGCTTTCTTTGTGTGTGTGTGTGTGTGTAAACAAAAAGAGGGAAACAAGTAAGAAAACAAAAAATTGCCGCAAAGCCCAAACTTTAGCCTTAACCTAAATTTGTTGTTGTTGTTGTCAGGAGATTACTTTCAAGTGCAAGTTGATTTATGATAAACAACAGCAAAGAAGAAGCAGCACAAATAATTTCATCTGACCTTGTAAATTTTTCGTGCAAAAATGTGAGAGAGAAATAGTTGTTGATGGATACATCGCATGCCAAGCCAAGGAAATGTCATTAATAATGCGTAATATACGAAATATCTCTGTGTTCCTGCCTTCATGATTTGAAACAATTTTCCACACTCGGAGAAAATCTCCACGAAAATTCTTTAAATTGAAATTGAAAGTTAAAAACTTTGTAATATTAAAATTTTTGGCTACTTTTCTTACTTTCTAAAATACTCCCTCGTGCATCACGTGCAAGCCAAAAATCACATTCAATTAACCCCTTCAGCTCTTTCTGCGTTATCAGGCAAACATAAACGAGCTGAAGGGAAAACAATGCGGCTCTAACAAGAGGCAGAGATAAGAATGCGGCAGCAAAAGAAGAAAACAACAATGAAAAGTCAAAAAAAAAATACAAAAAAAAAGCCATACCGAAAATTAAATACAGCAAAGACGAAAAGAAAGAGCATTCAAATTTGTCAACAAAGAACTGAGCTGCTGCTGCTGTGGCCATTATCAGTGCATTGTTATCACTGCAGCACGGCACGTGACATTTCGAGTTGAGTTCAGAGGGCGCTGCTGCAGTTGCCGCTGCGCCATTGATAGGAGCGCTTCTTCTTTCATTAATTATTGTTTAGCTCGTTTTAACAAGCTAATTAATTTCGTCATGAACAACAACAGCAACAACAACAATGACAACAAAATTGAGTCATTAAATGTCAACACAAAGTTTTAGCCAAAATAGACGTGCATGTTCATGTCCGTGCATGCGTATGAGTGTGCGTGTGTTTGTGCGTCTGTTTCATCTGTCGACATCTTCTTCAGCCGCCTCTAAGCCGGCTGACACTGCGTATGATTGATGGCCTCGTATTCGTCGCATTATCAACACAGTTTTGTCAACTTTTTCCCCCCAAAAAAAAAAAAACACGCTTCAATTTCCTTTTTTTTCGCGTTTGATTTGCCAGACAAACAACAACTTAATTGGACTTTCTTCGCTTTTTTTCCCTTCTTGAGTGTGTGATAAAAGGAAATAAACCTATCGGTATTAATATTGATATTATACTCGTAATAAGTAATATTTATTGCTTTTTGAGCAAATGTTTGCCACTAACGCCATTGCACAATGCAAAACATCATGATTACATCACAGCAATATTGGTAAGATTTATGAAGATTTATAACACATGATAAACTATCACCAAATTACATTGTCACTTTATAAGGAATGAATTTTGGATTGGGTAGAAGAAGATTTGAGAAAGGGTAATATATTAAAGGAGCTAATATAGTTATATAACATAGTTAATATTGTAAGAGTTGAGCTAATTGAGAGAAAGTTACTTCGATGATTCTCTGACAAGAATTTAATGAACTAAAATAATATCTTAAAGGTTCTCTGATAATATAACTAAATTAAAACCTTTCTTGGGGTTTCACCATCTTTATGATATGATAAATATAAAGGTTTGAGAATTGTTAAACGGAAAATATATTTACTTTGAAGATTTTCTGCCTATATTCCCAACTTAAAGCCTTTTTCCCTTCTGACAAAGTGATTTAATTTGAAGATTCTCTTCCAATTCCCAACTTAAAACCTTTTTCACTCCGAACAAAGTAATCCGTTTGATTCCCACACTCATCTTCATGATATATCAAGTGCTTGTCACAGAAGATTTCAAGGTTAACTGTCACAGTCTATTAAATGTCGTTAGATACTCGCAACAAGTCGGTATTCCCAACCTCAAGGTATTCCACAGTTGACTCACGCGATATTAACGCATTTTGCAAGCTGTTCAGACCTGTTCTTAAGAAGGAAGCCCCAAACGATGACGAGCTTAGCTTCCGGCAAGCCCAGATCTCAAGCAGAATATATATACTTATTACAAAAGACCCTCGATGCTTAAAGCTCGACGCATGCTTGAAGACACGTACGCAGCCAAGCTGACGGAATAAAAGTCGAGATGGACGCGCACTTCACTCATTGCGCTTGTTTGCTCTCCTTTCTCTCTCTCTTCCCCTCTTTCTCTTTCTTTGTTTCTTTGAGAACAGTAAAGTAAATTGACCAAGAGCCAAGAATATAATTTTATAGCAGGAGAGTGTTAAATGCCATAAATATCTATTGAAAAAGTCCCCCCCAAATGTGTTGATTGTCATGAGGCACAGTCGAAATGCAGATAGGCCTACTCTCCAGAGTGTGCGAGCAGGACAGCAAGCGCGCTGTGGCGGACTGCCAATTGATTGTAAAAATGTGCTAATCAATGTTAAATTTGTTTTTATGATTGTCCATATTCAATATTTAATTGAAGCAGCGAAAATTCCCGTAATATTTATAAAGCTGTCTGAAAATATTTGCAGAGTTGCTTTCGACTTTATTGTACTGTTCCGAGAACTCTTCATGGGGTCAGTATTTAAACGTCTCGAGAACTCTCGAATGTTTGGCCAACAACAGATTTTATACTAGGCTCATAATATTGTATCGTTTCTGGCTTATTGTGGGCTGTAAAGATAAGCTTTCTTTGGATCGAAAGATCACCAGTCCCGATTACTGTATAGAACATTAGTTTGCAGCCAATACGTCTGCGTTTAAAATAGCAAATGTTCTAATCGAATTATACTATGTGATATGGTGAAATTAGGATCTTTGATTGGTTCGCCAGTTCGGACAGCTTAAGTGGGTCGCACTTTTCAATAGCAACGATTTTAAAAAGAGTCTGGCAATGAGCTGGAGTGTAGTATGCCGATAAGGAGGTTGAATTTGGTTTCATTTTGAGCTGCAACTGATTGAATTCTGGCAGATTAGGAGGCAGAGGCACTCAAGATGTTTGTTTATTGCAATTTAAGTGCTTTTAAAAAAAGTTTAATGAAAAAGATAACCAAAAATGTGATAAAAAATTGCTGAATTTCTCTTTGATAAAACCCGAGAGAATTCAATTTAAGTAAATATGTTCTCCTATTAGTGGATAGAACTATTCAGTGGCATATCTCTTTTCAAGAAATGGATAACGAAAGATATGATAAAATATTGTTGAATTTCATTTGATATAACGCGACTCTAGGTAGTTAATTTAAATAAAAAAGTTTTCCACTTATTGCTGATCCTATTCAGTGGCATATTTATTATTAAGAAATGAATACCAGAATTTCTTTTTGAAATTGAGTTGAATTTAAGTAAAATAGTTTTCCAATTATTGCTGATCCTATTCAGTAGCATGTTTCTAATCAGTTCTCTAAAAAACCTTATTCGTGCGGTACTCTCTACCGCAATTGGAACGTGATGTTTTACCGATTCTAAACTGTGGTTTCGAATCGTGCTTGTCTAATCGCCACGTGCCCCATTGACAAGTCGCGTCACTTGGATACTGACACCATAAATCTTTGGGATGATCTTACTTACGCGGTTACGCGATACTGGGTTGGATAAATAAGTTCGTTTCCCTTGAGTTACTATGCGCATAAATAAAGTTACATCAACATATATAGAGTAATGATATTATTGAGTAACTCTTAATGCATATTCTGAGTACAACAAGTCATTCACACACATCCATATGCATCGAATACTAATTTATCTATTCGTTATTATTATTATTTATGATTATTATTCACATTTTCTGTTGTATTTACTTTACTTTTATGGCCTCCTCCTCGTTCTCGTTTACCTTTTTGTGGCACAATTTTGTTTGCTCCTTATAATTTACTAACGTGCCAGGTCACGTAGGGCTAGTCAAGATGTTTCCAGTTTGTCACGCAGCGTTGACAATTTGGCGATACCCGTGCGCAGGTAAGTGCAACTGCATAACCATAACTAACCCTAACACTAACTATAACTAACTCGGCCAGCTAAATAGCGTAACTAACTCAATGCAAACTCATTCTGCATCCGTAGCATATGCAACGTAACTAAGCGATTCACACATATATACTATATATATCGCATGTTGTAACTATAGCATGACATCTCCAATATATTTCGCATATAGTATTATAGTATATATAACTGCTTGTTTATGTATTCGTGTGTGCCTGCATGCTGCAAGAAACACACGCACTAGTGACTAAGGCATGACAGCACACAACTTTACATCAAGATTCTCCTATATAGACCTAAAGAACCTTTTTATACCATTTAAGATAACATTTTTTCCAGCCAATTGTGACCATAACTGCAGCTGAAATAAATAATATTTGCAAAACAAAAGCAAAAACCAAAGCAATCATAAGAATTTCCGTTAATTTATGAAGCGCTAAACCGTATTATATATAAAGTTTGGTTTATGATTATTTATAATTCGTCGAGATAATCTTGAGGCGAGCTGTCGCCTTAATGGCAGAAATTGAAAATTTATAAGAGCCACAAAGGCGTTAAGAGCACAATAACTGCTGATATTAAAATGATTACAAAATTGAAAACCGTAAGAACAAACACGGAGAAACCCTCAGCTCAGCCGAGATTAGATTACAGAAGAAGGAGCACAACGGAGGGAGAAGGGGTTCTCAGCTATTAGGGCAGTTTCCATATAGCTTTAGTTTGTATTTGCTTATCGACATAACACTGTGATAGCTTCTTTTCTCGAAGCAACTGCTCCATGCTGTATACCCATTAATTTATAAAGCCTTAACAGACCGAACGAATTAGGTTCAAAGACCCAACTTGTCAATGATCTTCAGGCCAGACGAGACGAAACAAACAGACAATTTACGGGTATTTATGGCAGTTACAATTAGTCAGCACGGTTGAAGGTTGTTCCGATTTCGGAATTCGTTGCGTACAGCGCAGAGCAATAACTTCACATTGTTGCAGAGCAACAGGTGACTTCAAGTATGGCGGGTACAGGGTATATGGATAGTCATCAAGCTTAGGATGTATATGGAATTGTTATTTATAGTAAAGAAACTCTGTAGAAGTATATAGTATTGAATGTCATTTCGAAGCCAGTCAAGTGCATCTCGCTGAACTCGAGTACTGCTGTGTTTATATAAGCCACAAATAGCCGGGAACTGTGGTAACCCTGTTGCCAAGCTGAAGTGTTGAAGTGTTGTTGACGATCGAATGGTGTCAGTAAGGCAGGCAGTGAGTCTCCTGCTTGTCATTGCCAAAGCCAGAAGAATTGAGCTCTCTTGTCTCGGAATTCTTCTTGTCATCCACTTCTCTCCCTCTTGCAGTCCTGATAAGATACGAACAAGTGAATTGAAGAATGAAATTTCCCAATGTTGTAACTCAATCTTTGACATTCTATAACCAATTCACAGCTGCTTCGCTCTAGAGAATCTTTTATAATTTATAGGCGTAACTAACAGTTCGTTTATTTGTTTAGTAATCCAGTAAATTTCTATTAGGTTAATGAACCCAGCAAAGCAAGCGAACCGAATAGAATGCAATAATACGGATAGTTAGTGCTGGGAATTACCATATAATTTGACGGCAATGCGAGAATTCATTTGAAAAATTAAAAAAAAAAAAAAAAAAAAATTAGAAAATAAAGAGTATCAAATTAGAAGTACTTATGTTATGTGTTCTTCTTCTTTGACATTTAAACCTCGTGACATTCCTCATATTGTCGCGTTGCCTTCAAAAATTTATTACCAACCCCACACAAACCCGAAGGTATGCGAAAAGTAAACGAAAATTGTTCCATATAAAATTATTTGTGTTTGCGCAACGCGCACGAAAACAAAAAAAAAAAAAAGAGAATAAAATTTATTAAAAAAATAAAGTGAAGAAATTCTTGCAACTGTTCAAATGAAATTCCTTGCGAGAATCGAATTATAATTCGCAGCAAACAATTAAAGCGATTGAGCGTCACTTGAATAACTTTGATGTTTATAGTGCGATCTGGCTGAAATTTGAAAGATGTCTGTAAAATATAGTTAGCTTAAGTATAGAAGCTATATCTTAAATATCTAAAGTTATATTGAGAAGTAGTTCTAGGAAATAATTGCTTTAAATGCCATGAAACTTGCAGTTCAAACACAGTTGTTTCTCCTTTATAATTATTATTGTTTCATAGAGTTCAGATATACATACATATATACAAATAAATATAGGCCTAGAGCGAAGAAGTTTGTTTGAATTGTGAAATACGCGTTTAGCAGCTGCGCAATTAATTAAAGAAACAACAACACTAGCAACTGAAAAACAAATAATAAATAACTGAACTTCGTGGGGAGGCACAACTCCACAAGGCAAATTGACATGGAAATGATGATAAAAAAAAAGTATTAAATAAATACAAAGACCTTTATCTGTATCAAAGCAGGCGCTGCAACGGCAGCTGGAACTGAATAAGCAATGAATATATGCATATTTACCATATGCTCTTCTTCTCTTTTTCCTTTCTATTTGCATCGTTGATAACATTCAATTAGACTCTTATCACCCTGCTGGCTGACTGGCTTTCGCTAATTGCCAAGACACGCGCAAATCGAATTCATTCACTTTGTTCCGTCTACAAAATTTACTGCAAATCCGAAGAAGCTCTATAAAGAAAGAAGGATTTTCCGCAATGGTTTATAGTCCGCCATAAAGCGGCGAATGAGTGGGATTAAAAACTCATAGCAAGATTTATCGCTCAAGTTTAAATTTAGAATGTCATATGGTTTATAAATCAATTTCGATTGCGGTACCATAATCCAATTCCCTGTGCAAGGCGGGTTCTCCGGGTTCCGAATCTCAGCATGAGTATATGGTAAAGTTATATTATAGAGAACTTTCAAGCTATAAAGCCACAATATATATTATTTAACATATATGTTTACAGTACATTTTCTGCATTTCCTCAACTGTCAGTCGCCTCAACTTTCCTTTTCCTTCTCACTTTCTACGTCTTGAATGGCCTTGAAAGCAATTCCTGCTCGACAATCTTCATCTTTGCACATTGTGAAATTGATAAATAAAGTAACCAACACACACACACCCACATAAGAGTAAACAGTGTGTGTGTTTGTGTGTGATTGAACGAAAGCTGTCAATCTGTTATTCAATTCCGAACGAATCTCTGCAACGGATGACGGTGCGCCCCGGCGGAAATTAGTTTTGTCAAGCGAAATGTCACAAGAAATTCTAGAGACGAAATGTAATGTTCAGGCCCGCAACAAGGCGACGCACAAGGGCCCCCGCCTGCCAGGGGCCTGTTTTAAAATGGGGCGAGTATAATCATAATTGAGGGAATGCTACCAATTATTGGATTTTCAACATCTGTTGACGATTTTGCTAATTTATAATCGAGAAAATAGTAAGATATATATCATATTATATACATATATTAGTTTTAGGTTTCTTTATTTTTTAATTTGTTTTATGAACTAAATACATACAAAAATTTTAAAACAAAGCAAATACAATAAGGGCCCCCGCGAAGTTCTTCCACAAGTGCCCCCGAGACCGTCGCTACGGCCCTGGTAACATTACCACCACAAGTACAAACTACTATATATATACGATACAGTATCGTTTATCTTAAAGCATGTGTGGTTCCTTTCCCAAAATATTTGTGCCCAGTCGGCTGCCCATTTGAAGTATATATAGTATATCGGACTGTAGTTAAATTGCCAGGCAATATAATCAATCAAAGCGACAGACAAAGCACGTCGAGGCACGCGTGTGCTCGCGGCACAGGCATGGTCAGCTTAATATGGCAACGCGCTGTTTACCAATTTGGTCTGCTAGGAAGCAAGCACTGTTGATATGGATATGAATCTGGCTACACTTCGACTTCGACGACAACGTGTCGTCATCGTCCCCATGGACATCAAAAAATTCCGTGCTGCATATCAAATTAAATAAAAAAAAAAAGTTGGAAATATTCTATTCTAGGTGGGAACAAAGCTTGAATGTTAATGAAACAGTGAGAAAGAGATAGCAGATATGTAGGTACGCTCTGTCTATTCAATTTCGAGGCATTCTACGCATTCAAAAGTCACAACACAATAGCTTACAATAATAATAATACGGTTAAGAGTTAAAAGAGATGACGATGACGTGTCCCAACTAGGCTGGCAATGAGTTACCCTGTAAAAAGAATAATATAAATGCAAACATGTTTAGACTTTGATCGACTAAGGCAACTTACCTCAGGCGACTCCGAGTAGAAGGTGGCGATCTGTTGCTGTTGCTTCTCCTGGCGCAGCTGGCTATCGTTGTACACCTGCATGCGCTCCAGCACGGAGACCTGACGAAAGTTATCGGCCGTGTAGTGTGACAGAGCAATGCCAGCGCCCTCGATGAAGGCCAGCAGGACGCCGCCCACCAGAGCGCTGCTCAGCATGGAGGTGAGACCTGAAGGGAGGAGAGAGAAATGTGTAGCAACCTATATAAGATGCTCAGCCACGGCACTTACCACCACGTGCGGCAAGTACACCGCCAGTGGCTGCTCCGCTGATGATCGAATTCCAGGGATCCTCCTTGCCACGGCTATAGACCAGGCCACAATCGATGGCACTGAATGTGCCGCCCCAGATGGCAAAGCTGCCGCCGTTCATTGCGGCACGTGCACGCACAGCGGCCAGACCGCCTGCGAGTCGACGCTGCACACCGCTGGGTGCATTGCGATATCCCTTGATGGCCTGAAAAATGGAGCCACCAACAAAGCCCATGGCAAAGGCGCCGCCACAATCCTCGACAATGCGAAAGGGGCAGGGCTCGCGTGTATATTCCTCCATAACAAATTCTTGCTTGGATTAAGAAATGTATTGCCCGAAATTGGATGAACTACGTCAAGCCACGAGCAAGGATTGCTCGATTGCCTCAAGGCTTGCTGAGCATACATACATATTTCACTTAGTATCTACAGATTCCGTTCAACTCCAACCGGGGGCCAACTCGTGACATGTCAGACATCAGGCAAACCGAAAGTATTTAAAGGTTAAGTCGGCTAAAAACGTTTAACACAAAATACACTTGTGAATTTAATGCGTTTAATGCGTTGTTTGCCATTTTTGGTCACTCGCCGTTTTGTCGATTGTCAGGCAGATAAAAAAAAAAAAAAACAAACATTACAAAGAGCAAAAACAAAATACACACATAAATAAATAAATTGTTATTAGCTAGTTATGGCCACAATTCGAGCTGGAAAATTTGTAAGTGATAAAGATCTAGCAACTACAAGTTGCTATCGTTTTATATTACCAATTAAACGTTAATAACCGTTTCATGCTTTTACGCGTGTTTCTCTTCTCTTCTTCTTCTTGTGGACTTCTTACAGGAGCAAATCGCGCAGTGTTGATCATGGCCTTGCGGCACCTTTCGACTTGGATTCGTTGCGTTCGAAAGTTGAGCAGCGCTTTGAGAGTGTCGACAAATTGTCAAGTAAGTAATTATTTCACATAACCAAACATTTAGAATTTTCAAAATGCGCGCGCACTTTATATCTACACTAGCGCCATCTGTGCTTTTGTGCGCAAAGCTTTAGCTGACGCTAAGTTGGCTGCGCACTGTTATTAATTCTGTTAGTTAACAGCGCGCACGAAATAGTTCTGTAAACATGGAATTTAAATGTTAAATTTTATCAATTTAATTGATATTTTTGAATGGGAAGTAAACTTGATAAGATTAGTGATGTGTGTATACGATGTTAATATACCCTTGCAGAGGGTATTTTTATTATGTCCAAGAGTTTCCAACGCAACTTTCATTTAAGAAATAACTTATCAGTCAGTGCAAATAAAGTTATATCCTGCAGAATTATATTTAACTAATATAGGTCTGTCGATACAAGATCCTGCAAGGATGTAGAATTAATCCTCATCATTCTCTTTTGTTCCTCGTTTTTTTTTTTTCAATGCCAATTTTCATAAAATCTCAAAACCACAATATTCATAATTTGTTCTAACTCAATTACGATAAATTTGCCCTACCCACGCAGATTGTTTACTGAGTCATTCAACTGCTAAAGTGCATAAGAACACTTTGATAACGCGCAAACCCAAACAATCTTTAGAGCACACACACACACACTCACACAAATAACCTATTGTAAATGTCAGTTTTTTACGCCCAGTGTGGGACCGGCACAGCACGTTGTTGTTAGTGGAAGTTTGACGCGAAAAAGGGCAGAGTCGGCAAATTTTTTAGCGTCAATATAGCGGCAATATTCTCCTCATTGTTGCTTATGCACTGTTGTGTAGGACGCGTGATAATCTTAGTTGTTTCGAAGTGCTTGGAATATAGAACACGCGCAACTTGCGATAGAAAAAAAAACCATAAATAGTTTCTGTTGCAAACGATAAATAAAATAATGCAGGAATTTGTTGAAATCTACTGGCGCTCATCTGCGCCGTCGTCGTTATCGACATTATCCAAGGGTGCCAATGAATTTGCCGTTATCTACCTGTGCCGCCGGTTCGCTCAGGTGCCGGCGCAGGCGCTGGACGCACTGGAAACGGTTGAAATCTATTCACGCCTGCGACCGGACGATAAACAATTTGCGGTTTTCGAGCAGTTGCCCCGAAGTATATAAACCAACGAATTATTTCCCACACAACATACATACATATACATACATATAACAACATTAATTTTGGTTTATTTATTATTATTATATTGTATTATAACACGAATTGTCTTCTTTTTCACAGAGCAAAAGTCTTCATTGCCCACCATACCCACCATTTCCTATACCGTGGGAAATCGCGACACACTCACCTCGGTGGCGGCACGTTTTGATACGACACCATCGGAGCTGACCCATTTGAATCGGTTGAATAGCTCGTTCATATATCCCGGCCAGCAGCTGCTGGTGCCCGATAAGAGTGCCAAAGATGATGCCTCCACCAGTTCAACTGGCACGAATGAGGGAGGCGGCGGCGGCGGAGGCGGAGGCAGTATCTCCGGCAAGTCGAGTCCCATTGAGCGCAAGTTGTCGAGCGATGCCGAGAGCAAACAGGAGAAAGGTAAGCGACGCAGCTGGAAATGGTGAAATTGGTGCGATGAAATTTGAAGCTAATTTTGCAGCATTTGCTTATTTTCTGTTTATCAAATTTGTTTTGCTAACACTTTTCTACTTGCTTCGGCTTCACACAATTCAAATTGCAACATGTAGGTTGGCAACGCCATGCAACTGCACTTTACAACACTGGCGCTGCGCAGCCCTGTGCCAACAGCTGCTCGGGCTGTGCAGCCCTCGTTCCGCAGAAGTGTGCGTGACAATTGCAGCACTTTTTTATTTATTTTGTGTTGTGGCCTAAACAAGTGATAACAACAGAAGTTAATACATTTTTTTCGGCCACGCAACGTATTAAAAAAAAAAACCGAATCGTGTGACAAGTGTTGTGAAGTGAGCAAACGTCGACAGCCTCAGCATGCATACGGCTGTATTTTGGCGAAACGGAGGTCAATATACGAATATTTTGATTTTTGATACATTCATATTGTGCTAATTGCAGCTTGGCCTTGACTGTTAGACTCGTAGCTAAATAGATCCATTCATCCGTACCCTCTCCACTTGCTCCACCGTGGTGGCACAAACCATGCGCTGCTTTTCGTTTTTTGCAACGCATTTCACCTGCAAACCTTAGTGTCACATGGGGCGCAGCTTTGGTGGAGATTTAATTTTAAATTAAATATCACATAAATCAATTTGCTGTGCCCCGTTGACTTCAGTCCACACTACTATCTTATCGGGCTGATTAAAATCACCATTGCGCAGTCAGGAGACAATTGCCACAAAATTATTATTATTGCGATTTGTACTTACGCTATGCATACAAAATTGTTAATGTATTCTAGATATTCTTGAGGGCCTGCGTCCGGGCTCGCCCAAGCCGGGACACATTGAGCGTGTCGTCGGTGGCAGCAGCGGCGCCGGCGGCATCAGCGACAGCCAGGCGGACGAGATTGCAGACAAGAGCGATGATCCAGTGATCACACAACGTTTCCTCAAGATCAATGTCAGGCACATCACAGATGGTCAAGGCGTTGTCGGTGGCGTTCTGCTGGTCACACGCAATGCCGTCATGTTCGATCCGAATGTCAGTGATCCGCTGGTAATTGAACATGGACCGGAAAGCTATGGTGTCATTGCACCCATGGATTTGGTAGTAAATGCAGCCATATTTCATGATATTGCACACATGCGCGTGGCTGGCGGTGCAGGGCCAAGTGTGGCTGCCGCTTCAGCAGCCAGTGGTGGGGCCAGCGATGCCGAGAAACCAGAGATCTATTATCCCAAACCAGTATTAGTTGAGGAAGACTCCAAGGAGTTGTCCGAGAATCAGGTGGACACCGAGGTCAATAAGCAACGCTTGGAGGGTGAGTGACCTTAGCAAAAGCGTTAAAGGCTCTCAATTCACAATTTTCTAATGCAGATGCATCTATTGTAGCTGAGGTTGGCTCGCTGGAGATAACCGATGATCAGGAGTCACTTTGCTCCAGCACTGGTCGCGACGGCGATGCCTTTCCGAAGGCCTTTGAACAGGAACGTATTGATGTGAGTTGCCACAAAGAAACCATAACCGATCAAAATATAATAATAATTATTGAACTTCTTGTAGGACACATCAACGGAAGCCAAAGATAGCGCTAAGACTGACGAGGATGAGGATAAGAAAACACTTGGCCTGACCAATACACGCAGTACGCTTGAGGAGCGTCGCAAGAGCCTATTGGATCATCATTGGGCCATTCCGAGCAAAGATCGGTTAGTGCTCGAATTGTTTCTACTTTGTTTTATTGTTCGGTTTGGCATCGAAACCTTTATTGTTAATAATTTGTGTCCAACATTTTTGTGTTTTTTATTTTCATATTTTAAACGGCAACGTTCTCTATATTTCTACAAAAAACATCCATTTCTGCAATTTGTGTTCTGTATTGCTTACACACCACACCACACACACGCACACACCCACTTGCACCTGTAACTGCACCCTATCAAACCACACTCGTCAAATACTTAGCTATTGTTTGTCTAATTCCCGAAGATCATCGGAAGACGAAGCCGACAACGAGTCCAACATAACTGTGGACAGCGGTGCCCGAGTCCAGGATCCCCAAACGACTGGCAGTTCGGCAAGTGGCGCTGCAGCTGCTGGTGCTGGTGCTGGTGCTCCAGCTGCTCCTACAGCCTCCACTTCGGCAACTGGTGGTGCTGCTGCTCCCAGTGTATTGCCAGCCGGCATTCAACCACCATCGGGCATTGATTTGGAACATCTCGAGCAGCTGTCGAAGCAATCGTGCTACGATTCGGGCATCGATATACGCGAACCCATACCCACAATACAGCCAATACCAAAGAAAACCGTTTACAGCGATGCTGACATTGTTCTCAGCTCCGACTGGGTACCACCGAAAACGATTGTGCCGACGCACTTCAGCGAATCGCCGCCACGCAGCACGATTCTGGGCGGACAGAGCCTCGACGCGCCTGGCGCTGGACCACGGAAGAAGACCTCCAGCGTCAGTTTCAGTGTGGACGATGAGGCAGCACAGCAGGCGCAGGCAGCCGCCGCAGTGGCAGCCGCCAGTGGGGACAAGCAGGCTGAGAAGAAGAACAAGGTAAGGCGTAGAGTTTGATCTTCAAGAGAAAGTATGAACAGTCTAATTGAATTGGAAACTCTTTGCAGATGCTAAAACGTCTCTCGTACCCCTTGACCTGGGTAGAGGGTCTGACAGGCGAGCCCGGACCCCCGGGCAGTGGTGGCAGCCTCAACAAGTCGGCAGACACGGACTCAGCCCCCAATACGGGTGACTCCAATCAGAGTGTATTTTCGAAAGTATTCTCAAGGTGCGTCTAAGAAATGCTCGAACGACATATTGACATTATATGAACTTCTATATAATTGGATCCAAACAAAACTTTGTTTATTTCGTTTAAAAAACAAAAAAAAAAACACTAAAAACGCTTCCCTTCGGTTAACGCGGATCGGCTGCTTTTGCAAACATAACTTATGCTTTTCACACACACTCTTCATACACACAACACACTCGCACACACACACACACACATAATGCCAACGATATATACATATGATATGTACGTGATATCGAATCATTTAGCTCGCCCATCACTCTGGTCTCAGAGCTGGGCGGTAATTTATTTTCGAAAACACCGTCCGAGGAATCTGGCGGGTCACCAGTGCCGCCATTGACACCTCATTCGACACATTCCGAGGGTCATATGACCTATGGGTAAGGACGGATTGCGATGCTCTGTTAATGATGATGATGATAATAATGATGTGTTCATGTTGCTCTTGCTGTTGCTATTGCTATTGCTGTTGTTGTAGTCTTGTGTATTTCATCATTCCAGCATCATCAACATCCTCTGTTATGCAATTTATCTTTATTTCAATCAATTTAAAGAAACCTCATCATCAATTGAAGTTTCAGTTTTATCAATATTCGCATTAGTTTTGAAATTTTCTGTGTGATTTGCTCATCTGCTGGAAATTGCTTTTTTCTTACGCATTACTCATTTTCATACACTTTTCACTACCGCAGACGTTCCTCGATTGGCACCTTTATACGTCCACACTCGTCAGAGGGCACCGCGTCCAGCACGAAGCTGAAGGAACCAAAGCCACAGCCACCCAAGCTGGACTATCGTTCAATGGTCTCAATGGATGACAAACCGGAATTGTTTATCAGTGTGGACAGTGAGTATAGTTATATCTACATATAATTTAGAATATGTCTTAACTGTTTGTATTCTTCTCAACTTTACAGAGCTCATACCTCGTCCCGCACGCGCCTGCTCTGACCCACCGTTGTATTTCCGCCTGCGCATGGGCAAACCCATTGGCAAGGCCATACCACAGGGCACCACAGTCATGTCCTATGGCAAAAACAAGCTGCGCGCCGAATACTGGTTCAGTGTGCCCAAAAATCGGTAAATCAATCGTTCATTATATGCAATTATATTCAGTACTAATCCATTTCTCTCTTATTGCAGCGTTGATGAGCTCTATCGCTTCATAAACACCTGGGTGAAACACCTGTACGGTGAACTGGACGAAGAGCAAATCAAGGCGCGCGGCTTTGAGCTGATCCAAGAGGATACCGAGTGGACAAAGAGTGGCACCATCAAGTCGGGCGGCTACAGTGACAGCCAGGATGGCGAAGAAATCGGTGATCTCACCCGCGAGTCCTGGGAGGTAAGTCTGATTTATATCCAATATTCCCTGAATCTCGCGTCTCGTCTTTTCATCTTTAATTTTTAACCTATTGCTCTTTATAATATGCGCTGAGTTTTTCTCTGAAATTTTTCTAAGTATTTATGAAAAAAAAAACCATAAAAAAAATTGTTGCTCTCTTAAGCTCTCAAAATATTTTCAACCCAAAAAAATAATATGTAAAAACAAACAATATATATATTTTTAAAAAGAATAATTCTTTTAGGTTATGCCTCGATATTATTGAATTATACTATGCAAACATTTTTTAACATATCTCTTGTATACTTTTCTTACATTTATTGTACACACGTTTTCTTCTTTCTGTTTTCTGTCGTGTCTCTTTTCTGTTACAATTTTCATTGATTTTGCATAACAAAAAAAAAAAACGACATACGAAAAAAATATTTATAAATATATCAACAAATCTATAAACCGAACAACTGACACCATTATATGTGTGATATATGATATGATCTCTACGAAACGGCAGCTTCTAAAGGCACCCTTCGCCAAGACCTACAAGATCATAAAAACGGCATCGCATGCCGCATCGCATGATTTGGAAATGTTGGGCGGCGAGGTTAGGATTTAAAACCTTTTTCATACAAATTCTTCCACCTTAACTTAACTATACTAAACTGTGTTGTTGTTCAAGCACAAACACACACATATGTATATCTAAAACCAAAAACAAAAAAATGAACTCCACTTTGGAACTTATGTGAAAATGATGTGAACTTAATGTATTTTGTACTCTCTTCTGTTAGTATGTTTATCTTCTTATATCGTTTACTTTATCGTTTCTCCTTTGGCTCGCTCGTTCTTTGGTTCGTGTAGTTATCCAGTTATACACACTCTATCCACTATCCACTTAGCATCATGTTTCGTTTTCGGTAATGTTACATTTTCTTGGCACCTTTTCGAGCACTTTCTGTGTGTATTCGTGTGAGTGTATTCGCACTCAAAACTAAAATAAATTATATTTTAATTTCTCTTCACTTTGGCAACCTTTCATTCAGTTCACTTTGCATTGGCTCATCCCACAGCGAGCATAAAAATTCATTATTTCTATTTGATACGTTTTCTAAAAATTGGCAACCTTTTTCATTTCATCCAAAATTATTGAAATTTCAAACATTTTCATCGAGTTTACATATGTTAAATACCAAAATATGAAAAGGAAAGATCGAATATCATTCTTTACCTTCAGTAAACATGCGACGGAAGTTGAACATGATAAGGTTTTATGTGTATGGTATATCTAAAAATAAAATACTTGCCACCGACTTTTCTTATCAGTTAACGAAACTTTAAATTGTCTTTGAGGTTATTTACTTATAAAAGTGTGTTTGTGTGTTGATTTGAAGTATCTCGTGCCTCTCTTTGTATCTCATGGCTGCATTTATTGGGCTTCTGTTAACCAAATTCAAATTGAGGCTTCGTCAAGCTCCCATTACAACAATAACAAGCACACGCGTTGCTCAACGTAGCATAACAGCCACCTACATAAATATGCATGACTACATATGTGTGTTGGTGTATGTGAGTGTGTGTCTAGGTGTGTGTTTAGCCTATAAAAGACCCTATTAGCTGGCACAGCTGATGATAGCAGGCCCCCGCCTTGTGTCTGCCCCCTTTTTTTGTGAGGCAACCGCTCTAACCACATTCTGAATGTGTCGCAACACAGCCGATTGATATGACAATTAATTAGCGTTGGCATAATACGATACTCATGCGATCGAGGTTTATGCGTAAACTCGTCTCTATGAACTCGGATCGGCTGAGCTTAACAGATTTGATTCATGCGATAATTAGCGTATTTTTATACCCTTGGAGTGGGTGTATTTGCTTTGCAGCCTCTAAGTCTACACTATATAGTATGTACAGATATACTTAATCAGGCGAAAAAAAAAAAAAAAAAAAAAAAAAAAAAAAAATTAAAAATACTCGTTCTTAAAGCTGAATTTTTCTAACATTTCTATTTATCCTATAAAAAGAAAAATAAATATATAATTCAAATAGAATAGCACATACATATATCATACATTGTATATGAAAAATTTATGAAGACTTGTGTAAACCTAAAGGGTATTAAGCCTTCGTCGTGCTGTGATTTTTTGTTGCGGTTTGTTTGACGATTTCGCAACATTGTCTGGCCACGTTTTTCTCACCCAATAAGCGTGCCCAAGATGCCACATATACGAGTATAGTATGCATATATAAATGTATGCCGATATATGTCTGTTCGAACACGATTCACACGTCGTATGAGTAATTCGCCGACGACCCCATCTGCTGAGTTACGATTTGTGCACATGATCGTAAACAAAACCTATGATATGTCATCTCATGTTGTTAATTAATACTAAGAATCAGCCTTGGGTGATTCCCCCACCCCCTTTTTTTTGCTTATCTCT
The DNA here is from genome assembly GCA_018904595.1 of Zaprionus indianus. Taxonomy (NCBI): domain Eukaryota; kingdom Metazoa; phylum Arthropoda; class Insecta; order Diptera; family Drosophilidae; genus Zaprionus; species Zaprionus indianus. The sequence continues at coordinate 6,395,568 of JAEIHA010000320.1, forward strand.
CTTATCTGTTAATTCAGTGGAACAACAACAAATTGTTTCCTGATTAACTGGAGTTCTTTGGTTATTTTCCCAAGTGTCGCAGATAACCTAAGCGAGAGATTGAGTAAATGAAACTAATCGACAGCATCTTGAGCTTGACTTTAAGCCAAAAATAGCTATAGAATTTAATAATGACTGTTTACGTTAAGCAAGGTATGAAAAAAACAACATCTCTAGAGTTTCAGTACAACTTCCGTTTGAATCTATTCAAGTATTGAAGTGCACTTGAACTTCATTGACTTCTGTGATCTCTCTGTTCTTTGTTCGATCTCCCATCAACATTGAGTTTTATTGCTCAAAATTTCATCAGCCACAGGCTCCAATTTGATGCCTAACAACTTGTGGAATTGTTAATACTCGTGCTTATCGTTAAAAGAGCTCCAAAAATAAACCCAGCATATGGGTCATGTACGCGAACATGGGTGTACGAGTATAAATGTTGATAAGCAACTTATTAATATATAATATACTGAATATCATTTGATATTGTGAGAGGTACAACTGAAACATGTTTATTGAATGTTTGCTCGCACACAAACTTTATTATAATGTTCTGAAACCTATGACAGGGACCCAAAACAGTTGTGTAATATAACTCTCTTTGAATGTGGAACAATTAAACATTTGTATAAATATGATAAAGAAAATGAAGATCAAGTGTAAAGTAAAATGTGCTAGATTGTGGGATACCCTTAGAATTTCTTGATTAACTTCTTCGTTTATATTCCGATCAATAAATTGCAATAAACTAGATCTGCTTATGGTTTATAGGTACCTTCATGCCAAGTTTAATGTCCCTAGACCAGATATACCGACTAAGCTAATTAGAATATACACTAGCTGAATTATATTATAGATACCTGTAATTTGCACAAAGCAAAGGAATGCGAAGAGGAGCAGAAGCCAAATAGCTTTTGAAAAACCGAAAGTATTATTATGTTAATGTTATCAAAGGAGCAATAAACAAATCTCTCTCCCTCTCTCTAATTGGGTAAACCAGTTTGAGGAATTATAATTGTTCAACAATTTGCAGGTCACTTCAACAGAGCACACACACATAGTCCATATATTAACTAAATACATGCATAAGTAAGCTATTTAATTCTAATATAGAGTATAAATTGGTATGTTATACAAATGTTGTGCCTCAACTGCGCGGCACATCATCAACCGGTTCGGTTTGTTATTATTCTTGTTGTTGTTGTTGTTGTGATTCCATTTATGACAAAGCGGAGCGTGTGCCTAACATAACTAAATGCCTCGATTCATTCAACAAAAGAAAATTTGCATATAAAGAAGAATCGCTCGATGCCAGAGATGACAAACAAAGGCGCTTTGGCCAGATCCATTAACTGTGCCTCAATGTGTGTCTCTCTCTGGGTGTGTGTGTGTTAGTGTGTTGATCATCGCGTTGATCTTGAACATGTGCAACGTACCCATACGTAGTATCTATATGTGGATACTGTGCATGAGGTTAGGTCTAAATATACCACATATGCGCGCTGCAGAGCAATCTATTTAAAATTCCATCATATTATACTAGTAAACAACAATTAATTACTTGCTTAAATTAATTACGCTTTATTCAATTCTACAGCGCTTGTCATTTAGCCGGTTATTGTTGTTGTTGTTGCTGTTGTTGCTGATGATACTTTCGCAACATCATCATCATCTAATCTTTTTAATGCGATATCCGGTTTTTTTGTTGATTTTTCGTTTCGTTTCGCTTTTCGTTGATAATTAAGCTACTTCTTTGATTTAGTCGATTAATCGGATCAAGGCACGCCCACATTAGCAGTACAAAGGCTTGCTTTCAATTCTACACATTGTATATACATTGATCAGACATTTATATATGTATATATATTTATTTACATGCGTATGTATGTTGCGAATTGTACTTGCCAATTAGTTTCAATGAATTTTACGGCGTCCACACGATGTCTCTGGACAATTGAGAGAGAGGGAGCGACAAGTGACGTCCCCCAGTAACATATAGTCATCAATAAAGGTCTATTTTGCATATTGCAGTAGCCGAAAAGTTCGCACTTTAGCAAGAAATCAATAAGGAATACATAATAGGCACATTATTTGCAATATTTGCGTATTATCCCTTCAGAATAATTTAATTAACCATTGAATCTACATTCTATACTATATATACGATATGCGCTTTAATTTATACAATATTTGAGCTTAAGAAAAGGGTGCAGCAACGATCTGTCGATTATTTATAAAAAGGTTTAAGGTTTATTTTTAGTAGGGACTTTAAGCGAAAATTATCATAAACTCTGTGATATATTATACAATATAATGATATAGTACACAAGATTTGTATGATACAAAAAAAATTTTAATCTTTATTTTGGTATTTTCTGTCCACTAACAAGTCTGCACCAGAACTGTCCGATCGTGCCCATTGAGAGTAAACTTTTTGCAGAAACAAATCATTTTATGGTCCCCAATTGAATTAGATCTGTCTATAGTATATTGTACATGGAACATGTCATTGATAAGTGCAACCCCTTCCTCTTCAATTAAAATTCGCTCAACAAAGCTCCCTCTTCAAGAGAGAGAGACAGAGAGAGAGGAGTGTAGTCGTTTCTCTCTTTCTGCAGAACTGGCTTGAAAACCATCCGCATTGGGTTGATACTGCTTTCAGTTATAGAAACAGATACTTGGTATTCCAGCTGCTATAAATATGTGAACGGAATACCTAAGTGTGCATGGAGAATATGTCTCAATTTGCTATAAAGCTTTTAATACCTGCTAATAAGAGTAAAAGGGTATTTTAACTTTGTGGCAATCGGGTCTGTAGAAGAAGGCTCCACAAAGTATAATATACAAAGTATATATTCTTAATCAGCATCAACAGCAAAGTCGATCTGTCTCTTTTCAAGGACTATGACTGATACAATTGCCTTATTTGGTACTTTAATACTGCGTTCACATGAAGTTTATCTGAAACGTTTTTTATACCCCCTTTAGGCACCGTTAATCGATAAAAAAAACGAATGACAATCTTAATTTTTATGCTAGGGCGTTAATATTTAGTAAATCCCACAATCTGGCAATCTGAATTTGGTTGCAATAAGACAATTAACATAGAAATTATTCAAGAATTAATTTCAAAGGAGTAAAGGCGGCGCAGCAAAGTAGGCAACACGAAATACACAAATAATAGAATTTATACATAGATGGGTATATCATAGTCGAGCACACTCGAATGTAGCTTTCGTGCTTTTTATTAATGCATTGTAAATGCATTTTATGCTTCCCATACTAATTTGTAAAGCGAGCAACAAAAGCTCCCACAAAGTCGCCAAAGCTGTGCGCTCTGCCTTGGCAGAGCATAGGCAACGCACGCGACTTAGCGCAGCCCCACACAGTGGCGTCCAAAATATTGTGCCGCAGTGCACAAAGGGCACACGACTAGACAGACGCACGTTATCATCATCATCAACAGCTGAACAGCATCAGCTGAGCACAGCATCATTGATGCTCGCGTCGCTGTCGCCATCGACGTCGCTGAGCCGTGCTTTTTATTGTTGTTGCTGCTGACGCCGACGCCGTCGTCGTCGTGGACGTCGGCTTGGGCTTGTTTGTGGGCTGTTTCTGTTTCGGTTTCTGTTTTAGTTTTCGCAACACATTCAAGCCGTACAGTCGCTGTCAACGTCACCGTCGCCATTGCCGTCGTCAACGCGCTTTTCTCGCAGTGTGTGCACAAGAAATTCAAAATCCAATTGGAAAACACACATGTCGCAAAGTGCTAAACACACACACACACACACACAATTCCAATGTGACTGCATTCAAGCATAGTGTGCGCGCGTGTATTATATATGTATTGTATATTTCAAAGAAAACAAACAACAACAAAAATATATATACTATATATAATTTAATTTTCGACACTTCGGAGCACACCCCATATTATATAAACATATATCTGTATGTACCCAATTGTCGAACGGGACATAACGACGCTCTCTTGGCCTGAGGCCGCCGCCGCCGACGCCAATAGAAGAGCGTATCCAAAATTAGCAACGCCTGCGCAGCAAGAGGAAAGAAGATTCACCGTCGAAGAAAACGCAAAACGAAAAGACGTCGCCAAAATGAGCGTCAAACCGATCAAGCTATCCAAAATAGCCAAATATATTAGGAAAAAGGTAAAGAGCAACACAACAATGAGAAACAAAAACAAAACAAAACCTCCAAGTAAACCGAAAATAAGAAAAACAAAAAGAATCATCAGCATCTCGAGAGGGAGAGAAACACAAACTGATTTTAGTTGAGGTGCGCCCTGCGCTTTGTGCGATACAATTTTTCAGATATTTTCGCGATGTTTCTGTTGTTTTTATCGCTTTTTGGGTGAAAGTTTAGCAAAAAAAAACAAAGAAATACTCCATATGTTTTTGTATGTGTTAACAAAATATACGCATTGAATTCGCAGTATTTTGTAATCGTAACGCGTGCAGTGCGAAAAACAAAAATCCCTATATGTGTACTACATATAGAGGTATTCAATGCCTTGGCCATAAATGACTAAAGTGTTGTCCCCACATCGAATACAAACTGGCAATACTCTCGATAAGGTCTGTTCGACGCATGCAAATTCATTTGCGCCATGTCCGACGGCGGCAACAACAACAGCAATGCTCATGTAAAGATTGTTCCCGACTAACGACCCTATATATAATTAGCGCCTTACAAGAGCGGACGAGTGGGGGCCGCGCCACAACCGCTGTGCCCCATTAGATATCGCAAGTGTGCATTGAAATTACTCTCAATTGGCTTTATAGCGCTATAATAGTAATGCAGCTGGCTAAAAAAAAACTATGAATATAAATTTATTACATGTAACTTATATCATTTCTCAAGATCTTTTGAGACAAAAATAGAAATAACTCTTGCAAGTCTTGTGGATTAATTGAAAGCCCTTTTATTATATAAAGAACATACTGAAGAATAAGGATAACATGTTGTAGGGTATTGAAAACTAGAAACTATATTAAGATCATAATGAAGAATAAGAAAAAAATGTTGTAGGGTGTTGAAAACTAGATTTTAAATAAAAATATACATATTTCTTTTCAATTTCTTGCAAATTCCATCAAAACTAATCTAATTATGGCCGTTTTTGTCAAGTTTCTTTAACAAAACTTAACCTAATAAAGGTTAAAAAAACGAAATAACTAAATACTGTAAAAATTTAATTAAAATATGATCAAATAATCAAAAATAAAGATTTGTATAAAACAATTTTTTAGCCCTCCCCCAAATTAGTATTCAAAAATCTTCCACTAACGCACAATTGGTTTTATTAAAACCAGATACCAAATATGTAATATATTAGGTTGGAAAATATCTCCCTTCCGCTTTTTTGTCTTTTGAATTTCGCGGCTATGTACAAAGCGCTACAGAGCTCGTATCTGGGAACACTATACATAATTTGAAAGGTCTTGACATAACCTACAAAACAACGCTATGCATGATTAGTTTGGATATTGCGTACAACAGTTATAGACGTGTAAACATGGAGTTGACTAACACCGAAATTCGCGCTTTTTTTAAGTTTTCCTTCGTTAAAGGCAAATCCGCTAGAGAAACGTTCCGTGAGATTAATGGTGTTTTGGGGGATGGTACTCTATCACGTCGAACCGCGGAGGAATGGTTTCGACGATTCAGAGCCGGTGAAAACGACACCATGGATAAGCCGCCCGGCGGAAGACCTGTGACGACAAATACCGATCAAATCATGGAATACATCGAGTTAGACCGGCATATGGCATCTCGTGACATCGACATTATGTAAAGTGTTGGCAGATACGAGCTCTGTAGCGCTTTGTACATAGCCGCGAAATTCAAAAGACAAAAAAGCGGAAGGGAGATATTTTCCAACCTAATATATAAATACATATTATAGAATTTGAAGGGTATAAGCTATCGGCATTCTGCCGACTTTCCTACCCTTTATTTCCCGTTTGTTTATTACTAAGTTGAAGTATTTATTGAAAAAGTTTCTTCTGGCAGTTTGTTCAAATGTTTTCCAGCTTCATATCACTTCTTATCAGAGTTGTTTACGCCTGTTTTTATCTACGCCTCCGAATCGGCAATATATGCAAAGTATTTTATATTATTCCGTTGCTGTGCTTTGGTGAAACTTGCTTGCAAATGGTCGAACAAGTCAGGCAACAAGGTATGCACGACTCTTGAAGCCGTAAAACAGCACAAAATGAACTAAACAGCAGTTCGGGTAGACTAGTTAGCTCTGAATAGAGCTATATTAAATCGCATCTCGAATATTCCTTGGTATTATTTAGTTACCTCTCATAAATAAGAGTCGATTTTTGAGCAGCTGGCTCGACGGGTTGCTTTCCTTCTTCTCTCCCTCTCTCTATCGCTCTTTTCTTTTAACTCGAATTCAGAATATTAAATAGGTTCATTTGACATTTCTTTCACCTTTAGCCAGATGAGTGGGGCGTTATTCGCTGCTTTAAATTGAAATTTCACTGTAATTAAATTTAATTTCTATGGTTCAATTTCTATAGTTTATTTATCTGCCTTCTGCTTCAGGCGAAATTCAATGAGAGTCTAAAAACGCAGCCAATTGTGAAGACTGCAGGTAATAATACGATATACTATATACGATGTATGTATTATGTATTTGGCTTGGATTTCAAACGGTTGACTGACATTTGTAGGTGTATAGAGTACGTACGAGAGTATGTTTATAAGGAAGGTGTGGCAAATGACGGCATTTCGCATTGTTATTGTTTAATTGTTGTTATTTTTATTGTTGTGGGTCTTGTGAAAGTGCCACCTGTTGATTAGAGTATTTTGTTAGCTCTATATAAAACAGAAGAGATCAGCAGATCACAAAATATTCTCGTATTATGTGATAACGTACAGTTATTTTTGCAATTTTCCAAAAATCTGTATTATTCCTCTCATTAGTTGATATTTAATAAATACGTATGAGTAGAGTTAAATGAATTTTTAAACTGAAAGTATTTCAATAGAAAGTACATACATATGTATAGAGAGTTTTTGTTGTCAAAAAGACGTGGAGTATCATCAGTTTTTATTGTTGTAGGTATAATACATTGTTTCATTTTTTGCCCCGAATGAGATATTCCTGACAACGTGAACATCTGATTTATTAAGCGGATTTCACAGTTTTTTGCGGTCACGCTGACAGAATGTGCCAAAAACAATTATGAACTAGATAACTGATTGAAAATCAAAAAATATATATATATAAAAAAATAAATTGAAAAGTTTTTGCCTTATGAGCATTTTTAATCAATTGTAATGAAAAATATGACTACAGTAATTGTGAGTACAATTTACACTTAACAGTACAAGCAAGTAAGAAATAAATGTACTAACACAGGACTTTAGGCATAGTACAATACATTCATTTCTTACTTGATTGTACTGTTTGTTGTCTAATGTACCCGAAAGTACTGTACTCATATATTTATGTACAATATACAATACAATACTTTTGGGTACATTACACACAGGAATCTAGGCATGGTACATAAACTTCTAACTTGATGTAATGTACCCAATGTACCCAAAAGTATTGTACTAATATTTTCCTGTGCGATTGAACTGTATTCATTTAAGTGAATGACGGTCACTCTTGTTAGATTGTACTCTATTAATTGTACCCATTTGAAGATTCCTTTGGCCCTTTTGAATGCATTCATGCAGTATTCACTTTGACAAACGCCTACACATTTGATAATGCAACAAGTTCAAACAGAAACCTGTTTAAGCTACACTTAAAAACAAACAAATTAACCCACAAAATGCACAGCACCAGCAACAACAACAACAACAACAGTAGCGAGGAAAGCCTTGGCCTAACGCGAAATAAGTGTAAATATTTTGTGGCCGAAACTCGTGATGTGCGGCGCCAAGCAAAATAACTAAACACACATGTAAAATACAAAACAAAAAAGAGAAGAAAAAGAAATACAAAACAAGCGATAAAACTGCTGCGAAGTCATGCCTTGGAAGCTAACTTGCAGTAGGGCTTGCGATAACTGTTAACTGGGCTGTCAATGAACAAATGATTTGCAACATGTCAAGACAAAAAACAGAAATAATGGTCTCAGCAACATGTTGCTGGCAACACACAACAGCAACAACAACATAAATGATTAGCCCAACAAATGCCAAATCAGCTCGGAAGTTGAAAAGAGCTTTGCGGAAAGCTTAAGAGAGAGCGCACACCTTCCCGCGCTCTCTTTGAATTCAACTCTCTCTCTCTCTCTTTGTCTATTGCTGACTCGCTCTGCCATCTGCTCAACTTCTTTTGGGCCGCCACTCTGTGTGCGTGTGTGTGTGTGTGTGTGTGTTAGTGCGCCCATTCTTCTTCTAGCATGTTTCATCATGCACGCCAGTCGGCAGTTATTCAGTCAGTCAGCAACTTGTTTCAAATGTGAGAGGCAGGGCGAATGGAGCGCTACGTGCCAGAATAAATACATTGCATATATACATGCATACATATATAAATATATAAACATATGCATAGTTGTTATTGTTGTTGAAAAAGCAAAGTTTATTAAGTGTTACAGTTCGAGTAAACAACATTTACATTTTGGTGCTGTTAACGTGTGTGCGAGTGTGTGTGTTAAGTGAAATATTGGAAAAGCATAGAGCGTGATAAAAGCTGCGGCAACAACACAGAAGCACAAAACAAGAAAGCAAAGAAATAGAAAGAAAACGATACAAAAAAAATAGCTGTAGTCTCGTGGGTCACAAGACCAGAGAGCCAGAGAGCGCACAGCTGTGTGTGGGAGAGAAGCACACAAAGAGAGCGAGAGAGAGAGAGAACACAACGAAAAGCTTTTACACACAGTGGCGGTCATAAAATTCGAACCGACTCTTTGCAAGTGTTTCGCACCTGTTGTTGTACTTGTTTTTTGTTGTTACTGTTGTTGAAACAACATGTGGTTCGTTGTTGCACTGTTTGTCATTGCCGCCGCCTGCGGCGTAGCCGGTCGCAAATGGGGTCGCTATTTGTACCTGCACTATGGGCGCCACTTGCTGCCACGCTCCATGCTAACGGCCAAGAACCGCTCACCCACACCGCCCCTCTCGCCCACCAAGGATGATCAGAGCTTGGAGGCATTGCTCGACGAAAGCGGCGAAATGCACGAAACGGTGAGAATGCCCCCCAAAAAAAATGAGGAGATACTTTTTTTAGGATTATGTGTAGAAGAGACTATGGCGACATTCCTGTTGAAACTGGTTATACCGGTAATGTGTCTAGTATGTTGCATCATTAAGGCACCCACGTGTCTGCCATCAGTCAGTGCCACCTGACTGCTACAATGACATTCTCTTTCCACTTAAGTGCTTGCCCTGATCTGCAACTATTATAGCATCATTATGGCACCATTATAGCACATGGCAAGACAGTCTAAGTGAACCCAATTTGTCAGTCTGTCAAATGCCAGGCGAGCGCTTTAATTACCTCTACATACTTCAACCTGGGTCAATGTGCCCGATGTGATGATGCTGCCTGCCTGCCTGCCCTATAAGGTCAGAGCTTTCATCACATCTCTCTCTCTGTCTGTCTCTATCACCCGATTCTAAATAAACAGCTGTTTGGCTTTAACAAATATAGCACAACTTAGGTTACGTATTGGTCAGCCTGGGCAACTCTATAACTAACCTAACGCACCCAGACGAGGCACAACTGTAACTAATTAAATATTGGCCTAGCCAGAGGAAAGACGACGACGACGACGACGACGACGAGAACGGCGCGTGCAGCAACTGCGCAGCACAACAAAACTCATTTTGCACGCCCTTTTTATGCACTGCGAATAGAGTGGAAGAGGGAGTGTAGAATAGAGAATTACCATATAGTCTGTTTGTTTTGCCACGCCTATAATTAAGTCGAACTGATAAGAAATTGAGAACACACAAGTAATAAAGAAAAGAAGAAATACGGAAGTAATTTCGTAAACTAAAACTTTGCCCAGCAACTAAAACGGTCGAATATATATTGGGGTGTTTAGGAAGATTCCCTAGGAAATATTATATGTTACTGAGAGAACAGAACTTCAAGAATCAAGTAATTTTTCCAATAATATAATATTAAAATATACAGAAATATATGTCATTATATGTTTTTAATTCAATATTTAAGATATATTTCATGATGTCTTTGATTTTTAATGAAGTATTAATCCAACGAGTCAAAGAACACAAAGAACAAAAAAAAGTATAAAATAAATGGAAATATTTAGTATTCTTCCATAAGAACTTCCGAAAATATTATGAATTCCTGACAGAACTAGCAATTAAATGTAATCAAAAATAAAAGGGATTATTTCATAATAAAATGATAACTTAAGACAAATAATACCCGACTAAAAATAGATCAAATAATCAAGCATACTATTATTGTAACATAAAAGAATATCCCATGTAACTTGGACAAGATATAGTGTGAGGATTATCTAACTGTGCTATCAAGTTACAAAGTTACTCAATTGTAACACGAACAAAGCAACTCTAGCTGGCGTAGAGTACCCTATATGCTGTACTGTACTGTATGTAAATATATAGATGTGCTATATATAAATATTTGTATGGATACCATTCAGTTACACCTCGTTGAGACAGTTGACAGAGTTGGCAACACTTAACCCTTCCAAAGCCTGTTGATTTTGTTGTTTTTGCTGGTTTCGTATTGCCATTTTCATCATATTGTTGTTGTTCTCATTCTGTTGTTGATGTTTTGCTTTGCTGCTTCCTTCTTGGGCAAGTAAGCTGCACACACCTCCCCCCCATCCTGAAGCCGAACCAGAGTGTGCTATCAAATTACCTGAAGACCTCTCGAGCTCAATACTCGTTTGGCCAGCTAGTTGTTGTTTTTTTGTTGCTTCTTCTTCCTTTCTTTCCTCCTGCTTTGTTCATCTTGTTTGAGTTGCCGGTTCTTTTGAGCTTCTCTACAACGTTGGCCACGTTTTGTGGCAATTTTTTTTTTTTGGCTCTGACTCTGCGCGCCGCATTTCAATAACCAGTTGATGTGGAACCGTTGTAGAACATGTTTGCCGCGGCACCAACGCAAACAGCTCAAACAGCAAAGCATAAGGTAGTCGAAAAGTGCAGCCAAATTGTGTCTATATATAGTTGAATATACCTATGTATATCGATGTTTGTGAATTCCACCTACGTAATAAGCCAATTAAACAGATTTGCCTATTTAAATAATAACAAGCAATTACAATGTACTACTCCTAGTCTATTATTTTTAACATCGTGACTATCTGAAGAAAACAAACTAAAAAAAAAAACAAACTGAACAAAACATACTGAAGAAAACATACTGAAGAAAACAAACTGAAGAAAATTGCCAAGTGGAAATTAAAAGAAGTTAAAATTGAATATCAGTTTTGTGTTCCAAATTTGGCGTGATGGCAAAGAAACTTGGACTTACTTTGGAGACTTCATACATTAAAGATTTCTAGATGTTTCTGTAAAACAATATATATCAAAATATATTATATTTTTATATTAATTAATATGCGATTGAGGAAACATATTCGTTATATATAAAGTTTACAAATAGCTTCTGTAATAGGAACTATATTTTGTTGTGTGCAGATCGTGATTTACTCGTATTAACTGCTCTACAATCGATCGATAGATTGTATCTTGAAACGGGGCGAAACAACTTTCTAACATATAATACAACAAAACAATATGTGAAATATGTTGCGTGCATAGTTAATATGCCACAACTATACATGTGCCTGATCTCTATAGAGTCTACAGATGCTCTGACGTCATCTTGACTAACTCTTTAAAGTAAAACAATGCACGTCGTCGCCATCATAACATATCATACAAAATATTTTAATGGGCAAAAAGTAAATTCAAACAAGGCACGAGACTCTTGTTTATGGGCAAAAGTTCTCAGGTCTCGAACATGCTTCGTATAAAGTAAATGTTTTCATAAACTTTTTGTATAGTATGTACACTCACACACACACACACAAACTGAGCAGAACTGATATATGGGGGACCTGCATGAACAATAAGGCGCAAAATATTTACAATTAATGGAGGGACTAGCCGATAAGGCCATACTCTGCAGTGATTTGTATGCATATGAAGGATTGTTCTAGAGAGGGAATCGCAGCTCTTTACAGGGTATCTGCTGGGCTTGTTAGTGCTGGTCAGCTTGCCGGCAATTGCCTTGATTATTATGATATTTTTTTTTTTTTTTTGTTATTATTTTCTGCCAGCCTTCCAACTCAATTCAGCTCAAAACAAACTCAAACCTGACTGCGCCTGTTGCTGCTCTCTCTCGGACAAATGAAAACAAAATACAAATTTGTTGAGTTTGTGTTAATTGAGCGACGACAACGACGACGGCGACGTCCAATAAAAGGCCCGAACCGAAGCCAGTTGGCAGTTGGCATTTGAACGTGCTTCGCTTTAGTCGGGGAGTGCAGCGTGAAAGTTTCCGTCTCCGTCGTCGTCGTCGTCGTCTAGATCAGAGTACGATAAGAGCACGTGCCAGTGCGGCGTATACTTAATATTTAGCAGCAGCAGCAGCAGCGCGTATCACTCGCTTAATGAGATGAGAATGTGCGAGTTGCTTGTCAATCATCCGCTCAATCATGAGGTACATCATTCACTTAGCCACTATGTTATTAAGATGTGAATCGCGGCACTATATGAATCATTTGCAAGTGTCAACCGGCAGTGTCTTCAACTGTGTGTGTGCCAGGTGGAAGTGTGAGTGTGTGTTTGTGCTAAGCTCAGTTTCAATGCAAACAGAAACTGGTTGTCTGAACACATCGAACCATCCTCACAGACAAGCAACTGTCATTGACGTTTGACTTTTATCTGGGCATCTGTTTATTCATATATGCCATACAAAATATTATATATATATTCCAAAACAGTCATTTGTATGTCTTAAATTACAAAATGTCGCATTATTTTAGATTTTATTTCGGTGTATTGTTCTGCGTACTTGTCACGCTTCAATTCGATGCTTTTGTTGCCATATTTACCCCCCGTCTATATATACTATATATCGTATATATATATACATATATTATAATTATAGCCGGTAGACAATTTGTTGACGAGTCTCTGACAGTGAAATGAGTTTTGTATTTTACTCTAATTGGGATGCGACCCATTTTGGCAGCTCGGCACAGATAATGGCGACAAGGCTACACTTAGAGAAATAAACGGGGGGGAATAACACTTATAAGGTAACTCCTGACTGTGTGATAATCTAAGCTCGTCGCTATAAATCTCGGCTACCACAACGTTCTTGTTTCAATATTTGATTTTCCCATCTGAAGATATCTAAGCAGTCGTTGCCTCGACAGATATAACTTCAACTGTATCTAGTCTCCACAAATGATATAAATCCAGAGCAAACTACGAGCGAGGTCAATATTCTCGAGCGGGAGGCTGCGATTGCATTAAGTTTATGCAACTCATGCATAATAACAATCAACGGATTATAATTGATTTATCGGTGACTTTACGAGTCGAGTGTCGATTCAAGTACTTTTGCTTTAACTGTTAAATAAAAGGAATCAATCAATTCACCGTTCAATCATTCATTCCGTCAATCGATGGCACAATCGATTTCATCGCATACGCATTTGATTTATTCAACCATAACCAAGATGAACTCGTAATGAGTAATCGATTAGAAATAAGTCGCAGTTGAGGTTTATCGAAATATGATGGGGGGTGCGTGGGGCAGCGAGGGGAAGCGGGGAAAACCTACTTCGTCTCTGAGTGCTGGCAAAGCTGCTAATGGTTCAAGCACGTTTAGCTTTATAACTTGTTCGAGTTCATGGAAACCGCATGTAGTCAAAAATTGAGAGTGAACGACTTGAAGATGAACTACAAATAGTCACTCGAAAATATACCAAACAAATACAAAGTACATATATATAATTAATTGTTATTGGAGTTGATGCGCTTAAAATAAATTGCATTTATTTTTATTGAAAGACATAGAAAGTACAAAAAACTTTGAGGTTTGTCTTTAAGTAGGAATTACATAATTATAAACTGCAACTAAATTATATTAAGTCCTCAAGGTTTGAACTATTTAGCCTTGTCACACAACTGGGTCAGACATCAGCCCACATATCATATACAATACGAGGGTCGTTTGATAAGTCCGTGACTTTTTGAATAAAATATATTTTTTTCGTCAAAGAAGCGTTTTATTTCTCAACATAATCTCCTTTTAGCTCTATACATTTAGTCCAGCGTTTTTCCAATTTTTTTATTCCTTCCAAATAATAGGTTTTCTCAAGGCCCTCAAAATAGTCGTTTGTTTCTGTGATGACCTCTTCATTTGACCCGAATCTCTTACCGCCGAGCCATTTCTTCATGTTTGGAAACAAAAAATAGTCACAGGGGGCTAAATCTGGAGAATATGCTGGATGGGGTAGCAGTTCGTAGCCCAATTTATGAAATTTTGCCATGCTGACACGAAATTCACTTTTTTCCATTTTCGTTAAAATTCACGAGATCGTCTGCTTTCAATGCCTATAAAACGCAAACCAAAAAACGCAGCTTTCTCAAAATTTTACAGTCAGCTGTTAATCGATAACTGCTGACAGGAGCAGTGTTGTATTTAGAGCAGGTGCGCGGCAAATACAAAAAGTCACGGACTTATCAAACGACCCTCGTATTAGTAGTTTGTTTAGAGGATACAATGTCTGCGTTTTCTGTGCAGATATAAAACTGGAAATAGTATTAACACATCAATACGCCATGCTGACCATGTGAAACTCTCTTTCTTGCCTTATATCATGTATTATTGTTTACACAATAATTATTGCTTTTTTTCGGGGGGTTTGTCTACGCTACTCCGTGTGGCGAAAACAACAGGAACTACTCCCTGGACTCTGGAGCATTCTATTTGTCACGAACAAAATTTGTCAAATTGCCTTCAATAACAATACAATAATAATAATAATAACAATATGGTGACGACGCCCACTTAGCGCCAATTGGCGAATCCAGTCAATAGTTAATTGACGTCATTGATTCGCAATTTTCACACGATCTTCCCCAATAGTCACTTTGTCACCTACGACGCTCCCTTTCCCCTGTCTGTTGTATTAGTCACACACAATTGAATTTCACAAATTTCTGTTATCATTGAAGAATTATTGCACTACAAACCCCAAAAACGACAGATGGTTTGATGACTAAGAATCAAAGAAGTCGTAAATTCGCACTTCTGTTTCTTCAGTTATCAAGTGTCTCTTAAGAGAACCATAACCGTTTTTTTAGAGGATTTATAAAAAAATAAAAAATACCAATGGAATTTCTTTATGAGGTAAATAGTCAAGTTTAATAATTTGCAGAACCTTTTAATGATAATGTACTTTCGTTCCCTTCAATTCGAGCTGAAACATTTCTTCGAAATCATTCAAACCTCTATGAAGTACTGCAATCGTATCGAAGAGCACCTTGAAATAATATGTATATGAATTTGATAGATTTGACTTCAATCTGGTTAGTTTTTACGATCAAATCATAGCAGTCGTATAGGTAAGGGACTTTGACACACATTTTTTTATTGGTCTTAGTTCAGTTTTAAAGTTCGCTCAATTGGTAACAGTACTCGGAAAATTTTTATTATATTTTGTGTAATTTCTTGACCGTATTTCTTACTGATAATACATACAAAAAACGTCTGTCAAAATTATCCGTTGTGGTAGAATAATCATATGAAATCAATTAACTCAAACCCGAATTCTACCGGCCCAATTATAGCATCCCTAATCGCATCGATGGGAAGCACAAAGAGATTCGGGCTCACCCAGTTGGCCACACACAATGTGGCACGCAGGGGCGGTCTGAATTCTGTTTGTAGCTTATATAGGAATGGTGCTGGGCACTTCATGAGCACAACAGCAGCAGCAACAACAACAACAACAACTTCAAATACAACAACAACAACGACAACAACAGCATCAGCAGCAGCAGCAGCGAACGCAGCACGGACACATAACCAAAACCCTGAATTGAGTAATTTCGAGTACCTTGCAGATTGTGGAATTGAGCATGGGAATGGGAATGATTTAGGGACAAAGCAGCAGCAACAGCGTCAGAGTGTTAATATTGGTGTTGGTATTGGCCAGAGGAGGCTCTTCTCCTCAGTGAACCAATCATGTTCGGGTACAACAAGCAGCAGCAGCAGCACATTTCGTAGTCCGAAATCTGGGATCGGCCTATTGAACAGTTCGCAGCAGCAGCGGCGCGGCTTTTCCAGTCTCGGCCCAAGCTATGTGAGTTCGATGTACGATCACTTGCGCTATCAGCCGAGCAATGGGCCGCGCATCGATGATATTGCTAAGGACATAAGTCGTTCGATACAATCGGAACTAATGCATATTGATTCGAGAACAAAATCGATGATTAGTTGTAAACGTACCAAGTTTACGGACGCATCAAAAAATAATGAGCAGCAAACACCGCCGCAGCTGGCATTTCGGCGTCAACATGGTGGGGATCAATTACGTTTCGATCCGCTTGATGGCTGGAATCATCCGACTGCCATCAAACCGGTCGATGTAACATCCTTGAATAATGACAGTCTAGTCACGCAACGCAAGCCGCTGCGACGCAAGTCTGCTAGCATTCGTTTTAAAGGTGATCTGAAGGAGTTTATGTCGAGTCAACATCAGCTCCTGAAGCAGTTGCCAGTAACACAGAGCCGAAATTTAACTTCCCAATTGGGAGAGATGTATGTAAAGTCAGCCAAGCAGCGTAGTCAACTACAAAACGAATCTCTTATAATGTCAATTCCAACAAATGGCCCAGAGTCGTCGATTAACTCTGGTGCCCCGTTAATGCAGCCAGAAGACAATGATGCTAAGGGGAAACAAGATCAACAAGATCCCAACGCATTACGTTTGGACAAAGAGCATTATGCGAGCAAGACAGTGTCCAATTTGATGAGTGCCTCGCAGCGTCTGATCAATAAGCGGGACGAGGGTGTTCGCCGGCACATGATCAATGCCCGCGAGATAGTCAACGAGAAGAACGCAGTGCATCCCAGTGTCGGTATGTCTTCATCGGGTGCCACAAATCCGTCAATGCGTGCAATACCAAAGATACGTCCTGTATCCATGGGAAGAATGAAGGAGTCGCTCAAGAGCACCATGAAGATGAGTGCCAACAAGCTTTTGGCCCTGCAGAATAGTCAGCTCAATCTAGCGGAGAACGCACAACGTACTGCAGCGGCCTTTAGTACTTGGAAGCGTAGCAAGAGCACTGACAACGACACCCAGTGGGGTGAGCGACGTGTCAGTATCCCCATGCAGGAATCTGCCAACAAAGACGCTAGTGGCGGCAGCTCAACACAAGATGCAAACCGGAATTCAATTCAAATGCCCAATGAATATACTAAAGAATCTGCGGTGCAACGTCTAGGCGTGTCTAAAATGTCCCCCAGCCAAATAGTCTATCTGCAGCAACGCGGACGCAATTAGAGCTACAATTTGGGGCAACTGCAGAAGTGCATGCATTTGGTCACTCGATTACGAAGTTTGTGAAATTATCCAGTTCATCAAATGGGAGCTGGACATATCTAAATTACCGAAACCAAATGGAGTGAATAATGAAGCGATTTTTTGTTGTACATTGTTGGTACCAAATTCTTATATTCCATAAAACACACATGTCTGTCGATGAATTATAAACTCGGTTAAATAAATCAGTCTTCTGTGCTTAAACCTGAGATTTCTTTTAATGCCATGTTGCCAATTTTCATCGTTCGTTTTGTTCCAACGCTGTTGCCAATTTTCAAATGCATCGCTGGGGGATTTTCAATGCCACGTTGCCAATTTTCATCGTTGCATCATTTTGTATTCATCAAACAGACAACTTATTTTCCTGACATCAATTTTACTCAAACTATTTCACTGTTGCCAAACTTCACATTGTATAATATACATAACATGTGTATACATAGTTTTCTCAAAGTGTACTAGATTTGTTTTATAATTTCACATTTGGTTTTCTCTTCTACGCGTCGTGCACTTTTGTTTGTAGTACCCCCTTGTTGAAACGATACAGAATACACATCAACAAAGATATACCGACAGTTTATAACCGAATATATAAGTACCCAACTGACAAGATACAATTTCCTATTTAGTCACTGCACCAGAATTCAAAGTTATGCTACACCTTGCAAATAAAAAAAAAAAAATAAAACAAAAACACAACTTTTACTTTGAGTATATGAATATTATTTGGATATTCGAGCAGTTTTAGTTTAGTGAATCGCCACAAATGGGATTCAAATCTGGAAACCAAAACATGCCCGTCTATCCCGATTTATACATATACAAGAATATATATATTTTAATTTTCTTTCTTTAAGTTTATGTTTAATATGAAATTCAGCGACTTTTTACTAATCTCTTCGATCTATCATCGTTCTGCAGGTGCTGTCTATGAGCACAGATGAATATCGCAAGACCTCACTCTTCACAACTGGTTCCTTTGACCTGGACTTTCCCATACCCGATCTTATTGGCAAAACAGAGATTCTCACAGAGGAGCATCGGTAAGTGAAGAGAGATATATTTAAATTATATCAGTAAACAATATATTCTAATTTAATATGTTATTTACAGCGAAAAGCTTTGCGCTCATTTGCCGGCACGCGCCGAGGGATACTCGTGGTCGCTGATCTTCAGTACATCGCAACATGGTTTCGCACTGAACTCGCTGTACCGCAAAATGGCGCGACTCGAGAGTCCCGTTTTGATTGTCATAGAGGATACGGAGCACAATGTAAGTGTGATGAGGGGGAATAGTGAGAGTAGAGTGATAGAGTGATAAAGTAATAGAGTGACAGTGATGAAGAGTAACTGGTTCTATAATAATCATCAATCTTTCTCAATTACTTCCCTCCAGGTATTTGGCGCTCTGACCTCCTGCTCGCTGCACGTGTCCGATCATTTCTATGGCACTGGCGAGTCCCTGCTCTACAAGTTTAATCCCAGCTTCAAAGTGTTCCATTGGACTGGCGAGAACATGTACTTCATAAAGGGCAACATGGAGAGTCTGTCAATTGGCGCTGGCGAGTAAGTAACGAAGAATCTCTTAAGACCTTTATTCAATGGAAACTAATCTCTATTTCTCTCTACTTTTAGCGGTCGCTTTGGACTGTGGCTGGACGGGGATCTCAATCAGGGACGGTCACAGCACTGCAGCACATATGGCAACGAGCCGTTGGCGCCACAAGAAGACTTTGTTATCAAAACACTCGAATGCTGGGCATTTGTTTAAGTGAATTTGTGTTGGGAACGCATACGCGCATTCTAGATAAAAGAGTGAAGCCTACCTATTTAATTAATTAATTAATAATATACCTATACCTACATATACATATGCATATATGAACTAAAAACCATCAACAATAACTAAACAAAACAAAGGAAAACCTGAGAATGATATCAAAACAGCAACACGCGTGTCGAAAGCAACTGCAGAAACACACAGACGGCTGAAACCTGTAAACTGGAAACTGAAAACAATATAATAACACACCCACACACACACACACACACACATACACACACATACATACACACACAAAGACGAGAATAATGGAAACTCTAACCTTAACTTCAGATGCAATTGAAAGCTTGTAAAGAAACAAATGCAAAACAAAAATGCCTGTGAGCAGAAAGAAAATTGCTAGATGCGTTGAAACGTATTAATTATTTAGTTTTTATATTATATATAACTAAAAAAAATATAACTAAATTATGTATTAGACTTAAAAGCAGTGAGAAAAAAGTAAAACAAAGCGATGCTAAAACAGAGAGAAAACAATTGAAAAGTACATTAGAAGCATACGCCCTCCTCCCGCTCCCACACAAATACACACACACACACACACGCCCAACATTTGGACATAAACATCATGCAAACAGACACACACATACAACACACACACACACACACGCGCGCATTTAAGCTTAAGTTCTCTATTATCAAAAAAGTAAAGTAAATTAAATGTTGAAAACCAAAATACAACACAAAGGAGCAAACAGCAACGAGCTTTCAATTCGATTCGGTTGATTTCCCTCTTGTTTTGTATTTTGTTCATTATAATTTTAATATATAATTTACATTTAATTTAATTTTGATGCAAGCCTTTGATTTTCTTTATAAACATGTGCAGATAGAAATGAAAAGAATGTCGATATAATTTTAGTGCAAGGGCAACCCTATTTGCAAGTAAAAACGAAAATTATTTTTTATTGATTTAACTTTTATGTAATCGCAAGCGATGGAGGAAGAGTGAGATAGAGACAGAAAGAAAGAGAAAGAGGAGAAAAAAGATACATGCATAAACAGCAAGCAATTATTTTCTTAAGTTTTACACCATCTATATATTTAATTATGCTAATAATGTTGATTTTTATGCAATTATACTAAAAGGCAACAACACAAGATTGATAAATACACAATATAATACAAACAATTACAAACCCAGTACTTTTTAATTGCGCTACCGACAGTTGACACACACTTTACCAACACTGCTTCAACTGATAGATTGGTGAAATTTAGTGACCACATGGAAGCATGCATATAATTTCATATGTAGTTCCAAGTGCTGCAAGTGGAACTGCTATAACTTTTTTGGATTAATTAATCAGAATTATTAACACGCAATCTGGAACGTGCAATTTTGAGTTTAAAATACTTGAAAGTATAGAAAACATTGGCAAATATCGATTTTAAATAAACATAGATTCCCGCAATTCCTAATTAAGCTTTTAAATAAAGCCTGGTCTGGCGGGAAAATTATGGAATTGGCAGCACTGGTTCCATCAGATCTGGCACGCCCTAAAAGTGCGCTACATTTTTGGCGATGCATTTTAGAGAACGCCTAAAAAAGGTTCTTCCAAATGATATGAGATGAGATATTGATTTTTATCAGAGTTTTAGCTACATACCTTCTTACTACATAAAGGTGTTATAACATATATGTAAATGTTTGTTCAACGTATATTGCATTAGCTTTGAACTCGCCCCACAAACATAACAAATTTCTACACACACCTGCAGTGGCCCTACCCAATGCAATGGGTGACCTGTCTAGGTGCAATGGTTTTGAAAACTTAAATGGCTTTATATCCCTTTTGAGATACAATTAAGTATAACAAGATATACATATATGTATTAAATGGTTATTATATACATGTATACACTATGAATGTACATAGTAGTAAGGAGTGATTAAATGTAAGTCTCATTTTGTGGTCTACTCGTATTTGTGTAGCGTCCCTCGCGACCGACCCATTGATGTGTATTATAAATGTTGATGTGTATTAACCTATTAGAAGCGTGCAACAAACCCAAATATTCTAAATATTTCGAAAGCACACCCACACATACACAACACACTTTGACAAAGGACATACGAAACAAATTTATACATGAAAATTTAAGAGAGCAAACCAAGTTAAATTGCTGATTTTTACACTGAACACAGTTCGAAAAACTAAACAAGAAAACAAGAACTTAATGAGAAATTTACTGTTATTTTGATTTGAAAGTGTTTGTATTGATACAAAAAAAAACTTTTAGCAAAAAAAAAAACAGAAGAAATGTGAAGATAAATGTAAACCAATCCCTAGTGAAATCATTGTAGAATGCAACAATTTAGAGAAATTTAGCTGAAACTTTTTTGCACCCCGAAAAGCTTATAGAAATGGCCGGTACACCCATATATCTTAACTGTACCCATACATATGAGCCTATATGAGATATATATAAAAACTATTTAATATTATAATTATTGTGGAGACTCCCGCCATAGTGTTTTCTAGGGGTTATCTAAATCCGTTGACAAACAATATTTGTGTAGCTGTGCGTATGACATATGTATGTATGAATTATACCTATTCATATATATATAACATATATATTTACATACATATATTCGTGTATTCCTTAACAACGCATGAGTTTTGTGAGCTTTAAACACGATAGAAAAACCAAAAACAAAATTCTAATAAAATAATCAAGTTGAAATTCGAGTTGTATTGTGAAATCGGAAGACTCTGTTTTTAATAAAAATTCTCTCAAGAAGTTAGCTTGTTTATTGAGCAAAAACCATATGATAAACATGAAAACATTTCATTAATGCTTAATCCCAGCAAACTATGCGCAAAATTCGAACATAAAAAAAAACTTGAGACCAAAATGCGTTTACTATATAAATATAAATCTAAATATGAATTTGAATATGAATATGAGTGAATTGTGGAATGAGCATGGCAAATATATAAACAACTATCGATGTCTTAATCCCATTGAGAAGAATTAATACTAAAGATTTTTATCGCAGAGAGAACTTGGTTCGTGGATCTGATTGTCAACTGATTTGTGCGTCAATTACTTTGGGCCCCTTCCCTCCCCTACACCCGTTACACACATAAACATACGAATTATGAATATATAAAGTATATGTATATGTGTATGAAAAATTTAATATGTATTATAATAATAATTTGGTAGTCTTACAAAAATATGTTGTTGAATTCGTAGATATTTTGTTGTGCGATCTGAGAAGAAGAAGAAAAAGCGAAAGAAGCTAAAAGGAAGAGGAAAAGAGATCTTTGAATTGTAACTTCTGTCAATTAACTTGTAGACTGTAGTATGCATAACAACAACAACAACAAAAACATGAATGAATAACAAACGCACATCTTGTTGTTGGACAAATATTACTAAATAATTATATATATTATATATGTATTTGTATGTGTTTGGGTTGCTCTAATTAAGTTTAGCGAAAAGGAAATGAATATTGCTTAGTACGATGGAATATTGTTGAGAATATTATGTATGTACATATATATAGCATATATCATAAATATATATGTAGCTAAAGGGTCGGTACCATAGGGCCATCCCCCATTTCGTGTGCGCATACTTTTTTAGGTCAGTGTCGGTGTCTGAACTTCGTCTAGTTGTGAATATGTCCAAGTAATCCGAGTTGAATATAGTTGCAAATGTTGTTTCAATACTAGATGTGCACTCCATAGAAAACAGATTCAAGCGCACCACAGTTAATTCTACATACGCGTATAATCTTTATCGATAATTGCAACATATGCGAAGGCTTTTTTGGAATCCAATACAAATTGATTGGCAGCTGTACAGATGTCGAGCTGCTCCACAGAGTTTGACTCTTCTCCACCTTGAAAACACGCTAACCTCAAAGAAAAAGATATAAAACAATGATTATAGTAAAACGATCCATGTCTAGCATAAGGAACGATATTTCCATTTCTTCAAAAGAACATATCTCAGAATCGTTATAGGGATTGCAAAGATAGACAGTACAGAGCGTCAGTGATATAAGATCCGTAGAATGCATACGATAGATAAGGCTAAAGGAATAAAAAGTTCAAGCAGAGAATTTTTATTTTTCCACCGACAAATCGAAAGGCAAAGATCGAGGTGTTGTTACATAGATACATACATACTACATAGGCATATAGAAGGCAATAGATCCCGCTCGTGTACATACTTGTATATGAAAGAAAGATGCATACAAATATTTTTGGAAATCGAAATAGCCAGCCACATATATAGTACATATATACAAATATATATATATATAGAATGCAGCATGTCGAACAATTTGCAATATTTTCGAATGGATTCAAATGCAAAATGTAAATGGAAAGAGAATTGAGAATATTCACACAAAACTTCGTTTGATTGTTAGAGATTTCAGTTCGTATCTGATATGAAGATATAATAGAATATTATATTATATAATATATACACATAGTTAAAGCGAAATTATAAAATCATGTGTGCTACTTGTATCGGGAGATGAGTGGAGAACGAACGATGACGATGGAGACCCAGCGGAGAGAAAGCATGGCAGATCCAAGAAGAGAATGTACTTATATACTATATGTATAAATACTTATATATTATACATACAAACATATATGCTATATGTAAATGTAAAGTCATTTCAATGATGAGAAACTTTTCTGAAAAATAAAATGTATATTCAAATATTAATCGAATTGTTTACTTACTTAAAAACCAACCCTATTTCGAAATGAAATTTCTTTTTCATATTTTAATTGAATCAGTTTTTCATTTAATAAAAAAATATACATATGCATAGAATACATAATTGATAATTTTTAATTCTTTTTTATTTGCTTATAAAAAGAGATTTTTGATACTTTTTTGTTGCTTGCAATAAAATCTTTAACTATGATGAGAATTGAGGGAGGGGGGAGGGGGATGATGAATACAAGACAAGCATGTTAATTGTTGAGATTGACAACATTGTTGAAGCTGCATATCAACTAAATATAATACTTAGGCAGCTTTTCAAGAGGCGAAACTAATATAAACCACGCAAATTCCAAATAAAATAACAATCATAAGGCAGTTAGCTAATGGTAAATGGTTAATGGAGAGAGGTTAATGATTGATGCCAGAATAACTACGACCTACGACTGATTGATTGCCTACAACTAGAGGTTGCGATTAATGACTAAAGGAGCTTTGATTCACATTTAAATAGGTCAGACGAGTGCAGTTTCCGACTACACCTTGAATTCTGCAGCTTATCGAGCTTATCGAATACATATAAATAGGTTTTATCTAATATTTTACAATGTGTGTTGAATATAATTTACACTTTTTGGTTTCCCAGCATCGCTCTGGCAAGCTACAACAACAAATATAGATGAGGCTACGTGCAGATTTCGGTACTGGCTGCGCAGGAGCTGTTCGCCACATTCGCATTCAATGCTCCAGTGCCGGCGCCTGTGCTCATGCTAGCAGGTGGTAGCGAGAGTTTATTGACGGATGGTGAGCTGGAACTAGAGCTGGAGGTGGAGGTACTTGATGACGCTGCTGTTGCTGTTGCAGTCGCTGCTGCAGCCGTGGTGGAGTCGGGCTCCGCTTGCTGGGCAATGGCATTATTCGTTTTACTATTCTCCAATTTGGCACGATTCAGCGCCTCCTCGCGCTCCTTGGCGTCAAAGTACCAGACGGTGATGGCGTAGCGGGTGCGATGTGCGGGCTGCACTTCATGAGGATTACGTTTGTCCGACCAGAAGAATATCAGGCGGTCGAACTTCGGTTCAATGTCCGCCACAGTGGTGCCTGGTGTGGGCCGAATCCTATTAAGCATAATAAATAGGAAGGAATTAGTTTCCATGTGCTGATTTCAGTTCTTAATATATGTAATAAGAACTGATCAAAATGTTTCCCTTCGAAACGTAGATCTCCTACTTACCTCAAAATGCCGCCGCTCTCTTTGGCATCCCAGTTGATGTTCAGGTAGTATATGGCTGTTATGACGCGTCCATCCTTGTTGGGATTGTCCACATGCATGACATAATGTGTGCCAGAGCCAGGATAGCAAGCGACCATAGCCTAAAATAAAAAACAATTAATTAAGAAATCCTAATCGAGCCCAAGAGCAAACAGTGCAACTTACTCTAGTCCGTTCTCTGATATGGTAATTGCCTAGTATACCATTATCCTTCATGGTATTCACACGATATACAACAGAATCAATCTAAGTGAAAGGGAAAATGCATATATACATAAGTATGGGGGAACCAATCGGGAGAGAGAGAGGGACCTCACCTGATTGGTCAAATACCAAACGTTGCTGCAACCAGGTTCATTGCCAGCAACCCATTTGATTTTATCGCCACGAATCTTATCGCCCCGAACGGACGATTGCGATTGTACTACTTGACCATCTTGAAAGGCCCCCGCAGTGTACATGCTGCGCACTTCATTCAGGATCTTGAGGCCCTTCTCCATGCCCAGAAAGTCGTCCACCACAGAGAGTCCATATTGATTCATATCGTTGATGATGTTCCGGCACAGATCCTCATAGCGACGCTCGCTGTGGGAAAAGAGAAACGAATACGTTACTTTGATGAGTCTAAGGTACAAGGAAATCAATTTAGTATCCTTTGGGGTTCTTCGGTTACCTTGTCATAAAAATACAGTGCATTCTGTAAATATTCTATTTATCCCACAAGAAATTAAATTGCATTCTGTGTTTCATTAGTGCTTTGCTTAGTATAAATTATTAAAAATTTAAAAAATTTTACGACTTTTTTACGATTTGAAAGCTAATAAAATGATTGCTATTTATTAGACATGTTTCAGTCACGTAGTCCAAAACCCCCACAACACACACACAACACACAGTAATAAAGAGACTAAGAGAAAGACAGCCAGAGTGAGCCGAAAAGAGAGAGAGAGAGAAAGAGACAAGAATTTGCAAAATTCTGGACAAACTAGAGAAATACAGAATTTGCACAAATTGGAAGAAATAACAATGACGACTACCCACTAGAATATCTTGAAATTATGATATGTCTGGGATTTACACACAAATGTGTCTACGAATTATAATTATATTATTTATGAAAACTTTGCCAAAAACGTGCGAATTATATTTGACGGCATTGAAGGCTGAAGAGACTTCATTTTTTTTTTAAGGAACCGGTTTTAGAAAATCTGATTTCCAGTTCACACCATGTTAAAGACTTCTATATGATATTTGTATCCTTAGAAATTTACTTCGTATTTACCGTTTATCCAAAAGTTCCCGAAAATATTGTTCAGCATTGGCAGGATGCGCCGAATGCTTAAAAAAGTTTGGATAATCCGTTGTTGGTGTTGTTGAAGTTATCATTTTGCATTCAATTTATTTCACTTTGGTTTATATGGAGAATTATTTTGTTTTTCTAAATCCACTTGAAATTGTTTTCTTGTTTTTCTTTTCTTTTTACTGTTGTTGCACGAATGAAGTTCTTGATTCTAAGTATTGGGAACCGACTCCGGAAACGATTCACGCACAACTGATGAAAGTTTCAAACGCCTCACTGTTTTTATGCGAGTCCGTGTCAGTACGTACAGC
This sequence comes from Zaprionus indianus, assembly GCA_018904595.1. Lineage (NCBI taxonomy): Eukaryota > Metazoa > Arthropoda > Insecta > Diptera > Drosophilidae > Zaprionus > Zaprionus indianus. Next base: position 6,422,611 of record JAEIHA010000320.1, read on the forward strand.
TGGAGAAAGGGCGGGGGTGGGGGGAGTGTGTGTGAGCAAACTGACGCCGGCTGTTTGTTATATCGTAAATCTTAGCGGTTGAATTACAGTGTTGGTAAGCGAACGTATGTATGCACGTATGTGAGTCAGCTGCAGTTTAGCGGTTTGTTATTGTTGTTGTTCGTTCTGTTTTAGCAATTGCAATTGCAGCTGTTTACTTTTCTTATTCTTGTTCTTGTTTACGTTTGCTTATTGTTTTTGTATAAGTTTGTAATAATATTCACATATGTATATGTTGTATACTTGTATGTATATACAAACAACAATTTGGTAAAACTGCGCGTTAAAGAAACAACCGAATGCGTTGACCGTTCGTTTACGAATGCGGCGAAGGCAACGAAGCAACGACAGCAGCGAACTCGATCGAGCATTCGTGAAGACTGTTCGTATTTTATGCAAGTGTTGGTGTCTGTGTCTGTGGGTTGGTGTGTAGGTTTGCCTGGGCGAGATAAGCGCCACCGTTTACTATAATGTGAGAGTGTGCATTTGTAGTATGTTAATATGTATGTATAAGTGTGTGTGTCTGTAGGTGCAAATAATTGAGAAAATGAAATGCGCCAACCGATAATAGAGGCAGTTCGGCTCGCGACTAAAAATTGGGACGCGCATTACTTTTTGCCTTTACCTAACACTATCGGCACTCGTCGTCGTCGCTCGTTTCCGCATGCCCTTCAACTTGCATGCAACTTAAGCCCCCCTCGGTCCCCAACAACGCCATCAAACAAAATACAAATGCAAACACAGAAGGCAAACACGAGCAACACTCACACATCAAACGAGCCACTGCTCACGTAGCCCATAGCCCATCGCACACACACACACACACACACACACTCAAACGCACATGCGTAAAATACTGTTTGAATGAAACAACGAAAAGCGAAAGAGAGGAGAAGGAGAAGGAGGAGGCGTGGTGAACAAAGATGTGGATTTCAGTGTTTGACAGTCAATGAGAAAAAAAAAACAAACAGGCAGAAGAGAAAAACCAAATGAACAACACTAAACAGAAGACGAGTGGTCAGCATAATATACATACATACATATGTATAAACATGTGTGTGTTTGTATTTTCATGTCTAGTCTATAAATTTGGGTCAACGGCCCAATTCAAAGTCGTACGCGAAACGTGTAGTTCACTTACTCATAAGGGCTCACCAAAACTTCGAGATGTTAAATGTGGAAGTCATGCATACATATGTATCAGTGTGCGTCAGTATGTATGTATACATGTACTATGATCGATTTAGCCCTTTGCCTTTGATATATTACGTGCGACGCAAGCGAACAAGGCACGTGCACCATTTGCCAGTGATGCGCAACGATTCTTAGTTTGTCACTAGTCGCAGTAACAGTCACAGTACGCAAATAACAGTAAGTTCGCTGAATTGACTTATATATACATGTATGTATGTACATACATATGTAGGGGAATACCTGGGAATCTCGTATAAAATCAGTAGTTTGCCTACCAGATTGTTTTTCAGTAATGAGTGAATCAGTTAACAGGTTTTAAATTATTTGATTTTCTGTTAAATCCTAAGATATGGCAACTCTAATTATATGTAATGAAATATAATGTGTTCCCAATGAACATAAAAAATCGAATTGCGTTTTCTTAACATTTATTTTAATTTTCGTTCCTTTGTTATAGTTACTCATCTCTAGATTACTCTACAAATAATAGTGATGCTAAAATCACAGTCACGCTTCGTCACTAATCACTTTTTTGTGGTCGATGAATTCTCAAAGGCGGCGCACACGCACTTAGTCGTGACCTTGTGGGGTATGTGGCGAAACACATGTACTTGCACGCGTACATATACATACGTATGTGTGTATGTTGGTATGTATGTGCATGTCACAGTGCGCGTGTGCGCATGTTTGTTGCTAGGCAGTTTTTGTGGGGTTGGAAATTGTATCACCTGCTGCACTGCACGCAGTACTCACACAAAAAACAAAGAGAGAGAGAGAAAGCAACAGTTGGGAAAACTGTTAAAACCTGTTTGCTACACGTTAATTGAATTCCTATCTCATGAAAAATGACATTGTGTTACCACTGTGCACAGTGTTTTGCGCAACTCTTTGTTTACATTCGAGTGTGTGACAAAAAATAAATACTTTCTAACACTAGATTACACATCACACAAGCCTTTACGTGAATTTCAGGCAACAACACACATATGCGTACGTAAGAAGAAATTAGCAAGAGACTCATGCAACTCATGTCATTGCTGATTGTTTGATAAAGAACAACAGAGCCAATCCAATCTAAGGACGCGCATCGTATCAGCAACGGTAGATTGAAATCTCGGCAAAGACTCGCTAATATGATAAGTGAGGGTAAAAATAACAAAACCAAAAAAAAAAATAGCTTGACGGCTAGCGTACGCAAGGCACGTACGCAAAATAATGACAAAGCGCGAGCGAGACAGAGAGTATACCGTAAGAGAGACGGACCACCCAAGAGCTAAGGGGAGCACCCACTACCCACACTGGCGTCGCAGAAAGCACTAAAGAACGATAAGCAAAACAAAAGAAATTCGCAAACTTATCGATGAATCAGCACATTGCCATTGAAGTCATCGACAGCCAAATGCTGCACAGGTGTGGGCGTGTGTGTGTGTCAGTTAATGCCGCTTGTAAAATAAATAAAAACAAAAAAATACATGGCATATAACAACTGCGCAACAGAATAATTACAAAGTCAGCGGCGCCGTTCAACTGCGCGATATACGACTGCAATTGCACCCAAGAGGTGTTAACAAATCACAGTGCTCGCTAACACCCTCAGAGATGTGTACGTGCAGCACTGTGTACGGTATAGGTATACGGTATTCGGTAGTCGAAGACCGAGCCGAATTATTTCCGCTCGGGTTCGGCCATGTGCATTACGTTACGCTGCACGTAACGACACGAAAAGGTAAACATTCCAGACGACGTGCGCGGCACACACTCGAAAGTGCACCCAATCTAATCGTAAGGCACATATTTACTATTTGGGCAAAAGAGAACAAGCTGAACTTAACTCGACTGTCAGATACCTAGTGTGCACATACTATAAAAATAACAAATTCATCAAATATGCATGTTATTAAAACTGTTATACATATAAACTACATAAACTAATTTTCCCCTCAAATTGTTTTTTAAATAACTTATATGCTTAATTTTCAGAAATTTTTTGGTGAGCAATAGATGTTGTACACTCTTAAATGAATCTTCTATCTTGAACAGGTACAATATGATTTTTTATATATATATAAGGGGGCTTAAACCAATTCTAAAATAAACAGTAACACATATTGTCATCACATTTCCATAGACCTTTTAACCCTAGAGTACTGGGTGTTAAAATCACTGGCTAGAAGTAAGGTATTACTCAAAATCTAGGCACGTAACCTTTATCTCTAATTAACACCTCTAGTTATACAAGCAAACAGTGAAGATATGCATTTTTGTGTACTTTATACCCCTTGAGGCTAATTATTTGTCGCAGTAGACCTAATAATAGATCTCACAGTTTAACAATTTTAGATAGATCTTCAAATGAACTATGTAATTTAGGGTTTGCTTTTCAAATTTTCAAGGCTGTATATATGAAACACGGCCTTCAAAGGCCTGCAAAGATATCAAATAAATACCTTTTTATAGTTCTTTAAAAGTTTACATTTTGTCAATGTTAATTCTTGAAAGTATTTACTATTTGTACAAACGGTAATAACTTTATGCAAATATATGTGATGGGCAGGAATGCATTTCACAACCAACACATAATTTATATTCTTGTTGGACGACCTTTTCTACCTAGACATATGATTTATATAGACAATTCTTAAGTGTTCAACAATAATAATGATAATGGGAAAAATGTACACACAATTCCACGGAATTATAATAATATTATAACAGCTAGGATAGAAGATTTCTGTATTCCATACGCTTTTAAAGTTTGTTTAAAATATCAATAATATCAAACTGCATTTAAAAAAACATTATAATGGTAATTCTTTACTTTCTTTTATAAAACCTCTTTCTGAGTAAAAACGTGCTCGATCTATTCTATATGTTTTTTTTTAGGGGCGTATGCTTAAGCTTTCGAAATCATTATTATTATAATATTAGTTCGATGTTGAAAAGAACATTGCTTTTTATTGAATCAAAAATTGTAGACACACAAATATTTCTGATTGCAGAGCGGGGAAACATAGCGTTACGAAATTTGGTAAATAGCTGCATTTTTTTTAAATTTTAAGCAAAGAAAAGAAAATAAGAATAGAAATGGTTGAATACACGCGTCAGCCGTGTCCGATACGCGTGGTGGAGGATTGCGGATGTGCATTTCTCATGGGCTCCATCGGTTGCAGCCTGTTCCAGTATATGCGAGGCTTTCGCAATGCCCCATCGGGACTAAGGCGAAGCCTTACGGGTGGCGTGGATGCGGTCAAAATTAAGGCGCCACAGATGGCAGGCAACTTTGCCATTTGGGGCACTACATTTAGCTGTGTGGACTGCACAATGACATACATAAGGCAGCGTGAAGATACATGGAATTCGATTGCCAGTGGTGCTGCCACAGGGGGAATCCTCGCCGCACGTAATGGCATTAAGGCCATGGGCAATGGTGCATTAGTTGGTGGCATGGTGCTGGCCTTGATTGAAGGTGCTGGTGCAGCTGTTGCCACCATTTATGCTGCCCCAACCGGAGATGATACATCCGCTGCTGCTGCCCCACAACACCAGCAGTGGGAAGAAATTGTCACTGCCCCGGAAAGTGCCAAGGAAAGTGAAAATGCCACCAGCGATGCTCGGGCTGAAATTGAGCGTGTTGTAGACAAGTGTAATGCTATTAAGCAAGCTAGAAATATAGTAAATCTGGACCGTAAAGGAAGTCACTTGGATGGTTTCAACGATACCGGATCACAGAATTTTGGCATGCATCCTCCAACACTGATGGAGCTAGTCAAATTGGCTAACATTTTAAAAACCTGATTGATTCGGCAGAGCTATATATAAATACTAAATTAAATATATGCAAGTGCACTATGCAAGAGGGTGTTTTAATTGGACAGATGTACATATAGTGTACATATAACTATATTGTAGTATTCCTTATCAGAATTTTTCATTATTAAGAGGGAGTCTCCTCTTGTCAATCTGCTTTCCTAACAGTTCCTTAGTAGAGGAATCGATCTACACAGATGTATGCAGATGTTTTCTGTTATTCTAATTGAGATAGGATATATATATAGAATCATTCATCGAAATCATTTACTCTACTATATCTTACCTGCCACTGCCCATGAAACTGGAATCAGCTTGTCCAATCTGATAGCTGGAAGTCTTTTCGCCGTTGTGCTGATGATGATGTTGTTGATGATGATTGTTGTGATTTTGCTGTACTTGACCGGGTTGGGCCTGCGCTGCCTGTGCTGACGCCATTGTGGGCTGTCCAAAGTAGTTGAGCAGCTCATCCAATTCGTTTGGCCAGGACTGCGCCTGCGTAGCGGGCGTCATCATTTGGGCCGTCGAACAGTTGGCTCCACTCACATCCAGCGTTGTGGCAGCCACTGCATGTTGCAGTTGCTGAATTTTGTTGCTATTGTTGTTGTTCATCGGCTGTTGCTGTAGTTGCTGCTGCTGTAGTTGCTGTTGCTGTAGTTGCTGCTGCTGTTTCTGACGCGCCAGCAGACGACAGTCATGTCGATGCGCGGGCCAATCCAGGTGCTGGTGTGCTATGGAGCAGTAGAAGATGCTTTTGCATTTGGCACAGCGCATGAGCTGCTCGGGAGTGCCGCAAATGGCGCATACTGCTGCGGCCGTCCCCGGCATCGACTGTGGCTGTGGTGCCTTCTGCATGTCCTTGTCGCGTCCCCTCTCTGCAATCGCGCTCACTTTATCATCGTTGGCAACGCCAGTTTAACCTTGAACGTAAACGAGCTGTCCGTGTCCGTGTATGGGTGTGCGTGTGTGTGGGTGTATGTAAAATATTCAGGTGTGGGTAAACGCGTACTTTCACCCCTCCGCGACACAATCAATGACTGCAACAACAAATAGCTGCGTCGGAAGCAAGTTTATTGGCCAATAGCCGTTTTCAAGCCATTTCACCAGAGCCCATTTAGCTATTGGACTCTGATTACTATACTCTATGCGATACTGTTATACTAGGGGCATTTTAATCACGTAGGCCCAAATAATAACAACAATGCGATGCTGCAACGTTGTTCTTGTCGTTGTTGCTGTTGTTGCTTCAGCTGGGGCCAGCTGTGTTGGTTTCCACTCTGCCAATATGATTCCTTTACATATATTCGCCCAATTACGTAGATAAGGTCGTTACACTCCCGTTGCACTAATCTTTGTTAGTAGTCAGCGTTTTTGTTGATCAAAAATTGTATTGCAAAAAATGCAAATTAATGAAAAAGTAAAAAATGCTATTCACTTTCACGATGATTGGTTCGGTTCCGCAGCGAACTTGTACTATCGATTGCCAGTTTGCACATCGCATATTTCCGATAGCTGATGAGAAAGTTCATCAGCTAGTTCTTTTGATAGCCCATTGCATTCGAAAACACTGGCAGCCCTACAATGTTGGAAAACGTGTTAGTTGTGTGATTTTCCTTTTCAAAACCTGGTCCCACCGACATCCCTATCAGCTGAGAATTTGTATGGCAGATCGGCACTTATCAAAGGCTAAACTTTGTAACTACTTCTTATTTTCGTATTATTTTTGCGAGTTCTATAAAGATAAGTCCTCGTATCTTAGCGCCTAAATTTTCGTTGTCAATAATATTAGAATCTAATTAGCATAGAAACAACAGCGACTAGGTTGGGTGAACTAGTTCATTAACAAAGCCGTTCCATTATTCTTAACTTATCGATCAATTGTTCCTTTGTTTAAAAATGCGATTATTTGATTATACTTATAATTTTGGATATATTTTTATATTCCAGATAAGCAACAGAATATGGTATTTACATATGCCACAATTTTTAAGATTCAGTTGTATGTATTATACCTTCTCGGTTCAACAGTATTTGGGGAAAGTATTTAAGAATTTTCGTAAAATGTGGAAACTGCTTTGAATTTCGAAAATTTAGGTCATTCGCCAATTGATATTGCTTGAGTAATAAAATTAATTCGGTTTCAGACAAAGCCTATAAATAAATAATATGAGATAAATGTATTTGATTTGATTTAGAGCAGATATATATGTATGTGTGTGTACCTCTGTCGCTAACCAAAGTTGGATGACGTAGTTGAAGGCGTAAATTTGCAGTTCCATAAGATTTTTCTGGGACTTCAGTTGTGATGCGTTAATTATAATTTTCTATAAATAGAAAGATGTTTAATTTAAATGTATTTACTTAAATCATTACAAACCTCCAAGCATGCATTCTCAAGGTCAAGCATGCTGTTTCGGAAAGCCAAATTGTATGTGGGAAATGTATCTTCAAAGGGAAAATCAACGTCCTTAAGTTTTTGCGAGAAAATGCTTAGCAATTCAGGCAGTTGGTAGGCGCAGGATAGAACAAAGATATCCCCAATGATTTTCAGATCAACGATCGTTGAGGTGACCTCAAATGTGTAAATGAATTCCAAGAAAATCTCGACACTCTCTGGGGAAACTCCATTGATTTGCAGTATGCCATTCCACTGATTGTTTAGCAGCACATCCTGTTCGAGTTTTTCCGAGGCTGTGGCCAAAAATACGCGATGACATCGAAATTTCTTATAACACACATTCTCTGAAGCCTTCGATCCGCTTTCAACATTCCTTGGAACATGCACCTCGCAATCGGCATCGATTCCATTTCGAAAATACTCAAGTCGACACTGTTTGCTGTTAAACTGATCCGAATCCTGATCCTTTAAAGATCTGAGTTGCCCGAGTTTGTTTCGACTTGCCATTGAAGATTGCGGACGAGAATCATCAGAATTATCCTTGAATTGCTTCTTAGGTGGTAGAATCATCTTTGTTGAATCCGACATTATATGATACTTATAATTTTATCGAAAATAAAAGCGTGTTTTGGCAAATAAAAAAGGAAAACGAGTCAGTAGTTTAGGAAAGTATTCGGATCTGTCGCCATTTTTGTTTTGTACTGAAAACAAATTTCAGGAAAATTTCAGTTTCGAGAAAATTCAGATATGTATTGCAAGCTACGTCGCTTGGAACTGCTCCGGAGTGGACAGCTCTCGGATTGTGAACTGCATGTCCGATACAAGGATGGATGCGGCAGGCGTTGTCTTCGTCAGTTCCGCTGTCACAAGGCGATATTGGCATCGTCATCGGTTGAGTTCCAACACATGATCGAAGATCCCGATTTCATGGGGATAATAGTGGTGAACGACGCCTCCCCAGAGGCCTATGAAGCGCTGCTGCTGTATTTTTACACCTATGAGATTTACAGTGACATCAATATTGAGATGTGCCCGGAGTTGATTAAGTTGTCGGCTAAATATAAAGTTCCTGACTTCATCGATAGCTACATCAGAGAGTTGTCCGCACAGGAGTGGCCTCTCGATAAGGTGATGAAGATCTTTCAGCTGGCCGATGCACAAAGTAGGCCTGCTATCATGAAACTGGTCGAAGAGAAAATAAGACCCAATGCGGTGGAGCTGCTAAACAGCTCCACATTCGTCAATCTTAGTGTGCCGCAGATCAGGGTTCTGTTTATCATCCTCAAGTCGTTGGGCACCTTACCGGATCTCCAGTTACTGTTGACGCTGAAGAAGTATCAAGAGTACAATAAATTGGGATATGACAACATGGAGTGTTTCCAGGAATTTGTGCAGGTTACAAATCTATTTGGCAATATACTCTTCGAGCCCGATGGCACCTTGATTGTTAACCAGCCGGAGGATAAAGTAGAGCAGGCGGCAGAAGAGGAGGTACAAACAGACAACGAGTCCTATCAAGGAAATAAAACACCATCTACATCGGACTAGAATTAAATCTAAATTCTGTGTGTGATTTCGTACTTTTATTTGACGAGCAAGCTGGAATAGTTGCGGTTCTTTCCCTAATCGGGTAATAGCTTTCCTGGGTTCTTGATGAAGGGTATCGTTCCTTCGTTAAGATATTTCTAATCCGCACAGGAACTGCGGTTCCTCACTTAATGCAGAACAAGATTGGACACTTGCGAAAGGTGCGCTTCGTGGTTTCTTTATCTCTATTAAGCTGGCTCAGTAAGAAAACAGAACTTTATAAGGTTGCTTCAATGAAGAATAGTTAGCCTTATCCCTCTAGAAAGGGGATTTGGTTCCTCCTTTATCCCTATAACGATCCAATAATTAACTAGACAACTTACAGGAGCCTACAACACAGATATTAAACACATTATATTGAATGATCCTCGCTTTTCCATCCGCTATTGCCATATAATAATTTCAGTGACTTGTCTTGTCCAACAAAGACTGCCTCAGTTCCTTGGGCAAAGAGTGGGAAGTGTTTGAAGCTCCAACCTCTGTATATGTGTATATTTGTTCTTCCCAATTGTTCTGTAAATATCTTGGTTTATTTAGTTAACTCAAACTTGTATAGTACAATACATAATAATGATCAATCGATTCTCTTAATAGCTTAATACTAAAATACGTAAATAAAATAACCCCCATTACAAGCCAACGCACAACAACCTTATGATTATAGATCAACTAATCGCATTCGAAATCGAAGTTAGAACTAAACGTGCTGCATGCAATATATGGAGGGAGTCGGATAAAGTCATATCCTACGATATGGTAGCTACTGTTGCAGGTTGCAGCACATCCGGTTGCAGAGTGGAGGGTTGCATCACAACATTCATGTCCTTTTTCGGGTGCACAATGCTTTGACTTGGCTTAACACTTAGAAAATCATCAGCATCCAATACAACATCATCTTCATCTGATATATCATGATGTGGATACTTTTTGCAGTCGAAGTCATCCTCATAGAAATCATCATCATTATCTAAGGGCCTCTCCTCCGTCGGATCGTCTTGCGGTTCCGTTTTCGTTTTGACTTCCAGACTTTGAGTTGATGCTGCACTCGTCCTGCTTTTGGGTTTACTATCCACATTCTTCTCATGCTTTCCATTGTCCATTGATTTGCCACGATTGGAGGATTGTGATTGCGAGAACCAGGCATGATTAAGATTAAGTCCCGTCGTCTTAGTGTCAAACTTGCTAGCCACAGCAATGCGCAAGTTAACAATCAGTGAGAATAACTTCACAGTCGGACCGACTTTGAGTTTCAAATAGGTAGCCAAATCTTTGCGTCCCATCATCAGCAGAGCACGTCCATCGATTTCCTCGTCGAAGAGTAGCTGAGCAATCCTGGAAGACTTCAGGGCACGCTCGACAAACTCATAGACATCCCAGTTAGTCCAATACATTGGATTGCTCTTCAGCTGCGACATATCAAAGTCGCTGTTCTTCTGCCACAGGCGATAATTCCTGGCAAATTGTGGACCATATTCGGCCACAATGGATTTGGCAATGCTGAAGGAGACTTGATTAGTTGAAGCTGGAGCAGCAGCAGCCACAGCTGCATCATTCTTAAGCTTAGTTGGCAACGGCTTTACATCTTCACGCTTCAATTTGGGCTTCGATTCAGCACGATCCACCTTACCCTGCGCTTTAACCTTCGACTCCCCGTTAGACTTCGCTTTGCTCAAACGTGACAGCAGCAGGGGTGAGGTAGCCTTGCCTCCGGATAGTTCAGGTTTAGGTGACTGTGGTCGCTTGATTTGCTCGGGCTGCACGCGCGGTGGCTTCACGGTCTTGTTACGCCACTGGCGCCAATTCTCGGGCGCATATGGACAGCAATCTCGCAGAGCATGCACATTCAGATTAAAGCGTTTGGCATTTCCAAATCCTCGACAGCCCTCCACATCGCAGGGCATTGGCGAGGGACGCTGCAGGTACCCAGGAGGAGTCTCCAGTTCATGAGAGGTGGCCTCACACCAACCAATCGGATGCAGATCGGGACTATCATCCTCTAACCAGAAGTAATATTCCGAGGGCCAGCAATCCAGATGCAGTTGAACACGATAACCCTTCCGGGTGACCACTGTCGCAGGTCTAATGAGGCAGGGATTGCGTTGATCGACCACCTCAAGTTTCATGCGTGGTTGAAATTCCATTGGCTCTCGCGGGGAAAACAGTTCCACCGGCGCTGCAATGCCACCCACTTCGGTAATGTAGTCGGTCCAGTTAAATGAGACGTTCTGATAATCTGGTGGCACAATCAGCTGCTGACGGCCCTCATGCCATCCGCAAGGATGAATATACGGCGAGTTTACGTGCACCCAAAAGTCATAGCAATCATCCCAGCCATCGAAATGGACACGTATGCGTTCATCCAATATATCCGCAACGGTGGCTACGCAAATCTTTCCCGTATCATTCAAATCTTCAGCCTCCAAATGCATGCCAACACTGAAGCCATTGATGCGTGTCCCATTTGTGGGTCCATTGAGGTGTGTGAATAGCGAACAAGGCGCCGCTTTCGCGTTGGTCTTAACCAGATAGCGATACCAGGTAAAACGATCGGGGCAATAGCCCTTTGGTGCCTGCAACACATGCGCTGTTTTCTCACACCAACCGGGTGGAAAGATGTCCATGGAATCCGCATTGACCCAGAAATCATACATGCTCGAGTAGCCATCAAAGTTAAGCTTCAGACGATATCCACGCACATCCACAATGGTGCAGACACAGAAGAGTGAACAGTTCTCTGGATCAATTGCCTCCAGTTTCATGCCACGCTCAAAGCAATTGGGACTAATGGGAAACGGATTGAGGAAGAGATGAATTGGTGCCGCATGACCATTTCCTTTTGTTTTCAAGTACTCAGTCCAGCGGAAAGGACGCTTTGCATGGCTTGGCTTGCGTTCCCTCTCCCGCTCGTGCTCGCGTACCCTTTCCTTCTCTCGCGTCTGCTTCTGCAACTGTTGCACGTAACCATTGGACACCTTGGCATCGTGCATGCGACTGATTTTATTCTCTCCATGCGCCACATTGGGCTGGCGACGCTTGTGCGCGCGTCTCACACAGCAAACCGAACAGAAACCTAAAATGGAAATTCAATTAAATTGCTGCAAGATTCAAAGATAGTCAATTTACGAGTTTACTCACGTGGCGCCAGAAAATCAGAGGCAGGTCCATGGCAATTGCAGCGCGAGCACAAATAGAGCAACGGATGCGAGCTGCTGTTGGGTCTGCGTCCAGGACGATCGAACAAGGCACGCTCAAAGTAGCTGGCAGGTCCCTGACGCGGCTCACAGCGTTCCTGGAGTTGTAGCAAATTGAAGCGATTCAGCTCGAAGCGCATGTTGGAGCTGGGCAACGTGCCCGGCTGTTGATCACGCCAACGTAACATGCCAAAGTTCTGCTGCATGTTGCGTCTGAAGTTGCTGAAAGAAGCCGCAGCCGCCGCATGCAACTCCACGCCGCTCTTCTGCAGGCGTGCAATGGGAGTCACAGTGATGGTGCCAGAGGAGGAGACCGATTTGGAGCTGCTACTTGTCGACGACATGGCAGAGGGTGAGGTTTGCAGCGGGGACTCTGTGCAATGCAGCGACTGCTCGAACTCCTCTTTGGATAGGGTTTCAGCTTTCAAGATGCTCAACTTGGCAGGCAACACTTCCTTAATCTCCTGTTGCTCTGCTTTGCGGGGCTGCAACTGTTGTTGCTGCTGCTGGCGCTGCTTCATCTGTTGCTGCTGCTCCTTTTTTTGTGGCGGTTGCTGCTGTTGCCTTTGCAACTGTTGTTGCTGTTGCTGCTGCTCCCGTTTTTGTGGCGGTTGCTGTTGCTGCTGTGCCTGCTGTTGCAACTGCTGCTGTAGCTGTGCCTGCTGCTGCTGCTGCTGCATCTGTTGTTGCTGTTCCTGCTGCTGTTGTTGCTCTTTTTGCTGCTGCTGGTGCTGCAGATTATCTACATTCAATGTTGGTGGCATAATGATCTCCAGATCGCTGCTGCTGCTGGTGAAGCTGCTGCGACTTGTCGTTGAATTCTTTCTAGAGTTTTGCGCCGAGGCTGCCGGCGTTTGGCCCCGCGATGGCACCACAACTTTCTGCAACAGCTGCTGCTGCTGTTGCTGGTGCTGCACGGTCTGAGGTTCCCTCTGTTCCTGCTCCTCCTCGCTGTCATCATCATCTATGGTGATGGTTTCAATTGCCTTGGGTGTCTCTATCACATCCACCTCCTTGGACATTATGGCCACTGAATGTCGCCTCTCAGGCGAATTGCTTTGTATGCACACCACATCAGCATCGTCTGCATTACCTGCCAGCGACTTGGAACGTTGCAATTTCACCGCTGATCCTGCTGCTAAGGCTGCGGCAGCTGCAGCTGGCAGTGATGATGATGATGATGATGGCACAGCAGCTGGCGTGGGTGCAATTGCTGCCGGCACCACGACAGCCAATGCGCCGCCAGGTACTTTCAATATTTTGGCACCATTTAAATTAACCGCCGCGGTCGCCGCCGTTGCAGGTAGCGGACTAATCTTAATCTCTGTCGCGCTCGGCGGCTTAGCAGGCAGCGGCATTGGCAACGGCATCGGTGCAGGCATCGGTTGTGGTGCCGTGATGGGCTTCGCTTTGGGTGTAGCTGCAACCGTTGCTGTCGGTCGCGAATTGTTGTTGTTGTTGTTGCCTGGCTTGTTGCATTTGAAGGACTTCGTTAGAATTAGCGCACCAGAATTTGCCTGCGCCTGAACTTGACCGAATTTTACACGTATTTTCTCCACGGCTGCTTTACTCAAAATGAACGGAGCACGCGATTTTAGCGGATTCGAAATCAAGGAAATTTGTGCGGAATTATCTGACGGCGTCGCAGGTGCTGCAAGCAAAGAGAGAGAGAGAGAGAGAGAGAGATAGAGAACGTCAAGATAAAGATGTGCACAATGGAACATTTTACAATATAATAAAAGTGCAGGCATACATACATTGCATACGTACACAAATGCCAGTAAACATACGTATACACATGTATGCATGTTTGCATGTGCCAGTGTGTGTTATGAGTTATGTGAGTTATATTTGTATTATTTGATAAAAGTTTTTCGTTTCAATTTGTGAGTCACGCTTAAAGCAATTTATGCTGGGCCACCAACCCGAACCCTTTACAGAGAGTCTGTGGGATCTATACCAAATATAATACGATCTTAAGCACGTTCATTTTCTGTTTTAGCAGCGGCAGCAGCTGCAGCTGCAAAAACCTGATCATCGTCATAGAGTCTTTTCCACGCCCGCCTCACTGCCAGTTTTGCATATACATAAAATAAAATGTTGATAAACAACAACAAATTGAACGTATTTACAAGTGACTTTTCACTTTTCATCCAAATTGTGACATCAGGAACGGAACGGGGGAATTCTCTCTGATAACTAATTGTGTAAATTTATTTGTCAATCTCGCATTGATGTTGTTGAAGAAGAAGCAACATTATAGCAATAAATGGAACTAAAACGTGAACTATATAGATTCTCAAAATAGCCACATGAAACTTATTTTCGTAATCGAAAAACGCAAAGTCACAAAACAAAAACGGTCATAAAACATGTTAAAAACAGCAGCAGCAGAAGCAGCAGCAACAACAGCTACAATAATAATATCAGTAATAATAATAATAAAAGGTTACGCACACACACTCACTCACTCACACACAGACGGACAGAGCGACACAAACTTAACGAGACTGTGGGCAAAAACGGATTGAAAGCAAAAGCAGCCAGCAACGAACCGAAATCGAAATCGAACCATACAACGTACCCCGTACAACTTATACCTTATGCCATACTGAACCCATTTACCCAATATACACTTGTATTATATGTGCATCACATGAAAAGCGAGCTCATTTTCTACTCTAAATTATATAATTTGTTTATATTTTATGCACTACAACTTACTTGTTTTATTGCCGCTTGTTTTTGTTGTTGTTGCTGTTGTTGTCACCAGCGTCATTAGTGAATTCACTGGAGCAGCTTGAGTTGCTCCTTGGCTGTTGCTGCTTCCATTTTGTTGTTGTTGTTGTTGCTGTTGCTGTGGTGGTGTTGCAGGGATCGTTGTCATTGTTGTTGTGGGACGTATTAGCACAGGCTGAGGCTGAGGCTGTGGAGGATTGGGAGCGACAAGTGCTTTGGGCGTTAACAGTGACAGCAGCGATGGATTGGGATTTGTGGATGCTGCCACCAATTGTATGAGTGGTGGCGCAACTCCTCCAGTTGTTGTAGTTGAATTTTTAGGTTTCAATTGTTGTTGTTTTTGTACAATATTCATTGGCGTCAGTTTGGTTTTGTTATTAATACTATTACTATTGCTTTTCATATTGTTATTATAATTAGTATTACTATTATTATTATTATTGTTGTTGATGTGATTATTATAGCTTCCAATGGTTATGCCACAAGGTTTAGTGGGCATTGCAGCAATGGGCAAATAACGCAGTTCCTCCTTGCCCCCATTGGACGTGGACGACGAAGACGAAGTCACTGTCAGTGTGGTGCCTCCGCCGCCGCTTACAGGCTTTATGGATAATTCTCGCTTAGACTGCATTTGATTTGCAGTAACTACACCCAAATTGGCGGGCAACATTCTTAATGTATGAGAAAATATCTAAAGCACAGGCACAATTCTGGCAGTTTTGTAAAAACTTAAATTCAAAGTCAGATTCTCAATTCGCGTCTCTTTTCACCACTTTTTAATTCGTACGTTGCCGCACAAGTTTTGGCATTTTAATTTAGTCACTACACCGTTTTGCCAGCAATTGGTATTTTTTTGGTAAACGTTCTGGTAGTAAACCGTTTCGATAATTTACATTTACATTTATGATTCACAACACTGAACAAATTCTGCATCAACTTTTCACACTATGCATATTTAAATTGATAAATTATTGGTGGATTTGCCTGCCAATATTTAATTACCACATGCGTTAAATGTATTTCAACTTGTTGGTATTTTTTTGCTCAGGATTTTTAAGTGTTGCCGTACTTGGTTTTTTTCCAGTATGGCAGTTCCGTTAATTTCCTTTGTTTGAATATATTTTCTGTTAATGTGTTGTTGATTTTTACTGAAATGAAACAAAACCTTTAAAATAACGTAAAACTTTTTACTATTTTATAAATTTAATAAAATTCCTGCAATATTTAAGCAGATAATGAGCTAAACACGTCGTTAGTTTGCGCGCCCGTTCGACAAGGTACATTTTAGACGAGGTTGGCAGCACGCGTATTGAATATTGATATCAATTTTAGGTACATATGTATACAACATGAAGATTTATATTTATTTAGAAATTCTTCTACTATTTATCAATAGAGGAAGCGAAATGAAGAAGGATTTTCTATCAATAGTGAATAATTGTTAAAATATGCCTAAAATCTTTAACGTACATTGCTGTTGTTACGTATGCTCACGACGGTCATGCCGACGACAATGTCATATATGTACATAAGTGTATGTACATACATACCTTATCTGGGCTTCGTTTACTATGCCAAAAACATAAATTCAATCATTTAGTTTTTGGCTAATTCGTTTATGTACATAGAACTTAATGTAAAGCTTACCTTTGCTTAATAGTTCAAGTTAAGATTGCAGAAAATTTCGCGATGAAAAGAAGCTGTTGCTGCTCACCCTATACTGGCTTTAGCTGGCGGGACTCACAGAATACTGAAACAGATGATGAATTTCAATTAATTTCTGCATATACTACATATCTTATGAATTTTAACAACAACAATAACGAAAAGTACCTGTTTTAATGTTGTAGGCGTAAGACTGTGATTTGTACAATTTAGCGTATTATATCCGAATGTTATCTGATGTTGTGTACTTTCAAGTAGCACATCACACAGATTTGCATTTGAAAGAGTTTTCACGTTATACACTTCTCAGATTGTAGCTTTGGTTTTTAACTTTAAACCTCCGAATAAATCCAAGGAGTTGCTGCCAGTTCGACGTTAAAAACTATAATGCGAAAAGCATGCGTGTGTATTTTAATTCGTCGATCGAATGATGATGTTCAGGTGACAACTCTGCGAATAACTCGCTCACGTCAGTTATATTTAAAACGGCGAATACATATATATCCGCTTTATAATTAATATGGAATTATATTTAAATTGTTGTGACTGACTTTAAAAGGATAATGCAATCGGTATCTTGGTACAATGTTATGTTAAGAATTATCTTCTAAAGCTGTTCAGCTAGAAGTTACAGTAGTTTAGGCAATTGACTAACTGATCATTATTTTAATATTGATTTATTTCAAGATACAACTTTTAAAACGTTTTTGTACTTACAAGATTATAATTCAATTTATCACAACCAAACCACGTTAAGTTTAAATAATGAATTTCTAATGCAGAACCACTATTTCTTCTTCTTGCAACTCTCAATTGAATAACAGTGTTGTACAATACTGTCAAAAAGTGTGCAGTAGCGTATTTATCAACTAAAAGTGGTAGTTTTAGATTTCCGTCAATTTCAGCAACTGAAATTATAAATAAAAGTTAGTTTCACCACTATTTCGGTAAAAACTAATTTAAAATCATGTCTTTAATCAACAACGATGACAATATAATGGCTATTGATGAGGATCCACAGGGTATGAAATACGACCGAATGTTGTGGAGGAGTTGGGCGCGTCCGGATGAGCTAAGTTTTTATGATTTCCTAATTGATTTGCAGTTATAATTAATGACGATGAGCCCTCAACAACGCAACATATTCCAAATGGCCGCTCAATGGATTCACTGCGATCTTCCTTTACCAATCACAGTTCGACGCCAGATTCCTCTCACAATTCTTTGGACACACTTGATGTGGGACCCGATGACTTGCAGGAGAAATCTCGTCTAATAACACAGGTCTTGGAACTGCAAAACACCCTGGATGATCTGTCACAGCGAGTGGATTCTGTCAAGGATGAGAATCTTAAATTACGTTCCGAGAACCAGGTGCTTGGTCAGTACATTGAAAATTTGATGTCAGCCTCTTCGGTTTTCCAATCCACCAGCCCTAGTGCTTCGAAAAAGAAGTAGGATAACAACGGGGGAAGGAATTGAACCGCTCCAATCTCAAATATGCCTTGTCATTTATTAATGTATTAATGCTTATGTTGGTGTTTGCTAATCTGTCGAATTTGTGCACAATTAATTTTTTAATTGCTAGTTAGAACATACGCTTACATTTATATGTATATTTATATATTTATAATATATATTAAACAATGCATTTTATTAATTTAAACGTAGCTAATTAATAAATCAATATAAACCGCTGGTCATTTTCGATTTTCAATTTTTTTCTTTGCAGCAGTTGGGCAACCCTGAACGATAAACAGCTCCCAGCTGGTCTCGTCTCTGCCAACAACAAATGTAAAGTTAAGCAGCAAAGTTATTTTCGTTATTACAAAACGCAGAAAGCGTGTTAAATATAAGTAAAAGTATTTCACGAGGTTGTTCAAATAGTTCTATAATAAGAGAATTATATTTGTATAAGGTTCGGGCGTATCTACAGTATAAAATCGTAAGTAAATGGGTAAAAAGTGATTGCGAAATAAGCTGCAAACAATATACACATTGCATATTGCAACAACAACAACAATAATAACACAGCAGACAGACAGAACAGTGTTGCACAACCTTCAAAACTGCTGCTGAATCACACATACATACGCACACACTTATATGGGTGTACATGTATCAAAGCACGATTATTATTTTTGGTTTTATTTATTAATACATGTTTCAATTGTGTGCCTTCTCTTTTCAATGCAACGCAATAAAGGAAGTCAACGTCACCGTCATCTCGTATCAGCACTTACTATAGCGCAGTCGACGTTGACGCGTATGGCGGAAGCAGCAGCAGCAGCAGCTCAAACAGTGACAGCAGCAGTCGATGTATAATAGTAACAACAAAGACGGCGGCGGCGAACAACAACAATCATAACAACGGGCCGATATATATTCCGACTGAGAGAGATTTGTTTATATAGTCAGCACAGACAGGCACATACAACATTATATACAATCATAATCGCGACTGCAAATCAAATTAAAAATGTGTTGACCTCTTTCTCTCTCTCTGGAAGCATTAGAACATCATATTCTGTTACATTAGCAGCCAGTTGCAGCTGCTGCTTTCCGCCCACAATATTTTAAAACAAAGAGTAAACGTCAAAGCGGCGTAATCACGGCCAGGTCATGTCCTTCTCCGATTTCGATGCCATCTATGAGGATGAGCAACTCGAGGATTTGGAGCAGTTTCAGGATCAGACAGTGATGCCAGTGCCCGAGCCTATTATCATAAGGGGAGCAGGAAATATGACGGTGTAAGTAGAAATCTCTTGTAACAGACACCCACACACTCGCGCACACCCTTGTCTATCTGTAGTGTATATATAAATACTTCAGAATGTAGCTCAAGGCTCGAGATACCTAATTTTTGTTGTTTTTGGCGCTTCGCTGTTTGTTAATAATACACACGTTGACTGCGCTGTGCGTTTGACCTTGTTCTATTTGGCGCCCAATTGTCAATAATTGACTGACTGTTGATTGCATAACGCAAAAAGAATCAAAACAAGTGAGAAAGACTAAAGTTGAGTCTGCTCGACTGTTATATACTTGGTACCTACCTGACTGTCCCCCAAAAAAGTATTATTTAATTTTTCAATAAAATGTACTGCCTATTTACAGGCGCCGAATGCAAATCTTAAGGCCTAGTAAAATGATTTGTTTAATAAGTTATCTGTGCATTATCTGTGTGCGACCAAATTGAACATACTTATTAGGATGGTGATACAGATTGTAGTCTTTGTTTTAAAATTACTTCTGCAATTCGATTCTTGTCGAAAAATACCCATTGAAGCGAAATTTAATAGCTCTAGTTCTTCTAGTCTCTGAGATCTAGGTGTATCTGCAAAAAGACAAGGCCATATCGACGCGACTGTGCCTTCAACGTCATCTTACATATAAAGTTAAATACCCTTCTCGCTTAAATGTAGTGGGTATAAAAATAACAATAAATTCCGCTGCAGTAACAGAGTGCAATGTATGCGCAATCTTGATACGCTGTGATGTGTGAAACTTTGAATACTTTATGATAATATTCTTTATTTGACATGCATAATATATTACCCTTTTGTTTTACAGTTTTGGCCTCAGCAATCGCTTTAATGTAGAATTCCCCTGCGGCTTACTCTCACGAGTTGCGCCCGAGGAATTCAAAGCGACCATCGGTCGCATCAATGGCATATTGAAGAAGACCCTGCCCCTGAATGTCAAGTGGCTCTTTTGCGGTTGCGTCTGCTGTTGCTGCACCCTGGGCTGCTCCCTCTGGCCTGTCATATGCCTCAGCAAACGCGTAAGTCACTCAGCCTTCCGTTAATCCTTTTAAACCTTAATGATGATGATATCTTTTTCTTGCAGACACAATTAACACTGGACAAGTTATTGGAGTGGGAGAATAGTCATCTATATCATAAACTTGGCCTGCACTGGCGTCTACATAAGCAACAATGTGATTCCAATTCCATGATGGAGTATGTTATATTAATTGAATTTATACCCAAAACACCTATTTATCGGCCCGATTAAAGGGTGTGTACGCAGTGTGGATCGTTGCGTTGCGGTGATTTTGGGAATGTACGCGGAATTGGGGATATGGGGAATCTTAGGGGCCTAATCGTAATTGTAAAATAAAACACTAGAAACTAATATGAATAATTTGTCGATTTAGGCGTTTACTCTTGTGCAACACACACACACACACTAACACTAACACAATTAGTTTAGTGAAACATACATATACACATTTTAAGCTAGAGCTAGTTATATATGTAGTATATATAGTTTAAAACAAATTTTCGAAAGTATCTAGCTAGTAAGAACAATTGAATTCTTTCATTATTTTGCCTTTAGTTCGTAAACATGAATTTTGGTTAAAAAAAAAACTATTGCAATATATATTAAATACATTTCTTGTTAAGAAATTTCAAATTGAATCCATGAGCTTTGTTTGTGAAATTATCCGGGAGATGGCAACCGAAATTGGATGAATAGAAAATCTATTTAAACCTTTTGAATAAATAACAAAATGCATTAAAGTTGATCGTCATTCCAACTGGAAATAAATTGAAAATATATATCAGTAAAATTTGCTTTATTTCAAATCTGAATCATAAGTTGTATTTGTAATAAATCCGAGAACAGAAAACCGAAATCAGAGGAATACAAAATGTATTTAACCTTTTACATTTATCCCAGATCGGAGTAACATAAAATGCGCTATAGACGATCGTCTTCCACAGCTTTCTTCCAACAAATAAAACAAAAAAGAAACAAATTACAGTAAAATTGGCTAGATAATATAATATATGTACATATATTTTTTCGGATTCCGATATTGCTTAAATAACATAGCTTTATATGCGTATATTTTGAAGTGTTCTCTGCACAAGCGATCTAGATACAGATCTAGAACAATAAATACATATTTTAATTTAACGTTTAGACAATTCGTAATGCTTAAATATAATCAAGTCTTTTAACAATGTGGGCTTCGCTCTAGGATAATATAATATATATATTTGTATGTTTGTGTCTTTTTTCTTTTCAAAATTAAGGAATGTGATTGGAACGTTCTTGTTTTGGAATTGGATAACAAAAAAAATAGTGGAATAATACTTGAAACTAGGATTACTTAATTAGGATAACTGTGTATCGTCGTGCGGAGGAATGCTCCCTTGGTTTGAAGCATCATCGCTGTGGACCGACATGGACAGTTCCATGAGAGACTCGCTATGATTACCAGCATCGTCGTCGCTATCCTGCTGCACGTCATTTTCATACACTGCCAGTTCGGTATCGTTAGCTGCCGCATCCTCATCATCATCATCATCATCATCATGATCATCACCATTCTCATCTTCATCTTCTACTTCTTCTGGGTCATCGCCTTCGTGCTTTGGCAACGACGACGACTCACTCAACTCGATCTCCGGCTCCACGAGCAAAATATCACCCTCATTAGTCTTCGTTTCCCTCTGTCCCTGCTCTGCTTCCTCCTTTATCTCCTCCTCTTCCTCTGCTTCTTCCGCATGCATCAGCTCATTGGCTGTCCGCAAAAGCGCATCCGTCTGTTTACGCAGCGCACTCATTACCAAATTATCCTGGCGCAGCTGGAACTCGTGCTCCCGTCGCGCCAACTGCTTTTGCTGTTGAAAGAAACTCTCGAGCATTTCCTTCTGTGCCTGCCGCATTGCGGTGGCCAACTGGGTGAGCTCTGTCTTGAAGAGCTCCTCCTGCTGCTGCTTGCGACGTTGCTTTTCCTCAGCGTGGATCTGTTTGCTTCTGTGATCCTCTACAGGTGGCAGCACATCATCATATTGAAGCGTGGAACTGCGTTGTATCTTGACCGGCACAGGTAGCTGCTGTGCAGCAAAGTTCAGACGCCGCTTGCGATTAGGCAAGTGCTGCTCGCTCAACATTTGCGCTTGGCGACTGGTGGAGGCATATGGAGGAAGATGACTCTTTGGAACAGGCAGCACGTGCATGGGAGGTGAAGGCGATTGTGGCGGAGATATGGACTGTTCCAAATCTGGTATCATACGGTCCGGCCGCAATGAGTAACCAGTGTCCCTGATGGGCACCGCCTTCAGTGCTCGCGTATTCGCCGGCTGCACACTGATCTCGCGGGGAATCCGCATGGGCGGCAATTGTTTGCGGGGCAACATTAGTTTACTGGTGGGATGCACAAAGTTGATGCTGCTGGTGCTGTGCAACGGCATCGTTCGATTCCCCTTGGCAACTGCTCCAAGATTTGGAGCTGATCGATTGAGAGGCACAGCGGGTCTTTCAATCTTCAGCACACCATGCGTGGGAGTCGAACTGAGATGACTCTGCACATCTGTGGCAAAGGCAGCCACACGCAACGCTGTCGGCATTGGTTGCGTCGGCGTCGTACTGGCTATTGGTGGCAATAAGGTGCCCATAAGGTTCGTTCGGTCCTCAATGCTGCTGTCACGTGGCATTGGCGGTGGCGAGGGCGATGTCGGCGCCGTTGGTGGCGGTGTATTGGTGCCATCCATTCCCAAATCTATTTCGGGCTCGTGCTTCACCGTCACCATAAAGGGCGTGTGATCCAGTGGCGTCGATGTCTCGTCCTGGTAACTATCACCGTTACGCACAAAGTCCACACAGGCATCACTATCCTGCTCCGAACAGTTGCCTTGACTCACCGAAGTCGAATCGTAACCTGTAGAAGGGAAGGGAAGATAATTGATGAATAATGCTGCGCCTTCTTAGTTATATAGAGTTTATCAATCAATTACTGTTTTTACAACTTGATTGAGAAATATAATTATATACTATGTTATGTTAAACCTTTCAAAATCGAAAGTAATAATGTTATAGTCCAGATTGCATGATATTAATTTAGGTTCAATAACTGGACATATGGCCCCCAAATTTGGTAGTCGTAGCTCTAATAGCAACTGAGATCTAGAGGTTCATACGGACAGACTTGGCAATATTAACTTTTACATATTTATCGTATATTATACTAATGTATAATATTAATTAAAAGTCAAAGCAGTTCGATAAACTCGAAAATGACATCCGAGATTCGCATCGCAATCATTATTAATATATTATTGTAGTTGACATTTTCCCATCAATTATAGAGTGTATCTCAATTATTTCGAGCTGAATCTTACCTAGGGGTTCCGACTTGACCAGGCCCAAACGAAAGCCAAAAATGGGATGCTCCACGCCCAGTTCCACTTGGCAATCCCCGTTGTCTGGCACCTCCGTTTTGGGCACTGTCTGCATTGACATGACGTTACTTTCCTTGGAGCTGGCTATAGATTTGGCCGCTTTAATGCTATTGGTGCCACCACCGCCACCGCCCTTGCCGCCTTTGGTCACAGTATTTTCCTGCAGCATCTGACAGAGCACCCGATAAACCTCCTCGGGCACAACCTTGGGGGTTCCATTGCCTTGACGCATTGATGTGTTGTATGTGGATTTCAGAAATTTCCATTTAGTCCAGATCTGTATACTGGACTTCTTCGTGTACCCCTTGCTGTACATTTCCTCTTCGACTTGGCGGAAAACATGTTCACTCTTCACATTGCGATCATTAAGCTGCTCCAAGGCGTTTATGCGTGTCATTATGCTGAGCATCACCAGCATCTCGGCGCGGGTCCACAGGTTGCGTTCGGGTCGTAAATAATTAAACGACTCCTTGCCGCCAAAACTTGTGCCACCACTGCCGCCGCCTCCGCCGTTGCTGCTGGTGGTGCTGCTTGTACTGCTGGCGCTACCATCGCTCTCTCGGGGATTAGGGAAACTCATCATGTGCGCCTTATTGCGCATGGGCGTTAACAGTTCGTCCACATCACCCACCAGTCCATTGCCCGTGGCCGCCGTGTTGATAAGTTTATTAATGGGCCCCGTCGTCGTCGGCGTCGTCTGAGGACTGTGGCCCGCCGGATGCGCCTGATGAATTTGTTGATTCTGGCGCATATTCTGCTCCACTTTATTCAGCAGGCGCATTTTCGTGTGGGCCGCCACTGTGGTATTGGAGGCGTGGAGGAGTCCGTGTTTCCCAATAATGAATTTATTGTCGCTTTGATTCTCCTGATCTGAATTCCGCGGCATCAACATCGATGCGTCTGTATTATATCAACTTTGCACGATTACAAAAACAGTCTAAAAGTTAAGAAAGCAATTGAAGAAACGATTAGTTGCCATACTAGCCCAAAGACTAAAGTCTAGATAACCCTATCTTAATTAATAAAAAGTACTTTTCTTTTTTGCTATTTGTTTTTCACTTGTTTTTTCAAAATCAAAATCAAAGTTAAAGTTTATGTTTTTTTCAATATCTTACGGGAACGTGTTGACGTTTCCATATAATAAATCGAACCATTAGAAAAACTGTTCCAAATCGAAAAATATATTTTTGATTTTTTGTCCAAACAGAGTTCACCAACAGAAATAGTTCACTTGTCGAAACTGGTTTAAGAATCTTTTGAAACTTACTGAACTTGATTTTTAAACCACTGTCAAAATCGAAATGACAATACAAACACACACATTTGTACTTTTTCAATTCTCTCTATCATAAAATATGAAAAGAGGTTATGCATACCGAAATCTAAGTGGGCAAATAAATATATACATATATGTGTTTTTATCGATTTTGATTACAAATTTCAATACGACATATAAGCGACAATAGGGAAGGTAAAAAGAATAACCGTGCACACACACACACACATACAACTGACACGCACACACACACACACACACTGGTACACTGCACACAAACATAGCGCACTCACACGAAAATATACATCCGTATATGCACATGTGTGTGTGTGGAACTAAATTTAGAGATAGTGAGTAAACGATTTTAAAATGTTAATAAACATGCCAAATATGATTACGAGTTAAAGGGGACAACACAATGGGTACAACGATTTCGTCACTTCTTTTATTATTTTTGTCATTTTTCTTATGTTTACGTATTTACATGCAAGTATTTACTATATATACAAATATATATATTTATAAGAACTGGAGACCTGCTTCTGCCGACAGCTGTGTATGACATTCGAAGGAGAAACTGTCGAGAACTGAAACACAATGCTTTGAAAATCTTGTTTATACTTCGAGTTGAAATTTCGCATTTAAAAGAGGGATGAGCTCTATGTGGTGCTGTGCTGAGTTCGAAACTCGAATCACGTTTAATGCAGCAAATGCTGAGTAATTTTCCAGCATTTGGACGCTGTCAAAAACTCACATAAGATTGAGAGCTTACAGTGGGTACACGGGTGCGATTTTAAGCCGGCTGTGCGTATGCAAAGCAAGTTTTCCGACAATTCATTGCCTGTTATATTGGTAATTATTATTCTATTATGCACACCCACATACCCAAATACTTGTTAATTCATTAGTAATATTCATAAATGAGGCACATTATTTCATGCACGCTAATCGTAGTTGGGATTTGGTACAAATTAACTGTGCACCACTGTAACGTGGAAAAGATATGGAGCGAGAGAACACACAACTAGCGCACGAAAAACAAGAGCGAGTTAGACCTCTCTCTCTCGTTGCTCTCTCGCAGCACACAATCACGGACAGAACACAAACGCACTCACACTCACACACACGCGCGCTCTAAGGTACGGTTATTATGTTGAGAATTTTCAAAGAAAAAGAAGAGAGGACTATAAGAAAAACGTTAATTACATTTAATAACTTAAATAGCAGCAACTTCATGCTGCACCATCGATATTTGCGTATCGATAACACGCACAATGTGCTTGCTCTCTTTGTCTACCACCTTGTGTAGCACAAGACAAGGTTAAGAAGTGTTGCGTAAAAGTGTATCACGCTGGATTAGGCTCTCACGGTTTTAAATAATAATTTAAGTTAACTATTTTTCAACACAGCGCACCTTGCCGAACAATAAAACGAACGCACACACACAGATGTAACACTTTTGAACGGCGAGAGAGCGTTCGCAAGTACTCTCTCTCTCTCTCTCTGAGTGAGAAGAGGAAGCAGAACAGAATTTCAACCAACAACCACCACCACGATTTCAATACTGCGAAACTCAAAAATTCAAAAGCAACGAAAGCCTACAAAAACAAACTATATACCGAGTGCCTCTGTGTCTCTGTGATGATTATGTGTGTGTGTATGTGTGTGAGAGTATATACAAGACTTCGTCGTTATATTTCGGAAAGGCACAAATAATGGTTATGAAATGGTTGCTAGTCGTCGTATTGAGATTGTGATTGTGAGATTGACAGAGAACAAAACGACGACGGTAGGAGGAACGAAAAGTCGTCGTACAATACGAATACGAATATGAATATACGAAAATAGAATAAACCTACAAACATACCAAGTATGCTCGGTACATTTGTCTTTTGGAATTTCACTGCCGAAATAGGGGAAGTAATTGTTGAAAATCGTTTGATAAGTTCGATTTCGATAAACCCTAATCAGAGTAATTACACGAAACAAAAAACAAAATAAAAAATGCAAGTAGTGATGCATGTTTTCAAAAGAAAATATTCCCAACTAGAAATTCTCATTGGAGCAGCTTTTTTTTCGTTGTCGTTTTATTGTAATTCCCAGAATTCAAACCGAGATACAAAGGTAATCGGTCCGGTAGAAAAGGCAAACAAGATTTACAAGTATTGAGAGCCAAAAAGAATGTGAGTTGAGCGAATTGGGAGTGCGGAAGGAAGGAGGCGCGGCAGTCAGAGGCGGCTGTGGTGGGCAAAGAACAGGAAATTTGAACTCGCGGAAAAATGCGGAAAAGCGTTTGCCAGAAACGAGAAATTATATCTGCTTTTCGATTATACACATGTACATACGTATGCATGTATATTTGTGTCTGTGTACATGTATCATTTACAGACTTTCTGCTGCCATATTATATTGAGCTTCAAATAGTTTAGTTGATAAAAAAAAGTCAAACACAGTTACAGAAACAAACACATTCACACACATAACACACTGTTCGGTGCTAACACGAAGTGGGGAAAATGGGAAAAAAATATTAGTGCATATATAGCATTGAATTATATATTGAAACACTCACGACGACAACGACAACAAACGAAGATGATTCATTCGGTTACGTTGTTATTATATCTTGTGCACAACTAGCCAGCTAGAATCACGAATCGAAACTGAGTTTCGCAAAAAGAAAACCCAGAACCTGATGCTCAAAACAAGTGTGAGAGAGTATCGCGCCCCGACTCAGCTGACTCGACTTGTCGCTAGGCATGAGGAATCGGGAAAATGACAACAAAGCAAGAAGAGATAGGAGTACCTTGTTTATTTCAATACTAACTCGGATTCGACTGGAATAAACAGTTGAAATTTACATTATATTCCCAAATATATGTAAATTTCAAATATATTCCCAAATATTTGTAAATTTTGTTATGTCTTCCTATTTCCTACAAAGTGAATTTATTATATATTCGCAAATATTTGTAAATTTTGTAGTGCCTTCTTATTTCCTACAAAGTTAATCTATTAATATACCGTAATTTATAGTTTCGTTATGACTAATAAAGAATTATTCATCTTTTATAATCCATTATCATAATATAAACAATGATTAATCTGAAAACAACTCAATTTCTGTCTATTTCAGGCCAACTTTTCTAAAGTTCCTACATATTAATCTATTACTTAATTTGTTCTGTGTCACTAATAAAATTTTCTGTAATAACTATACCCCAACTATTCGAATAAACAATGAATAAAATGAAATAAAACTAATAAAAAGAAAAAGTCTTTTAAGATAAATCTAAATCAAAACAATTTAAATCCTATGGTCCCTCAATAGATCGGTATTGGAATATACCAATTGACTCTTTCAAATTGACGTTGCGTAATGCACTCGGCTATCCAGACAATGTTGCGGCTCTCGAGCTCCTTCAGCTTCATGTAGGAGTAGAAAATGCCAAAGTGAAATTGCTGTAGAAACGATTGCACATGCTTTCGCGCCTCCATGATGAGAAAACGATCCTCTAACGTTGTCTGGCGACCATCGTCTGAAGTTCGTTCGGTGGTACTAAAGGCATATGTATAGTCCATGAGCCTACTGCCCACGACTAGCACTTCACTGTAATTCTCGCACTCGGCAAGTTGGCGTAGGGAGAGCGGACCCAATTCGCCACAGGTGGGAAACAATCTAGTACGCTCCTTGGCATTCAAGTCCGTGTACAGTGAATTCACGGCGATGGTAATGCAGCGACGATCCGCTTGGAAGGCCAACATTTTGCACATCACATCGGCCGTGGTGCCGCCCAGTTTTTTGCAAAACTCATAGAAATCTTCCAGATATGTCTTGTATAGGATACTTCGCACAATCTCCACATCGATTCCAGCGATTTCACTTTGATCCAGGCTCTTCGATAGGAATTTCGCTAGCGGAGTATCGATAAGTACCGCATTGAATAATTCATTGGTATTGCTAGCAACCTCTACGGCCTCCAACTGATCGAAATAGCCAAGGGGATGACACAGGTTAAGCAGCTTTTTCATCGGACGACGATTGTTTAGGCCCGATATGAGCAGCGCCACATTATCGATCATGTACTCGTATCGTATATATTCCAGGAACGTTGACAGTGGCTCCGTTGCATTGTCTCGAAAGTAATTGTATTGACGCACGAGCTTTTCGCGCAAACGAGTTTCGATAAACTCTATATCGATGGTTTTTTCCTCAGTCGCAAACAAGGCACCATAATCGGTATTCTGAATATTTGCGGTCAAATCTTTGAGACTATCGCAAGCCGTTAGAGACATATAGTCGGCTTTTTTGAGAATGCCGTTCTTAAAACCGCGCGTCATCCCCTCCAAGTAACCGTATTCTCTGTTGAAATGAACACCATGCATAATGATAGTTGCTAATATTTTTTTCCGGCTCGATTTTTGAGAATATTATTCGTTGCGTACTTGCTACAAACTAAAGTAGTGCCCGATTTAAGCTATTATAGTATAGAATTTCATATGCATTGCTTACTTGGTTTAAATAAACGTTATTTGAATCTTTGTTGGCGTTGCCAACTATTTGTTGTTTTCAGTCATCTGGTAGTTGCTGTTTTCAGTCATCTGGTAGTTTCTCTTTTCAGCCGTCTGGCAACAGTTAACGGGTGGCAGCGCCTCAAAATACTGCAATTGCGCGCCAAGTAAAATGAATTTAAACGTAATTTGTAATCGATAATAAAATTGATGTAAGAGTAAATTAAAGAGTAAGATTATAGTGTGTGGATTTTGCTCTCTAATACTCTTCTGCCACAATCTTTATTATAATATTCATATATATATATATTAATGCATATTTACATTTACCTATTATTGCTTTGCACATGCGCCCGCCCGCCCGTTTGGGATGCTGAGGGACCTGTTGCTGCTGCTGCCAGTGACAGTGTTCGTTAAGTATTTTTCCCTCCAGTTCATTCAGTTTACATGTTGCACTCGGTCGCGCAACAACAAATCGATATCGATAATAAATCATTTTGGCGCTAATAAACAACGTAAGTTTGTTTACGTCGTGAAATTTCGCAATATAAAAAAAAACAAACAACAACAAAATGTGTGCGCCAATCAAAACTGGAAATCAAAATTCTTGGCGCGTCTAATTAGAGGCGTCGACACATTCCACACATTATGCCCAACATGCAACAATAAACAACGCACAGTGGGGAACATGCATTGGCTTTGGACAGCATTCTTACTGCTCAGGTAAATGCGATTGCTGTGTGTGTGCGTGTGTGTCTGTTTTTCAAAGTCAACTGCAGCGCCTTGTGCGCTCAGGTGAACAGCATGTTTACTATATGTATCTATGATATAGGGAGTGATATGATGTGACATTGGACTTGTGCAGGGAAATGGAACACATAAGAAATACGCATATTATGATTGGAAAGAGACAGTTGATTATCTAGTTTATACCATATACCATATAAAGACATATTCCTGTATCCCCTACCACCTGCCTGCGGGGCGCCACTGACGCCAGCGCCAAGTCATTCGATATTTGCAGACAGAAGTCAATAAATTAATAGACACATAACGTTTCCATATCTTGCCCCCATTGTGACAGCTCTCGTCACATTGATAACCTTTTTGGCAGGTCCATGCGGAACGCATTAGAGGCAACATTTATTTATGACACGCTTCTCTCTGTTTCAATTGTTGCACCGTCATTCGATGGCAGATGCCACAAATGACAGAGATTTATTTATGGCAAACTGCATTCGAAATATTTCCATGTAATCGCCAGAACGAACCGAGAAGTCTTTACTCACTTAGTTGCGACACGAAAAATTACTAAAATAATTCCTTGGAAAATTTTCCATGTTTATTGCTTGTAATATTTTGCAAATATTTATTTATGGGATCCAAAATTATAGCTACATATATGCTATATGCTACTATTTATCTGAAAACATTATTTGAGTTCCGTTTTGCATTCTGCAATCGGGCAATTATAATGGTAATAGATAATGCCCATTAAGAACATGTATGATGATTGATGAATTACTAACACAACGTATTACTATCGCCAAGACAATAAAAAGCCAAAAGCACGTCCGCCTGACTGAGCATACCATTTTGAAGAGGCTAATAAAGGTATTAGCTAAATTTAGATTACTTTCACTGGGGACTCGAGATAGAGAAAGAGAGACGATACTACCAAAATAAGTGTGCGCCAATAAATACGCACGTCTGTGCAAAAAACTTAAGTCTTATGACCAGACGCGTGAGCGACAAATACCCTGTAATAATTTTAAAAGTGTGGGGAAGTTCTACTCCTACGATAGTTTGCGATAGTTTCATAAATAGTCATGTACTCTTCAAATTATAATTTTTAAATTTCAAAGATGTTGTACAACTTTTTACTGGGTATTTGATAGTCTGGCAGTGTCATCATCCAGTAGATACTGACGATAAGATAGAGAGGGTAACACAGTCCAAGTGTCGCATATTTTCAGCGATTAATGAAGGAGACTCTCGCACGGCAAAGGTTGCTGGACATGGCAGGCTCCTGCCCTCTGGAAGGCTTCTTCCCCTCACCTGTTAGAGGTGAGCTGTGGCTTACAACTCACATGTCTGGTAGCAAATCAATGCTGCGATTTTTATGAACTCACTCGAGATAGACAATCGAGGCGAGAAAGAAATTTATTGCCCACGATACGATTAGTTCTCCCTTCTTTCAGCTGGGTCAGCTGACTGACCACTTGCCCACTTGTCACCGGTGTTTCCCCAGTTTGCTCTATATATGCCTGGTATATACATATAGAGGGAATGTCGTCGATAATGAGTAGCGACAGTTGGACAGTCGAGACTTGGATATGAGCAAATTGATTTCGGCATTTTCGATTATGATTTGAATGTATTATAAATTACTCAAGGGGGATTGACTTGTTAATTAACCGTTATGACAGAGTGTTTTAAAATTTATTATTTTGGTAATGGAAAATTGCAAAACAAGTGCAGAAATTTATGAATTAATACTACATTACTCATACGCCACGTTGAACCAATTTGGAGTTCCCTTTAAAGTAAATAGTGTTTTGTTTGTTCCTTATATAAGTTTAAAAATGAATGAAGGAATATTCAATAAATATTCAAAATAAATGTAAAAATAATCTTGTATTTTTGTACATTTTTCAAATTTTGCATTATCTTCTGGCTTGACGAGTAATTTTCTCTGATTGAGCTTTATCAAGTGTGAAATCAACAGAATATTTGAAAAATATAGAAAATTTCAGACAGTAATTGACTGAACAATTATATTCAATATTTGGCAAATTTTTAAACTTAAGAAAAGTCAGGAATGAAATGATATTGTTAGCTGTGCTGGACTGCTAGATATCCTGTAATAAATGGAGATTTGATGGGAATGCTTGTTGAATTATGTATTTTGTGATGAATAAGAGAATTAAACTTGATCAAGATGATTAAAAGCCATAAAAAATATATAATTTACTCTCTGCAAAACTTCAGCTTACTGTCGCTTTTAGTTCCAAAAGTGTACAGGGTATTTTAGCAGCTACTTGAAGTGTTACATTCCTGTTCTGTATTTGTAATTGAATCAATAAACAGCAGCAGCCTCTGGAGACCATGTGCTGCCCCCCCCGGGGCCGTGTATCGACCTCTGCCACGAAGCTTCTTTTGTTCTTAATGGTCTACTTGATTTTGACTTATATCCAAAAGAAAAGAAAAGAAAACCAAAGTGAAGACGAAAATGAATGAGAATTGCAAACAGCTGTAGCCAGTAGCAGTTTAATTATGCCAAGTACACAGCAGACAACCAGGTCGAAATACAAATACGTGCTGCACATACGTGAACAAACAGAAGAAGTGTTTTGCTTTTTGACAGGCATCAGGCAAGGGGAAGCTGGCTGACAAGTGGCTCTCCGATTGCCTATTAAACGGAAATTTGTATCTGCAAAAAGCGAAGGCGTGACAAGTCTGCACAGATTTGTCGCTTTGTTTACTATACAAATATGCGAACTTCTGCTAGAGCCACGGAAAGTAGTTCTCAGTTTGTTGTCATCTTTCCCAGTCAACTCGAAAGTTCCTTGAGCTGGAAGATGGATGATAAGTTTGGATAGAGAAAAAAGATAAACAGATACTCACAGATATATTTCTATGTATATTCCTAAGAGCTCATCCATTGTGCGTTGAACTTCTAGTCAAATTGAATCCTTTGCAAAAGTTTGCAACTTGTAAATAAAGAACTTGAACTTCTGTTGCAGCCCTCGCCTCACTTGTGCATGCATCGACCTGCATGTGCATGTCATCACTTGTTCACTCCACTTGTGCGCTTGGCATGCTGCGCTAATGTCCATGTCCATCTGTCTTTCCCTCTGGTAATTGCGTTGCCAGCGCCACTTGGACTCAATATTGAATGCATATTTCCATTGACTAGCAATGCCTTCGCCACTCGAGGCGACCTTGGCCGCGCAGCAGGAGCAACAGGACTCTGTGCTCCTTTGAGAGCTCGCTGGCGACCTTGAAAATCCCTTCTTGTCTGCCACTGAAAGTTGATCAAGTTTTATTGGGTATTTGAGTGTTTGAACGGCACAAAGTGCTGCACCGTCGTCGTTGGCATCGATTGCTGCAGCGAATCCTGCGCCCAGCAGCGTCTCCCTTTCTCTTTCTTAGTTCCTCTCCTGCTCCTCTTCAGCTCCTTGCCAGCTGTTGTTGAGTGCGTGTAATGTGAACTTGAACCCGATAAGTTTTTTAACCACTCTATTGATATAGAAATTGCGAGAATGAGTAAATAAAACAGGCGGAATCGAATAAGTGCGACTCATACCCTGTCAAATATATAAAGAAAACTAGAATCAACTCTAGTACCGATATAGAACAAGAATATAAATAATATATGTTATCTTTATCTTTTTTATAGTCACATAAAAGTCCCAATGGCAATAGAATACTTCTAAAATAACCCATAATTAAAATCTTAGCGAATAATCGACTCTAGATCGTTACTAGAGATCGTACTAGATCGTACAATCATATATAAAACATGTTTTGTACATATAGCTTTTTGATTACCACATATGTACACAGCCCAATATCAATACAACGTTTAAAATAAAACCTGATTCAAATGTTAGAAAAAAACACTATTTTATCGATATGGAACAAGAATATATAGCATATGTTATCTTAATCTTTTTCATAGTTGCATAAAAATCCCATTGACAATAGAATATTTCTTAAATAATAATGCATGATTAAAATCCTAGCCAAGAATCGACTCTATTACCAATATCGAACAAGAATATATAACATTTTTATTGTCAAAGCTATAATACAATACGAGTTCAATTTCCATGTACGTCACAGGAATTCCTTGGTTATCGGGCAACCTGTACAGTATGCACTACAAATAGATGTTCCCAAAGATTTGCACTACACTGCAAGGTCGCCGACACGCCATGAGCTGCTTTGAAGGTGAATACGCTTATGATGACGGCGAAGATAAATGGTCGGGAGTGTGAACAGCTTTGACCTGGGAGCATTGGGGCAGGTCGTGGGACTCCGCTCCGACTCTGAATTAGATACTAAAGCTCTCGGCCAATCCCGACCACATCGCGTGACCTCAAGTAGCTTTCTCTCCTTTCCCTCCTTCCATTTCTAAATCTTTTGATGTATATTTACGGCGCGTATTTCGTCCAGAGGGGGAGTGGGAACGGTATCATAGCGTATATTTGTCATTGAAATTAGCAAACTGATAAGCTGCGACGGCGGCGGCGGCGCATAGTTTATCAAAGCTTATAAATATGTAAATAGCGCGAGAAAAAGTTAGGAGTCTGATGAACATGTTTGCAGATTGTGGCTGAAGAATTAGTTTAAATATTATTGCAAGGCATACAATATGCTGAATCGTGACTGGCATCCGTCGAGGTAGTACATCTCTAGTCTATATGAATATATTTGTATATATAAGATCATAATGTACTCTATCGCAATACGACGCAGTGCGAATATAGCCCAGATAACTGTCGCATCATAAATTGCGCCTGCACTTGCTACAAATATTTATAAATAAATAAGTAACAGACTCTCTAGACCCTCAGCTCACTCACTCACATGTCGACAGTCAACAGAATGTCATGCGACCAGAAGAAATGATATAGATACTATAGTAGATATAGCTATAGATACGGTTGGTCGAGACAAGCACGAGTCTGAATTTATGAGCCAGATTTACTTTGGCGTCTTTGGGGGGATGACGTGCAAACAGGCAAACTTACGCCATTTTTAGGGAACAAATATCGTTGGATGTCTTATAATAAGTCACAGTGGCCGCTCAGTTTGATTTTTGATGTGGAAATCAGAGGAAGCTTGTGCCGGAAGATTTATGACATTCATAGCAATTCTTCTGCGAAAATCTTCTCGATATCTTAAGATTGTACACCTTGTGACACTCGGAATTACTGCCGTTGACATTTGGAAGACTCTCGAGAATTAAAGTGGATAACGCGCTGAGGGAGGTGCTGGAAAAGTTATCTAGAAAGGCGTAGTTTTTATTTATTAATATATAATATTGGAATATTAATATAACAGCATATTATCTGCTCATTAGAATAATAACAAAATATTATTAAAATATTCCAACAATTTTCTATATTAATGAAACAAAGTGTATGCACAAAATAAAGTCTACAAACTCCAATTAAATGTATTATAAACTTGGAGAGAAATGCATATTAGTGTATCTTGTTAAGTGAGGGAAAAAAAGTACAGATTTTAGTATTTTTTAAATTTAAAAATATTGGTCACACTTATTATCAATTAAGAAGGTGGGAAAAAATATCAAATCTTAAATGGAAATTGCTTTATTAGATTTAATACATTTAACTATTTATATGCAAACAAAACTGAAGTTGTGAATAACCCCTTAAAACATTGCACAGCAAAGTGACTGACATATCACAGAATACATCCTTAATTCAAGCATTCAAAGTGATTCGTGGCATATTCAATGACACCGTTCAAAACTCACGTTTATTTGTTTGCAAAGTGCAGCTATGTCTGGAAACTAAGCAGAGCTACGTGTCTATTGCGCGAAAGGGCGTAGAAGAAGAACACGGAGAAGGAGGGAGAACAGGCAGAACTATGAAGGCCTTGGTTGGCCTGGGATGCGCACCTGGCATGCAAATGAATGATTTGTCCCAGTTAGCAGTGTCGCATAGCGCGGTTCAATAGCCACAAGGAGGTCAGTCTCTGGACGCAGTCAGGCTCAGGCACGATGTCTTGATTAACGCAATACGGTGTCAACTCAAGGAAATTCTACATTTTGCTTGCCTAAGCAACACTCTCAAGGCAGATACCCTGTAAAAAACACAAGAAGGGGCAATGGTTTGGAGAACATTGCAGAAAATACTTATAGAACAATTTATAAAATAGATTTTAATTTGTTCTTTATTTACCATTATCTAAAATACCTCTTTGGCAGGCACTTCGTACAGGGTATACATCAAGGTAGCTGCATTGGAATGCTAAATCCTGCAACGGAACTAGGTCGCACGAAGTATGCAACGTTTCACAGCGTCAAA
The DNA here is from genome assembly GCA_018904595.1 of Zaprionus indianus. Classification (NCBI taxonomy): domain Eukaryota; kingdom Metazoa; phylum Arthropoda; class Insecta; order Diptera; family Drosophilidae; genus Zaprionus; species Zaprionus indianus. The sequence continues at coordinate 6,459,276 of JAEIHA010000320.1, forward strand.
TGGTCGTATGGATGTGTAGGTGTGCGTGTGTGTGTGTGTGTGCAGCTCGTCTAGGAGTCTGCCGTTAATGCCGTTACGTATGCATGCACGTGCATGCACATTCGACTCTTACGTACATGTCTCCACGTGATTGAATTATTTTTGGCTCCTCTTCGCCTGCGCTCCTGCTAATAGAAAGCTGTCTCAAGGAGGAGAGAGAAAGAGGGGGAGAGGGAGATGGAGAGGAAGAAAGTCAGTGGGAGCTGCTTACGTATAGTCTCACTCCTTTGCCACACGTAACCGTCTTCCCAGGCGACATTGCGACACTCGTGTCGTCCTTGAAGTGCGCCAAACTTCTTGGAAACTTTTCCAATTTACATTTACAAATCTTTCACATTAAATTGCGCATTCAATAAACATATATTCTATATTCAATATATACAGTTAATATATAGTAAGTGTGCACTTTGGAGTAGCTTAAGATAGCACGCTTGCTTGTACCCTGCATTCCAGTTCGAAATGGTTCAATGAAGATTCATGTTTAGACTTTAATACTTTATATTTTTTGAATATTATTTAATATTAATCTATAATTATTATTATCCTTATATTATTATTCGTATTTATTATATTTATTTCTATAATTATATTTATTTCTATAACAGACTGGGGTATATAACATGGCATATAACAAATGAATACGCTCGTTTTTAGTTTACTTCAACAAATTTTTATTGTTCTTTTTTCGGTCATAAAAATACTCAAACACTTATTTACCTATAATTCTGTTGCCTAGGCATATATAATAATTATTAAACAATTTTGTATAATTAGCATCTTTGTGAAAATGATCAAGGCGGGACTCTCTTGGCTCTCAAATGATTTATTCGTGGCAAGTTCAGAAAGTCTTTACAGGGGCGGACTTAGTAGAATGAGGGTGGGCTTGGGGTCAAATATTTTATTTTATTATTATGTATTTTATTGTTATTTAATTTTATTTATTGAAAGTCAACTATGGTCAGTCGACTGTTTAAAGTAAAACAATTAATTAAATATATAAAAAATTAAGAATTAATTAATGCCAAAAACTTAAATGGGAATAAAAGAATTAAATTAGAATTTCTTGGATTTAAACTGGGTTAAAAAAGAAAAAGCCGATGAACGTTTGTTGACGATTGGGGAAACCCAGAAAATATAAAATATGGAGTATATCTTTATAAAGAGTATATGATATAAGATTGGTGCATTTATTTAAATATTAAAATTCTCTAAAAAAGCCCCCGCAAAAGTTGATTGCGTTCCTGTGCAAATATAATTATAGTAAGTACGTGGAAATTGTTTATGTGTGCATATATAGCAACAATTTTTGTAAACCTATTTTCTTTATATATTTTTGTAGCTATGTAAGAACTGCGCAATTGACGTCAGGCAAAGGTTCATAGCGAAATACTCGATAAATGTAATTTTGTAAATATATTTTCTGTTATTGAGAACATTTTGTGGCTTGTCAGTTTGAATATGTTGTATATATAGTACCTCAACATCTGATGCATTTCTGGCAAAGTTTTTAAACATTTCCCGAGAATATGTATAAGTTTCCGTTCCCCAACTATAGATACCCTATAAACATAATACATATCTATAATGTGGAATACCTGATCTGCTTCCTCTACAGGGTATTCCATAGTCGCCTGCTCTGGTGGATTGACTAATCCAATTAAGCAATCGCTTGGCATCTTCATGAGCTCTTTATATGTTTCCTTTCAAGATTTCAAACTCAATTTCCAAGCTCAGTTCTGACAGTGTTTACACTGTGAATGCGAATAAACGAATAAGAATTGAGTATATGAATATATGTTTCAATTAACGTAATAGCCAGACATTGGCGGACTCATTCATTTATTCACTCATTCACTTATTTACTTATTCACTTTCTCAAGTGATTTTGCATAAGGTTTTGATTTATGAGTATTGTTCGCTTGTAAAGCGAGTGCTGCGAATATGCAATGAATCATTCGCGTTTTACATTCGCTTTTGATTGTTGTTGTTGCTGTTGTTTTTCAGTTAGCTGCAATTGTTTAGCTAACGTATCGCATTGTAAAGCAGCGTTTACAAGGCATGTGACACCTTGCACTTTGCACTAATTGTGTGTTTTGCATTCCGAATTCCGGGGAAACAATTTCCGAAGCGAAGTTGTTGTCATATGACGTCACATGAATACCCTGTTAAGCAAGGGCACGTGTGCAAGTAGATTGCAGAGGTGAGAGAAGAAAAGGAGTAAGAAGAAGGTACCTAGAAGGTGAATTAAATGAAGTAGCGTGACAAGGGGGAGGGGAAGTCGGGAAGTGTGTCTTGACAATTGGCGACGCAGTTGACTCTTCTTGCGTGACGAATTTACGATTCGATCTTAATCTCAGTGCCGTCGTCAACTCGGTGTCTGTGCACGTCAGCTTTATCAATACTTACAACATTGCGCTCATAAATATTATTGATCGATTTACGACTTGGACAATTGATTGATTCTCCAGGGTAATTCTTCATGACATGCCTGGCGGTGCCATCGATTTTGCGCACTGCACGCAACTCACAAGCAAAATGTTGCATACTTCAAAGCGTGCACCAAAGGAGTTGCCATCGCGCGTGCTTAAGCTGCTCTCATCTCTGTCTCTCTCTCTACTCTGATTGGCAACATCACCACCAGCATCGATGACGATATCTTTGCATAGTTTACAGTGATGCTGTCATAAAGGAGTTGCCATTGCGAATGTTAAGGCTGCGCTCTGCTCTGCTTTCTCTATTTGTCTGTTACTTGGCAATAGTTGCAACAGCTGATCTATGTAAATCGATGCTCTCTGTTACTTGATGCCCGCTGTTAATCCATACTCTCTGATAAATCAATAACATTTACTTTACATAACCTTGCCAGCAAGGAGTTGTCATTGCCAAGTTGCGCCTGCTCAGGCTTTGCTCTCTTTGTACTCTCTCTCTCTCTCTCTCTTTGTCTCTCTTTTGCTGCTTGGCAACAGTTTGGAGCTTTTCTCTCTCAGCATCCATGCAAATCGATGACTATTACTCTGGCTATCGACGCGTTGCGCTGTCAGTTGGCCGGCATCGGCGGCGCTGTTCTGACTGAGCAAGAGCAAAGAACTTGTTGAACAAGCGATTAACCGACAGCAGCAACAGCAACAATAACAACAATAACAACGCAGCCGAAGCCGAGACGATGCCGAGAGCGGAGAGAGCGCGACGATGTCGACACCGACGCAACGCCGACGCGGACGCCTCGTTTGCCAACTCGATAAAAGTGTGTGCGTGTGCGTGCCTGTCTGTCTCTATGTGTGTGTGTGTGTGTGTGCTAGATGACGCTACCGTTACCGGTCGTGATTGCTGCTACTGCTGTTGTTGTTACTGGCGCTGCTGCTGTTTCTGCTGCTGCTGCTGCTGCCGTGCTGCTGCTGAGTTTTGGTTAATAAAACTGGCAACGCGCACTCGAGCGCCAAGTTAATTTGCAAACGCTGCTCACACGCTGCGGAGGCAAAAAAAGCTAAAAAAAAGAAGCCAAAACAGAAAACAGTAAACATCTACGGCCGCAATTTCCCGGTGTCCCCCCACGCCTCCCTTCCTCCCCTTTTACGGCAGTGCCAAAGTTCTACCTTCGGGGCAGTGTGGCCAAAGCGCGTGCGTGCTCACCGTCCAGCGACAGCAGAGGCAGCAACAGCAGCAACAGCAGCCACAGCCACGGCAATTTGCCGCTGGCCTCATCCACATCCAGAGCCAAAACAAACGACGACGCGCCGTCATCGTCGTCAGTCTTCATCTCGCGTCGTTCCCAGTAAGTCCAAAAATTGTTTGAAACGAACTCGTCGCGCGATTTCTCGCGCGTGTAACGGTTCTTTCACGCGCGCAACAAGTGCTCTGATAGTAATAATAATAAAATAATGGAAATCATAATGGGAATAATACGAATTAAAGTCCAGCATTATTAGAGGCAAAGTAATGAAATTTCCCAGTGTTTTTACTATGTTTGCAAAGTGAAATCGTTCTAAACTAACTGAAAAATAATTATAGAGGGGACTGCGATGGAGCTCAGTTGTATATAATAATGAAAATATTAAACTAGAAATCAGAATGAAAATAATACAAATTATTGTCAAGCATCATTAGGGGGGGAAATCGAAATTTCCCAGTATTTTATTAGAGTGAAATAGTGAAATTAGATTGCAAATTAGTTAAATGAGGAATGTTTTGAGATATACATGCAAATATTATGGCATAGAAATAATATTCCAAAAATATTCGAACCAAACATGCATTTATTTTTGAATACATTTTACGAGCATTTTATCTGCTGCCCCGTTATTCATAAACAAAAACAATCTGCCATGGAGAATATAAACAGACAAGTTAAATTTTTTTTTGGAAATTCGCCTTAAAAGAGTTTGAAAAATTAACAAAATTAATAATTAACACAGCTGGACGACGGTGTAGACATACAAATCGGACAGCATCTTAACGCTGCATGATACGAGGGTCGTTTGATAAGTCCGTGACTTTTTGTATTTGCCGCGCACCTGCTCTAAATACAACACTGCTCCTGTCAGCAGTTATCGATTAACAGCTGACTGTAAAATTTTGAGAAAGCTGCGTTTTTTGGTTTGCGTTTTATAGGCATTGAAAGCAGACGATCTCGTGAATTTTAACGAAAATGGAAAAAAGTGAATTTCGTGTCAGCATGGCAAAATTTCATAAATTGGGCTACGAACTGCTACCCCATCCAGCATATTTATCCAGATTTAGCCCCCTGTGACTATTTTTTGTTTCCAAACATGAAGAAATGGCTCGGCGGTAAGAGATTCGGGTCATCACAGAAACAAACGACTATTTTGAGGGCCTTGAGAAAACCTATTATTTGGAAGGAATAAAAAAATTGGAAAAACGCTGGACTAAATGTATAGAGCTAAAAGGAGATTATGTTGAGAAATAAAACGCTTCTTTGACGAAAAAAATATATTTTATTCAAAAAGTCACGGACTTATCAAACGACCCTCGTATCTCGGGCTAAATAACGGAAATTCGGGAACTAAAAGTTATTAAAATTGTATCGGGAAGTTCGAGAACGTCGCTTTTATTAAATTATTTATAGATTATCGAATTACTTCTGAAATAAATTAGTTAAAAATTAAAAAATATCGTGTTATTTCCAAGAAAACGATAAAGATAAATAATTCATTCTTCAAGAATTCGATAATTTAAAAGATTACAAATCAGTTGATAAATAAATCGATAAAGAATTATAAACATCGTGTTATAAACCAATTAATAAGGTTATATTAAGTATATAATCAGTTTATAGCATCACTTTTATGGCCATACGCAAATTATACTAAGTGATAACAATAGATCACCATCTCTCCATCTCTCTCACTCCCTCGATCAACTGGTTTCTAATTTTGCTTTGCAGAATTTTCAAGCATCTCGATGAGTGTTGCCAGAGCGTTTCAAGTGATGCCCAAAAGTGCGCACAATTTCCCATTATAACGAATACCTCAACATCGAACTACAACAACAACAACAATAACAACAACAACTGTACAGCAGCAACAACAACAAAGCAAACACCAAAGCCTCCTAGAAGTATTGACTAGTTTCGTAGACGTACCATAAGCAGCAAATGCCAAATAGAATGATAATGGACAAGATAATGGACAAGAAGTCGGAGAAGTCGGCGAATGGGGAGACAAATGCCTGGACAAAGCTCCTTACGGAGCAGGAGAAACCTAGCAAGCAACCAGTGATTGTCAAAATGGCCGCCAACAACATCAACAACTCCAACTCCAACAATAACAACAACAATGATAACAGTAATGTTAACAGCAATGTTAACACCAAGGAGGAGCAGCTCACTGCGAATGACAGCATAGTGCAGAGTGAGGGCGTCGCTGCTGCAGTCGACGTCGCTGCCAGCGTGGAGCCGCCAGCAATTGCATACAATCGAAATGCCACCTATGGTTCGGGCATCAACAGCACCGGCGGCGAATCAAGCGGCAGCGGAACTCTGCTCTCGCGCAAAGAATCCTTTTTGGGCACATTCCACAGGCAACTAAGGCGATCGATTAAGGCAGTGAGTGAATCACCCGGCCCGCTAACAAGGTGAGTAACAGGAACATAAAGTGATAAGGGGAAATATTAGAATATTTGGGTAATTTGATAGACAGGCAGCCATATTGAAAGTGTCTGCTCTCCTTTTTACAGACTGCAATTACATTACAGCAATCAGCACATTTCAGTTATGTTAATGCAATTAATTTAACATTACGGACTGTAATCAATATCAATGACCACAATCGATATCCGCAATCGATTCCTTTGAATTGATAGCACATTATAAACTCCCTAGTATAGCATACTTTTCAGCCAATCAAATGCACGTTAAGGGTATAAATAAACAAAGCTAACCTATATTTTATTTCTTTCGAGAATATTTCGCATTCGCCATGTGCTCGATAAAATTGGGCCAGGGCTTTTTGCCAAAGATCAGCGACACATAAACGAAGAAAACATTTGTCTTTAATTTTACAGTACTTAACATTTTCCGCAAGGTGACGCAAGTCTGTTTATCCACAGGCAGCAGGCAGGGATTCATTTTGCCCAGATACAAATACCTGTCGGGCTTGTTATGATATTGATACTTCAGGCAGCGCTTATCTGAAATTACATATATACTACTTTGTTACAATGTACAATAATGTAAACGGGGGCAGCATAAATCTTTTGTGTGCCCTCGTTTGCGTTACCCTTTAACTCCCCTTCTCCCCTTTTTGTGTCGCCTGTGCCGTCAGTCGAATGACATGCGAGGCAAAAAAATAAAAGAGATAAACTTTCCGTTGATTGGATGAATGACAAAATTAAATTATTTTGATTTAAGGCCGTCGGTGGGTGGACAATTAAATATGATTTCCGCCCTGTTGGCGAGCTTTGCCTTCTTGCCAGGGATGCCAGAGCAAGCTCTCTAATTGAGCTTAGACCTACTGAGCTCGGGCCACAGATTGATAACAGTTCTAGAACATAGTTGTGCACACTCTTCAGAGCACTTGGAGAATTTAGCGGATTTAGTGCTAAGCTCGAACGCCCCTGACATTACTGCGTAAATTGTTTGTTTACCCATTGTACTAAATACTGTATACAATAAATGTTCAACAATACCCCGTAAGTTTTGTGGAATGAATGCGAAGAGGTTTGAACAGATGGAAGATAAATATCATATAGTAGAAATGGTATTAGACAAAATAGTAGTAGCAGTAGTAGTAGTAGCAGCAGTAGTAGTAGTAGCAGTAGTAGTAATAGTAGTAGAATTAGTAGTAGTAGTAGTAATGGTGGTAGTTGTAATATTAAAAGTAGAAGTAGAAGTTGAAGTAGTAGTAGAAATAGAAGTAGTAGTAGTAGAAGTAGTAGAAATATTAGTATTAGTAGGAGTAGTAGTAGTAGAAATAGAAGTAGTAGTAGTAGAAGTAGTAGTAGTAGATGTAGTATCAGTAGTAGAAGTAGTAGTAGTAGATGTAGTATCAGTAGTATAAGTAGTAGTAGTAGAAGTAGTAGTAGTAGATGTAGTATCAGTAGTAGTAGTAGATGTAGTATCAGTAGTAGAAGTAGTAGTAGTAGATGTAGTATCAGTAGTAGTAGTAGATGTAGTATCAGTAGTAGAAGTAGTAGTAGTAGATGTAGTATCAGTAGTAGTAGTAGATGTAGTATCAGTAGTAGTAGTAGTAGATGTAGTATCAGTAGTAGTAGTAGATGTAGTATCAGTAGTAGTAGTAGATGTAGTATCAGTAGTAGTAGTAGATGTAGTATCAGTAGTAGTAGTAGATGTAGTATCAGTAGTAGTAGTAGATGTAGTATCAGTAGTAGAAGTAGTAGTAGTAGATGTAGTGTCAGTAGTAGTAGTAGATGTAGTATCAGTCAAAAAAATAGTATTAGTAGAAGTCGCATCAATAAAAGTAGTAGTAGTCTTAATAGATGTAGATGTAGTAATGTAAGTATAAATAATATTCCAAGTAGTAGTAGGTTAAGTATAAGTTATATTATTAGATTTAGTAGTGGTTAAAGTTGTAGTAGTACTAGTAGTAGAAGCAAAGTACAGTAATAAGGAATCAAAAACAGAGAGCAAGATCAAATGATTATCTTCATAATTTCAAATGATACTACAGGGTATCGCACAGCCGCCTAACCTTACCCAATCTTGTTTGTTTTGATGCTTAATATCTAGTTCGCCTTAAGAATAACATCAGATCGGCTGCACAGCTCGATGCTGCATGGAGTCAACGCACCTGTTCGCCTTCTCCTTGGCTTTAATTCTCGCCGAACTAAGCCAAGACTCGAGAAGTGCAAATATTAGGCTGGCGCTAAGCAAATAAGATATTTCGGCACTCTTTAATGAAGCCAGTAGCGAGCGAGGCATAATTTATTCAATTATGCATTCATTCGCTTCGTAATTATTTGCTCATAAGTTAATTAAGGAACGAGCAACAGCAACAACAACAATCGAAAACGATTCTCGGTCTTTAGTTAGCATTTCTGGCTGATGGCCAAGGGGATTTCCTCAGCGTGGTGGCAGCTGTTGCCGGGGCACAACGGCGACTTGCCACTGTCTCTCTCTCTCTCTCTCTTTCTCCCGTTCGCTTCTCCCCTTTTGTGCTCTTTGTACCTTTTGTCCACCTCAGAGGGGCATGCAAATTGCTCAGAGCTAAATATAGCCAGGCCAAGTGAGTGCGAGTGAGTGTTTATTCATGTATTGTAGTTGTCATGCCGGCATCGCTTCGCCCTAAAAATTGATATGCGAATGCGACAATGTATTTGCCTTGCCAATTGCCAATTGCCAACAGCTTCTTGTCAATTGCCTATTGGCCATTTTCGTATTACCAGTCAATTTGTTAGGCACACAATGTTTCCACGTTTCTCAATTTTTATTGCTTTCTTTCTCTATCGCAATCTGCGTAGATTGTTTGTTGACACACGAGGCGCCGCACGCGGCGTATGATTAATTTTTCGAAATTTCTAATTCTATTAATTTCTCTATTATTGAAATTGATTAGAGTCACTTACTCGGCATACCTTGGAGGAATGCCTGAGTGATCTGAAATATATTTCCCATGATTCATGGCATTATAAATAAGGAAAACATATTGAATGTATAGCAATATATATCTGTATATATACCCAATATATATGTAGGCACATATTTTGTTTACCAAGTGAATTTTTTCCTGTTGACTTTTCGTTGCAATATCGCTGATTACCTTTTGAATTGCAGCGCGGGATGAGCTTTGTTTATGGGCCTCTTAGCTGGGCAATCAGCTGTTCGGGGCGTGGTATCGATGAGTATCGATCATGTGATTACAATATTAGTACGATTGTAAAGCCGTGTGCAAAGAGTCGTGAAGTATTGCAAGGGAAAGGAGAGAGAGTGAAAAGGGAAGTAATGTAGCTGATAGCTGCAAATTAAAAAGTATCTGATAAAACCAATGACTGCGACTGCATGTGAACCTTGAATAGCGTTGTACCGTTATGCATTATGCGATGCGATCTTAACTTTCTTGAGTCGTGCACTGCATTGAGAGTTGCAATGCTGCAAAGGGAAGGCAACTTGTTGCAGGCCTCGCGTCAAGGCATCTTCCAATTGGCCACAACTGTGTCACGCCCCCTTTTGCCCCTCGCTGCCTGACTGGCACTGTCACTGGCTGAGCTGATAAGTGTGCGGATAATTATCGTAAGTCGTGTCGCAATAACAACAACAATAAAATGAGAAATTATTGAAACAGCCGAAGCCGTTAAGCGTGTCGCGCGGATTGTTGTAAATGTGTTTATATAAGCGTTAATATGCCAGATATATATGCATGTACTATGTATGTGTATGTATATGAGTATGTACTGTGTGTGCATGCACTGCATGTGTACGTAGTGTCTATACGCATTTGCATATATACGCTTACATTACGTATACGCGACGTAAGCCCATTTTATGAGGCGACTGCGGCAGTGTGTGTGTGTGTGGAGTGCGTGTATGTGTGTGTGTGTGTGGCAGAGTTAATTGCCTTGATTTAAGTAGAAGAGTCAAGTCGAGTCGTTCTTCCTGTCGTAGAGCCGCGCGAAAATTTACAGTTCACATTTTTTTGTTGTTTGCCTTTTTGGTCGCGCCGGCTGCGGCTTGCTGTTGTTGTTGTTTTTGTTTGGTTTGTTATTCTTGTTGTGTTTTTATTTTAGTTTCGCTACGTCTCTCTCTCTCGCTCTGGCTCTCTCTTTCTTAATCACTTATCAGCTGTTGTATTTCATTTTGGTTTCACATTCTGCTTTTGCGTCGTCCGTTGTTGCTGCTGCTGCTGCTGTCTCTCAGCGACAGCGACGCTGCTGCTGCTGCTGCTGCTGCTGCTACTATCGGCTCTTCCACTTCTACATGTGATACTCGAAATTGAAATAAAAAGCAACAACGCTGTCAACTGAGCATTTCAGTTTCGATTCAGCCGTCTTCGCTTAAAGTAACACTCACCTGCTGCTGCTGCTGCCTTAGCAACGGCGACGTAGACGCAGACGCAGGCGACGACGACGTCAACCTCAGTGTTGGCAGTCTAGGCACGTTCGCCGCTCTCCCGTTTAACATCTCTTCTACGCGCGCGCTCTCCCACTCGCGCGTGCTCTCATTCGTGCTCTCTCTCTCGCGCAGTACGTTGCACGATCGACGACGGAGTTAGTCGCACAACGCGTGCAACGACAAACGTCAGTTGCAAACGGTACGGCAACAACAACAGAAACGTGCAAACTGTATAAAAGAGGAAATAACTGTTAATTTTAACCATATTCATTTATAGTAATTCGCTTCGTAGTTGTTCCGCTCTGTCGGCCGGAAGAGACGCTGTGAAAATAATGCGCGTTTTTGTATATTTCAAAATAAAAACCATATTCGCCTTTCCAACCACAAAAAGAACGCATTTCTGATAAAAAGCGAACTGCAAAATAAATTTAAATATAAATATTTAAAACAGCATTCGCTTTAGTGTGTGTCTATGTGTGTGAATGTGAATCAATAAGAGAGTTTTGCAATAACAACAACAACAGAGAAACAACAGCAAGAGGAAGAGAAACAACAACAGTGACCTGCCAGAAGAAGAACAACAACAAGAGGCATAACAGCAACAGCATCACGCGGGAACAGCAACAACAGAGGATTAACAGCAAGAACAAATCATTAGGAATAACATTAACAGCAACAACAAGAAGAACAACAGCAAGAGATCCAGCGATAACGTCATCCCCCCACCCCAGGGGGCGCTGCAGTACTATAACAAAATAAAGTGCGCGAATTTTTTGTTTCTAAACACAAATATCAATTATTATAATTGTAAAACACATTCTGCTGTGTCAACGTCAAGGTTGTAACAGGAGCAGCGAAGCAGAGGAGGAGCAGTGAAGAGTAGAGAGGCGCAGCCACAGTCGCTGTCGCTGTCGCCGTCGCAGTCGCAGAGCTTTTGTATTTTTTGCCAGCCGCTCGACCGAGAAGGAGCTGTCACTCGTCACACGCACACATCTATACGGGCACACACAAACACGTGCGCGCCGCACACACTCATACAGCAGCATAATTCGCCTCTGTTTGTATTTGCCGCTGTTTTGTCGCCTCAGCTGCTGCTGCTGCTGTTGGCGCTGCTGTTAAGCGTCCGTTACATTTTTAGTCGCTGTCGCGTCAGCGACGCCGCGTGTTGTCGCCGCGTTTTCGCCGACCTCAAAAAGAGAGAAAAAAATCAAATCAAACAAAACTAAAATATATACAAAACACAGAGGCAAACACACACACTCACGCATACAGACTGTGTGCTGTGTGTGTTGTGTAACGCACGCGTGTGTATTGAATTTTTTTTATCCCACTGTAACGCATTTCCTTTCGGCCTCAAGATGAAGCGACTGATGACCTGGGAGCGCGATCTTGTCGATGCAATGTACGTGTAAGTTGCACACATCACTCACACACACACACACACACGCATGCACACTCGAACCCCCCCTCCCTGCTCAACCCGGCTGCTGTGTGTGTGTGTTTGTTTGCTTGTGTCGCGCCATTTATCAACAAACAATAACAAAAACATTTAATTACTTTAAGTAGAGTGCGGCAGGTTTTCAAGCGCATCCAACGTTGCTTTTGTTTTTGATTCGCTCCTTAAGCAACAAACTTGTTTCAATCGCATTGAACTCGCCGCATGTCTACCCCCTCTTTGTCTCCCTCCCTCCCTTCCTTTCTTCACGTGGTGTACAGTAGAGCGCAACAGATGCCAAAAAAATACCATACATATCTATGTTTCAATATGTGCCCAAACATTGCATGGCAACGCCGAAAAACAAAAACAAACACATGCATTGGCAACTCTTATACTGCTGCAGCTGCTTTATAAGAGAGTGTGCAAGGCGCAGGCAAAGACGTGCATGCGCAGCCTGCGCCGACTGCTCAGCAGGCTGCACACTGTACACTGCATGCTCACTCTCGTTCTCGTTCTCACACCCACGCAAAGGCAGCAACACTCTCACGCATTGGGAGAGCAACAGAAGAGAGAGAGAGAACAAGAGCTGAGCAGGCATGATGGCCTCAGGAAGTCTTGACATTCGACTCAGTCGCAAGCCCGACATGCGTAAGTGAGGAGGGGAAGGAGGAAAGAGTGAGGTGGAGCGAATGTGGTGCAATGCGGGAGTGCGTGGTGGAATTGACAGGCAGGCGAGGCGCTTTTAATGCCGTTTGCGGAATTTAAATGCCGGTATTTACCTTTATAAATAAATTAGAGGCCGGTAGAAATGGACGACGCACAGTGGGGCGACTAGTGCAAAAGCTGCTAATAACATTTTTATTTAATTGATTAATTATTTAATTTAATATATGTATGCTTGGTAAAGTCTTAGTATTTTGGTTTTAGTAATTTTTAAAAAAGATAACATTAAAATTGGTTTGATATAGGCTCCACCCGTTTCGCTCCACTGTGCGCCGTCGATTTGCTGCCAATTTTGATCCGTTAGGCGGGAAAGGCTTTTAAGCATTTAAGACAGTGTGTGCACACTTATTTGTTTGCACACAATTTACTGGCGCATGTATTTGTTTGTCTATGCATAATGTGGTCATATCTAAATCTTAGCGCTATAACAAATTGTTGTCAGTACTTATGTGCCTTAAATGTGAAAACAAATTGATAAACTTGTTACTTATGCCTTTAAATACAATAATTGCAGATAAATATACTACATAGTATATAAACTCTGCATATCGTATTTAGTTCAAGGCAAGTTTGCTATAAACGGACACCTGTAAGAGTGGGCAATTAACACCTTCACTTTGGTTTATAGCACAGTATTCGTAAATGCCATTTAAGTGAACTCGCTTAAAGCTTTTGGAGCGTACTGTACTCGTTTTTTTTTCAGTCATGTCTTTGCACGCTCTGCACGCCATATTGAATACATATTGAAAGTGTAAATGACAATGGATATATATTGCACGCTTTTGTACATATTTAACAGCTCTACCTACTTACTTACAGTAGTCGCTGTAGCTTTCGAATAGCTTACACAGACTGCAATTCACACATGCTACACTTCTGTACAGTCGGTACAGTGCAAGCTTTTGTGCAGACTGTACCTGCACAGTTGACTATCGCAGATGTAGAAAGCGTGTAGAGCGTGGAGTCAGTCATTAGTCCAACTAGCGGCGCATGTAGATGATCAGTTTAGCGACTTTTGACTGTCTTTGCGGCCCGTGTCACATGCCTCGACTCGGTACAGATACAGATACAGGTAGAGCTACATATACATATATCTATAATATATTCCCAGCCAAGTATTTGCCCGGCTTATTTCACTGGCACTGTGTACTTTTCCAGTATTATTTACAAGCAGGCGCGAGACTGCGACAACTAAGGCAGATAAACAACAAAAAAAGACGCCGACCATGACCAAATCATGTTGATAAGGCCGCCAAGCAAATGTCTCATCCAATATTGCGCATTTATTAGCACTTCTTCGAAAGGAATGGAGCCGGGCCTAGGCCAGGCACTGGAGAGACCCAACTCCAAGATGACTCATGAAGGCAGCCACAAGAAGCGACACGCTTATTGAGCGTGTCATGCGGCACAGTTACAAATACAGCCACAGATACAGCTACAGATACATCCACAGATACTCATAAATACTGTCAAGCAGAGATATAAATATGTGCTTGTTTGCATATTTAAGTTGGGGGTATTCACGTTTATGAGCAAAGTTAAACAATAATTTCGGCGAATTTGTGCCGCCGATAATTAAATACGCATACTCACACTCGGCTCGTACCTTTCTTTACCTTATTCTGTCACACTTATTTCGCGTTTTCCAGTTTTTGCTTGTGTTAAATATTTTCGATGGTGGAAAATCACTAGACGGCGACGACACGAATCGATCAGTTCGAAATTTTGGAAATTAATATGCCAAATATCTTTGCTAATTATATGCTACATTCATTAACCGTTTTTTTGTCGTTCCTCGCATGATTTTAGCGTGACTTAAAGTCGAGATTAGCGGAATATATTCATGCATATACAACGGCTTTAATTATAGAGACTGAGCAACTCTATGAAAAAAGATAAAACTTGATTAAAACCGCCTGAAGAGGCAGGAAATTAAGCGACACTTCAGTGCCTTGTGCTAAATTTAACTTTCTTTGTCAGCATTCAAGCTTTATTGGATAATATCAGAGTTTATAGTCATAGCTCAGAGAGCATAGAACATAGAATATGCTACATAGAACGGGAACATAGAACATAGAACATAGAACATAGAACATAGAACATAGAACATAGAACATAGAACATAGAACATAGAACATAGAACATAGAACATAGAACATAGAACATAGAAGAAGACTAGAACAACGCGCATTGTACAGAAAATGTAATAACATAGAACATAGAGTATTCATAAAACATAGAACATTGGCTACAAACCATAGTACTCAGTACATACATAGAATATCTATCCCATTAAACTTGAAAAACAAATTAAATATATAGTTAACATAGAACGCAATCACCGTATGAGAACAAAGTCGCATTCAACAATGAAAACATATAGAACATTTGAACAGAACATAGAAACCTCATAGAACATACTTGAAATACTCATAAAACATAGCACAGCACAGGTAATTTTTTTAGAAACAAGTAGACACTTTAAAGACTCGGACTCTTTACGACAGTTCTTTGAACTGCTTTCAGGCATAACAAGGTCTTCTCAGTTCTCATATCTAGGCAAGAGTTAAAGAGTTCCAGTGAGAAGCGTGAGTTGTCACTTGGTTTTGGCTTTTTACGGCCAGAAAGGCGCCATAAAAATGATAGCATGCGGCTTCTGTGTCCCCGCTGATATGAAAATGTCGTCCTAAATTTAGTCATAATTAAGAAAGCATATTAAATATAGCACAAGTGTTCATATATATTTGAGCTGTCTGTCTGCCTGTGCCTCATTGCTATCAACACTTGACTACAGGTTGCTGTCTCAGATGCGTCATTTGCCTTGACGTCACATTGGTTACAAAAATGTATGGTGACGATTTTTTCATGCACCTTATCAACGCGTTGTGGGTTGTTAAGAAATTCAACTCAGGTTGCTTTATAGTAAAATTACTCATGAATGTCTATAGAACGCCAAAGCATTCATAAGTCTCGCGGGTACTTTTCTGGCGATTCTTAATGGTTCTGGGTAATGACTGCGATTAGATATTCGGTTCGTTAAGGGGATTCCGATTGTAGCGCACTTGAGAACAAGTACCATACAAATGTAACTTTTGATTGATTGGTCCTTTGAAGACGAAATACTTTATAAAACCATGAAAGATTTTCATTTATTTATGGAATCAAAGATTGATGGCAAGTGAATTTCCCATCGAAGGTTATTCAACTCATTAGGGCTAAGTAGATCAGGACTAATAGAACAGGCCCCTCTTCGAGCTATTTGAAATCGACCAAAGAGCAAAATCATTCGACTAATCGGTTTTTTTGCATAGACAGCGGGCGGCATTAACCGGTTCGAGAGCAGCACACAATATGTATGTATATGGTATTAAAATATACATAGATGCCAGTGTGTGCAGATCAACAGCAATATATACTTATGTATATGAATATATATTTGTTTATATGTGCTAAGTATTTTTGGCATTTTTCTGCGTTTCAAAATTCAATTTGACAAAACATTTTCACATTCCTGGTGAGTGTAGAAATTTACAAGTGCGACGTATAATTATAATTATTATAATAAACTTCGAACTTGCACTGGTGATAATTGAATTAATAATAATATATTATCAATTTTTGTCTATGAACTGTTAAACAAGTTCCTGACCACAATCAACAAAACGTGTTGGAAATTTGTCATCGCGCTGTTAATGTATCTGCACTTGTATTTGTTGTATCTGTGTCAATGAGTAAAGTTAATGAGCTAGATATTAGATAGATAGATATATGGTATGTGTCTGTGTATAGTTATAGCACGCAACCCATGCCTGATAACTGTCCATAGATATACGAGGCGATCTACATACCCGATGAGCAGCAGGAACATGTGTAATTGGGTGGCAACCACAACACAGAGAGAGAGAGAGACAGACAGAGAGAGAGAGCGCACAAGAGATATTCACGGGGTGTAGTACGTGTGTCTGTGTGTGTGTGGGGGTACTTGAACTGCGTATAGAATATACAATATTATACGATATAGAACGACGAAACATGCACATGTAGAGACCCTCGTGTGTTTGCCTGTAGTGACGGCAGAGAATTTCAATTTGCCTGCCTGCCAGTTGGTAAAATGTTGCTCGATCGCTCGGTTCGCATTCGAAAAAACAGCAACAAAAACAGAAATTGAAATTGAAAAACACACAGAAATACCGAAGAAAAAAAACACCGATAACATATTTTGAGAAACGGAACAGAACGTGATATAAAGCTGATCACATATTTGTGCCGAGAAGCTTGAAGGTTGAAGGTTGTTGCTCAAGTGAAGTCCAAAAAGAGAGTAAAATGCTGAGAAATGGCTTAGATACCAACTTCTTGGGCTGGGGCTACTCGGCTCGTCGTCGCCTGCTGCAAAAGCATTGTCTGTGTTTTATTTTTATAACAATGACAAACTAGAACAGAACGGCATAAAAAACAAAGAAGAAACAATTCGTTTCTATTGATTTATTTGCATGCCAAACAAGAAAACACACACACAAAAAAAAAAAAACAAAACACAATCAAATTTGTATCTCAGCAAAAAAACACGAAAAAACCTCAACAGTATTTGCCTCCTCGTCGAGTATTATTAATCTTATTATAAGTGCGGCTCAAGTGTTTACGGTAATTTGAAAAAGATCACGAGCTCCGATACTAAACAAGATGGCGGATCTTCGACGCAGTTTCAGTCGCCTATCGATGATCGTTTTTCGGGCAACGCATTCCAGCGAACAATCCTGGCGCGAGGAGTTGCTCAGGTAAAGGAATAAATCGATTATCGTTTATCGATTGGTGACGAATACACTTTAGTACTGTTGCCATGTGACTCAATTGAATTTCCACTAACGACCGCGACTAAACACCCACATCGGTTCTGGCTATTTACATTTCTATATGCAATATTATTTAAACAAGTGCTAGTTAGTACACTCAGTTGTGTTCTATCGATCTGTATCGGTGTGAGTGTGTGTGTGTATTTTATTAAATGCCGCCACAAATATTTGCATGCAACGCGTTTCCAGGGAGATCATTGCGATGTTTACGTGCGATCACACAAAGCATAGATACAGATATATAAATAAGTAGATATATAGACGAGCACATATGTCTATAGCTCTACGGGCATCATCATCTCGATATGTACTAAACCGTAAACTGTCTATATGTATGAACGCATGTTTACAGCTACTTGAAACATCTGCCTTTTAAAAAGCCACACACAAGCCAACATGTGCAAGGATGTGCTTAAGTAATGGGTTAATGGATTTGCCGGAATCGCAAAAAAAGCTATAGAAAGTACAATAAATAAACCTCTTTTGATGCAAAGAAGTTGTATCTTTAATTTTACAATATTTTGCTGAAAATATTTCACATTTTCTAATTGTATAACCAAGACGGAAGTTGTGCCAGATCTATAAAGCATAATCCCCCCTTAGATCATTGTTATTTGTGTTTACACCTCGCCGATCGTGGGGCAAAGTTTGCCCTCATATGACAACTCTATCAATAGATATTTGTACCTTACAGCTGCGCAGTACACCTTATATATAGACACGTTTGCATGCCTGTATATATGTTTCTATATTCCGACTTTTGGCATTTGGCTGTTGGCAATGCCAGTGTGCACAAGAAATCATATAGAAATATATGTAAATGTCGCTTTGGTCTTCTTTCTTCTTGTTTTCGCTGCACTTTCGGCCATGAATTATGTGCTGACATATTGTGAACATATAGATATATATATATTATACACATCAGGCACTTATAAATTCTCACTTATAAGCAATATGTTCTTTGTATTTATAAAAGATTTCAAGCGCTCCTTTAATCGATAATATTATGATAAGTTCAAGTAGATAAATCGCTTTGCGCGTCGCTCAATGACGTCAATGATGATCGAGAGATCCCGACCTCGGTCAACACTAGGCAAACATACATACATATATATTTGTATATATCGATCGAAATGAGTCTGTAACTTTACTGCAATTATAATTGACTGGCTGCTTGCCAAGAACTTGTCGAAGAATGCATTGGAATGAAACCTTTCACTGATTAACCACAAGTTTGGCCATGTCTGAGGTCAGTTTTAATATCGTTTGGTTTTGTTATTATTTTTAGCTGCCAGCTAAACATTTAATTGCCCGCAATTAGCTCACTCAACTTCACCAACTTACTTATCTCAGCGAACTCAGAACGAACTGTGTTATATGAAGCATGTTTGACGTCATAAACATTTTGTTGATTTTGAAATTTGTGAAATTCCACTTAATTTTTGCAGCCCTTTATCACTTGCAGAGATCTTATCAGGCTATGTTGTGTTTATTATATTATTGTTATTATGGCGACCACAACAAGTTTGCTCGACCCGTCGCAATTCAGTGACTCAGTTTGCAGTTCTATTGAACTTGCGCCGTTGGCAACCGGCAATGCCGGCTCAACCTGCCTGCCTGCCTGCCTGGCTGCCCCTTCGCTTGGTTTAGTCATACTTCCAACTTCCAACGCTGCTGCAGTTGACAAAAAACAATAACAAAATAGTAGCGAAAACAAAACAATGCTTGAAACCGGTTTATTTGCTTGGCATCAATTAGAAAGAAATACAACAAAACAAAAAAACATTTGGAAAGCTTTAGCCAATAAATTTGCTTGTCAACTTTGACGGTGATTTCTACGAATTCCAATTTTGAGCGCTTCACACGTCAGAGCATCGCTCCAGGTAAGGGATGTGTACATGAATATGTTTCATTTGTCCCACTGTTCCATTGACAACTGAATAAATCTGTTAGCTCATTAACTTGAGTGGGAGATTTGATGTTTATTTGGAAATTGGCATTAGTTATAGCACTGTCACGTTTTCTAGGGAATCCTACGTAATAAGAGTTGCAAGATTCATAACTTGTTTCGTAAACTTTAAGATGCTTATTGCGAAATGTTATTTCCGTTAATGAATTGACAATGTATTGATTTTAATGTCAGTTTTGATGTTTCTCTAGGATACTCCCTTTTGAAATGATCATTAAGTGATCATCAAGCACGGTGCTTTTGTTAAATTCATTTAGTATTAATGTTTAGGATGTTTAATTTATTATTCTGTTGTTTTATTTAATTATTTTATTTATTATTTTGTTATTTTATTAAGGTATTTTATTTAGTTATTTTTATTTATTTATTTTTTCCAATGTTTTGTTTATTTAATTTTAATTGTTTTCAATTTTATTTTTACCTTAAACCTGCCTAGTTTCTTGCAGTGCAGCAAGCAGTTCAGTTCTTGCATTCTCTCCCTTATGCTGATCCTCTATCTCCCTTTCTCCCTCTCTCTCTTAAGCACACCCTCTCTCTAGAAGTTTGCATGCACTTCTTGAGGCCAAGCTTGCGAGTGATAATGTCGAGCTTTGCAGTTGCTGTGCATTTTCCCCACACAGTGTGGGGAGTGTGGGGAATTTGCATGCATTGACAGAACAGTAAGGAGAGGAAGAAGAGGAGAGGAGAGAGGGAAAGCGGACTGCAGAGTGTGCCATGCTGATAAAGCGTGCAAATTGTAAAGTGAAACGACAAGTGCAGCAAAACTGTTACAGCAAAAAACAATAACAACAATAAGGGTAACAAAATGTTGCTGTTGTTGTTGTTGCATTTCATGTAAGAGTCGCGATTACAGTAACGATTACAATAACAATAACTTGAGCTCAACTTCGATGGGCTTTATTGTCGAGAAATCTTCGCAGTGTCAATTCGACGCTCGATCCGCGATCGGCCAAAGAAAAGCTTCTGCGCAGAAAAGCTTCTTCTGTTCCCCCATTTCCATTCAGTTTCCTTGTCTTGTGCGGAAAGACAGAAAGGAAAGGAAGTGCGTGAAGATCGTGTATTGTGCATAGTTTAGTTTATTATTGAATATTGAATATTGTTTAACTGTGCCTGTTCTACAGATTCCTCACTCACTTGCACTAATTGCGATTCTTAATGCTATTCCTCATCGGCATTGTGTTTGTCTTGTGCCTCACGAGTAGCCTGCTGCAGGCATTGATCTGGTAATTGCTGTAGTTATCATACTTAGCTAATGCTCTAGTAAACTCGTGACACGGAAGAAGAGAGAGAGAGGGAGATACTATAGGTCAATATGTAGTCATAATGCACATAAATATAGATTGCGCATATATGATAAGTAAGAACATTTCCTGTTTTGCTACAATTTATCAATCACAATGGAAATGGACAATCTGCTCTCTTGCTCTTGCTTTATTTTAATTACATTCTTCATTCTTTTTCTCTTGTTTCTTTTTGCGGCCATCTGCTTGTGCTATCTACAATACACATCTCGAGTATATATTGTTTTATTTTCTTTGCTTTCTACATGTTTAATTAAATTTTGATATTGATTTGCAAAATTAAATTCGATTTCCGGGAATTTTAATTGACTCTTTGTAGTAGTTTATATATTACAAGTACCTTATGCAAAGCTATAGTGTTTGTTTTTTCAAAAATATATGTATGTATATTGTACATATGTTTATTAGTTCTATGTAAATTTATGTACTTATACAATATATATTTACGCATAAATCAATCATTTTAAAGTTTTTAATTCCGAAATCATTGAGTTCTTGGGAACTCTAAGGGGATCTTCTTAGATTTAAATGGTTTTACGAAATATATTCGTGACAATGTGGGAAATTGTTTTTAATTTTAAGTGATTGTTATATTGTAGATTACAAATGTCTTTATTCTTCTAAAATAAATAGATTTTATTTGAGGAGAATCCAAATAAGAAACACATAAACAAATAAAGACCAAACAGATGGCAACGGGAAAGGGAGGTTGCTTGGCGACAGTGCCAGAGCAAATCAAATAGGTTATCAGCCGTGTAGATAAGAGTTCCCCCGCACTAGGTAACACACATAGAAAGTAATAATAAATCATTTATAGCAATGGAAACATATTTCAAAAATATATTTACATTTTGATCCCCAAGAGCGCAACAGAGTTCTCCTTGTAGATACGAAACGATACATGCTGAGAAATATTGTGTAACTTTATAAACTGATTTTATGCTCTATCACTTATGCATTTCTTTCCCTTTCTCTCTCTTTCTCTACTTTAGGTACCGGCAGACAAGATTCAGCTCGAAACGTGTCAGGAAACGTGTTGTCTTCAAACATGGCGAGTGCAACGTGGTGCAGGGCAATGTGGCAAAGAGACGCCGTCGTTATCTGCAGGTGAGTGTCTGACGCTGCTTTCGCTTAGCCAATAGAGTGAGAGAGACATGGCTAAAGAGCGGAAGAGTGGGAGAGAGAGCATATTGAGAAACATGTGCGAGTTGTGCAAGCGGGCAGCGAGTTTAAATTTAGAAGTACCTCGCTCCAATTCTCAAAGACAAAGGCGAGTGGGCGAAGAGAAAGATAGAAGAAAGTGAAGGAGCTATAGTTGCGTGTGCTGGACTGTTAAATACCCGACAAATTTGCAACATCTATGCTTAGTTTATTCTTTGTTGCATACTTATGAAAACTGTTCAACCAGTGAAACTGTTTCTAAGATAAGATCTTTATTTTTTATTCGTTTGAAACCAAATTTTGAGAAATCAATTGAATAGTTCCAATTATTAATACAATATAAAATGTAATACCAACCTTTCTAATATAAAACGCATGATGCTAAACGATCCTTATCGATATACAGGGTGAAAGTTGGGCGTATGGAAGTTGTTCAACAAACTTTATCTTTGTACCTCTGCTCTTGCTTATCGCAAAACTACAATACAATTCCCGTCTTCCCTATAATTTCCATTACAAATACTTAACTCAGCTTTTCTTGCAGGACATCTTCACGACGCTTGTGGATGCCCAATGGCGCTGGACGCTGATGGTATTCGCCGCAAGTTTTGTCATCTCGTGGGCATTTTTCGCCGTCATATGGTGGGTGATTGCATTCGCGCACAATGACTTTGAGTACATTCTGCTGGAAGAGGCCAATCCCGAGGCGGCGGCCAACATGACGCACACAGTGTGTGTGACCAAGGTCAAAGGATTGATGACAGCCTTCCTGTATTCCGTGGAGACGCAAACAACAATTGGCTATGGCAATCGTTATGTCACAGAGGAGTGTCCCGAGGCGATCTTCACCATGTGCATACAGTGCATCACAGGTGTCTTCATACAGGCCTTTATGGTGGGCATTGTTTTTGCCAAGTTATCACGCCCCAAGAAGCGTGCCCAGACGCTGCTCTTCTCTAGGAATGCTGTGATCTGTCACAGGGATGGCACGCCGTGTCTGATGTTCCGCGTGGGAGATATGCGCAAGTCACACATCATTGAGGCGCACGTGCGTGCTCAGGTCATACGCAAGAAGGTGACCAAGGAGGGCGAAGTGTTGCCCTTCTATCAGCAAGAGCTGCATGTGGGTGCCGATGGTGGCGAGGATCGCCTGATGTTCATTTGGCCCACTACCATCGTGCATAAGATCGATCGCAGCAGTCCGCTTTACATGCTATCCGCATCGGATATGCTTAAGGAACGCTTCGAGGTGGTCGTCATGCTGGGTAAGAGAAAGAGAGATAGATCTGTCTTTCTATCGGTTATTCTAATGTTCTTTCTACTTGCAGAGGGCGTCATTGAGTCCACTGGCATGACCACACAGGCGCGCAGTAGCTACCTGCCCTCGGAGATAATGTGGGGACATCGCTTTGTCAATGTAGTCTCCTTCCGCAAGGAGACGGGCGAGTATGAAGTGGATTACACGTTGTTCAACAACACTTACGACGTGGACACACCACTGTGCAGTGCCAAGCAGCTGGACGAGGTCAAGTCCGAGTACTCGAGACCCATCAAGACTGGATTGGGTAGGGTCTATAAACTTCTATATCATCTGGAGTAACATCTAATCTACTTTCTCTCTCCTGCAGTTCCCTTTGCGGATCGCACGCTCTCGGCGGCCAGCATGATACAGCGAATAGCGTCGGCTGCTTCGGTGGATCATTTGGATCCAGCTAGCGACGAGTCTTTGGACTCGGGCCGTCTGCAAATACGATCGCATTCCATACCCAACGGTGTGCTGGCCAGTGAGCTGGAGCCGCTGAACAACAACAATCACAAGCATGGGGCGTCGTTCACCATGGGCGGCCACAATATCTCAATAACAACGACGGCGCCCAGCATACCCAACCTAACAAGTATTAATGAGAGAACCAACTCCGGTAATTCCATAAATAGCAGCAACTACAGCAACAACAACAGCCTCAGTACGCTAAATATTGGCAGCGGTGGCGGAGGTGGCAGCGGGGGTGGCAGTGGCACTGTGCCCAGTTCCGGCAACGGTCGACAAAAGCAGTCAAATCCGCGACGACTGAGCATTAAGCAAGATCAACTGCCAATTGATTCCATGTGCTGATATTATCGGAGTCCAAGGCGGAGCTGCATCGTTGTCCAAGCTACATAAAGTGCTAATGCAAACAGAGTTCTGAGTAGATCCCCATCTTGAGTTCTTGGTAGACTTTTTTGGCTCCCCCGCAATCTGATGTTGTGTATTCTAAGTGTAGGCTCCATAGAATTCTAATTAGAAATTAGTTTTAGAACATTAATCGTTATATATACAGAGAGGGCACTCAACTGCAGCTCTGCTGTGCTAGCTGTGAACCTAAACCCTATAATCTAATCGCGACCTACCCCTATGTACCCGGAATAGGCAGAAGCAAGTCCGTCAAGTAGCTTCTGTATTGTATTTTTACCATATTATCGATGAATTTGACGGATAGTGTATTTTGTTAGTGTTAGCTTTAATGAATTTACTATAAACATAAGCATTAAATTGATATTAAAACCAAGAGCGATATGTAAACACAAATACAAATTAATGAAACCAAAATGCTGCAACTTCCTTTTAAGTGTGTGTGTGACTCAAGAAGTATCTATAGAGAATAAATACAATGTATATTTAAATGTCAAGCTCATGAATGTAATCAATTTTAAACGACCCCAATCGTTTCATGAATATCTCAATTACTCAATGAACTATTAACTATTTTACATTAATGTATTCCAAATTTTAAAATACCCTTAAGGCTAAAAACTATGAGCTTCAATTTGTTAATGTATGGACAATAAATGGAATGAGCAGATGATAAGCATGCTGAGCGAATGTATTCTAATTAAGCTAAGATTGTAAAATGAAAGACCGAAAATATATATATACACCTGAAGATGAGAGAATATAGATTACTTGACTTTTCATTTGAATAAAGACGTTTAAAACAGTTTCTAACTGTGATCAGTGAGTGGGTGCCAAAGTTTTTGACGGGATCTCTTTGATCAGACTCACCCGGGACACAAATTGGATCGTGTCTTGGGAAGCGCATAGAGCGAATTTTCGTGGTCCACTTTTCGGCTTGTATGGAATGCAACTGTTTTCTTTGCGTGCAATTGGACAATTTAATGCCTACTTTTGCGCTCAATGGGTTTACATTTTACAGTGAAATGTTAAATTTTTAAATTTCCCCGCCCCGCCGCCAGGGGGCGCCAAAAGTCGGGTTTTAAAACGGTTTTTCAAATGAAGGAAATAATAAAATTAATAATAATATTAATAATTTTAAATAAAAGAAACGAGAGAAACCCAAAAGTCAGCAAAGAACCTTTTCCTCCTTTTTCTGGGAGAACTGGAGCTTTGCGAACTTGGAAGCGGTGTGTGTACACTGATCAATGAAGAAAACAAGAACGAGATCGAAAAAGCCCCAAGACGCTATCTGCTCTAGTTTCCCTGTAATTTCGAATTGAAAAACGAAAAAAAGGAACATACCAATAATATTATCTTTTAAACTACACATAAGGTTACGTTCA
Source organism: Zaprionus indianus (assembly GCA_018904595.1). Classification (NCBI taxonomy): domain Eukaryota; kingdom Metazoa; phylum Arthropoda; class Insecta; order Diptera; family Drosophilidae; genus Zaprionus; species Zaprionus indianus. The sequence continues at coordinate 6,484,834 of JAEIHA010000320.1, forward strand.
GAAGGAACTGAACGGTACCTAGTGACTATAAGGAAGAATGAATGAAGAATAATAAATGTCTCTGATTCTGTTTCGCAGCTTAGTGAAATCTTTTGTTCATGAGACTAATTTCCAAAGCTCATTTTAAGACACACTTTTTAGTAAAAGAACAACAAACAGAAAGGTATCGAACATTTTTTTTAAAACTGTCATAAGAAATCTGAATTCGAAGGTAAATATAACTAAATTTGCAACACTGATGCCAGCTTTGTTTCCAGCATTTTGATTTTTTTTAAATAAGAACAAATTCGTTTACGTATTTTTTTTTATTTATTTTTTTTTTGTTTTGAGGAAAGTTTTATCGTTGCTGAATTTCTCAAATGAAATTAACATATATTGTATGTATATAGAAACATTCAAACACGTACATGTACCACCAATTAATATGTTCAAATCCTTCAGAACTTCTCTCAGTGTCTCATTTTAGTCTCGACATCCGACCGGAGCGACAATGAAAGAGATCTTTGGAATATTTTGAACATAAGTACTTTTACTTTTAGATTTCTGTTAAGAGTAGTAGGTAAATGTAATTGCTTACGTATGTGTGTGTATGTGTAGACATAGCAAGTAAATGTGTGTGTTTAGTACAATTTACAACAAAGTTTAGTTTGTTTTCTTTTTGCGCACATTATTCCATTTCTTTAGTTCTCTTTCTCTTTGCGATAATTAGTTTGAGATGCGCGAAATTAATTGCAACAATTGAATTATACATATGTTTATACGTATGTGTGTTTGTGTGTGTTTAACAATAGATCATTCTGTTTTCCGGTTTCTTAGACAATCATTATAAATAAGTTCCGATTTCTAGTTGTAGTTAAACTCTTTATGCAATAGGACATTGTTGAAGAATATTAAATATTAATATTTCTCTTGTTTTGATATTTTTGTTTTTCTTTCTTTTTTTTTAGTTTTTTTTTTTCTTTTTTTCTTTTTGTTTTCTCTCTGTTTACGTTCTTTACGTATTTTCACTTATCTGGTAATATAGAATTTACAATTAGCTCTCTACTCGGGCCTAGTGCCCGAGTGGTTTCGTATAGCGAATCAACTAAGTAGGTCTAGATAATGTTTAAGTATTTACAGTTTTGTTTAGGCTAACTTAGAGTTACAACTAACTTAGCTCTTACTTTGTGTGTATATGTGTATGTATGTTTGTGTGTATGTGTTTGTGTGTGTTTAAAACTAAGCGTCTTACGAGCGAGTCCATATGAAATGTCCAGCAATATTTCTCTTTCGAACCTTTACAAAATCTTTAAACTATTTATACATGTGCTCATTTGTTGTTTATATTACAGACTAATATTATATAAATGTAAATGGTTTTAGCATCATATTGTTTTGGACGTCGCGTTGACAGTTGTTTGTTTGTTTGTTTGTATGTATGTGTGTGAGTGAGTGAGTATGAAGAAGATTTGCAAAAGAAAAGGATTTACAAATTGCAAAAGATTTTCAACTTTGTCTCTGCTTCAGCTGCTGTTGTTGTTGTTGCTGTTGTTGTTTCCCGCTATTTTTTCAGCTTGTTTTCCACAAAGTTTTACAAATTATTTATCACAATTAATGTACCGTAACCCGAGGAAAATGAAATTTTTGTTAAGGAATATTTCAAGATTTGCAGGATATGTGTAAAAATAAATAACAAGCAAGGTTGACTAAGGTTTAAACCAAAGGGGGGCGAAGGGGAAGGAAAGTTCCCAACTCCGATTCCATTTCGGATTGTTCTTGCTCTAGTACGCGCAACACAAATGTTGCCAGCAACATTCGCACACGTTCAAGGGTGGGTGGAGAGGTTGGAGGAAAGAATAAGAAGAATGCCAAGCAGAAGAGAACAGAAGAGACGCACAGCAACTTAAGCTCAGTAGTACAAGTAACTGTTATTGTAGAAATCGTAAAAATGTTGCTGCTGCTGCTGCTGTTCCATGTGTTGCTGTTGCTGTTGCAAGTGTTGCTGCTGCTGCTGATGATGCTGAAAGTTAGACAACCAACTCGTTGTTGCGGCAATTCGCAGCAGATACTTTCATTCCTTGTGGTGCTGCTGCTGATGCTGATGTGGCGGCTGCTGTTGCTGCTGTCCCTGTCCCTGTTGCTGTTGCTGCGGCAGCAACTGCTGCTGATGATGCAGTTGATGTGGCGGCAAACGCGACTGTTGCTGTTGCAGGGGCATCTGCACTTGATGATGGCTCTGATGACTCTGCAGCTGCTGTCCACTGCTGCTGGCAGCTCCTCCTGTGGCGCCTGCTCCACCTGCTGCTGCTGCGCCTGCGGTATCGTTGGACTTGTCACGCGGCAGCAAGTAGACAGAACCATCTGCGGCCTGCTGCAGACTATAGTCCGCCGGAGAGCAGGGATTGCCCTCGGGGTCGCGCAGATACTGAGGGAAAATAGAAAAGGAAAATTAGTCTTGGCTCAACTGGAAAGGGGGTCATTTGCTTGCTGCCTCACCTGGAAAACATGTCGATGTAGCATGGAAAACTTGTTGGAAATACGCTTGCGTTCACCCTCCAGGTGATCGTGCTCCTGGTTCAGTTGCGCCTTGCGCTTCACCACCGTCTGCACCTCATCCTCCAGCGTGAGTATCTGATCCAGCTTGCGCTTGCGGCAATTCTGTGCGGCAACCTTGTTCTTGCCACGTCGCCGTATATCGCGAATCAAAGACAATTGATTCTCGCTCAGATCGTACTTGGACAAGCGCTCATTGAACTCGTCCATCGGCAAATTGATGATATCCCCGACTGGAATGGGAATGTTCAAGGCGCGTGCACGCTTCTCATCCCGCGACAAATGCTCCTCCTCCGTCATCGATCCATTGCTGCTGCCAGATCCCGATTTCGACATCGATTTATTGCCTCCCACTGGCTTCTTATCGCGTGCTTGCGGTCTTGTCAACGATCCACTTCCCTGGGGCAATGCTCCATTGGTGCCATGTGGCAGCGAGTAAGTGTGATTGAGCTGCACCAAATCATGTGGCGTCAATGGGGCACGTGGCACACCGTAATCAGCTGTGAAGGCGCTGCTAGCGCTCATGCCATAGCTCTGATGATAATCCTTGGACAGAGCCGGTGCCATTGCTGCTGCCGTAACTGCCGCGGCACCACCGGCAAAGGAGGCAGCACCAGCACCGCCAGCTGCCTCATACTCGTACTTGATGCTCTGCACCTGAGCCTGCTGTGGCTGTTGCTGCTGCTGCTGTTGGGTCTGCGCTGTGGCAGTAGCAACTGCTGGAGCTGTGGGCGGCGTTTGCTTGTGCAGATCACGCTTGCCATACAGTTGATGCTTCTTCTGTGCCACTGGTGGCTGACGTGTGTTGTTGTAACTAAAGTCATAGGGTCCTCCGTATTTCACCTGATGATAATCCTGTGCAGAGTCCGATCCCTCACCCCACTCCCCATCGGAGAGTGATGGCACTCGCTCGGAACCCATCGAACTCACAGCGCTGTCACTGGATGCGTCCAAACGATCAGTGGCACCACCACCACCCTGAGCGCCAGCCGAGTTTGCCAATAGATCGCTGGTCATGCCACCAGCACCAGCACCACCGCCGCCCACAGCAGTTGCACCACTCATAGAGGAGGCACCACCGACTCCGCCGATTCCTCCTGCAATACCAACACCAACACCGGCACCAACGGCATTCACATTCACATTGGAGGCGCTGCCCGCGTTGCTCACATGTCCGCTGCTGGGCAGGCCCAGAACGGATGAGTTGTTGCTGGTGCTGTTGTCCACCATGCGACAGAAACCTGCAAAGGTACGAAGAACAAAACAAAGGTGGTCAGTTAGTGATAAGGTAGAGTATGAATTCTGTTACGATTGAACACTTCTTTATAGCAACTTATACCATATTTCTTCAATATCTCTCTTATTGATAAGCTCGGTATAGCCGCTACCCATTAAAAAATTGATGTGGCAGACGGAAGAAGGCATCTCCAACCGCACAAAGTATATAAATTCATAATAAACGTCATTATAGCCACTTCTGTCCGTATAAACAGCTAGATATCTGGCTCTATAATAGCTAGAACTGTTAAATTTATAAACAATATGTCTTATTAGTGCACGCAACTAAAGTATTCTTTAGATCTTGGTGACAACCTTTGTAAATCAATAAAAATGATATATGCTAGATCGTAAAGATTCGGTGTGTACAATATTTTTCACCATTTCAATAATATCTACAAATTTCATTGAGTTCACATCATAAAAATCAAATATATTTAAGTAACAAACACTCGTTTCTTATAATCTGTTATTTAAGGCGTATATAAGAGTCGAGCACACGCGATTTAAGCTTTCAAAATTGTTTCTCTCTTGCTGATAATCTTTTTTTTTGATAAGGTGCCTCGATAGATGATAACTGAGTGCAAAGTAGGGGAAAATATACGCAAATTTCCCCATGCTGGGCATGATTTTGCAGAAATTTTTGACACAGAGAGAGAGAGAGAGAGAGAGAGAGGGAGAGGGAAAGAGAGAGATATAAAGAGAAGAATCTGAAAAGTGTGCAGTCATTTGAGTTGAACTGTTCGCCAGCACCTGTGATAAGAGTGGTTATCAGCTGAGCAGGTTCCTCTACCTTATCAGCTCTATGTGGGCACTTATCTCTCTAGGCTGCCCCGTGTTGGCTGTCGCTAGACACCTCCAAGACTCGTCTCACTTTCCATTATATAGTTCTATATACGATATTCATATAGGTTTTGCTTGCGAGTGTCTTTATCTTCTCTTATCTTTGATCTTTGTTACGAAATATGCGCAACTATCGATATAACTATCGTAGTACTTGACTGGAATTTTACGCGCTCTCCTCTCTCTCTTTTTCGTAGTGCGACAGAGATAGAGACAATGTCGTAGCACATGCTCAACCCTACCTAGGCACACTGATAGATAACCTACACATATAATATTATTATTATAAAGTATTATTATCAATTGCCATGTGTGTTTAATTATTCAAAATGTGAGCTGATTAGGGCAAATCCCTCTCCCTCTCTCTCTCTCTCTTTTTCTCTCTTCGTTGTCTGTGCGTAGTCTGCCGGCACATATGGCAAGGTCAAGCTCATAAACATTGATGACTTGGCAAAATACAATACTAAAATTGTAGGTCGAAGTTATCAGTGTGGGCCAAGTGCAGTACAGACTCACACACACACACACACACATACACTAATATGCGTACTTGTGTGCGTGTGTGCAGACAACGCCTCGAACGTAACTTAATAAGGAAACTCACTTACGTAAAACGTAAGCAGTTAACGTAATTTCAGTTATGCTAAGAATGCACTGCGAGTGAGGGAGATACAGATATGATAATGAGAACATGTACGAATTAACATAAAAAACATACAAGACACACACATGTATGCATGTGGCAGTGGCTGCCTGCGTGTGTAGGTGTATATAGAATAACGACTCAAGTTATTGCTTCAAAGCGATGACTCAGCAGTTTAAAAATAGTAAACAGCCAACGGCAAAAAAAAACTTGCTGAGCGCGCATTAGAGAGAGCGCAAAAGAGAGAGCGGCAGCAGCAGTGCCAAACACAGCTGTGAGAGAGCTTACGTGCGCAAGAGAGCGCAAGGTAAATTGAGAGAGAGCACACATGCAAAGAGAGAGAGAGCGGGAGAGAGAGCAGGGCGCAGTGGCAAAGCGCTTTAGAACATTGTCGTTGATGATTGCTAATGTTGTTGTTGTTGCTGCTGCTCTGCTGCTGCTGCGCAAGTTTGCTGATAGCAGCAGCAGCAGCAGCAGGCAGAGGCAGCGAGCAGCGGGCAGAGCTGGTTGCGCAGCATGACTAATGAAAATTATTGTTACGCGGCAAATATTTAAATGTGTTGTTGGATTTGCTTTTGCTCTGCTTTTATTTTTCGCCTGTGCATAAAAATAAAACACACGTCGGCCATGGAGGCCACCACCCGCCGCAGCCACCCAGGCACAGTGGGCAGCCAGCCCAGGCACAGTGGGATGTGGATGCTGTGCTCCACGTTTGCTCTCACCTGTTGATTCTGGCAGCGCCGTTTTTGGTCTGTCTGTCTGTCTCTGGTTCTCGTTTTATTTTCGAATTTTGGCTTTTTTTTCACGTTATTCGCGCGTCATCAAACGTTCTAAATTCGTAGTGTATGTGTGTGTGTGTGTGTTGTGGCCTTTTTGCACGATTGCTTAATGTGCCAAGTGCGTCACTGTTTCATTTATCAATGTGATATCGTACATTTGTTTCTCCCTCTCTCTTTCTCTTCCTCTCATTCGTTATTAATTTATGTTAATTTAATTTTAATTTTATTTGTTGTCACGTTTTCTATTTATTTTTTATTTCCTATTTTTTTTTGTTTGCTTCATTTTTTTTCTTCTATTTTTTTTTTTTTTTACATATTTACTTCACTATCGTATTCGATTGTTCGTGTTCGACTGATTGAGTTCGCGCTCGTGTTGCGTTCTTGTTGCTTTGCTTTGCTCATTCGTGTGTGTGTGTTGATGTGTGTTGTTGTTGTTGCCTTTTTTGCCAGAAAAGAGCGCGCGCGAAACACGAACGGACCGCGCGCTGAGACCGCTCGAGTGAGTGAGCGAGTGCGAGCAACGAACGTGAGGCGACAAACGAGCTAACGCTGCCGTTGCCACTGCCGCCGTCGCTGCCTCTGCCGCTGCTCGCGTTTGCACTCAAAAAATTTGTACAAAATTTACGAATTTTATGCTAATCTCGGCAAAGATCGGCAGTGAAATAACAACAACAACAAAGGCGAAACGAAAAAAAGCTCTAGCAAGCAACGCACGCGCTTTTTTTTGTTCTCTCTCAACTTGAGTGACGTTCTGGAGTGAAAGCTCTCTTGCTCTTTGTGCTTTCGTTTTTGTTTTTGCTAGCTGAGCTCATGTGGGTGTGACTCGAGCAGAACTGAATGAGAAATGTCTGCTGCGCACTTGCTCTGCCGTTCTCTCATTTTTTTTTTTGAGTAACCTAGCATGGAGTGCCAGGTGTACAAGGTGCCTTTCTATGTGCACAGAATACTCAATTGAACAAAAATAAAATAATAATTAAATAACATAAATTTCAAAATAAATAAAACATGTGACATGTGGGATAAAAAAAGAGTAATAAATAAAATATCGATTAAAAATAAGGCTAAGATTTCATAAATTCTCAATCGATAATGTTACAAAGGTTCATTATATTTTGAAAATATGCTTTATCAAAATTTGGCTATATAAGACAATTTTTGTGAAAGCCCTTAATGGTAGAAAGAGACTTGGCTAAAAATGCTTCAACTTTTTAACAATTGAGAACTTTTGGAAAACGTAAAGATAATGATGTAAATTCTCTTTTAAATGCAGACACAATTTTGACTATTGGAACTATCAAACTTCCTTCTCAGATATTTGAAAAAACTGTCGAGTGTGATTCGACAGTTTTATAGCCACTGCCCAAAAAATCACTTGTTCGTTCATCAACTGATATTGTTTCTTAAATAACTTTCAACTTCAGTAAACAATCCGCATAAAATTTTAAGAAATCGTTTAAAAAACTTTACAATAGAGTTTTAAAAATACGTTTAAAATTTGTGTTTTTCTTGCTTTCTGGTAGTGAAAAAGAATTGTGACCGAAAGTAAATTAATGAGGCATATTAAGAGCAAATTTGGCAGTCCTAGCTTTTATAGTTTTAGATATGTGGGTGTTCATACAGATGGAAATAGCTAAATTGACTCGCATTGATTAAGAATCTACATAACTTTGATGAAGTCTGCTAAAGTACAGAAATAATATCTCTCTTAATATATTCTGTAGAATAAAGTGTAACAGTGCTCAATAGTTTTGTAAGTTAAAGAACCTCATCGTGCATAAAGCTCTTCGACTATTGCTAAAAGCTTTATATAAAGCTTTGTACTTGAACAATTCTCAACGTTCTGCGTGCTCAACTATTCAAATCGTGGTGATTACAAGACAAAGGAATAATAAAATTAATAATACATGATATAGAAACGGCTCAACACTTACTGTCCGTCATGTCCATCAAGTGAAGATCCTCATCGTTGAAAATAGAGTTGATAAAGCCATCCGTGGTATGATTCATGTCCGACGAGGTGTTCTGCAGCAAGGAGAGAATAACAAATAAATCAATCGTTTGATCGATAAAGGGAATCAGAAATAAATCACTCGACCAATTGATCGATATCTCTCTCTCTCTCTCGCTGTTGCCTTCATTCGCACTTACCGCATAATACATCATCTCATGCTCCATCTTGTAATTGCTGCCGGCATGTGCCGCAGCAGCAGCAGCGGCCGCGGCAGCAGCAGCAGCTCCATCAGCCTCATGGCTGGAGTTGGTCAAGTGCATGCTGGACGACACAGCTGAACCCAAATTGTGACCATAGTGAGGTTGTCCACCAGCAGCGGCAGCCGAGCAGAGATCGCCCAGTGCAGAGTTGGTGGCATGCAACATGGCATGGTGTCCATGTCCGTGTCCGTGTCCATGATGTGGTGGTGGTGGTGGCGGTGCCAGAGAACCACCAGCAACAGCCACTGCCGCCGCTTGTCCATATTGGGCAGCATGCTGGGCACTGGCAGCCGAGGCTGAGGCCGTCTGGTACGAGTAGCCCGAGTAGTGTGGCGGCGGTGGTGGTGGCGGATATGGGGGCATATCCGAAACTCCCCCGACAACGCCCATGCTGGGTATGGGACTAAAGTAGGTGGCCAAATCCTGTAGACGCTCCATGGAGACGCTGCGATTCAGACGCGGCATGCGGCCCTGTAAAAAAGGAATGAGAAATATGATGAATTTGTTGAGATGTGCCTAACAAGGTGAGAAGGCAGAGAGCGGGGAAGATGAAGAGAGAGGGAGGGGGAGATAGGGTTTACCTCCCTCTATATAGATATAATAAATAAGCGATCAATCATGCGAGACTGCGCCGCTTACGGAATTCTCTAGAAATCAACAATAAAACTCGCAGACAAGACAAGACACGTAAAAGGGAAGGAGAAGGGGAAGGGGGAGAACAACAACAACGAATTCAAATTGCGCTGCAAGTAAACTCGGGGGGTGGGGGGCATAAGCCAAAAAACGTGCACAATGTATCAATCTGGCGATTTCCGAAGTCGACGTCGAAGTCGAAGTCGCGCTGCCAAGATCGATCAAAATGAAATTGAAATAAAATTCGTATCTGTATACGAACATTGACAAGTGCCTTGCACAGCACAGCCAGCGGTCTCCCTTGTTGTCTTGGGGGTTTCGTTTCTTTTAAAGATCTCGCAACACTCTTAACTCGTTCGATCGTAATTCGAGTCTGCGTCGGAGACTGAGACTGATGGACAGTTTCGTGCTGTGTGCCAGAGCAACGACTTCATTAGTTGCGCCTTTTGTTATTCTTAATTATCCAACGTGCGGTTTATTTATTTGTACAACTAATTCCAGTAGAGCCTACAACACCCCCACAAACTCACATTGTCTCTCCTCCTCCTTCTTCTTCTTCTTCTCCTTCTTCTCCTCTTCCTTCTTCAGCTGCTGCATACATTCAGGCGTGGGTGACTAAAATATGCACATATCTTAAAATGAACTCACCACAAACAGATAGAGACGGAGAGAACAAGACTGCAAGTGTGTTAGAGAGAGGGAGATGCTCGTTCCCCGAAAACAATTTGCCGCCAAATGCCGCCGCCGCAATTAAGAGCTAAAAAGAGCTAAAAGCCACAAGGCATCAAACGTTGCCCCAATGAAGCGACATTGACGTTGATGGCGATGCTGATGGCGGATGCACTCAGAGGATGCCACGGCACATGCGGCATGCGGCATTGACATTGAGATTGAGTTGCAGATAAAAGATAAATAACATCACATCGTACCGTAGCGTATCGAAGCTACGCGTTGTTGTAGGTGTAAAAGGCAACAAAACGTTACGAATCCCGAAACGAACTAAACCCGCGAACGTCGACGAGAGGCTGCGATGCTCAGGGATTGACTGACAGCAGATACAGATACAGATGCACAGAGATGCCGAGACGGAGCTGCGCCTGTGTGTGTGTGAGTGTGTGAGAGAGTGCAGGCTCTCCTAATGTATGCCTCAACACGCTCAGCTCAGCTCAACTCAGCTCGGCGGCAAACAGGTAAGACAACAACAGGTAAGCAAACTGGGCGTTTACTTTTGCCCACAGTGCATGCACAGGTGTGTGTGTGTGTGTGTGTGTGTGCGTGTAATTTCAATTGTCACTGTCTTGTCATTAACTTCTGGTGTTAGCTCAGTGAGTGTCCATTGTTTTGTTGCGTTTCACACGCGAGGCAAGACTCACACACAACTTGCAACACACACACACACACACACACACACACACAAAGCTGAGTATATAATAAGGGGTATATATTCGTATATACAGTAGCCGCCGTCTTAAAGAAGGCGGTTACTTCCCCCTCTTCGTAGGCTTTCATTAAACTAACAACAACCGTTAGCCATAGAACTCTCTCACTCGATTCTCAGTTGTAAGCCCCGTTAGAGATTGCGTTTTAGTAAGACACATCCCAGTTTTAACTGGGATTAGCTTCAATTCATATTGTATTTAAGTCATGCAAATTGTTGTTAAGCTTGTTTATCATTACTTCATCCACACAAAATGCTTAATCCCATTACACGCTTTGATTGTTGGGGGGAACATGCAACGGAAGGTATTATAAATATTATAATTAATAACATAAATAAAACAAATGCACATTGTAAAAGGTCTTTGAACTTTCTTGACGATGATAATGATATACTACTTTGTATTTAGCTAAAGGAAATATTTAAAACAATCACTGTTTTTGCTATTCAGAAAATAGATTGTAAACTGCATCTAAATATTTCTTCGATAATCTTAATGCATCAAGAGGTATTTAAAGTAAGCCTAACAGGTCAATAAAAGTAATTATATCTCTGAATTCTAACATAATTAAACCTATTTTTGAGCTTTCTTACTAGTTAAAAATATAAAGCAACTAATCTAAAGCATTAAAACTGCTTAAGTTCCTTCTGAGTTTTTTTTTTTTTTTTTCAATCTGAAGTTCATTATTTTGTTGAAGGACTTTTTTTCGCTCACATAGTTTTCTTCTTGGAAAAAGTATTCAAACTTAGAGTTTTTGTTTCTACGGTGTTCGACCAATTTAATGATTAGCTTTGCATTCTCAGCAACAAACTTTTTTTAGTGGATGCACAAATAGATTAAAATCAATCTCGAATTCATCTTTAACATAGCAAATTACTTTTCTAGGAAAAACCTCCAAAACTCTTCAAACCTCAACACAGGAATTAGTGTTAGTACTACATGTGTGTATCTATGTATCTATGGATGTGTGCATGTGTGTGTGCATTGCAGCTTTAGTTTTTTTGTCATTAACTTGATTTATGTGCGAGTCTCCCCATGACGGCAGCAGCGACAGACGGCGACAGCCATCAAACTGTTTACACAAATTGAATTAAAATCGTACAACACACACACACGTGCAAACACATACACTCGCACACACAAGAGAAGAAATCTCAAGAGCAGCAGCAGCAGTTGAAAAAAAAAAAAAACTGAAATCTCCGCTGTAAAAATAATTAATAAAGTTTTTTGCGCTGATTTTAGCGCTAAGCTTTTTGTAAATATTTAAAATTCACATAATTAAAGCCGCAACAGAGCGCGGGGCGATTAAGGCGCTTGCCAGGCAGGGGCAGGCCAGGGGAGGGGCGTGTGCAAAGGGGATAAGGTACTTTTTTTTTTTATTTCAGCAAATGGAGATTTAATTGCAGGGGCTACTGCAGCAAGTCGCCGTCGCATTTGAAGTGTTCAGGCTCGACTCGAGTCAAAGATGCAATCAAGACGCGGAGACTGCAAGCAAGCGGGGAAGAGAGCGGGGGAGCTGGGGGCAGGCAGCGAGTGCCACCGAATTCAATAAACACTTCGCCACGCGGAAAAGTCAAGTGGCGCATTGCAGAGACAACAACAGCAACAGCAACGCGACATTAATGAACGCGCTGAGCTAAGCCAAGTTTTTTTTTTTTTTTTTTACATTTTTTCATCTCATTTTTTGTTTCATTTTTCTCCTTCTCCCTTTTTTGTTTTGTTGTTTTTGTTCGGCTTTTGCATTGTGATTGCAATTAGCAGACACAGTCAGGTCAGAGGGAGGGGGGAAGGAGACAGTTACGGCCCCAAATGGCAAATTAAATGTTATCAGGAAGCTGACACTTGGCGGCAGCGTATTACACAATCATAATCAAGATCGACAGCGTGACTAGGCAGAGACTATAGGCTATATACCCCTCCCCTTTCCCCTCACACTACATATTCGCACTACTAATGACACCTCGCGAGAGAGGAGAGAGAGACGGAGAAGAGACTTGCAGGATTTGCATCGGTTGCTTCCTGCGAAAACAAAACAGATCAGCAGCCTCATCTGCCTCATTAAATGGCTTTGGCTCCTGGCCACAGCTCACCTGCTGTGACAACATCAAACGCGGGAGTTTCCCATTTCCATTCCCGTTTACGGGTTAACCTCAGCAGAAGGAGGAGTAGCTCGTAGTAGGTTTCTTCTAATCCCTGCGCTGACCACAGCATGCGGCGACGGCGGCGGCTACTGAGACTTAACGGTAATTGTCGCTGACTTTTCGACTGCCCAAGAATGTGTATATGTGTGTGTGTCAACTCTCGCAGACAAAGCGAGAGAGAGGGAGAGGGAGAGGCAGCGCAACGCATAATTTAGCTGGATTTTCATTGAAGACGTCGCATGTTTTGTGTTGTCTGCGGCTTTGATTGTTGCACTTGTCTCTCTTTGCGGCTTTGTGGCAGGATTAGGCTTCTGCCACACAGCATCAATTGTGTGTGTGTGTAGAGTAAACATGCAGCTGACTAAATGAGCTACTGCATACACGTTTGCTGTCTAAGTCATTTAAAAATTGCAGTTTGTTGCCTCAGTCATTTGAAATTGGATTGCAAGATGGAAAGAAAGTCAATTCATAAGGAAAAAGATGGAGGCTAAAGGTTGTAAGGAGTTATAAGGAGACAAAGATAAAAGGAATTGATTATATAGGAAGAAAAAATATATGAACTATGTACGGATTTATATCAACACTTAGTACAGTTAACTCCTCAACAATGAGTCACTTACTACATTAAACTAAGCAGCTGCTGGGGGAGAAGGTGGAACAGGAGGAGGAGGAGGAGGAGCTGCCTCAGGTAGAGACACAAGCTGCGCAAACAGAACCGAAAAGAATTCTTACAAGACTGAAGAGCAGCCAAGGCACAACAGATCTGAAGCTGTAGCTGAATCTAAAGCTGAAGCAGATGTGCCCCCAACATTTTTGTTCATTGCTTGCCTCAATCTTTTTGATGAGGCAGTTACAACAAAAGCCAACAGATTGACGAACTTGCACAAGAGAAGAGAGGGGCGAAATGTGGGAAGGAGGGGGGAAGAGAAGGGTGCGGATATGGTATACAACCAGATTTGAAGCTTTATACAAACAGCAAACAGCTACAACAGAAAACAGAAAAAAGAAAAAAAAAAAAACACTGAAAAAAATGAAAAAAATATACGAAAAAGAATAACAACAATGATGAGAGCACAGCGCAGAGCCGCGATCAAGTGCTCGAGAACGGAGCACGTAAAAAAAGAATCGCGCCAGAAGATCCACAGAGAATACAACAACAACAAGGCAGAGAGAAGATGATGAAAACACTCCAAAACGACGGGCAAATGATCCTTGAATGGCTGCTTTAAAGCCAGCACATACAGCTGCAGATACATATGTATAAGCATTCAGATACATATGTATCTCGGTGCTTGTTCGGATGTATATGTATCTGTAGTAACTTCTACTCCAAGCGGATGCGAGCACTTAAAGCGGAGCATCCGCCATGCCAGGCAGGATTAAGATCAATAGAAGAAGGGGCTGAAGGGAGCGGGAGAGAGGGCACATGGCATGGGGGCAGCAGGGTGACGAGGGCTACGACAACTTACCTGATGATGTCCATGATGGAAGCCAGCCGATGCTGGCGGCTGACGCTGGAAGGCGCTGCCGCTGGCACTGCCCACGGTGGCATAGTTGGCGCTTGCTGCCTGCTGCACGGCACGCTGGTGAGCAGCCGCTGCAGCCGCATGGGCGTGGTGTGCATGGTGGGCGGCATGATGATGGTGAGCAGCAGCCGCTGCATGATGATGCGAATGGGGATGTGGCCCATGGGGATGGCCATGATGATGATAGGGCGGCGCAGTCGATTGCAACATTTCGTCTAATTCCTTTTTGGCCTCCTCATCTAAATCAAACAAGGGCGAGCCCACAGAATCCTGTAGATCCTCAAAGTCGCTGCCACTGAAGCTGGCCTCGTTGCTGTTGTTGTTGTTCTGCTTGTCCTGTAAATCGCTTTCCAGGTCACTATAGACAAGATCCTCACCAGTTTCAGAGACAATACGCGGTGCCGGTTTGTTCAATGCAGCAGCAGCTGCGGCCTGCGAAGTCGATGCAATGGAGTCGTTGGGTAGCTGCAAAGAGGAGAGGAGCGAAGCAGGGCAGAGCGGGAGAGAGAGAGTTAGGAGAAAGTTAGTCAGTTTGTAGAAGATGCTCTCAGACTTACCTCGTCGTCTTCAAGTGGAAACTGAGAGAGCTGCAACACGTCGTTGAGCAACTCATCCAGCGGCAAGCGAACGTATTCACCTGTGGGTGGCAAGAAGAACAAAACAAGAAGAAGAAGATTAGAAGAAGCACATTAAGTCAAGTCATCATAGCAACAATTGAATGATGCTATAGGTAGCTAAAATACTTATTCCCCGATCTCTTTCCCTTAACGAAATATGTATAAAGGCAACTTTTACTAAATATACAAAAATATTTTGATCAGCTGTAGAATGCAGAAGAATACACGGAGAATTCTCCCGGGTGCCATCAGTTATGGCAAACTATAAAAATATTGAGCTATGTTCCCAGGAGACCCGGGAGAAGACTAGAGACTAGACTACCAAGCCTCGCACAGTAGCGCACTTTCCTCCTCGGGGAATGCAAGGCACGGGCAGATCAAAAAGGCAAACAACTCAAGAGAGTGCACGATCATTAATCATATTCATCATTATCGATCGATAAGCAAAAGATCGCAAAGATCTCACGGAAGCAGCTGAGACTCTGAAAATGGTCAACTCTATTCCAAATAATTATTTAATTTATGATGCATTTTGACAGCGACTAGTTCGATACAAGTTGAAATAACTATTAACAACTAAGAAACCTGAGCTCGGCTGTTGTATACGCTTTAAAGATGTGAATTTTGTCAATTGTATTGCATACTTACAGGCAAGTAGAAATCTACTCACGCACTAAAATTACTTCTATAATAACTTTCAAGTTTATTATTTGATTTAAACCAAATTTATTGGAAACAATGAGAAAGTCTTGTTGATTATATCCATAAAAAATGTAAATTCTATCTTGAAAGTTAGCGCTGCAATTAAATTTTTATCGATTTACGGGATTGAAAAGAGGTTAGGTGGAATTTTAAAACAAACATTATTTGCATGCAGTAATAAGACAAACTGTCACAACAATTGATAGTCCTAACTTTTATAGTCCCCGAGATCTACGTGTTCATACGTACAGAACGTCTATTAAATATGCACCCTTCTACTGCCCCACCCCTTAAGCTGCTGTATCGCTTACAATAGATTGTGGGGAGCAAAAACATATTGAACAGAATCAAATATTTGCATTGGTTTATTCCCTAGAAGTGTTCATACACACACGCACACACACAAACAAACACATTCAGGGGAGAGGGACAGTCGGACACTCTCACATTATCTGAAAATGACTACTTAAGATCACCGAAAATTCCACGAAAAGTAAAGCAAAGTGGTAGCACAGAGACTGCCAGACTAAATAATAAATATGGCTCAGAACAGCGAGACGAATACTGTTGGTAGTGCTGGTGCTGATGGTGGTGGGCGCACTCGACCCGTGGGCAAACACATCTAGATAAAAATAAAATGTGGAAAAATGGGAAAAAGAAAGAAGAATGAAGGAAGGCAGAGGCAAAAACACACGTAAAGAGGGCGCAACTTGGTCGGGGCCAAGTCAAGAAATTTGTGCGCTCAAGTGCTGTGACGACGCTCACGACCTTTGCCTGGGTCCCACTTGAGTAGGGTCAGAAAATTAGAATAAACATTGAGTGAGAGTGCGGAGCTGCTGCTGGAACAATTCTTTTTTGGGCCTGGCTAAGGCGCAATGTTATTCTTACGATTGGTTACAAAATACATTCCCAATTCAACCATTTTGTGGCCTACAACAACTGTTCTTTCTACCTCTCTCTCGCTCTCTCTTCCGCCTCTTCTTTCTCTTGCTAGCTCTTTGTTGGCCATGTTTTCACTAGGCCCATTCTAGCTTAGCATTCTTAGCTTGTTTTTTTAGGGTCGTGCATTTAATTTGGTTCTTTTTGGTAACAGTTTTTGGTTACGGGGTTCAGTAATTTGTTCCTTTACGTATGTGTGTGTGTGTGTGGGGGTGTATTTGTTAACTGTTTGCTTATCGTTTTTGGGCTTGTTGTTTGTCTCTTTGGTTGTCTGTCTCTGCTGCATGTTTTGCTTCGCTTGCCTCACATTGTTGGAACTGTCTATAAAAATATTATTCGATTTGTGTTTAGTTTTCTTGGCATGTATGTGTGTGTGTGTGTGTCATGTGCGTGTGTGCGTGCACAGTCTGTCACCAGCAATTAAGCGACAACGGCCCATAAAGGTGTCTATGGTCATACAATATTCATATTGGCAGTTGGCCTGATGTGGGTAAAAGGCGTTGATAGCTCAAAAAAATCTTTTGTTTGACCACCCCCATCCCGGATATCGGGCTATTTTCTATCCCACAATCTTCGATTACAGTTCAGGAAGTTTCATTCAACCCACACTTGAGGAAGGGTAAGTGGTGGGCAGAGAGAGCCACTAAAAGCCAGGTTAATTACATGTTTAAGCAAACTTTGGGCAAATGTTTACAGAAGCTTGCAATGCCGACGGCAAAAATATTTATGAATATACAAACTAAATGGGAATTTACGGAATCAAATAAGATAATGGGAACATTATATATGATGTTTTATAAAATCATAGTAAAATTTTATCATCAATAATATTCGTTAAAATGGATAACATTCAAATTTTATCATCAATAATATTCTTTAAAATGGATAACATTGTAGTCTAAGAATAAGTCAGTGTTAATTCCAAAATCATTCCACATTCACTTAAAGATAGTAATAGTGCCCTTTTTATCTTTCTTGTTTCCCCAATAATGTTCCTATATAAAGTAGTTATACTCCTCTAAATATTTCTTCGAAAAGGTTTTTTTCAAATAAGAAAATATTCTTTAATTAAAAGAGTCTCCCTGGAGTACAATTTTATATAAACATTCGCATCTATATAACCCCAATCTTCAAATTCCAATTGTCTAGGTGGCAGGAAAACTAAACCCAACAATTGTGACTGCATTTCATAAGTTCAAAGTGTCTGCGAGAGAGAGAGAGAGAGAGAGAGGAGAGAAAAGCAAACGAAATCGATTCATATTCAATAGATACCCTAGCGAATTGTACTTATAAGCTATGTAGGGTTGGTGTTGTTGATGTGACAAACCTTTTCTTCATGCAGTATTACATGCAATCGTATGTTGTGATTGAAGCTGTGAAATATTTTCGTAATCCAAACAAAGGCGACAAACGACACACAACACAATTCGAACTCGAATATGTTGCGGGGTTTTTTTTTTCTTTCTATTTAACTTCTTCTTTTGTATGAGGGCAGATTGAACACACAGAGACACACACAACACACAGCAAATTGTTGCAATAAACGTTGATTGTTGTTAGTTTTACGACAATTATGTAATGCCCGCGAGAGGTGGTAAAGTTGCAGAATCAACAATCGCAACTGCAACAACAACACAGCAAGATACACAAATAACAGCAGCAACAACAAATGTTTCCGTTGCGGTTTTTGCACAACTTTTTCGTTACGATTGTTCGATATTTGTAAATGTATTTTTTTACTCTTTTTTTTCTGTTATTAGAATCACACAATGGTGGTCACTTGAGCTCGGATTGGGGGCTAGTTGTTGTTGGGTTGTTAGGCCCCTTTTTTTGGGGGAGTTTGGTAACAAAATTTATAGTTATGCTATTTTTGAGCGACTTTCACTTTTTTGCACACACACACACGAACGACGCGCCTCGTTGCGGTTATGTAGTTGCATTAATTGCGCTTCATGCGATATATGCGATATATACGATATATCTTTGCATACGATATATCTTTATATAATCTGCAAAGTCTTCGGCCAGGTAAAAATCCACTTGACTTGCCGAAACCTGTCGAAAGTCCCTTCTTCTTCGTTTTGAATTAAATACTACACTGCACTGCAAACACTACACTACACTGCACAACACGGATCGTTGGAATTCTTTGCTTTTCAAGCAGCAGCGCGCGCGTCAAGCGTTGAGCGTTTCTCGAGCGTTTATAACAAATTCAAATGTGAATTCTAAAATGCTGCAAAGGCGCTCAACGATGGCGGCGGCAGCAGCAGCAGCAGCAACAGCAGCAGCGACTGCGACGCAAGCAGCGCAGTTCGCAGAGAGAAATGGCGTAGCAGACCGTACAAGTGTGTGTGCGAGTGAGACAACCATATGTACTTCCTCTCAGCGCATGAGGCGACGCTGCTACAACGGCCTTTGTTCATGCGCACAGCGCAGCGACTGTCTGTGTAGAGGCGGAGCTTGGCTGCCTTGGTGTTAGTGTGTGTGTGTGTGCGTTGTTGTTGCTGCTGTTTGAACATGGACGCTGCGAGAAGAAGCAGCAAAGGCAGCAGTAGCAGCAGAGGCTGCCAAACTGGTTTTTGCTGTTCTATTTGACGCGTTTTCAGCTTTTCAACTTTTTCCACAAGCGAGAGAGAGAGAGAGAGATATAGACAGAGAATTGGGGGAGGGATGAAGGGGGTGGTGTGTCTAATCAAGTAAGTAATTAAAGTTACGCGTAGTGCGCGCGCGGCAGGATGCAAATAGAGGATTACAAAGGCAACTTTTAATTGGAAAAATCAGAAAAATAAGAAAGTGAAGAAATGAAAAGGAAAGAAACAGAATGAGAGATCAATGACAGTACTATATAGTAATATATGATAGTAAACTAAACTAACTTATCTGTTGCATAATACAAGTGAATTTTATACTAGCGCATATTGTACTATATCTTTTTCTTTCCACACAAGAAGTCGAAACCAAGTTAGTAGTTATAAATGACTAGTTAAAGATTGTACTACATATGTATATCTGATATATAGAAAGCTATTCATATATAGTTCCAGTATGCAGTATACTTCACTTTATACAATATATAGTACTATATCTTTTCATTCTACACGACAAAGGCAACTTTTATTGGAATATAAAAATGTGAAAATAAAGAAATGAGAGCAAAATTGAAAGATATACGATAGAACTACATCTGCCACATTGAAAGATATACGATAGAACTATATCTGCCACATGATTTCTGTCTGTTATATAATAATATATCTGATATATAGTAGGTAGTAATATAGTAGTTCAATATATAGTTACTGCCTGTTCTCTTCATACTCTTTCTATATAATATTCCCCTACTACTTCACAATATCTTCTCACTCTCCTGCAAGTAGCGCCCACGAAATGCATCGAGACGTTGCTGCAACATTTCACCTGCCACTTGCAAGTTCCTTAGTTTTTTCTGCGCCTGCTGCAGCTGCTCCAGTTGCAACTTGAGTGTTGCTTGATCTGCGCTCAACTCACTTCGAGTTTGTTCCGTTTCCGCGCTAAATTCGCGCATTGTTTGCGTCAATTGATGCCTCACCTGCTGGCCAAAAGCGCCGGCAGTTTGTGGCAGCAATTCTCGCAGTCTTTGCTGCAAATGTTGCGTGTATTGCACTTTATAGCTGCGCTCCTGTGCGTCCTGTGTCCAGCTGCATAGTTCGTAGACATAGAAGGTGCCCATGACACCAGTGATGCCCAATAACAGACGCCAGCCAAGGCAGCGCGCCAAGAGGCCACTCAGCAACAGCATTGCGCCCATGGAGGAGCCTTCATGGGGTGCGTCCATGAGGGGCTGCAAGTCCGGCACGCCTGGCGCCGCTTGCAACTTGGCCTGTATACGCTTCAGCATTGCTGCCAATCCCCACGAGAAACGGAACTGCAGATCCACCTCGAAATCGGACATCAAAGTTGTGCAGTCCACGCAGCAATAGAATTGCCAGGGTATCAAATTCGACCCCAATTCGTTTATTTTCCTCTGCAGTTGCTGCCCCAGCTGCGCCTCCAATTGTTCCCTGAACACGCGTTCCAAGTGCACGCCGAGCAGGCGCTGATAATTCTGTAGATTTTGGAGCTGCAACTGCCCCTCGTATTGTTGCACTGCAGCAGGCAAATGTGCGATTTGTTCTTGCAACAGTTGCGCACTCAGTCGTGTTGTCTCCTCACTGAGTTGCTCCACTTGCAACACGAGCTGGCGTTGCCTCTGCATGATTTGCAATTCCCAACACTCGAAACGCTGTGCCAGCGCTGCTTCCGCTGCACTTTGCTCCACACCGAACTCGTCCAGGCCTCCGAGGAGCTGCTGCAGCAGTTCGTCCAGCTGGCGTAGCATGTCCTGGGCACCTGCACAGTGTTGCTCGAATTTGGTTCGCATTGCACTCTGTGTGATGCACGCAGAGAATTCACGCTCAAAGTTCAAGAACTCTTCGTAACGCTGGCGTGCTCCAGGCACACGAAGGAATAACTCATCCTGTCCAGATCTCTGCTGACGCTGTCGCAGCGTTTCCAGTGCAGAGACATGAAAGATTCGTCTGCTGGCAAGCTCCACGCTAGAGTAGATACCCAGCTCTTCGATCAACAGGCGTAGACAACGTTCTGTGTGCTGCTGCCGCACAAGCTCTTCCAATTGTGGTTCCATACTGGCTGCCACATCCCAACGATTGTTCAAGATAAAGAGATTAGGACGTGATAATTGCTGTGCCACCGACTCGAAGAATTGTCGCTCCACACGTGCCATAGTGGACTCTGCATTCAACACCAGCACAAACACATCCGCATTGAGGCAATGCCGATCGATGCACGCGTCTAGTTGCGCCGTCACATCCACGCCGGGTGTGTCAAGTAGGACAACATCGTGTGCCAGCAGGCGGCAACTGGTGCTGGGCCAACGCACGCGTAGCATGCGATGCGCACTGAGCGCTTGAGCTGAGTGGGCACTGGCCAAGTGACGCAGTGCATCTATGCTGAGCTGCTCTTCCTCCTCCTCCGAACCTTCCCTTTCGATCAACACATGCGCTGGCTCCGCTCGAGCACACGCCTCCACTTGGCAGAAGCAACTCGTCGTATGCCCCATAGCGCTGGGCAAGATGCGTTGATGCAACATGGCATTGATAACGGCGCTCTTCCCATTCGATGTGCGTCCAAAAAACGCAACCTTCATGTGTTTCCTCTGCAGCATTTCACCAATCGATGCGATTTTCTCTATGCATGCCGAAAGTTGCCGCCCAATGCGCTCCTTTAGCTGCTCCTCTAACCCGGGCAGCTGCTGCAACTGCTCCACAATCTCCCCTAGGTGAGTTCCCATATCGTCGTATATATTCAATAGCTCCGACTTTGCCTGACCAAAGTCACCAAGATTTTCGCACATTCTCGTTAAGTTTTTTTTATAAAAAATATATATTTTTATATTGATAATATCAACTTTTGCAAACCAGTTCTGAATTGAAATATTATATCAATTCAAATGAAAGCTAGTAGCAGCGTTAGTCTGTTCTTGATATTAATAATATAGAGATATTTCAAGAATACTTTTTAAACAGCCAACTGAGTTTATTACTTGGATCCTCAACATGAAGTGATAGGAAATAGTGATATTTTTTTAATATATGATATAAGATATTCATCGAAATATCGTAGATATTTTGGATTATATCAGCATATTGTTTAATAAATCTGATATATTTTTTAATATTTTAGTAGTGGTACAAAATCATGATATTAAATGAAATATCTAAGACATTTTGCAATATATCTGATATATTATTTAATATATCTAAGATATTTTTTAAGTTATCTAAATATGAATTCAAATATCAATAATATTATCTATGTCTCGTACATAATAACCCTCTTCCCAAAGAAAATATGTAAAAAAAAATGCACAGA
Source organism: Zaprionus indianus (assembly GCA_018904595.1). Lineage (NCBI taxonomy): Eukaryota > Metazoa > Arthropoda > Insecta > Diptera > Drosophilidae > Zaprionus > Zaprionus indianus. The sequence continues at coordinate 6,507,027 of JAEIHA010000320.1, forward strand.
GCCCTATCCAAACCTATCAGATACTTAAACTTCATCCCAATAATCATGAACATCACCTACACCAGCTATAGACTGATTTTGTTGAACCTAATACAAATAAACTGTTATATATTATAATACATTTATGGCTGAAGCTATTGTCACAACTGTACAATTGTTGGAAAAACCCCTCGATGCGCCATTGCTTCAAAATAAAATATATGTTTTTCAGTTCCATTTGCATTCAAAGTTGTCCCATCATTTGATTAGGTTATGTATCGTTTTTAAATAGTAATTCACATCTTATCAGTTCGGGCTAATATATTTACAAATACAAATTGTTGTTTCTGTTATATATTAAAAAGTTAAATTCAATTGTTAATCAAATTTCAGTTTGTACATTTGCCTGGCCAATTAAGGAACCTTCCAGCTGACCCAAAAACATAAATGCTACGCAAAGTTTTTTCTCCCCGAACTTATTTACACAAAAATTAATACAATTATCGCAATCAAACGAGCGGTTGTTGTTGTTGTTGTTGCTGTGGCCAATATGCATTAGTGGGCCACTGAACTAATAGACAATAATGCCCAACTACTTTTTGGATTTGGTAAACTTCAAAATGTGAAAAGTGGAGAGAAAAAAACACACAGAGAGAGAGAGAGAGAGAGAAAGAGAGAGGAAGGCACGTAGTGCCTGTTGAAAAATTAGCAGCATCATCAGTGGCAACTCCAACTGGGAATGGGATGGAGAAATATCGTATACAGTCAGTCATATATGAATATGACGATGTGTGTGCACGAACCGAAACGAACCGAGCTTGAATATTGTGTTTGGCCTCTTGGAGAGCTTCTCGAGTGCTGCCATTACAACTTAATTAGTTTAAATTGTTGCCGTCGATGCTCAAAGAGCCGACGCCGCCATTGCGACTAGAGTAAGATGACGACAATATGCCAAAGAGTGAAAGAGAGAGAGAGAGAGGGGGTCAGGAGATGGGGTGATTTCCGGTGAGAGTGGCGAGTGCAACAACGAATTACGAATTGCACTTGAACGAACGCATTTCACTTTCTAACACTGGTCAAAAATTGGCCAGTGTTGTCTGGCCACACAACATGAACTTGCATTTTGGGGCGACCATAACCTCAAATCGACAACTTGCTCTGCGCAACAATTATGACGGGACAGATCTGTAACGCGGTCTCCGATTGATAGTGTCAACAATGAAATTGCTGAAAAACCTGCACAACACATGAAAGATAATAAAATAAAAGAGCGCAACGCGATATTTTACATCGAATGAGTTGCCAGAAATGAAAACTTTATGAATGAACGAGAGATTAACATATATAGCAACAGAGTGCCATATACCAGATCCTTTATATGGTATATTGTTGAAACTGTCTTCATTGAATACTCTGGGGCTCAACTGGGCTAATTAAACTACTGGAATTATGCAATTCTCAACTAGTTTTGACTATTTGACCCCCTCACTCTCTCTCTTTCTCTCTCACCCAGTCAGAAACACTTGAAAGCGATACGATTATGCAGCAAAATGTGTGTTGTGCACGCCGTGTCTGACCCGTCTACGGCAAAGTTCCAGTTTCTCGCTCTCTTCAACTCTCCTAGTTCCCAGTCTCCCTCACTCTCGCTCTCTCTCCGTCTCTCTCTGTCACTATGTCTGCTCTGTTGTTGTTTTCCTTGTCAGCATGTAAAATTTTGTAAATTTGTAACGTAATGCTGACCAAGTAGAATTTTTCAACAATTTCTATAACCAGACCAGACCAGATGGACAGACGTACCTAGTGGACAGCGGGACAGACAGCCAGGGCAGGGAGCAGAGCAGGGCACCAACACAAATTCGAATGTTGCACCGTGTTGTGGTGCGGCTGCTGCTGGTGCTGCAGACAGGAAGGGGCACTAGACGAATCCTCAATAGGTGCGCCGACGCCGTTGCCGAGAGCCACCAGCTGTTTTGTAATAATTTCCATCATCTTCTTTGATGTGGGCGAGGTCGAGTTGCAATAAGCGTTGCAACTTGTTGTAGCCGCCGCCAGCTGCGGCGCTGTGAGGCTTATAAAATTAAAATTGAAATACTTTTTGTTAGAGCTGCAACGAGGGCTCTTTAGTTCTTTTTTTTTTGTAAACTTCAATTGTACTTTTGCAAATGGGTAAGTTAGTTTGTAGAATTAAGAAGATTTTGCGAGGATTTTATATATCTCGAAGAAGTAGAATAAATATTAATTAAAAGTGTAAGGAAATTTAAGATTGAAAGATCATTATAGAACCATATATTAATGAAATATTATCTGTTATAAATCTAACTGAACGTCAATCAAAATATTTGAACTTTTGTTGCAACTGTACTAGTGTTGGAAAGCACAAACTGTGCTGGAGGCTGATTAGATTCTGCGGCGTCGTCTTTATTATACTCTATACCATTAACAGATTGATTATTTGGTCCCAATACAAATTCATTTTGAAGTTAAACTTGCATGGTGAACTTTTGTTGCAGCTGTGATAGTGTTGGAAAACTCAAAATGCCAAAAAGAGTTTGAAATCTTCGGTTTGATATTTAAAATCAAAAATATCAGTCGTACCAACAATAGGAAAGATTTTCTCAACCAAAAACAAACTAATTAAATAGTTAACGTTGGTTGCAACTGTACTAGTGTTGAAAAACGCAGTTTGAGCTGCGGGGAACCACTCAAAGCTTGATTGGTTCCAAAAATGGCCGTTAGATTCTTTGCTTCGGTCTCAGTGGTCAATAAACTTGCGTAGCATGGCAGCTAAATTGATTGCATAATGGAATTTAAGCCACAATATTTTGTGCCCATGCGTATGTGTTGTCTATAAGCGAATGATCTATAACATAATTGAGAATAAGAGCATTTTTTTTTTTGGCTTTCGAGCAAGTCATGCCACACCAAAAGTTGTCAACCGTCTCTGCTTCTGATCATATTCTAGCTGAAAGAAGTTAGATAAATAACCGAAAAATATTCGAAACTGGTTGAGATTCAATGTAATCAGATTTGTGAACAGAATTCGAGAAAAAAATAACTGAAACTGTACTAGAGAGAGAAGTATGAGGTAAAAACTGAAACTGTAGAGAAAACAAACAGCGCTGATTACGACGAAGAGGCGAGACGAACAACCGAACATGGCATCGAAGCAACTTAATTACGACAATGGCAGATCCGGGGACATACCCGTACATATGCCGGCATAATGACAAGGCGATATGTGCCAGGACAATGAAACTGGGTAGCATCGGTAGATGGCTTCATTAGCAACAGCGACAGATCCTAGCAAAAGGCAGAAAGGCGACAAAAAAAAAGTTGAAATTCAAAAATCTGCTGACGACATCTTTTTCACCTTCTCGGCTAATACAAAGAAGTAAAGAGAAAACCTGCAGAAAATCAGAATCTATGTTCATAAATTATAAATGCGAAGCAGAGTCTATATCTATGTATAACTCAGTGCGTATCATATATGAGCATTCAATAGTTATGGGTAATTGAAGTGAAACAAAATTAAAGATACAAAAATGACTTTCATTTTAGTTTAACCAAAGCCAGACGCTGTGGAACAATAGATAATGCCGCAAAGGCTGCAGACGATTCCATGTGTATCCCCCGGGGAATTTGGATACGCACTGCGAACAAAAGCGTGTGAATGCGTGCCTCGAATGTGATATTAATCTGGCCAGAGCCCAATAGCAAGATAGAAAGAGGAGGAGTAGAGTGAGAGGGGCCCGTCCCAAGCGTCAATGGATTTTTAATAAATAATAATAATAAGTAGTACTATAAATGCCTGTGAATAGCTAACGATGTACGGGCTTATCGAGATGGTGGTGCTGCTGCTGCTGCTGTTGCTGCTGTTTCTGGTGGTGGTGGTTGGTTTGTGGACACCCTACAAAATGGCTGCCGGGACGGGACTCGATGAGCCTGTTCCGTAACAGCAAACACAGTCACAGGCTCTGTCCTGGGCCTGCTCTGCTCTGGGGTGGGGTGGCAGCCCTCCCTACTATGCCCAGCTTATAGGCCAAAGTTGAAATACACAGCTATAACTAAAAGTATACGTACGTGTGTATATGTATGTATGTGTTTGCGTGTGTATATGCCTGTAACTTTTGGCGAATCATGTTTCGTTCATTTTTCAAAAGAAAAATGTTGCATGCGACGGGACGGACGGGCGGCAGCTACTTTTACTGCCACTGGCTGTGCCACTGCCACTGCCACCATCAGCTCCCAGTCCCCGTCCCTGTCACAGCTCCAGTTTCATTCCCATTCCCACTCCCAATCCCAGATCCCCCGTTAATAACAAAAGTTCGTGTGCGTGTCAAACTTTGTTTGAAAAGCAACCGTTTGGATATGAAATTGGGCGCGGTTCCAAGCAGATTAGCAGCAGCAGCAGCGGCAACAGCAGCCATCGGTCCCAGAGACCGCCCCAGCGGCAGCGTCGGCTTTATCGATATCAGCCAAATGGAGCACACGAAGGCGGTGGAAAAGCGAAATGGAAAAAAAAGCTCATTTTTCTTTTAATTTTCGTGCCTGTCAACTCAAAATGCCTACATTCATTTATAAAACGTCCGTTACAATGGCTTCAGTCTCTCCCTTCCTTCTAACTCCACGCCCACCTCCATCTCCACCCCCATCTCCTTTTCCAAGCCAGGATAATCCATTTTCGTTATTGTTCAAGGCACAGCACGGCAGCTGGCGGCCATTTTCTTTTAGGATTCAAATTAAATCGAGAACAAGATTATTGGATTATAATGAAATTAGAACAAGACTGAGCAGACTTTTCGGACGAGAACCCAGAGAACAACTTGGACTGAGAACTTTACAATCGCGCACTTTGTAAGTGTAAACATATTTCCACCAAGCGAAATCTGTTCAACTCGCCCGAGATGATGCTGTGCTTATCTAAGGCTTTTTTGAAAGGGAAATTTTTCTGATCTTTCGATAAGATAAAAAGATCTACATAACTCTTACATGTTGTAAGGTCGTTGATACAAAAAAGAAGCCCCTAAGCAAATTTATTATTACGTTTATTTGAATAGAGTATCTGTAGCGAAAACCATCTGATCTGTTCTATCCCCTGCTGAGCTTGAAACTCCATTTCCAATCAAGAATATCTAAGTTTTATCCCTTTAACTCCCAGAAGTTGCTTCAACTTACCAGTTTCGTTATCAATAGTAAAGGGTACGCCATTCCATTCCAGCGACAGGTCATCCAAGTCATGAACAGGGTCCTTTTCATCCTCAGCAGACTATGGGGAAAAATGAAAGTATTATAACGCATGTCAATGCAAAACAGAAACTCCACGAAACCTTTACGATATCAAAACCAAAACGTATATCGCTTGTCTTATATCGATAGACCGTCTGGAAAGCCCAGCAATCTAATTAGATATGCAAGAATTGTGAAATTCATATGTTGATTTTCCAGTCGTGTCGTACCTTATCTTCACGAAGCTCTTCCAGAGCTTTCAGCTTCTCAATATTATCGTCATCATTATCATTGTCAGCGTTCTTATCGGTGTCGTCATTAGCTTTGGCCTTCTTCTGTCCCTTCTCCTCCTCAGCATCGGGTCCCGCCTTGTTGCCATCAGACTTGTTGCGGTTCTTAGCTCCACTATTGCCACTAGCATAGGAGGCATTAATGATCTGCTCCTGATCGAGGCTAAAGCCCAAATCGACATCCTGCTTATAGAGCACTTCAGCGATTTCGCTCTCCTGCAATGAACAAAAAGAAAGAAATTACAATATATTCCAGTATTTTTAGGTGTAAATTGCGAGCACAAAACATGACCAATTTGGGAAATAGTTGAGGAGACTCGTTGCAACTCCTCTACATACTAGACAATTAAACACTTTCATGTTCACTTCAAAATTGTTATAGTTTATTCCGTTGATATAGTTTGTTGTTTTGCAAGATCTCTTTAGATTTGTCCTCATGCGCATGTGTCTAAAGAGAGACTGAGGTAACTGGTGCTAGATAATAAGGCAACTCGCGCCAAGAACACACGACTCTGTTTACTCTTACAAATTCTACACCTTTTTTAAATGCCTTTTTTTTGTTTTGTTGTTTTGCGGCTCTGATAAGCAGCGTCTATAGATAAAAACTACGTCAGCTGCACGTTGACTAAGTGTGAACGGTTTTATCGGTGGTTTATCAGTTTTGCGTTGCGAAAAATATAGAGAATGAACTCCAAAGCGAATGGTTTCTGGAATTCTCTTCGATGTGTAATTGAAATTGGCAATTTCATCAATCAAGAGTCAAGAACAAGTGCGCGCTTATCAATCGTTGGTTATTTTTTTGTGCGCTCTCTTTTTTTTCATACTGCTTATCAAGCCAAGCCAGACAGAAGAGAGCAAGACAGAGGAAAGGAAAATGAAGAGCGATAGGCAAGAGAGCACGACATCAAGATTGACTTATGAACATGTTCCATATTTTATACTACAATAGTTAGTGGAATTGAAATTCGCAAATTCATGCGGTCAAAGAAACAGAGAGAGAGAGAGGGAGATACGTCCTCAAATTAAAGCGTTGATGATGCATTATTAACGCCGCCGTCCGTGTCCAGTCTCTGCCAGTTTAATCCTTTCAATCCCGGGGCAAGTCAAGTCGGGACAGGCAGACGAGCAAGAAGATTTCTGCGGGCGTCTTAAGCCGTGAAAGCAGCAAAGACGGAATGGTATTTTTGCGAACAGGTCCAGGTCAGGCCAGGTAGCTGCTTTATGACGGGATAATCACAGGATAATGGCGCACATTAGTGACTGCAAAATGTTTCAACCAGAACAAACACACACACAAAAACAACAACAGCATCGTGAATGACACAACAACAACAACAATTTCGGAGCATGACAAAGACGGAATCGCCGAACAAGCCAAGTCCATGTTCATTGATGGCTTAATTAAAATGTTTCTCGATTTCTCGACCACAAACAGTCTCTTCTTGTTTTTTTTTTTTAATTTTCCAAGCGACATTTTTTAATTTTCTCCCTCTCTCTTTCTTTCCTTCGTTTCTTTCGACTGTTGCAACCCCCTATAGAAAAAAAAAACGTGGGGGAACATTTTCCTTTTTAATGAAATTGTTGAGGCTTTCTTGAACTTTTCTGCGCGCTGCAGACACGTTCGTGAAACAAAAAGCAATCAATCATCGAGGCTGTGTGTGTGTGTGTGTGTGTGCGAGTGTGTGTGAGTTTGTGGAACCACGCCTATCTCCTGGATTACTCAGCAATATCCAAAGAGCTCATGGAGCTAAGCGCGGAGCGGCGGCATCATTGGTCTCCTCAGTCCAAAAAGGGTCGCCGCCGACAACGCTGTGAGCCCAATCAATTGCTGCCGCACAACGCTGACAGCGACGCGGGCAGAGACGCTGGCGTTGTGGCAGCGCATGACCCTAGGGAGGATGAGTGTACGTATTCTCTGCATATGTGTATGTGTGTGTGTGTGTGTGTGCCGGATTGGTGCCCTTACGATGCTGTGTATTGCGCATGTGCGTTAAACAAATGCGAGTGACAGAGAAAGGTAAGGCACAAGAGAGAGATAGGTAGAGAGAGAGAGTGAGTGGGAGGGGTGGAAATAGGGAGGCTTAGTCAGGGGTACGTTTGCTCCTTATTAGGGACTATTGTCGACATATTCCGATTTGAAAACGTATTTAACATTTGAAGAGGCTTTAGCTGAAGTTGAGGTTAGTTTTACTTGGGTTAGTTCTTATAACTTCCAAGTGCAAAGACCTGTAAAACATAACGATTCCTCAGCTACACATATGCTGTATCCCAACCAAGATATCACAACTATCTTTGCAATAGGAAACAAGTGTTTACCAAGTTATTATAGCATATTCCCAAGTTACACTTGCTCTCTCCTTCACTCTGTCTCTATCTCCCTTTCTGTCTCACATGAAAATATGTAAATATCTCAATGTGTGTAAGGGGTGACATTTATGGCCAAGATAAGGCTATTGTTAACGTGTTCAAAAGCACTTGAGACCCCCTTATCAGCAAAGTACGTGACGACTGTAAATACTATAAATATAATAGTATTTTACAATAACAGTTTGTTATATCAGAAAATTAAAAGAAAAAGATAATTTTTTTTATCAAATTGATATACTTAAATATCGATAACTGAGCTCAATCATTTGAAATCAACTCAATTAATGAGTTTTTATCATGACTATCGAAACCCAAAGACATTGTAAGATACACTTTTTAGATATCTTCCAAATTTTGTAATTTTTCTCAGTATAAGCTTTGTAAATCCCCAAATAAATACTGTTTTTGTACCAAACTATTTCACCACACGGGCAGAAAAACCCAACATCAACGCGAGTCTAGCGATAAGGAAATGGCGACTGATACGACACATATACACACACATTTATAAAGGCGAATTTCTATAGCTAAAGAAGAGATAAATGGTCAATGAAGAAAAGACCAATACGTAGAGACGTTAGAAGACCTTGCAGACTGTTGGCTCTTCTTCAAGCTCAATTCTTTCTATTCATTTATTCATAATATTTGTTTATCTATCCGAAAGTATGACGCCCCGGGGACAAGGCACGTGTTGCGCTCTCTCGGTGGTGGGGCTGTCTGGCGAAAATACACACAAATAGATCTTTATAGTACATAGAGGTAGTCAACACATTGATAAGGGCTGTGTTAGGCGGCGATAAGGTGTCAGATTACGTACTATTTTTGAGCAAAACAAATGAAAGCGCGACAAGTTTTGTGACTGAGCTGGCCGCTTCGCTTGGTTACTGACCGGACAATCAATCAATGCTTCTCTGGGGGGCATGATATGGTAGAGAATCAGGGTCACGGGCATCAAAATATTGACACTTGCTGCATTTTGTTGCAACAATTAATGCGCCATTAACTGAGCCGCTTAAAAATGACCACAAAATACCCAACACAAGACAAGATAAATGTATTTTCGATCCTTCTTATTTCCAATATTCTAAGTATCTGTGTTGGTGGCAGTGGCGGCAAACCACAAAAGTCGCCACAGTGAAAGCAAATTGTGCCGGCAGGCGTAGAAAGTGCTAAGGGAAAAATGCAGAATACACAGGAAAATACAACAGCAACAACCACAAAAGAAGCGGCACACAGAGAAGAAGAGGAAAAAAGGAAAGGAAAGGAAGCACAGCGGAGACTGGCAAAGTCTCTTCGACTGAGAGGAGGCTAAAAGGTTGGCGAACGTCATTAATAAAGCCTCGCAAAGATTTTGATGACACCTGAACTGACAGCCGCACGAATGAGCCCAAAAAGCGAGATCACTTCAGTGTATCTGTGGGATACACACACACACAGATACACACACACACAAGCCAGTATGCAAGTGTGGCGCATATTAATCATGTGCTCGTCAGGCAGCAGGCAGTCAGGCAGGCAGCAAGTCAGTCAGGCAGTTAGCTCGACAGGCTGCGGTGCCCACCAACAAAGCCGCTAAAACTCAAGTGGGCAAGTGCAGTTCGTATATCATAGCTTCAAGTATCCTTTGCTATGTGTGTGTGTGTGGTGCATTTGCGGTTAGTGACGACACCGCCCCGAAACTTTTAATAACCATTCATTTGTGTCATATTCACATTCGTTTCACATTCGATTGCAATCCGATTGCGATGCAATTGCGCTTTCATTATCAAACTCAACATTTGCACTCGGCACAACACTCAAAATTCGAAATTCAACACTCACGATTCCCCACCACGACGCCCGCCCATCAATCGAGGTGGCATTTTGAACTTTGGCAGCTATCTCTGTCTGACACGCATAGCTTGCATGGCGTCAGTTTGTTGAGTAGAGGGGGAGGTGTAGAGAGTAGGTTGGTCGCCAGAGTGGTAAAGTGTGGGCGAGTGAGGTGAAGTGTGGGGAGAGCGCCTAAGCAGTCACTTTGTGGGCAGTTTTGTGCACATTTAGCAGGCCGAGACCGTAATTAACGGTATTTAATTATGGAAATTAACAATTGAGCACTGTGAGAAGCAACACACACGCCGTAGCACACACACACACTTGCACACACACATAGAAACACATAAAGAAACAGTGGAAAAAACGCGGCGCCGGCAGCAAACGTTTTATTACATATTATTTTATACTCTCGCAAATGTTTTGCACTTTTTCTCGCAGTCTGGAGGGTAATTAAGTGGAAATGCAGCGTAATTACAGGCAAATGATTTTTCAATTTACTGCATAATCTTTGTTTGCTTTTCCCCCTCTCAGACGCTTTTTTTCCTGTTCCATGTGAATAGAAAGTTGTAATTTTTTTTTTTTTTTTTTTTTTTTTTTTTTTAATGGGACGCACCGCTAAATAAATGTGCATATGCTTGTACTCCTCGTTGAGACACATTTTTAAATATTGTTTTTCTCTCTTATTCTTTTTGTTTTATTTCTTTTCGCCTAAGCGCCACGAAATTGTATACGGAAATTCACGTTGAATTCTCAGAGACGTTCCAGGTTCTGGTACACACTTCATATGAGCAGTAATCAGACTGAAATTCGTTTCCCCCAAAGACCCTTGAGTCGCCTGATTACTAAACCGCGACACAGTGCGCGGCAGAGCGAGAGCCCATAAAATATTTGATTAGTATAATTGATAAAGTTTTGTTTTTACCAATGAATTATTATGAAAGTACATACTTGAAGAGCAGCAGATAAGCCCAAATACGTATAGCAGAATGTGATAGTATGAGTGTGTGTGTCTTAAAAAGAGAATATACTATGTATTGTGCAATAGCTATGGTTAATACTCAATTGTTGTGCATACTTATTTATAGCTATTCTATTTTTTTAAAGGAATTTGCAGATTTAATCCACTGTCCACCTTCATATCACATGGCAAGTTGTCTAATATAATCAGTGCTGCTAACTTTGAATGAGAGTGAATTTTTAAATGAAATGAAGTGTAAAAAAAAGACAATTTTATGAAAAATATCTGAAAAAATGAGTAAAAAACGATGCCAGTCGTCACGTTGATCAAACTCATCCGGGACACAACTGGGATCGTGTCTCGGAAAACAGAATCTATTTTTAACAGCGTAGCAACATTGCGTTAACAGTAACTGCACTTTGAAGGGTGCTGTCCACACTATGCTTAAGGCTGTTTGGTTTTTGTCACAACTAAATGTGCTTTTTTTCTTAACGAGGCAACATGTTGCGTGGTGAATCTTTATGGCAGCAAATGTTGCTAAGCGTCTGTGTGTGTGGCACGAGGTGAAGAGCGCGGACTGTGCTGAATATGAAGAAAAACTTAAAAGGTGTGGTGAGTAAAAATGCCGGCAAAACAGCTGTTTGCGTTTGTTTTTACCTTACACAAGCACACACACACAATCGCAGCCACAGGGACACACACACACAGACAGGGTAAGGGGCGCGACTTCATGAATCAGATAAATGTGGTTAAATGTGAGTAACAATTAAATGACATATAATGATAAGTAAAGCAAACATATGTGAAATGTATAGATAAAAATGGAACCGGTTATATACCCTGTGCATGTTGTTGTAAAGGGGTTAGAGCATTTCGAACGAAAGCGAAGTTCAACGAAACCTTCGCAAGTTCCCAAAAGAAAGACGTAGAGAGAAGCAACAACAACAACTACAGTACAAAACTGTCAATATATGCGAAAAAGCCAAACAAAAGATAAACGCGAAACGAGCTGAGATATTTTTTTTTACCTTTTTTCTTCTTCTTTTTGGGGTTTATTTTCGTAAGAGAAGCTTTGAGGCAGCATAAGGTGGACGACATTCAACGCGTCTCAAGTGTGAGACTGCGCGACTGTGTCTGACCTCATCTCACTCACACACACACACACACACGTAGACAGACTCAATCACACAAACACAAACACAGAGCACACCTGTGTTTACAGGTGCGCAATAGAAGAGCGAAAAAGAGACAAAATCTCGCAAGTTTATTGCCTTAGAATATGTATCTTGCAGCTCATTTAGTTTGTATCTGTGTCGGTTATGGACTAGATAAATAAATAAATATGCATGTGCAGTATTATTTATATACTAAAAATACTGCAAGGCAAAGAGATCTGCCAAAGTGATCCATAAAACTGGAGGACGTTGCGAAAAATCAAAGCAAAAACCGACAACGAATGCAATTCACAAAAGTAAGCGGAGCTAATTGTGTGACCCATTTGCAACGCTAGATACAAATGTATCTACGAGTATGTGTATATCTTATGCGAGTGAGCAGCTCAAGAACATACATTTACCTCATCGTACGACGAAAACATTTCGTGACATGATCTATAAAAAAAACAGCACAGAAAAAATGCATGGAAAAATTGCACAGCGTACGAAACCAAATGGAAAACAAGCTAAAATGAGTCACAGAGAACTCAAACAGCACCTCATACAATGTGAACATGAATGTATATACCATATAGTATATAAATATTTACATTTGCAAAGTATTTAAATTGCAATTTGCGTTGAGATTGTACACAATTTTGGTGCAGCAAAAATGTTCCAAGGCATTCTCGCAGTTTGTTCTTTATAAATAAAAAACGACTGCAAATACGAAACACATAAGACATATACAACAGCTAAATACCCTGGAAAGGAGTTTGGGGTTTGAAACAAGAAGATATTAATAGCTTAATACCCTGGAAAGGCACTTAGGTTTTAGTCTAATACCCTGTAAAGATTTTGAGAGTTTCAGCGATCTATATCAACAGGTAAATTCCTTTAAAATGTATTGATGGTTTCAACTTGGTTAATCCTAACCTAAACCTTTCATTCTAACCTCAAGTAAATTTTTAAAATTATTACATTATATATTTGATTGACCCAAAGAGTTGACAGGGTATAAACAGCTTTAACTGATTCTCTTGTAAGAATGCTTCAGTCTTTCATCATCAAGCACAAAATCGTATTGCGATTAAGCATAATTATAAATATTATCATGTTTTTTTACACGATTTTCGTTTCTTTCTTCCTTCTTCTTCTTTTGAATGACCCCATTGGAATCGAAAGCGCAGTTTAGAAAGCAGTCAAAGTTCATGATATGACGAGAGAACTAAGAGCTCACCCTGAATAATCGTACGTCACCCTGATTGCTCACCCTTCTCCCACTTTTAACGTATTTAACTGACAGCTGTACAACATCCCAACCGCCTTTGACTGCCCCAATTCATTTGCAATTGCGTTTAACCAGTTTTTTTTTTGGAAAAACCTCGCAAAAGTAGACTAGCAATACGAAAGTTAAATACAAGTTACAATGTATGTCTGCCAGCCTGTTCCACTAATGGTTTCAGATAAGCAAACTCGATTGTTTATACGAATCTAAGAGTCATGCTGAAACCGGGAACTGTCATCAGTTGGGGGGCTTATCAATAGAAGATAACGAACAACCAATGTTTTGCACAATAATGAAACCAAAGCAAATGAATCACAAAAGGAAAGCCCAACTTCACCAAATAAAGACAAGTGTTCATCCCACTTGTCAGAAAGAAAGTTAGTTCTATTATGCAACAACCTACATAAGTATCCACTTGAGTTAAGTTTGTGTTTCATTAGAACTGTGTCTGGGTGCTATACAAAATAATTAAAATTTAAAACAAACAGGAACAAAATTGAACAAAAGCGAAGCGAACTAATAAAGTACAGTAGAGAATGCACGACTGTTATATACCACCTAATGCTTGCCCTGTTCGCTCTCTTAATATATAATAACTAAATTACTTTTATAATCATTTATAGACACATTAGTAAAATAATCAATATTGTGCACAGCAAAAAAAGGCGTTAAAGTTTTAAAATTCTGTTTCTAGTTTGATTTTTATAAATTTACTGAAATGAAAGTGGGCGTGGCCAAACTTTAAAGCAAACTTGATCTGTGTTGAACACAAAAAAACATATTGAATTCAGATTTAATAGTCCTAGCTCTTATCAAGGTGTTCAAACAAACATACACGACAACAACGACTCAGCTATTGACGCTGATCAAGAATATATATAAAGTTGTACAATTTCGATTGCTACAAAGTTAACAGGCTCTTCTACACTATGGATAGCGAGTATAAAAACTGATTTAGTACGCCTAGACTAGACTTACTAGAAACTAAACAAAAAGCAAAAGCAAACGCTAAATGGGTCAAGCAGAGGGCAGTGCAGAGCCCCCTTTCCAAATTAGCAATGCAAAGCTACATAACCAGGTGACATTGTGTGCATGAGAGAGAGAGAGAAAGGGGGGAGCAACAACAGGTTTTGGCTAGCTAGCTAGAGTTACCTCCTGAACGATTTCCACCTCGTTGACAATGCCAAAGGGTTCCTCGCTGGTTAATCCCTCCACTTCACAAGCATTGGCCAGCGCAGGAGTATCCGTATCCGTATCGGTATCGGAGCTATCCTCACCAAAGAGACGACTCAAAAACAAATCCTCATCATCCGCATCCGTATCGGGTCCAAATTGCTCCACAGCCAAACTGCCGGAATTGCTGGGATGAGGAGTGCTATCGTTGAGTGCATTTGAGTCCGCATTTGATGCACCCAGCGCATTCCCAGCAAAGCCATGAAGAAATGCAGCCAGATTCAGATCCAATTGGCTGCTATTGTGCGCCTGTTGCTGTCCATCCTTGAGTGGCAAATTGGCATAGGGACTGCTGAAGGGCAAGTCCCCGTAATCATGCAAATCTGCCAGATTCTGCTCCCATATCGAGCGCTGATCCTGCAGCAATTCCGGGGAGAGAAAGATGTCCAGTTCCTGTGCAGCTGCGGCTAGTGAATTTTCATTGCCACTATTCGTATCGATGTGTATTTCGCCCAATGCACCAGATGCACCTGCTCCATTCCCAGTGACAGTGGACGCAGCTGCATTGCCAGCCACGCCCACTGCACTGGCTGAGGCAGAACTTCCAGCATTACTTTGCAAATCCTGCAAGGCTGCAGTCTGCACGCTGCTGTTCCCAGTCGTATTATGTAAATTCATTACAAAGGTGCTGGCATTGAAGCTGCCCGTGGGTAACTTGTATTCCCCGCCAGCGCCAACACGCATCGGTAATTCATCATAGCGCAGCAGATCCTCAATGAACGGATTAACGCCCTTGCGATTTCCATAAGGATGCTGGCTCTCAATCATGGGCACAGTGCGTAGCATTTCCAATTCCCAGCCATCGCCGTGCGGCATCTCCAGTTGCGCATCCCAGCGACGCAGGCGCTGCTGCAGCAATGACGAGTAATCCGTATCGACATGGAGCAGGCTCAAGGCCAGCGCCAATTGGAGCATTTTCATGGCGTATGCCTTCTTGTTTGAGATCATTTTGGGGCCGAGGTTACTAGCGGTTCACAATGTGGATGCAGATGCAGCAGCCTCAAGCTGCTGCTGCTGTTGTTGTTGTTGTTGTGTGGGTGTTGGGGTATTGGCGTTGGCGTTAACGCGTTGACAGTTGCCGTCGCAGTTGTTCCTCTCTGCTTGTGCTTTGTTGGTGACCCCCGCCTCCACCTCCACGCAGCACGCCCGGCCAGACAACAGCTCGCTGGCTGTGCCGTCCGTGCGCGATCGTTCAATGACGTTTCCTTGCTTCAATATATATATGCTATATACATATATATATGTATGTATGTATGTGTATCTGATGAATCAGATGGCGGCGCAAAAACAAATTTCTTATTTGTTAAAAACGCAATTCTCCTGTTCAACACGAACGATGGTCACACAAGGCGTTATTGCTGTTGTTGTTGTTGTTGTTGTTGTTGTTATTGCTCTTATTGTTTCAGCGAGTGTCCTCGTGTTTGTCGTTCTGCAAGCAAATAATGGAGAGATCAAGTATTATTAGAATGCTATATAGTATCTATATGCATACATTAGTTAAATGTAAAATGCTTTAATGAAATGCTTTGTGCGCGATCGGAGACCTTCCTGTCATGGAAAATGCATAAGGAAACACATATATATAGAGAGAAGAAGAGAGACAGAGAGAGAAGAAGAGAGACAGAGAGAGAGGAGGTAGATTAATCCATATCCATCAGTAACTGTTTCCGTGTGGGTGTATGAGGCAAACAAATTGAAATGGGTAGCACTTCTATTATGACGTATTATTAATGTTAATGTGCAACTATTAATCAAATATATTGCACCGCGACCTATTAGATTTATTGTTCTTCTAATTTACTATTACTTCTTCAATACCCTACATAGAGCAGGGACATTAATTTATATGTAGGCTCATCTTCGACTGACCATTACAAAATAAGTTAAAGATGAATATATTCTACCTGAAGCAATAACAATAAGTTAATCCAGGAAATGAACTAAGAAATATATCCTAATCTTTGCGCCTAGAAACTTTATTTATCTATGATTGAATTAGTTCTCAATAAATAATATAAATTAATTAATTGAGTTCTTCTTTGATTTGACAGAATGGAACTTTCTTCTCCTAAGACAACATCTGTCACTAGCTACGAAGTTCTTTACTTATTGTGAAGTTCCTCAGTGTTGAAAAGTGCTTAAAAATCTTTCTAACATTCCCAACATTGTTTAATTAGGCATGTAAAGCTGTTCATTAAAAGTTAACGAAAGAGATTTTATTAGATATTTCCAAGAGTGCGTAAGGCGTTGTTGTCTGGGGTATTTCCATCTTCCCCCTTCTCTCTTGTACGACAGGCGCGACGCAGGCTCCGTGAACTTGAATTTGTTCAAGGTCTTTTGGTGAAATTCCACAGACAGCAAGCATTAAGGGGAAAGGCAGGGGCACATACATGAAGACGGCGTAAGTTCAAGGACAGTCTCGGCCAGGGCGGTAGTTGCCCCCGTAGAGGAAACGATATAAACATTCTTTGTTGCAGTATAAAATTCAACGGTCAAATACAGTTAAATAAATAAAACGATGTTCGATTAGCGAGGCGCACAAATACAAATGCAAATTACAAAAAATAAACTTTTTAGCTTAGCCTCTTCTCCTTCTGCGTTTCAATGTGAGTGAGTTGGAGGTGATTGTGAACGTGGTGAGTGACGGTGGTGGAGATGGGTGAGTGTGATATTCTATGCATGTCAGTGTATGCGTGGGTGTGTGTGTGATTGTTGGTGGTGTAGTTGTGTTTATGTCTGTGTCCCACAGTGCACTCACCTTTTTCTCTCCACGAAAATTGAATTTGCTTTTCGGCGCGGCTACAAGAAGCGCCGATGCTGACTTCAACAGTAAAAACTGCGACGCAGTAAATATTGTATTGTTGTTGTTGTTGTTGTTGTTGTTATTGTTGCTGTTGCCGCTGCTGCTGTTGGTTGGTGAATGATATTTTACCGTTTGTCAAAAAAAAACGTCAGCGCACGCCGTTAACGCCGCTGCCGCCGTTGTTGTCCTTCTCTTGCTTTCTCACTCTTTCACGTGGCTTCAATTTAATTTGTTGTTCTTATATTATTTCACTTAGCTTTTACTTTTATTTCAATGTATTTATTAATGCTCAGCACGCAGTAATACTAATAAGCGATTGTATTTTCACTTTTACACCCTGTGTTAATATAATAATAAATTTATTTATATTATAATAATTTTCGTGTGTGCTTTTGTTTACGCCGTCCTTGAACTTGACCAACGGACTTTCGTTCTATCTCACTTTTCTATTGCTTTTCTTTTTTTTTTTGTTATTTTCAATTAATAGGTACACACTTATCATGTATGTGCACCTCATTTGCACACACAGACACACACACACACGCACACATCAAGTGCGTCTGCAGTTATTAGTTGTCAACTTTAAACTGCCGACGACGTCGACGTCGTCTACCACTGTTATGTCTGCTGCGCTGCTCACTCTTTCTAGGCCGCCGCACATCTACGCACTGTGCTTATGCGTGTGAGTGTGTGTGTGTGTGCTTTGTGCATGGTGAAATCGTCATTTGTTTAAAAAATCATTTATATTTGTTGCGTGCGCTTTTTTGTTGTTTTGCAATGCCAAATGCTTATTATGCTTTGTGCCAACGTTTATTTCTTTGTTTGCTTTTATCGCTATTTTCCGCGTTTTTGCCTCTTGGCCAGTCTGACTCACACTAACAAAATGCGACACCGCTGCGACTGCTGTTTTTTGCCAGTTTCTTTATTCTCTCGCACACAAACACACACACATGCGTTCCAATGCCTGACATCAATTAACTCATACTTTTAATTAAATGCAAAATAATTTCGTTTTTATGGCAATCAAAGCTCTCCACAGACACACACACACACGCACAGACACACAATCCCTTCATATGCATATCAGAGCAAAAACAACAAAAAGCAGCAACAGTCGAAGAACAAGAACAACGCCACTCTCAAACGACACACACACACACGTACAAATACACGTACACTATAAACACGAGATGTAAATTGTATAAAAATTCGTATTGAAAAAAAGAAACTTCGAGAACACAACACAATCTGTAATTGCTACTACCCCCTGTCATTCGTAGTAAGCTTGCACTTTGTATCATAAATATTTGTGGAAACAATTTCATTAAGCAGCAATTTCGTTAGCTTCATGCAGCTTGCAACATGTCAGCTGAGCGAAGAGAGACAGAGAGAGAGAGAGAGAGAGAGAGCACTCGCGTATTGCTGAATTGTGTGTCTGTTGCCAGCCTGTTGGTCACCACACATAGGGTAACAATGAGATTGCATTTTTGTGCAAGTCTTTGGTGTTAGATGAGTAGAAAATTAAACACACTAAGTATTTCAAGTTGTTTCGGCAAAAAACAACACGCACTCGAAAGTACAAACACACACTCACACAAATCGCACAAGCACACACACATATATGCATACAAGCACAAACACGCAGTCAAGCATTTGCTTTTTTCGCGGCTTCTTTCGCTTATTATTCGCCTTTTGTTAAATTATTGTGACTTTCTCTTTGCGTTGCGTATTCGTTACACACACACAAACGTTTTGCAAAAACGTGTTTTAATTATCGCTCCCGTTGTATTGCTTATTTTTCACAATTTTACTTGACAGCACAGAGAGCGTCGATAGCGATACGTCTGCTTACCGCACTTTTAAAACAACAAATACAAATTATGGCACTATTGGTAGCTTTCTGCTATAAACAGAATTCTGCTAAGCTAACAGTGACTGTGTGTTATCGGACTTTTGACCTATCGATGTCGACTCAAAATGGCACTGTCAATGCTCATGCGATCTGTTGAGTCTCTGTTGAGACTCAAGTGACCTGCTAAACAGCTGTAAATGCAAAATATATGAGCGAAAATGTGCAACAAAAATTTTTTTGCAAGTGTTTTAAATTGTTTTTTTTTATACATGCATGTAATATTTCAAATTAAGCAGCTTAAAGGCAAAAATAGAGTGATATACGTGGACTGTGAAAAACCTAATGCGCAAAAAGTTCAAGAGTGGTGTGATTTTTGACTAAGCTTTTGCAGAGCTTTTGCAAGTATGGCGATTTCACCTTTGCCTCTCGTCTCATTGATTTAAAACAATTTGCGCTCGCAATTTAATGTTAGTTGACATAGTTTAAGCTAATTTATGTAAATTTATTTAAATATCTTAATATATTTACATTTAAAAAAATAAATAAATGATGCCTTACCAGAGTGTTGTAGTTAAAACCAAAGCAGAGGCCATTCCGTTGCACAGTGGGAGTTTCCAAAGAGTCGCTGCTCTTACCTAGTACAGTGGTGGTAGTCGGCGTTGTTGGAGTCGTCAATTTTGCCGGAGTCGATGCGACAGTTGGCTTTATTAGAAGTTTACTGGCCACCAGAGGACGACAAATCCTTGGAGTCGTCTTTTTCGGGTTCAATTGGGTATCGGGAAGTGCAGTATAGCCCTCGATATCCTTGATAGGAGAGAGCGATTGCATTCTGGGTAAATCCTCCAAATCGATCATGGTGAATTTGCATTAAACGTTGTGAGTCAACCAAACTGAAAGTACAATGGAACGTGCCACACATGCGTAAGTTTCCATGTATATACATATGTATGTATGTATGATTGTGTGTGTGCTCGTATTTGTTCTGATTATAACAAAAATCAATAATGAGATATACCACACACAGACACATACATACATACATACATATAATATATATATACATATAATATATATATACATATACATATAATATATAAGGAACTTGTCAGTTTTCTATGGTTATCTGTGAACCCAAAAAAAGTTCAAGGCTGTGGCAGATCAGACAGGAAAATAGTAGCTTTAGCAAAGAGGGGGAAAGAAGGGCGGAAATAACTCAAAAGATTTCAGTACATTGACATTGATAAAAAGGTCTATTTATTTGTATTTAATTTATTTATATAAAGAAGGTAAATTAGTAGTATCTATGTCAAAAAGAACAGGTTTTTAGGTTAGGTTTTTCCATTAGTACACGTTTCTTTGACAGAAATCCGATCTTGCCTTTTTTTAGATCAGCGACAAGCCTTATAACGTTTACTAGGTTTATCTATTTTCTCTCTCTTCGCACGTTTCGAAGCTAGCAGCATCTTTCAGATGACGTGGTATATAGTATATATATATGTATTCATAAATGTTTTAGGGTTCGACACATGGCGGGAGAAAACACGCTCGATTCGCATGCTAAGTTGGAGAGCTATCAGATCGAGACGGTGTATATACCCACATGTAGGGCTTACATATATCTTCTAGAATTTTATGGCGAGTCTAATCCAGAATTTTATAATTCTTTGGAATACTTAAATGGAATAAATAAGTTTGATAACCTGTTGAGTCCGTTTAAGAGCATGACTTGAAAGACTTCAGAAGCTTCCGCTCGAGTTTCATTCAGAGAGCACAACTGACTTTTATAGCAGCTCGTTTAGGTTGCTCTAAAATTAGAGAACTGACCACACTACGCGAGTTCTCTTTTAATCCAATCTCTGGGATGATATTTAATCATTCTAACTACGTTCCTATGAATGCTTTCAGACTTTAAAAGGGAGGGCAATTATATTCTTCGTGGATTTGTTATATTTTTAAAGAACTTTACATATATATTTCAATTAAATGAGAAGTTTGCTGTGGGAAGATAAGCTTAACAGATCTATATACGGACAGTTATATCTATAATTGAAGATTGAAAAACCTTTGAACCTGTCGCTTTCGAAATTGTCATGATGCTTACCGCGTTTCTCTCTCGCTCTCTGATGCAAATTAACTAAACCTTGTGCCCAGACGGCCAGTGGCGAAACCAGTTTGTGTTCAATACTAAAATTTTTATTTTTGATTGTTGTTGTTTTTGCTGTTTTTGTCTTTGTTTCTTCATCGAATATGGCGGGATAAAAATCCCCAACTCTGGTACAAGGTGCAAGTCAAACTTCATATTGACTTTGCCAATTACCTTCGAAAGTAAACAATCGTTGGGAGTACCAAGAATATAGGTACAGGTACAGGTTGCCAGAGGTACTATATAAGTGCTGCTCTAAGAACAGGTACTACGGGTATGACGTACTTAGATTCTCAAGCAGAAAAACAATTGTAAAATGCCGTGCTAATAACATCAGCACACTCCTCTGACAAACGGGGAACTGGTAATTATTATAGATATGTATATAAGTACTTTATATAGATACTTCACATGTCTACATACTTGTACACTTCAATATTAGCATGTAAGTACTACGTATCATTCAGGCATTCGAGCGCGAAAAAAATAACAACAAAACAATTAAGTGGAAATGGAAAACTCGGCATGGCAATTAAGGGAATTAAATACCAAACGAAAACTTGACATTAGGATTTGGTTGAGGCACACGTAAGGCGTACTATATAATACAGTATGTATAGTATGTATTAAGCTGTCTGTTCAAGCATAGTGCTTTATAATTTCCCTAGAATTCTTTGTGATTGTTATTTGTGTCTGTTGGAATCGTACACCAAATTCTTTGGAATAAAAAATGTAAATATGTTTTTATTTTTAGTTTGCCAAACTTGGAATAAGTTGAAAGGGGTATAGACCGTAGACAGTACATATAAACCTCAAATAAAACTTTTGAGGTTCTTAATGCTTTCCTTTAGTTCATAACACATTCAACGGGCTTTGATGAGTTTTCACTTAGATTATGTTGTGTATTTTTGACTATCC
The DNA here is from genome assembly GCA_018904595.1 of Zaprionus indianus. NCBI lineage: Eukaryota > Metazoa > Arthropoda > Insecta > Diptera > Drosophilidae > Zaprionus > Zaprionus indianus. The sequence continues at coordinate 6,529,053 of JAEIHA010000320.1, forward strand.
GGAGGTATAGTTAACCCATAAATCATATAGATTAAAATAAACCATTCACTTTGTAGTTTCTTAAAGGTTTTTTGGTTTTCCTTAAGTTTGCAATACTTTCAACAGTTCGAAGAGCACTAAACTGGGCGAATGAACGTTTATATTGTGTATTTACCGCACTTGCAACTGCATAGAGGGTATTTGCTAGTATAGCATAGATAGTGCAAAACAAAGTGATGACCACATGCCGGTAATTTATACAAAAACATCGATAGAATTTCATAGAAGAGTCTCTATTTGAAGAAATCTACTTGCCGAGCTACTACACTCACATAAGGGCAGTAATATAAGATATATGGGTACATTTGTATTGGTACATTTGTACCCACATACATACATATATAGATATTGTACACATATAACTAATGGTGATAACTGGACGATGCACTGGGGAAGCTTTTAATGCTTTTTTATTATAGTGAATTCCTATGTACACACACCTACACCCACTGTCACGCACACACACACACGACACACACACACGCACACACACTGAGAGTGAGCCACACGCGCACAGTTTGTTGATAGTTAACAGGGGCGCGAAACTGTTGACAGCAAACTTAAACTTTAGCGGCGCAATTTGTGCGTTTATTCTCTTCATCAAAATTGCGAAAATCACTTAATATTTTCCCTTTTTACCAATACATACATGCGTTATATTTGTCACTTTTTTTTGTTGGTTTAGGTTTTTCTTTTGGGTTTTATCAATTGAGCGCTTTACGCTTTTCGCATTAGTTGTTGGTTTTGCGTCAGTTTCAAAACAACATTCCACAGGTGCGTAGAAGACGAGAGAGCGTGAGAGAGAGCAAGCGACGGCGGTGGCGACAGAGACGACAACGTGTTGGCATGAACGGTTCACAGTATACTGAGCACCCGATGGGGACAGTGCAAGTGCCAATGCCGATTGCCAATTGCCGACAGAAGCAGTTCCTCTCCGCCTCTCTATCTATCTCTTGGTCGGTTCGCTCTCTCGGTCAGCTGGTCGGCATGTGCTACAGATTCGTGTCTTGCACGCGTCCCTTCCCGACACCCTCTCTCTTGTTACTCTTTGTCGTGCGAGCCGACACACGCGATGGCGCTTCATGTTAAAAATACAAACAAAAACAAACACTGTGTGCACAGTGGGCTCTCTCGCGAGATGGAGAGACAGAAAGAGAGTGGGAGAGTCGAAAAGTCAGAGATAATATTAATTGAGCCGTCGTCTGGCATAGAACTTGCATTGCTAGGTTAGTTTTACATAGGAAAGAAGCGTATGAGCGTCAACAAACGAAGATAATGTCAATTTGATGTGCACTGACACTACCAAATACACTTGAAATTATCGCAAGAAGGAACTGAGAGTACTTTGATGAATATATCAGACCTATTATTGTAATTGCAGTCTGAGGTATAATCAGACCACATTTTGAATGAAAAACCTAAATAGTTTTACTTTATATGTATATTTTGTTAAATACTGTATAGTATGTTTTAAATAAGAATATATCGCCTTAACTTTGGATCATCCTAATATAAAATAAATAATTTAAAATAAAGGTTTTCTACCATATAGTAAATGTTTCTCAAGTGGATGTTTCTAATTTAAGATCACTACATCAACATTGCGCCCTAGAAAAATAATTAGTTACGTTCAAGAGACGACACAATATTATTAATAACACTCAAGTTCCCGTTATCTTTTAAGCATGTTATTGTTGTAATAGAAACTTCGTTTATTTGTTTTCTAGATTATTGGAAAACAGGGTAGAAACCAGTCGTAGTTGTATTTAAAATATTGATAAGCGATACATTATCTATACAATACTCACTTTGTCGATTAGCTACACTGAATGAGTAATGTACGAGTATACCAAAAAGTAATGACTGAAATCGTAGGAGTATAAAAAAATGGTAATAACAATTAGCATTAGTTGTTTTGTTGCTTTTGTATCAAAACCCATAAGGAAATCACGATTAACCCACGCTGAACCCACAATGAAATATCACGTGGAGTTTCTATTAGATATTAGTTATCGTTTTATTTTATATGTATTCCCATTTGACTTAAGTATACATAAATATATATATATATATTTTCATAGAATTAGATTTACGTCTTTAGAGTTGCTTTGCCTGCTTTCCATTTCTATATATATATATTCCTCTACACAATTTTCTTATAAAACAGATGATACCGTACATAATTCATATTAGTTTTTTTAATTTAATTTAGGCCAGTCGCAAATAAATTTGATCTAATAAAATTAACTACAATACAAATATTAAAGGATATGGAAAAGGCGCGAGACATAATGAACGGGATAGTCGGAATATGAACAAATATGTGGACGGATATGCGTAAGTATACACGTAATTTTTGGGTACGATTAAAGCCAATTGAGGGTGGAATCAATGTCGGAGTAGAAAAAAAAAAAATAAAACAAAATATATATTTACATCGACCCAATAATTGCCCCAATCTCGATGGATAGTCCTCGAGTGCTGTCGTTCGTACATTATCATCGCATTTTGTTATGTTCCTCAAAGAGTGTTTTCTTTATACTACTATGTTAGATGTAGCTGAGTTGTAAAACTTTCTAAATCTTTGTTAGTGTATGTTTGTATTCGGTAATCGGTTTTTTGTTTCGCATTTTTTTTCATAGGCTTATACATTTCTCGAAAACAGTAAAATCGCTCCAAAACTTGTTTCTGATTTCTAATTTCTGGTTAGCTACTAAAGTTGGTTTGCAGATTGTGTTCCATACTTTTACCGTTATTCGTAAGATGTGTCTAAAGAGAGAATTACGCATGAGAATTGAGTTGAGTTGAGAGTATCTGGTTCGATCAATTTGTAACTATTTGAGGCTTATTTTTGGTATTAAGCAATGCAATCGATAAATAATGCAAACAATTGTGATGTGCGAATTAGCATCTTTGATGAAAAACTTCTTGGCTCAATAGGAAGATTAAGCCAGACATATCAACATCTACCCACAGTACCAGACTGAGCTGATAAGGCCCGAATAGATTGTATATTGTGAGCTGCTCGAAATAATCTCTCTGCGACCATAAGTGCTCGGCGGTTATCAGGGCTACTCTATTCAGAATACTTGACAACTCGCAAACATACATACGTTTATATTAAGGTATATATATTTGTACATATATATAGCTATATATACTTGTGAGTTCAAGATGTGCTGTGCCTTTGCAGAGATAACTTGTCAGCTGGTGCTGAGCGACAATAGTGCTCAAGTAAATGATTCAAGTTGAGGCTAAACGATGGCACAATCCACCAAATAAAGGTTGAAGGGTTGCCTGGAATTGAGATATACTCTTAATAATCGATAATAATCGAAAATAAGTCAGTCAAACTCATATTGTAATAAGAGGAAAGGCATCACTGGGACTGTCAATGGGTTAGGGTCGCCTGCCGAACAAATATCAAGCTAATACTGTATGTAACCTAGAGATAAAACACTTCGATATTGGGAAATACTGAAACTGAAACTAAATACGATTAGAGATCGCATACACCTATCGATAGGGTGCACAAATAAAAAGTGTGGAGAGATCTGGCAACTTGCTGCCCTACTCGTATGTTATGTACATGTATGTTATGTATACTATATGTGTTCTATATCTTGCATGGATATCTGTATGATAATACGTGATCATATCGTGTGTATCCATTCGGGGGAAAAGGAAGAGTTCTGTGATATATATCAATGCGTACTTGTATTTGTACACACACACGCATACTGAATATAATGCTTAAGAAACGATACTTAGTTCTAGGCAAAATATGCTATACATGTATAATAATTTTAATGGATTCATAGTTGTTGTTCTCTTCTTCTTGTTCTCTTCTTCTTGTCTCATATTCATTCATTATAAATATGATTTTGTTGTTGCTTCTTTTGTGTTTTTTTTGTTTTTGTTATTTGTTGTTGAAAAAATATGTTGATCTGTTTGTCTTACACGCTAGTTAACCTTGTTTGGTTTTTGTAAAATATACATACATATACAATATATAGATATATCATTTTTGTTGTTGTGTTCAGTTGTAGATAGATTCGAAAATGGTTTACCATCCCCCCCGCCCAGTGGATGAGAGCTTGGTGCGCTTCTAGACTTCTATACTTCTTAATTTACAGTTCGAGTCTGGAGTGTGTGTTAACTAAGGTAGGAAGAGAGAATGGCAGAGGAGGGAGTGACAACAAATGGAGATCTCAGAACCCTGTCGATAATCGATAATCGCAAAATGGCAAGTATATATATGGCAATGATATGGTAAATATTATTTCATAGTAATTGCGACAAATGAAATAATAATGTTAGTACGTAGAATTACTTCGATTACGCTGTTATACTGTCTGTATGCAAGGAACATAATTACAAATGAGTTGAGTTGCTGGCAGAGGATCGTTCTCAATCCTCCTGCCCCAAAGATCACTAGAAAACATTTAACTAAAATTCCCATTCCGGTCCAAGTTTCTCTGGTTGCTCTATCGATGCGCATGCAGATTACTTTCCACCCATTTGTACAGCGCTGTCTGCGATCGAGCTACCCATTCCACATTGGAAGCGACGCTGCTGAGCGTCATATTGAGCACAGCCATGCCCTGGCCACGCCCAAAGCGATGCACCAACGACTTGAGCTGCAAATGAGAAGAGTAAGAGGGGGAACTGCTATATATCTAGACTTAGCACTCACCTCATCGTAATCGAATTTCGTTGCGCCATATTGCGTTATGGCCGATATCACTTTGGCAAAGCTAACGGTACCGGGGCCCAGTCGCTTCTCGAGCTCAAACCATTTGGCCTGCAGAAAGCGACAGGCCATCGCACCACCAGTGGGCGTGCCTGCGATTGCCTTGAGCACCTGCACCACCTCCTCGGTGGGCAGCATTGTGACATGCGACAACAGACGATTCTGCAGCCAAGCATCCTTTGTGCGGCCCAACGCACGCAGCAACTGCATCCGCTCCACAAAGGTCTCCGATGTGCGTTGCAGTGTGACAAAGCGTTCCCAGCAGTGCTGCCAGTAGATGTATTCCCCGGACAATATGGAACCCGTGTACACAACCTGGCAAGGATCAAGAAGGAGTAAGTTAGAATAACTATTTCGCTAATTGGTTCTTTTCAGCTCACCTCGCGCAAGTTTGGAGCTATAGCGGAACCGTTATAGTAGAGATACTGATTCAACATATTCTTCGCCTTGGTTATGCTGTCAATATCCTCCCACAACACGGAGGCCAACAGCACCTCTGGACGCATAAGTCTGTAATGAAGATGATTATTATAACTACTTAGTAAGAGGGAGAAAAAGGTTCTGCGACCGAAGTGGGTCTTTTATGGAGACGGTAACAGTTCTCTCTATTTAGATCACTCATTTAAGTGGATAGGTTAACAGTTCACCCAAGTGATCACCCATCTAAGTACTTGAACTCACCTGGTAGCCACATCGCCCTCATCGATCCAGCCCACCTTCTCCATAACCGTTGATATTTTCATTTTGATAAACTCGCTGAGCATGAGAAAACACTCGGAATACTTGAGAATGCGACGCCATTTCTCCAGATGCCGCACAGCCAATGCCATTGGTCCGTAATGTGTTTCGCTGGGCAGATACTGTATCATGTTCATGGTTATCTCGCAGGGCAGTAGATTTGCATGGCACAAGGTAAATGCATCCGAGAGTAGACCTAGTCGATCCTGTAGAACACCAAAACGATAAGCAACGATTCAATTTGATTTGCAAGACTCAAGCGGACTCACCTCACTGCTGAATCGTGTGGGATTATTGGAGAGTTCCTCAATCAAGCTGGCCCAATTGTCGTCATTGTAGACAACGCGATAATAACCGTTTTGGATGGCATTCACCTTGATCCACTTCACATTCTCCGGCACATTGAAGGTTACTGAAATTAGAGTTTATAGCAGATTGTTAGATAAGCAGAGGTATGACCTGATCTCGAGCTTGGTAATAATATAGATTATCTTGTGTGTTGAAACGAGCTCTAAGCTACTACAATTATCATGAATCACTGCACTTCAAGATAGATAAATGATGACTGTACTGCCTGATCATGAAGCTATATCAATTGTATTGCTCTATTTGAGTAAAGGTGCCAACTTTCTTTCGACTTATAAGTACATTTAGTTAGGTTTTGTCAGTCTACCTCAGTTATACTATGTGCTTTAGGTTGATTGAAACTATATAAACAATATCGCTTTAACTTAGTAAAGGTCCTAAGGCGAATGAGCACGGTCAGATAGGTCTCTCTCTAGTCCAACACATTTATACTCATTTCATTTCAATCACAATAGTACTTCAATTTTAAGGTACCTAATAATGAAACTACATATTGTGTATTCTTTTTATCACTCTTTCTAAGTAAAGGTTCCGAGTTTCTTAACGGTAATGGGTACGGTCAGTAAGGTTCTTTCAGTTGTTTCACAAAAGCTCTTCACATTATCTATGTAAAGGCTGTAAGTTTTAGTCAGGGTAATGGGTACGGTCAAATAGGCTCTATCAATTATCCATGATCTCACTAAAGTGCTTCCAGTCTACAGACTAAGGTTATTCCTTAACACCTTCTACCATCCCGAAAGTTTTTTCCATCTCATCCCTCAGCTCTACCCACCATCGACATTCTGCATCCACAGGGTTTCGCTGACGTTGTTGATGTCCGTCACGTAGGTGACGGGGAAGATCCATTTGAGCTGCGGCGTTGCCTTGTGCTTGCTGGCATGTGTGGGCGGCACTGTGCTGGGCATGTCGGTGGCATTGAGTGTGGTCTTGTTGTAGTTGTTGCCATCGTACGAGTCATCGTGAATGGCCAGAAAGTCGGCAGGTCTAAACGGACGCTGTGAGATGGAAATGCTGTTGCCCATTTTGGTAACGGTGAGCAGAGGAAAACCAGGCTGATGTGTCCACAGTGTCATCATGTCCTTAATGTTCTTCGAACCATTGGCCTTCTTCGTGCAAATAGTCCAGAGATCTGTGGGCTCGGCGGTCTTGAAGCGATTCAGCTTGAGGAATGTGCCCAAACATCCACGGAAACGATCCTCTCCCACTGCAGTGTGGAGCATAGAGAAAATTGCGGCAGTTTTCTGCACAAAGAACTCCTCGTTGTTGCCATCATGGCTGGTGCCGTTCATGATGCTGTCCCAGCCCTGAATGGCATCGATATCCAGCGCCGCTGTGGCCATCTTCAGCAAGTACATCTCACGCAGTGGCCAAGTATGCTGCAGTGGAGCCAGTGCGTGAATGCCCAGATACTGTATTAATCCCTCCCACAGCCACACATCCTTGAGCACCTTGCGCGATGTGATGCCGCCAAAGAACTGCCTGACCATAGCCTCAGCAATGCGCAGAGCACTGAACTGATACTGCTCGGACGTAATTGAGTTGGGATCCGTCAAGAAGGAAGTCTTTAGCGTAACCAAACCCAGTGACGATATCAGATTGCGATCCAGTGATGGCAGAGCAACGAAATCAACCTTGGTCAGTGGATAACTGATGTCCAGCCAAGTCTGCAGATACTCGAGTACATCGCGTGAGGTGTGCAGTATAAAGGATGAGCGCGACAATAGATCCCTCGGCGCATAGAAGGTATACGATGGGGCACGCTTAATGGATGAGCCCGTGGATTGTGATAGCGCCGTCAGATTGGAAGGCTTTCCGTTGCCATTGATAATTACGGGTAGCGCTGTTGTTGTCGTCGCACTGCTGGTGTTGTGATACGGCGTCAAGTTGACATTGAGCGAGTGCGTCAGCGCTGTGATGTTGCGCACCGGTGGATTCTTGCTCTTCAGCTGTGTATAGTTGTTCAGCTGGGAGGGCTTCTTGCCACTACCGGCTGTTGCTGGTGCCACTGTGGTCGGTATGTAGGCGGCAGAGGGTTGCAGTGATTCACGCTGGAAGTCACTGACCACCCAAGCGACGGCATCGGCTGGCAGTGGAGGTGTCTCGATGAAGTCGTCGCGTAGCTGCAAACAAACAGTCAGTCAGGAACCTTCTCCTACACAAGGTACTGCTCTACTCACCAGTCCTGTGCCCATGTAGAAGCCCACGTCCTCGGTCGTATGCACTATGGAGTTGGAGAGACCGATGTGGAAGCGATCACGGAAAACGGAGATGCGGAAGGGAGCACGCACGTGCGGCTCATCGAAACAGGGAAAGGCGCGACGTGCTCCATTCGGTCTGAAGACGGTGGCAGCTAGTAGACTGTAAGTACAGGGTAGATCATAAGTTGGTCATATCGTTGTTTGCCTTTTAGTTTGTTGCTTACCGTTCGCGTCCATTGAAACTTTCGTACTGATCCACATAGAAACCCTCCGGTTCGGGATTGAGTTTCGAGTACCAGCGCAGGTTCAATGTGTAGTTGGACTTCTTCTTCAGCTTCTCCTTAACCTCAATGTACAGTTGCTGGCGTGGCGGAAACTCCAGTACCTTAACTATCTTCAGTGCGTAGCCCTTGGGACCCGGTACAACCAGTGCCTAAAGGTTTGAAGTAGTTTATAATATTGTTATAAAGTTAGTAATGAAAAAATGAACATGTGAAAGGAATCCAAGGTAGAAACCATTTCAAATTATATAAATCATTAAGCAACTTTTACTGCCTTTAAACTTTCAATCGAAACCGCAACTAAGCTTAACTGATTGCAAAGAAAAACACAATCTAAAACGACTGCAACCGGAACCGGATGGCAGTTCCGATACCAAACGACAGTCATACACTTACCTTCTCGGTCACATTAAGGTCCTGAATGTGCAGCACAATGAAATTGGTTTCCTTCTCAATGAACAGATCGATGGTGACTTGACCTACCCCACAGCAAAGGAAAATTGCATTAGTTTACGGTCTGTGCGCACAACAGAACGCATTGACGAACTCACCTTTCACATCGAGTGTGGTCAGGTTGGGGTGTATCGTCACCATGTAGCGCAAGGGTCGTGCACTGGTCGGCAGTGTCTTCTCCAGCCAGGGGAAGGGCTCCCCGTTCGTTGCAATCGGATTGAAGGGCTGTGTGTTGTTTTCTTCATCGGTTTCATAGCCAGACGCCGTTTTGCCCGCACACGAACAGTCTGCAAAGGTCATACACACACAAACATATATATGCAATGTACAGTTACAATGGCAATTTTTGGGGTAGCCAACTCTCTCGAGTCGATTGGGAAAATTGCGGCTAAGCACATTTTGATGCTGATGTTGATGTTAAATCAACTGCATTATACACGATTAACAGACAGAAGAATGAAAAAAAGAAACGAAACTCAAAACTTCTAGGGGGAGCAGGACTAAGCGATAAATGTTCCGTATTAGAAATGAAAAAGTTTGCAGACAATCTGTAGAATTAATTTCACGGGGCTTGCTAAGAACATCTAATAACGAACAACACAAAAGTTTCAAATTGAATTACCAAAAGAGTTGGGAAACAATATGAGATTCGAGGTCTGGCGCATGAGTTGAGAGTTGCCAAGATTATAAATGCTAATTGTTTAATCTTGCAATCAAAAATGATTATCCTGTGCTTGAGATTAATGTTCTATGCACAATTTTAAAGAAGATTTAGATTCTTTTACGTTGATTTGTTTTAAAACTCAACTTGTTTTATACTGAATGCCTCTGAGATGTTAATTTGAGTATGAAGTTAAGAGCTGAGATGATTGTGGCTTAGAGAAGAAATATGCTTTCTTTTCTTAAAAACATCTACTTAGAAAATTTAAACTGTGGTTTCTAATATTTACATTTATACAGTATATTATTATAAAAACACGTGTCTAAAGAGAAAGTTTGATAGTTAAGATAGATAGAGTTGTAGAACTAACGCGAGCATGAGATGAAAGTTCGGAATTCGATGATTTCTTTCTTTATTTCTTGCTACTACTTGGCGCCTTCAAACATCCATGGAGTATATGGTAAATCATATGCACAAACAAACATATAGTATATGTATATGTATATGCAGAATGGGTAATCGGGGGTACAGCAAACATGCCGACAATCTAAGGGGTATACACGAGTAGTATATCGTATGTTTCTACTATGTACGAGTATTGAATTATAGTATGATGGTTTTAGTGATTTATTTACCGGTTAGAAGAAGAATTGGGTTGGAAAATTCGTTACTCACATTTGTACCAATCAAACAAGCAGTTAAGAGAATAATTTTCATAAATATGTATATATAATAATATTTCGTTTTACCAACCATAAGACCAACAGAAAACACAACCAAAATAAACAACATTACAAAAGGAAAATGGTTAACAAATGTTTCTCTCTGCATATAGCATACGTACTTATGTATATAGCATATATGTATATATTAATAATAATTTCAAAATACTTATTATTGCAATTTAAAATTGACTGGCTCTGACTTTTTTCAATTAATATTTCGATTTTTCCTAAAGTGTATCGAGCAGAGACCATAATTAAGTTAAGCTCCAGTTTTTTTCCATGGCCTGGCCACACTGCACTGACTTCCAATCAGTTATGCACACACTCCCACACACACACACACACACACCACACACTGCTTGTCTGGGGTGGGTTGATGGCTGCGTAATGCAATTAGCTCTCAATGCATTTAGCCCCATTAAGTATGCAACACAAGGTTTATGTTTGCACTTTGCATACACTTTGCCATGTAATATGCACCCTGACAGGCCCTACCCCACCCACTTGTGTGTCTCACTATGCTCTGTTATCAGCCGCTGTTGACGTTGTCATGTGTCACCACAGTCAGGGAAGTGCGGGGAGTTGTGAGCCTCATTTCCTTCACATAACTCTGCCCAGAATATTATAATGGCATTCGGTCTGTGTTAATAATATTAAAAGCATATTACACAAGCTCTCCGCATCTCAAAACAGGATGTGTCCGAAGGCGTTCGCTGTTACTGCAACCTTGGGCGACCTAATACGATTATATATATTGTTGTTGCATAGGTAATGTGTTAGCGCATGTCTATGCACATATTTAGATGTGGATATTATTAGCTTAGATATGCAGGCCTTGAGAGAGCTGCCAGATATATGGCAACTGCTCGTTGTTTATAAGAAAATATCCTTTGAGGAGAAGGTATTTTTGGATCTCCGTATGTTCTAAGTTTCCTACGAAAAGTTTCCAAATTATTGTAGATGTACATCTGTTTTTATAAGATGTGGAGATTATATATCTGCTTCTCTATATAATTTATCTTTTGAAAGCAATCATAGGTCCTTCTAAATGATTTACTCATACTGCGTTTTGTAAACCAATATCAACAGAAGTTCTTAGGTCGAAATTCTTATTGCTTAGTTCATTTGAATTTCAAAGGTCATTAGTAATAAAGTATTTTATGTTCCTAAGTGAAGCTCCCAAAATGATTTAATTTAATTTGCATAATATAAAGCAACTTTCTCTATTTATTATTAATCCAATAATGTAGCATGAACTAGCTTAGGTTCTCAGGTCATGTTCCCCCAAACTAAGTATGCACATAAGAACCTATTATAATGAATATAAATTAAACAATCTTCACTCCTGCAACTGAACCTAAGGTAAACGTATGTTCATTAATCTCTTTGAATGCAACTGCTCATTAATAAACATACACTATCCCTGGAGTATCTCTCCCCATCGCATATGAGTACCCAAAGCACATATAGACTGTAATGCATATATACAAAACAAGCCAAAGCTCTTGTGGTTGTTCTTGTTGTGGTAGAAACACAGAAAAAAAAGGAAAAGATAATGAAAAAGAATAACAAAGAAAGCAAACTGAAACGCAACCGAAAAGCAAATATATTTGCACAATGCACAACCTACCGTTCTGGGGTCCGGCGTAGGCAATGATGATGGCCGTCAGCAGAAGGGAGCCGAGCACAATGCCGGCGACGAGAAGGGCGCGACGTTGCGAACAGACCGCGACTCCGGTGCGCGTCTGTCTACCGCCGCTCGATTCGCCACCTGATCAAAAGGTAAATGGAAAAACGGTAAATGTAATTAATTGCTGTAGGTGAACGAGAGAACAGAAGAGTGTGGGAGGGGGAGGGAGGCAGCTGGGTAAATCCTATTAAATAATTGAAAAAGTATTTGCATCGCAAGCTCGTTTGGCAGTCTTTCATTACCTGATAGAAATGCACAATCATCTAATTCCGGATCATTTGTCATTTCGATGCGCTCGCGCCGCCAAATTTTTGAACCTTTCTGACCGCCGCCAACGACCGAAATCTTAACGGGGCCTATATCTCTTTGTCTTCCGGCCAATACGTTGAATTGTTTGCGTTGCTTAAACGCCGCGTCTATTCGTTTGATTTAGCTTATGTCACTCACATACATATACTATATACACACACATAAACAACAATGAACACCTGTTAAAGGTCAACTTATTACGTGTAACACACGAACTAAGTGCTGCTATTTTGGTAACGTATCAGTAATGAAATCAGATTTTTATATGACCCGTAATCTGTAACCAATTTCGAACCCTTTTCCAATACCCTAGAGAGTATATGAGCGGGGTATATGTAGTGGAAAGCAAGGGGTTGTATAAAAGAGAAGGCAAGACAAGGTGAATATTAAAGAAACTCGGCGAGTTCAAGAACTACCCTTTAATGCCATTAAACTTGTTGTGTATGTGCCTAGTACTTTTCTTTGCGTAACAGGTCATTGAGGTAATGACTAGCTGGTAGTATTAAGTATCAAAATCGATAACCTTGTCCATATTTTCAGGTAGTTCAGCTATTTCAAACTCCCAGCAAATTTAGTAAAATATTTTTGATTTTTTTTTTTTGAATCTATTTTATATCTATTTTTCCGATTTAAAACCTTTTTAAAGCTGTTTTTTACATATTTTATAACTTATTCTTTACCTTTTTTTGACCTTACTTTTAATCCTTTACAACCTATTTTTAATATACTTTTAACCAATTTTTTTTATCTATTTGAAGCTATTTTTAGTCTCTTTGCAACTTTTGTATAACCTATTTGTAACCTTTTTTAAAATTATTTTTTATCCTTTTCTAACCTATTTTAAATATATTTTTAATTTATTTTTTTTTTAATATTTTTGACCTATTTTTAACCTATTTTTTTTATATCTATTTTTGACCTATTTTTAACGTATTTTTGACCTATTTTTAACCTATTTTTGAACCATCGCTAACATATTTTAATATTTGAAGTTTATAGAAGCTTAGCTGCATGTTTTAGCTAGAAACTGAAGTAACTTGGTGGAATATAAATTTAAATTTAAACCTTTTAGCACCTCAACTTTATTAAACAAAATTAACCCGATTTCTGCTGGGTATCGCACAGGCAGCACTACCGGCTATGTTGTCACCTTTTCCACACGGTCTGGCCACGTGTGTGCAGTTCATGCATATTTTATAATGTAACCACATTTATGGGGCCAGTTGAAGGGCCGAGAAACAGCCAAAAATGTGTTCTTCTTTTTTGCCGCAATACGTAAATAAATCGAAATTGGCAGAGCTGAAAAACTCTCGGTCTCCCTTTTCTCGTTCTCGTTCTCTCATCGACGAGCTGATAATCTCAAGCGCAAATAATCGTAATTTATGCAGTCAAGAAAAACGTAGAAAGAAGGAAAATATGAGGAGAGTTTTCTAACCCTCCCCCTCCCCCCTGTTTCGACCGAGAGCAGACGCCCTTCCGGTAGCGTCTAGTCGTTCGCCCATTTGGCGCTGTCTGCGACAACGGACTGCCTGTCTGTGTGTGTAAGTGGGTGTGTTGGTGTGCGTGTGTGTGTGTGTGTTTCTGTGTATTTGTAGATGTGTCTGCATTTTTGGATGTTGCTCGCAATTTCAATGTCGCATTGAATTAGTGAAAAGCGCTTTCAACGCCCAAAAATCAACCCCCAACAAATTTTGTGGATGCTTTGTCGGCTTTTCCGCACTGTCTATGTGTGTGTGCGTGTGTCTGTGTGGGTTTGCGATGTTTTGGTTTTTTATTTTTGTGTCTGCGTCTGCTTTTGAGCTGTACTTGAAGCTCTGAAGTTGCATCGAGCATCCTTAACGAATATAATGTGGTTAAGACTGGGCAATCACAGAGTCAAAAAGATGATGATGATGATCATGAAGTTCTCCATTTTTGCATAACTAAATTATGTCTAGATAGACGGACAAGTTTCTATTTATATATGCTGTAATTTGAGTACACCCTTAACTCTTTTGAACTTCCTCCGTTAATTATTTGCCAGACAAGTTTCTATTAATATTCTAAATAATCTGAGAACCTACACTCATTTGAAACCTATTCAGTTAATCCCCCACTTAAACTTTCCCATGCATCATTGTGATTCGTGCTACATACAAACTGAGTAATGTGATGATAATACCTAGAACAGGTGAATATGCCGGTTCATATTTATAGCGCGGAAACTTATGCAGAAATTACGAATTTTACGTGCTTTGCTTATCGGTCGATAAGGTTTTTTTTATAGTAGATAGTTTATGGATCGAACACGTTGAAGTGATTAGATTTAAGAAGGGAGGCCCCAAAGCACATTAACTGAGGCACGTCCGATTGCAATTAGAGCCAGTATATATCAGTTAACTATATTGCTATAGACGAGAGGTACTTCAAGTTGTCAAGGCTGAAAGTGAAGCTGATTGCGTGGGTGTCCACTAGGCATGCTAAACAAATAACACGCATACGCCCGGTGTGACAATTATCGTTGAAAGAAAAGCCTTGTGCTCATTAGAGAGCACCCTCTCGTGTCACAGGGTGCTATTTTTTGCATAATCATATTGTTCAGGCAGACAGAAACTTTTGCATTTGTTTACATTCTCAGGCTACACATGACATTATCGAGTTCGTTGTAATCAAAACTTTGCGGGGGGAGGGAGTGGGAAACAGAGAGAAAGAGTGAGAAAGAGAGAGCGAACTAAGCACATGGCAACTGGAACCAAGAGAGAGTCTATCGCAGAGAGCAAGAACTTCAGAGAGAGAGAGGGAGAGTGAGAGAGACTCCATTGGAATCTGTGTTTTGAAAATGAAATGTCAAATTGCAGAGCTCAACACATGAGCAAAGGGGATGGGGATGGAAGGGGGGAAAGGGAGGGTTGTGCGTGTGAGAGTATAAGTGAATTTCCTGTTGTGTCTTGGCTTTTGATTATGCGGCGTCGAGCCCGAGAGTTGACGCTGAGTGCTTCTCTGAATGCGCGTATATATGTCAATAGTGCGCTTTCCAGTGCGATTCCGTGCTATTCTTTTGCCTTGCCTTCCCTTTTTTATGGCTTTGTTTTTGGCTTCGCTTTTGGCTTTCTTTTTTTTTTCAGCTGCTTTTTGCTGTTTTTGCTTTGCCACTTGACTGAGTTGCCTGAGTGGGCGGCCTGCATTCAAACAGTTAATGTTGCCGACTCTGCGAACTCGGCCAGGCAAAGTTTACACTCCCTAAATACCCTATGCAAATACCCCACATATCTCTCTACATATACCCCACATATACCCCATATATATTCCCTTTGGTTGCCGAATGAAAAGGTCAAAATAGCAACAATTAATCAATGCAAGTGACGCGTTCATTAAGCCAAAGCAAAGTTTTGCTTTGCGTTTCTTTTTTGCCTTTTTGTATTTTACTTTGCTCTGCTTTTTTATTCACACGCGTTTCGCACTCTGATTCACTTTGAAGTTCGCTGAATTTTCACGTGCTCGCAACCGGAATCGTCGACTTGTTTGCTGTTAATTAGCCTTAATTAAGCCAAAAGCGGAGTGAAATTAATTTTGAGCCGTTTTTCCTTTTTTCCTTCTCCTTCTTTTTTTTTGGCAATTCTTGTGCCTCTTTTCGTTATAGACACGCACAGTGGGGGGAGCAGTGGGGGGCAGTGGGAGAGGGCAGCACGCGACGCATCTGTGTGTGTGTGTGTGAGGAGATTTCAGCTGCTTCTTTCTGGCTTTTTTTCACTTTTGGTCAACACGGGGGATTCGTTTCTTGGTTTGGCTATGTTCGACACGCGCTTTGCGATGCGTTCAACTGCGCGTACATTTTCCAACTGGATGCTGGCGCTGTGAAAAGCGCTTTTCGCAACAACCCCTGGCAGCAACAGCAGCAGCAGCGGCAGCATAGCGAGAGCGAATTGCCCCCAAAAATGACTTGTGCAGCTTTTGCAGCGCATGCTCTCTCTCTCTACCGCTCTCTCTCTCTCTCTCTGCTGACTCTCTCACCTGCAAAAATGAAAATGAAATTTCTATGCTTGCCCCCTTGTGCCACCACCCCCCTAGGCCTGTCAAACAAACTTGCTTTCTATGGCAGAGCTTGGCAGAGTGTGTGTGGAGTGTTGCCAGGCCAGGCTGGGCGCACTGCAACCCTTAAGCACCTTACACCCCCCAAAAACAGCCCAACAGGCACCCCCAATATGCAGTCACTTCTTCTTCTTTTTGTTGTTGTTGTTGTTGTGCTTCTTTATCATGTGTTAGTCAAAGGTTCAATCGGCAAACACTTTACGTTGTTGTTGCTGCTGCTGCTGCTGTGGATAGTTGATTAAGGGGTGGTTCGGGTTGTGGATGCTGCCTGCCTGCCCTTCTGCCTGTCCTCCCTCATATGGTCTCCCTGTGTAGTTGCTATGAGGCGCCTTCAGCACGCGATTTATGTGCTCACGTTCTCATCGTTTTGTTGCTATCAAGCTGCTTTTTATTGCCTACTTTGAGGCGTCTTTGGCAAGAGGAACATATAGTGCTCATTACTATCTAATTGCAGGACTAAAAGAATCTCTCCAACAACATTGCGCCATCTTCTTGATGCTTTGCAATATTCTAAGTATATTTCATACTTTATGGGGAAAACATTTCATTTTAAGGTAGAAAAGGAAACAATTGAATATTAATAGAGAAAGTTTTAGTTTATATGGGAAACTTTTTAGCTTTACTTGCAGTAAAAAAAGGAGTCTCGCGAAATCTAAGTAGAAACTTTCTATGCCAGAAAACATTCAAAGAAATCACATTATATTTTTAACTATTCTGTAAAACTTTGAATATAAATATGATGAGGAAAAACAGACGAGAATCCTTAGACATAATAAGATATTATTTCAAGTGTGGTGGGAAAAACATTAGCTTTACTTGTAGAAATTAGAATATATATAAGAATATATCTTGGTAAAGTTTAAAAAATGATTGTTCAAATATTTCGCAATTACTTGAAGAAAATCAATCAATAAAACGATATTTTGTGATATTTGGGAAAACAGAAACATAAAAAGGATGTTTAAGAAGTATTTGTATAGAAAATCTCAGTACCAGAGCCTACAACAAATTAAACACTTTTCTGTACAATTTGTGAATTAAATAGGAAGAGCTTATTTGAAACATCTAACATCAAAGGACGTCACGTATTTGCAAATAGACCCAACTACGCAGCTTACGTGTGCTTTTCGAGTGTTCTAATTAGATTTTAACTGCACGACAAGCACTAGACATTCACTGAATACCCTGTATACCCTGCCACTGCCTGCAGTTTTTATTTTGTTTGCCTGGAACTGGTGAAAAAGTTAAGAGCAAACAAAATTTGAAAAAGTTTACAACGGATTGATGAAAAGGCAAAAGTTTTTGTCGGGCACACCGCCAGGTCACGAAAACTTGTTGAGGGGGGGAGGGTGAATCAACTGGCAGCAGGTTGTAGACGCCGCAAGTCAGATCTCAGTCGAGACGAGATGAAACCGCCTACCATACCGAGCTGAACCGACAACGAGCTTAACTCAGCGCAATCTTTGTCACGTCGCACAATTTGAAGATTGAACTGCAGAAGACGCGATGCTGGACGCGAGCTGAACTACCCGTAAGCGAAAGAACCGCAGAGTACATGCCACAAATAGCCACACGACAATGATTGGGAACCGCCTGCGAGGCGGGCAGAGTCGTTATTCCGTTCGGCTGAAAATTCTAGGGTTCTCATATACTCTAACTGAGAGTAAGTTGACTTCATTGGCTGATTGGATGCAGTTCGAGGAAGACTTGAGAATGAACTGACGTAGTAGACTTTGTGGTTAATTAATCACTTTTTGATATTGATAAGGAATATAATTGCCTAGTAATATATTTTTCTATATAATATGTTTGGATGTATGTATATATATATTGTAAATCATACTATATAATATGTATTTACCAAATTGAATTTGTGGCCTTTTTTGGATTCGCACTAAACAATTTTAATAATTGCAACTAAAAGATATGATGAGATTAGAAACTAAATAAACCTATGATTTTTTACAGTTCTATGTGATCCATCTATATATTAAGATATATATTATAATACAATTATAATACATAATATATTGTATATACTATAATTTACTGTAAGATCCTCGCAATTTCATAATTGTTATGGTAATATAATATCGTATGTTTGAACAGATTTTTAACTAAATGGAATTGTAAGTAAAGAAGGAACTATAAACTGCAGAGCCATAGGTTATTTTAAGGCTTTTGATGACCTCTATATCTCTTATATATATATCATATATTGTATTATATACTATAGTGCAAGTTTCTGGTATATACAATACTTGGATAAAGTTGAACAATTTTATTCTTAGCGTATTCAATGTTCGACTCGCCTGCAAAAAGGCCTTTCTTTTTTGTTTTCAATCGTAATCCTCCTCTCATCGCATCACCCACCCTTTGCCACATTACCCCGCACTCACTCATCCCCCTTCCTCCGTATCCCCCTGCTGCTGACATTGTTCACTGTTCAGTACATTACTTAACGCATTGCGTGGGTGTTGACCCACCCGCTTGTCCACCAGTTGGTGCGAGTTTTTGCTGTCGCATGCAAATTTACAGCCCACAAAAGCGACGCAACATCAGTTTGGACGAGAGCACATGGGACACACATACCAACACACACGCATACACACACACACATAATGCCAAGGGCTTTAGGCTCTCGACGTACAACATGGCCACAAGTGTCTGGCCTGGTGGGGTTGGGGACCCGGGCAACAGTGTGAGGCCTTTGAGTGCGAAATCGAAATGCGGTGGTTAAATAATCGCTGTTTATGAAACAATCAATAAATTTAAGCTGTTACTGCTGCGACTGTTACTGCCACAGGCATTCCCTGTACGCACACACACACACAGACACACACAAATACAAAAGCAAAGTTTCCGAACTCTGCCGGAGGGTTAGGCAAAGTCTTGAAAGTCGTAAGTGCTCGATTAAGTGCTTGTTAATCTCAGTCCTTCATTACGCATCGAAACCAGGCAAGTGAACAAAGCACAGAAATACATCGACTGCGCTTGACTTCTGTGCTCCATTAATATTGTACGATTCTGTCGGCATATTTAATGGCCAAAGTCATGGAAACATTTGACGCGTAAAGGTTGCAAGGGAATCGAGATAAAGTTAAGCCAAAGTTATTGTTAATAAAGCAATTGAAATGTGTCTAAATGTGCTCAAGAAATGCTGTTGCTGAGTTAGCGATAAGTTTCTTGTATTGTTGGCTATATTAATATATGATATGATATCGCAATGTCTTTCAGATCAAGAGGAAACTTGTAACTTAGCTGAAATTGGCTAAGTTATGTTAAATTTAATTGGAAAGATTTTAGACCCTAATGATATACATAGGCATTCTTAACCTATATAATATAATATAATATAATATTATAATATACAATTTTTCGTATTATACATTTGTTTATAATTTTTTTTTAAATATATATTTATGAATTATGAACTTTAAATAGCACGTACACACTTATAATATGCCAGAGTAAAAATCAAATGTGGCAACACTAATTGTAATCGATAAGGATCATCGAAATAAAAGAAGGTCGAAATTATACCGCACTACAATACATTTCAGTATTTTTCCAGATCGTAACATTTATGCATCCTGCATTTACCGTAATTGCATACATTATATATTATCCTTTATGCAGTGCAATTTTAATTATTACAATAAAAAAAGTGTCTTTCGAGAATAATTAATTTATAATAGTATTTATTCAGCATGCAAAAACATCCTCCACGTGCAGTGTATCATTTTAATATTCCATTTAAAAACCTCCCAAAGGTACTGAATATATTATTACAGCAAAAAGAATAACAAAATTTAACTAGCAAGTACTGCGAGACGGACTCTTTCTCTCTCTCTCCCTTCCTCTGAAAAGGTCCCAAGTGCACAATTGTGCGCTCAATTTGCGGAAAGTTCAATAATTCAATTAATTGGCAGTCCGTGTTCGAGCACCTCTCGAGGGGAGCCAGTGAAGGGATGGGTTGGCAGGTGCAGGGTGCTCATCTCAAGTGCGTGGAATGTGCAAGTGCATTCAACAAATGCATTCGATGGCCATCAGCGGGAATCGAGACCAAATCCAAAGCCAAAACCATAACCAAAGCCAAAACACAAACACAAACTGCCAACTAATTGTGCAGAAATTGCGTCGAGTTTGGCTTCGGCTCAAGCGGAAATGCAAAATGGCAAAAAAAGGAAGTCAAACGGTGGCACACTCAACTTAAGTATACCCTGTTCGTTCTCGAAAATGTGTGTGGGAATTTCTATGATGTTTGGAGGAAGTAAAGATTACTAATAGAACTGAATGGGTGTCTAAATTGGATTATACTGTATGCATATTAACTGAGATAAACATTTTTTATCTTTTATCTCAACTAATTATGTTTCGATTTGGATTCAAATTTCTTCATTAAAGTGTTATAAATATGTCTTCATGCGTATTCACTTAGATACTTTAATTTTTGGCATATATCTCAACTATTTTTGTATGGAATCCAATGAAATTTGTGGCAGCTGAAGTTCAATACTTAAACTAAAGGTCTTTAAACTTGGAATAAAGTTGGTCATATATCACATGAGATATTCCCTAAAGAAATGTATGTTTTTGATCATAAATAATGCAGAACATAAGTTACAGATCATTTTCGGACATATGTATATAGTACATCTCTTCTGCCTCCTTAAGCTTCAATAGCATATACCCCCTTCCAATAAGTGCAGGGTATCTGCACGTAATTTCAAACATGCTTGGGCTGCCATTCAATTCAAGTGGCACGAGAAGAGAACTGTGCTAAGCCACAGCCAAGTTGACTTTGCTGCCTCTGTTGCTGCCTCTCAGTCGCTGCCTCTGCCTGCGGCTTGTGTCATTGTTGTTTCCTGGTAGGCTGACAGAGGCCTTTGCCAGTTGCATTTTCCAATTTCCATTTCCATTTAATTACGCCCGCTCGCCTCGAGGGTCCGCTCAACTTGCTCGCTTTGTAGTTGCATTTAATTGTGTTAATGTATGTGTGCGTGTGCCTGTTTGTGTGTGTGTGTGTGTGTGTTTCGCTTGCGCCATTTTGCAACAATTATTTGTTGCGCTGTGCGTCGCTTTGCCATTTGCAGCGCCTTCCGCCTGTCGCCTCCGTCTCCGTCGTCGTCCACTTCCTGTTCGGCAAGCTTCAAGTGGCCTGACCCAAAAACACATTTCATCCATTTCTATATGTCTTCACTTTCACTCGTACAACACACACAACCAGTCACACACACATACCTCCCTGCAGTTCGCATTGTTTCTGTTAGCCTCAATTTTTTTTCATTCCCATTGCATCTTCCTTAACGGGATGCACAGGACTTCTTTATTTAAGTCAAGCAGCCTCAAGTGTGCGGCCCAGTGTATGTGTGTGCGCTGTGTGTGTGTGTGTGTGTATGTGACAGCCCATTCAGAACGCAATCAACATCAACGCATCCTGCAATTATCAACGTCAGCAGCTGCAGTTGCCGCATCTGCATCGACAGCAGCTGCCACATCGACACAACTCCTCAAACAGCCCCTCACTCGCCCTTTTCTCCACGGCAAAGGTAAACACACACACGAGCGCCGCTCGCTGCCTGCCACATTTGAGTGGGCGTGTCGAGAGCGCCAAGCCAAGCTAAGAGTGCCGAGCGCCTACTCCAGTTTCTGCATCCTTAATTGCGACGCCGACAGGCCTGAAAGCACCGCAACGCGCAGCGTGCAACGTATGTGTGCTTCGTGCTCCCGTGACACTGATTTCGCATCTGCCCAAGACCGGCAGGGAGCCGCTTTAGCTTGTGGCACACTTCGTGTGGCGCCTTGACGTGCGTAAGAGGTGCCGCTGATGCTACCTGATGTGGCATCTCTTCACATTTGAACTCAGCTTTAATAATTCATTACGAATTGGAGTCGCAAGAGTTGTTAATTCTGGGAAGGTACAGTGATTGGCAGTGATATGAGCTTGGCATTTCAGAAATAAAGCCTAGAAATATTGAAATCGTTTTCTCAAAACTTATCAATCATTTGTAAAAGCTGTTAACCATAAAACAAAATAAGTTTATAACTCATCAGCAACTCCAGCCCCAAAATGTATGCTATATTTTCTTGCTAAGCACCAACAGCAAAGTCAATGTAACTATCGATTGAATTACCATATAATTGAGTACAATCGATAACAATTTTCGTATATGCTTAGACTAAATCAAAAAACAAGAAAGTTCTTTACAAGTACGATGTTCTCTATAAAGTGCATACAATATATGATAATACGATAATCGTATATCTATTTATTTTAACGAAATGCTACATTTTTGTAAGGTTTGCTTTGTAAGGTTATTATAGGTATTATTCGATCTGTGTTTAAGTTCCTTAGTAATCGATAACTTTCTATCTTTTTACGTCTGCATATTGAATGAGCATGAAATCGCAACTTTAAATCTGCCACTTCTTTATATTAAATCAATAAAATATATATTTGCGCTGACATTTTCCATTCCAAGTATTTGCTTTTTTATATTTTGCCATTTTTCTTCATTTCAAGATGTCACAATCTAATGGCTCGCAATCCGTTTGCAACTCTAACCCGAAGTTAATATTCCCTGGGGTGCATTTTCCATTCACAAACACACACACAAATAATTACAAGTGTGCATTTGAAATGGAAAAACAGCAGCAGAAGCAAAGGCAGATACAAACTGAGAATCCCTAAATGTCTGAAATCTGAGCCAAAAAACAAACTTCGTCTATGTCTCCTTCGAGCTTGTCTGTCCACCTAAATGCCCCATGGAGAGTGGGTGACACAGGGAGTGAGCAACAGTCAGTGAGGGGTCCGGGGGACAGATAGGAGTGCACGTCTAAGAGTTTATCTTTAAGCGCCGAGCAACATGCTGAAAATGTTGCTGACGCAGCCGCAGGGCAGAAAAATGAAATAAGAGAATTGTGCGGTTATAAAAATGCAAAAAAGAAGGAGAAGAAGAAGAAAATGCAAAGGAAATGGAAAATAAAATCAGAAAAGGGCGAAGGAAACGTCGAGACAGCAGACGGGACGGGGCTGACATTCATTACGACGGTGCCTGAGGCGGCGGCTCGGCCAACGCGGCGTATGAGCGCACATGACTAACGGTTTCCTGCAGGATGCGGAATTAACGCCAGGCAGGCCGACAGGCAGGCAGGAAAAGAGGGAGAGGGACAGTGGGAAAGAGGCACAGAGTGACGTTAGGCATTTTGTCTTGCCGCATTCTTAATGCTTTTGTTTTGCATTCGGCGTAATTAAGAGAACAACCTGCCACAGCTGGTGAAAGAACAGGAGGGGAGTCAGGGAGGAACTGCGTCAAATTATGCACAAGTGCAATTATGCACTTTGCGTTGCCACGCCTCGCTTTGATCATCACGCGGGCAATTGCAATGCAAACAGGAGGGGCAGGAAGAGAGGGAGGTGAGTGAATGTTTTACTTACCAAAGGTGACGCCATTTGTTTGCTTCTCCTTGTCCTTATCCTTATCGCTCTTTTCGCCGCCAAGCGGCTCCAGCTCGATGCCATCTGTGGTGGCCACTTTGTAGTCTCGTTTCGACATGTTGCCACAGCAGAAGCCGCAACATAACATCTGACCAAATTTATAGGCTTGTGGCTTAAGCGACGCCGTCTTGGATGTGATGGGATGTAACGGGGCGGGTGGATGAACTGTTCCAGGCAGGAAGGGGTGCGGGAGAGGGTTATAATCACTCTCTGATGATCCTGCTTCTCGTCTTCTTCCTTGGGGGATATGTATGCGTGGGTGTATTCAATAGAATGACCACTAAATGTATCTAAAGACTACGAATCGGTGAGTCGAATTCTTGATTGTTCTCTTCTTTTTGTGTCGTTTGTTTTCGTATAAATTGGTCCAGTTGCGGTTGTTGGAGAATATGTTTCGTTTCCTTAGATGTAGAAACTGTATATAAAGAAATTAGAGAGGGGAAAGATATAATAATAGATAGATTAGATAAGATATATGGTATATAGTAGGTAACTATTATTATTTTACTCCTAAGTCATAAGGTATAAGGTTATTATAACTAAGTACAGACAGAAAATGTATGTTATAAGAAGAAGGACGGATTTGTAACCAAACAGGCGAACCTATATAAACATTTCCCTTTTTTCTGTCTGTATGAACGTCGTAAACTCACAAGCCATTAAGGCTAGAGACATCAAATTTGGCATGAAGGTTTATGTATATTGCACGCAGATAAAGTTGATATAAATCTTTGTACGCCACGCCCACAGCTCACATAAATCGATAATTTGTATTATTTATAAAAAGTGTTTTATCAAAAAATGTAAGTAATGCATATTTTTTATTAAACTTGAATTCCCTGTAGGGAAATTGTGAATAAGAAAGTTTCCAGTTAATTTTAGAGAGATTTGATAATCTTCAAAATAGGAAAAGTTTCTTTACAAAATGAAATGGATACAAATAAATTATTCACCCCCAAACCAAGAAAGAATCTCTTTCTCTATGCTAAGTAGATCGAAAGGAAGGCGAAGTATTGTTCCTTGAGGAGGAGGAGGTTCCACCTCGGGAACTGATTGCTAGCAAAAGATATATATGTTTGCACTTGTCGCATTGTCCGTGCAAAATGAAAGTTTTTTAGATCGACACAAAAAGGTCTTTCTGTGCTCGGTTCGTTGTTGTTGTTGTTGTTGTTGGCGTCACTTTTCGCCGGCGACAACATTGTTGAAAGCAAACAAAACGAACTTTAATAAGAGCACTCACCGCGCCTGGCTCTCAAAGGGAGCAGAGAGTAGACTCAGCTCCCCCCTCCCTACTGCCTAACCCATTTGTGGTCCAGCCTGTCTTAGTTGTGGCACTCCAGACCCTCCACACGGTGTGCGCCTTTTTTTGTGTGGCAACATGGGGCAGAGAAAAGGCGCAACTAGCGTCAGCAATGACACAATACGTGTACGCCCCCGCGGCGGCGTGGTTGGGGATGCAAATGGGGAGAATGGGTAATAACTACGGGCTGCCATCGGGGCGTATACGTAATGCAGCAAATGGCAAGAAAATATCGAAGAGGTGCGAGACGACGCTGCCTGCAGTTCAATGCACGCCCAGTTAAATGGAGCACAAGGGAGCACAAGTAAGTCCCCAGTCCCCAGTGATAAGCATTCCCGTCTCGCAACGCCACGCCCTCCAGTTACCGCCCTTATCCTCCCTTGTTTGATTGCTTGCTGCACTCTCCACTCGATACAATAGTCGGGGGCGAGGCGAGGCAATTGTTTGTGCTGTTTGTTAAAACACAACGTAATAAAGCACTTGGCATAAGGCATCAGGCATCAGGCATGCCTCATTCCGAATGGAGCCAGCGGGGCATGCGGCAAGGAGCAAGGGGGCATGTGGTAAGGGGCAGCCAGCCGTTGCACTTCAGTACTCTAAAATAGCAAAGCGACGCGTACAAAGAGCCCAAAAACAAAGGAGCACAGTCCAAACGGATACGGTAAACAAGCAGATGCAAAAGTATAAGCAAAGCAATGCTGTGCCGAATTGCTGTTACACTGCGAACAATTATGAGTGTATTATAGTATAAATAAATAAATTATAAATTATATACAAATTGTATATTGTGTCGGTGTAGAGTAGGAATTTTAGAAATATATTAATAAAAATGTATAGATAAACTTATGTTACTATTCCATGTTTGTTTGTGTTATACTAAATATATCATTAAACGCAGATCTGTTTCAAATAATATATCTACTCTCAGTTTACTTTCAAAACATATTATTATCTGCCATCATGATTATAATATACAATTAGTTTATAAATTAATTTTTAAACATATTTATATTTATCTAAACATCAAACTATTAATTTCTTGTTATCTCGAACTATCTAAGTGTTATTTCTTTGTCATTCTTGTATAGTATTTATATCATCTTTGAATCAAATTCATTTTAAATTTGTTGCACTATATAGTCTCTTAATAATCTGTCTTCTTTTTTAACTATCCTACAAATGCCTTAACTTATATATTCCCAGACTTATACTAATATAAAGTTTCTTTATGTACCTATCTATTAATGTATTCCTTTATTGTTTTTCTGCGTAATCTTAACACTTCTTCTTCTGTCTAAGTTATATCTCAAAATAATATTCTTATTCTTAATATTGTATTATTATCTTTGTACATTTTATTCCCAGTGGGATATTCATCTTTTTGTGGCATCTAGTATATCAATTTTAGCATTATTTCTTGAGAATACATCTACTTATATTGTCCACATATCCTCCATTGAGTGTCTAACTTCTCTCCACGGTTTTGTCTGCCTCAATCATCTGGATACTATTGTATATATAGAATGTATACTGTATAAAAATCTTTTTTTGCATTATATCAAATCTACTCGTTATTCCACTTTGCCTTGTTATATACTCTAACACAGTTGCACAGATTGGATTACTGCAAACCCTTGTGCGCTTTTTGACGACCATTGAAAAACGGGAGCAACTTGGCCCCAGGTTTGTTTGGGCCGCCTGCCCATAAAGTGGCCAGAATTAATGGCAAAATGGCGTCAGCCAGTTTTTTTTGTTTTGTTTTCATTGCTGTCCCTTTCTCTTTATGCTTTTTGCGCTTGTTGCGCACACACACACACACATTGAGAAACTTTTTAGCCATTGAAGGCCGCAACGGGCACAAAAGACAATGCAACCAAAAATAGCATTTCCTGCATTTCCACGACTTGGCCTACGTGCCCCGTTTGTTTGTGTGTGTGTGACTGTGTGTGTGTGTGTGTGTGTGTGTGTGTGACTGTGTGTGTGTGTGTATTAAATGTATGCGACACGTGCGCAAATTTTGCCCCAAAGTGTCATTTGTTATGTTACTTCCGGTCTACCGCGACAGAACACAAATGGCAGGCAGGAAACACATCAAGTGTATAGGGTGATAAGACTGTGGGATACCCTATAGAAGGGACTTAAGTAAGTTAACTGTAGCTGTAGTAAAGTAATTAGAGTGAGCACCCTGTAGTTAAAACCTGAGTAAGCTAATGAAAAAGACTGAAGTGAAGCAGAGTATAATATAATATACCCTGCAGTTTAATCTAAGTAAACTAATTAATGCTAACTAATGCTCTATCATCGTCTCACACACTAAAAGTCTTAGCATATTAATTTCAATTAAATAACTTAGGTCTTCAATGGAAGCTCTCCAGGAAAGAAAGAAATTTGTTGACAAAAGTGAAGAGTATTATAAGCTAAGTATAAGAATAAATATTATAAATAGGCTGAAAACTAAAACTCTAGCAAATTTTAACAATACATTAAAGAAATGAAATTTAGAATTTAAACGCCTTTTAATTTCAATTGAAGCCCCCCTTTGGCCTTCGTAATGAAGCTCATCAGGTGCACCTTAAAGCTTTGCGCGCGCTGTGCCAAAAAGCTTTAAAGTTGTGTATATAGCACACAAATCTGAAGGACATCAGGTGCAGGGGAGACGGCAGGAGTAGAAGGAGCGGCTGCAGTTTGTGCCAAATCGAAGGCCAATCGACACATTCGATTTGGTGGGCAATCAGGACACACACAGAACACAGTGCACACTGGACACAGGACGGAGGACATAGGACATAGGACAATTGGTTAGTCCTCCGAGTGCTATTCGGGAGCAAATCCCCTTGGCTAGTTGAGTTTGCAAAGGGGTGTGGGTGGCAAAAGAGAGAAGGGATTGGTGTGTGTGTGTGGGTGTGTGTTTATGCGCGCATTCCGAACCATTGGCTATAGCCAGGCCAGGAAGTGAAAAGGGGCAGGGGCAGGGTGCGACCTCGAATTGGTTACTGCGTAACGGGCTTCAACTACGCACCAGGCAACGTTTACTTCCTTTATTTCTCTTTTTTGCAGGTGTCACGTTTTATTTTTAGCAACAGTCACTGCTAACGCTACTCGGCCACATAAGGGGACTGATTGCGAGGCAAACTCGAGCCTGGATGTGCATGTTTATGAGCTCCAGCCCATCCTGCAGGAGTTGGTGGCTCCCCACGAACACATTCTTAAATATTAATGCCAACAATCGAGCTAAATTATTAATGGCCGGCCACACATTGTAGGGAAGTTGAAGAGGGAAAGGAGAGGGAGAGAGTGGATGAGAGAAAGTAGGGGAGTAGGGGAGTAGGAGTTGCTCAGGGCAGGTGTAGCCTGCTCCTGTGTCTAGCCATGTCAATTAACTGGCTTCAAAGTCAACATGATAAACACATTTGTCACTGCCAGGGGCAAACAAAGCCAAAAAAGCCAGACCAGAATTAATGTACAACAAGCTGCAAAACAAGTCAAAGAGCAACAACAACAAAACAAACAACAACATGCGATTTTTGCTTACAGTTTTGGGCGCCAAGCTATAAGGGATGCCAGCTTGGGATATGCCTGGATTGGAAGCTGAAGATTCTGTTTAAATTTTCAAGATAATATTCATAAATATATAAAGAATATTTTTTATTCCGTTCGAAATGAATTTGCTTGCACTGTAGAACACAAAATAAGTTGGCAATAAAACACTCTTCAACTGTTTATAATATATAAATTATGATCTATGTATGATATTATTGCACTGAGCGCGCGAACAAAATGCGACTAGTTAGCACGAAGGATAAACTCGTTCTGTTCTGTTCAGCTGACGAAATGCTAGAGACTCTCTCTCTCTCTATGGAGAGTGCTTTTTGAGTCTGTGATTTTTCTTTTCTTCTTCTCTCTCACGAAAGCTGCGCATGAAACTTTCACGTTTGTTATCCTGTGTCAGAATTCAAGCCATGAAATTCCAAGGGAGAGTGCAGCTAAGAGAGAGAGAGAGTGAGAAACAGCGAGAGAAGAGAGAGCGCACAAGAAAAGCCGGCAGTGTGAGGCGGCATTTTCCAATCTCTAACAAACGAAACTCAACCCAACCACCCCCCAAAACATCATCTGCTGCTGTGAGACGCGCATATCAACAATGATTTTGTTTTGTTCCGGCCTGCGTGTGTGTGAGTGTGTTAAAATATAACACTATATGCTAGATAAACAAAATACAAGGGGTGTGCAAAGAAATTCTACGTTGCCGGATGCTGTAATGTGCCCTACTTCAAGGGTGCTTGCGATTTTAAGAGCAGCTTGACATCATTCACAACATTGTAATGAACCGAAACAGAGGAAGTTCTACGCTAAACAAATTTGTACTTAATTTATTTTGAGTTTTATAAACGCTAAACATTTAGATATAAACATAACGTAGATACAAAAATACTAGAAATATTAATTACTTCATCTTAAAATCAATTATTTCGTCGCCTTCCATTTCCTGATTCTTTGGAGTATCATCCAGCTCCAGCAGTTCGCCATCAAAGCTGTGGATAAGTACATTAATATAATATAATAAACAAAATAATATCTTTTCAGATTCGCATCATCACTTACAAAAGTTTCACATCCTTTACATCGCATTCGAGTTCTTCGGCGCATTTAATATAAAGTATCTTAAAGGGTTCAGTCTTTTTCATTGAAATTATCAGCGGTTTCTTCCATTTATCTGCCTGCACTTTCAACTGGAATTTCCTTGATTTCTTCGTGTCTTCCTCCCTTGTGTTTAGTTTATTATTATTAGATTTAACAACGTATCCACCTTTGAAATGAAGCCAATTAGAGAGAAGTATATAAACAAAAGTTATTTTGCACTTACTCAATACATGGTAGACCTTAACACCCACGCTTTCTGGTGAATCTGTTTGCTGTATGAACTGTTCATCCCTGCTGACCACAATATCCTCAATTGGCACATTGTGACGCTCCGAAATCTCCTTGAACATGTGCAAGAACTTTTGATGTCGCCTCAGTTTATATATTTCCACTTCTCCGTGCCTGTACAGGGCAAATATAGCAATATACCTATATATAAATCATTGAAATTCCAACTTACCAACTCAAACTGATGTCGACTTCTGGGTTCTCATCTTCAAAGTCGGTTGGCTGTGGCGATGCAGGTTTCTTTTCTTCATCAGAGTCCAAGTTTACCTACATATGGTTTAATATAAGCCAGGAATCCATAGATATCTCCGTTCTTTCTTCTACTTACGAAGGCCTCGAAAACGGGTGGTCCTTGGGGGCGTTTTCTTCTGGGCTGCACCAGGTCAATAATCTCAACTTCTAATGGTGCAGGAGCTGCAGCTGGATCTTGAGCTGGTGCTGGAGCTTGAGTTGGTGCTGGAGCTTGAGCTGGCGCTCTCTTTGGACGACCCCGAGTTTTCTGCTTTGTTGGAGGTGGTGAAGGTGAGACGATCGCATTCTGACTCTTTTCAGGCTCAGGCGGATCTCGTTTACCCAGAGAGGAGCGAGTGCGTCTTGCGACAGGCAAGTTTTCAGACTGTTTCTGCTCCATGTCTTGAATTAACTTAGAGATTGGTGATAACTCCCGAGTAGGAAGCGCCTGCTCTTCAGAATTAATATCCTTTGTTTTCTTAGTGGCTTTTTTATCAGTCTTCGTATTGGACTTATCATTTAAAGCTTTCTTCGGCTTGGTTCCCTTGGCAGCCTTTTTGAGGGCAGGTTTGGTTTCAATAAAGCTAAACTCCGTTTCGCTTGTCTCCGTCTCCTGTATAAACATTTGCTTGGGCAGGCCTGCAAGTTTGAGCAGTGTAAACGTTGGAAATTATGTAAATAAACTTTTAAACTTACCATTTGCTCGTTTCGTTGGCATACTAAATATATCGCAGTCATCATCGGACATTTTTTATTAATATTTCTTAAACTCTCTTAATACCGCCAAAAAAATAAACAGACGCCCAGTAAAGGTTCAGTCAGATTACATATATCGATTATCGATACACAATCAGCTGACAGAGAAACCAGTGTAACCAAACTAAAAAAAAGCTACACGGTCGATAAGTATTTTTATTTTATTGTTATAAATGCCAACTGGAAACAGTGTTACCACACCTACATTTTTGTTCTTATAGTGAAGCACAGCGCGCCAAAGACCCGGAACAAAGATTCAAAATAAATAGTTTATTTACTTTTCTGGACGCTCACAGTCTTTAAAATACAATAATTAAGTTTTAAAAACTTCAACATCATCATTCTTATATGGTATTGCTGGATCCAAGCCAAAATTCATTTTCACAACATCACAAAACACTGAGAGAAATATGAATGCATCCACAAAATGATTGATTGTATAAAGTAATGAACGTTCCCGCGACTCGGCAATACTGACTAGCGACTGCACAACTAGTAAAACACCTGCCGCGACCTACATAAATAAATAAAAGATTATCAAAATATGATGTGTATAGACAACATGCGAATATATTTATTTATTTTTGATCTTATCAGATATCGGGTATGTTTGGTTACAGAATATTAACTTATACAACAACCATCTTAAGTACTACATCTATTGTCGTCATTAATCTAATTTCGTTCGTTATTTTAGGGCGTTTTAGCGTGCTGATCGATGAGTCTAAGCGGTTGTGAGGAGTATTCGATGCCGAAGCCGGAAATGATAACATTCACCACCGATATTATGAAGATGACCACCAATATAACATCGTTTAATATTATTGCTGCTGTCTGGTCTTTCTGCTTGTTAATATTCAGACTGCCGATGGCGACAAACAGAATTCCAACCAATAGCTGTCAAGATTGAAATGGAAACCGATTAGGAAAACAACGAAGTTCCACTAAACACATTTCTACATATATATTCCAGGTCTGTTGCTATACATAATACTATTGTTAAATATTTAATACGATGTGGTTCAGTTGACATTGTTCAACAGATCGCCCTGCGGCGGAGGCAAACGACTATCAAATGCCGATATAAAGAGATTTATCATAGTTGTGAAAAACGCAAACCCAGTGCGCACATGATTGATCACATTCGCCGATTGATGGAACTCTGGCTGATGCAGTCGGCAATCCCGTAATAAACTGAGAGACAGACTCAATATGCCGGACAGTATCTAGTATCAGAACGATTTACCGTTACAACTGCATGCCCAGTAAAAGCAAACTTGAAAATATCCAGTATTTACCTGTAGAACTATAGACAAGCTGATCAGTATCAGCATTAGCTTGTAGAATTGATGCTGTTCCCCGACTTGTAGAATATACTTTAACTGCGATGCATTAGCCGTAAGCAGAGCTATGTCCAACATGCCCTGTGCTATAGTCTTCTTGGTCGCATAGCGATTCGCGTCCATTGCCTTCATCTGAAAATATAATTTAAATGGTTTAGTTTTAAATTTCGAGCTAAGTCTCAAGCTCTACCATTTTCGTGCTGTCAAGTATCTTCTCTGCTTCGAACTTGGCTACAATGTGAATGTGTAACTGCACATCTCACAGCATTTCTACTTTTCTTATCTCTGATTCGTGTTGTGACTCGTTGATAAGGATGACAATCGACTCAAAACAATTAGCTAAAAGTTGCCAATTGGGTACAAGGATGTACAGACCGAGGCACAGTGGGTATCTTCCCGTAAACTTGATTTTTATTCTCATAATATAATTAACAAAAATCTTGGCATGTTTTAGGATGTATGATTGCCTGAAATATAATTCTATATATTATTTAATAATAAATATGCGAAAAACGAGAAAATTCCACTGCATTGATGAATGAGATAAGTTAGTATCTATACTAATTGTATAGCTACAAAGCATTCCTTACTGGCTTCTTTCATGAGTGAACTACTTAATTGAGCAAATAAACTTATTACATATTAATCAACTACTAATTACAGGGAATCAAGGTTACTACGAATCGCATATGGATGAATTCCCATATGGGTTCTTAACACCCTGCCTCACTCCCTCTACCATCTTTGTAATTGTTCTTTAAATTATAAAATCAATATGCAGACGCACGACACGCGGAAATTAACATTTTATTCGCACAGCCCCATTTGAGAGAAGTACACAATATACAATATATAACATATGTACATCATACACACACACACATTTGTTTACACAAGGTAAACACGAACTGTTGCAGTTGACAAAAGTAATGTGCATGTGAGGACTACACGAAGATCAAGGTTAATCGGAAGTCTCAACTGGGCAATTAAGCTAAGTCCACTATAATTTTGCACAGTTTCTCATGCTCATATGATCAGATGTGCCAACTTGCCTCCGTTTCGTTAGCTCGTTCTGCATTCTGAGCCATTGTTTGACTTTCAATGCGGTTCCACGTCGTTGAGTTTGAAAAAAAAAGCCAAAATTCAATTGTAAATTCCTTTTCGAACTGCCCGAGACACTATTTAGTTAGCTTAGTATGGTTTTTATTCAGCCGACAATTGTTTAAGTTCGCACACACAAACTTGACACGCCGTTGTCATGGAGATGGTCGCTTGGGGGTCGCACAACCAAACGATTTAACAACCGAAAACAAACTGAAACCGCTTCGAACGAAGCGCTCTTTGGTTCGCTCGTCAGAGAGAGCTCTACGTACTGAATTATTAAGCAACTAACCCGAGTTTGGCATTGCGTATGACTAATGTTGTTTTCTGTTTATAAATCGCTCTATTGATTTTCTTTTGTAGTTTATGGTTTATCAAAGATCTTTGTAAGTATTAATTACAAATATATATCCGTTCCCGATTATTCTCTCACATAATTACAAATATATTTGCTTTACACATTCGATTATGTCAGCTTTGTTTTAAGTTCTGTTTTATTTTTATTTTCTATGCTGCGAAAGCAATTTCAATAAATAGCATTTTAAATACTTTGCGCCTATTTATGCATAACACACATGCAAATGATTTAAATTTTTCTGGGGATACTTGTTGATGTTAGCTGACACATGGATTTGATACAGAGTTTAATAAGCCTTTTTGAGTTAATAAAATATAAACACAAACTAGAAAGTCTTTCTATGCACGGCACGCTGGCCCTCCTCTTCAAACTCTCGCTTTGATATCCACATCTTCTTGAAGGTGTCCAGCGATGCCAGAATCGAACCACCCATCCACGTGGAATACAGACGTTCCTGTGGCGCAGCAATCTAGAGTGCATAATTGTTAATTTAGTAAGGTGATTAGATCAATTTATATCATAAACATTACCCTAATTTTCAAATCCTTCGCTGAGTTCTTGCGCAGCTCGGCGAGCAAACGATCGCCGAATCCTTTGAAAAGCGTTGATCCTCCCGAGAGCACAATGTTCTGATAGAGCATTTTTCTGAGATCCATATCCGACTTTTCAATGGAATACATTAGCACATC
The DNA here is from genome assembly GCA_018904595.1 of Zaprionus indianus. NCBI lineage: Eukaryota > Metazoa > Arthropoda > Insecta > Diptera > Drosophilidae > Zaprionus > Zaprionus indianus. The sequence continues at coordinate 6,563,539 of JAEIHA010000320.1, forward strand.
GTGTATGCCCTCGCACTCCTCGCCCAGCAGATCGGGCCGGAAGAGCACCTCGGGAGCACGGAAACGTGCCTGTCCAATTTCAAATGTCTTGCCGTCGGGCAGTTTGTATGCAACCTTCTCATTGTCCACCGACTCCTCCTTCTGTGGATTGGTAGCCAAATAGCAGACCTTCTCCTTAATGGAGCGCACAATCTCAAATTCGGCAGTAGATCGGAAATTGAAGCCCTCGCGTCGTATGAGTGTTTTCAGGTAACGTGTCACGTCACGACCAGCGATGTCCACACGCATAATACTGTGAGGCATGGCGAAGCCCTCGTAGATGGGTACCGCATGCGTCACACCGTCACCAGAGTCGAGAACAACTCCAGTCACTCGACCAGTGGCATAGCTAAGTATAGGAAAATATGTTTCAATTGATTCCGGGAAGATCAAGAGCGAGTAAGAGTTCTTACAGACTGAGTACTGCCTGCATGGAGACAAAGAGCGCGGGCGCATTGATGCCTTCGAAGAAAAATTCAGCTGCCTTCTCACGATTACGGCGGGGATTTAAGGGCGCTTCGGTAAGAAGAACTGGGTGATCTTCCGTGAAGGTTGCCAGTTGTTCCTAACGCAAAGAACAGTTAAAAAGAGTTTAAGCTTTCGTATTCGACATAGCTTACTTTACTATATATGTAGCTCCATATCCGCTCCATATCATTCCAGTCCGTCACAATACCGTGCTCCATGGGATAACTGATGCTGAGCAGTCCACGATGCTCCTCCGCCTTGGGGCCAACAAAAATGTCGCCTTCCAAGGCGCCTGCCATTACCCGAACATGCTTGGGTCTGCCAATACTGAGGAGCTCAATGAATATTTTGGACACCACAAGGATAACAGCAGGAATACTTACTAATTGGGAAACCTGCACTTTGGAATGTGCTCGCCAGCAAAGCCGGCTTTGATCACACCGGAGCCCTAGAAATATATGAGTATCAAGATTTATATTATTTTATATTTAAACTTTGTACTGACTAGACATTTTTAGAAATTCCTGAAATTTTGTAAGCAATAGGAATAGAATAATCACAAAATGGGATCCAGAGATATTCCCCAAGCGGACATGCTGCGAGTGCAGAAGGGCGCAAATTCAGTGCGCAAGGAGATCTTGAAATTTATTCCACAAATCGGTCTTAATTGTATCAACTACAGAGAAATAGGTGAGCTGGATTACTTCTATTTGGATGCCCAAAATTACAGGGATTATTATCGCGACGCATACAATATGATGCACAAACCGAAGCGATTCTGTGGATGCCTTGGCAGTGGCGGTTATAGGAGAGATTTTGCTCTTGAGGCCATCACTGCCCCGATTCATGCGGTGCGGGAGCGACAGCCCGTGGTGTATTCCGTGGAATATCCATGTACTTTAAATCTGGATGGGGCCATTCGTATTGGTGCCCATTTCTCACCCAAGTCCTCAATGAGCTTCAAACGCTGATGTATTTTATTAAATATTCAAGAGTACAATTATTAGTCACTCTTCTTACAGGTTTGATTCGCGAAAGTTTATAGACAAAGGGACAAAGGGGGCAGTGGTACAAACAGCGCTTGGCTTATTCGTGTTAGTTGGTGATGTCACTTGCGATTGCCAAAAACGTCGACAGAAAAGGTTGGGCGCGGCAATTGGTTTCGTTATAAGCGGGGTTTTATTTTAGATTTATACTTACGTTATCTATAACCACAGGCTGATTGACTACGACATCATAGGGCTCCATTTTGTGCGTTTATAAAAAAGTTTTGCGAATTTTCCTATTAAATCGCGGTGTCGTGTGTAGTGTGACCGCGTTTTCTGTAGAGTGAAATACCAATGTATAAATATACTAACGAAAAAATATACCACTGAATTGAATACATCTGTTCATTCTTTATTTGAAATGGCATGTCTGCTCATGAAATAAATAAAATATATAACATATTAATATCTAAGAAGAATATATAAGAATATGATGTTGATAACGTTAATAGATACTTATGTTTTCCGGACCATACGAAAGCAACGCTGGCTGTGGTATTTTACCTTGTATCGATAATAAAATCGATCGTGGAATCGATGCAAGTGCATCTGCAGTCCGAAAATATTTTCGTTTGTACCAAATTTGTTATTCATTATTTGTTGACAAATAGCAAAAATGGCTGCAGCAAGCGTAAAAAAGAATCCAGAGCAATTGGAGGCAGGGCTGAAGGCCCTAATAGATCATTTGCTATCGGTATACCCAGATCAACCGAATCCGCTGCAGGTGACGACCCTTATAAAGTATTGGCTGGGAGGATCGGATCCGCTTGACTACATTAGCATGTACAACAACGATGGGGAGGCAGACAGAATTCCCCCGCATTGGCACTACGTTAGTTTTGGACTCAGCGACTTGCATGGCGATCAGCGCGTCCATCCCAAGGAGGAGAACTCAACGCGATCTGGTATGGGATTTGAATTGACGTTTCGCTTGGCTAAAACAGAAGCCGAGCTGCGTCAGCAGAAAGAATTTCCAGATAAACCAGTTAGGCCACCAACCTGGCCCGCCAATCTGCTGCAATTGATTGCCCGCTACTGTTTCCGAACTGGCAACGGATTGTGCTTTGGTGACAATATTCCCTGGGGCAAGTCCTTGAGTGGCAGTCCGACGACGCGCATGCAGAATCTTCTGGTGGCACAGGATCCGCAACTGAGCTCAATTGACACACCTTTCGGCACTGTGGACTTTTGTCAGATTGTGGGTGTCACCGAGGAGGAACTGGAACAGGCATCGCTTTGGAATGGACGTGGAGTGCTGAACCTTCTCGCCAAGGATGTGCAGACAGGAGGAGATTGGCTGGTGACCGATATGGAGCGAACCATGAGCGTGTTTGAGTTGTTCCCCGAGACGTTGCTTAATCTGCAAGATGATCTAGAGAAACAAGGCTCCGATTTGGCTGGCGTAAATGCCGAGTTCACCTTCAGGGAGCTGAAACCAACGACGACCATGAAGAAAGAGATTGATTGTGAGAGCCTTAACGAACGTTGCGCTTCTGAGTCACAAATGAAGCGGGAGGAGCCCAGTTCCTTTCAGTCCATGTCGTTGAGCAGCAACTCGTTGCACAATTCGTGTCCGCTGGACCATCAACCGCAGGCTCCCGACTGTATATCCCTGGACGGCATTGAAATCACCCTAGCGCCCAATGCAGCCCAGTATCTTCTGTTGGCCATCAAGGTAAGTGGGGTCGTTGACTCTATGAATAAACAGTGAATAAAGATGATCTTCCTTACTTCCCTAGGATCGCATACGCCATGGACGGCATTTTACCTTCAAGGCACAGCACCTGGCGCTGACTTTGGTCGCTGAAAGTGTAACCGGTGCTGCTGTCAGCGTCAGCGATCCCTTCGGCGTGCTTGGCTATTGGATACAGGTGCTCATACCCAACGATATGGTGCCGCGCATGATGGAGGCCTTTCGCAATGCTAAACTCGATAAGCACAATGAACCCAAAGAACGTCTAGAGTTTGATTGGCCGGATAAGAATTTTAAGCTAATTATCGATCAGCCTCCAGTTTGTCAGTTGCCCACAGCAATGTCGTTTGAAGCCGCCGATGCAGCAGCTCCAGAATCGGCTAATTAAGGGCGCATTTATTACTTAGCATTATACTAGCTATATATATATAGATTAATCGAATTGAATCTTCCACTAACACGTAAGTTGCACCTTCTACTTAATTGTAAAACATATTTAAAGTTTTCAACCTAAGCGAACAAAAATACATACAAAATACTCAAGAAAACTCAATGAGGATTGTTGAAGACGGCGCCAGAATTATTTGTGGAGCATGCTTGACAGTGGGTTCAACTTGGAGGAGGAGGCTTGAGGCCCCGCCGGATATCCTCACTTAATGGTACAACAAGCCAAGTCGCTGTCATCCAACTGTCGCACAATGGACTTCAGTTTCTAATTCTGGGAATTGGAATCAATTGAAAATTTCGGACGCAAAATCCCGACACCCGAGACGCCTATTGATGATGGGTCTGCCAATTGATCATGTGATTTCATTAAGCAGCATTCGCTGAGTGGATGCAACTCGCTTCGATTGCGTTTAATTTGTAGGGCCCCCAACACGGCATTGGGATGCGTTTGCCTCCCAACTCTCCCACTCTCTCTCTCTCTCTCCCCCAGTCTGTCTGCCTCCTCTCCCTGCCTTTGTGTCTTCTCTTTCTACTCTTTGTTTTCGTGCCAATCTTCGGCTACCGTTGCCAACGTTACCGCAAACGCAGCGCAGTCTGGCTTTGTTTATCGCTGCGAATACTCTGCTCTGCCAACGTCGTCGTCGTCGTCGCCGTCGCCGTCGCCGTCGTCGCTGTTGCCGTCTCCGATTAGGCGCCGCTCGTCGTGAGAGAGTCACAAATTTTTGCAAACTGCTCGTGGAAAATAATTGAATTATTTTTCATTCCGTTGCCGGCAACGCAAGCGTTCGGTCGTGAATTCTCAGCGTTCATCGTCATCACCTACGTCGCCCTAGTCGTCGTCTCCGTCGTCGTCGTCATCGTCATCGTTGGCGTCTTCATCGCTGCCGTCGTAGTTTCGCATTTGTCAGTGGCGTCGCTCACACGCGTTTTTAGTTTCCCAAAAAGGGATTTAAAGTGAAATCTAAGTGAAATTCTTAAGAACACACACAGGCATGTACACACACACACCTACACACGCACACACTACTTTTTTTGGGTGAATCATTGCGTAATCACATGCCCTGCCCTGACCTGCTCCCCTCCTCAAGCGACACCTTGAAGCGACACGTGCGCGACGACGACTTTCAAGCGCATTGATAGCGTCAAAGCGTGTAAAAAGTTGCAACCCACGACTAGAACTAGAACAATAACAAAAGCGAGAGAGAGAGAGAGTGAAAGATATAGTAAAGACGTATACGAAGCTTCAACAGTTTGCATGGCACTATATTGATATGGTCGCGGTTTTGGTTGTGGTTTTGATTTTGGATTTGGTATTTCTTTTTGCTTGCGTGTGCAAACTTTGGAAATTTTTCGCGACAATGCAATCTGCAATTTATATTATTATTATTATCGCAGTCGTGTAAATTCGCCAAATTCTTTGCTGACAGGGCGTTTATGTGTGTGTCTGACGTGTGTCTGTGTAAATATTTATATAATTATCGTATAATTATGTATGCACATGTACGAGTATGTAAACTTTATTGCCCAGTTACACGATATAGCGCTGTGAGATCTGATAGACTGTGCGATCTTCTTGGCTCGCAATGCGGAAGCTACTCTAGTTTCTTAATTATCCAATTTCGATCAATTACATTGACACCCACAACCTATAGAATATGATATATACAGTTTATTTTTTGACGATTAAGTTTCACTTAGAAATGTTTTACTATATCAAGTGAATGGGAATCTTCTCTATTATATTGTTAGTTCTGCCAGCCAGCAAATAAATTAGGTGTCTACGTTTTAGCTATCTGCGCTATATCTTGAGAACTATTTGAGGTGTAAGATATGGTGAGGGCATTGTATCTCTTTATCTCCTAGTGAGTTGAACTTGAGTTTGGGAAATTAAAGTAGTTTACTAAGCGATAGAAAGAGGAAAGGGAATTAGAGCTAATCTAAAGTTTGCGTAGTTTGAGTGAGTGCGAAAGAAAGTAGTATGAATTTAAGGAGACTATTGTTATTTTTTGACATTCTTGAATGAGAAAAGTGTTTAGAAATATTCTTTGGAATGAGTAATTAAATCTGCAGTCAAACGTGACTTTATGTAGACCAGTTTGCAATTAAAATATAATATATAGTATACTTATATAGCATTAGTATCAAGTGAATATGCATCTGCTCCATTAGGCTGATAGTTCTGAACGTATACGTATTATCTATCTACGCTAATCTCTGCTAACTTAACGTGCCAAGATATGCAAAGGGCGTTGTATCTGTTTATCTCTCAAAAAAGTTGAACTTGAGTTTGCTAAAGTTGTTGTACAAAAGAAAGTAGGAAAAATTTTAACACTCTTATTTGCATAAACTTTACAGTTGACAAGGTCGCTAGCAAATACTGTCATACAATTTCACACTTCGAATTCTATAACTTGTTGAAGTATTCTTTAGTTTTAATACACGTAATTAAGATTGCAATCAACAAAGATTTGATAGCGCCAGAGATGAGAGAAGTAATCAGTTTTAATTTCAGGCAAATCGCACGTGTCGTCGCCAAGGAGAATGGCCGAGAATGAACCGCTGCACGAGGCTCATCCCCATGAGCCGAACGGACGCATTGTGAGCACGGAGGAACGTGCTCGTGCCAATGGCCACGCTGTGACCAATGGCAAGGGGGCGGCAACAGCAGCAACGACGGCAAATGGAGGCGCCACACAGCCAGCACACATTGAGGCGCCCTGTTGCCGTGATATACATGGCAAGGAGCCTCCGGATGGCGGTGCCCAGGCCTGGCTAGTGATGGTCAGTGCATTCATATGCAACGGTGTCATCTTTGGACTCATCAACACCTATGGGGTCTTGCACAAGCTGCTGGTGGAACGATTGAAGGCCCAGGGAGATGCGGATGCTAGCAGCAAAGCGGGTAAGCGATAAAAACAAATCAACAATCGAATCTAGCACGTGCCTAATCCCCCAACAAATTCGAGCCGAGGGCAAATTGATTCGCAATTTCGATTAAACGTAATTATGCAGAAGACAAATCAGATTATATGGGAATCCGAACAGTTGTTATTGTTGTTGTTGTTTTGCCTATCAAGTTATTGCTTGTAAGTAAATTAACACACACAGATATAGATAAGGGGTTGATAAGGGGTGTGCTACGAAGCCATAGCCGGATTTACGTTTGATTTCCACTAAGCGAAAGTTCATTTACGACGTGACTAAATGAATGAATGAAAATTATGTGTACATTGTTTATACTATAGAGAGAACATACTGTATTTATATATAGTACATTATGTTGATAAGCCGAATTATTAATATTCGCTCTTGAACTTATAGTTTTGCGTATTTGTTTAAAACGTTTTTTTTATGATTTGCGAATTACTTACTACTTTGATTTAAATATGAACACGATAGAAAGTTACTGTCGAGAGTGATCGATTGTTGCATATCTATTCTACGTACTTACTGTATTTTCTATTGCATACTTACTGGGGGAAAATCTGTTTATCCAAGAAAATTATATTTAAAATAACTTCAAAGCTAATTATCCGTTTGCAATTAAATTAATAGAAATTATTTGCATGGTAATGATTATTATGGTCATCAAAAATGAACCAGCTAGCTTTAGAATGACACTTACAATTTGCTTTTCATCGATTTAGGCAGGCAAATTCTAGAATAAATTTTATCCACATGCAGTAATAAGATATATTGAAACTTAATTTGATAGAACTAGCTGTTAAAGTCTCTGATATTAAGGTGTTAATACGAACAGATATGGCTATATAGACTTGGCTGTTGACGCTGATCAAGAAACAGGTACTTTGTGGGTTCAGAGATTCCTCCCTATACCGGTTACATATATTTTATATTTGAGTCATGTTGTAATACCCTTCTACTCCATAAGTATCGGGTATAAATATGCTACAAAACTTTACATATTTTGCAAATTGATCTACAAGAAGCTATTTTGATTATATCAATCAAAGAAATTAGATATAACTTATACGAGGGTCGTTTGATAAGTCCGTGACTTTTTGAATAAAATATATTTTTTTCGTCAAAGAAGCGTTTTATTTCTCAACATAATCTCCTTTTAGCTCTATACATTTAGTCCAGCGTTTTTCCAATTTTTTTATTCCTTCCAAATAATAGGTTTTCTCAAGGCCCTCAAAATAGTCGTTTGTTTCTGTGTTTCTCTTCATTTGACCCGAATCTCTTACCGCCGAGCCATTTCTTCATGTTTGGAAACAAAAAATAGTCACAGGGGGCTAAATCTGGAGAATATGCTGGATGGGGTAGCAGTTCGTAGCCCAATTTATGAAATTTTGCCATGCTGACACGAAATTCACTTTTTTCCATTTTCGTTAAAATTCACGAGATCGTCTGCTTTCAATGCCTATAAAACGCAAACCAAAAAACGCAGCTTTCTCAAAATTTTACAGTCAGCTGTTAATCGATAACTGCTGACAGGGGCAGTGTTGTATTTAGAGCAGGTGCGCGGCAAATACAAAAAGTCACGGACTTATCAAACGACCCTCGTATATATAAAATAATTTCAACAGAGCTCAAGCTAATGATCAATTGCTAATGCAACCTAAGAAGTACTGGGGTCGTACACACGATCCACCGCGATCCAGGCAGATTCCTGGGTTTGCGTCGAGTTCAATAAAACCTGATACATGTATGCGAATGTGTGTCTGTGTGTGTGTGAACATACTATGTTAGTGTAAGAAAGCGACATGCCGACGTCAAGTGAATTAAATTGCTGAAAGTTTTATTGGATCACAAAACGTTATTCAACACCAACGCCGCGTCGCGGGCAATGGCGATGTCAAGTCAAGTTGTTCTGAAGTCGATGAGAGTTGAAATTAAGCAAAAGTAAAAGGTCGTTTGCAGCGAATAATTTTGCGTGCCACACACACTCAAACACACGTACGCACACACAGCATGAAGTAGTCTGGGCCGGTGCAGTCCCGGAATCTATGGGATCTATGAGACGACAACTGTCACTGACAGTGCTTCAATTGCGTGCGAAACTGATGACGTCGTTCGAGAATAACAACAACAACAAGGTTCAATTGACTGCTTACGATGTGTCTGTCAAGGTTCGTGTCGTGGACCGGTGTCGGTGTCAATGCGCATACGCCCCGTTGCACGCGGTCGCAAGACGCGTATTGGGAACGCGACTAAAGAAAACGAAAAAGACTTGCTGCATTTGCGAAAGACAAAAGCCCCAAGACCAAAGACGACCCAGTCCCAAAACTAGTGGCACAACAATCGCCCATGCCACACCAACGCTGCCACATGCCACACCAACGCTGCTGCCACATGCCACTGACCCAGTTACTCGTTGGGCGTTCGTAGTTGCTTGGCATCGGAAGCCGTTCAAATGCAATGACAGCGATCCTCCTGTCAGAGCCAGAACCAGAGCCGCTCTAGCCATCACTGGCTGAGTGGTATTAGTTCCGCCATATGATTAAAGCTTCACGTAATCCGAGTCAGCATCACGCCGTGTGTCTCTTCTTAAGCGCTTTTCGCGCTGCAATCGCGCCTTCTTAGCACCCTGAGAACCCATAGAGACGCCCCCCAAGACATTTGAGAGTTCAATAGGTTCAATAGGCTTAAAGAGCAGATTAGCATTTAATGTGTGTTAAGCCTATATAGTATTAATATTATTTGAATAACAAAGAGGGCCAGCTGATAACCTAACGATTGCGAATAGAATATGAAAAGGCCAAGGGTGGTCTGGGTTCATCTATTTGAACAGCTCCTGAGGACTTTGGAATTCCTGAGAACTTGGGAAAATTAGTTTAATTTCTAAGAAGTACAAATTACTATTTTTTTTAAGTTTTCAGTTTAGATTTATAGCTATAAATCTAACTCTGAGTTTTGAGTTGTTCTAATGCAGATTTACTAGGTATAAATCTGAAGTTTGTTATAAGTAGCCGACGGGTTTTCTCACACATTTAGAAATTATTTTCTGAATTCTTTGACTACGGGATTTCATAATACCATGATATAATTGGGTTTTCTGTTCTAATTGGGTTTTTTCTGGGTTTCCCCAATCCTCTGCAACATTGTTGGACCGACGTTTTATTTTTCCCTAGTTTTAAATTTTAAAAATTTCTAATTGAATGCTTTTCTTCCTATTTAAGTTTTTTTCATTAATTCTTATTTTTATAAACTAAATTAATTGTTTTACTTTAAACAGTCGACTGACCATAGTTGACTTTAAATAAATTAATAAAAATATACCTTGAGTACTCAGTGTAGATTTACATGCTATAAATCTGACTGGTCCGCCATAAAGTTATGTTGATTTAACGACAGTTTTTAGCGTAGATATACTGTCTACAATTTGATGTGATATAGTACCGGCGTCTTTTCTAGTCCTACGGGATTGTTTCCTAAATGCTGAGTCATTATCATTAATCAAAAAAATTAAAAATATTATTATAACATTAAGTTTTCAGTGTACATTTACTTGCTATAAATGTAATTTGCCCGCCATAAATTGATGTAATATTGTTGCCGGCGTGTTTTTTTTAGACCTTTGGCATAGTTTCAGCAACTCTTTCGTGCGGAAATTATCTAACATGATATGCAGTTCCTTTTGCAATGCACTCTCTCTCCCTCTCACTTTCGCAATGCTAATGACTGCGCTCTCCCTCGCTCGCCGGCCGTGGCATTGACATTGAACGCCGGCGCTCTCTCTCTCTTCGTTTGCTCTCTCTCTTGCCCTCGGTCGGGTTGCCATGGCTGCCGAAATTGCATGACTCGCTGTCAGCCGGCGTGCTCAAGTGCAAGTGAGAGTGTGCGAGAGAGGGAGACAGAGAGAGAGAGGGGAAAATATAAATGTTTGTGGGGGTATTGATTTCAATGGGTACTCGGACACATTCGCTGCTGATGTAGGTCAGTCTAATTTTAGTAACAATCTTTAGAAAAATAAACAAATATCAATTTGTTTGAGAGCAAAATGGGAAACTATAACAATATTTGTTCGTCTCTTTTGTTCGCCTTTCTCTTTGGCACTTGCAAAAGCTTTGTCACTTTGGCTTAGGCAATATTGTGTGATTTTTCATCAGTTTTGAATTCCGACGTGGGTGGGCGGGGGAAAGTCTTCGAGCAGTTGACGATCTTATTTGATGATGAGCTTATTCTCACACAGTTGACAGCTGCATCATTCGCATCGCATTATAGACTCTTCTTTATTATACATTATCACGGGCTACTGTCACTTCTGCGCCCGCTTATCGCAACTGGGTCGGGCCGAACAAAGAATTAACCCAATTCTGTCAGTTAGGTGTTACTCGCGTTCCCAACGGAAACTGTTGACTATAGGAAAACATACATACGTATTTGACGACAAAGTGCAACTTGCATAGGGATCACAAACTAGGGCTATAATACTGATAAGTCAGTTAGGGATCTACAAATTGGAAAATGTTTAAAGCAAGCAAAGAAAGCTACAGTGATGATAATCTTTGTTCTGACTATTTTTATTGCATATTCAAATGCGAATTCTGTTCAGTCACTAAAATTACTTTTTAAATAAATAAAAATGTTAAAATGTTTGTGTGATTATAACCATATTTGCAGAAATCTTTTGAACTGTGTCTATTATAACAATCATTAAACATTGATATATATTTTTTTCGATTAACGTGAAAACTTTCTTTAACAACTTTTATCTTTGTGTTATAACAAGACATATTGTCACCAAATTTGGTTGTCCTAGTTGTTAACTCTCTGGAATCTAGGTGGTCATACAGACAGTTAGGGCTATACCGACTCGACAATCCAGAATAAGTGAACCTTGTGGGGTCAGAGATACCTCCTTCTGTCTGCTACATACATTTTGGATTGGCACAAAGTTAGAATAACATATGAGTCTGTCAAATTCAATCAATTTCGACTTGCTGAAAAAAACATATAGAAAATAGTTTATTAATTAATTTGGACAGATTCAATTAAGCCATTTCACACCCGCATAGAGCTATACCAAAGTTGACTGATTCATCGACCGATCGTGCAATGCGCGCAAATTGCTCAATCAAGTCTGGATCCCGCCCTGCCCCCAGTGCCTTCTCCCTCTCTGATATCGGGAGCTCGAGTCGAGTGGAAAACATAGTTGATTTCACAATTAACCACAATTGCGTGAGATTCGATTTGTTGCATGTTGGTCTGGTCTATGCAGATATAAAGTCGGCTTCTTTATGTGCTTTATTGTGTACTTGCAGCTCTTGTCGGCGCTTTGACAATTGGCACAACATTCTTTCTATCGCCCGTCGCCGGTTGCCTGACGGACAAGATCGGTCTGCGCCTGACCACCTTCATTGGTGGCATGCTCGCCTCGGGGGGCCTGTTGCTCTCGTCGTTCTGCACTCAGGACATCAGAGCCCTGTACTTCACATATGGCATTATGTTCGGTCTGGGCGGCGCTTTGGCCTACACACCCACACTTGCCATACTGGGCCATTACTTCAAGCGTTATCTGGGAAAGGTTAGCGGATTCGTTACTGCCGGCTCGAGTGTATTCACTGTCATACTGCCACCTGTGCTAGACTGGCTGCTCAGCAGCTACGGCCTGGAGACGTCACTGCGGGTGAGTAAACGATTAACATGAGACTTCTAATTCTAATTGCCCCACTCACTTGCAGATAATGAGTATGATGTCTGGTTTTATCATATTCTGCTCGTTTGTCTACAAACCTTTGCATTTTCCGCTGGCATCGTCCAAGAAGAAGACTGGCCGCACACGTTTCAATATATTCCTGCGCTCCATTATCAACACGGAGATCTGGAAGCGAAAGCGCTACGTGATCTGGGCAATGTGCGTGCCCCTGGCGTTATTCGGTTACTTTGTGCCCTATGTGCATATGATGAAGTTCGTGGAGACGAAGTTCCCCAACAACGATGTCAATCTGCCCGTGATGTGCATTGGCGTCACTTCCGGCATTGGTCGTCTCATCTTCGGCGTCATAGCGGATATGCCAGGTGTGAATAGGATGTATCTACAGCAGCTTTCGCTGGTCTGCATCGGTCTGCTCACACTGCTACTGCCACTGACCAGTTCGTATGTGGTGCTCGTATCGTTCGCCCTGATCATGGGACTATTCGATGGCTGCTTCATCTCCCTGCTGGGTCCTATTGCCTATGAGATCTGTGGACCATCGGGCGCCACACAAGCAATTGGTTTCCTGCTCGGTCTTTGCTCACTGCCACTGACACTGGGACCGTATGTTGCCGGCATTATCTTTGACAAGACCGGCTCGTATACACTGCCATTGATATTGGCTGGACTGCCACCCCTAGTGGGTTCCTCTCTGTTATTCCTTATGCGTTGTGTCAAGGATGAGGCGGAAAGTTCCACTTCGGCGGCGACTGCAGCCATTCAGAACGGTGACATTGAAACCCCTGTTGCCAATGGCAACTATCGTTTGAACGGTAAGGGATATGATATGACTTATACACGATTACTATATACATATATATGATCCTCTCCCTCTTGCAGCATTGAAGTCAAGCGTACCGCTGATTGAGAACGGTAATGGTTGCATTCCTAACGGACACAAGATCGCGAATGGCTCAGCGAATGGTTCGTATTCGATTCTTTAAAATGTTTTCAAATTATTCTAATCGCATCGTTTGCAGCTGGAGAGCCACATGCACCTTTAATGGCGAATGGGGGCAATGGTCGATTGTCCAATGGATATGGCGATATGGGGGACTCCACAACTGGTTCGTACCTCGGTCAAAGCGATACTAGATTTACTGCCTGCTGCTCTTCTTACCAAGCCTGTACTCATCCCAGTAGTTCGTTTTCTTTTTCCACTAACACACACTATAAGCACTCTACACCTATCGCATCTCACTCTGCTTTGCTTGAAAACAACAACAGTTTGAGATCTCAAACATTGCTTGAGGATTCTAGGAAACGACAATACAAGTATTCTATTCTGTAAAGTAATACGTCCCTTTATCAGCTATGGTGTACAAAGATTCTAGTAGAAAGATTCTTATTGTTTTTGTGTAATTCCATTGTGAAGGCAAAGGAAGGAAAAGTATACCTACATGTTCTTGATCAGCTTTGCTCTTTACAAAAAAGTCATTTGAAATACTTTTTGAGTAAACTTTTTAAGACGCCACTTTTCAAAGTTAAATCACACACATCGCGATTTTATAAATGGTTTAATGAAAGTATAAACAGAATATCAAGTTATATTCCCTGCCTTTAATTTGAGAGCAGGGCCGACAGTGGGCCAGATCAGTCTTAAAGCCATCTTCGTTTAAGTTATCAATAGGTTTTAGTGTTAGGAATAATTGGTCTCTTGCGCTGAACTATAAGTCCTTCAAATAGTTTGCCAAGAACCTTATAAAAAATAGTTTAAATCACCTTAATTTAACTACCATATGTGATATAAAATACAATATAATCAGTTTCATAATAAATACACTGTACTTCGAATTTTCATATCACTCATCTCACATCATGTTTCATATCACTTTTCGCACGCATTCAAATACACTTTCTATGGTACACACTTTATTCATTTTCAATTATTAAATAATTTTGCTAAGTAGTACTAGATCGCACCAGTAATGCTTTTGTAAATAAACGAATGCAAGTAAAGTATGTTTTAAGTATCGTATTTATAATTGTATATTGCCGTACAGTTGATGTTGGAAAACACTGCATGGAACTTGCCTATGGTTCTTAAAGAAATAAAATAGCAGTCTCACTAATCTTTATTATATAATGTAAATTTTACAGAGACTCTTACCGACATGCCCGGATCCTAGAAACAGTCGCTGTCCTCGTCTACTAACTCAAAATTCCACAAACTTTACCCATGAAAGTTCAGCCATTTTACCATAATCTATTATCATACCGCTATCTAGCGTATCCAGCGCATAAAGAAGGTGTTCATGTTCGTGACGATGCATATTATGAATGTACAAACTATGAATATCCCTACGATGGAGAGAGACTTGTATGTACTTGATGTACATATCGTAATACTTATTTTTCATAAATGTATACTATAGGCTAAGTGAAAATTAAAATGCAAAATGCTTAATAAAGCAGATACACACGATAAAATTGAAGATTTATTGTTCTAGAGGACTATCCCAAATTCCCAAATAATCAAAACATTCCAATGTTTACTCTGTGATAGTGGGTTGTGGCTTATATAAGTGGCTACCTGACATGAATTAAACACACAATTGATGACGTCGTAGTACTATGTACACTATCTTTGCAAAGTTATAGTAAACATAGTGGCTGAGTGGATGGTTGTCCGATTACTGTTAGCCATTAGAGCAAATTATAGCAATTTGTATGCTGGAGACCATCGATCATCGATATAAAAATTATTTATATTTTGTAGAGTTCATTGATGTGCGATTAACAAGGAATCACGATCTAACACGCGTAACAATCGTACCAAATACGGACGATCATCGCGTCCGGGGGTATAAAATGGCGCTACATTCGGGAATTCATAAGTAGTAAGCTTTAAACGTTCGGTCGATAGGGTGCGGTCTTGGATATTATACAATCTATTGGATATAACGCGCAATCATGTTAATGTGGCACCTGTGGGGTGTTCTGTTCCTCGTACTGTGGATATATTTCCTGTGGTCTCGCCGTAGATATTATATGTTAACGCTAAAGCTTCCTGGTCCAATGGGTTATCCTCTGATTGGCATGGCGCACAAACTAATGCGAAGGGAAAGTACGTGAATTGTGAGAAACGTTTAACTATATAAATTGTGGTCTTCAATTTGTGATATGTGTACACAGATATATTGAGTGTGCTCGGATACCACTTTGAAACCCAAGGTTCCACTCTCTTCTCGTGGCTTGGCCCTATACCAATACTGCTTGTCAGCGATCCTCAGGTCACTCAGGATATTTTTACTTCGCCTCACTGCATCGACAAGGGATTTCTCTACAAGGCCGTGGATGATGGAGCTGGAACGGGACTATTCAGTATAAAAAGTACGAAAAGCAGTTAAGGGAATATCGAACTTTAAATCTATAGGCATCTTTTATGGGTCTACAGGTCCTCGTTGGAATGTACATCGTAAATTATTAAATCCTGCCTTTGGACACAAAGTATTGCTGAGTTTTCTACCCATTTTCAACACGGAAACAGCATTACTTGTCAAGGCCCTTGAAGATTTGGTAGATGAAGGCGAAATGGATTTAACACCTCTGCTGCAACGCTGCACCTTAAGCATAGCAACTCGTGAGTAGTTCATATCCAGTACAGTTTCTTTAGTCTAATAAAAACTTTTCAGAAACAACTATGGGTAGTGATGTGAAGGGAGACGAGACTTTTAAGAGTAATACCCTGCTGAAGAGCTATCATTGGTAAGTGGTGTAGTCACTCAGCTTGGACAATGCTTTCTATCCGTTAATAGTGTTTTGGAAACCATGACAGATATGTGTTTCTCCCCGTGGCTGATGAGTAAAACGGTGCGTCGCCTCTTTGGTAGGGAGGAAAGTTTTGCAAATTCAAAGTCAGAGATTCGTAGGTTCATTGGAAAGGTAGCTTTCAATATAACCCCATAAAAAATATAAACTAATCGTACCTTTTATAATGCAGATAATTCAAAGGAAGATAGAGAAAATGGACGCGGAGGCTTCGAAACCCGAATCGCAGCAACAGGATAAAAACATATTCCTCAATCTGGCTACTGATTTACTTAGGCGTGGGATCTTTAGTTTGACAAACGTGGAGGATGAATCTAATGTTATAGTGTTTGGAGCCTTTGAAACAACTGCTAACACCGTTGCTTATACATTGATGATGCTCGCCATGTTTCCGGAGTATCAGGTGAAAGTTTTCGAGGAAATTGTATCTCTGTTTCCAAACTCTGGAGACTTTGAAGTCACCTACGAAGATGTACAGCAAATGGTTTACTTGGATCTAATTCTCAATGAAACGATGCGTGTTATGGCTCCAGTTCCCATGGTCTGTCGGACTAACTCTGAGGATGTGAAACTCTCCAATGGAGTTGTAATACCAAAAGGAGTGCAGATCGCTCTTGATATATTCCATTTGCATCGCAATAAAAAAGTCTGGGGGAACGATGCGGAAACATTCAATCCGGATCATTTTCTTCCGCACAATTTTCAAGATAAGCATCCGTATGCATATGTTCCATTCACGAAGGGTGTTCGTAATTGTATAGGTGGGTTTAATTTACTAATGATGACATGCAGTACTCAGTACATTGTATTCTCCTATTTATAGGTTGGAGATATGCTTTAATATCGGCGAAAATAACATTGGCCAAACTGCTGAGAAATTTCAAATTCTCTACCGAATTCAAATTTGAAGATCTTCATTTTGTTGAGGATATAACCATAAAACTCAAAAAAGTGCCATTACTGGAATTACAACGAAGATTAAAATAATTTCAAGACTTTATTTATTTTTGTTTGTAAATATGGTTAATGGTTAATAAACTATTTTTGTACATTTTTGTATTAAATACTGTTTGTAAGTTGTACTAATTTTGTCAGCAAATAATTTGTTTGTGGAATAATTATTTTAATGGAAAGTGCAGTATTGTTTTTAATTTTTTTTATCAAAAATATATTCAAGCCATTGCGGACCAAGAAAATACTAAATGCTGTTAGCAACAGAAGCGCGAACTGTTAAATGAGAACAGCGAATACAGTGAGCGATTATCGATAACTTTGTTCCGCTCAACTGAGCGAGTCATATGAACGAACTAATTCCGAGTAAATTATATTTATTTTATTTGTGCCGGCATGTCGCTAACAGATGTCTTGGAATTAAATA
This sequence comes from Zaprionus indianus, assembly GCA_018904595.1. Taxonomy (NCBI): domain Eukaryota; kingdom Metazoa; phylum Arthropoda; class Insecta; order Diptera; family Drosophilidae; genus Zaprionus; species Zaprionus indianus. Next base: position 6,581,043 of record JAEIHA010000320.1, read on the forward strand.
AAACAGAGTTGTTTGCGAAAATTCGCAATGGCTTACCAATTGTGCCACAAACTCAAAATTTATTGGACTGCAAGGACGACCTGCTGTACGTGTGGGACTCAAATGAATCGTGTCTTCTGGTAACAAATTGGCGGGCAGCGTCGCTTGAGCAAGAAGCAAAGCGAGCCACCGCAAGCTTCCAGACGCTCATACCCTCCAGCACTGTCGGAGTGCATGTCGAGCGTATTCTTGTTTCAAATGAGGGATCTCTGGTGGCATTAAGTGGGCCACAAGGTGTGTTCATCTTGGAGGTGCCACGCCGCAGTGGCCCTGATGGCTCCTTTATGAATGGCAAGGAGAAAATCACGTGTCGTTCATACAGTCTGGATGCACTTTTGTTTCAAAACAATCCACAACTGGAGGTGCGTCAGTTGCGCTGGCACCCGGCCTCGGTATCGGACTCAACATTGCTTGTGCTGCTCTCGAACAACACGATTCGTGTGTACAATCACACCAAACTGCGTCATGTGTGGAAGGTTGGTCCGCTGCCAACAAAGTCAAGTGGAAATACATCGCTTACTGACTTTGGGGAAGTATCAGTTGACTTTGACATTGCACCTGCAGTCTCCCGCAGCAGCACAGCCAAGAAGGAGCAAACAAACGCAAGTCTCTCTGCCACTAGCAATTTAGATCAGAGCAACAAGACATTGGTCGCAGCCAAAGCCAAGCAGGAAAAGGTCGAGTGGCCTATTGTCATACTGCGAGAGAATGGAAACATCTACATAATGCTAACGGGCATCGACTCGGAGCTGACGCGCTTGCAGGGACCCATTACAATGACGCCGCAGACTAGTGCCAACTATGGACTGGAGTCGTGTTCTCTGCTGATCATACCATCTTTGCCGCCAACTGTCATCATTGCCGAGTCAATTGGCAAGATACACCATGCTCTCTTGCTGGAATCCGAGCAAACTGAGCACTCGTTCAACGATGTCGATGGGGATTTGATTGTCGAGCCATCTGAGTGGACTTTGCATGTCATAGAAACCGTTGAGCTCGAGTTGGGGCTGACCGCGGGCTCAAGCAATGCCTCGGGTGGAGTATACAGCTGTCCCATACATCTAAAGCGGGATCTCATCAACGAGATGCGTTACTTCGCCTACCACAATGCTGGCCTGCACATTATAACCGTCAACTTCATATCGGAGCTGCAGCGTTTCCTGGACAGCGAAGCGGCAGACAGCCAACTGGTGCTATCGACACCCTCTAGTGCGGAGTACATTCTGTGCACCAAGTTCGATTCGAGCGATCGCACCAACGCCGTCTACGGCATCGCCCTTCTACAAATGCCCGCTGGGCTTGTTCTTCTGCTGAGCAGCGGACAAGTGATAAGCCTGAAGCTGGTCATAGATGTCCAATTGCTGGTTACCAGCAAAGATAATGCGCAACGCAGAACAGCTGATGCTGTGGTGGATCCTCAAGGCGCGGGCCCCTCCTTTGTGGAGACTATCAGAGCACTGCTGCAACGCAGCGTCAGTCAACCGATTCTGGCGGATAAACTGGCCTCGCCCACTGCCCACGAGCGCTACGAGCTGCTGAATCAGGCAATTGAGGTGCTGCGCTCGCAGTATTTGAAGCGACACGAACTTGTGCGATCCGAATTTGCTAAGCGCATCAATTGCATTAAGCTACAAAAGAAGCAGCAGCTGGAGGAGATTGTTAGTCTGGAGAACGAGCGTGAGATTATCAGTGAACGTGCACACAAGTTGGCTGAACGTTTCGAGGAGATCAGCGACAATCAGGAGGTTCTAGTCCGTCGTTGCCAAAAGTTAATGCAGGAGGCCAATGCAACCTTGCCCAACAGCGTTGTGGCTGATCGGGAGTTTGCCCAGGAGGTGTCGCGCATTAATAAGGCCACCAAAGCCATGGCCGCCAACTTGGACGCGGCCAAGAAGACAATGAACAAACAGCGATATCACATTGCCAAGTCGCAAGAGAGTGGCAAGAATCAATCGTACGAGTTGCCAGATAAGCAGCGACGCACCATCATCGACATCCTCACACAGTTGTCGCAAGAGATCGACCGCCAGATCACCGATGTTAAGCGTATCAATAAGATTATGGGCATTTAAGAAGCCTCTCGATCGATAACTATAATTGTAACAATAAGTTAATTATATAAATATCACTATGCTACAATTTGCGTAAGCGAGGATCAGTAATGCGAAAAACAAATAAAATGTAAATTTGTTTTCGAAAACAGGGTAAACATTTGGAACGATTATAAACAGGAAATCAATGGATGTTGGTGACAGTGCAGAAAAAATGTCTACATAAACAAAAACATGATCTAGCACTTTAGAAAGGGTCTTGGATGTTCGTTTTACAGACTTACACATCCGATCTTGGATTAGCATATGATATTATAGTGTTGGTTTGTCGAACCTCGAATACTTTCAATGCGGACAAACCGATGGAAAGTGAATCGAAATGTCGCATTTGTAATGAGTTCTTGGGTTTTATGGAGTTGATTTTGAAATTCTTTTGCGTTGTTTCAGTCGCACTTCGCCGTCTGAACCTTTTGGACTACATAGATGTCGCGATGGCATCGATCATTTTGTTGAAATTGGCATCGGTTTGCACAGGAATTACGGATTATATAAAAACGCATACACCCTTTGTGATCGAGGCTGCGATGGTGGCGCTGTGCTTCGGTGCTATCATCAGCAAATATGCCATAAATATGTAAAGGACGGAAATAAAAACCACCAACAACTTTCGCTAAATAGAACTAATATTTTATTTGTGTGTGTGTGTGTGTGTGTGTGATAAGAGAATGTGAAATTGTTAAATACATTTGGAGATGAATGAAACTTAAAGATAAGGCTTCTCGATCAGGTGAATATAGAAGGCTGGATTCTGGACCACAGTCATCTCCTTGAAGTCGCCATAGAGCTTGTGCTTCGCTTGTTTGCCAAAGATTTCACTGAGGATCTCGGTGAAGCGCTTCAGTTCGTGGGGATAGTAGGAGAGTCGGAACTCGCTTGCCAACTTGTTGCCCTCGATCTGATAGTCCATGGACACCAGTGCTGGCTTGCCGCAGTAGAACAGAACGGATGTTTTGATGTCAGCAGTATGACTCGTCTGTAAAACGTATATTTGGAAGTGCAAGTCATTCAGTGAGAGACTCTTACGCTCGTGCCTCAAGTGATCGAGATGATAAGGCAGCATGATGAGATGAGATGAATTCGATTGAACTAAACTATTTCAAGTCTAATCTATTAGTGTGAAGATGACGGGGCAGCTTTGCAGTGCAATATGTCGTTTAATTGTTTTTAATTAACGATGGTGATCGATTGCGATCTTCGGCTCTACTTACGTTATAGTAGATGCTCTTGGCTGGGGTCGCGCCCGTCTCGAGGATGTTGTCGTAGTTGCGATGATCTATCAGCAGGATGCCGCCGGGCTTGAGGCACCTCTCGAAGTTCTTGATCGCCCGCTTGTGCTCTCGCTGATCCCCAGTGGCGTCCATTAAATGGGCGAACGAGTTACCCAGGCAGATGACGGCATCGAAGCCAGCCTGGATGTGATCTTCAATGTCATCGTAAAGTGTCAACCAATTGGCCTCTTCGATGGCTGTAAAAAAGAATGTGAGTTACAGCATGAGTCATTCACTCAGCTCACAAGTGGGATTCACTTACTCCAGTTGTCGAAGGCGGTCTCCTTGCGACGGTTCCAGCGCTCCTTGAGCGCGTACTTCAGCATTTTGTCAGAGGCATCGACGGAAACAACCTCAAAACCCTCCTCAAGCAACATTATCGAGTCCACTCTGGAAAATAGGAAATGTTTAGTAGTGGCGAGGGGAGTGTCGTCCTTCCACTTTGTCTTACCCCGTGCCACATGCCACGTCCAGGACACGCTTGCAACCCTTTTGGCGCAACAGATCGACCAAAAAGTTTTTATAGTTGTCTGTGCGCGAGTTCTTGTCACCAATGAAAATCTCCCACACCTTGGCAGCCTTGCCATCGGCATACTGATCGCGCACTCCTTCGGCGGAGATACCCTCCGATCGGGTAACGAACACACTGTCTGCGGAGGTGGTCATAATTATTGGTCGTCACTGGGCAGCAGATCACACTTGAATAACTTTTTGATGTGCATCCACTTGCCTCGATGACTCCGCTAACAGCTGCTTCGCCACGAGATACCCCCACACTCTCACACTGTCTCATATAGCGGCCGTAATCTTATCAGCTTCGCAACGCCCGTCCAATTTTGACCTACGTAGTGCTGTGGCTAAATCAGCTAGCTCCAAACATCTGCTCACATCGTACACGTTTCGCTTTTTTTTTTGCGACCTGGCACTGACCTCCTCGTGCTTGGGATAGATTACACTCTGCCAAAAAACACAATGACTTGACAGAACTACTCTCATTTCGCTACACTTGAGAAAACTTTCGATTAAACGGGAAATCTAAAATGATTCAAGTTTGTTTATGCTTGACCAAAATTCCCCAAAAACATTAAAGTTTTCTCTTTAACATCTTTTGTTTTGTATTTATTATTTAACTTGACGCTAGATGTGCTGAGTCATAGTTCTTAAGAAGACGTTGTCAACAAATTCTCTCAGTTTAGTTGCAATCTGTAGAGATTAATTTCTTTTTCGCTGACATCATACAAATCTGAACTTGTTGAACCTAATGAAATATAATTTGCCCATGATACAAAGGAAACTTCTTGTATTTAGATTTGTGGTTCCCTTCTTGTTCAACCATTTAGTTGTCAAACTTTTCAATCATTTAAAATAAATAAAATCGTATATAAGGTGAGTTTATTTCAATTCACTTAATAAATATTGCACTGCGTTGAGAAAACTAGGAGTATAGTGAAGTGTTATAATGGTATCGTATTGCACGCTTGTTTTGCTTAGGCCTTAAGAATAATGTCACGAGTTTGTCTAAGTATTAAGTAATATGTAGGTAAAGATCATTAATGAGTATAATAATTAATCTCTGATTACGTTTCGCAAGATGATTGAACAGAGCTCTGGAAAGTACAATCTTCCAAATTGTCTTGTGAAACATAAGCCGAGATTGCGTCTTAGTTACTAAGGGTTGTTCAAATCGTGGGTTAAATAGGTGTAAATATATCCGGTTTATGTGTTAAGATCAATAACTTAGAGCTTAACTAAGGGATTTGAGTATTCTAGTGTAGTTCTATGGCAAATACCCCAGAGAATCCTCGAGAGAAGCGCTCACCGCCCGCATCGATTGATAGCTAGCCATGCGGCTCTTACTGACACTGCTGCGGATCGAGGCGGCTTTCTCCAGGGCCTTGATGTTAATCAGAAGATCGTCGGCACTGCACGACTTCTGGGAGGCGCTGCTCGAGGTCATGTGCAGCGGCATGGAAATGGGTATGGGCATGCGCTCGGTACTGAAGGATTCCCGCGTGCGGTAGAGGGATCTGCGTGAAGATGAGTTCGAATGGCAGCTAGCGTTGCTGGTACGCTTCTGCTGCTGGTGCTGGGCTTGCATGGGCGGCGGACAGAGACTCTTGATGTCCGTCGTCTGACTTAGCTTCATGTCGGCAAACACGGCAGCCGCCTCCACACTCTTCTTCACGCTGAGCGCCTCATGTGGCTGGACGGGCTTACTGTTGCCGCCGATCGTAAAGAGTTCATAGTCCAGTCCCAGCTTCTCCGAGGACTTTGGCTTGCCGCCGCCGCCGCCGCGGTTGGTCGCCCGCGATCTGTGCTGTTGGTTGAGCGAATCTTCGCTGACATTGGCTGCACTGGAGCCATTGGCACGCTGCCGCCGATGGGCACGTTTGCAGTAGCACTTGCTGGCACTGATGCAGCTGTCTGTGTCGCACCATGTGGTGGTGTCCGAGTGTGAATGCCCCGTGTCGTGCTCCAGCGTGCTGGCCGGCTCCTCCTCCACCATGGAGCAGTAGCATTTCTCATCCGATTTGCAAGAGACCAGTGAGTGGCGATGGTTATTGGCGGCCGGTTGGGGTTTGCGCGCATTGGCCAGAGCCATGTTGCGCTCGTTCTTCTGGCGCAGCTTGTGGTTCAGGTGCTCCGTACGTAGGCTGCAGTAGCATCGATCGGCCGAGGCGCAGGTGCAGGACTCGGAGTCGTAGCTGCACTCAGAACAAGACACGTATCTGCGGGCGCAAAAAGATGAGGTCTCTCATGGGAAATGGCCAAGGGGGGATGTGCTACTCACCCACTGCTGCTGTTGCGATGCAATCCCTGCAGCGCGTGCTCATTGCGCACCACTGAGACATCAGAGCCGCTGGTGGCTGCGCGGTTGCGTTGATGCTGCTGCGAATTGGTCTGGCTGGTGGGCGGTCCAATGATGATGGGCGGCGTCAGGCGGCGTTTGCCGGAGCTGGCACTGTCGGCGGGCTGTTGTGGTTCCTTGGAGCGTGTTGGCTTGGTCAACTTGCCGCGGCAAGAGCGAAACTGGCCGAGTTGAAAGACTTTCTTGAGACTGAAGATGCTCTTCGGTTTCTTCTGTGCATCAATTGGCACTGGTTAGAGCTTGATAAAGTAAATGAAACCCCCATTGATAGTTACCTGTGACCCCGATAGGCTTGCTTTGCGTTTCTGCTTCTTCTTCTTCTGGCGACGCATAATATTCTTGGAGCGCTGAAAGAGCTCATCCTGGGTAAGCGTGACCGCCAGCTTGAGTAGAAACTCCTTGTATATGGGCTTCAGGTCGTTGAAGGACATGCCATCCGCATCGATTATGGCATAGAGGATCTCGTCCAGGGAGTGCAGATTCTCGTGCAGTCGGAATTCATTGAACAGTTCACTGAAACCAAGTGGGGAACTAGAAGCACAATTCAAACGATGCCAATCAACCAAACCAAACCTAATCACCGGGATGCAAAGAATGTTAAGCGAACCCACGAGCCAGAAGCAGCCAACACACAGTGTTGCCAGAAGAATTTTACAAAAAATGGACGCAAAAAGAGGCAAATGACTTACAAAAAAGAAAGCAGGTTCAATAATTGATAACTGATTTAAACACGAAAAACCGCGATCGATAACTAACGTAAACGAATTGTAAACAAATAATGTGGTGGTACGACGATTATTTTAATTCTAAGCTTGAAAATCAATAGGCCGCCAATCGATAACTCGATAACGATTTAACAAATTATGTGGTGGTTTGACGATTACTTTTGTGATTGAAATCTACTTTTGAACTGGTAGCACTGGCTGAAACACAATAAGCCGCGATTCGATAATTAGTTATAACGATTGGTAAACAAAGGAGGAAGGATTCAAATAAAAACCTTATCTGGCAACCAACCATGGTTGTATTCCAATTTCTCGCTAGCTGCTTCTGGCCCCAGTGGTTAGTATTAATACTCACCCTCCTCCTCCACCACCGCCGCCGCCGCCCAGCTTGCCGGAACTGGTGCGTCTCGCCGCCCGTGATTTGTAGCGAGTGAGACCGCCAGTGTTAAGGAAGCTGCCTGATCTGGGTATTGCCACACGTGTCAGTATATCCCCGTCGCCAGCTGCCGCCACTGCACCCGCACCCACCAGGTCGCACATCTTGCTGGGCAACGGCAGTGGCATCGGCATCGGCATGGGCAGTGGCATCGACATCAGTGTGGGCGTCGATGGCTTTTTGTGATGATGCAGCCGGCTCACGTGTCCATTGTTGCATACAATATGGTTGCTGCTGCCGCTGCGTCCAGAGGCGCCGCTTTTGTTGGGGGCGGGCACTGGCGGCGCACGCTTCGTTTTGTGAGATTTGCGTTTGCGCTCCTCCGTTGACGTCTCAATCTCAGCTGCCTCATTGATCACGTTGCTGTTGGAGCTGAGCGAGCTGCTCGACACGCGCTTCTTGCGTGTCGAACGCGAGGGAGTGGACGAGCCGACACCGCCGCCAACACCTACGCCCCCCGGCTGCAGGCTGCCTGCACTGCTGCGAAACGAGCTGCGACGTCCGCCACTGATGGCACTGGGCGCCATCTGGGAGCGGGACAAGTAGTTTGAGCTGGTCAGGGCAGAGCTGCTGGCAATGCTGATGCAGCTGACGCCGTTCTGCTGTCGCGGCGTGCGTCGCTTGGTGCTGCGATGCGAGCTGGTGCTGACGTGGGCCATCAGGCTCTGATAGAGCGTGGCGGCAATGACGATGGCATCCTCGGTGCTCTTGCAGATGAAGCCATGACACTCGAGGATCTTCGGGGCGCTGGCGGAGCGCATGACCACTGCGAAGATGGGCGCATGCATGTGCTCGCTTTGCTCCACGGCCAGTTGCTCCATGGAGCTGAAGAGACAAGGTTTTTAGCTTAAGATTAAGAGTGGAGGGAAGAAGATGCTTACTTCAGTGGCTGGAACAGGGCAGTCTTGTCAATGTTGTCGGGGTCGGTGATGAGGGGCAGAAAAGCTGCGCCGCCATCGGAATCAGAGATGACGAACTTCACCGCCGACCACACGGCGATGTTGTGGAAGGGAGTGATGCTCAAGTCGTTGTTGTCCTCGCTGTTGGTGTTGACCTTGATGCGCAATCCTGTGGCGCAGATATCCAAAAATCCCGCTCGCAGTTTCTATAAAGAGAGTGCGATAAATTCCCTTGTTATCGTTATCGATATCACTTTGATACACACCTTTCTAGTAACCTCAGCCAGATACAGCTGACGCAGTGGCTCTTGCAGTCCCTGCAGACTGGTCACCTTGTCTTTTAGCGGCAAACAGCCCAAGCAAGTGACATCGAAGCTATTCGTCGCATCCTTGGCCACATCCGTGAACAGCTGCTCGATCTGCGCCTGCACGCTGTTGCTAATGCGCTGCACATCGTTCTTGGCCGCCTCGGCCAGCACCTTGGCTGACTCGCTCGACTCCTGCAGAAAACTGCTGAGCGAGCGCGCATTGTCGCCATTAGTGCTGGCCAGCTCACTACGTCCATACATGATGATGGAGCGCGTGCGATGCGATCCCCTGGGATCGTCGAGGCGGTTGCTGCGCATTGATCTGTTCAGAAGGTGACGAAGGGAAATGGAAAATATAAGGAGCATTTATTATTTATAAATCTTCTTATTGGTTTTGTATTTATGTATAATTATATAAGTTGAAAGACTTGTTTAGATCTTATACATATTTACATGCACAAGTACAAAACATATTGTATATGAATAAAGTACAATTTATTTTAGAAATTTCGTATTCTCTCTTTTTGTAATTTTGTACTTATCTCAAGTTTATATACATCTCAAATCTCGCTTGAACTTTGGTATAAATAACATTTTATAAAATTTCAGATTCGGTTTTATTATATTCTATGATGTTCGGAATTTCTAAAGCCACTGAAATATTGGGGTATCTGTTTTATAACCAGATTAATAATATTTCAGACAATTTCTTTCGAACTCGCAACCTTTACTTCAATTTTTGATGGGATAACTGTGAGTCTTAAAAATTTCAAAATGATACTTGGGCAACTTTCTGCCCTCTTTCTATGTCTAAGAAAAACCCCTGTTAATCTTAAAAAATGTATTATGTACTATCTATTATAGTCTTGGCTCTATTACATTCGGTTTATTTTGTCTAACTGCAGTTGATATTTGTTATTTGAATCCTGCAATAATACTTCTCTTGTAAGATCACTCTGTGTGGTCTATTCGCTTTACGTTTTCTTTTTGGATGCCACGAAATCGGCACATTTGAAAGTCTGTTGCGCGATTCTCTCTGCGGAAGATTGTCTTCTAAATGCGTAGAATGAAGATGCTTAAGTGGTTCTTCTGCTGCTGCGCCAAGGCTGGCGACAAAAGTTGAAAAGTTTTGTGAAAGTTTCACTGATTAACGCAAACGAGTCACAAAATTTTAGCAGCGCTTTGTCTATGCACATCTCCAATACACACACATGCACAGTGAGTGTGCGTAGTATGCGCACAAATGACCGCCAATGAATTGGCGATTGGACACAGCAGCATCCTGCTGGAAGAGCAGGTAAGGAAAGGGGAAGCATACGTTGTAGCACTTCGACAAGCAGCCAGAGATGCAGAGAATACTCCAACTCGCAGCTCGCAGATCGCGTTCCCAATATAATAGAAGCTATTCCGTTTACCGCTAGTTGACATCAAATCGGAAATGTTTCTTTTCGGGAGAACGTTGGCGAGGCCAACTATTTTGAATATGAATAGAAGATGCCGACGACGCCACCGCCGTCGCACGTAAGACCAGACCGAACCGGACCGGATTGAAGTCGAGTTGTGTAGAGTAGAGTGGAGTAGAGTTATGTTGTGTAGAGTAGAGCGGCGTGGAGTGGACTGAAGTGGACTGCACCAGGGGCTAGCAAAAGTTTTCTTTTTTAATCAATTAGTTCACTTGGCGCGGCGCGAATGTGTGTCAAAGATATCGATGAATATTTATCCACAGCAGCAAGTGTCGCTTGCTTTGCATCTCTCTCCCTCTCTCTCTCTCTCTATCTTTCTCTCTTTCATCTGCGATGATGCTCGCTTACATTTTGACATTTCTGAGCTAACTGTTGTTTTGTTGCTTATGGAAATTTGGCAACGGTAAATGAAACGTTGATGCGACGCGTTCATTTACGAAATGTCTTTTCCAAAGTTTACATTTACCAGATAGACCAGTGTTTATAATGGCTTGAAGATTCGAGAACGAAAGTGCCGCCACGATGCTGTCGCTGTCGTTGAAAGTTGTTTCAAATAGGTTAGGGTACTTGTCTTAGCCTAATTCGAGTGCGATGAATAAATTGTGGATGCTAGTTCTGTGCTAACTGTGATAACTGGTTCAGAATAATGGGAAAGAGTACTTGCGATCGTGGTAGTGCATGACCATTTGCTGATCTTCATTATGTATTCCAAACCAATGATAAATTTACTGTGGTAACTGCCTTACAAGTTGTATCGATCTTCGTAGTGCACGATCACTTACTGATCTTTACTATATATTCCTATATAATTCTGTGTTAGCCTGTAAATGGTTGCGACTTTTATCTAATATGATCACTAAAGATTCCAAGAAAATTCTATGCTTTTTATAAAAACTTTCCCAAATTAATATTTGTGTAGTTTAATCACAATATTCTACGATCATTTCCTGATTTTTACTTAACAAAACAATGTCCTTCCCTGCTAACTGTAGAAACAAAGCTTAGAAGAGGGAAATAGTGGTCTCTTGTGGAGTAGTTAGCACGATCAGAGGCTGATCTTCAATAAATACTTACATACATATTTCAAGTTAGTAGTTAACTAACTCTGATAACCGGCCTAGAAGTTACACAATGCTATTGATCTTTGAGTTAAATAGTTACTCTTGATATTTGCAAAACTGTCGATCACTTGCTGATCTTCACTTTGTATTCCAAGTTAGTGCTAAGCTAATTGCGATAACTGGCCTTAAAGATCGCTTTCAATCTTCGTCTTATATGAAACTTCTCTTAAAGTTGCGATCACTTGTGATCTTCACTTAATTCAACCTTTAATGATCTTCACTCACCTGGAATCGTCAAACATTAGATCAATCTTCAGTTTGTATATCGAATTTCGACTGACACTCGAATTGTTCTCGAGCTGATCGCCGTCCAGTAGCCGAAAGCCAGATGAGTTGCTGTTGTGGCTGTGGCTGTTGCTATTGCTGTTACTCTGACTGCTGACAGGTTTGCGGATGCGCACCGAATTCATTTTGGGAACTGCCACAACAGACTGCGAGTCGGCCTTGCAGGAGGTTACCATCATCAAGGTGTTAAGTAGAGATGCCTTTGGGGCAGCTGTGGCTCAGCTCAGCTTAGCTCAGATCTGCGACGAACTCTGGCATGCCTCTCCCTCTTTCTCTCTCCTCTCTCTGTCACTCCCTCGCAGTGCCTCTCTCTTTGCGCTCCTTTCGCTTGACGTTTGTCTGTGTGTTGTTTGGCTGTCTTTCTTCGCGTTTTTCGCTTGTTTCTTCTTTTGTTTATTTGTTGTTGTTGTTGTTTTTTGTCTGCTTTGAGTTGGGTTTGGTATTTAGTTTTTGTTGCTGTTGTTGTTGCTTATTTGACTGCGATTTGTGTGCAATTAGCGGCAAATGAATTTCAATTATGCACATTGAACGTTAATTTTCAACATTTTAGCGAAATAATTGTGCACATTACACAAGCACACACACTCGCACACACACACTCCTGCACACGAGCTTAGTTAACACTTTTCTTAGGGCCGACGACGTGTTGCACATCCGCCTCCCTCACTGCCTCTGCGTGCGCCTTCGTCTGACCGATCGCGCTGGCTCATTAATTAGCTGAGGCTAAAACCGACGAAAATGGAAATGAAAAAAAGCAGAGAGAAAAAACACATTGCAAATTAGATTACACAAATTGTAAATAAATGGGCTGAGAAGGGGTGTTTGTGAGGTGAGTTTATGTTTCGTTGGTTTTTCTTTCCTGCAGGAAAAGCGTATATTGCGAATCTTTAATTGTCTTGTCGCAGTTTTCGCTTTGTTTTCGGCTGTCGGCCTGTTGAATTGCCCCATAAAATGCGATTGTTGCACTGGAAAAATGTTAACGATTGGCGGGCCAAGCGACTGTGGCTAACGCACAACAACAGCAGCAACAGAAACAGCAACGGCAACTGCAACATCGACACTTGCAACACTTGCAGTTGCAGTTGCAGTTGTTGCAGCAAAAGCAACAACGCGTTGGCATCTATTAGATACTTTCACTATACAGAGATATTTGCTGTAATTAGCAAATGCCACACACACACACACACGCACAAGGGGGCACATTCACTAACACACACACACGTCGCACACACACACAATCCAATTGGGGGCGACATTTACTTGTGGCTCATTGATCGATCGCTCGATCGATCGTTTGATCGTCAGTCGTGACGTTCGCGCTATTCTGTTCTTTCCCGATCACTATCTCTTACGATCCCGTAACGATCTTTGGAGCTCCGTACCGATCTGAGTTCGTTGCTTGCCACACGGCGACTGCTGTCGATGCGCGTCAAAAGCAAACTCTGAGCCAAGTCGAGTCGAGTCGAGTCTCAACGAGCCGAGCCAAGCAACGAGCCACGATCGGCACAGTGAGGTGGCCAAAAGAAATGGCCAAGCAACGTAACGGCCACGGCCATGGCAGTGGTAACACTGCATGTGTGTGCCTCTGTGTTCGTCGGTGTCTGTGTGTGTGCGTGTGTCTTGGTGTGTGCACACACACGCACATAACAATAACAATATTAACTCTGGCGTAAGTGGGTAGCGCGCTCACCTCCTCATATATGGATGTGCCATAAACTAGTGTGTGTGTGTGTGTGTGTGAGTGTGTGTGAGTTAGTGTGTGCATACTCATATGTCTGTCCGACTATTTAACTATAAGCCCCAGCATACGCTGGAGCAGTGGCAACAGCAAAAGGGGTTCGCTTGGGCAAGCAAAAAAGAATTATTGTACTTAGGAGTGGAATTGGATATATCACTTGCCAATAGATGATCGAATTAAGAGGATTTTGGCTTTGTGTACATCACAATTTAAAGTATAAGGAGCTCTACTCAAGTACAATGTAGTGTAGGTGTGATCGGTGAAGAAGGAAAATCATTTTCTGATGAACACAATGCTTATCTCTTATTTAAACATGTTTCTAGTGGGTTCTACGTGATTCAAAACAGATCTTCGAGTAACCAACTCTATCAACTCAGTTAAACATATTGCTTTACAAGTAAGTGCTCCCTCTAGCTGAGATAAGTAATTCTGCGATCACTTGCTGAACTGATCTATAACCATACACCTTACTAACCCCCACCAACTGTTCCCTCTCTTTAAAATAGCGTACGCCTCTGCACCGCCATGTGGGATATGGAGACTGTTGCTGCTGTTGCTGTTACTGCTGTTGCTGCTGCTGCTGCTGTTGCTGCTGTGGGGGTTTTTCAACATCGACGCCAACGACGATCATTTGGCCAATGCTGAATGGAAGCTCTTTCTGTGCCTCTAAGTCCATTGTGCAGCCAACAATGTTGGCATTATTCGACTCATATCACTTGCTCGCCTTTGCCTTTGCCTTCAGCTGGTTCCACTAAAACACTCTAACTGCACATGCACTGTCTGCGTGTGTGAGTATTTGCATAGATGAATGAATGAATGAATGAATAACTTTAGTATCTTTACGCAAAGATTTTGAGCAATGGCCGAATTTGACTTTAGCCAGGTTTGGGGATTGGGATTGGCCTGCAGTCAGTGACGGATTTGGAATGTGTCGCCCGGACCCGGCTTCAGCTTTGCCTTTTGCCAATTGACATTTGCGCAACTCGTGCAGAGATAGAAAAACAGAGAGAGAGAGAGAAAGGAAGGGAAGGGAACGCAGGAGAGTTGAGTGAGCAGCAATGCCGTCGGCATTTTCGAAATCAATGACCGTGGTCAGGTTTATACAATAATTGGTCGTGCTGGCAGTGGACCCGTTTGTGTGCATCACTGTGCAATATCGTCGAGTGCACTTCAAGATCAGTCTAGCATAGAGAGAGATATATATACATACATATATACCTGTTCCCTAGGGAGCACAGCAATCGCATGCGATTCTGTGGTTGAAATTAATTAACATCGTTTTGTGTGCACATAAGGCATAAATCGACAGACAGATTAGAGTTACTACGACTATATTGAAGTCGGAAACGCAATCTACTTAGCAATATTGCGTTGCGCATCTAAACACAGTCATTATGTGAATGAGGAACTAGTAAAAGTTTTAATAGAAATGCCCCCATCTGGCCCCGCCTTCGACTCTGCCAAATACTGAAGAAGCAGAAACCTTACCAAGGCCTAATAATACCCTATGGCATTGCTAAGGTTTCGCTTTGCATCTCTTAATTCGGGGTTCAACTTTCATCTCTCTAACTTCTTGTTTCTAAGTACCAGATACCTAAGTACCTGAAGCACGTGTCCAGTTCACTTCAAAGCAAAGCGCGGCTCTTTAAAACTTTCCTCAAGATCACAGTGAACAGATATGCTTGGTATACCATATGCAGATACCCTAAGTGGATCTCAACTGGAAATGTTTGCTGTTTGTTTTTCTTCTCTTTTATTTTCTTTGTTTTTTGTTTGGCTTGTAATCAAATATTTGCATAATTAATTTGGCAGCTGTTGTTTTGCAATTGTTCGACGTGCCATCTGGTATTCATGAGATAACAGTTCAAAGTTACGATTAATTAAATTGTATCTCCATCTTCATATGTGTAAGACAAAAAGTAGCTAATAGGCGACCATTGTGCGGATGCGTTGATAACTCTTACTTTTTATACAGCCGACTTGCAGCAGCTCTCTGCCCGAGGGTCGTGATCTGTCTATACTTCCCCACTTCCATCCGCAGCTCCATCTCTCTCTCTATCTACAGCTCTCTGTCTGTCTACTGCTGCAGCTCTGTCTGTGTCTCTGAAGTTTTTTATTTCATTTTGATTAGCCCAGTGAAACAGTAAATAGGAAAAAGGTCTCTCTATCCCCCCTCCTTCTCTGCCTATCACTATATATCTTTCGAGCCGCCTTTAACAGTTAAGTTTTTGTTTTATTTTGACTGTTAGAACTTTCCAGCGGCATCTTCACTTTCTATTAACTGTGCTCTACCCGAGACAGTGATTTATCTGGTCGCTGCTAGATTTTCCAGCTAACATTTATAACTCATTTCCAGACTATGTTCGATTTCGAGTTCACTTCGAATTGGCCAATAAAATCGTATATTCCCCTGTAGATAACATGTATCCATGTTTATAGACCACGATCACGATCATGTTCGCAAGATCTTGTTGCAATTTCGTGATGTACTCGACTGCGTAAAATGGCAACTGGCAGGTAATGTTGCTAATGTTGCTAATGGCGAGGCTGCTTGGGCGCCCCCCCGTTAATGTAATCTATCTAACAAATCACACGATGATCATGATCATCACTTTCTCTGTCCAATTCTGTTGTCTGTTGTGTCTTTAATTGTTTCACTTGTAGGTTTGTTTTACTTAATAGCAGCAGCAATTTGAAAATTAGTCATACATTTTACTCGACTGCGCCTATGGCAAAGGCAGGCATGCTTGAAGATACGCACACACAGATATAGATACAGAGAGACGATACAGAAGATACAGATACATTTGCAGTGGCTGTGGCAGTCAGATACAGGCGCACAGTCGGATACGCTTGATTCCTTGGGCTGCCTCTTGTGCCTAGCATTGCGTATCTGAAGAAGAGCGGCACTGTGACTAACCAAGAGAGAGAAAGAGATAGACTAAGAAAGATAGTTGAAGCGGGGGAAAGAGAGGGATGCAGTGGAGTTGCGATCGTTTCAAATTACTCTGGACATGTTGCGACACGAGCGCGATCACGAATTAAATATTTTCCAAAGATTTAATTGAATTTCTTCTTTTTTTGTGCTCTACGAAAATTAAATATATATACTTTTCGCTCTTTGTCGCGTTACAGATACCTAAGTAACGCGTGTCACGACACGAAAACAGTTTTTTGCAATAGGGAGTCTTTTGTCTTTGAATCTTAAACATAAGATGGGCAAAAATCTAAATATATCTCTTACCAGCTCAACCAAATACCGATTGAAGCCGAAATTTCCCATGTTAAACTTAAGACGGAATGAAGTAACTCTCGTCTAATTCCCTCAAATTATTTTACAATTTGCAAGTGATCTTTTGTCAAGATTGACACGGTGATCTCTAGCGAGCGTAACAATTGTCCCTCTATCGGAATCTTACTTTCTTCTGACTTAAGTAGCTCCACTTGCGACTCGTGTACTTCAATTTGGGTTGCGGCTCGCATTGTGTCACGATGAACACGAAACTGCTCCGCAACAATTGTCACATTGTGCTACGCGTTACGGCATTTCTCCATTACTTCTTCGTCTTCTGCTTCTTCTTCTTCTTGTCCACAGTTTAACAAAAACAGACAAAAAATGGAAACATTTCGTGCAACTTTAGCGCCGGCGCGACAGAGTTGCGCGATTATTAGGAAAATTAAGTTCGTGCGGTTATTTTTTTTGTGGAGCTCGCAAAATGATTTTACAACTTTATTGCAGCGTGTGCCAAAAGTATTCACGAATACACTCACTCACTCAGGCATGCAGACATGGTGAAAACTAATGAAAACGAATGATCCGCAGGTTGTCAGTTTGGGGGTCTCTATCGATAAGGTTGTTGCAAATGGCATCTTTATAGCAAGTTACTGTATATAACATACTGTTTATGTATATGGTAGGTAAAAGAGATCTTTGCTATGGCGAACAATGCACCCATAAGGTGAGCATTACGGCGTAGATAATGAAATCCAACAAAGAAATTGCTCAAAAAAGCGTGACGCCTTAGCGTTGCTCATGAACTCTGCGCCATAAATTGCCCAGAGCAGGCAGACAGATGGGCAGACAGACAGACCGACGCCCAGACAGAGCACACTCCAGTGCAACTTTACCTAGTCATATGGTAACACACTCATATGTATGGACACCCTCCTTCAACCTTTGCGCTTGCCTGGCCACAAAAGTTCTTGTGGAAATTCGTTTTATAGCGATAACTGACCGATGAATGAACCAACGATCCAACGATCTTCTCTGATTCTCTGCGCGGGTGCTAAGCGACTTTCATTTATTTCGGTCAGGCGGGTTCAGATGGCGCGTGCTTTGTGGGTCACTCGGGTGCTTGGGCGGTACCGGTACCCGCTTGGCCAGCTGCAAATTGGAGTCTGAGTCGGAGTCGGGGTCGGAGTAGTGCGCATTGACACCATCTGATTGCTGGTTAAAACGGTAACTGTCCGCTCATTGTTCATCGCTGTTTGCTCTTTGTGCCGTTGCCCGAAGCCGGAATTCGCTGTTAGATGCGATGCTCATTACATTCTATTGCCAGTGCCGGCAAGTGCCGAGTGCGGATCGTTTATCGCGCGTTTCAGGGAAAGTTGTGCGCTCCCGCATACGCGGATGATAATGATTCTTAATTGCGGTTCATTTGCATAGCACATCTCGACTGTTTCCCACACACAATTTCTAGGTGAAAATCGCATTGAAGTTTCGTCAAATTAGGATTGAAGTTTGGAGATAACAGAATTTATAAACCAAAGGTACTTGATTTAGTTACTCGTATAAATGCGAAGTTGTAGTTTGATAGATTTAAGTTCGTTTAAGTTTTACCTTATGATGGGCTGACAATATTGTTCATCTTTGAACATGATGATATATACTGTGGCATATAATAATAAGAAGCATCAAGTTAACATAGGAGTTTAGAATTAAATATAAAAGGTTAGAGCCGAAATGATAACAGTCAATAATGCATACGATAGTAAAGAACCCTTTGATTACTGAAAGTATTTTTAGTAGAGCAAGCTCAACTAAAGCTCAAATTAGTTACTACATTAACAGATCTTTATTTTATACATATTTAATTCACTGTCATCATTCAAGTGCCCGTCAATCAGCTCCAAGTTTAATAGGATTTTTTCCCATCCCAATTAGGAGAAGTATTTGGCGTATTTATATATCTTGTCTCGTCCAGTTAACGAACATGTCGAGTGGGTTGGCTGTTGCAGCAGCTAATTAAAGGCGACACACAGTTAAGTACACTCTAATTGCCCACATTTATAATTATAAGTTCAATTACGCCTGATTTATTAGCGCACTCGATAAGTAGCTCGATACAAAATACAGTTAGACCTGTTACTAAGTAGCTGTAAACGGGAGATTGGAAACTTGTACAAGTCCAGAGCAAGATCCATCTATGCCTACTTATGTTGCATACTCTGTATATGTCTGCAATTGCATTCTGGCCTGGCCTGGCCGCAGGCGAGGAGTTATGGCTGTGACCCACCTTTAGAACTGGAAGCCAGCAGCAGCAGCAGCAACATGTTGCACTTGCAGCTGCAGCTGCCACAAACGGCGCATCGATGCTCCAGTTTCAGAAACCACAGACCTGTCACGCAGCCACAGTCGTATGTGTGTGCCTGTGTGTGTGTGTGTTCGGGGAGAAAATCGGAAAATAATTGCATGAAAACTCGAGATGGCTCCTTGAAAGAAGCGCGGACAGCAAACGCGGCCAGCTCGGACGAACGACAGACAAAAAGAGGCAGGCAGCAGGCGGCACACACACACACACACACACACAGCTGCACTCCTCATGTTGCAAGCTGAACGAGTTCAATTGGAAAACGGCTGGTCGGTCTCGATCAGAGCAGAGTGCGGAGAGTGCTAGGAAGTCCCGCTAATCGAATAATTCCATTTGTCTGCACTCTAATGGTGCAACTCAGGCACCTCTGCTGCCAAGACAAAGTACAGTTGACACAAGCATAATTATTATTGCTTTATTAATAATCAATTTGAATCGTACTTGAAGTGAGCCATAAAAGTGCGAAGAAGCCACGTTAGAATTTATGCATTGGGGGAATATCAAAGAGGATTGAACACAATCTCAGCTTGTGCTGTGTCCCATAAATCTGTGTATATTAACTGCCCGTCTGTCTATATAGTCTTGCAAATTGTCCAAACGCAATGTAATCACTCTGCAACAGCGATAACTTGTCGTATGCGTAATTTTTAATGAGGGTTAGACTCTTCTGGAACATAATGTATAATAAACTCACCTATTGTGCATTCCTATTTACTCTTTTAATATTTTATATCAATGCATAAAATCAGCATATCCAGTAAGGGTTTATTTAATTGTCACTGTGATAATTGAAAATATATTCGACAGTTAGATATATAACGATAACACATCAAGTTTATAAATGATTTCTTACTTCATTTCTTTGCCTTCACTTTATTTTTAACGCCAGTACATGAAATATTTAAATGATGTTCGATCAATATATCGATAGTACATCAATGTAGTTTAACAGACTAATGTTATTTAATTCGATTGTTTCGATTGTCAACATTGTTCATCAACATAGTTTTGCTTCATTTCTTTTTTGCCTTCGCTTTTAGTCTTTCTGCCCACTTCACACACAAAACATTCTTTATCTTAAGCACTCAAGAGAGCTTCAAATTGATTTATAAACTGAGAATGGAAACTGCAGACGAAGCTGCGACCGAAGCGCGTGAAGTCAATATCGAGACTAACTGCTCAAGAGCAATTTAGACGCGTCCACAGCGGCATCGACCACAGCGACAGCGCTGGGGCAAGTTTTCCCAACTGAGATTGAGGCAGACACGGCACAGAGGCGAGGCGAAAGAAAAGAAACAAGACAGAAGACACATTGGACACGGCTGCGGGTTATGTGCAAAGTACTCGTAATCTCATCAAACGCCGTAGGCCGATGACGACTGACGGTAGCCGACTGATAGCGACAGCTGATTGGGAGATTAGCTAAAGTCTTCAGCCCATAATTAAGACACTTATGCCGGCTTTATGTCCGCATTTGATATATTTGGGAATTTTATAGGTGCCACAAAAGAAAACTGTCTATGTCGTTTCGATTCCAGCTTGACCAGCGCTGCCAAGTGCCCATTTCGCAGTTGTAAAACCAGCGTGGGTAGTGCCCCCAATTGGCCTCGTTCCTATTCTTGTTCTCGTTACATACGCGTATTTTCGGGGACAATATTTGGGTGAACCGTTAGCAGCAGCCAGGCACACGCTTGCAGCTCAAGGTGGCCTAGTCACATTAATTTATGCCCGGCACGGCACGGACTAACTACGTCGATAGTAAGAAAACAGGTTCGTAACGCGCATTCGCTTGAATTGGGTCAATCTTGAAGAATGCCGTTGTCAGAATCTTTGGCAGCTGCTGCAGCATCCATAGACTGACGTTGGTCAGCCCCGCCACACGAGAAGATGTGCAGGCAGCCTTCTCCTGCTGGCCAGTTGGAAAATTGTGTCAGTCCATTGCGACGGCTAAGGCGGCGACTTTACTAAGTTGAACAGGAGGATTAGTTGTCGGACCAAATAGTCCAGCCAGGCACATGGATACTGGACTCTGAAATGTGTCGTACGTAATTGGGGCAGCGCAAAAAATGAATGGCCAAGAGCCATAAACGTTAAAAGCTGGATAGTCTATTTGTCTCTAACGTGTTAAGTGCGGTTTGACGCTTAATTAACGGTAATTTTATTGTTTAACTGCATAAATATAAAATAAAAAGTGCAGGCCAGTTAACGGTAATAATGTACATATAATATATTATAATTATTTTATTAATTTATTTATAATGCTATAATTTTCAATAAAACTTAATATTTACTTGCCCTAATTAATTTCAAATTAGTTTGAGTTTCGCGCTCAATTCAATGTAGCTTGTTCAGAGCTACCTGCTATAGCACTTTGACAGCTCGAGATTCTGTTATGCTAGCAGAGATCTGTAAAATAACAGTGATCGGTTAAACCCACGACACAAACCCCTGCTATTAGCTAAGCAACAAACCACGGCCCGCACGGTATCTAAGACACAATCCCATTTGTGTCCCGGATGAGAGCATATGATAAGTAAATTGGACATACCGACATATTCCGGTCAGAAAGAGCGAAGCTCAGCCCGTCTTACACTCACGGTCAGATAAATAGGTGTGGAAAGGGTGCGAATTATTAATATAATATATAATGTTTAATGCATTGTTTCGTTAAAACATTATTTTTTTCCAATGAATACTACCTATTTAAAATATAAATTAGAAGAATAATTCAATTTAAAAGAGACAATTTGTTATTAACTTAGTCATTTTATGATTACTCCCAGCCTATGCCATATTTTCTCTTTCCCCTCATCCAATTTATTTGTTTATGAGATATTCTAATTGCTTGACGATCAACAATGGCGCCATTCTACCGACTTAAAGCAGCAAAACAGTTAAATTAGAGTTGGTAACTGTGTGTATCTCAAGCGGGAGCCCCGAAACTCTGAATTTGGACAATTTTTTGTTGTCCTACAATGGGTTAATTTGTTTTTATGTGAGTATCAATTGGAGAGCGTAGTTAAACTAATCTTATCAATTACATTTTTCCATTAGCAAACCTTCAGCAGGTCAAGCAACGGCAGTCGGATAGTGTCGCTTGGCCAAAGAGGAGCGCTGCAACTATACTCTAGACGAGGTGCCTCTCAATGCGAAGTAATCAGCTGTTGGTGACGAGGGTCGTCGTGGTGCTCGCATTGTTGCTGCCCTTGCCTGGGCCTGTCTGGACGGCGAAAATTCTTATCTTGCTCCCCTTCGATTCGATCTCTCACTGCATGCTTTTAAAGCCCTATCTGGAAACTCTGCTAGCGCATGGTCATCAACTGACTCTCATACACGCCTTTCCCAAGTGCATGGAATTCGACAATATACACACAATATATATACACGATCGGTACAACATTGCTGAAGGTAAACTATAAAATTGGTGAGTGGGTTCTATAAAACGTTCTCTAATCGTAATTTTATAATAGATTTTGAGTTTTTCTTGGAGACACCCAGCCGTTGGGGCGAATTAGCCGTAGTACGCAGCTACTTGGTGAAGGTCGCACTAAATGTATTAGAACACAAAGAGGTGCAATTGTTAATGCGATCGAATATTACCTATGATCTGGTCGTAATTGAACCATCCTACACAGATGCGCTCTACGGATTCGCAGCGCATTTCAATGCCAGCCTGATTGGTGTGTCCTCAGCGGGTTCATACTGGAACTTGGACACCCTAGTCGGCCACACAGCATCTTTCGAGACCTTGGAGCATACGGGACTAAGATTCGGACTTGTGTCATTGGATCGATTATATAACTGGTTGATCATTTCGGAGGAGTGGCTTATGAATAAGATCTATCTACTGCCAACTCAGCGAGCAATTCATGATCGTTTCTTTGGTCATCTCACACAGAGCTTCACCGAGCTGCAGCAGAGTTTCTCATTGATCATGTTGAATCAACACTTCAGTATTTTCTCGGCACGTCCCAACGTGCCCGGGATGGTGGAGGTGGGTGGAATGCATGTGCCCAAGCAGTTGCCCAATCTGCCAGACGAACTGGCCAGATTTGTAGACGAGGCCCCCGAAGGAGTGATCATCTTTGCTCTCAGCGCAGAAATGCATTCCCAAAATCTACCAAAGCCAACGCTGGACCTAATCTTGTCAGTTTTTGAAGCTCTGCCACAACGAGTTGTATGGAAATTTGAGAGCGAACCCACGTTCAATGTTTCCAGTTCGATCTACATCAGCAGCTGGTTGCCACAGCAGGCTCTGCTGGCGCATCCCAACGTGAGGCTGATGGTCACACATGGAGGCATGCTGAGCATCATCGAGGCGGCCTACTTTGCCAAGCCGATCCTCGGGCTTCCTCTCTTCTACGATCAGTTTCGCAATGTGCGATACATGGTCGGACATGGCGTAGGCCTTGAGCTAGATATCAATCGCATGACAAGACAATGCTTTGAGACTGCAATACGACAATTGGTAAACCAATCACTTCCTTACACCGCCAATGCATTGGGCCTCTCGGAACGCTTCCGAGATCAGCTGGCACATCCTCTGGACGTGGCTGTCTACTGGACAGAGTATATACTGCGCTACAAGGGTGCGCCGCACATGCGAGTGTCGGCGTCAAATATGAAGCTGTTTGACTACTACGGCTTAGATAACCTTGTCATGGTGCTCGGACGTTTCCTTCTGATTGCCGGAGTGCTTTACTATGCGCTTCTAATATTGAAAAGAAGCCTGCAACGATCCTATATATTCTAACTGGCCCCCGATCGCCACATCGCGCTTGACCAGCTGTGAGGTGCTCTTCGAAATATTATCCACTTTCATGATCAAAGATGCTTACTACAAATTTAACAATGAATTTTTGATTTACAGGAAAGAGATTGTATTCATATATAATAAACCTCTTTCTGAGACTGAAATTTAAATAAACTTAGCATTCTATCTAAAAGTGCATTGCAATTTAGTCTGATATAGAATCTATAAAATCAAATCGATTTGTCGCAATCTTATCTTTGGAAAATTAAAATTATTATATCAGCTCAACTGATAAAAATAGTCACTGGTGCGTATGAAACTCTTTAAAACACAAATTACACATTGAATTTTCTTTTTAATATATGTATGTCTGTATGATAAATATTCAGATATCAGAAGTAAGTTGACATAAAGACATCGACTTGGATACTGATATTGATCAGTCCGAGTGGAGCACAGTTGATTGTGAGATACCTTGTAAGAATGGGCATCAATAAAAAGAAGCAGATTAAACAAACTATGAGAGATAAGCTGCTAAAAAGAAAAAAACAGAAGATGATCCACTTCATATCAAACCTTCATCTGGTTGGTTGAGCTCAAAAGGCGCACAGAAATAATAAATTTGCATTGTTATGGTCACACTAGGTTTCGAAAGCGGTAGGTAGTTTTATGATAAATTCATGTCTTTAGGGAACAATTAATCTTCACAATTTCCCAATTTGTTATTTAAACAACAGCCTAAAAGTATGCAACATAATTCTAAAATGAATTTAAAACAACTTTTTCCATTTTTGGATTGCAAAAAAGCTAGATTTCCCGCTGTCTGCTGTTTAGGTGTTTTCACCGAAACAGCTAGATATGACGGGAAACCAGTTGAGTTGTCAACACTGATGCAAAATCGTCTTTATTAACGTCGTAGCCAGAACAATATTGTATGTATGTATGTAGTATTCATGAAGGTATGTGTTATATTATGTACTATTTACAAAAGCATATTACTCGAAGACCCCAGTATTGTTTAGATATATACCACGCATATGCATATATATACCTATACTTATTATATATATATATTTATCGCCCAAATCGCATGTGTCCGTAATCGTCGAACTGCTCATCGCCTCCTCGTTTGCCAAATCTCATGTGACCGTAGTCATCAAAGCGTTTCGGGCGCTCTCCGTCATCGTTATCCACGAAGTAGCCCAATTCGATGGGCAACTTGGAACGTGAGATCTTGAATAACTTTGGCCCATAGCCAGCTTCTCCGGCAGAGGAGCGCTGATGGCGTCTGCTGCCACCAAAGCGGGTCAACGTGAGTCCTGCCCTGTTGCTATTGAGAAGACCAGGAGTGTCCTCGTCCAGTTTGTTGTCCAGTTCCTGCAGTGGCAACTCCTCCTTGCCCGACTCAATGCTGCCAGTGTGCGACAGAGATGGCACTACCAGCAAGAGGTAAACTGTGAGGAACAAAAGCGAACTGGCGCCCGAACAGCCCTGAGGGCACGTTGTCCGTAGCATCTTTACGGTTTTGTGGCTGCCCAAGAAGTACAAAGTTCCTGCAGTCTGCGCCGGCTTTTATAGCCGAGAAGTCTAGGCAACCTATGTGCAATTTTCAACAGGTAAACCTGGCATACTCTAGGTAACCTTTTTGTGCCTGTCCGCCTTGAGAGGATCTGCTGTGCTGCATAAAATAAAGAAACGTAATTGATTTAGCGCGCCAAGAAATTTGACGCATGATTGACGTGATTGAGTCAGCTGCAGAAATAACTAAATTAAATTTAAACATCTTGAGCCAGTGCGTCACTGGGTTAGGGGGCCATAATCAATATTTATATTGGCAGTAAGGGCAGTTGCTGTTCTCACTCTTTTAGCTCCATATGCTACATCTTTTCTTCTATCAAATCTGCTTCACCGTCTTCGTTTGCTAATTAAATCCAGACACGCTCTTTTCCACTTCATTGATGACAATTTTCAACAGGCTTACGTAGGGTGGAGGAGGAGCATGTTGTCTACAGTCGAGTCTGGTGTGTCAGGTGTGGAGGCGACTCCCTCCCGTTGACCGCATTGAGCCGTTTCGCTGTGTCTACTGGAGGTGGCCGTGTAAAAGAATTCCATTTGCTGACCGGATTGTCCGCATTCCAAAGATTCAATCGAATACTAGACACACACACACACACACACACACATATAGACATCACTAACACACACACACAGAGAGGGGTACATAAAAGACCAAATTAACAGCTATAGAGAAAAGTATCTACGAGTTTATCAATAAACAAACCGCAATCCAAAGCCGCTGCCGCTGCTGCTGCCTCAGCTGCTGTCGCCCAATGCAGCGATCCGTTGGACTCGGACACAACATACACACACACACACACACATGCACTGTCTCAAGTTGTCAATACTTCATCCACAACCAGTCCCAGAGCCAGAGCCGCCACTGCGACCCAGAGAGTGCCAGCCAGCCGAACCTACTGTGCAAAAATACGTGTGGTTCGTGGCACAACAACAGAGCCCAAGCCAAGGCATTAGAAACAAGACAAAGTCCACAAGCAGCACAAACACCAACAACAACAGCAGCAACAACAACAGCAACAACAACAGCAGCAACAACAACAGTAACAACAGCAGCAGCAACAACAACAGCAGCAGCAGCAACATTTTTGTGAGCCGCAGCCGGCACGTTTCGATCCACGGGTAATATTGGCCACAGTGGAGAGTCGATCGACGTTTTGGACACTATCAGTGAAGCTTGAGTGTGTGTCTATGTGTGTGTTGTGTGTGTGCGTATGTGTGTGCGCTGGTGCAGGTGTTTCGAGGTCTCGATTGCTGCTCACGCAACACAAAGCGGTTCTTAAGATCGAGTTTTTACGCTTTCAACTGCTCATGTTACGATTGTCAACGCGCTTGTCGATTGTTCTTCTTCTTCTTCTACTGCTGTCCAAAATAGACTTTATGTAGATACAAGATACAATATTTTTTAGAGTGTGGAGTCTATTCAAACTCATAAAGCTTTGATCTAAGGCACGCTACTTTGATCGATTGATTAATAAGTTCGAATGCAACGAATTCCTCAACTTCTTCTTAAGACATATTTCTTTATAATATCTGAATTATAAAGAGAATCGTTTGTCAAGTTGTTACTACTTGTTCTACTGCTGTCCAACATATTCTTCTACTGCTCTTGTTCTACTGCTGTGCAACATAATCTTCACACCCATTGAAACTCATAAAGTAGTCAGTCGCACTTCTTTGTTCTATAATGTATATGAAGATGAATGAGTTCTTATCTAAAGAGATATTAAACTTTCTTGCAATGTGTTGCTTTGTAATATTTGAATTATATAGAGAATAGTCAGTCGTCTTCTTCTTGTTCTCCTGCTATTCAAAATTATCTTCACAACCTTTGAAACTCATATGGTTAAATATAGATGAATAAATTCTAATGCAAAGAAATCTTCACGTGCTTCTATCCATATCTCTCTTTGTAATACCTAGATTATAAAGAAAATACTTTCTATAGTTTCTAGATTACATAGAGCAAAGCTGGTGAAGTTCTTGTCCAACATATTATCTCTAGCCGAACGTCATGTCTTTATCCACTTTCATGTGTCGCAAACGTGCGATACAAAAGAGTTGCCCCGTCCGCTAGATAATAAAAATAATGAGATAATGAATATACTTTGTGCACTGGCAGCTGCAACAAGATGAATGTGGAGCAATGTCTCACTCACTATGATTAAATCTAATCTAGATTCCGTGTAGAAAATGCAGAAACTGCTTGACAATTTCGATATAATCGAGTATGCGCGATAGGAAGGTCACTCTATGGAGAGGCAAGCTTTAAAATACTCCTAGGTCAATCTTCAGGCACAGAGCTGGGCTGGTGTATAGTATATATGTATATGTGTAGGTATCACATATGTATTGCCAGAAAAAACCTACGTTGCTTGACCAGCTCTGCCCAAGTCGGCGGTGCTGGTGTCCAGTCCAGTCTAACTGGAAATGGGAAACGTTTTCTTGCCGCATTTTCTCGTTGCATAAATGTGGAATTTCCATAAAGCCAGCGATGGCTGTGCCGCTGACACACAGCGAGTGCCGCAAAAAAGCTGGGGACAGGCAGTCCTCCCCTCACCTACGTCTGTACTTGTATCTCGCGCCGGCTACGCGTTTTTTAATTGAAAATCTCTTACGCAACGCGAGGCATAACTCCTGGGCCAGGCCATCAGCAGTACCTGGCACGGGGCAGCGACTGGCAACTGGCAACTGGCAACTGAAACTGGAACTGCCAATTTTGATTTATAAGACAAGCGTCTGGAAAATATCTGGCAAGTGAGGTTGGTTCGCGCCTGGCCGCAATTAGGTAATACGCACATAAAGGTAAATGGCTTGAGGTGCAGCAAGTTGAGGTACTCGGCACCTGTAATTACCGTGGCCCAAAACGAGGACGCGGTGACGATCGGTCGCGACTGATGCAACGAGTCTGCTTTAAATTAACCTGCTCACCCGAATCGCAGCAGCTCTGCATCTGTATTTGTATCTGTATCTGTAAATGTATCTGCGACTCGTCTTCACGTGAAGTGCAAGTCGAAGTTGAAGTTGAAGTTGAATTACGCTGATCTTTGCTCGCGGCAGCGATACTTGTCCTCCTCCTCCTCGTCTTCCGTTCCGAGGTACTTCCAGCTAAGCCAAGCCAAGCCAAACTGGAAGTGAAATCAGCTTTCGACTTTGCCGAAATTCTCGACAGTCTCTTCGCAGATTTCATCAGTCAAAATTCGAATATGCTCGCCGTGTCTCGCGGCCGATGCAACTTTCGCTTGTATTGGTCGCTGGTGGCTTGTTTACAGCTACTCAGCCATTCAGCCATTCAGCTATGCAAGGTATTTCTGTTTGAAAACAACAATAACAGCAACAAAACACCTCGACACAGCATCGAACCACGCATTCGCATGCAAATTCGCATCCCATAGATGGCGAAACATGCCTGGAATTTGCATGCAAATCTACTTACTCGACGCGACGCGACTTGAGACTTGAGTCTTGCATAGGTTCAGGTACTGCCATAGGTCTACGCTCCTACATAGCTCCCTACCTCCGACCTGTCAATCAGTTTCATATAGAATGACGTACTGCAAATATATGTACATAATCACACACACACGCACACACACATGCAGTCAACTTTGTGGTGTGCCCGCGCATGCTAATTGCCTTTGAGGTGTGCTCGGGCCTCCACAGACTCTCGCACAAATGCCAATTACACTGACTTACAAGTTTCTTGAACTTTTTGTCATGCGCGCAACAGTTTATTACGCAAAATTGCACAAGAAACCTTGACTCCAAATTCGATTGAGAAACGGCATAGCATAAACGATATCTGTCCCTAGATTGCAACTATTAAAGGTTAACTATAGATTAATGATAGTTAATGGGTGTAATTGGGGGAAGGAGGCATAGAAGGTAGTAGCCCCTGAGTATCGGTAACGTTTTTGGAACACAATTTGGAAAACGTTTTATAAGGTAACTCTTATTTCATCCAGAACCTCTGCGCAAACATTTACTAGCGTCGTAAAGGGAAGAGCGTCCGCTTAGGAGAGGTGCAAGGTAATATATTTAGCGACTAGTCTATTGTATATAAAGCAAACAGAATGTCCGCCCAACAGAAGTCAAATTAGTAAAAGAACATACACGAATGTCGTAAAAAAGTGTCAATTTCAAAAGTGAAGGTGTCCGCTAAAGAGAGGTGTTAGTTAAGGGAGCTTTCTCAGCAATGGCATATCGTATTTAAAAATCAAAAGGTTGAGTAATCTCTGAAACTCTTACAAAGTCCACTGTAAATAGGTAAGAAGTCTAGAGATTCTTTTCTAAAACAAAATATATAATATACAAAACCATTCCAAGCTATCCCCAATTTCAGATAATAAGAGACAATTTGTTAACGATTTATTATATTTATTGTACATATTTCTGTAGTTGTTATCATCAGTTATCGTTATAGTAATTATTATTATACACACATGCGGATTCCTACAACATCTGCGCTTAAAGACACTAATATGGACCGAACGGAATATAGTATGTCGATATTGTGTATGATATTCATTCATTTCATTCACTTTATTCACTTGATTCACTCGCTTCAAGTTTGCTACTGAGAGTTTTCGATTCGCAATGGAAATATACATTTGTGCTCAGTTTGTTGCCGTGTTCTGTTTCATTATTCTACATTATGTATTACAATCTGTTATATGTTTTGTCTCGAGAGATTCTTCTCTCTCTCTCTCTCTTTCTCTCTCTCTCTCTCTGTTTAAAGTATACTTAGAGTATAAACCTAATAAGGCACACATATTCATTCTAGAATTGATTGATCTGTATTGGATTTTGAATTTGCTTTAGGTTCCGCCGCCCGCTTCCCTCTTCCACCTTCCCTCGGTCGCCTTTGAGTTCGTTTCCCTTGCTAAGTTGACCAGCATCGCTAAAGTGTTGTGCAGTCCTGGATCGACCTGGATCAGGTGCCGCTTATCTGCGCGGCTTGCCGAAACTGCTGGAGGGTCCCAAGGGGCCGTATATCGCATGCGGATGATGCTGGGCATGCTGCATATGGATGGGGGCGTGTGGATGGTGCTGGGGATGGGCGTGCGGATGCGTGGGACCAACGCTGGGGCCGCCATTTGCCATGCCAGCCTGCGCCTTGCGCTGCAGTGTTGCCGGCCCCGGAGCCATCTGGCGACGATCGGCACCATCGTTCAGATCGAGACCCGCCACCATTTGGGCGATCTCGCGCTCCTTCTTCATGTCCGGCGGATTGAACTGCAGGCTGGCCAGTGAGCCGTGGCTGCGACTGCGATGCTCCTGGCGTATCGAGTAGCTGAAGGCGCGCTCGTTGAGGTGCCCCTTGCGGCGATAGATGCCAGTGCCACCCGGCGATGGTGACTCGGCGCCGGAGTTGCCCGAATCGTCGAGCCCATTGCCCATGGAGGCGGCCATCTTGCGGCTGGACATGCTCAGCGGACGTGGCTCGCCGATCAGTGACTGTGCCATCGGCGGTGGCGGCACACCCGCCATGGCTGCCTGCTGCTGATGGTAGGCGTAGATGGGCGGCACAATGGGCATGCCCACGGGCACACCGCCTCCGCCTGCAGCGCCGTTCTTCTTGTCCTTCTTCTTCTTTTTGCTGGTGCTGCGCGACGGCTGCAGCGTCGCATACTGCTGCGGCAGCATCATGGGTATCTGCAGTGGCGGCATACCCGCTGCCAGCTGCTGGGCGTGCGCATGCGCCTGCATCTGCATCATGTGCTGCTGATGGGCGTGCGCGTGGGCCTGGGCGTGGTGTGCTCCCGGTCCGGGGGGACCTGGCGGGAAGCCGCGATGACTAATGGTGTGATATTGGCGTGCAGCATGTGGCCCCGACACGGGACCATAGATAACGCTGGCCGGACCCGGTGCGGGTCCTCCTCCATGTCCCAGCCCCATGCCGGGATGCATCTGGGAGCGATGCAACGCTGCCGGATGCATCGGCTTTGGTCTGATCAGTGTGCCCGACAAGCTCTGGCTGCCGCTTGACTTGGATGACTTCTTGTCGCGCTTCTGCTTGCGTTCCTCCTTCACCGGCGGCGGCGGCACATCGATGGGCGCGCTTATCTGACGCGCCCGCAGTGGCCTGCCCAGCGTTGAGTTGTTGCCTGCGAACAGCTCGTAGGGACTCTCGACGGCCCCAATGCTGTCCAGCTGATCCTGCGAGCCGCTCCACACCTTGTGGTTCTCGTCTCCATTGTACACAGAGGCCTCGCCGTCGTCCACTGTCACGTTCAGATCGGCGCTGCTACCGTAAACTGAAAGAGGAGAGAGAATAAAAGCAGGTGAGTCTCTGTGGGAGATGTAATAGATATCTTAATCATAGATATGTATGTCATTTATTTATGCATATATGAGATATTTATGTGTTAATGTATGTGTAATGTAGCTCTGTAGTTAAGTGTTCTAGACTTTGATTAACTCAATATTCAAAGCTTTGTCAAATTACCGATCGCAATCAAATTTGCAGAAATAATTTGGTAGGTTTTGACTACTGTACACAGAAAAAATAAACCCTATAGCTGTAAATTTGCGATTGCAAATCGATATTTATCAAATTACAAGGGCATTTAAGGGGGTGGCGAATTCTTAGACATACATATGCTTTGCACAATAATAAGACGTATTTTTACTAAGTTTGGTGGGCCTATCTCTTATAGTCTCTGAGATGAAGGTGTTCATACAGACACTGATACCCTTCTAGCTGTACATTTAAATTTGCTATTCGATATTCATTAACTTACAGAGGCGTCGCCAAGTTCTTAAGCTTGCATATGCTTTGCACAATAATAAGACATGTTTTGACTAAGTTTGGTGGCATTATCTCTTGTAGTCTCTGAGCTTAAGGTGTTCATACAGACACTGACCAAGCAAATATTCAATTTGAAGCACTTAGATTGATATAATACCCTTCTACCCATTACGTAGCGGGTATCAAAACCATTCCAGTTTCTTATTGATTCCGCTGGCTATTGAATTACTTGACTTGCACTCTGAAACTGATATATTATCATAATTTTTATATAACAAATTATAATGCACAAAGAAATGTAAATATAGATGTGTGCATATGTACTATATACCCTCAGCTACAGCTAACTCGACTTAAAGAACAAGTTAGCACGCAAAATGAATAGCAAGCCAAGCCAATCGACTGGGCTTGGACACGGGGCGAGAGTCTTGGGTTTCAGTCAGTCTCGAGCCAGTTGACCTTCGCGGCCATTGGATGCTGTGTCCGATGGCAACAATGTGCTGCCTCTGTCCGAAGGGAAGGGCTTCGAGGCAGCAGCACCAGGGCCGCACTTGTCTCACATTACCCGCCTCAGTCGCACTTTGCTGCTTTGATGTTAAAGCGCTGATTCACGCGCAAAAAGACCAGCGGGGGAGGGGGTCACTGTTTGGACAAGGCAATGGCATTTCCATTAACCAAAAAAAAAAAAAAAAGCCAAATAAACTGGAAATTAGCCAAGCGCGTCTAAGCCAAAACGGCTGAAAAAATGGGCCAAGACCGTTGGAACTGACAACGATCGCATTCAAATGAGACGATTGCGAAGTAATTGAATGACTTCGATTTGCCTTTGAGCTCCACTTGAGGGTTCCCATCGCACGTACTCACACACACACACGCACACACACACACAAAGATGAGTTGGTCAGTTAGCCACAGATACAGATACAGATACGAATACGTTAACTTGGCTAGCTGCGACGCCGTTAACTGTCAACTCGCTGAAGGTTGGCGGCGACGCTCGTTCTGCGGCGCATTTGGGCCACGGCGGCAAACGGCAACGGTTTTGTAATAAATAACGGTAATTTAATAACGTGAGCGTGGCTACACCTGCAAGAGACGCCGCTGCGCTGCTCCCCGCACCCTTCTCTGTGCAAACCAGTCGAGGCACCAAACCTCTTGATAACCGTTCCACCACTGCCCTCTTGCCGCTGCCCAGCTCCCTCGTCTCCCACTGTCCGACTCCCCCTCTCTTGGCCCCTCTCCATTTCCCCTTCTTCCTTTTCTTTACTCTCTTTGCCCTGTTCCCTCTGTCCAGCTGCCTCCCTCCCTTTCCCTACTGCCAATTCAGACGACAACAAAGCGGCAAAGTCACTCGACTTTTTTCGTTCGCCGTTCGTTTGTCTTCTCTTTCTCTTCTTTCTTTCTTTGCTTCTTTGGCTCTTCTTGCTCCCTTGTTCGCTTCTTGGCCATGCCATAATTTGCTATTCTTCCACTCAGCTTGTGGCCTGTGAGAAACGCGCGCCCGCTTTGGGGTCTATTGACCCCCGGAGACGCGACTGACTGACGCTGAAAATGAGAGCGAAGGCAGCCAATGCAAAGCCACGCCCACCCGCCTAGCCAGAAATTGAAGAGAGTGCGCGGTGTGAACCGCTCACCTGTTGCGGCTTAATTAGCTCGAGGGCTTCTCACCCGAAGACATTCCCAGAGGAGAGTCTAGCCAGTGGATCTGTTCATAACTAGCTACAGATCGGTATCAGCATGTGTAGCTGTATCTGCATGTGTTAATGTATCTGTATCTGTATCTCTTTCCGTATCTTTTTGCTGGCAACTTTCATTTTTGCCCTCAACCTCAGCGCTGCGAAGATATTCGAAAGTGAATTTTAATGGTTTTGACCCGACGATGATGAGGTTTATTATTGGTTCTGCGGGTAAGCGAAACCTGTTCTCCAGCGAGGGCTAACTAAACTTGATCTAACAGAGCTTAACTGAACTATATGCTCGGATAAACGAGTGTGTGTGTTGTATTTGTCACATGAGCGAAGACTGAGAGACTGACTGCGATCTCTCTTGAGTCTCTTTGCGATTTCACTTTGATTTGGTCTTTGTTGCTTTTACCATAATCTGCTTAAACGGTTGCGGAAGTCAATCGAATTCCTTGCAAAATGCAAAATATTCATAATAATAAATAATAATTGCACTTCCAGCTGCGGCAGCAGCAATTTACTAAGCTAATTTCGCTTTGGCTTTATAATTTTTAATTGTTTTCCATTTCGCTGTGATAATTACGCGAAATTGTTTCAACGAGCTCTTCCTGTAGTCGCTCTCCTTCTCTCTCCCCTGTGACATAAGCAGCACGATCGGAAAAGTAAAATGAATAATACTCTCACTTAACGTGGCGAGTGGTCGCACCTCCCCTCCCCCCGGCACCTGCCCTGCCTTGGCTCGGCGCATGCGTGCGTGAAAATCGCGTTTCCACGTTCAACTGGACACAGACACGAGAGCTGGACGGGGAGTAGAGGTGCAGGTAAGTGGAGGTAAGTAGAGGTAAGTAGGTAGGTAAGTCATACACAAGTTTGTAGCAACTGCAAGTCGATGGAAATCTTGGCCTGGCCAAATATCATGCATCTGCAGTTGGCCAAAACAAATCGTTGGCATTTAAAAAAAGCGCTTTTTGCCATTCCCAGGCGAAATTCCGAGGCAGGGGGAGTGCCAGAAGTTGCAGTCGAACAGCGCCTTTGCATTGCTTTGTTTTTGTTGCTTCTCTTGCTGTTTCTATTTGGGCCCAAGACTGATGCAAAATGTGACCTGGAATTTACTTGCTGCTGTTGCTGTTGCTGTTGTTGTTGTTGTCTTATTGTTGTCTTTGCCATTTCGTTTTCCGCTGGCACGCTTGCCACCGGATGGTTGCGCCAATGCTCCAATCACCATTGACTGCTGGTGCTGCTGCTAGTGCTGCAGCTGCAGCAGCGCTCCGTCGAACTGGGACGCCGCCAACGTAGAATGCCAGACGAATGAGTAATGGAGGCAACGTTGTCGGCTCCATACATAGTAAGCCATTTAGCTGCTTCAACTGCAACTGCAACTGCAAGTCGAGCACGGTCTTAGACTCAGCTTCAGAGTCTTTACTGTTATTGTATCTGTCCCTTAGGCAGATTAGATAAGGCGAGTAAAGGTTGTAAGGACTTTGCAAAATAAAGCAGCATTTCATTTGCGAAACATAATCAAATCTGTTTACAATTTCCATGCAAAATACTTGGAGAAATTCAAAAAAACCAATCACTTAATATTCATGTTTGAAAATACCTCAAAACACCTCAAAGATAATGATTACCCATTTTACAATAATCAAACTTATTATTTCTCTTGAAAGTACTTTAAAAATAGTCTTTTATTCACATGGAAACAGTCTTTATGTCTAAAAATAATTTCAAAAACACCTCAAAACAAATAAATGATCTACTCACTGTACAGAGCTTCTTTAAAAATACCCTGTAAGCCACAGCGCCACTGTCAGAAAAATTGAGACTTATATATTCTCTAAAATCAACTTAAAAATACTTTAAAATCCACAACTTTTTTCTCCACAAATATCTTAAAAATACTAATAAAAACTGCAACTCATATAATATATACGAGGGTCGTTTGATAAGTCCGTGACTTTTTGTATTTGCCGCGCACCTGCTCTAAATACAACACTGCTCCTGTCAGCAGTTATCGATTAACAGCTGACTGTAAAATTTTGAGAAAGCTGCGTTTTTTGGTTTGCGTTTTATAGGCATTGAAAGCAGACGATCTCGTGAATTTTAACGAAAATGGAAAAAAGTGAATTTCGTGTCAGCATGGCAAAATTTCATAAATTGGGCTACGAACTGCTACCCCATCCAGCATATTCTCCAGATTTAGCCCCCTGTGACTATTTTTTGTTTCCAAACATGAAGAAATGGCTCGGCGGTAAGAGATTCGGGTCATCACAGAAACAAACGACTATTTTGAGGGCCTTGAGAAAACCTATTATTTGGAAGGAATAAAAAAATTGGAAAAACGCTGGACTAAATGTATAGAGCTAAAAGGAGATTATGTTGAGAAATAAAACGCTTCTTTGACGAAAAAAATATATTTTATTCAAAAAGTCACGGACTTATCAAACGACCCTCGTATCTTAACTATATATCTACATTAATAAATTTCCTCTTCTAATTTCCCAGTCATATCACTTTCAGAGCTTCCATTGTGCATCATGTCTGCTAATGAAAATACTATAAATAACAATCGCATACAATATCATTGATAGCACAATTATACTGTGAGAATGTGAAACTAAAGTATTCTATTGTAGTCTAGACAATGACAGGGAGAGAAGAGAATCTTAACTGCTTGAGAAATGAAAACAATAAATTACTGATTTCCTTTATGAAAATGCATTAGATCACTGAAATTATAATGGAATTCTAGTGCAACGAAGGAAGAGAGAGGGATGTAGAGTGGGGGAAAAGACAGAGATAGAGAGAGAGAGAGAGACCTATGTAGGTCAGCAACTGGAATTCGTGCATGATTATACGAAATTTGTCAGTGCCAGCAGCAAAAGAAAAAAAAACACGTAGTTGCAATCATTGAAAATAATCAAAATCAAATTTCTGTAATCGAGTTATGATAAAATCCAATACAACAACAAGAGTAGAAGGAGTAGAAGGGGAAGAAGAAGTAGCAAAACAACCGCAAAAAAGCAACAGCAGCAACAACAAAAATGTTGCAAGTCAACAAGAAAAATTTTTGCCGAGTGACTGCAACATGCAACATGCAACGAGTGGCAGTCGCAGCCTAAGTCATTCAACTGCAACTGGATTTCGGTTAATGTGCCTGCCTGTCTCTCGATCTGCCTCGCCCTGCCGCCCGTCTTGCACTGCCTCCCTCTCTCTCTCTCTCTCCCTCTCTCTCTCTCTCTCTGTGCATCTTTTGCGATCTGTCTATATATCTATTTCACGCTCAGCCTCTCTTCGCCAGCTTCTTTGCATAATAATAATGCAACAACAGCAAAACAGGCACCTCGCTGTGGCTCGTAATAGCTGCACCAGCCAGTGTTGCCGTGCTGCAGTTGAAGCCAACACAAACGAAAGTCGAAGCCGGTCTCAACTTGCAGTTGGAGTTGGAGTCTCGGAGCTGCCGTTGCCGCCACTTCTTGTGCAGTTCGATATTTCAGTCATGGTCAAGTGGTCAGTCTGCCCCCCACTCCCCACCCTCTCTCTCACCTCTCTCGTTTCCTATTTCCCGTTTTCGCCTGCTAATGGCGGACAAGTTTTCCACTCAAGGCACTTTTCCGAACATCTCCAATCGATGCTGCTTACTGCGCACTCAACTCAATCAATCGATGATGGCGACGACGATTATGTTAATTATGCCCAAAGTGAAGTCGCATTTCTCAATAGAATCTTCATTAGTTTGTTGCATCATTCACCCCCTCCTACCTCCCCCCGAACCCTGCCCCAAGCAATGTGGGTCAAGTCGAAACTGGAACCTGCAATGTGCAACTTGTTTTACATTTTTCGTTGCTTGCCCATTAAGAAATGGAACCACAAGTCACACGACGAAAAACCACCTGCGAATTGCTTGAGTAAACTTAAGCTTAAGGCGCGGCCTGTCAAGAGTGAGAGAGAGAGAGAGAGAGGGGGAGAAGGAGAAGGAGAGAGAGAGAGATCTCTGTCCACAGTTAGCACACTTTCGTGCCATTAATCCCAATTGGAATTAGTTTATTCAATTAAAAACAAATCGTTGTAAATGTCGCTGCACAGTAAGAGAGAGAGAAAGAGAGAGAGAGAAAGGCAATTACCCGTGTCAGGCAGAGATGCCGACTGTGTGCGACATAACCTCAATTCGCCGAGCAAACAATAAGCAAGAGCTCAACCTTAATCTCGAAACTGTCTGCAGGCAAATTAACAATGTTAATTAATAGAAAACTTCAGAGTTGAAGAGACACAACAAGAGACAGAGACAACGACAGTGAGAGAAAGAGAAAGATTGTGTGTGTGTGTGTGTGTGTGTGTGAAAGAGAGAGAGAAAGAGTAGCACAGCAGATTTGATCATATCTAAATAAAGTTTCACTTGCTCACACGCTCAAAATTTAAGAATTCCCTCTGCCCGTGACCCGTTACCCGCTTCCCACTTAGTCACGGCTCTGCGCCGATTTCACACTTCCCAGCGAGCTTTGCCCGAGTGTGAGTGTGCACGTGTGTGTGTGTGTGTAGCTTCCACCTTCCCAGCACTTACAGAGCTCGCAAGAAAGTGGAGAGCAAGACGGAGCAACAAATGGAAAACACTCATAACAAAATAAACCCTAACCCGAAAATTTCTCACGCGTTCATCTCAATTTACGTACTCACTGGGCGCCCAACGAGGGCCGCAGACATGCACACGTATCATTCGGACACGGAGTATATATGCTATATATATACTATATGTATTTGTGTGTGTATACTTTGCGTTGGCGTCGTCGACGTCTGCTAATCTGCACGCGACCCAAGTTCCTGCAGAGGCGTTGCAAGTTGTGCCTGCTACCTTCCGCTTCTAAGTGGGTACCGGCTGTTAGAGTGTGTGTGTGAGTGACGACTACTGTCCAGCAGAGACAAGGACGGAGAGAGAGACAGCGACAGCGAGAAGAGGCTGTGAGAACCTGCCCCAAAGAATGGCAACATAATAAATTACACGCTCCCCCGGAGATGGGACTCACTTCATTAATTAGCAGAAAGTGGCAAGAGGGAAGCGGTAACTGGGAAGTGGGCAGCGGTAGAGCGGGTAGAGCGGCAGGCTGCAAGTCACCTGATTTGCATACTTAGCTCCAATGATAAAGCAAAAGAATCCAACGAGCGATTTCCTCCGTTTCATTGCTCAGCCACGAATCTGGTTCGCTTTGACGCGCTTAGAAAGTAACTATGTAGGCAGGTAGGTAGCTGACCAGGTAGCTGCTGGCCCCAGCTGGCTTCCCGTCGCAGTTTCTACTTATTGAACACAGTTGGACAGGCGGCTAATAGGGAGGAGTTCAGGTCGAAAGCGAAATGCGACTAATTTGCATGGCAAACTAGAGATCGCGTTCGAGCTATTAGGAAGACCGTCTCCATCTCTCCCTCCTGCTCTCTATCTCCATCTCTTCCCCTCTATCTCTCTCTATGTGAGCTGCTGCTGCTTTCCTCAGCTCTGGCAATTTGCATGCTAATTATCATGAGTTGGTTATAGCAACTTCAACATCGCGTTAGGCACTGACCAGGCCACACCAAGCAACAAAGTCATAAAGAGCCGATTTCTGTGCCTCTCTGTCGCCTGTCGTCGAAATTTGAATAAGTGGAAAGTGTTTAAGAAGACAACAGCTCCACGAGTAGCCGACAGTGTCGGCCAATGCTAACGTGACTAGCGCTGAGCTGGGCTGTTGTGCGTGACACGAAACCTTGACTAGCTAGCAAGTTGAGTTTTGCAAGAAAGAAAATATGTTCTACTGGGATTAAGTTGTTTTAGCTTCTGTAGTTGATCTATTGCTGCCATAGAGATCGTTGTTCGTTCCCTTGCTATTAATCTTTATAGAAAATCTATCATCTTTGTTGCTTTAAATTTATGTATTATTTAAATTCGACCTAAGTGTTCCATTAGACCTAAGTAATGATCGTCTACTTGATGAAAAAACAGTAAATGACTTACAGCAGAAACTAATATGACCTAGTTGATCTGCTGATCGTTGTTCGTTTCTTCTCTTGTTGAATATAAATTCTCTTCAAATTCTTTAAATTTTTTTATATTTTTGGACGTTGAATACATTGAATGTAATAGCAAGTGGTCCACTACATCAAGCCGATGCTTGTTGTAAAGAATATATCATCATTTTATTAGTTTAAACTGAAGTTCCTTTCTTTGAGTAGAAGAACACTATTCGTTACACTCACGACCTTCTCTAATTGATATGTTGTACCCAAAAAGATCGTTGTAGTTTTCTTTCTTCTTAGAAAACCTCTCGTGTCATAAATAAAAACCGTGCATATTTTTCCAAGTATTGTCAGCTAATGGAAAACGTTTCACGCGCCCATCGCTAGCAAGTGCTCCTCCCTCTCTCTCTCTCCCTCTGCCTCTCTCTTAGGCACTTGTCATCGTCTTTCATCGTTTCGCTGCAAAGGTTTGTACATTCCGTTCGTGCTTGGCACTTGCCACAGACCCTCTCTCCATCGTACATCAGTCCATCCGTCCATCAGTGTGTCAGCTCGTCCGTCTGTCGGGTCGTCAATTCGTCAGTGGGACGTGCATAAAAGTTGTCGATATTTTCAAATACCTGCACTGCACCCAAATACTTTCGACGCTGCGCGCTGTGACAACATTTTCTATTTTTCAACAATGTCCGAGGCGAGCGCAGAGTTGTTTCTCTTTATCTGTGTGTGCATGTGTGTGTGTGTGTGTTTCAAGGTGAGGCTCATCTCTGCGACCAGTTGAAAGATAAACGACGTACCTTAGCTATATCTACAAGCCATAGCTGTGTTTGTATGCGGTCTAAGTTATTTTATTGGAATTGCTCACTAAAATTGAATTATGACTGAACATTCCGCAGGGCTGAGATCATTGCCATGAGGGAAGTGAAGACGAGCACTGATGGAGATGAAAGGCTCCCGGATTGTACCCTTTTTTGTGTGCTCCCACCTGTTCCCCTTGCAACCCCCTTGCGAGGTGTGCCCCAACGAATGACTTAGACAACGAACTAAGATACTCACAATTCTTGACTGATGTGTAGCCCTCGGCATTGCTGCCAGTGCTACCCCCGTTCATGCCCAGCCCGGATCCGTTGAGCACATGATGTCCATTCGAGGTGCGTCCCAGGCTGTTCAACGTGGTGGTGCTGCCGGCACGCGATCTCCAGCCTTGGCCCTGTCCGGCGAGGTGAAGATGATGATGACCGTTGCCATTGCCATTGGCCAGGCCAACGCTGGTCAGGTCACCGTTGGACTTGCTGCCGGCACCGCTCTTCAGCGTGCCATACACACTGCTCCCGCCGCCGCCTGTGCTGCCCGTCTCCAGCTGGCGGGCATACGAGTTGTCCGCATAGGCATGGAAGCAGCATCTGACTAGAGCGTTGGCTGCCGCCTCGCGCTTGCAAATGAAGACGTGGCACTCGAGCACCTTGATGCCGGTCGTGCGTCGGAGTATGGCTGCAAAGATGGGCGGGTGCTGGGCGCGAGGCATGCGCGCAAACGGTGAATCCAGTGGCAGAAACTTTGGCTCCGGATTCGCATTGCCTCGCTCCGGTATCAGGACCTGACGCACTGCGGCGCAATAGTGCAGCGATTCGATGGGAAAGAATCGTGTGATCTGCTTCAGATTCTCATCCACATTCTCCAGCAGTATGCCATTCGACCAGACACTCAGCCAGCTATCGATGCCCTTCGCGCCCACAGCTCCCTCCGAGGGATATAAACTGCGCAGTGGCTCCTGTATGCCCTGCAGTCCGTCCTTGCTCTGGCGCGGCACAGCGCTGCCCAGATACAGGACACGGCAGCGGCAAATGGGCGTGGAGTCGCCCATTGTGTGACAGACGGGGGGGGCAGACGCGCACTGTGCGTCTTACGTTATGTGCGTCTTACGTTACGTGCGTTCGTTACGTTCGAAGGCGAAGGCGCGCGAGACGAGACCGACGACGAACAATGTGGATTTTCTGGTTTTGCTTTATATGTTAGCCACGTACAGACAGGCACACAACAAACAACGCGCGCGTGTGTGTGCGTCT
Source organism: Zaprionus indianus (assembly GCA_018904595.1). Lineage (NCBI taxonomy): Eukaryota > Metazoa > Arthropoda > Insecta > Diptera > Drosophilidae > Zaprionus > Zaprionus indianus. The sequence continues at coordinate 6,622,699 of JAEIHA010000320.1, forward strand.
GTGTGTGTACAGATGTATGTATGGGTGTGTGTGTGTTTTGTGCTGTATTCGAGTGTGGTTCTTAAGCCGTCGCGAGAGAATTTGTTCGCTTAGGTAAGCGGATATTTCTTACACTGCCTCACTTCGCATTCACTGGCACACACACTCATGCGCGGCGCACTACACACACACAACTCGCTGGCTCACACACACAAAGGCACTCTCGGCCATAATATCAGCACAGAGAAAAACACGCGCTCCGCCCAAGCTCAGAAGCAGCAACCAAGTCGAGGGATTTACTTAATATTTTCGTTGTTTCACTTTTCCAAATGAATTTTGAATTTGTTTTTCGTATCGTTTCGTTTCCGCCACAAGATTCTTAGCTCTTTCGTTCTCTTACTCTCTCTCTCTCTCGTTCTTTCTTCACTTCACACAAACACGAACCGTTCAATCAAGTTGAAAAAACAAATATGGCGTCATGGGATTCTGAGTTTTGCGGTTCTGTTTTTGCACATTTCGTTGCGGGGTCCGTAAACTGCTGCACAACACTGTACGGCCCGGGCACACACTGCACTCGAGCTGTGCGAGATTAAGAGTCGTTTTATCTTGGCCTGGCTATTTAAGCTCTGCCCCCTAAGTTAATGCAGCTAAGCAGTTGCAGTTGCAGATGAGGTTTCGATCCGCTCGAGACTTGCGATCGCGACGGCGTCTCACTGTGGAATGAATTCCAAAGACGTGAGCGGCGCCTACGTGGTCAAAAGACCCAACAGCAGCAGCTCAGCTCAAATCCGCTCTCTCAGTCTCTAAGAGGGTCTCTCTCTCTCCCTGTCGAAGTACCTGTTGTTGCCCACCAGCTGGTAGGTGTTTTGGCTACCTAAGATCGGAACAAGAGAGCGCACTGTGGAACGTATTGTTTCTCAAACTCAAGTCGCTCTTTGTGCCTTCTCTCTCTTGCTCTCTCTCTCTCCAGCTGAATACCTGCTCAGCAATTCGACTGCGTCTTTGTAGAGCTGTGTAAGATTACCGGTTTATCAGCTTTGACAGCGACTTCGTTGGTATTTCGATCAGCCGGCCGACTTCTTGACGCAGTCTGCATGCATATTTATTAATAATGGGTGTAGCTTGAAATTCTTTTATAATATATTTATTGTTTATACAACATTCTACAGACTTTCAATTGGCAGTAGCTTATCTTAAGTATCTATATAGATATAAATCGGAGGATATACGGTATATGGACTAGTCAAGCTGGATATATGTACCTAGACACAGAGTTGGGTAATGAATTCTTTTGGAGAATGAATATATATAGTATAGTGTATTAGAATGGTATGTTTGTGGGTGAATTGGATAACATGAGGATTGCTACATATAAGGACTCTAAAGTCTGGTTGGACATAGAACAAGAACAAGGTAAATATGGTTAGCTTAACTTCTAGTTTGCTCTAGTTGCTGCTTGATCATTCTAGATGTCCTGCCTGCCAAAGACTTTCTCTAGATTATCATAAAACTTAGTGGGCGTCTTATATGCAAAGAACAGAAGTCAAATCTAGTGCACTTTGTAATTCAGGCAGTGTCTTTGCAGTTGGTCTAATCCCAGCCACATTCTAGATAGAAATTGCGAGCCTCCAAGAGCTACTCTCCGCCGCTTTTCTCCCAACGCGTCTCGTGAAGATCGTCTTCAGTTAAATCAGATAGGAAAAAACTATTGGACAAATGGGTCACTGAGCCAGTGTTCGAATTCGGGATCATCTTCAAATTGTAATTGTGATAGCGTATGTCCAGCGAAATCTTACGCATACTTTCCATAATGTTATTTGTTGGCAGTGCTTGCTACAAGATGTTGTAAAGTTGCATATAAAGATAAGAGGATTGCATGCGGCGCTCTTGTTCTCCATTTAGATTCGTAAATTGTGGTCCACTGAACTTGGATGCCAGCATACAGTTCCTGCATTGAAACCGACCCCTTTTTGACAATACGTGGCTGCGGCGCCTCAATCCAAAGTGCTCTAATTGCAAGGTCCTCATTGGCATCAGCGAAGTTATTGTTGTGTCAAACAGCGCAAATGTGGCAGTGTTTCGAAGATTGGTCATATTGTGCAGAAGTTCCTGAGTTTGTTGCAATCAACAACGTGAATCTGATCGAAGACTTGAAAGGACCACGGCTCGGCGTGTTCCATGCCAAAATCATACGGGCGTGAGGCAACTTTGGCCGTGCCCTGAACGATAGATTAGCTGGAAGCAAAGGCAAAACGAACATTAGCGTCGACCCATCTCGAATACGAAAACACTCACAAGCACAAGTCGCATCTTTATCTCCTGCGTCTGGTCCTGAAGAGAAGAAAATAAACAAACAGACACGATACCAAGCAACAAGCAGCACGCAAAGTCCAGTGGTGTGAGCGCAGGCCCCCTCGTTTGGCTTTTGTCGGACTGCTTGGCAAGATCTGTGCCAGCTTCAACATTGCCTCGACTAATTCGTCGCTCTTGAGGATTGGTTGTACCGCTCGAATTGGGGGTGCTGTTGCATTCTGCGAAAAACAGCTGTTTTTATTGCAAGTGCCGATAGACACTTATCGATGAATACAGCTTCCCTGGCACGAATCAAGCAGTTGCGAGCTCAAGCCGCACTTCAGACGAACTAGCGCCATCTGGCGGTAGGAGGCAGAACGCTGGCGAACAACTTGAAGCCCTTTGTGGGCAGGCTGTACACTTTACAAATTTGGAAACGTAACTACTACGAAAAGTAAAAAACAAACAGATTAAAAATAACTTTGGCGCAATTTGTAATTGAAAATTAAGTAAGAAAATGTCTGAAACACTGCTTGTTTATCAAAGACAGTGCTTGCTTCCCAAGACACGATCCAATTTCTGTCGTGGATGACAGGTAAGCAGTGCGCTGTTCTGCCCTGCTTGCAGTTCAGTGCAACCACTAAGCACTGAACACATAGAGACCTCAATTTACATTTGTACATTTGTATCTTTCAGATACATTTGTACCGCAACCCGATTTTAAGTTTTTGAGAAATTTGCATGCTTAAGATACATTTGTATCTTTAAGATACATTTGTACCGCAACCCGATTTTTAGTTTTTGAGAAGTTTGCATGCATAAGATACATTTGTATCTTTAAGATACATTTGTATCTTTAAGATACATTTGTATCTTTAAGATACATTTGTACCGCAACCCGATTTTTAGTTTTTGAGAAGTTTGCATGCTTAAGATACATTTGTATCTTTAAGATACATTTGTACTGCAACCCGATTTTTAGTTTTTGAGAAATTTGCATGCTTAAGATACATTTGTATCTTTAAGATACATTTGTACCGCAACCCGATTTTTAGTTTTTGAAAAGTTTGCATGCATAAGATACATTTGTATCTTTAAGATACATTTGTATCTTTAAGATACATTTGTATCTTTAAGATACATTTCTACCGCAACCCGATTTTTAGTTTTTGGGAAATTTGCATGCTTAAGATACATTTGTATCTTTAGGATACATTTGTACCGCAACCCGATTTTTAGTTTTCGAGAAGTTTGCATGCTTAAGATACATTTGTATCTTTAAGATACATTTGTACCGCAACCCGATTTTTAGTTTTTGAGAAATTTGCATGCTTAAGATACATTTGTATCTTTAAGATACATTTGTACCGCAACCCGATTTTTAGTTTTTGAGAAATTTGTATGCTAAAGATACATTTGTACCGCAACCCGATTTTTAGTTTTTGAGAAATTTGCATGCTTAAGATACATTTGTATCTTTAAGATACATTTGTACCGTAACCCGATTTTTAGTTTTTGAGAAGTTTGCATGCATAAGATACATTTGTATCTTTAAGATACATTTGTACCGCAACCCGATTTTTAGTTTTTGAGAAATTTGCATGCTTAAGATACATTTGTATCTTTAAGATACATTTGTACCGCAACCCGATTTTTAGTTTTTGAGAAATTTGCATGCTTAAGATACATTTGTGTCTTTAAGATACATTTGTACCGCAACCCGATTTTTAGTTTTTGAGAAATTTTTATACTTTAGATACATTTATATCTTTAAGATACATTTGTACCGCAACCCGATTTTTAGTTTTTGAGAAATTTGCATGCTTAAGATACATTCGTATCTATAAGATACATTTGTACCGCAACCCGATTTTTAGTTTTTGAGAAGTTTTCATGAATAAGATTAAGTAAAACATCGAAGTACCCCAGCCGAGCGTGCAGCCGAAGTCTCTACTCTCAATGCTTCGAACTCTGGGGTACTTCGATCGAAAAACTAGCAATAACAGATTTACAGGAGGCGTGGCAGACAGGGCCGTAGCTTTGGTTTCGCGGGACTTGTGGAAAACTTCTTGGGGGCCCCTGCTTGATTTTACAAGATGAAGCAACATAGAATCTTTTTGCAGTATTGATAAGAATTATATGTATATTGTAAAGAAGAGAAATATATAATATATTGTAAATATAGCCAATACATTTAATTATATGATATCCAGAAGTAAATAGGGATCATTTCTAATATATTAGTACTAACACGACAATAGATTCGACACCCTAGTTATTCAACTTGAGCACAAGACTAAGCTGAACACGTTGTTCCCAAGAGAGAGCACAACATCGTGCGCTTGTGTTGGTGAGTACCGTGTCATGCCGTTTCAGCACATTTATTAATAAAACTGAAAGGAGAGGGAGAGAGAGAGCTGTTGTCCAGAGAGCAACAGATTGTTTGAGTGTATTTGTGTTTTAGTATTCTACACAAAGATACCCTCTTCGGAACATTGGACAATGGAGCACTTGGTTATGTTCGGGTAGTCCCAAAGCAAAACTGAACAGATGCCGATCAGTCAACGAGGGTGCCATTTTGGTGAATACCAAGTCATGTATTATTATACTCAAGCTGCAAGGTCTTCAAGTGAATGCACTCAAGAACAACAAGGCATTTACAAGTTATTACAATGAAGGTTTTTTCCGATTACTACATTAAACGAAAATGAATTACGCAATACAGAAGCGGAATTTCTCAATTCTCAGGTAGTTTTGCAGCAACCGATCGACAATTACGACAGGCCACTTCGACTTTTGAAATTGCAATTCTATTGAATTCTATTCACGCAATGGACAGATAAGAAACATGGTTCAAAACAACAATAGGTACTGGGTACACGTGCATCGGGCATAAAGTAGCTGCGTACAGGGTGTTGGCCATAGAATAATACATGAAGTACAGCGATTTAGTAATATGACCTAGGCCAAACTTAATAATTCTCAGTATTTTTAGCGTATTCCACTTCCCTTGTTCCACTCGACCAACGTATAGGTATTATCTGTAGAGCACACTCACACAGTCTTCAAAAGTGCTGCTCTCTTTGAAATTATTCTGCTACCTATACAAGCAAACAATGTTCAGCTCTCTCTCCCTTTATAGAAGTAAGCCTAACTAATACTACTACAAAAATTGATGTGCTCTTTGTTTGTCACTCTCTGTTTATATTTTTTGCATTCGATTTGGATTTTAGATTTGTTTATTTCATGAGTTTCAATCCTGTGGAAACTTGAAGAAGTTCTATGTCAATTCAAGAGTTTTACTTGGACACCCAGTATAGAATATGCCTTAATAGTTAACACACTTAGCGCTTGTCTACGTCTCCGCTTCCCCGCTATCTGCGTTCATAGTACGAAGTCTGTTTCTAATCTACGACATTCTCGAAGCTAGATAGAAAACACGAGGCCCGTTTAGAATTGCGGTTTGTTTTTGTTGACAGGCAACGACGACGGAAAACTACCAGAGAATTTCAAATGAGATTGGTTTTATTGCGTTGTGTATTTGAAATTCACGACTTTCAAGAATAACAAGGTCGCAAGCTGAGTAGAATATGATAAAAAGCACTTTAGGTTGAATTTATTTCAACAAAATATCGGCACTCTACTTTCTCTATTGAGTTCTCTGGCATCCACACTTGCTAACTGTCCATAAGTATCTGATCGCTTCCAATTTGGATTAGGCGATCATATGCGAGTGTTCCAATCCCTAATGTTCCTACATAGCAGGTGAGAGTGAGTAATAGCGCAATAGTATTGGTAATGTGTATGAAATACACTAATACAGTCACACAAACAGTTGCTCTCTTTAGAGATACGCTCTCTCAAACGCCGAACTCACGACTGTGTCTGAACTCACAAGCACATTCATACAAGGTGTTGCTCTCTCAGCTCTCCAGCTGATTAGAAGTGAGAATATGTGTGAGAGTAGGTTACTTACTAATACCATTACAGTAACAGCTGCGCTCTTTGTGTTATCCCTCTCTCAATCCATGATTGAATTGGAACGGAACGATAGATCAAAATATAAATATAGTTTCTTCCTATATCATAGCATTTTTTAAGGTTTCTTCTCATAGTCACCGTTACTAACTACCCAAGGAATGAATAACTTCATGTGTACATATGTTATGTGATTTAGATTTATCAAATGTTTTTCTTTTATTTCCTATTGGACTTTTTTTTCTCACTTTTGGGCACTTTCCTTACAGTATATTGTTAATATGTAGATGCGTTTAGGACGCCACTTAAGCACTACGAGAACTTAGTTAATACTTTACAGCTACATACGTGTACTTATATCAGATCAGTTATCGAGAGTAGTTTGTGCTTATAACTAGGGCTACTAGAATTATTTACAATTTTAAAAGAATACAGCATAGTTAGTCACAGACTTTTGTATCCCATCGTGCCGTTGAATATCCGATAGTGTATTGGGAATATTCCACAAGCAAATCCTTTGTGGCTGGGACCAAAACCACAATCAAATATTCAGGCAACGCAGCTTCGTCTCCGGTATGCGGGAAGTGAACTCGAAGGAGGGCGGGCGACGGACATCCTCGTGCGAATCGCGTCGTATGCGGTCGGGATTGCGACCCATGACTGTCGCCAGGGATAGCTTCATGCGATAGATCTCCTCCAGCACCAGACGCTCCAGATCGAAGAGGTGTTCGTCCCGTACACCGGGTATCTCTTCGTGCATGAAGAGCGCCAGTCGCAACAGATATTCCGCATTGTGTCCGCTTGGGCCGCGGCAATTAGCGATTTGTCGCGCAATCACCGGTAGCGGCGCCTCCCCCAACCAGTGACGATTCTCCGGCGTGGCCACATAGACCAACACCTCGACGGCCTCGCCACTGAAGGGTGTGTCATGCGAAGCGACGCGTGGAAAGAATTTCGTATCGAGAGTAGCGTAGCCACCTGCAAGGGCAAAGATTAGAGACACCTCGAGTTAGTCGGGAATGAGGTTGATTTCTTCATAAGTTGCTTACCTAATGTACACTCACGCTGCTTGAGATACTCCAGAGCCGTAGAGCCCGTTACTCTGTATGCACAGCCCCATGTGATGCCCTGTAATCAAAGAGGAAATCAAAAATATATAAACAATGTATAAAAAATAAATAAAAAGTATATAAAAGTTCTAAAGTTAGTTTATAAATAGCACGAAAATGTTGCCCCACGCGCGCCTCGAACTCTTATCTACTACGGACGTTTTCACGCTGCTTGCTTAAAATTCCCAAGTAGTTTTTCGGCCTGTTGGACGCATAAATAGCAACAGCTCGCGCAACCGTCAGGCCGCTTTGAGTTTTTCATGCTTGTCTCTCGGGGTCACAAACGAGCTCCTGGTAGCTCTCATCCATCTCAGATGGTGATCACCCTGGGTAAAGTCCCCGGGCCTAGGATAGAAAGTATCGAGGCGTGAAAATATTTGTGTTTTCCAACCCTTAAGGGGGGAGGGAGTACGAAATCGCCTATATTTCGCGGTATTTCGCCTTGCGTACTCCAATGAAGAGAGACCTCCTTCGCAAGGGGGATGGTATCGAATTGTTGCGCTCGGTTGACTGCGGAAATGTGCCAGAGTTTTCATCTCAGATATAGACGGGTAGGATGGGGGCGTGGCTCATGCCATGCACACCCGCCTACACGAAATGGGGCTTACTTTGAGAAATTCTAGCGCGGCGTAGTTACTTTTTTACCCCCCTGAGTTAAATGGGCAACGTGGCCCGTGGCCCGTGACTGTTGCTTACCTCTTTGTCCTCCACTAGCGTTGCGACACGTCCAGGCTGCGCACAAAGAAAGAGAAGGTAAAATTGTTTGTGATAAGTAAAATGCGTTTTCTTTATAGCAGGGCAGGGTTGGCAGTGGGAGGAGGGTTAGGGGAGGTACTGTATGCGGGGTGAGTCTTTAGCAGCAGGGAGTGCAATTTGCACGTTCTGTTTGTTTACTTGTTGACGATTTATAAATGGACCTTGACTTATTTTTACATTGTTGTTCATTGCATTCACCAATAAAGTGCATTCTGATAGAGAAACAGAGAGAGCAGGAGAGAAAGAGAGCTGACGACTCTTTGGTAGAAAGCGGAACTGCTTCTTTATTCCACTTGCAGTCTGGGAGCAGCGTGTCTAGTATGCTAATGCCTTGTCTAGCCGTAACATTTGTTTGCCACGCTGATAACGCGAGCCCAATTAGGTTATGACAGGGAGTAAACAATAGTGGGAGAAAAGGGAGAGAAGAGAAAGAGAGACTGGCAACAGATGTCTTCCCCCCTTGGGAGTGTGCTAGATTAGTCAATGGACAGTGAAAGAGTAGTAGAATAAAAAGAGAAAGGGGAAAGGGGAAAGGAAAAAGGAGAGAGGAGGCACAAATATCGGTGCAACGTAATCTTGAACTGTAACTGGAACTCACCTCATTCTCAGTGCCTCGATGTGTTACGTTGCCTTGCCAGAAGCGTCGCACATAGCCACGTATGTAACCCGTTATGCACTTGCTGTAGGTGAATCCTGGCATCCAGCACAACGACCCGTACCCGAAGACCCAGCAGGCGGCGACATTCTCGTTATTATCATTGGCAGGCCGATTCTCCTGATTGTTGTTGTTGTTGTTGTTATTGTTATTGCCATTGTCACTGCCATTGCTGTTGCTGTCGTCGTCTGTGCCCAGTTTGCCATTGATGAACAGATTCTTGAAATGAGCAGGCACCTCACCCGCTCCCTGTTGCCCGCTATAGTGTGCCATTTTTTTTGTTTTGGTTGTGCGTGATCTTTTGTTGGACAGTCTTCAATCTCGAGCTGTATTCACACTGTTAATTTAGTCCTTGGCCGAAAAGTATTTTGTGATTTTGTTTTGCTTTTGCCGGAATTTGTTTCAGATGTTTTGCCGAATAGCACTCAACTTCTATAATGGCATGCTGGATGGGGCATGGAGGATCTCGAGGGCATCCGGAACTTTGTAACGCTATCTCATAACATGCATTGTTTGCACCGTTTCTCAGCTTGGTATTGCTGTCTCTACAATTAAAATGGAAACACAAAAAAATTTACACATAAATAAAATTCGATTATTACTGGAAACCTATTGTGACGATCACAAGATGAATGCGCTGTCAAACGGGCGCCCGGCCAAGGCTTACTTGATAAAATGTCCGGGTTCTATTCGATTTTTATATAGTGCGAGCGGGGACCACGCGCTTTCTATATAGCCCAATTGGTAGCGTATGATTTCAGTTGAGGTATATTTGCAATTGCTTTGTTTTTGTTCGGGGAGCTTTCAGCTAAATAGTTCCGCTGTTTGCCGGGAACTAAACCGCTCGCCTGACGATCCTAAGTTCAAATTAAACAGCCGCGCGAGCAGCGCGAAAAACGAAAACATTTCTGAGCGAAAAAAAGGCATATATAATATACATATAGAATAAATATTTATGACGCTCCATCTAAGTCGTCTGCGGCGTCGGCGCAATCAACTTATCTGTGAATCTACTCACAATTATACAAATCTACTCACACACACGCACACACAGTCGCGAACAAGTGTATTCGATTTGTTGTTGTGCATTTGCGCTCTCACCTCGCTCGCGCCCAACCCAAGTGTGTGTGCTCTCCCTCGCTCTCTCTCTGTCTGTCTCTCTCTCTTTCTTTCTTTTCCGCTGATAGTGAAAACGAGGCAAACAAGTTCTTTTGCTTCTGGCACTAGGGTAGAGCAGACTTGCCTCAAACCCGATCTATAAAAGTCCCCATACCAGAACGACTATAGCCGGATTAATTCTATATGTTCTTGAGTACCCTTAACTAAACAATAATTTACTAAATGACTCTGCAAAATGTCCAAATGTCGAACTAGACGACAAGGTGATAATATTCGGCGACAATCGGCCGATTTCAAGTGGGGTGTTCGCACAATAAATGTGGCATAAATATAAATTAAATTTATTGAAATTAAGATTTGATTACACATATAGAAATGTGATTTGCAAAATTTTCTAATCGCCCACAGATCAACAAGCGATAAATAAATACTATGTATATAAATGTTATTCAGGTTTATTGTACCCTTTACGCTTTAGTCTCAAGTGCTCCTTAAATGAAATCAATTTAATGACTTTCATATTATGAGAGTTATATTATTATATAATAATTAATATTATTGGTGAGCACTTCAAATTGTCAAAATAATATTTGAGTATGATGGGGTGAGTTTAAGTAATTTTCAAGTGCAGAATTTTAAATATAACTTTCAAATTCTAACTTTTAGAATAACATTTCATTGATGAACTCAGGTTAGTTTTTAATTCTGTATATATCTCAAATCTTAGGCTTAGCTTGTGCTCCTAACTGAAGTTAATTGAATTTCTATCAAATTTATGTTATGTAATGATAAATAATAGTTGATACAGAATATTATACAATATATACTCTTTATATTAATATTTTAACTAAACACCTATTGGAAAGCACTTTACTTCTATAAGAATTCTATTTAACAGTGGAGTTACTTGTAAAATATTCAAAATATCGCTATAACTTCACTGAGGCAGTCTATATAGAGTAGAGTCTCTGAATTTGAGCTTTGGACAGACTGTTTTATCTCAGCTCTATATACTTGTATGTTAAATGTCGCGCCTTTATTGGTGTAAACAAAGTTCAAGTTCGCACCAGAATGTCTGGCGCGTTGCTAGAAACTATCAGTAGCAACTCGTCTTTACGGTATGCCAGAAATATTTTGGCACATTCACACACACAGACATACATACACATATACAGTCACATGTGTGCTTGTCTACGAGTAAATAAAGTTCCATTGAGAGAAGAAATACTCGCACACGCAGCATTGTTTCCTTTTCTTTTTCTGTTTGTTCCGTCTCTTTCGGCAAACATAACATATATGTACATATATACATATATATGTATATATGTTGGATTATTAGTACTATAGTTGAATGCGGGCTTATGGTTTGGGGATCTGGGATTCGAAGTTGCTGCAAACTGCGCAAATGTTATATAGCAGTTGGAACGGGTAGACAGAAATGCCGGGCGAGTTGGTGGGCCCATTCGATTGGCACCTCTCTCTGTGCGAGTGTGCACTCACACACACACTCTTGCACCCCTATAGGTGTCTATGTACGTGTTCCTCATATATTTTTAGCTATTTTATAACTTGCTCATGCATATACAACATACATGTTTATGTTTGCATGAATATTTATTAAAACATTTTGCAGACTTTGTTTTGATTACACTCAGCCCCACACAGTGTGCGAGTATTCATGAATCCGTGCGAATGTATTGGATCTTTTGGTTTCTACACACGCTCTTTCTAAATATTAGCGCTTTTTTAGCCTCTTTTTTTTTATCAGCTATTTTTGCATAAATAGAAGCAGCAGCATCGCAATTCGATGACCCAAAAATGCGCACGGAAAATACCCAAAAGCCGTAAATGCCTTTAGAGCGGAGGCACACGCACACGCACATCTGTGACGTGGCAGATACGCTCACACACACACACACAGTCTCATATTATATGTATGCTATGCTGTCTCGTATGTACCGAGAAGGCTTTTCTTTCTTCGTTACGTATACGCAACGTTGCCGCCTTGCGTGCAAAGCAAATAAAGCAAACTTTTTGTTTATACCCCGAGTAAGTGTGTGCGAGTGTGTGCGTGTGAGTGTGTATCTCTGTCTATGCTATATGTGTGCCAAGCCAGAGAGATACTGCCTGACGTTGCTGGGTCCTTGATACTGAACTTTTTTCATTGTGAAAGTTTTTTGCCAACGGTTCAAGGTTGTTTTTTTCACACTGCCCGCACTCAGACTAGGGGCACTCGGTTAGCCCAGAGGGGGGACAGTTCAATTGCCTGCCGGGGTACAATGAGTATGTGCGTGTGTGTGTGTGTCGTCTGCCTGTTCTTTCGTTTTTATTTTTGGGTAACAGGCGCAACAGAAAACTATCGAAACAGTTAGAGGCGTTTGCATTCACACACAGACACTGCTCGTTAAGTCTATGACTGTATGTGTGTCTAAATATACATGTATATATGAATATATACACCGATGTATGCACAATATAAGGCTTAAATTCGTCAACAAAGCAACAGCAAAGGCAAACAGAGGCAGCCATGTGATAGACACATGTCTCACTGCATTATTACGACGACGTATCTGTGCGATTTAGTATCTTATAGTTTGCATCTATTGCTTGTAAAACCACAGTGCATGCTAAACGATATGGCTGCTATACTCATGAAGCAACTACCCTAGGTCGGGTAGTTGCACCTGCTGTAACTGCAACGCGTGAGGGAATGCAGCAGGAATCTCCCTCCCCCCACAGCAGATTGCAACCTCGCATTTTTGGGTTGTTTACTTTCAGCATTCGCAATCTCAATGAACATGACATTCGGGACTTACACTCGAAAAAATCAATTAAATAGGCATTTTCAATATTTTATTACACTCGGAGCACGTAATCCCAATGACTTGGCGATATCACATACGTGGCTAATAAACAAATATAAAATAGTAATAATAATAGAAATGCAATTGAATCGTGCTGCGGGAGAGCTGTCTGCCAAAAGTGATTAATAAATTAGAAATTAGACGAAACAATACTTGACTGTTTCTGGCTGTTGCTGTTGCTGACACTGATAAGATTAGCACACTGATAAGCAGCTCAACTCTTTTCTGGTCTTGCGCCAAGCCGTGGGGTACCTGCCTGCCTGCCCAGACCAGACAGACCTCTCTCGGCTACCGTGCCAGACAAGACACTCTGATAAAGAGCTTTAATTTGTTGACTTCGGTGCGAATGTAAACACCATTTGGCAGGCTTTGCCTTAATATCTTGACTGTTTCGCAACTGTTTCGCTCAATTAACACAATTGAACTAATTGCCTTGAGTGTGTGACTGAGTGTGTGAGAGAGTTTGTGTGTGTGTGTGTTTGGTTTTTGGGTCTCAGATAAACGAACACGAAGCCTCAAAAGCGAGACGCGAGTTCTTTTCATGATTCCCTCTGAGTATTTAATTAAATTATCCGCAATCAAATCTGACTTTTGTGCCACTTAATTTCTTTATTCTCAATGTAGGGTATCTGGGTGTCAATCAAATCGAGTTATTTCTTATTTACATTCGAAGCTCACAAGAAGAAGAACTTGGCACGTGTTGGAGCGCATTATATAGAAATATTTTTAAAACGCCCCCAGAATACTGATTTAATTTTAGCACTATAAATACGTAGACGTATTTATCAAAAACTATATACACATATCGTGTATAGTATATAAAGTAGTATATAGTATAAATCTTTCTATTTGCATGTATTTCTAATTTAAATCAAACAAAAACTGTTCCCAAACCTGTTGGCAAAATTTGCATTGAAAGTGAAATTGATAATCGATTAATAGACTCTTGATCAGGAATTTCAGGCATCTCAAGATCAAGCTGGAATTTCAGGTTGAATATAAATATTTACCGTACTTAATTATGGCATAGGTACATACATATACATATAGCCGTACCCAAATACTTGTACCACGACATCTGTTATTTAATTATCCACTATAAAAACTCTTGTTAACAACCCTACTGGACTTACGCAGTAATTTGTCAGGTTATGCATTGCAATTACAGCACAACATTTTAACATTTTTATGGCATTTCATTTATATTTTATAGTAAGTACTTAAGTCACGCCTTGAGATGTCCACAACAACGCGCATTCATTGTATTTATGTAATTGGGTTAAGAGACGAAAGCTGAATATACTTTGTATAGGTCTATCTACGAATGTATGTGTGTGTGTGCTTATATGACACGTGCCATAAATCGCATTATTTAGGACACACTGTACAGCAGCATTCAGGTGCTGACCTTGAAATGCTGCGGCCTATATCTGGTAAATTCCGTTATTTGTAAAATATTTGAACAGCTCTTGTAAAGCACTCACACACACACTTGCACAAAAGCTCAAACATGCTATAAATAGTCCGAGGTTTCTCCTTCCCCCTCCCCCTCGCGCGTTGCATCCACAACTCGTTCAGCTTTGGCTGCTGATAGGAAGCTTATTCCATCAATCTGTGGCTTAACTTACTTTCGAACAATACAAATAAATAATGTAGAAAATAGACTTGAAATGATGTTTTGATGCACCGCCGCATGGCGCGATAAAGGCAGACAGACAACTGAAGAGGAGTAGGAGATAGAGAGAGAGTGAGCGCGAGAGTGCAAGATGGAGGTCGTGGTGGGGAGAGCGCCAGCTGTCACAACACAACACGACAGTGAGAGCAAGAGAGCAAAGCAAGCAACGATAACAGGTGTGCAAGCAAGAACAGAAGACAAAAGGAACACAAAAAAAAACCCAACGTTGATAAGAGAATGTGCGAATAATAACAAAAGTAATGAGAGCTGTAAGACAACAACAATGTAAACAGAACAGACAAGAGCACACACACAGACAGGCAGGCACAGATAGAGGTTGACACTGAAGCTGGCATGCATACTAATGCACGTTTGTGTGAGCTAATGTCTGTGTGTGTGTGCTGAGACCTGTCCGTCCGTCACTTGGCCTATAAACTTTTGGCATGCTGACACATTTTCATCTCGTTAATCGCCTTCAATATCTCGTTTGATGCTGCTTTACCTGCACAGCTTTCACAGTCGGCTTGCCTTGTGTTGTTATTGTTGTTGTTTTATTATTGCTTTGCTTTGGCACTATTGTTGTTTGTTATTTGTTATTCTTTCTTTTGTTGTTTATCAACTTCCGTTTAACTTTTGCACTGCACTCTGCATTTGCCGCCTTTTTATCAGCATCTTCTCTTTTTGTTTTCTGTTTAGTTCGCTTTGTTTATCATTCGCAATATGATTTACACAATGCGTGCGCGTGTGTGTGTGTGTGTGTGTGTGTGTGTGTGCGTTTAACTGATTCACAATTGCAAAAGTAAATCACAATCACTCACTCGAGTGTGCGCGCCGACGTCGTCCGACCGTCTGCTGCGACGGCTTCACTGTAACTGCGTGCTTCGCGCTGTCTTGCCGCGCTCAAATAATGCCACGCAATACTCCACCACACTCCGCGTACATCCCCATCCCCGGGCAGAGGCTGAGGCAGAGGCAGAGGCAGCGGCAGAGGTAGCAGCTCAATGTATTTTCGCTCGTCTCGTCGTAAATAATTTCGCTGAAATGTAGAAATGTTTCGTTCATTGCGCTTTGTTTTTCTTGCAATATCTAGAGTGAGACAGACACACACACATACAGTTGTAAATACATACTTATAAATACACATGTGAATGTGTGTGTGTGTGCAGTGTGTGCTTTGTGCAGCTGAGCATGGGCATAATTGACGCCTTAATTGACAGCTTTGTGCCTCATCATGCCACATTCTGTGGCACGTCTCCAGCTGCTGTTGCCAGGCAGTCGCAGCAGACAAAGCAACAATGCAACAGGAACGCGTTGCAGTGCTGATAAGAACAGTTTCAGTTGCTAAGCTCTCTCTCTCTCTTGCATGCGCTCTCTCCTCCCGCACTCCCTCTCACTCTCCTTCTCTCTCTGTTTTGCGCAGCACATGCGCATCTCTCTCTCTCTCCACTCTCACCTCACTCATTTGTTTGGCTGACGTAACTTACACGCGCGTTTGCCGCATGTTGCACAAATTTTTATGAATGGAAAGCTGAAAGCATAGGGCTAACAACAAGAACAACCAAAAGAACAAATCAAACCAGTCACGAAAGCTAAAGCAAAGGCAAAATGCAAAAACAATGCGAGTACTTTATTTGCCTGAGTATTAGTGCCCACATATGTATGACACACTAATTTGACCTCGCACAACCTGTGAAGAGAGATGGCGAATTGATGGAGGAAGTTTCATCAGCAACAGAGAAATTCCAAGATAAAACTTATGTGTGGACGGATAATAATAGAAACAGCAAGTGTTTTGCTGACAATAAAAAACAATTTTCGAACATTTGTCAAATTAGATTTTTCTTTCATTTAACTTGTCTCTTTTGACATGTTTTATCTTCGTTTGGCAATTCAATTGGCTTGTCAATCATGAAGAATAAAGGTAAGAAATTATTATGGAATATATGATATGTACATAATATATAAAGGCGTTAAACAGAGATTGGATCCAAATCAGTAACCTTTTCAGTGCTCCAAAGAGGGACAACCATTAAGATTAGATTAGATTACCAATAGATAGCTCTTCTATTTTTCCTCTTCATATTATTCTTATTGGGTTCTGTTTAGTGCATGCATCACCAAAGGCTATTTTTACCTCGAGTCATTTTAAAGTTAACTTAATTTTTCAAGTATATAAGTATATATTATATAGTTAACTTTCTCTAAATTAAAGACAATACTTCCTTTAATGGTTTCAAAAAGATGTAAAAGAGAGTGCTGCGCAGCTACTGCAAGTGTGATTTTGAAGCAAAACTGAATGATATTCACATGGCAGTTGAAACTGAACCTTAAAGCCATTATGGTCACCAAAAACAGCTGCGCAAGCGGGAAAGGTTGACAGTTTGAGTAATTTTCGCTGATTGTAAACAAAGTGCACATACAAATATGACATGATATAATACAATTTTTTTAATGTCAGCTTTTTTAA
Source organism: Zaprionus indianus (assembly GCA_018904595.1). Lineage (NCBI taxonomy): Eukaryota > Metazoa > Arthropoda > Insecta > Diptera > Drosophilidae > Zaprionus > Zaprionus indianus. The sequence continues at coordinate 6,639,593 of JAEIHA010000320.1, forward strand.
TCATATTTTTTGCGCCGAAGTGAGCGGAGTTCAGGTAACATACATTATAAGAAAGAAAACATTGCAACGCAAGGGCAATTAGGAGAAAAAGTCAACAGAACATTGCAGTTAATGGGGGAAATGCGGGGAAAGGGTGGAAATTTCTGCATTTTTTGGCGAAAACGCGAGGAAAACGCGCGCTATGCGAGAGAATTAAACAGTGAAGCGCCATCTTTCAGTAGCTTTGAGCAGTCTTGCTTTTTGTTTAGCATAGAACTGAACCTCAGTGATTAAAATAAAAGATTTATATGCAGCGCGCAAAAGTATGCAATGGAAAGTATTCTGCAATTAAACAAGCGATTGCGGTTTGAAAATGACAGATGGCGCCAGCAACTGTCTAAATGGGCAGCACTGGCCAGGGACCGTTGAAGGTAAAAGAAATTTAAATGAAAATTAAAAAATTAATCGAATTTGAATTCAATATTGTTCACTTCTTATTGTTGATATTTTTATACTTTGTAAATCTGTTCAACTTTACTGCACCACTTTTTGTCAAAGAAGGCAAATTTACAAAATAAATAGACGCCCAAAACAAATAAAACCAGCACAATTTACAATATACAATTATCTCGTGCTCATCATAAACAAATATAGGGACAGAACTTATCCGTGTCTCTTCTGTGTGCACCTTTTTCCACCCAAATTAAAATCACATGAAATCAAAACAAATCATTTATCAACGCGAAATGCGACGAGAAAAAAAAGCTGCGACATCCCGAAAGCAAAACAAAACAAAACAAAGCATAAGTATAAGAAAAAGTGGAAGTGGAAATGGAAAATGGGAAAACGGAATGCACAAAACCACGAGCCTAAGACAGAAGATTTACAATATCATTCGAGAAGATTTAGAGGTGATTTCCAAAGATATATATTTTGCCTGAGCGGCAATAAATAAACAAATTGTGCGCGACGCCCGAGGATCGACTATTTTTACGTGTCTCTCTCTCTATCTTCGCTTTTTTGAGCAATTTGAGAGAAACAACAATGAAAATTGTATAATATGTGTGTGCGGGGGTGGTAAAGGGAGGGAAGGGAGGAGAGGGGGAGGTGCCTCCATTTAAAGTGTCACATTAACGAATTGTTTTCCATTTCGAATTTATGCGGCGTGATGCGTTAATAGCCGGACAGGTAGAAACGGATTTATTTGACTTCTAATCGAGGCGCTGACAATAAATAAAAAGCAAGTGCGAAGCAAGCCTTCCTGAGCGGCAACGGGGGCGTGGCCTGGGCGCTCACGTCCTTCTGCGCTCGCTGCGCCAATGTGGACAGTGTCTAATGGCGGGCCGCGTTATAAATAGACGCGCCTCACTCGACTCGATCGAGCAGCCACTCAGAACGCAGCGCGAGAGTCGCCCCGAGATCACACATGGTCTGTGCTCTGCACCAGAGAGACAGAATCCGGGGGAGATGAGCTGAGCAGCGCGTTTGGGTCCGCCAAATGTGTCGCGTTTGTTGTGCGCGTCGGTTCGTCTGCAGCGCGTCGGCAAAGTGATTGGTGAAGTGAAGTGACGTGAAGTGATCGGCGAAGTGATTAGACTGTGAAGTGAGTGAGACATTGAGAAAAAGAAAAGGAAGAAGAATCACAATTGAATCCTTCGCCATGACCAAGTACAACAGTTCCAGTGACATGCACGCGAGCAACGTGGCGGGAACGGGCAACGGCATCAAGCAGGAATACGCCAGCTATCCGGGGCAGCAATCGCAGCCTGTTGCCTACGGCTACCACAACCACACCCACAACAACAACAGCGACAACAACCTGTCGCAACAACATGCCACAGTGGGTAGTGGCCACACTCCCCACCAGACACTGCAGCAGTTCTTCAATCGCTTCAACGCCGTCGGCAGCGATGTCGTCGCCGGTGGCGGACACAGTGCCTGCAACTTCGCCAATAGTCTAAGTCATTCGGCTGGGCCGGAGCCGGGAGGCAAGCAACACTCGCTGACCTCGTCGTCACCCGTTTACACCACGGACTACGACGACGAGGATAGCAGCCTCAGCTCGGAGGAGCATGTGCTTGCGCCGCTCGTCTGTGCCTCGGCGCAATCATCTCGTCCCTGCCTCACCTGGGCCTGCAAGGCATGCAAGAAGAAGAGTGTCACTGTGGATCGACGCAAGGCAGCCACAATGCGCGAGCGGCGGCGCCTGAGAAAGGTACGTACCAGTAGGGCCAGGAAGCTGCACTAGAGAGGGGATTCAATGGGTGTGTGAACTGGGCAGGGGATTCATTTTGGGGACAAACACAGCAAAGACTTATGTGCTTCTAGGATTTGGCGGTTATTCATGAGTTTTTTGAAAGAAATATTTGTATGAAATATGTATGGGATTATCAACGATATTAATATATTTGTATATATCACAATATATATATTGAGACATATATCGATATCTATGATAATCCCAAACCATCGTTTAATATAATAAAAGAAATCATCAATTTATCTTTAATTATTATATATATTCAATGCCATAACTTAATTTTGGCTACTTATCTGATTTTTGGATTACTCTGGCAAATACAGTAGCATAATATAGAAATATATACAGATATGTTACCTGAAGACTTTACATAGTTTTTGAGTAATTCAATCTACCCAAGCAATTTATAACTTAGTCTAGGGTCTTTAAACTAATGGGTTTCCCTTGAAAATTACTGTTCTCTTATGGATCTTTAAATCAGCTTCTGAAAATTGTTTTATATGTTATATATTTTCATTAAATATTCAGTAATGGATTCCTAAAGTCCATACTAACAGAAAAATCCTCAGAAAAGATATTGGTTAATATATTTTCTGCAAATGTTCTCTATGGTAATAGATCATCCGAATTCTTATATAATATGTAGAAAAAAGGATATAAAATTATTACGGCTTATAGAAGTTATCAATTATTAAATATATCTTCTTGAAAGTATTTGTGAAACCTCTAACATTTCAACCGTATTGTTTCTTACATTATACAATATTTCTCTTTATCGGATTTATCAAGTCTCTTAAGACCATTGACCATTGTACGTAATATGAATAAGGAGGCGTGGCAAACCCCGCAAAGTTTATATATTCCTCCTCAGGATCACAAGTAGCATCGATTGAAACATGTTCGGCTGTCTGTATATACACAAAGATCTAAGCTATCATAAAAGCTGCAGACAGAAAATGTATTCAAGAAGTTTGTATATCCTGAGCAGTTTCGTTTAAATGTTGGATGCCACGCCCTCTGCAGCCACAAATAAATCTATATATTTTTTAAGTCGATTTTTTTCCATGAAATCTCATGCTGTAAATCAACTCGTATATTTTCTCAATGAGAACCAAACGGATCTCTGAAAATAACATAAGATACTTTCTTATCATTTACGTTTCCAATCCCTAAAATTGTAAAAAATACAAAAGAATCATGAAAACTTTCAGCAGGCAACTTAAGGCATGTAATATCAATAGATTCCTTTGCAATTGCTTAGCAGAGTTTACCCAAGTGCAGTTGTAAATCATCAAAAAGAAGCACCCAGAAGAATCACCCATAATCTCATGAGGAAGTCTGCACAAATCTGCATCAAGTGCAACTTTGTTGCGCCACAGAAATTAACACATCGTGGACGTAAATGTCACTTGCAATCACTGGGCCCTAAATTAGAAGTGCTGGGGAAGGAGGAGTGGGAGTGCGAGTGGGAGGGGCAGCGGGTGATGTTGGAGAAACCACCCAGCGAGCGTAAAAGTGCGCAGGATTTGCCAAACATTAAAAACGCAACAAGAAGGGAAACATTTATGAGCTCGAGAGTTCTGCGACAAATCGTAAAAGCGAGAACAAATCGTAGAAGCGGACCCCGATACCAAGAGGGGCGTATTTATAGATCGACAAACCCCTGTGGCAGAGCCATTAACTCGGGCCAGAGGGAGGAGAAAGAGGCAGAGAGGGGGTTACGAGACTCTTTGGCCGTCGTTAACACCCGCGCCCAACGGTTTAATTGTTTAAATTTTATGCGCGATTTAATTTAAAATATGTTTTATTAAAGAGCCACTTAAGGAGGCAGGCTGAGGAGAGAGAGAGAGAGAGGGAGAGGGGTGTCTCTTTGGGCAGGTTTTATGACATCTCTAATGGATTTCTATGATTGCCAAGCATCCCGAGCCGATAACTCATCATCAGCCTTAATTGTTGATGGCGCATAACATTTCTGATTTTTGTTTTTCTTACTTTCCCATTTAGGTTAACGAGGCCTTCGAGATCTTGAAGCGACGCACATCGTCCAATCCGAATCAGCGACTGCCCAAGGTGGAGATTTTGCGCAATGCCATCGAGTATATCGAGAGCCTGGAGGATCTACTGCAGGTGGGTTCAGTTCTTTGCATCTCTTTACCAGTTGTTGTACTGGTTGATAATTTTGAATGATCAAACAGAAATATGAGCACTTTGTGTAAATGTATGTAACAGATATAAAATAGTGAGGCAGATCCCAGTAAGGTTTGAATCCAAAACCCTTTCAGCAAGGTTTGAATCCAATACCAATTCAATGTAGCCATTTCCTGCTGTGTGTCTATTTTTTTGTCCGTATAAACGCGCTGTTCTCAGCAACCGCAACAGCTAGAGATCTAAAATTTGGCATGCTGGTTGCATTGTTCCATACGTAGGTAATGTTTATTTTAAAATTTTAAATGCCACGCCCCCTGCCCTAGCAAATCAATAGTTACTGTTTATAAAGAGAAATAGTTAAAATTTAAATGTTTGCTTTGGAATATACATACATAAATACAAACATGTACATAGATAAATGAATGGTGTAGACTACTGTATGAATGCATTTCCTTATGTCTGTCTGTTTTTTTGTCCGTATGAACGCGCTGTTCTCAGCAACCGCAACAGCTAGAGATATCAAATTTGGCATAAATATTTATATGTTTCATACGTAGGTAATGTTTGCTTAATATTGTAGATGCCACGCCCACTGCCTCTGAAAATCGACAATTTGCGATTATAAAGAGAACTACTTAGATTTTAAATATTTCTTTTGCATTACACATCAGTACTTCCATAAGTAGATGTAATCTTTTTATGATTTAGGATATTTAACTGTCGACTGTAGCTTTCATGCCTTTGCATTTACTCAAAGTATTCCGTGACTTCTCTCTCTCTCTCTTGTTGCAGGAATCGACGCCCACGCGGGATGGCGACAATCCGTTGGCGCCCAGTTTGAGCGGCAAAAGCTGCCAGGCTGATTATCTGGTAAGTTTTTAGCTTGTCCCCACCGGTTTGCGCTTAACGCCAATTAATATCAGCGCGGGCAAAAAGGCGAAAAGCCAAAGAAAACGTTCCGCAATTATTTTCTCGTAAAAACCTCATGCATGAAAAACATTTTGGTACATTTTTCTTTTTTGCCGACACGCACATTCATCAAAAATTCAAAATCTCAGGGCCTGGCCGAGTTAGCAGCTCTCCACATGAAAATAGAATACCATCCTCCCCCCACTTGCTCTCTCTCTGTCTCTATACCCATTCCCATTTTTCTCTCTCCTGCTTCTGTGATTCGCTGATCAACAAAAGAAGAGAGAGAAACAATTTATGCGCTCGCTGACGTGCGACTTAATAAGCTCCCTTCTGCTCATAACGGTAAACTTATGAATTATGATCGCCCACCCTGCGGCACCCCTTCCTCCCTCCATATGCAAAAGCCTCCTGGTCGAGAAAATTATCGGAGTATACAAATGACTGGAGAATTTATGTCGCGAGTCGCAGACGGGAGCCTCCGCTGCTTGGGGCAATAAATAAATTTCCCGTTACAACCCTAAACTCTAGCTATATAGCAGGCTATATAGCATGCTATATGCTGCTGTAAATTAATTATAACAAATTCGAGAGCTGCGCCGTTTACAAAATACCTTTCGGATCGGCCCGAGAATGGAATGAAACAGACAATTCGTGTTCGTCGTGATAAAAGTTGAGCTACATTTGAATGCAGAAGAACGTGGAGTGGGGGAGAGAGAGATGGTAGAGGGGGAGACATAGTAGAAGGAGGGGGGAGCACGTCTTCTCAATACGATTTCACAATGAGTGCGTGCACGAGCGCAGGGAAATGTGTCAGCTGACAAATTGCACAGGAAAAACATGACAAGATCGGGATCGGAGGAGCGATCGCGCTTCCCCGAAAGGTGTTGCAAGACATGTTCACTGCCACAGCAGAGGAGAAGGTAGGGGGGGGAGGGTTTGTGACAGCACAACAAATTGTCAACAATTACGCGAACATTTCTGCAATATGGCCTCGGCTATAACTTTATGGATGCGCCGATCTCTATCTCCCTCTCTCCCTCTCTCTCTCTCTCTGTGGCGACTCTTGCTGAGTAATTTCCATGCAGTTTGTTTGAGTTTCTCGCATTTTAATGTACAAATTTGTTAATTTACCATAAAACCTTGCATATCTGTGCGGCGACATCGGCGCGCCCTCAATGGCAGATATTAATGTGCGTCCATAGTTTGATTAAAAACTGGCAACGCGCCAGGGGCAGCAGCAGCAGCGGCACCGCACTACACGACACGAGGGCACCCCCTGGCTCACTGACAGTCGATCCATCCATCCACCCATCCATCCAACTATTCATCTATTCATGGCACTGCTACGACATACTTGCACTCGGGGGGCTGGCTGGAGTTGATAACGTATGGCTCGACTTTGCTTCCGATTTGCACTCGCACAGCAGAGCACACCTGGTGGCGGCGGTACCTTACCGGGCAGTACCCTCGTCCATTCAAGTATTCCCATGCCATATCAGTTGAGTGCGCACTTAACTAATCTCGTAATCTCATAAGTATTTTTACGGAGCCATCAATAAAAAAAAGTATTCGCGTAACATAAACACTTTGGGTGCAAATGACTAATCGAACTTGTAGTAAGGTCGCCAAGGGTACGAGCATGGAAGAGATATGTTTATTATCTTCTGGCGTATGACTTTGGTTTAATCAGTTTCTGATTGCAAAATTATCGATAAGTGTAAATAGTTTTGAGGCAAAGCCGCAGAACCTTTTGGCAAAGTTTTGTTAATCAGTTAAGGTAGAGCATAGGAGACTGTGCAATACCCTGTAGGGCAGTTTACGCATTTCTTTGACGAGAAAAACAAGGGGTATTTTATTCTTTCTGGGAAATTGTTTTCAATCTTTCGTGATCTTAACTGCCTTTTTCAGCTTACATAAACCTTTATTATCTCGAAACTAAAAAGAATCCCCACTTTTCTCTTATTATCAGTAAGTTAAAGCTTTATTAGTGTTTAAAAAAAAAGTGGTAGCTAACTGGAACTTATTTCGTAACACCAGAACTTATTTCGTAACTCCAACCTATACAGTACCCGAGAACCCTAAGCTGCTACGGACAGCAAGACGGATTAGCCACATTCATCAAGTAAATCAGTGGGACTCTTCTGTTTAAGCCTTGTACACACTTGCAAGGGGTGTGCAGCATAAATAATAAGTGCGTTTATAATGCCAGATAATGCGACATATCCGTTACAAACGAAAAGACGTCAGAAACGTGTGAAGAACTTCTAAGAAGAACGCGCCAAAAAAGCAGCTTAAGTTCTTTGCGCAACTCATAAATGCACATGGGGGCTGGATAGGGGAAGTGGAAGGGGGGGGGTGTTTGCTGATAAGTGCCGTTATTCATTCAGATATTAACGCACGCGATATATATGTATATGGTGCATATATACAAAACATATTCATAAAAGTTGGCCGCGTCACTCGAAGAAATAAAACAAATAAAACAAAATGTTCATTCGAGCACTTTGTGCGTGTCCGTGTGTGTGTGTGTGTGTATTGCATGTCTGTGCTTGTCTGTGTGTTGTGTTTCTGTGTCGCACATATCGGGCGCAGGCTGTCACTAAACGCTTGGAAAATGATAAATCGCTTTATAAAAGTGCAGTGTGAGAGCAAGAAGAAGAAGAAGATCCTCTTGTTGGGGCGTTTTGTTCTTCGCCTCTTGTTCTTCGAATCTCGTCGTTGTCGTTTTCATGTCACACTGCGCCTATAAATACACACGACACACACGCACACACACACATGGGGGCATCTCTCTCGCTCTTTGGTGGCATGTGCTGTGATCCTTGCAGACGCAGCGACGCTGCAACCCACCCAGAAGTGGCAATTAGAATGCGCCCGCGGCACGAGAGTGCTAAAGCAGTTTTTCTAATGAAATCTATGCAGAGTCGCCCCTCTCCCTACTCCTTCTCCCCCTGCCTTGCCCCGACTCCTTCTGGTGTCGTCTGCGTATGCGCAAATTAATTTAATTGCTAATAAGTTGCCCGGAGCCAGCAAAAGAAAGCAGAAGCAGAAGGAGGAGGAAGGGAAAGAGGGAAGGCGGGCCTGGCTGTCTCCGGGTTGGGTTCAGTGCGCCTTAATTGGCTACGGCTGCTGCTGCTGACGTATAATTTTGGCCTAATCTCATCATTAGAGCGCATTGCTGACATTTTCGAAAGTATCTTGCAGATACATTTGCTAATCAACTCCCTCTCTCTCTCTCTCTCTTGCTCTTCCCTTGCAGAGCTCCTATGCTGGTGCCTACCTCGAGGACAAACTGAACTTCTACAACAGGCACATGGAGAAGTACGGCCAATTTGCAGGTAAGATCGATGAACACACGCCACTCTTCCTCTCTCTACATATCACTCTCCTTCTTCCTTGCAGACTTCGACAGCAATCCGAATGGTTCCAGCTTGGATTGCCTCAATCTCATTGTGCAGAGCATCAACAAGAGCACGACGAGTGCGCCAGGCTCCACTGTAGCTGCCTCTGCCTCTGCCTCCGCCTCCTCCTCCGCAGCCGGAATGAAGTCAGCCACTTCCTCCCTGCACGCCAACTTCAAGAAGAAGTGCAGCACTTAGCCAGCCAGGGAAGGGGCATCCACTATAGTTAATGTTAGACATAAGGGATACGCGATATACACACAGACACACACACACGCACAGTGAAACTTTAGTTGTTAATTTGGTATTTTGTAGCTTTAGTATTTAATTAAACGCTAATAAAACAGATCTAAACGAACACAGAACTAGTCCACCTCGAGCTTGCGAAAGGATCCACTGGTGCCACTCAGCTCGCCCGTGGCCCAAGCATTGGCCAAGCCTACGCGCAGCTTCTCGTTGGTGCCGAACTGTGCATCCTCCTCGAAGTAGGCCTTGCTGGCCTGCAGCTTCTGTCGCCAGTGGTCCAGTGCCTCTGCCTGGTAGCCATTGCTGCCGCCGTACTCAATGGTCATGGCCTCGGGTGGCAGATGCTTGTACAGATCCTCGGACTTCTTGTGCACCACGAACTGTGAAGTGGAAGAGGGTAGAAAGTGATTATATATATCCGAAAGGGGATGAAGGTATTCACAACGCACCTTCCAGGGCAGCTTGGCGGGCAGAAAGGAGGTGACAAAATTGAATACAGTCTGTCCCGATGGTATCATGTTCACCAGATGTATCTCAGCGAAGCGCAGCGGCAAACACTGATCGACAAACATGAAGGATTTCTTCAAGAGAAACGGATCGTACTGCAGCATCTGCTCCATGCTGACGTCGCGTGCGTCCACAACCCAAAACAGACCCGCCACTGTTGCATTATCGCACTCCATGGCCAGCAGCTCCAGCAGCATGAAGAGCAGCTTGAACGCCTCGCGGGGACTTGACTGTTTGGGATCCACCTTGCAGAACTGTGAGATGATCACACGAGCACCTTGTGCATTCACTGGTCGCGAGGGAATCACATGAATGCTGCGAGATGGGAGAGAGAAAGAAACTCATGAGTTATTGTCTGAAATCAGAAGAGAGGAGATTCTTCTCCAACTGATCCTCGGGCAGAAGAGAGAAGATTCTTCTCTAGCTGATTCTCGATCAAAAAAGAGACGAATCTCCTCTAACTGATCCTCGGGCAGATGAGAGTAGATTCTTTTTATTCTGGTTCTCGGTCAGAAGAGAGAGGATTCTTCTCCTTATAATCCTCGATCAGAAGACAGAATATGCTCCTCTAACTGATCCTCGGCCAGTAGAAAGAAGATTCTCCTCTAACTGATCCTCGATCAGAAAAGAGAAGACTCTCATCTAACAGATTCTCGATCAGAAGAGAAAAAATTCTCCTCTTACTGTTGCTCGGCCAGAGGAAAAAATATTCTTCACTTGCTGATCCTCTGTCAGAAGTGAGAAGATTATTCTCCAAACGATCCTCAATCAGAAGAGAGAAGATTCTCTTCGTTTTATTCTCACTCAGAAGTGAGAGAATTCTTCTCTAACTGATCCTCGATCAAAAGAGACAAGATTCTCTTCCTCTGACAATCGGTGACAAGAAGAAAGCTTCTCTTCCTCTGATCCTCAGAGAGAAGATTCTCCCCAAACTGATCCTCATCCTACCCACGATCGAACTGCCGCATCAGCGCCTCATCCACCTGACGGCCACACAGCACCTCGGGAAAGACATTGCGCAGGGAGTAGTAGTTATCGATGCGTCGCTTGGTCTCCTCCAGACTGTAGCGACAGCGACGCAGGAACGCCAACAGCAGCTGCTCATCGGTGCGTGCTCGCAGGTACGGCGACTTGGCAATCCATGCCTGCAGACGAGCGATCATCGCCTGCCTCTCTGCCTGCTGCTCATTGCACTCGCTTAACGCGAGCGCTACCAAGGCCGGATCCATGGATCGCAGTGGGGCCATGTTGACACGGTGCCTGCTCCAACTGAAATGCTAACCCAATCGGGGCAGGAAGTGGTCGAGCAAGCAAGCAGGCAGGTTTATCTTATCTGTAACGCAATAAAAGATACGCGCTTTGGTTCTCATATCTATTGTATCTATTGCTGATAAGCGAATTAGTTGACAGCTGCCTTATCGACTAATTGATCGACTAAGCAAGGGAATGATGACGAGGAGACAGGGGGGAATACAATAACTTAGACTAAGCCAAAGGCAAACGGAATGCGGCACAGGGTCAACGCTAATCCCAGTTCAGCCTGCGGAAGGAACCATTCGCACCGAACTCGGCCTCGTACATGGCCACCTCGCCGGCGCGCAGCTCTTCAATGGTTCCATACTTGTAGTCCTGCTCGAAGTAGCTGCGATAGCTATTCAACAGATCCTCCATGTAGGCAATGCTCTCGTTCTTATGTCCATTGGTCCCACCATACTCCTCGGGCAGGCACTCCTTGCCCACGTGCGCGTACAGCTCCTCTTGTGATTTGAGCACACGTATCTGCGGAGACGAAGTTCTCTAAATCAGCCAAGTCAATTTCAATTCCCAACAAACACAAAATCTAAAGTCGAGTGTGCTCGACTGCGATAAAGCCGCTACCCACATGACCAAAACAATTTTTTGTGTTGCATACTTTGCGTGGTGCGAAAAAGAGTAGCTCTTTTAACTTATTTTCTGAATAACTTCTATGTTAATTATCTGATTGCTACCAAATTTTCAGAAATCAATTGAGTGTTGATAATAATTGTCTATACCAAAATTAAAATGTCCTGTATTAAAATTACGTTTTAAATTCGGTATTTATCGATTTACGTGACTAAACTTTAAAAAAATGTGGTAATTTTTTCATCTTTTGAACGGACAGCACGACAAAGAGGACTCTATCGCCTCGGCTATTGATGCTGATTCACAATACATATAATTTTTTGGTTCTGCCACCATATGGGTAGTGGTTAATAGCCTCCCCGTTTGACTTACTGGATAGTTAACCTGATTGCTGAGCAGATTGTAGAGGAACAGTATCGTGTTCTGCACATCCTTGGGCATATTGATGACATACACCTCCTTGAAGCTCAACGGACTGCAGTCGTGCAGCCAGTTCCACCATTTGCGAAAGAAGAGCTTGTCGAAGCGACGCATACGATCCGAGTCACAGCCCTCCAGATCGATGATCTCACAGATGCCCGCCACGGAGGCGTTGTCGTTCTCCAGCGCAATGATCTCCATGGCCATCGAGGTGAAGTGATAAACCTCACGCAGACTATACTGATTGGGATCGAACTGCCCAAAGCGGGCAATGAATAGTGCAGTGTGGTTGTCCCCCTTGGGCAGATCCGGATACAAGCAGATGCTGGCGAAAGACACAAGTTAATCCCAATTTCTCTCTCTCTCTCTCACTCTCTGCCTACTCACCCCAGTCGATTGATGTCCAGCAGTCGCTGTGTGATGCAGCGATTGTTCATGATCTCGGGAAACAAATTGTAGTAGGTAAAGTAACGATCGATGCGTCGCTTGGTCTCCTCCAGACTGTAGCGACACCTGCGCAGAAAGGCAATGAGAAAGTCATCGTCGGTGCGGGCACGCAGATGCGGCTGCTGTCGTATCCACACACGCAATATGATAATGTCCTGCTGTATGCGGTCGGGCGTCTCGTTCAGTTGCTCCTCGGCCAACTTGGCCAGCGTGGGCGAGAGCGGACGTCGCATCTTGTTGCGTTCTAGGCTGCTTCTGCTTCACATTTGGCATACGGATGGAGTACGTTGCACGTTGGGCTAATTTGACTATCTTATCTGGGGGAAATTACGACCCTTCGATTGGATTGGATAGGGTTGGGTTGGATTCGCCATGGCCAACTGCAGGCGCAAGAGCTGACAAAATATGGCCACATATGACACTGTCTGCATGTGTGTGTGTGTGTGTGAGAGTGTGCGCCAGTGTGTGGGCATATCCGGCGAGCCACTTAAGTGCCCCCGCATGCGTCTCCCGCTTGCTATGCTCTCAACTGAAATGTGATCGCCGTTTTATGCTCGAAATAAATCCGACACTAAATGGTATCCAGTTTGAGCATTCAATTTGAGTGGCAGCCAGAGGCGGAGGCACCCTGAGCAAGGGGGAGGGAACTGGTGTTGAGCACCTTCCTGGGCACTTCAGCAAATTGCTTTGACATGGCGCTGTCAGCTGTTGACAAGCACGACGCGACGCACGCCAGGAAGCGGATCAGTGTCGTCAGCATCGGAGGCGAACACGGATCTGCTGGCCGCCAATAACTCATAACACATTATGGCGCACCATGGGAATATGTACGTGCAGCATTGAGGCTGCTTTGATCTTTTACTTGACGCGCGTGTTGCGCTGCCCTTGCAGCCAAATGGAAAACTGCTTCTGACACAAACATATCGCTGCCATATTCATAATGAGCCTCATTAACTTTATGCACTACAAACATTACAAGAACAACAACAACAACAACAGCCGCAACAACAACAACATCTTGCAGCAAACACTCAACACTTTGGCTGCCACTTCCCGCAGAGGCGGCAGCAACAGTAGTGGGAGGGGGCGTGTAATTGACACGCTCATGCCTGATAAGTGTATTTCGTTGTAAGCACTTGAGAGCGATTCCCAAGATAAATGTATGGTGCATATCGACAAGATGTTGCCACTGCCACTTGCTGCATCACAGTGCATTAGCGCCCTTCATCTGCATGCGGCATATGCCACCAACACAGCGCTGGGAACCTTCGCTGCATGATATAAAGACCTGGGAAAGGAACCTTTCAGGCAAAGATATCTACCGTATATCTTTACTTGTATGGAGTTGTGTAGAGACATCTCTTTTAGTACTTTTTATGCATATATTGCAGGTTCCTATATCCTCCGTTTGTTCCCATGGAATTGATATACATTAGTGCAGAATTGAATAGTGTTGTGTGTGTTTAATATTATGTCTAACTTTGATTGGTATTAATAAGCTAGGTTATTCATAAAATCCAAACTCATCATCATACATAATCCTTCATTTCAACCGATTGTTTCTATGACAGCTATATCTTATAGTGATCTGATTTTGATGAAATTTTACATGCAGTAAATGAAGTTGCAATATTATGAATGCAATTGCAATTTTTGAAAATTGCCCGATAGTTTGTATGACACCTGTATAATATATCGGTGCGATTCTGTTGGTTGCGACTTAAATGCAGAGTTAGAGCAATAAGAAGCATGTGTGGTAAGTTTGATAGAGATAGCCCCAAAGATATGAGACTAGTTTGCGCTGCAACAGACAGAGGAATGGACGGACGGGTAGACAGACATGACTGGATGGACTGCTGATTCAGAATTTATATACCTAATCGGTTCGGAGATGTCTCTCAAGGTAACTCTTGGCAAACTCCTGGAGAAATTAATCGTATTGTATGTAGAAAAAAAAATAATAAATCTTATTTATAACTTTAAACACACTTATGTTCAATTCTAGATCGTTTAGACCTATTAAATTTCCATACTCCATATATTATTTCTGTTTAACAAACTTTAATTCAATCATCCGACTTCTAAAATCGCTATATGGTTGTGTCTCTTAAATGAAATTATATTAAAAACAATCTGTAGTACTTATGACCATTGTGTAGTGGGATATCTGGGCAATGCATATGGCATGGTATATGATAAAATTCAGATCGTTGCATGTTTAATTTATAGATTTACATAAAACGCCCCATTTTGTGCGCCAAGTGCGACACAGGGAATGAAGAGGCGGAGGAGCTGAGGAAGCAAATGCATTTGCTGTGCGCTCAATTGACAATCATATTTATAGAGCACATGCATGAACAGGGAGGGGGGCGGGGACAAAGACGACAAGATGAACAAAAAAACAAATTGGGAAAACTAAGGAAAACATAGAATTTTCAAAAGATCTTTTTTGGTTGGCCGTTGTTGCCGCTCGACTGCCAGTTGTCACTCAACTTGATCCGAAATTCCGTTTATACTTTGCCGTACCGCCGTCAGCATGCCGTGCATGCATTCCCCTAACCCTCCCCCGCGCTTCTTTTCTATGCTACCGCGACTGGGGCGTGGCAGACACTAAATGCCAAATGAAATTTCATTGTAAACAGACGTGTTACGGCAAATTGAGCAGCTTAAACAAATTTCCGTTGTCTTCTCCTTCTCATCCTCCTTCTCCTTTGTCGCGCATGGACAACTCTCCAGGGTCCGTGAGCATCCGCATCCTGTGTGGGGAGTGGGTAATTCGTCTGGGCATCCGTTTTGTTGTTTCTATCTCTCTAGTTCTAATTGGTCCTTGGGGCAGCTGGACTCTTGGGTATTTTTAGATAATATGTATCACTTTACGCTATGTCTAAATCGTTTCGAATCTCGGCTCATTTGTAGATTACGGTGTGCCAGGAACGGGCAGGCAGTTGCAGATTGAGGCGGCCACGCTGACTGTCATCCAGCGCCACATTAAGCGGTAAATTTTCGCTGCAAGACGAGAGAAGAGTGCTCTTAAGTGCGCTCTCAAATGCATTTCAAGTGGCAGAGGGAGGCAATGCCCGACTCCCTTGTCACTTACCCATTGTACAATATTAGCGCCACACTGCCATCCGGTCTACGAAAGCCTACAACATTCAGCTGCGCCAAGGATTCATTGGTCTCGTTGGTCCTGGTCTCAATACGCACCGATTGCTCCGGCACAAACTTACTAAAGTGCCCGATGGCATAGAAAATCGGTTGCTTATAGAACTCCGCATGACTTGTTGTGTTCACAATGACCGCAGAGTCCACATAATTGTGCACATAGTTGGGCCCACCACGCTCATCCAACACCAGATTCCAGTCCAACCAACCATTAATGTTATGCTGCAGATCCTGCATATAGGCACGCATATAGTTCTCGCCCCGCCCCCAACTACCCAGCTCGGGACCATGCGTCTGCCATGGCTTGTCGCCGATGCAGGATTCCGTATTTAGCATCAATTTGTTTGGCATTTCCGCATGCGCCTCATCTATCAGTTGCGGCCCAAAGATCTCGTCCCAATACCAATGCACTGCCAGGCCATCGAGATAGTCAACGGAATTGGTGCGGGCAGTGCGCATCTAGAATGTACGAAAGATTAAAGGTCTATAATTATGATCGTGTATGTTTTATGTTTTGAAATAAATAATGAACGAGGTTAAATGAACTTTCTTGCATAATTTTGTAATTGAAGAATGGATGAGTGTCTTCTATTTTAAACTCCTAATTAATGGAACTCTCTTAAAAGATCCAACTGTTTTTTGGAAATACATATGTATATTCCTGTTCAGTATTAAAAGCGGTTTAATTTAGAAGAAATCCTAAGAAGAATCTCCTAAGAAGTTAACAGAGTCTTGTTTGTCTTCACACTCACCTTCCGGAACCAAGAGGGATACGTGTAACGCTGATCGTCGTTGCCAAAGATGAGAACATTGCGCTGCGCTGAGTTCCGAATGGTGGGTCCAAGGTGTTCGCTCAGCCAAATGGCCTGGAAAGGGTAAAGTCCATAATGTTTAATCGCGAATCACTTGAAGGTAAACGTGCTCGCCTACCTGCTGCCAGGGCGTCCAGCCCATGCTCATGAAGTGCACGAAGAAGAAGCCAACGACGCCGTTTAACGGCTCATTGCCAGTGGATATGGCCCAGACGGGCATATTTATAGCCTGCATTAGCTCGAGAAATCTGCAGAAAGAGAGTGTGGCACATTAATTATTGTATCATAAAAATAGTATTCGAAAATTCACGCTGCACCCACTTTAGGTGATAGTCGGCCCAGGTCTGATAGTATTGCGATCTTAACTGTCCAAAGCCTGTCCAGCGATTGTTGGTCTTCATCCAAGGTGGAGCACTCCAGGCGGCGGCCATGATCTTAAGCTCCTGCAGTTGAGCAACTCTCTTCAGGCGTTTCAACTGTTCCACCTTCTGAAGATCACGTGGATCCAGCGAACTGAAGTTGCTCAACAATCGATCATGCTGCGGCTGTTCGTTATAGGCCCATGGACGTAGATCAAAGTCACAACCACCAATCGACATGCGAATTGAGTTGTACCCAATGCCGTCGGCATGGAAATAGGATCTATAGATGGAGGAATAACTTAGAGGGGAATTTGCACAATATGATGAGCTTTGCTACTTGTAGAGATGATCCTGCAAGCCTTGAGGTAGTTGCTTTAGTAGATGCGACACACTGCCCGTAAAGGCACCTCCGAAGTTCGTTATCTTCTGATAGATCTGCTCGCGTTTCACTGTCAGTTGTACAGTTTTAATGCTTACATTGAAAGCTGCCGAAAAAAGGAGGAATTAAATTGAATATATTATAAAATATATTTGTATATATAATTTATAACTCAGTAACAGAGTTAACCTCACCGAACTTCTGTTGAATATTGGCGAACTGCAACCAGGCTCTGTTCTGCTCTACAACTATAGAGTCTGCCACAAAGTTCTCATCGACAGATCGATGATCCTTTATCTCCAAGGGGTGTTTGTCCAGAAAGCTGCCTTCAGTCAGCTTGAATCGCAGCCCACTCTGGAATGAATGCACAAATAGTCATCAGACATCATGCTAATCTCAATCTCATTCGATCTACTCACCTTGCTGGAACTTATCACCGCAATCTGCGCATCATCCGTGAGCTGTGGTTGTTGCAAGTAGTCGCAGTAGGTGCTGTTGCAGACACAAACACTGCCGTACTTTGTCTCACGCAGTTGGCACTCTGCCGTCAAGGCCTGAACAATAACTGCAAGGGGAAGGAGAGGTAGATAAGTACGATGAAAGTGCAAGAAACCGCTAATCAGGGTAACCTCTTACTCACCTCTGTGTTCCACGGTAAAGGCCACAACGAGCCACAAACAACACCAAAGCGCTTTCATTTTTCGCAACTGCAACGAAACGCGCGCTTCCAATGCGCCCGCACAACTGAGCCGAATCTCGATATTGACCACAGTGAGGAGAGAGCAGAGGCTCGGCTGTGTTGAGTTTCACTTAGCAGAGGCAGATTAAAATCAAGCTGTTGTTGCTGCCGTTGATGTGTGTAATCAACCGTAAACGAAAAATCTCAAGTTATTGTTTATGCGCCGTTTGCCACTTGACCCGGCGCAACTGCTGAATTGATAAAGCAGTCGGCGCAGTCGAACGAACGATGAAAAGATTGCCGAACATTGCCGAAGACACTTGAAAAAACACTCACGCATTTGGCAATCGGCAACCTGTGTGAATGTTATGCAAGTGTCGGAATCGAAATCGACTTTCATTGAGCTCTTTTTCGATTGAGTCGATTAATCGCACATTACTTCGATTCATTGTGAGAGTAAGCCCGCGCTCTCACGATCTTTCTTTTCGCTCTCTCTTCTTATGTTCCTTTTTAACGTAACAACAACAGCTGCTGTATTCGATATGCCGAAGAGAGCGTGAAGTAATTTAACACTTCGCTGTTAACAGAATCGATAAGATCCATATGATATATCATGCAAAAACAATATCGTATGTATTTACATCCTTGTTCCTTTCTCTTGCTGTTTCTTGCTTTACTAACGTAAAAACAAGAATTGTTGTATTTGATATGCAGAGGTGTAAATAGAAACGTTAACTCCTATGCAATATGCTTTTATTTATAGAATTTTATCATTTTCTTTTTTAGCAATTCAGGAACAATTATTGATAATATTACATACATACATTTTACGGTTGTAAGTAATATAAGTTATGATGTTTTCAAAATATTTTTACTGCTCACTTATAGGTTAGGGTGTGTATGGACCGGGCTGGAACATTTATTGTCACGTTGCCACGTACTGTATCCGTGATTTCAATGTCCACATCGGCACGTCCGCTGTTAAAGAGAACCGCAACAACTTGGGAATCAGGTCGCAGGAAGGCCACGACATCAATATTAACATTGCTTGCAACAGCCTCGATGTGAATCGAACCAGGTGGAACAAGCTTGGAGAAATGACCCATAGCGTAGAACAACGGTTGCTTGTAGAACTCAGTGAAGGCTATGAATGAGAAGATGTATCAATTCTGGAATAATAGATAAGAACCTTGCTACTTACATGTTGTATTGGCAATAACGGGAGCATCGACAGTATTGTTCACATAATTCGGTCCACCCGCCTCGTCCAGAATGATATTCCAGTCGATCCAGGCATGGAAGCCATCCTTCAGATGTGACAGATAGGAACGAGCCAATTTTTCGCAACGTTCCCAGCTGCCCAGGAGGGGAGCTGCCTTCTGCCAGGGCTTATCTCCAATGCACGATTCCGAAATGATCTGCAACTTATCGACCATGAATTCGGAAGTCTTCTCAACGAAACTACTGCCAAATATCTCATCCCAGTACCAGTGAAGCGACACTCCGTCGATGTATTGAAGTGAATTCGGGCGAGTCTTGTTCATCTAAAAAGGAGTTCCAACTTTTATAAGCAACTTACCCAAGTAATCATAGTAGTCTCCTTACCTGTTTGAACCAGAACGGGCTTGTGTAACGCTGATCATCGTTGCTGAAAATAACAATGTCCTTGTATTTGGAATTACGGAACGTTGGGCCCAGATGATCATCCACCCACACGGCCTGCGTCTGCGGTGTCCAGCCCATGCTCATGAATTTAACAAAGATCATGAAAATGACTCCATTTGTGGGTTCATTGCCCGTCGAAATGGCCCAGATGGGCAAATCATTGCTCTCCATTAGATCCACCCATTTGAGATGATAGTCGGCCCAGGCCTGATAGTACTCTCGCTTCAGTCGTCCAAAGCCAGTCCACCTGTTGTTGGTCTTCATCCATGGCGGCGCACTCCAGGCAGCTCCCTTGATGCGCAGGTTCTCCACGCCGGAGACTTCACGCAGTCGTTTAATCTGCTCCACGCGAATAACATCACGATCGTCCAACTTATCCATGCCAGTTAGTTCAGTCTCATTCTCGGGTGTCTCGTTGTACGACCAAGCTTCCAGGTCAAAGTCACAGCCGCCCATAGCGACGCGCATCAGTGTGAATCCCAATCCTTCGGAGGCATAGAAACTCTTATACAGATGATCGTGTATTTCCTGCTCCTTATACTGTTCCAGCAGATAGGATACAGCTCCTGTGAAACTACCACCGAATCCCTCGATTTTCTGATAATGTTTGCTACGATCCAAGTTAACCCTAACGTTGCGAGTGATGCTACTAGTCGCGGAGGCCGCCTCAGCACTCGATGAGAATATGCTATCCATCGCCTGCTGTACCAGCTTCGAAAAGATTGTGCCATTCTTCACTGTTTCCGGTGAAGAAGTACTCTCCTCCTCATAGTCCTTTATGGTATATTTCTCTTCACTGCCAAAGTTTCCCTTGTTCAGTGCAAAGCGAAGTCCTTCCTTGCTGGAGGATATCAAGGCAAATTCAGAATCTTCGCTCAGTATGGGATTCTCTAGGTAATCACAGTAGTCAGCCGTGCAGACGCACACCTTGCCATGCTCCACCTCCTTCAGTTTACACGGCGCCGTCTTCGTCTGGCCATCTGTAATAACACCTCAATCACCAGGTGTTCAACAGCTGTTCTTTCTGATTCTTACCGATTACAGTTGTCAGCAGCAGGAAGACTGCGCCGAGTAGCAAAAACTGTGGACACCTGAACATTGTGTTGACCGATCCCCTGGACAGCGAACCGTTAACTGAACCACCTGTTCAACCTGGTTGGACCTCAAAGGCTGCATAATCTTAACTCTACACTACAATTAAGTGTTCAATAGATTACGTCTATTTATATGTTTGATAAGTGTTTATATGGTAATCCCAATCAGCGCCTTAAGTCGCTGGAATTAGCAAGAAAATTTGCAATCTTTAACCTAATCTTTCATAATAAACCTTATGACAAATTCCCAGACATTAACATCTGTTGTAGACAGGTGGGTGAATTTCAATCTCTTTTATATTGCAATTGCAAAATTTCCTCGACAATTGTCGATTGAATAGAACTGAATATTCGATGTACCCTGATTATATAGATCTATAAAACTTTATGACGAATTTCGTATCTTATCTTGGGAATACTTGTATTACCCTAATGATCAAACAACCGACGCGGCGTGATTACTTCCGGGAATCCAAACTTGATTAGCAACGGGTGCTTCAGAGATTATCGCTAAGGGAAAACAAAGTAAAGCTATTCAGTATTTGAATGATGAATAATACAGCTTTCAATTGTAGAAAGGCACATATATCATTTGTTTAATTTCATTCGACCTAAATAAAACTGGGTCACAATCTGTGTGAAACTCTTTAAATGCCAATCACTCTCTCCTTCGTAATCCATCCAAGCTTTCCCTAATTTTTCCCACATACTGCGCTTACAACAATCGACTGCAAATACGTCACAGATTTTCGTAGGCTGCTTTCGAAGCTTTCTCTGGGTACTAAATTTAAAACGGGAAAAACTCATTGAAATGGAAAATGATTGGAGCGGCTAAAAAATCTATAGCATGCTTATCAGGCAACTGACACGGACGCAGGCTTGTGTATGAACTTAAAGCATGTTTCGAATGAATGAGGGATGGCCATGGAAGGCATGAAGGAGGTGTTACTACAGTCTGGTTAGTAGCAACACAACAGTGACAATGGCAATGACGAAACATGCTCGATGAGCAAGTACCCTATAATTGTAGCATTATAGCAAATTATCTTGATAATAATCACCAAAATTCTATTATGCCTTCACATATAGAGATTTTTAATTATTGTATATTAAATATTGTATAGTATTTTCAACTTTGAGAAGGTATTTTAATAACTATGATATATTCAGATATACTGATAATTATATAAAGTATAAGTAAAATATACAGCAGTAATCTTAAGAATCATACTTAGTCTCCAAGATTTTTTTTTAATCATATCAAGCGTGCGTTATAGAATTAATTCTTTTTGAATACGTTTATCTATATTAATATATAAACTATAATCTAACGATAAATTTAAATTTTAAATAATAATAAATTAATATTACGATTTATTTTCAACTTAAAACACTTCCTCTTAATCAATTTTATGTCAATTTTAATTTTAATTAATGATAATAATTTAATTTAATGTGATTTTATTTAAATTTTAATTTTGTTAGTTAATTTTAATTGAATTTGAGTTGAAATTATAAACAATATATTAAAAAATTGATAAAAATTCAACAACAATCCTTAAGTTTTTCCCTAAAAAGGTTTTTCTACATTTTATCATCAATAAAATTCCATTTATCGTAATGTAATTAAGAGATAGGAACAGATGTATAGATAGTATCGATACATATACTAATATATATTTGCTGATTCCATTTTATGTGCGATAATTACTGATAACAAACGTCCTGCTGCGGCGTATACGCTCTCTCTTTCTCTTCTGCCACATGTTGAATCCAGATGATTTACTTAGCTGGCTCGGCACACCCTGCCTGCCCCCGCACCGACCTTGTCATCGCCTTTGATTTCGGTTTCGGTCTCGGTTTCGTTTTCGGCTTCGGCTGGAGCTCTTCGGCTGATTTGACGGGCAAAATGATGCGGCGGCTTGTTGCAGCCTTTCACTAGTCACACACACGTTGACGGAGCAGCAACACCACCTGTTGGTTCAGCAGAGCGTAGAGCTGTGTGTACGTGTGTGTGTGTCTGTGTGCGTTTCTCTGTGTTTGTTCGTGAGGGGGCGTGTGTGTGCGCTTGAGATTGTGTAGCTTACTTTGTGGCGCGCCTCTCGAGGCCATATGCCAGCAAAGAACTGACTCGCGTGTGTGTGTGCCCGTGTTGATGAGAGTGTGTGTTGCACTCTTAATTAGCTTCTTCATATCAGCGTCATGTCAGAAAAGGCAACAAGTAGCCAGCAGCAAGCAGCTGCCCAGCTGAACATCCCCCCCAGACGCAGCTCTTCAGCCCCGTCCAATGGCGTCGAGAGTCGCTGCCTCATTGCAGCCATCGTCTACCTGGCACTCCTGCTCGACAATGTCCTGCTGACGGTAATAGGTAAGTTCAGATAACAGACAACTCCATGCGACGTTCTGGTTTAGGACTTAACTTGCCTGCCTCCGCCCCCCATCCCCCTTTGCAGTGCCCATTTTGCCCGACTATTTGGCCAGCTTGGATAAGCTGTCTGAAGAGGGCTATCGCAACGCAGATGACTCCGCTCTACCGCCACCAAATGCACCAATGTCCCACCACATGGCTCACCGCAACGACGAGCAGGCGCAATTCTACATGACCAAACATCCCATACCAGGCAAATCGATGGTGAACTTCACGTTGCTGCAACTGCTGACGACCACAACGATGCCCCCGGCGGGTGGTCGTCACTCAGATGACACAAATGTGACCGCAAGCACGCCCACAATGGACAGCAGCACCAGCAGCAGTAGCAGCAGCAGCACAAAGGTCAACCGCAACAGGCATTTCAATGGCCTTGGCTTAACACGCGAAAACGGCTCGATTGGGCTGCTGTTGGCCATGAAAGCGTTGGTTCAATTGATTTTCAATCCCATTATTGGCAATCTGTCCAGCAAGTGTGGTTACCGTCTGCCCATCATGGTGGGCACATGTTTCCTGCTGCTCTCCTCGCTGGGTAACTAACATAACTGAGCTAAATATAGCACACGCCTCGTTCCGAACCAGTAGGATAACTGACTTCCCTCTCAATCTCTCTCTCTCTCTGTCTCCATGCCGTAGTGTTTGCCGTGGGCGAATCCTATTGGAGCCTGCTGTTGGCACGCGCCGTGCAGGGTGTTGGTTCGGCCTGCATAGGTGTGTGTGGCATGAGCTTGGTGGCCCAGCATTATCCAGAGGAGGCGCGTCGCTCCAAGGTCATGGGCATCATACTGGGCAGCATTGCACTGGGCGTACTACTGGGCTATCCCTTTGGCAGCATACTCTACGATCTGGTGGCCAAATCGGCACCGTTTATCATTCTATCGACAGTGATCTTTTTGAATCTGGTCCTGCAATTGCTGACCATGGATTTGTCGGTGCACCCCGAGCTGCAGTTGCAGGACGAGGGCAAGGCCAGCGAAACCAAGTGGCGTGCCCTCATGGAGTGCAAAATGATCTTGGCCATTGTGGTGGCCATCTGGTTGTCCACCTCCACCATGGCCATACTGGAACCCTGTCTGCCCATCTGGTTGATTCAGTACTTGCAGCCAAACAAGTGGCAACTGGGCACAGTCTTCATTCCGGACTCGGTCGGTTATTTTGTGGGCACCAACTTCTTTGGCAGCATCGCCTATCGCTATGGCCAGCTGAAGATCTCTTGCATCTGCCTGATACTTGTGGGCACTGCCTCGATATTGGTATGACTGCTCTATGTCGATAAAGTATGTGTGTTTATCTATGTTCTATGCAGATTCCCAGCGCCACAACAGTGGCTCAGCTACTGATGCCCCATTTTGCATTGGGTCTCGGCATTGGTGTAATTGACGCCGCCTTGGTACCGCTGCTGGCTAACTTTGTGGATGCCACACTGGCGCAGGAGGAGAACGGCGGCGATGCGACCAGTTCCATGTCCAGCTATGGCACCGTTTACGCCATTCAACAAACATCTGTTAGCTTGGCCTACTGCCTCGGTAAAGTCATGCCAGATATCGGATAAATTATAATATATACATAACATGTATCCTCCTCGACAGCTCCACTGATTGGCGGGGAACTGGCCCAGACCTTTGGCTTTGCCTGGCTCATGCGCTTTGTGGGCATTCTCAACATCATATACGGTCCCATATTGATCTATCTATATCAGAAATATGATCCCAAGGTAAGTTTGCTAAGTATATTTTGATATATTGATATTATGATATATTGATACAAGGATTTATTGTTATATGTATGTATTCATATATTGATATGCAGATATATTGATAAAATGATATATTAATGTGTTGATATAATGATATATTGAAATATTAATACATTGATATTCTGATATTTTGATATATTGATACATTAATATTTTGATATGTTGATATTTTGAAACTTTTATATTTTGTATATTTGATATTTTGATATATTGATATTTTGATATTTTACTATTTTGATAATTTGATATTTTGATATTACAATATTTTGATATTTTGATAGTTTTATAATTTGGTTATTATTATATTTTGATATTTTGATAGTTTTATATTTTGTTTTTATTATATTTTGATGTTTTGATGTATTGCTATATATATATTTAAAACATATAAACAAAAATATATCATTAATGTGATACTAATATTTTGCCCAAATAGAATCAAAGGGAGCATCACAACGAGCTGCTTATGCAAAGCAGTGGGCGTGGCTCACGCTACAAGCAGCTCTACAACTCGATGGATCGGGAATAAACTTTGCTCTCTCAATATAATCTTAAGCAATATTCAATTTAAACTAACCAACTCACACTAAACACACACACTCATTCACACACACATAAACATAAATGTGTTAAAAGTTTGCTCTTTCGAAACCTGGCCATGATTTCAGTGTCACCACACCTGGCTTGTAGGCCTGTGGAGCCCTATAACTTTTCACTTGACTATAATACCCCATTCGGCCTACAACTCGAAATTTTCGAGTTTCCAAATTTCAGATTTTACTTTATTTTTTTCTAATATTGCAATTACCTACACCCAATCATGACCGCCCGTTTGTTGCTAGGTAAGTTAGGACTGAAAGGACCTTCGAGGTAAGGGTCCTTTAATAATTGTGGTTCTGTAAACTTTGCAGGTCCTGGTCCCGGTGCTTATAAGCTGCCACCCACCATCGGCTATGAGCATCACGATAACCGCAAGCAACGCATGCCCCAATACTCATTTGGCCAACGAACCCTAATATACGGCGCTGATCCTGGGCCAGGACCTGGCGGCTACCAGGTTGACAAGTTGACACGCTATGGTCCGTACAGGTCACCCGAATACACCATGGGAGGCCTGACTAAGATTATTGGTGAGTTCTTGCTGCAATTCGCGCAATAGAATTAATTCCTTATACGCGAATCATCCCAACAGACAAACGGGCGGGTCCCGGACCTGGCGCGCACATTGTACATCTAAAGCCCTGTTGGAAGTGTACCAACGCCCCGGCGTACACGATGGCAGGCAGGAATAAATTTAGCTTTGCAAGATATGGACCCGGACCGAGCGCCTACAACTTCGAAATACAGCCCATAAAACCTAGGGCGCCAATTTACAGCATGTAAGTGTTATTGTCTGCATATCTGTATCTTCATCAAGACTAAGAATCTGTATTTTCAGGGGTATTCAAACCAAAGTGGGAGACAAGAAGGTATCTCCCGGTCCAGCTGCTTATGGAGCAGTCGACATCAATCTGAAGCTAAATCGTGCTCCAATATATTCGATGAGATCGCGATTCAATATGTTACAAGAGAATGTCGGTCCTGGTCCTAACTATTACGACTTAATGTACTACCGTCCTGGTAAAAAAGGAAATGCATATTCGTTCGGTACGCGCCATTCTCCGTTCGCCCCACCCATGATAGTCCGATGTGATAATATGTAATTTTATTCTGCAATATTAGAAAAATGTGTAACTAAATTTCAAGAATTTGACAAATATAATTTTATTGAAATTAAACAGTAAATCATTTTTTTAATCGTGACGTAGTGCATCAATAAACAGTATTATCTTGAATTTATGCGTGCTTTATTCGGTCATCGCTTACCTGGGCTCTTCCATTGGGACGATTCGGCTTTAGTTTCGATATTATAACCATATATACATGATTCGTCAACAGTTATGACCCGTTTGAGTAAATCTGGGTCATCGTTGACGTCATTTAACAGCTCTTGAGCGGTGCTCATGCGACGGTTCTTTTGGTCAAAATTTAGCAAAATCACCGAGCACGCAAAACCTTTACGCCTCTGCTATAAACTTGAAACTTGGTACAGATGTTCGGGAAGAGTGTGCCAACATAACAAAACAAAACCGATAATCGAAAGTATTGTAAGTATTATTGCCCGCAAAAAAGTCTTTACTTTCTGCACACACCTCGTATACAAGAACCGTAGGAATGAATTGTTTATGAAATTCGTGGGCAATTACCTTAAGATCTTATATGTATATACTCTCTGCATTGGCGCATGTGTTGTTTCATATTAAAAGCGACACAGCAATTGAACCTACTTGGCTTAGCCTTTTCGTTCAAACTAACCGAGCTCATGTGATACAGATCATTATGGAGATAGAGGCACTCCCCTTCTAGGCTTTGCTTCGGCAACAACTCGAAAGAGTTCTAAATTTTAGTAAATATTTTTTCAAATATTGCAATTTTCTAAAAAATGTCGGCGCGTAGGCCTTTAGGTAAGTTATCCTTTTTAAGGATATCGAGCCACCTAATCCTTAATGCAATTGATGCACAACAGGCCCTGGTCCCGGGGCTTATGGGTTGCCCCCAACCATTGGCTTCGAGAATCATGATCGCCGGAAGCAACGAATGCCCCAATACTCATTTGCGCCGCGAACGAACATGATTAGACCAGATCCTGGTCCAGGACCAGGTGCCTATCAGGTGGACAAGCTTACGCGCTATGGAAAGGGTGGTGGCTTACAGTACACCATGGCTCCACAGACGAGGATTATCGGTAAGTTGTCTAATGATCGCCGCAATCGGTTTTCTGAAACTCTTGCTTCCCCATACAATTACAGACAAGAGGGTTGCCCCCGGACCGGGTGCACACGCTGTGCACGAGAAGCCCTTCTTCAAGGGGGTAAATGCGCCAGCGTACAGCATAGCGGCAAGAAACAATTTCAGTTTCAAGAAGGATGGGCCAGGTCCGAGTGCATACAAAGTCGAGATCGCTACTATAAGACCTGCAGCACCAGTTTATAGCATGTACGTATGGTTTACCTTGAGACTTAATATGAGACTAATTTAATCGTTTCGTCCTTTTACTTTATCAGGCGCAAGCAAACTCTATTACCTGACAAGTTGAATTCTCCAGGACCAGCAGCCTACGGTGCGGCAGATTTAAATATGAAACTAAATAAAGCTCCTCAATATACAATGAGGCCGATTTGCAATAGGCGACAAGAAAATGTTGGTCCCGGACCAAACTATTATGATCTAATGTACCATCGTCCTGGTAAAAAGAGTTTCTCTTATTCGTTTGGTACATACCATTCGCCTTATGCACCACCCATGATTGTACGATGTGATAATATGTAATTTTGCAATATATTGAAAAAATATACATGTTTGTGTGGAAAAAATAAATGTGCCAATGCGTTAAATTGAAATGTGTAAGGGGCCTTATTCTTATGCATAATATGTGGGTAATTAATGTGGGTGTTTTTCCATTAAAAAGTTCATTCAAACTTTGTACATGTGTAAAGAATACACCCCACGGACTTTGTATGATTTCTTGATCAGGATGCCTTGTTGGGTCGATTTATTTATACCCGTCTGTCCAAAATGCAATTGGATAAAATTTATACAAGTTACTTAAGGATTGATTTAAGTAGATGAAGTGAAGTTCTCGGTAGCGAGTATATCACAGCCGAACCCTTACTACATTAACTTTCGCATTAAGAGAAAATCATTAGTCTTCACAGTGGATTTTTAAAAAACTTTTTCTTTAAGGTTTAAAGGTTTCCAATCTGAGATGGGTACAATAGTATTATACTCGTATGTCGCCATACAGATGACCAATTAAACAATTGTATTATTAATAAATTGCTATAGTATTGAATAAAAACAAATTTTTTTTGGATTTAATAATCTATTTTCTCTCTGTCCACTGCATCGTTTGCATTTTAACTTTATGGACTGACTGTATAATCAACAACGACTTTATTGTCTGACTGTCTGTTTTAATTATTTCAAAATCTAGGTGTGCCTTGCGTTTAAAGCATACTTTATTTATTTCATCGTAGTAATTTAAAAACATAAACACTGAAAAATTTTTGTGAATGCAACAAAAGAAAACAACATTTTTTAGAAAAAGTGTCATCTTTAATATTTATTTATTTTGCACAAGTGCACGGGTTATTCAAAAAAAAAGTGAGTAAAACGATACGGTATTTATACCATTCTTACAGAGTTGTGCGCGTTACACCCACACGCATTTACATATCCCAAACACACCAAATAATATAGTAGAGTACATTGCCAATTTAGCTTTCCTTAACGGGACAAGGCCAAATACGCATATAGCAAGAATATTTAACTTTTCTTTGGTTGTACATCGCTAAATTTAAAAAGCCCCGCGTTTCGTTAACTAAATTAAAATGTGGGGGAGGTAAAAAAATGTCATTAAAAAACATTCTGTTAAATATATTTATATTCACCACAAACAGCTGTTGGCTGTTAGAACTCTGTTAAGCTCGCTCAGCTGATGTTAATAGTTTCACATTTTAAACAGGTTTAATTAGGTCCTGTTTTCAATTCGCTTAGCAAGATAATCAATATCAAATATGATTTTATTTCTATACTTTATTTCCTAAAATCTAAACAGAAATTACAATTTGCATTTCGCGTAACGACATTCTTTTGGAAAATATTGAGCTTACCTTGTTAATAACAGCTCGCCAAATGTTGAGTTGGCTCTGTAAAAATATCTTAGCAGTGCGCCCAACTTAACTAGTTCTTGATGTTGTTATTTTTTTTTTAGTAATTTTTAGTAGTTTTTTAGAATAAGTTGGCAAAATTATAAAACTTCTCAAGAAGTTGTTCAATGTATTTTTCAAACAGTATTAAGTATATGTAAATTGGCAACCACCCACAATCATCTCCCAGTTGGTTGTATTAAACATTTTAGAGTCGCTCGAAGTAGTAAATACATATTAAATAGAGAGTCTCAACTTAGGAAGCACAAAGTTTTGCCGATAGGCAGTGCATGGTAAATAAATACATTTGGAGCAGCCCAAACCAAGACACAACAAATCCCTAGCATCCGAATTAAAGGGCAGCAATGCCACATTAAAATTAACCACAAAGAGTAACCACAGAATTACGGATAATAAACAATCCAATTGATTCTGGTCTGAAATTTCTGTTCCCATGTCGCAGTTCACAATTGGTAATATGTTGAGTCAAGTTGCGGGTGCTGCCAAGAGTGGCAGCGCCCTGTTGGAGTCGGCAGCCACTCCACAAAAAACAGATTTGGAGGCTGCACATCCATCAACGCCATCAGAAAAAACGGCAGAGGTGCGTCAACTTGGTGGGGGTGGCTCTCAAGGCAATCGGAAAAATCCCGCTGCTGCGTTGTTATCCAGGAACGCTAATCCAGAGTTACAGTTCTTCTTCGAGGATGAAGTGTTCCGCATCGATCGCAAAGGTCGCGTTCGCTTTGGCTTTGTGACCGGAACTGCCGAGTCTTACTCATCGGATGACGATGAGGAGGAGGATAATGAAGTGCTAAGCAATGGGGAGGTGCGTGTCGCTTTCTATCCGGATGGCAAGGAAATTGTGCTTCCAGAGAAATCGGTAAGTTCATTGAGGTTATGTAACACCTCGAAGCCTTACTCCAGTTAGTCTTTACACAACATGTTCTTGTGGATATGATTGTATTTGCATAAGTCTCTCTGTGTGTGTACATAAATAACTGTAGACAACAGTTAGTTTTGTTTTGACAACTGTTTTGCCTTTTCGGCACTTCGCTATCGACACGTGGTTGGTTGTTTGTTTGTCCTCTTTGGTCTGGTCTAACGGAAACTTTACCATATTTTCAGATTGGCCTTGTAGATCGAACATTGATGCCTGGCGATGTTGTACGACGTCATTTTCCTGGACAAAAACACCTGTCAGGGCAAGCTGGCTATGTTCGCGACGTTAACGTTCGTGCCGATGTCAAGATATTGGGCACTAAATACGTCATCCGAAACGTGCCCTCGGAGCGCCTACGTCCGATATGCGAGTGGTCGCGTGATGCACCCGTATGCCTAGGAAATTGGATAGGCTATACCGTCAGCGTGGATGAGTCTGCCGTTCTGAAGTGAGTAAGCAGTAGATTCTTTGACTAATGACTTCTGATAACGCCCATTTCATGTTGTAGGTCGAATTATGGTGCTCTTCTGGAAATAACATCCAACGACTTCCATAAGTTTAAGGACGCTTACGGATCCATTGACCGTGAGGTGTTTAGTCCCAGTGTGTATTATCCAAATAATGTAGTCATTGGACGCCTGCCTCCACTAGATCGTGTCACTAATTTGACACCGGACATAGCCGTGCCTAGCAACTACAAGCGACGCTCGCTGGTAGGTAGAAATCATACTCCCTATATATATTATGCAATTAATTGGGGCCATTCTTATTGTTGCCTAGTGTCTATATTAAGAAACACATTTTTCCTATTCATAATATAACAATAAGATCAGCACTCCAGTGACACCAGATTGCGTGATTTTATTTTTATGTTTTAACACTGCCATTGTCAACTAAACTAAACTCGTTTTATTCTTCTAGTATACTGTGCAATCTGTTAAAACTACGGCTATCAATGTAGCCTGGACGTTTAAAACGACACCGCACTGTGAAAATGGTACGGATTTGGATCCGCTGAAGCAGCCCAAGAGCTGTATCGAGGGTGATGACTTGCAGAACGTAAAACGCCTTAATATCTACGAATCATATATGCTGCAAATTCACGATCGTTTCTACCTCAAATATTCAAAATGTGATAATCTTGTTAAATACACCGTTTGGGAGCTAGAGCGAGGTATATTATATATGAATAACTTGAATTTAACTTTATTATATATTCTATTAAATTGTTTATAGCCAAATTATACCAGGCAGTTTTCGAGAAGCAAAAGAACGCGGAGAACATGCAATCGGAGCTGAACAAGCAGCAAAAGAATAATACTGCTGCCATGGGTGGCCAGCATGAGGCTGCACCGTCTCCATCTGCAGCGTCCAGCTCTCGCGGTGCTCACATATTTAAGCTACGCCGTCTAAGTAGTAAGCCCAGCAGTCAGCGACTGAATCGATCGCTGGGCGAAAACGATCCGAGTAATACATCACTAAAACTAAACACAACAACAACAAACACGACTGGAAAGAAGACACGAAGTAATGAAATGAATGAAACTTGGGAAACGATTGAAGATGAGACCGAAGATGAAGTGCCACAAGAATCACAAGAGGCCAATAACTCAACGGATATGGTTGCCGAGGTTCTGCCAACTGAGACGAGTCGATTGAATTCCTTTGCTTCCCAAGCAGCACGCATAGTTTCACGAAACTTTAAAAGACGACCCAACAAGAAGAAGTCCAGGCCTAGCAAGAAATCTGGTTTTCAAAGAAAAGGAACTGATCCCAAAGATGGCGATGAAATGGTAGTGGAAACATTGGTTGTGTATAGTACGATGACGGTTGTGTGGCAAGATGGTACGGTGGAGACCGACATACCCTCAACTGAGCTCTATCCGATACACCATTTGGACAATCATGAATTCTTTCCTGGTGATTTCGTTAGCAAAGCCAACGATTATAGCGCCTCACAGATTGACTATGGGGTCATACAATCTGTTGATCACGATGAGCGGATTGCCAAAGTTAAATGGTTTAACATCTATGGAAACCTTGATAACCCTGTGTAAGTAGAAACCTTATCTGTTTATTTGGACTCTTGTTTGCTATTCTGTCTCGGATTTGTGTTTCTTTTAGGCCATCGTGCAAAGAAGTGGAGGAGCTCAGCGTATATGATTTGAAGGACCACGCAGATTATCAATACCGTCCTGGCACTATGGTCATTAGAGTGTCGAACTTCACTGGTGACGATCTTAATTCGACTGCCGGACAAGTAATTGATAATTTCCCTGATGGTCGTGTGCGTGTGTGGTGGGCTAAGGGTCACATTACCATGTGTTATCCCCAGGATCTTTTCGAAATTCATCAAAGCGAAGCGCAGGATGCATACGAATCCGATGAAACGGACAACTCATGGGAAACACAGTCGGAGAACAGTCAAACCGTTGACATGAGCGTAAGCGCTGTATCACTTAACACAGAGGAGCATATCATATCTGGTATAGATCGGGCCAAAGACGCCATTCAACGGCTGGAAAAGATTTTCCGTGTCCTGCCAGATCAGCGCAAAGCTGATGTTCTCAATGATCTGCTGGGCGTATATAAGAATTGTCGTTACCTAGACCGGTTCCTTAACACAGACTTCTTCCACGAGGATTACTTCACCGGTATTCTGTCCGTAAAAGAGAAGAGCGAGTGTCAAACGCCAACTAGTGCTGTGACTAAACCTCAAGGTGCCTTTACTGCTGCCGATGAGGCGAAAACTATTTTAAAGGTACCAATTCCTCAAGGCATGTGCGCAAAAGTTTCAAATTCACCAATTAAATTGCTCGGATCACCGTTGTCAACATTGTCATCGACACCAAATAAGCGCAAGTCGTCTACTAACATGGATGAGGTTCAGTGCAAAAAGAATACCACCAACGAGGTAATCAATGTTGAAGACCCAACAGAGCAGGCCTTACTTCTGTGCAATGTTGAATTGACTGAAAGTGAATCCCAGCTGAACTACAACGATCTGGTCAACAAGTACCGCGAGGAGTACGCCGAAATGATTAGAAGGGCACGTGCGAGCATTGTGAAGGCCTTTGAAAAGTCAAAAAATGAAAAGGTAAGAAATATATATTGCATATTAATCATTTGACTCGATTTGACAATTAACTTTTGGCCCTTTTACAGAATGACTCTGGCACTTTTTCACGAGGTGAAAACAACTCAAGCGATAATATCGCCGAAGGGGAAACAAAGGATTCTGTTGAAGACACCGATAGTCTGAACATGAAGTCTTCTTCCGATACCAGCATTGAATTAGTTGCAAGTCGCGATGCTGACGTATGTGAAGTATTCTGTTTCTTAATAAAAGAACAAATGGCCAAATGTCGCGAAACAATACTGGAGAACTTCAACAAAACTAAGGGAAAGAACAAAACAACTGATGAAGACGCATTACTGAGTGATGTGGAAGAAATTGAGATCGATCTAGATGTTTCTGATCTAGATATATCGCACAGTGGAACTCAAAAGGAAGAAGTAATGGAGCAGCCCTTGAATCTGAACGCACTCTCTGAATCGTTACCTTCACTCGAAACACCAGTTGCATGTTCATCTCCTTCTCCCACGCCAACCATCTCGCCAGTTGGGAATCATTTTGAGGTGCTGTCTAATGCGCCAATTGCCCATCATTTCATTGGCAATGTCATAAATCCAAACAACAAGGCAAACTTTCAGCGCGCTATACACCGTGAATATGCCATGCTGCAGGCATCGCTGCCTCCAGGCGTGGTAGTGCGTGCCTATGAGGATCGCATGGATCTTATGTCCGTAATGATGATTGGTCCCAAACGCACACCATACCAAAATGCACTGTTCTTCTTTGATTTTCAAATGGGTTGCGATTACCCAAAACGTCCGCCTAGCTGCCATTACATCAGCTACTGCACGGAGCGTCTGAATCCCAACCTATACGAGGAAGGAAAGGTATGCGTTTCATTGCTAGGTACATGGTCTGGACGCGATACTGAGGTGTGGACACCACGCAGCACAATGCTTCAGGTGTTGGTCTCCATACAGGGACTCATACTGGTTGATGAGCCCTACTTCAATGAGGCCGGATATGAAAAACAGCGGGGTAATATTTTTGTTTTGAAAGAGACATTATTTACAGTTCCATTTCAATACTATCCCTTATTTCTAGGCACACAGCTTGGTAAAGAGAACTCTCGCGTTTACAACGAAATGGCCATTATAAAGATAGTCCACTCTACCGTGAAGCAACTGCAGAATCCCCCACTTATATTTCGCAAGGAATTGATTGAGCACTTTAAGGAATTCGGTGGAGAATTGCTTGGACGGATGCAAGCTTGGTCCGAATACTCAGCCGAAGCACAGCGACTGAAAATAACCAGCATAAATGGTAAGTATAAATGCAAATTATATATATATACTGTATGTTTATTGTATAAACTGCTATTGCAGACATGCCAAAGGATTTTAAATCGCCATGTGAATTGCCCGAGTTTCCTTTGCTTCCCTGCAGTCGGGGTTTCTGTATTGCAGTCAAGGGTGTTCTGGAAGCCTTGCAAAATGAGCTGACCATTCTCCATAGGACGGTGAACGATAAGATCCAGCCACAAACAGAATCAATTATTGCTGCCAATGGTTCTGCCACAGCTCCTCGTGCTGCACTGGAGGATGTGTAAAATGGGTGCAAGAACTCGCAGTGTGTTTTGTTTATTTGCCTTCGATGTGGTGCCTATTATTAAATACAAGACTATCGCCGCCTAAACTTGGAACTGAGCCTTACATATGGCCAATTTCTTTTATACATCTAAGTTCTCTCAACTCGGAATATTATAAACTACTTGGCAAACGGCTGAATGGCTAAAAAAAAAATCCTTTATAATCAGAAAAACATGATTATTTTCCAAAATTGTTCGCTAATTATTTGTAACTACTGATTATTTATTTATTTAGTCACTAATTCGTTTTATGTTAGCCTATAAAAAATGTTGTTGCCTTTAAACTTTTGTAAACTTTCGTAATACGTGAAAATAATTGCCGAGGTTATTTGTGTGTCTGTATATAATCATGTTGGCGTTAACTTTACGGCGCACAGCATCACTACGAGTAAATTTGTATATTGGCAAGAGCTTATTCGAAATATTTACAAATCTATGTTCACCTATTAGCTTGTTTATAGTATATATATATATATGTATTGTATTTATTATCTACCCCTATGCTAGTTGAATCTCGCTAGGCCTCCATGTGAGCCGCCACCCTTCAGATGGAATCCCTTGCATTCCACAATAAATTATACTTTAGCTAATGCAGTCCCTTTGCCACATCGCTAACGATATATCCAGCTAGTAAATTCAATATAAGTGAATAATAATAAATTATCAATTTTATTTATCAAATTCTGCTGATTGTTTTGTATTATACTTCCAATTTGCTTGTTATCCAGTCGATGTAGTGTCCTACCCGGGTATAAACACCTGGCCAACCCTGTAGACCACATGGCTGTGGACCATACGAAGTGACACCAGCCACAAAGAAGATCTCTTGCTCGCCCACATGGGTGGGAACCATCAGTGGTCCGCCGGAGTCACCCTGGCAGGTGTCAATATTGGCTTTGCCGCCGGCACACAATTGCGATTTATTCAAATGCATTTGATAGGTGCGATATTTATCCTGGCAACGATCAAGATTCCATACATGCACCGTAATCTTTAGCTTAATATTGCTGGGCCTGCCATCCTCGGTAATACCCCAACCGGCAACGTCCATGGCAATACCATCGAATTGACTGTTACGCACATCATCGCCCACGGGCAGACAAATGGGTTTGATATATTCCGTGAAGTGAACAGGCTCTTTGAGTCGCAGCAGGGCAATGTCGTGCATCTGGTCAATGGAGTTCTTTACATACAGTTCGTGCAGAATCCGCTTCTCAATCTCAATGTCAATGTGCAACGGCGCACAGACGCTCTTCTTGTTCAGCTCCACAATGCAGTCAGGTGCTGTGCTAGTGTCCCACTCACCCAGGCGCACACTGTGCAGCTCCCAGCCATATTTATCTAACTTGCTGCTGGCCAAGCAGTGACTGGCTGTGAGCACATAGCGTGAGTTAATCAAAGCGCCGCCGCAATGAAAGCCAAACTCGTTATTCTCCGCTACAATTGGGGCAGAGATCTTTAGACTGAGTAAATCGTATATGGTTTCTGCTACCTACGTTTCTTGTACTGCAGCAGTGCCATCCAGGGAAACTCGAAGAGCTGTGTCTTGGAGCCGCCAATGATACGATTCGCCAACAAAATACCACATTTTCCAATGCTGGGCAGAACGTTACCCGGATCGGGCTCTTCGCCATTACGGCTATCCACCACAGCTGCACCACCTGCGGCGGCGCCACCTTGACCGGCGGTACGTTTACTGTCCGGGCAACAGACTAGAATACGTTGAACGAGGCTGCTTTGGCGTGTGTTATCCAGCCCACACTGACTGTCTGCGAGCAGTTGGCGTTGAGCCGCAGTTGGGGCACTTATATTGAGTATCTCGAAGAGGAAGGGGCAGTCTCTTATATGAATGCACAGCCCCTTCTCATTGGTGCCCTTAGTCTCGCAGCTGCCATAGCTGAATTGCGCAGTAGAGGTGGCTGCCGGCGATTGAGATTGAAGAATCAATGTCAATTAAAACTCTATAGCAACAGCAACAGCATCCGGTCGAACCGGTCTGAAACTGATAATACGGATGCCTCCCAACCAACCCCACTTCAGAGGACATTCCACAACTGCTTACCAGCAATGCATACACCGCTCAATAATCCCAGCAATAGGAACTGTAGTCCCAATGTCATCAACATGTTGAGAACTGTATACGAATCGATCGCCGAGAGCTTCGCGTTGAGACTGAACAAGCCTCTCTAATCGACAACCAGTCGAAGCTTTATTGAACGCTTGCAGCCCGGGCATTATCACGGGTAGATGTCAGGGGTGAGAGATCGATCAACTCAAAGGTACGTACACTATATGTATATAGCTTATCATCTATCAATCCAGCTATGGGAAGAAAAATACTAATTGTTTGTTTTCTCTCTGTGCTTTACTCGTAATTTGTTGCAACTTAATAAAATCGAATTGTTACAGCAGTGGCAACAAACAATAACTGAATTGTGATTTGGCATTGTTTAACCGGTTATTGTTTTTATGATGATATACGACGAGTATGTGTACGTTTCAATGTGTATTATATATTTATGTATATGTGTTCAGAACGTTAGAATGCGCACAAAGTTATATGGTGTAGAATTAAATCTTGTTGCTGTTATGGGCATAGTTGTAGACCTGCTGGAAACCTTCACCATCATCACCCTCGCCATCATCTGAATCGTCAGAGTCGAATGTATTATCGGGTATGTCATACAAACGAATGATTGGCTTGTTTGGATCCTTCATGATCAGGTATTTGCCATCCTTCTGCTTCATCACCAAATCGATAATGCAACGCAGAATACCCCAAGCGTTGTCCATGCTTAGATTGATCTGTGTGGCGAACTCATGAGGCTTGAACTGCTGCGTTCCCAGGATGACATGACGAGAATGATCACGGGGATTGATACGTGACACATAACCCAGCTTCAGCTGATCGGATCCAGCCAGTACAGCTTGCACCGTCCACTTGGCCAGCTTGCATGCATTGTTTCTCAGCTCGTTGGCCAAAACAGCACCACGTTGTGTGTCCAACTTTTGGCGCCACTCAACACCGTTGGCCAGCTTCGAATCCCATTCATTCAGTGCCTTGATGGACAGGAACTGAGGCTCACCACTTGGCGTTTGCAGGACACCATCATGTTCGCAACGTGCCACAAGGACCTGGGAAGAATATTCAAAATGTCAAGGCGGCAGCGCAAATAATGAGCCTGGAAAGTACTTACAATATCGCTGCCGAGCTCCCATTTCTTATAGCGATAACCCACGCTAGCAACCTGGATATCTTCATCCTCACTGATAAATGGATTGGTCTCCTCAAACTTATACTTGGCCTCCTGCTCGCCGGTCTTCAGAACCTGCTGGCTGAAGTTATGGTTAATGAAGGTTGCCTCGATAGCTAGATTCCGCGGTGAGTTGCACGAGCTGTCGTCATCAGTGGGTGGCTCAACGCTCGTCTCATTCACAGTCAACAAGTCAAATTCCGTATGATCACGCTTATCCATGAAGATCTTATCCCCTGCAAAATAAAATCGCATATTAAAATAAACTCATACGATTCATTTATATAATCGTATCTTACCAACTTTCTCGATGACAATATCCCATGAGTAGTTTGATCTTGTCGAGCACATAATGGTGGCCAAAATGGCATCCGTGGCAAAAACATTACCAACTGTCTTCGACAGACGACGAATGACAGGATCGTCAGTAGTGGTTACCGTGTGCACAATGCGATCAATCTTCTGCAGAGGCTTCTCGTTCTTGACGTTGATGCGATCGTAGGTCTTGTCATAGTACTCCAGTGTACCGCAAGTGGTAATATCTTCGCCGTCCTTGATGTTTGGCAGTGACAGCTTCATTAGACGCGGGAAGTCCATCTCCTCAATGGAAGCCCAGTCGGCACGCACGGCTACCGATGATTCGCGCATTTTTGGTGGTGGTCCACGGTTTCCAAAGCGCTTGCCCACACCGCGGCGCGGATCACGAGCCTTCACGTTCTTGCTATTTAAAGTGGTCATACCATGACCATGGGTAT
Source organism: Zaprionus indianus (assembly GCA_018904595.1). Lineage (NCBI taxonomy): Eukaryota > Metazoa > Arthropoda > Insecta > Diptera > Drosophilidae > Zaprionus > Zaprionus indianus. Next base: position 6,678,555 of record JAEIHA010000320.1, read on the forward strand.
TAAGACCACCACGAGCATTGCGGCCTCGTCCGGAACGCGAGTTGCGCATACTACGGAAGCGTCCGCGTTGATGGGGTGGTTTCTGCACGCGCGCCGTATCCACTAGATGGAAGGTGGTCTCATCCTCCTCATGGTAGTAGGCATATTGGTTGCCAGTACCAAAGGTAGAAGCATACTTGTCTACAAAAAAACAATATATTAGTAACAATTGGCTGCCACGACACACACAAACAAAATGCACACATACGACATAACCTCAATTTGTTATTTTGAAACATTGGTTTTAGTTGGGTTTACTTACTCTGATACTTCTTATCATTGTTGGAGGTGCTTGTCCAGTCGCAGATTTTACCCAAGCGGTCATTCTTGCTGAACGGCTGGTATGGAACGTCCTTAAACGTGTCCGGCAACTCGCATGGTCCCCAGCCCTTTTCGTTGAATTGCACGGTCGGTTTCTCGAAGGTCGGAAACTGGACCGCGGTGTTAATAGTTTCGCTCATTGCACGATTATAACGGTATGATCTTTATTTAGTCAATAATTGCAATGCAAAATGACAAAAAAAAATATGATGCCAGGTTGGGAAAAAACTGTGACGGGCTCGCGAAATTGGTGCGAAGGAGAGAGGCAGCGCGATAACTCATAGAGATGTGCGATTTTTTTCTTTAAGTACTTGTAACGCGTAAGAATATTTTTAACAGCACATAAACAATGTGGTATATTAACATTTGAATGCTTTATAATATATTGATTTTCATTTCTAATCAAAGTTAACATAACTAAACTCAGTTAATTCAACTCTATTTATACTATTTTTCTAAAATTTTAAAGTAAAAACTTTTCTTTCCGTACCTTTAATTAATCGAATTATCGATAACAACTGCTACGAATTAATGGTCTTAACAGGTAAACAACTTCAATAAAGAAACGTGATAATGGAAGTGCAAGATGATTACGAGCACCAAGGAGAAACTGAATATGTTTTAGAAAATGTTCTTATGAAAGAAGACGACAGCCTTGAATTTTTACTAATGCAAGAAGATTACAATTCTGTGTTAACAGCATATTGTCGTTGCGGTTTAGCCTGCGACTGTAATGAGAACAACAACGCATGCTGTCACGGAGGAAGATTCAAATATAATGAAGAAACTAATGAATTGGTCTTGAGACAAAAGGTGGATAACTATTTCCCTGCCCTCATTGAGTGCAATGTCTTATGCAGCTGCGATGTGAATAGATGTAAAAACCGACTTGTTCAAAAGGGGCCCCGTAAAAACCTAGAAATATTTGATTCGCCTCGATTTAAATCAAAGGGTCTGCGCACTACAACTTATATTCCTTGCGGTGCCTTTATCTGTGAATATGCAGGAGAACTATTGACCCAAACTGAAGCCAAGCGGCGTCTCGCGCTTATTGACAAAAATAGCCAAATGAACTATATTTTATGTCTCAACGAATATACCAAGAAAGAGTCCAAAGGAACGACAAAATACAAGACAGCGCAGGTTACTTGTGTGGACCCATCTAAACGTGGAAACATTGGTCGGTACCTGAACCACAGTTGTGATCCAAATTGTGAAGTCCTGCCAGTGCGAATCAATTGTCCAATTCCAAAAATATGTAAGTAACGTATGCAACACAACAGAATTATTATTCCTAATCGTATGAGTGCTTTTACAGGTATATTTGCCAAGCGAGACATACAAGCGAATGAAGAGTTATGTTTTCATTATGGTGGTGGAGATTTCAATGAAAACAAAACTGGCGGCAAGCCTTGCCTGTGCGCCGCGCCTAACTGCGCTGGATTCGTACCAAATACACCAATTTAGATGGAATACTAAAGTTGTAACAACTTTGTTAGTTTCGTAATATATTTGTATGTATGTTATTCATGCGTTATTCAAAGTTTATGCGGTACTTTCTCTTCTAAATCGGGTAGTTTTCTTAATATCCATTGTTCAATTTCAAGGAGTGATTTAGTCTTAAGTTCGTGCAATGTGTTCTTGAGGGGTGTGAATGTTGCCTTTACGCCCAAATCTTTAAGAGCCTCAAACGTTTCCTGGCCCCATTCCAAAGGAACCAATGTGTCACGCTCTCCATGGAACATACAAAGCTCGGGAAGGCTTCCATTAGTTAATTTACGATTTTGAATGGATTCATAGACGACCGATTTACGATTGAGGAACGAAGAATGTGTGAAAATGCCAGCTAGATCGGGATTAAGGTGATAACCAGTGTGGAGGGCAACAGCACCACCCATAGAGAAACCGCCAACAATTATCCGATTCACCGGTATACCCTGGTCGACTTCATTCTGGATGATTTTCTGTACATTATCATAACACTCAGACAAGCTCTTTTTGCTTTCTTCTGCTGCAATGTTTAAAGAACGTCGATCGAACCATACCGAAGACAGTTGACCATCTAGTGGTGTATACTTTTGTAATGGGGCAGTTGGGTAGACAAATTTAATGTGTTCGAAGTCCAAATTACGACCCAGCAAGAACCGAATCCACTCCATTAGATTAGCTCCCGTATCACCAGAGCCATGAAAGAATATCACAGATGCGCTATGTTTTCGTATCGCTGTGGCCGCCATAATTCTTGTAAAACTCAGCTGTTTAACCAAGATCTACAAAGTAGTTACGCAAATGGTATGGAATTATCACAAGGGTCCACTACAGTGTTACCAGCCTTTTAACACGTAGAACGTGCAAAACAAACTGCAGACAAAAATACTATTTTTACAAAAAACACGTTATAAAAATATATAAAGCGTAGTTTGTATATAGGTATGTGTATTTCTCAAGTAAAATACGAATTTCTTAAATATTCAAAGCAATATGTGTTATATGCTATGATATAAAATGCTACTGAAAATTACAATTGCTTTCAGTTAGTGCTACCCCTCCATTGTCAAAAAAGTATGGTCACCCAAAAAAATACTCAACCTAGTCTTTGTTTGAATTTGTGGCAACACTGCCATGGCTTAGTTAAGAGTTGTACACGGTTGCGGTTGTTAGTGCTACGAACGAATAAAAACAAACGGTGGTTTTGTAAACTAATACATGGTAAATTAATAAACAAATGAAAAAAACTTTTGTTAGTGCAGTGTACAAAATAAGCAAAACGCACATTGATGCAGAAAAATATGAAAACCGAAAAGCTCAACACAAAATATTTGACCTAAAACGCATTGCCCAATTTATCAGCTGTTTGACACACACACACACACATACCAATGAAAATTCGTCATTTGTGTATACACGTGATAGTATGATTGCCTTCTTCAAAGATCCCCAAATCTACACACATATGCATATGAATTATTGTAAATACTACGTTGGGTACAAAGGTGTACACAAACATATTTGTGCAGGTTCATTGACAATTCACGTCTGAACCGTTACTCGTAAAAGTAAATCCTGAATATCAACAAGTTGTTGACTTAGCATGCGTTCAATGGAATGCACACCTAGAGGAATACATATCTAAGTGTTCAGAAGAGTGAATGTACATGTGTATATGTATGTATATTTGTATGTATCTTTATGCCAACAAAAACAAAAGTACTCTCACACCACCGACTACGTTTGTGGCTCCCATATACGAGTACACATGCATGTATGCACAAACATACTCACATACACGTTGTGTGCATATGAGCGTGTGTGTGTACTTGTGCCTTCTCATCATGATTTGACAATATTTCTCTCTTTGGTTTTGTGTTTATCGCACACTTGATAAATCCAACGTGAAGGGAACTCCGAGCGGCAAAGATACGAACAGATCGTTTCTGCAACGTCATGCGGTAGCACGTCATCCATAGTACGCACATATTTCACTATCCGTATTAGTTTTGTGTATGTATAAGGAATATATTTAATTAACACAATTCTCTGCACGCCAAATAAGAATAAAGAAGAACCTCTCTTATCATCATCTGAGAAACGTAGAGTGGGTGGAAGACAGATGATACAAGACACGAACGCTGTAGTAATCTCAGATATGACGTTGATGTGTACTACGTGCCTAGAAAACTTTATAAACAAACAATCATTTACTATGAATGTATCACAGTGTAGCAAAAAAAGAAGGCAAATCTTGAATCCGCTCGAGGCCGGCATATTGCCGACTCTTTCTTGCGAATCCTATAATTTAGAATTTATATTCCTAACATCCAATATAAATTCTGAACAATCTATTCAAGCTTAAAGTCAAATCATCGCCTCGAAAAATTATTTGCACGTTTCATTAAAAACCGCAAAAATTAAAAATAAAAAATGCAATTAACAGTTTGTATTACTTTTTTGCCTCATCATGGTCGGATTATAAATAATAGCAAGAATGAAGAATACCCTAATGAGATGTCTTGACGAGGCAGGCACAAATATCGTATAAATATCGGTTGTACTATCGCCTGCACTGCAAAGTGAATGTGTCTCCTCGGTTTAACAGTTCTGCAATTTCTAAGTGCATTTATCAGCATAGGCTCCTTATTCGATTGTATTCCATTAATAGACTCCTAATCAAAATCACAACTTTATAAACCTGATTATTTACACCGTGCCGTGTAAGTCCAATGAGCAAAGACAGTTTTTAAAGTGCCGGAGCTGTCTAATTTGTCTTTCTGATAGGAGCTTGACCATGACATTGCACATTTACCATATTAGTAAATTTCTATAGGGTATATCAGGTCTGTGCAAAGGTATACAACGACATAAGATGGTTTCTATACATACACGTATATTTTTGATAAGGATCACAAAGAATCTAATCGTGCTTGTCTATGTTATGAACACGCTAATACCAACACTTCAAAACATCCGCCTACTCGAAATTGTTAATTACCTTAAGGAAAGCATCTAAGATTAAGCGGTATTTCACTGGACTAAATCCGAAAACATCGACTAAATTGTACTCAGAAACAAGATGAATAGTTAAGATAGTACGGACAATCATAGCATATATTTTGAATTAATAAATCTAAAAAGATTTACACTGACCTATGGTATATGACCATAAAAATACTGGTATCGCAATCTAGCAATCCTCTAAGGGTATTTAATCTTCGCGAAGCCAGTGAAGTCAGTGGTCTTTTGATTTCTACAAGTAACGTTGACGTTTCAACTTTTATTTTTGCCTGCGACGCTACACACTCACAGGTGCTTGGTGTGAATGCTGAAAGTGGTTCAGTTGGATTTCGGCGTACGCACGGTCGGATCGTTGATGCCTTAGGTGGGCAGCATTACCATACACCTAGGCTTATGTTCATTGACTTGACAGAAGCGCGGATCGGTTTTCGCAGTTCAGCATAATATCACGTATGTGGTGCTCCATAAAATGAATAATGAATTCATCAAACATAAATACGCACAAAGAAAAAACACACAAAACCTGTTATCTCTCTTTGTTGTTTTCGATAACATTAAAATTTTGAATCCAACATTTAAAAGTGTAGAATTTTCTTCTTTTGAAATAATCTCCGGTTATTTCTGGTTTACTATTGTATTTTTTTTTTCGTAGTTTGTGTAATAATTGAACTTTGAGCGCACCTGGTTTTGTAGTATCAGCGTTATCGGGCAATTTGAAAAGATCGACGACGCTACGCAAGTCCTACAAATTAGCCAGATTCTATTGTGAATCAAACATGTGGGGGGAGAACATACATATGAACAGAACCGAGAACCTACCATAGTCCATACACTTCTCGAACTCATTGCTGTTCATGGTGTAGTTCTTGTTGTTGTTAGCGAATATAGCCAATGAGCATGACTGGTCACATATATATGTATATGTTTGTGTGTATAGCTAATCTAGTTTGCTTGTTTGAATCGCGTGAGAGGCGACAGAAACCTACAACTCATTCAGTGTATAGTATACTCTGGTACTTTCGGTTTTCGGCTATCCCGATTCCGAACAGACGTGATCAAACAGTTGTAGGCTTCTCAAATAATATTACGAATTAATTGCAATCGGTTTATAAACATGTAAACAGGTTATTATGTTCTAATATCTGCTATATCGATTTCTCTATCATATAGGAGAAATATAAATTTGTTCTGTTTGAAAAACAATATTTATTTATTAATTTACCTTGCCAACAGACATTGAGATGAATGAACACTCCGACTGTGGTTCCCTCTCCTCATCCTCGTGCGGACGCTTCGAAGCGACGCGTTCCATGGACGAGCAGGATGCTACAGATGATGACATGACCTTCTGCATGGCGAACTATGCAAAGGAGGCATTAAAAATGATGTTCATGATGCGCTCCCATGGCATGCTTACAGACGTTGTGCTCGAGGTGAAGAAAGAACTCTTTCCGGCCCACAAGGTGGTACTATCGGCAGCGTCACCTTACTTTAAGGCCATGTTCACTGGTGGTCTCAAGGAATCAGAGATGTCACGCGTTCAGTTGCAGGGGGTAAGTGGTGACATGGCTGTGCCATTAATTAGTTGTTATAATACATAAACAGTTTGTCCTAATTCGAATTGAATAGGTGTGTCCGACGGCAATGGCCCGCATCCTCTACTTCATGTACACAGGACAGATACGAGTGACGGAGGTAACTGTCTGTCAACTACTTCCTGCAGCGACAATGTTCCAGGTGCAGAATGTCATTGACGCGTGCTGTGCCTTCTTGGAGCGTCAGTTGGATCCAACCAATGCCATTGGTATTGCCAATTTTGCGGAGCAACATGGCTGCATTGAGCTGCAGAAGAAAGCGAATCACTTTATCGAAAGACATTTCACACAGGTGATTTCATCGCAATATCTTTCTTATCTTTAACGAGTATTCTATTAAGATTGTATATTGTCATGTTATAGGTGTGTCAAGAGGAAGAGTTTCTACAGTTATCTGCCTATCAACTTATCGCGCTCATCAGACGAGACGAGCTGAACGTGCAGGAGGAGCGTGAAGTGTACAATGCAGTTCTAAAGTGGGTCAAGTACGATGAGGATAATCGACACTGCAAGATGGAGCACATTCTGGTCGCAGTTCGCTGTCAATTCCTGACGCCCAACTTCCTGAAGGAGCAAATGAAAAACTGTGATGTCCTCCGCAAGGTTCCGGCCTGCAGGGAATATCTGGCAAAGATCTTTAAGGATTTAACGTTGCACAAATGTCCCGGCGTAAAGGAACGTACACCAAATACGACGCGTATGATATTCATCGCTGGTGGTTTCTTTCGACATTCGCTCGACATACTGGAGGCTTACAATGTGGACGACAAAACGTGGACAACATTACCCAACCTGCGCATACCACGTTCCGGTCTAGGAGCTGCGTTTCTAAAGGGCAAATTCTATGCGGTGGGCGGACGCAACAATAATATTGGATCTTCTTACGATTCCGACTGGGTGGATCGTTACAGTGCCATCACCGAGACATGGCGACCCTGTTCGCCAATGTCTGTGCCTCGACATCGTGTGGGTGTGGCCGTCATGGACGAGCTAATGTATGCTGTAGGTGGATCCGCGGGCATGGAATACCACAATACAGTAGAGTAGTAAGTACTTTATAAAGTGTACACAATGTGGAAAGTACTAATTACCGATTCTACTTACAGCTACGATCCTGATCAAGATCGCTGGACACTTGTTCAACCAATGCACTCCAAACGCTTGGGTGTAGGCGTTGTGGTTATTAACCGTCTACTCTACGCCATCGGTGGCTTTGACGGCAACGAGCGTTTGGCCAGCGTGGAGTGTTATCATCCGGAAAACAATGAGTGGAGCTACTTGCCGCCCTTAAAAACCGGACGCAGTGGAGCAGGTAATTTAGCTTTTTCAACTCTCTATCTATCTTATATACTTATTCTCTCTTTCTCTGTTTGTGCATTGTTATTCAGGTGTTGCTGCCATTAATCAGTATATCTATGTCGTGGGCGGATTCGATGGCACACGGCAATTGGCCACTGTGGAGCGCTATGACACAGATAATGAGACATGGGACATGGTTGCTCCAATCCAGATCGCCCGAAGTGCTCTCTCCTTGACTCAGCTGGATGGCAAGCTGTACGCCATAGGTGGCTTTGATGGCAATAACTTCCTCTCCATTGTGGAAGTCTATGATCCGCGTACCAACACATGGGAGCAGGGTACTCCATTAAATTCGGGACGTTCTGGTCATGCGTCGGCTGTGATTTATCAACCATCTTGCGCCAGCACATTTATGGATTACGAAGAGAATGAGGCACCTAGGCGAGATGATCAAAACAGTGACCACATGCAAAGTGACTTCCAGCAGGATCCCTGTAGCAGTAGAAATATAAACTTCGATGGCATGTCATCCAATATGCAGTTTCATGCCTCTTACGGAGCTGGAGGTTGCCACAACTGCGATTCCGAAGTGACTGTGCAGAGTGAGCCGCAGACAGAATGGAATACGAGAACTATCATACGGAATAATATGAAGATCTCCAATCGACAACGAAGGAGTCGAGACGCCCCTGATGACTTAACTGACAGGGACCGCAGCGTATGGCGGACAACGCGTTCGCCGTTTTCTGTGCCAAAACAAACAATCAAAGAAGAAGAAGAAGATGATGAAGTGGAAGAGGATGCAAATGGTTTATCCCTAGATAATGCAGTGCCTATTCAAAAGATTGCTCCCCGCAAGCAATGCATATTAACGCCGGTGTGTACTGCCATGCAGAATATGATAGATAGGGGTAAAGAATGGCGATACAAAAAGTTCACAACGGGCTCATGATTCTCCAGGCACGGTCCTAAAACCAAAAAAGAAAGTGAAGAAAACATTATCCATTTTATTGCTGTTATTTATCAACTCACTTACTATTCCATATAGAGAACCATTCCAGCCAAACTCTTGTACAAATGTGTGTATGCATGTGTGCAATAAGCAGCATTTCATATTTATATAGCCTGCGATTAAGAAACATTAACTTTACGCTTGGTATTGAAATACTTTTATTAGGTGATTGTATGTATGTATTCATACGGTTATATAGATTGCTAGTTAGATACGATTTTCATAAGTATATACAATAGTAAACTACTTTCCTGACTCGTCCTCCCCGAGTGTATATCATCATCACAACGTAGAGATATAGCCGCCCTAGGAATAATAACAATTAGAATATGAATCGTTTAGTCAATTAGGATTTTGTACTTTAATTCTTGTACATAATTGTTAGGTTATATATGTACAATTTAATTATATTTAAAAAAAAAAAAAATTAGTTACGGAAAAAATATAAATTTTATTATATACAACTGAAATGTTAATGGACTTCTTTATTTAATATATATACCTTAAGGTACATTATGCAGCTGCTTGATAGTTAATGAATTGATGTGCATCTCAAAGCAAGAAACCATTTATAATAAACAGAATCCTTTAAAACAACAAATAAAACAAAGATTTTCGAAAACAAGTTGAAACAATTTTCACAATTCTTTAATTTATATCTATGCACATGTATTGTAATTGTGTTTGTCTGATTAAAGACTTCTTTGTTTGCGTGGACGTGGAGGATTCCATGAAACAGGCGTGTTATCAGTAATGGAAACAATATTCAGGCCGCCCATCTGCAGTCCCTTGATAGCTGACTGTAAGAAATGAGTATCATTAGAATCTCCCATACTCTATGGGAAATATAAAGAATGCTTTACCATGCGACCAGGTCCGAGTCCACGAACTTTCACGCGAATTGTTTTCCAGCCAAGTTCAACGGCTTTCTGTAATAGCAAATCATTGTAATATATATAATATAGTAATGATCATAATTCAACTTACTGCACTGATAGTAACCGCCGTTGCCTGTGCAGCAATGTTGGTGCCCTTCCTGGTATTCTTGAATCCTTCAATACCGCAGGAGCGTATGAGTCTTGGTACACCTATATTCAGTAAACGGTTTAAGCTGATCTTATATATATACTTCACACCTTTACCTTTATAGTCAGTCACGGATATAATTGTGTTGTTGGATGAGACCCTTATGTTGCAAATCGGCAGCTCATTGTAGGGAATTCCATTAAAGAGCTCTGTGGCTGTGGTTGAGTCCGGAAAGAATTTGGCTTTGCTGTTGGCAAAGATAAGGTCAAATTTGTTTATTTATTTAGAATCAATAAATATATATATATATATATATAATACATACCGGTTAATGAGCGTGTCAATATCCACAGACTTCTCTCCCACTGTGCCCTCGTCTTTGGCCGGCAGCGAGGCGAGCATTTCCTTGCGGTCCTCTGCCTTGGCCAAACAAGCACTTGTGTGTAGGTAAGAGCTGCGCGGGGTTGCAGCAGGCAACGCACATTGCTTAATGTATTGGATTCCCGCAAATAGAGTCCTTTTCATTGACATATTTGACTAATATAAATAATAACAATGTTCCTTCAAGTAAAACTTATATCACCGAACTAAAAGTAGTCTGGCAACGCTTTGTTATCGCGCACAGTGTTGTATAAGGCGGTATCACAGGTGGCAACAGTCGACAACGATGGTCACTCTATTCGCAAAGAAGAAGCACATTTATTTTCACGTGTTTGGATTCGGCTGTGTAGTTTGGGAACTTCTCGTTTAAAATGGCTCTGAAACGATTAAAGAGTAAGTAATATAAAGTAATTCCTATATTTAGTATTTATATTATGCCTTGTCTTTCCAGCAAAAAAGTCAAAGCGCCTTACTGGCCGTCTAAAGCACAAAATCGACAAGAAAGTACGCGAACACAATCGAAAGGAACGTCGTGAGGCCAAGAAGAATCCCAAGAAAGGCAGCAAGAAACAGAAACTGATACAGATCCCAAACAATTGCCCCTTCAAGGATGATATACTCAAGGAGGTGGAGGAGCACAAGGCGCGTCAAGAGGCAGAACGTCTTGCACGCCGTGAACAGTTCAAAGCGGAGCGCGCACAGAACCAAAACAAATTCAAATCCCTCGAGTCGATGGTCGAGGACGCCGACATGCGTGGCACAGTGCATGGCATAATGCACGAAAATGATGAAGAGGATGGAGGAAAGAAATATAAGAACGCCGCCACTAAGGAACAGTCGTTGAAACAATATTTCAAAGAGTTCCGCAAGGTTATCGAGAACGCCGACGTTATTCTGGAGGTGGTCGATGCCCGCGACCCACTGGGAACACGTTGCAATGAAGTTGAGCGAGCTGTGCGTGCTGCACCGGGAAATAAGCGTTTGGTTCTTATTTTAAATAAAGCTGATCTGGTGCCCAGGGAGAATTTGAACAATTGGATCAAATACTTCAGACGTAGTGGACCCGTGACAGCGTTCAAGGCATCAACACAGGATCAGGCCAATAGACTTGGCCGTCGTAAGATGCGGGACATGAAGTCTGAGAAGGCTATGCAGGGATCCGTGTGCATCGGTGCTGAGCTGCTGATGTCCATGTTGGCAAATTACTGTCGCAACAAGGGCATCAAGACATCTATTCGCGTGGGCGTTGTTGGCATCCCCAATGTGGGCAAGAGTTCCATCATTAACTCGCTTACCCGTGGACGCTCCTGCATGGTTGGCAGCACACCTGGCATTACTAAGTAAGTGGCCTCGCGCCTCAGATACAAAACGGTACAATGACTAACTGCTAATCCCCTTTCTAGAGCTATGCAAGAAGTTGAGCTCGACTCCAAGATCAAGCTGATTGATTGTCCCGGCATCGTGTTCACCAGCATTGCCACCGAGGGTAGTGAGAACTCACACGCTGTTCTGAAGAACGCACAACGTGTCGGCGACGTCAAGGATCCCTTCAGCATAGCCGAGAGTGTTTTGAAGAGGGCCAGCAAAGAATACTTCTGTAAGATGTACGATATTACCAACTACGATAACTTTGAGGAGTTCTTTGCCAAGAAGGCAGCCAGAATGGGCAAGTTCCTGAAGAAAGGCGTCCCCGACGTTGTGGCTGCAGCACGTAGCGTTCTCAACGATTGGAATACAGGAAAAATCAAATATTGTACACAACCCCCGGAGGTGCCAGAGAATACAAATGTCCACATAAGTGCATCCATTGTACACTCCGAGGCGCGCGAGTTTGATGTGGATAACTTCGAGTCAATGGAGACGGATATTCTCAGTCACTGCCCTGATAAATCAGATGATGTCATGGAGATAACATCGACTGGTCCACTAGAGATAAGAGAGCCGCGTGAAGAGCCACAAGCGACTCCTGCAGTTATAGCCGAGAAGGAAGCGCCCACAAAGGGCAGGAAAAGGAAAATTGATGAAGAGAAGAAGGAGAAAGCAGATCCAGTGCTGCTCTTAGAAGGTAAGCAATTCTTAAACCATTAAAGTCGCGCTATATTTATAATATCTTTATGTTTTCAGAGAACCAATCGCTCAACAAGAACATAAAAGAGCTGCAGAAGAAAAAGAAAAAACAGAATATCCGGAACGAGAAGAAGATATCGAAGATCACAGATGTGCTGGACAGCTTTAGTCTGACTGCGGCATCGACGAAGGCGGATAAATATGATTTCGATGAGGATTATGTCATTGAATAGAATTTTACTTTGAGGATGTGTTATATATATAAATATATATTGAATACATATTAAGATAAATCAGTTATGTATAAAATTCTTGATCAGAATAAACATTTGGTCATATCCGCCTTGCTATACACCCTAACTTGATGTATATTCTTTTCGTTCTCCAACTGGGAATCCACTTTGTGGAGTTTCTAAATTATATACATTGACCTTTAGGGATGAAAGTACTCCTATAAACTCGCATGGTTTGTAAATATATTGAAATTTTATTACAAAAAAGATTTCTTAAAACTTAACAGTAAAGCTACAACTATTAACGCTGATTATATATATATATATTTTAGATCATTTTGAAGATATACAAGCATGCATGGGGGGCACTCTCTGTATATATTCAAAATGACTCAAGTCCAAGCAATTTTTAAAATCAGCTTTGTTTTCACTATCGTACTCTCGGTATCGTACTTATGCTGTCATAAAAGGGGGTATGGTTATTGTAATAATAAATTTTTGGAATTAAAATGTACAAGTGTGTACGCATATGTAGGCGTAGTATGCTAGAGCTGTGTATTACCACCTAAGGGGGTATTCTACATGAAATTGGGTGCTCACTTCAATGCTTTCAAACTTGCTCCGATTTGCATTTCCATTTGGTCGAAATGCAAGTGAGTTTTGGTCTAAATTGAAGGCAAAACCGTATAAAGTTAAATAAAATAAATTAAATGGGGTGTTCGGTGAATTCTAAGTGGATTTCTCATCATTTTTTACAAGTTTTAAAATCAAACAATTCAAAACTAAAAAAAATTCAACATTTTTTCTGTATACAGAAGAAGAATTCAAATTGGTAGAAAGTAGAAGAGCCCTCAAGTGGTTCTTGGCGTCTGCATACATAGGCTACATGTGTGTGTGTTTGTTTGTGTGTGAGTGTGTGGTGTGTGTGTTTGTGTGTGTGTACATACACATATACAGAGTGAATCACAGGATTTCAATTTTAGCTATGTTTAACAATCAATTACTATTTGCATTTTAACACTCTCCTACAACGTCCGTCGCCTGCGCTTTTATACAATACATAAGTTAATTTCGATGTGGCATTTTAAATTAGCAATTAATTGAAACATGTTTCATAATTAAGTTAAACTTGTAAAAGTATTTCATTTGCAGTCCATTGTTGCCCCTACTAATTAGTCATCGTCATCGTCCCTGCCCTATTTCTGGGTATTGCTTGCGCTACCCAATGCTCGCCACCCGCTTCAGGCACCTCCTGCTTCTTCTGCTCCTCCTCTTGGCCTGTCCCAGTCTCGTTAGCAATTCCTTGATGATGCGCAGCAGCTGGCACGAGCCATGGAGCAGTGTGATGGGTCTGCAGACGGGCGGCTCAGCCTGAGGATTCCAGCCCGCAGCCCGCAGCAGCGGGTGCTGGCACTGTCACCGCAGATGATTGAAGTGCACCTCCAGCCAGCAGGGACAGCCCATGATATCCTGACGCTTGTATGTCTTGCCCCATCCCTTGGCGAAGCTGATCTTCATGCTAAACCGATCGATTGGTCCCAACTGTGGGTTCTGCTCCGACTGCTTGCAGGCCAGCCATTGAGCCCTGCCAGAATGAAAGGAGTTACTTGATTAACCATTGATATCCACACAGTGCACGCTGGCAGTGGACGTACCTCTGTGTTTCGAAGGCCTTCAGACAGTAGCCGGGCAACACTTTGCACACCCGATGGCGTTCACTCGGCTGGCGTTCGGCAAGCGTGGGTGAGTCCACGAATATCGGCACATTGCTGCGATTATAGATCCACACGTCATCGGACTCCAGACTGAGTGTAACACCTGCACAACAACAACAACACAAAGACAATTAGTTTATTTTGAGCACATTTATGGCACACTGCGACCACTGTGCACAACTGTCCAACTTACCCAGTCCGACCTTTTGTCGCGTGTTTTGCACCGCATCCGACGGCGGCCGTTTGCCACCCAAATCACGCAAGCACATGCTGTCCCCGCCCCCACAATCGACTGGCCCCTCCCCGTATATGTTCACCGTCGGCTTCTTGGCATGGAAGAACTCCCCGACACGCTGCGCCAGCTCCCAGTAGGCAATCTGGCACCAGACCTTAGAGCACGCGCTGCGATCTGTAAGAGAAGAAGAAGAAGATATGGGTTAGTTGATAAGTCTTTCGAGTTGTATTGTACTGACTACAGAGCTTAATAATGTAGTAGAGGTTTGTGTACACGACATTACTAATAATTTACTTTATATATTATACTTATTTATTATTCTTTTATGATTCGATACAATATTCTATATAACATTAATCTACTGCTTTGTCACTGACTAGTAAAACTCAATATTTAATATTGAATTATATATAAGCAGGCCCGTAGCAAGGCATGTGCACAAAGGCCCCCGGTTGCTTGGGGCCCTTAGCCATTGGACAAAAATGGAACAAATAATATAACCAAAGTTATATCTAGTAAACAAAAGGCTTCAAATCCAAATTGTTGCTCTTAATTTCTGTACTAGCTAATATCTTGACCTTTAAACGGGCGGAAAATCCGATCACAATTAATGCTGATCAAGAATAAATTATTCTCAGAAACTGTTTATAATTTTTCCAATATTTAATAAAGAAACAATTTTATTTAATTAATATTTTGCTACTTTTTTTTATCGAAATTATATATAATGTACACAATATATATTTCAAAGCAAGTTAACTACTAAGGGGCGCCCGAAAGGTTTCGCCCAAGGTACCCCGACACCATTGCTACGGTCCTGATAATTTGCATTCTCGCGCAATCATTCCTATTATATGTACATGATATTAACAATACCATTGGAATACTGGGCTTATTTTGTCCAATTTTATCGCCATACGAACCATGCAACACTTTCGTTATTAGATCTATCAGGCGCCAGGCGCCAATAATACCTATGGCGCTGGTATGCACTATTAAACCATGAGGATTAGATAAATCTATCATAAAAAGATTATTACTGTAGAGCTACCATATAAACACATATACATATTCTGTGTGCAGATCAGGCATTCGTATGTGTTAATCTCATCTGAAAGAACATGAGAATTCCCTGTACACAAATATAATCAAATATTGCCATATCTATGAATAGGTACTATATGTGCGTACTTAATTGCTCAACTGAATTATTAGGCGCCTGCCACAATACGCTGATATGGAGTAATAATTCATATATGTGTGTATATATCCGATCTCTTGACTTGTTGCGATAAGAACTGGTGTACAAAATGTTCAAATTAGAGAGAGCAAACAGAGAGAGAAAGAGAACGAAAGAGAGGGGGGTAGTTGCTTTGATCTAAGGGTCGCTGCCAGACCCAGGCAGATATATAGTACACATATGTATATTTATATTTATTCCGACTTGTGTATATCGTCTACTTTTATGGCAATAATTTTGGCGCCAGAGCGTTACGTAAACACAGGCTGGCGCCTTTTGGCCGGCAATGTTTGCCAAGACTGCGAAGATTCGCAAGCGTATCCCGCGATTCCCTTATGGCCATTATATTATAATATTCAACTTTAGGTTGCCATAATAATATAGTCATAATATTGCCATATTATAACTGCAAATAAGCATAACTAATTGAAAGTGTAAACTGTATGAATAACTACTAAACTACTTCGCACTGCTCTCTACAGGGTATCTCCGTGTGTGTACACAATGTGCACGAATTTAAACAATGTGTTTGCAAAGATTTAGCCATAAATCGGCGCACAGCTTTTATTTTGCATGCACTTGTGGGCCAAAAGGGGGCTGCGACTGGCCATGGTCAGCGAATGGGGAGAATGGGGTGGAGCAGGAGGAGGGTGGCGTCCGGCTAATGGCGCCTAGCTGCTGTTTACCTAATTGGGTCGACGCCGGCACCGGCGCCGTCGACGTAGCGTCGCGACGCGTCATGGCCACGAAATCTTTACCCCCGGCTAACGGCGCAGCTGAGACTGACGTTTGAGAATATATGTAGGTACAAAGTGTACATGGGTACAAAGATTCATGTACATAGGTACATCATGCATACATATCGAATGTACATAAGTGCATATCCTTGACTTTAATGTTGCAAGTGCAAAGAAATGCAATGTGTACAAAAGCAGGTAAATGGGTACAAAGTATGTCCATCACATATACATAATAAGTAGAAAAACATACTTCAGTTTAATTAAAGTACAATACATAATTGCATACACATAAGTATGTTTGTACATAAACATTTACATGTGCATGCACAACCCTATACCAGTATGTATGCACAATGTACCTACGTACTTGTGTACATTTTGTACACACGAGCACAATTCGCCGCATACAATGTACCTACAGACACAGCTTGCCGCCTGCTTGCAATTCTCACCATGCCAAACCAGCGCGAGGGCAGTGAGTGTGGTGGGTGCGGTTCGCGAGGGGGGCGCTGACGTTGCTTTGGCGCCAATGGCCCCTGCTCCGGCACACGCCACGCCATCGTCGAACGACTCGTCCGTCCGATTCTTTGGGATTCTTAGCGCCGCCGCCGCCGCCGTTCGTTGTTTTGTTTTTCACCCAGTGTGTGTGTGTGTGTGTGTGAGTGTGTGTGCGCGCATGCATGAACATTGTATGTCTGTACACATATTAAGCAACACATGCATGCGCACATACAGATGCATGTATGTATGTAAGTACATAAAGAAGTGCGCATCCACGGGCTGCTACATCATCTTTAAATTTAGAATATTTTATATTCTACCTGTGCGTGTGTGTGTGTGTGTATGGGAGCGCAGTGTAAGTTGCTCGGTGGCCACACATGTCGTGGCATACAAACACACACACACACCCACACACATGCAGTTTTGTTGTGCACTGCATGTGCGTACACATTTATGTGTGTACACACTGCTGAACTTAATATGCTTGCATTTATGTATGTATGTATTTATGTAAATGAAACTATATTTACTTTCTTACACCGAATGCATATTTACATATGTGTACATGTGGTACATTTGTATACGCAATGCAATCACAGTACACAGACTTCTCAAAAATATGCACTGCTTGCGAAATGAACTGCTTGCAGGAAGAGTGTGTCCACATGCGCACAACAAACGCACAACAAGATCTGCCTTAGAGTTGTCACACATCCGAGTTGACGTTGGGGGTGGCAATCAAGGAGGATAAGGTGCAAGAGGGACGGCCGCTTATCGATCACGTTGAGCCATAGGTCTAATCTCACCTCCCCCCCTCCCCCCTCCCGATGCAAGCTGTAGCTATTAATAGCGGCGCTAAGCTAACGGCTCATTTGAATTCTCACTCCCCCCCACCTCGAAAATGCCATAAAAAGAGAGAAATAACATATTGTCCAGTTCTACGGCAGCGTTGGCGGCAGCGCCATGAATGATATCATAGTCATAACGCCACTACCTTCGACCGACCTATCCCCCCACCACCCCCTTCCGACCGTTCCCCTCGCCAACTTGTATAGCTAGTGGTGCCGATAACCAGCCGCAGTCGCAGTCTCAGCCGCCGTTGCCGTCGCCGTCGCAGCCGCAGCCACTCCCGCGTCCGGCGCTCTACAAAAACTTTCGTAAGATTGCTGTTTTACTGTTGTTGTTGTTGTTGTTGTTGCTGCTGCCTTCGTCGCCGTCGTCGTCGTCTTCGCCTCTCTTACTCTTCGCCATTCGCATTCGCCTCGCACTGTTTGTATTTGTTTTTCGCTCATTATTTATTTTCGTGTCGTTTTTGCTGTTTTCGCTTAAAAGTTAATATCAATATAGAAAGTGACGACCTGACGCGGCACACTGGCGCCACCAACGACAACCAACGAACAACTTGACTCTCTGCCTCTGTCTCTGCCGGCGCTCTCTGCCTCTCTCTCTCTGCGCTCTCCCACTCTCGGCCCGTGCCGGCGTGCTCAAACACACGCACGCGACCGTTGCCGTGGCTCTCACACACATTTACATATGCATGAATGCGAGAGAGTTTGCATGTGTGTGTGCTTATGCATGCTTATGTATGCGCATTCTTATTGTGCGGTATAAATATGGGCACACTAATACACACACATACAATAAGGTGCTGGTGCCGAAGATAAGAACAACAACAACAAAAAGAAGAAGAAGAAGAGAGCAAAAATAGGGCCGCAAGTGAACTCACCTTTGCCATCGGTGGTGAAAGACTCGAGACTTGGCACATACAACTGTGACTCTGCTTGCTTGATGATGCTCGAAATGCTTTGGCTGTGACTGTGACTGTGACTGTGGTGACTGTGGCCAAGACCGAGATTGCCCGTGGACCTCGCGACACCCGTCGATCTGTCTACATTTTGTGTGTTTGCCTCGGAATCTGCAAAGGATGATGGAATTCTGATTAGCTTAGTTGTTGTTCTGGTCCTGGAGAAGTCATCGCACACATACCTGTGTCTCTTAGTCTCAGCATTTTCGAGCGCTGATACGGCGGCGGTGCGGATTCTGCAAAGAAGAAAGACAGAGAGATTAATATGAGTGTATTGCGGAAAGACATAACTTGAAATTATAGTTAAAAGAATATTATATATTACATTATAGTTAAAAGAATATTATATATTACATTATGGTTTAATGAATATTAGATCATTTCCTATCGATTCCTCTACAGATCATTCACTTTATTCGCCTCAAAAATACATATATGTTAGTCTCCTTTAAATTAAACTTTAGATCTTTCCCCTAAAGAAGATTCCCTATAATCGCCTCAATTTGAATAAAATGAGTATATTTCGTAAGGATAAAGTCCAAATTACTCCTTTAAATGAATGTTAGAACATAACCAATTATTTCTCCTACAGATCATTCCGAGTATTGTCCTCACTTTTAATATGTTTCTATCTTATCCGATTATTCCTTCCACATCATTAATGATTGGAACTTGGTAACTCCAAGCTAATCAGGAAGTGGGTTAATTGATTGGCTTGTAAACTTGTGTGGCATAGCACAACCTACGGGTGCTTCTTCATTTTAACCTGACATCCATATCTAGTAAAAGTACCCCAGACATTTAATACAAATCCATGTTTACTCTTTATCAATTTCATACCACATTTTCTTTATCGCAGTCAAATCTCTTTTTCTTTGTAGCTAATAACCTTAAAAACTTTGAACTTCCCCACTGTAATTACTGGCACATTTGTTTTATTCATAGAATAGAGGGTTTTAGTACTATATTTGAGATAAGGCAAATGGCAATTATACAAGTATATGTACATTGCAAGTACACACCTATGTTCAAACATTGAAGCGAGATAATCTTTATAGATATTGAGGTACGCTTGAAAATACGCTAGTAATTCATTAATATGTCGTGAAATGTATATATTTAGAATGTTGTAGAACCAACAGGGAACCAGAGAGAACATTTTAGTCAGCTCTCCAATGCTTGTCAGCATTTGAAAATTATATCTCATATTGCGATTAACTGTTAAATTATTACGAGCATTAATTTTACGACATCTATTTGCATTAATGTGATTTTCAATTCATTAATTAATCAATTAGAAAGGTGCGCCCCAATAAAATACATTTTGATTGCATCAACACGACTCAAATCGAAATGTCAACAGGTGGACAGGTAAAGGAGGCTGTTAAATATTAGACACGCGAACGGGTTTTCAAAAATATAAATCCACCTTTATTTAAGTCAAATGGGTGGTGGCTACGTAATATAATCCCGAGACAAGTCCCCAGCGGAAGAAAACTGATACACCCAATTAAAACATTTACAATCTTGTTGGGTGAGAACATTCGTAAAGCAGACTTTCAATTCAGGTGTATTATAAAATATAAGAAATATAGTTTATAAGCTCTGAATATGCAAAATATTTTATGAATTTAAAGGGTTTCAATTCCTCACACTTCACAAATATACCAAGTAGTATATTAGTATATATGTATGTATGTATGTATTGTATATAGATCCCAAGTACTGTATCATATCTTATTTTGAAAACATGTCTCAAATTCGAAGCTGAGCTCAACAGATAGATGATCTTTCAAGGATATTGGAGCAGAGAAATTACGCATCTTTATCAATCAGGTGTCGCATTTCTCGACTCGATTGGCTGTTTATTTATTTCTCTCGTCCAAGGAAGGAGCTTAGGTTTCGATCCCCCGAATGGATTCCATGGGGACAGTTTGATGCGCAATAAGTTCAGTTCAGTTTCAGATTCTGTTCAGTTCGACCATTAATTGTAAGCAGTTGCCATAGAGGAGAGTTACCCAAGAGACCCAAAACTACGACAGCGAGTTGAAATGCGCGTGTTTAAGACGAGCTGTGCGATGAGATCATGTCTCACAAAAATAGTACAATATTAGTATTCGAAAATACAAACATACATACATACATGGCGACAAACATCCATGCAAACATACAAACAGAGACACTACTACAGCAGAAACCGAAGCAAAGCGAAACCGAAACAAAAACAACGAAAACAGAATGAAAAGGCAGAAAACAGCAACAAACTTTTAAGCAGAGGCAGAGACAGAAGCGGAGTAGGGGCGGGGGCAGGGGTACGGGCGCAGGCGACAGTCAGCCAGGCCAGTCAGTCAGGCCAAACATTAGCGCGGCGAAATAAAAATAAATAAATAAAATAAAATAAATAATGTTTGCATATCAGCCAGCAGCACTGGGAGACATTTTATTGGCGCACAAATCGTTTGATGTGCTGCGCCGCGCGCTTGCCGCTTGCTGCCGCTGCTGGGAGCGGAGGAAGCTGGCTGGCGCTGCAGACGTCAGCATTGCCCGCTGCCCGCTGCCTCGGCCTCTGCCGCTGGCGACGGCAACGGCGCTGAGTACCAGTTAAACCTGATTACGGTTGTCCGCAGTCGCTGCCGCTGCCGACGCCTGCTCGTGTGCTGCTTCCCGCCTTGCTCTCTGCTCTACCTTCCTCCCTCTCTCTACTTCCCTCCCTCTCTCTTCTTTGATTCTCCCTCTCTCTCATCTAACAATTCTTGAAGACCTAATGAAAAAAGCCAAGCCAAAAACAACGAAGGGAGTAGCGAAATTCCAGCATTGCCTTAATCACCACAACGTCGTCGACGCTGCCCCCTACCTCCCCCGTCCCCTCCCTTTAACGTGCAACCGGCAGGTCTCCATCCCGAAGACTCAACTGATTTTTGCTCAATTCGCTGTATTCGACATTTTGTATGATTGATGGGATCGTTTCCACAAAACAAAGAACGAGTTGAAGAGGCAACAACGTGGAGGAACTAAGGGTTGAACCGATCGACCTGTGGCAAATCCATTTGGTAATTACATAAAACTCGATATGGAAAGAGACATTGTCTGAACATAAAAGATTCATTTTATAGATGAATACATACGCTAATTGTTCATTTAATAACCAAAAGAACCATTCTTATAAAGTACATATCTGGTCTCAAACTTATGATCTTTTATTCCTAAGCAACATTAAATTTTATGATATTAATTACTATTTTAGTACTATTTATTATTTCATGAGTATTTTAGTATTTTATTTTTGTTCTGTTTATTTTTTTTTTAATATATAATGTGTAAACTATAAAATAATAGCTATATATATGTTTATTGATGTATCAGCTTGTGCATATAAATAATAAATATTTTTTCTTCATCATCTATAAATTTTTAACTTAATGTCTATACATCTATTTATGTATATAAAATACATGTTAAATATTTTAACTCTGACTCCCAAATGAACATACAAAGGACGTACGTAAGATACACATAGTACGAGGGTCGTTTGATAAGTCCGTGACTTTTTGTATTTGCCGCGCACCTGCTCTAAATACAACACTGCTCCTGTCAGCAGTTATCGATTAACAGCTGACTGTAAAATTTTGAGAAAGCTGCGTTTTTTGGTTTGCGTTTTATAGGCATTGAAAGCAGACGATCTCGTGAATTTTAACGAAAATGGAAAAAAGTGAATTTCGTGTCAGCATGGCAAAATTTCATAAATTGGGCTACGAACTGCTACCCCATCCAGCATATTCTCCAGATTTAGCCCCCTGTGACTATTTTTTGTTTCCAAACATGAAGAAATGGCTCGGCGGTAAGAGATTCGGGTCATCACAGAAACAAACGACTATTTTGAGGGCCTTGAGAAAACCTATTATTTGGAAGGAATAAAAAAATTGGAAAAACGCTGGACTAAATGTATAGAGCTAAAAGGAGATTATGTTGAGAAATAAAACGCTTCTTTGACGAAAAAAATATATTTTATTCAAAAAGTCACGGACTTATCAAACGACCCTCGTATATATTCATTTCTATACATACAAACATACTTATGCATGTACATACATACATACATATACATATCTACATCGCTGAACTACATCCCAGTCGACTGGCATCGAGGCTTCGCTACAATTCCTGGAATTGTGTTCCCTTCGCCGATGTGGATGGAATAACATTATCGACTTGTTTAATGTGCTCGGCGCCATCATTAAAAACCCGTCCCAGTCCCATCCGCAGTCGCAGTCCCATCCGCAGTCGCAGTCTCATTCGATATCGGGAAGTCAATTCGCCGGCGAGACAACGAACGAACGAACGACAGACAACGTCGACGCCGGTGTAGCCTAAGAGATGCTGCGACGACTCGGGTGACTCGCCGTGTGTCGCCCGCCGATGGAGGAACAGGTAAACGCGGCACGAACCACGTTTCCATGCCTCCAAGAGTATGTTTATGGTACCTTTACCATCGTGTATCTGGGAGGTACACGCTTTTTTTTTTAACATGCACATTAAAGGCGACTGGAGGAGACCACAACGGTTGTTAATGGCCACAACAAGTACTTATGTATGCCTTTAAATGTATCTACCTTCTTGTTTATATGTCCATACCAGGAGTAATTATATACATACAAACATAACGATATATGGTATGTAACATACATAATTTATGGAGCAAAACAGTTTAAATTATAATAAAAGTGCAAATTTCGAGAAAAAAATGAAATTAACCCTAAATAAAAATCGATCGCAAAGATACAAACAGTTTGAGAATTAAAATATTTTCACATTATGTAAGAAACTTACATTATCGCCGATCTTTCGGACAGTTACAAGATAATAAATCGGCTTCTACATAAAGAAATACACCAAATAATCGATGTAGAAGTTTTCAAGAAGAGTCTTAATAATAGAAATGTGCAGAGTATTTGCAAGTGAAGCAACCTGAGTAATTTAGCTTCACTGCAGTTCTTTTCCCAATCGTTGGCAGCACTGTTCTCAACCCTAAACAGTGTTGTCACACTGTCATGGCAGAAACATAGATGTTTTTAGCGGTAAACGAAAAGATTTGTTAGCCTTCAGTTCCCCTCACAGAAGAGTTTAAATGTTAAAACGTAAAATAAAAGGGGTTCAATATGAAGTCTGAAATTAATCAGAAATTTAACTTTAATTCGAACATCAGCTATTAGTTCTATATAATTTTATATTAGAAGGTCTAAACAGTCGAGGAATTAATGCCATTTATAAATTCATACAAAATACAAAAATGAATACATTTTTATACTTCACATTTAATTATTATCCATATGGACAGATCTTAAATTAATAAATGACTGTTTAAAAAAAAAAAAAATAATAAAATATTAAATAACATTTCCAAATGAAATAACCCAGAATTCCTATAAATTTCATGTTTTTCCCGCTATCAATCTTCAAAAGAAGCCAGATTTGACGAGGAAAATGCGGCAATGGCAGCACTGACCCCAACGCATTCATCTCAAACGCACCGACAACAACACAAACCAGCAACAAATAGCAACTACATCGGCCACAGCAACAACAACAACAACAACAAAAACAGCAACAACGACGGCCGCAATCGCAACGAACGCCATTTGCGTTGGCGACGACGCCTGATTATTTCCTGGCGCCAGGTTCTAAATTTACGCAAATTATTTTGAAAAGAATTTAGTCGCCGTCATGTCGGTCGAACGATTGCGTGGAGCTTTTGCCGTTCGGCACGCACGCACACATACACAATCAAATGAGTATATATGTACACATACATACATATATTTAAATGCAACCACGCATACATTTGTATGTGTATGCGAGATCGCACTGCTTGCAGAGACGATCAGAGGTGTGGTGAGTTCTAAGTAAAAAACATTTGAAGGCGCCATTGCAGTTGATGTACACTGTATTCACATTTATGCATGTATGTATGTATGCACAGTGTTCATACTTGAAAATAGATACATGAATAAGTATGAATGTGCACACATAAGTACATACATACATAATTATTTGCGTATTTAAGTTTTCTCTTTGCATGGCTGCAATGAACTTGTCATCGGTATGCTATCGTTTCCTTCTGGCGTGTAATAAAACTTAATGAGCCACAGCTGCGGCAGATTAGACGCCACTCGTAATACCCTAAAGTTCATATCAGAATGTACATAATGAGTACGTAATACCGATACATCTACATTTCTGTATGTATATTGTACTATGCCGTTTTAAAACATTTTAAATTAAATTGATTAAAAGGCCTCATTGTTTTCTCGATTGTACATTAAAAATCGATTAAGCAACTAAATTCAAACAGGTGTTTATTTAGCGATATATTTGTCACGCTTAAATAAACGATAACCCTGTTCATCTCTGTTTAGTATTTATGGTATTTTCTATCGATTGGTTTAAATTGCTTTATTGTTCAAGTTTATTGTGCAATGAGTATTTAATCGATAGCTTTGTAATTCAATGTTTTTTGGCTCATCCTACCTGAATCGATGGGTTGTATTATGCGGTACCAGTGCAGCGGATTGCAGCAGGCATAGACGTAATCCCTGGCACTGGGGCAAGTGGGCAGACGCCTCAGCTCGCCCCCGCCCCTGAGGTCGGACCAGAAAAACATCTGGCACGTGGTCACGTGTTGCTCCTCGTCGACGCCGGATGTGCACTTGATCAGGATGCACTGCAGATAGCTCGGTGAACTGGAGATAACGTTGTTGCCGGCATTGCTTTTGGCGGAAGGTGGATCGACGCGGCTTCTCACGGCCTGCAGTAGCTCGTTGATCTGCTTGTTCTTGAACGGCTTCAGCAGCGCATTCAAGTTCTGGCTGAGTGTGCGATGGCGCATGGCTGTCGTCGTTCCTGCTCCTCCGGCAACGTTGGCCTGGCCATGGGGATGTAGTGGGCAGGTGGGCAATGTGGTTGAAACTGTGCGCTGACGGTGGTTCAGGAAGTAACGTCGGCTCCCGGACTGCGGGCTGTTCCGCTGTATTAAGGCGCCATTGCTGCTGGAGTCTGTCGTATGGCCGCCGCCGCCGCAGCAGTTGCGAAACATGCTCGCAGCTGTTGCCGCAAATGTTGTCGCTGCTGCTGCCGCTGGCGTCGTTGGAAGAAGTCGCACCGGATTCGTAGTGTGTGCTGCTGCCTGAGGCGGAGGATAGTGCTCGTCGTTTTCGTCGCTTAGCAAATCGGCGCCAGAACTTGCGTAACTGAAGCCACCAGTTATATAGGAACAATCCGATTCCACGGACATGTCCGTTACTTGGTCGTGGGCTGGCTGAGGATTCACCTGCTGGGGCAGGCGATACGAGCCGGAACAGTCTATGGAGCAGGGAATCAAGCAATACGGAGGCGGGGGCGTGTTTAGCTGCCGCATTGTCGCTGTCGCTGTTGCAGAATCGCTCGCACACAAGCAGCAGCAGCTGTCGCTGAGCTGTGACTGTGACTCCAGCTGAGGGTGGGGTCGATGTGGATGGAGCTGCGGCTGTGGTGGCTGTGTGGGCATCTGTGTCCCATCCGCATCGCACGTAGCCGGGTTGTTTCTTGTCGCATAACGCAATAGTTCTTTTTTCTTTTCGCTTGGGAATATCATGGAGGGACATCAATTTTTTTGGTAACATCGATCTTATCGTATGCGCATTATTTGATTATTGATCAACTTTATTCAGACGCTCTTTTAAAAGGCCCGGCAAGTCGTGGTTTTGGTTTGGTTTGGTTGGGTTTCTCACTCTCTCTCTCTCCTCTTTCTCTCCCTCTTTCTTCTTTGTTGTGATATGTGCGGTGGGTCAAGACTGACAAGATTGCTGACGCAATTACACGATGACGCTAACCTACATACACTACTAACATGTGTACAGGGTGTATATCTATTAGACTTTGACTAGAGCGTCGCACGGGTCTCAACTCGCACTCCTCGTATCACGCGATTCTCAATTTCCTTTTACCGCTCTGGGGTGAGCTGAGCTGAGCTCTTCTCTGGGTTTTGTGCCTTGATATGTTTCTTTTTGGTGGAACCCTAATTGATTTTATATGCACTCTGTAATAAAAGAAGAGAGAGAAGGTTGATTAGTCTTGTTGAATCTTTTATTTAACTTAAATTGATCGTAATACATGTTTGTAATCTATTGAATATCTTAAATATATTTGTGAATTTAGCTAAATATGCCCCAAACTAATAAGAAACTAACAATGAAACGAAATAAACCAAAAATTTGAGTTTACTGTTAATAACTATCCTCTTAAAGATGCTTGATTTTGTTTATTTAATTTATGGTGAGCTAACAAAATACAATTAATTAAACAAACAGCTCCTAATGACAAATAACATGAAGTGCACATATCTTACAGAATTCCCAGAATTATTGATTTGCAAAGATGAAATTAATATACATTTCAATTTGGGGAAAACCAGAATGAAAACATGGATTGGCATAATTCCATAATTCTTTTGCGGTTGCTCATATAAAGTATTGTATTTTATTACTCAGTTTTCGTATAACTTATTTGGTATACATGGAACATAAGAATAGATTATATTTCCAATAATTGGATATACTCGTATTTAAATTGGGAAAACCTTAACTTTTAACACGTAATTACGATAAATAATAATTTGTAGGTAATAAAGTGTCCCGAAACTTAAGGAGAATGTAAAATAAATACTCATAAACTAAAAAAAAAAAAAAAGTAAAAAAAAAACATTATAATTAATTTAAATACTGTAAAAAATCCTGCGAAAACACTAAATAATCGCTGTAGAGCAAAATCGTGAAGGATAAAGAACTACAGTATAATTCGCTTAGCTGCCTCGAGTACTTTGCACAATGCCTCGATGCAGGTAACTTAAAAATGCAGCTAACTTAACTAACTAACTAACTTAACTAACTTCTATTCACACAAAAAA
Source organism: Zaprionus indianus (assembly GCA_018904595.1). Lineage (NCBI taxonomy): Eukaryota > Metazoa > Arthropoda > Insecta > Diptera > Drosophilidae > Zaprionus > Zaprionus indianus. Next base: position 6,706,213 of record JAEIHA010000320.1, read on the forward strand.
ATGGAAAAATAATGCAGATATCTTGCCGATGCAGCTAACTATCGATGCAGCTAAGCGAATTATACTGTATATATAATAAAATATTTCTCGCATATATCGTGTTAGCTCAAAATACATAAAAACTGGGATAAATACTCTATTTGTTTGATGTTTTAAATCTTTCGTGATCACATGAACACATGTTTTGAATGTGCATTAATACAGATATGGGATTATAATGTGTGTCTACGTATTGCATTTCTTATCAGAAGCTTTTAAAAGCTCAAAAGAGCCGCATAAATTCAGTAATACAGCGCATGAGTAATGTGCGGATCGGAAAGTGGACTCTGCGCTAAAGGGGGAAAGGGGGAGTCGGACTGCGCAGCTTCAGCAACTGGCGATGGGACTGGTATGGCGCTGGCGCTGACGCTGACAGAGAGCGGCGCTACAAGTTAACAAGAAGAGCAACGACAACAACAACAACAGCAACGAGAATAACACGATCCAAAATACAAAACTGTGGGGTCTCTACAACCATTTTGTTGCTGGGTCTGACTGGCTGACTGACGCACCGACTGACGCGCTGACTGACTCGTTCTCTGGCATTTCTTGCGCTCCTTATCGCGACGACAACAGTGGCGCCGCCGACATGACGGCACGACTACATGCTCAGCCTAATACAGTCGCACACACAAACATACATACATACATACAAACGGAGGAATGCATGTCTACATACATATGCACACTCATGCATAGCTCTGTGTGTGTGTGTGCACACTCTCGCACACATTCTGAATTTACTTGCTTGCGTGCCAGCCAGAGGCAAAGGCAGGGCAACAACAACAACAATGCGCTGCTACTCGACGAGGCGAAACGAGCGGAGAGCGAACTGCAGGAGTGGGAGAGAGAAAGAGAGAGGTGAGGTGAGGAGACGCGGTGCGGCACAGGCGCCACAGTGGGCGCCACTGACGTAAACGTAATAAAAGAAATAATAGTAACGATGTCGGCGACGCTGCTGCCGCCGCCGCCGTCGTCGTCGCAATGGCGCCACCAATATAAACTTATATCAGACAGACACGAACAGCGACAGCAACAGCAATACAATAACAACAGCGCCAGCAGCAGAAGCAGCCGCAGCAGCAGCAGCAGCAACAACAACAACGATACGATAGAGCGACGCGACGGTCGGTGGCTCGTCGTGCGTTCGGTCGTTTTGTCAGCCGGTTTGACAAGTTGAAGAATCAACAATTTGAGGTGAATTCAAAAGAAGAGAGAGAGAAGGAGAGCCAGAGCAAGTGCACAAGAGAGCGGCGAGAGAGAGTTCTGCCAGTGTACCCACACTCACACACACATGGCAGGTACATTTGTGTGTGTGCGTCTGTTTGCAGCTGTGTGTCCGCATGTGAGTGTGTGTGTGTGTGTGTGTGTCGGTGAGAACCAACACATTTCCGAATTCTTCTGAAAATTCAACAAGTATAAGAATTTTAGGCCTGTGCTAGTGCGGTGGCATCCACAATGTGGAACAAAGGAGGAACGAGGATGTCTGAATTCGAGGCGGACTATCAACAAGATCGAGATTAAAATAAGTACGAGAATATGTATGAATAATGTGCGTATGTATGTACGAGTATGTATATTCAGGTATTGTTGTTTGAGCACACACAGTCAGAACCTCACATGTGTATTCTACACGCGCATGCATACAGATGTGAATATATGTATATATGTGTGTGTGTGTGTGTGTGGTGAATGCGTGTGTCTTATTGCTGGCGCCACTCACACCCACACATTAATGGTGTAATGGCGCCGGCATAATATTACGCATACAAAGGTATAAAATCTTATACACTCAGACACACACATATACATACATTTGTATAAGAATTTGTTCAATTCAAAATCTTCTTTGTGGGGAAACTTGAAATGAGTTTAAGACACACACAGGCATATGTATATATTCAATGTTTATATAGAACTAATTACCAAATGATTAATGCACTATCGGTATAACTATCGTGTCTATTCCTTTAATTGTTGAACTAACTATCGCAAGATATGCAGTCAAATTGCCAATAACTAAATGGGAAATAATTATAGTACGATATATAAATCTAGTTTTTATTGTCAGTTTCGCTAAATAAGTTCTAAAAATCCCCATTGCACATGAATAAAGATAATTATACTTACTTTTCAAAGGCTTTTATCCATTATCTCCTTATAATCCTTTTGTTTAAAATATGTATGGTTGTTTATTTTATAAATCTTGTATTGAATACGTTGATATGTTGCAATTTCTGATATGTATTTGCGTTTTATAAAATCACTTTTGCTTAGAATTCACATGGCTAGAGATAGAAAAAGAAACACTTGATAATTTAACGATTTCAAATATTATTATTAGATTTTCGCACCGGAAAACCGGCTTCAAATTGATTTTTATACGACTCGTAGAGATTGATTTATTGTATTTTAGTGGACGCTGACAGATCACCAATTTTTATTCACTAGTCAGCATTAATTTCTGGTCAACTTAGTACAGAACGTACGAGCACACACACACACACACACAAACAATGCAGCCACATGAATACATATATATGTACAATACATTTGCACGTCCAAGCACACACATACTAAGGTACGTTCTCGTGGCTGTAGGCCTTATAACTTGTGTGGGCCCCTGAGAAACTGTAAATTGGGGAATTGCGGGCAAGTAACTTGGTTGTCGGTTAATAAAGATTGCCAAGACGAAGAACTATGGCTAAATATGTTGCTAAGGCTGCACATTACTGTGGTTACACTCAATAAGCATGGTGTCGCATGTTTGTATGGGTATAATATCTATGAATCGACAGTTTATCAATAGAAATTATCTTGCAAAGAAGTAAAAACTTAAAATAACCATAGTTCTTTATAATTTTCTTAGTTTTGTTCATTAATTTAATTATTGTATCTAATAGATACATTTCGCTACTCAAGAATTATCACATCTATCAATCTACAAATGTCCAAAGTTAATTATAGTTGAATTTTTCTGTTACATTGTTCTCGGGGGTATTGCGAAAATAGGTTTGGCAATTGGTCTGAAAAAATACTAAATAACAATGTATGTAATAGATTAAATAATACCAAAAAGTATGAAAAATACTATTATTAAACAGAAATCAAAGGAACCTTCCGACTCTTGGGGGCGAGAAAGAAAGAACTCAAAGAACATTCATATCGCTCCTGATGTACGCATGTACATCACATCATTGCCAATGTGTTCATTTCGCGTACATATCGTAGATCGAACTAGGTATTTATGTATTGTATGTATGAATAATTGTACATATGTATGTATGTTTGTTGGTCGCGAGGGAGTCGAATCGCGTTCGGTTGGTCGCGTTTCAACGAAAATAAAAGAACACACACACGTACTGTGTGTTAGTATGTATTTGTGTGTGTATGTAGGTGCCCTTTATGTGTGTGTGTGTGTGTGTGTGTGGCTTATTAAACTTGCGTACACTTCGATTTTGTTTATTGAACAATTATTTCTCATTGATTTGTGCCATTTTTTTCCACTGGAATTCATAATCCACAATTGCGCTTACATTGGACGATCGCTGACGACGGCGGGGGCGAAATTGGTTTTCGATTTGGTTTTGCTCGTCTCAAACATTCACTTCACTTTTTGATTCATTCACTTCACTCGCGCCACCACTCGAATATTTATGCAACTGTGAACTGCAACTCGTGAGTGGAAAACGAATAGAAAAATGTTAAAATCAGTATTGAAACGCGGACGGTGTGCATGCATGCTCTTGTCGTTGCATTTATTTGTTGGTTACGCCCGCGTTTGCCACAAAAAAACTGTTCGTGCAGCACAAGCGAATAACCACGTCCGTTCGCAACGAGTGTTTCTTGCGTTTTGAGAGAGCATGCATATGTGTGTTTTTGTATCTGTCGGATGTGTGGTGAGTTTCGCTGGCGCCCTCTCTCGCACACAGCGAAACGCCACCGCACGCATACACCGGCAATATGCGCGCCGCTACTGAGAGAGAAAAAGAAAGAGAGAGTACACTCGGAGAGCTAAAACTTTCAGAGTTCTTTGCATAACCTGTGGCTCTCTCTCTCTCCGCAACGCAATTTTTCAACTCACATGAAGTTGGGTGCGCGCAATTTTGAGCTCGCGTGAAGTTAACTGCGCGCAAACTTAAATCGGCAATTTAATTTTAGCATGAAATACATGAATCGAAAACTTAATTGAGGTTTAATCTGAATACTATTTATGTATAAATAGTGTAAATATAAAGAGTGTGCATATAACATTATGTATGTACAATATGTATGTATGTTTCTTTTATAGTATTTGTTTGTCTTCTTTTAAATGTGCCACCTTTATTGCAGTTAATCTACCCTAAAATAACCAACAAATCAGAAATAAGAGCTAATGCAGCAGGATCAAGTGCAAACGACATCCACATCGACATCGACGGCCCAACATGTGATGAATGGCCACGATCAAGGGCATATCAGTTGCAGTTCCTGTCTCGAACCCGAGCTGGACGGACGAGTGGCGCCCCTGTACCGGCGCACACACAGACATACTCACACACACACATTCACGTCGGCACACACTCACACAGCCGCAGCGGCCAGCGGAGATCAAAGACGCATCGGGCGGGCAGTGTCTGCTGTCTTCTGTCTGCTGTCCAGCTCCAGCTCCAGCAGAGATAATTGTCTCTCTGCTTTGGACGACTTGAAAACATAAAAGCAAATAGGCTGCTGTCATTACGATAATAACAGGTCGGGACCGCAGGCCTGCGCTGCGATTCGATGATGACGTCGAGTCGACTCTCGACCGGCGACTGCGGGCTGTCGACGACGGTCGTCGATTGTCGGTCGACAGTGGAACTGAAGACTGACTCACCTCACGACAGGAAATTGCAGCCCAGAGAGTTTGAATAAATTATGTAAGTTTTGATGAAACAACGAGCGAACCAAAAGAATCATCTGCAAATGCTGCTGTGGTCTGTGGCTTCCTCCCAACAAGATCTCTCGATGATAAATTTGGCTTGTGTACGTTAATTATAATACGATCTTTTCATATATGTTTGGCTAGATACGATTGTTCGCCGGCCTGATCTTTGCTTTTGTTTAAAATCAATCAAGAATACATACGAGTATTTTATAAAGTCTCTTTCCCGTTTCTGTTCTCTTTCCTTTTGTTTTTGAACCCACTTTACCTAAAGCGCATAAAAATGCCAGAGTATCGGGTTACGTTCCTTTTTTTCGGCCGGGGCCACTTAATTTGCCAGCATTCTCGAACACGGTCGAATTCCTTTCAGATTATGGGTCTTGGGGCTTGTTATTTGTTTTTTCGCTAAGTTCTTAGAACCGAAGACGCCGACGCCGATCCTGGCACAGCAAGACACAGAGAGCGAAAGAGAGAGAGAGAAAGAGCGAGAGACACGTGAAGAAAGAAATAAAGAATCAATCTTGCGACTTTGAAACTTGACTTGAATCGTGACTTTGTCGATCGAACTACTGCAACTACATCTGGTGGTCCCCAGAGGACTTGCAGTTCCAGTCAAGTGACATCCTGATGCCGTTTGCCAGCTGGACGGAACATTAGCTTGGGTGGTCGATGACGAATGCCTGCACAGTACTGCATTTCTCACGAGATGAGCGCGCAATTAGGAGTCTAAAACTAATAAGATATCATCGAGCTGAGCAAACTTGTTAAAAAACCATTAAAGAGCTCAGCGCCGCAAAGCACAGCAGACAAACATAGCCAGAAGAAACCTGTTATACTATAGCATCATTCAACATCATCATCATCCAACACGCTGCTCGGTCCCTGTTCTGGGTCTGTCTCTGTCTCTGTCTCTGTCAGCACCGCAGGCTGCCGCACAACAGTTGTATACCTGACTTTGGGACTTGGAGATGCGCTGCTGATTCAGGTGCCCCATTCTACCCACATGGAAGAGCTTATTTTGCTGTCCTCAAGTTGAGGAACTTAATACACAAACCTGAGTACGGCTTAATCACAATTGGAACTTTAATTGATAATACAATATAGTAAATATAACACAATTGGAACTTTAATTGATAATACAATATAGTAAATGTAACATAAGAATGTCTGTGGGCATTAAATTCATCACTATTGATTAATAGATAAATATTAGTCGGGAAAGAAGGTCATGAAGGTCCTGGCAATGAAATCTAAATAAGATCGATCATCGTTGCAATCAATAACAAAGATTTGTGAAAATTTTAGACACATTTGAATAAATTAATATTACGATATATATATTGATTTATTATTATAAAATTTGAGGGTTTGTCGAAAGTCTTTCCTTATATTTTAGGGATCATCTACCAGGTTCTTTACATACAATACAGTACTTTATTCACAATGAATACAAACTTCGAATAGAATGCGACAAATGGCGTGCTGTATTTCATAAATGTACCGCCGGGTACCTTTATAAGTATTAATTTTTTTTTATAAAAACATTATTATTATAACATTATTATTATAATCATAATCACTGCACAAACCCCACTTATATTTCCATGTAAAATTAGCAATATCAATACAAAATACGAAATAATATAAATAATTTCAGATATTTTTATTTATTGTCACTTTCCATTAAACTTACCGAGCTGTTATGAATTAATAAACTAATTCTTGCTATTTTTGGAGTGCATATATACGAGTATTGTTATTTTTAAATAGAATTGTTCAAGTTTTTAATTATGCTTAGTTTACTTAGTTTGTTTTTGTTGATTTTGTTTCTCGGTCACAAGCTTTGAACTTTGCGGGTTTTATTATTGTTCGTTTTCACTTTCGATTTCAATTGGCATGCGCCGTTCTATTCTCTAGTTGCTGCTCACTGGGACTACTGTGTCCTGCGGCATGATTCCATATCAACTAAACGCCAGCCAAGGATGCGGCCATCCTTTTATACAACATGCCTTGGTGCGCATTCGGCGCTTTCGAGGACTGCGCAGAGCATTCTCAAGACTGACGCAGCACAGACACTGGCACGGCAGGCAAAGAACAGCGCTGGACAAGGCGCCGTCGCCACTGACGCCGCCAAATGTCCTGATTTCTGACTCATTGTCACATACATGAATACAGAAACATGTTTATTGGTGTGTGTGTGCGTGTGTGTCTGTGTTTTTGTCTGTCTGAGCTCGTAAGTAAGAAGTGCCTATGGACTTTCAGTGAGTCCAAGTAACGCACGCAGTCAGGATTGCCCTAGTCCCGGACTGGAAAAGTATTGCAAGAAGAGGGTCCATTGATGTTGACGACCATTTGGATAAGAATGAAATAAAAGGGTTAAATATTTTATTTACTTTTTACTTAGTAATCCTATATTCTAAAAATAATATAATACAAAACATAGAATGTGTGTATAATTATTATATGTTTTAATATATATTATAAAATATTTATATAACTATATTCTTTATACACTTAATATAGTTTGATATAATATTTATATTTGTGTGTACAATTTCATTTACTTTATTATTAAGAAGTCCATTATTCTTCATTACCTCTGTGGAAATTTATAGCACGTCTTGAGAAAATTTAGTTATATTTGTTATATTTTCTATGTATATTTTTTTGTCGGAACATTTTTCTTTTTTTTTTATTTTAAATCAATGGTTAATGCCTATAATGTAATCTTTATCAAGTTAAACAAAATAAAAATACTTAAATAAAATTGATATATATATATAAATAATAAAAAGTTTATATGTAAACAAGTAACATATTACTTATAAAGTTCTATGAATTATGGAATATTAATCCATCAAACTCTCATAGCAGTATAACCAAATTTGTAGTGTAGAATACTTTATATCTTATGGGCATCCTAAGTTTGCCATAACATATTTTCTATAATATGTGTGTTATATATGGTAAAGATAGGATGGATATTATAATGATCGAATAATGTAATCGGTACACCCCAATTAACAGTGGCGACTTCTGTTAAGCCTGGAGTCCTAAGCAGGTCTCCGGCAAAGACGGGCACACAAAGGCGAATTGAAAACAAAACACGAGAGATAGAGAGAGAGAGAGAGAGGGAGAGCTGGGCATACTATAAAAATGAAAGACCGTAAAAAACTGAACAGTAATACATAGTAAATAAATTTCTAGTTGGCGACACTTGGCTTCTAGTCTAGTCCCCATGGTGTTGAATCTTAAACCTATTCGTATCTCTCTATTTGCGCGCAGTTTCGTCGCTGTCGTCGTTGGCGATGGCGATGGCGATGGCGCTGTCGAATGTTGGCTGCCGGTCTGCCGGCTGGACGGTCTGCCAGGCTGCCAGGCTGCCAGGCTGCCGAGCTGCCGGTCTGCCGGCACCAGCAACACTGGCGGCAACCGCGATGGCGACGACGGTAACACAGACGGCGACTGGCGGCCGAAGTCAACTAAACAACGCCAGCCATAACAACAGCAACAGCAACAATAACAGTCATAACGACAGCGCACCAACCTCCCCCCCCCAACTCCCCCCTTCCACGCCTTCCCATTATTCCTAGAGCCACCCCCCAGCGGAGAAATGCCCGCGTCCATCCTTGGCGTCGCATTGGCAAGGAGCCCTTCCAGCAGCCCCGCTGTACTGTGGGGTAACTAGACACAGCGCCCCAAAAGACAAATATGTTTTGATTAATTAAGGCGCGCTGCAGTGCGCGGTCTCTGCCCAAGTGCGGTTACCCGAGTCAGTATGTAAATACATTGACACACGTATGTAAATGTGTATGGTATGTGCTCAAGCTCAATTTCAGTGGCCTCTGCACTTGCTGCGACACTCCACTCCACTGTGCCGCTCGAGAAACTGACGGCGAGACGCGACAAAGAAATTTGTCGCCGCATCGAAGACTTAATCATGTCATGAAAAGAGACGCCTTCGTTTGAGAGCCATTTCAAAACAATAAACGATCACATAATCAGCCATAAAAGGACATACATATAAGTATTGCATATTCGATATCAGAGTCATTACTGATGGATTCGGTTGGGCAATGGGAAATTCATGTGCTTATCGGGAGTAAGGAACAATCATCAACTATTTACTATATAGCTAAATGATCAATACAGGTCTGAAAACTTTCCCTTCACAAAATCTATATTAATTGTTCAATTATTATTTATATATTTAATGATTGACTCAAAGAATTAATTTTGTAATTATAGTTTTAATTTAAATGTTAATAAAAAGAATATAATATTATATACAAGATTTATTTAATCTGGCATAATGAAAAATTAGTGTGAAAACCCAAAAAATCCGTATAAGATCTAAAGATTTACGTGTTAATTGTTAGAATGAAGATAAGAGAGAGAGAGATAAACTAAGGAGGGAGTACAAGTATGATAGAAGAAAGGAGAACACTGACTTACAAATTCTTAGCTTTAAGATCTTTTAATATTATTTATAAAAAAAAAATTTAGAATGTAAAATTGAAACAGATTTGTTTGACTGGGTTTTACATCAATTTCTCAATTTACAAAGCTTCAGTTCCATAAAAAGTCACGTGATCGTTCCTGAAGTGTATTTATTTATATATGTATAGTTGTATATATACAACTTTTGTTCAGTCAAAAGCGCAGACTGTAAAAAAGTATATAGTATACGAATATATCGTATATCATATTTCGTATAAAACCTTCAGCCGCTGAGACATTTGCAGCTTTGCCCACTCTGAACAAGAATATACAATATATAACAATAAGAATAAGTATGTAAGTTCCGTGAAGAGAGCAATTAATGCTTCGCCCCGTTGAGTACCTCCATACATAACATAATTACAATAACATATAAATAGACATATTGTTCATGCATCTGTACAACAGATAAGACCCCTATCATTAGCACTAACTGTATCGCACTATCAATCGACGAAGTTTGAAAGGACTTCTTAATGAGAAATGCTGTCACCGCTTGCCAGTGGCCAAAAGAAGGCGCCAAAGTGCGTAACAAGTGGCGGCAACATCGGAAGTTGTTTCAAAATTCAGAATCAACGACGCCGACGCCGACATCGTCGTCGCAGTCGGGCACGGGCAGAACTGTGGACGCCAGAGCCAACGCGCCGTCGTCGCCGGCGACGGCCAATACGACGACAACTTGTCGGCATCATTTTACTTCTCAATGAAATAAACGTCCATTCTCCCCCACTCCCCCTTGCTCTGGCCAGACTCGCAGTGTGCAGCAGTAGCGGCAGCAGCCCCCAACTAGATGAGGCTAGCAATTGTGGCGTCGCGTACCCCGTCGCACTGTCCTCACACGTCGCGACAGTGAGTGCGAAAATGGCACGACCTACAGCCCGTCAGACACACACACACGCACACACATACACATGCAGGACCGAAACGGATGTGGACACTCGTACGCACAACTTTGATTTGCAAACACAGAGAGAGCGCGTCTGAATCCCCAAATCGGGCGCCATTATTGCCACCATTGTCGCGACAAACGCGCCGCTGTTCTCCCAATTAGAACCGAGAATAGTCGTCGTCGTCGCGTCGATGCTGACGAGTTATGTATGCTGAGTTTCCGCTGGGTGCGTCAATAACTGAGCTAGAGAGGGAGAGGGGGACAGGGAACTGTCTTCACTTTGCCAAAAAAAAGGGTATAATGAAGTGTGTACATAACACTCACTGCCATAAGTACGACCACAATAATTCCTGATTGATCTTAACTATGAAAAAACACATTTTTTAAATGGAAATAAGACTTTATTATGTGTGTGTGTGTAGCCAGAGAAATGTTTTTGGGATTTCCTTTTTTGTTTTTACTGTTGTTCCAAAATGTTGCTTAATTTTCTGTTTTGTTTTCAAATCAAAATATGTATTATTGAAAAAATTGAAGAGTGCTATAAATAAGTACATATACACATACAACATTTACCATAATTGTTATTGTTATTGTTGTCGTAGTACATGCGATCTCATCTCACTTAGACATCTAACCTATTTTAACTATTTATTTGCTTGCGTGTAAAAAACTTGACTTTATTTTCCCATATATAGTATGTATATTTCTGAAAAAAATACCTAGACAAATATATATTGTGTTAGTTTGCGTAAGAGTTTTTTGTCGGCTTAAAATGAATGAAACAACTGACAATTATGATTCTCCAGATAGTTATATAGTGGTGTAGATAAAGTACATATACAAACACATTTAGTTTTTTGTTTTTCTTTTTGATACCAATTTAAAATTAAGTCTGTCGTTCGGGTATTAAAATATATAACGAACGAAGACAACGGATATTGAAAACAAATATTTATCCGTCGCTTTTTGTTGTTGTTTTTTTTTTGTTTTTAAATCTATAAAACCGAAATAAGTAAAAAAAAGATTATCGCCATTTCATGTGCACTTCTTCTCTTTAAAAATAGACAAATTGTATCACAATTTTGAATATTCTTTGTAGACACTTTGTTTATGTTTATATAAAAGTTGCTTTAAATGGTGCTTATAAGCTTACATTGTATTATCGGGCATTCTTCGTAAATTTGATTTGAATATATACCCAAATACAGTCCAAAGTTTTTCCAAGTTTATTTACAAACTACCGAACAAACATTGTGGGGAAAATCAATCATCTTTTCTGACTCTATAATGGGAATTTGGTTTTTGTTTCTTTTGAGAGCACAGTTATTCCCACGCAATATATAAATTATTAGATATAGTTGGGTATGCGTTTCCAAAACATAAACAATTACAAACTTTATTAATTCTATTACAAATTTATTGACAATCTTTGTTTTTTGAATGGAAACTCCTGTTGGGAAGCCCCATTTTGAAAATGAAATTTGATAATCTTGTGCCAACTAGGGGAAAACAAATTAAAATATATATCTATAGAGAGAAAACAGCATAAAAATTAAAAGGTTTAAGTTACTTTAGGACAACTTTGTCTTATTCAATACAGTATGGCATATATACAATGAGCAAATATTTCTATGCCATAACAGATATTTATAAAATCGTTTCAAGCTTTAAAGTGCACATTACTATGGATTATTAAAAAAGGATCCTGCATTTGTTTACAAATTGAATTATTCTCTTATGAGTACTTTATATTGTGTGTGAGTGTGAGTATGTGTATTTGCGATGGTGTACATATACATATATTTATATATAAGTATATGTGTGTGTGTATGCATGGTTTTCTTTTACAAATTGTGCGCGTGTTATATATATAAATATGTTTAAACACAACAACACATACGTATAATTATATATAGATACATAGCTGATATATATATATATATATATGTCTATATATGTTATTTACTGCTGAATAACCCAACATTTATGATAATGATTGAAATTATATAAGAAGCTATGTGTCGTTCCAACCAGAAACATAATCGAAATGAAATTGTTGAATGATGATGATGACTTTCCGCTGCCTTAATTGATTTGATGTTTGGCCTCTGTGACCAATGCCAAAAGTGCATCCAGTTTCAAGTCTTTGAAACGAGCAAAATGATTCATCATGGGCTGAATGGCATCAGACTCAATTGCCGCCGAAATGGTTTGATTTTGTATCGTGCGATTCAGACAGGAGGCGACTTGGGCAAGGAACTCTCGCCATTTCTGTCGGTTAATCTCGTTGAGCGTCGTATCGTCGCCAGACGAGTAAATCGCTTCGGCGCGCAGTATTAAACCGACGAGGGATAGTATGCCAAACTGTGATAAGAAGTAGAGTACAGCATAAAGTTATCAGGCCTACAAATACTTCCTCAATTTCTACTTACGCGACTGCAGAATATACCCGACAATTTCTTATCGTTCTGAGTAAACGCAGCTGAAATGGTGATTATTGTATCGAAGTTCGCCTCGTGAATGTGCTTTTTGAACTCCGGATAGAGTGCAAACAGAATGCCCTCGACATCCTCGCGATCTTTCTTCACAACATTCTGCAGGGCACAGAAGACACCATTCCAAACAGTCCAGCGTACGCTCTGATCCGCAATGAAGGGCATAATGCGGCGTAAAAGTATCTAAAGAAAATAAATTGTTATAAAAGAATATAAGATTATATGAAGATTATAAGTAAATACCTTGCCCTTTCGCACATTCATCATGGAGACGACCTTGCTGAATGTCAGTCCAGCCTTAAGCTTGCCCACCAGAGCGGGACGCGGCTCCACTTCATAGTTGAACTTATTCTTGAGCGCTGGGTTCATCGTCTGCGGATTATTGGCCTCAGCCGCACGTTCCTCTGGCGTCTTGTTAGCCAGCTCCAGCTGCTCGAGAGCAGCAATGCGCTCGCTCTCCTTCTTTTTCTTTAACATTATAGTTGCCATCACTTCGGGACTGTCCAGATCCTCCAGTTTGAGTAGATAACGATACAGTGTCTCAATATGCAGCAGTATGTGACGCGATTTGCGCATGCTACTCGGAGCCAAGATAACTTCGCTTGGACCTTCATTGGCCTTATCGGTCTTTTGTCCGCCTCCTGCTGCGGATGAGGCAGCTCCAGATTGATCCCCAGCACTTGCGTCGCTACCCATAATGTCGGCATCGATAATCTTCCGTGGCGCAGTCACGCTACCATACTGCAGCTTGCCAAGCGAATTCTCGAACTTGAGCGGTGAAAATATATAGCCAGGCAGATTGTTTGGATTGTTGCCACTATTTGTTGCACCGCTGGCATTGCTGCTGCTCGTGTTCTCCGAATTGCGACGCTCGCGATGCTGTTGCCCGTTACGTGATCCGTTCTTGTTGCCCAACTGCACCAGTATCAGCTGGGCATGACCACGCGGCTGTGTCAACGGATGATTCAACTGGTTGTCCTTGTGCGCCTGACTGTGCCGCACTTGACCTGACTTGCGCTCCTTATACACCGTATAGTAGTAGTCATCGATGTACGGCGTATCCGTGTTCAGCTGCGACAATTGAATCCCGATCAGCCAGTGCTTGTCGCGTGTGCTCATCAGATTTGCGTACTCGTCGAACTCATCTTGTGGCAAATTGCCGCCATGTCGATTGTGTTGCATCTGTTGTTGTTGTTGCTGCTGTTGTTGTTGCTGCTGCTGTTGCTGTTGTTGCTGCTGCAACAACTGCTGTTGCTGTTGGAGCTGATGCAGCTGATGGGGTAGCAGCTGTTGCTGCTGCAGTTTCTGGCCTGGGCGACCCTGTTGCTGTTGCTGCTGCTGTTGGCGCACAGCTGCTGCATTCTGCTGCAAAAGCGGATGATTCTGCTGAATTTCAAGCATTAGACGCATATTGAACATGTTGTACATAGAGTTGGGTTGCTGCTGATTGAGCACATTATGCGGTGGCAGACGCGGCGGAGGCACCGGCTGTATGAAGGCCGCCGGATGCATGCCAACGGCGCGCATTGCATTGAAGCTAGGATGCATGGCAAAGTTATTTAGTGCCGTGGGTAAATGTGGGTTTGGCAGTGGTCGAGGAAAATTGGGCTGCATGCCACCGTGTTGCTGCAGCAATGGATGTTGTGGTAGATTCGATGCCAGACCCGTTGGATATATGAATCCAGGTGGAACACGATTTCCACTGAGCCCGTTCATCTGCTGTGGCTGTTGTGGTTGTTGCTGCTGTTGTTGTGCTTGTTGCTGTTGTTGTGGTGGCGGCGGTTGAGGCGTTGGCATTAAACCAGGAACAGGACCTACTGGACCCGGACCCAATGGATGCGGACCGTGGAATCCTAAGTTTGGCCTTGGCGGCGGTGTTTGCGGCGTGGCCATGAACCCGGGCGGAGCTGAAAGGAGAAAGAAACATTTAAAACATATTCTTCTACTAGAACATACAATAATGTAGAAGAGCTGATCAGATCTGCACTTACCTTTATGTTGTGGTGGCTTTTGTAGATGCTGTGGATGTGGGGGTATAGTAGGCGTAACCACGGCATGTTGTCGGTTCGCCAGATTGAAGTCCTGCTGCTGCTGCTGTAGAGACTGCGCCTGCTGCAGTTGTTGTTGTTGCTGCTGCTGAAGTTGTTGCTGCAGTTGCTGCTGCTGTTGTTGTTGCTGCTGCTGTTGCTGTTGCTTGGGTATAGCCTGCTGAATAATCAGATTGCGTTCAATATCTTCAAGCGTGGAGATTTTGGCCGTTGCTGCCGGTGGCATTGGCGGCAATCCAAAGTTGGCATTCAGTTCCGGCAGAGGCTTTATTGGAGGAATCGCTCCTAACTGCGGCTGAGGCTTAAACGCACTGCGGAAGTTCTCTCGAAAAAGCTGCTGATTATTCGCTTGAAACGAATATGGGGGCTGTGTGGCCCAAACATTCGAATCCAAATTGATGCGATTGTTTGGATCACTTTCACCGAATGAACTTAGATCGACGTCATCCAGTTTCATAGACGAAAGATTGAGTTCCAAGTCGGAATCGTCTATATTATTAGCACGCAGGTGCGACGACTGATGATTCTGCTGCTGCTGTTGATGTTGGTTGTGAAAAGCACCATTGCCACTAGAACTGTGGTCTATGAAGTCGGCCCCCTTGCGTATTCTCTCCCCATTGCCGCCGAGTCGCACTAGCGTTTCGTGGGCTTCCTCCCAATCACCGTTTATCGCTGAACCAAAGGTCTCATCGTTGAGGGCGTCATACTCTTCCTCCGGAGGCTCTGCAATGCGTCCATCGCTGCCATCGTCGTCCTAAAAATGACAAAGAACAAGAAAGTGTGTCAATCGTATTACTTCTTTGACTATTAATCTCTGTGCAAAAAGCATGGCCACCATTTCGGCAAATGCTTTCTTTCCTCAAACGAAATAGAATGTTCAATTTTCTGCAGTTTTACTCGTCTATTTTCGTATATGCACTTTGGAGCTGTTTTACGTGTTGTTTGCACTAACCGGTATGCCTGTAGTTGTATCAAAGCCGAAAAACGAATCGTCCATTGCGAAAAACTATTTGTTTTATAAAAAATTATCATGACTTGTCAGTCACCATGAATGGTTGAGAAGAAGAAGTCGAATGGCCTCCACACCATCCACAGGCCACATCCACACGAATCAGTGATGTTCGAAATATCGGCATTTTGCAAATATCGATAGCTCTAACGATAGTTGCGGCCCATACAAATGTACAAGAAGATGAGCGAACATCTGATGAAAACAGTGATGCCACCTTTATTTATTTTTAAAATTCATTCGAAATGTAATGAGTTTATATATTTAATTATCTAAGTTGTATAACAAGTTGAAATTCCTGTTAATCCTAATTTTAAGACATGTTAAAAACAAGTAGACACGTATTGTTTACCCCGCCAAAAACAACTAATCAACTTTCACTCTTTTCGTGCACTTTTATTTTCATTTGACAACACATTTCTTTAAAAACTATTTACGAAAAGGCGCCTTCTACAATTATCTTAACTTTTCTCTAATTACAGGCTAAAGAATTCATGTTGATGAATGTGAAATATGATAACATCTCGTCATTTCAACGACAACTTCCGTTGCTCTATTTCCAATAGTTTCTTTTTCAATTCAATCTTTTCAGCCATCAGTTGTTCAATGGCTGCGTGATGGCGCTTATCTTCCAATATCTTTTGTTTATAAAGAGAACAGAATTCACTTAGCGCCAGCTGTGTACTGCTGGCCACATCATCGACTGAAGTTATTTTTGTACTAATGGTTTCTAGTTCCTTGTGCAACGCTCTTTCCTTATGTGACCTTTTGGCACCCTGCAGATACAGTGGGTCAATGTCGAGGTCGGGCTTGCTTTCCTCTGGCTCATATGCATATCCGGTCGTATCTTGGAGGGCACTGTGATCCTCTTCCTCTGGCACAACATCCTCAACGTCATCCATATCGAATGTGGCATTTGATGTGTCCTGTAAATCATCGTCCGATGCATTCATTATAATTTGACTGCTATCGTCGTTCAGGCGACACAAACTGGCAATCGTCTCCTCCGCCGAGCTGAGTCCCGTTGCTAGGGGAATATTGTGCATTTCGTTCTTTTCCACTTTCTTGATTATAAATCTCTTCCAGTCTTTTAAGGCCTGCTTGACAATAAACATTAGGATTGCATGATAAAAATATAAATAGAACACACAACCTTCTTCCATGTGGCGACATCTTTTTGTGGCGGGCCATTCCCATTGAGCTCGGCTGTCAGCTGGTCCCACAGCGATTCGAAGGCATTGCGGTTATCCCACGAAGGATTTTGTAGCAATCCGGGATGCTTCTTTATGAAGTTGAGTAATATTTGTTCCTGTGCTGGGTTTCGTGGCTTGCCTCGATGCCGATCAGCGGTTTGTGGTACAATTTTATACTTGCGATTCTGTGACGACGCCGACGAAGAATTTGCGTTCGGATGCATTCGGTTCATATGTTTACTTAAATTCGTGGTTGTCGTTTTATATGACAGCTTCGCTTTGCATATATTGCAAAGGGCGTATGTGTCGTCGACAGCCCGAAAGAAGAACCATATTTCACTTGTTTTCCTTTTCATTTTGTTATTGTTGATGCAATTTAATACAATGCACAACTTTTTACTAATATACTTTACAGTGTTGGGAAGAACTCGAGTAACAGAGTTGCCACCCGGCAAACAACAGATTATAGGTACTCCTTTTGCTCAACTGTACCTCAAATTTGTTTATTTCTCACCAAACATATATGGTTGTTCAGTTTATGTGGTTAAGTTTAAATATTAAAAAATAAAAAAACAGTTAGTGTATATGGTTTAATATGATTTTATTTGAAAACAATCATCTTTGAATAATGGCCACTTATCGATTTGAGCTTTCGTGAGCGCGCTCTCACTTCAGTGTATTTTCTTTTCGGTGATTTGGTCACATTGACGAAGAATTCTGCCGCGCTCACTTGGGCCGTGCAGATTTCTCTTTAAGTAATGGACAGGATAATTCTACATTTCCAGCAAGATGAGCCTGATGATGACTTTAACACTGCCTGTCGGGTTATATCCCCGCAGAATATTATGTAAGTAATAATATTTATTTAAGTAGAAATGGTATATAATTAGTAGTATACAGTTATGTCTACATACAGTTAATCAAGAAACTTTGCACACAAGTATGAAGTAAATGATGTACATACAGTTAATTCAGCAACTATGTATGTACGTAGGTATAATTTATAACGCCATTTATTTTTATATGTTGTTAATAGCGCCTAAATGTATGAAAATTATGTATATGTGTACATCAAGGTGTACATATAATTTAATTTTGTCCGTTATTTCTATTTGTATGTATATGTACATGTAACTTGACTAACTGTATGTATATAACATTAGACTGACTGTATGAACATCAAGGTTTACATACATACAAATTATATCTGTGTATTATTTGCTTTTTTCTAGTGAAACGGAACTTTTATTGTTGGTGCTCAAACGGGCAGCAACGGAACACTTCAATGATACCAAAGCCAATGCACAAACGCTTTTAGCGGTTTCCATGAAATTGATAAAGTCGAAAAGGCCTAAACAAGCTGCAGATGTAAGTATTTCAATGTATATTTCAAATATTTTTTTTTTCATGTTCCTGGGAGATTTCAGGGATTGCATTTAGTAAGCAAAATTATATATCGGAACCCCACCGATTCAACTGTATTCCTGGACGCAATTTTGGCGCGAAGCCTCCAAATGATGCGTACGCAGAAGTATCCGGTAAGCGCCAGTTTATTATGTGTATTTCTTACTTACATCTAATAATTTGGCGCATTTAGCTGACACGAAACGATTTGCGGTATTACAAATCGTTTCCGGTGCACAACATGACACCCGAGGGGCTAGTTCTCGTGCAGACGCTACTATGTTCCGCTTTATATTATACACGCGAAATGAGTGAGGCCCGAGCAGAACTATTTCAGTTGGAAACAGGTTTACGTAGGTTCACAAATATATATGTGTTTATACATAAATTTCATTATATGCTATTCTATTCTTTTTAGAGATCTTGTCAGATCAAATAATAAGAGAAAACCAAGGTAAGAACGGATATGATAACCCTTCTACTCATTACACACATGTACAGCACATTGTGTTAATAGTTACTTGACTAACTTTACATATGTTAATATCTTTATAGAACTTTATACATTTCTCATGCATTTGGAGAGGTATAAAAAGGAAATAAGGGAACCGTCAAAAAATGTTCACTTTAGACGCAAACCCAAGGCTGTGCCCTATTTTCCCTTACGCGGGTTTAATTTGGACAGAAAAATTCCGGCCGCATCTCATTTGTGTGAATATATGTATGTGAACTCAAGAAATAAATTTTCTTTTTCTCTAGCTAGATAATCTGCTGTACATTTTCAGCTCTGAAGAGGGTGAACGCGGAGTCTACGCACGTAAATATATACCCGCAAAGTCCATTGTCATTGTTGAATCTGGGCAAAACTTTCAATTCAGCGCACCATTTATGAATTGTGAGATGTGTGGAGCTTATGAAGAGAATCTATACACGTGCAGCGAGTGCCGCAGCAAGTGCTACTGCTCCAATGCTTGTCTTAAATATGATTGGGAAGAGCACCAGCATGAGTGCTATGGCTATCGTATTGGTATCATTCCGATGTTTGAAGCCAAAATGTTGTTCAGATTCTTTGTGCAAGCTGCTAAATGTCTGTCCCCAGCATTGGCAGCTTATACACTTCAAAATGGGTATGTTACATGGTTGAACAGAACAATATATAGTACTTCCAGCCACTGCAAGAGTATTCAATCTTCGACATAACATTTTTATTTGTTGTTCTCTCACTTACGAGTTGTTTTCTTTCACAGACCCATTCGCAATGCAAGTGTTGCTTGGGATTTTATAATTGAAAGTGCAAGGTCTTACAACAGAGAAGCCAGAACCATTGGAGAATTTTTGTGTAGACAACCCAATATGAACTTGTTTACACCAGAAAAGTGGCGTCAACTCGTTACCATCGCTTTGCGACTGGCTGTCTTTGTATACAATGACTCAAATATTCCAGAAACATTTTTTGATACCTTGAAACTGACAAAGAATGATAGTATTATATTGTATACAACACTATTTCTGCGTTTAAGTACGCACATTGTACTCAATTCTCAGCAAGATGAGATGGAATACCATTATGAAATCCCTGCAGAAGATCCAGTGCCTGATCCCCAGCCACAAGCGATGCAACGTATGAATATGAATGCATTTGCATTCTTTTCGATTTATGCTCATACGGATTTCGTTAATTCCTTCAGAAGAGTAGAAAACCGCATTCAACACATAAGGGAATGGAAACCTTTTGAAGGTCTATTTGCGAATACTAAGAGATTACCAACTGATGTGGGAAGTCCAATGTATGAATTCTGTACCAAGCTACTCAATGTAGTCATCAGGAAGAAGGAAATCAGAGTCTTTAATGATTTATACAATAGTGATAATGCATTATCGCCAGTGGAAATCGAAAAATATTTTGAGAATTTAAATACATCTGATCGTTGTACAATCCTTGAGGAATTTGCTCGATTATTTCAACAGCACATGTACGATTATTTTCGTAATGAGAAGCGGCAGGAGAAAACTGCATTGTGTGTCACAATGAAGAAAGTCGCACATGCTTGTGATGCCAACACTGAGATCAGGTATATGAGCTAAAGCAAGTACAAGCACAATGATATTTATAGATCACCTTTATAGAGCCCTAAGGGATGGAACATATTTAGCAGTAACCAAGAAAAGTCTGCGACCCGGAACACAGCTAACTATCAGTCAAAGTTCTGTCAGTCATCTTAGTATGAGTCGTGCAGAGCGACGCGCTTATTTCCAGGCTATTGGCACAAGCTGCGACTGTAAAGCATGCACTGGTCATCCCTTGCTGGAGCCAACGGTAAGATTTGATAGCTTGTTAATTTAGCAAAATAAACTAAATTAACAATTTATTCAATTTTTAGAACGTCCGCCAAGCCATCTTTTGTGCCTACTGCTTGACGGAGGTGGAAATAACTCCATTACATGGCAACTGTAGGCAATGTAATTCAAACTATCATCAATTCATACAAAACTATTCAAAATTTGTATCATGCGCTCTCGAGGAGATACATTTCAGGGAGAAACATCGCAGGAGTATGTTGGAATCTAGAATCTTATGTTTGGTGTTTATTGAAATTTCCCCTTTATAGCTACTCAGCGGGAGCTATCATGTCTGTATGGAATGTACCACAGTTACGTGACAATGCACTATGCAAAGGGGCACGAGATACGATTGTCGGCCGTAATTATCTTCGTAGAACATCTAATAAAGAAAGGTGTGATAAATTATCTATCAAATTTCCAAGTATTTGATTTAAATTACTGTGTCAAATTAATTTAATCTAATTTATTAATTTGAATTTCGATTGCAGGTTTTATAAATCACGCTTGTGATATGATTTTCGCTCTTTTGGATATTGATTTCTCTATGAATACACCGCTTACCCGAAAGGAAATCGAAAAAAAGATTTTTAATTTACTGCGACGAGTGACTCAATGTTACATCGACAGTTTGTATGTTAAGCATAAATTAATTTTAAATTTAAATAACTATTAATCCTTCTTTTTGCAGCTTGAACTGCGATGCCATGGCGGTGGATACTAGTTATCCCAAAATGCTGTTGTATGCCCTCAAGTACATGCTTAGGGTGCAAGAAAAGGATTTCGAATTAGCTATTGATGATCGCGAGGAGTATAATACTCATCTCGCTCACTATACCGAATATTATAAATGGAAGATTATAATCAATTCTAATCTAACAATGCCATTAGTATTGCAACGTTATTTGACTGAAAATTAACTTGTATTACTGGCATTATAAGATTTGATATTGAATAATTCAAATTTTACAATGTCAATTTCATTACAAAGTTTTCGTAACTTGTATATCTTGATTATAATATCAAGATTATTGATATTTTTATTCCATTTAATATTCATCATATATTACATTTTATCATTCATATTTATATTTACATACAATTTCGTATGCTATAATCACATTTTTATCATATTGACATTTATATACCATTTATAATCACATTTTAACCAACTTAACTTGTATATCTTGATGTTTCCATCAAGATTATTCATATTTATATACCATTTTACATTATCTATCACATTTAATCACATTTTATCATTCATATTAATATTTATACACAATTAGTGTCATTCAATCATTCATTAATTTAAAGTGGTAATATTATATTCAATTATCACATTTTATCATTCGTATTGATATATAATTATCAATCGGTTTAATACTCAACTTTATCTAAATCACATTTTTTCAATCATACTGAAATTTATATACGACATTTATCAATTAATCCAACTTGTACATCTTGGTGTTTCTATCAAGATTATTGAAATCTATTCAACATTTTATACTCAAGCATTTTTGTAATCACATTTTGTCATGCAATCTAACTTGTATATCTTGATTTATATATCAAGATTATTCATATTTATATACCACATTCACATTCCAATACTATTGTAATCACATTTTATCATTCAAATTTTTAATAACATGACTATATCCAACAAAGAACTAATTTTTTAAATTATTTTTGCTTTTCTTTAGAGTATTTTACAGTTCATAACAATTTAAAACGATTATATTTATTCTTAGCAAGTCGTTGATCTGCAGTTCGGAGTGACACATTGCTAGACTTCGGATTGTCACACACAGACACACTCATGCACACCTGTATCTGTACGATGCTGGCGCTAGCCGAGCGCAGTGAAAGCATTTCGTTTGGCAGAGTAAGCTTGCGTAGCTCGTAGGTGCAACGAGCAACGCTTTATCGTTGGTTTTTCTTTTAAGAATGGTTCTTAATCTTTGGAATCTTACTTAGAATTAAAGACGGCAAGTGCGTGCTCGACAATACGGAAGATGCATGATTCAGTCTGGGCACGACTGTTAGCACCCACAGATCGTGCGATAATGCAAAACAACAGCAGATGATCCGGCGTATATATGCAGTGGGCAATCGAGCCAACTGCATCATAATTGTCTCAGAGCTTTGGCAGCCATGAGAGGTTTAACTGCGATACTTTCATTCTTTCTGCTGCTGGCGATCAGCGCCTGCACGTGGGCGGACGATGAATCTGCTTTTCCCACCAGTTGCCCCTTTGGTTACTCAGCATTGGAATCGGAATCCACAGTCAAACACAAGAGGAATAGTCAACAGTATGAGATACGTGCCAGCGGAGGCGGATCCACTGTGCTGCACGAACACAATCTGGATGCAGTGCTTAAGAGTTTCTTGCCCAGCAGGCATTCCCCCAGCAGCTGGTTGAGCCCAGAGCAGAAATCTAAATCGGAACCAATCAAGTGCGGCATTCCGCCAGCAAACTGCCTGAACGATACACAGAACTTATACTATCGCAGCGTGGATGGATCATGCAATAATCTACTGTATCCGGATTTCGGAATTGCCGTTGCCAGATATAGGCGACTGATGCGTCCCAGCTATCCGGAACAAGGTCAATCGGTGCCCAATGCACGCCACATTTCGCTCTCGATGTACGGTGAGAAGACATTGCCGGACAAATTCCGCACAGTGGCTACAATGCAGTGGGCTCAGTTTGTGGCCCACGATATCAGTCGTTTGACTGTTAAAGGAGCACCCAAGGATTGTTGTGCCGAGCCACGTAATCCGCACTGCATGCCTATTCCATTGCCCGCTGGTGGACCCATTTCCTACAACACGGGACGCACCTGTCTGGGTTTCGCTCGTGCTGTAACCGATACCAATGCCATCTGTCCCAGGAGTGATCTCGGCTACAGCGAGAAGCTTTCGGTGGTCACAGCCTATCTGGATTTGTCCTCGCTGTATGGCAACTCTCTGGCCGAGAGTCGACGTGTGCGATCGTTCAAGGGCGGCCAGCTTCGCACCAGCTTTGCCAACGGTCAGCATTGGCTGCCAGTGATGCAGAACTTCGAAGGCGAATGCGGAACCAGGGACCAGTGCTACAACGTGCCGGACAAGCGTAATCGTTTCACACCCACAATTGCTGTAGTCCACACGGTGCTGGTGCGAGAGCACAATCGTCTGGCCGAGCAGCTGGCCCTGTTGAATCCACACTACAGCGAGGAACGTTTGTATCAGGAGGCGCGCAAGATCAACATTGCACAATACCAGAAGATCATCTACTACGACTGGTTGCCTGGTGTGCTGAGCAGTTACCAAACGAATCTGAATGGCCTTACTTATCCCTACTCGGAGGAATCCAACGATTATGTCAATGACTACGATGAGAGTGTCAATGCTGGACCCTTTGCTGAGTTTGCCTCTGCCGCTTTCCGTTACGGACACGTCTGGATTCCTGGCTGGTTCTCGTAAGTTCATAACTGCTGTATGTCCCACGTCATCTCTTCTTCACCATTATACTTTTTTTTTTAAAGAATGGTCGCTCCCAATCGCTTCTCGAATCAGACAATGCGCCTCAGCGACTACTTTGAACGTCCAGACACCATTCGCCTGTTGTCCGCCAGTTCCAACTTTGCCGACCTTGTGCGTGGCATGATAACTCAACTACAGAAGAACTCTGATACCAACGTTGATCCCGAGCTTAAGCACTACTTCAATCGTAAGGAGTTCGAAGAGTATGGTACGGATCTTAAAGCTATGGACATTCAACGCGGTCGTGACTTTGGATTGCCTTCTTATAATGATGTTCGCGAGTACTGCGGCCTGCCACGTGCCAGCACCTGGGAAGATTTTAGATCTGAAATTTCCGACGAGGTAGGAAGTTGTGGACTCAACTGAATCTACTTGTAACTAATTCTCGTTGCTTTCCTTTAGAGAATTGCGCTGCTTCGCAAGCTTTATACCTCGCCCGACGAAGTCGAGCTGAATGTGGGCGGCACATTGGAAGTCCATCTGCCTGACTCCCTATTTGGACCCACTCTTCAGTGCATTATGGTCAAGCAGTTCCTCAACTTGCGTCGCGGTGATCGCTTCTTCTTCGAGCGAGATAATCATCTGAGTGGCTTCTCGCGCTGTACGTACACCTCGAATACTTAACTTGTAGTATTCTTTATTAATCAAATACTTTACATAGCTCAACTGGCGGAGATACGCAAGGTCAGTCTGGCCTCTCTCTTCTGTCAGAACGTGCAGAACTTGGACTACATTCAACCGAATGTTTTCGTATTCCCCAATGCTCGGTAAGTAAACTAAGTTAACCTAAGTTAGTTTCTCTTTCTCGTCTTCTTATCCCACCTTATACTTTATTTTTTTAGAAACGTCTTATTGAACTGCAACGATATTCCTCAAGTCGACTTGCTCAAGTGGCAAGACCTGACTCCACAGTTGGTTAACTAAATCCCTCCCGCATTTCCACTAATAATCTTAAGTCTAAAGAAGATTCCATTTTTATAATAAATATTTGTTGCCAAGGCTCGAATCCACATTAGGAAGCGATGCGATTTATCTATTTTTAAACTAGTTTTCGATTTATTTGGTGATCAAATATTATATCCGAAAATTTGTTAAATTAATTTAATGTGATTTTATTGGAGGAATATTGATAGAAATCAAATCAGAGATGAGGCTTTAATAGACATGTAAGAGACAAGAGCTCACATTAGTTTTTAGTTAATGCAACTAGTTGTGGTTCTTTTGTTAGTAGTATAGTATATAATTTTAGCCAGAAGTTTACAATGCGCCGTCTTCGACCTCGTAAAGTATATATATATTGTGAATCAACAAGGTAGTTGATCTAGCCTTGTCTGTCTGTCTGTCTGTTGCAACGCAAGCTTGTCTCTCAGAAGATAAGAACCTGAAAGAGTATAGAACCTTCGGTATGCCAAAGGTAGCTTTTCATTCTGATCGTAAAGCCAGTGCGTGACGCAATAGCAGGTAACAATAGAAACCGTTAGCCTTTGCACTTTCGCTCTGACCTTGCGGTTTTGCGTAGCTGTATTCTTTGGGCTACCATACCCCATAAATGGGCTAATCTTATTCAGACGCACGACTAGTTCGCACCTCGGCGAAGAAATCGAAAACAATATATTGTCACCACTTTTATTATGCAAAACCAATGAGAATATTATTCAGTTTATCATTAATTTCAATGAACATCTAAATAAATAAAGAAACTCGTATAAAAGATGTATGGATTCCTCTGTGGATGTGATTCATAACGGTCCCATAGAATCTAGATTATTGAAAGTAAATTTCTGCATATATTTCGCACGGCGCGAGGTTCTTTTGTCGAGCTTCCGACTTGGTATAAAAGCGATCGATTCTTCGTCCAAAGAAAGCATTTTCTCTGTCAACATGAAGCTGATCGAAGCGGTCTTTTATTTGGGTAAGTTTCATTATATCTATTTAATCAATTAAATATCCTAAGATATATATATATTTGCACTTCTTTTAGGGCTGTTCATTGCCAGCTGCGTCGGTTTGGCGAATGCCAAGAAGAGTGACCAGGAGACTGGTAGATTTGTTGCTACTATACAAACGCCGGCACCAGCACCAGCTCCAGCTCCAGCACCTCCTAATGTAGTTTACAAAATCCCATCACCGTATTATCCACATCATCCGCCTCCACCGCAGCAATGCTTCTGCCCGCCAAATCCACCTGGACCACCGGGTCCACCCGGTCCACCAGGACCTCCAGGTAATTATTATCCAGAGTTCAGCTGAGAACTTCTACTAATAAATGTATATTTTATAGGACCATCTGGCAAACATGGACATCCCGGCCACAAGGGAGACAAGGGAGATAAGGGCGATAGAGGCCATTTTGGGCCACCCGGACTACCAGGACCACAGGGTCCAATTGGGCCTCCAGGATTTCCAGGTCACTCGGACCATAAGGGATGGCCGATGCCTCCACCTCTGTACCCACAACCTCCGGTTATTATACCAATTTATAAAAAGGGCAAAGATCACAAGGGACACAAAGGTAGCCCAGGATATCCGGGATTCCCAGGAGTTCCTGGCACCCCAGGCTTTCCAGGATTTCCAGGCTATCCGAGCTATCCCGATCCGGGATATCCACCCCATAAAGGAAACCATCATCATCATCCCGGTCACCACCACCATCCTGGGCATCATCATTATCCTGGTCATCACCATCATGGAAATGGAAATCATCATCAACAACCAGGTCAACAACCAGGACAGCCCATTCAACCAGTTCCAGTGCGACAAGGCAGCAACGACTATCCATGGAGAGCTACAGCGGAGCAACAGATTAACAACCAATTGATCGCTGCGATTCCCATTAGATGGTCTAATCATGAGGATGATCATAGGGACGATAATGAACAACCACCTGCTTTTCATTTGAGTCTTCTCGACGACAATGCACTCGATCAAATGGATATGAATGAGCAAACAGGTTCCTACACCACAAATACTATGTACGATGAAGAAGATTCGGGTGATAATATGAATGAAAATGAGAACACGAGTAGCGAAGACAACGCTTCCGAAAGTGATCAGAGCATCGAGGATCAGCAAACATCAACGGATTACAATGGGGAAAATCAGTCCATGGAGAGCAATGCAGAGGGACGCAGCATCAGGGGGCCGATAATTGTGTCCATTTCCAAGAAGAAGCGCCATCCATTTCACATATATTCGTATGATAAAAAGAATGAACAAACCAAATGAACTGATTAAATAAGTAAAAAACTGTAGAGATGATTTCAAGGTGAATTTATAGGGAAAGGTAGAATTAACTGACGTTATCAATAAGAATTATGCTGAGATATCGATTGTAAGTCGGTTTTTTTCATTGTATTCAACTTGCTCTATTTTTGATTATGAAAAAGGTGGATATTTGAAGGACATTTAAGGGTGATCAATGTTGGATGAGGGGCTAATTTATAAACGAGAGTAATTCCAGCAAAGAATTGTTTGAACTTTAATCAGGTTATGAGGGTTATCATTGAAGAAAGCACATGTCTTAGGAATAATATAGTCTGGCAAGCCTTCTCATGCATATAACATATGTTTCTTTTCTTATATTTTGAAACAAAAAACTGAAACATGTTAATTTAACAGCATCAGGTGTTGATGATGACAAGTTAATCATATTCTGTTTAGCGAATTCAGTTCGATTGTTGTAAGGCATGAAATGAAAAGCAGATCTATTAATCTGATATTTATGAATGGATATGTAAATGCGAAAGGAACAATGATCAATGTTTTGTTCCCACTGTGTTTGGAAGCTTTCGATTAGGCCTTCACAAAAAGATCGAGCTGAAAGCTTATTTACAAAGAAAGATATTCAATAAACGACCGAATTAAAAGCCAACAAAAAATAGAAGTATTTAGAGATCTATCAGAATATAATGGTTGAATGGAGATCACACGATCATTATCCGCATGATGATTCATTTATGTATCGAAACTCAAAAGAATGCATGAATTACTCCATCTATTTTAGTTTTAACGTCAGTATTGCTGAATATTGTTTTTGAATATTTCGATTAACCATCATATCAAACTTATTATCGAACTAGTTCCGTAGAACAATCACGAAAGCTACTCTCGCTATTCAGCTGTGCAAACCAATTTCAAGCAATTAGTTTTGTTCGATTAACGGAGACAAAAGGAGGTGCAGTCAAATTCTTAAACAAACTTCATCCATATGCAATATTATGACATTTTTTTACCCTTCTACGCAATGAATAGCGGGTAAAAATAGTGACGTTTCCAACCAACTAAAAATTTCTCCCATTTAAATCATAATGGGATCCTCAATTTGTTAAACAAAAGAAATACAGTGGAGAATCACACCACTCCAAGATAAACTGTGTTCATATAAACTACACAATGTCTTAATCACTGAAATTCCCACATCCAGAACCAGGTAAAGGTCATATTTCATTTTCTTATATACTGGCATGATTTTATATACATCAAAATGGGCAATATAATACATGGAAATCTATTTGACAATCTTTATACTGATTAAGCTAATGTTATTATATTTTGAACTAGTTATGATGATGTGATGTATTTGCGAACCGATCATTTCTTCCCGAAGAGAATGGCATGATCTGCAGCAGGGCCATGGGCGCTTTGATCGATCCACTTCGTAAGGTCCACTTGGGGGATGTTAGAGCATGGCACAACAGGATTCCTATTGACAAGCAGACAGTACATCAATTGTCATACATATCATTGGAAAGTTAAGGTACTTACGATCCCGAGACCGTTCGGAAGGCAGCTGGTTGCATGGAGGAGATATGGTTGCCATTGTCACACAATAGACGAGCCATGCTGGCCTTGCGCAGTTCCGCGAGTTGATCTAATCGGAATAAAGATATTAGTAAGCATCCCTTGAGAGGTTTTACCATTCCCTACCTGGAGTAAAGCCTGTCATCTTATCGCCGTTCTCAAACCAGAAACGATCTCCAACACGAGTTCTATAAAACTGTTCTGTAAGGATGCAAAGGAATGTCGGACCAGCCAAAGCTCCGGCCACATGAGCCTCCAACGAACCACCGACTGTCAGATCCACATCCTCGTGACTTTCATAGAGTGACTTTAGCGATGCAATCACTTGCGGACTCAGCAAATCACCGTACTCCTCCCAGGAGTGTGCGCGTCTCAGTCCACAGAACTCTCGCATGTCATTGTACGAGGCCAGGCCATGATCGCGATTACGCTGAATATCCAAAGAGCGCAGATCCGAACCGAAGGGCATATTACGTCTGAACAGAAAGTGTTTGATCTGGCAAAGAGAAGATAAGTTAATTATATGATGAGAGTGAAGAGTGATGTGCTGCGCACCTGCTTGTCAAAGTTGATGTCCGTCAATTCCTCCGGCTGCGTGGCGTGTCCTCTGGTTAGAGAGTCGAAATTGTCACCAACTTCAATAATGCCGGGACGATTGAACCAGTCACTGAGGGTCAACGAACCGAGCACGGAACGCAGCTCTGACAGAAGGCTGTGAAAGCACAAAAGGAAAGTCAGTAATAGACAAGTAAAAGGAGCCTCTCAGAAGGTAGAACAGGGAATCCATTCCTAAGTTTACTACTCACTCTAGTCGTCCCTCGATTTGCGAATGGAAATATCTGAATGCGGCCGTGGCATGTTCGTTCAACACACTCGGGTCAATTTTTGGATCATAATCGTTGACATAGCTGCCGCCGGGTGCCTTGTAGATCAGACGATTCTTCAGCATATTCTCGCCGCCAAGGAAGATGGGCAACCATTCGTAGTAGCTGATCTGTTGGTACTGCGCAATATTGATCTTACGTGCCTCCTGGAAGAGCGTGCGATCGTCAAAGTGTGGATTGAGTGCTGCCAGAACATCCGCAATGCGATTGTGCTCACGCAACAGCACTGTCTGGAGTATGGCCAGACCTGGATTCTGGTTAACGCGCACATCGCCAGCTCTGTAGCAAACCTCGCTGGCATCGATGGCATCACAATCCCCGGTGACGTTGCGCGACAATGGCAACCATTTGGCCCCGTTGCGCTCCTCGACAATCATGCGGCCACCCTGGAACTCACGTATATCGCTGTTCTGCATTATCGAGTTGCCATAGACCAGCGATAGATCCAGGTACGAGGTGACCACAGTGAGTTGTTCCGCTGGTCCACCATTGTACTGGCAATTGGAGTCCAGATCTGTCAGTGTGCGCACAAAGTTCAAGCATTCCGTTCCCACTTGCGCATAGGCAGGATCATGAGGAGGCACAATGATGGCGAAGCAAGTCTTATGCGCCGTATCCAAACCAATAAGGCGTCCATCATCCGTGCAACAACGTGTGGGATGTTTCTCTATGGCATAACAAGGTGAGTACAAGAGATTCTATATGCTAGACAAGCCATACTTGATTGAGTTCCTCCTGCCTGCATGCTCATGTCGTGCGTCATGATCTGACCCCACTGCATGTTGTGCAGTGTGTACTCCGGATCGGGCACATCCTGTTCACCAAAGGCCACCAGCGAGACCAGACGAGCACTGGGCAATTCATTGCCAGAGACAGAACGCGGTGGAGCCGAAATGCCATCCGCATACTTGGCTGACAAGAGGCGACCATATCTAGAGAGGGAGACAGAGCATTGGTTAAGGATTCTTTTGTTGTATAAAGCAATCTTCTCTCTTACTTAGTATTGGGCACACCCAGGCCAGGTTGCTCGAGATGGTTGCAGGAACCGTCCATGGTACGATAAGGTGCTTTCTCGCATATTGCTGGCGGACTGGCACAAGTCACTCGTCCCGGAGTGGGAGGCGTAGGACCATAGGCTGGCGGACTGGACAGTGATAGGAAGGGATTCTGCGGTGCTGGCGAAGTATCAACCAAGGCAGACGAAAGCGCATTGCTAGAAATACCAGTTGAACTAAAGCCTATGCCAAGGGGGAGTAAAGTGATGGTGGACTTACCCAACTAGGTATGGATCTGGTCCTTGCAGATACCGAAAGCCGTGATAATTGCCACCATGTGGCTGCTCATTGTGCACAATTTGATAGCCAGTGGAGACCTTAAGTGCAACTCCATGGCCGACTAGAGCCAAGCACAAAATACTCAACAGCAACATCGTATCTCGCTGAGGCATCTGAAAGGGGGGAAATACAATCAGTGTTGGAGGTAAGGGTGCTCTACTTATATAGATTAAAGATATTGGTTCCATTGATAATGTTCTTGTGTTTAATATTAAATGATTTTGCTGACACCTTTTAAAACAACTTCGTGAATCCATTCGCTGACATATCTCAGATCGGAGGAACACGACTCGAGGGAGCGAGTGTTGTGGCCCACGCTGGACATTAGGCTTAAGTACCGCATAATTACTGAAACTGGGCACCAGTCGAACTGTGGCAGCTTGCGGACACGTTTCAGGTTAACTGTCTTGGAACACGAACTGCAAGTGGCGCATTTAGCATGAGCTCGCGTGGCGACCACTCGCAATGAACAATCCCCCCATCGATCTCTGAAGCTGAGACGGAGACTAAGAGACAGCAATGTTAGTTATAGACAGGCTCTCCTGCAGTTATGGTCACAACTGGTTTCATCACCCATTTCGTATGTATTCATTATTATTCATTTTGATTGCGACACATTCACGAAAACATGTTCATTGCGCAGCCAAACAATTTGCTGCTGCTGGAATTTGCCTAAACTACGACAATGGCATAGTACAGTTTCCAGTATGTTATAGTATGTTAGTCGGGCAGATTTATTTTTAGCATGCACTGGGAACTGCGAGCAAGCGTGAAAAGTCTCATAATTGTTGGTTTTTATACTGTACATTTAATCAATTTACAGGTTACTTATGCAAACAGTGTACATTGAGCTTTACATAATGAATTCGTCTAGCGCATTGGCCTCGAGCTTAGACCTAGACTACTCAGTCAGTCGCCTTAGCCAAGCCAAGCGAAAAGCAATTCCGCCAACGGTGGAGAGCAACAGACAGAGCAAACCACAAGCGGAGCCACGACTTCCAAGAGTGGAGTGGAGTCTCAGCAGACCTTTTGTGCGAAATGCCACAGCTGCATGCAAATGCAAAGATATTGGCCGCCAATGGGCTGCTAGCCTGCCGTGACAGAAACCGAAAGTCGAACCTAGTCGGGTTTAATTGTCAGCCCAAAACAGAACAATGGCATCGATACAATA
Source organism: Zaprionus indianus (assembly GCA_018904595.1). NCBI lineage: Eukaryota > Metazoa > Arthropoda > Insecta > Diptera > Drosophilidae > Zaprionus > Zaprionus indianus. The sequence goes on from JAEIHA010000320.1 coordinate 6,738,756, forward strand.
TACAATGCAGCCGACTCCACTTGGGCTTCCTACATCGCCCTGGACCGGCACCTACAATCGACATATAAATGAAGTATATACTCGATACAGATATATATTTATACAGGCGTGTTATGCAAGCAGCACTGCAGCACTGCAGTCTACAAGTCATGCCGCGACTTGCATCCATTGCTCCATTTGGGTTAAAATGACAGCAAGAAAAATCTTGAATTTTATTTTAGAATTCTTAATTAGAGCTGCAGCCGGACAAGGCCAACAGCAACAGCCTCAGCAACCATTGTTTCGGGGTCAGCTTGGGCAATGTTCCATTTGCCAAGCGATTACGATCGTTTAGCATGGCACACTGATTGTATACTATTAGTAGCGCAGTCTTTAATATAGTCTTTATAGGTCCCACACAATGGTCCTTGCCTCTCTAGAAATTACAAATCAATTTGCATAGTTGTCCATGGTAATTCCTGTAGCACAGCTGCAATGTGTCCGAACTTGTAGTGTTGATAGTTCCTGGTTGTAATTGAGACTTATAGTGACTTGTTTACTATATATGTAGATGATTGATGTTGTTATTTGGTCTTAAGGTTTCAGTGTTAATTTAATTAACTATAGAATTTTTTACAATTGCCCTAAACAATATCTGATCTTGTTATATTTTAATTATAATTGAATATCCGGCTTGAATGCTTGTTTATGTATATGCAGGGCCGCAGCGAGGGTATCGAGGGCCCATGTGCACGACTTCGCGGGGGCGCCTAGTTTAATTGCCTTGCTTTAAAATATGTTTGCTATATTAAGTTTTTAAAATATTGCAGAAAGTAAAGAAATCTAATCTTATTTATTATCTATATTTATTATCTTATTTATCTTACTTATTTCTCGAGTTTTTACTGGAAGAACTATTAATAGTTTTTAAGAAATCGACTGTTTGTTTTCTTTTAGTCTTGATCAATAAAATATATATATTTACCAACTAATTCAACTAATAATAAAAAATAAAAAAAAATATATATATATATATATATATATATATATATATTAACTAACTAATTCAACTAACTAATAATTTTGGTAGAACTCACAAAGTATATATATTCTCGTGCCCTTATTTTGGTAGCATTTTAGGCCCTTGCTGGGCGAGGCCCTTCTGCACCGTACACCCTGCACACGCCTTGATTCGGGTCTGTTTATATGGGACTCTCAATGATAAAGCACAGTTCCCGACACTCCAGATCCTATTTATCCTTTCATAACTGCTATGCCAAGGCTGTTTAAACTACTTGTATATCTCTTATGCCTTCCGCAACAATATTGTGTAAATATATTTTTCCTGAAATTTTCTACAAACTAAAGCACAAACTAATTGAAATTCAATGTTTATTGGGTAACAACTTCTTATGTCAGCAGCGAGATCTTTTACCAGGCAACCATTTGAAACTTATTCTGTTAATTTTATGCCAATAATACGGTACTATGATACATATCTACTTATATGGAGCTCTTTGCTGCTGGGACATCGGAGTTGGAGTAGTCAACCTGGTTAAGTGGCTTGGGTGGTGCAACTGGTGGTGCACCCTGCTCCCCTTCCGTTGGAAGTGTAACAACATTGCCCCAAACCGGGTAAATGCGAGCAAATTTTTACGACTTTAACGACTTCTAATTAAAATCGAATTCATATCGTCGCAGACATTTGTTGATCATTAACGTGTAAAATAGTTCGAATCGGGATGGCGTAGAAATTCGCCACGAAATGATTGATTTATTGACGGCTTGGCAGCCTTATGAGGTGCTGCAGCGTTGCAGCGCCTGCTCCATTATGGATACAGATGTACATATCTGTCAATGCTGGAGCTCCAATCTGGTTGCCAGTGGGAGCTGACTGGCGGGCAGACTGGTAGCTGGGAACTGCAGGCTGCAAACTGCAAACTGGGAGACGAGTGGAGGCATGTCAAGCCCGCGATACGACGACGTGGTGTGCACACAAATCGAAGATCGAAGGCAAACACCGCGCTGATCTGGGTAACGAGCACTAATTGAAATTGCCATTTAAAGTGAAAGTGTCCCAAGTACCCCGAGGCACCTTAAAGCACAGCAATAGTTCGGCATCCATTTGCTCTGGTTTTGTTTTAGTTTTAGTTTTTTTTTTTCCTCTCGAAGGTTGCGTAAGATGATGTGAGATTACTGCGATGCATGCGTGATAATTGCAAAATATGCTTTAACTGGCAAATCAAAGCAGCAACATTGTTGCAACGATCTCAGACAGTTTTATGTATAATTGATGGCTATAACTAGGCCTGCCACACACACACACACACACACGGCTCCTCAATACACGAAGAGTCATGTGCGTGCCCCAGAAGAAGTCCAAGTCACTTGACTAAAACTCCGTCTCAGCTGCACCCCTTATTCCGCCAAAAGTCACATGAGCGAAACACTCGAAAATCAACACTTAGAGCAATCAACACTTGAATGAATGGGTACTCACTAGTCACTCACGTGGTGAACTCGTTGGGCAGGACCGGTCGATCGATTTTTGGTGTGCGAATTTATAACAAACTCGGCGTTCGGCATTTTCTAATTGCGAGCACAGTTTGCAATTCGCAATTTGCAAGCGCCTTTACGGTCGTAAATTTAGATGCTCCATACTAATTGATTCTTAACTGTTTTGAACCGAATTGGCCGAAACCGACGGCCAACTGGTTTGTTTTTTTATTTTTTGTCTTTCTCGATTCGTCCGAATGCGGTTTAGCATTTGGATATTAATTTTTATGTTATTACGAGGAGTTCAATGAGCTCTTTTCGTACATTTGACTCGTGGTGCATAAAATCGGTTTGATATGAGTCTCTGTCTGTCGAACTAAACTGGCCATATATTTTGGTGTTTCGTTTATGTTTTCGTGTCAACTTTAAGCTGTCACTTCCTTTCTCAATTTGCAGTTGCAACACGCAGGAAATTTGTGGGCAATTCGGAGAAAAACGAGCATAAATTTCACATTATATTTGCTCACTTAAAACTTTATTGAACTTAACTATTTATTGACAATGCAGATGTTGGAAGGAGTTAAGATTAGGTAAACTCCCATTTATAATAATATTTCTCATACTGTAAGCAATTCATTTGCAATTTGTTATGCTCGCTCAGCACATAGTCGATTAGCATCATTGACCTCCCCCCCGTGGGGGTATTCGATTGTTTTGCGGCCACAAAAGTCAACAGTAGCTAATGCTGCAGTTGACGTTCTAGGTCCGTTTCCAAGGTAATACAATAGAAGCCTGCCTTTCGCCATGCGGCCTGACATATCACGACTCCGACTCCAACTCCAACTACGACAACAACTCTAACTCCAACTCCACCGACGATGCCAGAGCAGGCCCAGGCAGGCAAATGTTGTTACCCGTTTTACTTTTAATTACACAACCGATCGCCAGATGAACGACCCGAGGAAACCCCCATGGCGCATAAGAGTTAGAGTACGAGTTCGAGTACGAGTGTTCGCTATTCACAGTGTACATTCGATTCACTTTATGATCTGTGTGTATTTGCTTTGATTTTGTGCGTACATACGTTCAATAAACAATTTCCTATGCTCGATCATAACCGTAAAATAGGCAAAGTCTACAATCTATTATTGTAATGAGTCTATACTAGATCAGGTTGCCAGGGGGGCAACTTTTCAATTCGTTTATGTTTCCTCTAAATTCTTTGAAATGATTTATTATAATGACACGAAAAATACTATGTTTATCTAGAGGAACTAACTAGAGTAATGAGTGGACTTCGAGTATGTTGGAAAATGCACTTTAGATCTCACAATTGAGATTGGTTTTTGTGGTCTTTGAGGTGTTAGACACAAACCACATAAAAAATAGCCAGATCGGTTAATGAGTCCAGTTACAATTTGATAATCGATAATTCCAAAATTCCTACAAGTTTTTAATGCACAAATAAACTATGGGAACCAAAAGCTGAACATACTGCAAATTGTTAATGTTTCCTGTCAGATTCGAATCGAAGTCTTTTTTATCTTTTCTTTTGAATTTATGTAGAGTTGCAGCAAATTAAGAAGCTGTTTAAGTTTTGATGCGAAACTGTCAACATTTATGCGATTTGAATCTGACACACAGTTAGTTTAATTAGTTGAAAATGTAAAGTTTAATTAGACGACGCCGAGGATTTCGACCTTATGTGAAGACACTGTTATTCAATCGTTGCTTTTCCCATACAACACTTGATGGTCGGGGCAGGCAGAGTGGGGTGGTGGCGTGTGGAGTGGAGTGGAGTGAAGTGTGGACGTCACTTGTTTCGAGGCGCAATTAAAACTAACGGTAATTACGATGCTCTTAGCGCAATTGCCGCGTCCGGCCCGATTCCGGCCACACGAGCAGGCGGCACTGAACAATGCCAACCAGAGCAGATCGGCAGAGACGGCATTGTCTTTTATTATTAGCGGAAGCGCGCCAAGAAAGACATTGTCGTACTGGGGGACAGAGAGACAGAAAACACAAATGACAAACAGACAGACAGACAAACAGAGAGACAGACAACTGCAACTACAAGACACGCAAGTGAAACGCAGCACGAATCAACGATGAATTACAAATCCCGGGGATAATGCGTATCGCCGTTATTTCGGAAGCATGTCCGCACTCGTAGTTGGGAGATTTATGAGTCGTAATGAATGTGAATGCAGGAATACAAGCAAGCTTAGCTGTCACCTGCCTGCTGTCTGGGGAATTCGCTAGCCAAGCCAATTTAGCAGGATTAACGAGAGATGCATTCGCACTTGCACTCACACTTGCACTCACTCTTTGTTCGCACTCACATTCATTCGAACCGTGGCAAATTTATGTGTGAATATCTGCAGCTTCCATTCAAATGCGCCGGCTGTGGCTACCAACAACAGGCTAACAAGCCAATGGACCCACGGGGCGGGTAGATGAAGTTGTAATCGTCTCAAATTATGGCCAGATGCTGCTCGGGGCTGGCCCCTGGTCGTCGCGCCGTCTGCCACAGCAGACAACACAGACACTCGGGCTCGGGCAATTGCAATGCAATTGTGGTCGGTATGGCATGAAGGAGCGAACCAAGCGGGAGGAGTGGAGTGCCGTGCGAGACCTTGACTTTGAAACTGTTCAAGTTTCTTGAGCGGCTGCAGTTGAAGCCAAATTGAAATTGAAAACAAAATCGAAAACAGGTTGAAGCGACTCGCGTTATTTGCTTTCTTTGGGGCATCGATGGCGACTCGTTTTGTTGCGCCTATTAAGAGGTCACTAACTGCAGTTGGTTATTTAATTGTCGGCGGTCTTTCAAGATATGCATATCAAGTGGACTCGTTTTGGGTGCTTAAGTTCTTTTAATTACTGCCAAGCGTTATATTAAGCAGAGCTTACATTATTATAAAGGTGTTAATGTTATAATTGTTTGGTTCTTAATGGTTTCCGAACCTATCTGTCGAAATTCATTTAGAAAAGTCAACTGTTCTTTGTGAATTATTAGTGACTGAATATTTATTAAAATTGTTGAGAAAACTTTAATTATAAAGAAACTGCAAAAACGCATAGTCGAAACTTAATATTGAAAGATATTCAAGAACCTTTAAAGATCTTAACGGTTTCCACACTTATCTTTGACTGAATATTTATGAAACTTGCAAGACAGAATCAAATATGCAAAAGCAAAAGAAAAGTGCAATGAAAAATTAAATTTAAAATATATTTAAAAACTTCAGTAGTTCTTTGTGAATGGCAAGATATTAATTAACTAAATATGTATATATAAAATTTATTGCATATATTGAAATATAGAACGACTGCAGAACTTCGTAATACAAATTAAATATTCTTGTATACGAGTATTTTAAACTTTAAACTCTTCTAAGAGGACTTTAATTTTTTCTTTGCTGGAATTTTTCTTAAATTTTGTATAAACCTTTAAATATGCGTGACCTAAAGAAATGCACTAAATGAACTTAATTTTGTAAGATATATAAAATTACAAACAAATTAACATTCTAAGTGAATAATACTTTGGAATGTTGCCAGCCGTCAAAGTCGCATTCCACGTAACGCGCTGCTAATTCAGCGCTTAATTATTGCATTTACTTAAGTTATTAATTAGCCCACAGTCGTAAGCCAGAGTTGGGGATTCGTTCTCAAACACCATTCGTGAACCATTCAAGAGTGCAATTTGTCGAAACGCCTCCCAGTTGGCCAACACAACAAGCCAGTTGCAGCTCGTGCTGACTCGACTCCGTCTTCGTCTGTCGGGCTTCCCATATCGGTAGTGAGCGTGGACAAATGGAGAAATGTTAACAACGTTATTACTTGCTCGCTATTTAGAGCATTTAAACGATAATTGGGCCGAGGACTTTCGGGTACCCCCTTTCCCAAAATGGTTAAACCAAGGCGAGAATCTCGTGTACTGGTTACTTAAGCCTAAGCTGGCTGTGGTACAACATACATATGTTGCTGTCGAGCATGGCAATTGTACAATGATTCCCATAATTATATGGCGAAACGATTGAAAACCAGCAAGATATAGTATATATATATATATATCTATATATGCATAGGTACAATGTATAAATATTCAAATCTTGCGACTGAAGTGCAATTGGATATTTGAGGGGGGTTCGTGTTCGTGTTTGTTGTTTCCCAAAACAAAGCTATGCCATTGTCTCGCACCTCGAGATGAGGGCCCAATTATAAAGTCATATTACAATTTTCGCAGATACTCGTATCATCTGAACATACTCGTACATATGTTTCGTGCTTTACAACACTGGATTAATTGCGCTGGCTTATCAATGCGATTGAAAGTGAGTTTGTCTTGTCATAAACATAATGTGGTTTTGCATATTTGACTTCTGGGTTGGGTTTTTCTTTTCAAATATGTAGCTACTTAGAGGCGAAACGAATGTAATCAACAAGTGAATAAGTGAATGGCTCAACTCGTCGGCAAGTTGTGGTTATAGCCTAACACTCACATACTCATACACTCACTTCCAGGCTTTAGTCGGTTGCGTAACTTGCCCAAGATCCCAGAAGAGAGTGTGGGTTTGACGGCGGAGAGAGACGGAGAGAAAGTGGGCATGGCCCGGTTAACAATCTCATAATGTGGCACCATTCACAAGTTCAAACTCTTGCAGCTTTCGGCTTCGGTTCCGTATTGTGGTTCTACGGTTAGGAATACCAATCGCCATGGCGAGTATTCAAACTTGAAGTCGAGCCGAGACTCGATTGCTGTTCGTTGTTTATAATTTATGTTTGTAGTTCGGCGATTTATTGACTGTCTGCACCGATGATTATCGGCCAATAATGTTGAGTCGACTGGCCTGTTTGCTTTAAGCCGCTACAATGAGGGGGCGTGTCCAATTAGATGGCGTAAATTGCCCACCGTGCGCTACACGTAAACAATTCGTGGCGTGTTTGTGGCCTTTTCTTTCTTCGTTTTACGATTATAATGAAGCAGGAATTACGTATGGGAAGGGAACTCAAAGGGTTAACTGTAGGTATGTGCAGGCGTGGGTCTGCACAATTCGTGATAGATCGAGACCTACAGCAACAATAGCAACAACAAAGAGACAATAAAACAAAATAGAAAACGAATTCAACTATGAAGGTCGCTCGGTTGGTATCTTAAAATAATTACCTTACTTTTAATAAACACACAAATGCAATTTACAACACAATTATTGTGCCACTTTCATACACACACACACACGCAGGTCTCTTGGTAACAATGGACTGTAATTTGATTTTAAATATGCAATTAAAGGCACTCGACAGAAACTAGTTTAAATAGTCACTAAGGGCAGGGCCTGAGGACATAATTATGCAAATTCAAAACAAGTCTGACACTGAAGAAGTATGGAGATATTTAATTAACACCTTCCAATATAAATTATATTGCTTCTATCTACATCGACACATCTGTAAAACTCATGTTTTCATATCAAACACAGCAACTTTTATGGATTAGATTGGATGTCAACAATTTGTTGAATATCTTGTTTTGTTTACTTGTTTCTCATCTTGTCAGTGATGTTGATAATGTTCACAGTTATAATAAGATAATTTATGATGTTTAAATTTTAAAATATATATATTCATATACATTATTTCGATCTGTATAAGAAGCTCACTGTGTGCTATAAAGTCGCCAGTGTCTAGCAACTCCTACCTCGCACGACCTTCAGCTCACGCACGATTATGAACTGAACCAGATCGATTGAAAATTGAGTTCTTAGCGATTTTTTTATATTTCAACATTTTTTAAATTGCTTCAACTGGTTTCAAAACTCATGCCTAATTTGGCTTGATCGTTTTCGAAAACATTTGTGGTTTTTTATGCAGTACGCCCAAACAAGCTCAACAATTATTCATTTATCATAAAGATCCCCTGAGAATAGTCTATATATCTGTGTTATAATGAACTTGTTATGTAGACAAAACTCCAACTGGATTACGACACTAACAGAACTGCGGTTAGGGGAACTAATCCGAAGAAATGGTGTGCCTATCATTTGCAATTAATTGGCCACAGATCGTAAAATTTGCCTATGACGCAACTAATGAATACTTGCTATACTAATGCCATACTCCTGCTATAAATACGTTACTCACCATACTCGATCGCAACAGCTGAAGAAATATACTCGCACTTTCAAATTCTTTTTATTAATCTTTCACTTTTTATTGCTCACAACATGCATCTGCAATGCGAATACAAATACGACTACGAATACGAATACAACGAATACGAATGCGAGTACGAGCGCGAGCACGAGCACACAATTTACAACCCAAGAATTACCAAATCGAGATCGCGCATTCCGAGCCAAGTCGGGCAAATTATTGTATATCAATATTTTGATATTTCGCCTAAGTAATATTGACTTGCTTGGTAATTGATTCGCAGTTTCATTAGCTACTCATACTCGCAACTGAAACTCATTCACAACTCGACACCTGCCCGCGAGTGCCGTGTGATCGACTCAGATCGTATCGGATCGGAACGGATCGGATCGGTATGGCGAAGATCGGCTGGGTAAACCTCGGTGGAGTCCAGGCCCCAAGGTACTACTGTCGGCGGCAAACTAACTGGCCTGACGCTGAATTTGGTGCTTTTATAACGAATCGACAGCGGCAGCGCGGTTGCGGCGGCTGCACAAAGCTGGCAGAGCTGTTGTTGTTGTGTCTGTCTGTCTGTTCAAAAGCCAGTTCGCAGCGGGCAGAGATGCAGGCGCAGGCGCAGGCGCCGACTGCAAGCGTGTAAATCAAAGAAGTTTGCTCTGCTCTAATTTAAGAGCTGCACAGGGGGGGGGATCTGCGCACTCAGGGGGTATGGGGGCGCAAGGGGACTTAGTCAACTGGAGGTTTAGTCGCAGGTTTTTAATGTTGTTGCTGCTCTGCACATGTGGCTGTGCAGTGTGTTTATGTTGTTGGCCGTTTGTCATTTTTGGCTAGGACCCGCGATGCCTAACAATGTGTGCCAAATGTGGTTTGTTTAGCGAACACATTGACACTTGACACACACACACACACACACACACACAGAGACTTGCTACACACACTCACTCGCTCGGTTGAACCCCTTGTGACCTCTTTGAGTTTGCAGGGCTGTTGCAATGCTGCGGCATCTGTGACCTAGAAAGCTTTTCTTTCGAAAATGTATTGCGAAACCCTTGCGCGACGTTGTTTCGGGTAATTGTTTTCATTAATTAAACAGTCGGACACACATACACATACATGTGCAGGTATGCTAGCCTACATATGCATGAGCCCACACACACACACACATACGTGTGTTCAATCGGTGGCGGCAGCATAACAAAATATCATTCAGTTTCCATTTGGTCTGCTGCCTCTTGCCGGTCACTTTGCAGCATAGGAATTCACTGCACGTTCGTACATACATATGTATACGTATGTACATACATACATTAAGACATGGCGATGTTGTAGGTACAGCACGCTGCACATTTGTCACACGCTTTTCGAAAAACTTGTCACTTGGCCTTCAGTCTGGAAATGTTTTTAATGTTCTGTCTCCATTTGCATCATTAGAATTCACTTTATTCACTTTGTAGCCGCTCTCGATCGAACTGGATCAAGCATACATACTATATACGTATATACCAAGTCTTGTCTTGTCCGCACTGGCGACGCTTCCTTGAGCCACACGATTTATGTCCAGTACCAGCTATCGGCCTTTGTTTTCCATCTCATTATTATTTTTTGTTTGTTTTATATTCGCTCTGCAATTATATTTTATGTGACTGGGAGACACTTGTTAATCGTACCTTCATTTGGAGCATTCATTCATTCAATTAGCCAACTCAAACTTGTTTCTCTTGTTGGCACATCCGTTTCACATGCGACATTGCAAACCACAGAGCGATAATAACAGCACCCTTTAATGCGAATAACGAGTGTGCGAATAGTTTTTAAGTGCAGATACTGACAGTGCTCAAGTTTAACAATTATTTAATAGAGTCTTACAATGTTAATTCAGATTTATCAGATTTATTTAGCATTAAGCAACTTGGCAGATTCTTCACAGAGATTTCTTTAGTTTCGATGATACAATGAGCATTAAGCTGAGCATTTGGCAATCTTTAACGTAATTTACTTAATACGAACAATCCCTGGACTGGTCTGGCAGACAAATTACCAAAAGAAAAGCGATCACAGCATTAATTGGTACGTAACAAGTTTTTTTGTCTGCGCCGTTTTTCATCTAAATAAATTATCCGATCTCAGAGTCTCCTTAGGCGCGTTGTGCAAAGAGACAAAAACGAGTAATTCGCAAAAGTTTACATTATACAGCGAGCATGAACATCGTATTTGGAATTCTAGAGGTTTTATACCCGTTGCCTATACGCGTAGGGTAGGCAGGATATTATAGCTTTGTGCCAAACAAAAATGTATTAAACAAACAAAGAATATATATTCTTAATCTTTATAAACAGACGAGTAGAAATAGCCAGTCCATCGGTCTATCTGTCTGAAAATATATCTAACTATTGCACAGTTTATTTTAGACTTTAGCCATGACTTCTTCCGCCTGTATAAGTCGATAAAAACACTATTCCAAACATTTTTTTAATGCAAAACAGTAAACCATCGAAGAACAAATAATGCCTGAAAACTTGGTTGCGATAGGATAAATAACATAGAAGTTATTTTAGAAATAATTTTGAAGATGTATTGATTTTCAGCTCCCTGAAGTATGCAACATAAAATACCCTAAAAAATTACATACATATTAAATAAATAGTTTTGATCACAGTATATCACCGTCGAGCACACTCTGCTGTAGCTTTCGTGCTCGTTTTTGTCATAATGCGAACACATTAAACACTTAAAGGCGGCGAGGTAGAAAAATTAGAGTGATCAACGAGTGAATATCTTCTTAAGGAGATCTTATGATATGTTTTAAATAATCAGTTAAAATAACAGTAAGCTTAACAATAACAAATAAGAAATACATTCATAAGAATCGCATGTTCATTTAAGAAAAACGTCTAGAAATCAAAGTCTTTATAAAGTAAAGAAACTAGAAAGGGAAGAATTATTTAAAAGCCTATCACAGTAGCTACGATCTTGTAAACGGAATACAAAATTCTCTGTAACGTATTTGCAATTTAAAGCATACCTACTTCTAAGTATGGTAAACAACAAACCAACTTGCCCAAGCGTAGAAACACGCAGACAGACAGACACTTCCAGACGGAAATCCAAACAGAGAAACGACACTTCTAAGACTTGGTCACGCTTCTAATCAGGCGCACTGCATCTGTATGTATACCCATTTCTGCTTACTCTGCTCACAGGGTATCAGCACTTTAAGCTATTTAAGAGATATTATCGATTCTGTTAGTTTTTCCAACAATTTTTGCTACACATGTACAGTTTTTTTTTTATTATTTACATACATGAAAGGAACAATATAAATAATTGAATGGCAAACCTCTGAGGATTGCGCGGCATTAGATAATTGGGGGAAAACAATGTGTGTGTGTGTGTGTGTGTTTGTGTGTGTGTTGAAACATTCCAGACTTGAAATCGAAATAGCCTAAAAGATCTCATCCTTATTGCCGTTGGCTTGATCAGCCTTTTGTCTGGCACGAGCCAACTTGGCGGACAGCTCCGACGAACGAATGGTTTTGTACTAAGGGACAAAGAGAGAGGGGGATGAGAGTTGAGAATTTATTGTGGATATAAACTCTAATTTACCTCGCAGAAGTTCTTCTGTAACACGATCTGGGAAATAAGACGGCGACTCTCGCGCTGGCCAAAGTAACTCTCGATCGTGTGAGGAGACAGTGCAAATATCTCCTCGCCACTGAGGGTGTGCAGACGCTTGACAATCTCATCGGAGAAGCCCTTGCCGCGCAGCCATTCCTCCACCTCCTTGGGCTTCGAGTTCTGGGTAATGAAGATTTCCGGTGTCTTCAGAATTTCGAGGTCTCGACGACGCTGTCGCTGTTGCAATGCAATGCGCAGCTCATCGTTTACACCGTCCTGCAAGAGGTAGGCATCATCGTCAGCCTCGCATTCGTTGCGAGCACGCATGGCTAAGGGGAGGAATCAATTCAGTATCATTAGGGTTGGATATCTAGAGAAAGATTTACCTGCAAGTGCGCCGGCAGCGGCCATGTTGCGCTTCAGTGTGCCACTCGGGGTGGGTGTTTGACTGTCGCTCGGCGGCATCGGTGGTGGCGCTGGCACAGTAGCTGGCATGGAGTACGAACGAGGCATGTTCTTGGCACTTATTGGCTGCTGGGATTCGCGCTCTGTTGGCGCAGCATAGAGTGCCATCGTATTGCGATAGAGTGGATTGTTGGCTTCGCTTGCAGCATCGCCGTTCTCCATGGCCAGCGAGGCCAGGGAGTCTGTGTCGCGTGCATTGCGGCTGGGCAAGGGTTCAAAGTTGAAGGGCACCAGCACAGTGTTTGGCACGTAGCCGATGTTACCCACAGAGTTTCGCGCCTTCCACCAGTTGCGAGAGTCGTCAATTATCTGAGAGATGATGATGGGAAATGGTTAGATTAATCTACAAGAGGTTCACTCTTCACTCACCTCTAGGTATTCACCCTTGGTGACATTGAGCTCCTTGTCATTGGTCACCGTCTTGTTGTAGGTCACCTCAGCGATCTGGACATTGCGACTCTGCAGGCGACTCAGCCAGGTGCGATTGCTGCTTTGACTGAGTGGACTTATCGGTGCCGATATCGGGGTCTGTGGCTTCTTGAGTGCAGGTGCCAAATACGGCACTGTCTCGTCAACATCCCAGTCGGGTGACCATTCGTCATAGAAAATGGGATGATATTTGTCCGTGTGATCCTTGAACTGATCCTTTGGCACAGTCCAGTTCGGCCCCAGACTGATCCACAGATCCTTCTCGTGGGTGTCGAGGGTGCCGTTTAAATATGTAACTGTTTCTCGCCGCAGCAGCGGATTTACAATACTCTCTGGCAAACGAGCACCCTGGTGTACATCGTTGCACACGTTGACGATCGTCTGCAGCGAGATGAATACACTGTGAATGGGGCTTACTCCCTTGGTGAAGTGATTCTGCAGTTTCACAGCGAAATTCAGAGCCAACTTGATCTTGGCAAAGATGTCAATGAACTCGCTCTCAATGGGCGGACGTGATCGCAAGATCAACAGACCTTCCCCATGTGGATTGTGTTCGTTCTTGCGCGACTCAAGCTCCTGCATGGCCTCAGCTGCGTACTGTAGACGCGCTATGAAGCGCTCTATATCCTCACTAGGGTTACAAGAAAGAGATAGAATTGATCTTAAGTGGAATGTTCTTTACTTACAAGCAATGGTTGAGCACCAGCACATCGCGATCGGTTTGCTCGCGATCCTGTGCGTTCTTCTCGGCAGCGATGCCCGCTGCAGCTGCCGCAATGCCAAACTGATCCTTGGCCTGATTGCCAGGGCGCTCTGGCTTGGGCAGGCGGATGGGCGTCTTGTTGCGATCCACTGTGACAGGCTGGCCGTTAGCCAGTTGCCGCAAATCCTCCACCAGATGCACCGAGTTTACATCGCTGACCTACGGTAAGTTGAGGAGTTAGCAAAGTAAATATTTAGTGTGATCTCTTTGATGACTCACCTGGAATATATGCATCTCGGTGTAGCCCAACTTAGCGCCTGGCACCGTGAATATCAATATGTTATTGTATGTCTCCATGGGATCTTCACTGATAAAAGCGGTCGGTTCGGTTATCAGACTACCCGGAAAGTTTTCGATTTCTTTCATATCCTTATCGAGCATGACAAGCCATTGGCCATTGAAGCACATATACATCTTGTGTGGCCAAATGCCGCCGGTCTTATCTAGCTCGATGAGCAATTTCATTTTCTCCTTTGGCTGTTTGGCCTCAGCCTCGTTCTTCAGCTTAAATGTGGCCAAGTGATCCAGGGCATATGTCGGCTTAATATCGCCATTCTCGTAGCCGCCGTTATCAATGGAATGAGCTCCATTTTCATACCCGTTACGGAGCATACTACTGTAGTAGAAGAAGAGTGCCAAAAGATATCAATAATAATAAACTGCTATATATCTATGTATAGACGTGATTTCCGCAATTGCCATAAAGCGCAATCAAAACTAGATAAAACCGTACACTTTCAAACACTTTCACGGTAAAATCAGAGCAAGTAACTCAAGGAATGTTTAAAGACAATAACAGCTCAATTGAAACTAAGGGAAACATAATTCTTAAGTGATCAACTCCATTTGAAATTCTATAAAATTCTTCAGTCTAAAGTGCTAAGTACTCAAAACATAAGCACGCGTTCCGGTTGTAAAGTTCTGAAATGATTCACTCTGCTAGACAACTATATAAGTATTTAAACAGACAAAGATAATGCCTAGGAACAGTAGCCAATATCTTTATTGCAGCCATTCAAAATAGTTGCAATTGAGGTGCGTGTAAACTCGTATATCTATTATAATCAGATGAAGGCGTGTCAAACCCTCTATATAAACTTTTGATTGTTAATGACTCTGCATACATATGTAGAGTGTTATCTACACTTCAAACACAGCAAACGTTGCCAAAAATCATGCGATTTCTGATTGAAATGTCTTTTGGGTAATTGATTTCTAACTGATATTGCTCAGGTTTATAAAACTCGAATTTAAATTGAAGTATTTTATATTTGCTTTATGCAAAATCTACCAAGCAAGTGGAAATATGTAGAAAAGTCTAGTTAGAAGTAGTTTATGCGTAAAATAGAGTCAAATAATGTAAATGTAGCCTAGTTTTAAGTTGTCAACATAGATAATACTCGTATACAGTCAAGAGTTCTCAACAGGCACTTGAGATTGCACTGAGTAGGAAAGGTAAATGTGTAATTGGTTATTGTTTTTTTTGTAGATTTAAATCTACAGTCAAATTTATTTTATTGGGAATATAGTATTGTCTAGGTGTAAACAGAACTCGTGAACAAATTCATTACTTTTGCTTTCAATATCTATACAAAATTGCATCTAGATAACTTGAATAGCGAGGAGTCTTTAATGACTAGACTCATGCGTAGTATACTCTCTATATAGTAGTATTGCTGCACTCAAATTGAACCTTTATAGGCACGACTTTTCAGGATAATAAAATATGTGTGTTCATTGTACATATCGTTTCTTTTCAATATTAAATCATTATTGAGGAATTTATACTTATGTTATTTTTTAATTTTAGATTTGAGTTTTAAAATGTTGAACTACTTCTGAATATTCACCTACGCGTAACCACGACGGTTCGAAAGTATCTTAGGGTTCTGTTGCCTGGCTTGACCATTGCGATGCGACTTAAGTTACAATACTAATTTGAGTTGGTTATTAGTTAGTTATTTCAACTGATGTTGATGGAAATTGAAACGCAGCACATCGCATAAAGCAAATACCCTATAAATATGCGCATGTGCTCATGGGTTCAGAGTACTGTTTGTGCAATACACCTGTGAATACGAATATGAATATGAATGGGAATGTGAATGTGAATGTGTGTGAGTGTGCGTGTGAGTGCCCTGCTGATTAGATAAGCAACCGCAGGCAATTGTGCGCCTTCTTTGCTTTTGCACCTTACTGTCAATGCCACAAACAGTTTTCCAACTACAATAGAACTACTATCGCGGACCGCTAGGAAATTCTTGGCCCATGAAGCAATCTTTTTTAAAGGCCTGTTACATAAGCCCCCGCAATTAAAGGTCGATCATTTTTAGTCCATGATTGTAGCCGAGTTAGTGTTCTTCGGCTGTGTTTCTGCAAGATTTACTGTTCCAGCAGGTGTGACATCATTTTCACTATCGTGCTCGCTTGAGATACCCAGATATATATAAACTATATGTACAGTTATTTACTTTCGGAGTGAAGTCGCGACTCTATCTACACTCGATCTTTATTTATTGCAGTCGAACATCTGTTTGCGGCTTATCAAGCGCGGAGGATGAGCTATCTTCAACCTTATAGCAGATATATAGTCTCACTCACACTGTGTTGCTCTGGCAGAAGCTTGCACTCTCGACACGACGCGAATCAAATTGGAACTAACTGCCAATGGCAATGGGCCATGGGCGATGGGGAGCGATATCAGTGGGTTGGTAGGTACTCCTACACACACACACACACACACACAGCGACTACTTATTAATTGATTGCTCGAAATTGTTGCGTTTGAATCTTATCGGGGCACCGTACGCAAAAGGTTTTATCTGCCTACGTATGTGTTTGTTTTCATTTCAAGCATTATTTCTGCGTTGTATATATATTCGCGTTCTACCTAAAATATCTGCACTGCATATACCTTCCATACATCCACACATAACTACAGCCTCATATCTTGCCATTCATTGGAAATATTTATAGTTTTCGGCTTAGTCGGTTGCTAAACTCAATTTGGGGAAACATTTCACACATTGAGACTGAAGCAGAAGGAGCTTAACTAGTTAGTCTGTAGCCAGTACAATAAAAACGTTAACTATCAGCCATAATCCCTTATGATAAACTGTAATTACAATGTGGAAATATAAAATTCCTGAGAATTGCGATATTACGTAGTAAATACTGTGTAAATATGAACTTTGGTTACGCGTTGGTAAATTAGAAATCAATCATGGAACTGAAGAATTTGATATTAGTAAAAGATATGTCTACATGCAAAGAGTAAAACTGCGTGTAGGAGGCGTGGCAGACACCACACAATATATACATACATATATATTCCTGGTCAGGTTCACTATGCGAGTCAATTCACCCATTCAGTCAGCCTGTTTGTTTGTATGAACACACAGATCTCTGCTATTTTAAAAGCTATAGACACAAAAATTGGCATGAAAGTTGCTGTTTATCCTGCGCAGATAAAATTTGTTTCAAATATTGGGTGCCACGCCCAGGGCGTCCGCAACTCAATAATTAAATTTGTCAAGTCAATTAGAAAGCGACGTATTAGAGTTACAACTTTCTGATTTGGACACATACTAAGCTGACTAAAATATCAATCTTTCTTCCAAATTTAAATCCCATAGTACTATGGGTGAAGAAGTTATTGAAGTCACTGTGCAAGCCTGTTTAAGCAAGAGGCAACAGATGACTTTGTCTTTGTATTAGTTATCAGTGTACGTGTATTTGTAATGGCTTTTCAAAAATAGGCGAAGGGTATCTTGGTGTGGTAACTTTATTTTGGCATCGTGTTAGTCGTATTTGTTGCTTAGGGCTTAAGAGTTAAGGTTCATGTTCGATATTCCACAGTTATATAGTAGAGTAAGCAGGCTCATCACTTGCAGTTAGGAACATCAGCTAAATTCATCGTATGCCGTCTCAGTGCACAGTTCCATCGGGTCTAGAAAGAACATCGCGACAATCAACCAGTCGATTGCTGCAAATTGAAAGTTGCAAATCAATCATTATGTTTACCTATGTAGATAGTATATAATAATTATGTACTGCCGCTGGCCGTCGCTTATCACATGGCTGCTTGAGCAAATCAGCTTTCCCACTTCAGCGTGACTCAGTCGATAGCGACAGCTTTTGACAAGTGTCTGTGTGCGGTAACCATAAATAATCGGCTCTCACCTGTTCGACTGCAGTCGGAAGATATTCCTTGGCACTGCATTCATGTTGGAGTTGAGGCAAAGCAACTTTCTGCCGTCCAGAGATTTAGATTGCTCCAGCAGAGTTGCGTAGGGCGATGACTGACGATGCTGATGACGCTGGTGTATCTTGGAGAATTGCTCAGCTGAAGAAGGGAATATATATGTATATATAGAGTGTCTTTCATTTATAGGTTGCTCTCTTTTAATCTACCCAATATGCAGCTGAAGGTGGGACCAACAGTTCCATTGACAGTCTTTTCCGAAATGCCGCCAATGATGAGATCAACATCCTGCCATGAAACGTAGACATTTTGCAGTTTTTCCAAGAGCTGAAACAATCGAAAGTTAGGGAAGAATTCAGGAATCTTTTCGAAATTCACTTACTTCCTTTGATATGAAGGGCTCAAAGTCAGCCCAGCCATTTATTTGTTTGTTGTTGTTGCAGACCTCCAGGTATTTGTAATATGGTTGCAGTCCATGATCGCGTCCGCGTTGAATATCGAATGCTAGCACATCGGTGTGAGTGGGTTTGGTGTTCTCATGCCATACGATCTGAAGGAAGAAGAAGAAATCATGTAGATCCACTGCTGGGTTAGCTTCCCCTTCTCTACTTACTGCACCCACGTAGGAGGCATCCATCTTCATGGCGCGTTCGTGCAGCAAACTCTGAAAGATCTCGTCAAATTTTTGTGGGTTATAATGAATCTGTGGTTTGTAGATTTCATTTTTCAGCTCGAAGAGATTTGTCAGTGGCAGCACGTTGCTGGAAGGGATTAGAATATGATTCACTGTAAACAAACTGAGGACCTTCTGCTGCTTACTTGCCGACTTCGTTGTTCGTGGCCAAATTGTGCAGCACATTGGGCAACATGGAGTAGTAGAAACGAATGGCAGCCACGCCAAATTCATTGGACACCTCGGGGAGCTGCTGTCCAGCCGGCGGGGCTGGTGTGGCACGCACTTGTGCCGCCAACTCCTCACCCAACACCTCGGGCAGCCACTCGTCAATGATGACACGACGATAGATATCAATATTGATGGTCTTCGCAGCCTGGAACAGTTGCTCGTCAGTCCAATCCTTGTGGCGCGTCTGCAGCTCGAGAGCAATGCGATTGTGATTCCTCAAGAAGAGAGTGTAGACCAGAATCGACAGAGGATTGCTATTCACGCGGGAATCGCCGGCAGCAAAACAGTTGCTGGCATTCACACTGTTTCCCCAGGCACAGAACGTGTGTCCATTATCATCCGTTGTCAAGGGCAGCAGATTGCCATGGGAGCTGGTCTTCAGCAGCCCCTGACTGAGTGTGCGCATCTTGCGTTCGGCGGCATCGGTGAAGCCATAAAGCTGCGACAAATCCAGTACACCAGTTGCCTCATTGAGCTGTGAAGGGAATCCATTAGTTCTCTCTTTACATTTCTCTCGCTCTCTGAGAGTCATTCTCACCTGTTCGGCAGCGCCAAAGTTGCACTTCTCACCCACACCGAGGGCACTTCGCACATAGTTCAGGCAATTGGGAAAGCCATATTTATCCTTGGCCAAAATTGGAGCACACAGTGGATGATGAAAGCGAGGCTGCAAGTTGATCTGGTTGCGATTGCAGCACTCAATTGGGGAACCGTTGCCTGGGGAAGGTATAAAGCTTTAGTGCTAGTCTGTATCTGATAAATCTTCTGATTTGCCAAACATACTCATCGATTGAGCGACGGTCTTGCTGAGATCGTGCTCTACGAACTGTGCGAACTGCACCAGCACCAAGTTCAGGTCTCGACTGGCCACCTGGCTGGAGCTCCTCGGCCGGATCCTTTGTGTCGCTTCACTTTCCCGATCGTAGAGTGCCATGCTTATGGCCCAAGCTGCTGGCAGATCATCCTCCCCGAACATCTCATGGAAACCATTCTTATAGTTTCGTGCGAGCAGGCGCCGGAAGGCGTGATGACCATCGCGACGACTTTGCAGCAATCTCTGGCAATCTGCTTGGAGTGTGCTGCCCTCGGGCAATGGACACGTCTCCAGGTAGGTGCGACACTCATCTCCACGAATGCCTTGCGGTGCACACTTGCTGTTGTAGATGAACAGACTCGCCTTGAGTATCTTCAAGGCGACATCACTGTCCAGCTTGGACTTCTCGTTGGGCAGTGTGTCCAGCAGTTGCGCATGCGAGAGACTGCCGTTCTGCACTGTAATGTCAGAGCTCAGAAGATTGTCCTCGAGTCTGTAAAGAAATAAAAAGATAAAAGGTAAAATCTCTTTCTTGTTTAAGTTTTCATATAATTATTAATGTTTTCGAAACTTAAACATTAAAATGATATATGTTTTTGAAAATCGTTACCTCTTTTGTCTATTTATCGAATCGATTCCCGACGTGACGAAATCCTTCCATTGAGCCGGCGTGATGCTGTTCAGCTCATTCCTTGCTCCGTTGCTTACACTGAGCTGTGCTGTAAATAAAAAATAGTGAATTAAATGGGATTTTTCAGCGTTATCTTTTTTCTCTATATTATATATATTTTTCTTTATAACTAATCAGTGATTTTGTAAACTATTAAGAAATACCCGTGACGTAGACGGGGTCGAACAATTTTTTACCAAGAAATCTTGAATCCTAATCTTAATCTTAATCATCTTGATTAAAATTGAAATAAGATTAAATAAAGACAAAGAATATTTGTTTCTCTTGTTTACATTTAGTATAAGTATAAGAAATGTTAATCACAACAGATTGAGATTGAATTAGAATGATAAAGACAAAGAATATTTGGATTTCTAAATTAAATTTGGTATAAAGATGAAATGACTGCCTACGTGATAAAATAATATATATAGATAGCTGACAAATATGTATGCAAAATGATATATTTACCAAATACAAATAAACTGAAAGACAAAACGCATAATTACTCTTCATTCAAGTCGTATGTGATGTATGTTAGACTGTGCAGAGTATCTAAAGGTCGAGTGTGTGTTAGAGACGTGCCTTGGATTCATTTTATGAATCGCTGCACGTTATTAGGGAATATTCCACTGATGAGTTGTTGACAACATTTGAATTAAAGTCATAAGAAGAAAGAAAAGCTCATAGACCCGATTGCCTGGCGACATACATAAAAATAGAAGTACATACATACATACAATGATGTGACTATACAGATATTTGAAAAATGAATAAAAATATCTTAGCAGCAGTTCTGATACGTGTAATTCTACATTGTGTGTGCGTGCGTGTGTGTGTGCGTTACTATGATATGTATGTACATGTACTATATACGACGGAGAGTTTAGTCAATAATCGCGTAATATTTGCTTACTTAATAGTCAATTTTCTACAATTGCATTTGCAGCCTCGTCGATATAATACACTTACACTGTGGGAACTGGAAGTTCAGTGCATTTCCATATGGCAGAGCTGACGCCACTAGTATTACGAGAGCGGTCAGCCAAAGGTAAACAGTCTGCCCCATTAGAATGAATATTGGTTTTTCCCGCGATGTGATTCACTAATTATGGTTACCCAATCAAGCCACGATCTGTTAATGCGAAAACAATCATAAATTGATGGACAGTTTATGGCACATCTCTCACACTGACTTGACTTGACTTGACTTCCCGTTCGTATTGATAAGGAATCAAATTGCGCTTCACTGCAACACTAATCGGAACTCGGCCTAACTCGATGCCAGCGCTTGGGCGGCTCACAGACAACTGAACCATAAATGAGTCCCATGAATATGCGACCGCCGCCGCCGCCTGAGCGTCGCTCTGGCATTATCAGCACTATGGTGAGCACAGCTCGAGCCGACTCAGAGGCGCGGCTTTGTCAGAGAGTAAGGCCAGATAGTCCGATATGTATACTGATGGGAGCTGGACTTGGAAATACTCTTTAGCTGAGAGTACATACTCTTTATATTGAAATGTAAATAAGCAATGATTACCTGAAAATTCTCGCTCTCTATAGAATTTGATTATTTGATGTGAAAAACAGACTGTAGAACTAGGTACAGGGTATTCCCTTTTCCCTTTTTTTAAGGGTATTAAGCTGCTTAAGCGGAAAAAAAAACAAATAAAATCTTCACTAAGAGCGCACGTGATATTCTTCTTTGTTGTGGGTGTGCGAAATGTCCATTCGCATATTTATATTATACATATGCCCATACAAACTTATAAATATTTATGTATATATGTATGCGTATACTTCTTTATAAACGTGTGGCTTACGTGCTCAAACAAAGGCGATCTCAAGACATTAGTAATGCAGAATGTAGGTGGATATAATGAGCAGAATTAGCAGTATGAGCTTCTCTTTGTGGCAAAACCTTTATCCGGAAGATGTGTAATACGACAAGATTAATGATTCTTAAATACGTATAATTTAAATACGATTGTATTCTCGCGTTTTATAAAAGAACAAAAGGAAATTTTTAATTTTTTTTTGCGGTAAATGGAATTCTACTTCGCGATTTAAAACCAGTAAAGAGTCTTTGTAGATTAAGGTATTTCATTAAAATTACACGGAATGAAATAAACACAAACAAATTAATTTATAATTCATGAATTCAATAATATATACTATTTTTTCATTTTGACCTACATATAAACATTCTTTAAACGCTGTGTGGTCACCCTTAAAATAACTGCGACAACATCAACAAAGGTTAAGCTGCTGTCATTTTTAGTGCTACATTAAAAACGTTCATTAATTTAATTTCAAAAATTTTAAAACAACTTTAAATAACTTTAACTTACACAGTTGTTTTAAATTATAGTAAAATTAAAAAAAATAAAATATTATAACAACATTAAATTAAATTAAAATGCAACATATCTGTGAATTGTACTTTTTATGAACTTCATTGACTTTTAGTATTTTATGCAAAGTATTTTGCAGTTTTTTTCTCGTTGTGCAGTTTGGTCACACTGCATCTGCGTTTTGCCGACTTATCGTGCTTGGTGTGTACAGACAATTTTCACAAAAACGTAATCTTATTCAATCTAAACGTATAAATAATTGTGAAGCCATTCTCAACAGCAATGCCTTCATTAGATACAGATGCCACCAATGACCAGTTCAACAATGAACAATCCAAGCCGATGTCGGGGCCCATCGTTGGCATTATTTATCCGCCGCCGGAAGTCAGAAGTATCCTTTTGAGAAAAAATAAAAACATAAATATAACATATAAACCTAAAACTGATAATTAACAAGAATATTCAAGCATTTACCCATACATAGCGTAAGGTTTTCCACATACTCAGTGAATCATATTCAACTAATTAGATATTGTCGACAAGACCGCCAGTTTTGTGGCGCGTAATGGACCCGAATTTGAGGCACGCATTCGACAGAACGAGCTGGGCAACCCCAAGTTTAACTTCTTGAACGGCGGCGATCCCTACCACGCCTACTACAGACACAAGGTTAACGAGTTTCGGGAAGGAAACGGCAAGTATTATGCGTTTAAGACTAAAGACACGATGACTCTATAGAGATTATTTACAGATGCATCCACTGGCCCTGTGGCTGGCATGAAGCAGCTGGCAGTGACCAGTGCTGCTCAGCAACGGCAACAGGAGCTCCTCAAGCAAGTGGTAGAACAGCAGTTTGTGCCTAAAGAACCACCACCAGAGTTCGAGTTCATTGCCGATCCACCTTCCATTTCTGCCTTGGATCTGTGAGTAATTGACTGTAAACTGAAGGTAAAATATCTTACGAAGCTTCGATTTGCTTTCAGCGACATTGTCAAGTTAACTGCCCAGTTTGTGGCCCGAAATGGACGCCAGTTTCTCACCAACCTCATGAGTCGAGAGCAGCGCAACTTTCAATTTGATTTTCTGAGGCCACAACACTCGTTATTCCAATACTTTACCAAGCTGCTGGAGCAGTACACCAAAGTGCTTATTCCGCCAAAGGATCTGCTGGCCAAGCTACGTACGGAAAGTGCTCCAGGACGCGCAAGTATGCTGCAGGTGCTGGAACAGGTGAAATATCGCGCCAATTGGCAGCGCCACCAGGAGGCACAACGTCGCCGTGAGGAGGAGAAAATTGAACGAGAGCGTGTGGCCTATGCCCAAATTGACTGGCACGACTTTGTTGTGGTGGAAACAGTGGACTATCAGCCATTCGAGAGCGGTAACTTTCCGCCACCTACAAACCCTGATGAGGTCGGTGCACGTGTGCTAATGGAAGAACGTCTCATGGAGGAGGAGGGAGACATTGAAATGCAAATTGAGTCCGACGATGAGGATGATTCTCCACTGGGCAATCATCTGGACAGTGGAGTCAAGCTCTCGCAAATGGAGAACCGTGTGGGCATTCAAATGAAGAACGCCACGGCCTACGGTCAGCCGGCGAATGCTAAACGTGACAATACACAAGTCCAGGATATGGACGAAGCGTCTAGTGACGAAGAGACGCCGACTTCAAAGATGCAGCCTTCAGTAGCGCCCATGCTGCCTCCCACGCATGACAAGGTGGTGGTCAAGAAATACGATCCAAAGGCATCTCAACCTAAGCCGGCACCGGTCACTACAGACGAATACCTCATATCGCCCATTACAGGCGAGAAGATTCCAGCATCAAAAGTGTCGGAGCACATGCGAATCGGTCTCCTCGATCCGCGATGGGTGGAGCAGCGTGACAAGCATACTGTGGAGAAAATCAACCAGGACAATGTGTTTGCTGCTGGAACGGCCATCGAGGCGAGCTTGAAGCAGTTGGCAGAGCGTCGTACAGATATTTTCGGTGTGGGCGATGAGGAAACAGTTATTGGTAAGAAGCTTGGAGAGGAGGAGACCAAAAAGGATGATCGTGTTACCTGGGATGGACACACGTCCAGTGTGGAGGCAGCCACCAGAGCAGCACGTGCAAACATAACGCTTGAAGATCAAATACATCAGATACACAAAGTGAAGGGTCTGCTGCACGATGAGGAAAAGGAGAAAATTGGACCCAAGCCTGTGGGTAATAAGGCGACACTTTCGGCACCTCCGCAGCCATCCACATCCTCGTCGAAGAACCAACACAGCAGTCATAGTCATAACCAAATGCAACATCACCAGGGAGGTGGTGGGCAAGGTGGACCTCATCATCATCAACAGCAGCAGCAGCACCATCATCACCAGCAGCAGCATCAACATCATCAGCACCAACAACACCAACAGCAGCAGCAGCACAACATGGCACCGTCGAACAATCCCGTGATGATGATGCAGAGACCTCCCATGATGCGTATGTAACACAGTCGTAATCCCAATCTGCAGTTAATCTAATCGAATATATCTATTCTAGCTACTCCATATGGCGGCGGACCTGGTGGCTACATGGGAATGCAGACTGGCAGTGGACCGCCACAGATTTCACCAGCGCCGCCCGTTGAAATGGTGCCTATCGATGATGAGCCACCCACTAAGAAGATGCGTTCCGAGGATAATCTAATACCCGAGGCGGAGTTCATTGCCCTTCACAAGGTAAGTCACAATGGAAACATGTGCTGAGTGTGATTCGAGCTAATTCATATAATTCTTTACAGAGCCCTGTGACCATTCAGGTGCAAGTTCCGAATACAGACAAATCGGAATGGAAGCTGAATGGACAGATGATTGCTATCACCTTAGCGCTGACAGATCCTATCGCCAATCTCAAAGCGAAGCTGCAAGATGAAACGGGCATGCCGCCTGCCAAACAGAAAATATTCTACGAGGTAAGCAGGAGTCGAGTGCGGAGTATGCATTATACTTATTACATTTGCTTCGTCTCTTTGCAGGGTATGTTCTTCAAGGATAGTAACACGATGGCCTTTTATAACCTGCTCAGTGGCACCACTGTTCACCTACAGGTCAAGGAGCGCGGTGGTCGCAAAAAGTAAAGAACAGTAAAGTAGTAACAGAGATTTTTTCACGTGTAAAAGTTTATTTTGTGAATGCTTTTGCAATCATTCGTAATAAAAAATTGATCAATCACAGAATAAGATTATTAATTGCACTTTAGTATATTGTTTGTAGTCTGTTTTGTAAAAGGTCACTTCTGGAATGTCTGATTACTATTGTATTTAAGTTCAACTGCGGGCAGCTCCTTGGTTCTCCAAGACCGACACCATCTGCTTGTATCGTAAGAGCATATATGGATAGATCTCCTCACTGTCTTTATTGGGCTCGCAAACAAGTTCCAGTGTGTTTGGCGTCGAACTCAATATGTGCTCGTTGAAGCTCTTAACGGGTTGCGTTTTGTGGTCATAAATGCACATCGCATATGAGGCTCTATAGGCGGCACCCATAAGCGCAGCCTCACTCTCAGTCTGGAAAGGGGAAAACTGAAGATTATTTCTCCATGTGATAAGAAATGCAATTTCCAACTAACCTGCAGGTAAACGGGCGCATTGAAGACATCTGCAATGACTTGTAAAATTGACGTGTTCACCGAAGCCCCACCCGTGGCAATAATCTTGGCATCGTCGCCGAAAAGGAAGCCCATGCTCTCGGCAACGGCTCGATGATGCAGCATTTGTCCCTCGACCAAGGCACGAATTTCGATTTCAGGGGAGCTGAATCTGTAACAGCAATCCAATGAAGGAGGACTTAAGATATACACAGTGGACAACTCACTTGACCACACCCTTAGCGGCCTCGGGAGAATTCGCATTGATTTCCTTGCTCCAGCGTAGCGTTCCCTTCACCTTGGGTATGATTTCCATTTCATCAAAGTGTATAGCCATGTTACCGAAATTACCGCGTGGCGTCGACTCGAGTAACTCGTTGAACTTATTCCAATCTCCTTGAGCTTCGGCTTTGTTCATAGCCTCGCGTACCAAAGAGCCATTTCTGAAACTGTATAATAGTTGTAGAACAATGAATAGCTCATCTTCTGTTTGCCGTATTTACCACAGCAGTCCCATGTATTCACATATTTCGGTGGGATGACAGAGCACATGGCCCTCCTCCAAGTTGGGTGGTTCCTTTAGACTCATCATAAGTGTGTCGCTGGTGCCCAGCGAGATGCTAAGCCAGTTCTTGTCCACCAGCATGCCAGCTAACGCAGATGGATTGTCCCCGGTGCAGGCAACTACTTTGCAGGTGGGTGAGAAGCAGAAGCGATTCACAAAGTATTGCGATACATTGCCTAGAACTGTGAATCCACTAACTGGTTCTCCCAGCAATTGATCCAAATTGGCTGCACAGGCATTGAGGCAAGCATTCGACCAGGTTTTCTCACGTATATCCAGCAAGTTCATGCCCGATCCATCAGAATAATCAATGGGAGCCACTTCACCAAGGAACAGCGATGCCAGGAAACTACTTACTAACGAGATACGCTTAGTCTGTGCAAAGACATTCGGAGATTTCTGATAGATTTTCCTTATTTGCGGTCCTGTGAAACGTTCATAGCATTTCGATCCCGTGGTCTTAACCATTTGCTTTGCTCCGCCAATGGCTGTTTCCATTTCCAAGCATTGCTTGGATGTGGACGCATCCATCCAGATTGGTGATTTATTTGTCGCAAAAAATGAATCATCAATCTGAGCATGCAAAAACTTGGCGGAGTCGAGGCACTTCAGTGCTCTTATGCCGGCTTTCGACCAGTACACGGAGCCGTGCTGTTGGGCAGATCCACTGATGGCTACAACAGTACGAAAGTCCACTTCCTTCATAACCAAACGATCCAATACGATGTCCATAGCCTTGACCCACATAATGGGCTTGGCATAGAACCTATGGAGGTTTTTAGAGTTATTAAATAGTATAGTTGTCTTCGGTTCTGTTCAACTTACTCGGATTTACCCGTGCCCGCATTGGCACCTCCAGTCGTACGAAATTCTGGTAAATCACTGTCAAATTTTACCTCAGCAGTGGCAACAACATTCAGTTCCGCATTCAAAACAACTGCCTTAAGCTGTAAATAAATAAATAAAACATGAGAAATTGATGAATAGAACTTAGACAACTTGAATCCTTAAGATATTAATTACAATTCACCATTTCTGTGCTCAAGTCGAAGGCTAGAAAGGTCTTCTTATCTCTTGGCCCATATAGACTGCACCGTATACACATCTCTGCCCTCTTAACGTGACTGTCTGACTTGATATAATACTATGCTAAAATTTTGATACTTAAAACCTTAAAACTTAAAATATTTATTCGCAAATTTGAGCTCGATTTGATTCCAGATTGATGAAACAATGTTCACTCGATTTCTGAACAAAATGAAGACTTTAATAATAATTGTTGCCACACTTATTATTGTTTTTATAGCCTTAGTCCTTGTGCGTGTTGTGGGGCGTTGTCAGTGCGACAGTCCTTGAAGACACACCTCAAAAGTAACGATCAAACAATATCGCTGCATACCCCCGAAAGGGCGATTGAGTGTCAACGTTTACGTCATGCTTGGCTTACCCCATACACACACAGAGAGAGGTATATTTATTCCAGATTCTTTTATATGGTTATATTGGACTTGTTTAGGTTTACAGGTGGGCGGCAGATCAAAACAAACACCTTCTCGGCCGAGCCTATCAAAGTTAACTTTACAAGCCATATAAATATGTATGTGTGCATACAAACATACATCCGTATGTACGTTAATACATCACTGCCCCACATACATATGTACATACACACAGACGTCAAGTTAAGTTCGAGGCAATGGCCCGTTGGGGGATTGATAAGCAAATTCAGAACGTCCGCGTTTAGTTCGCAAAAAAGATTAGAATTTCGTTATTTTTTTATTGACTTCTCGTTTAACCTTTCCCAATAACATTGGAAAGCTTCATCAATGTGCCGCGTAAGCAACGGGGGGCGGGGCTGATGGAGAAAAGCTGCCTTCTGTTCTGGTTCTTATTCCCCAAATAACTCAATCGAATGCTTATAAGTAGATATATCACTTCATTACCTTTTGTGTGCTAAGATCGAAGCCTAGGTAGGCCTGCTCTGGTGCCTTCTCCTGCTGCTGTGGCATTTTGTTTACTTTTGATTCGTCTCTTTAAATCCGAATCCGGTCTCAAAGAGTTGGCTGTGTGTGTAAGTAGGTAGATGGTTTCTGGTGGGGGACGGTTACTCTGGCAGGCACTCTTCAATTCCTTATCGCAGCTTGTGCTCCCGAGCTCGTTGGCTTTGCAAATAAACTACTAACTAAGCTAGCAGCAGCCACCGTATTCGATTTCGGCGTCGAAAGCGGAGGTATTTATGAAGCCCATGGTAATTGCCCAGATTGCAACAGCGTTGCCACCTTTTTAAATTAAATTACGACTTGCAAAGCCGGGTATTCCTTAAAAATCATACATATTATGATTAATTTATTATTGATCTAATATGTAAATGAATACGAGCTTAAATTGTTTTTATTTTCATTCACATTATTCATGAAGTATTTACACAAAGTAATTTTAAAGCAGTTACACCATCGATAGCTCAGCATCGATACATTGGGTAAATATCGAGTGCTTCATACATTGCGTCTATCGATACTTGTCAACTCAGCCAAATACTTTACACATTGAAAATTAGTAAATTAAAATAGTTTAATTAAAATGTCATTGAATTATGAGGAAATGAGTTGGTCAGGTAAATAAAAGGAGCAAGCTTCACCTGCTGCCAAGTTGCATGCCGCTTAAGCGATTAATTATACATGCGCCAATAAGTGATGAACATGACATATGCACAATTCGAATATATTAAAACTGATTATTAACATATTAAATTAACTTCCCAGATGTGCGGGATCAGTTCCGAAAATGGCGCGAGGACTCTGAACGTTACAGTGACGATGTGGTGCAACTGTGGGTCGCTGTGCTCGAGGACAAAGTCCATAAGACCGGCAACGAAAGGCATTTGATATTGGAGCAAGTCATCGTCGCTGCCTTGGACACGGCACGCTTCGACATCGCCACAAAGTGCACGAAGCAATTGAACGCTGAGTTTCCCGGCAGCCTGCGTGTGATGAAGTTCAAAGCGATGCGATTGGAGGCACTGGAGCAGTACGACGCGGCCATCGAAGTGCTCGACGCCATCATTGAAAAGGACGAGACAAATGCAGCACCACGGAAAAGGAAAATTGCCATAATGAAGGCGCGTGGAATGCGCCTGGATGCCATCAAGGAACTGAATGCCTATCTAAAGAAGTAATACAGTGTGTAAAATAGTTTTCCCACCAGTTACTTATTTGGATATTTCCAATTTCTCAGATTCATGTCGGACCAGGAGGCCTGGCAGGAGCTATGCAACCTGTACATGGCCGAGGGGGAGTACGGCAAGGCAGCATTCTGCATGGAGGAAGTGATACTGCACAACCCGCACAGCCATTTAATTCATCAGCGTCTCGCTGACATTCGTTACACCATGGTGAGTGTTGACCCCCGCACCCTCCATTGAATGGAACGAGTGTTAATTGAATTGTAATGAATACATCCGTTACAGGGTGGCGTGGAGAACATCGAGATAGCTCGCACATACTACTCCCAGGCCATAAAACTTAACCCGCACAATTTGCGTGCACTTTATGGGTTATTTTTGTGCTGCAGCTTCTTGGCCAACTCGAGGGCCGGCAGCTCCAAGCGCAAGGAGTCACAGAAAGTGGCACAGTGGGCTCTGGAACAGGCCGCTGCCCACACGGCCAGTCAATCGACGATCAATAACAACGACAAGTGGATCGCCTCCCTCGATTCAGCCTTCGGGGCACTGGAGATCAAGTCGAATTGACCCGTAGACATTGTTAGTGTAGGTGCAATAACCGATGTAACGTAAACGTATTCCAAAAATGCTTAATGTTTTTTTTTCTATTAGACACTCTCTCTCATATATAAAATACCAACACAGAGTTATGTCTTTCAATATATATAACGAATGAGTCGAACTGCCCAACCGATTTCGTGTATTTAATCTTATAGTTTTGTTATCGTTTGATCATTCTTAGAGTGCACTAATAAAACTAGAGAAATAACTTCTATTGTATCCCTAAATGGGCAACCATTAATGGTATATTTAAGATAATTGAATAAGGGGAAATAAAATTGGTTTCACAATGATATATTGAAATTATTATTCTAGCATTTAAGTAATGTCTAGTTTGTTTATTCGTAACTTATGTATTAGCATAGTACTCTCTATATGGTATTGGTGATATGAAATTGGGACTCAACACTGAGGGTAAAGTTTTAAAATCCACTTTGAATCAATTATAATAATCATTGTTCACACACACACACACATACACATACACGCGTAAAAACACACTTGACTCGGCTGGTAAACATGTGCATCTGTATTTACAATGGGCATGTGGGTCTGTAGGTGTAATCGGGTGCAATGGACTGACTGCCAGTCAGGGCATCGCAGAGGCCTGCAGCGGCACTGATAAGCAGCTAGACTAAAAATAACAGCGCAGCAGCAGCAGCAGCAACAACACAGCATCCCGAAGCAACAATCTGACTGACTTACTGACTTGCCGTCAGTGGAATCTTTTGCAGCAAGCTGGGCTTCAGTTTGTGGACGAGCCATTGCCATTGAGATAACTGGACGTCTTCTTGGCGGGCTTGAGTCGAAAGAACTCCTTGAAACTGAGTGTGGGCGAGGCAAGCTTACGGCCAATGCTGAATGGCTTGTCCGAGGTGCTGACACTTGACTCGTGTCCTTGTGTTCCCGTCACTGAGTTGCATGAGGAGGAGGCTGCTGCACGATTCTCTCTACTGTCCTGTTGCTCCACGTATGACTGTCGCGGCACACCGTCCAGATACTTCAGATTGGGCAGCACCTCCAGTATATATTCGCGGGCATATGCAGCAGGAGGTGCTGTGCCATGGTTCTTGAACACTGTCTGTATGCCGGGGTTACCCATGCACGAGAGCTGCTCCAGCTGTGGGCACTTTCTCTCGATGCGGTGTATCCAGTCGGTTATGTTGCAGATGTCGCAATTGTTGATCCTGCAGCATGAAGGATTAGCACGAGGTATGTATGTGATATATTTACGATCTACTTACCACAAGATCTTCAGATTGGGCAGATAGGGAAAGGTGTTCACATCGAGATTACTATTGCGGTCCAGTATCAACGTGTGCAGGTCTTCAAAGAAAGAGAGAAACTTGAGGTTCTGAAAGTTATTGTAGCTAAGATCGAGGAACTTGGTCTGCGCGGCAAACTTGTCGGCCAATCGACGGGGAATGGTGCACAGATTCTCGTAGGCCAGTGAGATGCGATTATCCTCCTCCAGCACAATGTCCGTGAAGGCATCCTCGCTGGCACAGCTGCTGTTCGATATGAATCCACTGAGTGAGTAAGGATTGGGCGAGATCATCTTGTCCGCTGACGCCCTAGTAAAATAAACGTCGTTGAAGTCGTCCTCTAGCAACGAATACGGAAATTGACACAGTGATTCCAAAGATTGTATGTTCGCGCACGTCTTGAGCACCTCTTGCAGGCGACAGTTGTTGCTGGGTAGAGATGAGTGAGTTAGTTGAGTGCAGGCAGACCTTGAAGAACCTTGAAGAACACTCACCTGGAAAGGTCTTCGGAGTGCGATCGTTCAGATGTTGATGCTTCAGACATAACGGCTGCAAATCATCACTCCTAGATCATAAATATTCT
This sequence comes from Zaprionus indianus, assembly GCA_018904595.1. NCBI lineage: Eukaryota > Metazoa > Arthropoda > Insecta > Diptera > Drosophilidae > Zaprionus > Zaprionus indianus. The sequence goes on from JAEIHA010000320.1 coordinate 6,771,424, forward strand.
ATGCTTGGCTTGTTCAACAGATCAACAGGCTACAGTTGCGTCTCTGTCCGAGTTCTCAGGTCCAAAGCTTGTGGCGCACTGAAAAGGCAATCGCATCCAACAAGAGCAGAACAAGTGACAGCGAAAGATTTCGTGTGTGTGTGTGCGTATACATATCTCCTTGAGTATGTGTGTGAGTGTGTTATACACAATCACAATAGTCGTAAAACAATCACACCAGCAGCACATGCATGCACACATGCACATACACATCTATGTATGTATATGTGTTTACTCAAGAACACAACAATAGGAAGAGGGCGAAGCCAGAAGCCAGTGTTTTGTCTTTGTTTATACTCTACATTAAGTACTATCTGCCGAAATGGTCTACTACTATTTTTGATGCACTGTGCGATGCTCGACCTCAATGTTAGTGCTAGATTTCTGTAGTTAGTAATGTACATACATATGTGTATTCTATATTCCACATGATCCTCTAACAGGCGTCTGTTAATACAAAATCATCATGACTTGTTGCCTAAAGTTGCGGTTAAGGGGAGTAAAGAGTATTTGATTTTGGTAGTAGATTTCCACAAACTGAACAAAAGTACTATTTACATATGTAAGTATGTTATGTATGTACATATGTACGTAAGCAATAATATACTCGCGTTACTACGTTCTTGTACTAATCTGAAGAAGGTGTAATTAGTTTGGGTTGCTAAAAATACTAGAAAACTTAAAATACTTTAATTGGAATAGTAAAAATAAGTAACGTAACTCTTTTATGCTTACGATATTACTCGTAAACTACGTAGCTAGAACAAGTGGCATATTTTGCTCGTTACCACTCAGTGCGATATCGTTATTTATCGTAAGTCATTAGCAGTTAAAGGTGCATACGATACTTCAGATATTTACGACTTTCCCAACTTAGTTAGGGTATATTGTAATCACGTAACGCAATGTATTCGTGTTAATCTTTTCGAGCTGCATCGCAGAATGTGCTCGAACATAAATTCACGTATATTACGAGTCATATGTTCATAAGAGCTCTTATTTACACCTCATTTCAGAATGAGTTCAGTAATGAAGTGAGTTTAGAAGAATCTGGACTTGGGATCAGTCAGTAACCTAAACTATTTATTAACCTTTGTTAAACGATATCATTTTATGATAATAGAACACAGTTTTGAGTATTAGGAATAGCAAGTTAAACTCTATTTTGTAAGGATCTAAAATATCCTAATCAAATTTACTTTAAATTTTAAATTTACTTCAAGTCTCAATTATACTTTTTCTCGTGTGTCATAATAAGAATAAATTACATACATACATATGTTCTGAAAGATCAATATATCTTTAATAACCTTAATCAAGCAATACTCCCTATTTTATATACATTCATATATATGTGCGTTTTTTCTACTTTGTTATGTCTTATGCATGTTTTACTGTTTTTACTATCATCTGTTTTCTTTAATGAATGTATTACATACTATGTGTGTATGTAGCTCCATATGTTGAGCTGTCTATAATCTAAGCTCTTTTCCCAATTTCCGTTGCCACTGGCGACATGTGCCAAGTCGAAATGGAACTTCCAAATATACGCACACATGCACACATACGTGCACGCACATACAGTGGGCATACCAACCAAACACTCAAGTGTTTTCAAGCTAATTGAATGTGTTTACAAAATACTAGATATCGTAAAAAATACTAAGAGAAGAGCTGCAGAGTCGAGCCTCCAAATACGCGGACAGTAGCAGCGGCAGAGGCAGAGGGGCAGTTTGGGTCTCTCTCTCTCTCTGGCTGACGACGCTGCTGCGCCGCTCTAGCGCTCGAGCACGAGCACGGCGGTGCCTACAGATACTATCGAGCGAGCTAGCAGCGACAGTCTGTTTCTATGCTTAGACCTCGATAGTTGGGCGCGCCGGCAAGTGTGGTTCGTGTGTAGACGGAATACACAAAATACACACACACACAGACAAACATAGAATACACAAAATCCAAGATCGACTTAGCGTCCCCTATCGTGCCCACCCACCGCATTCTGCACTTTTCGCAATCCGTTTTGCAGTTCTTCGTGAGTACGTGCGGGTGTGTGTCTGTGTGACTTTGGCAGTGCGTGAGTGTGCGTGCGTGCATCAGCTGTTGGCCTCTGCGCACTCCTACGAAGTGTGTTAATCGAAACGGTAATAACAAAACACGTCACGCCACCACACATGAATTTGACATTTGTTTGTTTGTATGTGAGTGTGTCTGTGCATGTTACTTCATGCATAAAGTGCATATGTATTGAGTTGAATGCCAATCGTAATCAGAAAAATATGCAACTGTTACAATAACAAAAACAAGAGCGGCAACAACAAAAACAACCAAAACAGTGTTGTCGCGCTGTTGTTGTTGTTGGGCGAGCTGACAGTGCGATTAACATAATTTGATGGTCGCGCCACCACACTCACACTATTGTACTAGTGTATGTACGTATGTATATGTGTGTGCGTGTGCCACGTACGAGTGAGTGAGTTGTGATGTACGTAGCAAAGTGTGTGTTCATCAATTAGCGTAAAAAGGAATTTACACGCTTATCATTTGATGGGGCTGGCGCGTGTTTAGTTTCCAGTGAGTTCACTACAGTGAAGCTTGAACTTTGGCACCCACAGTAGACCCTTAAGCCAGCTTAATTATCACCAAAGTTATAACATTAATTAAAAGGTTTTGCTCATTCAACTGTTCTGTGTAGGGTTGCCAGATAGATCTCGTGTGAAATTAGTAATTGAGCTAAATTCAGTAATCTTGACAGAAAATCAGTAGACATGGCAACCCTTGCTTTGCTGCATCATTCTGTAAGTCATTCAACTGCATCATCTGCTGCCCTTGTCTGGCAGTGTCCACTGTGACAGCAGCTCTACTTGTGGCCGGGGTTCGCCATGTTCTTTGTTGTTGTGCTTGTTGGAATTTGCGCGAATGACGCGAAATCAGCTGATAATCATGCTCAGCCAAAAGTGGTGGGGGAGGAGGGGGAGTGAGTTCATTGATTAAAATAAAAGTCCAGCTGACGTTGCCGTTATTTCTTTCGTTCTTTCTTTGTCAATCTTATCAGGCAGCAGTAGCAAGCAACAACAATAGGAAAGAGCCAATTTAAAATGAGTTCTCATACATTTGCACAGCACTCAATGTGTGTGTGTGTGGGTAGACATAAATAAATGTGCTGTATGTATATATAGTATCAAGTAAAACAAAGCAGTGAAGACACCCATTTTAAATTCGACATGATTGATTTATGTACATCACACGCACACAAAGAGAAGGTGTATGTATGTGTGCATTTATGTAAGCCTATCTCTGCGTATGTAGAATGCAATTCCTCAAGAGCTGCTCGCCCGTTTTGGCTCAAAGTCCAGTCGGCAATTCATTTGACTCGTGGACACAATATTCGCTAGCTTTTGAGACACTCATATCGTGTCAGTGAGTGAGTGTGCCCACTCATCGTCCAAAGTTTCTCACTGTGTTGTCGGCAACCCAAACCGGCATTGCGCAGTGCTAAAAGCGAAACAAACGAAAAGGAGAATAACAAACAGACTGCTAATTGTTGGAGTGGCTGCTGAAACAGGTAAACTGCAGTAAATCCAGCCCACATATCATATAATGCTGTCGAATCGAGATCAGCGAAATACTAAAATGAATTGTTTTCTATATGTAAAATGAGTTGAAGCCAAAACTGGCTTTTTGGCGGTCAAATGTATTTGCTAATGCCAGCTGAGTTATACTATATATGACTATATATTCGCGAACCTGTTGAACACGCAAATTTGTCACTTCTAATCTAGATTTCACAATTTGCAAGCACCCACAGATAAATATTACTCGATTACTTGCACGTAATATTACTTTACTATACATACATACATGTATTGATAGTTATATATGGTACACCGATGTCTGATATGAAGTATTCCCCCTAAATAAAGAACAATAAAGCCATAAAGCAAAGAAAAAGCGACTTTGGACAGCTTGATTAGTTCCTGTTAAATAGAAGTTTCTTTTTCTTTAGGGCTTATCGCACGATATCGGGTTACGTGAGTGTGTAAAATTACTAAGGCCCCCATTTTCTATGGGCTTATGCAAATACATTCTGCGACACTGTGACCTGCGCAAATATTTGTGAGTGTGTGAGCTTACGGTGAAATATGCAAAGAGGTTTCCCATCCACAATTGTTTGGCTTACGTCATTAGCATCACTGAGTTTGGGGTAATACAGCATCCACATCTGTTTTCCATTCTTTCCTCTCTGAGTAAATTGTCCATTCATAGATGCATGTATGCACTATATACGAGCACATACATCTTTATAAATCAATAAATATTTTAGAATTTTCGCTTTGATTGAGAAACATGTGCAAAAGATAATAAAAAGCACAGCCGAAGAGGAGATAAAAGTAATGTACGTAAAATATCTTTATTGTCGATCAGTTTTTGATCTGTGCACACAATTGAAAATGACTTAAACTATACTACCTATATAAGAAACCCATTTAGTACAGCTCCAAAGGTTAAACTAAAGATAGAAACATACTTAAGTGGATTTATAATTTGTTTTTGCAGATAAAGCTCAAGTATTGGCATCGCTAATCTACTTTGAATAATCGACTCGGCTTTCAGGGTTTTTTTTTCATATACATAATGCATGTGCACGTACGAGTATTGCATTGCCTCTGACTTTACGATGCAATTACTGAAAATGTGTTGTTTAAAATAAAAATAAATCTGTAAAAAAATGTAGAAAAAATCTTATACAATAAATGAAGCTTGTCCAGAGATCGTAGGGCAATAATTAAGGTTTAGTTACTATCAACAGTGTTTCTTTCCGTCGATAAGGTTTTTTATAATATAATCGCAATGTGAAATATGACAACTCTACTCCACGTCGTGATTTAGGGTGTCAAATACATTAAATATACAATATATTTTCCCATTTGACAAGGTGCAGTTATTCAGGTTTTTACCTCCCATCGCACCTGTGCATATTCCACGGGTCTTTACACGAAAATCAATGTAAAAATATCGAATATTTCCCTTCGGTCACGTGCAGTGTGAAAAGAATGATAGATGGCACTGTCATCTAGTCAGCTGGTGCTGTCTGTCGCTGTCAATAATTGATTAAATGCGATTGACATGGTCTGACCCCTATATCTACACATGAACCTATCGTGTAATTGACTAATATATGTATTACTCAAGTGACCGAGAAATGGGTCAAGTTGGGCCTCCGTCTCTGTCCCTGTCTCTGTCTCTCTTGGATTGAATTACGATTCGGGCTACGGTTGTTTGTCAGCAGTCACGAATGACACGCTCCACGGGGTTTTTGGTTGTTTTTGTCGGCTTTTAATGAAATGCAGTATGAGTCAAGAATGTTAATTAGATTGTCGTAGTAGACATCGAGTAGAACGTGTGTGATAGTCGAGGTGCCAATTTTATTTCCATGGGCACACAACAAATCCATCGAAGGTCGACGCACCGCACATACGATGAATTACAATTGCCATTGCGAGTTATTTGTTTACGTTCTGCCTGATTAAATTAACCGATTGCATTTTTCTGTTTTCATTTCAGATTGTTTGCAATTTCAAGTTAGCGCAATGACTGGATCAGGTAAATAATAAATAAATACGTATTCTTGAAAAATATTGTTGGGGTAGCGATTAGTTGCTTACGAACTCGAGATTACAATTTCACTTTTTCCTGTTGTTTTTAAATGGGTTAGTATAGGTATTAGTAACTGAAGATATGTTGTGATGTACATATACTTCACCAGTGTGGCGAATTCAGTTTTTTTAAGTAAAATATAGCTTTTTTAAGTTTATAGCGTAACAAAAACTCATATAGCGGGCTGTGGAAAATCTAGCTTTTTTTTAATACCAGAAGACTTGTTTCTCCACGTTTGGCTAAAGTTGCAAATTTTAGACTTTAAAGTAGATAGATTTTAATAATTGAGTTATGTTTGTATTGGTAATAGTTAAAAATTACTACGTTTAATGATAAATGTTTGTTAACTTGAGTTTTTTAATAATACTTGTAAAAAAAACTGTTGGAATAAAAAGAAATACAGATATTTGATCAATTTCATTTGCCGCCTGAAAGTATGCAGCAAAAAATAACAGTGCCAACCTCGGCCCCATTTAGCACTTTTCAATTAATAATTAATTCTGGCAAAACTTGTTCTTCTTTTCAACTATATTTGACACACAGGTTAACTAACATTAATATTGCAACTATTTAAAATTTAAATAACCTTCTGTATAGTTGAAAATTTGATAATTTTGCTATTGATTTTATTTGCTGCCTGAAAGTAGCAACAGAATATGTCAGGGCCAAGCTCATTGTGACCTTAATTGCTCTAATAATTGATACTTTAATTGATTTGGCTTTCCAGCGCACAATTCAAATATTAAAATAATCAAAATACTCTTGTTCTTCTCTCAGTGCACGATCCCAAATGGAGCCTGGAGCGTCGCGAGTCCTCTGGCCATTTGGTGTGGCGCAAGGAGTCGCCCTCGTCAAAGGTTCGCTTTCGCTTCGATGTGGAGGTGCTGGAGTTCGAGAAACACCCGAACGAGGAGCTGGACCACAAAGACGAGCACTTCTCCATCACAAATCTGTCCACCACAGTCGCTCTCTGTGCCACATGTGTTGCCGTTGTGGCTGCAACTGTATTCCTGCCCTGGTACCTCATGGAGCGAGCCGGCTCCTTGTGAAAGAGCTACCCGCACTGTACTGCTGGATATATATAATTGTAAATGTAGCTGTATATGTATATGATTGTGCATAGTTTACCATTGAACGGTATTAAGTAGGCTTATGTATATAGGAAATGCGTAGATCTAAGTGCGAGCGAACATTACAACGAACGATGTGTAAATGTTAATTTAATTGTAAATACCCTGTACACATTGTTACCGTAGACATAGTCGAAGGCTTTAATGCAGATGATAATGCATGCTGACTGCGAGAAATATCATTCATTTCATCGATAATCACAAAGATATTTTATTGAATAAACGAACAACTTGCCCAATTGTTGTGCAATCATCATGTTGTACTTATATGAGGTTAAACCTGAAACAAATAAAATGAGAAATCAACGAACTGCCAGAGAATTTGTTATTACCGTTGTACTGTAGATGACATTGGCTGTCAAAGCGAATGTTGAACTGGAACTGTAAGTTAAAGATAAATGTCAGAATCGTTTCTAATTCCTATTGATAGTTCGCTTCTCGACTTCCCCGTCAGTTACTCAGTATTTCACATTGAGTAAACTTGGAAATTGAATTTCTAAGCAGCTGATGCACTACATGATTCCTTCCTCACAGAAGCCGGCATAATAAATATTTAGCACGAATGAACAATAGGTGCGAGAAAAGCGAAGTCATTAAATGATTAGCGACTAAGCTATGCCATCACATAATTCCCCTTGAAGATACCTTGTCATCCCTTTCTGGCATTTAGCTACGCCCTCAACCCCCGCTGAGGAGATAAATCCACGCACAGCATCCCCCGATTGCAGGGTGGATGATTCATTTCGAGCTCTCTTTATGGCATTCCCTCCATTTTATGGACATCCTAAAAGGTACGCGGACCTCTAATTAAATTCTGTGCCGTCAACTCATTGGACATTGGCGGCTAAAATGGCGGAACGGCACGTAGTAAACCATGTTGACATCCCTCCAACCCTCAATTTTGCAGACATCGTGGGGGCACTAAACAAGCATCCCCAAGCTTCGCAATGAAATGAATTCAAGGGAATCTGTCTTAAATAGAAGATTTTTAATGTGATTAAAAAAGTTTTGTATGTCTTTAAGTTAGCTGGATCTATGTCTATTGATCTGCCAGTGCCAAAGATGATTGAATTATGGATATTATTGGTATTTTCCATTGAATGACTTTATATATATATTATTATCTAAAGAAATGATTCATTATAACCTTAAATATTCGTAAAAAATATACTTTAGGGAATATCTAGCGAGTAACACCAGAGATCAATAAATATAATTACTTTATATCTATTATTATTTCAAGAAATGATTCATTATCAACTTAAATATTCCTTCTGCTAGGGTATATCTAGCTAGTGAGCCCAGAGATCAATGAATATTATGAGAGATCATTGGAATTTCCTATTCTTAATATTTATCAACGGATCTATTATTAGTTCAAAATCTATAATCGTTTCAGTAGCGCTCCCACACTTTGCCAGGGTATATCTACTTTGATATGCCACAGTAATTGATTTCTTTGTGTTATTGTTATGTTTTATCTTATCCTATCTGGCAAGTTTACCATTAATAAATTGAGCAATAAACACATGTCTATTTCAGCCATACACCAGAATAGATTTGTAAAGGTGGCGATAGTGTAGTGAATTTATGTTACCCTTAGTGCCTAGAAATATAGAGAGTTGTAAACTATATAGTAATCTTACTACGCACGAGTCTAAAGGTTAACCAAGTCATTGATGGCAACTCATACTTACTATACTATCAAAAAAAGCGTCGAGTGGGCATGGGAAGTGATAATGTATCATGGATTGCAGATGAAAATACGAAAATGTGATTCGCAAAACGGTCAAATTAAATTTTTATCAGTTTAAGCACGACGTATTTTTCTTTATTTCCGCGATAAGACATTCGAAAGCTTTGGCTGGCACCCACTCGACACTATTTCCAGTGAATGCAGAGAAGGGAATATGGTAATACGGGGTATCAGCTGGTTGGTTCCATTGTTCTTTGTTGTTGAGTATGCCGTGTGTACGTCAAATTGATTGCGGGAATCTGCACCGGGTGAACTTGATAAGCAGGTGCCAAGGGAGGCAGAGGTAGGGCTACGCCGGAGAGATGGAGAGAGAGAGAGGGCACACAAACAGAGAGCGAGCGCACGGCAGAGAGAAGATAAGAGTTGTCAGTAGTGAGCGAGATAAGATGCTTCATTTTATTATTGTTGTTATTATTTCTTTCGCTGCTGAGCGGTTTTTTCTGCTCGCTGCAGTCGCTTTGCGGTTCTTTTTTTATTCCGTTTTTACTTTTTTTCTGTGTATCATTGCTTTATTTGTATACGATCACTGTGTGTGCGCTGTGTGTTGTGCTCCCCATAAACATAACCAGTACGCGATGATGTGAATCAGTCGCTTGTTTGCGCCAGTCGAGAGCGCACGAAGGCATCGCCGCGATCAATCCACACATTCCACTCGACTCGACCCGAAAACAGAACAGAACAGAACTGAACGGAACAAAGCAACGCAGCTGGAGACGTACAGCAGCAAAGGGAGTGGGAGACGCAGTGAAGTGAAGTGCATTGAGCTCGTGTTGTGATCTCGAGATCTCAGTCGAGATTGTCGTTTAGTCTTGTCGCGCGTCTAAGCCCGATCTAGTCAACCGATCCGATTCGTTACGACCTGATCTGTCTCGAGCCGGTCTCGTGGGTGCATCGAATAAGAGAAAAACAAAATAGAAGCAAAACACAAACAGTGGCGATTGTTGACAATCTTGAAACAAACACACACACACACACACACAACGAGAGCATAGAACCCGTTTTCGAGCCATCGTGATCTGTGCCCAAAAACTAAGTGAGTCCCCCAGCCGAAGGTCGATGTAAATACGCGATAGATAACTCTGTATATGAATGGATATCATTTTCGTGTTCTTTTATTTTTGTAGACACACGCCAGCAAGATGAGTAAAATGCCAGAGACAACGTTTGCCGACCTGAGCTTGGCTGATAAGGTAACCAAAGAGGAGTCTTTTAAATGAAAGTTAGTTCTTGCTGCCTTCAGAGAGCTTTCTCAAGAATTTAAAGAGTAAAAGGATGAATAGACTGCGAAAAGTGCTAAGATTTTAAGGAGTAAAAGGATGAATAGATTGCGTGAAGTTCTAAGAACTTACTGAGTATAGGGTTGAATAGACTGAGAGAGGGCTAAGAACTTATAGAGTTAAAGGCTGAATAGTTCATAAGAACTTATTGAGTAAAGGGTTAAAAAACCCTCAAGAACCTATAAAAGGTTGAAAGCCTTTCCCACACAAGGGTTCGAGAGCCTAATCAATGTTATTGATAGACTACAAAGCGACTAAGTGAGTCATTGTTATAGTGAAACCTGTCAACTATCAGACGGGTTAAGTTATCTCTCTGTCTCTCTCTCTCTCTCGCTCTGTCTATACTCATTTAGTATGCGAAAACAATCACCGATATTGACGTCTTGATTGCGATATATAAAAGCATTGGGAGCACGTGACGTGCGAGTCTGCGAGGAAAACAGAGCAGAAGCTCTATCAATTTACATGCGATACATACGTGAACACACACATATGTATGTGTGTATGTATATTTATATAGACAGACAGACATATCTATATATCTATGTTATATGGTCGTGGCAATGTACACACTAGTTAGCAGATGGGCCGGCACAAAGGGGCACCAGATAGATATTGTACACATTTGCGGAATTCATTAATTGCCATGGATGGGGGCAAGTTTACTTAGATATCGCCATGTGATTCTTGTAGGACGCGATTTTCAACCCCAGACCCCCCCCCCCAGTCGACCCACCTCCAACAATTGTTGTCTTCTACTCTATTGCCGGCGTCAATTGGCGCAACGAATTATCGCCGAGGCTCTAAACGATGCCAATTACCAAGTTCGCACTCTGCTCGGGCCCTGGGAGTAGATTTCCGATCCGAACCGGTGCAGGTTATAAATAATCGGAAAAGCAAACACAATTTCCATGCACTCGTAAATAGTTTGTGTACTCGTCCAAGCAATTGTTAAGCTTGATTAGCGCGCCACTAATGGAAATCTAATTCGCAATATTCTTCTCCTCCTCCTTCTCTTTTTTGCCAGACTTCGGTGAAGAAATCCAGCATCGAAGCTCGTCGCTTCTCGGACGTCTCTACCTGCTCCTTCAGTTCGGGTGAGTTGTGGATAAATCTAACAATAAAGGGAGAGAGATTTGACCGCTCTGCTTGCAGCATGTTTCACTGGCAGCTCCGACGAGGACGAGTTGTCGCCCAAGGATGTCAAGCAGACCAACTCGAGCGGCAGCTCCGACTTCTGTGTGAAGAACATAGCGAAAGCAGCCTTTGGACGTCGTGAAATTGAGATTGCCGAGCAAGAGATGCCGGGCATAATGACGCTACGCAAGCGAGCCGCAGAGGACAAGCCACTGAAGGATGCCAAGATCGTGGGCTGCACCCATGTCAATGCACAGACGGCGGTGCTCATCGAGACGCTGGTGCAGCTGGGTGCCTCAGTGCGCTGGGCAGCCTGCAACATCTTCTCCACACAGAATGCTGTGGCAGCTGCACTCGCCGAGGCGGGCATACCGATCTTCGCCTGGCGCGGAGAGTCCGAGGAAGAGTTCTGGTGGTGCCTCGATCGCAGCATAAGCAATCCGGGCTGGCAACCCAATCTGGTGCTCGACGATGGCGGCGATGCGACACATCTGATGATGAAGAAGTATCCCAACTACTTCAAGAACATCAAGGGCATTGTCGAGGAGAGTCTGACGGGGGTGCACAGGCTGTACCAGGTGGGTGCAGTTGAGATGAGTCTAATCTGGCGTAACTAATCCGCTTTATCGCTTTACAGATGTCCAAGGCGGGCAAGCTGACGGTGCCGGCGATCAACGTGAATGATTCCGTGACGAAGAACAAGTTTGATACTTACTACACCAGTCGCGATTCTATACTGGACAGGTAACCTAGCGATCAGTTAGGAACTTCCTCAACTAACCCGAATATCTTCTCCAGTCTCAAGCGCACGACGGACATCATGTTCGGTGGCAAGCAGGTTGTCGTCTGTGGCTACGGGGATGTGGGCAAGGGCTGCGCCCAAGCACTGCGGGGACAGGGCTGCATTGTCTACATCACCGAGGTGGATCCCATCTGTGCGCTGCAGGCGGCCATGAATGGATACCGAGTGGTGCGACTCGCCGAGGTGATACGCAACGTGGACGTGGTGGTCACGGCGACGGGCAACAAGAGTGTCATCACGCGGGATCACATGAATCGCATGAAGAGCGGCTGCATTGTCTGCAACATGGGTCACTCGTGCTCCGAGATCGATGTGAGCAGCCTGCACACACCGGAGCTCACCTGGCAGCGTGTGCGCTCCCAGGTGGATCACATTATCTGGCCCGATGGCAAGATGATTATTCTGCTGGCCGAGGGGCGTCTGGTGAATCTCTCCTGCTCCACCATCTCATCCTTTGTCGTCTCCGTGGCATCTTCCACGCAGGCCTTGGCTCTCATTGAACTGTTCTCGGCGCCGGGACGCTACAAGTCGGACGTGTACTTGCTGCCAAAGAAGATGGGTGAGTTGTGCTCGAGTTCGAGTGTTCCCAAGCTAATTGTTCTCCCTGCTTACCTAGATGAGTATGTCGCCAGTCTGCATCTGTCCACGTTCGACGCTCATCTGACCGAGTTGACCGATGCTCAGGCTAAGTTTCTGGGCCTGAGCAAGGCGGGGCCTTTCAAGGCAAACTATTATAGGTGCGTAACCCAATTTAGGGGGAATACCTTTATGATATTCCATTTAGTTCGCTATTTATGGCCTTTATTTCATTATCACTTAATTGCTAACTCTTTTTATTACTTTCCTTCTACAGATATTGATCAGTATTGACGCTCTTTAATTGTTGTTGGACAACCGTTTGAAAAAACACATGCAAATAAATATGTTGATTATGTTTTAAATGTGTAGCTTATTTGTTTTCAGAATGGACTCATCTAAAAGATACCCTATTTTTGATTATCCCAAAACGATTCTTTGTCGTATTTATACTTATATATGGTTCTTTTATTAATTTATAGAAAATATAAATCATATTTCTTCTAAATCTTGGCAAAACTCTGTTGTGGAGCCTGCTTTCAAAATGGAAACAATTCAAAATTGATCAAACTTTGAGTTTTTCTCCCATCCTTTCAAACACTAGTTTGACTACATGCGGGAAGAAGAAGAATGTATGACTAAAATACAAACTAATACATACATAAACAAAATAAAGCCGTAGCACTAAATTTTGTTTTGTAATTCAGCAATTTCTAAAAATGTAAACAAAAAAATAGTTTGTTTTTTTCCCAAAAAGCAATTTAACAGTGCTCTGTTAATGTAAACCAACTGTTAACAGTTCATGGGAAAGCATAACATTAACATAAGTTATATATCACTCAGCAACAGTCAGAGTAAATGCAACATGCTGGTTTGCGTATTGGCTACACCACATACGTAACATACGTTTACAGTTACCAAATTCAAACATAGGTGGCGCTTGGCTGCTGTTGAAATAATTTTAAATCAGTTTTTTCGCCGCCACGCCCCCCCCCCCTTTGCCGCAAATGGGCGTTTTAAAAAACGGGGGCGTTTTAAAAAAGCGGGAGAATCTGAAAAAACAGTCAAAACTTCGCAGCCTTCTCCAGGGCGCCCTGTGCACTTCTCGAACTTGGAATTTTCACAACTGCGAAGAGAAGAAAAAAACGAAGCGATTCAAAAAAACCGCAGGTCGCTATCTCGTCGGGTTTGGCCGCAATTTCGATTTGAAAATGGAAAAAAACTGCCGTTATTCGAAATGAAAAACTGCTTGTTTTTTGGCTAACAGAGCTCGTTTTCCAAGACACGATCCCATTTGTGTCCCGGATGAGCCTGCTGATCAAAGCAGGATCGCGGCAGCACTGCACTATCGATAATGCTGCGCACTGTTGCATATTTTTGTGGGCGAACCTTCCCAGTGCATTTTCGGAATATTATTTTTGTTTTTTATTTAACTTTTAACCCTAGGATAGGGGGTTATTTTTTTATGTAAATATGTACACATCATTTAGAAATATCATTTACACTATAGAGCGTATCAACTAAAAACTATTAAAAATGAATTGGATAAAACCAGAAATGAGAATCAAAAGCCTGATGGAGGCATAGAGTTGGGCGTGTGGGCATGGCAGCTAATTATATCCGCTTTCCATAGGGTATTATATTTGAAATAATCATGATAAACATGGTGTCTTTAGCAGTTGTATTATCTGAGATCTGTGTGCTCAGCCTGGCATACAGACATGGCTCAAACGACTCAGCAAACAAGAATATATCTGCTTTATGGGGTCTATCATGCATTCTTCTGCCTTATACATATTAATATATAACTATATGTATCATTAATATATGAATAAACAACATATATACATTATAAAATATTACTTTACTTCATTCTGTATTACTTCTACTTCTATTACTGTATTACTTCTTTACACTCACATACTACTTTCCAAAAGAGTTCCAAAGATATCAGTCTGTTACAAACATTTGCAATGATTTGATGAATTTTGGGTTCACTTGAGCTTCTGTGGTTCATTTGGAATCTGTTGTTACTTCTTCCAGTAGGCAACCATGCCGAACAGGATATGACTGTTTAGTTTCGGACCGACCAGCGGATTAATTTGCATTATGTACGTGACCACCCAGAGTAGCCAGCAGCAGAAGGCGACCAGGATTGCGCTGCAGCGAATGACTTCCTTCTCCTCGAATCTGTATGCCACTACCCAGGTGAACACTGCCACCAGGAGCCAGAACATGGTAAAACTAGCAAGTACTATAAGTACGTTCATTGTTTTTCGTGTGTGTGTTTCCCTCTTGACTTTGACAAGTTTCTCGATCGGAGAATCGAACTGTAACTGAATCACAAATGCTTTCCCTGCTGGACTTAAAACTTTCTTATAGACAAACCCAATTTTTAGAGAACTGGGAGGTAATGGTGGGGGAGTGGAAAAGGGGAGGGGCTCTCGTAAACGCGTTTACGAGTGCGCGAACATTTGCGCGTTTTATTGCCGTCAGCGGAGGCTGCAGACGCGCTCAGAGACGCGCGCACTGGAGCGCAGCCTGTTATAAAAATGGGAAATTGTTGCCAAGTGTTCAAAGAGTGTGGAGGGAGGAGGCGGGGGCAGTTGCAGAGTGGCCGGCGCCAATAAAACCGCGCTGTGCCTGGGCTATCCCGGATGTGCAGCATCCTCCCCCGTGTGTCTGCTGGCTAAATCCGTTTCCGCAACGCCAGCAAAAGGCGCGCTGCGTCGAAGGTTCATGCCAGAACATGGCACATGGCCGTGTCCCGATGATGCCATAAGTGCCCAGGCGCGGCTCATAAAATGTGAAACTCAGCAGCAGTGGCAGCAGCATTTGGCACTGGGGATCGGGGGAAGAAGGAGCCACCGCACGCGGCTGTAATCGAGTTTTTCCAAAGTAGCAATAAATGTTTATGGCAACATCGAATTTTCCATTTTCTCGCCATAAGTATCAAGACGGCCGGTGCCGCATCCCCTCCTCCTTCCACCGGTCACGCAGCGAGGCAAGCAACCCTCCACATTAACCACCCCCAGTTCCATTGCCATTTCGCAACACTGCGGCCATCTTGAATGCCATCTTGGATCCGTGAAAACAGTAGCAAGATCTGCGTCACTTTTCTTTATTCACTCCCGACTGAATACTACTCGTATTGATTCACTTTCACAGTCGTGACTAGTCGAGCCGTCTGCGTGTACGATCGATTGCAGGCCATAAATCTCAGCACCTTCGTCTCGAGCTCGAACTCGAACTCGGTCGCAGTCTCTCAGACCTCGAAACTGACGCCTCGCACTCTCGCACCCTCGCAAGCAAATGCAAATCGGGCGGAATGTGTGAATTCGGCTTTAAAAGAAGGTTACCCGTTGCCCGTTGCCGGCGGCGGCGAGAAAAAACAGAATAAGACGCTCGACGCTCCCGATTTTAGGGCAACTATCTCCAGTTGTGTCTGTCTTTCTGTCTGTTTGTCCGCCTGTTCCGGTGAGTCGCTCCATTTGCTTAGTCGTCATAGGGTCAAAATATTTGCCTCACAATCGGCTGATTGATTTGTGGCTACAGCCAGACGAATCGACTGACTGACTGTGCGTGACTGACATGTGCATGGAAGCAGAGACCCCTACGATGGACAGATAGACAGGCATAGCACAGGCTGACTACGAATGCTGCTAGGTATTCCTAGGAACTCACGACTGCCTTGAGGGCTACTGTTTTTCAAGGCAAGAATGCTTTACTTAAATCAGCTTCTTTATTCATTTAATTATTTCTATATCTATATATTAAAAATATATCAAATATATTTTAGTTTTTTCAGCTTCCTAACTTTTCTGTTTAAAATACCCACCGGTGAATGGAAGCATGTGTTTGAGGGTATTTAATTTCTTGATACTTAAACAATGGCAAACATTGAGAGAGGCATAGAAAAATCCTCATGTTCTTTATTCATTAACTATGTATATACATTTACATACTATGGATACTTTAAATTGCTGCTGATTTATTAATTCAGTTATTATGGGAATAAATTTGTGTTCACATCGTAATATAAAAGAGCATTTGTAGTTGAAAGTAAAATAAGAAACATAAAAGAGCATTATTAAATGAAAGTATCTTATATAGAATAAAGTTCTCGATCATTTCACTTTAATACCTGTGCAGAGGGATATTGAATTCAGTTTCATTATACTTTATTGCCACAAGAGCAATGGGAGGAAATTAGAACCCGCAAGCCTGTTCTGGTTAATTTGACAGGTTCAGCAATTCAATGCTTAGGAAAGTTGAAACAGTTAAAAACGCCTTCTGTACATTATTGATTCATTTATTAGATATTTATTTATTTTCATAACTATTCCAGCAATGTATCATGCATAAAATTGGCAAAATCTGATGTAAGACGTATAGTTAATCAGAAAGTTTTTGATGTTTTAAAGTATTTTATAATTCATTGACTTGATTTACCTTTATAAATATGATTTTCGAGTTAATTAACAAGAGGTTTTTGTAATTCAATTGAATTGAATTAATCTTATCTAAAGTACCTTCTGTTCAAAAGTCTAACTCAGAAGTTTTACGCACTCATTTCATTCCCTAATCAATGTTTTGTACTGCAATACTTTGTATTATTAAATGACATTATCAAAGATTGTTTTGTATTTTAAATATGTATTTGAAAACATATTCTTTCAATCCAGCAATGTCTGGAGAGCTCCCTCTCACTCGATGCTGCAATCCATATGAATTGTTCCCACTGGAGTTGGCTGCAAGGTTACTTGGCTCTTGTGCCTTGTTTTTCTCTTTTTCTCTCTATTTGGCCAAGTACTCTCTAATCTGTGAGATTTAGATTAGTGGTGCGGCAGACTCAGAGCCAGCACGCGTTGTTTGCCCCATCAATTAGCAGTTTTAGCACCATTTAAGGAAGTGTTCGCGGCAACAACACACAGGTGACAGGGAGACCCGCAGGTGATACACAGAGCTTGCAACACATATCGCGGGTAAACAGCGTCGTGTCGCGAGTTATGTCTTCTCTCATGGCGCTCTGTGTCCAGTTCCCCTGAGTTGCCGGACTGTGCCATAGCTCGGTTCAACTTGTGTTCTCGCAGACGACGCTGATTGCAAATAGTCAGTTCGAGGCACCAGGCCTTTGTTGGCACACGGCGGGTCACGCTCATCGAAGCGTTCAGAGGAGACAGAAGCAGAGAACTGAAAGAGAGATCTGCCTTAGAATTACCTTTCATTTCCATTAAGTCTGGCCCAAATCTGAGGTTACAGCTCTACTTTGTTGAGGAGAAAGCATCAACTAAGCTTTGGTTATTCGATTCTGATTAAAAATATAAAACATTCTCATTTCTAAAAGAAGTTGAAGAGTTGTTGTAACTATTATAGCTAAGTGAAATCGTTAATTCATTTATAAAAGCACAAGTTCGTGTTTGTACTAGAAATCAATACTGTAACAATCTTCAGGGATTTATTTTACACGCCTGCTCCTCCAGGCGAGGTGTTCCTATATCGGAGAAAAAAAAAACAAATTGTTTAATTTTTTTCCAACTAAACTCTGACCTCAACCCAGCTACCGTGAGATTTTTATTATTAACATTAAGCTAGTTAGTTAGTTTGAAATTCAAATTGGCGACACTTAGACACATTTTATTAAAAATTTGCTTACTGGTAATTTCTGTGTTGGAGATATTAATAGTACCTATACAAACATTTAAATTGGAATAGCTTACTTATATCCGAAAAGACATACAGAGTACCAATTCAACATTCTTATATAGGCCGATCTTTCTTTAATGCAATTTTAGGAACCTTGAAAAGTATGTTTGCTGTAAGTTTGCTTGCATTATCTTTAAAGCAACTCAAGTCCGCCAATAGGTTCAATGGCAGACATTAGGGGCGCAATGCCAGAAGACAGACTCACAGTATATCCGACGTTGGTCAGCACGAGTTGTGCAAGAATAGAAAGGCAACTTCTTGATATTAAAGAGATAAGTTTAATCAATTCATGAAAAATCTTAGATTTTCTAATGCACTTGACTCATAAGTTGACTTGGGGCGCAATAGATCTCATAAGTCGCAGTACAGACTCCCCTATTAAATAATAATATGAAAAAACATATCGGACTCAATATAACTGCAATAAGAACATATGTTTGTGCCGAGTTCAATCATGATAGCTCTAAATCAAACATTCTTTTTTGTGTTGCAGGCGACTGATCTGGTGATTTGTTTACTTTGTGGGGTCGCAGATGTCTCGTTATTATTTAGGTTAAATGTCAACTATTCAGATAAATATTTCGTTCAATTGTAACAGAAATAAATGATTTAATTTTGATTTAATTCGTTTCCCATGTGAAAATATTTCCTGTCAACTTATTTAAATCTACAACACATTTAATTTACTTTTCAGTAAATTCTTGTGAATGTCTTAAGCTGAATTATGTCTACTGTTAATCGAAAGTAATGACAGGTTGTTGGCCCGATACTGCTGCACAGTTATATAGCTGCCATAGTCGTATTTGTATACTATGGCCAAAATGATAGCTTAAGCTTTCAGTTTCATTCAGGATAATTTAGATTTTGCTCTGCACGCTGACCTTTGTGCTGGTAACAAAAGGTTTACAAAGGCAACTTGTATCTGTATCTATCTCTCTGAGCTTGTGTCTGTGTGTGGGAGGGAGGAAGGGCGGGGGGACTACACAGAGTTTGCGCAATGTGAAAGGCATCAATCAATTGCCATTGATTTTCGACAGCTCGCACTGGCAACGACAACCACCACATCCTCCAGACGGCGCACTGCGCAGAGACAGCAAGGTAGAGAGGGGAAGAAGGAGGGGGCTATGGAGCAGAGGGGGAACACTCTTGGTGGTTGATTTTTTTGCGACATCGCGTGGGCAGAATTAATGTATCTGGAGCGAGTTTGCAACCCCCAAATCGTCGATACATCGAACTCGAAGGCGATATCGACGCAGGCATTGAGCAGCCTTGTGTGTGTGTGTGTGTGCGGGTAAATATGTAAGTCAGCGTGCTGGCAAAGATATACAGCCCCGTCATATATCTAAGTCTGCTGTGTGTGCGGTGTCCCCCACCCACTTATTTATTTATTTGTTTATCTACTAAGCATTTACGAGCCCGCGTGCAATGTCTCTGTCTCTGCCTCGTCCTCTGCCCCTTCTCTGTGTCTCTGCCCTTGCCAATATGCTCTGCTCTGCTCTGCTCCGCTCTCAGCATTGGGTTCGTTACGCTCGCTTTGTTGTTGCTGTTCTGGCTGAGAGAGGGTGTGGGCAGGGTAGTCTTGTGGTCGGGCAAGTGCAAGTGGCAATGGAGAATGGTAACTGTGACGGTGACTGCGACGGAGACAGCGACTCTCTGTCGTTGTCGTTGTCAGCTTTGGAGTCGGCGTCGTTTGGCTTCTCTCGCAGCTCAACTGTGGACGGTGGTGTGGATGTGATTCGATTCCTGGAATCTAACAGCTATTCACACCCAGCAGAAAACTCGCACATCGCATTCACAGTTCGAGCGTTTTCCGATGACGTTCCGTTCCGCACAACGCATAGCTCCAACTCCAACTGGAACTAGCTCTGTTTCTTGGCCGACGGCGCGCGCTCCTTGTCGAAAGTGTTAAAATAATAAACCAACAGCAACAACAGCAGCGGCAATTATAACAATAAAACCGACTATAAGAATAAAAAACACAAGAAAGACATCAACAAAAAAAGGAAGCACAAGAAAACGAAACTGAAACTGAAACAGAATTCTGTCCAATTGCCATAAAACATTTAGCGCCAATTCGGCTCCAAGTGCCACTTTAAATTATAATACGTGAATGAATAAACAAGCGAGTACCCGTTGACGAGCGTGCGAGTGTGTTGTGAATATCCACGCGGGCAGCACGGTAGCATTTATCGCTTTGACAGTTAACGCCGAGTCGAGATTCCACAGTGGCCAACTGCCAATTAACAGTTAACAGTTAACTTCCGCTTCATCTTCCTCCTCCTCCAACAAGTTTCCAATTGTCTGCTGTCAATTTGAATATTCCCAGCCGTCGGCTTGTAAATGCTTCAGTTTGCCATAGTCAGGTAAGTTGGACAATGAATGTCTATAGTACTTTTACTTTTTAACTTTGTAGAAGAATTGTTAAGGTAATCACCTGATTCAATATAATATATAAAATCCATATATGTTATTATTGGACACTTGTTTATACCTGGTGAAAGAAGTACTTACTACTTCACAATCAATGTGCTCTTTCATTTCGTGTTTTGTAAATGATAAAATGTTCAAAAAATCGTCAATCTCCAGCACATCGCTTATCATGATTAGATTACTCGTTGTTTAAAGTATTAGGTTCGGTTCGGTTTTTATATTGTCCATAGTAAAATAATAATATATTAATTACATATCCGATTGGAATAATCGTTTTAATGACAATCTCGATAGCAGAGCACAAGTTCAACTATTTGCTTCTTTAAATATGTAAACACAGTTTTATTTTCTAAACTTTATTTATGTATAGCAAACTTGTGATGAGAACAAACGACAAATAGATATAATAGAAATGAGATTAGATTTATATCAAAATGTAACCCTTTACTTAAAAATAACAGAATATTTGGTACAAACCGCAACAAGAATGAAGGAGAAGAAGTTATACTATTGTGCAAGAATTGACTTGCACTTTTACTTTCAATTATAAAGTATGCAAATCTAAAGTACCGAACATATTCGTTTTATTAACAACAGTGATTAAAATAATAGGAGTAACTTTTTATATTGCCATATCCGCAATGTAAAAAATTTCCGTATATCTTCTTTCAATATGTTAGTTGACTAGAATATGGAGAAATTTTAAATTTTATGTTAATATTCTTTTTGATAATTCAATACAACAAACTATTATTATTTATTATAAAATTATTTCCAAATTGCACGTTTTTAATATGTTTCAGATTTGTAATATTGTAGTTTTCTGAGGAAAGTGTCTGATATATTTTAGTTTAAGCGACTTTAAAATATATTTTAAATTCCATTTCTTAATTGTAAGACTTTCAACAACATTTTTTATTGTTAAAAGTCTATAAATGAGTTTAGAACTGTTACCATAGCTTGAAAGCTTCGATTGCACCAGGGAACATGGTGAATACTGGTTATTGGCGGCGGTTAATGATTTTTAGCGATTAAGTTATATCAATCTTTATAAGTTTAACCAGTTTTTCCCTGTAATTACATTTGAAACTTTTTAAAAAATGGGTAAAATATTACATTTCTCCAGTTTTAATCAAAAATAATTTACTTAAAAGATTCTTGTGTCAGAAGTCAAAAAATTTAGTGTGAATAGACGAAAAATGAAGTCGATCCCGTTAATCGACTATGAAAAGAATGATTAATAATATTTTGAATTTAATTTACACTTATTTATAATTGCCTCAACTGCATTCGATAACTTATTTCGGTAATATACAATAAAAAACACACCTTTAGACAGTCAATTTATTTAAATCTGTTCAAGAGGTAAATAAAGTGCTTTCTCAAATGGCCAACATTATTTGCGCTATACAAAAATTACAATTACTGAATGTATGCTAAAAGAAGTTTTAAAGATTTTTAGCTTGCTTTTTCTTATCCAATCAGTTAAAGAAACAGATCTTGCACCTTCCTTTATTCGCACATGAGTCTCCTTCACTGAGCCCTCAATAGTAACAGAGCAGCTGCGTTAAAAAGACAAAGTTATCTTTTGCAGTGGTTTATTGTTTTTTAAGTCGATTGCACTATTCGAGGGCGCGTGATACAATGCCGTACAGGGCTACATCCACATAGGGGGGACTTGCCATGGGGATGGGGAACAAAAACACTTCCTGTCTTCGTTTCAATTTATGCTTTATGACGGGCGATAAAACGCGTCGTTGGTGCGTTGTGCAACTTAAATGTGTTCCCACGGCATCCGCACTGGGGGAAGAACGGTTTCACGAGATCACGTACGGCCGTAATCAAACGCACGCACGCACACACTGCTACACAGATAACGGCAAATGGCAATGGCAATGGCGGCACTTAAGGGCTGCTGCTGCTACTGCCTAATCCGACTGAGCTGCAAAATGGAGACCTGAGCTGGCAACCCTCATCCTCAGACCCATTCATGTGGCCATATCTGCAGCGCTTTTCCCCATCCACTCACATTACACGCAGATACACACACACACACGCACACGCACCATTTTCAAACATTGTTGCAGCTCACAGATAGGAGTTTCCCTTGCATGTGTGTATGTGGGCGGGGCTTGTTGTGTGCCAGTGTAAATATGATGGCGAGTCGCAGCGTTGCCAGACTGGCGCATTTTGCTCACGTTAAATTAATCTGAATTTTTCAGGTATTAAAATACCGTGGACTTGGCAAAAACAACGCAAAGTGAATATTAACAAGCCAGATTTTTTTATGAGGACAACTCTTATGTTGTTATTGCTAATTAATTCGCTTTATGATTCCTATGTATTTTGTGGTATATTTATTATTAATTGCAGTTTCTGTACTAAGGCAAAAACTTAAATACCTTGAACTGTGCGATACGCAAACAGTCGGGAAAATTGATAGAGAGAAAAGCAAACAAGTAAATAATAAAATAAAAAAAACACTAAAATTGTAAACAAACCCATATGACTGACAGTGAGACCATATTCATTTAAAACCTGGTCACCCTAAAAGAGAAAAAATGCCTTTTGTTTAACATTTAACAGCCAATGTTAACTGTCGTTCCTTTCAATGGCCGACAGATGGCGCAAACGCTCGCGTATCCTTAAGGAGTACATTAATGTAACACCTAACGAAATGTTATATTTCAAAACACAGGCAACTTCGTTAAGTGTGGAGTAATTCTGCTAGCGTGTGGAGTAAAACTGTAAATGGTTTCTGTAAACTGCCGTTAAAATCGTATGTGCTGTAAACATAATGTAGCGAGTAGTATAAGAGCCAATGCTAAAATATAAGAAGGCGGAGCGTATTTCCATAATGGCCGACAGATGTCATAAAAATGCACTGAGAGAAATGAATTGTATGCTGAGGGGGTATTCGTTGATATGAATTAAGCGCATGCTGGGGTGTTACATTTTTTTATACATACATTTATACATATATTATGTAGAACCAACTGTATAAATTTAATTGTACAAAAATTATGTGCAAAGATTAGTCATTTTAATAATAATAATAGCAATAGTGATGATGATATAATTTAAATAGTAATAACACTAAAAATAGTAACAATAATACTGTATACAATAATATTTATTTTGATAATTTGTTAAGAACTAAAATTTAAAAATAATTTTCATTAGAACATATACTCATATGATATATTTATAATATCGATAATGACTTAAGGTTTTAGTATAAGTTATATTTTTAGCATTACTTATAAACATAGTTTTACTTTATACATCTGCTTCAAGTCGCTTTTAAGAAATTCATTCATTTTCAAAGGTCTGCAGAGAACTGAAACAAGTGTGTAATGAATAGATACGCATACACAAAGATCATCTGTATCAACTTTATCATCTACATGTGTATATAAACTTTCATCTGCCTACATATTCCATCCAACTATGTCAAGCTATTCTCTCTAATATTTCTTTGCTCTTTGCTCGATTTATGCTGAAGCCGCGTAATGTTCAGTTTTAAGTGTATCATAAAAAAGATATACATAGATTTTTAATGATTGCAGCCCATTACGCGCAGAGATATCTGAAAATAGAAATCACTTAATGGTGACCTTCACACACAAATCGTCTTTGATGCAGATGGGATGCAAAATGTTGCGTAAGAAAGGATTTGGACATGCCGAGGCATTTCAGGGTCCCGGTCAGGTGTGCGACAGTGTGTGTGTGGTACCTGACCTTGAGACAGTCAATTTCTAAACCCATTTCGGGCAAAAGAGTTGAGAGGGTGCGAGATGCAAATTGTGTGCAGCGCTACAAGGTCAACGAGAGCAGAGTGTGAAATACTTTTTGGGCAGCAACTCATGGAGATCATGGGATGCAAACTAGTGCGGTTTTTGCGACTGAACGATGACCAACACATGTGTGTGTGCAGATCCCTAGATCTGTTAAGACGCGAACGCGATTCTCAACTCCTTCCGTGCGTGCGGAGCAGGAAGCACTTGAAATGCCGGCGGCAATAAAAAAAAAAACGCGTGGACTCGCTGCGCTTAAGTGTCGCGCTTCTTCTGCTCTGTCGATTGCGAAATCTAAGCGAAATTAGAGCGTCATCGTCGTCGTCGTCGCCGTTGTCGTAAATCCAAATCGCCGCTCCGGTTCGGTCCGGTAATGTACGTGAATCCATAAAATAAGAACGCAACGAAACTAAAAACTGCCACTGTTGGAGGAGAGAGAAGGGGAACATGGCAAGGGAAGTCTAAGACTGTGCGAGGCGGGCATATCTTACAATGTTGAATCTGCCATTCTCCGTCGAAATAAAGGACAACAAGAGAGGAGAGAATGAATGCCAAACAGAGGCAAGAGGCAAGCTGGGTGGGGGGCAAGAGAGGAGCGAGGCAAGTGGGGAATTTATTGCCAACAACGGAGTTTCCGAAAATGTCAATTTCGTTTTTATGGCATCAAATGTTTGGGCAGCTTATGCGGATTGCTGTCACAAAGTGGATTTCAAGTTTTGTCTTCCTCTCTGCCTCTCACTCTTGTCTCTTTCTGTATTATGCGCAGGCAGCAACAATTTCGTTTACTTTGTCAGAGATTTTTAAATGTTATCTGCCGTTTGCATCAGTATAATTTAATTCACCGTGAAATGAAATGCCAAAGTTTTCTATTCTAATTGCAAATTTGAAAATTTACCCACAGCAGATAAGAGTTTCCCGGGGGCTTTCCAAAGTAAATGGGAACTAATTTATTCAGAATGGGAATTTTTCAATTTTAAATATTAAATATTTATATATACAGTATAATTCGCTTAGCTGCATCGATAGTTAGCTGCATCGGCAAGATATCTGCATTATTTTTCCATTTTTTTGTGTGAATAGAAGTTAGTTAAGTTAGTTAGTTAGTTAAGTTAGCTGCATTTTTAAGTTACCTGCATCGAGGCATTGTGCAAAGTACTCGAGGCAGCTAAGCGAATTATACTGTATATATATATATATTTTGTGTTTAATGTTATATATAAATCCAGTCAGATTTCTTGATTTCTCTGCCTAATGAGTCACCTAAAGAGTTTGAGTTTCAGCTTTAGAGATGCAAATGCAGTTGCACATGTTGCAGCGAGCTTGTCAAAGGTGGCGACGATCATTAAAAAAGGTTCAAAGATATCATGCTGCGTATAGTTCTCTTTGTTGTGCCCCCCTTCCTCTCTCTCCCTCTGCCTGCGCAGGCCATTTTAATGGCGGATCAATGGGATTTGTATAATGAGCCCGGGGTGGACTTCATAAAACATACATACGCCGTGCCCTGCGCTTAATGCGTTGCCGCCATTTTACTTTATCTCCGAACCCAAAAAAAAAAACAGTCAAAGGCGAAACGAAACAGAATACAAAGAACTCAAAATGAAAAGAAATCTGATATCACAAAAACGAAAGAAAGAAGAGGAAACCCGCGTTTTTATGTGCGCCGCGTCGAGAGATTGTGAAGCAGATTTAACCATTTTGGATACAGTTCTTGTGTTCTCTCTCTCTCTCTGTCTCTCCCTTTCTCCACTTGCAGTTGTCAGTTCCAGTTTTGTTGCCAGTCTCCAATCTCTTCTGCAGTCTCAGGCTCTCTGGGCAGCGCGAGGTTGCTGGCCTTTGTTGCTGTACTTTTTAACAAGTTTTATGGGTTGTCATGTGTCAAATGGAAATGGGAATTTATGTGTTTGTAATTGAACGCACGCCGCGAGCAGAGCAGCAGAGCAGAGAGGGCAACAAATCTCCAATTCGAGTGCCCACAGTGCGGCCATTTTGCTGCAGATCGAACCAGATCCGCTGAACATGCTGGCGGTGTCCCGCAGCCGCAACATTTACATAAATTAAATCCTACTTGGGTTCGGTATTTCCAACTACCTGGCCCTGAGTCTGCTGTAGCAGAGTGTAACTTGTGCTTGTAGTTTGTCTCTTGTGGTAAATTGAATATGTCATGTCGTGCTATAGTTATCGACAGTCTGACTTGCTGTCTGTCTACCCCTCCAGCCTTGTCTACCCCTATGCAAATTCCTATTTGCATACAGCCCCCCCGAAATAGTTGACATTGATTTGTGCAGTTTATGAGCAGCGCAGCCATCAAGTTTGTCTTTATGTCTCAATTAGTTTGAAGCGTCAATCATAAATAGACACACACACACACACGCAGATACAGACACAGGTCAGGAGGCAACAATTTGGTTACATTCAGCTACCATAAAAGTTGCAAGTGTAACCCAAAGCCGTAACCGAAGTGGAAGTGGAAGTCGAACCCGATTCGAACCTGCCAACTCCGATTGCCAAGAAGTGTAATAAAAAGGGCGGCAGCAGCAGACGAATGGGTGCCATTTGCCCGTTGCCAGTTGCCAGTTGCCAATAGCAGAGCCGTTGGACAGTCGACGAACTTGTGACGTTCAATAGTAAAAATTTTTATAGGCAATTAAACAAAATAATAAAAGTGAGTGCGCAGTGCTGGCAAAACTGTTTCAAGTTTTTCAATTTATGCAGCATACACAGCCATGTTCATAACTATATACACACTTTGCATAACTTCAGCCCGTTGCACACGCGGCGTATGCGCAATCGCAGAAGGAGACGACAGCGGGCTTCATTGTTGCCATCAGTCTCTAGTCTCAATTTTTACGCTGATGAAGCCGATGAAGTTGTGCATCATTTTAATGGGCCCGTGGCAAAAATGTCGTCGACATCGTCGTCGCCATCGTCGTGGCAGGAAATTACATTTTTCGGCCACATTAAAATGGGGGCGCAGACAGAGACAGCTGATGTCAAATGCATTGAACGAGTTTTGAGAACTTCCTCCCTTCTCGTTGGCTTCTCCAGACTTCCCTGTTCGACTTGACACAAAGAAAAAAGCAAATTATAATAAAATCTTTGCATTTTATGAGCGCATTTCCAAAATGTAATTTGCATACGATATTTTACGAGTATTTTACGCACATGAAGACAGAAATAACAAACTTGTACGACTGGCAGTGAGAAGAGAGAAATATATGCCTAAAATTGTTGAAGAGAGACAGCTTTTGATTGGAAATAATTCAAGTTAGAAGAGTAATCAATGTAATTTAGTTGGAAGATTGATCTTATTGAAAAGTTTGCTGTTTAAAGTTTGAAGATTATTCTTTTGCGATCAATATATTCATTGAAGTTTGATGATTCATTTTTTATGAAAATCAAAAAGAAACTTTCATATTGTTTTACCCTTTCTCCTCTGATTATTCCTATACAACTTATAAAGACAGATAAGCAGATAGACATGACTAGTTTGCCTGCTCTGTTGAAGATGATGTAAAGTGTAAACCCATTTTCAAGGGTATAAAAGGTTATAAACCTAAGTTACACATTATAAATGTTATACTTTACTAAAGCAAGCTTTAAAACTACTATTAGCAATAGATTATATTAATAATAAATGGATAGTCGGCTTTATCCAAGGTTCCCTTAGCTAACACTGAAACCTTTCGCTCCATCAAAGGCAACAAGTTCGAGCAAATGAGCTGAGTGCAAAGACATGGGAGTAGCGCTTTCATTGAGCCATGCTGGATTCCAGGAAATCTCATTTTCAATGCCAGCTCGATCTTCGTGACTTTGCCGCGGGCGAAACGCATTTTAGAGTGTCTGGTTGCGCTCCAAGTGGAGCGTTTGACTCTTACAGAGAAGAGTCTGAGGCGGAGGCTGTGGCAGTGAGGGGTTTCAAATGCATTCAATTCAATATGCAGATGTCCTTGTCTGCGACTAGAGACCAAGCCCAGTTCCCGCCCAAGCACATGTGGCGACCACAAACTCAGTATCTGTATCGATGTGTGTGTGTGTGTGTGTATCTATATCTGAATCTGTATATGGGTGTGCACATAAATAAACACAAATGGCAAGCGAAGAAAATGAGTGCCAAGCCTTGTGGCCGCTGTCGCTGTTGCTGTTGCTGCCTCTGCTGCAGTCGCTGCCCGTCGCTGGCTGAGGCCATAAATTGCGCCTGTCAGTGTCTTAATGGGGCGGCTGTCCCAAATTTATGCCACAATCAGCAGCGCACAGTGAACGGCGGCCAGAAGCGCCCAGTCCCCGTCTCAGTCCCAGTCCCAGTCGAGTCACAGTCCCAATCCCTGGGCCAGAGCCCGCACCCTTCTGGGTGTCCTGCGGCAGGCAGCACAACTAAAAGAAAAAGCAAAAGAAAAACAACGATAATTTATAAGTCGTAAAACGTTTGCTCGCTTCTTAAACGCGAACGGCAAAGGAGAAGGGGAAGCGGAGACGGGGCGATGAAAATGCCACGAAAATGGAATGCGAAAATGTGTAGGACAATTTCCCAAATGTATCGCATTTGCCATGCGATTAGCCAGAGGCGTCCCAGTCACGAAACGGTAGTCGCTACCACCTCTCTCTTCCTCCGGTACCCTTCGCCCTCCCGCCCTCGACTACAGTCGCCATGCTGACCACACAATGTGGAAAATGTCCGTTCAAGATGGCCGACTTTGCTCAGTGTTTGCTCTGCTGTCTCTCCTTGAGGGGTTGCTCTGCCAAGGGGAGGGACGCAGGGGAGGTTTGTTTGCTTGCCAGAAACATATCAAAATAATTGGCAACAACGACAATTTCGCGAAATTGCAAAATATTTTCAAGCTCACTGAATCGAATCGCAGATTATTGCCTCGTAATTCAATTGCAACAAATCATCAAATCGAACTGGAACTACAAACACAAACAAATCATTTCAATTTGTTGCTTTTCATTTCTGGGGATCAAATGATGATTTCTGTGTGCCTGAGAGTGGGAAAAACTCATAAGATGAAGAATAAATAGGAGTATATCAACTTTCTGTAAGTATTTGTGACGGTCAAAGATGCGTGGCTTGGCCTGCAATGTTATTTTTATATACCTTTATATTTCTAAGAACTAGTTCAGGCGGATAAATCTATATGTGTGAATGCAGCGATTTCAGCTATATTAAAAGCTATTTTCACTAAGTTTGGCACTTAGGATGCTGTATATCATAAGCCTTCCAAGTTTATTTAATATGTGAGGGTACAGTTACAACTTTCTGCTTTCGGCGTATAGTAAGCTGACTATATAGTCTACCTATCCTCTACATTTCAATTGTATCAGATTAAAAACATATGTAGAAGTTAACGAAGACAACCATTTTGTTGTTCAGAGCAGAGTTGCCTTTTCATATCAAAAAGAAGGTTTAGTTTTTCCTTACACAAAGTTACTACGAACGTCCAAAGGATTCTAGTGAAATTTATTAAGATAAGATAGTTAATATAGAAGAAGTTTAAAACATAATTTTAAAGGAGTACTAGTTTCGCTCCCTGTAAAGTATGTAAATCAAAAACGCTTAACATAAGAGTATACATACATATAAATTCAAGAACTTTTTTGGGGTCAGGAGTATACCGGTTTAACTCCATTGCAGGTTTCCTTACTTGCTAATTTTGTCATTAAAATATTAATATTAAAGTTTATCATAAAATTCCATTAAATGTATTTCCACCTATCTTGAATCAAACTGCTACTACAATATATCTTTTTCATATTCATATTCTTTTCCCAAGTACTCCAAGTATTTCATTAATCTCTCAGTTAGCAATCAATAAAAAACTTTGGCAGTATAATTTAAGTTTGTCACAGTACAAGCTGATAACAATCCCTTCGCAATGAATGATAATGATAATCACTGTGCCTACTTATTATCAGTGTTTCATAGTTTATGCTAATCTCAAGCTCATTATGACAAGTCTAAAAAAACTGTATTAAAATGTCAATTTATTGACCATATATATCAACTAATGAGAGCATAAATCAAGCATTAAAAACCAGAATCTTGTCTAAATAACCCTTAGCTAAATATATTTAATGCCTAAGCTCACTTGGGACTAATTTAAACATGCTTCGCTTGACTTATTCACAATCTGCGTTAGCTTTTTATTAGTTTTTCACAGTTTCGGGTAATCTGGAGTACAATTAAAATCTTGCACAAGCAATATGATTGGAATGAAGGCAATGGAACCTGTGAGAAATCAATTATAAATTGTTTAAATGTCAATTTATTTACAATGCCAGCAACTAATGAGGGCAGAAAGCAAAACGATTACATGAACAGTGATAATTGTTAATGGGCAAATATGTCTGAGTCTAGGAGTATTCAAAGATGGCTGGTCAGAGACAAATACCCAACCATGCCATGCCATGCTATGCCATGCATATGATAGTCTTTCCAGAAATTAGTCGGATCAGTGCATGTACACGCGCGCTGGGCGCTTATCTCCACAGCAAATGCAACCTCAGTCGAACTGACGAAGTTTTTTCTTTCCATTTTGTGCGATGGGGGGCAGGGGAGCCGCCTCAGGGTTGGGGCCAGAGAGGCACTGCTCTCGTTGGCAGGAAATCACGAACGAGAAGCGAACTGAGCGAGAGCGAGGCGAACGAACCGAAAGCCAAGAGATTTCAACTCGCAAAGTGGTGATTTCGAATTTGGCTTACACACACCACTGTACTGTTCCTGTGTGAGAGCGAGAATGCATGCATGTGTGTGTGTGTGTGTGTGTGTGTGTGTGTGTGTGTGAGTGTGTCTATACCTCTTTAATGTTGTTGTTCTGGTTTTGGCGCTTGGCGTTTTTTACGGTGCGCCGCCCGAGTATTTACCACTTTACAATGGAGTTTTAGTACCCACGAGTCGTCATTGTCGTCGTCATCATCGCCGCATAAAGTCGAAATTAAAACCCGCGGAGTGTCAGCCATAAACCAGTAGAATCAACTCAATCTTTGCCTGATATAATCAGCTCAACACCAATCGCAGTTCGTCTATTTATCAATAATTTAATTGTTCGTACGCGCTATCAAAAATAGAGTGCGAAATTCCGTTAAGGGAAAGTGCAAAGAAGTACCTCACTTTGTTCTCGAGACCCTCTGACTGCGCTGCTGCTGTGTTCAGAATGTGTTCGATAAAATTACGATTTATAAAATGAAGAAACTCCGTTGGCGAAACAAATTACGTGTGATTCACTTGTGAACTAGAAAATCCAGCGGGATAATAATAATAAAGGTAAGCAAGTTTGGTAAACTTTCATTCATTTTACATGTTGTGCTTGAAATTGTTAACCTTTTGTACTCGACTGTTAAATGTGAAAAAATATTTAAATGTAATGTGAATGCCTTAAATGAATTTTAGTATCTACATTTAACATAAATGATGATTTGCCTAATAGCTACACAAAATGCTTCCACTTTACTATCAGATAACTAAGCTAATGTTTTATAAATGGAGTTAATTTGTACATTTTATAGATAAATTAATCAGACAACAAGATTTAGACAGCCTTAAATTATAAGGTTTCAATAATTTTAGAATATACTCCACAAAATGGGAATATTTGTTTGATTGAATACTGAAACATTCACACAATCTTATTGACTTATTGAATTTGTAAAACACAGATACACTTGAACTGCTAACCTAACATTTATGATATATGCAGAGTGGAACAAAAACCGAACATATTAATCATCATTTCACAGAAATTGTGTTTATCATTTAAGCCAATTGTTTAGTACTATTTTTAGTTCAAGAATCTAGATATTTACAGTGTTGTTTATTGCTCAACGTCACAAGTGTTTAAGAAAATCTGCCTACTTCTCACACGCAGCTAATATATTCTTTTCCCTTCTTGCTTGAGATAAAAGTTTACAACAAATAATGGTGAGCTGCTGAACTACTATTATGTTAATAAAATGTTATATTCTTTCGATCGACTTTTCTCCCAATTTTGTAATGAAAGGGGCGAAGAATCTATGAGTTTTTGATATTTTAATTTGTGATTTGTTTAAACTATACTATTTTAATGATTAAATGCTTGCTAGCACTTTTTTAAGTATCTTCTTTGCGCAGTTAATCTAATTGAAGTGATCACATTCTTTGTGTGTTTAAATCTATATTTTAATTGTGGGTTGTTCATTAGTGTAATTTTAGTTGGTTTAGTTATTTTGAGGCAAGAATAGATACAATAGTATAGAATAGTATACAAACAATATCTTATAGATAAAAGGAGATAAGATAAATGAAATCTAAATTATGTTTATAAAATGCTTATAACTGAAATTAACTTCATCGCTATAGTAATCATATTCATGTGTTAACTCGAAACTTTGTCATACCAAAACTCTATAAAAGAAAAGACCAAAGACAAAATAAAAATGTAGATTACTCTGCTATCTCAGCTTCTGTATCTCCGGGCATAGTAAACAATTTGAATTGAATACGTTAAATCTATAACAATGCAAATTCAAAGACACATTTATTCCATTTAAACCTCATGCATTTAATTTAAAACCAGAATGCTACTTTGCCATAGACCAATGGGGTTTAGGTTTCATTAGAGTTACTTTTGAATTCGTAGGCGACCTGTTCAGTAAGCAATGTGAGTGTTTTTATGGCAGATATATAGCTATAGATAGATGAAACTGCGTGGTGCTGTATTAATTGGGACCCCACGCGGTAGCAATTGCAGCTAATTAGGCAGGACAAACGGCGCTTGGCTAATTACAATTGGCCCAATTGGGCCTTATGGCCGACACGCTCTCTCTCTCTCTCCTTTTCTCTCTCTGTCTAACTGTTGGACTGCAGGCGATTTGTGCGCTGTCATTTACGACTATCTCAATAAAATTAATGCATAATTACAGCAATAAAACAATAAAATTATGATGCTAACGCACAAAGCCAATAAGAGAAACAGAAACAGATACTGGAACCGAGACAGGAACAGAAACAGGGACAAGGACAGGGACAGAGACAGACGGGCAATGGCCATAAATATTTACAGCCAAGCAAACACTTGCTCAAATTAAGTACTCGTTAAATGGAAATTGAATAGAGGACAGAGCCAGAGACAGACCGAGACAGAGAGAGAGAGAGAGGGAGAGAAAGAAAGCGCACAAATTGATAAAAAGATAAATTGAATCATAAAGAGGGTCGCGGTTCGACAAGCTCGTCTTGGACAAGAGCTTTTAATTGTCGCGCACTGAATGCAAACTGATTTGCCTTTGTTTCAGTCTCAGTCTTTCCTGTATCTCTGCAGTTTCTCTCAGTGCAGATGCCAAAAATGAGATGAACACGGTAGCTGGCTTTGGCGGCAGCTGCGGTCGCCTTTTATGACTCCAGAAAACATGAGCCGCAATGCGCAGTTTCCGTTCCGTGCCCAGGCCCAGCCCAGCCCAGCCCAGTCTAAATCCGTATCCGTGGCTGACGTCCCTGCTCGGGTGCAGAGTCATTTCGTATGATTAACTTTCGGATTTTGTAAAATTATAATGGAGCTGCTGCGAGTGCGGGTGCGGGTGCGGGAAATGTTTCCTGTTTGTGCCTGTGTGAGTTGCTTTTGCAAATGGCGTCTTTCACCCTCCGCCGGACTGGGCTTGCAAAGGAATTAAGCTCGTAAAATATCCGAACAAATGCATGGCGAGCTTCTCCGGCTGGGGACCATGAAGCCATGATGCTTTTGCTTCCGCTGCTCCTGCTGCTGTTGCTGCTGCTTCCTCGGGGCTTCCGCGATGAGGAGGCTCGTAAAACTGGGGGAAGAAGCCCATTAACTTGCAACCCCCAAAAGTGGTGGCAACTCCAACAACGGGAAGCCAAGCTCGTGAGGGGCAGAAGGCAGAGAATCCGCATTAGCATGCTACGAAAATTAAGTTTCCCATCAGCAGACACACGTGTACTTAATGTATAACAGACACATACGTGTGTATACATACAGTATCTGTTTGTACACTGCAAGAAACATTCGAATGAAATGCAATCTTTTGTCCTCCTTAAGTGAACTTCTGTTCAATTGCTTTCTGTATATTTCCTCATTTTTTCTTGCAGAGAATATTGAAGATTATATTATATGTTCAATTTATTAAATAAATATTAAATCGGGTTTAGTTAAGTGTGGAAATAAGAATAACAGTGACACATGAAGCACATTATCGTCATCGTCTGTTGCTGGGACTTTTGAGTCTGATAGTAACAAGATTATTAGATCCATTATTAGAATCCATTGATAAGCATGTCTGCTGGGTTTTTTTTCTGTACATATAGTACCATACACGTGTATATGTAATAAAATGTTTGAATCAATTAAGCGAGATCTTTCAGATTGTTTAATTTCCCCCACTCGGAATTTTGTAAGTCAAAAGGCAACTTATAATTGGAATAATGAATTTGTACAAAGGTTGGAATAACGTTGGAATCATAATTGGAATAATAAATTTGTATAAAGGTTAAAGAAGAAACGAGAATTAAAAGATAATGCAATGATGTTCCAGAAAACATGGCTTTTAGGTTTAACATTAATTCTTCGGAAAGAGCATTGAATTATGTTTGAAGTAACTACTATAAAGAAAAGTAAAGTTCGCCACAGGTTGTATTCCCTAATTATATATCACGATGCAGAATTGAATGGCATGTCTCCTTAACTTAATACACCCACTGCAAAGGTTTAAAATTGATCGACAGTTTTAATGGAAGCTAAACAATATAATACACTTTCTGCAGGGGCAAAAAAAAGGATAAAAATAATACAAATGTTAAAAGTCGCAGTTATATTCCTTATATTGTGCTTTATTCTCAACGAAATAACTGTTTTGAAACAATCCATACGAATAAAACAACGAAATATCATACTGATAAACCTAACCATACAAAAAGAATATATAAAAAGATATTCAGGCGCAGCCAACTTAACGGCGTTGCTGGCTGAGGTGCTAAGTTAGCGATGAGTGTGATGGAGTCTCTCTAATGGAATGGATAGCTTCGAGAGAAAACAATGATTAGAAAGGTAGCAAGGCAAAAAATGAGAAGAGAAGAGAAGAGAAGAGAAGGCGAGAATGTATGAGAAAAAAAAAGAGTGTCTCGCAGCACACAAAACGATATGAATACTGAGAAAATGGATACAAGAGACAAGAGGAGACAAAGGCCAGCAACGGCGGCACAAAACGAGTGAGCAATAAAAATGGCTGCTAAACGAGAATGGAAAACATGGGAGAGCTGAGCGCAAGGGGCAGTTTTTGTTGTTCTCGCGTTGCCCTTTGGCAGAGATACCCCGAAACTGGGAGATACAAGAGATGCCAGATACACACACGAGCACACACGCAGTCAGAGGCCTGGAGCTGCTGTTGTGTGTGTGTGTGAGTGTGTGTGGTGAGAGCGAAGGCGCACGCCTGCCAGCCAGAGCGAGATAGCAACGGGCATTGGCTGTGTAGCTGGGAGAGTGAGAGAGCACAAGCCACGGGGCGGTCAGAGTGCCGAAAATGAACTGACGACGACCGCAAAGAGCCAACCGAGGCGTCGACGCGCTGCGAATGCAAACGCAGGAGCAGAGGCAAACGAAATTAAAAGCCAACGCAGCAGCAGAGCCAGAGCTGAGCGACCAAGACGTGGACGTAGACAGAGAGAGAGATTGAGGCAGAGACAGACAGAGAGAGAGGCAAAGGCAAAGGCAAAGGCAAAACGGAGCAACGAAGAAACGGAGGCGCAGCAGCAAACGGAAAACACATTTTCCAGCCTCGTCGACTTTTTACAACGAATTTTATGGCATTTGGTCGTAAACTTCTTGTTAGTGTGGAGCGGATCGCAGCGCGTGAGAATCGAACAAAAATAAAGCAGAAAAAAAAGCAAAATAGAACAGGAAAAGCAAAACAATAAGACAAACTAAAGGAGCAATTCCAATTTTGTGCTGCAAATTCTCAAATCTTCAAACCGTTAGATACCGTATTCAAAGTGCAATTCCTCATCTAATAGAACCGCTGAGCCGTGTACCGTCGCGTTGTGCCGTGTGTGAAAATGCAAGCAGAGACGCCGCCAACGTTGCTGCCTGCTGCACTCCTCATCCTGTGAACGTGCAACGTGCAACCACATCCACACAACCAAGAACCCTTTCATGTAAGTAGAAGTGCGACTCGCTTTTGCCCAATTATGACTGTGCCAAGTGTCCAATTTGAATCGTTGCCCGCTGCAGCTAACCTTGTCCAGGTGCTAACTACCGTTCATTGCTTCAAGGTTGCGCTCACTTAATGGCTGCACGTCCCAGTCGTTGGCTATATCCATTATGACTTACGACAATTGCCGCACAATTCTCGCAATTGCGGCACGCTTGAGTCGTCTTATGCAATTGCCGTGGCCAGTGAATCCTTTTGGCCCAAGCCGTCGGGCAGTGTTAGCAACAATTTCAAGGCTTTTTCGTGAGAATGCAAATGCAAACCTTGAAACTGAACTAATAAGTGATGTTGCAGCAGCATTAACGTCATAAATAGAGAGAATTTAACGTATAGCAAATGTTTGTTCACAACAAAATTCGATAACAATTCATTATTCAATCTTCAACAATATTTAAAACAATTTTAAACTTAAAATATAAAGATATTATATTTCAGAATTAAAGACTATGCCAGTTTAAATTGTATTGCCGGGCCTGTCTATAAGGAATAGGCTTGTGAGTCGGGTTCATTCAGTTATCTATAGCATTTTTAATTAAGTCCTTTGTCTATAAACATTTACAGATATCTCCGAAATGGTGCTATGATTTCTTAAACTTAAAATTAATATTTTCATTACCAAAAACAAAGGAACAATGTTATTCGTTTCATTTTTGAGTATGAATCAAAGGAACCTTAGAGTAAATATTGCCTGAAGACTTGATAAACTTCTGCTTATCAACTGTTGACAATATTTATATATATTAAAATCCATTCATAATATACTCTCTATGATGAGTAAAGTATATCTTATTATTGTATAACTAGTCCTGACTATAAAAGTCTCTTCTTGAGTACAGAATGTCCAATTTGGGTTGAATATGCATCATTTTCAAACTACATATTCTTCAAACTTTATCAGCTAAAACTAATAATCTTAGTATAACTATTTACTAATGTTGGTATAATTACTTTAACTTTTTTTTTTCTATAACTGCAGCCACGTTATTGTATCGTATTCAATCTTAACATTAAACATTTGAAATTTCCAAATAGTTTTTAAACGGTGCCTAATCAACTCCGATGACTTGGCAATGTTTTAAATAGAAACTTCAATCAAAAGATATCTCAGTACAAATACTTTATCTACAGTACCTATTGAATATTCTATAGTTTAAATAATTAACAAGTTTTTTATATATTGATTATAAATCTAATCGATTAAATGCTGTGATTGTTTAAGTACTTGGCAATTTCCACAGTGATTATCGTCAGGTTTAAAGCATTTTTTATTACTCGGGCTCAATAAAACGTTCCATTAGAAATAGCTCAAGCGCATAGATAAAACAGATAAGGTCAATATACTTGGCAGACCACACTCCCCACACGCACTCCCCGCACACACATACACACACACCGTGCACACTTCATTACCGATCAGGTGTTAATTGCACTGCGACTCACTAAGGACCCTCGCGGTCGCGGGGCTGCTGCCTCGCCTTGCCGTTTGTCCGTTTTATGGAGGAATCTCCTCGATTGAGCGTTGATGGCGCACTTAATAGCACGAGCACACTCGATGAAGGAGGAGTCTGGCTCTGCCGCTGGTGCTGCTGCTGGCTCTGTTTGCGCGCTTGAATGGATTTATTGGTGGCACTAAAGTCATTAGCGCCACTCCTCGACACCGTTGAGGAGCTCGTCAACGTCAGCGACGACATCATCGCCTTGGCTATTTCCAATCCATTGCGTTTCGTGACCAGCTCCAGTTCCAGCTGCAGCTCCTTCCTGCTCACTGGCTGCGTAATTGTGGCAATAATTTCATAAATATTCCGCTTGGCTCATGCCATAAACGTCGCTGATTGCAGTTGCATGAGTTGATTAAAGCGCAATCAAAGTCAGCAATTTTCAGCTGCCCTGGCTAAAAGGTGTGCCAGGCCATTGCCTCTCTCACCTGCCACACGCGCTGTCGAGGGGGCAGGGCCTAAATAGGCAGCGTTCCTCACTCGTGTGTGTGTGTGTGCTAGTGTGTGTGTGTATCGGTTTTTTCACGCGACATGCGTAGAACGCAACGCGACGATTGCCGACGGTGGTGGTTGGTCAATTCCTCTCGACAGCGGCGGCGGCCATGATGGCAGCAGTCTGCAGCCATTGCGACTGTGCGTGCCTACACTGAGAGAAAAAGTGAAGGGACTTGCTGAGCAGTTTGTCAGGTTGTATATGAATTGCATTCGGAATTTCTTTACTAATCGTTTTATCATTAATTTATGTTAGTTAAATTATTATTAAAATATTTTAATTTTTATTTAATATATTTTATCATTTTATTGTCTCTTTAAAGCAAGAAAAAACATTTCTTATAAGATAATTTTGAGGTCTTTTTATTTAGATTTTTACCTTGTTTAGGGTTTTGTAACTGATTCAACCAAACAATTTAATTCGATTTTTATCCTTGTTTACATTATTGTTGTCGATTTGAAGCAAGAATACATGAACAGTCCTGGGAGGTGTTAGAAATCATAATAATAATAATAGTTTTATTTATATTGATAACAAAATAACTGGCATTTATATTAAAAAACAATAATAATAACAACAACAATAAAAATAATAATATAAATAATTGGATGTACACCTCAATTAAAATAGTAGGAGAGTTTGCCAACCGTTACTGCCCACCCTCGTGAGAGCAGGTCTAGTGTTATAAAATTCAGTTATTTATGTAGTTCGCATCTTTCCCGACAGGGACGCTGGAGACAGACAGAAAGAGAGAGAGAGAGCGCGCTGTCGGGTTCAGGTTTGTGTACAGACTGCGCTTGAAGTGTTTTAGTACGCAGACTCGACGATAGAGTGCGCTCGAAAACTTCAAGCCGGCAGTCACAAAATAAAAAAAAAAAAACGGTGAACACATTAAAGCGGTTTTTTCATTGCCTAAACAATCGGTGGCAACTGTAAAATGAACGAGGTGATTGAATGAATGGAGATGGGAAATAAACGCAGCACATTATTGATGTGTGAGTCTGTCTGGTTTGATGTACGATGCAGTTCCGTTAAATTGCTGAGTACGCAGAGAGCAAAACCTGAATTATTTACAGTAAATATTACAGTTTTTTAAGTGTTATTTCTAACCGTTTGCAGCACTCGCAACTCTCGATAGATGTCGCTGCGGGTAGCGCACTAATTGGAAGGATTCTGATTAGTTTTTTTTCTACTTTCAAATGCATTTTTGACACTAAAGTGTTGTATAAGATTTGAATTTTATTTAGAGATGTTTTATAACTAGAATAGAAGAGAGAAATTTTGAATGCTTGTACTATATATATATATAATATTAATTTTTATGCTTTTTAATTTTTCTGTTACATTTTCCCTTCACTTTTTTTGTCTAATTCCTTTAAAGTTCAGATAAAACGAAGAAGAATGGCAAACATTGGGGTGGATGGAGTGCGTGCCACAATTGTGGTTGGCACTGTGACAAGTAAAGGGACGAACCCCGAATCAGCCGCCCTCTGCTGCCTCTGCTGCTGCTATCTATGGACAATTGTTAGCAGCAGCTGTTGGTGGAGGGGGTTGCAGGATGGGAGTATGAGTTGCTAGCTCCCCAGGGACAAGTCTTTGCAATTGTATTTCTATCGTATCGTCTTCTGTGCCCACGTTTCCTTCCGTTTTCGCTTCATTCTCGGTCCCAGACTCCACTGCGGTCTCCACAGATGGCTGCGTGAGACAAGGAAGAGAGAGAGAGGAAGGAAGCTAGAAATTACCCGAGCATGTGTAAGTGGATGAGGAGAGAGGGAGTGCCTGCAATTGGGTATAGGCAGCCGTCCGCGCGTTGAACACACTTGATAAGTTCGTTCCGAGAACGCAGCTTCATCTTTTGCTG
This sequence comes from Zaprionus indianus, assembly GCA_018904595.1. NCBI lineage: Eukaryota > Metazoa > Arthropoda > Insecta > Diptera > Drosophilidae > Zaprionus > Zaprionus indianus. The sequence continues at coordinate 6,811,759 of JAEIHA010000320.1, forward strand.
CATCTACTGCTTCTACTTCTGCTACTCCTACTTCTGTGTCAGCTTCAACTCCAGCGTCGCGAACATTCCCATTTCCCGCAAATTGAATTCTCATGGAAATGCCATTGCTCAAGTGTCCGCTGGCTCAGTTTCGTGGAATCGCCATGCGGCGATTGCTCCACATTTGCCCGTGCTACGTGTCCGCTGCTGCTGGAGCTGCCTGACTTCCGTCGAGGCCACATGTGTGTGCCACATCTCCATCTCCTGCTGCCGCCTACTCTCTGGCGACTTGCTGCCTGCGCCTCAGCTGCGCCATCAATTGGGCGAAGCACTCTTTGTAGTCTGACGACAAGAGCCGAAGCCGTCGGCGAATTTTTTCATTTAACTGAGTATTTATCGTTGCCATAGTCGCAGATGGGTTCGATGGGTACAGTAGGAGGAGCTGCTGCTGCTGATGATGATGATTTATTTCACACACAATGCAAGTATTAAATTGGGGAAGGTAGAAGTGGGTGTAGAGCAAATGGGAATTGAAGGAGAGAAAGGTTGTGGGTATAGAAGAATAGAATGCTGAGCAGGAGAGCATAGAAAAGGTTCTAGAGGATGTGCAAGTAGGGAATGTAGGAGAAGCTGGTGTTGTAGAAGAGGGCATAGAAGTAGAGAGTGTATTTGAAGGGAGTATAAAGGAAGAGAGTGTAGAAGAAAAGGGAAATGAGTGAAAAAGAAGTGTGAGTAGAAGAAGTGGGAGTAGTAGAAGAAAGTATAAACTAAGAAGGCATAGAAGAGAAGGGTTTCGACGTGGAGGTTATAGAAAAAGAGATTGAAGGAGAAGTAAGTGTTGTAGAAGAGGGTGTAGAATATAGAGGATTTATTTGAAGGCGGTGAAAAAAGCACGAGGGTGTAGAAAAAAGGTTAAGTAGTAGAGGGAATAGAAGAAGTGGGTGCAGTAGAAGAGAGTGTAGTAGAAGAGAGTATAATGTAAAATGGATTAGAAAAAATAAGCAAAGATAAAGTGGGTGTACAGATGTAGAGATACAGGGTATAGAAGAAGAGGGTATAAATAACTTAAAATAAAGAGAGTGCGGAGGAAGGCAATGTAGAAGAAGAGGGTATGCTTGTACAATTAATATGTAGTTCTAGGTAATATAGAGAAATAGGATATAGGGGAAAGAAGGCATCACCATTGATATGCAATGTTTGTTTGCAAAGCGAATACGAACTCTCTACGTAGAGTTTTCATTTTGCTCAATGTAAAATTACACTTATATGATTATATAATAAGCAATGATTTAAGAAGAATTCTACCTACACAGATTCCCTAGGAATCCTTAAAAAATATAGAACTCATTTTGCTGAAAATAACAACATAAAACTCTTAACTAGATGAACATTTAGACCTCCTTCAGTTTTAAAATCGATGCAGAGTCTTTTGACTTTTGTCAGTATGTATTTTTACATTATGTATGTGCGTGTTCGTGTTTTTGTCTGTGCTTATCGCAGATATAGTTATGTATATACACAAGTTTTATGGCCATTCCCGTTCTACAAACTTAGCCAAAGCTGCCACTGCGATTTTCAACTTGGAATCTTGATTTCGAAGCTGACAACAAACTTTTGCGGCGTTGGGACAAAGAAGACACAAACAAGCTGAAAAACATGACAAAGAAAAAGGCAGGGGAAGATGAGTAGCAAGAGAGACAAGGAAAGTGAGAGAGAGAGGGAGGGGGAGAGAGGGCGGAAACTTATGGAGCAATGGCGTCTGCAATGCTCCACGTGCACATGCTGGGATTAGTTGGGAGCCAATTTATTTTATGTCCTGAGGCACAAACATAATCATGTCTAATTTTGTTTACTTTCAAAAATGTGCGTGCGTGAGTGTATCCATGGCCAGGCTGGGTGGAATGTGCTCTCGCTGTGTGTGTGTGTGTGCGTGTGTGTGACGGGCTCTCCTCCTCCTCCTCCTCCTGCAGACGACAGCGACAACGTTCATTAACTAAATTTAGAGTGCGACGGCTGTTGCGGCCACTGAAGGTTGCAATGGCAGGCGAGCGGGGGCAGGCAGACAGGGTCGGGCAGGGTGGGGCACCCCCGTGGCAGGAAATTACATATTTACATGGTGCACAGTGGAGTGGGCGGCCAGGCAGGGTGGTGTGGCTGACGTCGCAGCAAAAGTTACGCAATCGAAACGGGGCAGCGCGAAATCAAAGAGAGAGAGAAGGTCGCTCCGCTTGGTCCTTGGGCCATTTCGCACTTTAACCCACTGCAGGAGGGTGGGCAGCACGCAGGCAGGAAGGAACGGGGGCAGGCGCTGGCTGAGGGTTGGCGCGTGAGCCTTGTTGTTTTAAAATTGCGTGTCGCGTGGAGTCTGGCCTCGCTTTGGGGGCTGACTCTGACTCTGCTTGGTTTGTTTGCGTGCTGAAGTGATTACGTTTCGCTAGAGTGGGGGGAGGGGAGGCAACCCTTTTCAATTCCTCGCCTCAGTGCCAAATGAAATTATTTTTCCATTTGACTTCGGCATTGGAATGCAATAAGTTCGGGCCAACACTCACAAAATGGCGGCAATTAAAATGTTTAATGAAATTTTGGCTAAACGCGCCGAAAGCCTTTGAGTTATTTTAATTGTCTTGGCGTTTGTTTTACGGCGACTGTGACTGTACGTCTGACGGACGGTAGGTCCGGACTGGATGACTGTCTGTTTGTGCTACCCTTACTGTCTGTCCTTCCTATCTAGCCTGTCTGTCTGTCCTGCATATCTGTCTGTCTATCTATATTTTAGTCTTTCTGTCTGTAAGTCTTTGTGTATGTCTGTTCTGTCTGTTCTGTCTGTTCTGTCTGTTCTGCCTGTCTATCTATATTTTAGTCTTTCTGTCTGCAAGTCTTTGTGTATGTCCGTCTGTATGTTCTATCTTGCCTTGTCTGTCGTGCCTTCTTGTCTGTCCTATCTATTTGTCTGTCTGTTCTGTCTGTTCTGTCTGTTCTGTTTGTTTGTCTGCTCTGCCTGTTCATCCACTCCGCCTGCTCGTCTTGCTTGGCAATTGCACTGCCTCCTAAGCCAATGATCGAAGTTGCCTCAATCGATGTAGCCAGCTTGCGGTTTGTCGTTCTCGATTATTTCCTCTCCCGGCTCCGGCTCCGTCTCCGCTCTCCACTCTTCATTCTCCATTCTCCACTCTGCACTTTGCGTTCCTCGCTGACTTTTCCAGGCGACGGCAATTGTGCTCTTTGAAAACGGATTGCGTGTAGCCATAAATCTGTGATTTTAATGCGCGTTATTAAACTGCAAGCCAGTTGCCAGTTGCCAGTTGCCAGTTGGCAGTTGGCAGTGCAGAGCGGGGCAGGCCAATAAAATGCAATTAATATGTTCCAGCAGGCTGCAACAAAGTCTGAAGCCGCCGCAAATGAGTTTCGAAGCAAGTTTCGAAGCTTGCACAAACCACGCCGAGCACACGCCCAACAAGATCGAGATACGCGCGCACGATTGTCATCCCAACTCCGGACTCCGTCTCCGTCTCCAATGCGGAGTGCAGCGGCGACCCTTTGTCTTGCTGACTCCATTTTGCACACTTCGATTAAGCCCGAGCGCGGAATTTGCATTGTAAATTTCGCGATATTATGCACGATAATGGCCGTGCCCCGCCCCCCGTCTACCCTCTTCCTCTATACACACACACCCTGTAAATTGAGAAGCCTCGAGCTGCGCTTCGTTATCGACGCGACGCAAACAAGTCACGTCGCCTAATTTATGCGACGGCGAGCGACGGCGACGACGACGACGACGACGACGACGACGAGATCAGCTAAAATATTCGAAAAACGTGTCTTTCGATTTTTAATGGCCGCGCATAAATTTCAGCATTAAGACTCGTAATAACTTCATTACACCAACTATAATTCGCTTTGCCAAAAAAGCCAAGCCAACGAGCACATTCAAAGGCTAACAAAGAAGCTACTCCAGCTAGATTTGCATGCCAAATTTATCCCACGAACTGATTCAAATCACATTGGGTTACACGAATTCATTTGATATATTGAGAATGACTGGGAAGTAGCAGATTACTGAAGGTAATATTGAGTTGAAGTTAGGAAGATTGTCTTATAATATTGAAATATTTTTGAAAGAGAGAGAAATGTAAAGTAATGATCTATTTTATAAAGAAAAGAGTCCCTTAGGCTGCTTTGAAATGCTTTAGTCATAGGATTCGAAGTATCAAAGAGAGGTACAAATCAAATGAATTGCCTTCTACACTTTGGAAGATGTTTTTCGAGTGCAGGTATCGTTTTAAATTTGTATATCAAATACATTTGCATGCCTTGAATGAATATTTACTTTTAAAATTTAACTTTCAAGTAGTAAATGAGTAACAGAAGACAGAAATATGTGGAATATAACTACACCTAGATATGCCATAAGAGAAGAAGTTCCAGTGCTTACCATAAAGACTTTCTTCGAGTGGATTCGTTTCTTCTTCCAGTTGATGTTTACTAACTATCATATAAATTATCTTCCATATTTTGGCAGTTTAAAAAAAAGCTAAATCAGTTCTTGGAATTCATTTCTATCCAAATTTTCTTTAACAATTTTATATTTGTAATTAGTATAGTTGTCATCAAATCAAAAAAACTCTCTCAATTTCATTTGCTGTCAGAAAAATTATAGAGTAGTTAATGCATCTCTGCTTGCTGCACCTGTTCCTTTTAATCAGCTTATGTATCTTCTACTTCTCCTTTGTCTTATTCATCCTCTTTTCCTTTAAAATATACCAAAAACTTCCATGGTGCTGGCATAAATAAATAAAGATACGAATAATTGTGAAGCGACGCAACGTGAATTTAGTTTCGTCGTTATTTACCTGCTCCCTTCTGCCCTCCTCCCCTCTTTCCTTCTCCCCTCCTTCCTGCTCCCCTTCCTTTTTCGTTCCTTTTCACCGTCATCTCTTTCATCGCTCCACACAAATCCTGGCTCAGTCGCTGCCACAAATCTCATTTCGTATGCAGCGTCAGCCGCTGCAGGGGGCGGAGTTCTCGCTGGGGTCGGGCACGGTGTCTGGCGACAATGCCGAGGTGTTGATAGAATAACACAGGGCGTGAATTTTTAGTCGAAATATTACACACACACTCACAGTTACACACACTCGCTGGCTTGTGTGGAGTGGGCACAGGCACGTAACCAACTTCGGGCTTATACATATTTAAGCTCCATAAAGGAAATATCAAATGGCTGCATCCCTTTCGCACTCCCTGCCCGGCAATCAGTGGAGCTTTGCACACACATACACACGTACACACACACAGCGAGATAAATGCACATATTAAATTTGAAACGTATTTGGAATTTTTGATCAGCTCGCGAGCGAGAAAGGGAGAAGGGGAAGGGGAGTTCTGGGTTGAACCCCCTTTTGGTGTAGTTGACTGTGCAGGGGTTAAACGCTCTTGCCAGAGTTTCCATCGTTGCCGTCGGGTTTTTTCAGATATTTCATTTCGCATCTCTCTCTCTGTTTGTGCTGCACATGTTGCCAATTCGCAAAGCGGCTCAGCTCACGTCCTGCATCGCTTTCGATTCGCTTTGGTGGCTCTGCGGCTTGATTGCCCACTGCGTGCTGCGTCTCCCCTCACTGTCTTTTTCTGCTTCTACTTTTTCTTCTTCTTCTGCTTTATAAGTAGCCTCAACCCACTCTCGGCATCGGCAGCAACTTCTTCTCTACTCATCTCAAATGCGCGCTTCTTATCCGATCCATTATTTCGATGGATTTATAGGCATGAAGGTTGGGTTTGCCTTTATTCTCTCCATCCTCTGTTTTTTTCTGTTCGTTTCTCTTCTTTTCTTTTCATTCGTTCAATTTTTTATGCCTTTTAGTTTGCTGTTGTTGTTGTCGGGTTTTATTTGTTGTTATCTTTTCTCAGTTTCATCTCTGTCTGAGAGAGCGAGCAAGTTTAAAACTTGTTCCAACTTCACTTGATGCCGTAGATGCTGTTTAATTTGTGCATTTCGGAGGATCAGAGGCTCTTAAACTAAACTGTACTTTACAGTTTTTTAAAGAGATATGTACGGCTTTAATTTGTGTTGTAATATATGAATTAATATTGTAGTACGTTAATTGATATTTTATTACTGAATACATGAATTTTTATTATGCTATAATATGTATAAATATTTTTAAGAGAAGCAAGTAAGAAATATTAGAGAGTCTAATAGACTTACGAGGGTCGTTTGATAAGTCCGTGACTTTTTGAATAAAATATATTTTTTTCGTCAAAGAAGCGTTTTATTTCTCAACATAATCTTCTTTTAGCTCTATACATTTAGTCCAGCGTTTTTCCAATTTTTTTATTCCTTCCAAATAATAGGTTTTCTCAAGGCCCTCAAAATAGTCGTTTGTTTCTGTGATGACCCGAATCTCTTACCGCCGAGCCATTTCTTCATGTTTGGAAACAAAAAATAGTCACAGGGGGCTAAATCTGGAGAATATGCTGGATGGGGTAGCAGTTCGTAGCCCAATTTATGAAATTTTGCCATGCTGACACGAAATTCACTTTTTTCCATTTTCGTTAAAATTCACGAGATCGTCTGCTTTCAATGCCTATAAAACGCAAACCAAAAAACGCAGCTTTCTCAAAATTTTACAGTCAGCTGTTAATCGATAACTGCTGACAGGAGCAGTGTTGTATTTAGAGCAGGTGCGCGGCAAATACAAAAAGTCACGGACTTATCAAACGACCCTCGTATATACCTTGTTCGTGCTATGATCTTTTCTATACTTCGACACTTTTAACTACGTAAAATATTGTACGATTTTGTTTCGAATATTCAACTAATTTACTACTCTAAAGTAAAGACTTTACTTTGCTTTACATATTCATTTCGTATTGCTCTTTCTAATTAAAGAAAGAAAGAATGTAAGAATATATTTCATTGACAGTTATGACGACTGATTTGGCTAAGAATTCCTTCCATTTTGCACATATAATATGTGATAAATTAACATTCAAAACTTTGTCCAATAGTACAAAATATTTCTTTTAAATTCAACTTTATTCATTTTTCCGTAACAAAATTAATATGTCTGCAGATTTTTTTAAGTTGAATATGTTAAAATAACGTTGAGATATGTTTTCATGTTATTTCTGTTTCCATTTATTCTTTTTACAATATATTAAAATTTCATAAAATATAAAACAATATTAAAACACCAAACATACTTTTAATATATCTAAAAATTCACATTCATTTCGACTTGCACTTGCTGCTGTGAGAAAACCAATGAGAAGCAGAATGGCGACGTTCCAAATGCGGGAATATTGTCGTAGAATATCTCGCTCGGTAATCTGGCAGCGATAAGGCTGTTAAACACATATTTGCCTTTAGCTCATGCTGTACTGCTCTGTCGCACTCTGTCTGAGGCTGATAGAAAGTTGGCAATCAGTTCTATGCGTAGCTGCGGGGCTGCACAAGGGGCACCTTTTTAGAAAGTTACATAAGCGAACCCAAAACACAAACAATCCTTTTGTACATGGCAGACATGGCAGACTCACCCTGACGCGACGCGTCACCCTGGCTATGCCACCCTCAATGCGCTGCTCTAATTTCATTGTTCACGGTCTCTTCGCCCTTTGTTTGAGAGTTTTGAATACGCCGCTTTTCCATATTTCCATTCTTGGCAAGGCACAGGCAGGGAAAGGGTTCGCTCGGTCCATAAATCAGTTGGGCATCGACATCGGCATCGCAATATGCGTAAATGCAATAAAATCATAAAACGAATTGTGTAAGGCAAGCAGCAGGACAAGAAGAAGGAGGGGGAAGGAGGCAAAAGGATGCTAAACGGAAAATTTGAATTTGGCCTCCTTAGCCCCGGGAGCTGCTTGGGTAACTGTACGGCGATTTCAGGCTCAACGGCCGGCTGGATTTTATGGCCCGTCGCGTTAACTGGACGCAAATAGAGCTCGGCAGGAGTAAGAGTAGGAACAGAAGCAGGAGTAGATGGAGCAGGAGCAGGAGGCGCGCCTCCGTGACATTCGTGTTGTGCGTCTTTTCGTACATATTTTGATTTGGTGCGCGTGCAGGTCATGCTCTAATTTGAACAGTCCGAGCACACAGATAGAGATACATTTACAGATGCAGATACATTTGTAGATACATTCACAGATGCAGTGACAGTGCAAGAGCCACAGAGCCAGAGAATCGTAAAATCTTTCTCTCTGTCTCGAATTCCAGCCGAGCCAAACAAATGACGTCCCGCGCCTCGTTTAATGGATGCTGGCATCAAAAGGGGCACGGCATGGATGAGGGGGGAGTGGGGGGATGACTAGCTCTTTAGCCGCATCTGTTAGATGCATATGTAAATTCGATGTATGCAAATGCGCATTAGGCCGCTATAGCTCGCCATGTTTTGGCGGCCCGCAGCGCATTCCAAAGTGCCCTATAAAAGTGTCACTTTTTATATGGCAATGACGATGCCGATGCCGATGGCGATGGCGATGCCGGTCCCCTGATTAGGCCAACTTTGCTGTTGTTGGAGAAATAGCCTAATGAGCGGCGCGCAATTTCTGAAAGTTGTGTCCACAAATATTTACCAGTTATGCAGATATTATTACGCATGATTTCGAGGTGAATAAACTGCGTGCAGCAAACAAGAAATATTTTTTTGGCATAAGGCAATTTAATTCATTCGTCTTGCAGTTGTTTATTTGCGCAGAAGCGAATGCAATAAACAACGTGCACTGGTTTATTTACAAATACTGATCTTTGTTTTGGCTGTTTTTCAATTTTAACTGCATTTTCATTTGCTGTGACTTGCCGAAAACATTGCAGAGCAGTTTATTCAAGTCAAGTACTATATGCAATATACCTATTTAAATATGTGTATACTTTGTGGAGTCAGCCACGCCTTCTTATGCCTGTCTATGGCTAGAATGATTGTGTAGGTTAGCAATAATATCAATTAAGAATGAGAGTGTCTAAAATTTAAGCTATTAATGATTTCACCATTGTAAAGTTGAGACCAAAATCAATGGTTAAAAACTTAGATTTTTTTTATATTTATGTTTCAACAATTGCTGTTTTATTAAATTAGGTATTTACTTAAGATTTCTTCTTCTATATTTACTCTTCTATACCTAATCAAACTGCAAATATTGTATATCAATTTTCTGTTAAAATGTTAATTACAATAGAATATAAAGAAAATTACCTTAAGGTTCGAAACTATTTTATCGATAGTTAATTACGTGAAATACCTTTCTATTCATTTTATTAATTTGTATTATTTAAATTTCTTTCATGAATACACCTATTCATATTTGCGCATATAGTCATTGATCATTTGAGGTATTGCCGTAAAGGATGTTTGCTACCAATATCCACTATTGTAATCACATTTTATCATTCAAATTTTAAACACCATTCTTCAGTCTATTAGCAAGAAATCAGTTTAGCCCAGTTCACTATGCAAAAGCTTTATGTGCATACAGGGTGCTTCAGTTGCTACTGATTCTGAGGGTCTCTCTCTCTCTTGGCTGCTGCTGCTACTGCACGCAATAAATCCAGAAACCATAATCGGGATTTATGGATGTTGTTCTTGTTGTTGCTGCTGCTGTTGGGCTGGTGTCGGCGGTGCTTCAAACATTTTTATGATGTCTCTGCAGCATTTATGAGCGCTATGCGACGGCTAAGGGGGAGGGGCGTAGCGCTTACGAGACGTGTGTTGGCTGAGGTAGGAACAGCCACCGATATTACGCGCCGGGCATAAAATCGGAATAATTTGCAACAGGTGATAATTGTTTTACAATATGTTTGCATGAGTGTGTGAGTGAGTGTGTGTGTCTGCAAGGGAATGGGTGTAGAACAAGTGTATTTATGAGTGTATTCGCCACTCGTTAGCACACTTAATTGACGGTAGAAAGGGCATGAGAGAACAGCAAACTGGCTTAGATACACATATATTCTATTGGGAAACGGGTATAACAAGATCTGGTTGCAATTAATCGGGCGCCCAATGTAGCGTATGATTGATGGACGTCGAATGATTGATGTTTCGTTGTGCCAAATACCAAAGGCGGTTGCCGCTGCCGCTAACTGAGCGGCAATTAAAACAAACTTTTATGATTTGTTGTGATTTTTGCAATTGGCATTTTTACGAGGGCGCTGCTACCTGGGCGATATATTCGGGCAGAGGAGCTGAGCTCGCTACTGCTGCTCATTGCTATGCAGTATTAGTGCGGATTTTATTGTGTTTTGAAATTAATTTACTATTGTTAATAGTTCTTTGCGCTTGTTTGGCGCGGCGAAAAGGTGTCATAACTCACGTAATAAACGCCACCCAGTTTGCCTCGGCTTTGTCACACGGCCCGCGATGCCGCATTGTGCCACACACACAAACCATAAACCGCAAACGAGAACGAGAACGAGTACGAACGCAAAGGAGAAGAAGCAGAATGGGTAAGAGATGGGGGGCGTTGCTATCTTGTGCCTGTCCCATAATTCACTCGCCCAAAGACTTGAATGGCCTCGCGCACTCGTAAAAGCGGGCGAGCGAGAGAGAAAAGAGTTTTACAATCGTTTAAAAACTCGTCAAAAAATTAGGCCTTAAAATATTGTGCGATTTGCGTTTGGCGAACGCTTTACCGACTGCATCAATAGACACCCACACCCGCACACACAGCAGGACTTACATACACCCACATCAACAGCGCACTCAAAGCTGTCACTCTCTCTCCCTCTCACTCTTGTCTGTCTGCCGCGGCGTGGTCGCTTTTATGAGCCTACAAAATATTTTTATATTAGCAATAATTTCACTAGACACACGGATGAGTGTTGTGGGTGTGTGCGGGGGGATTGCTGCACGGCACTTAATGTGCACAAACAAAAGGCAGCAACAAAAGTGACTTTGATTTGTTGAGCATTTTTAGCTTCGCTTTGTTTTGCTTTGACATTTTATTAGTGATTCATCGGCGGCGGCGAATCAACAAAAGCGCATGCCAAACAATTAAAAAGCGCTTATTTTAATATTTATTTTTATTATCTATTTCAATAATTTCGCATAGTGTGCGCTGCAATCCGCCTTACACTTGTTTTATTTCACTGTGCTGCTGCTTGCTCTGCTTCTTCTTCTTCCTATTCACTTTGACTTCCACTTAAAGTGGGCAGTTCCCATCAGTTGCGTCAGCCATTGGTCTTGCATCTCGCTCGCACACGTTCGCATGCCTGCCTTATTGCCAAGGGGGTGTCGTGCGATCAAGCGATCGTCGGCTCGCTCTTACCAATGTTCCGCAGTAGGTAGCAGAGCAGTGCGGCAACATTAGTATTGCTGCCTGGCGTGTTTGTCGACTGTGGTGAGTTTCCGACAACGGGTGTGTTGAGTTTGTCAACGCTGCGACAGCGACGGCAACAGAGAAAGAAAGAAAGAATGAGTCGCAGGCCACGTTGCTCTTGTTGTACGTTCTTCTTTTTATATTTTCTGTTGCAGCTGCTGCACTTTTTTACTTGTGCATGCATATATGAGTATGTATGTGTACGTGCACTTTATGTACAAAAATAGAGTTGTAGAAAATGCTGTTTGTTTGCTTATTCTAATCAGCAATTAACATAATTGCATTATGTTTACATTTAACATTAACATAACATTTACATAGTTAATTGCTGTGCATAGCTGTTAAAATAACAGGATGAATTGCAAATAAACGAAGGAAGATGAGAAAGAAAATATTAAAAGAAACGAATGTTAGACACCCTGTAAACTATTCTTTTCTGCCTGCCTTGCATCATAATACCTCCATTAGTAGAACCGATCTATGTATAAACGTTTTAACCTTTTTTTATCGCACCCCAATCAGCCGCCCAGCTGAGTCACAGCTGCTCCTCCGTTGCCGATGGTTTAACGACGTTGCGCTTTAGTAGCTCCCCATATAGTAGAATGCACAATTCGCGGGCTTCGCTTAATCGTCGCACAATTAAATTTATTAGGCTCTTTGGAGTTAAATGCAAAGCTCAGCATGACATCTGAGACGAGTCGAGTCGAGTCGAGTCAGTAAGAAATAATTAAAATAATATTAACAATTAAGACAATTACTCGGCAGCAGCAGAGCAGAAACATTTGCCAAATTCAACTCTACTTTACTGCTTACCCTCACTTCAACCTCTGCTCGGGCACACACACACTCACACACAACCACACGAGACGAGGCTGGCGAAGCGAGCAAGCAAAGTTTTTAACTTTTTCTTGGTTGCAAATCTTGCTCAGCTTTCGAAATGGCAGACACACATACTAAGATTCATCCGTGTGAGTGTGCATGTGTGTGTTTGGGTAGTCAGCATCCATATGTGGGTCTGGTGTCGAGGCCGCCTAGATGTCGACGTCGCTGCCTGCCACGCAGCAAGCGCAAGCAAGCATCGCGTTCCGTTCTCCGTCCTCGCTCCGCGTAAAGTTAATGGACCGTGCATGTTTTTCCCTCAGCCGTGGCGCTTAACATTATTTATGATGGATGGAAAATTACTATTTTTCTCTCTCTCTCTCTCTCTTTCTCTCTTCATTCCAACTTCCTTTTTTTCTTGTTTTTGCTCCTCTGCTGCCGCCGCCACCATTGGCGGCATTGGTTGCCTTTGTTGCCTTTTGTGCTGGTTTTGCCGGCATTGTTGTTACAGTTGCATATTTCAAATATTTTCACTAGTGTTCATTCGCAGCTGTTCCCCATCCACCCCGTTTTTCTGTTTGTTTAACCATTTTGTAATTTAGTTTGCCATTAAAGTTGACAGCTCCATTGCGCCTCATCGCCAGTATCGCTAGCTATCGCCTTTCCGGGTGATAACTGCATTTGTCTAATTGCCATCAGAGACTGTCGGGCAACATGACTTTCTGCTAATCTCGCGGCTTAATTGTTGTTGCCAGCAATGGCCAATGGCATGAGGGCACTTAGCGCAACTTTCGATATGTAATGCGTCGCTTGAGGGTTGCCTATTGAACTCTAGAATTGAGTGCAGAATCGTGGCATATGGATGCAATGTTTCCATACAGAAATAACCTTTTAAGCGGAGTGTATAATGAGCAAATATGCTGAGGAACAAAAATAAATAAGGAGCTGGGGAAGGTTGAAAGAGAATGAAGATAAATGAATGTGATTGCATAAAATGGAGTTTAGGATAGAATTATTTTAGCAAGTACGAACGCTTTATTTAAGTATTTTACATGCTTGAGAACTTAACATTGAGTTTATAGAAGACATGAGTTTAGATAGAAAACTGTACATGCTTGAAAACTTAACATTGAGTTTATAGAAGAAAATAATTTATAACCAAAACTATAGAAAGGAGTGTTGGCAATGAATCAGTTTCAAGAATTATGCCAAGAAGGCTGTGGACCCTTTAAGAAATAAGTAAAAGTTGTGAAGAGAAGGAAAGCATTCAAAATAATAGAAAGGTTTAAAATTAAGTATGTGGCAATGATAACAGTCATAGAGGTTATAAATAAATATTCTACAAAAATGAACTAGAAAACTATAAGAATGCTTTACCTCTTTGTGCACTTTGCTAAAAGTAAACCTTATTACGAATAGCTTTATAATATTAATATAATATTTATATACACATAATTGATAAACGATTTATTGACTTGCTAAAAACACAATTAAATTATTGACAAGAAATTAAAAAAAAAAAAAGAAACTACAAACAGAAAACTTAGCTCAGCTAATCATTTCTATTTATATATTTAAACAAATACGGTAAATAAGAATTCCTGACATATTCGCACATGATTTGTACAATTTCTACTATTCCGAACAGTAAATGATTTGCCAGCCCACTCCTGCTATCTTCAGCTTGAAGCTGAGACAAGATTTTCCAGCTAGAAACTGTTGGAGAGTGTGGAAACTTCAACAGTTTCGGAGGCGAGCCAAGTGTGACCAGTTCTAATTAAACGAGCGCTGTGTGCTTGCTTGGCCAGGTCCGGTCTCGTCTGGTCCGGCCTGGCCTGGCCTGGCCTAGTCGAGGGGCCAAGGGTCGCTTGCCTGATTTTGTTTCTTCTTTTTCTGCTGTGTTGCTTTAATAAAAATAATTACTCGCGTTTTTTTTTTCGTTGTTTTCTTGCTGCGTTTTGTGTTGCTTCTTCTTTTTGCGTTTGCTTTGTTTTTGCTGCTGCTGCTGCCTGAAAGCCGCAAATTTGAAGCGTTTTATGGTCGCGTTTCGTTTCGTGTTTGTACATTGGCTCAGCGGCCCCATTGCCCCCGGTTACCCCGCCACGCCACGCCCCCCTCCTCCCCCTTCGTTGCTGACGGCCATTTTCGAGTCGAGCGCTTTTCCCACTAGCAATGTGGATGGTCAGCTTGCCCGACCGACACAGACCGATTGCAATCTAAATGGCGTTTTTTCTTTCTTTCCTCCGTTTTCATAACTGCGACGGCGGCGGCGACGGCGGCAGCTTTCAATTTATGAAACACGCTTATTACTTGGCCACGCTGCCAAGAGCAGGAGCAGGGAGAGGGAAGAAAGAAGTGGGGAACGGGGGAGAAGGGGCGGCCTGCTCGACTTGTTTGTTTGCGTCAGGTAACAAAGCGGGGCCGCAATCAGCGCTCAGCGGCCCCAAGGCCGCGCTCCACGAGGATCGGGGCGAGGGGGCGGGGCAACTGTGATGTGCGCACCGCTGATCAGCTACGTTAAGCTACGTTCATGGCCGACAGCAGCAGCTAGCCACAGCCCCCCTTCACACACCCCTTTCCCCCGTCCCCCTTTGCCAATTACACACACAACACTTTGGCAAGATTTTTCTAAACATTATTTTTTCTCTCGCCTCGGCCGCAGTTAATTGCACAGGTTGTTGTTGCTGTTGTTTCTGTTGTTGTTGTTGTTGCTGCTGGCGAGGTTTTAATTGTATTTTCCAGGTTTTTAATTAAAGCTTAACTTGATTTTCAGCTGAGTTGCAATTTCAGAGCTGCCTGCCTGCCTGCCTGCCTGCTTGTTTTTTGCACTTGACGGCGAACAGGTTTGATTGGCAACCTCAGCTTGCTGTCGCTGTCGCTGTCGCTGTCTGTCAGGCCCCAAAACGGGTTTGCAAACAAATAAGGATGCCAGCAAAAAACACGACGACAACAACAACAACAAAGACAGCAACAGCGACAGCTACAACAATTGCTCATTTTAACGATTTCTGTCGAGTCGCAGTCACTGAAACTTGCTTGCTTCAACAAAAACCTGACAATATATCTACGATTCGTGCAAGATCTTTCAGAGATAGCTTCTACAAATATGACTTCTACAAATATGGCAGATAGAAGAAGTTTGCCAAATTCAAATTAAAGTCATTTCAAAGAAAGAGATATGAGCAATTTAGCTGAACAAATATCAAAAATATCAGATAAATATCAATGTTAAATGCGTTAAGTTAATGTCGTTGAATATTCAAAACAATTCAGATATATACACTGCAAATCAGTTACTTCCTAGAAAAAATATCAAAAATATCAGTTAAATATCGTGGAGTCACATATATTAACACATATATAACAATCTTGTTGAATATACAAATAAATGATCAAAAATATCAGATAAATATCGATCATAAATACGAGAAAGAATGCCGTTGATAATTAATTATTAATTGAATTAATTAATTGAACGAATATCAAAAATACAAGATAAATACCGATGATAAATACGAGCAAGAAAAAGAACATTCACAGAAAATGAAGATCTCTTTGCTGTAAATAGTTCTTCATTTAAATAAATCAAATACTTCAAAGCGAAAAGAGAACTTTCGGCAAGTAAATTAAAAATACTATAAAATACTAAGTATTTTTATGATATTATTAAATTATTTTAAGTTTACTTCACTGACCCAGAATGTTCACAATTTCGTACATAATTATTTCTCTCTCTCTTTGAACACTTGCAAGGCGACAAATGCTGCAGATATGTGTGCATACATATACTTATGTATATGTATTATGTATAGCATATGTATTTTTCTCAGTGTGCACGTATTTATTTTTGAATGGTCCCACACAACACACGCCAAAAATGTTATAATTAAAATAAAATTAAAGGAAACTCAAAATATACATGCAACTCGTGTACTGTACATGTGTGTGTGTGTGTGTGTTTGTGTGTGTGTATATGTATTTTGAACTTTGTCGGTGTGTTTTAAGTTAAGATGAACCGCATTTGGCTTCCATTTCCACTCCGCCTCCACGTCCAGTGCCAAGATCGCAAGATCGTGCACGCTCGCATTTGAATGTACACTTGCTCGCTCTCCGTCCCCCTCCTCTCCTCCTTCCCCCTTCCTCGTACGCTGTGGAGCAATAAAAACCGAAATAATACTATGTAAAATGTTTTGTGTGTTGCTGCCCCTCTCCCCGCCGCTGCTCTCCCCGCTCTGCCTGTCAGCGATCTTCGCTCCGAGAGAGCTTTGCTGGCTCGGCCCCGATCGCAGCCACGAGTCGCGTAGCCGCCACTGGTCGCTCGCGTCTCTCGCATTCGCAGTCGTTCGCATTCGGTTCGCCACTTTTCGGCGCTCGTTTCAGTTTCAGTTTTTGTCTAAACAAAAAAATATTGAATTTAATTTTTTTACGTGTTAGTTGCTCTCTAACAATTTCGGAGTCGTTATCTCGCATGCGCGTCGCGGATTCCGCTTTGCTTTCTACCTTGTGTTTTGCTTCGTCTCGTCTTCTTCATCGTCGCGATCATCCTCGGACCCTAGTCGCGCTGTGTGTGTGTGTATCTGTGTGTGTGCGTGTGCGTGTGTGTGTTTGGGCCATCCCCCAACGCGATCCTGTCTGCGCACGATCCTGTCTGCGATCCTGTCTCGGCAGCTCCATCGATAGCTCGCAAGCTCGTCAATTATGTCGTCCACTCTTCACTATCGATAGTCGCACAGAAGGAATTATCGCTGACCGGGTCAGCAATAAAAATCTGTATTTCAAGTTTAAGTTGTTTAAAAGTTCATCGAACAACAGCAACAACAATAACAACTCATTAACGACGCCCGAATTGGTTTTGTGTTTGTTTCTCTTGAATTTATTGGGCACCCCCCGAGAAAATTATAATAAACATTTCAACTAGCGGCCCATAATTTGTAATTGATTTGTTTGTCGTTATCGAGACATCATCATCATTATCATCAACTGAGCCAATTGAGTCTGCGACTTGTCTTTCAAATGGTAATCTATCGCATTATGATTGCATAATTAAAATTATTAAAATTATGTATATGTTTTGTTGTGATCTCTGGGAAGAGTGTTGTGAAGTGATCTAGGGTGTTAATAGAAAAGACTCAAAGAGTTATTGTTAAACACTTTTAAATATTTTATTGATATATCAATATATATAAATAATAAATAAAATATTGTTA
This sequence comes from Zaprionus indianus, assembly GCA_018904595.1. Lineage (NCBI taxonomy): Eukaryota > Metazoa > Arthropoda > Insecta > Diptera > Drosophilidae > Zaprionus > Zaprionus indianus. The sequence continues at coordinate 6,829,068 of JAEIHA010000320.1, forward strand.
TTAAATGAATAGTATAATATATTATTATGAAATACTTAGACGCCTAACTGTCTTTGTATTTGATTTTTGCCATTGCAATTAATCGTTTGACTGATAAGCTTGACTTTTCACACCAGTAGAGAGCATTGAAGATAATAAAATTACTCAGAAGTGTCTTATCTCTTGATATTATATATATATTTTTTTTATTGGTTTTTTAAACGCAGTCAATCACATAAATTACAAATAAATGTTCAAATAATGCAAGTAAATTTAATTGAGCGAAATTCAATGAACTATAATGAATTTAAATGATGATTTGAGTGTTTAAAACTACCTTATAATTATGCAATAATTAAATTACATATATTTAGTAGCATATTAACTTTAAACATAAAGAACTTTCCCCATTTAATGCCATATTTTTTTCTTATTTTCAGATCTTCAAATATAAATCAACAGTTGGCAAACTAATCCAGTAATTCCAGTTGGTAAGCAGCGCTAATTAAGTTTGCAGCCTTATAAATGAAATGAAAATTATGATTAATATGTAAATCACATAAGGGGTGGCTAGTCAGTCAGCCAGCTAAGCCAGTCTACTTGAGGACACAATTCCAACACGGAATCGGAATCTGAATCTGAATCGGGCCCAGTCGAGCTACTCGAATTACCTTTTTGATTTTATGGCCGAAACAATTCGATTGCTGGCAGGCAGGCAGGCGGGCAGGCAGCGCCGATGTCGAGGGAACATTATTGTAAAATAAAGTGGCCATGCCTCCCATGCTCTCGCCCCCTGTCCCCGCGCTGCCTCCCCTAGTGGGGTGCTAAAATGTCCAAGCCAGCGGGAACGGGGCGGTATTAAAAATGGCAATAAATAAAGTAAAGTACGGCGAGTACATGATTTCCCTGTTAAGATGCCACACAGGACGAGGCCAGGGCGAGGCCAGGGCGAGGCGAGGCGAGTGCGAATGACATTGGCGGGGGGCGTGGCCTGGGGCCGGGCTGGGGGGGCAGTGTCCAAGCGGGCCAATTGTGGTAAATCGGAAGTTAAAGACGGCAATAAAATGAGGCAATAAAAATCTATGAATGACACATTAAATCAATTGCCAAAAATCACAAAAGCGCTGAAAAAAAATATCGCCTATGAGTGGATGAGTGTATGAGTGGATTCACTTCACTCGCATGGGGTGACCAATCAACAATTCGAATTCATTCGAAAGTCTAAGTGAATTTTTATAGGCGTGAGAAATTGGGCAACTGGACTAATTGCCAATCCGGCGCTGAGTTCAAAGGGGAAGCAGGGCACAGAGACAGATGGTGGTCAGGTGCATCGCCATCATCATTTCCATCTCCTACTCCATCTCTAGGGGCAGTTGCTCCTGCCGATTAAGCGATGCATTTCAAAATCTTGACATTTACAACTGCATTCCCATTGTCTCGACCTGCCCAACCTGCGCTGTTCGACCAACAAAAATGTTTACGACTTTCGCCAGAACAAAGGGAAAATCGTGCGCGACAACAAGCTGCAGAAGGGCAAGTGGCAAGGAGGCAGGGGAGAGGAGGGGGGAGTGGGAAAAGCAACCAAGTTCCACTTATGAAGTCATAAAATGGACACACAAAAGAAGAGCGAGAACTAGCTAGCTAGCTAGTTGCTTATCGTTGGTCTTAATCGAGGTAACGCTCCTACAGCCATTGCAGCTGACGATCGGCAGACGCTGATCGGGACAAGCAGGACTAGCAGGGCAGGTGAGTGCGGCTTGTCGCTTTCACTGTCAGGGAGCCATTTTCCCAATTTTCCCATTTTCCATTGCATTTCCCTTGATGACTTCATGTGCCTCGACGTTTCTCCTTTGCGCCTTTCTCTGCAGCAAGTGCAGTGCTGCCTGCTACCCTGTCCCTCTGTCTGTCCGTCTGTCCGTCCTTCTGTCTGCCTGCAGCATGTGCATCCGTCTGATACAACACGAATCCGCTGCCCGTGTCTGTGTCTGTGTGTGTGTGTGTGTGTATAAAACTCATAAAATATGTGCACGTCAACGCGTTTCGTGCTGCCTTTTGTGCAGCCATTATTAAATTTCTGATTGTGGCTTTCTACTCGCATGTCTCCAGAAGACAGGCGGACAGACAGACGGACATGGCCCGCGGACCAACGAAGCAGCAACGGACCAACGGACGGACAGACCGGTTCGACTCGTTATCTTGAGCCCGCCTCGCATCGCTCAACGGGCTAATCGAGCGACGGCGCTCGGTTGTGCTCCCTCCTGCCCCCTCCCCGGCCATGCACAGTGGTGCAGGTGCAGTGAAAACTGTCTCAATTATTGGGAGATAGCAGTAGAAACATGCAAGCAGTGTTTACATTATTCATTCCATTGTTAGCTTCTTTATTAAAAAGTTCTTTAGAGTTCTCTGTAGAAGTTAATTTTTTACTTTCTTTCTGCTGCTTTGCAGGCAGCTCAAATAATGTTAGTACCTTCCTAGTTTCCATCCCTTTGCCCCACTGTGCCAGGGCTCTGTTGTTGTTCTTCTTCTTGCTGCATTATCAAGTCTTGCACCCAAATGAAAATTAGCTTGAGGTCCTCTCTCTGCACAAGGCAGCTTACTCAGCTGAAATTCCACGAATGCGAGGGAGGGGAAACGGGCATATCACGTAGCACGCATTGCACATGCAACCAGAATAACAACAACAGCAACAGCAACACGAACAACAACTGCAGGCAGCAACAACAACAGTAACAACTGCAGGCAGCAACAATAAAACGTTAAATTTATAATTCAATTAATAATGTCAACGTTTTAATGGGCATCAGCGAAGTGAAACTCCCAGCGAGCAGGAATGCCAAGTAACTAAGTAAACTGAGTGCATATATATCAGACATACACACATATAAATACATATATAAGTATATATATATATATGTTCGTGAGTGTGTTTGCCTTGCAAAATGGTGGCAAGAAAAACAAATTCACTTAAATCGAGAACTTTGCGTGTGCTTTGCTCTTGCCTTGGCCATAGATACGCAATCTATACACACAGGCAGCGAGCAGCGGGTGTGCCCAGGACGGGGGCAGGGATGGGAAGAGAGGGAGGGGGAGGGGGCGGGGCGCACAGTAAATTGAGAACTCATTGAGGGCAGGCAACGACCCAAGAGGGATCGATATTATGCCAAGGCAGCCAGCAAACCGAATGGAAAACAAAACAGCAACAACAACAAGAGAGTCTAACCCCCTGCCTCCTTCACTCCCCCCTCCGTTTCTGCTGCTGGGGTTGTGTACTGAGTGTGCGTGTGTCTGCGTGGCACAACGTCAGCAAAAGTGTTTTCCAGCTCGGCGAAAATTCCGTCGGCAACTTTCGGCTCGCTTTCGCTGGGGGTGGCTCGGCAGCAGCGGCGGCAGCTACAACAACAGCAGAGGCGGCAGCAGCAGCGCCGTCCATGCCGTCCATGTTTTCCTTGCGTTTCATTCGCTTTTCCCTCATTTTTCATTTTCCCAAAATCTTTCGAATGCTTTTGACTTTGCTTATCGCGACTGCCTGCCGCGCTGTCGCTGCTTCTGGGGGTTGCTCTGCGTTGTTGGCGTCATCGAAGGCAGAGCGAGAGCGGGGTGTGGGGGGAGGTAGACGGGGGCGGGTTGGCAATGGCCTCAGCGAAACTGAAATTAACCTTTAGGGAGCGCAGGCACAATGAGATGAGGCACAGGCAAAGGCAAAGGGGGCAAGGGGAAAAGAGGCGGCACGCTATTTGAATAAATATTTTGCTGACTTTGGCTGCTGTTCTCTGCTGTTCTGTGCGAGTGTGCGTGTGTATGTGTGTGTAACTACTCTATGTGTAAATTATGCTTATGTAAATGAGCAGCTCAGTCTTTAAAGGGGCGGCTCAGTTGGCCCCCAGGCCCAGGCAGAGGCAGAGGCCGATTGCCCTGTGAGCTCACTGCGCGCACAGAACAAAGTAAAAGCAACAAAGTTTCCAAGCTAGCACCCTCCCCCCCACCCCCTGCTGTGCGAGATAAGAGAATTCCAAGAAAGTTGGCAACACTGAGAAAATAGCTAGAATAGAAGCACAAGAAGAAGAATAAAGAGAAGAAGCAGACACAAAAATGAGACACAGAGAGCGAGGGGAAAAAACAAAATTGATGATTTCACTTATTTTGCCAAAATGAGTTTTATGTCTTACCGCCGCGCACCGCCCCCTGCCACGCCTCTGCCTCTAAACGTATTTTCTTTCAGCTTAGCGAGATTTTTCAAATGGGATGCCAAAAGGGAGGGAGGGGGAGGGTAAAGTGGGTTTTCTTTTATTTAGAAAACTTTAAACTTGAAATAGAAATGAATGAAATGAATCCTGAACTGCATTCTAGAGATTGCAGGGAAGAAAAAGAGAAGATGCCAAGGAGATGACAATTAATTTGCCATAAAATGTAAGAAAGGCAAATTCTGCAACTGCTGCCCGTCTTTATATCACACACACACACACACACACACACACTGTGCACACTCATTTGACGATGATAACGACATCATAACTCAGGCAGTTCTCTTCGTATTTGAACTGGTGGCCAATTTAATGCCCATAAAGCTGGCATTAACACCTTGTTGAACTGTGCCAGAGCAGAGCAATTAACACCTTGGCTCACCTGCTCATAAACCAAACAGAACAAACAGAACTCAAACACTCAAATTGTAAATCAACTAACCCATTGAATTGATAATTCCCCCAATTGAACAGGCTTAGTAGCGCAATTAAAGTGCGTTTTTTAATGGTTGATAAAGATTTAAACTTAATCTTTGAGACATAAAAATTTGGCTGATCATATTAGAAGCTGCTATGCAGTGAGCTAAAGTATCTACAGGAAATAAAAGAAAATATAAGATGTGGCAGAACATATAAGAGATGCAAAGATGCTGAAAGAAAAGATATAAAAGATATGGCAGATATTGCAGATATAGTCGAGAATGCTCTTTTTTGCTACTGAGCACAGTTAATTATTTATAAAAGATTCAGGCAGCCCAACTAGTTATAGACATTAGAATTTTATACAATATTAGTGCACATTATATTGAAGAAACCACCTTTCTACTGGGCAAACAGAGTTCGAAGACGCGTCAATCGATTTCGATTTCCAGTTTCCTTTGCGGCTGCGATTCTTTTGTGTGGGAATCGGTAAACCGCAACTGGCTGACGAATGCTCACGAGACGCGTGAGAACCCTCGAGTCGAGTCGGGTTTGGTTGGAAGAACTGAATGGATGTGAAGATTTGCATGCCAATAGATGAGATGGCAACAGAGTTGCCATAAAACTCGAGTCTGATTGTTTCAAGTTCAACAGACCTCGCGTATTTATGACTCTCCATTTGACCAATTGGCCGGAGACAAAGCGACACTGCGCAGAATTTGAATTCTTCAGCAAGAACAAGTATAAAAGTGAGTGGAAGTGAGGGGAGGAGAAGAGCAGGCACGAGACAAGACCGGCCAACCCGATTTGACTGCAAATGTGTCAATTTTTATGGCCGCGACTGTCCGCTACCTCTACCGCCCTCGCCCTCACCCTCGCCCCGCCCTCTCTCTCCCCGCACGCCTGTCGACGTGTATAGTGAATTATTTTATATGGCCGAAGGTCGTTGGAAATCATTGAGAAAGATGAATGACTCGCTTACGAGCTCTGCTCTGCTCTGCTCGCAGTATACCCTGTACTGCAAGCCAGGCAGGGCATTTATGGCAGTGCCAATTGGCGTGAAATCTATGTTTGCCCGATTTCGACTTCGATTGCCATTCGCCGGCAATAAAAAAGGCAGCAGCAAAGTGTTGTTTTAATTTAAGGGGTGTTTATTTTGTATTTTTACTCAGCTTTTATTGCATTATAATATAATACAATCTTAGTGGCATTATATTACTTGCCGCATGCGACTGTGACTGCGAAAAAAAGAGTTGTGGCCCTGTCATCCCCTGCCTTGGCGTGCCCTGTGAGCGCGCATGAGGCACCCTGTTTCGTCTGTTTGCCTGTCGTAAAACGCTTTGCTGGCAATAAAAGCAGTTAACTAGCTAGTTTTATTGTACTAAAATATTGTTTAAGTACACAGTAAACAAGAGCAGCAGCTACAACTACAACAGCAACAACAACAACAACAGCAACAGTCAGTCAGTCAGAGGGACTGACACGGACACGGACACGGCACGGCACTTTCTCAGGTGCTTGTGGCGGCTCTCTAATTGCCCAATTGAGGCTAACTGTCCAGCATTAAAAGAAACATCAACAACTGCTAATGAAACACATCATAAAGCATATATTTCCATACACTGCTATAAAAGGGGCGGGGCACAAAGATGGGCAGCACATTTGCTTGGCATGCAACAAAGAGAGAAAATGAAAAAACAATGGGAATAATAAACATTATAAAAAGTAGCTAAAAATAAGTACAAACATAAATAGAAAAAATAAAGAGAGAAATAGTAAACATTATAAAAATAGTAACAACAACATAAATATAAGTAAAAGTTGTTTTAAAAATATTTATAGAAATTAACTCGATAAAAAAAAATATTCAATGAAAATATATTTAATTCGAAACAATTTCAACATTAAAGCATTCAAAATCAGTTGAATATATAATAAATATAAATATATCGAAAAATAAATATTAAAAGAATAATTAATAAAGCAACAATTAATATTATTATAACAACAATTATTATTATTAATCAATAATAACAGCAATAAAACTTGATCGAATTCAAAGCATGCCAAGCATAAAATTATTTCAGTGGATAATAAACACATAATTTGTTCAATAATATTTCGAATGCACGACGTGCTGAAGAACAGACATTAAATAATTATTGGGTACTCCAAAAATGTACATATCGTACTCGTAAACAAAACCCCGAGCACGAATGGAAGGTTTACATAATAATTTTTGGGACAGAGGGAAAAGGGGCGCACTCAATGTAACGATTCCAATTGAAAATTGAACTGAAATTTGAGGGAACTGCAGGAAGAGAAAGGGAGAAGAGAAAGAAGTGCAGGAAGAGGGAGAGGCAAGGCAAGATCAGAGAGAACAGGCACAGGCATAGAGGTAGTCGTAGCCGTAGAGAGAGTAGCAAAGCCTGAGCGAAGCCATGCAGCGTTGCATTGTTCAAAGGGGCAGTCGGCATGTCGAGACGACATGTACAGGATGGTATACGATATGCTATGGACAGAACACTTTAGAACACTATGGAACACATGCCCCAGAAAGATGTGTCTGATGATTCGGATTTCAATGGTGTCTCATCCTCCTCCCTCTTCTCCACCTCCACCTCTGACACTTTTCCACAAAATGTCTCGCATCGCAGACTGTCAGTGCGATATTTCATGTTTCCCTCTTCTTCTCCCCTTGCTTCTTCTTCTTGTGTGTGTCTCGTCTTTGTTCTAAATATGGACTGTGTCTGTGTATGTCTATTTGTGTGTGTGTGTGTGTGTGAGTCAGTTTGTAGTCGAAATTGTGTTGCTCATTTCCTACGAATGCTAACGATGGCGACGGCGACGGCGCTGGTGAGCGTTGCTTGGAACACGTTTTGCGTTTCGATGGAAACAGGAATGATTTGCCCCCAGCCAGAAACTTGTTCGATGCTGTGACCCCCTTCCCCCTCCCCTCCCTTCTCCCCTCACTACACTCTGGTCTCCTTTAGACCGGATCGCAGTGTGACTGGAAAAACCACAAGAGATTTTCCATCGACAATTTTTCAAAGTTTGCCTCGTCTTTTGGTATCTCGTTCGTATCTCTTTCTCAAAGTTGTCTCGGACTCGCTTACACGGAAAACAATTTGAGCCCACAAAGGGTTCTGGGAATAAAGAAATTCAAGGCAATTAAAAGTTCTCATCGCCAACCGCCATTGGGTAGTCACAGTGCCACAGTGGGACAGACAAACAGACGGCGTCCCGTAATTAGCTGGGAGAAAGATCGTAAAGTCCGATGGTGATAAAGGGGGAGGAGGGAAAGGGAGCTGCACAGGCTGGACAGTGACCAGAAGGTGGCCCCCTGAGCGGTGCTGTGTGTCTAATTGGATAACACAAATTTAATTTAATTCGTTCGCACAGCATCGGCAGAGAGAGAAAGAAGGAAAGAGACCACCGAAAAACCCGATTCCGATTTCACGTTGAGGTTTTCGTTAGGTTTTTTTTTTCATTTTATGATGTCGGAGCCAATGAACTTTTCTCTCACCATAATTCTTGCAAGACGACGTCTACGGGAATTCTTCTACTGCCTCAGCTTCTTCTTCATATTGCATGTGAATTTATTCCGAATGATCACACTCGTTGTTAGGTTTTGTGGTAGGTTTATTGTTGTTGTTGTAATTCCTCTTCTGCTTCTTGTCTCCAAAATTTTGAGAGTCGAAGCGGGTCCGTCATAATGAAGCCATAAGCCGTCGCCATTGCGGCAATAAACCCATTTGAATATTAATTTTGTTAATTAACTTATTTAAATTTGAACATCGTTAAATATGGAAGAAACTCTTTGTTTTTTATGGCCGCCGTTCTTCTCATTCTTCGTCTTCATTTTTTATTCCCAAAACGTGAGCGTGATCTCGAGGGGAATAATGCCTTCATTGTTGTTGACAAATAATTACAAGATGTCGGCAATATATCAGGATCAGTGGCGAAAGTCGAGGGAAAGTTCTCTGTAAGTGTTCCCAGGCTGGCAGTTAATACAGTTAGAGTTGGAGTTAGAGTTAGAGTTAGAGTTAGAGTTAGAGTTAGAGTTAGAGTTAGAGTTAGAGTTAGAGTTAGAGGTAGAGTTAGAGTTAGAGTCAGAGTTAAAGTTAGAGTTACAGTTGGAATATAGTAAGTGAGCTATTGTTAGAGTTAGAGTTGGAGCTAGAGGTAGAGTTACAGTAATAGTTAGAGTACGAGTAGGAGTAAAAGTTAGAGTTGCGGTTAGTGGTGACCCTAGAGTTAGAGTTACAGATAATATAAGTGTCGAAGCTAAAGTTAAAATTGATGATATAGTTAGAGATAGAAATTGATTTAAAGTTAAGGTTAAAGTTACAGTTAAAGAAACTGTTAAAGTTAGAGTTAGAAGTAAACTTACAGTGAGAGTTAGAGTTATTGTTCAAGTTATTTCACCACTTATTAGTGGACACTTTGCAGGTTTGTTTTCAGTCTGAACTTGAGTGCAAATTAGGATTATATTGTGTATGTATTCTACGCAAATCCGATATATATTTTCCTTTACTTTCCTTCATCTTTTCAATTCTGCATCTTAACAATAGATTAATGATTAAATTTGAAACTAGATTAATAATGTTTATTCTCTTAAATACTTAAGGAAGATATCTTCAGACTTAAATTCAATTTGGTTAAAAATATATTCTATATATTTCATGAAAATCGTGCGCATATTTTCTTCCATTTTGCTGCACTTCCGCAGTCAGTTTGCAGTCGACTGGTTTTTATGAGGCTGTCGATCACTAGGCGCTACTTTTGAGTGGCACAAACGTGTGTGTGACTGCGTGTGTGTGCGTGTGTGAAAGTACAAACAGATTTGACTTTGACCCTGACACCGCCACAAGGCAAAGGCAAAGACAAAGGCTGAGGCTGCAGCAGAGGCAATGCCACCGGAAAGTGGAAGTCGAAGATGAAGTCGAAGTCGACGCTGTAGTTGCAGTTGCAGTGCGAGTGAACGATTGCACAATGCAAATGCGAAACGAGGAAACTAATTTTACGACGTGTTTGACGGCTGTCTGTTTGTCCGTCCGTCCGTCTGTCCATCCGTCTGCCTGTCAGTTGAGCTGCTCTGTCTGTTTATTTGCTTAGCACGCAGCTCACTTCCGCACGCCGTGGCGAGGCATCCCTGCCCTGCCCTGCCCTGCCCGGCTGCGCCCTGGTTGGCTGTCCAAGTTCGGCGTCTCAGACTGCGTCTACGTCTGGGCCGAATGCATTATTACCTGCGCGGTGTCAAATGCAAACAAGACGTTCGCGCCAGCCATAAAGCCGTGTGATGACTTCGCCTTGCCTTCGCTGCTGGCAAGGACGGCGAGCAACGTCGTCGGTTCCCTTAACCCTTAAGTGTGCTGGGAAAATGGCTCTTAAGAGCGGCGCCTTCCAATTCACACCCCGCACTGTGCTAATGTTCTTCCTGTCTCTCTCTCTCTTTCTTACAGCATACGACACTGAGCAGCCTCTCAGTTAATTTCTTTATCCGGTAATCCAAATCCGGCTACGTCAATTGGAGCAAACCTCAGCAGTGGCGTCCGGCCAAAATCACATTGGTGCGCCGATAGCGGCGAGTATATCCCCCTCCAGCGTCAACTCCCAGCCTCCAGGTGAGTAAACAGTTATATCATTGATATGTATAGACACTTGATCTGTATTATTGTATATAGTTCTTGGTATAAGGGAGTTATCATCTGAAGTTCGTAAGAAGTAAGCCTTTTTTACTTGATATAAGAAATAAAACTTTAAGAACAATAAAGATATTCTTCTATTCTATAGAGATATTCTTTATTTGACGATATTCTTGCTATAAAAATAATTATAATGTATTGATATTCCTACTATTAGAATATTTCTAAATTTAATATATTCCTTCTATAATAAGTCATGCTGTAAAAATATTATTACGTGATAAATATACGTGTATGTCTTCCTTACACAACATAAATATATTCCTGCCATAAGTATATTTCCGCCATACAGATATTTTTGCCATTAAGATATTTGTACTTTGAATATATTCTTATATTCGTACTTTATAGATATGTATTCTCGCCATAAAGACATTCCTGCTATAAATATATTTCCGCTATAAAGACATTTCTATTAAAAGGATATAAGTTCTACAAAGATTTTCTACTCGACAGATATTCCTACTACGAAAGTGATATTTTTGTTATAAATTTATACTTTGAGGATAATATTCCTACTATAAATATATTCCGTTTCTAAATCATTTATACTACAATGATAATTTCAGTCTTAAGATATTCCTTCTATAAATATATTCATAAAGTAATTTATTCCTGCTATAAACATATTCTTAACTGCTATAAAGATGTTTCCCCTCTCAACCCTTTGCCTATGCGCCGCTACCCTTGACACACTGTGCACACTTCGTATACTTGTGTGTGTGTGTTTGTGTATGGGAAAGTCGCATCCTTTACGATTTGTCAACATTTCTCCGTTGTTCTCTTCCAATGGAGATTGTCGTAAAATTCTCATAATTGTCCATTGCAGCGTTAAATTCGACAATTGCCGAACCGGTCGCATGGCAAAGGAATGTAACGGGTCGGCTCGGCTCACTTCGTGGAGAGAGAGAGAAAGAAGAGATGGAGAGGGGGGAAGGGGGACAACCCGTAGCTTCTCAAGTTACCCTAAACGCAATTTGCAATTGTCTCAATTTGTCGGCTCACATAATTTATTGTGTGTGTGTGTGTTTGTGTATTTGTTTAGCTCATTTCGATTAATTGGCGCATAGAAAGGGTCAATTCCAGTCTCCTCTCTCTCTGTCTCTTTCTGCTCCTTTCAGTTGTTCTTGTTGGGGAAGAAAAAAAAAACATCGCATGCCGCCAACGACAATGTCGATGCGACTACCCCAGACCCTCTCCACACAAATCTCGGCCATAGATGGCGCTGCGGTGCGCGAGAGAGTTAAGTACGCGCGTCGCATACGCGTATTCAAAGCAGCCCCAACAAAGAAAACAACAACGAAACTAGAAAACTGCTGTTGTACGTGAGAGTCAGTGTGGAGTGAGCGAGCGAGCAAGAGAGCAGGCAAAGTGAAGGCTCACACTGTGTAGTTGGTACACTGTGTACGCTATGCGAGTGTGTGTGTGTGTGCAGGGGCACCTTACTCTCTCACTCTCCCTCTCTCTGCTGGGCCCTCAACTGATTAATATCGATATTGTTTTATTCCCAACATGTTAAGAATGTTGGAGCATTTAAAAAAAGCTCTCTTTAAGGTTAGCAAGGGGACACACGTACGTGTGTGTACTCGTGTACTCGTGTACATGTACGTGTGTACATGTGCCCATTCTCTCACCAGGCTACACGTATCCACATGCACACATACACACAACAGCACAACACGCACACTGTGCGTGTGCATAACGCGCGCCGCGAAGAGAGCGACAGCAACAACAACCACCACCAGCACAGCTGGCACTCTCAGCATGCGCCTGCGCGAGACTCTCTTCAGGCGCACACACACACGCACATGCACACACATATGGCAAGGCGAAGGCGCCGCGTTGCCTTTTGTTCACTTCTTGACTCTTGTCGCCGTCGCCGTCGCCGTCGCTCTGTCCGTGAGAGACTCCACCAACGTCTCTGGCTCTGCCTCTGCCTCTGCTGGCTCTGTCGCTGCCTTTGCTGCTTTGCTGTTGCTTTTGCCGTTGTTGGTGCTGCGCCTCTGCTGGCTGTCGCCGTTTTCGCTGCCGCTGTCGGTGTCAGTGTAGATTTGTGCTTCGCTCAGTACGGTTGGAAGAAGGCGTGCGGGCGTCTCAGCAGCAACAGCAGCACCAGCAACAACAACGACAGCAGCGCCAAGCAACTGCAACACAACGAGAACTTTGACTGAGACGGAATTCATTTCTGCCTTCCATTCTGCTTGGAGTGTTGTCGCAGTGCGGTTCGAAAATAAAAAATTTTGGAAAACTTTTCGTAAAATCCAAACAACAAATAAATACAACAAAAGCAAAAGAAATCAAAAAAAAAAAAAAACAATACAAAAGCCCAAAATACAAACGCGAATTGAAAAGGGAAATTCGAGAAAATCAAGAAAATCGCAATATTTCGTAAACTGTTGCCAGCGTCGAGTTTAATTGTTTGTTTTGATCGTAAAATCAAATTTTATGACCAGCAGCAACATAAAAGCAGCGAAAAAAAATAATAATAAAAAATCAACCACACCAGCAACAACAACAACAACAACAACAGTAACAAAGGCAACTCAGACTCGCGCTCTCACGCACTGCAAAATTACTCGCGCCATTTGTTGTGCCGGCATTAAACAACTTCAAACAGCAGCAACAATAACAAGAAACAGCAGCAACAACAACAACAACAGCAATTGCAACAAAAACAACAACTAGTGCAACAACAAATAGGAAAGTCAACAAACAAAAAGTAAATCGAAATAAAATTCACGCAACAAATGCGCAAACTGAAAGTGAAAAGTGAAGTAAGAACAGTTAAAAGGCAATTGGAAATGGAAAATGGCCATGGAAAATAGGAGAATAAGAAAAGCGAAACAATTCGAAACAAACAAGCTGAGCCAATTTGAAAACATTCAGTGCGTGCGTTACTACACCGCAATCACCCTGTGACGCGTGTCTCTTCGATCGAACTGTCTGTCCACTGTGCCTGCCGACTGTGGGTGGGCAGAGCAGCGCAGCGCAGCACTCTCTTCAGCCCGCGACCGCGTACGCGCTCTTCACTACGCGCTCTCTCTCTCACTCTCCCTGCGTTCTGTGTGCGTGCGTGTGTACGTGCGTGCATGTGTGCGTGCGTGTGCGTGTATCTCAGTCCGTGCGCGTGTGTGCGTGAGTCAAGAAAGCAAATCAAAGCAGAACTGCAACAAATATCGCAGAATAATTGACTGAATAAATATTGAATATTAACAGATATTAAATAAATTAATATTAAATATAAAATACAATTAATAAGAATTTAAAAATACATAAAATAATTGACAATTAATTATTGTAATTAATTAAAATATAATAAAGTGCAAAATCAACTGGAGACCTAAGGAATCATAAGGAATCGTTGCCAATTGGGTCGCTGTGCCTTGCGCCACGTCCCGCTTGGTGCATTGGTGTGTGTACGAGTGTGTGCGTGTGTGTGGCAGTGTCCTTCGTTCCCGCCGTTTGAGTGAAACGCATTCAAAATAACCGTAAATATTCCACCCCTTCCCCAAACCCCAACCATCCCGCTGGCGTGCGCTCTCTACGACCCCCACGATGTCTCGGCAGTCGGGTCGCACGCCGCTGCCGGGGCTTGGTGGGGGCCGCATCACACACATCCACATCCCACACACCCACACCCCTCCTCGACGACCAGTGCGGCGGCGGTCGCCCTGCAGCACCATCACCACCAGCAACAGCAGCAACAGCAACAGCAACAACAGCAGCAGCAACAACAGCAGCAGCAGCAGTTGCAACAGTCCGCGCAGCATCAACAACAGCAGCAGCAGCAGCAGTTGCAACAGTCCGCGCAGCAGCATCTGCAGCAACTGCATCACCATCCGCACCACCACCATCACCTGCCTCAGCCTCAGCCCCTGCACCATCACCTGCAGCATACGGTCGTCTCATCCGCCACGGTTCCCTTGTCTACGCCATCATCGGTGCTGCAGCAACAGCAACAGCAACAACAGCAGCAGCAGCAGACGACGCCCACCACACATTCCACGCCCACACATGCGGTCATGTATGAGGAGCCCCCACCCGTGCCAATTGTGCCCGTGCAGCAGCAGCAACAGCAACAACAGACGCCCCTGCAGCATCTGCCCGCGCCACAGCAGCAACAGCAACAACAGCAGCAGCAGCAACAACAGCTGGCGACAGCTCCTGTTGTTGGTGGCGCCCTTAGTCCCGCACAGACGCCAACCGGACCCGTCGTACAGCAGCCCCAGCACCTCACATCACCTCATCATCAGCAGCAACAACAACAACAGCAGCAGCAGCAGACGCCAAGCAGCGTCTCTAGTGGCACCTCAACGGGCCTGCAACAACAGCAGCAGCAGCAGCAGCAGAATGCGGTGGTTGCCTCCGGCCAAAGCCAAATTGTTGCGCCGACCACGGCGAGTGTTTCTCCCTCCAGTGTCAGTTCTCAGCAAGCAGGTGAGACGATTCCCAATTGGAACAGCACTTGTCGTCTGTCTCTAGGTTAGGGCCTGAAGTAGGGAAAACATATCGATCAGATTTAGCTGTCTATATCTAGCATACTTACATCGATTTGACCAAGAAACTTTAATTGTAACAATGAAGAAGTTTTTTGATTTTTTTTGAATTTATTTTGGTTTTTAATGAACGAATTTTGCATATTTAGGAAACTTGGTTTGTTACATTTGTAGAAACAAGTTTAAGAATGGGTTACCATGAAAAAAAGACAAGTTTTCTATATACGTATACTAAATTCGTATTAAAAGAACTAAAATACTTTATCGATGAAATGTTCATGAATTTTTATACAGATATTACAATCTCCTTGCAATTATCTTTGCATAATTGTAAAATACTAATCTAAAGAATATATTCAAATTGCAGGAGATTTGAAAAAAATGAATAATTTAATTACAGTTTTTTATTTTATTGCCATAAGCAATTTAATTTAATAAAGACAGAGATTAAATTAAATTATAAATACAGTATTTTAATAATAAAAACCCCGCTATTTATGACTATATAAAAGATTAAGATTTATTCCCATCATGAACTAAGAGATTAGAAATGAAACTAGCTATATTTATATTTTATCGATGCTTAAGCCGCAACTAAAATTAATCAAACTTAGCATATATTAATACTAAGCTTAATCTTAAGTAGTTGTCAAGGGGCTTACTATATAAATTGCTGTCTGCATTAGATATAAAAAGTTTCTCTTCTTATTATAAAAACCAGTTAGTTCAATTATAGAATATAATTCACACATTATCAGGATTAATATTCAATCAGAGTTTAGATTATTTGCTTAAGTATGTATTAATAAAATTTATATATATATCTTTAATTCTCTAGATCTTTCGTAATTACTTACTTAATATTCTTCCACGTTTTGTGCCTTCCTTTACAGACATGTCCATCTCATTAGCGCCAATACATATACCCGCGATCAGGCCTGGCTTTGATGCCGCGGATGCCACGACGCCCGTGAAGCGGCACACGCATCCCTGGCCATATGAGAACGAGTTCAACCAGTACCATCATACGCCATATGCCTATGGAGGCCTATCGATCGACCGGGAACGCAAGATGTTCTACGGCTACCCAGAGACCCAGTTTCAGGTGAGTGTTGCCACAAGGCCGACTCGAATTGAGCGCCAGAGTAAATAGCATAACAATGTCAACATCACCCATTACACCCGCAACCCTTCCCCTCTCTCTCCCTACCCGTAGCCTGCTTACTGGCCCAACTATCGTGATCAGCCAGCGAGCGCAGCAGCGGCGGCCTACATGAGCGCCACCGACGAGCGCCATCCATCAGTCAGTGTGGCGGCAGCGGCGCGACAGTCTGTCGAGGGCACCTCTCAGTCCAGTTACGATACGCCCACCTACTCCTCGCCAGGTGGGCTCCGCGCCTTCCCCGAGGCCTACTCGAGCACAGGTAAGTGTTCCCCAACGCTGCTATCGGCGCATGCTTGGCAGATCGCAGTTTCTTTATCGCAGTGCGCTGCAGGTTGCGACACTTGTCAAATTTGTTGTTCAATTAGCATGCTAGCAAAGCAAACTCAGAAACTAATTTGCGATATTTGGCCAAGGTTGAGCTCCTGCAGTCGGGTGTGCCCCAAGTAGCACACACAAGCGAGGCGGGTCTTTCTCGAGACTATCGAGGGGAACTTTAAGTGAATCTGTCGTCGTAAATCATATCAAAAGATGAGCTTCTGAGTGGGATTTTGTTTTAAATATGTGGAAGGTGATAAGTGATGGCTAATTAAGATAAACAGGCACAGTAGTTTATTAATCGATAGAATGTTATCGATATCGAATATGAAGCTACTTAATATTTAAGATTTCTATAGCTTTGCTTAATCAGTCAAGCTTGTTTTGTTAAGCAAAGTCTGGTATTAAGAAGTGTAGTGTTATCGATAGTCAACAATCGAAATTTTTTAAGCTTTGGAGTACTTGCTATGGTTCACTGAGTCAGCTACGTATATTAGCCAGCCCGTATAGTAGTAATTGTATTATTATTGTTATCGATAGTTTTAAGCGATAGTTACTTATCGAATTAGTTGAAGCTTTTAAAAGCTTTAACAAACTTAAAACTACTACTGAACAATGGATTACGTAAATAATGCAATAATCGATAGTTTAATCGATAGGTTTAAATCGATATATTTGAAATGGGCGAAATTTATTACATATATTACTCATTATATTTGTATATAAAGATATAACAAACCTACAACTATTACTGAATAATGGATTACGTCAATAATGGAATTTTCGATAGTTTAGTTGAAGTAGGTTTATATCGAAATATTTGATGACGATAACATTTTTTTATATATATATTCATTATTATATTTATATATAAAGCTTGAACAAAATTAAAACTACTACTGAATAATGGATCACGTCAATAATGCGAAAATCGATAGTTTAATCGATAGGTTTCAATCGAAATATTTAAAATCGATAAATAAATTGGTATCTAAAATTAAATTTTAGTATCTATATTCAGAATTAATGATTATTATTGTGTGCAATTGATACCAATTAATAGAAACTTTAGAAGACTTAAGATCTCATTTGAATCCTGAATATATTACATTTTAAATAATATTATTCCAACTTTATTGATATTTCTTTCTTTGCCTCATTCTCAGGCACTTCTGGCGGACTTTCGGTCGGTCCCGTGGGTTCCATGACACCGACACCGATGCACGAGTGGACCGGCCAGGTGTCGGTGCGGAAAAAGCGCAAGCCGTACTCCAAGTTCCAGACACTGGAGCTGGAGAAGGAGTTCCTCTTCAATGCGTATGTGTCCAAACAGAAGCGCTGGGAATTGGCACGCAACCTGCAGTTGACAGAGCGTCAGGTGAGTGAAGGGCAATGAAGCAATGGAGTTGGAGCACGCCAAGCTAACGACACACTTTGTTAACGTATCGATGCAGGTTAAGATCTGGTTTCAAAATCGACGCATGAAGAACAAAAAGAACTCACAGCGACAGGCCACACAGCAGAACAACAATAACAACTCCAGCAGCAATCACAACCATGCGCAGGCGGCACAGCAGCATCACAACAACCATCACCTTAACTTGGGCCTGAGCATGGGCCATCATGCCACCAAAATGCACCAGTGACCTTTGGACAACAGCAGCGCCGGCGCCATGGGCTTTGCCACCTACTAGCAGTTAGCCAATCCCCCCAACCCCAATGCCGATCCCAGCCACGATGCCAATGCATCACATACATCACATACCCTCTCCGATCCGAATCCGATTTCCAATGCCAACGCGAATATGAATCCAATCAAAAACGAAATGATTATGGACTTCCCTTGCTAGTTGGCCATGGAGAGGGGAGAGGAGAGATAGGTAGAGAGAGGGGAAGTTCAGCCAGTACAAATAGCGAAAGGTTGAGGAAGGGTGAAGGATGTTCGGCTTGGTGGGTTGTGGGAGGCTAAGGGCAGTCCAGAAGGTGCGCTGGCGTCGCTGTTTTCAAAGCTAAACTCGAGTCGAGATCTTCGTTTAATGAGAATGCAGTTAATCGATAAGTCAGTTCTAAAAACAAAACAAAAAGCAAAAAACAAAAAACAAAAACTTAATGATATCTATAAAAGAAAGCACGTCAACTTGTGAATCGCCCAGTTTGTCGTAGTGAATACAGTAAAATGCAATGATGAATAGGAAAAAATGCTTTTGTAATTGAATCACAATTTCAAATTCAGATTCCGATTCAGATTCAGATTGTACTATGTATGCGTATAGACGATGTATGTATGTATTTGTATTTCTCTCAACGCTCTCTCGTAGAATGAACGCGCGCATTACTTAATAATTTTCAAATATAAATAATGATAATGATATACATATATATATATATATGCATATATGCTAAAATACTATCCGTATCCGTATTAATTATGAATACAACAACAATTCGAGTAGATTCTAAATGTAAGTGCAGTCCCAGAGAGCACATCGTAGAGCACAGCAAGTGAATTGTTTAACAATTGACACACTCACAAACAGACAGAGACACACTCACCCAGACACACACATACAGACACTGAGACACTCGAATACACTCACACAGCTAGACAGCGGCGCACTTTTAGCATAAATTTTGTCAAATATTGTTCGTTGTGTCGTGTTCTTAGATAAATTTTAAGTTCCTGTATATAAACTAAGACATAAAAACCCAAAAGAGTAGCAAAGCAAAAAAGAAAACCAAACAAAGCCGAAAGAAAATTTGGTGAAACTGTCTGAAACTAACTAACTTTGGGTAAAGATCGATAAACATATGAGAGAAATTCAATAGGAAGTTAGTTCTTTGATTGTGCGTGTATGTTTCCTCCATAGTTAAAGGCGCTTTCGAATACTAAACTTAAATAAAGTGCACGTCAATCTAAAGATAGAGTTACCAGGAAATTCAAATTGAAAGAGAAAATTGAATGGAAATGCATTTTAATAATACATAATCTGTAAGGAATACAAATGACGTTGAGGGCAAAGAAGGAAGATAGAGAAAAAAGAGAAGATGAATGTGGACGAGTTGAGCAAGAAGTAATTTACAATACATACCTTAAAACTACTTACATTACTTACATAGTATATATAGTACATACTACATATATATATTTAATAAACGTACATATGCATATACACATACATATACATATAGCCCACATATGTTATGTGTGTATCGACTCTGCTTAATCCTGATATTACGTCTAAGTTCAGTTATGTTGTGTAATTATCGAATTTTTGTTAATGTTTTGCTTCATACATTATACATAATGCATATAAAAATGGAACACATGATGCATCGTAGTACATAATCTGTACCATACATATACATATACTATATGTTAAATGTAATTATCGTATGCCTCGGAGCATACATACTACTTATTATGGATATACATATATTCTAATTGCTTTATCCTAGTTCTTGTATTATTATTATTTCACGCCCTCCCCCTCCTACCCCTTCCCCTTACACTGTCCTCCTTTTTGATAAGTTGTAGTCTAAAGTCGGTTATGTTTATGCTTATGTTCGATTATAGTTTGTTTAGTAAATTTTTACATAGCATTAGCAATTCTCTTTTTTAAAAAGTTAATTATTGTGAATAAAATATAATATTGCAAAAGAATAAATGCAAAATCATACATACACCCATTTTCGAATTAATCACGAATAATTCCCCTTCTAAGTTAAGAGTTTCCCAATAGAAAAAAAGGCCTCATCTCAGTTTCAAGCCAGCAACTCTAGTACTAGCTACTCAGACATCCATTAAACTGTTTTGTTTTGTTCAGTTACTTCACTGTTCTTTGATTTGGTAAGTACCGTCGGCCTCCCTCCTCCCCCAGGAGGTTTCTCTCCGTGTGCAGTGTGCAGCGCTTATTCGCGCTCCCAGGACGACCTCTCAACATCGAATTTATTCATAGACATCCATAGAGAGTATTCAAAAATATTCCTAGTACTTATCTGCAGCTAAAAATGAAAATGCAATCGCAAAGACACTTAAGAAACTCAACCTTCGAGAGGAAAATTAATCGTATACCTTGTTTCCATCTCATTTGCAGTTTATTTGTTAATTCAATTAGTCTTACGTTTCCGTCTCTGTGTTGTTTTAGTCTTAGTTACATCATCGTATTTTGATAATCTTATACAGCGCTTAAATAAATAAAATCTAGATTAAATAGTCTTGTTTTCGAATATGTCATAAGGTTAAATAAATTATTATGTAACTGTGATGTTTGAAGTTTTATTGAGAACCCAAAGGTAAAGTATTACTATTTATAGCAATTTTATACATTTAAATCTTATTATATATGTTACATACATATATATGTATGTATGGGGCAGAACAACACATCACGTAAGTGTAGCGTCAGTTTGAATTCTTACCTTAGTATGCTTTTAATAATAAGGATGTAAAGAAGTTATTTAGTATTGGTATTGTAAGTATACTTTGTGTTCATGAAAACACTTATACTTCATCGATGCTTTCGGGAATATTGGGAAATGCTGTCTATTATTTCTTACTCACAAAATTTGGAATAAGTAAACTTCCTTCACTTAATTTAAATAAGAAATCGTCTGGACTACGTTTATACGTTGTTCACCCGCTATCAATATAGTCTCTCAGTCAAATTATTTTTTAAATGATTTTTATATATATTAGTAGGTTGCAGCCAAATTTTCTGAACTAATTTGGATGGTAATAAATATTATTCACATAAAAGCCTTAAAACTAACTGATTCGATTTAATTTACGGATGTGTATGGAAAGTTTCAAAAGAATTATGATCCGTGGGTACGAATAACGGGAATAAAAACCGGCCCGACAGTAAGATACCTGTCACCCGATAATAAAAAAGCCGCTACAAATATAATTCCTATTCCTTTTTCACTCTCACACAAAAGCAGACCAAAGCGTATGTTAGAGGGTTGACAATGTTACTCGAAGCTGCATAGCTGCAGAATTTTTTGACAGAAGGCTAAAACAACTCTGCTGATTAGGAATATATATGAATAACAAATTTTAAATTCTCTATGATAAGCCGCACGTTCTTTTATCTTCCATATATACTTTTACAAAGTACTTTACAAAGTAACAAAATATTGTTTCTAGCTAATGATCTAAAATTAATCCAATGTAAAATTAATTTATCAACCGTTTAAGATACCCTGTAATTTATTGTGACGACTTTGAATGCAAGTTGCCGGATCAGTGCAGTATTGGATAATGACTTTACATGAATTCGATTTTACAATTGATTGTAAGAGTGACAAGGTTGAAATATTTCAATTCAACCAAGAACATTATTTTCGTTGTCATACTATATATAGACTAGATTGGTTTACATATATAACATACATTTACTGTAACTCATTCTTTAAATATGTAAAAAACAGGTGACTAATCCATGTTATATAAACTGTAGTGAAGAAGATAAGGTATAAGGTATAAGGTATACGGCATAAAGTATCTTCCTTATATCAATGAACAAACTTGAGAAATGTCGCCAGACCGTTTCGCAGTTAAGAAAGACTGAACACAAAGCAGGGTATCCAACAAGCACATGTGCTTCATGCTTGTCTGTTACTCTCACACAGATAAATATGTCGGCTGGCGTCAAATGTTAACTACAATATCTTCAGCACAGGTCTACCTCATATGGTACAAATTACTGTGTCAGCATAATTATTGACTTTTCTATTCCAGAGTGTGATGCGCATTTGAATTTGGTGTGTGTGGATTACGGGGTGGCAAAAAGGTTTCACAGCTTATGTAACCTTTCCGTTGTGTCTATGTATGTGCTAATTTATAGCAACTTGTATACATACATACGATATATATGAATATGTATGTATCACTCTATGCGACGGGGCTGCACGAGAGAGAGATGTCATAAAATGCACCCTGCTATGTAAACATTGGCATTTCCCCTCTGCGAAGGTTCAGAGATTGCATGGTAAAGTGTTTCGCTTTGGCTCGACTTAATGCGTTTTTTATGTTATGTATAAGAAACGTTTTCATCCATCGAACGGCAGCGAGATTCGTTGGGTTGGATTTGCGCGCTGGGTGCGCTCTGCGTCAAAGCCCAATGAAATTTACAACCCCCATCAGCGAAATTTTAAACTTATCGACGACTCCGTAAGTCTATTTGAGCAAATCACTTTGATTACACTGATTTGCACAGAAAACTGTTAAAGTTGCTAGTATAAAGGTTTAAACTTACTAGTTTATTCAGTTTTCTATGCGCCGCTGTTCTTGTATGCAGTTTAGATATTGAAATTAAGTCTAAATGAAGATTAAATTGATTTTTGAGCTTTCAATTGAACAATTGCTAATTCAACAATTATTAAATACTAATTTAGAATGAATCTAGTAATACTTAATAACTGCTCTCTCGGGTTTTTAGTTTATAGTTTAGAAATCAAACATGTTGTTCTGTTAATCCTTGATAGGTTCCAAAAGGTTGACGTTGAAAATGAGGAAAAACAGCTACCGTCGGCATGCCGAAAAGCTAAATACCCTTGCCGGTTCTTTTATCCTGCTATCGTTCCTATACTAGGTATATATAATGGAGAAGAATTAAATGGCATTGTGTTCATTCTATATTGACTTTGATTGTCACTGGTAAGTTAAGTTATTTCTAAAATCAAAACTGGTCAGTATACAAAAACGTTAATTTCGGGCGAGTGTTCCTATGTCAGCCGTTTGTTATAGTGATCCGATTTTAATAAAATTTGATATGTAAGTAGATGTAGTGAATTTGGATGCATTATCTTGACAACTAACTTATTTTTGCTGATAGTTTGCTTGGCCGCTATACGATATATTGGTCCGATCCACCTCGCTACGACTTATATACAGCGTGTAGCATCTTACGGACACACGGACAGGCGGACACACGAACAGGCGGACAGGGCTATTTTGATTCCTCTTTTGATACTGATTCAAAATATGAATATACTTTAAGGTGCGTTGCAAACTCCTGGCCAAAATTAATATACCCTCTGCAAGGGTATAAAAATATGATATGAAAAGCAGAATTTTGCATAATGATATCATCATCTACTGGGAATGAAGGTAACAATATCACTAGAAACTGTTTAGCTTTAAGTAACAACAACTTCAATTTTGCATTGTATAAAACATGTTCAAACTTCATAAAATGGAACATTGAAATCTTCCTAGTTTCCTTAAATTTTGATGTTTCACAGCTTCAGAGAGAAAAGCGTGATTTAAACTTGTTCTCCAATAAAATGAATCAATAGTCAAAATTCAATAGAAAATCCGTTGACTTGCATTAAATATTGTGCCGAATTTCTTATTGCCATCCCCAATTGTTAAGAATTACAATCGTATACATACACGTAAGTGGACAAAGTAAAAAACAAACCAACGTACTCCGCTTTCTACCTTGCTTTATATACATATATAGTTTCCTATCAAAATATACATATATGTAAACTTACATATTTTTAATAATTATTTACAAAGAACTATAAAAAAAATAAGAAATGATTAGGAATACAGTCAACTTCAGTCTTCCTCCATTTCATTTGAAACCTAAGCAGT
This sequence comes from Zaprionus indianus, assembly GCA_018904595.1. Classification (NCBI taxonomy): domain Eukaryota; kingdom Metazoa; phylum Arthropoda; class Insecta; order Diptera; family Drosophilidae; genus Zaprionus; species Zaprionus indianus. Next base: position 6,852,995 of record JAEIHA010000320.1, read on the forward strand.
TTCGTCCCCCTTGTATTGTATTCACTATTCTAGTGAAAACCATTACTTCTTATCTTCTTCTTATCTGTACTTCAATTCATTAGAATGTAAAGCAAGATGTCCTCCGAATGGAATATGTTTTCAGAGAACATTTACATTTAGAATATGTTCATCTTGGACTGGGGAGACTGAGGGCTTGTAACTAATGCGGCAAATGGACAGAAATATATGTAGCTAATTCAATACAATTCGATGTGGTAATCAAATGATAAACGTGTGATAGAGCCTGCCATTTGAACCCCCAAGATTGGAGTTGGAGTTGGAGTTGGTAGTGGTGGTGTGGAGGGTGATGATGCTGCTCGAGGTGGTGGTGGTGGTGGAATCCGGACAGATTGCTTGTTGTTTGCTTACTACATAGAGGACATGGGTACAAAGCAGAATGCAGAAAGAATAACAATCAAATGATTACAGCAACAACAACAACGAGCAGCAACCACTCAGATGCCAAACTGGAATTCAAAATTGACTCGTCGCTGATGTCGATGTCGTCAGCGTCAGCATCAGTCGTGGTGTATACAAGCAGACACACACACACTCACACACACACAACTCATACATATACGCCGTATACAGCGGCGTGGACTTGTTTCGCACATAAAGATACAAATGTATCTACGGCAGACAGCAAATGGCGTATATAAAATGATTGGACATGTGCCTGACTGTGTATCTCCCTCTGTGTCTGTGTGTGTGTGTGTGTGTCTCTCTGTGTGTGTGCATGGCGATGGCTGCGGCAGTGAGTGCTCTCCGGTGGTTGTTTGCTCATCTCTCAACGTGTGTGTGCGACGGAGAGAGAGTGAGACAGAGAGCGAGCAAGAGCGCGCACGAGCAGCATATGAGAGTGAGCGAGACAGGGAGAGGGAGAGAGCAGCTACGCGAGCGTTTTATTGCTCGTCGTTTTGCCTTCTTCACTTCTGCTGCCTCCACTGCTGCTCCGCTGGCTTTTCATCTTCCCAGGCGACCCCCTTGGCAGACGTAGCTGCTCCCAGTTCACAGTTGCCAGTTGCCAGTTGCCAGTTCACTCATGGCATTTTCATTTCGTTTTCGTTTCCTCAGCTATAGCAGCAGCAGCTGCTGCACTGGCAGCTCCCTGCACCTCCTGCTTGCTCCTCGGTCCTCCTCCTTCTCCACTCCTCAGTGCTCTGTCCTTTGGCGTTCGCTTAAGCGTAAGTGTTGCTGCTGCCCGCCGTCGCTGCTTCTGCTCTGGGTTTATGACCTTTTTTTGTCAGCGAACGCCTTGTCATCTCGCACACACTCTCGCACACACACACACGCATGTGGCAGGCTCTGTTTCTCAACCACCGCGACACCTTTCCCCTGCGCGTCCGCGCTCGTCTGTCTCTGTATCTGTATCTGCCTGTTGTTACTGTTACTGCTGCCTTGTTCTCACTCTCATTCGGCTTCTCTGTTGCGTTTGCTTTTGCCTTTCGTTCTTGTCGCTGCGCTGACTGCGCTGCCGCCAATGCTCAGCCTCGGCCCTGCCTCGGTATTGGTATCGGTCTCGGTCTCGGTCTCGGTCTCGGTCTCTGTCTCGGTTTCGGTCTCTGTCTCGGTCTCGGCGGCAGCCACTGACTTCTGTCAAAGTGAACAGCAAATATTATTTTTTGGACACTTTGCTATCAGGTCGACGCCGCGTCAAGCGGCAGACGTCCTGCTCCATTCGCCAGCCAGCGATTGATAGGACAGCGACACATAGAAAGCGGGCTCCAGCAGCAGCGAAGGCGCTGTGGCAGCAGCTGGAATCGAGGTCGAGGTGCGCTCATTGTTCTCATTCGGAGTTGGACAACAGGAGACGCAGCATTGTCCAATTGTGAATAATTGAAAGATGCCAGAAAGAAACAAAACAAATGGAGGCAGAGCAGACAAGAAGGAGCTGGCTGTAAATCAACTCGAGCCGGTTTCGTGTGCTGCCCCAAAAATAACAGAAATAATTATAATAATGACAAGAACAACAGCAACAGCAAGAAGAACAACAGCAGCAACAACAAGATGAAGAACAGCAACTTGGGCAGCGTCTGCCAAGGAGTCCAATTGTGAATACACTCATGTGCATGTGAATGTCGATTACAATTTCGCGTGTCTCTTAACAACATTTCTTCTGCGTCGCGTGTGTGTTGCATATGTATGTGTATTGGTCTGTGTTTTGTTCGTTTTCGAGGCTTGGCTCCGCGAGCTCCATGGGACCATCCATTCTTAGTCGACCATCGAGCGAACGTATCCCGGCCCAGTCGCGTTTTTGTCGGTCTCCTCGCTTCGCTGGGCGTGAATTCAATTAAAGTGATTTGTTGCCGCCATTTTTGACATTCGGGACATAAATAGTGCGTCTGATTCATGGCACAAAAGTTCACAGCAAGCAGTTCGACAAGTTCAACAAACTAATTTGGATCGAAAGCCTTTCCATTCGGGGTAAGTCAAGCAGGCCAGGCCAGCAGCGCCGACGGCACTTTCAGTTCACGTCTAAAGTTTGCTATCGTTCTCTATTTCAATTTGATTGCAATCGAATCACTTTAAGTTATTTATCTTTTTCTATAAGATTGATTTATTGGATTAACAACAACATGAAATTTCTTTCGACTTTTGCAATTGTTTGATAAGTTCAATCAGAGGCAAAGCAGGGCCGTATCAACGATCGTGAGGGCCCTTCTACCATTTAGGGGCCTCTATTGTACTCAAAGGGAATTAATATATAAAATTAATTAATTATAATAATTATATTATACTCTTTTATCAATTTTACGTTGGAAAAATCATTAAATTCTTGAAAAATCTACTTATATTTAGAGCCCATCTTGTTCTCTTGACTAAGTTGCCAATTATTTATTAAATTATTCATGTGATTCGAAATTTCTATACACATTACCCAACGAGTAAAAGAATATAGTAAAGTATTATCTAAGGTATTTAACACTATATTTCTCAATACCGCGTTTTCAGTAAGCGTTCGATTTATTTGTCAAAATCTCAGCTATTTGTTTCATTTTATGCATCAGGGGCCCTTTGTAGTTAAGGGGCCCTTGCGCACCGCACACCATGCACTTGCTTGACTACGGGCCTGCTTTGTATAAGAACAATTTCTTTTTAAATTAAGACTTTCATATTTGTTTGTCCTCCTGTGTCTTTCTCCTCAACAACCTCAAGACTAGATACTTTAATAAATTAATATATATAATAAAATAAATAAAAATATATACGTATATATTTTCATATATATTTAACCGCCATAGAAGCTATCGATGGAAACTAATTGCATAGCTATAAGAAAGCTTTAAACTAATTATGATTCCCAACAGTTAAATGCATTTTAACTTTGTATAAAATACAAGTTTCCTGTCTATTTAAAAGTTGTTAAACATTTTAGTGCGGCTTATCACACCTGACTACATAATATATTTAATATATTTTAAGCTACTATAACTTCGCATGATATTTCCAAGTTATTAACGAGCAAAGTGTTCACTTTATTAGCTTAACAAGTCAGTAATCAACGAGATATTTTATAGATATAAAACTGCTAATGAATTAGGCAGGTTCTAAGGTGAGAATATTTAATGCTGATCAGGTTTGGGTCTTTCATATTGTTAAATCAACTTCAATCTGGAGATCTGACACTTCTCTTTTCAATGGAATAGAAGTTTGGCTGACCTCTTCAATGAATTGAGAAACACAGATGGGAGATATATCAGGTATACAATATGCAGATGGATCGCTTGTTTCCCAGACTTCGCATCGTCATAAAGTGTGAATGCATTTCCGACTACTTTTCATAACAATGCTAAACTGAGGCAAATTCACGCTGTGAATGCGGGCGGGGCAGGTATGAGGCAGAGGTTCGAAAGGGTTACGGGCTCTCCTGGGCCTGATGATTTATGGCACTGACAAAGTGAGCGAGAAGTGATGCAAAATCAGGCCACGCTGCAGCAGGGACTGCGGTGGTTCCTCGCTGTCCTAATGACGGTTCAGTTACAGTTTGGTAAAGAGCTGGCGAAGATTCTTCGGCGAGAAAGCGTGTCGAGTCGAGTCGCATTTATGACCTCAAAATATTTTGATTTTTACAAAGAGAGCAGCCAGCGGGGGAGGTATGTGATTACCGTGAAGGGGTTGAGCAGTATGTGGAACAACCCGGAGATGCATTACTCCCGGACATACCAAGATGATGTAACATATTGCGAGCTCAATGAATACAGAACGCGTTAATTGATGATGTGTGGAACTTCATGTCGATGTCACAGTTTAATTGCCACCCCGAGGGGGAGGTGAGCAAACTTATTTATATATCCAAAGTGTCGCCCACACTCATTGCTATGCAAAGGCAAAGCACCCACGCGACACGGGCGTTTCCCATGGAGCCTCTTATAGAGACCAGACAGTCTATCGGGGAAATCAACGAGGCACGGCTTAAAAAAAATGTAATTTATTCTGACACTTTCATAAAAAGAATCCAAAACTCTTGGCAACAAAGCAAGACATTATCGCCGCATTATTAATGCCACATGTTGCAGTGCGGTGCGAAGAAGGAGCATGAGAAAGGGAAGAGAAAGATAGAGATAGAAGAAGAAGGGGACACACTGCAGTGGGACAATAAAATTTACCAAACTTCAGCTCCGTCGTAGTCGGCACCGAGAAATATCATAAAGCCATTCGGCTTTTAATTGCCTCGCTAGAGCGTCGGCTCGGCCCCACGAGTCATTTCCATATTGAGCGCGCTTCTCTCATTTGAATAAGTTTATCAAAATGGTAATCAGCGACGGCAAACGCGTTCTAGGCCCATCCCATGCCATCCCATCCCATGCCAGGCCAGGCCAGGCCATGTCCCAACCCATCTCAGTCTCAGTCTCCTTCCATTTCTTTTCATTCCATCCCCCTTGCCAGCTTGACGTCTGCTCGATGTCTTTTCCCTCGTCCGCTTTGTCTTTCACGTTCGCCGGCGCATGGCGCATGCGTCGCTCGACAGAGGCAGCGGCAGCGGCCGAGGCAGAGGCCATTATAAAATGGGCGGAGCTAAGGTCGTCGCTGCCAAGGGTTCAACGCACACACAGGCAGTGTGGTGAGTTTCCTCAAGTAGCTCCTGTGCCGTCTAAGCTGTGGTGGGTTTCTTCTCGTCGTGTTCGTGCCAGACTCGTTTAACAGGATGCGGAGTGTGAATACAGACATACATAGATGACATGTGTGTGTGTGTACCTAAGTACCTAGACGGTATATGAATTTTAAAATCTATATGTATTTTGTACATAGAAACACTTCTAAATAAATATTTATTCCTTCAGTAGAGTAAAGTTGAGAGGCAAAGATTCATTTTCGGGTCCTTTAACTACCAATCAACACTGACAGGTTAGCTTGGCTCTTTGTCTGCTGTTTGGAATGTTTTTAAGCATATAAAAAAGTGTGCGCTAGAATAACTAAATATTTACACTAGCTATACTAGTTTATTTGTTGAATACTTCTCAAAACATATGTAAGTACAGTTTTTAAACTTTTAAGTGTAATATTTGAAGTATTGTAGATTTTAATATTTAACAACTTCTTTTCACTGTGCTTGCCTATTACGCTTCAGTTGTACAAGTAAACGCAGTAGAGGTCTTACTGTAGTTTGCAAATCTTATTCGAATTGAGGTTATGACTTATTTTCGGTCTACCAGTGGAAGTATCGGTGGAAATCCAGGCGCCTAATATTAGGTATATCGAAAGTAACGTTGCTGTCTTGTTATACTTTTCGACCACTGACTATTAAGCCATGTTCGTTTATCGGTTCGGATGTCTGTCTATCTGTTTCTATGTCAGGTGTGAACACACAGATCTTAACTATTACAAAAGGACCTTTCTTCCCAGATCCAACCTAATTCATGCTCTTGTGGCTACTATGTACGAGGGTCGTTTGATAAGTCCGTGACTTTTTGTATTTGCCGCGCACCTGCTCTAAATACAACACTGCTCCTGTCAGCATCGATTAACAGCTGACTGTAAAATTTTGAGAAAGCTGCGTTTTTTGGTTTGCGTTTTATAGGCATTGAAAGCAGACGATCTCGTGAATTTTAACGAAAATGGAAAAAAGTGAATTTCGTGTGCTAATGGCAAAATTTCATAAATTGGGCTACGAACTGCTACCCCATCCAGCATATTCTCCAGATTTAGCCCCCTGTGACTATTTTTTGTTTCCAAACATGAAGAAATGGCTCGGCGGTAAGAGATTCGGGTCAAATGAAGAGAAACACAGAAACAAACGACTATTTTGAGGGCCTTGAGAAAACCTATTATTTGGAAGGAATAAAAAAATTGGAAAAACGCTGGACTAAATGTATAGAGCTAAAAGGAGATTATGTTGAGAAATAAAACGCTTCTTTGACGAAAAAAATATATTTTATTCAAAAAGTCTCGGACTTATCAAACGACCCTCGTATACTGCAACATTGCATGGTATACACGTATTGTATTATAATTCAACGATACTGATCTCATGGTTATCATAAAGATTGCAGTTTTCTACATAGTTTGGCTTCTTTATTGACATTAATATATATTTGAAATATTAAAACTTTGTAATTTTATGTGTTTTAAATTTTTCAAGTACTGCTTCATTTATTCGTTATTCGTAATTCGTAACTCGTACTTCATATTTGTGTATTCTTTACACTCTATCTATTGCAAAACTTATGTAAACCCAACAGATCCCTTCACGAAAAAAAACAATAAAATGCTGGACATACCTGCTAAAAATATGTATGTATGTTGTGTACATAAAGGTTTTTTCCTTTTTGCAAGATAGATTGCTTTTAAAAAAAAAACTTGAGAAACCAGAGGGTTCCTGTTATTTATAAAAGTGGATAATTAAACAATAACACATCAATTACTGCCACTGATAACAACCCTATATGCATATTATATCTATAGAAAAATGAATGAAGTCAGTTTGATTACAATATCTTAATATATATCTTATCTATACGATATATCGGTCCAATCTGGCTTGTTCCGTCGTATTTTTAGCAAGCATTACAAAATCAATAAATAAATAATGAGATAGATCTGAAACTGAGAGACTATTTTCCGTTGAAACAGACCGACACACTGACAGAGGGACGGAGATACAGACATGGCTGGTTTGACTTCCTTAAATCTGCATATATACAACAACAACAACAAGCATCAGTCTTTATTTTTGTGAACACAGCTGGACGTATATATACATACTTCATAAAATCAGAGATGTTTCCTAAGGAGGGATGCTAACTTCTGTCTAAAATGAATATAGCTCCTGCAATTACTAAGATTCTCAACATTTACGAACGATATTTAATTTATATTGTATCGTACGTACATGATTTTGTTTTAAAAGGGGTGGTTCTGGCTTTTTTTAAAGAGTATCCTATCATCGGCGATGATTCTATGAATTTAGCCGAGTTCAGCACAGAGTTCAGCCAGTGCACACACCCCCCGCCAGGAGCGACCTCTGGTGTTGCCGTCTGTGCGCCAGTCTGCACTCAATGATCTGTAGATGGCGCCGCTGCCGCAGCCACGCTCACACACACACACACACACAAGTGGGGAATCGCAGTCGTGCTCGCTCTCTCACTCTCTTCGCGCGACGCTGCTCTTTGGTTTACCCACACAAGCAAACGGCGGGAGTTTTGTGCTTGTATTGGTGCATCCGATTCGAATGTGTTGGTGCGTTGCTGCCGCTGTTGCTGGTTGGGCCAACGGCAGCGTCGCGTCGCTGCGTTGGATTCTGAGTAGAACCATTTTATCGAAATGGAAATGGAATTCCGAGACAGCTCGAAAGATATTCGAGCTAAAGTGGATTCACCAGAGGCAAAGGCAGAGGCAGAGGGATCATCAGCATCTCTGGAGCTTATCCATATATCGAATGTTTCTCGAATAGTTGCCAATCAGGCTGACATTTCTGATGTCGCCGATTTAATTGGACTTTTCTTTTAGCTAGCTTGCCATAATTTATAGAACCTGAATCTGTTTCTTCCATTATATTCTAATTGATTTATGGCAAACATAAAACGAAAACTAATTGGGGAAATGTCTACGACGAAGGCACGTGCGCCGGAACTATCGTATAGCATCGTATGGAACATATTGAAATATGTTCGCTGCGAGGATGTTTAAATGTCGAGGAATATACAACATAAAATACAAAGATATAATAAGATGTCAGTCTGTTCTGCTGCTGTCCCGAAAGTCAAGTAGTCAATAAATCTGATCGGCAACGAGTCTGGAATATTTATATAGAAGGAAACCGAAAACAGATTACGAATAGAAACGCTCGAAAGGTCTCAAGTGCTGCACTTGGCGGGCACCGATCGAACATTCAATGGGGGTAATTGAGAATCGTTGAGAATCGAATCGAATCGAAAATTCAAAATGGAAAATGGAAATGGAAAGACCGAAGACGAGTGAATACGAATGAATGAATGAATGGGTACGCCATGTTGCCGTGTCCGCATACAAATTGCTGTTGCTGGGAAACTTCTACTTCTACTTTGACAAATGGCTATATTCGATAACTGCGATAAGTCAAGTGTGTAGAGAGAGAGAGAGAGGGAGAAATAAAGGGAGAGGGAGGGCTGTCTAAGGACCCTCATCAATGAAGATGTCAAAATAATCAAGGGGAAGTCATAAATTCCACAGTCAACTAATTGCGCGAGGGAATGGGGGATATGTAGAGAGATGGTATATACTCTATATAACTCTGCATATGCAGCAGATATCTTTTATATATAGTATATTTCGCTTTATAATACAGTTTGTTACATAATTAAGCTGTTTAAAGTTTACAACATTATATGATCTTGTTTTGTTTTTGGTTTCTCTGCGTCTTTTTATTAAGTCACGCTTCGAAAGCGAATCACTGATGAAGACACTTCGATGGGTATTAATTAATGCCAATATCGACACAGTGGAAGAGCGAGAAGATTATTGAAAGATAAAGTTTATATCTTTAAATAAAAACGGTGATTATAAACAAATAAAAGTTATATTTAGGGCCTCCTTATGTTAAATCGGTTTATATACTAAGCATAGTCGATGCATTTCGATCAAGTAAAGAAGATATGTTAAATAAATATATGAATGGAGTATACAAAATATATAGACAATCAATAATAACAATAATCCACTTATTTAGAATAGTTGAGGATTGTTATTCTTATTATATATTATTTATATTTCAATTACATTTTTTTAAATGTCAAAAAATATTTCGATGTCAAGTGAAAATTCTTTTAAAATGCAAAAACAAAAAAGAAATTAAATCCGAATATACTAAATATATTTTAAAAAATATATATACTAAAAATATTTTAAAAATATATATATTTTGTATATTTTAAAAAATCTATAATTAACTAATTAATATTATTCCAGCAGCTAATGCAAAAACTGGCTAAAAGACAAAAGAAATTGAGCTCCAAATTAAAACATTTCGCAAGCCAATTAAAAGACCTTTCATTCAGGTGCTAAGATCTTATCAGCTTCGCTCTGCATTTTAATTAATGCAGTTCACAATAAATTAGCGTAAAATCTTAAAACTAAATATAAACTGGAATTAATCCATATTTATTCGCATCAATTGCTCAATCGAGGAGGGAGAAACCCGTTGTTGAGGGCCCATTAACTCGTCTCGCTTACACAGTTCAGCAGCACGAGAGTTGAATGACAGCGAAATGAATTTCATATACAAATTATGGAAGGCGTTAAAAGCAGAGCAGAGCAGAGCACACATGTGGGGTGCCTAGACGGAGATAGGATTGAAGATTGGCGATTGAGGAGTGAGTACTCTGCTGCTGCTCAATTGTCGAGTTGCCGACGAGTTTTATTGGCTGGCGTTTTTGCTGTTGCTATTGCTGTTGCTGTGATTCGCATTATGGGACTGCTGACCTGAAAGCCATTAGGCATTAACTGTCCCACATCCGGGCCCCATCATTGGAGAGTGCTTTCAACCTAATAACACCAATAAAAACAGTTCCGAACAACAAGAGTCATACCACCCCAACTCCAATTCCAACCCCAGCAAGAACTGACACTGCAAACGTGGCGACTTTTTGTGCAAAAATTATATATTGCTGTCGAGCTGGCTGGCGCCCGGCGAATATGATTTTATTGCCCAGAAGGAACGTCGCAAGTCAGCGACAGCGACAGCGGCACCACGCCCCATTCCACTTCATTACAATTCATTTTGCAAATGTAAAAAAGTTGAAATAAGCTAAAAGCACAAGAAATTGCGCACTGAGCAAAAGAAACAACAACAGCAACAACAACTACTCGTATCTACAAATGGATTTGTGGCCCTAGTCCTAGTTCATGCCAATGGCGCCTTGCCTCCGCTCTGTCCGTGCCCAGGCGCAGTCCCAGCCACAGTCCCAGCCCCACATCCACATCCACTTATGCCAAGTCGCCGCCTCTTACAATAGTTCGCCTCAAATTGCCCCCGAGCCTGTCCGAGCAGGGCTCAAGTAATGGCATGAAATGGTCTTTTTCCATTATCCAAATGGAAAACTTACACAAACAAACATCAGCGGCGAAGAAGACAAATGGAAACAAGCCGTGGAAAATAAAGAAACCCAAAAGGAAATTTACTCGTGCGCGTCATTGCCGTTGCGCCGTTTGCCGTTGCCGTTTGCCATTCCCTGCCTTGCTCCATTGCTTTATCAGCCAGAAATTTCGCACAAATCGAGGCGCACTAAAAGCCAACGAGCCACAAGTTTGCCCCTCCCACTCCCTCCCTCCCTCTGCTGCTGCCAGAATGAAGAAGACAACGCAATTGCGAAGCCAATGAAATGCTTCAATTTTCTTCCTCAAACTTCTCAGTTTGGTTAATTTATTAATTAGAACTAGTGCAGCAAGCGGAAATGAATTCACTTTTTTTTTTATGGCAACAGCGTTTTATTTCCGAATATTCATATTCATTCTTTGCTTGATTAATTAATTACATTTGTTTGGGAAATAATTAAAATAGTTGAGGAGAGTAAGCAAAGAAATGTGATGTGCAAATTTAGGTTTGGTATATGAGGAATTTCGTTCTATAGAATGTAAGGGAATTATGTTAGATCATTTTCAAAGGAATTATTTATAGCATATATTGGTATATCTTTCCTTACTTGCTCATCCCACAGTAAGTGTAATTTCCCTTTCCAAATCTGTTCACTCCTTTTCTTTATTTACGCTCAAAGAGTTCCACAAAAAGGCATAACGAGCACAACAAGTCAATGATCGCTACCTTAACCTTCTAAATATTGCTGACCCAATTAAGCAGCAAAGAAAAACAAAAAACACAGAAAAAGAAACCAAAAAGGCAGAACGAGGCAAGGCAAGAGAGACGCACAACGAAAGGCTTAAATGGAAAACAGAGCATTAAAAAAGGCTGCGAACAATAAAACGCAAATAAAAGAAATGCAAAAGAAAGCGAAGCGGCCTTCCTCTCTCTCTCCCTTTCTCTCTTTCTCTCCCTCTAACGCCTGCTTGCCTAATGGTTCAAGGTCGGCAAAAGACAATAATGATGATTTAATGGGCATCATAAATAATTTTATGGCTTGAGAGCAAACGAGCTGAGCAAAGCAAACAGAATCGCAGAAGGGAAAACGAAAAGAATCCAATCGAAGATACCGATCACACAAGGAGCCGCCAAAGGGTTAATCGCAGCTGAGCCTCTACGTGCATTATCCATATAAGTTATACAATATATATCGTATATACATATATGCCACATATGCGATCCCATTCTAAGTAGGCATGTTGAGAGAGCGCGTCGTTGCCGCTAGCGAAGCTTGAGCGTCGCATAACTTTGCGTTCTTTATGGCAAAGGGGCTTGCATAGGCATGGAGGCAGTTGAGGAGGGGAAGAGGGGGGGTGTAGGGAACTGAGAGGTGCCCAGTGCTGAAGCGAAATTAAATTCAAAGTTTATCTGAAAAACTTGTTAATTTCAAAATGGCATTAACAAACATGTTGACAGTATCTTTTTAGCAGGCATGTGTGGGTAGCTTTATGGCATCACACATGCGTGTGTGTGCAGCATGTACATAAGTGTGTGTGTGTGTGCCCTGCCACACGAAGGGTTCAGCACATTGCTGCTGCTGCTGCTGCTGCTGACGAGGCACAGGCAATTTCAGGGGGGCATCTGCGCAAACAGAGATTAGTCAAACAATGGAATCAGCAAAAAATGCTAGCAAAGAGTTGCCTCAAAGGGGGCGTGGCTGCGCAGCGACGACTTAATTAAATCGAGAGAGGGAGCGGGAGAGAGCAGAGATGGTGGCGGAGGCTGAGGCTGAGAGGGTTAATCGCAGCCATTAAAAGAATATTGTCAGGCGCTGAAACAAAAAGCTGCCGCCGCCCGCAGCACCTGTCGAGCGAACGAGGCGTGGCGGGGCAGACAGAATAAGAGAGTGATGAGGGGGAGGGGTTGTTGAGGGAGCAGCTAGCAACCTACGGCAGTAAGAGACGCAATGAATATTAAATGAGCTCAAAAGCTTCAGTGTCAGTTTTAAGCATTTGTTCGAGAATTTTTAAATTAAGTCCGACCCTGCACAGTGGTTGCAGCTGTGCAAAAAATTTTCAAAAATTTGAGACAACGTTAAAATACGAAAAATACTTGTGAAGCAATATAAAGATGAAGTACAGTTCAAGAAGTGATGCATTTGAAGAAAGCAAAACACCAAAATCTTTTAACTTATTTTTGTATTGTACTTTTTTATATTTATTGCAAGCTGAAAATCTCTTTTCCATTTTGAAAACTATTGAATGATTAATTTGAAAATCTATTTAAAAAGAAAAATGAAAATAATTTTTATGAATTTTTCAACTTTTAAGGTTTTCTATCTTTAGAATATTGCAAAAACAAAGAGGTTTAGTTTTTTTTAATAATTTTTTTTCGAATTTCGAAAATTTGTCATAACTTTGATAAAAATCACCCGATGCTCAATAGGGACTACATTTTGTTTGGTTTTGTGTTTCGTGTCATCCAAAAATAAGGGCAGAAGGAGGCGTGGCAGTCCCCACCAACTATGTATATTCTAAATTAGCATCAACAGCCATTTGTGTCCGTTTGTCCGTATGAAAAACTAAATCTCAGAGATATTTAACAAAGAAGTTATTTATAAAGTAATTTGAAAGGGGCACTGATGTCCAAGATGCACCCTGCAAAGTATGCAATACAAAACAGCGGCTATATCACAGTCAAGCACACTCGCCTGCAGCCTTGTGCTTCTTATTTCTAGATTAATTCTCCACAATTATTACTCTATATCATACATATTTGCGCGCAATTCGTCGCGTGCGTCCCATTGTCTAGTTGAAGCCAGCATGATGGGACTCTCATTGTGACCTCAGGATGATATTTAAGGTTTGGTTATTGCTCTGCCAGGCGTTGTCATGTAATCGCCTGCATATGCGACCACGCTGCAGAGAGGATTTACGCGACTCTGCACATGTGTGTGCATGTGTGTGTGTGTGTGTGTGGACACTTTCACCTGCGCCACGTCAGCAACGAATCCCGCACGCATGCAACTACAGCCGGAGGAGAAGGTGGGTTGAGGGAGGCGTAGCAGGGCCATGAAACTTTGTTAGAAGTCGTCGCCGGTGGCGGCGTTTACGACTTATTAAGTTGGATAAACGTTTACGATATGAAAATGAGTAGAAATCTTGTGTGGTTAATTAAAAAAGCAACAGAGAGCAGCGACGAGAAGCAGCGCCGCAGCGTGTTGGGCTCAAACTTTGTCGAATCCGGCGTCTTCCACTGTAATAATAAAACACTGTGAAATGTAACACAAGCCGCAGAGAGAGAGAGAGAGAGAGAGAGACATAGAGAGAGAGAGAGAGAGAGAGAGAGAGGGGGAGAGGGGGGAGTAGGGACGAAGGGGAAGCAGAACTGCAGCAATTTATGTGGCACGAGTTTGGGCTTGTTAATTGTTTTATGATGCCTCCATAAATCTGAGCGCACACCTACGCAACATACGGCGAGCTGCTCGTAAATAACGCCGGGACAAGCATTACGGCAAATAGGCAAATGTGCTCCCAGTTTTCCCCTCTCTGACTCCCCCCTCTCTCAGTGTGCTTTCCCCATGTCTATATCAGTCAACAATTCGCCTTCTTCTCGTTCACTCAACTTGCCTTTTTTTTGGATTTGTACAAAATTAGAAAGATCTTCGAGCAATGCGACTCCAAATCCTGCATCAATCGTCGCCCCTCGCTGGCACCGCTGCGCTCTTGCTCTGCCTCCTCGAACGAGCCACGCCCTAACTCGCATGCGTTGTGCAGCCAAGAGTCGAGTGTGTATCTATCTGTATGCGTATCTATCAGATACACCGTCGGCAACTCGCAACAGCTATGGCCGCTGCTCACTCGGCAGCCATCAATAGCAGTGTGTGTGTAGGGGAAGGGGAAGCGAGGAGTGAAGGGAGAGTGGAGAGGGGAAGGGGGACAAGCACGACCTTTTTACAAGCAGCAGCACAGCAGCAGCAGCCACCACCACCAAATGCTGCTCTACTTTTAGCTACAGATTCGTCTCATTTAGGGGTGGGTTCGACAGAGATGCATATACAGAAATACATTGAGGGAAATTGCAGATACAAAAACATTTATTTATTTATATTTCTTCGTATTTTTTTAATGCATATTACATTTATTTTTTGGTGTTTAAAGTATAAATTATTTTCTAGACTTCTTAAGTTCATAATTTTCTTTTTTCTTCACATCACATGTTCTTCCCCTTTCTCGCAGTGCATTGAAAACAGTTTGTTCGACAATAATTTGATTTCTAAACATTATATACTTGCTTCCATACTACTTGCCATCGTTGTCGACATAAAATCAGCGAATTACTTTAATAATGTGATCATATTTATGGGCGAATTAATCATTTGCCCGAAGAACTCTGCAAATTTGATTTTTAATTTAATTTCGATTTTATTTTGAATAAAATTATACAGGCAAACACATACAGAGATATCTATATATATGTGTCGTATACTTACTCAAAATTAGTTGGGAGGGAGAAGGGCTAAGGGGTCCGGGGCGCCAAGTTCGGGGATTACTTACGGTTAATAAACGCGCACTTTTAGTTACGGCCGGGAATGCCTTCGGCCGGAACTTTTCTCATTTAACTTTTAGCCCGAAAATAACCGCAGCTAAGATTTTTCTCTTCTCCTTCGCTTTTTTTCTACTTTTATGTACTGCTGATGGGCATTTGGAGGGGATGGGGGAAGCAACTATGGGCCTGAAAGTATCTTTCAGCGCGCCGCCGCCCGTTGGATCTGTTTAATTTCGTTGCTCGACGATGAGTCGATGTTGTTGTTGTTGTTGTTGTTTTGTAGTATGTCATGAATGTTTCATGAAATTCGCATAACACGACTTTGGAAGTTACGCTGCAAGTTGTGTGCCTTGCAGCGCTTGCTGTATACTCTTTCCTTGGAAAAGAAATCAAAGTTGAATGAGAAATTAAAGTAAATTTAATTTTAATTTTGTTAGCTATTTATTAACAATTTACAACGCTTTTATTTATAATTTTGAAATAACATTTATCATCAACTATGTCTCACTGACAAGCTTAGCTGCATACTCTTCTCAATTTACACAAAAATTGCCACTTAGTTGGCGCACAGCACCGATGCGAGGTTAGAGACGCAGCCAGAGCTAGGCCTCGGGGCAGTTGATGAACCCAACAACTTTGTGTGTGTGCCTGTGGTTTTACCATTCAAAATTTTTGTATAAAAGTTTTTTCTTGTAGCTGAAATTTTGATGAGCATTGTTATCAAAGTAACTTTTTTGTTGTCTCTCGTGGACGGGCCCGAAAAATATATTTTCAGTTTTTGTTTTGTTGCTCTTCCCTCGCTTCTCTGCTTGTTGATGCACGAACCGTCAACACACAGTCAAACTGGATAAACGGATCAACAGCTTTGCTAATCCTGCGAAGGCAGATACTTCTGCTTTTTCTGTTGTTGGTTACCCGAATGTCAGGACAATTCTGATTTCAAATGATCTAACTAACTTTGGTAAAAAAACAAATAATTCTTTTCTTGTATATCTTGTGCAAGAATACAAGAATAAATTGAGTTAGTGGAAAGGCTAAGGGGAACTACGATTGCCGAAAGCCTGGTATTCGTTGCCATTTTAAGTAGCGAAGCTTTGCCTCCTTTGATACGTCCTGATAGTGTGATAGTAACCTTTGGCATAGTGCCGCAATATAGTTCTGGCCGTATCATTGTATACTCTTCGCTTTTGCTAGTGTATCAGCCTCGTTATTTCTTGGCTAACTGCAGTTTGCTGTCATCTAGCGTAGAGAAAGGTAGAGGTTCTTTCCTTACATAGTTCGTTAGGTTGAGTTCTAACCTCGCTTAATAGTTTCGACTTAATTTTACAAATTCTGACCGACTGGGATCTATGTACAAATTGGGAAATATTCAATTTGTAAAGAGCGTGGTGGCGTTTGCAGCTCTATCAACTGATTTTCTAATAACTTGTTCAAGTTATTTATCAATGTATGAAAAACATATTATATATTTCATATATATCTGTTATATTCTCTGTAGGACATTTGTTCTTCATTCCGTTCAAGTTGTTGTGATCTAAATGAGCTTACCTACTGCCCAGTTAGCTCTTTATTCTGCGCTTACCTGTTTATCCAGTGAACTTAATTTCACACCTCTGACAGCTTACAGTGTCCTTCGTCCCACTGCCTGTTTATTTGTAAACTTTACACTGTCTGGCACGACATTTCAATTAAGTTTGTCCGGCGTTAAGCCCGAGCTAAATTTGCTCACGTCGCGGCTGCGTGGAATTTTTATGCTCCTCCTGGACTTGTGGCTGTGATTCCAAAATGGTCGCTGCTGCTGCTGCCGTTGCTGCTGCTGCTGCACATCGCATCTCGCATCGCATCTAATCTTGCATCTAATAAGCATTTTCAATCAACTTTTATGCGCTGCGTTGTAAAACGTAATCGACCTTAGAGCTGCCAGTCTGTGCCTCCTCCCCTCCTTCCCTCCTCCCTACTACACGCAGTCTAGCGCAACCTCATGCATACGTCGCACAATAACTTAATCCGTAAATTTTATTTTAAAAAATCCGTAAAACCGTTCACAGGATTTCACGTGCGCCACTGCATCATAAATTGAAACCCAACGCCAGCCCCGCTCCCCCTTGCCAGCAGCCCCTTCCACCATGAGTGAGTACCTCAGTCTCGAGTTGAGTTAAGTTCTCAGCCTGCATAAGGTCTCCTTTTGTTCTGCCCAATCAGTGGGGCGTGCATTTTGAGTGGCAACTCACGGCAACAAGCCTCAGCACACTGTGGGGAATAAAAGGGAAAAGTCTTCTATTTATATATAAAAATATTATAGAAATACTTTATACGAGGGTCGTTTGATAAGTCCGTGACTTTTTGAATAAAATATATTTTTTTCGTCAAAGAAGCGTTTTATTTCTCAACATAATCTCCTTTTAGCTCTATACATTTAGTCCAGCGTTTTTCCAATTTTTTTATTCCTTCCAAATAATAGGTTTTCTCAAGGCCCTCAAAATAGTCGTTTGTTTCTGTGATGACCCGAATCTCTTACCGCCGAGCCATTTCTTCATGTTTGGAAACAAAAAATAGTCACAGGGGGCTAAATCTGGAGAATATGCTGGATGGGGTAGCAGTTCGTAGCCCAATTTATGAAATTTTGCCATGCTGACACGAAATTCACTTTTTTCCATTTTCGTTAAAATTCACGAGATCGTCTGCTTTCAATGCCTATAAAACGCAAACCAAAAAACGCAGCTTTCTCAAAATTTTACAGTCAGCTGTTAATCGATAACTGCTGACAGGAGCAGTGTTGTATTTAGAGCAGGTGCGCGGCAAATACAAAAAGTCACGGACTTATCAAACGACCCTCGTACCTTTAGACAATCAACTCCGTAATAATTGAGTAATTAAAACCTGAATAAAATCATTCAAATTTTGGGTTGACAGTATCACATAAGTCAATTGTTAATCTTAATAATATGTATTAGAAAAGAGAAAGAAGGGGTGTGCAGTAACCTATTTCACTGCCCATGCGTGTGCTAAGATAAAGAACTATTGAATTAATTAATATTTCATAAAGAATTATTATATAATTTTATTAAATTAACTACTTTAACAATTGCTTTTCATTCACTGAAATTTTTAATTATGTTTTTATTATTTTAAATTCGCTGCAAAAGCAGCATGAGAAATATTAATGAATGACTCTATTCACGTTGCCACTGCGATAATTTTATAATTTATGAGCTCATTATTCATTTGCTCGTTTATTTTAATGGAGGCCCGTCAATGATTTACGCACTGAGGGCAATAAAATCTGAGCCTTATCAGTGCATTCCCACTGTCACATAAACAAAAGAAAATTCATATTTAAGCATAACAATTTATGAATTTTAACATTTCAATTTGAATCTAAAAAGCTCTACATTGATCTCTTTTGATCAGCTTGTCTCGCTGTTTGTTCCACTGTGCCAATTGGCATTGCGATTTAAAATTTATTGAATTACCACAGAAATTTACTGCAGCAGCGCTGAGAAAAAAAAAAAACAAAACCTGGCCCAGCTGGGCAGGGTTGACTATGCCGATAATGCCAAGGCGACACGCCCCCTCCCGGCTCCGCTCTAAAATGCGCTGCGTCAACGAAATCGGGCAACGCACACACGTAGAAGTATTTTGAAAAATCGCCAGCCATTTTGTTGCTTTTATCCCTTTCTCGAATTTGATGCGTTCCATTTGATTATTTGCCTGTGCGTGAGGAGCAACAGCAACAGCAACAGCAGAAACCACTTCCAGGCAGGCAACCACAAGTGGCTGCAGGGCAGCAAAGGCAAAGGCAAAGGCAAAGGCAGCAGTAGCACATCCACTTGAGATTGCCTCTCGCTGCCTTCTCGCTTGGTTGCCCGTAATAACACGCTTTGATAACTTTCATGGCTCATAGCACGGCCGCCTACTGCATGCTCCTGCTGCTGCTCCTCCTCCTGCTGCTCCTGCTGCCATGTTCCCATGTTCCCTTGGCCAGCAGCTCCATCAATCTGTGCTCGCTTTCCCCTCCTTTGCCTGCCCTGCCTACAGATTGGCTTCGTTAAACTTTATTTTGAATTTATACGCGCGCATTTTGTGCGTCAGCTCCAATTTCAAATTCTAGACTGTATTCCGGGCATGTCTGGGCCCCCAACTCCGACCACGACCCCAACTCCAACCCCGACTGGAGTCGCTTATCCTTTCGCTCGTTGCCTGCCTATATCCATTTTGCTTGGTTAATGGACATGAAAATTAAACCGCCCCGTCCGCTGCACACCTTCAAATGCCGCAGGAGGCCATTTTGTTTTGGGTAGCGGAGTTTAAGAGACTCCGAATGAACAATAAAATAAATATTTATTCAAATTTCGCATTCAAATTTCGCATTCGATTTGCCATTTGCAGCTGTGCGAAAAATTCAATCGCAGAGTATTTTGCATTTTCTTTCCCTTTGGGCAAAACTAACTGAGGACGCACACACACTCACGCACACACATACAGTCTTACAATTACCATATAATCGGATATTTATTGGCGCTGCATGCGACAATTGTCCGTCCCTCAGTCAGCCTCAACTGTGGCCACAGTCGCCGCAGTTTATGGCCGCGTTTTGCGATTTTTATGGTTTTATAATGTACGTCGCTGATTATCGCGCATGATATGCGAATTAAATTTTACAATTTGCCAAATGCAAATACACACACACACACATGCACATACAAACTCTAGACTGCCTACACTGCGCGAAAGAGCGCGTCATTGGCCATTGGCTTTGCTCGGCTTCTGCCTTAATGAGGCTTTCGTTGCGCGGCTTGTGAGTGGCTGCGAATTTCAATAATGATTCAATTTTAATTCGAATGCTCGACTGCATTCGCCAAGGTATTCACCAGTTCGCCATTCCATTCCGTTCTTAATGGAGGCTTAATGCAATCGGCAAAGCGATTGCCACTAAGCGCTCTATTACGCAGCCATTCGGGAAGTAACTGCCCCAAGGGCCCGCATGCTAATTACTGTAGAGGCAGGGCAGTGTAGTGTAGGGAAAGGAGAAGGGTGAAGGGGATAGAGCTTGCTTCTTATTGCCTGCCAAACGGCAAACAACTTCAGTGCGAATAAACATGCTGAACTAATTGCAGAAGCATAGAACTTTGCATAGTTAAGATCAGTGTTATGAGCTGAAAATTGGCAAGAAACATTAGTGAGAGCTATGAGAACTTTCGGCAAAGACAAGGAACAGGTTGATAAATAGGTTATCTAAGGCATTAAATATGATTTATAAAGTACATGTTTTAGAAGTCTTAAACTATTTCTACTGAATGAAATTCACTAGATTCTACTCAACTTTTTTACTGCATGACGACAGAACAACGATTGTTGTGATGTATTGAAGAAGAAAGACTGAACTTTGTTTTTAAATATTTTTAAGTTGAAATGTATTATATGTATACTATAACTATATTATGTAAAGGTATCTTGAGCCTCAAATTAAATGATTTTATTAATTTTTGATTGCTTCTTTCTCATGCTCATGAGTACTTATCATTCATGTGTCTTTATCTTCCTCTCTGTGAGAGATTGAAATAATTGTTTGTTAATCCATATGATAAAGAACTTTATCTGTAATTTGACAAGGAAATTCAATATATGGAAATCAAGAAAATAATTCGATCAATTTATATTGTATCAATTAATTTATATTATATATGAACTAAGTCAATATTTTGAAACTTCGGCAACTGTTTTCTTTTCCATTTAATTTATAAATTTTATGTTCTAACTTCAGTTTGTAATAAATCAAACTCTGATAAGTTGTTGTTATGAATTCACGAACTTAAATAACTTGAGCAAAATTTTGCTTGCTTCCTAAGAGAGATCATTCATGGTGAAGAACCGGAACGAATGTCGCGTTAATCATCGCAGCTGTCAGCTGTGACCGACGGAACTCCATTTTGTGGGTCCCTGCACGTCGCTGGCTGTCTCGAGACAATGGAAACTTTACAACCTCGCGATAGTCTCGCCTCGCAGATTGGCACATCCGACTATAACATTTTGTTATTGGGGATCGAATTCCATATTCAGCGCACAGAACAAATTTCAATATATGTTTTTTGTTGTTTTCAATTTACAGTGTCGAAGAACATTGAACATCGAACAGGAAGCGTCGTCTCGGGGCATTTTATGTTATTTATGGGAAAGTTATGCCTGCACATGTGTGTGTGTGTGCCAGTGTGTGTGAGCAGCCTAGATACATGAGATGCTTGGGGCGTGATGCAGAACACACACGCACATGTGTGCGCGGGCGAATAAAGAATGCGAATTTACTGAGTATCTACATAAATTTAAAATTCTGTTTGTCGACTCGCAGACACAAGAAATACTTGTACTTATGTATATTTATACTTATGCACATGTGTATATGTGCGTATACATTTATTTGTGTGTGCTGCTCTGCAAGTGCTGGCTGCGTAAAACAAAAATGAATGTGCAAATCGAAAGAATAAGCAGTGGATGTATATATTGTTATGGCCCCATGCGACATGCATAAGAAGTGCTGGCCACAGCCAAGAGCTGAAGCGGGGGAGGGACAGAGGGGGAAAGAGAGAAAGGGAAAGAGATAGTAAGAGAGAATTTGCAGTGTGTCTTCTTCACTCTTGTTCTGCCTTAGCTCGAAAATCAAAAGTTTAAAGATTTATAAAAAAAGAACAAATTTATCTCGAGTCTTTTTCGAATGCTGCAAAGAACTTTGCTATATAATTGCACTGATATATGCATAATATATTTATATATGAACCAGAATATATATACCTGAAAATGTATACCTGCACATACTTCCTTTAAACTACACCTGAGCCCGCTCTGCTAAGCTAGGCAAATGTAGCCAAGGCAGCATTTTCGAGTAGAACGACACATGCAAACAACGATAATAATAACATGACGTGGAGCATGGACGGGGGTGGCATACGGATTACGGGGGAGGTCTGGGAATAGCTACTGCTGCTGCCACTGCTGCTGCTGCCTAGGGAGATGCCAATGGTCTAATGGCTGCTCGTGTCAAGCGTCATCGTGTCTTTCTGGTCGTTGGCGAATGTTGGAAAAACAAATTTTTATACTTGTTTTTGCCCGGGTTTATATTTGTGTTTTATTTTTCAGAGTGCTGCAAAATATGCCACTGTATGTGTGTGTGTGTGGGTGGGTGGTGTGAAGGGCCGATAGTGCGCGGCTGTTGTCCCCAGCTCCGTCTGTCTCCTTCTCCCATTCCACTCCGTTGCTGTCGTCGTGTCGTTGCCATGCCCCGAGATATTCCGGGAGATATTAGTCATAAAACGAGCACACAAATATATAAATTCATTTGAGCGTGCAGCCCCACAGCCTCCTGCACAGCCTGCTCCCTCACCCCACTCCCCCCACCTTCTCCACACCTCACAGTTTCACAGTTATGAAGATGGCGGGCAGGTCGTGCCAGGTTTTTATACGCGCTCAGCTCAGCTCACAGCATCGTTCGCATCCATGAAACTGGAAACCTAATTTTCTAGGGTAATCCCCGGCAGCTCCTGCTCCTGTCCTGACTCCGTCTCCTGATCCGTGTGGAGTGGGAGTGGTCCGGCCCACTTGGAAACATAAATTATGCAGATCCTGCAAACGTGCTTAGATGACATTTTTCCAGAGCCGCTGCTGCTGCGTCCATAAAGGTAGCAAAGCAGTCTTCCTCTCCGTGTTTCTCTGTGTGAGGAGTGAGGGGGGTACACGTGATGTATCTCCGTGTTACATGTGAAGGCAGCGCTGACTTATGTAACTCTGCGCATCCTCCTCACACACATATATATATATGCTATATGTTTATATATCTTCGTGTACGTTGCCAACGGGCAACTGCATAAAAAGTTTCTGGCTGAAATAGCAAAATGGCCACGGGCCACGGGCCACAAGCCAGAAGCCAGGGGCAGCCTGCAGCGTGTCCAGCCATTTGGCTTATCCTTGATGAAACTAATCCCAACTTCGCCATTTTTATATGCATGTTACTTCTGTGTGTGCGCAGCACACAAAAACTTTTGGCCAATCTTTTTACGACTTCATTTGCCAGTTGCCAGCGACTGCAGAAGGAGCAGGGAGGGTGGGAGGTAGGAGAATTGGCAGCACGAAAAGTAATAAGTCACCAAGTCACGACAATGCCACGTTCACAACGGCACATCTAAGCCCCTCCTGCTCTAATTTATTCCGTCTCTATCTCTGCACTCGCATTCGCCTTCGCACTGTGCAACAGCATTGCGACTTCAGATTGGACCCCACACGAAGCTGAGTGTGTGCAGCGAATACAATATGAGTAAAGTATGAATGGCAGATCATATTATGAAGTATACAGCTGAAGTTTGCTAGGTTTATATATATGATATGCATTCCGGAGGCAGTACAAGAATAAAATGAGAAACTATTTTATAGAGCAATTTAATAATAACTTAATAATAATTTTGCTTTTATTACATTGAAAATTGTTAAAAAACGTGTTCAAACTATGCGCAAGTGTACGCAACAGTCTAAAGAATGCTTGGCAGACTCCCTGTAAAAAAATTGACTCCATTTAGCCATTTCTGTCTGTATGAACGCGCAGAACTCAGCTATTGCAGAAGTTAGAGACACCAAAATTAGTGTTGAGGTTAAGGTATATTTAAAGAAGCTATTGCTTATATCAAATATTGCTTGCCACGCCCACCGCCTAACACATGAAATATTCACATTTTCTTTTCGATTTCAAAGCAATTTTATAGACAACTGCAATGCGTTGCTTAGCCATAAAGTTAGCTGTCTTTAATATGTAACCATACTTTAAATTTCATTGAGATCGGACAATTAACACTGTAGTTTTCAGTGTTGAGCAGCGCTGCCTGCACTTTGAAATAAATTGTTGAGAGTTTCTAGGAATTGTGCAAAGCCAATCTTATGTGCACGACTTTCGACAGTACTTGTTCAAATCATTTTCAATCAGATCTTCAGACAATCTTTAGTTAAAATTATGCAACACTATCATGTTGCGCAGTGTTGTGCTGAGTCAAGTGCAGAGTGCATTGGTTGGCAGCGAAGTTATTTCATTGCAGCCGAAAATGATTTCATTCGAGCTGCACCTTAATTTAACTAAACTTTTTTATATGTGCTTAGCCAACTGGCGCCTCTGCTGCTACCTCTGCCTCTGTCTCTGCCTCTGCCTCTGCCTCAGCCTTAACTGCAGCGCCAGCTCCAATAACTGAGCCGGCGACAAGCGGGAGAGCGTTGCTGCCACTGTTGCAATTTCGCGCTGCTTGCATTTCCAGTTTTGTAGCTGCGATGAAGGGTGCAACAGGGCGGGGCTAGAGGCGGAGAGGGAAGGGAGAAGGGTGGGGAACAGGCATCGTAAAAAACAAAGATCGCTGTCCGCGCTGCTGGAGCCAAAGCGAAATTTCGCTTCGTTTCGCGTTATTGGGCAAAACCATTCCGAGTGCCAAGGAAGCGTAGCGCAATACCAGCAAAGGCAGGAAGAGTAGCAAAAAGATGAGATGCAGAAGAAGAAATGGAGAAGAGGAAGAAAAGGAGACGCTCAAGACGTTGCACTGGAAGAAAAGCACCACTGGGTAAGCCTGTTCAGCAAGTCAATCATAAGTTAGAATTGTAAACAATATTTCCGAAATCAAGAAAAACCTCAAGACATGTTTTTCTGACCTCTCATAGTCGGTTGCTATTCGGTATGTCCTTGCGCCCAGGGGGGAGGAGGAGGGGTCCTGTCATTAATCCGAATAAAATTACCCGTAACTTTTCCGGCAATATAAACTGAGTGAGTTGGCAAAGTTTCGCGTGGGTGCGTTGAGCACTTAAGAGCGCTTTAATTGATGTTCCCTGGGCATCACTTGCCCTCCTCCTCCCCCCGATTTGGCACTGTGTATTTACATACGAGCAGGAGTTTGCCTGCTATCGTAAAGTTTCTTATGTGAGTTTCTAGTTTTTGGCATTCCGCATCAAGAGTCCTTGGAGATGGGAGAGAGAAAAGGCGAAGCCAACAAAAAAGTTCAAAACTATTTGAATCTGCTCTGCAATAAAACGAAGATTTTGCTTCCTCGGTTGCAGAATTATTGCAGCAACTGTGCCGGATAAATGGAGCCAGGCATGGAGCAGGTTAGGGCACCATTCCACATTCATTGGGTCTTGTAATTAAAAAGCCTACTCCAGGCAGCTGGCAACATCTGGTGAATCGAAACTGTTTTTGCATAAATTCAAGAAAGGGAAAAACGTGAAAATCTTGTCCAGGCAATTGCAAATGGAAAGCGATTTCGTTTTCTAATTGAACTGTCCATGGAGTCTTTCGATGTGGACCTGGATGTGGATGTGGGCGCCATAAAACGTGGCTTCATGTTGTTATTGGCCGCATCGCACAAACAAAATTCGCCCCGTTTTGTCTGTGCAGTAAATAAATTGAAACGAATTCAATTGGCAGCGGAATGTTTACAAGCCAGAGCCGGAGAATGGGAGCGGCAATGGCAATGGGATTGGGGAATGGGGAATGGGAAATGGAGGAACGCAAGCCAAAGACAAACAAATAAACAGGCAACCAAACGAGCGGACAGAGCAGAGCAGGGCGAACGTGGACAAGAACATGCTATTGACAAACGAAAGATAAACAAATTCAAAGGCCGTGGCATCCATCCGTCAACTGCGTCCATCTCCTTCTGCTCGTGCAACTTCTTCAGTTATCAATGGCGCCCCAAAGAAGGCACAGCTCAGACTTGGACTCGCTGTGCCGGCTCAGCCATGGGCATCACAACTGTCATTGGCGTAATAAGCTGTTTGTTTTAACGGCTCTCGTCACTCCACTCCCCTTTCCCTCACTCGCGACGTTGCGGCGCATAAACAAAAATAATGATATAGGCCCAGGCACAGGCCCAGCCCGGGCGGCTCGAGGTCTGGCTGGACACGGACGGGCATGGAGAGAGAGAAAACAACACAACATCATAACCGACGACTTCATAAATTCAACTTGCGTATTTATTTATAATAATTTATTTCAATAACAACGCCAGTCATTCATCTCCTTCCCCATTCCTCCTCCATCTGCAACTTCAGTCCCATTCGTTGTTGCTGTAACAGTGACTTCATCTTACATTTCAAATATTTGTACAGTTTTCTGTTTTCGTTTTCGTTTTCATTTTCTTTCTCGCCTTCGTCTTCAGCGTTGTTGAGGGACTGCATAAATATTCGAATATCAATTTATGCGTTTCTGTAATGGGAAAATTCGAGTAGTATTTGGGGCCCGGCATAATTCAGCATTTTCATGATGTTTTTCTGTTATCATGGGGAAAGTGTTTTTCGGGGCCATTGTCCGCTAGGAATGAGTAAAGAAAACTCGAGAAAACTTCGGAGTGCCACCTCGCATCGCTATAAAGAAAACTGCCCCAACAATGTAATGCTAATGAGCTTTGAGTTGATTTCAATCAATCGAGAACAGTTCAGAAAAGGGTTT
Source organism: Zaprionus indianus (assembly GCA_018904595.1). NCBI lineage: Eukaryota > Metazoa > Arthropoda > Insecta > Diptera > Drosophilidae > Zaprionus > Zaprionus indianus. The sequence continues at coordinate 6,879,517 of JAEIHA010000320.1, forward strand.
CGAATATTTTAAGAAGTTAGCATCGGACCATCGGGTTTGGGGGCCATTGTGAACAAGTTTTTGGGGCCCTTTTAAATTGTCTTGCTCTAAAATATTATTGGTATAAATTATCGACAGTTTTTGAGGCACATATATATTTTTTTTCAGTCTGTTTGCATGCCAAGATCTCAGTTATTAGAAGAACAACGAACACCGAATGCACCTTGAAGCTTTCTGTATGTAGTGGCTTTGGCTAATTGTTCCTTTTTTCCAGTAGCTGGCGGCCCCTGCTAGGTCAAGCGCCTTTGTGCAATGCATACCCTGCATTCGCCTAGCTGCGGACCTGATGTGATTTGCTCAGTGTCGAATATAGCGATTGAAGTGAAAATTATATAAATATATTTAATTTATAAGTTAGTTTACTTAGCTTTCCCAAGTTGGAAGTGAGTATAATTAGTTATTCTACATCTGCGCAATGGTACTTTCAGTATTTCTCTTATCTATCACGCATACAAACCACGTTCGACTTGACACTTCATAAAACATATGTCGAAGAATGCTAATGATTTGCAATAAATTCAATTATTAAATGATTATAAGTATTGTCAAAAAGTACTTCCAACATAAACATTGCTTTGCCTGTTCACTGTACACACCTTAAGCTGCACATGAAAGATCATACAAGTAAAGTCTGCTTCTTTCGCATGTTTAGAATGAAGAGTGGAGGGGGGAACGGGAAGTAAAGGTTAAGAAGTTGTCGGATTCCATTTTAATATGCCAGACTAATAAACAACAACAAAGTCGCCGTGTTCATGGTGAATTTCTCAGGCCTTAAAACACTTTTTCAACCTCTTCTCATGCAATTTTGTGTTGCGTTTTTTTTTTTCTTTTCGTGAAATGAAAATTCTCTCTCAGAGTTTCCCCCTTCGTTGGCTTTTCTTCACAAACTTAACGCCGCTTCGTGTTTTTGTGGAAGTCATTTACAGAATAGAATTCTTGATTAAATTGGAGTACATTTCGTGTTTCACTTCCCCCTCCCAGAAAGGCAGGCAGGCAGGCAATCCTCCTTTGCCCCTTCTCCTCTTTCTCCCAGCCCGCTTCAATGGCGGCTTACGAACGACAACGCCGGCTGCCGAGCTCTCATTTACCTAGCACGGTGGTTCAGGTGGGCGGCTCCCGAATCGGGCATATAAAACCCAGAGGGGGCGAAGGCGATGGGCTGCGGAGTGCCGTTTGAAGAATATTTGCTGCATATTCAAGCGACTCACTCCCCCCCCCACTCGCCCCTTCGTTACGCCCTTAGCCCTGCTCAGTAAACTCGTCAGCGAAATCCAGGAGCGAAAACCTTTTGCTACCTGAATTTGCTGAAACATGCGAAACTTATTTTGCAAGTTTTATGTCGACGAGCAGCAGCAGCAACGGCAGCAGCAGAAGCAGCAGAGCAGCAGCAGCTTTTATTTTTTCCCTTGTACATTTTCGTAGCTTCTTTTTTTTCAGTTTTTCACATTTTGCTCTTTGGCTTAAATTACACGTGCACTGAGCGAAATTTGTCTAATTTTAGCAAACAAAACTTTACTTTCTTTTGGCAGTTCAACTGTCCTTCTTTGGATGCAAAGTTGTGCAATATTTGTTTCTGTGGGATACATTTATATACCTTGTATCAATAAGATATTTTGTATTCATGCATATTAGATCCCGCTAGGGATTATTGTAAGATACTTTGATGTCGATGTATGTGTTTGTTTGTATTTCAGATACTTATGTATCCCAAAGATACTTACACATATGCAGACTTGGTTTAATTTGTAATATATTCTTGTGTCCGTGAGACATCTTGGCATGCATTGTATCCATAAGATACTTTTATTGCTAGAAGATATTTTTATATCTTTGGCTATTCTCGTATCTATAAAATACTTTTGTATCCATAAGATTATTTTGTTTATGTAAGATTATTTAATATCTATAAACTATTCTAGCATCTAAAGGATACTTTTGTATCTATAAGATACTTTTGTATCTTTAATTTCCTTTGAATCAATAAGATACTTTTGTATCTATAAGATACTTTTGTATCTATGAGATACTTTTGTATATATAAAAGACTTTTGTATTCTCAAGATACTTTTGTATTTATAGACTCGTAATGGTAATGGTATATCACTGGTAATTATTCTGAGATACCTTTGCATCTTGAAGTTCCTCTGTATCTCAGATTACTTTTTTATCTTTGCATCGAGGAGATATTTCTGGAAACATAATATATTTGCACATACAGAAAATTATTTTGTGTCTAGAAAAACATGTTTTATGATTAATTATCGCTGGCAATAATTTTGAGATACTTTTGTATCTACAAGCTCTTCTGCATCCCAGATACACCTGTATTCTTGATATAATTGTGCATCAGCAGACTAAGTCTCTCACCTTATGATTTTACCATTGTATCCATAGATACTTTTGAATCTAAAAATTACATTTCACTGGTGATGACTTCTAGATACTTACAAGTTTTGCGCAGTGTAGCGCGTGCATAAAATCGCCAGCATGGAAACTTAGAAAGCGCGCTCTCATTTCGAGCAGAAGAGGAATCCAACAACGTCGTCGGCACATCCACGCCTTTCTCGCTTGCCACGCCAGAGGACGTTGCGTTGCATGGCAAGATGCCATCGCCATTTGGCTGCTTGGCAACAGTCACAGGGCGTGCGGAATGGGGAGTGGGAAGTGGGGAGTGGGGGATGAGTCGTTGGGAAGCCGAGCATAAAATAGTATTTCTAACCATTCTTGGAGCATGCAACGTCGACGTGGCAACGGGATTAGTTTGGTCTTAAGTAGAAGGCGCGAAAACCGAACGAACGAACGAACCGCACCAAAGACACGACATACTGAAGACACTGTCAAGGGGTTACACATAACTCAACGGCATTATGACAGCAGATACAGAAACAGCTGAAAATACAGATACAGCTGAAGATACAGATACAGCTGAAGATACAGATACAGCTACAGTTAGAGACAGAAACCGATTCGGCGACCTGCGATAACAATGCAAGACCTTTTAATGGCTGCGCTGACTGAGCCAGTTACGCGGCTGGAAGGCTGCGCACCAAATACGCAGCGGGAACGACCTCGAGACTCGGGCGGGACACAGTCACAGCAGCCTGAGCAGCCGCAGCGGCACAAAGGCCGTTTTGTTCTGGTCATTAATAGTTTTATTGGCCCTGGAGTGAAAGAATCCTTTCGCAGAGGTCGCTCTAGTTATGGATATGCCAGGCAGGGCATGAAATATTAAATTTGAATCCCGCAATCTCTCATTGAAGGTCACTCGAGGCCAGACAAACTTATCAGTTTGCTCTTGTTTTCGTGTGAATGTTTGTTTATTTGTTTTTTTAGAAGATCCTTGAAGAAACGTTCTGAAAAAAGTCATATACAATAATTACCGTTACAGTTCGTAATCTGAACTCTTTCTTTCCGCCTCAGTGAAGGTCCTGGCATCGCATTTTAATGCCGAGCATGCTTGAACTTCGAACTCATCATCATAAAACAAGGCAGCGACAACTACTCACGCACTCCCCGACTAAATTAGTGCAATTCAACACGAGCCTAACCCCATCTACCTCCGATAATGCATAGCAATGAAGCAGATAATCCCGAAAAGCTCTGCCATGGGGATGGGAGATGCCTAGCACGGGCACGGATTAATGGGCAGGCAACTGAAATGCCAACGAAACGGAAAACTAATTCCGTCGTTTGTGAGTTAAATGGCAAAGCAGGCAAACGCAGGAGGCTGGAGGTGACCTTAACAATGTTAGCGCACAGTGGGTCAGATCAAAGATAAACTAACTAATAATACCTGCGAGAGCCTTGGATGATTTCTATGTGTGTCTCGCTCCACTGTGCAGCTATTCGTGGACCGTGGACACGTTCGCGCCACTGGGCCCAGTATTTGCTGCTAAGATAAACGATTTCCAATAAAATACGCTACTGCCCCCGTGCGCCGGAAACTCTATTCCCCCCTTCCCCTACTCCTGCTGCCTTTGCCAGGGCTTTGTTTGGCTTTCTACGAATCTCTTCCCATTCCTGTTTCCATTCTTGCTCTCATTCCCTCCTGTTTTGGGCAGCGGACAGCAATGGGGCCGCGATGTTATCAGCTTCAATTGTTGCTATGCCTCTCTGGCTCCGCTCCAGCACAGGCTGGGTGGCGAAGGTGGCGCTCGATGGGGCATTAAATTGTATTAAAATGCGCAACGCACACACGCACACCACCCCCTCGCTGCCTCCTCCCTGCCACATGCGGGACTTAGAGTGCTCCCAGGCGGCTGCTGAGCCTTGACTGCTTTGACTTTGCCTAAACGACGGCATTTATTTGTAGTCGCTCCTCGTGGCGCGTATATGGTCGCCACCGGTGTGCTTGACAGGCACAGGGAAGGAAAAGGGCGGGAAGGAGACGGAGAAGAACGAGGCCCAGTGGGAGGAAGGCAGCTCTTGCGTAGGTGGCTCCACAGCCCAAATGACATTTTATTTATTTTTATTGGCAAATGTCAACGAGGCGTTTCTTCCTTTCCTTTGTTCGACAGCATGAACAAAGCACAAAAAGATATCTGAGAAATTGAGTTTGTTTTGGGGATTGTGTTAGTGTGTCAAATGGAAATCGACTCGGCAAGTTTTCGTTTGCCTTTCATTCTCGAACAGCCTTTAAATTTATGGTTGTTTTTAGGTGAATAGTTTTAGCTAATGTAGAAAGCGATTTCCCATACAAAGGAAATCTAAATTTAAAATCGGACCAACATTTGCAGGTTCTATTAGAATTATTTTTAATGTAGAAATATGAGTTGGTTTTCTTATAAAATATACATACAGCACAGTGAAGTGAACAATCATTCAAGTCCCCGTACTTCTATCATAGTATTAGAATCTTATAATAATGAAATATCAATTGCGAACCATTATACATACTTTCTGTCTATTGCTAAGATTGTGGTCTTTCACGCAAGGCTGAGTTCAGTATGTTTCAAAAAATTTTGATACCTTAAACTAAACCTATTGAATATATATCTGAATAATTCCAGCTCTATCAAATATTTAAATTATTTTAGGCAAATGAGAAACAATTATTTAAGTTCTTACATCATTATTATATTTATTTTTCTACAGTTTTTAATTTAATTTCATTATATAATCGTAAAATAATTTTTAATTTTTTAAATTTTTTGATTTATACTAAATATGTAAATATAATTAGTTCTTTCAAAATAAAGATCAAAGTGTAAAATCAGTCTGTGCTCAATTGAACTAAATCCATACATTTAATATAAATTTAAACAACAAATTTTTGTATTTTTCAAACTGGTTGCTGTGTTGAAATTTGTAGTAAAAAAACTAGTTTGAACAAAACAAAACATAAAAAAACAAGGAAATATGTATATATAGATTCATTCACACAAATTAGTTAATTATTTCAATTAACATATTTAAAATTTCTTATTAAATATTTTTTATTTCTTTCCGTCTTTCAGTTTCAAAATGCCGTCGGCGAAAACCAATCGCGTGCAACCTCGAGCCTTCCGCAAACCAAATGTGAGAGCAGGCAACGCGTTGCTGAGAGCGCCGACGCGAGAGAGAGTGAGAAAGAGAGAGAGCGCGTTGCCATGACAACACGCCATGCGGCAGCCATCTTGGATGTGAGAGAGGCAGAGTGAGCGAGAGCGAGAGAGAGCGGCTATGCAGCGGCCATGCTGCGGCTGGCGAGCTCAACTCAACACTCACCTGCTGCGGCGGCTGTTGTGAAGTTCTGTGACGTGACTGAAATATCGGAACAAGAGACGCGGCCAGGCCAGGCCCAGGCCTCGCAGTGTCGCAGTGTGTGCGGCGAGTATCTGCCTGCGTCCGCAGTAACGACGGTTGCGGCGACTGTTGAACGAGTGCGCCTGCGTGTGCCCGGACCGCGACCTCAGGCGACATAGGGATGGATGCGATGGCAGAGACAGAGGCAGCGACGGCAGCAGAGGCAGCAACGAGGCAGCGAAGCGACGTCATTGAGGTAAGTAAAGGAATGACAATAAAGTTAGTTAGGGTGGGAAATGATCAAGATGAGTGTGCAAGCGAGAAAGAGATATGCTGGCATGTCAGGGGTTGCTAGCGAATACACAAACCAGTCTAGAATTGTCTGTGCTAAGAACAAAGCTAGTCCAAGCAGATTTGCGAGGAATAAAACCAATTCAGGCATAAAACCAATTAGATATATTTCTTATTAAGTTTTTTTTACACACAATTTGAACAATAAGAATATAAATTCCTTAAAATATACTCAACAAATATTAAATAAATATATCAAATATATGAATTACTTTAGTTTTCAAAAATAACAAATCTTTTCATTCACAACTCAAAACATTTCGAATCGCAGCGCGCCAATGTGTTTGTGCACGCTCTCTCCCTCTCACTAATACATTGACAGCAGTGCAGTTTCTTGGTATTGGTGAGCGCGCTCTTGCTTGTCACTGTGTGCGTGCACGCTCTCTTTGGGGTTGCTCTCTTAAGAGCGCCAACTTGCATTGGTATTGGTGCGTCACTCTTTGCCGGCACGCTCTCTTAGACTTGCTCTCTTTGTCTCTCTCTCTTCACACTTGCACCTGTTTACATTCAGGTGGCGCTCTTTGCTTTGTTTTGTTTTGATTTTCAACGCGCTCTTTGCCCTCCGCTCTTCACTCTCCCAGCTGCGAATTGCTTATTGGACGCAGTAGCAGCAGCAGCAGGGTCTGAATGAGTGCCCTCGCCTGCTGCATGTCCCCTCCCCTTGTCCAAGTATGCTCGACAGCCAATGCAAGTTGCATTTGGTTGGGAGGCTGCGGCGCAGCTTGAAATCTTGTTAGAATTTATGAGAATCTCGAAAGTCCTGCGCAAGTTCCTGAGCTTTGGGTAAATGCAATTTCGTTTTTTTACGATTTTCTCGCATTCATTGCATTCTTTTCGGTTCGGTTCGCTTTCACAGCTTTTCGCCTTGCCCTACGTCCGTTCTCCGTCTTCGCGCGCAGCCTCTTCTCGTTTCTTTTGTTGCCCCTGCGAAAAATACTTATATAATGCGCTGCTTTCCTCCTCCACTTGGCAACAAAGTTGGATGCCAATGCAATTTTCGCACTGCTGCTGCTGTTGCTACTGCTACTGCTGCTGTTGTGCACCCCGACAACAACATTGCTGCTGCTGGCTGTGCTGATAAGAATGATTGGGGCAATTGCAAAAGGCAACAAGAGCAAAAATTCATCAATAGCAACAAAGCAGAAACTGCACTGCAGCTGCAATTGTGAATTCACTTGGAATCTAATTGGAGTCGGCCTTGCGCGTGGTTCGAGTCTTCACTACGAGGGCAATGAAACATTTCACTTAATGCACACGCATCCATCGATATGCGAGCGAACAGATGACGATGTTTGAACGCAGCATCGAGGAGAAGCAGCAGACAGCAAGGGAAGAGAGACAGGGAGCAGGGAGGAAAGAGAGGGGAAGCTGTCAATAAGTTGTGATAAGGCGCAGTTAATTGCCATTTTCATTCGCATTCCCACCTTCTCCGTCCCTCGCACATTCGTCACAGCTTCACCTTCACGTGTCGAACTACCCAATTTGAATACTCAGCTAGCATATACATAAATGTTTGTGTGTGTGTGAGTGTTAATGCATGGGGTATATAAATATATTCAGTGTTATTGAAACAAAGCGCGCGCCCTCACAGCAAACACACACAAAGGTCGTCGATTGCCTTTTGTTTCATTCGCTTTGATTTGTCTTGCTTTGCTTTGCGTTTTGTTGTTTACTTCGCGCATCTTGATTCCACAGAATCTACACACAGCTCAAGGCCAAAAGATCTAAGAGAGAAGTAGAACGGAACTCGCAAAGGTAGCACAAATATTTGTAGACGATCGAGAGGGAGGAGATTCCATTGTGGGTGCTGCAGTTGACTGGAAATTGTCTTTGACCATAAAAGTAAAGGAAGAGGGGGAGGGAGAGGAAGGGGAAGGGGAAGGAAGTTGAGTAGGTGCAAAGGGCGATAAATAAGCGAGAGAAGAACTTAAGACCAAAATCAAACTGTAAATTGGCGCAAAATATTGTGAGTGAAGACATAAATCGCAGCAGAGTGCTAAGCTACCTTAAGCGGGGGCTGGATATGGATCTCTCAACTGTTGTGGACTGCCTGAACGGACGTCATAATCGTTTCAGTGACAAAGCATAAAATTTGAGTTTTACGATTTAACTGGCCCATAAAGCTGCCAATTAGTGTCAGTGGCAAAGACACAGACGAAGACGAAGACGAAGGCACAGACGAAGGCAAAGACAGGCGCAGACAAATCAGGAGGATGAGGACGAGCTGAGCAGTGCCAGAGAGAGAGAGAGAGGGGGCAGTTGGAAGGTGGTTGCATTCCTTAGGCTGAGTGAGAAGTGCATTTAATTGCTTTATGATCATTTTGACAGCTCATTAAAAGTATAGGCAGGCAGAGAGAGACCCACAACGAACTCCAGTAGCTGTAATTGTGGGCGCGTCGCAGCGCGTGAGTGTTGCGTTTTCCGCCGTGTTGCTTTTTAAGGAGCTGCCTAATATACGACTTTTTCGACACACGCAACCAGCACGAGCCCAGCGCCTGTCCCATACCAAACAGACTCCCACTCCCCACTAGGCAGTTCCCTTCCAACTCCCACTCCCACTGCCAGAGCCAGTGCCTGCTCAAGTCCGAGAACAGCAGCGGGTCATAAAAATGATGACAATTTCGTTTTATTTTTTTATGACAAGCTCGCGGTCTCTGCACCGCACAGGTGCGTCCGGGGCGCAGGTGGAGGCGTTGTTGCCAGTAGTGGGCGTGGTCTGGAGACTACAAATATGTCTACTACTGGTAACGTTCTTGAATAATTTTTATTGCTGTAAATCACAATGTCAATTGTTGCTGCTACTTATTGTTGTTGCTGTTGTGCCATCGTGGCCTCAACTGTACAACGCACAGTGAGGAAAATGTGAATGAAAAGCAGGCAAATTGCATATAAAGCAAAGTATAAGATGGAGGAACATTTAGAAAAGAAGTTGGATCAATGTATGCAATGCGAATTTATTTTATTATCTTAGTCATTTCTTTATTGAAATTCTAAAGGGAATAAAGCCTATTCATATTGCCTATGATACCCTGCACACCCTAACTAACAATTCCATTTAAATAATTAATACATTTAATGCTTAGTAAATGTCTAATGTGTGTGTGGAGCTTGCTAAATGTGCGTGACTATCGTCGCGACTCCAATTGCAATTAATACGCCGCACTTGCATTGCAAATGCAAGCGGCAAGCGGCAATCGGCAGTCACAATCGCAATCACAATCAGAAGCGCAATCGATTGAGCATGCCGACATGCAACGACATGCTAACTTCAAACGACAATCTAATCGAGCGAAACGAGCCAATTTGCATTGCCATTGCCCGCTGACGTTGACGTCGCTGTTGCTCAGGGACTGTCTGCCTTTGCTTTGGTCGTCGCAATGTTTATTTGAGAACGTATCTTGGAGTGGAGTGCGTGGTTCTGCAACTCTCCAACTGCCTTGGAATAAATAAAATGGCTAGCAGCAGCAACAATGTGAATGTGCAACAAATTCCAAAACAAACAAACAGACGCAGACGCAGTGGAGGCTCCCACTGGCAGCGAAGGTGAAGTGAAGTGAGTAAACAAAAATGAAGAATGTCCGCTGATTGATATTATCCGGTACGGCAACTACACTCGTACACACACACACATACATCAATTTATAGACAGCGACTATGGAACATGGCAGTCAGTCTGAATGCATTTCCATTTAGCATTTCCGTTGCGGCCATATTTCATTTGCGCTGTCAGACTGCAAGACATTTGTCATACGTCATGCCATATACGATGGCTACATGGCGTAGTAGCTCATTAGCATTCCTTCTGTACATGAAAATGTCTGTCACGTTCACTATAATCGGTCTACTTATTATAGGAAAATAAATCACTGCAGGCTAGCGATGCATTTACTTGCTAGTTGTGCAGGCCATATAGTGAATATATATATTATATAAATTAAATATATTTTATATATATTATTTTTAGACATGTACTATACTATATACTACTATATATGCAATACTTTATACTATATACATAACAACAACACATTATATTTATATATATTATTCCTAGTCAAATATTTCACTGCAGCCTGCAGCTGTATTTCCATTTCAGTCACTGCTTACTATATATACTGACTATATATATCTTTTACTATACATACTATATAAACAGCAAAGTCAAGAGAACATCATCATGTCAGTTTCCATTCGAATGCTCTTTCATCTCTTGCATTTTAGTGCACTGCAATTGCCGAGGGAGAAACCTCTGCGAGAGACGTCAACTGCAACTGTCGCTAAATAATTCGCTTTCAAACAAATTATTTAATTTAGCTAAAAGCTTTGAAGTTTGCCGTATCTTTTGCTTTTTTCTTCTGCATTCTTCACTTTTCATTTACTCTGATAAAATTAAATTTTTTACGAGACGCAAACTTTAGGAACTGAAGGCAAACGAAAATGGGAAACTTAAAATATATTCGACGCGACCCGTCGCTCTACACACAGCTACAGATACAGATACATATGTATCTGTACCTCAGTATCTGTATCTGTATGTCGATGAGGTGGAATGTGGAAAGTGCTTGTGCCTGCGTATGTGTGTGTGTGTGTGTATCTAAGAAATTTCTAAAAGCGATTTACTTTAGTTTCCATTTCGGTTTTGGCGTTCTGCCTGCGTTCTTCTTCTTCTACTTCTTTTTGTTGCTGTTGTTGTTGTTGCTTTCCTCTTGAATTTTATTTTTGTTGATTTGAGTTTCCATTTCGCTCGTTGCCAGGGCAAAAACAAAAAGAAAGAAAACTACAGCAACACGAAGCTATCATCACCATTCCATCATTATCATCATGAGCATGTTCCATTGTTCCCTATGAACCGTTGTTGCTGCCGTTGGCTTTGCCAATTTCCGTGCCTCGTTGTGAGCCCCTTTCAACTCTGACCCTCTGGCACGTAGCTACTTTCCTTCGGCAATAGTATGTGTGCTAGTACATATGTCTATGTAGAGTTCTTTGCTTGTGTAGTAGTCGCTGTAGTAGTTGTGCCCCATCTCATCTATGTAAGTTCTCATTCATTCTCGACTCGTACTCGACTCGTTCGCATTTTCGTTTCGCATCATAATTTAACGTACAACGACAACAACAGCGAAAATCACGTAGCCTGCCAAGCAAAAGGAAAGGAAAGCAACGAATTCCTGGCGAATGCCAATCACTCCGCTTTGACTCTGTAGCCAGCCACCCAGAACACACAGTCCACACACACACACACACACACAGTTGTTGTGCTAAGTTTGAGGTCGCTCTGCTGTTGCCCGGTTTTCTGTAAATTTACTGTAAACAAAGCACGCACCGATTCGCCAAGGGGCAAAGATAATGAAAGAGAAATCATTCAAGCAAACAGACTTGATATTCCTACAATTTCCGTTGGGACATTTAAGGCGACTTTCGACTGGGAAAGGGGATCAATTTGCCACGACTTAACTTAAAATGCAATTGAAGCTTTTAGTTAATGTTTTCTTACCTAATGTGGTAGAACTTTGATTGAGGGGAAGATATATTGGGTATATAAGGGTAAACTAACATTTTGTCAATGAAAGTAAAGTAAAGCAAAGTATTTAAAGTATTTTTAGTATCTTTTTCCTATTTATTATTATTTAAAGTATCTTTTTCTTTTACAATATATCCTCTTTATATTTAAATAATTAAATATACTATATAAATAAACTAAATATACTATATATATAAATTAAATATACTATATGCACCTAGCTACATTTTTATTGAATTGGACAATGTATATATTTAAAATAAGTTAACTGACTTCTTGTGTGTGTGAGAGAAAGAAAAAATTAGGTGCAAAAAAGGAATGAGAAGACTTATCTCTTTTTTATAAAGGATATCATTCAGTTTTGCCTACCCGACTGTATATTTCATCACTTATCTAAAATTATAAAGCTTAAATTAATTTAAATGACTTTCGTTGATAAATTGCCGTTTTAAAACGGTAATAATAATTGAGATCTCAAGATCTACCGTAGGCAATAAATGCCTAGGACATTTAAAAACACATTACCTGTGTATTTGCCTTTAAGTACCAAGAGAGATTCCCATTTTGTTGTTGTTGTTGTTGGCAATAAATGCCGCAATAAAATGTGAATCAAAGGCGTTTGTATCTTGGTTTTTTTTCTGTTCGCTTTTCATTTCGCTCATTAATCGACATAGTAAATATTTTGACAAATTGGAGTGTGCCGGGAGAGTAATGAATTTTAAACGGCATAAAAAGGCCATAACAACAACTATAACAACTACGGCAAAGCGATAAAAACTTTATTATCTGTTGATGTCTGCTGAAATGCGCTCACCTCCCCTCCCTCCTTGACTCGTGTTACATGCTCCCGCCCCCCTTCCACTGCCACTGCCTGAGCTTAACTGTATTTCGCCCAACGATTTGCATTAGTTCGTAGCGAGACTTCTAATTCCACATATGGAAGTCAACTGATTTAAACGCAATGCCAAATGGAGAGAAAGTTATGACGAGCAGGAGAATGAGCGAGAGAGGGAGAGAAGGAGCTGCTGCTGCTGCTTATCTGCAGTGCATTAAAGCAAGTGAGGCAGCAACAACATCAGCAGCAGCAGCAGCAGCTCAGCTGTAGATGGCGCGCCATGCAGTTCCCTATCGTTGTCTCGCTCACACGAACTGCATTCGGATTTATACTCTCACAGCGGTGGCCATCGTGACAACACACGAACACACACACACACATGCAAACACACACAGATGGTGTCAGCTCATTTCTCATGCAATCGCGTGGCGTGTAGAGGTTCCTTTCTGCTGCCAAGAGGATGCCGTGCTATATGGCTTGGCATTTGGTAAAGCAAACTTTTAACCTTTAAAGCACACACACACACACGCACACCCCCACACAAACACATACACGCTGTGTCTCATGTCTGTACAACATTCTAGAATGATAAAGCCCGCACATGGGCAGTGGGGCCACAAATGTTAGTGAGTTGTGGAGGGGTTGGAGTAGGGGTAGAGCGGTAGGGTATTTGCGGGATATTGTAGAGTTATGCTAGGCTCGATGGATGATTGAATGAATGACCTTTGACCTCAAAAACATTAAGAATTAAACTTTGCAGCAGCTCAAGTGCAAAAGTCCTGAGAACTCTGCTGTTAAATGAATGAAGAATGAATGAATCTTATGTATATATTATATCTATGTAGTAAAGTATATATCATACTTATTATAAATATAACCTATCTATATTATATGCAACTTTATCTGCCTGCCTTTAGCACAATCGTTGCCTTAACAACGCGCGCACACTTCACTTTATCTTGCCAATAATGTCATTCTTCAGCGACATATCTAATGACCCATCGTTTATAATAAAGTGCAGTCTTTAGGAACTCAAGTATTTACTTAAGTTGCCGAGGAACCCGTTCTGTTCCCCATGCCATTGGTCAGTTAAGCCGCTTTGCGAAAGTTGCAATTTATGCATTTTAATATTATGGCGAGCTGCGCCCAGCGGTGAACCATTGCCACATTGCATAGTCCCGCTCTCTCCTCCTCCTCCTCCTCTGCTCCTCTCCACGGCATGCGATGGCGCAGTATAATTTGGAATTCAGTAATTATATATGTATATCGAAAAACTTTTATTGAGGAAATTCTGCAGGCATCTGCGCTACGCGTGGTTCGTTGATCCGCCGCCGCCGCCACTGCTGCTGCATTTGGTTACCATAATTTTTACGATGGCAAAACTATTAGAGCTAGTCGCAGTCCAGTTGCAGTTGCAGAATGGAGTATCTCATGGAGGATCGCTCTGTGAAATCCATTTCGCAGACAGACGGTAGTCGATTGTCATAACAAAGAGAGTCTGAGAGACTGAGAGACACAACTCCCTGACAGCTGGCGATGGCAAATATTTGTGCTGTCTGGCTGCATGTGGCCCAAGGGAGGTCGATCTCTGGCCAGACGAGGCCTCTGTGTCTTAACCCGTTCACTGGAAACGAGCGATGCTCAATTGCAGCTAGAAAATTGCACTTTTTATGGCTGTCATAAAAGAGCCACGACGACGACGACGACGACGACTCTGCGCGACTCTCACTTTCATTTTTCTATCACGACGTCGTCGTCTCTCTGGTTCTCTGCTAGATTTGAAACGCTTCAAATTTTGTGTTTTCTGCCGCTGGTAATTGTATTTGGAGCGTCACAGAAACCAAACTCGAACCCGAAACCCTTTTCACAACTGCTGTGCGCAGTCGGAGTTTGACAGAGAAGTTCTACTTCCACAGCGGGCGGGAGGGCATGTCTCAGGCAGGTAGTTCCCATCCCTTCTCCTGCAGCTCGTTTTAAAAAACAGAAAGTGAAATTCTGTAAATAAAATATGGAAATATTTTTGTGTGAAGTTTCATAGTTCCATTTTCCATTTCGCTGGCACCTCGTGCCGAATGCTTTTAGATTGCTTCGTGACCCTCAGCTCGCGTTCATAAATAATTCTGAAACAAGAGTAAATACAACAAATCAACGCCATGTGGCGGGGGAGGAGCAGCAGGGAGCGCAGCATATCGATAAACTTTTCTCTGGCTGCTAATCTTCTGTAAATGGAAATTATTAATGAGGAAAAGTTTAGCGAGGGCACTGAAAGCAGAACTTTTATGAGATTTCCATATCGCCAGATACAGACAGACTAAGTTCGGGTAGCTCACTCATTATGAAAATGTAACCAATTTGGCAGCCAGAGACAGACGCGAAAGTGCTAAGTGCCGAAGCCGGAACTAGCGCTGAAGCTGGGGAAGGAGCAGCAGCAGGAGAAGAAAGGGAGCAGCTAGTAGACTCAATCAAGTTCAACTGGGTAGAGTGGTGCGCCGCCCAGCTCTTGTCCGAAGCTGGTCTGGGGAATGCTTAACTAGAATTTATGCACACGAGCATATTCCATGGGGGAATGCGAGAGAGAAGGCGCACTGCTACTCTGAGGATGTTTGTCTAATAAACAACAAAAAGACAACAACAACAACAACAACAACAAGAGGCAGAAGAAGAGCAGCTAAAAAGTTTGGCAAAAAGCAGACGAGAAAGAGATGGGAAAAAATGATGACGTCGTTGAATGAATATGGATGGAAGGATGGTTAGATGGCGACTGCTGGGAAGGGAAGGGAAGGGAAGGGAAGGGGGAGGGGGAGGGAAGGCGTACTGCAAAACAAACAAATAGACAAACAAGCGACCACTCTGCTGCTGCTGCTGTGCGGGCAGCAATGCCAAAGGGCCAAAGGGCCACCACATGACCTATAAAAGTAACGCACGAGCGTGTAAGAGACGCTCTAGAAGAGGGGTAGGAGAGGGGGCAGGCAGAGCTTCTGAGCGCGTCGCGGCGACATAATCGAATGAACAGCAAGTAATGGAGCGGACATTGTGGCTGGAACGGGGAGTGGACCCAATGGAATATGAATGCATCAGCCACAGCAGCAGCAGCAGCAGCACTCGACACAGCGACAATATCCACACATAAATATTGTCTGCTGTGTGTGTGTGTGTGTGCCAACTATGAATTTATTGTATCTTCGCTTTCCGCAAACAAGAAAGCGCACTTTTCCGAAAGTGGGCGGGGCAGCGAAATTGAAATAAAAGGATAAGCGTGAAATAATAATGAGGAGCGTGTTCCGGCATAAATCGGTTCGGGTCGGCGTCGTCGTCTCGTATAGATTTAAATTCAATGGCGATTTTGTGTCGGCCATGCGAGGTAATCGAATGAAAAGGGGTGTCCAAGGTGTGGGGGTGGGGTGCAGTCCATAGCAATTTGTATCCCACATGCACGACTAGACGGTGTCCAATCGGCGCAATGAGGCGGGACACTCATCCACTCTCGTTGAGTGCTGCGCATCGCAGCTGAAGATTCACAGCAAAATATGCTAAGCAGTTTGGGGGAAAAACATTTTTGTATTAAATGACAAGTATTAAACTAACAGTGTTAATATTTGTTGTATACTTCAAAACCTGCAAATTTAAAAATTAAAGTAGGGCAAAGCTTTTTATTATGTTTTTATATTTTATTGAACAACTTTTATTGTTTTTATTCTACATTCGATATTATGGTATTGAATTACAAGCTTTAAGCAATAAGTGTATGTAAATTTAGTATTTTTCCTCTAAATAAATACTCTAAATATACCATTATTATTGCCCCTAATTCACTTATGGCTTAGACAAATATTGCTCGAACTTTACAGGGTATCTGCCATTCGTATACGCAAGACTGCGACTGCCAACTTAATCACCTGGCTTGCATACGAGCTATAAATTAAATGTCTTAAGTCTCTGCCCCTGCACTCCTTTCCCTCCACTCTCTCTTCTCACTCCTCTCTCTCTCGCCCCCTCTCAGCGACGCTGCTTGTGTGATGCAAATAAAAACCAAAATTTATTTGTAGGTTAATATAATTTTGCAAAAAAAAACGCCAAATAAAATAATATTTTTCTTTATTATTTAACGGGAATTTGTGGGGAAACATATGACGAGCTTATACTAAATTAACTTTCATGCGATGCCTTCAATTTCAGGTGGATTATTTTTTACAGTGACCCCCCGAGGAGACTGCGACATCGCGGATGGCAGCAGCTGTTGCAGGTGAGTTTCAGTTAGTCTCTCGCATGCGAATGTGCAATATAAGAATATACCACATCAGGGTGTATACACGTATATCTGTATAAAATACACAACATATGCGTCTCTTCGGGCATATAGAAAACAGAATAAATGGCAACTATCAATTTAAAGTGTGCCGCAGGTGCAACTGGCAGGAATACGCTTATATACAGATATATAAAGAGAAAGAAACAGAGAGAAGGGGGAGTTAGAGGAGACGAGGGTCTCTTATGACGTTTGCCGTTTTTATTTGCCAACATGATTTTTGCTAAATTGCAATCCCGTTGGCAATGGCAATGTGTGTGGCATATGAAATAGTTGGGCACGACTCTTTTGTACCTTTTTCGTCTGTCTCTTTCTCGATATGAAAAAGGCAAAAGTTGATCAAATAAATGGCGAAATTTCCATATTCCAGCGATAAGCGCCGAAACGTGTACCCACTCGCATGTGTGTGTGTGCGTGTGTGTGTGTGAAGATTTTCATCAATCGGGTAAGCAAAGGTCCAACTCGCAACTTGTGCGAATCTCCTTGCCACACGGGGTGGGGGCTCGAGAAATGTTTGCTGCAGGGTAGGGAAGGGGAGGGGAGGGGAGGGAAGGGAGTATAACGATGGCGGCAGGTACAACCCCCATCGCTTAGCTAAGTAAATGGGTTGGCTGAACGAACGTGACTCGCAGCGCGCCTTTGCTCCGATAACACACGGACATAAGTCTTCAACTCCATCTCCATTTCCATCTCCCTCGCCATCCGCAACTTCCTTCTCCCTCCCCTACCTCCGTTGCAACTCCTGCTCCAGGTGCGAGCTCTAGCAATGGAACAATGGAGTCTGCCAGCGCGCAGAGCGATCAAAATGCGAATTTGTTTGCTTAAAATAGAAACTTACTTGCAATTTATTTACTACAGATGGCACGCAGTGATTGGGTTTTGTAGATTGTAGAAGTCTTGAAAGAAAGGATTGGAGTTGTATATTGCAGAAGATTTTACTTAATTAGAAGAGAGAGAGAAATATCAGATTTTGAAGGGAAAGAAGACATGAATAAAGTTGTTACTGTTTAAAGTTTAATATAGAAAATAAAGAAACTTTTTTTTGATACTTGTTAAATGTTTATTTAGTTATTTATTATATAAATGTATTGTATTTTATTTTAACTATATTATTTATTTATCTTATATTATTTATCTTATTTATCTTATATTAGTAATACTACAAATTATTATATTCTTTGTAGAGTAGAATACAATTCTGTGACACAAAGGCTGAGCCTAAGAAACTTTGGCCTTCAATACGATATATCTCTATGCAAAAACATATTAATATCTACTTCTGCTATCTCTTAAGCTCCACTCATGCTGATAAATGTGAATATATATATTTTATCCGATGTCTCTTTAGGCATACATCTTATCTATCACATCTCTTTCGCTCCATTGTGCCAGCTCTTGTGGCATTTGAGTTGCTGCCAAAGCTCGTCACGATTTCGAACTGGGGCAACTAATGAGGAATACATGTAATTACATGTGGTTACGCAATACTACGCTCTGCCCGGCCCCTCTTATTGCTATTGGCATTGCCAATGCTATTGTCACACTGCGGCAACTCTGCTGCCTCCGTCTCCATCTCCGTCTCCATCTCCGTCTGCGTCTTTGGTTGCCTGTTTCGCTTGTCGAATCAATGCCCGGAGACAACCCCAGAAATTTAATAAACACGCAAGTGCACGGAAGTAAATTATCCCGTCAGTCAATTATGTATGTTACTCCCCTGCCTGCCCCTTCTCCAGCTCAAAGCACCTTCCTGCCCTCTGGCATCGGCTTGAGCTTTGACTTTGCCTCTCCTGCCTCGCATGTCTCCGTCTGTGGAAGCCACATAAATACCTCGTTTATTTGCTTGCCTGGGCCTGAGACTAAGACGGCAACGGCAACGGCGACGGTGTTTGTGACTGTGACTGAGAGCAGGGGATTGCGTGCTTTTTGCACTCACTGTTCGCAGTACACAGTTCGCAATACGGAGTTCTTTCCGGTTGTTGTTTCATTAAGCGTTTTCCACACCCGCTTCAATTGGTTGCTTTATTTGAGGTCGCAATTTGCGAGTATTTTAGCTTTTAATTAAACGTTCTCTAGCCGGAAGAAAACGAAAACCAATTTAAGTAACCTCAAACCAAATATATTGACGGCGTCTTGTTCATAACAATAAGGGCGAGACAACTGAACTGACAGTGAGAAGCTGTTTTAGACTTCAAATTGAAATAGTTTACATGTTTTATGCAGATGTTCTCTTGGTTGCATTATCTACTTAGGCTTAAACTGAACCATTATTTACATAACTAACATACTTGAATATTGTACATTATATATAATGTAAAGCATATTCCCTTCTTTGTTTCCTTCCCTCATTTCATTTGTCTCTCGCAATTTCCAAGTTCAAAAGAACCTAAAATAAATTACCGAAAATTCTTTTTGTTTACAATTTTATAATAATTTTGTTTAAATAAAAGGCAATGCTATTTATCAGTTGCTTTTTTGTACTGTATGTGTCAGAGGGGATGTGTGTGTGTTCACTTGTTTCTCTCGCCGCAGACGTGTCGACTGTGAGCAAATGAATGTTGGGGCGGGGGCGGTTAGCTTCGACTTGGCATGTCGAATATCTTTTGAATAAATAATGGAATTACGTCTGGATGCCAGCATGTGTTATAGCGCTGAATACTCTACCGGAGATATGCTCAACTATCTAACTGAGTTGGAAACATTTTTATAAGGAAATGTACTTTACTTGAGAATTAAATTAATATTATTCCCCTGCCATAACTTTGCTATACATTCAACCTAAAGTCTGTCTGAATTAGAGTACTTGAAAATCCCTACGGAATTTTGTTTGCTCTTTTTCGGGGCATGCTTGAAATTTTAATCAGCACTTGGAGCTGCCAATTGCAAAGCGGAATTGAATTAATTTCACTAATTTCGCAGCGAAATTTGCATGAGCCGAGCAGACCCCCGTTGAGGCCACTTGAAGAGTCTTAATTACATTAGAGATGCGCAATTAGAAGGCCGACGGAGCAGCAGATGTGCCTGCCAAGCAGAAGGGTTGCCTTCCTTGAGCTCATTAAGCGCCTGAAGGTGTTGTGGACGAGCAAGCTCTGTCTCACTCCTACCAAACAGTTCATTAGAATAGCAAGTGGTCGAACTGAAGATTTTGTTAAATTAATATATTAAAACTCCGTGAAATAGCAACTGAACAGAAGGAAATGTTTTCATAACTTAACAAGATGAATTCCGAAACAATTAAATTCGTTTACGTGAAGGTGGTAATCAAAATATGCCCAAAGAAAGGGAAACAAAATGGGCACAGTGCACTGTAATAAATACTCATGTGATATTATACAATTTTATATATTTATGTTCTTAATAATTTATTATATATATTTTTAAAAGAACAAATTATGTAGTATATGTAGAAAAAAGCTATGTTTTATCTTATGTTCTTGCTGTATTTTAAAACACAATCCCAACCAGTGTGCAGAGGCAGCGCTAGCTAAAAAAGCGTAAACAAGTGCCCCAACTCCCCCGCCCCCACCATAAACAGCTGTGCACAGGGGGCACGATGGTCAGTTGTTCCTGATGGATGACCTGCCGCGTCATCGCGGCCATGACAATGTACCGTTATAATTTAACAGCTTGAGGCGCAAAATTGAATTTCAAATTCAGCCACAACAACCACTGTACGAGGCTGCCATTACAGCACAGTCCTCGTTCTGTCTCTGTTCCTTGCACGGCGCACAGGGCGCGCACTACTCGCTGCATCCTTGTCGCGCGCACGCATAGTTGGTAAGAGGGAGAGAACACACGGTGGCGGCGGCGGCGGCCATTGAAGAGCCAAGGCAAACGGCATTTAGCCCCCTTGCTGCCCGCTTGGGCGCAGAAGCCAACTCAATGCAGGTTCAAAAATCTGTTCATGTTTCTTGTTATTGTAACATATTTTCTCGTTGCTGTTGTTGTTGCTGATGTTGTGGAATTTAATTTATATTCTAGGCCCAGAATACAGAGGCCGCAAGAGAATAAAACGAAATATTTGTTTGGGTATGTCTAGCTGCCTGCCTGCCTGTGTGTGTGTGTCTGTGTGTGTGCCTTCTAGGTGTTATGGGCGTGTGTCGGCACATTTATTTACATTTTTTAATGCACACACTGAATATACAAACAACAAGTTCTATTTTACGAGTAGAGGCACAAACTTAAATTGAAACTATTTCATTTTGTTTTATTTTCTTTTGTATATTTATTAACTTATCGGAGTGCTTGTAAATAAAACTAAAGAAACGCGCACTCGTTAACTTCTTTACTCTATGACAATGAATAAGCTGCGAGATAAACCCGAATTATCGAGTCAGTAACTGCAGACTGCAGTTGCCATCAAATATGAATGATGACCCGTGCTGAGGGCGCAATTAACTTGCCACAGTTGCATCGAGGGGAGATTAGAATTGCAGAGCACTTGGATGGCAAAAGAATTCTCTCTCTTTCTTCCTCTATCTCTCCCTTCCTCTGTGCATTGACCCCGCCCATACCGTGGCTGAATTCCGAATGAGATGCAACCAATTTGGCATAGAAATGGCCAATTGCGGGAAAATGGCCAAAACTTCGTGGCTCGTGAGGGCAGCACAATAATTTTAAAAAATGTATATAACGTATATATATTTCTAGAGCTAGTAGCCGGTGTATTTGCTACTATTATTCCCCCTGCTTCCTCTCGGTAACTTCAACACTCGTCCTGTTGTAACTGAAAATTGCGTGGCTTAGTGTGCGCCACGAACTTCGGGGAGCAATCGTCTTGGTTTTATCATGGGGGATTTATGCCAAATGATGGCAGATTGCCAAGCTGCAACTACAAACTACACACACACACACAGAGAGAGTGTGTGTGTGTGCTCTTTCGTTTGTTTTATTTTCTCTCTTTTTTTTACAATTTCTTGTCGAGTATAACAGCCAGAAAAAGTTGAGCCAGTCATGAATGAGATTGCACAGTGGAAATGGAGTGCAGGGAGGAGAAAACAATAAGAAAATCTTTATGAATTTATATAAGTATTTAACAATGTTAATCATTATTCATTTGTTCATTTTATTTATTATAATCTATTATGAATTTGGTCATTGTTAAATAGAATAGAAGTTGAATTCTAATTTCAACTGCTCTTGTTTCACTGTGGCCTCTGTTGCCACCGTGGAGCCAATTTGCTGCGGTTCATCAATATGCCACGCCACACCACCCACACACACACACACATAGACCAAGAAACACACACATACATATCTGTATCCAGCTGGCTAACCAACTAAATGGCCAACCCAGCCAGAGAGCAAGCCTGACTGCGAAGACTATCGCGGGCGCCTTCTGTCGGTTGCAGATTTCCGCCAGCTGGCGAGGGGACTTGCTCCAGCCTGTGGGCACGAAGAGATGACAGCGAGCAGCTTAAGTGGCTGTATGTACTTTCAAGTTCGACAGTCGCTCTGGCTGTGGATGCTGCTGTTGCTGCTGAGTGGAAAAAACAGGAAAATATGTGCATAAATTTAAAGAATCTCAATTTACTTGGTTCGTGTTCATTGGCGCGCCGGCTGGTCCCAGTCCCGGTTCTGCTCGGAGTGCACACTTCACATACAACTCCAACTCATGCGACTCCTGCCACGTCCTGTGATTTGTGAGCTCAATTATTGTACATTTTCTTGCCTTGCTGTGGCTGCTCCTCCTCCTCCTCTCGCTCTACCTCTGGCCTGCAGGCAATGCTCCATCACCGGCGCGGTTGTTTTTTGTGGTTGTCACTTTGTTATTTATTCAGCGCCATGGCCCGCCCATTGACCGGGGAGCTGAAGCTGAAGCTGTAGCTGTCTCTGGCAACCGGTGCGGGGTATCTGCCTGACTGCCTGACTGGATGTGGCTGTTAATGAGTTCGTTCGCGTTCTCATTCGCGTTCGACTTCCACTTCGAATTGGCTGTCTCCGCATTTGGATGCTAATGAGTGCATGGCATCCAATAAATTTAGTTCGCCCGGGCTTTGCTTTTATCGCACCACTTGCATAATTCACTCCTCGCTGCAGGGCTGAAGTTGTGGTGTGGTGTGGAGACTGAAGGCGGCTGGACCCACAGTGATTCTGACGGAGGGCACTGAGGTCAATAGAAATTTATGGGTCGCATTGTTAACACCACTGATTACAAATTGGCTCGACTCGAATCGTCTTGCCTTGGTGGGTTGTGGAGGAACTTGACTTGAACCCTGAGGGGGCATGTCTCCTTTTACTTTTACTGTTTTCGATTGGAGCTCTCTAATTAGGGCTTGTTAGTTGTACTCGCTACTCTCCTATTATGCAAATCCCGTGACAATTTGTACGTGTTCACTTTAATGACTCGTCTATGCAATTTCATAGTTTGCTCTTCAAAACAGTTGGCGCTAATACATTTAATGATTTAATTGTTAGAGGAAGAGAGTTAAATACAATCTAACATGATAGGATCATTCGATAATATGCAGTTCTAACTGAATTTCTAAATGACATTGTTAGCAGATAAATTAAGAAAGAAAGAAATATATAAATTAGATTGATAGTCTTATTAAGTTCATTTATCTATTGTGCTGTTTGATATTATATAATATAAATGTTAACGTATAAAATAATTCAGTAATTCTTATAGATATTTTGATATACAAAAGACAATAATTATATAATATATTTATTTAATTAATGCATTATTTTTATTACTTTTAATTATGTGATTATCATTAGAAATTCGCACTTAATTTAATGCTTTATAACTTCATTCAAAAATTCTATTGAATTTATATTATAGTATCTAGTTTAACTTAATATCCCCACATGCACTTTATTCTGTCTCCTAATGTGCTTCCCCCATTCTTCCCCTTTGGCAGCCACTTAAAACCTCATAAAGTGACTGATCGCAGCACTTTATAGCTGCCTGTTGTCTGCTGACTGTCTCATTTGTTATTGGTCTTTAATGAGTGTTAATATGCTCAGCTTATTAAGTCACTGACTGAGACAGTGAAATCAATTAACGGTCAATATAGAGTGCTATTTCTTAAGCATGATCAGTTATACTTTCTGTCTCGCTTAGTGATTATCGGCACATGTCATTAGGAACTAATTTGGAAGCTATGCCGTCTACAGTTATAAGCGCCGCAGCTAAGAACTGCTGCCATGAGCTCATGTGAAATATTCCGTGCCCAAAGATAAGTTAGTTCTAAAGTGGGAAAGATAAAACCATTCCGCTTGGATTTCTCTCGATTTATCTCCCAACGAGAAGCGAGAGAAGAGCAGCCTAGCGGCTAAAATTGGAAACTCCAGAGCTGTGCGTAGCCCACTGCATCCTTCCTCTGCCATTGCGCTGTGCTCTGCCTCTGCCGCAGAGTCTCAAGAGCCGCAGATAAAGCGAGTCTAGCACCAACACTGCTGCTGCTGCATTTCTCGCCGCCAGATGTCGCTGCTGTGGTGCGACATGGCCGATATTATCTACCGTGTCGGCCATGTTGAATTTATCTGGCCTGGCCCGGCAGTATCTGGCAGATACAACGCAGCGCAGTGCGTCCTTTTCCCGCACATGCGCTCCATCTCGTTTTCAGCTTCAGGCGTGGCAAAAACTCACCCGGCCAGCCAGTCTGCGCTGACGTCGCGACGTCGACAGCGACAGCGCTGTCACGCACACTAATGCACACACAAACACCAGCGCACAAAAATGCCCAGGCAGCACCAACTCTGCCTGCGCTGCCCCGCCCCTCCCCTGGCCAACAGACCCTGTGTCTACCCCGAGCAGCTGCCACGGCCATTGACCAAAGCGCGTGACTTCCATTATTTGTGGCTCCGTTGCCATGGCAACTCTTCGCGTTGGGCCCCCGGGCTGGGTAGCCCGACTTCGCAGCTCCGTTTCAGGCAGCACTTCATCATTCTCATTTTCAATCCAAGAGTTTCCCGATGCGCATATCCACAACATGCGGAAAAAGGTTTCTCCAATATTGCAGAGATAATTTATTTATTTAAAGTATATTTGAAAATATACTTTAGGTATTGATTTTATTGACATATATTAAATAATAACTTTTGAATTAAATTTTAAATTATTATTTTTAATTTTAATAAATATTTAATTACTTTATATTATTAAAATAATTCTATTTATTCTCTTCAATTTCAAACCCACATTTTCTCTACCTAATCAAGATTTTCATTTGCCGTCGGCAATCGTTGGGTGCACATTGACTTCTGCTTCTTTTTTATAGCGCAACGCGTATTCATTTCATTCATGAATATATTCAGTCGGCAGCCCCAGGCATTTAAATTAATGAACAATTAGCGGGCAAGCGTTAATTGCGAACTCGCTGTGGGGTCTGGCGAACCACTCACTTGAATTGAAATCGAGCGTTTGCAATGAACTCGAGGCACCTCCACTAATTGAGGCGACAATTTACTGAATAATGAATACTGGATAGATGTAGAAACAAGAGAAATAGATAAATGAGGAAGCAATGAAAAGAAAGAAGGAAAAGAAAACAAAGCTGCATTTAAATCTAATATAGAAAAAAAAGAAATTTAACGGTTCACAAAAATATAAATATAAATCTACATTTCAAAGAGAATTATACGAGGGTCGTTTGATAAGTCCGTGACTTTTTGTATTTGCCGCGCACCTGCTCTAAATACAACACTGCTCCTGTCAGCAGTTATCGATTAACAGCTGACTGTAAAATTTTGAGAAAGCTGCGTTTTTTGGTTTGCGTTTTATAGGCATTGAAAGCAGACGATCTCGTGAATTTTAACGAAAATGGAAAAAAGTGAATTTCGTGTCAGCATGGCAAAATTTCATAAATTGGGCTACGAACTGCTACCCCATCCAGCATATTCTCCAGATTTAGCCCCCTGTGACTATTTTTTGTTTCCAAACATGAAGAAATGGCTCGGCGGTAAGAGATTCGGGTCATCACAGAAACAAACGACTATTTTGAGGCCCTTGAGAAAACCTATTATTTGGAAGGAATAAAAAAATTGGAAAAACGCTGGACTAAATGTATAGAGCTAAAAGGAGATTATGTTGAGAAATAAAACGCTTCTTTGACGAAAAAAATATATTTTATTCAAAAAGTCACGGACTTATCAAACGACCCTTGTAAATATAAATCTATATAATGTAGTATATGAATCTATATATAATTCCCCTATCTATGTCTGCTTCTATCCTTTTATGCGCAAGATGAAAGCTGAAACTACAAAATTAGCATAATCGGAATGCAGAAATGAATTTAATTTAGGCATTGCATAAAATTTACATCTTTATTTCGCATGCGCATTCGTCGTTTACCGAAAGGAAACCCGCAACTAGTCAAGGTATGACTGTGACTGAGGCTATGAGTGTGAGTATGAATTCGTATGAATACTAGTGGCTATCGCTTTATGCAAATGCTGCGCCTGCCACTGGCGAGTCCTGCCAGGTCCAAGATGAATATTTCAGTCACGTTAATTCATTTAACGTTTAATTCAGATATAAAGTTCCTAACTTATTTCGTGCTCATAATCCACGCAAATTTATTGAGCAGGCGCAGTCTGAATGGAGTCGGATACGACTGAATCAGCAACCGCCGCCTGCAGGTGAGTCCATTAAGTGTTCGATTTATACTGATACCCGCGGCATGGTCGCCTCGCATTCTGTCCCCTGATTTATGAACACCCCGTCGATTGCTGCGTCCCCAATCGCAGCGTGCACTTCGTTGGATATGTTTGCTCTGAGATTTACGGCCTGATAAATCAAAGTTTTGTCCTCGTCCATTGCCAGCTGCCAGTTGCTGCCACACACGGCGCTTGCGGCGCAGCGGAAGCAATTAAGTGAGTGGCCCGGCCTGGTATGGCAATGGAACTGGAGCCGGACAAAGTTTGTCAGGCAAAGTTCTCGCAATATTTGCGCCAAGAACATGAGGTGGCGAATTTCATTAGACAAGCACAAGAAGACAAAGCACAAGGCAAGGCAAGCCAAGAAATCTGTTGGGGCCATAAAAACTTTGCCAAAAAATATTGGCCAACACTTTTGGCAGCCAAATTAAAAAGAGATCTGCAGAGTGAGTCAACTCGTGTCAGTCTCTCTGTCAGTTTAAAGCAGCTTTAAGCTCTACCAGGCAGGCCTGGCTCCCCTCGTTAGACGTGCCTTGTTTTCGACGTTTCCATGCCATTACACGGCCCAAAACCCAAACCTAAATTCAGAGCCAGAGCCAGAGCCAGAGCAGGCCTCAAGCGCAGGCCAATTTGTGTTTTTGGCCCACCTAGTCCCTGCGACAATCATCAAAATATGAAAGCAAACAGACAAAGCTGTAGCCCAAAATAGAATCATATTCGCAGGGCGTATTTGGGTTGACTCGTTTCCCAGTTGTTGTTCTGTTTGCCTCCATTTCGTGTGTACACCAAGGTGTGTTCCGTCTTCCGCCTTTGCCGGCGCAAGTGCGCCATTTGCGCCGTGCTGCCCCAGCTCCAGCCACATGCAACGATTGGCGTGGCATCTACGGCCAAAACATGTCAACAAGCGGGTGGGGGGGGATTGAAATTCTCCGGCTAACCCAGCTTCGCCTCTTTTTCCCATTCAACTCAGTGGCAATTTGGGTGTGCACTGCAAGAAAGAAAGATGTAAACATTGCTGTCAGGCAGAGAAAATACTCTCTAAAATCATGTATAGTCGAGTGTAGCTGAACATAAGATACCCTACCCAGTCCCAAAGTTCTTTTCTGTTCCATTAAGTAATTTTATTTATAAACTAATGGGAATCTCGTGTAATTGTTTCTCTACGACTTCTTAGTAGTTAAAGAGCCTTACGTTACCTTACTTATGTTACCGAATACGTGAAAAAACCATAGCATAAACAAAGGGGCATAAATCACTGCTCCAACAAAACGTTGACTTGCATAACTTCTGTGTTCGATGTCCGATCGGATTGTAATTAACAGAATAGGTACATATTATAGTCAGCTAACTATTTGTTAGACGAAAAAATTTTTAAATTTAGTACCTTCGCAACAAATGTGATTTCAGTTTTTTATTATTGATTTGCGGAGGGCGTGGGCGTGGCATTTAATATTTAAAATTGGCTCTAGAAGCTTATAGTTCAGAGCAAAGTTCATGCCAAATTAGGTGCCATTACTCTTAATAATAGCTGAGCTCTGTGTGTTCATACTGACGGTCAGACTGAAAAGATTAGAAATAATATATACTATGTACATTTATTTACGAGGTATATTCACTTCTTTTATTTATTTTATTTACACAAGTTAAAGTTACCCTTTTCGACAGTTCACAATGGTTCCAGTTCTGCAAGGGTGTGCCCCACAGTACATAGTGTTTCTCTCAGTGTACTCTCCTGAGTCTTTGACAAATGCAATGCTCGACATTCAGCAAAGCCACCTAGAGAATTGTAGGACCCCAGCACAGAGTCATTCTTCCGCATCGTTGCCTTATGCAGAAATAAAGAAAAGTCAGGGCACATGTAAGCCTGACCAGTTCCCCTTTCCCCTACTCCCCTCCCGATCATCACCTTAGTTGGCTCGTTGCAGCTGCTGTGCAAATAATGGCAAAGCAAACGTTTTCACTGGCTCCAGACAGTTGGCATGAGCGATGCTGGACACAGACACCGACACAGTGAGACGTACACGGACACCTACGCCAGGCGAAGGCAATGCCAAAGGGAGCTGGCAGCCAATTCGCCAAGTGAGCGCGCCACTTGAAACAGATTTACTTTGGGCAACTTATGGTCCCTGCCTGACAAGCTTTATGGCCAACTCGCTTGGCCGGGAATGCGGCGTCGACGTCCTCGTCGACACGTTTGGTGCTGGCAAAAGTTTTCTCATTTCGCCAGGATGCTCGCTCGTAACGAAAATTGTCGAGTTGGCCAAAGCGCCGCTGGGACAGAGAGCGAAAACAGCAACAAATGCAGAGAGAGGGAGAGAGAGAGGGAGAGAAATTGGAAGCGTGCATGCAGCATGCGACATTTCTCATTAAAAGTTTCGCTGTTTGTTGTCCCCCAAACAAGCATCCTTATCAGCAGACAAAAGCTATCTCGATAATAGACTGAGTAGAGGTGGCGCGGGTGGCGAAGAATGTAAATGAATGAATGTGCAGGGCAGAGCATGCACCGCATGCCAAAAGCGATTGCTATTGTGAATTACGCGGCAGGTGTCAATGCACTTGTATGCACAACTGTAGTGGGAGCGATGAATGAGTTATATATCTGATGCGCTGTGATTATAAGCTCTGAATGCAGATGAGCTTGTTGAATATATTTTGACATTATAAAGTTAACTTTGTGATTAGAAGGGAATAATAAAAAGAAGGGAATAATGATTGTGGGCCAGAAATAAAATATAAAATAAATAGATATATACATGGATATCCTCTCCCACAAACTATAAATATTCTTTACCGTTCACAGCGCAGACAATTCAATAATGTTTATTTGTATGAACAACTAGATCTTAGAGACTATAAGAGCTAGGCCTTCCAAAGTTGTTGACAACATGTCTTAGTATTGCAGGCAGAATTATTGCATTATAGAACTTGGCCACGCTTCCTTCTGCAAATATAAAACTAAAACAAATATATATATATTCCAGCGAATTTTAAAGCAAGAATTTTCATAGTAGGTGTGTGTAATAATTATGTCAGCTTTATTTTGTTTCCTGAATTTAGTTGAGATTAAGAACCAAACAGCAAGATATTGAAGAAACAATTTAAATTTCTTTTTTTTTTTTATTTTTATTCGTGGTATAAACTATAACACACTCTCTTGCTTAATTTTACTAAACTATAGTATATACTTCAAATCTAATATCTTGTGTATGCCTGTATATATACATTTACCATATACACTTTAATTTTAAGTTAAACTTCCTTAGACCTACTGCCTGCTGATGTTGCTGCCTTTCTGCTCATCCTTGAACACTTAGAGCTGCGTACATTGTCTGTAATTATTTACACTTTCGAAAAGCTAATTATAGAAATGTGCGCCGTGTGCCATGCCACATTGCTGCAAGGAAATATGGCTTTATGCACGATGGTTATGAGTTTCCAAGTCGTTGCAAAAAACAGCAGACCTTGAAAGCAAATTAGGCACAACCTGCGAGCAATTATCGTTAGTTTTCCTCGAGCTATCTGCAAAGGGTTGAGTAGAAGGCAGAAGAAGAGAAAGAAGGAAGGGTTGACTTTGCTGTTGTGTTTGCGTTTGCTAGTGATGAGCTCAATGTCAGCGAGCTCGAGAGCGCCTGCTTAACTGCGAAGCGGCCATCATAAAGCAATAAAACGAGGAGGCATAAAAAACCAACAACAAGAGGGAAAGTGAGAAGCAGGCAGGGCCCGGAAGGGTTTTCTCTATTTGCACCTAGGCGAAGGCACACTCACACGCACACACACGCACTTGCAAACATGTGTGTGACCATGGACTGGTCTCAGTTTGAATACACGCATTATGATGGTCGCACAGTGGGCCCATTGACAATTTGCGGCCAACAAGCGATCACCGAACTGAGCCTGAGCCTGAGCCTGAACTGAACGTCACATGGCCCTCTCTGGGCGGGCGTGGTCTGCTCTCCTTGCTCTTTACGATGCCGCCAGTTCCAGTTCGAAATTTTACGGTCTACGAGAGTTGGCAGTAAAAAGTGAGAGTCATTAAAAATTTTTACTGCTTCTCAAGGTCGTCTGCGAGAATTTTATGTTACTTTTTATGGTGCAGACGTCACCGTCACCGTCACCAGCCGCTGCTGTTGACATTCGTCGGCAGGTTTCCGTAGACAGCGGCAGCTGACCCAATTTGTTTTGGAGATGAGTTCGAGTTCTCACTGCAGGAAGAGATGCGAGAGTTCTTTGAACTTCAGTTGGGGCAATTGACAATAACCCAAACAACAAAGACACCAAATAGTGAAGAGAGTAACTTAATTTTAGAGACTTCTCCATGATATGATCCAATATAATATATCTAACATTTTTATCAACTCGTTCCATATTTCATGAGCAAAGCTCCGCCGCCATTTTTTGCTCGTTTTTCGCTCTGGCTTATTTATCAATTTTGTGCACGCATCGGCAGCCAACGAAATTTTGGGATAAAATATCTAAAGAATACGACAAAAATGCTTAGTAGCAAGTGCCGAAACTAAATCCAATAACTACATGCTGAAACATTCATGAGCGCAAATTGAACACGTTCCAGCGTCGTCCGGCGAACTGAGCTCGCTCTTTGCCCCACTCGACTGCAGTCTCAGCTCGATTCAGTCGAATTAAGTTCAATTGAGCTTAGTTTCTGCCTGAGAACCAGCAGGGGAACGGGCATCCCCCGCAGGGCTAACGCACTCTGCGAGAATTCTCGGACTGCAAGCTCTGGAATTATCAACACCTTCTCCTCGCTGCAATTCAAGAGCAGTCGAAGCATTTTGATTACAAGTATTTCGATTTGCAGACGTTTTGTTCAGCTTACCGAAAAATAACAAGAAAGAAAGAGATAGTCGAGTGGAGTGAATTTAATAATACCCTGCATTACAGATAGCGAAAATTGAACTCTTAATTTCATGAAAAAAATAATTTTAAAGTCGGGCTTAAGAAGAAAATTACACCAACTAAGAATACAAACTAAAATTGTCATATATTTTTAAATATTTAAAGTATTTTTATGGAAACAAAATTTGACTTTTCATAGAGGTTGATGCGTTGAAATTAGTATTTTATAATAAATAATAATACCCTG
Organism: Zaprionus indianus; assembly: GCA_018904595.1. Lineage (NCBI taxonomy): Eukaryota > Metazoa > Arthropoda > Insecta > Diptera > Drosophilidae > Zaprionus > Zaprionus indianus. The sequence continues at coordinate 6,910,997 of JAEIHA010000320.1, forward strand.
CTTCATCTCTTGCTGCTTAGTATATGTATATTATATTTCTACCAACTGTATATACTTTTTCTGCTAAATTTCCACTGGTTTGCAGGGTATCGAAAACTTCAGAAAATATAAATGAAATTGCAGGAGGGAAAAGGGAAAAAGGCAGAGCGGAATGTAACGAATTCCTTGGCCAATTCCACGTATTGCCCGTTGTGAAGGTGCCAAGGGAGTCGCCGCCAAGGGCAGCCAACGTTGAAGTGGGTTTGGGGCAACCCCGCTACTGGATTTGCTCAACTCGTGCATTTTGAATTTCGTACAGTTCGGGGATTTTTCACATTGGAAACCATTGAAAATAATTGAATCGAAAAATTGGTTTGCATCATAAAAGTAACTTGCAGCAGCTCAGTTTGCAACTCGATACGTTATACGCGATGGCAGTGCAGCCAAATCGAACTTGAAATTGAAATTCACACTGAGTGAGCAAATAAGAAATATTTCTGCTCAGTAATTGGAATGTGGATTGAGATCGAAACATTTAAATGAAATACAGTTATCAATAAAAGATTCGAGTAATGAGAAGAGTTAACTTATGTAAAATAAACTCTATATTTTCAATTGAAATATTGTTCATATACTCGATTTGGAATGAAAACCAGAAAGAAGAGCTTCGTTTTATACTTTTGCAGGTTCTTCGCTCATTCGATCGTTACTACATTAGTTATATACATATAATGGTGCAGAAATTAATAGTATTTTTATTCTGTTCAACTTTGCTTGGCACTGATTATTTTTAAAATCAAAACTCGTGACAAACTTCTAGCAATAATTAATATACCTTCTCTGTCATATTCAGTATAATTTGAGTTATATATTAATAATAAATACACATAAATTAAACTACAAATTCATCTATAGTTCTTTTATTTACCTTTTGAATTTATATATATTATTCGCTTACAACCTCAGCAGTGCTGGCAAAGTCAACCCCAAAATGTTTGTGTTTTCAAGAGAAACGCGTCGTGCTCGCTGCCAAAGAGAGTGAAATCGCTCTCTTTAGCTTGAATGTGACGTGAGCTGTTTGCCACAGGGTGACTCAGGTGTTGTTGTTCGAAGAGACAAAGGGAAAACTTTAGCATAGAATCATTTTTATTCAGCGATCCAATTAGGCAGGTAAAAATAAAAAACACTTTTGACTCGACTAAATTTGTATTCGCATCCCGTCAGCAAGATTTAATTTGTCTCAGTGATTTACTCAGCTGTCTGACAGTCGGAGAACCCCGAGCTAACCATAAGTTTGGCAGCCGATGAGTTTATTAGCCAACCTCAACACCCCAGCAACAGCGGCGAGCACAGCCCCCTCCAGTTGTGCCACGTCGGATTGGCTCATAAATAAAGCGCACAGCGAAATGTCTGACGGGCGACAAGCACTTAAATCCCCATCGACGATATCGATGCGAGTGATTCGTCCCCTTCCAGCGGGGCTATCGATGCTGCTGATGCTACTGCTGATGGCGATGATGATGATGAGGACGATAATGTCGCGTCGTCGTCGCTGATGCCAAAGCGATTATGACTTAGCGGCAAATTTCGTATGCAACTGCTGATGCTCAGGTCGGAGTGGAAAACTAATGGAAGACTTTCGCGATGTCACGAGCGCAAGTTATGGTTAAGTGCACTTTTTTTCGCTCTCGCTACATAATCCCCGTTTGCCTCCGCCCCGCAGCTCGTCCTCCCGCGCTGTTTTTGCTTCTAAATGCAAATTTTGTGTAATGAGCGGAGTGAATGCTGGAGTTGGGCGCTTTCATTTTAGCCTAAAACATGGCTAATGCCATGAAGCAACTTCAGCAGCAGCCCCCCTCCCTCCCTCTCTCCCTCCCGCCACTCTTTCGTACCTTTCTCCACACGCCTCTGTTACTGATGCGATGCGCTTCGTGGGGTTTGTGCACAAAATTTGAATATCGTTTGGCTTGTGGAACCACCCAAGCCCAACTGGGAATCATGCACACACACACACACACACACCTCTGTACTTGTGTGTAAGTGTGTGTGCCTTGTTTATTGGTGGTGGAAACAGTTGCAACCACCACCACCAACATCACGTTGAGCTGAACAACAACTCCTGCTCGGCAGCCACATCGTCGTTATTTGCACTTCGCCCTGCATCCACCTAGACCACAGGCAAACTCTTTGCCACCTCAGCCAGCCAGCTCGCACCCCCCGCCACCCACGAACCTTGTGCGCCTTGCTGAGCCATTTGTTCAAATTTAAGCGTTGCCTGTGGAGCAGCTCCGTCTCCGTCTGCAAGTTGCCATTGTGCGTCTGTTATTAATTTTCGCACAACTCCTCCGACAGACACCTCGCAGACTTCCTCCTTCCCTGCCTGCTCTCCTACTTGCTGCTGCTGCTCCAGCTTCGCTTTGTTCGTTTGCCCATTCGTTTGTCTCTCGTCTTTAGTTTGGCTCGCAATGCGTTTCATTAATTAACTGAAACAGTCTCGACGAGTTGCGCACGTTACAACAATGAATTATTTATATAAAATGGCATTTGTCTGGCATTCTCTTTGCTGCTCTAACATTTTTTCTTAGCCTCCGCACATCATTGTTGCTTTGCTGCTTCAATCTTCGACTGTCTGTGCCTGCCATTTCGCACTCTTTTCTCCGCCATTTGCTCACTCTCATTGTTGCTTTTATTGCGCTTTTTTCCCTCTGGTCAGAAGGTGAAACGGAGCACATTACGTTTAAATATTATTGGCCAGACTGACTAATGTGAGAGAGCAGATAAGCCAGGGAGAGTATTGTGATATATGCAACTAATGCTGCACAATTGTTGAGGATTAATTAAGTTGAAGAAATGAGTAAAGAGTAAACTCCATAGTTGAAAGAACAGAACAACATTAAAGCCTTAACTTACAAATAACTTCAAGTATCTTCTTCTTAGTTAATTAAACAATCAATATACCTATAAACATTTTCAATATAGGTTTAATACTAATTAAGCTCTGGCAATTCCCCCTGAGTTAATCCTAAACACAGTTGGGAAAATAGAAGTTATAGAGAAAAATATTTAGATCTCAACTCTTGTTTAAGTTGCAATTACAAAGGCTTACAAAGATGTTATTTGAAGTTGATTCAACAAGCAATAAATATGCAATATTCAATATTAATACTAAGCTTAGTTAAGGTTAAACTCAGCAATCAAGACCTCACTCACGCAATTAAAAAGGATTACACGTGCCTTTGCCTAGTTAATTCAACAATAAATAAATACTAGAATTGCACATGTTATGCAAATAAGGCGCAGAAAAATGAAAATTAATTATTTTTTTACTTGAACTTTAACAAAATAATCTGATATTAATTACGGGCCATGCACTCAGTCCGCGGGGCATTTGCATGTTCCGAAGTCGCAGATGAGCTCGTGACGAAGTCATAACATTCAAGTATTTATTGCTCTCTCCCTCTCTGTCTGTCCTGCTCTCTCTCTGTGAGTACTTGCGTGACTGCAGGCATTTCCTTTTTGAATATTATATACGATATGCAAGTATATATTATAATCTCCGCTCGCAACAATAAGTTATGTGTTGAAATAGTCTCCCATTTGCATTTGTCTTCCTGCACTGTGCACTTGCCTTGGTCAGTCAGTGACCAGGGGAAGGAGGAAGACGAGAAGCAGGGGGAATGTTCTTCTGCTTTTTTTATTATATTTGCGCCCGACATTTCCTTTTCAAGCTCCCCAACAGTGTTTATTCACTTACCCAAAGAACATTAATTTTTTTTCTTTTTTGTCTCTGCATTAATTTGCTGCGGACTTAAAATCTCAGCTAGAACGAATTTAATATTTTCCATTATTTTTTCAAATGATTTTCCTTGTCTTTTTTTCTGGAAAAATTAAAAGGATTTTGTGGAGGGTGCGTGGCGGAACTCTTCCTAATGGATTTATTTAGTCAAGCACCAGCTGCATTTGCATTTGGATTTGATTACTATGATGATTATGATAATGATATAATGAATGGCAATGAGTTCTTTTCCGTGTCCGACTGTAAGTGAACCAGTTCATCATATATTGTATATCCCTCAACTAAAGGTAAATACCTTAAGCAGCAACACATGCATTTTATTCAGTGTGCTTATGAAAATTGCCAACAATCAGACAGAAACCATAAGCAGGCAAGTCCGACTGAAGACGGCAGCTTTGGTCTAATGTGAACTGGTGTTACACACACGCCCAGCAACATAAAATAAAATACACCCCATCAATACAAATGACAATAAGAACAACAACAACGAAAACACTCGCATGAATCACGTTTCGAGTCAGAACCAAAAGAAAGCCCGAGAAAGAGAGAAAGAGAGAGAAATACGAAAAAATGTGAGTACAAATAATGCAGCCATTTTTGGATAACAATGGAACTTAACAAAGCACACACAAACAACAACAACAATAACAGAAAGAATAACAGCAACAACAACATAACGAACAGTCGGAGCAGGAAAAGAGAACAAACAAACGAGGACTGCAAAGGTAGAACGAACTCGAGCTCGAATCCGCCTTCGAATCCAAATCGATTTAAACGTTCAGTGACAGTGTTTTTTAGGCCCCCTTCCCCTCTCTATCCCTCTCTCTCTCTTGCCTGCCTGCCCCGTCGCTACATTTGTCAAAGGCCCCAAAAATACCAAAACAGAAAGAAAACAGAAATGCTAAGGAAAAAATAACACAAAATGTCACATTCGAATTGAATTTAAATGAGTTTTGTGCTTGACTTTGCCGAAGACACGCACACACAATGGTGCAAGGTGGAGGGCAGACGAGGCGGAGCACGGAGCAGGGAGAGGAAGCCGACTGAAACCAAAAACCTCCAACTAGCAGTTCCATTAGGCAGGCCCGCGATAAAGGCCCCAAGATTGTGACGCAATGGAAAACGCAAATTGGACCGAGCATATCTAAAGTTTTTGGTTCGGTTTCGCTTTGTTTGTGCTGTAACGGTCGCTGTATTGAAGCACAGTGGGCAACAGAAGTGATAAGCTAACTTCAGAAACTTCTTAAGCTAAATGCAAAATCTTGAGTCTAATGAATCTCAATAGGTTTTAGCAAATTCAATTTCAGTGCAATGCTAATCTAATCTAATCCTATTTAAGATTTGACTTCAAAGCGTTATTTTAATGCCTGGCAGTTTATTTTAGGCACAATAACTATCAACGTCTTAATTATATACGATAATTTTGTTGAAATCCGATAATTAACATCGAAGTTATTTAAGAATTAATTTTATGGGATTACTGCCCTGCAAAGTATGCAATACAGAATATGCAATACGTTTTGATCATGTGAGAAGTGGGTAGTCGAGCACACTCAGCTTGTGTTGCTGTTGTGAATGAGATCAGGTTGACATGTTTCTGCTCGTTTCTATTTTCAACATTAGCATTTACAGCGATCGAACGACTGAGTTCTTGACACTTTCCTTTGTGTCTCTCTTTCTCTTCCTCTCTATCTTTCCCTGCCTCTCCCTGTCTCTCTTTCCCTTTCCTTGCTCCACACAGATCGTTTTAATTTAGTCCAATCAGAGCCAATAGAACTAATTACGAAACTAAGACAAGAATTTCGACGACGCAATTATATTTCTGTTTCTGCTTCATAAACAAGTTGGTATATACAAAGGCACACACCCGCACACACACACACTAACAGGCGTACGCTTACACACATAACTTACATCTGAACCTATATTTATCCACATGGATAGACGCATATTGAGGCGGCTGGCCAAACTGGGTCACGGACGCCGGGACGGACGGAGAATCAGTTTGCTGGCTGACTGCCTGCACGGGCGGAACGTGGATTGGCCAGGGACGGTGGGGCAGTGGGATGGGGACAGTGGAGCAGTTATACAAGTTGTGCAACTGCCCAGGCCCAGTGACACATCGGCCGAGAGCGCATTACGGACAAGATACTTATAAATAGCAAGGCATTCTCTCGTACGAGTGTGTGGTTCTCCCTGTATGTGTGCACAAGCATCTCATTTGGAAGCTGACAGGCCAGGCCAGGCCAGGGCAGATTGTGTGTGTATCTTCATGCCGCATGCCCAGCACGAATGTGACTTCATTTATGAAATCCATATACAAATGGCCACATTCAAACTTCCTTATGACTGGATCCATCTCCGTCGTGCTCGTCTCGTACCCAAACCAGAACCAGAGAGCGAAACCTTTTATGCGGCTCAATCACTGCATCTCCTTCTGCCTGCAGTGGCAGTGTATGCGCAAGTCGTTTAATTTCTTGCCAGGCAAACAAATGAGGGCAGCAGATTTCACATTCCCTCTGAAGCTCTCCACAGGGACTCATCCATGGCAAAGGCAGATAGGCGGAAGCACACACACACACCCATTACTGTTAGCTCAGTGGCTTGAACAGCTTTAAATACTTGCTTCATATGATTGCTAGCCATGCAGATGCCACTGTGCAGGGGCTGCTAAGCTTCTTTACTGGATTTATAAGCAGCTTAGAGTTTGACTAATTTAATATATAAGGTAAAATGGAGATTAGGTACTAATATATTAAAATTATAATATGTTTTATTTATGTGTAATTTATAAAGAAGAATCTATTTCAATGGCTTGACCTCTTTGGTCTTCTTTCTGTTCTTTTCTTCTCTTCTGCCTGTAAGAGTTGGCAGTTAGTTGGGCTCTTATACTTCTCATTGTACTTCTGCGCCATCTCATGTATTACATCTCCAATCTTTGCCATCTAGGGATCGCCTTCCCTCGCTCCCATTAGATCATTCTACTTTTCAATACAAAATTGACAGTCCCAATCGAGTGATTGTAAAGCAAACTTACTCATCGATCTTCCATTCAAAATGAGGCTATAAAAACACGCCTTGTTTATTTTTTTCAAAATTTTCTCACGTTTCTTATCGAGATCTATTGTATGCAAAATGCGTTTGTTGCCATTTTCGGGGCGAGGCGAGGCGAGGCGGGGCAGCAAAGTGCGGTGGCAACACCTTAAATGAGCTAATAGCCGCATTTATTGCCAAACTGCTATAATAAACAATTTGTTAAGCATTTAACGAATTTTACTGCACAACAACAAAGCAAAGCGCCTCAGGTTGCTGGGCACGGAGAGGAAGGAGGGGAGGGGAGGGGACAAAGGGGGCCTGGGAGCAAATGCGAGCGCCCATAAAAATGTTTATGATGGATTATGCTCGCTCTGACCCCGCCCCTTCCCCTAGCTCTTCTTCTTATACAGACTCGCGCACTCTCTCGTAGCCACTTGGTGTGTTTTATGGCACTTTCGATGTGGGACACGTTGAGGCAGGTTGCGGTTGTACTTGCTTGGTGGTTCTTACCCCTCATGCCCCATTCAGCGTGCCTCCGCTGCTGCTTGTGGTTTGTGGACATGGTCATTGCGGCTGACGCCACAGTCAAATTGTCAATGTCAAGGTGAAAAGTGTAGCACATAAAAGCGGCCATAAAGGTGTTGCAGATTGCCAGGCAATTGATTTGGCTTTCCTCAGCGGAGAGGTGGCGAGTGCGGGGAGGAATGTGCACGCACCGAAACGAGGGGATATTAAAATTTTACGGTCAACGGCAGACGCGCGCCAGACAACAGACAAAGATACTGCCAGAGAGAGAGAGAGAACGAGAGAGAGCGAGAGTGAGAGCAAGGGAATCCCACATGCGATAGTAAAATAAAGCATTATTATGGCAACCATTAAGCAGCGAGCGGCGAGCGGCAAGCGACGACGTTAAGTGCCGCTCGAAGACGTTGACGGAAGCTGACGGAAGCGGCCATAGACTCAACTGGGCTGTCGTTCTGTCGTGCCAGTCGTAAAAGAGAGGCGCGCGACTAACACGCGAGTCAAGTAAACAGCGCTGCTCCTCGTTCTCCTCTTCCTCCGCCTCCTCCTCCTCCTCTTCCTCCTCTCCATGCTATTCTCCGCCTCCGCGTTTGCCACCTCCGACAACAACAACAACATACTTACTTAATAGTAGAAGAGTCTCTGCAGCGTCTTGCGGCTGCGTTTTTATGAATGAAACTGCGATGCCTTCGCTGCTGTTTGCTGCTTTGTGCTGTTGTTTGTTTTTTAGTGGCGTTTTATTGGCCTTAATGTCGCATTATGCGCCGCAAGTGTTTGTCAACAGCGATAATGCTGAAGAAGCAACAACAACAACAACAACGAAAACAACTGCGGAAGCAACTAAAGCTTTTTCTTGCAAATTTTTATGCTCTGCCAACTCTTTGAACTCAAGAATGGCAGAGCTAAGTCAATTGGTTGTTCGCCTTGATATCGTAAATCAATTAAGAGTTTGTCTTGTTGAAGTGTTTTCAAGAATTTAAAATGCATAAAGAGCTAAATCTTTTAATTATTTACTGTTATTTTAATAATTTGTGCATTAACTTTTTAATTGAAAATATTAAACTAAAAGTCTAGAACGAATTTGATGGTAACTTTAACTTTAAAATGTTTTTTTTTTCATATTTATATAAGACTAAAGACAGTCGAATAAGAATTTAAATTAAAATTAAAACTTCATTATTGTTTATAAAATAACAGTAAATAAATGTAAAGACTTTAATAAATATAATTTAAAAAGAATTGAGTGTTTAAAAAGATTAAAAGTATTAAAATTCCTTAGTCCAAAACATTTTCTCAATTAATTAACAATTAATGGAATTTTTTAATTGTTTCTTCATTGTTTTGCTTTATATAAAATGTTCCAAAAATATCACAAATTCAAATGAAACATTCAATTCCCAAATAAACCCGTTATGCCTAAAAGTGTTAGAACTGAAGCGTTGGCAAACGTGTTCTAAATTTTGCTTGTCGGCGTCGGCTGCTGCGGCAAATGTGGCCATGCAACCGCCGGCCATTGCCAAGGCGAGTGACACACACACACAATGTAGACACTCGCACACATACACACACACACCGGCACAGCTACAGTTGCCATAGCTGTCGAACTGCCATGTTGGGTGCGCTGTGTAGCTGCCTCTACCCCCTCTCTCTTTCCCTCTGTCCCTTCCCCTGCCCTGTCTTGTCGTGCTGGCGATTAATAATTTATGCGGAAACACGTTTTCAGCGGCCGCTTATCTGTCCGCTGTGGATTGAGACAGTGCGGCGGGACAGACGCACGGACGGACAGTTATTAATTTACATATTGCCTGAGACTAGCTGAGCTGGCTGCGACTCTGACTGTGGCTGTGGCTGTGGCTAACCTGCGGCTCTGACTTTGACTAGGCTCGAATATCAGGGGCGTTTGTATAAATATGAGTGATTTATTTGACAATTTTCGACAGCATTATGCAGACGTGTCACGCATCTCAGATGAAGTTGTTTCTGTGGCAAGAATTTAATGGAAACCCTGCCTCTCTCTCTCTCTCTCTGTGTGTTTCTCCAAAATTTGCTGTGCTGGGTTAATCCGCAGCTGAAGATTTTTCGCCGGCTTATCTGCGTAATGCAAGCTCTGCACCAAATTTGCATTTGCATTCCAAGTTTGCAGCCAAGTTTTAACTGCACTTAAATAAACCTTTTGCATTTTGCCAAACAGAAAACAGAAAACAGCAGAAAACAAGAAAAACAACAAACAAAAAACAAAACCTGAGCAAAAAACGGTTAAGCAGCAGCTGCTGCTGCCAAATGGCTGCGACGTCGACGTCGTCGTCGGCAGCATTTGATTGCGCATGTGTCTCAAAAATTTGAAGCCAACGTGGGGTTGAAGCGACACGCACACACACGCACACAGACGCAGAGGCGCAGGCAGAGACAGCGGCGCAAGATAAATGTAGCCAATGCACACACAGACATAATTGCTTGTGCGTGTGTGTGCGAGTCAGCCATGTTTGATTTGTGTGCAATGTGGTTGTCTCCCTCTGTCTGCTGTTTCACTCTCGCAGTGACACTAACACATGCATAACTAGCCACTTAAAGTGTGTGCGTGCACAGTGCGCCCTCTGCTGGCCAGACAACTAAGTTGTAAGTGCGCCTGCTTTGCTGCAGAGGGCGCTACTGAAAATGGTTTGGGTCTCGGCTAATTTACTTGTGAAAAACATTTAAATCAGAGCAAAATTATTGAATTAACAACAAATTAAGTGTTAAATAATTAAAATAAACTAAAATTAAAATTAAATATTGCAGTTTTAATAATTCAACAAAGTGAAATATGTTTATAGGGTAACAGTTGCCCTGCCTGCTCAGCTGTATTCAACCAAAAATTTCCCTCTTTCGATTTTCAACCGGCTTCTGCCTAATTTCGAAAGCAAAATAACAAAACAAACGCAGAGCTTTGCCTTTTGGGCGTTGTTTATGTACACAAAGCTTTGCCTTTGGCCTGCCCTATGTGCGTCAACAACAAGCAGCGACGACTTGGTTATATAAATTTCTTAGGGCCTGGTCCCTGCCAAATCCAACATCCCTCGTGCGATGCCGGGCAGATAAAAATCAATAGAAACACTTCTGTATATACGCAGAACAAGGAAGGCAGAGTCTATATACTTACAAGCTAGTTACATTGAATCGAGGCAAACACACAAACACACACCCTCCCACCACATACTTAATGAGCAAATTTATGCGTTTTGCAAAGGATTATGGTGCAGAAAATTTCATTAATTTCATTTAATATTCGCAATAAAACGAGCCCCAATTTGCATATCTCAACTGCGCAACGCAAGATTGGCATCGTCCCGCGCGAAACTTTAAATCAATTTAAGTCCTGCCACGCCCAAGCTGCAGCAGTTTTAATTTTAAAGAAGCAGGAGAAAGACAGAGAATGAGAGAGAGGGAGTGAAAAGTGGGCGAGGGCAGCAGACTGCATCGAGTGGAGAAATCACTTTGACTGCACTTTGCCTTATCGCTTGCTCGCTCCACAAATGGAGAATTTCGCATTGCTTTGGCGCGTTATCTTTGTGCGAGGGTATTATGGGTATTATGGTCTCTGAGTCAGTCCGTAAATTTCCAGCTTATTTGTTATTTTAGCTCCAACAAATTAGCTAATTATATTCATAAGCAATAAGCGCAAACTTTGACGACTTCGACTCGAGAGTTCAAAGTGTTGAAAGTGTTCAATAAATTTCGTTAATTTGCACTTGCCGTCGTTTAAATGTTTTTAAACTGTGCTTTTCTCGCTTTTTCGAGGCGGAGTTCAATTGGTTCAAGTGCGTCATTTTCAGTTTAAATATTATACATATTTACTGACTTTTACCAACCAAAGGCAGTTGTAATACTTTTAGCTTGACAAGAGCTTTTTTTAATATATAAATTAAATACAAAATAATACTTAGATAAAAATAAAAATATTTCCCTATTCTTATTTTATTTATTTCCTTATTATTATTGAATCCATAAACAATCAACCAATTTTTGTTATATCTATTCCCTTACATTCATTATAAATAAATTTAATTTTTCATTATGTTTGAGTGTCAGGGAACATACAAATTTAGAGTTCTTCTTTTCCCAAGCCGATTTAAAGGCATTAAAGATATTGTGGAAGCAACTTCAAGGCGTAGCCTCAACTGAAAAAACCTTCCATTCATGCTGACAAATCGCTTGAGTTGTTCTTTTCATTTTATTACTTAAAACTTTACGACTTTTCTATTGGCCAAACAATTCTTTTATAACTATTTTAGCTCAGTTTCGTTTTGAATTGTGTCAACAAATCTTTCGATAACAGGAAGAAACATAAAAACACGCTCATTTAGTTTGCTACTAAAGGCAAAACTTGCAAAATAGTCTAAACAGCAAAGAAATTTGTTCATTTCTTCAATTTGCCGTCGCCTTTTTGGATTGCGTGGAGAATATTTTCCTTGTTTTGAAGCAGACAAAGAACTCTGCTTGGGCAGCTGAAAAAAAGATTTTTCAAGTAAAGTGAATGCTTTTGGAATTTTAATTGGGTTGCCCACTTTTGCATCTTGAGAACAGAACAGAACTGAACAGAACAGACAGAAAAAACAGACATATTGTCTGCCGCCCAGAATCGAGTTGGGTTCGAGCTCGGGGCCGCTTCAATTAAAGCATTTTAAAAATCACCAGGCATAATTTCATGGCCTGTCGAAGAAACACATTAAAATGGGCGACGCGCTGCTGCTGCTCCTCCTTCGCCTTCCCCCACCACCTTCTGCTCTTTTCTCCCTCTTGGCCATCATATTCCATGCCCATCTCTTCTTTTGCCCGGGGGCCGCGCGCACTTGACTCTCGTTATAAGTACATCGCAGAACGATGTGGGATTCGTTCGAGCACACAGAGAGAAAGGGAGATCTTTCCGCCATTGATATTCAATGCGCAAACTTGCTGCATTTATCAGGTTCAGTCAGGACCGATACTTGAATATGCCGCTCGTATAGCACCATTTTTCATTTTCTCAATGCTTTCCCGAAGCACTTTTATGTCTGTTTTCCCCCCGACGTGCATTAAAGGCACTTCAAAATGAGCGATGTCTCTGATCTAATTGCAATTGCGCACACCAAGCCCTACGGCCCAATCGCAGTCCCAGACTAGACCTTGCACTCGAATCTCAAGTGGAACCTGAAGGGAAAATTCGATGGAAAACTTGTTTTTCAATATTTTGAAATGCGTTTGTGTCATTTCATATTCGGTTTCGTAGTTTATCGTCTTTGAAACCCGAATTCCATGCTGTCGCGGCCGATAGATCAGTCAGCAGTCACCATGTTCGTGGTCCGAGATTTGACCCACGTCTTATCTTGCCCATTACTTCACAAGTAAATAAATTACCCGAGCTAGCCCCGCTCACTCTGGTTGGCTGTGCAGGAGGCATACATAGCTGGCTGTCGATCTACAATACATTGTTGTTTGGTATTTTGTTTTATTTTTAATTTGGTATGTGGTAAATATTTATATTTCCACGCGTTCGTTTGCTGTCGAGACTCCATTTCTTTTCCACTGATACAGTTTTTACGATCCTGTTTTAACACATGTTCTGCTAACGTTAACGTATCTCGTGATCTCTTGGGAGTTTCGAGGCACATCTCTGACGTCTTCTCACTGAATTATGCATCGCATCTTCATAATTCCCGAGGCACTTTAACGTGTGGGGAAGATCTCTTATCGAGGTATTTTAGTTATCGCGCAGCACTTTTCTCATTCTTGTAAATCAATCAAAGATCGAGATGCTGAAAAACCAATTTAACTATCTATTCAAATTGGTTAAGCCAGCGACAGTGTCATGCGAAAAGGAGGCACTTCTCTAATTTCTTTATATTCCAAATGCAAAAGGTTTTTGTCGCATTTGAATAATAAAAACTGAAATTAATTAACATATTTTTTTTTAGTTCTTTTCTTGTGATAATTATAAGATTATCAATTTTATTTTAAAGTTTGTATTTCAATCATTTATTATATAAGTATTAGTTGATATTATTCCTAATAATTAATTTATCAATTAACTTTTATAAGTTTTTGGGTTGCCGAGAATGGTTAGAATAATCTCAATTTCTTTATAGATTTTTTCTTTGTAATCATTTTATGAATTTCATTTTTACAATAATATCACAGATTATATTTATTTTATATATTCCTTTGTATTTTTTTAAGTTTAATAGAAATCAATCTATTTACTTTTGTTTTGTCATGTTTAAAGTTGCTATTAACTTTGTTGCTGAGCTAGAATTATCTTTAAATGATTTATATATTTTGTAGGCCTTCCTAATGATAATTTGAATTTACTCATTTGTCAATAATTATATATATTTGGATATATGAAATGTATTCATTGAGATATTGTTAAAATTATATGCAAGTCAAACTGTGTATTTCTTATTGACAAAGATAAAAGTTGTAAATAGAAGAAAAACAAATGAATAGAATACAAAACTTTATAGTTTTTAGCACTTAAATAAAACTTAGATATTCTTCTTTCTTATTCCTTCTAAAATATTCTCCATCTGTTCATCTTTTTTTCGACATTTTTTCAAAAGAGTTTACGAACATGAAGTTTACGCCCATAGAAAAAAAACCTTCCCATTTTTCTTTTTGAAGAAGAATGAACAGCATTAAAAAAATGTCAAAATAAATTCTATGCGCGATTAGTTGGCATAAACCAATAAAATAATGCGCAATTTGAAGATGGATGAAGGAAACAAAGGAGGCAACTCCATTGTTATTGTTGCTGCGCTTGCGGTTTGTGCTAGAAGAGCTTAAAGAAAGAAAAGGGAGAAGGGGAGGAGCTGCCCAATTTCCATGGGAGTTACAGCAAATGTTGCCATTACACGGATTAAACGAAACATTTACATGCCAGCAGCAGCAGAAGCGACCCGAGCAGCAATTCAACCCTTGACTGCGACCCCCTTGGCTTGGCTCATCCCCACCCCTCCCCTTCTTGCAGGGCACCTGAGCAGGGCGACCTCTTGGCAGTTTTCAATATGGCAGCAATATACTCGTAAACTGGGCAGAATCGGAGGCGCATTCGAATAGAACTCCCTTCTTTTGCCGTTTGCCATTTTCTGTTCTTCGTTTTCCATTCGCCTTTCACTTTCACTTTTCCGCTGAAAAGGAATTTTGATTTACTGTCCATGTCCTACTGGCCTCGGGCTGAGTATTTTTTACGATTGTCGTGCCGTGCAATTGCAACAATTGTCAACCCTTTGTGCGAGTCGCTGGCGCGACACAGTCTCAGCAACCTGACCACGACGCAGTTGCCAGTTCCCTCGAAAAAGGGACGGGTTCAGAGACAGCGAGACAGCCAGACAGCGAGACAATGCGCCTCAGCTGCCTGTGTCTTGGCAGCAGTTTGAAACCCATTTATGCCGCATATCATAAAAAAAACGATGCGCATTTTTTTGGCAGCACCGTGAAAATGTTGTGTGTGTTTTGCTACAAGAATTTTACGCTCTCGCTAGGGTCGCTAGACGCAGCTAACCCGTTCCTGGTGCGAGCCCCGGCACCTGCTGCTGCTCGCCTTGCCTTGGGCGAATCCTTTCATTTCGTTTGTCCGAAACTGCGTGCAGGTAATCCCGCCGCAACTTTCACTTCCAAGGTAGCAAGAAGGGCCGAGTGCCAAGTCAAAAGGCCAAAGGCGAATTACGCGAAGTTTCCCTTCCACTTCCACTTCCAGCTTAATTCGATTGACAATTTATTTTCGTAATTAGAAGTGCGGGCGGTCGCTTAGTCGCTCCACGGATCTCTTCACAATTTGATGGGCTTCCAATTTAGCGCCAATGACGCCTCGATGGCCAATTAGGGCAGCCCCCGTAATTACATTAAGTCCGCTCCTGCTGACTTCCCCCTCCACGATGATTACAATTTCTTTCGTTCATATTATGAACCTTCGATTTGTGGCCCAATCAACGGCAACGTCAACCATCTGCATATGCAGCCAGGCCTGGGGCTCAAATTGATCAATTGGGCAAAATTAAGCAGGCTCTCGCTATGCTGCCATCTTCCCTGTTCCCTCCCCCTGTTCTGCTCCCACTCCTGTGTCAGCGACCTGGGAGTTTCGTGTCAACTCGTAGTTGATTTCATCAATAAATAAGCCAAGGCAGAGACACGTCTTAGGTGAAGTGCTCTCCCCCTACCTGGGGCTGGGGGCCAACAACAGGCTGACGGTGTTGCCAGATGACGCAACAATAAGATAAGGGGCAACAAACTCCAAAGAGTCTGAGAATTTTTATTATATTTTATTGAAAATTTTATGTGCATTAAGTTTAAATGAAAAAAAATGATTATTATTGTAGTTGTAGTAATACATAAATTAAATATAATAGAAATATAACAATTCAAAAACAATGAATAACATAAAATACACAGTATATAATATATCGAAGTTTCCAATAAATCTTTTAAGCAATTTTTGATGAAAATATATTTTAAATTCTTTTTCAAATCGCATGCAAAATATTTGTTGTCGTTTTCAACATATGTTCAGTTTCTAAACCTAAGATACTTTAAATAATTCTTTAGCTTTGCAGGTTCTTTATCTTCCAATCGTTCTAATACTGGTTGTATAAATATATATATTGTGCAGAATTGTATAAAATTGCTTACGTTCAATATTAAGTCTAACTTTTAGATGCACTGACTAGGTTTAACTCTGTGAGCTTTTTTATCAACTCGAATAGACAGTCGAACTAGGTTTAAACTGTTTAGTGATTTGTTAAATTCATTTAAAACTCAAACTTATAATTTTCATATATAAAAAATATTGAAATTTATCATTTGATAAAAGAAAATTCTACAAAAGAAAAACTAACTGAAAAGCATTTGAGCTGTTGATAGAACCAATTTGGCAGAACCTTTTATGGAACATTTGTACATGTTTTATTTAATTTTTTATTTTCATTTGCAAACAGTTAACTATACTGTGCACTTTGTTAAATTAAGATGTTATAATATTCGAAAAACATTACTTTGTTTAAAATAATTTGAAAATACATTTAGCTGTGGAAAAGTTTCTCGCTACGAAATCGATTGTTGAAGAAACTGTTTGTGTTGCCATAAATCAAATCGTTTATGTTGCCGTTTCAGCAACAATTAAACAGTTTAGTACATTTTTAGTGCTTGTTATAAAAATTTCATTTATCTGCGTAAATATTCAACTCGAAATCAAGATATGCCAGTTAGATAATACGCTTTCTCTCTCTCTCTCTCTCTCTCTCTCTCTGGGCTTATTCGTCTGTTATCTGGCAACGCTTTGGCTGCTTGGACAGTTGCCTGCTCCGTTTTTGCTATCGCTGTTCTATCTGCCATCATCGTAAATTACACGAAAAGTATCTATCTTTAGTTGGGAATTGTGCAATTTTATTAAAATTCCAAAACAAGCAGCAGAAGCTGCTCAGCATCAACAGCAGCAGCAGGAGCAGAAGCAGCCGACTCCGCCCCAGTCCTTGCAGCAGCAGTGAGTCCCCATTCACATATACCATACGGAATGACTATAGATATATACTATATATGTTCTGCAAATATCTATATGTGTGTGCATGTGTCTGTGTGTGTGTGTGTGTTTGTTTGTGTGTAGTTTGCATGGACACGAACATGTCCAGAAGGAAGGGCGCATCCCTCTGCTGCTTGCGCCATATTGCACAAATTGCCAGAGGTTGCGGGTGTCTGTGTGTGTGCGGCTGTCTGTGTGTGTGTGTGTGTGTGTGTAGTTCTTGCTCGTTGCGGGCCCTCGTTGCTTTTATATAAACATGAGGCAAGATTAGATACAAATTACACCACAGCTTTCAAGGTGGGCGTCGTTGCTCCCTTGCTCGCTCTGGCAATTTGCGCACCTTGCCGAGGCTGCTGCTGCTCCTTCCCCTACTCCTGCTCCTGCCTGTCCTGCTGCTACTATGTATCCATAAGTTACAAGCGCGAAGCATCTTGAGGCAGCAGCAAATGCAATAACAGGAAAAGTTTCAGCCCCCTTCTTCTGCTGCTCTTCCTTCCACTGCCTCGGCAAGTGAAATGAAACGAAAGACAGGCAAATGGCATTTCTGTGGGCAGGCGCTTAGGCAGGAGAGGGGGATAAGAGAGGGGGCGGGGGCAATGCCACGCCTAATGGCAGAGCAGCTCCCAAGTTGCAAGGGTATTTTATTTATTTATTTATTTCATAAATTCCCCGCCAACGATTATAAAAAATGTGCAGAGAAAATAAATGAAAAACTATGTGGAAGAAGAAGTCGACAGGGCAAAGGGGGGAAGAGTGGGGAGTGAGGGGCGCCTCGGGGAGCCACTCTGGCGTGGCAGGCTCCCTCGCCATTTGAGCAAATAATTTATGTTTTTTGCCAAATTCAAACTTTACTTATTTTCGCAAAAAAGAAACTTTTGCCTCGTGATTTGCCGCAAAGAGGGAAACAAACTTTGCCGGCTGAGTGGGCGGATGCTACTGCTGGCTTCCATTCCCCCTCCACACACTCGTATCTACTCCTGCTTCCCCCACACACTCTTATCTTCTCCTGCTCCCTCTCTCTCTCTCTCTCTCACTCGTGCGACACTCATTCGGTGGCACGTTTGCAAAATGGCTCGATGCGTGTCTGGAATACATTTTCATGTTTGCCAAAAAAGCAATGAGAGCTCGAGCAAAACTTTTCGAGCAGGGCAGGGCCTTTGCCCCCGACCACCTGCCTCCTGCCTCTGCCTGCCCCACCCACCTGATTCGTAGCTCCCTTTGGGTGCATTTGTACATATTTTCGGTGTGGCATTCTCCGTCTCAAATTTATGGGAAATTGCTTGCCAACGAACACCGAAAGCGGCATTTTGTGTTTTCTAAAATTTAATGTAACTGTGTTTGCCAAGGGGGGGGAAGAAGAAGAGGAAGCGTAGGTGTGTTTGTGTGTGCTGTATGCTGTGCTTACTACACCAAGTATTGGCACACATACGTGCACACGTTGCTCTCCCAGTCAAGGGACTGAAAAGGTCCAGTCTGAGTCCACAGTGCCTCATTCCCTCATTCTCATTTCTTGTCCAGTTGCAGCCCTTTGCGAAGGGTTTAATGTTAATTGCGGGGCCTTTGTTTGGTTTTTCATTCGATTAACTTAATGGCGCCGCAATGGCGTGTGGCAGCTGCCGCAGCAACAGAGATGGCCACCTTGCGCTGCCTACTCAGAGACCTGTTTGGCAGAGTTCATTAAGCTTAAAGTTTCAGACATTTTTGCTAGGCAAGCTGAATTAAAATCGATTGTTAATCAATTAAAAGTATATAAAATACATGGAGAATAATTATAATTTAAGGCAGATGCAGGAAATAAATAAATAAATAATAAATACATAAATAAATTCTTTGCAGCTCCAACCACTTCCTTCCTTTTGCAACTCTCCTGCCCCAAACAAACAACATTAAATTGAAGAGTTGCTTTAATTAGTTAGTGCACATTTTCATAACAACGAATCGAATTAATTAAGCCGAATTATAATGGCATTAAAACGTGTAGAATAAAAGCAGAAATGCACAAGGAGACGGAGATGGGAGAGAGAGAGAGAGGATTGGCAGAGAAAGCAACAAGAAGTAGGCAGCAGCCAGAGGAGCGAAACTGTCAACTTAAGCATCGTAAAACGTCGATTGTATTGCCAATAATTCTGCGCATTAAACACACAAAGTTAATGCGGCAAAGGCTTTGGCACAGGAAGGCTTCGCTGCTGCCCTGCAAGGTGTAGGAACAGGAAGAGGAGCAGGGCAAGGAGTGCAGCAGCAGCAGCCGGCGCTCCTTAATGGAAGACTCGACTGCTCGTAAAAGCCAGTGGGCAAGGGCAGCGGGAAGTATTATGGCAGCGCAAAGAGGGGGAGGAGCGAGCAGAGGGAGGGGAAGTAAAGCGGAGCATATCTAGATGGGGGGAGTGTGGGGAGACTGTGGCCAAGGCGAGTGCACCGCTGAGCACTTAAATGATGGAATTTGTTTGTTTTGTTTGCCGCTGGCAGTTGCCATCTCTGTTGCACCTCGTTGTATACTCCCCCCCCCTCACTCTCCTACCCCCTCTTGCTCCGCGCTGCATGTGCATCTGGCACACTTACCGCGCAATTAATGGCGCAATTAAATGTTTACTTTAGGCGCTTTCAGTCCGCACATAAATGGCTGCAAGTCAATGGGGGAGATCTCTTACCAAACAGCTGAAGCAGAAGAAGGAGAGTGGAGAAAGGAAAGAGAAGGGAGATTGCAGGAGAGGGAGAGAGGAGAAGTCTTTGCCTGCACTTGGCGCTTTGTAATCTTCAATCTGCGATCCTAAGACCGGCTCAGGCCACCTACCAAGGCGCCTAGCGGTACATCATCAACCAATTTGCATAATTTAGTTTACTTTTGCCAAACCATTAGCAAATCAAATGAGTTTGCCAATCTAAGGATTGCAAAATATCTATTCACTTTTCGGTTATTTGACACTTTTTTAGGCTCTCAAATTTCTTACGTGTTTGGCCAGTTTGAAGTCAGCACGAACCAGTTGATCAGCAGAATGAGAAGCAGACCTCCTAATGTGTGTTTAATTAGCTTATTCTTTATAATCTTTATATGCATTAAGAACACCTTAATAAATTAATTTCATTCACATTCAAATTCCATTTCTAAAAATTCAATTAAGCTCGTATAATTCCAATTTGAAAAACGTTCAGTTTAACAGCTTTTTAGCTCATTT
Organism: Zaprionus indianus; assembly: GCA_018904595.1. Lineage (NCBI taxonomy): Eukaryota > Metazoa > Arthropoda > Insecta > Diptera > Drosophilidae > Zaprionus > Zaprionus indianus. Next base: position 6,931,029 of record JAEIHA010000320.1, read on the forward strand.
CTGAGCTGGATCGTAAAACAATTTGTTGCAAAATTCCGCAAACAGCCAGAAAAGTGCCCCATTAAAAATATTAATCCTTCCTTCCGCAACTGCTGAGGCGTTACACATGTTTTTTTCTCCTGCCACGCCTGCATGCTCGGGCCTGCCTGCAGCGTATGCGGAACTCTTTCGGTTTCGCTTTAAGAGATCATAAAGCAGTTTTAATGACCATTTGCCTCAGCTCTCTTGGTCGTCGTGCTGCAAATAGAGTGAAAATCTAAAAAAGAATCAACCAAAATCAGCGGGGCTGCTCAAAGAGTTGCAATTGCGCATTTTAATTGCACACTGAATGTTCGGGGAAAAACGAAAGTGGTTGTCCCTGGGCCAGAAGGGCAAAGGGAAGAGTTGACTTAATGGCCCTTTAAAGGAGCATAAACGTTGAATTATGATTTCGAGGTCGCAGCCAGGGCCTGGGCAACTCTTTCCCAGCTCGGGTCTTCCAACTCTTCTGACTCGGTATCCGCAACTAAATTTAGCGCAGGCCAAAACTATCAAAGGAAAGTTTTCAACTGTCGCACACACACACACACATTATATCTACCTGTGTGTGTGTGTGTGTGCGTGTGCATCGTATATCATTCATGACGCATCCCCCGCCTTGGAGCCGATGTCGTGTGACAGGCGGTCGTCAACAGGAATTCACAATGACGCCTGTCAGTTGCCTCCACAATTTATTGCACTTGCATATGGCTGCGCTCGTCCCTCAATCCGCCTGGGAATCGACTCCGAGCCGGGGATATCTGACCACTCTGAGTCGCCGCTGCTATCTCCTTCTCTTTCCTCCTCCATCCACAACGTGCAGCAAGTGCATTTAAATATTCAATTCCAACTCGCAATCCCCGTTCCAGACGTCTCTTTCTCTTCTACTTCTCCTGTATTTTCTTTTTGTTTTTTTAAACGAATTAACACAAGAGCCCGAACAAAGAATGCATAAATTACTCCAGCAGACTTGATTGTCATGATTTTAACTTACCCGCCCCCTGCCGCCTCCCTCGCTGCCAGATCGAATCACCTAAAAAAGAAATCACTTCAGTCACTTCTTGTCACTGAAATGGAGAATTTTCGCTCAATTGGCTTGTCGTGCCCAATTCAATTTTCGGGCCAAGCGACGGCGAAGTTCATTGGCCCAAAGACTGGCAAACCAGACGTTCCCAGGCTGCATGACATTCATTCAAAGTTTCATTTTAAATATAGCAATATTTACTTTATTTTAAAACATATTTATTTTAATTTATTTATTGCAATATTCACTTTACTTTAAAACATTTTCTTCGCTTTGTCTTTGCAGAACTACAACACGAGGTCGAATGGATATTTAATTCGATTGTAAGTATTGAATGATTAATGAATGATATGAAATATGTTGTTGATAATGTGTAATAATATTTATAACAGTATAATAATAGTTATATAGAAAGGTAGTAATTAACCGGTTAGGCATAATCGGAATATGTAGAATCTGTTGTTGCTTCTCTTCCAATATATTTAGTAACAAAACAAGACCCTTTTACAGCCTAAAACTCACTCTCTTACCAACACACACACATAGATAAATATATGTACGTTAAGACTTGTGTGAAGGCAGCAACTCTGACAACATGGAAACAGAAAACCTTTATTTAAAGATTCTCATCTTTTGTGTATATAATTCGAATAGCAAAGTAAACACAAATAACGTCAAATAGAATACAATATATCTTCTAAGCTGTGACCTTTGAGTAGAAACAGGCGTGGCCAGCAAAACCAGAAACCGAAAATAGAAACTAATCTGCATATCATACACAACTATGTTTTGTATCTCTTGCCGAGAGCCCATTGAGAGACGCAGCTGAAACGTCTCTATTCTAACCAACTGATAAATTTACACTTCTCTTTTTATAAACCTGTTGTAAAACTTGTGGTAAATCAATATAAACACGCCCTTTACTTTTACTCGTATTGTTTGCTCCCTTAGCAACTCTCCTGTCTTCCTTTCTTTAGACCAATTCAGTAGTAAATTGATATTTTGGAATATAAATGTAATGAGTTGTAATGCATAAATAGAATTTTGTATTGTTGTATTAATTTTGTTCTTTAGATTTTATTTAATTAATGTAATAGAAACAACAATCGCAAAAGTGTCGATCAAGTTGGGCAGTATTTAATTCTATATCACTACATAGTCCTAGTATGAGAGAAAATAAATACCTGCCAGGGCATAGAACCTTCGACATCTCAATGATAGCCAGTCTTTCTAGTTTTCTATTCTGTAACAGGCTTTTTTGTTTTCTTTTGACTCAGTTTATCTTGACTCTATAAATACTATCAAAATGTCTCTTCCATTAACCTTTTGATTTAAAGTAAACTTCAGAAGATTATTAATTAATAATTATTATTATATTAATTAATTAATTTTATACTTTATTCTTTATGATACATTTATGAAGATTCTCAAGTAGTTCTTTTATTAGCATTATAATCACAAATGTATCTGTTTTTATGTATTTATGACGCAAAGAAAATTTTTTTATTTGCTGCTGGAGAAGGCAATCAATCATTATATCTAGAAAACTACCTCAGAGACTATCAGAGACTGAAAGAGTGGCGACTGTGGCCCAACCCAATCTCAATCCATTTGCTGAAATGAACAACAACTGTGCGTGGTGGCAGAGAGGCCTCCTTCGATTCGAGGAATCATGATTTTATTACGGCAATCGTAAATCGTCAATTTTATAGTTAATCGATGGCCATTCGGAGGCATAAACGTCCCCTGCATATTAAACAAATTCAACTGGGATATGGCATACGATCAATGGGGAAGCAGAGACAATGTCGAGGTGATTTATTTGTTTTTAAAGACGTGTTTAGCGCACAGTTTCTTAATTGCCAACGAATCGTAAAACCCAACACAGATCATCGTAAAATCCACCTAGTGATTTTTTCTATTTCAATTTCTCTCTCTCTTCTACGATTCTCTTTCGTTTTCGTTTGCGCTTTTTGCTGTGGATTCTGTGTGCTGGATGGATCAGAAGTGTAGTGAATCTCATATATTATATTTCTATACTTGGATAGAGACAATTTCAGTGCTCAATGTCAATAAGGGAATATGGAAAACAGATACAAAATCAGTCGCAGCGCCGGGCAGACGCAGACAGCAGAGCAAGAAAACAACCCCGATGAGAGAGAGAAAGAGAGAGAGAGAGTCGCACAGCATGAGGGAGCGAGCGAGACGCAAACGCAAACGAGAGCAACGAGAGCAGCGATGAGCAGGAACAACAACAATTTCGAGGCATTACCAAAATCAAATATGGCCGAATTAAATGTTTGTGCTCTGCTCTTTGTGCGCTCCTTCGCCATTTGCGGCCATTGTTGCCATGACAACCGGTTGCATGCTCTCGCCCCGGGGAGGGGTGCGGCGGAGGGGAAAGGGACAGGGATGTGAACGAGCCTGCCAGACCGGAGACCGAAGACCAGAGACCCGAGTGTCGCATGTTCATAAATTCATTTGGCGTTGTCACTGCCGCTGTCACTGTTGCTGTCGTTGTTGTTGTTGCTGCCTTCGAGTCTTTCTCGTTTGCTTTCGTTGCCTTATCTTTTCGTTCTTCTGCGTTCAACGTGGAGGGAACACGTTGATTATGCCTCGCTCGCTCGTCTCGATCGCGGTTCAATGGCATCTCTCAACTTTTATTTAAATGAAGCCGCACAGTGAAACTGCCTCTCATTGTCTTTTCTCTCTCTTTGTCTCTCACCACGTGTCTCTAACTATTTATAGCGCTGCAGCTATAGTCGATTGCCGAAGTTTAACAATTAATGGAAATAAATATTAAAAAATTTATATATAATTTATAGTATAAATAGTTTTAAACTTTTCATTTTATTTTATTTTCATTTTATTCGTTTATTTATTTTATTTGTCATTCTGATTAGAATGAGAGCGTCCATCCCTTATCTTGGGCCTATGAGATTTTGCGCAGACCGGCGTGGCACGTGTTGCGACTGTTATGCCATAGATGGCGCTACACATGTTGCGGCAACTGTCGCCAACAGCGCTGCATGCCATTTCGCGCTGCAGCTGCATGTTAGGCATAAATAAATATTTGTTTTTCTAAATTATATGTTTATCTGATTAAATATTTGCGGAAATTACTTTACTGAAGTTTGAATTTGTTATTTTATTTATTAGTTCATTATTTAATTTATTTATTTTAAGTGCTTAAATAGAATTTAAAACTACATATGTATCACATCCATCTCAGCGGTATTTGAGTTAGAAAACAAGTCTTGTTGTATTCAACTAACAAATACTCTGCACATCAGTTTGAAGTAATGCAAAAAATTCTCTTTTATTTTAATTTACTCTTGCAGAGAGTTTAAAAATTTTGTCCTGAAGTTTACAACGCAACTTCGTAGATATCACAGACCTTATATAAGAAGAGAAGTCAAATTAGCCATGTCCATGTCACATGTGCCCGTCTAGTTACTTAGCTTTGGAGCTATCTTAATGAATCTTGGCGCACGTGCTACACGCAGCAAATAAGTCGAAATTAGTTGTATCGGAAATATATATCGTATAGCTGCCATCCAAACTGACGACAGATCTTTTTCTTTTTAAATATATTGACACCAAACTAATTACTTTAGGAGTTTTCAATGTAAATAATATGCTTATAAAATTGCATAGAATTCTTAGCAATATAACCTTTAGTTGCAAAGGAAACAATCGGGCGAAATGTGGACTGCAGAATCTGCAAGGGTATACGACTTTAGGTTGGCCAAAGGCAACCTTTCTTTCTGGTTCTACTTTTCGGTATCGTCGATATCATTTGTCTCTCACAAAAGACTCTACAACCAAAGTTCCCTGATGTTCATAATGATATGTGAGAGCACTCTTATTTAAACGAAGTTTTCCAGAACTCTAATATTCTTTGTGTTATTTAGTTGTAAATGCTTTAAGAATATGTACTTTATTTGACACCAAATTGAGTTGGAATTTGATAATATATGAACATATATTCCAGTGCAATATCGTTTCTTTATAATATATTGTTATTATGTACATATTATCATATTCATGATAATTTTGATAACTCAACAAATTCATGTTGTATTATATTCTGTCTACTCTATCTATAAAAGTCTTCAAAATATCCCTAGCAAGTCATTACTTATTCCTCTTTCCTCTCTAAAAATAGCTAGAAAAAACACATAGTTATATTTCAGATATAATATTTTATTATCAGGCATAATTTATTGCTCATTAAACATAAGTAAACTGTTGAGTATCCAAATAAGTATCAAACAATCCACGTAGCAACCTCGTCTGCATAATTATTGCGCATTTCAGTCGCTTCCTCCCTTATCCACCGTAAGACATCCATTTCACAGGCTCCTCCATGAAACCCTAGTCAGCTGTTGGTGGGGCGTAAATCAAGTGCGGGTGCAACAAGTGTGAACGCGACAGTGCCTGCAAATAAATGTTGCCCCCAAGCACACCCGAAATCCCAATGAAACACGTTTGATTCGCACAAAAACATCAGAGTTTATTCAGTATTCAAATGAATGAAGCACAGTGAATAAAGGAAAGTGAACTAATGTGAATAGTTATGCAAGTAATCAGTGAATACAGTGAGTATATTTATATTTAACACGTCCCGCGTTGCTGGTGTTTCCTCGTGTTACGTATACTGAAGGTATACCGGATAGGATACACTCAGGATACATTCAGTATACGTATACGAGGTTGCACAGGTTCTACACACACACACACACGCGAGATAAAGTTGTTTCCACCGTTGGCCAGCTACCGTTGTTGACCCGACGATTGCACGGCCGCAACTGAGTCGCCGGCAGGAAAAACTAACCGGCGAGTCCCCGTAATTGTCGTTTCCTTTCGTCGTGCCTCGGCTCGTGTCCGTGTCGCGCCGTGTCGTGCCGTGTCGTGCCGTATCGTCTCGTGTTTCGCCGTGTTCTGCTGCGTGTGTTCGTTAAACAAACGTTTTCATTTTTCCGACCAAAAGAGAGAGAGAGAGAGACGGGAAGAGAGGGAGGAAAGGAAGAAGGAAGGAATGGAAGGGAGCAGGAGACAAAACGCAATACTTCCGGCTGTCCTTCAGCTGCAGTTGGTGGTTGCTGAGCCACAGAAAGATTTATATAAACTTCTGGCACTTGTCAGGCAACGCAGCTCAGCCTGAACTTTGCATTTTCAGCCAGTCAGCCAGCGTTGCGTATCAAAATTGGATCCTTGAAGCAGGTGGAAAGCAGGGAAGGAGGACAAAGGGAGAAAGAAAGAGAGCAAAAGATTAACAACAATAAATTTACCTTGTTACGGGCAACGCGTAGCAACTTTTGCCGCAACTTGCCGCTCCAACTAATGCTGCAACTATTTCGCCAATCGCGATAATCACCCTTTGTTGTTGGCAACAGGATACAGCAGCAACAGCAGCAGCAGCAGCAGAGGCAGTGAGGCAGTGGAGGCAGCAACACTGGCAGCCATTCTTAGTGCGCCCCCCACCAAATGCGGCTCAAGCGCACGTCCTTTCATTTAATCCAAGAAGGCAAACACACACTCACACACACACACACACACTCTCGCACACTCGCACACCCGTTGAACTAGACGATATAAGTCGCAGGCAGCCAACCAGGCAAACTCTCTGGCAATCTAATGCCTAAGATAAAATTCAAAATTTATAATATTGCACAGTTTGCCCGATATAAAACGTAAACTTATGGCTCTCGAAGAGTACGTGCCATATTTTTCTATGTATATGTATGTGCCACAGTCAGCCACTTCTGTAGGTGTGTGCGTGCGAGAAACAGAGGGAGAGAGAGTCTGTCTGTGTGTGTGTGTGTGTGTGTGCCCAACCCTTGCCAGAGCAAAGAGTCACGAGCTCGTTATGCTTGTGAGATTTCATTTGTGTGCAGCCAACCCTCAGGCACAGTGGGATAGAAATCAAAGAAATCTGCGAAAATAATGTGTATAAGAAACATATGTTGAGTTTGATTTCATGGTCGATGTGGAAGATAAAGCAGATTAATTTATACTTTCTAATGATTTGAATATTCTATTTGTGTTTAATATTAACAAATAATTAAATTAAATATGTAAAAAATTAAATCAATTAATATACAAATATAATTATATTTAAAGGAAATTTACTGTTCTTATCTTTTTCTTTAAAAAATCATAATTTATCATCAATAATATTTCTATGTGCATAAGAAATTGTCATTAAAATGGCTTAAGTTTGATCCTATGTTAATTTTTTTAAATAAGTACACAGCTAAAAATAAATTGAACGATATTTTCTAATATTTATGATCTTTAACTACAAAAAACAAAAATTTTTAATTATTTCGCATAATATTAAATTATTAATTGTTCTTGTGTATATAAAATATTAAAAATTGTATGTTGTTTATATCAATTACTTATTATTCCTTGTTAATAATAATATGAATTTTTATTATATCTTGAAAATTTTTTTAAATTTTATGTAAGGTAACTATGTTTGTTTTCAGCTTTATTGAATTGAATTTTGTAACTATTTTGTTATTTTACATGCTTATAAAAGTTCAATAACATTTAATTACTTAATATTTATTTATACTTATTTATTAATTTGTTAATGAATGAATTTAAATAAATGAATGAATGAAAATGCCTAAAAATATATTCAACATGGCATCACCGAACAACACTTTAGATCAATACTTCACACACTTATCCCACTGTCGCGTGGGCCTATGCGCCGCATGTGTCTCTGGGTATGATTTCAGTTGTGCCACCGCGTGGGCTATTTGGGGGTAACTGCGAGGGGGCAGCCCTGTGAGGGGGGAGGAAGGCAGCAATGGAAGGGAGGCGTACACACAAAACGGCAGTTACAACCATAAATATCATTTTTTTATTGGCACAACCCTAAATGGCGGCATTTGGCAAAGCAAATTCCAATGCAAAACGCTGCACGGGAGAAGAAGCCACAAAGAAGGGACTGGGACAGGGACAGACAAGTCCGCATAACGAGCACCAAGGGCGGTTTCATCCCGAGCAGGGGATTGGATTGGGAGTAGCAATGGCGCTGTGGTTGGGGCTGATGTACGGGCGTGGCAGGACGCCCACCTTTAAGAATGTGCGACAATTTGCAAACGCAACGAGCCGTGTGGAGCAGTCACTAAAATAACGAACCACCAGGGAGGGGGAGTTACAGAGAGGGAGGGGGAGGGGGACGGGGAGAGGTGTACTGTAGTTGGTATCCGTTTTGGGCGACCGCACGAGAAATCTCTTGTGCTCGGAAATCGCACCATCGTACAACGGTACGTGACTTTATGGCAAATCGTAATCGCTGCCCGCTGCTCAAGGTGCTAAACGCTACTCATGAGACTGACTGAGGAACGTAGACAGGAGGGCAGGAGGCGAAAGAAGGAAGGAACGTTCTGCAAGCTTGAAATTTGCACGCTTCGTTTGGCCAAGGCAACGGCAACCGAATGGAAGGAGAATGGAGAAGGACTCACACAGACTGACGCGAACGAAGCAGAGGAAATCGTCATAAACGAAGGGAAACAATTGCATGAAATTACAGACGCCATTGCGCCATTGTTGGCAGCAGACGCACATCCCACACAGTCTCACTGCCTGCCCCAGTCCCAGCCCCATTGTCAGTGGCACTTCCCACTCCAGCTGCAACCCCAATCGCTGGTTCCACCTGCCTTGGACCGCAACGCCATCAGAGGCCATCAGCGCTTTCAGTTGATTGTTTCTTTGCCCACCCAGCCAGAGTTCCTTGCAGCAATTGTAAAGTCTCCTCCCTCCCCTCAGCACACTTCTGCCCTGGCATTCTTGATTCTGCATTTGTTACCTCTCTGTGTTCTCTGTACTCCGTGTGTCTTTGGGGCGTAGTTTCCAAATGAGTTTTTTCTCTCTCTCTCTCGTTTTTTTCCTGCCAATTATTTTCGCTCGAGACAGCGAGACAGCGAGACAACGCGAACATTTCTTTATCACCCATTGGGGATTATGTCTCGAAAATTGAAGTTTAATTTAGTTTTGAAATTAGTTTCACCTCGCAGTGACTTTGTCCCGATCGAATTTTCAAGTTGCAGCTTGGGGGAGAAATTTGCAACTGAGAAAGTTCACTTCTGCCTTCAGCTTGTCCCCATCTAATTTGGCATAATCTAGATATGCGCGAGCAGCAGCGCAAGTTGGGCTCCCAACTGGAAACCCGCAATCAAAACTATTCCATATCAAGTGTAATTTAAATTTTGAGAACCTTTAGCAGGCAGGGAAGCGGGACAGTAGCGGGACAGGGGAGTAGCAGTGGATGCTGAGCGGATGCTGGGCAATATTGCGTCAACGACTTGCAAACAAAATTAGAAAAGCAAACCCAAGCGAAGCGAAGCGGTGGGTAGCATATGCTGCTGAGTCCCAGCGTCAGCCAGCATCATGAAATGACTACACAAACTTTTCAAATTAGATTTCACACCCAAACTAAACACAAGACGGAGGCGTCAACTGAAACTGCGACGCAAGGGGCTGCAACTGAGACGGAGACGGAGACGGAGAAGGAGACCAAGACTTCGACCGAGTCGACACATTCAACTTGAGCTTGAGCCTGAGGATGGGCTGAGGCTCTTGCCAGTACATGACACTTGCGCACAGAGTTTGCTGTAGTTGTAGTTGTGCTTTAGTTTAATGTTGCGTAGCTGCGGTGGCACGGTGGCGTATGAGCGACAGCTGTGGCAACCTTCAAAGGCAGCAAATGGACACAATTAGTGTGCAATTTATGCGCCAAAGAGAGACAGGGAAAGAGAGAGAGAGGAGCAACAGCACGAAGCAGACAATATGATTGTGTCTTGTCTGCTGCGCTGCAATTTGAATGGCCAAATTAGACGCCACGCCTTCGAACACTTTTAGCAACCTCCCTGCTTTGCACTGCCCCGCCCATCCGCCTTCCCCCTGCACCTGTCTTGGCTATGTCTGCAAGTAATTTTTGCATTTAAAGCTGCGCGTGGGGGCAGCTAAAACACACTCGCCAGACAATTTGATTATACGCAAAGCGAGTCATTCATCTGCCTGCCCCCTGGGCTGTCTGTCTGCCTGTCTTCTCCTCTTTTGTCTGCTTGTCTTCTCCTCAGTCTGTCTATTTGTCTGCTTGTTTCTATGTCCGTGTGCTCGTCAATCTGTCTGCCTGTCTTCGTCAATCTATCTTCGGCTGTGTATGTCTGTCTTTCGGTATTTCTGCCTGTCTGTCAGTTTTCCTGCTTTTCTGTTTGTATGTCTGCTCCTCTGTCTGCTCGTATGTCTGTCTTCTCCTCTGCCTTTCTGTCTGTTCCTCATATCTTATGTCTCTTTAACTGTCTGTCTTCTCTTGTGTCTCTCAGTAAATCTGTCTGCTCATGTATGTCTTTGTATCCTGCTCAGTCTGTTTGCTCGTATCTCTCTCTGTTTGTCTGTCAATATGTTTGCTTCTCTGTTCTTTATATATTTTCCTGTCTATTCTTCCATCTGTTGGACTACCTTTTTGTCTGTCTGCTTGTCTGTCTTCTCCTCTGCCTCTCTATCTGTTCTTCTGCCTGCTCGTTTGTCTATTCCTCTATCGTCTGCCTGTTTGCCTGTCTGCTCCTCTGTCTGTCTGCTCCCCTACCTATCTATCTATCTGTCTGCTGGTCTGTCTGCTCTTCTGTCCACTCTTCTGTCTGTCTGTCTACTTTTCTGTCTGTTTATCTGTCTGCTCCTCTGTCTACTCACTGCCTTTTGCTCCGTGAAGCGCGTGGCATTTAATTTAATGCGCGGTAAGGCTGCTACCCATAAATGTAAATGCTGCGGGGCATTCAACGGCTTCATTACGAAACCACCACCAAAAAGCACACACGGACACACACACGCAATCACACTCGCACACACACAAACACACATACACACCACAGACTCATAAATCACGATGCGGCCCACAGCAAAAGTGTCATTTGATAATTTGCGAGAAATGCGAGCGGCAGAAACCACAGCAGACCAGACAGCGCCATATTGTGCGCCATATCGCAGCTCTACATGTGTGTGCTTGTGTGTGTGTGTCATATGTGAGAGTGTGCGAGTGTGTATGCGTGTGTGTTGCAAGGCACTTCACGCCTGCATCTGTCGCATCAAGGTGGCAGCAAAAAACAACATTGCCATTTTGCCCACAGGGCAAGCGGGCGTGGGGAGGTGTAAGACTGTAAAGAAGAGGAGGAGAGAGAGACAGAGAGCATGAGATGAAGAGAGAGAGGGGAGGAAAGACAAATTGGGAGGGAGCGAGAGAGGAGGAGAGAGAGAGAGGAAGTGTCAGAGATTGGGAGACTGAGAGAGTGCGTAATTATGCGTTGGCAGTCGTAAAACTTAACTTTATGGCAGTCCGGCTGCACTTCACCCCCCTCTTCTCCTCCTTCTCTGTCTCTATTCCCGTTACGACTGCTGCCATTTGATTGATTTATACGTGTGTGAAAATCATCGCAGCCTGCCCTGCCCTTCCCCTCCTGCCGTGCTTGCCTGCAGCTCGTAAAGCAAATGCTCGCTTGTCTTGCAATTGCGTTTGATTTAGTAATGTGCTCGCCCCTTTCCCTTTTCCCCTCCCCCTCTCTCTTAACACTACGCAGCCTTGAGGTGCCTCCAGTTGTGTGCGCAGATTTGTCGCGCATACGCCCCATTGGCTCCGTGCAAAAAGGGGGTAGGCTCAACTCACAACAATAGAAATGCTCTGCTGCTTTGGCTTAAACAATTACGCGTTATCTTTTATGGCAGATTTATAGTAATTGAGAGAGTTGTATAGCGCAAGAAATTGACTGTGAATACGTTTGACTGAAGAGTGAATGAATGACTTAACCTAACTGAATCATGTTGTTTGAATTGGAAATAATATAAATACAAATACATAGATGCAAATTGAATAATTTAAAAGAAATTAAAAGAGAGATAAATGGATAATAATTAATAATTTTAAAGATCTATTATTAGTAAAGTTAAATATATAATTAGAATAAGTATAAAATTAAATACTCTTTAAAATGATGAATACAGACATACGTTGGTATTAGGTTAAACATATGAGACAATAAATAGTTAAGTTGTTCTATTCAATATTAGCATAGAAATATAATTTAAATATTTTATGATTAAATAAAAGTGAATTAGTTTTGTTCATTAATATAATTACTTTAGATATTTCATATATTTTAATATTAATTAATAAATTTTATACACCAAACATTAGCAACATGAAATATATTTTTAATTTATACATATATTTTAAAAATATAAAATATTACTTAAATATAATGAATCAAAGATAAGTCAACTACAATTAAATTTCATAAATACCTTAGCAACATCAACTCCTCCTTAATGCCTCCTCTTCGCTGCTCATTCATCATCTGCACTCTATAAAAATACTAGAAAATACTCTGAAATACTAGAAAACTTTGAAGGCTAGCGCTAACCTGCCTCAATAGGCATCAACTCAAAAGGCAACTGCAGAATTGAGGCGTCAAAGTAAGCGAGGCGATAATGTGCGCTGAAGGGAAATGCCAAATGAAAATGGCGAGTAATTGCCGTTATCATCATCAGCTTACAGCTCATTGTGCCTCTCCCACTTCCCTTCTCTGCTGCTCTGTTTGCCGTAGTCTGTCAATCAGTCAGTCAGTCATTCATTCATTCATTTCTGCCCAGAATGCCTCAAGTGCTTACTTATCAACCCAGACAGATGGCGACGTCGTCACTCACGCTGGCTCGCTCCGTCTCTCTCTCACTATTTCCCCCTTGCAGTCTCTCTTTCGCCTTCATTCACGTAGGCATTTTTGGAGCGCTTTATGGGCTGCCTCTGTGTATGTGTGCGTGTGCATTCATCTTGCGTGTGTGTGTGTGTGTGTGCGAATTGACGAACGAAAGCAAAACAAACCATAAACGTGCGTAGCTGAAGAAGACGAAAACGAGTAACGAATGAGCGTAGAAAGGCAGCCACAAATTTCGTCAAAGGGTCGACCTCGAAGTTCCCTTTCCCCCCTTGCAAGCACCCTCCTGCTAGCCTTTCTTCCTCCTCTACTGCCCCACCTACTCCCCAGCGTGAGCCATAAGTCAATGTCAATGGCACGCAGACAGAAAAACGACAACAGACACACACACAGACACACAGCGACGAACAGAGAGACAGACAAAGAGACGGACAGAGGGGAGGACAGGCAGACGGACAGGCAGACAGACAGAGAGCGCGCAACTTTTTCGGGTTGCGCTTTGAAAGTGTTTCCATGTTTAATAAGACCTTGACATGCGACACTTGCCTGACTTGAACTTGGACAAACGAGCTGAAATTTGTTATTTGGTGTTTATGGGCGGCGTTTAAATAGAGTAACGCATGATGTGGCAGGCGGGGGGCGGGGGCAGAGGCGGTGGTGGTGGTGGTGTCGGTGGCTGCAGCTGCAAAGAGAAGAAAGACAAAAAAAGAAGTTGAGAAGTTGAGAGAGAGTTGCATTGGATTTCGAACTTGCACAGCACACACACACACAAAAGCGCAAGCACATACACACACACACACACATATATGCAAGCACACGCATGCAGTCTCAATCACACACACACACACAGGCACAACACACTCACTGTCACCACAATATGCAAACCAGTTTTCGATTGGTAAACAAAAACACGCGTTGCAACAAAATCCAAAATGAGTTCACAAATTTAAAACACATTTTACCTTTAGGCACTGATTAAATTAAACACACACACACTGCACACACATACACTGCGCTTATCTAATAATCTTCTTGTATATGTGGCAATTATTACTTGAGGCAAATTCACTTGAAGTTCGCCCGCCGTTTTTGGGACGACGTTTATTTTTTTGGCGGATGTTTGCTTTTCAACGTTTTGCGTTCATTTGAAGCCGTCGCCCGACGATTTCTTGTGCGCCGCTTGGTCGCCGCCGCCGCTGCTGCTGCTGCCGCTGCCGCTGCTGCTGCTGCTGCTGTCTCTGCTGGCAGCGACGTCGACAGCGTGTGTGTGTGCGTGTGTTGCTGTATCTGTGCGTGTATCTCATAGATATTGCCCCACACGGCAAACAGCACACAGCACTGAGTATCTGTGTGCGCCGCCGCGTATCTGTGAGCTACGCAGTGTGTTTGCCTGCCTGTCTGTGTGCGTGTGTGTGTGCGTATCTGTGCTACACAGCAAAGCAAATGTCCCACGCTGCCGCTCGGTACTTTTGCGCGACTCTGCTCAGCTGCTCAGCGGCCTCCTTTCCTTCCTCCCCCCTTGGGTACTTTTTTTCACTTGCATTTGCCAATTCGAAATTGGGAAATTTCGCCGGCTTCATCCACAAATATTTCCCGACCACGTGCGACTGACTTTTGTTGTTGTTTTTGTGCTTTTGCGCCGTTCGCAGAGCTTTTGCTTTTGCTTTTGACTTTGCCTTTGCTTTTGTACATAACCTAAGCATGTTCGTGCTGTTGTTGTTGTTGTTTGTTTTGTTTTTTTGTTGCTGTCTTCAATTCATTTATGAGGCACTTTTAGGGCTGTCTGCGACCCATTTTGAGTTCGGTTCTGGCCCTGCCTCGTTGTTGCTGCCCCTGCCAGCCTCCAGCTGCCTCCGCTTGCCTCCTCGTGCCTCATTCCGCCTTTCTCTCTCGCTCTGCCCTGTCGTTGTTGTTGCAATTAATGACCATTTGAATTATATTTGCGCTCGTAAAATTTACAAGAATTGTTTGCTGGCATTTCGTTTGCACTCATCCCTCTCTCTCTTTCGCTTGCCATCTCCCTCTCTCTTCGCACGAAATCCAGTTTTGCCATTCATTTCGTACGTAGACAGCAGAAATTTTTACGACTTTTCTGCACAATGCGCAAATACTTCGACAATGGACCAAAGCCCAACCCCTACCCCGACCCAGACCCCCAACCTCAACCCCAACCCCAACCCCTCCGCATTCCATATACGCACCCAGGGACTCACACTTGGCTCCAAAACCGGTCAGGACGTGGGTCGCCATTCACCATTTACCGTAGCCCGCATGGGACATTTTATTGCAGGTTTCTTTTCTTCTTTTCATTTAATAAATCGTTTGTTGATAATAAATTTTACACTCGGCTTTTATTAAAATTCTTGTAGAGTAGTTTCATTTAACTTCCAAAGTTCACTGCAGAAATTAGTGTGGGCAGCGGTAGAAATAATAATAAAATTAAATAGAGAAACTAGTGAAGCAGAAGACTGCAACTTAAAATACTTAACAATTCTACTATAAAAATACTCATTTTCTATACTTCATTATTTCTTTATATAATCAAATTTAAATTAATGCAAATTGAATTGCAGAGTAGTTTAATTTATGTTAGTTATTTCTGAAAATTTAAAAGTTCTGAGGGATGTAAAAACTAATATTTAATTTTATTAATGAATTTACAATTATATGTATTATATTTTAATGAGATTGACAAACTAAATTAATCGGATTCCATGAAACATGAATAACATATTACAATACATATATAAATTTACACCTAATATAAAAATAAAATGGCCTTAAATATTTTTGATTGGAAATAAAAATATAACTTACTTTTTATATATTTTTCTACTCTATTTCTATTACGACTTCTGTAATTTCAGGCCTTACAAAGATATTCATTTTGTATTAACGTTTTTCGTATTTATCTACAAATAATCAACAAACAGAAACTCAGTTCCAACACTTTGATAAAACATTTGTAAAACTGCAAAGAAACGATTGCGACTTCATGATTTCGCCATAAGTGATGTAGATAGTACTCGGAACATTTAACATCTATACAAACGTACATGTACATGTGTAAGTACATATGTATGGGTGTGTGTATGTGGTAACCCCTCACCTGGTTGCACAGATAATGAAACCACCCTAGTTACCCCTAAATTTGCCGCACCACCCTAACTGTGCGAGCCATTAACAAGCGCAACTGCAGTTGTGTGTGTGCATTATCTACATGCAATTGTCTGTGTATGTGTGTGTGTCTATGTGTCTGCGTGAGTGTGTGTGTGTGCGACGTACCTCGCTGTGCTTACCCCTAATTGCAATGCCATAAAAAACTGCAATTCAGGCGAAGGACAAAGGGTGAGAAAGCAAAGAAGGGAAACGAGAAACAGGAGACTGAAGAAACAAGAGAGTAGAGAGGGAAAGAGAAGCGAGAGGTGAGGAACAGGAGAGATGAACGCGCTGGGGCAATGCAATTGCCATCGCAGTCAGCAATGATTGCGATTAGAGCCCAGAGCGGAATATGCACGGAATGAGGTTGAAGATGAGGATGAGGATCAACAGCAGCAGTAGCAGGCAACCCAGTTTGGCCATTAGCCACAGACGCAGTTGCGGCCAAGAGCTGACAAGACAAGGCAAGAGCAACTGCGAATTATGCCAGAAGGCATGAAGAAATGCACTCGATTTGCGCCATACGGACTCGCTGGGGGAATATGAATGGCGCAGCCAGAGAGATGGATGCGTGTCGAGAGTTTGCTCCTTGATGGAAACTGCAACAGTAGAAGCAGCAGCAGCAGCTGCTCACGGCAGTTAACAGTTCAATGTATGTGTGCTTGTGTGTGTGTCTCCTTCAGTTGCCACTTGCCACTTGCCACTTGCATCCTGGGAGCTTGTCTGGATGCAAATTTCTCGCACACGATATCGAAAATCTCAAGAACTGCAGCCAATCAAGTGGAAATTGCCAAGCGTCGAGTTAAGTGCCGAGCAGTAGCAACGCACAGCTGAATTGATAACAGATACAGCAACAACAACAACAGCATCAGCAACAACAACAGCAGCAGCAACAACAACAACAACAGCAACAGTAACAACAACAACAGCAGCAGCAACAACCGCGACGGGCGATAAGCGGCGCAAGCGGCCCGCTGCCTCTCGACTGTCAACTGCGGCGCTGCTTCTGCTGCTTGGAGCTGCCTGGTGGGGCGCAGCTGCTGCTCCGCAATGTGGGCGTGGCAGTTGGAGCTCTTCGTGCTGTGTGCACTATAGTGCACCCTGTTGCGCCAACTGGGCTGCCCGGGGCAACAGATGCCGCCACTAGCTAGTCGTACCGCACCACAAAATCCATGGCCGGGCAGGGTAGAGCGAGGCGGAGCGATGCGGCAGCGCGTGTGTGTGAGCGCGCAAGCGATAGTGTGCGCTGCTTGCGGCCATTTTGGTGGGAGCGAGTGCGACATAGTCAATGCCAAACAAGACAACAACAACAAGAGAACAACAGAGAACT
Organism: Zaprionus indianus; assembly: GCA_018904595.1. Classification (NCBI taxonomy): domain Eukaryota; kingdom Metazoa; phylum Arthropoda; class Insecta; order Diptera; family Drosophilidae; genus Zaprionus; species Zaprionus indianus. Next base: position 6,948,289 of record JAEIHA010000320.1, read on the forward strand.
GCTTGACGCGCGTGGCGTCGACGTCGTCGGCGACTGCGACAGCGACGGAGACGGTGACGGAGACAGAGACTGAGTTGGAGAGCGCAGCAACTGCAGCTGGACAACAGCCGTTGGAGACTTTGCTTGCTCCCGGGCACCCAGCGGACTTGTGTGTGTGCGGCTGTGTGTGTGAGTGTGTGCGTGATGGAATTTGGCGGCTGTGACTCTAGAGAATCTGCCGCAGCTTGAGCGAAACTGTTTTTGAGTGAATAATTTGCAAAGGTTTTTACTCACTCACTGCAAGTTAGCATAATTTTGTAGCCTTGCCTGCAGAAACTGCTCGATTTTGCTTATTATTAAAAATATCAACTACCAAATTGTGCGACATTATCGTTGCGCACACCTGACGATGTGGGTTTAAATGGGTTTGGGTGGCAAGGAAATTGTGTAGGAGTCTCTTCGTGTGCGCCCTTTGTGGTGTCATTAATTAGGGCAAACTGAAAATATTAATTTTGTACCTTACTGTAAAGCTAGCACGCATAAAATGACTCTAATATAAATTTTCATATTCATAAATGTATTTCTTGTTATTATTTTAAGTCTATTATATGCCTCTAATATGAATTTATATTCTTAGATATAATTAAATTGATTATTTGAAGTATATTCCCTTTTTATTATTAAATTTCTACCTTACCATAAATCTAGTCTACTTTATATGAACCTTTCCATATTATTAAATATCTTTCATTTCATCATCATCATTTCAACTCTTTTCCCTCACAATTTATACGCAATTGTAAAACTAATAAAACTACTCGACGCTCTTCTCGTTTCAGCCGTTGTTTTTTAAGACATTTGTGGATTAAGTCTATAAAAAACTGAAAGGGTTGGTACTCTATTTCATACTATGTTTATTGTTTTATTAACATTCAAATGGACATCAAATTTGTTAGTCGCATAAATCAAGACGAGTTTAAAATAAATTCGGTTTACGACCGTGTCAATGTGTAGCCACAAAATGCCATAAAGTGCCCATTGTCTACTCGTATAAAAATCAGCATAAAGCTTATAATTGCATAATGATTTAATCCTGGCCGACGGGTTTTGCGCATGAATCGATCATCGTTTTACGAGGCTGCCCTCCCTCTCGTCCTCTCTCTCTCTCTCTCTCTCCCGAATAATTTCTCGCTTAATCGCTTTAAAAACCCATTAACGTGGCCATAAAACATACGCGGTCCGCACAGCAATGGCCCAAACGACTTTACTCCGACGGCAGAGTCAAATTCGCAGCAAAGTATTCGTTTTTCAAGCTTCCGTCGAAGAAGCATTAAAGTGAATTCTTCAAAATTCATATATTTACGACTTAAGCTGTTGGTTTTACTCTGATATCGATATCTTGCGAATTAGAGTGACCATCGTCTCGGTTTTCCTTAACAAATAAATAAGAATTTGTGTTTCTTATAGAAGAAACAGAAACATTGCTCGATTTCTGTACGCTATGTAATTCTCGCTGGTGTTTTTTCGATTGTCGCGCAACATTATGAATGGCCCTATAAAATGCATTCATTATTGCCATTAGTAGCCCGTAAATTGGCAAATGAATGTGACACGATATCGAGAAGCGTCGCCGATCTCTTCACCTCGTCGCACCCACAGCATCGACAATGGCGGAGCCAATGCGAATCGCCAAGAATCGAAAGGCTCAAGAGACGCACTGACAGAGACGTTATTCCAGTTTTTAATTTGCTCATTTTCAGACAGAAACAAGGCGGCCTGGAGAGGGGCGGGGCAAGTGGTTACGGTCGCCAAGTCATCGTGTCGCATGCAATGTAATTAATATATTGTATTTAATGCTCGTAATCATGCATTCTTTATTGGGGAACAGCAATGAAAACAGCAATATTTCATCTCACACAATAAGCGAAATCAATCGAAGAACAACAAAAGAACAACGACAACAACCTTGACACTTTAAAATATAAATTCATATATTTTTGAATGTATTTCAAGTGATTATTTCAACTCTGAATCATTTGAAAAGCTCAACGAATAGACACAATTTCATTTCTTATGCAAAAGTTTGCTTTTTATACTGACTATTGTCGACATCTTTCTGTCTTGGGTAATCTTTCCGCATTCGCAATGGCCGCTTATCGTCAAATATAATGTGCTTTATTGTCACTTAAATACAGATTTAAATTATTTTATGACTTCATTCACTGTGCACCAGCAGACAATGATACCTTGGGGCCGTCATATCAGTTCAGCTCAGCTCAGTTCAGCTCAGAGTTGTCTATAGGCAGCGAAAAATAAGTGAACAATAACAGTAATTAATAATAAGTCTTAATAATAAGTAATCAATGACATTTGCCCCCGCTCTGAGTTTATTAAGCACAATAATTTAAACAGCATTGATAAGTACACAAATTTTCAAGCTGAGGTTTTAATTAAAATACAATGGAAGTTGTCATTGAAATGTTAAAGAAATAATATAAAATAATACACTCATTTAAAGAGAGAAACATGAATGTTTCTGCAGCAGTTAAAATATAAATATGAATTTAAACAAAGAAATTTCATTGAATTTACTTGCAAGCACAAAATCAATAAACACTTTTGAATAAATGCACAATCAAGAAGTAACTTATCGAATACTTATTATAATATTAATTGGGGCACCCATTCTGGCGTCTCTGCACCATTGAAATTAATTAATTTGAGCTGAGTAAACGGCACAAGAGGCAAGCAAAAGACGTAGTCGAACTGAAGTGGGGATTGCCCACATTTCCATTAGAAAGGCATAACAACATCGATTTGCCAGTCGCTGCTCTCTCTCTACTCTACTCCCCTCTGCTCTCTTCCTTCCCCTTTGGGCACTATTGTGGTCATGTCTGTGGGACTGGCACTGCAGAATGACAGGCAAGTCTCATAAATTGCGCGCGAAACACGAACTTAGCTAGAAAATCGTTAGTTGAAGTGCGACAGAAATCGACAATTAAATAAATCGAGAGATGTCACAGTGACAACGACGACGCGACTTGGCAAAGGCAACAACTTTGTATTGCACATGAATCTGCACTTGCCTTCGCCCTCGCCTTCGCATTCGCATTCGCGTTTTGTGTTTTGCATTTTGGAGTTTTCCATTTGGCGAGGAGAGTTTGATATGCACACAACATGCGTTTTGGAAGGCAGCCAAGGAGTAGCTGGAGTAGAAATAGGTCCGGGAGGGACAGAGGGGAGGGGGAGTAGTGCTGCCCGAAGGAGTCATGTTGTGGGGGCGTTCGGCAAGTTGCGACTTAGTTTGTTGGCATTTCGCACGCATTCTACATAAATTAACGAGATTTATGGGACAGCCGCTGCGCTTAGATTCGCTAGAAAAAGGAGTGGGACGGTAGAGGGGTGCAGAAGGGGAACGATAGCTCATGGAACATGATACAACAAATCGATAATAAATTAGCCTCTTTGGCGACACATTTCCTCCGCTCTGTTCGCCGCGCAGAGAGACGCACCCAGAAAAGCTACAGTAGGCAGCTCCTGCTGGCTCCCTTCCTTGCTCCATCTATCTCTCTCTTTGTCTTCACCTCCCTCTCTCTCGCTGCTGCCAAGTCAGCCTTTTGTCTCGCTCGCTCGCTGATTATGCGCGCACTCATTTTGAAGTCGAAAAATCGATGGAATATGCAAAATATTCGTTGGGGTATTTAAGCAGCCTCTGCCTCAATGTTGCTGGCCAGAAAATGGAATCTGCCTAAGTCAACATGCCCCAAAAAGAGTAACAACAACAGCAACAACAACGAGAGTAACAACATCATCCCCCAAAGGGTTTAACTCTTTGCCAAGTGAATGTTAATTTTGGAGCCAACTTTTCAGTCTTTTGTCTTTCTTTTTGTTGTTGTTTGTTTACTAGAATGAAATGCAAACGCGTCGGGGAGTGTAGAGGGGGATGGGGAGGAGCCAACAAGTTTTCAGAAGGTTTTCGCTGCTGAAAAAACTCGAAACAAAACGAAACGTTTTTGTTTTCCCGTTTTGAAACAAATATTGCTGCGCTATCTGTATCTGAAAGATACACGCTCGAAGCACTCAAAGGCGGCGCTGCTTTCGACTCTCCAATTTCAACTTTGCTGTTGTTGTTCTTGTTGTTGTTTCTGGGTTTGGAGCTGAAAGTCCATTGCCTTTTTTTCTTATAGATTTTAATCGCTGGAATTTGTTTGGGCCACGGACATTTATTTGACAAGCTAAACTCTGAGTGTGACACTTTAAAATGTGCTTATATATGAATACCTTATAAAATGAATATGCAATGGCCGATTCCCTCCCTCCATTCTACCAGCGCATAACTGTATATTGAGTGCTGTTTTAAAATGCAAAGCATAAACTTGTTTTTAATTTAAACCTATTTCTCGTATCCACCTTCCAATCTTGCCGAAGCCAGAAGAGATTTGCCAAGTGCTGCCAAGGCTGCGCAATCTTTTGCAGCACATTTCATCAACGTGCCGTGCACTTGAGTCCCTTTCCGGACCAATTGAATGCCATAAAACAAAATGTTTATATATATTTCGAGAAAGTCAAAAGTCAAACACGAAACGTAAAAGATCAACAGGGTCCCCCCCCACTTAACCACCTCACGGTGGTGCCATGTGAAGAAACGCTGTGCTGCAATTGGCAGTCGAAGGGTTGCAGCAAGAGAGAGAGAAGACAGAGAGGAAGAGGGTTGTGGAATGGCGCAGGGGGAAAGAAGGAAGGGGGAGCAGAGCTCTCTCAGCACTTGGACTTAATTGAAATTTGAAATATGGTATTATGTGCGCGCCGTTCCAGCACAGTTCAACTTGGAGAACTCGATTGTTGTTTATTGAAATAATTATTCAAGCGAGTGTAATGAGCAACTGGCTCAAGTGCTTGGTGTGCGGTGCTGTGTGTGTGGTTGGGTGTGTGTGTGGTTTCTGGGTACTCGTTGTGGTTGTGCGTCCCCATGTCGAGCAAGGTATGTGGCACATGCCCTGCAGTCTAACAAGCAGCAAATGCACTCAGATTTATATCAACATATGCTATATGAATATGAGCTGAATGTAACTGAATATAGCTGTATATATATAATAATTATAACAATATATAATATAGCTGCTGTAGAGTTATTTAAGAAGGATCTAACATGCCTTCATTAAATATTGACAGCTTTAACAATAGGAATATTCTAATCTTTAGCAACATACTGAATCGTTTCACACATCGTTACATATTTTATTTTATTTTTAATATCATGTTTAATGGACTGATTTAAAGACGAAATATATTATATATATTTCATAGTTAAAACTCTACAACATTTTTTTAAAGTTAAGATCTCTGTACGTCACTAAAACATGTGCCAATTCATCAATATGTCTGGTATATTCACTACCCGTTGGGGACATGCGGAAAGCTAATTAGTTTTCGCGTGCGCCGGGCCCCTCCCTCTCTTTGCGAATGTGTGTGCCTCGCATAAATGCGATTATTATGGTAAAGTGTATGTGCATGTATTGTTCCTATACGGGTGTACATATGTACATCTAATCTTTAGCGAATTGCCAATTAGGAAAACACATTTGCAGTTTGGCGAATGGCGAATGGCGAAACCATTCGAATGCAAAAATGTGCTGTGACTGCCACAAATCACACATCCGCAATATAACGGGAATTGTTCCACCTTCAGTTAGTTTTATTGCGCATATAATGTTAATTATATACATAAATGAATTATTTAATGGGAAAACCAGCTATTGAATGTCGCAAAAACGACAGAAATCACGTGTTTTTTCATGTTTTTAAATCATTGAAAATTATAAAATCGATGTAGAAAGCGATTTGATAACGGAATATTTTAAAATAATTATGTGCTCTTTTTTTTGGACACAAATCAGAGATGGCGAGCGAAATAAGTTTAATGTTAATTTAATTGCGTTTTTATTGATAGTAAAAGCATTTTATGCCGCATTCAAAATGAATTATGAATGAATTGGCATGTGGAGACCGCTGAGCAACAGCGTCTGCTTAGGCCGCCCATCGTCATCGCCATAATCCACATGAGTCTTGGGCCTCTTTTAACTGAAATCGTTGCTATACTGCCTACGCACAGTGGACATAGAGAAAGGGAAACAGAGAGAGAGAGACAAAGTCTCGGGCGGAATATTAATGAAGACATACTGATTGTTGGACTTCTTTTGTTTCTAATTTGGGATTTTTATTGTTATACAAAAATACAAAAAATAACAGAAAATATGTTAAAAGTCAGCTCGAAATAGTTCCGCAATTATGTAGATGGGATTCTAAAAATAAGAAGAATCAATTTAGCAAAAATTGTAAATAGTTTTTTTGCAAAATTTCGATTTTTTCTTTGGCTTGCCTATTTTAACAGTTCATTCTGTTTAGTCAATGAAATTCTCATTTGACATTAATGGAATAAATATAAATTTACTGTTCTTTTCTGTTGTGATTGTAAATTATTGATATTGTTAAGTATGTAAATCAAGAAATACATAATGAAATTTGTTAATAAATGGGGGTTAACTTGAAATTTGTTTTAAGGTTTCTACACGAAATTTTTAAAGTTGATTTTAATATATTTTATAACTGTTAATTTTAAATTTATTTCGAAATGTTTTCCTTTTATCTTGCAGTTAATTTGAAGTTTATTTTATGAATTCTTCATGGATCTTTATTTCGAAATATTGTTCTTTTATTTTGTTACAGTTAATGAGGAATTATTTTTCCGATTTCTTGATAAAACTTTTAAGTTTATTTAAAATGTTTTTCTTTAATTTTATTACAATTAATTTGAAATTTATTTTTAGCTTCCTTCGTGTTTTGTGCGCTTTATTTTCAAATCTTTCCTTGAGGATCTTCCGCAAATTCGCAAGCGCATCAATGTCGGCTCAAGGACAGCCCCGGAGTGTTTATTGCAGAGGATAAGGGTTACGAATGAGGATTCACGGACTGTCATGGCATTAGCGTCAGGTCCTGCGGCGTAGCCCTTGAGTCCTTGAGTTGTGCAATTATGTTCCGCAATGTGTTTTTTACGGCAGCTGCGCGCGTACCTGTTAGCCTTTCACCCACGGCCTTTCTTCTGCGTAATATCCTTTCTTTCGCCTTTCGTTTTTCAGTTGTTTCCAGTTGTTTTTTTGCAATGTCCTTGAGGCTAAACGACATTTGGCAAGAAAAAACTCATTGACGCCAAGGTGAACTTGTTGCAGACAATTCCCCGTTCGCTTCACCTTCCCCATTCCTGTTGCAGCGGGGCTCACACTGTGAATCGATAAATTAAAAAAACGGTTAAACTCGGCGACCATTTGCCATTTGGCATGCTCGAGCCGTATCCTCCGCCAGTTTGTCATCGAAAGTGAAACAGTTAAGAGCCCCCAGCCAGTGAGCCCCCGGGCTCAAGGAGGAGCGAGCCCAGTGAGCCCAGCTTGGCCATAAACTCGTCGAACAAAAGGTGAGCGGCGGTCGTAAAACGCGGCAACATGGTGTGACATTTTCCAGATATACCCACATAGATGTTTTTATGCACTGCCAGCGTCGCGCTGCATTCATATTTTTGGCCCTCGATAGCCAGAGAGAGGGAGAGGAGTGAGAGAGGTGATAGGAACAAGGGGCAAGGGGTGTGCGCGGTGTGCAGTCAATATGGTCGACTGGTCGCGACTTTTGTTTGCCATTTTTATTGTTACGCCAAAGGATTTCCAAAGCATTTCAAAAGCAAGAATCCTACATTTTATGACCGCACGCTCGGCAATTGGACAGTTTTAACCCTTCAATGGACGATCTCACCACGGCATGCCGTGAAAAGTGACAACACACACACACACAGAGCATACAGCGAACTGTCTTAACTGGAAATGGAAACTGAAACTGAAAACTGGAAATGCCTGCACGCTACCTTTGAGCGCAAGCAAGTCCATCTGGCCAGTTGGGCATTGTTCTCAAAAAAGTGTTAGAAATCCTGAGATATAAACGACAACAGACAACAGACTTCTTGAACATATTTCCGTGGTTCGCTGAGACAAACAAAAAGTGATTGTGATTTATGAACCTCGACGGAAAACCGGAACCCAAAGGCGACAACTCTTTGGCGTGTGAAATGCGTCATAGTTATACCCGCTGCCCATACGGTAGAAGGGTATTATAAGTTTGTGCCAATCGAAATTGTATGTAGCAGGCAAAAGGAGGCGTGGCAGACACCACAAAGTAGAAATATTCTTAATCTGCAGCAACAGAAGAGCTAATATAGCCGAGTCTGTCCAATCTAGATTTCAGGGACAATAAAAGCTAGAAATATGTCTAAATATTAAACGATACTCAAGATTATTTTGAATTTTGGCCTTCTTGGATCAATAAAAGCCAAATTCCAAGCTTAATTTTAATGCAGAATACTTTTGTTTTTGTAAAAATAACAACTATCAATGTCCAAATGACTTTTGAAAAATTGGGTAAAATCGGATAATAAACATAAAAGTTATTTAAGAAATAAATTCAAAGGAGTACCGATTCCAAGCACTGCAAAGTATGCAACAAAAAGTTAACTAAGCACAGAAGTTATATATATCCAGGGTAAAACGCTGTCAGACACACTCGCCTGCATGTTTCTTTTAGTTTTTCAAGACAAATGGAGGTTCCTTTCAAAATATTTGAAGGAAAATGGTTGAAATAAAAATAAATAATAAATAAGGGAATTTAAATAAATGAATTTCATTATAAGTTCCTTCACAATTTTCTGTGTTTCCCTCAAAACCATCTCGGAATTTCTTCTGCCTTCACTTGGCAGCTCTTTGCCAGTTTAATTGCCGCTCACGCTCATTGCGCTGTTTAGGTCTATGGCCCATTTGGGCTTAGCTGATGACGGATTCATTTCGATCCCACACACAAACAATCAGCATACGACCGCATTTACACCTACAACTTCACTCAATCAACCTGACCAGCAACTGGGAACTGGCACGCGAGGTGGGATGTGGCGTGGCGAGGCGGGGCGTGTCCATGTTTTGTGCACAGTGTGCAATTTATTTTTGGTTGTTATGTTAATCCGCCGCATAATTAGTCGAGGCAGAACTGCTGCACTGACTCTACCTCCCCCTACTCCGCCTCCTTCTGGTCTGGCACTTGCGTTCGCTTTCGAAGAACTCGTAAATATCGCCCTGGCATAGCCGAACGGAGGCACGCAATGTCCGACTGTGCGCATAATTGCTGTTGCCGCTCTAAAGTCGCCCGAGTCGGCCTCGAGGAGCAACGTCTATCCCGACAGTAAAACCTACTTTTAATGGCCAACGGGCGATGATAAGGCCAGCGAGTTTATGGCTCCAGATAGCAAGTGTCAGCTCCACGCTAGAAATTCGCCAATCTCTGTGTCCACATCCAAGACAGACAGAGAGCGAGACAGACATTTTCCGCGACTATCGCTGCGATCTTAGAGATTCGCCATTTCCCATGGTCGTTAGCGAGTATTAACTATTTTAATGCTGTTCAAATTATATAGCCCTCTGAGTCTTAGACTCTTTATGGCAACTGATAATGCAGCAAAACTCCTTCCTAACTGATTGTTAACTTTGTTTTAATTAATTCAAGTTTCAAATGAAATTTCTTTGCCTAAATTTCCCGCTCTTTGAAGGTATGCTCATATTAATACCTACATAATCTCTTTATAATTTATGTGAATCATGAGAACTGTGGGGGAAAATTGAATTCCCTTTCTTGAAAACAAACAATAAGTCGGTCAATCGATAAACGGATGAGAACAAGCCAAGCGTTATATGGACCTGCATCCTCCGCTTGGAACGCAAACAACACATTACCCAAAGAGTTTGCCCCTGGATGACCGCACGATGAGTCAATGGCTCGAATCGGGTTTCAGGCCAGGCCAAGGCAAAGGAATTTCAATAGAGAAAAAGATGTGCGCACGCAAACACACACAGAGATACACACACACACTCGAAGGGAAAGGGGATGAAATGTGCGTTTGAATCCATTTATGAACAGAGCGAAAGCAAAGCATGGCCGTCTTCGTCCCCGTCTTTCACTCAGTCTCCGTCTGCGGTTGCCGTTATCACAGCCATTGCGAGTCGCCTCCGCGCTGCCATTGTTGTTGCTGCCGCCCGCCATGCCGACGACAACGCTCTCAAAGTGGTTGATCCGGTTTACGAGCCCCTGGTCGGTGACTTGTTTGCTTGTCTCACGCCTGGCTCATCGGGGGCTATGGGGCTAGGGGGAACTGCACGTCTGGGTGTCTTTAAGAGTGGGGAATATGTAGAGTGAAGTCGCGAAAGGTCACCTAGTGCTTGTGGAGCATCTCCCACCTGAGCAACTGAATCGCCTGCATTACAAATTAAATGTATTCCAATTGAGCCAAGGCGGACACCAGCCTGATTAGACATGCGCTCTAGGTTCAATCGAATCGACAACGGGCCATTCAATTTGTCAACATGCAAATGTATTCCGAACGGAGAATTTCAATTAACGGACACTTGACTCGGTAATTAGAGTAAGCAAGCTGAAATCAATTCAATTCCCACACCATTTCTTCTATTTAAGTTTCCTATAAAACATTAATTTGTTGTGTTTTCATTTAAATTGAACAGTGCTTTACATAGGAAGTGTTAACAAATCACACAACAGATACAAAGTAGAATCTAAGTATTAAATATTATTGAAATCACAATAATTAATCACTTTAATGAATGCACAATCTCAGCTTTGAGTAAGCTGCTGCCACAATCAACGATTAATAATTAATTAATAATAATAATAAGCATGTTCAAAGTTCTTTTACTCTGAGAATGTCATTCTAGCCATGCAGCTGGCTTCAATCAGGGCGATAAACTTCAGGTGAAAATCTCTGTTATCATAGATTGCCAAACAGTTGCAGTGATTGCCCGGACGGGTTTATTTTTTGTCATTCTATTTGTTCCAGAACTAAAAATAAGTAACAATTTAATACAAATTTACAGACTAGGCAGAGTAAACTTCGAACGACTTATGTTTTATAAAGGGTAAATAAAGGTATTTGCACTCGAATGTAGTTGTAAATATCGTTAGTCATCAAACCGATTAGGCTTAACGTTTTCTGAGTGGGCATTTTTAATCTTTCCAGTCAAAGCCTTGTTAATGATTAAGTGATTCTCAGTTTTAAATATTTTAATTACTTGACACAAGCTACACTGTATAAATAAACAAAATGAGCACCACAATCTGTTAACATATTATTCAAATTGTTACTCTATTTTATTCGTGGCAACATTGCCAGAACTGAGAGAACATAATTGTAGCAATCGTGTATTCAGATCGTGATCGAAATTCTCGAGCAGACATGGAAATGGAGAATCCATAATATTAACTTGAGATTCGAGAGAATTTCCCCCATCGTAATCGGGAAATCTGTTAAATCGTTGAATATGAAATGCAATCTTAGCCTCGCATACCAGATGCGGCCCCTTTTGGAAACTCGCTTTGCTCCCTAACAAGCGCCGGCGTGTGCGCATATCAACTTGCTCCGAATTGCAGCTCCCCCCCTCAGCTCCGATAGACGCCAGCCACGCCTACGAAACTAGAAACATATATGAGGCAGGGGCAACAGCAAAGGCACTTTATGAGGCCATCAAAACGGGCGCGGCAGCGGAGCAACAATTCAAGTTTGCATCTAAGCAATTTTGTGCGATTCTCGCGGATTCCTCATGGATGTCTCGGCTATCCGAGCTGGCGTTTGGCTTCAATGGGGCGCTGCCGCCGCCGCAGCCGTAGCCGCAGCTGAGAAATGTTTAAATTGTTGCAAATTGTATTTGATTGCTGGGAGCTAAGCAGACCGGACGTGCTATTTCAGAAGATGCGCGCCAGTGCAGGGGAACGCCCTGAAGGGGGCACAGACACAAATCTTGTAGGCAGTCGTGCCGCTGCATATGGGAATAAGTATCTGCGCATTTGCCCATTATATAGTTCGACACTTTAACGAGTTCAAATACAAATTACTCACGAGTGGTTTGCTTTCCTTTGCTTCGCTTTGGTTCTGGATCGGGAAGAGAACGTTACGCAAAACCATAATTAACAAACATTCGTCGAATCGGTGAATTTCGTTTTACGAGCTGCCAGTGCCAGCGCTCTCTTCCCCTCCTCACTCCTCACTCGTTCTTCCACACTTTGATTTATATGCCCAGCCCCCATAGAGCTCCTGAGCAGTAGAGATGCTTCAGAGTCCTCTCTCTCTCTCTCTTTCTCTCTCTTTATTTCTCTGTCGCTCCGCGTTGGTTCTTCAAGCAGGCACGTTTACATAGCTCGCAGTATTGGGAAGTGCTAGAAATTATAGGAAATCCTTTCGACAAGTCACATAACTCTGTCGGATCGTTAGTCCGACACACGGCTGATATATGTCCGCGTCTAATGAAGTCGTCAGGTCGTTGTCACCAGACATATGCCATTTGTCCGGCTTGGCAACTGCCGTTCTACGTGACTTCACCTACGAATGGCATCCAATGAGCAGCAGTGCATCCATTGCACTGACCACAGGTCTAGCAAACAGCTCGTGTTGACTTTGGCTATCGTGGCAATGCAACGCTGGGGAGGCAACTCATGTCTGGGCTCACGAAGGTGTTAGTTCAGCGTAGGCAAATGCAATCACCGAAAGCAGGCAAGACACATAAACAATCAATAAATGTCAGCGGGGGAAAGATGAATTTAGTTATTAGAATATGAAATCATGGTAGACAATTGTTTGAAAGTATTCGAGTTTCTCTCCTTCGACCATAGAAAGTGAATAAATGTAATGGAAGTATATTGTAGCAGAGAGAAGAAGGTTTGGTAGATCACACTAAGAACGCAAAATATTTCAGCTAGTATTAAAACTAGAGACACAAAATGAAATAAAGATTTCTGTTTTTCTCGCGCAGTAAAACAAAGTATTTAAGTCTTCCTATTCTACTGTGACTTGTACGTATGTAGGTGAATATTCTATGAAGAATACTCCATCGCTTAACCAACACAGAAGTTATATAGTTATGGACTAATGTTTTCTCTGCGACTGCCCAGCATTGGTATGAATGAGAAAAAAGTATCTGCACATACTCTTCATACAGAAGATATGTTATGTTTCATTAATAAAGCAGAACAGCTTTTGTCAGGTTAAGGAGGCACAATGAGCGACTTTCAACTTTTTCTCCGGTGGGAGAGTCACTTTAAGTAACAATATTCCATTCTTTCAATCATTGACTTCAACAGCGCCACTTAACCAGTGAAAAATAAATAGTAATCAGACGAATTTATTGCGAAATTTGCTGTTAGCAGATATAAGGTTGTATTAAAATTTAGCAAAGAGCTTAACTACAATATCATGCGCGCCTAATCTTTACAGTTCCAGTACAACTTAAATCTATTCTAAATATTTCTAAAATTATTTAATGTGAATTTCAATATTTAGTTCAGATCGAAATCAGTTTATTTTGAGAATTGTTCAAATCAAACCTTTATATTAATCTTTTAGTTAGAACCAGATATATTTGTCGCTGTCTTTTTCAATATCTTTCACGCAGATTTATATAAATTATATATCAACTTTTATCCATTAATTTTATCGCTTTTTTATCCATTAATTTTTTCAACTTATTCTCTAATATTTACTTCACTTTCCCGTTAATCGAATCCCAGTGTGTACACGATTAGAACTGACAATTTGATCCTTTACTGTCGTAGGCAACACCTACCTAACTTCCCTGCCTGCAAAGGGCCATAGGAAAACGCATGTTTCGCACCAATGAAAACGAGCGCATACCCCGCCCACTAGCAACAACAATGATGATCGCAGTTGGCTCTGCTTGCACATCTATTGCTGTCTCTCTCTCCCTTGCGGGCGTAGTTTATCGATTTGCAAATAGTTCGATTAGAGGATGAAAATTGCTCGCCGCCGCCCTCGTCATCATCAGCAAGGACGCATTTGCACTGCTTGCTGCACTGCTTGGCCGATAAGCAGCTAACTGGTTAGCTGCAGGGTTCAACAAATGGCAGCCAGATGGCGCTGCTGCAGATGCGACGCTAATTGTCTTCAAAAGGACTTTTCTGCAGGAAAAACTTGAAGTTTTTATTCTCGAAATTCTGTTCGTTGCACATTTATTTATTCCGTTATCAGCTGTGCGCCTTAGAGGAGAGTGTGTGCGAGTGTGTGTGTCCCCGGACACCACTTGGCCATATTTTACCGCTTTTAAGCAGCGCGTAAATACTCACGCTTACTGCAAGAGTCCATTAAACGCTCGTAAAAACTTTACGATTCCCAATATGAGATTCTCTTAATACGATTTTTTATGATATTGAAATCTCCTTTCGCTGCCAGCCAGCCCGACATAGCCAGCCCCGTCATACCCGCCAGTCATCGCAGCCCATCATCATCGCGGCAAAGTGAAGTCTTGAGCAACAGCAACGGCAACGGCAACGGCCAAGCACATCTGGGGCCCGAGCAAACAACAAACTTTGGATGAGTTTGCCTTGCACTTTGCTTAAATTCTCTCTTCGTCTTTTCCCCATACCACTGGGGAAATGCCGCTTCAGGTATGCTGTCCAACGCCCCCTGCACCACCCCACTGGAAAAGGGGGCGAGTGCTGCGTGCGTTTTAATGTCTTGTCGAGGCCTATAAAACACGCTCGTCACCGAGCGAAGCACAAATGATGTTTATGTTTGAAGCCCAACCAGACAACGTGACGACCTCTGCTTGGAAACATTTTTCGGAAAAGCTTTAGCCTCTGCGGATGCTGTGTGAAAAAAAATTTGTTGCATTCAGACAGAGAGAGAGAGAGAGAGTGCTTAGAGAGAGGGAGAGAGTGTGTAGCTTGCTGCAAGTTTTATTAATAGATCTCTAAATTGCTATTCAATGGCTATAAAGCTGTATATAGAGCAAGAATCTTTGGCTTAGGTAAATAAACAAAAGTTTTCAGACAAATGCAGAAGGAAATGAAAACATTAACAAGTTTTAAAATTATATTTTGTTTTTATGGAACTCTCTGCAAAAACTATTTTGCTTAAGTAGCAGTAGTTGTAATGCTATTAATTGATATGAAGAAATAATAGGTAAAAATAAATAGTATTAATAAAATGGTTTAAAGAAAGTAAGTAAAGTGCACTGCTTGATAACGTTGTAAGCAGCATGCAAGCAGTGCACTTCACAGCAGATGAAAAAAGCAGTTTGGGATCTTTCTTCAATAGGATAATAATTAAATAATAATACTTTTTACTACGTTAGCTACCCTAAAAAAAATAGATAGAGAGCCTACCTCTGACATGCCCTTGCAGGTTCCTATCTACTTAGGTTGTTACTTTTCTAATTGTTTAAATTGGTTAGAGTTAAGCAATTTTGTTCATGTATTCATACACATTCTTTTTTAAGAAAATCTGTATTTCTTCTTGATTGTCTCTATGAACGCTATGGAACATAATTGTCTGACCATAATGAAAGGGGAAAAGTATGCTTCGATTACTGCCTAACTTGGTTTGGAGCTAATAATTAATGCAAGGATATAAATATATAAACATATTAGAGTATTAGCTAAGTAGTTCTACGACTCTCTAAATAATAATAAGAATATCGCCAGTTTTGACTTTATTAAATCCCTTTGTACTCATAATATCCAGAATTAAAATTGATCATATTGATGTCAGTAACATTGAGTGTTAAACTGACTATAAGAAATGCGCTCAACCTTGTCTAAAGAAAATCAATTCATCAAAAACAGAATTCAAATGATTTCAAGTAAATCACTTCTTGTTCCTCTTGCTCGAACTATGCCACAAACAATGTTCCAACGAGTTGGATAAATAAATATCGCAGACACGAAGACTCCCTTAGCTAATGTGCTTTGCTCTTCTGCAATTACTGAGTGCATTATCAACTTGGTTCGATCGCCGAGAATAACAAATTGTTTGTGTTCTCAGCGTGTGTTCTGCGGCTGTGGTTTTACGACTCTGCTCTGCTCTCCCTGTTACGCGTTTAATTAGACTTGTGATTTATAATTTTCATTTGCGCAATTTACAAAAAACGGTACATCATTAGTGCAATTAAAATGCAATAAACGTGGTCGAGCAGAGGCACAGAGAGAAGGAGAGAGATGGAGTGACGCTGAGAGACACTTGGCGAGCACTCGTATAAATTGTATTGAGTCGTTTTGAGGAATGCCTTGAGGCGAGTGCTAGCAACTGCTGCACGCCTCAATGAGGCTGACACAGAGACCCACATGCCAAGCCAGACCCAGTCACACTCAGGGGCTGGTCCAGCTACGTTGATTCGGGGGTTGGGAGTGGGGGGGGGAAGAGTAACCATAAAACACGCGGCCATGTGAAGGATTAAAAAATGATTGCGTGACAAGGCATTTTATAATCGTCATCCGAATCACTTAAAAACACATTCATCCTCGTCGATTCTACGCTCTACGCAGTCGAGTGTGATCCGGGGCTGGGCTTAGGCGAACCGCAAAGGGCCAAACAAGCCATAAAGTGACGCAATAAAAGTGTATCAAATTAAGGAATGAATTTCATGTGCAGCAGCAGCAACAGAGCACCTTTTCTTTTTGAGTCTTTTTTCAGCTCAGCTCAGTACTTTGAGTGTGACTTGGCGGAAACTTCACTCAATTTGCTGCAATCGATTGGCGAGCTTGAGTTAGTTATCCACTGTTACATCGAGTGCAATTTGAGTTACTTTGTGAGTGACTCGAGAGGTTTATGTTCCTCTTTATGATTCTTTACTAGCGCGTTTAACGAGCGAACGCCAGAGAAACGAGAATTTTGCACTTCGAATCTGAGTTATGTGTGTGTAAAGATGATTTTGCAAGAGTTTGGCTATGTGTAGTATGTGTGGAAAATAAACCTTTTTAAATTGAAATGAATTTCTGCACTTTTAATTGAGATCAGATAAATAAACCCCAAACAATTTACTTAATCAATTCAAAGATGATTCCGCAAGAAATATTCATGTTATATTCAGTTTATTAATATATATTTAAAAGATAGGAGATATAATGATAATCCACTTCAAAAACTTTATTTGAAACGAGTGGACCAATTTGAACCATTCCTTATGTGTTTGAAGACATTAACCTAACTTTGATTTAACTAATTCATATCACTCTTTATTTTTATTTGATTACAATTCTTGTTTGATTGCATGTTCTCTTTGTACGCTTGTTTTACTTTTAGATGCAACCTGTCGCATGGGAATACGCCGTGACTGCGCTCAACCTGGAATCACTGGAACGGTTTTTATGAGTTGTTCCGCTCGAGCCCCAGGAGACACTGCACGGCACCCACTCGCACCCACTAAGCACACACACACGCAACATTTATACACACTCGGATGCGGTTTACGATCCCTGCGGCACCTACTGCCTGGTACCCGCTGTCCCTCCCCCCCCGGCAACGATCCCGGACTCCTCCTTCGCAGGCCTCGAATAGTGTTTTATTGTGATTTTGTTCGTTTTTATTATTATTCGCTGCTGCCTCTCACCCAGTTTAAATTTTATTAGTTTATTACGGTTATTATCTTTTAATGACACTCGCGAGCGCCGTCGCCGTCGCAGTCGCAGTCAACGCTCGCTCTGACTCTGTTATTGTTGTTATTATTATTGTTGTTGGCTTTTATATCACACTCGAGTAGTTGCCAGTTGTTGTTGTTGTTGCCGTTGTTGCTGTTCGCATGCCCAGTTGTTCAGCAATAACGTGTGAAGTTGTTTTATTATTTGTTTTGATTATCAAAATGGCCGGTTTGCATTTTCCGCTCGTTGGGCGCCCCTTCCTCCCGCTACGCCACCCCGCCCCACTCACTCCCCCTGCTCCACTCACTCTACCATGCTCCATTCGCCATGTTCCATGCAGGTGCCGTAAATCACAGCACAGTCGGGAACATCGCTGGCGGCTCGTATGACCCATAAACGCACAGCCGAAGTGTGGCAAAATGTTTAATTTGGAATTTATGAGCAATTAATTTTAAACACTTGCCGCCACCCGCTCTCCCCTTCCTCATTTCGCAACTCCCGCACAATGGCAGATCGATCAGGGGATGTCATAAAAACGTAACTTGGGCGTCAAATTAATATGGTTTATCGTCAAATGATTGATCAATTACTCAGCTCTTTATTGGCAGCGTGAAGATGATGTTGCGGGATTGATGTGTGGCAGATTGTTGCCAAGGATATGGAGGAATCAGAGACAAGCAACTGTATGTATATTGTAGATTGTTTGAAAGAGCAAATTGAAGAGCCAATGCATTATGGATATTTGAGTATTTTCTCAATGTGATAAGCAGTTCGGTATTAAATATATAAGTTATGATTGCAGCTGTGATATTACCTTATTTAATTCTTAATAGATTTATGAATTATAGTTTGATTATCATTAATTTATAATTTATCTATTTATTTAATGGCGACAAAAAGCAGTCGACTCAAATATATTGAAAACATGCAAATTATGATGTGATGAAAGAAACCCTAATTGTTATTTTAAGCCTTAGCCGTTATTTTTAAATGTTAACCCTACAAGTAAATATGTTTTGTTTACCAAAAAATATCAAAACAAATAATAATTTATACTAATTTTCTATTGAGTTGAATAGTAATTGTAACTTAAATATTTAATCCCATTATAATTTCATTAACATATTGTTAACAGTTTTGTTTTATGCAAAATTTAAATTTTATTTATTTTTTCACTTTTCAGAGATTTTTAATTTTTTCTTTAATAATAAAGCCTTGTAAATTACTTGTAAAATTTAAAACGCAGAACTATATTCTAAAATTCGCAACTAAAATCAAAATAAAATTATATTTGTTATATTATAAATGTTAAATTGAACTTTTATTTGTATTTATAAATCTGCTACAGTGTTTTTCATATTCAAGATCTATTTGAATGATTTTCCTTCTTTTTTTCTCAATCCCTCCAACATATCAAAACCATTTTAGCTAATTATAAACGAAATTCAAAAAGAAAGCAAAATTGTTTGATAAAAGAGCAAATATTTTTATTTATAAACCCAGTGTATTTTTAGTACAATTTAAATTAAACTAACTAATTCATACATATTTTTAAAATGTATACAAAACTGACTTGGAATTTGGCAGCTGCAAATAAAATAAAATAAACAACAAATGTGTATTTAAAGTTTCAGCCAACGATGTTTTATTTATTTATTCAAAGTCAGCGAATCTAGTCGATTATGCATGCCACCCAGAACAAGTGAGCAAGTTGAGAAATTGCGAATTTGTTACATTTCCGCATAAATTCTTTGCAAACAAAAAAAAAAAAAGAAAACACAAAATGCTCTCATCGAAAATGTTCGCTTGTTGTCCACTCGTAAATTTCAAATTTTTCATAAAAATGTCATAACAGCAATTCCAGCAAAGGCGACGGAGGACAGAGAGGACAGCAGCAGCAGCAGCAACAGCAACAACAATAGCAACACGATGGCAGCGACAACAGCAGGAACAACAAAATGTGAACTGACTTTGACTGTGTCGGCGTTTTTCATCTCTCGAATTTATGGATTTTTTTGTAATTTCGCTTAGGGGTAAAACAACATACAGGGTAGACTAGAGAGAGAGAGAGTGAGAGAGAGATGGCAAGACATGGCGGCTTGCGAATTTTTTACGAGTCCAATAAAAAATAGCTATAAAAATTTGTAGTGACTAAATTTTGCACTAATTCATATTAGAAAACTGCACAGAGAGCAAACTAAAACGAATATGAAATTCTACATATAAAAGTCTCCAAATCCAGCAGCAGCAACAAAGTTTCTCATGCTCTCGTTTGTGTGTGTGTGTGTTTTTTATTATTTTGGCGCGCGCACAAGAAATACTTAGGTATAAACAACATGAATAATACAAAATAATTTAAGCAACAATAACATTTTGCCAAACAAAGCATAAAACACTTAAAAAGGCGTTTCACTCGCTCTCGCACACAGCGCCGCAGCGCAGCAGCAGCAGAGACAGCGGCAGAGCGCACTTGCACTCAATGCGATAGTTTCGCTCATCAGTTGTTGTTGTTGCTGGCAATTGCTGTGCTCGAGTGTGTCTGTGTCTGGTTGGTGTGGGCGCTTGGCGCATACGCATTCGCATTCTCACGTTATAAACATCAAAATTAAGCATCCATTGGGCGCGCACTAAAAAACCAGAAATCGTATAAGAAAATGCCACACAAAACGACTCAAGCAAACGCACTCCCACTCGCACTCTCACTCATTCTCTTGCACTCAGTTAGGCTCTCACTCACTCACTCAAACGAACGAACGAACGGCCATCATGCCTCTGCACGCACACACACTCGCATGCAAACACACGCACGCATGCATACTCTCGCTCTCGCTCTCTCGAACAAGCAAGAGCGACCGCTGCTGCAGACGCCGCTGCTGCTGCTGCCGAGCTGTTAACGTTTTATTGCGTTCGAATGAGTGGGAGCGAGACAAATAGACATGAGTAGCATGTTTCTTATTGCCAACGCTGCGACGTTCGCAGCGACGTCGACTGAGACATGCGACCATTGACTGCATATTTGCGTGTGAATTTCGCTTGTATGTGTGTGGGTTTCTCTGCGTGTGTGTGCATGTGTGTGCGTGTATGTGTGTGTGTGAGAGACGACTAAGCGCAGCGCTTGAAATGAATAGCTGACTGGGCGACGGCGGCAACGGCGACACTGCTGTCTCTGCGTGGCCAAAGCTGCGGCCTCAGCCTCGCATGGCTTTTGTATTGCGCCATAAACGTTTCGCTGCTCGTAACGCCACAACGGCCGACGCGGACACAACGCCAGCTCTCGCCATCGACATCGACATCGCCATCGCCATCGCCAACAACGACAACGACATCGCCATCAGCAAAGACCCGCGCGCACCCACTCGCACCCGGCATCACAACGAGAGATCCAACACACAACGCGCGCAGTGACAGAGCTGCCCCAGACAGACAGACCCAGACCCAAAACCAAACCCAGACCCAGACCAGGCAAGGCAAGGCACAGCGAACACTCAACCTCAACCGACACAACAACAAAAAAAACTCTCCACTCGCCGTCGCAGTCGCCAAACGTTGCTGCGCTGCTAGCGCCGCTGCCAGCGTCGGCAGCAAAAATTACCAATTACACGAAATTTTTATACTCTTTTAAAAATTTCGTTTTATTATAATATTTATTATCGTGGCGCGCAGTAGTGTCTGCGGAACACATCGCTCGCTCGCAGCTCAACTCAACTCAGCGCAGCCCCAGCTCAGCTCAGCTCGACTTGACTTGACTTGGCCGATCTCTCCTATATACGATTCGTCGATACGTTTCGATTCAGCTCGCGCTCTGTTTCTGTTTATAATTTTGTTGTATTTCTTCTTATTGTCGGCTTTATCGCGTTGCGGTTTATATTGGCACGGAGCGCGCATAAAAAAGCAACAACAGCCCCTAAAAAATAATAATCATAAGTATATAAAAACAATTGTATACTGCCAAATCAAGCAAAACTTCACACTGAAACTCCTCGTTAAATTGTGCGTGAAATACGAAGTAACCTCAAACTGTCGCAACGAGTGCGCACATAAAAATTAAAAAGTCATAAAGTTAACGCACTCAATTCGATTGTTCTTCACCTGTAAGTGCGGTTTAACGGCATTTAAAACAAAGTAATTAAAGCCAATTCGCCCTCCAACTACTTGTACATGTACTACACTTAGTCCGCACGCACTCAAAAGGTCGTAAAAAAATAAAATAAAAACGAAGAAAACAGTGAGAAGTGTGTGACGCGAAGAAGTGAAGAAGACGCGACGGAACTCCGAACTCGACTCGAAGACCAAAACACCCACGCACCGTTTGTGAACTCTCTCTCGTTCTCAGTGTGAGCGCTGTGAATCATAGCCAACAAGGAAATCCAAGGCCATAAAAATATATAACACGCCCCAGTTGACCCGGAGACCCAACTGACGGAACCCTACAACCATACAACACACACAAGACAAGTGCCAAGTGCCGTCGCAGTCATTAAAAATCGCGCGCCTATAAATCAAGCGACGGCAGACCGCGCCTCGTGCATTTTCCCATGTAATTGATGGCCGCAGTTTAATTACTTTTACAACAAATAAACGTCACACACACACCAAAACAACAACAACAACAACAACCAAAACACACACTGTACAACACAACAGCTGCAATATTTAACAAATTTCGTTGCGAATTCAAATTGCAAGCGCGAGAGAAAAGGGGAAACAGACAGACGAAGAGAAAACGCAGTTTTGTAAAACAGAAAAGGTAAAAACCGATTTCACAATTTTTCATCCATTTTCGAAATGCAAAAAACAGTTTGGAAATTCGAACATGGCAAAGCTAAAGCTTGGCACGCTATCCCTCTATCTTGTTAGCTCTGATCCATCTCTCTAACAATATTAAGTACTAACTTTCATGAACTAATCCAAGGTGCCACAGTCCACAAGACACTCCCTGCCCCAACCCCCCCACAACTTGTAGTAGTACTAACCCTTTTGGCATTGTGCAAGAAGACCGATTCTTCGGAGATTCGTCAATAAATAATCTAGAGAAGATATCTTTCATGTTTGTCTGTTTTATATAAGATTTATAGCGCATTCATATGAATATATCCAATTTAGATAATGTTCTTCTTATGACTTTTTTATGAAGACGCAAGAAGAAAACACATCCAACTCTCTCAACTCATCAATTTTTCGAGCACATTTTTGATAATATTTTCCAACATATCCCCAGAGCTTAAACTGTCAGACATTGTTTACGTAGATATATCTACTACATATACATACAGTTATATACGTATGTAGAATTCGATTGTTGTCTCCCGTTTTAGCGCATTTTAATTTGATTAATATCGAGATTACTTTTTAGTGGCAAATTTCAATTAGTTTTGAACGCAATTTATTCAACTTTCGTTGAGCTTAATTGACGCATGATTTATTCAATTAAGTTTTCTGAAATGAACAGAATTTTTAGATCTTAATTCCCGTCGCTAAAAGTTATAAACTATATCTGTCCGACTGCTCACAAAGTAAATGAAATTGTTCGTCACCTGTAGATCGTAAGAAAGGAGATTGCTCCTCCCTGAAAATTGTAGTGGCCCGTCGAGAGTTCGTATGACAGTCCTGAAAGCCGTAGGAAAGAGAAAGCAAACCGTATGAAAAAAGATTTCTCTCGCTCTGACACATTCTGTTTGCTACGGACACACTATTGTTGTCCCGTTTCACAGTCAGGATCTGTTCGAAGAAGAATGTAAATCGTGCTGTAGTCCGTCTTTTATTTTCCACCGAATTCAAACCAAATTTGTTAAAGCGCAATCTGACATGGCACACACACATTGAAACCATCAAGTTCTATCCTCCCCCCCAACGATGCAGATATACGTGTGAGACTAACCAGAGACCGAGATCCGATCACGAGACCACCCTGAGCTACATCTACATCTACATCCCGAGCATCCATCTGAAATAACAATAACAATAATAACAAACAATACCAACAATACCCAACGCAAACGCAAGCTAAACCATTCAGCTAGTTACGAATCCGTATCCGACTGCGAGGCAATTCGGCAATTCTCGGCCAGAGAAAAAAAATATGTGCAATGTCAAAATTTGTTTTCGATAGTATGCTGCCAAAGTACCCACAGTTTCAGCCATTTATCAGTTCGCACTTAACCACAACCTCCCCAAATTCGTCATCAGCAGCAGTTGCCGCCGCACTCGCCGCAGCCGCCGCCTCCGCATCGACTGCCTCCACGTCCGTGGTCAACAGCCTCAGCAGCCACAACAGCAGTCACCTGCAGACGTCCTCACTGTCGCCCAGCTCCAGTGCCCTGCAACTGGGAAGCCAATTGAGCCAGCAGCACTTGAGCCAGTCTTCCAACTCGCCAGTGTCCTCCTCGTCGCCGTCGTTGTCATCCGTGCAGCAGCAGCAACAGCAACAACAGCAGCAACAGCAACAGCAGCAGCATCACTCACAGTACTCATCCCTTTCGGCCGCTCTACATCTGCAACAGCAGCAGCACATCAACAAGTTAGCCGCCGCCGCCGCTGCAGTCAGTTCACAGGGATCTGTTGCAGGACTTGGTGGCCATCAGTCGTTGGGCCACGCCCATCAACAGCTGTTGCTAACGCCACCCTCGGCTGGCAACTCACAGACCGGAGACAGCAGCTCTTCCCCCTCACCGGCGGCCAGCTCCTCGTTTGCCATACCCACCAGCAAGATGTATCCCTATGTGTCAAATCATCCCAGCAGCCATGGCGGTCTCTCCGGCATGCCAGGCTTCTCGGGCCTCGAAGACAAATCCTGCAGGTGAGTGAAGGGATCGAATGAAGGTTGTAGAGAAATAAAGTAATCTCAATTGTTCATTATGATCAGTTGTAGAACTGTTCAGAATCTTGTTTAAAAGTGAAAATTATTTGGGGAATCATAGAAACAAAGTATTGTATATGATACATATTTCTCTCTTTATCGTGTAAAGAACAGTCTGAAATCTGATCATCTTGGTGTTCTTTATTATATTGGACTACGAGGGTCGTTTGATAAGTCCGTGACTTTTTGAATAAAATATATTTTTTTCGTCAAAGAAGCGTTTTTTTTCTCAACATAATCTCCTTTTAGCTCTATACATTTAGTCCAGCGTTTTTCCAATTTTTTTATTCCTTCCAAATAATAGGTTTTCTCAAGGCCCTCAAAATAGTCGTTTGTTTCTGTGATGACCCGAATCTCTTACCGCCGAGCCATTTCTTCATGTTTGGAAACAAAAAATAGTCACAGGGGGCTAAATCTGGAGAATATGCTGGATGGGGTAGCAGTTCGTAGCCCAATTTATGAAATTTTGCCATGCTGACACGAAATTCACTTTTTTCCATTTTCGTTAAAATTCACGAGATCGTCTGCTTTCAATGCCTATAAAACGCAAACCAAAAAACGCAGCTTTCTCAAAATTTTACAGTCAGCTGTTAATCGATAACTGCTGACAGGAGCAGTGTTGTATTTAGAGCAGGTGCGCGGCAAATACAAAAAGTCACGGACTTATCAAACGACCCTCGTATATAAAAATTTAATATAATGAACAGAATGTAAAACTTAGATCCACTTTTATATTTTCTGAATAGAATTTGTGAAATATTTCATTTGTTTCTTTTGTAAAAATCTGCTTAAGACATGATTAGTCTTGCAACTCTTTTCGCTTCATCTTTGTCATGGAGTTAACTATTAAAGACGTATATAATAGAAGAGAGAACACACCTTAGGTTGTCATGTAGCTATTTCAGTAACGAAAGTTATATCTTTGATTCATATGTTTACGTCTTCATTAGATGTCATAAGCTCTACAGCTCAGTTCTCTTCAGATGTAGCATACAATGAACAGAATATATTATTTTATATAGAGTAAAAGAAATATTATTGATCGTCTTTTAGCTATTGAAGTTTCTCTATACCTTGCAAAGGGTAAATTAATTTTGATTTGAATTTTGTAATGCAGCTTATCAGACATCATTAACCATATAAAGTATATATATTGTGTATAACAGCAGAGGACTCAAGACTTGCCCTAAATAAAGTCTAGTGATTTTCAAAATAAGTAACCTGCAATTAAGATAGTCTATTTAAATTTAGCCATTCAAAATGTATAGTTAATATAATGGAATAGCCAATTTTGCTTGAGATCCCAGCAAAAATGATACACGATAACTCTCACTAGATTACCAAACGATAGTTCCCAATCATTTCAAGACACCTACCAAGTTTCATTATTTCACTGCCCATTCAGTTCTCAAATAAGGTGTCAAAAGTAAACCGAAAGAACAACAAAGATTTGACCCTGAACCGATTATGTTGAATGGCCAATGGGCAACCGCAAATCCATTTGGAATGTGCTCTAATTATCGACTGCGGCCATTGGCCATTCATTGAGCGAGGCCATTAAGGACCACTGTGCGCAAATTAGAGCAGCCTGTTGGGTCTGCCCTGCCATGCTGCTGGCAATTTGTCGCCGGCCACAAGATTCGCACGCACATTGACCTTCTGCTGTGGCCATTTGCATACGCAGTGACGCCGCGGGTGCAACAGCAACAGCAACATGGTGTACGGAATTAGTACGCAATTAGAAGCAACCGCAGTGCAGAGCCCAGTATCGGGTACGGGTCTGGGACTGGGCCTGGTCAAGACGCGGCCACATGCCGCTGTGTGTGGTAGCTCATTAGCATTTGACGCGACTCAGTCTTGAGTCTTGAGGGCGGGATCGCAGTCACACACTATATGCTAATCGTCTCCCTCTCTCTCTTTCTCGTTCTTTTTGTGTTTCTCTCTCTTGCAGCAGGTACACAGACACCGTGATGAACAGTTATCAGTCGATGAGCGTACCTGCCTCGGCTTCAGCCAGCTTCGCACAGTTCTATCAGCACGCCGCTGCCGCATCGGCGGTATCGGCAGCCAGCGCAGGAGCCATTGGTGTTGATTCGCTGGGCAATGCCTGTACACAGCCCGCATCCGGCGTGGTGCCCGGCGCTGGCGGAGCAGGTCAAAGTATTGCCGATCTGCCGCGCTATCCGTGGATGACGCTCACAGGTGAGTCACGAGAAGAGAGCAGCAGCATCAGCAGGAGGTGTAGGTGGAGCTGTAGCTGCACAGAGCACTTACTTACACAAACAGATACACACACTCTCCCTCACACACACACAGACACAGCTACAGTTGTATATTCCCTCGTTTATATAGACTAATTCTGTGAACAGTGGAGCAAGCACATAAAAAGTACTATTAAATTCTGCATAAATCAACGCGCCTCACAGCGGGTGCGAATGTGGGAGAGGGGAAACGGGAAGGGGGGTGGGCGCAGCGAGCGCTCTTTAATTTATACCTTTATGGGCAATCGGGGCGTATAAACAATAGATAAACGCGCTCGTTCTGGGCCAATTCAAAATTCATAATGAACACTTTGCGGGGCATTTCCAAGTCGTTCGATTCGCATAAGTCTTACGCCAAATTCGAATGCTGAGCTACAAAATTGTTTCTTTGACGGCAACGTAGACAGACGGACAGACGGACACAGAGACAGCGAAGCAGACAGAGACTGAGCGAAGAGCTAAAAAGTGGCGGCAGTAAATAAAAATGAAAATAGTTGAAAAATGTTTCTTTGGTTCGTTTTTTTTTTTTTTTTTTTTTTTTTTTTTTGGTTGAAGCAGCGCGTCGATTTGTAATTTAAATAGCTTCAAGGTTGCCACACACACACACAGCACACACACACGTAGCCAGGCATACTTAGCTGTGCCCCCGCGCATACGAAAACTGGCAATCACTCAGCGTCAGATACTCGGCAGAAGATACAGATACATTTGTTGTGTTGTTGCTTTTTGTTGCCTTGTTGGCTTTTTGAGTTGTTTCGATGGTGCTGGTGGTGCTGGTGGGGCTGTTGCTGATCTCTTTTTTTATGCGTTAAACGTAGTACAAAATATATATATATTCACGCGCGCAATTTATGTGGGTCAGTTTAATTTACGCGAACCTCGAACGCCTCGCCTCGCCTGATTTATTTATTTATTTCGCTGCATTTTCAACTGCACAATTTTCTTGTGCTTTTCATTTTCCACTCACGGTGAGTTGAATGCCTTGTGAGTTATGGCACTCGAAATATGAATAGATTGCCAATTAGATTGAGTTATGTACTGGGGCCACTCTCCGACGGGAGGCCATTGACAGAGCAGAGCTAGAGACAATCGATATACTCGTATATCGCAGCGATAATATTTAGCATAATATATTCCGCAGACAGTGCATGTTTTGACATGTTTTAAAGTATTCAATAAATCAATTGGCCCGACCCTATATATGGCATATGTATAGTGCGACGACCTGGCGACGAGACACGTTTGTTTATAGCTAACTTCGATCTATATCTGTTATGTTATTCATAAGTTGTAGGGGCAACAATACAAATCCAATCTAGAATTCGCAAATCCAAAGAAGAAGACTATGTATTTTGCATATCTCTCGCCGGCAGAGGCAGGCGATAAAATTGTCAACGAGATCATAGACGAAGACGACGACGACGACGGCGATGAAAGTAAATATGAGCATGACGCCATTATGGCAGCCAAGTGCGCGACACGTTGCCGCACACACACACATGTAAATACTTAGACAACAGGCAGCAGGAGGAGGGGAGGAGGTGCAGCCAGAATCAACGACAAGACAGCGCAAAAAGCATCGCACTCGCCCCCTGCGCTGCTCTCAATGGAGTCGCAGCCTTAGCTTTGCCTGCCACTCTCTCTCACTCCCTCTCCTTTCTCCCTCTCCCTCTCTCTCTTTGTCTGTGTCTGCACCCGGACACGGACACGGCAGCGCTTTACAGCTGAATGCTTGCCAAATGCAATTTAACTAATGAATTTTAATATTTTACGCCAAGGCGTCTGAATGAATTTTCATTTTCACATCGTTGCACCAACGCAGCAGCAACGTTGTGTGGCAACAACAATGTTGCAGCCAGTCAGCCAGCCAGGCAAGCGGGGCCTTTGCCTGATTATGCTGATAAGAAAGCAAGAAGGTTAACTTTTCTTAATTATACGGAAAAGCGCAACCTAAGAGAAATGCAATTTGCAGAGCGAGAAGTGGAGATAGAAAACAGTTGCAGCAAACATTAAAGCGACAAATACCCTGCAAAAGTACTACAAATACCCTGCACTGTTCTACCTCACACACACACACACACACACTAGAGAGATTTTGCCGTCTGCCGTGCTGTCTGTCGCCGTCGCACATAAAATTGCCAACGCAGCAGCAGCAGCAACTGCAGCGAAATTTGTGTATTTTAATTAAAAACGCGCGCGCTCGCTGGACTAGAAGCCGAGCAGCAGCTTCATCTGCTTATTAATTAGGCGTCGCTTTGTCGTCGTCGTCGTCGTCGTCGTAGTCGTTGTCGCTGTCGTCCCCAACTGGTCATTGGCCACGTTGCTGGTGGTCTCCGGTCTTGGGCCTTGGAATTGGAATTGAAATTGCGATGGCTCTGCGCGTTTTATGCCATGGCGCTGACAACTTAGTTGAAAATGGGCTTGATTGAGTGGTTTGCGCAGAGCAGAAGGCAGTGCAGAAGGAGCGAGAGAGAAAGGGAGAGATAGAGGGAGAGGCAGAGCTAAAGATGAAGAGCAACTGTGGGACAGATCGCTGGTGAATGTCGTCGTTGGGTTATGCAAGCAAAAAACATAAGTGACAGATAATTAGCGTCACTCGTCTTTTAGCGGAATGCGAAAAGGGAAAGAGAACTGTGTCTGTATGAGGGTGTGTCCGCGTATGTGCCTCTGTATGTGTGTGTGTGTGTGTGTGTTGGCCATGTGTGCCTCAAGGCTAGACAACTTGAGAGACCTTCACTAACTCCTTTATGACTTTTGGCATTGACAAAAAATGCAACTCAACTCGAAGAAAAAAAAAAACTAATGTGATTTTCTATTTCTCTGTCTGCCTTTCAGATTGGATGGGAAGTCCCTTCGAGCGTGTCGTTTGTGGCGATTTCAATGGTAAGTACCGCGAAACCCTTGACCAAACGACCCTGAGCCAAATGGGTTATCCGTGAAATATGAAATATGAAAAATATTACGAAAA
Source organism: Zaprionus indianus (assembly GCA_018904595.1). Classification (NCBI taxonomy): domain Eukaryota; kingdom Metazoa; phylum Arthropoda; class Insecta; order Diptera; family Drosophilidae; genus Zaprionus; species Zaprionus indianus. The sequence goes on from JAEIHA010000320.1 coordinate 6,977,870, forward strand.
AAACGGCTGTACTTTTAGCCTTTTTCCCTCTTTTTTTTAACTTCGCTACGGCCTTGAACTGCAGCTAGTACCTGCCTGAGAACCCTTCTCTCTCTCGCAGCGTCGTGCAGCGCATTCGTCACATGGCTCACTCCTGCTGACTTCTGCGACCTGTCATAAATTCTACTGCTGCTGCTGCGGCTGCTGCTTTCTCTCTCCTGTTGCGATCGTTTGTCTGTTTATTAAAGTCATTTTCCTGGCACTGAGACAATGGGGCAAGCAGACATCCGGCTAAGACACTGTGAAAGTTGGCAAACTCGAAACTGTAACTGAAACTGAAACTGATACTGAGACTTATACTCAAAACTGGGAGCGTGCATAAGGCATGCGAGTCAAGTGTCGATCGCGATCGTAAATCACTTTGATAGACCAAAAGGGGCTAAGTTGCCGAGGCACGTATTCACAAATTGAAGGCGCCAAATTGCTCAGCCAAAATGGGTGACTTCAACTCGACTCGCAGCAATTTGATGCGATTCAATCGATCAATCGATCGATTATATTGTGTGGCATGTATCGTGATCGTGTGGCCCGTTACGGATCTGCTGCTGTTGTTGTTGCTTTTGTTGCTGTTGTTGCTATCGTTAAATTGCTTTTACGAGCGTTTTATGATCTATTTACGGTTTTACGGATGGTCTTGCGCCTCGCATAACGATCGCCACTCTACCTCTATGACTACCGCAATGCGATCTGGCAGGCGATGCGATCTGCCAACTGTGATCGGAGGAGCGCAACGCTTGCTGCGTTTTATATGCTCGATAATGGCGTCGCTTACGCTGTCCGATTGTTCCGGAGCACCGCTCCATGCCATGCGGTCACTCAGTGGCTGCTCCCCCACTCCCTCTCCGTCCCCCTTTAATTACTTAGTTCGGCGATTCATTGTCCATAAAAAAGCATGAACTGCAGAGGAGAAGGAGAGACCTATCAACAACAACAACAACAACAAACACGGGTAGCCCGGGCCAGTCCCCCCGGCCCACGATCGTGCATACAATGTGAGTCGTAAAAAGATTAACGACTGCATTCGCAATTCGATGCGTTTAATGGGCGACACGTAACGATTTTGTTGCTCCGATTGCTTCAATTAGTCGATATTAGGAGCATCTAAAAGTGGAAAAACATCTTCATTGAGCTCGCACGACGATTACATCTGTTTTTCCGGAATCTGCAGATGCAGTTGATAGAGAAACTGTTAGAAAATATTATCGATAAATGAAAATGTGTAGTATGCAGTGCAAACTCGCTTAACGGACACCTCTCTTTAGCGGACTGCCGTTTTATGCATGTAGATTTTTTCTGTGCTTCTTTAAAACACTTTACCTCTCTTGGGCGGACACTCGCCTTAGCCGAGGGCAATTGTGGGTGTCCAAACAAGAAAGTTTTCACTGTACTTTGTAAGATATTCTATTTTAATTCTATAATATGTTTAAAAAACTCCTATAACGGACACCTCTCTTGAGCGGACTGCCGTTTGAGGCTAAGACTGTTCCTGCACTGTTCGTGTATTTCGCTAAAACTCTTAACCTCTCTTGAGCGGACACTCCTTTTTGTAAGGTGTCCGGCCAAGAGAGTTTTCACTGTACTCTTGAAGATACTCCATTTATTTTTACGTATAATCTTAGCTAATCTTTCTTGTGCAAGTTTCTTATTTAAATCCTTTTCTCCTATTTCCGTCCCACTGTGCGAGCATGGCTAATGTTGTTGCCCGCTGTCTGCGCGTCAACAGCTTTGCCCAGTGGAACCATTAATTGGAATTAAATGCGCCTTGGACACATGCGACTTGTGGATTGTGGCTGACGCCCACATTGCGCATACGCACAGTAGTCCCACCGACCCTCCTGCTCCTCCTGTGGCGCGTGTAATTGCCAGCCAGCCGTTTAATTGGCGCTGCACAAACAAATCTGTCCAGTCCCAGCTCTGAAGGGGGGACTGGAGTTGGAGGAGGTAGGCAGTGGAAAGAAGAAGAAGTTATCCAAGCTCGCCTCGCACGCGGTACGTGCCGTTGCTTCGATTTCAGCTTCACAGATCGTTTGCTACAGTCCTCGGTGCGATCACCCCCGTTTGTTTGCTTTGTAAATAAATCATCATCGCTATGCAAGAGTGTTGGCCAAATCATTTGCGCCATTTTACAACACTAACAGCGGCCGTTTGACAAGCAATTAACTCGCTTTTCTTTCCCCCTTTTTGTTGCTTTTCTTGTCAGTCTGGAGTCAAGGCAGAAGATTCATTTCACTGCCACTGTGCGGAGAATGGAGAGCAGCAGATCAGGGGAAAGTATGGTCAATATATTGTGATATAGGGGAGCTTGAGATGGCAGGAGTATTTAAAGGTTTTTGAAACTTTTACTTGAAGTAATTGGGAGCTCAAATGGGAATTAATGTGATTATAACCTAGAAAGGAATGAGATTTAAACGACTTCAAATTAAGAACAATTACAATTGACTTTTAATGAAATTTGATATACGTAATATAATATATATATTAATATAAAACAACCACTTAATGTCAAGTCTTTAATATTTTACTAAATTACTAAAAATGTTTAATTTTTATATATATAATAGCTTAGATCTCTGAAGATCACTGAATACAAACCCATCTCTTGTCGAAAGTCAAACAGCATGTTGTGATTTATTACTTATCAGCTTAAGTTATTTATATATAGCACTGATCAATAGCTATATTGTCATTATTTATAGTCAACGATCTGCAGCCTCCGACAGAGCATTCCACTTAATTCCACTTCTACACTCCCCTCCCTTCACCTTTAGTGCGATAATAATGCGCATAGCGAGCGCGCTAAACAATAATATTCATTATTTTTATTAATTTAACATGCGCCATTATCATAACTCATGATAACGGCCGTCGGGGTTCATAAAGTCACAGTCACAGTCACAGTTTCACATTTTTATAGTCCGCATCTCAATTCCGCTGCTCAGTTTCAGTTTCTGTTTCAGTTTTTAGCTTTCAATTCTACACAAGGCGTTCGTCTCAATTTCAATTACAAGTCGATCGACGGACGGATCGACAGAATGGCGGCAATGTCAATGACAGCGCAGCAGATCGGACAGACCCGGAGACGCGTCTACTACTCTACTCGTATGCGGCAGATTGGAGCGTGGAGAGTGTGCGAGCGGGTCTAGTCGGGTGCAGATAAACGATGCTGCAGGCCGCGGCCCGTCGACCCCAGCAACCACTTAACACACAGTCTCTCCCTCTGCCGCTGCCTCTGCCTGCCTCCCTCTGTCTCCCTCTATCACTGCTGCTGTCTCTATCTCTGTCGCTGTGGCAGCAGCAGCAGCTCATCCACTGTCACTGTCCGCAGTCCGGACGCTGCAAGGGTTAATTTATGAGGCGCGATAAGGCGAATTCCATTTCGTTTCGGTTTTGTTTAATTTCCGATTTTCTGTTGTTGTTTTCTGTTTTCTGCTTTCTGTATTTTCAGTATTCCGTTTTGTATTTACATTTGCCGCGCTCTCTTTCTCTCTCTCTCTCTTGCTATCTTGCTTCCTCTGCCTCACTTGAGGGCGTGTCGCAGGCTGTGGCCGGGGGGAGGGATGGGGTAAATGTGCGACACCGTGTTATCGGCACGTTTCGTGGCGAATATATTTTTTTTTGCTTTCCACGGCAACGGAAAATTCGAAATGACACGTTTGCGAGTGCCTGGCAATGGCAGCAGTCCCCCTCTGCCCGCTCACCACCCCCGTCTGTCCGCTTACCCCTCGCTGCCGCGGAGTTTTTAACTACCCCGTGTGGCTGTTAATCTGCGGTTTTAATGCCCAAGTGGCGCAAATTGGCGAAAGGGTTTGAATTACACGCGGCACAGCGCACAGTCTGATGGGGTCAAAATGGCAACCAGACAGACAAGGAAAGAGGGAGTACAGGAGAGACAGAAAGTGAGAGAGAGAGAGAGAGAGAAGAAGAGTCAGACAGACTGACTGTGGCGCCTCATGCGCCGCCTCCACTTGCGGCACGGGGAACAGACATGTAAATTTGCAGACGAAATCAAATTAAAAGCGCACACGTTCCACGCAGACAATCGCCGAGTTGTCGCAGGCTTCCACACTCTACTTGCTGCACTGTCTCCTGCTCTCCCACTCTCCTCCACTCCTTCCCTTCCCTGTGTAGCTCATTTGAAGTTTATTCATCCTCATCGCACATGTCACACAAATCCTCAACGTAAACTTTTGCGCATTTTCATTAATTTTAATTTGAATTTACGCTTAATCCGCATTCAAGTTTTATTTCTAGTTAATGTTTAAGCAAATTGTTGTTGTTCTTTTAGTTAGTGTTGTTTGTTGTTTACTGTTGCTGTTGTTGCTTTAGTTTCTATTTGCGTCGAGTCGTTTTTCACGCCTCGCGTGCTTGCACTGCATTTTTCCCCTCACACAGCCCATTTTCCGCATTCCGCACTCTGCGTGACGATTTCCATTTCAACTCTGCTGCTGTTGTTGTTGCTGTTGTTGTTGTCGCCATCGTTCTTGCCGTTCATTAATTAATGCAAGTAGTCGTTAATATTAATTTCATTGCGGAATTATACGCGCCGGTTAATGCACCCTGCAATTGTTTTAGTTTAGTTTGTTCTCCCCTCGGCAGCCTAATCTGCCAGATAAACTTTTATTATGTGTGCCTGAGCTGCGATTGTGCCCATTATCGTTAGCAATATGAGCCATATACAATACAATATATATAGTATACACAATGTGTAGTCTGCCGTAGGGTGAAAGAGTGAAAGAGAGCGCCGGCTAATGGATAATTTCAGTCGCAATTGATCAAAGCGATTGCGGGCACTTGAAAGCGAATCGATTAGAAAAAGAATACACTCGACTTAGCACATACTCCGCAATTAATATAGTGTATAGTAATATAATATATATAAAACTTAACACAAGGCGATACAATCCGATATAGAAAGAAGTTTCCTTATTGAGATTGGATGACTTCGAAAAGACTGAACAGAATGAATAATGTTCTCTTATTAATGCATTTTATTCTTGACTACAAAGAGACTAAGGCAAACTGATAAAATATTAAATTATTATTTTTAATGATCACATTATTTTTTTTTTTTTTCATGATATTGTTCCTAAAGCTCAAAGATCAGATAACTGTGAAGAGACTGAAAAGATTTAATATTATACTACCTATTAATTCTCCATTTTATTTCTACATTGCTGCTCATGAATATCAAAAAGTTCTAAAGTGTTCCCTTCGAGAAATATTTATTATTTGCACTTAAGAAATTTGTTAAATAATTTAGCTATTATTTGATTTAACAGTTAATCGTTCAATCAGGTTCTAAGCTGCTATAAAATCCGATGTTTCTATCGAAACGTTCTTGTATTTTAAAGTGCTCAGAAATTAATAATCAGTTCATAAGCGATCCTGTTTTATATTCTTTAACGACATATTTTTTTACGAGTTTGTCATCTTTTGTTATATTTCTAATTGGTTTGAAATATTATAGAAATTCTTTACATATTCATTGTGCGACTTTCTCGACTCATGCGCCAGTTATAACCGGTTCGGGCTGTTCGAAGTCCTCTTTCCCTTGAGAAACTCGTTATACTCTGCACCTCTGTCGCTCTCCACCTCTCTCTCTCTCTGTCTCTCCCTCTCTCATACTCCCTCTCTCTCTCTTGCTATGCGATTGAAAAAATCTTTTGTCACTGAAAAGAAGTGCTGCAACTTTTCTCTTGGCTTTATTTAATGAAGCCATTCAACACTTTCGTGAATGTACACACGCACACACACACATACACACATGCATACACACACAGATGAGTAACGTATTTGTACGAAATTTGAGCTTGAGCTGCGGGAAGAAGAACGAGGACTTGCAAGGGGTTCCATAACTTGTCGATAACAAAAGGTTCAGTCGCCATTTTTATTATATGCTGCCATTAACAAAAGAAATGAATGCAGTCAGAAAACGCACACACACATACACTCTCGCACACACATTCACACAGTCATTAATCAAGTTTGTCAGCTGAGGAAAATGAGAAAATGGGTAACAAGTCGCTGCGTTGCTTGTGGTCTGCGGTCGTCGTAGTCGGAGGAGCCAATCAGCCCAGCTATCAATTTGGTTGCCTTTCCTTAGGTATATATATATATGTATGTGTGTGTGTGTGTGTGTTTATGTGTGTGATTGAGCCTCAGGAGCGCACAGGACCACACCTCGAAAAAGGCACAACGCTAGACAGGAAAGACGCGGCAATATGAAATTACGAGTATTGTGTGCGCCGCGGGAAGTCAGCCCGTGCATATTGAAATCCAGCACGAATGAGGGGGGAGGGGGGTGAAGTAGTGGAGCGGGGGGAGCTGTAGTAAGAATAGAGGCTAAGCATGAATTATGCGCGCGGTTAGGTAAATATAGAACCCGCAGCAAATGCTTCGTCGATCGATCGATGCTTTTTATACGAATTTAAATGTCACGTTTGTCTAGAACAGCGGGGCAGTAGGGGGGGGGGGTGCTTGCCCCTCCCTCCTGTGCTGTGGGCAATGGCATTTTAATACGTCATCGTTTCAAGCCGCCGTCGGCCCACGCAACTTAAATAATGAGCGGCATCTGCTCGAAGTTGCCTTAAGTCGAAATAGAAATTCGAATAGAAATTCGTGTTTGTTTGGGGAGTGGAGAGGGGAGTGAGGAGAGCGAGGAGTGTGGACTGTGTCGTCGTCGTGTGCAGTGGGCCGTAAAGGCAATGGGAAAACTCGAGGCTGCACTCTCTCTTCCCTCTCTCTCTCCCTCTTTCCTTTCTGTTCACTCTTCCCTTTCTCTCTCTTTAGTCGAATATGTGTTTTCAATAAAAGTCGATATAATGTTGCCAAGGTTCATAGAACGCACAAATGAACTTGGCAACAATGGCAGAGACGCAATGAAGGCAATCAATTTCAATTCAGTTTGCTCGCCGCCTTTGCCGGCAGCCAATGAGGCGTCTAAAGGGCAAGACGAGGCCAATTGCTGCAGTTGCTGCTGAACCTTTTTCGCTGCTGCCGCTGCTCGCTCTGCCAGACAAAGGCGCCCCAAAAGTGTTGATGACCCGAGCAAGCTAACTACACATACTGCCACACATGGTCACACTCACACACAGACACACACACACAGGCACACTCACTTCATTGTCATCATCGCATTTGCCGCCGTTGATTGTCGCCTCGATTCGCAGCGATTTTAATCGCAACTGGCGGCGCATTAAACGCCTTTCATTTGCAATTAAATTGAGGCAAACACACATACTAACACACACACACACAGACAGACTGAAGTGCGGTCAGTTGGCGACGCGTGGCCGGAAGCTGTGGCTACAACAACAACAACAAGAGAAGCCTTCTGCAGTTACGACAGCTGTCAAACACAGGCGCCCATGGGTCGTTGGCAAAAATCTTGCGGATTACCAATTCTAGACGCCTAATACCATTTATAGGCCATCGTTACAAATGTTCCAGCTGTCCGGGCCTGTCCGTACGGCCAGCATTCGTTACGTTTGCCAGCCCCAAAATTAGTTCGCACTCCCCCTGCTCAGACTCAGACTGCGACGTTGGCTGGCCAACAAATTTATCGAAACTTTTAGGAAGCTTGGGCGCGGGCTGCCTCTGCCTCTGTCTCTGTCTCTGTCTCTGTCTCTGTCTCTGTCTCTGTCTCCGCCTCCGCTTGTGCCCTGTGATTTCGCTCTGTGCGCTTTTCCCTCTTCCGTTTTCCCTTTCCCAATGTCTGGCCATATATTTTTCACATTTATGGCAAGTATTTTGTCTTATCACACCCTCGTGTCTGCAGTGGCGTGCAAAAAATTCCCGACTTCGACTCCTGCCTGGCTCTGCCTGGCAGCGTCTGTGGCTCATTGCGGGCAAGTGGTTGTGGATGAGGATGAAGATGGTTTCGTGTAGTTCGTGGGTGGGTGGTGCAGGCGCAGAACGGGGGCAACCACCCACGAGATTAAAAATGCCATAAAGACAGTAAGGGTGAATGGCTCTAATGGCTGCCGTTTCTCTCCTTGTTGTTGTAGCTGCTGCCACTGCCATTGTTGTTGTTGTTGTTGTTTTCGTAGCTGCTGCTGCTGCTTCTGTTTGTTGTTGTTGCTGTCGTTATGCGCTGTTATCCTCGCTCTCTTTCGCTCCCATTTCCTTTCGCTATTTGCCTGTGTTACTGTTGCCATGACACACACACACACACACACACACATGGCAAGCTATTTTTGGGCACTGCATGCCTGAGTGTGTGTGTGTGTGTAACAGCCCCTGTTTAGGTAGTGGAGACAAAGGTGATCATATCCGTTTTATCTTGTTGAAGATGCCTGCCAACATATGCGCGATAGTGACTGTTGACAGACGATAGTATCGGCAGAAACTAATAACGATTAGTCTGCATGCTGCGAGGAAAGAAATCTCTAATTTAGTTGAGGCTATAAACTATAATATTCAGCTTGACTCTGTAATACTAAAGGATATTACTAAAAGGTTAAATTAAAAATAAATATGGAAGAACTAATGTATAGAGAGAAACCTTAAGAGACACACAACGCTTCCAATTGATTAAAAGAATCTATTATATTATACATAAACATATATACATACATTATAAAAAATATGTATTTTATAATACGATATAAGAATCGTTTCAAATAAAATGGACATTATTGTGTCATATTTAAAGGTAAACTTTTAACTAAAGTAGGAAAAGTAAACGAAAGTAATTATTTTCATTGAATAAACTCGAAACAATATAATATAAATTTTAAACATAAATATTATAATATACTAGAAATACTCTAGAATATTTTCAGCTAATTTCTAGTATTTTCTTTTATTCTCTAGAATATTATAATGTAATTTCTAATATTCTATAAACTTATGTAGCAAAAATAATGTCAATTACGAGGGTCGTTTGATAAGTCCGTGACTTTTTGTATTTGCCGCGCACCTGCTCTAAATACAACACTGCTCCTGTCAGCAGTTATCGATTAACAGCTGACTGTAAAATTTTGAGAAAGCTGCGTTTTTTGGTTTGCGTTTTATAGGCATTGAAAGCAGACGATCTCGTGAATTTTAACGAAAATGGAAAAAAGTGAATTTCGTGTCAGCATGGCAAAATTTCATAAATTGGGCTACGAACTGCTACCCCATCCAGCATATTCTCCAGATTTAGCCCCCTGTGACTATTTTTTGTTTCCAAACATGAAGAAATGGCTCGGCGGTAAGAGATTCGGGTCAAATGAAGAGAAACACAGAAACAAACGACTATTTTGAGGGCCTTGAGAAAACCTATTATTTGGAAGGAATAAAAAAATTGGAAAAACGCTGGACTAAATGTATAGAGCTAAAAGGAGATTATGTTGAGAAATAAAACGCTTCTTTGACGAAAAAAATATATTTTATTCAAAAAGTCACGGACTTATCAAACGACCCTCGTACTTTGCACATTATGAAGCATGAACTACAATGAAACTAAAACTAATTTGGCTTGTACCAAAAAATTAGCATAAAAATGCCTTCTTTGCCAAAATATGCATGAGTTCTTTAGTTCAGTTCTTTAGTTTACTTCTTTATTTCATTATGCTTCCTCCTCGCCTCCTCCCTTCGTTTTTCAATTTCAACTCTTTTGTTCGGTTAACAAAGTCTTTATGTTATCGTTAATGCGCTTCTTTAACGCCTTTCTGCTAGTTCACTTTCAACTTAATTTGCCTTTACATAAACTTAAGCTGGCCCCTGCCACCCTCTTTCCCATCTCCTTGCGTTACTTCTACGTTTAATTCGCTTGAATTTAGCAACTGCCAGCGAGCAGTAGCAACAGCAATTCCAATAATGGCGCGAAATATTTGATGAGAATATATTAATCCCCCAGGAGCGCGCAGAGCCTAATGCTGCTGCCAGGAAGAGCACGCAGGGCAAATACAGGCAGAGAGATAGCACAGCGACGCCCTGCCGTATATACTCCAAGATTAAGCACACAATTAGCAATTTATGCCCATGGTGCTGGCTGGGGGCGTGGCTGTGCAGATAGCAGCAGCAAAACAACAACATTGGCAACGCGTTGCACATAAATTGCACATGAAGCAACCCCACCCCGTGCTGCTCTGCTCTGCCCTGCCTGTCGCTGTCAGGTTGTGCCACCCCTCAGTGAGTGAGCTCGCAACTTCCCACTCAGCAGCCTCCCTTTACCTTCATCTCCCCCCTTGTCCTTACTTCCGCTTACCTTCCACAGAATGCTGCGCGTCTGATTAAATTTAAATAAATTTAATAAACATAAATTATTTGCAGCAGCAGCACTTTCTTTGCTTGCCACCCTCTTTGCATGCTGGCAAACTAATGGCTGCGCTTACCTGCCCCACCTCCCCTCGCGCCGTTCTGCCTGCTCTTGGCTAAAAGCCGCCAGATGTTGCCACACGAGGAGAAAGAGAGGGAGAGCGAGAGAGAGTCTTGTAAGAGCAAACTCCAAGCGGCTTTCGCTTGAAACTTTAATTAGTCCATGAGCGCGCGCGCGATTTGCATATCCCCCTGAATTTGTAAGGTCCCCAGGGAGCGAGAGAGAGAAAGAGAGAAGGGGGTGGGGAGACAATGGGCCCATTTGGTGTCGTGCATTCACCAAAGAACACTGCAATTTGCGCTAAATGCGCAAAAGATCGTCCTCCTACGCCCAGTTTCAGCTACATGTCGAATCTAGCAACAATGGCGGCGAATTGGGAGCCAACTTGGAGCCAGCAGGGGAAATTGTTGAGGCACCTCATCTTCTTTTCTTTTCGGGGCGGGCACTGTAGCTTTGTCTGTCTGCTTGTCTGTCTGTGGGCATGTTGAATGTCTGCTGTTTGTTTATATATCTCTCAACATGCCATCCGGGAAGTTCGTTTCGAAAATGCATACCACAAATACTTATAAACAAATCAGCATAAAACATGCAAACGCAGACTCCGCTGAGAAGTGAAATTTCCACAAGACGAAAAGGAAAGTGCGGACAAGCCCAAGTGAAGCTGTGTGAAAGAAAAAGAAATCTGCTAAATATCCTATAATATAATTCAAGCTACACTACCAACTGATAATATTTTTCAAAAGCGGCATAAGAACTCATGCGTGTGTCTTGAATTCCTAATGTTGCTGATGACTTCCCCTTTACATTCTGATAATTTTACTTTTACTAACAATTTGTAAGAGTCCAAAGGTTTATCGAGTATGCGCCACACGTGTGTCAGCAATTTGCATACAAATTTAACTTACACTTCATTCGGTTAATTTTCATTTTGTTATTATTATGTGCAATGATTAAAATAGTTTTAGTTTTAACTACTTATTTTAACAATTAGCGTTGACGGCCGTTGAGACGTTTTCGGGGGCCCGTAAAACAGTAATTTTTGGTGTGAATATTATGGACGACCGTCCAAATTATTTCTAGTAACTTAGTTGGGAAGATTTATTATTTATTATATATAACTTAAGCAGGTCTACGAGTCGCCATTAGTAACCTGAATATATTCTATTTAATGAGCATTTCCATTCAACAATTACGTATTTGAGCCTCCAACAAACTTATTTAATTCTTTAGTAAAATCAACCAACATTGTTTAGCAATGCTAAGATCACAGTGTGTTTGCTTGACAACACGTTGAGGCAAAACCAACTTCTGCATATAAACAAAACAACAGAAAACGTTGGACACAGCAACAAACATTTTTGTGCCGGCAAACTTCTTCAATTGTCGAAAATTCAGCTGAAAAAGCAACAAAATCTAGAAATTTATATGCGTTCCAACATGCAAATGATTCGAATTAATTACAAACATAGCAAGCAACAACAACAACAACAACAGCAACGGCAACAACAATGGCCACAATGTTTCAAAGTTTGTGTCAAACGATATGTAAATTTGTTTATTATTTATCGAAACAAAAAGCGAGAAAGAGAGAAAATAGAAACAAAATGTTTGTTTATTGTACAACAATTTTGTGTCGTCGCTCGATAAACAAACGAAACAGTTGATGTCGCCGTCCCCACGGACAACAGTACACACACCCGCACACACACACTTGAAGTGTGTAGATACAGATACACTCTCTACGAGTCTAGATACATATTGACACTAACACTTTCGTTCATACAAACTAAACAGTTCGCTATCCGTCGGACTGTCTGCCAGGCATATACACTACGCGCCTGAGTCAGTGTGTGTATAGGTTTGCCTCTACATGTGTGTGTGTGTGTGTGTGTGTGTGTGTATCTTTATTGTACGCTTTGAATTGTTTTTATGATTTTAATGTCATCATAAGTTTCAGTCGGCTTTTTCTCGTCCGATTGGGGCTTGTTTATACGCGTCGCTGTTTATTGAACAATTACGTTTATTATTATGAATATTTTTAATTGTTAATTGTTAATGTTATTGTTATAGACCCGCCTCGCTCGCTCGCTCACAATGCACATAGCGTCGTCTTAAATCCCCTTAAGTCTCTCCCTCATTTCCCTCGATTGCCAATTGCACCTTAGCCACCTTTGTTTACGCTACCTAGACCCGCTAGCATTGGTCACTCGGTCAGTCGCAGATGAAGACGCCCCAAATGGGCGCATGAATCATGCGAACTTGTTAATCTTGTTGTTGCTTTTGCTGTTGTTGTTGTTGTTGTTGATTTCTGGCCAAGAACAGCCGCATCGTCGTCAGTCAATCGCAATCGGCAGTTTATGGCGCACTAATTGATTTTTAATTGGAAAATGAAAATTGATTTTGCACGGAATTGAAATTGTGTAATCAACCGGTTCACCATTCGAGCCTCAGCCTGAGCCTGACTAGGCTAAACTGGATTTACTAGTCAGCTGTAATTAAATGCGCTATAAATTCATTGAGCTTAATCCGCACAACGGGGATGTAACTTATGCGAAGCCTCAGATAAATTTCGAATCAATTGAAAACGGTTGGCAATCAAAACTAATCGTGAGAAATCAATTGAGCAAATGCATCTTATTGCATCGAATTGTGTATTACGAAATCAGGAAATGTTATAAATGAGGATTAATGTAGCTTGAAATGGCTAGAAAATAGCTTGGAAGTTTGTCATTGAATATTTTTTAATTGCTTGTAAGGAAAAATATTTTCAATCATATTTAATTATAGTATATTAATAGCAATATTTTTTTACTATATTAATGTAATTAAATGTGAAACATAATGTCAAATGTGAGTTAGTATTATTTGTTTCATATTTAGTATTGTTTGACCGTTAATTCAGTTTTATTTGAAAATCAATAGACTTATTACAAATACACATTTTATATGACTGTCAATAAAAACCCCGTCGGGCACTCAAATCACATTGAGTGCATTCCTGAAAGATCTCTGTTCAGTCAGGGAGGGGAGAGGTAGGGGACGTGTCGTCCATCGTCGTGACGGCCATTACAAAAATCTGCCATAGACTAGAATGAAAAATCAATAAGTCTCACTGATTTGACTCCGTCTACGACTCTGGCTCAAAGCGCGCTCTCTCTCTCTCTCTCTCTCTCAAAATTCCGGTTTTGCTTGGCTCGCTCAATTTCATGCGCCGACTCACCACTCTCCTGCACTCACCACCACCACAAGCAGAGCAGCAGCAGCAACAACAACAAACGTTTTGAGTTTATCCGTGGTTGCCATGACAACGCTGCCTCTCCCTTTCCCTCTCTTACTCACTCACTCACTGTACGTGTGTGTGTGTGCGAGAGTGTGAGCGTATCTACCTGTCTGTGGCCGTGCGGCAGCCATATTGGATTCCAGCACTCCTGTGCGCAGTGTGCCCAATATCTATCTCGCTCCCACCTGTGCGCAAAGCCATTGCTTGGCTCGTAAATCTCTTTTAGGGGCGCGTGTGTCCTGGGAGTCGTGATTTATGGGACGAATTGTAGCTGCTCATTGTAGCGTGTAAATAATTTAGATTAGTTTGGCATTTCTGGGTCCTGTCTGCTCCAGCTACCGCCCAGCTGGGCTTGATTACAGTTCGAGTTGAAGCTTTAATGTATTTTATGTTCCTTTTCCAGCTTCAAATTAAACAGTTTTTCTGGGAACAATTATACAAGTGCAGACTTATTCATTTTATTAATACTATATTATATTAGAAAATTATTTTAATGTATTTTATATATTGTACATATAATGTATTATTGTTTAATAGTATTTTATATTAAACATTATAACAGTTCCTTCCGCATTCAATTGAGTTGAAAAAGAGTTGAACAATTTCTTTTGTTCTCCTTTTCATTTTCAAACGAAAGAGTTTTTTGGCTTTTATTGTACAAGCTGAATTAAGAACATTTATTAACATATGATTATATTAGTAGTATATTATATTTTAATAGTATTTTGTGTTAAAGTCGTACAAGAAATATTGTTAAAGTATATTGCGTTATAATAGTTCTTTCGGTTTTCAATTCAAGAGTTAAGCAACTTCCTTTTTGTGCAGAAACCTCCGTAAAAAATAGTTTCCTCATGATTTACAACTGCCATGGAAATTGGCACGTAGTGCACCTTTCAAAATATTACGCAAAATTTGTCCCTTGTTTTGTTGTCGGCAACTTGCAACTTGTCAAACCATAAAAAATTTGCGACAAACTGAAAACCTTTTACTGTAAAAAAAAACTGTGCAGACTGAGACTGAGACAGAGAAGAAAAAAACGAAAGGTAGGCCATAAAACAGCGAGCGGGAAAAGTGAGGCCTGGCCTGCAATTTGCAGATAGCGAAATTTTGATTTCCGAAACATAAACACGAAGCCAGCGCCCGCGCCCCTTGCTTGCTCGTTGCATCATCCACGCACCGTCGCGCAAAAAATTTGCACAGGTAGCGTGGAAAATTGCTAAAAAAAATAGTAAAACACGACAGGAAAACTACGGAAAAAAGAAAGCCAAAAACAAAAGCAAAGACAAAGACTAGACAAGAAAATGCTGAAAATTGCTGCAGACCACAGCGGGAGCTGCCGCGCTGCCAAGTCGTTGCCTGTTTCACCCTTTGCCATAGAAATCGGAGGAATCAGAGTCCAACCAGGCAGCCAGCCAGCCGGCGGTAGCCCCCCAGGGCGCTGATGTCCTGCCGCGATTTGGCTCGCATTGTGTGGCGTTGCCGGCTGACGTCAGAGCAGAGCAGCGCAGAGCAGAGCGAGCTCATCGTTTGGTTAAGACAACTGTTTGTTTGCCTCATTATTTGCAACAGACATTTGGAGTGCATTCACTTTCCCCGTACCGCGTCGCACCCTTTTCCCTGGCAGTTGCAATTAAACAACTGCCGAAGCAGTCCTCGCCATTTCTGGCTGTCTGACAGCATCTTCACAGCTCGTTAAGAGTTGCCAAAAACGGCAACAGAACACGAACACCAACACCAACACCAACACGAACATGAACTCGATAAACGTGACTAATGCAAAACTCTCTTTGTTCTTTTTACTCTTGCAGGGCCCAACGGCTGCCCGCGCCGACGCGGTCGACAGACTTACACCCGCTTCCAGACACTGGAGCTGGAGAAGGAGTTCCATTTCAATCACTACTTGACGCGGCGACGGCGCATCGAGATCGCGCACGCACTCTGCCTGACCGAGCGCCAGATAAAGATTTGGTTCCAGAATCGTCGCATGAAATTAAAGAAGGAACTGCGCGCGGTAAAGGAGATCAACGAGCAGGTAAGTGTTCATTTGCATATCGGATCGATCGATCGATCGAACGAGTGCATTTGAAATTCACGGATTAGTCACGTTACTTATAAAATGCATTTTGTGTCTTATCTCTCTGCAGGCACGACGCGATCGCGAGGAGCAGGAGAAAATGAAGGCTCAGGAGACGATGAAATCCGCCCAGCAGAATAAGCAAGTGCAGCAGCAGCAACAGCAACAACAGCAGCAGCAGCAACAGCAGCAGCAGCAGCAACAACAGCAGCAGCAACAGCAACAGCACCAACAGCAGCAGCAACAGGATCATCATTCGATCATTGCACACAATCCGGGCCACTTGCATCACTCCGTTGTGGGTCAGAACGATCTCAAGCTTGGCCTGGGCATGGGAGTCGGTGCCGGGCTAGGTGTTGGCGCTGGCATTGGGCCCGGTGGTCTGGGCGCTGGCCTCGGCGGCAATTTGGGTATGATGAGCGCCCTCGACAAGAGCAATCACGATCTGCTCAAGGCGGTCAGCAAGGTCAATTCCTAAGCAGGCACGGAGGCATCATCTATACTTTGGCCAACTTAAATCGTAATCGTAGCCGCCATTAGCACCACCCAACAATAACCACCATCGCCATCGTCATCGTCGCTTGATGCCTTGAGTTGGGCGTTTTTTTCGCGTCTCTCCAGCAGAGCAAAAGAAAACAAAAGTTGATAACTTAAATACGTAAAATTTTACATAGTAAATAGTTGTCTAAGTCTAAATCTAACGGAATCCGTACCCGTACATAAATACATAGAATCGAGTAGATGCAACGACACCACTGTGCACAGTGGGTCACGTCAAAAGGGGGAATCAATTTTACAAGGCTTTAACTAATTTCAACTGAAAATTCTTCATTTTCTTCCTTTCCCTTTCTACGATTTTTATGTTCCCCCCACCGTTAACCACTGTGCACAGTGTGCAAATACTGTCATCACTTGATCTACTTATATAGAATATAGCGGTAATTGCTTAAGTAGTGCTATCGAGAGAGCCAAACGCTGAATCGCTGAGAGAAGGAGAGTCCGCGATATTTGATAGTCAAATAGTCAGTTAGATAAAACAAACAAGTAACCCCCGTGACGTTGGCATTGGCCCACAATGGCAACGTAAAATGATTTACGACTGCTGTAGGATTATATATACATAAACATACACTTATATATATATACATACTATATATACTAGTATGGTACAGATACACGTTTAACTATGTTTACGACTCTAATATGAATATGAAACTATATACACGCATAGGCATAATACCCCCCTCCCCCTACACCTCCTCCTCATCCACCACCCCATTTACATATAGTTACTTATATAGTACTAGGATCGTACAGTTTGTATTTATTGGAAATTCTGTTTAAAAATGCGATAAACTCTTCCAATCTTATATTTTTGTTTGTTGTGTTGTACATGTTGTATGCGAATGCTTTGAGATCTTACCCCTCCCCCTGCTCCTCCTCCTCCTCCTCCTCATTCTTCCCGCTACGACGAATCTAGGCACAATAGTTACGTCAATGCCATATTAATATTAATTATAATACCAATGCAGAAAAGATACAAAAAGAGAAAAAAAAAACAAAAAAAGAACATAACGAAAAACCGAAAACATTTCCCTACCTAGGCGTTAAGTGTATTGTAACTGTAACTGTAATGAGTAACGAGAATGGTATGCAACATACCCAAAAGCATAATCACGATTTCAAATACGTAATAATAATAATGATGATAATACCGATACCGATTATAATATGAGTAGTAGTAGTAGTGGAGGCCGGGAGAGAGTGTCGAAGAGAGTTTGCCAGTGACTAAAATTAATAAATGCATTCGCGCCGCGCACTCCACTCTATGTGTGTGCATGTGTGTGTGTGTGTGCGTGTGTGTGTGCATGTGTGTGCCAGGCAATTGCCAGATATTACAAATATATTGAGAAGAATCCGAAATACGTATTAGCTTAAGGTTGAAACAACAGCAACAACAACAACAACAACAAGACGAATAACAACAATAAATGTCAAAAAAAGAAAAATTAAAATTAAAAAATAGTTTACAAAGAGAGAGACACTGAGGCGAGAAACCATATACGTAGAGAGTTTTAACTTCCCAGAATAAAATTTACATGCAAACATACTTAGCGATAAGCAATGCGAGAAAGAGAGCGAGAAAGAGAGAGCGAACATGCATAAGTAACATAAAGTAAAGTAAAGTAAAGTAAAGTAAATCTATATTTATTTATTAACGAAGCGAAGCAAACATACACACGCATATTTACAAATACAAATACAAAACGTAAATATATATTACAAATATATACAAATATGAAATTATACATCTATTTATATATATACACACTTGATATATATATGTAAATGTATGTGTTGTAGTTGGTTAATATTAAAAAGCAAAGTCACATTTTCCAAATTTTTTGCTTGTTTCCCCCCTTCCCCCACAAATTGGTTCACGTGATATTGATGAATTAATTAATTATTCGTTTCTTTAAGGATTTGTTATGCACACACACACGCACACACACACACACACGGACACAGAGACTTTGTTTTTTTGTGAATTACATCTTTGTATGTTTTGGATTAAGTTGAAAAAATGATCTAGCAAATTCTTCGCATTTTGTTAACCACACGCTAATTATCGATTATCGATTACCGATGATTTTGTTTGAGTAATTTCGTAATTTCTGTTAATTTTAGTTTAAGTTTAGTTGTGACAAATTGTGTATTATATAATTTTATGCGATTTCGAAAGTGAATACGAAAAACAATTAAAACAAAACACATTGACAAACTTGTTTTATTTCATCGAACAACCAACAACCAACAACCAACAACAACAACAAAGCTAAATCATATAACAAGAGCCCATCCAAGACACGACGAGAGAATCGATAGATTAACTAACTAACCTATATACGTAGAATACAAGAACAACAAGAACAACAACAACTATTTACTAATAACTATTATGAAACATAATTAACTCGAACGAAGATGTCTCCAAAAACCGGCAAATACGTAATTGAATGATATTCAGACTTTAAAATTGGAGAAGGACCCAACATAAATACACACAACCCATGCAACTGCAAGCAACTGCAGCTCATTCTTGCCCCCGTGGCATTTGTAAATAGAGCGCAGTGCATCAGTTGCATAAGTTGAACTAAAACTGAACTATAGAAAAGTTCATCACATTGAGATCGCAGCGACAGCTTTGTGGTTCGCTGTGTGCTTGGGTTTTATGGAATTAGGCAAGCATTAAAACGGCGCTGTATGGGAAATTCTAATCTTAAGCAACAATGAAAATTAATAAATAAATTAAAAACCTAAATTGAGAAAGATCTTTCATTCTTTACTGTATTCCATGTTATCTTATAGGAAGTTTTAGGAGTCCCAGAAGTCTGCAGAGAAAATCTTTTTTTTGGCAGCTCTTCTCTTTGTTTAGGTCTTTGAGTTTTTTTTGAGTAAGTTTTCTAAATTCATGGATATCATACTCTGACATATTTGTATATTTTCAGTACTTTCAAATATGTAGAAAGACTTTAGTTGGCTACATTCTGGTTCTCTATTCATATTCATTCTACCTTTGATATTCTTCTGGTTTTAGCTTTGAATTTTTACTTAATGCAGTTTGATATGCATAGATACCTTATTAATCTGATATATATGTACGGTTTAGTGTGCATTCATATATCTAAATAGACTTTTTTCTGCTAAGCCGCTAAGCATTGCTGTTCTTTTTCATTTGTATTTATTAAAAAGTAAAAGTTCAATATTCAGCTGATAAAGTTGTGATTTATGTTAAGTATATGCATGAAATGCAATAGCAAAGTCTCTAAAAATTATACTCAGCTGGATTATACTATTATATTGCTGAGATACGACCAAAATTAAACTAGCTGTGTTTAATAGGCCCTTCGCCTTGTTAATCTATTTTAGAATTATCTATGAATCTCTAAACTCTTCAAAAACAAAATCTCCTAGTTGCCTATTCATAAAGTTGAAGATCTATAGCTGCAGTTAGAGCTCAGCGACACATTCGATTGCTGCCCTGTCAGAGTCAGTCAACTTTCCGAATGGCAAATTGATATTTGTGCCAGGCATAAATTCGCACTGGCTAATGCAGATGCTGCGAATATTAATTAAGGCATTGCGCATTATGGAAATGGGAAATAGGAAATGCGAATGGTAATGGCAAAGGGGGAGGGCAATCGAAAGGGCAAATGAGGGCTGGGTAACTGGGGTCTTTGGGTCTCTACATGCGCGGCTGCTGCTCGTATCCAGATTTGCAATTTGCAACGTTTGCCACGTACAAGAGAAATGTTGCAAAACGCCTTTAATTAAATTTAATTAATGCGGCAACAACTCAACGGATTATGATAATAAGAGCACACATAACGATGCCTTTTATGGCGCACACATGTGCACCCAGCGCTGTTAGAGGCAGAGGGAAGGCAAAGAGAAAGAGGCAGCTACAGCAGGACTTCCAATCGAAAGCAGTGACAAGCGAAGGGGAGGCGGAAAGGGAGAGCGCCTCCGTCAGACGTTGTTCCGTTTGGAGCAACGACAGCGTAATGGCTGTGTCAACGAGCTGCGTCTCTGGTGGCAGCAGCAGCAGCAACAGCAGCGGAAACGGAAGCACGAGCACACAAATGCCTCATGTATGCAATAAAAGAAACTTTCGAAAACGTCAAAATGGCGTTCCAAAGATTGCCCCATTGATGATGAGCGGCAAAAGGAGTGGGAGTGGGAGAGGGAATGGCACAAGGAATTGGAGTGGGAGTAGGTCTAGCAGTGAGCTCCACTTGGGCGCAGGCATCGACTCCGGCGATGGTAATCGCCATGCGAGGCACGTATCCTGGCATAAGTTCACATTTGGATGCTGTTATTAGAAAAGTTTTGTGCGATAAACTGGCCCCGAAGGCGATCATCGACGCGATAAGGCAACGTTTCAAATATATTTTATTCCATATCATAAGTACGTACAGTATAGTCAGGGCAGCACAAGGCTTGCTCGCATGGTCAGGTTTGTGCAGCAATCAGCTCTATCTGGGGGGAACATTTTGAAATACAAGTGAAATGATTTGTGCGGTTTGAATTTGAATGAATAATAGTAGAATAGTAGATATAAGATACTAAACAATAGTATTGTATATTATATATTTGTACAGTCTTTGGTTCACTTATTTTCTGATATTTTATTATAATATTTAATATTTACAAAATTCTATAATATTTCTAAGCAAATTAAATAAATTACTTCACATTTTAACTTCCTTAAGAGTGCTAGCTAATTAGCTAAAACTAAACCAACATTAAACATTCATTTTTCATTTCAATTCACAATCTCTGCTAAATTCCTATCACGCTTTTCACAGCTCTACTTCCCCATCTCCCCATCTGCTCCGTTTGTTCTTCATATCTCTTGCTGCTTTTCTGAATTTAAATTATCTATTACTCTTTGTCTCTGTTCTTTGTATGCATACACAGAAAACTCTCGAAAATAGATTTAAATTTCTTTCAAAAAGAAAAAAGGGTTTTCCGCCGAAAGAACTGAGACAGAAAACTATTTAACAATAGAATTGTTTGGAAAAGAAAACCATATTTATTGAATATGCTACAAAAACTTTGTGTTTAGGTAGATGAAGAACAGTTTAATGCAGGTGATTGTATTATTCAGATTATAAATAGAGAACAGTTAAAAGGAGTTTATATTATCTATAGTGTAATTAAAAGGAGTGTTAATATATATTATATTTAATAGATGCATACAATATATTGTATGTTCATATACCTTCTCTTCTTGCTGCCTCTTACGAACATATGCCGCTCGTCCTTTGCCGTTCCTGCTCCCCCTGGCGCAGCTTTAGTGAGCCGTGTAATTCTAATGCCAAATCACACATAAAGTGCGACACTTTATGGCAGTCAAAGTCGCATTCAAATTCCAAATTCCAAATTCAAATTCGTTCGCGGGCAAAGGAATTACAATATTTTGACAGGGCAAACAAAGCCGCAAACGCAGCGCGTTGATCCTACTTTAAATTCAGATAATGTTCGGTTGATGCTGCCTCTGTTGCGGCATATGCGCGGCCTAATTACAACGCATCGCAGCTGTGCGCCACGAGTCCTTTCGCATGGAGGGGGTGCAGGGGGAGGTGTGGTGTGGCATGAACGGGGCAGCAGTAGTAGCACAAAATGGCCGTCGTTGCGCGAATGTAATTTCTGGCAATTACAGCGCGTGTTTCGTTTAATTGAAACATAATTTTGCATAAATAAAACAAGGCATAAAACACCCTGTTCAATAGCGATCCCCCGGAGCACAGCAGCCATTAATGCGCAAAGGGTGTTTTTTAAAAAAATGCAAACAAACACGCCCTCCCCTTCCCCTCCCTCTCTCTCTCTCACTTCTATCCTCGCGTCTCTCCCTTCTGCACTGTGCTGCAATATGTGCGAATAAAGAAAGGTTCCCCCAATTGCAAAGCTTGTCGCTGTTGCCCATTTTCAGCAAAATGACAACCTGTGCCCATTGTGTGGTTGTTGTCCCATTGTTGTTATCCTGTTGTTGTTGTTGCTGTTTTTGTTGTTGCGCTGATGCATCCTGTGTATCTCGCAGCTCATTGCGAATGCACAGGTTGATTTTATCCCCTGGCACTTTTTTCATGCTGCCTTCGCAACATGTGTGTGTGCATGTGTGTGTTTGTGTTGTATTAGTGTGTGTTTGTGTTGCATTAGTGTGTGTTTGAGTAGTTCACCCATAGGCCTGTCTATATGTGTATATGTGTTTTTTTTTTGCGAAATTGCACATCCCGCGTTGTCGCTATATCATAATTTATTAACAAAATGAAATGAGTTTTTCCTTTTTTTCCCCTCTTACTACGACACGCGCTTTTAAAGCCCATGGCGCACATTTTTCACATTTTCCACTTTTCAATATGTCTGAGAGCTGTTCGAAAATTGAAAGTTACCAAATTGATGAGGGCACTGAAGAGTGGAAAATGACTAAATAGGCTGGGAATAGTTGGAGAGGTTCTAAGTAGTTTTCAGGCGGAGTTAAATTAGAAGGGATTCAATTCTGTAAGGAAACTGTTTGATAACATTTTATATTATTTAGTAGCTGTCATAGGTTAGGTTATATTGTATCCCTGTAAGTCGATTAAAATCAAATTAAAAGAGTATTTTAATGCAGTACAGTTTATTTTTGGTAAAAACCATAACTATCAATGCCTAATTGATTGCTAAAAAGTTGCTTGCGATTGGCAAATTATCAAAGAAGTTATTTAAGAAATAATTTTAGTCCCTGCAAAGTATGCAACACAAAATACCCTCAACATACCGACTGTAGCTTTCTTACTAGTCCCTCTAGTTACTCTTTCGTCTCTAAAGAAGTAAGAAATTATTTCATTACAATCATATTCTTGCTCCACTGCCTCTCATCCCCTCTCACTGTAAAGTTTCCATTCAAATGGAGTCTAGCAATTATATTCTAGTTCCCCATTCCCCTCCTGTTCCCCACCATGCTGCCAATTACACGCCGAAACACACATAAACATCCCCATAAAGCCAACTGTAATGCTTCGCTCTGGCCTAAGAACGCGTCGCTGCCAAGTCTGGCGAGCATTAACACTAAATTTCAACTAAGCGATCTTCAATATATTATAATAATCCAGCAAAGAAGCCAAACGAACAAATGGAACACAATCTTTTTAATATCCTCAAGGCATTGCCATCCCCCAAACACAGAGAGAGAGGCCATTGCCAAACACCCTCTCCCCCGCTGCCGCATTGTTCTACGGCTACTTAGGACTTCTTGTTCCTGCTGCTCCTCCTCCTGCTCCTGCGAGCAACCCCATAATCAAGGGGCGTACAAAGGGAACCTGGCAATGCCCGCTGCCAACATTGCAAATTTTTGTTGATTTAATAAAATTGCACCCACGAGACTAATTTATATGGAATGTTGGCAGTCGAGAGAGGCGCCGAATTGGTTTCAGTATCAGGTACGAAGCTGCCTGCCGTACTTCCTTGTTAGACCCCCCCGCTGGCACAGTGGGACAAACTGTAGCAAATTCTGGGTATAAACTTTAAAAGTGAACTATCGTTAGACAATGTAGCTTATAATAGTCTAACTTTTAACAGTATAGCGTAATTATATTACCTTATATATTACTGCATAATATAAGTAATCTATATCAATGTTTATAGACGACTATAATCGTTCGTATCAAAATGAATAAATATCAATATATTTATTTATTTACTTGAAGTCAACTATGGTCAATCGACTGTTAAAAGTAACACAATTAATGAAATAATAATAATAAATATAACAATAAGAATTAAATAACGAAGAAAAAATTTTAATTAGAATTTATTGGACCTTACTATCTATGTTTATCTCTCGTTCGATTTATTTTTCTGTTTGTCAAGCGTTATCTATGTTTATCAATATATCTATCGATATTTCTACACATATTTTCTACTAAGTATCTGATGATCCTTTATTTGTCTTCTATTAAGCACTTTATCTTTCAACGAATTTATCTATAATTATAATATAATGCTGTCCATCTTGGCATTCATTTATTTGTCTAAGTATCTTAATATTAAACTATCTGTCTTTTTATCCATCAATATTTCTTTAAATTTCTCTTTTTCTCTCTATCTGGGTTTATATTTATATATCTACCTATCTTCCTTTTAATCTATCTGTCTAGCAAACTATCTATCTGACTGTCTATACACTTTGAATAAGATTTTTCATATAATATTATATGTTTACATCACTGTAATTTGTGTCTATTTATCATCTACAATATCTTTGTTAACATCATTCTGCTTATCTATCTTTATATATATCTATCTGTCCAACTATTTTTCTACTTTCATATATATCTATCTACATATCTACCTATCTATTTATCTTTCTGTTTTTCTATTCATCTATATATTTATTTACCATATCTATCTGTCTACCAATCGATCCATCCATCTTCTCGACTACACACCCTACCATAATCTTTATCAGTTTTTCGCTGCACACCCACTGTAAAAACAAAGAGAGGCACATCAATTCGAGGGCAGGCACTGCTCCTGCTTGTCACTCGCCGCGACGCTTTCACGCTTCGTACTCTGCCGCCTTTTCGGAACTTCTGTTATCATTTCGAATTAAATTTGGCAACTTTGCTGGGCGGTTTGCAGCGACGAACAGCGGCGCGTTTGTTCTGGTCGCGCAAGCACCTTTGCAGCGCACATGGCTGCGTGGGCTCATCCACCTCATCGAGCTACCACCCCCTGCACACTGTGTGTGCGTGTGTGTGTGTCTGTGTGTCTTTGTAGCTGTGCTGCTGTTGAGCCCATTTGCTGATTTATATTGCATAATAACGTCGAGCAGCAAATTGCCATCGCCATCTTGCCACGGCGGCAGCAGCAGAAGGTGCGCCATGTGAGCTGAAACTGCCAATTTGTTAGCCAATAAACATGATGAGCCTGCCTGCCTGCACCGACTCCTATGCCAACTGCGTCAATTGTTTTGATCGGCGACAATTTACGAGGTTCTCTAGCCGAAACTGAAGCCACATCTAATCGCGATAGCCATCTTGACTTGTTGTACCAACTAACCCGTATTCATAACTTAAACGACCAAGGCGCCTTTGAGCAGCCGCCTACGCCTGCTCCTGTTGCTGTTCCTACTCCTGCTGCCACTTAAACAGATGTCAACGCTGGCGCATAACGCTGCAATTTCTCTCGACTTTTGCACTATACAATCATATTTAATAAGGCATTCTTCAAGACAGAGAGAGAGAGAGAGAGGGAGAGAGAGCGTCGAAGAAAGGCAGAGAGAGGACTAGAGCGGGACTGCTTACCTGGAACTGCCGTGACGTATCTGTCAGATTAAGGAAAGGCCATAAAGTGTGGTGAGCAGGGATGACAACAACTACAGCAACAACAGGAAAAAGCAGCCCAGTCAAGGCAAGGCAACTAACATTGAGATACGGCCATTGTTTTGCCCTCTCCAGCCAGTTGGCCATGCCCTTTGGCTTTGCCTTTGCCTTTCCTTTCCCTTCCTCTTTTACTTTCCCAGCCCCCCTCCTTTCGCTTCCCCTTCCCCTTGACATGGCTTTTCCATTGGCCGCACGACCCGGTTATAATTTTAATCGTCTGCTCGTGGGCACTTTTCATTTCCACCATATCTATTGCTCTCTCTCTGCTCATCTCATCACGATTTGTCTGATTTCGATTTGGATTTCGTTTTCGTTGCCTTGTTGCCTTGTTGCCTCGTTTCGCAATTGAACACAACACATTTACGACTGTAAACAGACATAAAACTGTCTCCTGCAGCAGTGCAGCACTTTGAATTTGATCCTGTCGTTGTGCTCTGCCTCGGCGCAGCTTCTGTGCGCGATGATCTCTCTCGGCACCTTCGACAATTTCCGCATAGCCCATCGCCGGCGACAGTTATGACTGCGGACGGCACATAAAACTGACTTTAACGGCAGTAAACAGTTCATAAAAACTTACAGCCACATGCTCCTCTCTCATTCAATCTCTCTCTCTCTCTCTCTAGGATGAGAGAGGACAGCGCTGGGCGCGTGTTAAGGGCCAGCGGGATCCGGAAATGAAAGAGGCACTTCCAGGCCGCGAAACTTGAGTGAATACGATTAGAATTCGAGATAAACTCTGCACTTTCCCATGGGGAACTTGCTATCCTTTTGCAGAGCAAGCGGAAGTCAAATGAAAATAAATTCACTAAGAAACATATTTTTCTAGGTTTGTAAACTTCTCCTGGCTTTGCTAAGGCAATAACTGTTGTTATTATGTTTTTATAAAATACCAGTTAATCAAACTCCAATATAATTGTATATGTTCCTGTATGTTTTTGAAAATCGAATAGTTTTGAGGAAGACAGCAACAAATTTTTAATCCCCTTATTGAGCATTTCAAAAATCGATATCTCAGTCAATAGTTACGACTTGTTTTGAAAAATAAATTCATAATATAGTAATAAATATTACGATTGTATTAGGATAATAAATCAGGTTAAGGATAATAAAATACAGTTGGTACAATAAAAAATATAAGGAATTTATTTTTGGAATTATAGGCCCCGTAAATCAATAAAAACCTAGGCGTAATTTTAATGCAGGACAGATAATTTTTAGTTTAAAATAATAACTATGATTTCAATGCAATGATTTAAACAAATTTTTGTCGCGATCGGATAATTAACATTGATTTTAATTCAGAATCAATTTTAGAAGAATACAGATTTGCAAGTCCCGCAAAGTATGCAACACAAAAAAATGCTGAGCATGCAAGGTGCATATATTTAAGAAATCGTAGCGGATATACTTTTCTTGGTGCTCTTCAAACATTATAAATAAATGCATAGAGCCATTTATAGTGAAAAGAAAATTTTAAAACCTGAAACGTAAGATAGACTCAACAGCGATAAGAACTTTTCAGAATATCCAAACAGAAACTTTAAATGGTATATTGATATACATGACTCAATTCGATGGAAAAGATTTCTACGAGCCACAACAGGTGTGATATTAGTTGGAATATCAATGCAATTAATCGCAGGCATGGAATGCGCATATTATTAAGATCAAGAAGTGGAAAGAAACAAAAGTTTGATTTTTCTTATCGCAACTAAGGCAGCTGTCAAGAAGAAGAGGCAGAAGAGGCAGAAGAGCGAAGAAGACGGAAGAAGAGACTTATTGCAATTTGTAATATGAGAGAGGCGAAGCATTCTCCTTTGCTCTTCATAGTCTTCTTAATCTGCCTCTTTCTTACTCTCTCTCTCTCTTCTCTCGCTCCTTTCTCCCTTTCCTCTCTGTCTCCCTCTGTGTCTCTCTCTCTCTTGCTGTCAGCCTCTTGCTCGTCTTCATTCGACCGCCATTATGTGCATATTTTTATGGATCTGTAAGCGGGCGTAGAGCGCAGTTCAGCTCAGCTCAGCTTCCACGCCAACTCCATCTCCTTCTCCTTCTCCAACTGCTGCTCGTTCTCCCCCTCTTACATTTCCCCTCTCCAACCCTGTCTCTCTCTCTTCATTTTTTTTACCTGCCTGTGCGTGTGATCCCAAAGATGCAATTTATCTTTTTTGTTGCCCGCTTTATGGGCCATCGCGCTCTTTGTGTTATTCTTATTAGCGGCAACAACAACAGCCACAACAACAACAACAGCAGCAACAACAACAGCAACAACAGCAGCAAGAACAACAACAACAACAACAACAGCAACAGTCACACTCACATCGTTCGATGCGTATTCGATTTCCTCGTTGCGTTCATTTTGTTTCAGCTTTGGCTTTTAGCCCTCTTCGTTGTCGGGTTTTAATTTAAAATGGAATTGTGATTCCAAAGATACGAGACGCGACCCGCTGCCTAAGCTGAAAACCCAAGCCTCCGCCTCAGTCTCAGCCTCAGTCTCAGCTCCCCTCGCAGCTCCCCTTGCAGCTCCAGCGCAGCCTGCAGCGTCGCGCGCGCGTTTCGCTCGAAATGGAACGAATGACTTTGTCTGTGATAATTTATGGCCGCAGCCCGAAAACCAAAAACCCAAAACCGAAAACTTGCACCAACGCCAACGTCAAGAAACTCGAACCCGGCACCGGCAACTGGCACCAGCTTGGGGCACCGTGTGTGTGTGTCACTCACAGCCAGGCTGAGTGGCTTCCCAACTGCCTGACTGCCTTGCCTTGCCTTGGCTTGCCTGCCTGCCTGCCTGGTGGCTTGCTTGTGAGGTTCTGCGGTTAGGTGGCTGCCTCCGCTCCCCAACAGCGTTGTCCCCTGCCCCTTTCTCTCCCCCGCCCCTTGTTCCTCTCTGCCTCTCTGAACAAAAGTTGCCTTGCTTCTCTGCAGTCCTGCTGCTGCCGTCATGCCGCGCCTTGTGGTTTCGAATTACCATTTGCCCCTTTTGCCTGCCACTCCCCTATTCCCGCCTTGCCCCTTTAAGCCAGCAGCGACCACAATTTGTCTCAGCTATTGGCCAACTTTGAAATGGCTACGCAATTCTGTTGAAAAAGCAAACTGAAAACTTTTCTCGAGTTCAGTTCTCGAGCGCGTCACTTCGATTAATTAAAATTTTAAATCGCGTCTGTAACTGTTCTTGCCAGAACTGTAGAACGGAGAGAATCGTGTAATATAGAATGAAGAACGCAGAGAACGGAGAACAAAAGAGGAGTGGGAGAAGATAAGCAGAGAGAGAAGAGAAGAATTAAATTTAATTCAATTCCATATGCAAATGTCTCGCATGTTAGCTTGATTATGTGTTAATCTCATTGGGTTCCCCCCTCCCCCCCTGACTGCCCCTCGCTGCCCTCTTTGTGCGTTTTTATGGACCACAACATGTCGTAGTCGCAACTTTATCGCCGCCATTAATTGCAACATAAATTTGTTTTATTTTAACATTTCGCATCGGCGTCTTTATCGTCGGGCGCATTTAGCTTATAAGTCGGCGTTTAAAGAGAAACTGCAGTGAGTTCGAATCGAGCAGGCTGCTTAAACTCGTTAGTCCCCAAGTAGCCCCCCCTCCCCTTCCTCCGAAGAACAACAATCGGTTCAACCAAAACCGCCAATTGAATCATTTTTATGGAGCCCATTCAAAGCATTAAAATACTCGCCCCACATCGAAAACTGTCAGCTCGATTGGCCGTTGTAATGCGGCACATACACAGACAAACACACACATACACTCACACACACAGACTCACACACACACACACACACACACGCAAAACACACAAACTCACACTTTCTGTCACACTCGAAAGGAAACAAAATGTCGGCAGTGCCATTAGTTTTATCACGCCTGATAGATTCGCCGCATAATGCTGAGTAATCTCTGGCGACTTCCGTAGTAGCACCCGCCAGCACTTAATGCTATAAACTTTATAGCAGCTTACTAAGCATGTTTAAGCTAAGATAACGACTCAATACAGTCAATATATACAGTATATAGAGTATAAACCCACTTCAGATTGAAATATGCCGCATTAAAGGAGTTAAACCAAATAAAAATGCACTATAATTCATTTTTGTGATTTTTTATATTTTCATACATATATATTATATGTCAAAATTCCCAGTGATGCAGCTGGCTAATGAATCTGCCTGCGAATCTGTCTGTGTAAACCAGTTTATATTCAATGTGGAATTTTAAATTTGGCTTATTATTTATTTATTTCACATTTTAGTGCTGTGCGACGGCAATTATTGTTTAATTAAATGAAGTTATTATATTCAAGATTTGTGTTTTAATTGGAAATAATCAGGGACCGAAAATAATGATTATTCGTTATTTTTTTTAATGAAAAAATCATGCACTTAGAATAGTCGGATAAGAATAAAAATTGCACCAGAAGGTTTCTACTGGCCTACTCAGCAAATCCGAGGTGATCCCAAATTTCATGATTTTTATTTTTTCACTCAAAAAATAATGATTATTCGTTGAACGAAAAAAATTTCGATTACAAAATAACAATTATTCGTGAGCGTTATTTTTTTCGATTGACTGAAACGCTCAATCTCGGATAATTCCTCTCCCAAAGAAGATTTTAGAAAAATTTTGATGCTACGCACGGCAAGTACAACAGTCAGAGACTACTTGACTGTAAGGCTTACATGAGACCCACAATAATTTGAACAAAACTTATACGATACTTAACGATTAATATTGGATAATAAAAAATCAATGGTCAAAGAGTATACCATAAAAATAATTAAAATGGATACCCCATGATCCACTTTACATTTCTGCATAAAAATTTTTCTAAAATCTTCCTTGGGAGAGGAATAATCCGAGATTGAGCGATTCAATTAATCGAAAAAAATAACACTCAGCAAATAATCGTTATTTTGTGATCGAAATTTTTTTCAATCAAAAATAATCATTATTGTTTGAACGAAAAAAATAAAACTCAACACATAATCATTACTTGCTGAGTTTTAAGATTTTTTGAGTGATTTTTACGGTCCCTGGAAATAATAAATGTTGCATTTGCAACGTGTTTTGATCAGTTATTTAGATTACAATTTGCATGTTTTATGTGCATTTCATGTTAAGTGACTAAGTCTTCTTCGGCGAACAATATAATGTTTGTTGCATCGATATCTTTGAAAACCTGCAAAGCAAAGGCGGCACTATGCTTATTTGTATAGTATATGTATTTATGTATAGTTTATATGTAATAATAATCTATATATCATTCATCTTTCAGCCCGATCATGCCAGCACATGAGTGTGAGAGTGAGCAAGCAATAGGTGCATAAGACTTTGTTCTTGGCATTGTGAGTGTATTTGTAACGGGTTTTGCAAAACTAGACGAAAGGTATCGTACTCTCATTATGTGTTAGCCCTGGTAGATAGAAATGCAGAAACATTGATGTTTGCTGAGGTTTTTTATACGAAACATCGATGTTTATCGGAAGTAACATCGATGATTCTGCTGCGAAAGAGCTGTTTGCTGAACGGTAAAAGACTCCTCACCTACACCGCCTTCACATTCCGAAATCCAGTCTAGCGGTTTGTGTCAGCGATAACGCACTTCGTCAAATTGTCGTTCAATATGAACTGCATATGTTCTGGTTGTGAAACTCACTAAGAAAACATGCCACCGCTACTGAACAACAGATGGCGTTGTATTATGCATTAAATGAGATATGCCGACTTTGCTAAACTATCCCTCAACATAACTATTACGAATTTTCTATTGCAACGAGTTCTTATTTAAATTAATTAATGCTT
This sequence comes from Zaprionus indianus, assembly GCA_018904595.1. NCBI lineage: Eukaryota > Metazoa > Arthropoda > Insecta > Diptera > Drosophilidae > Zaprionus > Zaprionus indianus. The sequence continues at coordinate 7,009,301 of JAEIHA010000320.1, forward strand.
CAGCAATAAACATACTTTAAGCAATTGCTCCAAAAACCTAACAACTCTAAAGCAAAAGCAGCTAAACTGTCAACACTACCGCAACAAAATTGTGGCGCATTACTCAGCACTGTCACACGTGCACACTTATCGATAATTTGAAAAACACCGCATTGCCAAACAATAATAGTTGCCTTCATTACCTCAGCATTAGATTAAAATAGTATAAGTACGAGTTTAAAATGGAATATACAATAGAAAATAGTGTTAGATGATAGAAACAACAATAGAAAGCCTTATACCACATATGTAGTAGCCTTAAGCCACGTTTTATACCAAACAAACAAGCAAATCGATGTGCCGGAAATAACAACAAAAATATATATGAATATCAACAAACCAATTAAGCAATATGGGAAAAACCTCAAAGGATAAACGCGATATTTTTTATCGTCTGGCCAAGGAGCAGGGCTGGCGAGCCAGAAGTGCCTTTAAGCTGCTCCAAGCTGACGAGACATTCAATTTACTGGAGGGTAAAGTAACTGTTAACTGATATATCTAGATAACTTAGTCTCATTGCATAATCCTTTTGCCCGGCAGGAGTCACACGTGCTGTTGATTTATGCGCTGCACCTGGTGGCTGGTCACAGGTTCTCTCCAAGCGCATGTACGAGCCACGATCGCCTGAGGAACGGAAGAAGGTGAAGATCATAGCTGTCGATATGCAGGGCATGGCACCCATTGACGGTGTTACTCAGTTGCGTGCCGACATCACGGAGGAGTCCACAGCGACGGCAATCATCAATTTCTTTGGCGGACAGAAAGCACAAATTGTGGTCAGCGATGGGGCGCCCGATGTGACGGGTCAGCACGATTGGGACGGCTATATGCAGGCACAGTTGCTGCTCTCGGCGCTGAGCATAGCCACGTACATGCTCGAGGAGGGCGGCTCCTTCATGGGCAAAGTGTATCGGGCGGCAAACACCAGCAGTGTCTACACCCAGCTATTGCGCTTCTTCAAGGATGTCTGCATCTTCAAACCCTCCGCATGTCGCAATTCCAGCATTGAAGCATTCGTGGTGTGCCGCCAGTTCTCCATGCCCGTGGGACATATACCCTGTAATCTGATCACGGAATGGCATCACAAACCCGATGAGATATTGAAAAATATTACGGGCAAAGAACCCGATGCTGTTGTGTGTCTTCCATTCATTGCCCACAAAAGTGATCTTGATTCAGATCTCAGCTATGAGCTGGACGAGGATTATGTCTACAGAGAGGCGGTACAAAAGCCTCTAACTGCAGCCTACCAGGAAGTGGTGGAGAAGAGTCGCACCCTCAACATGAAATTCAAATCGTTTGTGATACATCATGATGAGGAAAGGACCGAAAAGGAGAAGAGGTGGGCTGACAGCTCCATTTACGAGGAGAAGCCAGATAAGGATGGAATTGAGATAAGCAGTCCATTTGACAAGCCACTTAAGGATAAAAGCGAACCAAACACTCCCAACAACGATGCAGATGATAACAGATTCAAGCTTTAACATACAAACAATCAATATCCATGTAGTTTCATAAGACGAAAAGTGTTTTCTTACCATTTACCCATTCAAAATTGTTCATTAAAAGGGTATACTAGCTTTGTACAAATATAATATATATATATATATAACAGGCAGCAGAAGACGTGACAGAGCCTTCAATTTATATATATTCTTATTCAAAATCAGTTGATTTACTAGATGCCACAGTCCAAGTAAATCAATCTATTTTTAACTCGATTTGTGAACGACGTATTGAAGATACAACTTTCTGCATTAACATATAGTTAGCTGGGAATTTTATCTTTATGTCCTTCAAAAAACAATCTGATCGGACAATTAATACAGAAGATTTTGCAGTTTACTTTGCTGTAGTTCTAAGCACCGCTGCCTGCGCCTAAAAGATGCTTTAGTTTTCAACAGAGAATGAGAAATTGTTGTTGGGAATAATTAGTAATAGTTATTAAAAGTTGGTAGTACTTAAGTTATCTAACTTGTTTTAGTTCTCTATAATCTTCAATTTCAATAACAACTTTTATAGAATTCATATATACAATTGTGGCTCATAAATGCTGCATCCCCAGCTTCTCGGACGGCCTGACACCGTATTTATAAATTTTGTTTAGACTCTCTGGAAAGTCTGGCAGCAGATTATTGAAGTTCTCAACGTGATGTGTATGCAGCTCTGTCCAGATGCCATCGCCGGTGAAATGAAACTCCGATTCAATAAGATACAGAATGAGTGTTAGGATCTCATTGTTGCTCAACGCGTGCATATCGGGCACAGGCAGCTGCAGCTCCTCCATGGTATCTGTAACTTGCAACAACAGTAGTTTTTCCTCAATCCGTTTGCTGGAAATGCAAATAAAAGAACGTTATATGTAAAGCCCTTGTAAAGTTAGGATCGTAGGCACCCACATGGGATAGAGTAGCAGATGTATATTTTTGAGGATATCCTCCTGTTTGAATTTCTTGCTTAGCAGATATTCCAGACACTGCTTGACATGCAGCACGGGTATGTGGCACCAGTTGGGATGGCGGGACAGCAGCAGACGCAACTCCTGTTCATCTTTGGCAAATATGTTGCCAAGGAAGACGACAATGTCGCGACCCTTAGTGCGATCCGAACCATCTCGCGCAAACCTACAAGGAATAATAACATTTACATACACGTTATGTCTGCTTTGGCTGCTGCACTTACTTGGCAAAAGCTTCGGATCCACAGGAGAGTATGTGCAGCGAGGCGCAGCGCACCTTGAGCTGATTCAAATAGTCCAGGCGCAGACGCGCTTTGTTCTGGTAGTGCACTAGACGCAACACGCGTGGATTACTGCCAAGAACTTGGAACTGTTCGATTTCATTGAGATCACGAAGTCGCTCCAGCACCGTGTCTGCACCCAGCGTTAGCACCTCAAGGCAGCGCAGTATTGCATCCTCACTGATGCCGAACGCACGCACATGCTCAAGCGTCTGCTTCAGCCCATCACAATTGGACATTAAAATCTTTGGACGACGTAGACCAATTTCACGTATATCATGTCCACTGATTGTGGGTATCTCCTCCAGAATGCGACGCACATTGTCCGCATCCGCATGTAGCAGAAAACAGTTCTTAAGCAGCCTCTCCCTGGGAAATTTGAACTCTGTGCTGAGTAGCTCAATTATATCCTGAACAGAGCGAAAACTTTTGTGGCGCACACGCGAATAGACACGCCACATCTTCTGCAGGGAAGCCTCGTCCATTTGGAGACGTTCACGCAGATACGCATTGAGCAGTGTTTGTCGAAGCTGCTTCAGGACGATGCCCTCGCCCGCGTTGGTTTCCGGCAGATTAGAATCGTCTGGCAGTTGCACATCCTTGAAACAGTCACGCAAGCGTTGCGACACATCCACGTCGTACGGTATGAGCTGCATTGCCTTTAGCATGCTTATGGGTTTATTCATCACCGTAACATACTTAAATAGGGTTTGAATGTTGACGTCTTGAAATCCACACTCGAGCAGTACACTGTGACGATTTGATAGCGTCGCAGCACCATAGTATATGATCATGGGCTTCGTGATAATATCATCGACCGTATAATTCAATGATTTCAACGCCTCATAGGAACTGAGTAAGTCTTTTCGCTTCAACGTTTTCAATTCGGGATGTTTTTCCAGGGCTGCGGTCCAAACTCGATAGTTACTGCCTAAGTAATTATATGTTAACTTTTATTTACTAAAACTTCACATATTACTGACCTAACATCCGCGCCAAGTAGTTTGGATTTATAGAGTCCTCCACGGGCAGCTCTGAACTTCCAAACTTTTTTAACTTCACATTCCCCGGTTTACTGACCGTCTTTTTGGTTGAAGCCAATCTCCGTGTAAAGTGTACAAAACTACACACTAGCAGTTGGACCTGATTTTGACTGTTTCGCAACATATTCATGTCATTTTTAATAATGTTTCTGAAAAACAGACGCAACAGGCAAACAGTTAAAAACTTCCAGCTGTTGTGATGTAAAAAAGTATCGATAATTATGATGTGCAAGGTATCGAATTTAAAATTAAGAACTCGATCCACCAAACTTTTTAATGTAATTTGTTATTTATTAAGCACAACTAGTATACGATTTTTTAGTCATTAACAAATCAATAAACTCTTTAATAAACTCGTTATTAAGTAAATATGCTGTTTCCCGGTTTTTTATCAACACCAATCGACTATTTAAAGAAATGAAAATCAGCTGAGAGCGCTGCCAACCTGACGACATGATTCGCATTAAGTTGGCAGTAATTGTACGACGCTACACGTGCGTCTTGTGAATTGTTAAATACTGCATTGAAATAACAAATATCAATTAAAATGTCTCTCTTAAGAATCAGGTAAGTGGGAATTATATGCGAATAATATTCATTTTGCTAATTCCCAAATTTTAATTGAAGGAAACCGAAAACCCGCAAGGGAAAGAAAGTGTTACTGGCCCGCGAGCCGCAACTCATCGAGTCGGCACGAACCATGCTGTTTGTTGACGGACGCAAATGCGGTGGCAATGTAAAACTGTGCATGAAAGATCTGCAACAACTGAAGAAGCCGCTAGTGAAAGTTCTACATCGCAAGAACGACATAACACCCTTCGATGACCCATCTTCATTGGAATTGTAAGTTTTCAGCTTTCATAATTCATATCTATTTCTCTCAACTCTGTCATTCCCCTCTAGCTTGACAATGAAAAACGATGCTGCACTATTCAGCTTTGGCTCCACGTCTAAGAAACGTCCCGACAACATACTCATTGGTCGCATTTTCGAAAACGAAGTGCTGGACATGTTTGAGTTGGGTATTAAGCGTTATCAGGCCATAGCCGAGTTCAAGAACGAAAAGATCGGCTCCTGCGTAAAGCCATGTTTAGTTTTTAATGGACCAAAATGGGCCCAGACAGAGGAGCTGCGTCGTTTGCGCAACTTGTTTATTGACATGTTCCATCGCGAAAAAGTCGAGTCCATCAGATTGCAGGGTATCGAGCATGTGCTAAGCTTTACTGTGACCAACGACATGAGTGTGTTGATGCGTTCATACAAAATCCTATTAAAGAAGTCTGGTCAAAAGACTCCACGTATTGAGCTGGAAGAAATTGGACCTTCAGCTGATTTCTCCATTCGTCGTACCAAGATTGCCTCCGAGGATCTGTACAAACTATCCAGAAAGCAGCCCAAGCAACTGAGGGTGACAAAGAAGAAGAACGTCAGCACAGATGCTCTTGGCAACACCAAGGGTCGTGTGCATATGGGCAAGCAGCAGACAGGTTCCATACAGACTCGTCGTGTCAAGGCGCTCAAAAAGTCACCGGAGGAGAAGCGCACGGATCGTCAGAAAAAGAAGGTCGCTCTTAAGGCAGCCGCAGCAGAGGCTTTGGCAGCTAGTGAATGAATGACTTGCGCATAAACGAGTGGCTTTATATATTTCTAGTTAGTTTTAAGTGTAATAAATTGGTCCAGCTTAAAATATAGTTAATATCTTGACTTAACAACTAGTATTTAACGTCTCTTTATCTAATGTATGGCATCTACAATGTTTTTAATACGACGCGACTTTGACTCTGTCAGCGCATCCTCCAGGGATTTGATTAAGTAAATCAGGCTACTGACATCTGTTTGCACCAGCAAGTCCTTACGATGACGTCGCTCATCCTCGTGCATGGCTTTTAGCTCCTTTTCGGTTCGTTCGGACATGTCTGTCTCGAGCAGCTCGCGATTCTCGTTCTTTGGTTCTGTGTGCAGGTACAGCTTCATGGTGATGACCACATTCGACTGCTGCAGCAAACAGCGCGAGGCTGTGCGCACTTCCAGCCGCCAATCGAGATTAACCAATCGACAGGCACGTATGTTTGCTGACTTTATGGACCCCTCGACAAAATTACGCTTACTAGTCACAAACTGTTCCAGCACTTCGAGCACATCCTCACTGAGCTGAGGGAACATGGGACGAATGTTAATCTGTTCGCCGTTCGATCCCGTCTTTGTGGTCACATGTATGAGCAGTGATATCAGCGCCTCGACTGCCTGTTGCACTGCTCGGCTGCTCACATCACCCGCATATTTCTTTGCCAGTGCATCATAACGATCGGGATTGGGTCCATTGACAAGGTAATCGAACGCCGACTTGCACAACTCCAGAACTTCACTGGGAGGACGTTGAAGCAGCGCTAAGTGATCCCGTTCCACTTGACTTAACCGCACGGACATTTTAAATAATTGCAAATAAACCGATAATGTTTTTTACTTTAATCAATATAATTAATGCAAAATGTAAACAAGTCGGCTGACTTTTATTATTTTGTTTGCATCAGTTTTGCTTGACGGTACGCAGCTCTAAGGCTGATAACAAGTAATTTCTCATGCCCATATATTGCATACCAAAATCTGACGTCATTCCGTTGGCTTTATAAACTAAACGAGTCACTTATAATTAAATTTAAAATTTTTTAAAAATAAATAGGGTTAATGCAAACGTCAAACTTTAATTTGCATTTTATTTGAATATTGCATTTACTTCTGTTATAATGCATCGATTTTAGCACTCGATATTTATCGATAGCATTATGTGTGTATATTGCTTTGTTTATTGATTGCAAGGCGTAAACATAAAAAATTGTTTATTTATTGGAATAAATTGACAAAACATTATGGATTTCGACAGTCCGGAGGAGAAGGAGTTTCCCGGCCTGTTCGCGTCCGAAGCAACCGATGGCAAGTCGAAGAAAAGCAAAGAGGAAAGCGACTGTAAGTAGAGAAGGAGTGGCGCGGGCAAAAATGCGCAACAGGAAAATCAATTTTCACTACTTGAGCAGTTAGTGAGGGTGATCATGACAAGCACAGCAAGAAGGACCTGCTCATCGGGCGACGCAAGGACAAAAAAGAAAAGGGCAAAGATCGCGGTTATGCTGCACTAGAAGGGGACAGCTCACCCGAAGAGGAGCTGGACACAAAGTAAGCATTTTAAATTCTATTTATAGAATTGTTCCTAAAAATAGCTTTTGATTTCCAGAAGTCCCTCCAAGTCGAAGAAGTCCAGAACCTTTAAATTTACAAGCTCCAAAAGTAAGGAAAAGCGAGAGAAGTCTCGTGATAAAGAGCCAAAAGGAGTTGAGGAAGAGCCTGCTCATAAGGCAAAAGACAAGGAGAAGGAGCGAGAGAAGGAGCGCCATCATGATGAAAAAGAGCAGAAAAAGAAGGAGAAAGAACGTAAAGAAAAGGATAAAAAGGACAAGTCCGATAAGAAAGACAAAAAGGACAAGAAGGGAAAGCAAACCCAGCAGGAAGACACCTGTAGCGTCGACGACGTGCTGGCTCTGGGCTATCCCATCTTTGGTGTTTCCATCAGTTTGGCCACAGAACGTTCACGCTGTCACGACGGCATCGATCTGCCGCTAGTGGTGCGTGACTGCATTGATTACTTGCAACAGGAGCAGTCTTTGCGATGCGAACAAATTTACAAGGTGGAACCCTATAGACCACGTCTGCTGCACTACAAACGTCTGTACAACAATCGCGAGTACGATGCTGCGAAGGATGAACTCAATGTACCCACCGCTTGCAGTCTGCTCAAGTTGTTTATACGCGAGTTACCTGAACCGATGCTCACCACCGATTTGGTGGCACGTTTCGAAGAGGTTGCCTCGCATCCCAAGGTCTACGAACGACAAAAGGAGCTGCAGCAACTGCTAGAGCAGCTACCGAAATGCAATCGCACTCTGTTGGCCTGGGTTATGTTGCACTTTGACTCGGTCATACAGGAGGAGATGTACAACAAGCTGAATGCTCAATCTCTGGCCATGCTGCTCAGTCCCACTCTACAGATGTCACACCGTCTGATGGTCGCGCTCTTGTTGCACTGCGCAGAGCTCTTCCCAGACGTCAAGCTGATAAAGTAAGTCAACATTGAGAGGGAGATTAGATTAAAGCACCGCATGATGGGCACATACTCTGAGCTGATTCAGATCTCTGCCGCAGTTTGTTGTGATTATGAGTTTGGTGCCGCCGCGTAAACGTAAACGATTCCAGAGACTTGTCAGCTTTCTTCTCAGGCGATTAGACCTCTATAATCGAATCTTCGACTGTAGCACGACTAACTATTAACTTATTCTTACAGATATGTACCACCACTTACAACCACTCGGCTGCCGGATCGGCCCGAGGACATACAGACAGAGCTACGCAAGCAGGACAGTCTACTGTCCCAAATACACAGCGAAATGAATGCGGGTTTCATTACCAAGAAACGTGAGGAGCAGCTCTGGGAGGTGCAACGTTTGATAACTCAGCTCAAGCGAAAGTTGCGAAGCTTTGAGAAGAAGCAGGAGAAGTCCATAGATGAGCTCGACGTCTCGAGTGGAAGCCAACACGTTGCTGCAGCTCACCCAGTTGCATCAACGTCGGCACATGCAGCGGCGATATCAGCCGACAATGTCAGCGAGGATATGACAGACTCCAAGTCTGCTGCATCGCACAATCTCGCCGCAGCCGAGCCACAGATCGAAGAGCTGAGCACATCTAGTACGCCACCAACTCCACCATCGATCGATTACACACTGGACAGTGACACAGGTTACCTGCTGTTGCCGAAGTCGAATCCGCAACGCGATGAACTGCTTCGCCTGCAGATCGAGTATGACGAACTAATGACCTGGCAAAACGAGCTCAAGGCACGCATACTCGCCGAACGTAACGAGATCTTTCGCCTCAAACAATTGTATGAGCAGGAACAGCAGAGGCCACCACCAGTTCCACCTCATGGCATCCAGCAACAGGAGCAAGCGGTTCCAGAGCCCGATTACGAAAGGATCATTGAACATTATGCACGAGAGAATGCGCTGCTGGAGCACAAGAAGAAGATGCTGAGCAAGGAGCTAAAGGAGGAGAGACGCGCCTGCATTACGCTGCACGTTGAGCTGCGTATGAAGGACTTTTAAATATTTATGCATATTTAACTAATTGTATTTATGTGTATATCTATGTTATTCCATCGAACAAAATGAGTTACTATTCCAAATACAATAAAAATAACAAAAAGCTTTGTTTCAAACAAAAGCTGAGCGCCCGCGTTTTTCTTTCTTTTATCGATTGTCTGCAAACCAGTTGGCAGCACCAATTGATCAAAGTGCAGCGTGGCAGTACTGTGAAAACAGCTGTTAAGCACAAAAGCTTCACATTTAACCTTGCGCCAGGTTAGCCGAAAGCTTTTGCGAATATCTATTGGGATTTTGCAAGCTGTGCAGCTGCTTATTGTTTAGCATATCCATTTTTTAAATAAGTAATTTAAAAACAAACCAAAAAAAATGTTGAAGCAGGTGACAAAACAATTGGCGCTGCAGGGCGTGCGCAACTTCTCGGTCAGCCAACAGGTGAGTGCAATAGTAAATCCAAATAGCATTTTCTTTCTACTGCAGCTCGATAAGAGGTTTACGTAATAAAAAGAAAATCGAAACAAACTCAACGACAGTTCTGATCAGAACTCTTTCGATTGACCCTCAGCTCAACTAGAAGCTGAACTACCCAACTTGAATATGTATATATATTAAATTTGTACAAATTTTTTTGTAGAATAACTACAAGGTGACCGTTTGCGGCGCCGCTGGCGGCATTGGTCAGCCCCTGTCGCTGCTGCTCAAGCAGAATCCCCTGGTCACGGAGCTCTCCCTGTACGATATTGTGCACACGCCCGGCGTGGCTGCCGATCTGTCGCACATTGACACCAAGAGCAAAACTGCCGGATTCATTGGCGCCGACCAGTTGGGCGACTCGTTGAAGGGTGAGTGGAAGGGGGCAATATGTGAGGTTAGGTTCGGCTACTCCCCACAGTGGAAAGTTACCGCACTGTGATGATGCTTCCAATAGTAATCTGGTTTTTCTAGCACAGTTACAAGTGGGAACAGAAGGGAAGACAGGCCCATTTCATGTATGAGATGTACAGATGTACATACAGAGACATACACATACATACGAACACATATGTATGTATGTATGCTACGCTATGTTACTGATAAGCGTAATTCACTTGCGCTATTCGAAGGGGACTTAATTGCCCCTGCTGACGTTTATAACTTGCCTTCTAATCAGTGCAGGCAGGCACTTATCATTCACAGTAGCATAGCGGACAAGAGATCAAAGTGCTTGGGCACGCGAAAATATCTTGGAAAGTTAATTTTGAGTGTCGTGAATGATTCAATTAAGTGGCGAATGCTAGAAAATCCGTATTTTATACAGAGATTATGGTAGCAACACACATACATACATACTCACAAATATATTTCTATAACCAGCACTCTTATCTATTTTTATGCTGTGCTATTCTGCATATGTGCCATATGAATATCTAATATTCATACAATTTCGATTATCTGTAGAAAAAAAAGCAGGCAGTCATGCAATACTTTACATCAATCTTAAGTAGGAAACGCATTCTGCATATACATGCTATAAGAATATATATAGTATTTTAAAGATCTTACGTGAGATCAGTAACAATTTTGAGATATCTGTGGATAGTAGTCTTTAACCTCAATATCTTTAATAAGTTACTTAATTTTTATTATAGGTTCCGATGTCGTTGTCATCCCCGCTGGTGTGCCCCGCAAGCCTGGTATGACTCGCGATGATCTGTTCAATGTGAACGCTGGCATCATCAAGGACATTTCCAACTCAATTGCCAAGAACTGCCCCAAGGCACTGGTGGCCATTATTACGAATCCCGTGAACACCTGTGTGCCAATCGCTGCCGAAATTCTGAAGAAGGTTAGCACAACAAAAGAATTCCTCATGATTTTTCATCAATGTCTCATGCAATACTTTACATTATCCTTGTGCAGGCTGGCGTCTACGATCCCAAGCGTCTGTTTGGTGTCTCCACTTTGGATGTGGTGCGTGCCCGTGCCTTCATTGGTCATGCTCTCGGTGTGGATCCCCAGACCGTACAGATTCCCGTGATTGGCGGTCACTCCGGTGTCACCATTCTGCCAGTACTGTCCCAGAGCCAGCCTCAGTTCAAGGGCAACCAGGATGCCATTGAGAAGCTGACCGTGCGCATTCAGGAGGCCGGTACCGAGGTCGTTAAGGCCAAGGCTGGTGCTGGATCTGCCACACTATCGATGGCCTATGCCGGTGCCCGTTTCGCTGGTTCCCTGCTCAAGGGTCTGAACGGAGAGAAGAACGTCATTGAGTGCTCGTACGTGCAATCGAACATCACCGAGGCTACATTCTTCTCGACACCCCTTGTCTTGGGCAAGAACGGTCTGCAAGAGAACCTGGGTCTGCCCAAGCTCAACGACTTCGAGAAGAAGCTGCTGGAGGCCGCTATTCCCGAGCTCAAGAAGAACATCCAGAAGGGTATCGACTTTGCCAACGCTTAAGCTAAGGCGGATCATGGATCAACTGTCTAGCCCCACAGCCCAGTCAATCAGCCCCTAACTGTTTCCATCATTAGATATCATTTAGTTTTCATTTTACACACCAGCTATGAACATTGGTTGTTTACTTAGAAAAATTCGTTCGATTTAAGTTGAAAAGTTTGTCCAAAGATTAAGCACCAATGTGCTCCATTAAATAATGAAACCAATTGATACTTAAAATCTAAATATATTACCAACTTAGTACGAAAAAAATCGAATCTTGTAACTGCTTTTGCAGATATGACAACATACCTATAATGATGTGATGTTATGCAGATAGTTTCATTTGTATTTTCTGTGGCCAATCCCAGGGTATAAGCTCGCCTGTCATTGGGCATCTTTCTGCTACACTGTGCAAAATGCTAATGTGTTTGTTTGCAGCGGATTTTTCCGCTTGTTAAGGAATATTCGTACATTTTGCTAAGTGTACGCAACACACAGTCATGGGGTTTGCTGGGCTTGTGTGTGTGTGTGTGTGTGTTTTCCTGACGCTCATGTATACACCAATACACGCGCAATCAATTAAGCTTCGTTAAGATCAATTAAAAACTTGCCCGCATGTCATAGGCTCCCCCTCACTCTTCCCTCCAGGGCTGCTGTATTTCTGTGCATGTGCACAGACTATGCCTAGTGCGTACACATTTTGGAATTTCTTGTCGTGTGACAAACAAACTAACATATGTTTGTGGACATGCATGTATCTCTGTATGTATCCAGACGTCTAAATATATTATCATATTCATGGTGTTCACTCAATCGGCCTGAAACTTACGCAGTCCTAAAGTATTGACTTGGATAAGTCTCTTTGGCTTAGATCAATTCGCGCCTCCTCTTTGATATGATAGTTTTGCGTATGTTCACAATCTATTAACACCCGTAACTACGTATATACCTACATATTACACTCATATATGTGAGAAAGTCATAAAGGTAGTATTTACCTTGCTATTATCAGAATATCTTAAAAAGATCAACAATCAAACTGCAATGTGTTAGTGCTGATATTTGAAATCTATATTTCAATTGGCAAACAAGATAATCTCTGTTTAACCTCACTTCTTGCACACCAGTTGATTCTATATAATTGAATTGCCCAACGCCTGCTTCAATCAAGTCAATTAGATTACTATTAGACAATTTGATTTGTTCATTAAGCCACAACCGGCGATTGACCCACTCCCAATAACTCGAATCTATTTAGCCAGCACACAAAATGTACCGAGAAAGACAAAGAGAGATACCAACAAGAGAGAGACACACAAACACACCCCCAACTTAATTATCGACGATCAAAAGGCAACGATAACAGCACCAAAACAATCAATTGATACAATTCCATTCATAAAATCTGATCAAAATGCAAGGAAAAATCACTGGAATGACGACAACGATGACGTTATATACTGTACTATATATATTGTATCGTCTTTATCCCCCGTCGTCTCTTGACTGGTCAATTGCTGCGAGTGTTTTTAATGAAATAATGAGCAGGAATCAATTTTCACTACACAAAACAAATATAATTTGCCGGCCGGCGTTTACAGTATTTATTGTAGTACTACGAAGTAGTATATTAAAATAAATTGGAATCCATGGATTTTTCAAGTGCCAAGAGCAAGAGACAGCAGGAGAGCGTGCGAGAGTGACGTCGGTTTGTAAACGACCTTGTACAATTTTATTTAATTACAAACAATTAAGCCGCATATGTACATGGCTCGACCAGCCCAAAACGATATGTGACACCCACAACAGCAGCGCCAGCAACGATACGAAACGGAGCGAAACCCGCAAAATTCAATTAAAAATTATGAACAACAATTTTGCGACATACAAAACGTAATTCGTCAATTTAATTCATTTACAAATCTTGTAAACACATCTTACCTGTGAGTAGATCCACTTGTAATCGATAACAAACAAAAACGCATATCGAAATGCATTGAGGGAACGCAGGTATCCTTGTGCGCTGTATTTTTAGTGTTGCCACTCAGTTTAAACATGTATTGAAGTATTTAATTTCCTCTGCTCTGCTCGAATATCGACACCAATTATGACTTGATCTGTTGTCTGCCTTGGATGATAGCACTATTTAAGTTATCAGTGCGACAAACTGAATCCATATCCACGCTGAGCTTGTGCATTCAACGGCGCCTTTGCCTTTAAATAAGTCACAATTGCCGGCAATTAATTTGAATTACGCTCACTGTGTCGGGATTTTTGCGAATCGACAAGACTCTCTGACTCCGACCCAGAGCCAATTACAATGGCTATATTCCTTGTCCCCAGACTGGACCAAGTGGTTGATATCGTAATGTGCTTGCACGCGCTATATGTACATATGTAGAAGCGATTTTGATTGGCTTCAATTTATTGGCGTGTTCTCACTTTCACATTGATTGCATTATGTTTTATCTCCCGTAAGGAAGTTCAAAAATGGATAATATGATAAGTAAAGCATAAAGAAAGGCTACATTCGGCTTGCAGAAGGTTCTACACCTTTATAGTACACTAAAGTCATATATATTTTTAATTTTTTTCCAATTTTGAGCAATCATGTATGTTTTTATAGTAATAGTAAATATATCCTATTCATAGCTTCGTTGAATTTCATGTTTTATAATCGGCAAGGTGTTTCACACAACCATCATTTCTTCCACTTTGGGAATGATAAATAATAAAATCGGCTGGTTCCTGTGTGATATCATTCAAAACTGTAACAATAACTTGTAATTTGCAAAAACAGAAATATTTCCTATAATCCTTCCATCACTTTATTTCGCTTAACTCACCACTGCAACTAAAAATCTAAAAGAATACCAAAGGATAGCAAACAATAATCGAAAACAGTCGCGAAAACATTACCCGGTTTAATATTGTGTTTATATAGCTTCATTTCGATAAATTTCATTATCCCAATCACATGCAACAATCAAACTGAACTTGAAAATGTACAGTCTGTAATTTCTGATAATTATAATGTTAAATAATGATCTCAGATTAAAGTAACTTACATGAAAGTGTTATCAAATTAAACTCAGATCTATCTTTTCAGTAGACAGAAGTTTGTAACGCAATTCGCGTATTTATATAACTGTTAGCGAGAAAATTGTGGAATAATAAAGCTAACGCGTTCGCCATTTCGAAAACAGCTTTTTATTCATTGCTTATGTTAGATTCGAAATGAAAAACCTTACATAATTAATTTAGCAGAATGTCGCCGAGAACCATCATCAGTTCTTATAAAGAGAGATCCAAGTATTCACAACTTATTTCTGAAACCATTATCATCTGTATGAAGCTGAAAAACGAATCAGACAACAACACATTTATTTATTTATTTACATTTCGTATTACTATCGCCTAAAACTTTGCCTTGAGCTTGAGAATGAAACTCCACTCTAAGTCAACTTGCCCTTTAATATGTATATATACTTTATAGTATCCTAAGGGTAATACATCCGGAAATCCATTAGTACCCCCAACGCACGGTGTGCACACATATGTTTTTCGAGGGAAAGGCGGTACAAACTTATGATTAAACTTTTCCAAATCCTTAAAGCAATCCTTAAAGTTCTCATAAATTATTTCATCGTACTCCTTATTCATAACTTCGGTAAATTTTTCGCCTTTTACTCGATAAGGTGTTTCAGTGTAATCATCTTTTCTTCCACTTTGGGAATGGTAGAGAATCAAATCGGCCTGTTCGCATGTGATATCATAAAAAGTTGTAACCATAAAGTAACATTTCAGAAAACTCACCTCGGTTGTATCATCTGTGTCGAAATTCCATTCAAGAGTCCCCGTCAACCCTGATACACCGTGTGTTATACGTTCCACTCTTAAAGATGAGTTAAATTTCGTCTCATCGGACGAGGTAAGTGTAGCAGAAAGAAATTCATAATCCCATGTGCGCTATAACAACGAACATTTCCTAAAATCCTTCCATCATTTTATTTCGCTTAACTCACCACTGCAACTGAAAATGCAAAATATTGCCAAAGGATAACAAACAATAATCCAAAGAGTCGTGAAAACATTTCAACGTCTATTAATTTTAGCTCAGTTAACTTAGAATGGACCGCGTTTATTACAATGCTTATATAGCTTCTTTTCGATAAATTTCATTAATCTAATCACATGCAACAATCAAACTGAATGTAAAAATGCACATTCCGTAATTTCTGATAATTATAATTAGTATAATGATCTCTGATTGGAGTAACTAACATGATAACGAAATCAGTTTCACAATCACATAACTGATTGACTGACTTTATTCATATTATTATTTATATATTTTTTTCATTAACTTTATTAGGGAAACTATTCTATCGCTATATGTGAAGGGAGATATACTGACGAATATTGGATCAGAGGATTTAATGGCGAAAACACTATCAACGAAATGCAAAAAGTTAAAGAGACGAAGATATACATAGGAGTTGGATCAAGCACCAGAGTTACCCCAATCGAAGTCATTCTAAGAAGGCACCTTCTCGAAACCAACAGATAAGGTAAATTAAACCAGAGAAATTCTCAGAGTGCATTAGAGAAACTGGACTGATAGTGGAGTTATAAGCTTAACAGTACTACAATATATCTTATAAATCGCACCACAGATCCCTCGTTTCTAAGGGAATGCCAGTAAACTAAGAAAACTGCGTCTATGATATATCTTCTTCACAAACGGCCAATTCATATCCAGCTTAATTTGCTATAAAAGGTTGCTTAGCATGCATGATAGATGCATTAAGCACCCCCTTCTATGATTCTAAGAACTCTGATACGTCCGCATATCCGTTGACATCGGGTTTGTCAACGTGAAACGTGCCAAGTGGACAGCGGGCTGGACTCGTACCCCAAAGTGCCATAGAGAATTAACGAAATATGAAAAACTATACATCTTCGTCATGACGGGGCCTGGACGGAGCTAACTGCGGCCAGGGGTCTGAGGTCTGAGGCCCACAGCCGATCGACTTGGAGACATTGTATCGCTCGGATCGTGGGCTGTGTGTGTGTGGATTTCGAAACGTGGCTGTTGTTGCCGGCCCGACAAGCCCCGACAGTCAGTCGACAGTCAAGAGTCGAGAGTCGAAAGCAAATAGCGACGGAGCCCAGAAATGGAACTAAAGTACAAAAAACTATTTGATATTTTATGCGGGATTTTAAATTGATCTTAACGAAGCTTAATTGAATGCATTCGTGTTGGTGAATTGTTTTGCACGACTCTGGACTCTGACACTACACACACATACATCTGTGTGTGTGTGTGTGTACACGCCATATTGGAATTTCGTTGCCTCAGATCACAATCGCAGAGTGCCAGTGAGATCTCTTCGTATATATCGTACTAAGTCTGTGTATGAAAATGCATAACAGACACGCACACACACACACAGAGAGAGAGAGACAAACATACATATATAGAGACACATGTACAAGCATATCGTAATACAATGTGATAATATTCGACTGTAGGATGAGAATGCCGAATGATGATGATGCTGACGAGCGACTCTGTCACTGAGTTCAAAACAAATGCGAACAAGTGCGATGATGATGGTTCTCCACAAGCATTCAGACACACACACTATGTATATGCTGTGTGTATGTGTGCGTGTGTCTTAATGGTTATGGAAAAAATATGAAAAACGCTTGTGCTTGAGCACACAAAAGCTTAGGAAGAGCGCACTTTGCTTTGTGTGACAAACTGTACCAAGTTTTGGGGCTGTTGGAAAAATGAAACTGCGAAACAGACTTCGTAGTCAAATGTAGATGGAGCTCACAAAGCCATTAAGTTGAATTAGATTGAAATGGGTCGAGTCTCCAAAGAGGCAAGCTTCAACAATCTATGAGTTGAACTAACTAACTAAGAGTTGTTAAACCTTTTCACCTTAGTAGTTCTCAAGCCTCATTCAGATGCCTTTCTTCTTCCAAGTTCTTTCTAGTCAGAGGATCACATTCAATCGGCAGCACACTCCTAAGAAATGGCAATGCTTTGAAATCCCTTAACCCCCATTGACCTACGACTTTCTTTCCAAGATTAAAAGGAAATCTCATTAAATAAACCCTCGACCCTCATTGAGCTACTTCTCCTTACTACCAAGTTAATGAAGATCTTATCACAGCTTGTTAGGTAGCACCTCAGACCTGGGTCGATAAGCAAACTCTCTGTCTCTCTGTTGCCTTTTGCCCTAGCAGCCTTTCTGAGGCAATTGACTTTTGATCTTACACTGATGCCATCATCAGCATCATCATCATCATCGTTGACTTTTCTTAACCCTCCTTGAGGACATCCCAACTTCGTTTCCCATCGCCCATTGCCCCGCTGTGGAGAGGATGGTCCCGCACCGCGACAGAGCCCACATAATTGTCCGCAATCGCAATGCAAAACGTTGTCTCATTATTCTCACACGCAACATCGCCAGCTTCGACTGGGTAGTAGCATCATCTCTCGCCTTATGTGGGGTGTGTTCTTTATTGTGCTGCACTCGACGCCGATCGCGTGCACATTTCCCATTCACGTTTTCACTTCGATTCCGATTCCATTTCCGTCGACGTTCACGTTGCCTCTGCCCGCATTTCCAAGACCTGCAATGGTTAAAGATGAATCCATCCATCGATGTTGTTGCCACATAGCGCGACCTAAAGTATCAAATTTGTGACTGGGGAGATTTTCATGCAGTTTCTCTACGGAATTCGATGGGTTTTCTTTGAGGGTTATATCGATGGGAAATATTTTTGATAATGTGTTGATCCTTTTAGTATCCTGAGAAGTTTTGGGCGCAGTTTTTAGAGCTCGAGCAAGGTCGATGCGGGCCTTGAACTACTCTTTGGGGGTGTCGATTGTTTGCCAAAGTCTTGAAATTGTGGGAATTATTTTTGTACGTATTGCAATTATTTAAAAGTTCCTCAAAGGGAAGAAACATATTTTGGTTTTTTTTTTTTTAAATCTATTCTTGTTACTTTTGTTCGAAAAACAAGTGAAGGGGAAGAATTATTAAAAATTTACTGCTAATTTAATTTATTTAATTATTTTTAATATTGAATTAATTTCATTGTAGGTTTACCTAGAATTTTTTTATACCTTACGAGTAGACAGGGTTAAGTTGAAATTAAATAAATCTAAGATTGCTCTACAGCTTC
This sequence comes from Zaprionus indianus, assembly GCA_018904595.1. Classification (NCBI taxonomy): domain Eukaryota; kingdom Metazoa; phylum Arthropoda; class Insecta; order Diptera; family Drosophilidae; genus Zaprionus; species Zaprionus indianus. The sequence continues at coordinate 7,027,896 of JAEIHA010000320.1, forward strand.
AAATTATAAGTGTAGGAAAAACATTAACAATATTTCTCTCTCAGTTTCTTAGTGCCCATATGAGCTACACTCGAAGTTTACCCCATAGATTTCCCCTGCTAGTTATGTGAAATCTTCAAAATCGCACGACCAAACGACCCATAACTTGTTCCTACTCGAAGTGATACCAGCATTTGGCCAAAAGGTCGCACACGCCAATTCTCCTTCGATTTAGCTTTGCAGCCTGAGGGTGACACGCGCACAAGGAGCGCATATGACACCGAAAAAGGTCACGCGAGTATGCGGCGCGATCCTTGAGTTGCTGTTGCTGTTGCTGTTGCTACTGCTGGTGCTGGTGCTGGTGGTGGGAAACAACAACTCGCACCCCTATGCGATCGGCTGGCGCGTGATAATTCCAATTGGAAGTATCTCTTTCTCTCCCTCGTTCTCTGTGTCGATATGCAGCGGGATTCAGTTTGACCAAAACTAATCGAAAGCGTGCAACATTTGTGGACATGCAGGCAGGTGATGCACACAGTTCAATATGATGTTAGTCTGTGCCAAACGAGGCGTGAAAATTCCGGAATGCGGTGTTCAAATAAAGGAATGAGCCAAATGAATGAAATGAATAATCCGTATATGCGTAATGAGTCATTGAAAGTTAGCTTGAAATATGCTGAGTCCAAATGCAATAAATGTGGGTACTAGGTGCTAAATGGTAGAATAGTTTAAAGGATCTTTAAAATTGTAAGTGAGATATAGAATTTAAAATAAAATATTATGCATTCAAGTTTTGTTCAGATAGGAGGAGTAAATCCAGATTTTTTGAGTTTTCCAATCAGAACGGAACTACGATATGCAATACACATTTTTTTTAAAATTACTATTAGAGACAATTGAAAATCACAACGAAATATTATAGAATATTGTATACAACAAAATAAAATAGAATGTACACACAGTTTAAATGTGCTTGAAAATTAAAAGGACGTCGATAAAACATGTAGGTTAGTATGCAAATTATTGATGATGTGGCTTAGTGTGGCAACACTTGCAAACACTAACAATTACACATTAAAAGGATAACGATAACATAAGGTCAATAATTGACCATAATTAAAATGATATCGATATCTAAGGTAGATTTTAGGCAAATTCGGTGTTGCCAGATCAGCAATCACTGGCCATTGGTATTACACACGCAATAAAACCTACAACACCTTCTAATTGGAATGCATAAATATTGTTTTTATATTTTCATTTTTATATTCCCCCATTCGCAGGATACTTACTCCTGTCGCACGTTGTGCAGGCAGCAGCGACAAGGAGGGGTGCTGCCAGCGTGGCGATCATATTCTCAGGGCAAAACAACAGCAAGAACATAAAGAAACAAAAACCACACCCCACACTCCACTCACATGCAAAGTCAGAGAGCAAAGGCAGAAAGTCGCACGCACCAGCATGAAAAGCAAACAGAGACGAACATTCGTGTGAGTCTCTATGCCTGTCTCTGTCTCGCACGGCCAGACGCTGCACTGCGTGCTCTGCCCGGCCATTGCTCGACGCTGATTGGTCGAGAGGAGCTGCGCGACGCTGCTGCCGGCGAATTGGTATAAAAGGGCAATCATCGCCAGTTGTGGGCTCAATTAAGGCCACAGGCACAGACTCGAACGGTTCAGATTGTGTCCGAGCGGCAGCAGCAGTAGCAGCAGCAGCAGGAGCAGCAGCTAAGAGTGTTAAGTGACGGCAAATGCTTCTGCGCGTGCGCCAAAAACTAAACCAAGCTAAATGCAATTAACTCATTTACAACAATTAGTGAGAAAAAAACAAGAAACAACAAAAAAAACCTTAATTGATTTTGATTTTGCGCGCACTTTGATTAACAACTAAATGGATTAACACTTGAGCAGAGAATCAGCTAAATCGAATCTACAGTGTGTGTGCATCAGTGTGTGTGTGTGTGTGTCCGAGTGTGTGAGTGTTTCTAGTGATTGCCTGCGAAATGGAACACGGCAGCTTCGATGATCAAATCTTTGGCGACTTTGGCAGCGGCCCATTGAGTCCTCTAGGCGCCAGCAAGCCACTGCTGCCGACGGCGACGACAACGATCAGCCACGGCACACTGCATCCCGTGATGCTTGGCTCGGTGGTGCACGAACTCTGCAGCCAGCAACAGCAGCAGCAGCAGCAGCGTCTGCCCGACTGCAACACGATTCTTCCTAATGGTGGTGGCGGCGCAGGATCTCCCAGTTATGCGCAGAACTATGGCAACAAGTTGGGCTGCTTTTCGCCCAGTCAGAAGTACGAGTACATAACGGCGCCACAGAAGCTAGTGGAACAGCAGCAGCCACAGCATCACCAGCAGCAACAGCAGCAATACGCAGTGACGCCTCCGCCACCGCATTCCCATCACAATGGCATGCTGCATCACAAGTCGCAGCAACAGCAACAGCAGCTGGTGGGGATTATGGGTGATTATCATACGCTCAACGGCAAGCTGGAGTACTCGCCCAAGGATCAGTACGAGCCGCAGCAGCAGCAGCACGTGCAACTGCAGCAGCATCAGCAGCAACAGCATTTGTATGGCGGCAGTCCGCATCACAGTCACGCCTCACATGCAGGACACGCCCTGACGCACGATGATGCCGGCAATGGCAATGGCATGCTGGAGCCGACGCCACTGCTGCTCAGTAACGGCAACGCCAAGAAGAAGCCCGATGAGATGTGCTCCCAGCTGGAGGGCTCCGCCAGTGCAGCCAGTAATGGCATCGTCAATGGCAACACCGTCGCCGGCAACAACAACAATGGAGTCAACAACGGCAACAACAACAATGGCGCTAATAATCCTGCTACGTCTGCTAACGGTGGAGCCGGTGGCACAGCTGCGACTGCTGCTGCTGCTGGTGGCGGCAGTGGTGCAGCCAATGCTGCCAAGAAGGACAACAACAACAAGAAGAAGGGCGATCCCAATGGCATCAAAAAGAAGAAAACGAGGTAAGTGTGAAGGCGCTGCAGGCAATTAGCTTAACGACGGGAAATCAATGAAATTATCTGATAAGTTATGCCCTAGCAACGGGGGCGTATACTTAATGTCGAGTACTTAAATGTAAGGAAAAGGGGGGGTTACTAAAAACCCCAGGAGGTGCACTGAAATTACATATGAATATTGATTTTCTTTCTTATCTTCTTGAAATATTTTAAATAATTTAATAGAGATTCTAGTGGGCTTTAGGTGATATAGAAAAGCTATTGGTTTATTTTAAGTGTGCAATATATATACAGTTCCAGTTCTTAATGTGAATGAATGTCGAAAATACTTTAGGCAGTAAATGAGCTATTTAAACGATACTCAACACTTTCATGCGTTCCTCGATAATTGTTATTTATTATTTAGATTATTTTAGTATTATCCATAATACAATCTTTATTTATTTACATGCTTTAAATAATACTATACTAAATATTTTATTTATGTGTACTAGAAAGTGCTTTTGACTTTACCTACAGCAGGACTGCTAGTTTGCCGCACAAATTTGTTATTTTATTTTCGTTTGTGACATGTCTGTAATATTTATTGAACATTTCAGTAACATTTCTCTAATCTTACTATTCGAAGATCTTTCCTGTTTTATTGCTCATTTATTAAGGAACAATGTTATTTCAGTTTTTTACGCGACTTTCAATCATAAAATTTTGTAAGAAACAAATTTTTGATTGGTTAGTATTCCAGCATATAAAAAAACTATTATGGCAATGAGACATTGCATAAATTTATAATTTTAGCTTTATCTTTGTCTACTTTTATCATCTTTATCCGTTTTTTGCATGTCAGTTTATCCTTTTTCTGTGATGCGTAGCTTGCACCCCTGATCTGCACAACAATTGATAGTTTTGCGGTTATCGTGTAATCGATTAATTGGCTGATGGTTAACTCAGTGTTGATTAGCACAGCAAACACCTTTATTACGGAACTTAATGCCCATTTTCAAAAGTTCACTTAGAATTCTGAAGATTTTTGAATGAAACTAAATATCCAGCAGGGGCAAATTATTTGATAATCATTCGAAACACTATGTAGATGGTACTACCATGTATGCCAACTTCCCTAACGCAGATCTTCCCCCTTTTCCCCTTTGCAGAACCACCTTTACGGCATATCAGCTGGAGGAGCTGGAGCGCGCCTTCGAGCGTGCGCCTTATCCGGATGTATTTGCACGTGAGGAATTGGCCATCAAGCTGAATCTGAGCGAATCTCGTGTGCAGGTCTGGTTCCAGAACAGACGTGCCAAGTGGCGCAAGCATGAGCCGCCCCGCAAGACTGGTTTCATTAAGACAAACACGCCGCCGACAGCAGCGCTGAACAGCACATTGGCTCCACCCTTCGCCAGCTTCCCGCAGACAACGACAGTGACGCCGCCGGGTAGCATGGACAGCTGGACAAGCTATCAGACCCCATACGAGCTGAGTCCACAGTTCAGCTTGCTCTCGCCGGCAGCCAGTCCCTTTGGCACCTACTCCGGCCAATATGGCACCTATGTACATGAGAGTCAACTGTTTCCCATGCGCCACTACGAATACGGGAGTCCGCCGCGCATTGACATGAATGGTGCATCTGGAGGTGCCGGTGTTGGTGGTGCGCCAGGTGGTGATGCCAGCGGCGAGGCAACGGGCAATGGGTATCAGCCAACGGATCTGCAGCAGCTCGACGGCACGACAAGCACGCAGCAGCAGCTGGCAGATGGCACGCTGGTCACAGTGCATCAACAGCTCAACGGGAAATATCTCAGTGCCGAGGAAGCCAAGTACGTGCAGGTGCATTGCCAGCCACCAACGGGATTGGAGAACAGTGGCTCAGTGGCTGCTTGCCACATGGAGACGCATCATTATGTTAGCGCAGCTGCGGCGGCAGCAGCATCTGGCTCTGGGAGCGATGACAACGACAGTGGCATGCATACTGTGATCAAAAGCGAGGATGCAGTGCAGCAACAGCAACAGCATCAACAGCAGCAGCAACAGGCGCAGAGTTATGTCCTGCCGCCTTTTTTTCCCTAAGGGAAATGCTCACACACCGTCGCCAGCAGCAGCATCAGCAGCAGCAGCGACGCTCTGCCGCAGTCGCAGCATCACGGTTCAAGCGGCCATTTTGAGAGTTTCCAACTGTAGCGCAGTGTTGTAAAAAGGCCAGCTTGCCTTGTTGCAGTGTTGGCAGGCGCTTAACAGCTTGCTGCGCTGTCTGCCTGTGTGTGAAGCATTTCAAACTGTCCTCAAGTGTTAGAAAATGCCAGAATATACCAAAACGTGAACTATCTGTTTTATAGCAAACAGAGATTGCGCGTCAGCTATTGTACCATTGTTGCCATAGGTTCCTTCCTAAATTTTAAGACTAGTTAAGCCACAAACAACAACAACAAAAACAACAAAATCGACAAGTCTTGCCAAAACTTAATGCTTTTTTTAATGTTTACGTTTTAGTCTTTAGTCCTTAAAGGTGTCGTTGGTCCCACACTCACACTGACCAACACCGATTGCATTCGAAATGTGCCTTAACGGAGTCGATCAGCAACGCGCGGCCAGTTGCCAATGTTTTGGCCTGGTTTCGGTTCTGATTCGGTTATCCGTCATTAAAATTAAAAATGTAAACTAATTATATGTATTGAAAACTGTTGTGTAAGTAGACAATAAAATGTTTATGTTTATATATATATGGTATAATTAGCACATTGTGGCCATACAAAATTGTTAATACTTATGGTTAACGCATTTCGAGTCTATAAATAGTTGCCTCAATTTCTCCATAAATTCTTAGTACGTAGTCAATACTATTGTAGTTTATAATGTACATACATATACATATAATATAGTATACATATACATAAATGAATATTAAATAAAGTAACATATTTTGTACTGCATTTGAAACAAAGAAAACAAAAACAACAAAAAAGAAACAAAAACAAATTAACTGAGACTCGTATTATTTTTGGAATGTGTTTTAGACGCCATTCACGTATACCTACTACCACATAATGTACTAATAATTGAAGTGCTTGGAAGATTGGTTCTCAAGCTGCCCCTGCACCTTGCTCTAAATTTGCCTTCCTTCCCTTCTGCCTGCCTAAGCAAAGGCTGCCTTTCCCTTCTCCACCACCGCCTGCCAATCGATGCCCTCAAAAAATGGATGCATCTGCAGTTGTTCATAGTCCAGACGCAACTCGGGCTGCAGCTGCAGCAATTGCTCTAGGAGATCACGTGCATTGTCTGAGATTTCAATGGCATCCATTGGATACTGCACACAGCCATAAAGCTCCAACTGTCCCGGATGCGTTGACTTGTACGACTACAATGGATGGGGGATTAGAGATGATTAGCCGGATAAATAAAGTAGAGCACCTCTCTAGCTTACCACACCCAGCAGCAGCTGGTAGAGCACCACGCCGTAGCTCCACCAATCGGAACGAAAGCGCAGCGGTCTCTCGGGTGCCACAAAATGTTGCTCCAGCGCCAGCAGACTGAGTGCCTTGTGCACATAGTTATCGTCCGAGCTAAGGCCTTCGTTCTGATAGAAATATGTTAGCATTAATTGACCAGATTTGCCCAGCAAGATGTTCTCCATGTGCAAGTCACGCAATATGACCCCTTTGCCATGCAGGCTGTGTATGGCCACAGCCAGTTCGCTAGCCCATTGACGCAAGCAGGTTTCCGGGAAGCGTCGCGTGGCACTCGCACTAGCAGTTGCCTTCTGCCGCTTGGGTGTAAGTGCACCTGCCTGGAAGGTGCTCAACGTATGCGACACTGACTTGAGCAACTGCTGTGAGTTACGCAACAAGTCGCTTACATCACTCTCCGCCGTCAGGCAGGGCTCCTCCTCCCCGGGAAAGAGATCGGCGTAATTGCTGCACTTGGTACTGCTCCTCGGCGAATAGCTTTGTATGTAATCGTAGAGTAAACCGCCCTCCGCCTGTTTCAGCAGCAAGAAGATCTTCTGATCGGACTGAAAGTAGGCCAGGAGTTGTGCCATGTAGGGCACACGTTGTGGCAGAAATATACTTTGGGTTGGGGAATTGCTCGCTGGCTTCTCGATGCCCTTCATAACCGCAGTCGGCTGGGATGAAGGTTCTGTGATGCACTGCACTTGCATAACACGCTGGCCCAGCACCTTGAGAACTTTGTATTTGGCCAACTGGTTCCATGGACATTCCAACTGCGCCACATTGTCCACCTCATCTAGTGAGAGCTGGAATTGCAGCGGCTTCCTGGCACCATTTCCTCTACCAGCGCCACCAACGACGGCGGAACGTAAAAAATTGGCATCAATTTCCTCGGCGCGGGCTAAATATTTGGCAATCTTGGCCTTGGCTATGAACTTGCGATCCTCGTTGCCATCATGCTTGGCGCCGTTGAGCAACAGCTCCACACCGTGCTTGTAGTGCCTGTGGGCCTCCTCATACTCGAGATTAACCTCCGCCTGCACGGCATGACTGAATTCCAGCGCTGCCTCATAGATATAATCACTATCTTCGCTCTCCACCGAGGCCATGGGCGTGAGAAGACGCAAATAGTCGCGCTTAGATTGTGCTCGGGTCTCCGCCTCCCTTGCGGACACATCGTTATCTTTCAATGGTTCCTCTTGCTGCTGCTGCTGCTGCTGCTGCGGTTCGCTATCGCCGTCAGGCTTGTCGCAACGCGGATCCAATGGTGTTATGCCATTTGCGTTGTGCGGATCGTAGGGCAAATCGAGTTTATCGCATATTTCAGCAATGGCTCCGCTGCCGCCGGGCAGCTTAAGCGATCGCTCGACATACAATTTGCGCAGTGGCGATGCATTCGGTGATTGCGCCTCGCTGAAGAATTGTGTGAAAATGTTGCATTTATAAAGCGCCGGATGCTGTGCCGCAAAGTCAAGTAGCTTTAATATATAATCTTTACGTCGCAGTATCACATCTGCATCGAACCGCTTGAAGTAGCTGCTGTCTGTGGGTTCCGGCAATTTGCCAGGTAACTGCAAGTTCTTGTGCCGTCGACTCAGTTCCCGATGCAATCGTTTGATCTCATGGAACCGCTTCCACACAACCAGGCAGGTTAATGCCTGTGGCACCGAACGGGGGAAGACCTAGAAATAAAACAAATTGCAATTGCATATTGACTTTAGTAGCTAGTCGGGATTACTCACTATCGATGTGATTTTGTAGATTGTGTAGCCTCCCTTGTGTTGCTGCGTATCGGTGACGGTGAAACTGTGTATCCATCCTCCCAGATTCAGGCTCATCTTCGCAGCTGGACGGACCGAATCTTTAAATGGATTGAAGACAATTTGATTTGGCAATAGCACATATAATATGCTCGCTCCCCTGTAGTCAACTGTAAAATATCAAATTGTAAATACCAACTAACTTCTGTAATTTTGCAGGTGTTTTTAGAGTTCTTACATATTTAACGACATTATTTTTGTCGTTTTCAATTAGTTCGTCAAACGGGAGGGAGGATTAACAGTGTGCGATAACAGTGTCACAACATTTTAAGTAGTGTTTGCTGTTGCTAACAGGGCGCAACTATTCATTTGATGCGGAAATGTAAAATGAGAAACCATAAGTATGCGAAACAAATTTTTCATATACTGTTAGCTAAAGGTATTTAATAATATTAAATATTATTTTAAATAAGAAAACGAAATTGAATTGATATTAACAATATTGATTTTTCTAAGCCCTCGTATGCGTTTTAAAATATCTGTTAAAGAGTTTAATCATCGATATATCGATAGCTGCCGCCACACTCTGAAATTTCTGGAACCACTATTTCCAAAGTAATTTGTGATTAGCGCAAATGTAAGAAATCGTTGAGAAAATGTGACCAGCTTCCTTACACCACACTTTTATTTTAGTATTTAAATCTTGAAAAAACTCTGTAAATTTGAAGTCATGTATAACAAATAATTTTTTTTTACTTTTAGTAAAACATGCAAAAAAAAAAAAAACTTAAATAACATAAGAAAACCAAATTTTTAATAAAAAATAATTTTTTCGATCGACAACTTATTTATTATATGATATAAGGACGTAGTTAATCAGTTCATCAGTCCAGGTGTCGCTTGGAAAGAGAACAAAGCAAAAAGTAGAGACTATAAGTGAACTAGTTCCTTCAACAAGCTCCGCGCTTGTTTCAATTACCTATTCAAATGAACTGCAATATTTCAGAGAGACCATATTCTAAAGCAAACAGCGACAAAGTAGGCATTTTAAAATCTATCAAATAATTCTAACAATTATTTATATCGTGCCAGTGTGTCAGTGTATGCGAAAAGACACTTAGTAGTAATAGTAGTATATATAGTTTTACAAAGTGAAGAACTGAATACGGCGCACACTCGCTCTTCTCGTGAATAAATTATTCATTTTACCCCCAAAAACGTTCTTTACTGTACTCGCAGATTCGTGTAGCGTCCACGACGACATTGAAAATTGAACGGCAACCGAACCGAGCGTGCGAGTGAGCTAAGCAGAGCGCTTGTCAACTCAAAAAGCAGTAGAGAAAAAGAAGGCGACGAAGACAGCAGCAGCAGCAAAATCGACGCCGCACGTACCGGGAGCATTTAAATAATTTTTTCTGTGGATTAATTTTACTAAAAAGGATTTAAACACAATGACTGAACGTGAAAATAACGTGTACAAGGCAAAATTGGCCGAACAGGCCGAGCGCTACGATGGTAAGTTCAATAAAAAAAGAAAGAGAAAAAAAAAATTTTTTCCGTTGTCAGCGGAGCGCCAACTTTGGGGAGGGGTCATGCAGTCGCTTTGACGTCGCGTGGCCTGCGTTACGTTGAAAAATTGTCTATATATTTCATATATTAGTGGTAGACGAGAAAAATTGGGAATTTTTAATTTCGTAGACATTTATGTGTAGGTGCGCCCCGTAACTCTAAGCATCAGGGCAGGGGCGAGGCGAGGCAAGTCGGCGTCGCCGCAGCCCGCCGATGAGTAGTGTTTCTGCGAAAAGACCGAATACCGAATGAAAAAGAAGATGGCAAGGAGGCGAGGCGAGGCAGAGTAGGCAGCAAAAGGCAAAAGAAAGACTGGAAAAGAGAAAAATGTAAAACAAACCTGATTTTTACCGGCAAAAATTCGCGTGGTTTTTGCTTTTGCGTTGGTTATTGCGAAAAAGTAACTAAGTTGCGTATTATATATGTATGTATATATACATATATTTTTTATAGTAGGTCCGTCTAGGAGAGGAGAACATTGGAGGGATGGGGGATTTTTGAAATTTTGTGTATTTAGCGTTCGCATTGATAGAGGCGCGAGTGAGGGCTGCGCTCTATGCGAGGAGAGATCGTTGCTAAGGGCTGTTTTGTTGTAATTTTTCCGTGTTGTCAAGGCGCGACTTGGAAAGTAAAGAAGAAGAAAAGTCTCAGCTCTGCAGGCGCAACATAATTTGTTAGATATATTAAATATGCTAACGGGTGGTGGTGTTTCCCCCACAATTAAAATCGATGGATGTGAGAGGGAACGGTTCAGTTTTTTCGGCATTCTCTCTTTCTGTCTTTGGTTTCTTTCGTTCGTTCGTTTGTTCGCTCACTCACTCGCTCTTTTTTTCGAAATGTGCTTTGTTGCGCAGCAGCAGCGAGACGGCAGGAGCGGCGGCGTACTGCGAAAAATCGATGAATGAATCGATTGTGAGACTGAGCCGCAAAAATTGTCTATGTGTGTTAGCGAGAAATGATCATTGCTTATATTTTTATATTTGTTTTATACAAATAACTTTGCTTCCTTTTACTGTTTCAAGATACATATTTATTGCAGCTACTTGGCAACTCTGCCTGATAGTACAGAAAAATTTGCACTAGCGCGCATTACTCATGTTTCTGTGCGCATGTGTATGTGTGTTTAAATGAGAGAGTGTGTGGCTGTATGTGTGTACAGAGAGACACACGCATATACGCATACTAATGCAATCTTAACTACTCACACTACCACAGTCGGCGCTTTTATTGTTGCTGTGGTCGCTTATTTAATTAAAAATACTTCAATTAATTAAAATACTGTGGCGGTACAAAATGCAGAGCACTGTCGACAGCAAAAAGTAGCGTTTTTAGCGTTTGGTTAAAAAAGCGCGCGCACTATCGACATCATCACTTGAATGCCTTACTGTGTGTGCGTTAAAACGAGATAACTAGTGTGTTGTGTCGTCAACAGCAGCAACTCTCGGTTGCTTGTACTCTGCCTCAACACAGTGACGCTGAAAAGTTGACTAATGTGTTCCCTGGTATTTGGACTTGGGCACTAACAGCAGTAATTACTACCGGCGGCAATACTGCTCGGACATTGGCAAGAAAAACTAACAACATTTACACATTAGCAAAGGCGGCAGCATTTTCAACGTACATATTTCCTCTTGTTGTTGTTGCTGCTGCTTCTTCGGCCCAAAGAAGTCAATCAACTATTTGCAGCCACTGCGACTACACATACATGCATACATTCATGCTCACTTTAACACACACAAACACAGGGTATACACACGGACGAACGCACACAAACGCGTGAACATTAAAGTCTGTATCACATGTTTTTCTTCTTATTTTCGCCTGCGTGTGTTTCAGACTGCTGCGCGGCCTGTATGTGTGCGTGTATTTGTGTGAGCACTTGGCGTTGGCCTTGTCGCACTTGGACAGCTTAAGGCATGCTGGAGAGACTAATACAAATGCACTCCAGGCAGCCGGCAACGTCTGTCTGGCCTGGCCTCTCTCTTGGCCTCACTTGCCCCCACTTCTCCTTGCTATTACGGCGCCCCCACAACGCCAACTCCTCTCTCTCGGGCCCCCCTTGTTACAGATTAACATCAGTGGCGGCGACTTTTTTCCTTTTTTTTTTGCCAGCCTTAAGCGTACTTTCTGGTGCTGTTGGTTGCTGTGCCCGCTAATTCTAGGTGTATTTTTTTTCTGCCAATTTCGAGGCCGCTGCCACACTTTATTTGTATAGTTGACGTACGCCTCAATGTCGTCAATGAAAACAAGAAAGGGTTACAACCATTTTATTGCAGATTCCCGACTTAGTTCTTCCTTTTGTTCATTTGCACTCTGTAACGGTACGTACGCATGCTATGTAGCGTACACTCGTACTCATGAGTTTCCATGTACACATACACACACAAACACACCCACACACATTTAATATGTATGCGTGTGTGTTTGTGTGTCGTTATGACACACCCACGAACATAGAACGGATATATGCATACATATGTATATAAAGCAGGATCAGATGAGACTATTTGCTCTGCACAACTGTGAGATCCCTTTGTCTGCCAACTAGTACCAGATTAAATATAGTATATACATGTATTTTCCGTTAGAGTACTTCAATGTGACGCTCCTTTATTCTGTCTGGGTGTGGGGCGTACATATGGATACGGGGGTGCCGTGGGGGTTGATGATTTAACGTTGTTGTTGACTTTAGCTTTGTTTCGTATTTTTGGTTGCCATATCATATCTCTTGCCTTTGCTATATCATATGCGTGGGATTTCGCTTTGACTAATGTTTTATTTTTGGGCCTTTATTTATTGATTTTTAACCTATAGTTTTGTTGGGCGTATACAAGAACATTTATTTAATTACTAATGAGAGGCCTCTCCATACGATACGAAATTGCAACACTCTGGCAACGCGCGAGCATCATCCCTGATCTCGCGCGCCAGTGTGTGTTGTTGCCACATACAGTGTTGCAAAGTGTGTGTGGAATTTTGTGCCACGGCCAAACAACAATTTGAAGTTCAACAGAAATCATCAACGGCAACAAAAATAACAACAACAAGCTGTCTCTAGTGCATTGAGCAGCGCAGCATGAATCACGCAGCCAACTTTATTCCAATTTTCACAGCTACGTGCTACAGAGGCAACAACAACAGACCGAATAACAAAGCTCCCGCTGCTTGGAACGCTAAACTGTTATTGAGAGAGAGAGAGCGGGAGAGGGAGTCAAAAAGAGAGGGAGCAGCAGTAGGGCGGGGGTGGTGGCGCATGTACGTCAGCAGCAGCTGACTGTGTGGGGAAGAGAGGGGAGAAGAAAAGAGAGCGAGAACACTTGAAACTGCAGGCAAAGTCAAAATGCTACAATTACTTTATTTAGCGCTGATTTGTTTCAATGTATGCTTCACATGTCTTACTGAGAGTGTGTGTGTTAGAGAGTGTATGTGAGTGTGTGTAAGTGGACGTGTGCATGTGTGTGTTATCAGCACGCAACCCAAAGCGTAGCAAAGGCAACTCAAAAGCTGCAGCTGTGACTGCGATTCCATTCGAACACTGCGACCGTTTGTGATTCATGACGTGCTTTTCAGTCACGATAACGGTGACGACTGTTGAAGAAATGTGCAACAATGTGTCTGGGGTTCGTCTTCGTTTTCCCCCTAACCACCCCATCCCTCTTATCAGTCGTGGCATGACAAAATCGGTCTAAAAAGGGCAGAAGACTCAACGCGCGCACCGGAAACAGTTATGCATATATAGGTACGCATGTGTGTTGTGCGTGTGTGTGATGAGTTATGTCATTATACTTGAACTGGGTTGGGTATGTGTGCGTACGCATAGATAATAAATGTATGTGTGCGTGTGTGTACGTCTATAGATAGGATACTCAATAGATATCTGATAATAAAACAACAGTACAGTGAATGTTGACTAAGTGCGGCTTGCTGACAGTAATCGATAATTGGAGTAATCCATAGTTGCTCATAAGTAAGAATGGTATTAAAACACTGTGACAACCAATAATGTATGCAATTAGCAGAAGGAGGCATATTGGGCCCACAAAATGTATTTTCTTTTATTATATTACAATATTCTTGATCAACGTCAACAGCGTAGCCTTGGCCATCTATATTTCAGACACTATCAAGATAGGACCATCAAATTAGCTGACAATATGTCAAATTATTGCAGGCGCAGAGTTTTCTAGAACTCGGCCACGCCCCTTCACACTCTCGTAAATCGATAAAAATCGAACCAACTAAAAGTTTACAGTTAGAACTTTCCCCGAATAATGATTATTTATATAAATTTAGTTGAACGGTTAATTAATAGGGATGTTTTTTATAATATAATTAAGCTGGGATTTAGTAGTTATCGCACTTGTTTGTTACGTTTATTTTATAACAAAATGCTTCCTTGTTTGTTTTGTTTACAGAAATGGTTGAGGCCATGAAGAAGGTCGCTTCCATGGACGTTGAGCTGACCGTTGAGGAGCGTAATTTGCTCTCAGTTGCCTACAAGAATGTGATTGGAGCACGTCGTGCCTCGTGGCGCATCATCACCTCCATTGAACAGAAGGAGGAGAACAAGGGAGCCGAAGAGAAATTGGAAATGATTAAGACCTATCGCGGTCAGGTGGAAAAGGAGCTGCGCGACATTTGCTCGGATATATTAAATGTGCTCGAGAAACATCTCATTCCATGCGCCACATCCGGCGAAAGTAAAGTATTCTACTATAAGATGAAGGGTGATTACCATCGCTATTTGGCCGAATTTGCCACCGGTTCGGATCGTAAGGATGCTGCTGAGAACTCATTGATTGCCTACAAGGCAGCAAGTGATATTGCCATGAACGATCTGCCACCAACACACCCCATTCGATTGGGACTGGCATTGAACTTCTCGGTGAGTGTTCAGAGAGAGAGAGAGAGCAGTTACTTTTCTGGACCCCATTAACATAATATATATTTATATAAATATGCTTGTTCTGCAGGTGTTCTACTATGAGATACTCAACTCTCCGGATCGCGCTTGCCGCTTGGCGAAAGCCGCATTTGATGATGCCATCGCTGAGTTGGATACACTGAGCGAAGAGAGCTACAAAGACTCGACCCTGATTATGCAGCTGCTGCGGGACAACCTCACATTATGGACGTCTGATATGCAGGCAGATGGTGCGTAATCATAACCAATATGTAGCAGAAAGAACATTCATTATAATTGCCTCAACTTGACTATAATAAATCATTTCGATACCATTCTCTTCACTCTCCCACAGACTCCACAGCAGGTGATGGCGAGACTAAACCGGAAATTCAGGATGTTGAGGATCAGGATGTGTCGTAATTTAAGTAAACCCCCGCCCTTCCATTTAAACAAAACAAAAAAAAAAAAACAAAAAAACACAAAACAAAACAAAAAAACATATACCTTCTAAAGTAAATATAATACATATAATATATATGCATACAACAATAAAAACAACACGCAATCGGGTAGTAAACAACAGCAGCAGCAGCAGCAACAAGAAACAACAGCAGAAACTACAACGATAACAACAACATTAGCGACAGCGACAGCAACAATTACAACAACAACAGCAACAGGAGTAGAGGCAACCAACAGCGCAGTGAAACAACATAGTAACAACAACAACAACAACAACAGCAAGTAGCAACAACAACAACATCGTTCATCGTTTCAAGCATGCATCCAGCAACCACCACAGAGAAGAAACAGCAACAGTAACAACAACAACAGCAGTGGCAGTAGCTACAACAACAACAACATCGACAACATGGCAGAAGAAGAGCAGCAGCAGCAACTAGCGACATTGTTGGTGGGCGTGGCTGTTGTCTGGGGGAAGGTGTGTGCAGGTGTGCCGCCGCCGTCGTTGCCGCCGTCTAAGCGTTGTGTTCCGGCTTCCCCAAAGCTACAGCAGCAACAACAACAAGCAGCAGCAGCAGCAGCAACAACAAGCAACTTTACTACATTTTCAAATTTTTTGCATTCGAGAAACAAGCATTATATTATATTTAAATAAATATTATATTTAATTCTGAGAAGCAAAAACAAAATAAACTTCATTTCGATAACAAACACACACGAACACAGAGATAAACACACACACACACACACACACACACACGCAGAACGTAAATTCCATTAAGCAGTTCATTTAACAATCTATCAGCAACAACATGAACAACAACAACAACAACACGATAAGAAACGAAACTTCAACTTTAATTTTAAGCCAGTCATAAAGTAATTAAAAATGAACTAAATAAAAGAAAAGAAAGGTAAATAATATTCAAAAATGAAAAGAAAACGTAATAAGCGCAAATTGAATTAATGAACGAAAATAGAGAATAAAGCGAATGAAAACAAAACAAACATAATAAAATTGTATGAAGCAAATGCAAAACACAAGAACAAATAACAAAAAACAAAAAAAAAACAGCAGCAATTAATTTAAATTAAATACAAATTACGAATTACAAAAGCAAAAGCAAATGTGAAGTGAGAATGAGAATGAAATGGGCAAACAGAAACAAAGAGTCAAGTAAAGCAACAACAGCAAAAACAACAAAAAAGGAATGTTAGGGAGAGTAAAAGTAAAACGAATTCTTAAGCTTAAATTTGTATGTACGTTAGTGTATTGTTCACACAGACACACACACACACACGCGCAGATACATACACGCACTCTCGCACACAGACACACACTCAGCAATTGGCATAAGTTTTCTTCTATTCAATTTTCTCTCTCTTTGTCTTTATCTTATGGTCTCTTGTTGTCTGTAACACCTGCTCTCAAGCAAATCAAAACGAAACGAAGCTCCAATTTTGTTGATGTTTTTTCTTGTTTCAAGACTTTTTGTTTAAATCGTTTTTTCAATTCACTTCGCCACAGACATTTCATATGAATATACAAAAAGAAAACAAAACAAAAAAACAATATATATTATATATTAAAAAAACAACAAAAAGTATTTGTAGTTGCTAAACGAAACAAAACAAAAAAATGATACATATATATTAATATATATTGTATACATCTTAGTATATATACATTCGTATATACTTGTATATTTTCTATGCCTACCACTTATGTAATTTGTAGAGATTTCGAATTTTTCCAAGTGAAAACACCCCAATCCAAATATTCCTCCGCCCTCCCCCAGAACTAAACACTAACCCGGCGACAAAAAAGTTTGCATTTAAAGCTCGATAACAACAACAACAACAACAAGGCAGTTGAAAATATCATTTAATTTATTTGTGAAAAACGTTTCGAGTTTTTCATCCTCTTCTTTCTCTTATGTGCTGTGCTATATGCTGCGTGCCAAGAGAAGAATATGCCCCCCAAGATCGGCAATTGAGGCGCGCACACCGAAACCGCAGATAGATGATAAATGATCTAGTATGAGAGCGTACAGTAGGCAGGGGCAGCAGATATGGCCAGTCAATCTGAGCGCGGGGCAAGCGGCCGCGGCAACAGCAACAGCAACAGCAGATATATAATTAATAACTAAAAAAACACAAGTTCTTGAATGGAAAAAATCAACAACAAAAGCAGCAAACAACAGCTAAACTGACATTCGTATTCATTTCAAATAAAAATAATAAAAAAATGCGTAAATATTTTTATTGACGGGACCGCAAATGGGAAATGTACTGTGTGTGTTTGCGTGTCTTGGGGCGGGCGCCACACAAGGTGCGTATGAACTACACTTCTGGCCAGTGAAATAATACCGCACCATTGAATAAGTGAATTATTTAACTAACTCACATAAAGCATGTACGAAAACTACTATCGAGTCTGTTCTGACATGCATATGTATATAACTTCTTCTTATTTTGTGCTGCATACTCAAGGGAGCTTAAATAAGTTCTATGTTATTGATTCGATCGCAACCGACTTCACAGAAATCGTTTTGGCATTGATAGCTATCATTTTTACCAAAAATGATGGTCCTGCATTTAAATTACGCTTGGAAATCCTTTTTTTTTCGAATAACGGAGGGGCGTGGTCAAATTCTAAAACATGTAGATATGCGTGAAATAATAACACATATGGACAGCAAATTGGGATGTTCTAGCTTTTATAGCCTCTGAACAGGAGTGGACAGACAGTTGGCGTAAAGGTTTTATTCCCCGTTTGAACAAAACTTTGTTTAGTAAATCTAATAACGACTATTTGGAAAAACACACCTATATCACTAGCCTTGAGTGTACATTGTATGTACATATGTCTATTTACATATTGGAATTTCAATGCCACAAGAAAAGAAGGAAGTACTCCCTATAAAAGTACCATATGTAGGTCTTGGCCGGGTAAACAAAAGTGAAAAGTGTGTTTTCATTTGGAAATCTCTGATTTCCCAGTAAGTTTTGTATTTTATTGATCGGACGAGGAACCACCACCTTAGCTCGTAAAATCTTATCGCTCTCTCCCTCTCGTGCATACGCATTGCTTTTTATTGCCTTAAGCCATAAAAAGTTATCGTAAAGTTTTGAATATGTGCACGAACTGGGCTTTTCTGTCGAATTTCGGAATATTTAGTATTTTATTAGATGTCTAGAAACATTGCCTTTGCCAATAAGTCAGTGGCACGGTAACGAGTAGGAAGCTTTGATTTGGATTTGTTTTTTTTTTCTTTTTGTACGATTGAGTCATTGCATAATTAAATTATCCTGAAGTTTTCATGTTGATTAACTGAGGTTTTCAATTAGTAATGCCCACAGCAATGCAAAGCAGAAAACTCTATAGAGCTAATCAATGTGTATGGAATATGCGCCACAAATATAATGCCCGCATAATTATGAATCAATTTGAAATTTATTACAACAAATGAGATTGCTACAGACTAGTGTGCTCGACAGTATTATACCCATTTAACAACTGATCGCTCAATCTTGAACGTAGTTTATACTGCATACTGCCTGCAGGCAGTGCTTGAAGGATCTGTCCTCCTTTTAACATTCATTTCTTAAATCATTCAGAGTTTTAAAATTCTATATTTTTCTATATTTTGGCGGAGTGGGCGTGACCAAAGTAACTTATAGATATAATGCCACCATTTTTGTAGTCCCAGCTAGTTTAGTTTCTTAGTTCTAGGTTTTTATATCGACTCAGATTTTAATAATGATTCAGAATATATATAATTCAGCCTTCTTTTGCCTGTATTTTGGTTGGCACAAAGTTAACATACCCTACCACACTATGGTTATCGGTTATAACTATAATGTCAATGTTATTTTTATTTCATTACGAATTTTGCTTAGTTTTTCTAGGTATGTTAATTAGTCAATTATTATTCATATATTTCAATTTATTAAAATTACGTAAGCAAGTTCACGCTTCCCTAAATAAAATATTTTTAATCTTTATACAGTCATTGAACCTTGCAGTTTTTTATTATTAGCTATATACATGTGTATGTATGCATATCATGGATAATTCTCTCTGCTTTCCATGAATCTTTTCTAACGAATATATTGATGATAGCTTCCAAATAACATGCTTATATCATATATACAATAGTACAAGGCGTATACAAAACATACTTATTAACTCGATATTGATGCCTGAATATATCTCACGCAACTCAGCAAGGTTGGTGCAGGTAAAGAGAGAGATTGAGCAATGCGGACATCAAATGGATGAGTGTATGTCCGGCAGCACTTCAGCTCAATGCCAAAGCCGCAGCAGCATTGAAAGGAGGCAGCAAAACTAGGTCTAGTGGCCATTGTTTGGGCTGGGCCAAAGGGGGGCATAATAAGAAGACAAAGCGTGTGTGCCACATGTGGCATGCCGTATACAAATGCTTACACATATCTATATCTATTTTTGAAAATCAACGACGACGCCGACGGCACAAAGTGGACGAGCAAAGAAAGGCCTAACGATTTTTATTTGCAAAACGTTACTGGGCTGGAGACGACGCAAAATCGATGGCGCTGCAACTGCAAATTGAGAAGCTCAAGGGACTGGACAACTACAAGGCGTGGTCGATGACGGTGCGTGCGTATCTGGAGTCCGAGGATCTCTGGAGTGTTGTCGACAATGGGCCGGATAATACAGAAGAGGTAGACACAGGAATCAGGGCACAGATTGAGTGACATTATATTCAAGTTGGAACTCTCGTTGCAGTCGCTGCTGAAGGACAAACGCGCCAAATTCATCATCCTGTGCCTTATCGAGACGAAGCTATGCCAGTTTATGGTCAGCATACGCACAGCCCGTGATCTCTGGAACTACTTGCGCACCCAGCATTCGCTCCGTTGAAACAGTTTCAATCCCTACAAAATAAGCAATCTATATATAAAGAGAATCCAATTAACAGGCAATAGTGTACTTACTATGACAATTCGATGACCACGGGCTGATCCTCGGGATCCTCGTCGAGCAGTCCCTCAAAGTGCCAGTTAAGTTGCTTGTCCAGTCGTTTCATCAGTCGCTCTGCGCTCACCATCAGACCGCCAGCGTAGAGATTCACCAGCAGTTCACGCACATCCTTATAGACTGAATTGTGCGGACTAGGGGACATCAGTTCTTCGGGCAGATGTGGCAATTGGTGAGCCAAAACTTCGCTATATTTCATGTAGGCCAGTTTGTGCTTGCTCACTGCCGTCTCGGAATGTGCCAGCAGGCCGAGCAACTTGCGCCAGTGCTCCAGTGATTCCACGGAATAACCAACGAGGTAAAAAACAAATGCCAGTTGTAGTTCCTCGATAAGTGAATCAGAATTGTTGTCGAAGCTCTCGAACAGGGTATTCACCGCGGCAATGCAGTCTATGGCGTGACGAGAGATCTCTGCCGGTTCCGCATCGTGGGGTACCCGCGTGGGTATTACACAAAACCGGGGAGCAGTGCCAGTTACAGGTTTCAATTGGGGCAACATTTGACTCTCATCCAGCAGCAATTTGGCTGCTGTTGGCCTTTTGCTGCTACTTCCTGGTCCACCGCGAGGTCTGTCGGCATCTGTGCAGGATAGCAATTCAATGTTTGTGCGAATGGTGCCTAGTTCAGGACGACAGCGGTCCACACATGATTCGCTAACGCTTCCAGTTAGATCCTTCCATTTACACACATAGCGATAGTCGTAGGCTGCCAGAACACGCTCCAATTGCGCCAGATTCTTGCGTATGCGTTCACGTTCCAGCTCCGGTTCGGCTGTCTGACGTGGTCGCAGTTCCTCCAGCTCGTTATCCCATTCTCGCACAAGAATCTCATTCTTATGGAAATAGTGAACGAACCCAACGCGGGGAGCTGCATCGCCATATGGCCCACGGGAAGCACACCACACATAGTGCACGCCGGGTGGTATCATTTTGACTCCGCGGAAATCTGGCCCAATCGTGTAGGCGCACAAATCAATCCCGAATTCGGTGCCCACTGGAACGCCCCCTATAACCAGCACTGCGCCATCGGCAAGCAGTCGTAGCGCCAATTCAGGATCCATTTGCATGCTGGAGTTGTCCTTGTTCATTTTGTATATTTTTTGCTATTTCCTTTTTTTGTGGTAGGTTCGTTTGTTTTCGTTTGTCCTAAAATATCGATTACTTGGTTATCGATTTCCCATGCAAAAAACGCTCGTGTTAAACGTTTACTAGGTAGAAATCGCTCGTGTTCATTTGGAAACATATTCATATGAACTATTCTAGATCCAGTAATCGATCTAGTAATTAAACAGGCTGAAATCGGTTATCGGATTGAAATACTAATTTATTATTAATGCAATAAATTATAGAATGATGCTGAACTGCGTGATGTCGGGAATTGATTCACGAACTACAGCAAAATTAAAACTTCCCATAAAATAAAAGTTTTCTCAATTAATTTGTTCTTATATTTTTCATTTGTATTAGGTTTGTTATGGAAAACGGTCTTTGTTTCAAAATTAAGACTTAGTTTAAAATTAAATATTACAGTTTCTAGAGTTATGAATTGCAATATATATCCAACTTAGTACTGTAAACTACGTTTGGTGCCGATATCATCGAGTATTTGGCGTAGCTCCTCGTCCTCAAAACGACCCTCTAGTGAGGGAATCAATGCCTTGGCTTCCTCCGGTGCTTCTGGGCACAGATTACCTAGTGCAGCCAGCTCAAATTTGTGAAGTTTTTTTTGCATAAGTAAACTAAAATAAAGATGATATATAGTAAGAAGTTGTCTCTATTGCATTCAAGTTTTTAAAATACCTTCTGACGGACATAATGGTCTCCTTGTTTTTGAACTTTCGGAAACTGTCTGTGTAGGCATAGGTCTTCATGAAGACTTCTGAAAACTCCTGCTCCTCGTCGGCAGATTCGTTTTGACGTTTGCGATGATCGAGCAGCATGTGCACCTCCGATATTAGCAACGTTTCGGCATTTTCGAACTCTGCAAATAGTCAAAGAGATAAAGGAACGTGAGTGAATTCCATAAAAGAGTTCGTTGATTTTTAATTTGCTTGTGCAATTTACAAGTGAATCTTGAAGTAGAATTGACTATAGGCTAGCCATATGAAACGGGTCGTATGTGACCATTTTCCACTAAGAAATCGTAGATCTGACGCGTCTTATTCACGTCGATTTTTATAAGGCGACGTGCATCGCCTAATCTTAGGTGCCCCAGCTTGGCCTGCTCAGCAATCAGTTGATTCTTGTACTCCAAATACGCCTGTGGTATAAGGCGCGATGTACTGCAAAGTATGCGTTCGCCTGCATCTAACTTAGAGTAGCCTGGTAAGTCTGTAATGAAGCGTGAATTCAAAATAATAGTAATTAATGTCATGCCTACAAACAGGGAGTAAGGTATTCCTAATTCCTTACCCGAAATTTCCATTGGATTCGCCTTGCGTCGCGGATTTATCATATAAATCCTTGAGCTGCTACCTTGTGGCAACTGATCAGCATTTTGATTGTTCTCGTAATGATGAACTAACTGCTGCCAGTCTAAGGCGTCATGTTGCCTCTGACGGGCATATTCCCGCTGCGCCTGCTGTCGCTGCTTGTAGAGACGCGTGTAGAGTGCACCACCAGATAGCGTTCGCACGCCGTGCTGGCGTATGTCATGCAGCCAATGGAGGCGGTTCTGCAACTGACGATAGTACCGCAAGGACTCCACCAGCAAGTCGAACTGAATAGGATCGCATAATTGCATCAGTGCAAGGAAGCGCATGCAGCTGGCATCGCTGCGAAAGGCGTTCATATACTTGGTTATCCAGCTGACTGTGCGATTTGGCATGATGAGCCCGTGCTTCTGCATTATTTTGTAGCGACGCTGGCGTTCCCTGTAAATGGATGAACAGTCAGAGAAGTTTCAAAGATCTGCAATCAAATCTTACCTTAGGCGATTATTGTATGCCTGCACTAAAGCACACTGCAGCTTCTCAGTGACATCGGGATCCAATTGTTCCATTTCAGAGTCATCGTCAGAGGTCCTGCGTTGCTCATCAATTATAATAGATAGCAGACCTTCGGCTGACGCATCGTAGGGTGTATCAAAGTCTCCACGTGCACAACGATAGCCAGCATTGATCTTAAATTGCATGGAGGCGATGTCGTCGTGCCGCGGAGGCTCGAGAGATCGCATTTTGAACACATAAGGCATACGCTCTGGCATATAGCAATGACGCACATGTTGCAGGCCCAGTAATCGCTCGAAGATGCCACCAAAGTAGCAATCATTGTAGTGCCTCTGGATTTCTGCCGGCGTGTATCGCTGGCCAAGAGCATTTGCTATGGCATCCCAGTTGCCATAGCCTTTGGTGCGTAGCGCTAGCAGCAATGTGCGTTCATCCCGAGCCGTCCAGCCGGCTTCGGTGGCGAAGACCTGGATATCATCTCGTATTATGATATAAGCGTGGTTGTTGCAATGTGTGCCAGTCTCTCGGCCCCGTGAGAAGCATTGCAGACAGAGTAGTATATTCAGGCACTCGGAGCACTTGATGTATGGCTCAGAAAGACTGCAACGGCACGTGGCACAGTTCAATCCATTCGATTTACCCGCCTCGAGGGTCGCTACATCGTTGTCAGCCTCTGTGCATTGCTCCAACTGCTTGTGGAATGCGTTGGGATTATAGAATATTGTGGTGCATATTGTCTCTCCGTCCGTACGTGCACGTACATATTTAATTGTAGAACGCTTTTGTTTAACTAAAAATAGGCAATCGAATGTGTTATGGGTAACATGTGGCGCCGATGGGCCGCGCGTATCATTTCTCTTTCAACCACTTGTAAGTTGCACTTTTAGAATTTATTGAATTCTATCTCTTATTTTACCTTTAGGAAATTGCAGATCCGCAGCATCCTCGTCCACCATATCAACTGGATTCATGAAAGACATTCTGATTTACCTTATGTACTTCTACGTTATTTTAATACACAAATTTTAATTAACAAATGTTGCGTTTGTTTTCTTTCCAAGCCGCTTCTCAACAAAACAGGGATGCTCAAAATATTTTCTTTTTAAGTGCGCCCTGCAACACTTTTCTCAAGTGTTGCCAAGTAGGCGAGGCAAATATTTGTAAAAATATTTATCTTGTGAAGAGAAACAGTGACTAGCGAAATAACATGCTTACACTGTTTTCCAACACTGTCAAGTTTCAGCGGCATGCACTTTAGAACATTCCTCTCATTTAATTTGAGTTTGGCGAAGTTTATCACTTTAATATATTGTTTTGCTTTAACAAGTTATGAACGACTCGGATATTGAGCGTACTCACGATCCTGCCGAGAGTTTACCAAAGTACTGTGACTTCTACAAGCATATACTAGTCGAGGAGTTAGTGCTGGAATCGGATTACCGGAAAATACACTACGGCAAGTGTGCAGTTATTGGGCGATTATGTGCAATTCCAGATTACTTTAGACTGGAAAACGTAACGATTCCCCACCTACCAAGGTGAGTACAACAACTGGAATATGCAGTTTTAACACGTTGACCAAAAGTTACTTGATTTTATAGCGATTACAAGTTGCCCACGGGTGCCGTGTCTTTGTTGCTGCTCAACTTCACCTACGACAAGGCTTGTGTCCATGATCTAGCTCATCGCAGCTTTTGCATTGTGCGCGGCGAGGTTGTGCTATGCAACGTTCAAAAGCCAAATAGCTTAGTCTTGAGCATACGAGGATTGCACGAACAACTGTTGCTGCTCGGCGACAACGAGGAAGCACGTTCACAGTACTTGCAACAAGTACATCAGACCCACAAACCGGTGCTAAATGTTTGGCAAGCGAATCGTATAAGTCACGCCGAGGAGTTGATACAGCGTCGTCTAGAGGTTCGTGCGCTTTGCAGGGAGATCGGATGAAATGAACTCTCACTTTCTGAGCACTTCACGTAGCAATCCCCAGTTCTATATATTCTCTCAGCATTTTGAACATGCAACTGACCACACTGGAGACGTCGACATACAATTGAAGCCAGAGTGGCAGGAGGAAACGAAGCAAGCTGCTTGGCTAGAGTTCTGGCAACGTGAGGGACACGAGTTGCTCGAACTGAGGTGGCATAAACATTATCCACAATATAAAGAGAATATTGAGGTAGCTTCGTCTGAGGAGCGCACAGCCTGGGAAGAGCTTTGGAAACAACACGCCGCCGATCAGAGCACACATTTCTGGCACATTTTTAGTTGCACCTTCGAGAACTACGAAAGAGATCTAATCAACGGACTGAGAGGTGAAGATCACACCTTGGATGGAGTAGGTGATGATTTGACGCAGCTAAACATTGAAACAAGCGAGGAGAGTGCAGAAAGTACCGAAGAAGACGACGAGCATTATTTGACTGCCAACGACGATTCCGACTTACTCGACGAAGAGCAGCAACTGAAGCTGCTCGGATTGCCCACATCCTTTGGTGTACAAGCAGCCAGGGGGCAGAAGAAGAAGAAGCGTAGGTCAAAGCCACCACCTGCCTACGAAGTTGACAGTGACAACGACGACATGAGCAAGGATGAGGATGCAGCGCTGCACGCTGTGCAATCACACAGTATACAGAAGAAGAAGAATAAAAATAAGAAGAAACGCTTGCAGCGAATTCCACAGTTCATGCAGGATGACACTGGCATGCGAAAGTATTGGTTCAAGCGCTTCTCATTATTCTCACTCTTCGATCGGGGCATACTCTTGGATCGCGAGAGCTGGTTCTCAGTGACGCCCGAGAAGGTTGCCAAGCAGACAGCACATCGTTTGGCGGGCGACATCATTGTGGACGCCTTCTGCGGCTGTGGTGGCAATGCCATACAATTTGCCAAGACCTGCAGTCGCGTCATTGCCATCGATATCGATGCCAGCAAACTGGCGATGGCCAAGCACAATGCAGGCATCTATGGTGTGGCGCACAAGATTGAGTTTGTACACGCGGATTTTATGCAGTTTGCTGCCAGCACCAGATTGCGTCCCGACTATGTCTTTCTCAGTCCACCCTGGGGTGGGCCGCAGTATCAGAAGCAGTCTACTTTTGATATTGAGGCAAATCTATTGCCCCTCGGCGCCAGTCAGTTGATGCAATACGCGCGAAGACTCTCCGACAATATTGGCGTCTTTTTGCCGCGCAACTCCAACATGAAGCAGGTAATTGCACTCAGCCATGTCGGCCAGCAGTGTGAGGTGGAGCACAACTATTTGGATACCCGCTTGGTGGCCATAACAGCATACTATGGCAGCTTGGTGGCCAGCAGGCAGCAGGAACAGGGCGACGGCGAGGACGATGACGAGCAGGCCAGTGAGGATAAGGAATCATTAAGTTAAATACATATGTTAATAGCTTGTTTAATTTAAGCCTAAAATGTTTTAAATATATTTCATATATTGTTTATAACTCGCATAGAAGAGTGTAAAGTTTTTGAGAACTTATTATACCCTTGCAGGATTTTGCAACGCAACTAAGGAGATGTCTCCGATCCATAAAGTATTTATATTCTAAATCAGCATCACCAGGGGAGTCCATCTAGCCACGTCAGTCTCTCCATTCGTCAGTAATTAACTATTAACTGCTTCACTGAGTGAGAGATAATATTGAATATACACAATACAATTCAATTTCTGCACCATTATATATGACTTGTATTGGAACAATCAGAGGTGATAAAACACTGCAAGGGTATAAAACATTCAGTATGCGGTGGCCAACCTGTTTCCTCGTTTTAAACATTGTATGGCTTTACAAATTCGTATAACCAATTTTGTTTCAGTTATTATTTTCATTGCCACTTTGTTGCAACTTAAAAAGTTGACTATTAAATAAAGTCGGTCCCTTGTTTAATCTCTTTCTCTCTTTCGCTGTGCCTGGGCTGGGCAAGTGCAATCAGTGCTGTGCTGTGTGTCGTGTGCAGCACAAGAGTTGCCAAGACAGCAGCCGAAGCGCAAGCACTTTATCCAATTTAGACAGCTTAAATGTTGTTCCATGTGTGTGTGTGTGTGTATCTGTGTGCGTGCGAGCTGTCACTGACCAGTCCAGTGGTCCTAGTGGTCATAACCATTACCATCCTCCCCGACCCTTGGCCAGATACGTTGCGACTTTTAATTAAAAAGCAAACGAAACAAAACGAGCGCCAATTTTTAAGAACTTTGTAAAACAACTGTAAGCTTGGCAACCTTGTGGGCGTGGATGTTCACGGAGGCGGGGGCAATTAACATGTCCATGTCACAGAGAGAGTTACCCATAAATTCCAGCGTAGACGTGATAACAGCATCAGCAACAAAAACAACAACAACAACAACAACAGCAGCAGCAGCAGAGCAACCCCTTTTACTGCTAACAACATACTTAGAGCGCGTTCTAGAGGTAGTTGGGGATGGGCTGAATTTGCGGAATTTATCGCTGCTAACTGGCTATAGAGGGATGGGGAAAGGGGTGGGGCGAATGGGAAAACTGCTCGGTTGTTGCTGTAATTGTTGTTGCTGTTGCTGTCCCGGATTTTGGTCGTAAGTATTTCTAGACAAGCTGTCTAATTAGTTTGATTAACCGATTAGTGAACTGAAGAAGATGGTAAATTTTAGCGGCGATTTGTGTGCCTGTTAAATGTATTTAGCGCATATTAGGGTAGAATCTTCATAGAAGCTTCTCTGATGGAATATTAGACAATAAGAAACAGCAAGAGTATTTGCATAAACCAATCCACAATCACTTGCATCAATTGCAATAATAAGGTGTCATTTATTGACTTATGGAATATGTGGGATAGAGGCTCACTGAACCAATTCTTCCAATCGGATGTTTAGAATATAATCCGTTTATTTTCAGTTTTGAAAATTTTAATTATTGATTTGCGGGGGCGGTGGGCATTACATCATTCAATCGACTCTATTGAGAGCAAAAATATACATACGAGGGTCGTTTGATAAGTCCGTGACTTTTTGAATAAAATATATTTTTTTCGTCAAAGAAGCGTTTTATTTCTCAACATAATCTCCTTTTAGCTCTATACATTTAGTCCAGCGTTTTTCCAATTTTTTTATTCCTTCCAAATAATAGGTTTTCTCAAAATAGTCGTTTGTTTCTGTGATGACCCGAATCTCTTACCGCCGAGCCATTTCTTCATGTTTGGAAACAAAAAATAGTCACAGGGGGCTAAATCTGGAGAATATGCTGGATGGGGTAGCAGTTCGTAGCCCAATTTATGAAATTTTGCCATGCTGACACGAAATTCACTTTTTTCCATTTTCGTTAAAATTCACGAGATCGTCTGCTTTCAATGCCTATAAAACGCAAACCAAAAAACGCAGCTTTCTCAAAATTTTACAGTCAGCTGTTAATCGATAACTGCTGACAGGAGCAGTGTTGTATTTAGAGCAGGTGCGCGGCAAATACAAAAAGTCACGGACTTATCAAACGACCCTCGTATATTATTACTTCTGCCTGTCGCATACATTTGCACATAGTTTGTATATCTTTTTTGACCATTTTCCAGGGTGGAAGTATATAATATATAGGGTATATTTATAATGAAAAGTTTTCGCCGAACATGGTGAGGATCATGCTTAATGGGATATAGACTTGGTTGTTGATGCTGATTGGTTATTAACATATAAAACACTTCTACTCCATTGGTATTGGTAAGCGACAACTCGAGAGAAAGCTTTTGAATGCTATCGCAATATCTCAAAAGCTATCAGAGAGAAAGATAGAGAGAAAGAAGGCGGAGTGATAAGCGAGTTGCTGTGAGCAAGCGAAGACGCTGAAGAGGGCAGGTCTCAACTTGTAATGCGCTTAAACTAGCTAATACATCAAGTACTTCTGGACTCTATTCAAGCATTGCTAGATTAAAAATGCAGCAAACATATAGAAATTTAATATGCCATATAGAATAATTATAGGGACTCTACAGTTATCATACCGATGTAGCAAAGCGAATAATACTGTACTAGCAACTATATGTGCGTGACATTTAACATTATGAATAAACTAGATCTGCGCATAATATTTATGCAACACTCTGTGTCTTTAGATCTACCTTGCAGCTTTTAAAATGAGATAAAAAACTGAGAGTCATTTGTGAAGTGTAGAAAAACACTTTTCATAGATAGATTTTATTTTGAGTGTAATATATTGACAAAGTCTGATAAGAAATGCACTCTAACTAAGGTATATTTGGATAAACTTCAATTCATGCAATATTTGTTGATTTATTGTTGCCTTAAGAAGTCCACAATTTCCTGCATAGTAGGGCGTTTCTCTGGATCAGCATCCCAGCATCTTTCAATAAAGTCCTTCAATTTTTCGGGACACTCTTTTCTTAGTTCGGACATGTCTGGTCGAAGACCTAGATTAATTAATTCAAATGTAAAATCAATTGTTAAAATCTTCAACCTTATATCCATTACTAACCATGTTTAGCTACAGCATCCATCAATATCATAATACCCATTCTTTTCGATGCATATGGTAACGCACGGGACATAACATGCCAGATTGTAATGCCCATACTGTATGAGTCGCACTTTTCATTGTAATGACGACCTGAGATAACCTATTGAACAATTTGCATTGATAGAGTATGGGATAGTGGGTTTTGAGGAGGAAGATGGACACTAGATACCTCGGGTGCCATGTACAGTGGAGTGCCCTGTTGTTCTGTCATAGAACATTTTATGAATCGCACAGTTCCGAAGTCGCAAATCTTAATGGTTTTGCGGTTATTATCAATCAGCATGTTGAGTGGTTTGACATCACGATGAATCACAATTGGTTTCATTGCATGTAGATAAGCCAGTCCCTATACAAATATACGAATCGAATGCTTGTGTATGACTAATATATAATGACTCTATATATATTCACCTCAGCCGCCTGCAACATCCAATTTATGCCATCTGCAAACGAATAGGGGATTTGAGTTTGCGATTGGAGGAATTTGTGCAGTGAGCCTCCATTAACATATTCCATAAGGAGGTAGACTTTGTTTCCTACCTCCGCAGTGTCATAAAGCTGGACAATGTTCCTGTGCCGTGCAAGAGTAAGCATATCTATCTCTCGTTTCATTACTTTATACTCGTAGTTGTCAATGGATTTTATATACAGCTCTTTTACTGCTGCGTCTCTTCCTTCTTGACTTATCCTGTAGACTTTTCCAAATGCTCCTTCGCCCAAAACCTGTTGAGGGTTTATAGGATACACATCCATATTTTAAAAGGAATAATCGCATTTACCGGCTTTTTTTTTAAATCGACGAGCTCTTGTTTCCACATCTTGACGCGCTGAACACAAAAATCACTCTAACTGTTGTTAAAAAGACTGATAGCTATCGCTAGAGTATTTGCCTTAAACTCTTATCATGTATTTTATTTGCAATCAGTAATTAGTCATTAATTATTAATATATTACTCATGAGACAGTGTGAGAGAGAGTGTATGAAAGAAAGCGTGAGATGGAAAGACAGGGGAGTGAGAGAAAGATACAGAGAGAGAGCGGGGAAGAGAGAGGGAGGGACAGACAAAGAGAGAGAGTGCAATAAACAAAAAGTCCACTAAGTCCGCTAAGACATTTTTGCACTTATTAGAAACAGCTTGATTACGTAATTTTTTATTTTTACTTTCACTTCGCAGGTTATAACACGCAAGTCTGGTATTATCTCAGAAAAAAATCCTAATACTCATTCGGAAAATTGTGGAGCTGCTCGTTAGAAAGAAGGAATAAATCATTCAAAACATTCTCAATTATAACTATAACACAATTTTCTATATCATTCCATAGTATTCACCTGAAAGCATCAATTCCTGATGATTAAATTAGTTGAAAGCTCTTTATTATGTTAGGTGACTACATTGCAACCCTTCATCGAGTTCTGACTGCTAGCTTGACCTACAAAACCCAAACTATTTATGATTATATAATTTCAGCCAGGCATTGTTGTAGCTCGTAAATCTGCTGTGAATTATTTGCACCAACATTAGTGCCTGAAGCTTATGCACGCCTCATTAGCTGCGGCCCTGCAGCTGCGCACCTGCAGAAGGTTGTCCACATTGGCTTCCTTCCGGGACTAATCGCATTTGCAGTGTCACAACTTGCAGGACAAACAAACCACCCCGCTGGTTAGGTCTGGGGAACGCCGGCATCGTCAAGTGGCACAAATTACAGATCAAACATGCAGTTGCCACTCCGTTCGGGGATGCTCGGGGGTGACCATTTGTCAAGCATGTTGACAATATTACGGTGAAATTAAATAGCGTAATAAAAGGGTGACTTAATTTGTTTTCTAGCCCAACAGACGTCGCCACTCACGATTCCCGATTATCCGATTTGCCCCCGATGAGCTGCGAACACGTGCTTCGTTTCTAATAAAATATATTTTCAGTCATAGAAGAAGCAGAAGAAAAGAGGCAAAAGGAGGAAACAAATTCGAATGCCTTAAGTCGTAATTCGCCACTTTTTATGAAGCGCCCTTGTTATTGAAATTTTTGTTCTTCCCGTCAACCTCCCCTTGTCGTCGACAATATGCGGCGATTGTTAAACGGCAATTAAGTGTGTCTAACAGCGGGACCAGGCCTTATCTGCTTAACTCCTGCATCCTTCGACGCGTGACGACAATTTGTTTGTGCTTTATTAACAATCTGAAGGATGACAAAGCAATGATTATGGTAATCAGCTCAAATAGTTTTGATTTCATATTGATTTTCTGTTTAAATTAAAAAAAAAAAGCTTTACCCAGCTAAACAATATAAATTCACTGATACGGCTCGTTTAATCTTATTTGCAGCGAACAGAAATTCGGTGCAAGTGTGTCAAGTTTTTCTAGATAGCTTAAAAACTGAGGACAGACGGTATTCAGAATATATACATATACTTCATGTCATTTATTTATTTATTTTTTATTCATTTAATGTCGACTAACTAATGTTTCATAAGCTGCGTTGCAATCTTCTAGACAAATTAAATACATCCGGTTTCTCACAAATTTCACACGTTGCTCTAAGCATTATTTGTCATAATTTAAAATAATCGAACTTTGACAATCGACCTTGAATAATCTCAACAATATAACAATATATATTCGTTTCGTCGATAAAGTGAGTGACACATTTTGAATGATTGATAAATAATACAATATTAGTAAACTTTATAAATACCAAGTAATACCAATAATTCACTTGTAGTACATATTATATTATCGATAAGATTAATTAACAAATAAAGCTTAGGCAAATTATCATGGTATAGTGAAATACACGAATTACATTGTGGTAATTCTATCCAAAACAAAATGGCGGCCCAGTTGACTTATTGATTAACCGTTATTCATGGTCGAGGCATTTAAATTAATAAACGCTGCAAATGGAGGAGCCAAGCAACAACAAAGAGCAGAGCAGCAACGACAACAACGACAACAACAATAGCAAGAGAAACAATAATAAAGCAAGTAACGGGCCACTTATGTATGTGTACCAGAAACCACAGCGAGAACGAGAACAGCTACAACGATAACAATAACAATAACAACTTTGTCTCGGGGCAATAAAAAATGCCAAGTATCGCACAAAATAAGAGCAATAATATTTAATAAATGTGCACCCACACTCACACACACACACACACACACACACACATACGGACATACAGATACCCGCTACAGCATACAATATGTTTTTATTTGGTGGTTGAATGCGAAAAACCATAAATAAATATACACGCACACACACAAGCTCACAAGCACAGGAGCGTATAAAAAGATTAAAACGTGTTGGCATCTCCCTGGCAGAGGTAGGCAGACTTTCGCTTCTCAGTGTGTGTGTGTGTGTGTATGTGTGCCATGCCTTTTTGGTCGCATGCCTGAGCAAGGCAGGCGGGCAGGAGGAAGGACTGCGCTGAGCTGGGCGGCATTGGCGGGCAACTAACTTCGCCATCCCTTGCCGGCAACTGCCACCGCCCCCCGCCCCCAGCCACGGGCGCCCTCGACATCATTCTTCATGGCATTTCGGTGAAAAAGAATGCTTTTGATCTTCACAAGCGAATGATTTTTAATATGACTTTTTGCTGTTGATGATGACGACGCTGCGGGTGGACGTGCGGGGTGCAGAGAGAATGGAGGCGGTGATGTTGATGTTGTGCTTACTATATGCATATTTACTACACGCACACGCACACATACACGCACGCAGGCAGCAAGTAAAGTGTGTGGACAGTCAATCAGCCGCTGGCACTGAAAAGTATGCTACGTTTTGCAGCGTCTTTCTTTGGTGCAGCAAATAATTAATAAGCTTAATTAAACGCGCATATAATGCAGTTTGCAGCACACAAACTTCTTCCTCCCTCACACGCACACACTGTTGCAAAACCACAGCGCCTAAAATTAGGCAACTCAAAGTGCCTCATTTGCGCTGCCAAAGAATAGCAACAAGGCAGCGCAGGCAGCGGCAAAGCAATGCGGGGCAAACTGGGCGGTCCGGGTCGATTGGCCAACGTCACCGCACTGGCATAATGATGGTAATTTGTTGGTTTGGCCAAAAGAGCAAGCGGCATGCTTGGAATTTCAATTAATTTCCATAATTTCCAACGCTTTATGAGCGAACACAAGAGGCAGCAGCAGAAGCGGCAGGCAGAGCGCGTCGCGATTCCGAGGGTGTTTTTTGTGCTGCCCGACAATGAGCTTGAGCCAGAGATACAGCATGCCGCAGCTGGACAGAGAATGTTTGACTGTCCGACTGTCTCTTTGTCTCTCTGTTCGTCAGCACATCCCAAGCGGAAAAGGTAAGTGAATGCTTTGTAAATGGCAGCTTGGATTAGTGTTATGTATTCGTTATATTTATTTGTATAACAGCACATTGTCAAGAAAATAATGACTTCATTTGATATACGGATAACAGGCTGCATACTAAGATTCAATTATATATCCGAGTTTGAATATGGCTTCAAATTAAATTGAGTTCATTGTTATATTTGCTTGTAATTAAGAGAAAAGAGCTTGAATATTATACAAATTATGAACTAATATGATAATATTTGTGAATGTTAGTTTCTTCGAGATTTTATGCTGAACCAAATAATAATTACAACATACTTCTCGATTATAAATTGGAAAAAGTTAATAATACTTTATGTTTTGAGAAGTTAAATATTTATTTCAGGTCCTCTTATTCTCGATTAATAATATTGTCGATCCATTTAAACATTCTTCTTAAATTGGGCTTGGCAATTTTTATATGACAAAAGGCATTGTTCAAACATTATACAGCGTGACAGATCTTAAAAAGCTTTTACATACGTGTACGTATATTATTTTTCACTATAACAAGTTTTCAAGTATTACAAAAACTAAATGCACAAAATTTGTAATGAGGCATTCTGTGTGCCACAACTTTTGCTACATGTTCAATTTTGTTGAGTAAGAGGTAACTCTGCCAGACGGGGGTCAGTTCTTGT
Organism: Zaprionus indianus; assembly: GCA_018904595.1. NCBI lineage: Eukaryota > Metazoa > Arthropoda > Insecta > Diptera > Drosophilidae > Zaprionus > Zaprionus indianus. Next base: position 7,062,465 of record JAEIHA010000320.1, read on the forward strand.
GGCTCCAGATACATTTCCAGCTTGTCTGAATTGCTGTACTAACAAATCATCACAGAGTTTTGAAATAAATTCCTGTGGCCTTGCATAACATATGATTACTGTCTAAGAATCAAAAGCTAAAATACCGTAAAAAGCTCAGTGCAATTTTAATTAAATATGCCGTGCAATATGCAATTAAAAACTCAGTTATTAGTGGCCAAAAACCAAATAAATTTCTAATTACATTGCCCAAAAGAGGCAACAGACAAACGGGTTGCAACTTGTGCGAATTCGAAATTTTGTAATTTGGGTAAAATTAATTTATGCGCTCTCTCCCTGTCTCTATCGCACTCAACATGTTCCCAAGTGGCCAAAAAAGGTACCTAAAACTCATTTTGACGTTTCGGTCGCGCAGTGCCAAATTGGAGTGCGGCTGCGGCTGGACTGACAAAATAACAACAGCAACAATAGGAGCAACAGCAACAACAATGATGATGGCAATAATAACAGCGGCTGCATTCGCTGAAACACGATTTAATTAAAAACTCAAAATGGCCGTTGGGTTTTAGCTTGTTTAGCTTCGCTTTAGCTTTGTTTACGAATTGGGAAATTTCTAAATTGCGCTCATTATGGGCGTTTTTTGATTTTTGAGTGCCCGATACTAATTAATTTTCGAGGCTCGGGAATTTATTGAAAAATGCGCGCATAAAACACACACGTACACATGCAAACACCCACACTCTGTCACACACAGAGACTGAGAGAGGAGCTCTGGCAACCGTAAAATGTTCACTGTAATTGGCAGCACAAAATGACCGAAATAAAACAGATTTAACGGCATTTCATTGTTTTTTTTTTTGGCCACCCATAAAAGGCATTCTATGAAAATCCATCCGAAAGTCAAAAGGGGGCAGCGGGGGCAGGGAAAATGGAGAAAAATCGACATTATAAACAACATTATTAAAAACATGCCGCAAATGTTTTGCTACGCTCAAATTTTTGAGTCCATTTTGTTGTCGACAGCAGGCAACCGCCTGGCAGGGTTGGCCGGGGTGGGCGGTCGTTCTGTGGATGTGGGTGGCACTGTGGAAGGACATTATGATGTTCTGCTGCCAAATGAATAACGCTGTCTTGCTCGCACGTTGCCAGGCTAATAAAATTAAGCGCTGTCAAGAGTGAGAGTAAAAGAGAGAGAGAGACAGAATAAGAGCCAGAGAGAGAGAGAGAGAGAGAGAAAAGAAGGGAAGTGTAGTGAAAGAGAAGAATGTATGTGTGTGTGTGTGTGTGTGGAAGCTCGTCCTGGCATCATCTATTAACATTGTGTTTGTGCGTTTGTATGTATTGTGGCATGCAACAACAAAGTGCAGCTCAATAATAATAAAAATATTTTCATTAAATGAGGAACTTTCTTTGAAGCACAAGTTGCCAGCATATGGACACACGCACGCGTGTATGTGTGCGTGTGTGTGGTCCGAAGTGCACTTGCACCTGAATGAAAAGCATACGCAGCTTATGTTATATAGGATAACACAGGTGTGGATACTCAACTGAAAATGAAGTGTTTATTTGTCGGGTTTCGAAGAAAGTGTAATAATAATAAAAAGGTGTAAAACATATTTCAACTAATATATTAAATAATAAATTCCAATATTTTATTTATTTTAAATATAGGTGTTGTTTAGGAGCATATAATATTCAGAAATTCTTTATTTTTTCTTATTTTTAATATATATAAAAAATGTTTGTTGCCTCTGAATTGAAATTTTCGTCTGCCCCAAAAAGCAGGCAACAGTTTTGCTCGTGACCGCCTAATGAAACCCGCACTGCAGCCCTGAACTGTATTATAAGAGCAATTTAATTTGGGCACATTCTGCAGCTCTCCCTCTGCCCCTCTCCCCCATTCCCCCTGCTCCCTCTTCTTCTCACTGCTCGATTTGCCACTTTTTGCGTAATAATTCATAATGAAAAAACTTTGTGCCAGGCTGAAAGTTTTTCCCCTGCCTTTTATATGCATACATATTTTATGTGTATATTTTTATTTGAAAATAAATAAACATTATGGCTATGGCAACGACGGCAGAGGAGGCAACAAGACAACATCATTATTATCGCACGATGATGAGCAGCCTCCGCAAACGGCGAAGTTTATCAAAAGGCCAAGCAACAATGGCGACGACGATGACGGCGACGGCGACTGCGGCTGCGACGCCTACTCGTTCCAGCAGCAGAACGGAAGCACGGACACATGCGCAGAAGCCAAAACACACGCACACGCACACACACACACACACACATGCACACTTACTTGGGGCACTTGTAACGCGTGGAATTTTTTGTACCCTTAACTCGCTCGCTGAGCAAGCAATGCAAAAAATATTAAAATTGTGGTAAATAAACAAATAGCGAGATAATACATATGCACATGTGTGTGTGTATGTGTGCATATACAGACAGCATTTACTGCCAACTCACAAACATACGTACGGCTCATTGCATGTGTATATACAGCGCTCTCTTGCTCTCTCTGTCACGCACTTTCTCTCTGGCTGCCTCCTTTTGTATGTGTCTCTCTCTCTCTCTCGCTTCCTCGCCGGGTGGCAATGCTCGCGCCATGCCAGGCCTCTGCCCAATTCTTGTGGGTACATTAGCACTAATGATGATTGAAACGACAAACGTGTCGCCTCAGCCTCAGCCTCAGCCTCAGCTCCCAGACTCAGCCACAGTTGGAGCAGCAGCTACTCCCCGCAAGACGAAAGACGCGAGATGTGAGATGAGAGTGGCCTGCTCTGCTCGGCAAATTCCTGACTTTGATTTTAAATTTGTTTCTCGTGGCGGATTTAAAGGGCGCCTGGGAAAATGGGCTGCTGTCAGGCTGCAAGGCTGCCAGTCGGCCACGTCTCGCCAGGCACTTGGTATTCCATTTTTCTTTTCGTTTGCCTTGGTCCTTTTTGGCATTGATTCACTTTGATGATGGCCCGCTAATTGGGGTTTCTCTGGTGGTGCTGCTGGTAATGATCGTTGGCATTCTGAGTAGTTTATCAAGTGTTGAATTTAAAACTTTGACCAAGTGAACGTGCACGAAAGTTTAAGAAAAGAGAGAAATAAGTAGTAAGGTTAGCAGGATCAGAATGTCGATAGACTGTAACATACTACAATTTTGGTTAACATAACACAAGATTAACAGAAACATAAGTAGTAAGGTTAGCAGGCCGATAGGCAGGATCACAATGTCGATAGACTGTACTTCAAGTGGGATTAACATAACACAAGATTAACAGAAACATAAGTAGTAAGGTTAGCAGGCCGATAGGCAGGATCACAATGTCGATAGACTGTACTTCAAGTTAGATTAACATAACACAAGATTTACAGAATATTAGTCTAACATTAAAACTGTTAAATAAAGCACACGGAGACCAATGTTTCCGATTCCCTTTTTTTCAGTTAAATCTTTAAATTATTAAGTATTTATTGTTATCCCATATATTAGTGATAGGTGGATTATTAGAAACGTGGATTAGCCAAAAAAGCAGAAAAATAAATAATTTCTTATAATAAAACTACTTCAGATATTTAGAAACTGGTATTAAATGAATATCATCATGAAATCAAATGCATTTTATAAGTACTTTTTGTTGTAAGGAACCAGTCATCTTTGATTTCTTATTTGTTATAAGCAAGATGGATCTTGTGCATAACTTTTTAATAAAATATCATTTGAGAGTATGATTTCTAATGATGAATTCCTAGAGATGATTTCTAAATGATTTCTAAAAACAAAAGAGTTTTTAAAATTTACTTCAATGTTAAAATAAAAGAATATACATATGAATGTACTAGACCTGCAATATTTATTTTATTTCCTACACTTCTAGGCAAACATCTTTCAATGTTTCAATAATTTGCGATTCCTCCTCAGGTCGCTTTATTAATTACCCGTTTTGCTCGCCACAAATTGCGCTGCTTTATCACAAAATATTATTTATGGCGCAGCGCCATATTGTTTTTCCCAGTTTCGCTCGGCACCGCCCACTTGCCCACTCCAATTCCCCCTCTCTCCACTCCACTCTATGCTGGCCCTCTGCCAGCAAGCAGCCAATTATCCATTTATTTAATAATTTCAATAACTTTTCATACACTCGCGAATGCGGCACAAATGAGCAGAGCAGAGCCGCATAGGGGAGCATGTGAGAGAAAGGGGCAAGGCGGAGGGGAGAAGGGAAGGCTGGCAGGGGGTGGTGGTTGCTGCGATAGGTGGGCGGCAGCGGGTTGTTCTGGGTGGTTGCGTTTTTATGTAACTGCCTGGTGGTTGCTCCTGACAATCTGAATGATGATGATGTTACGCAGCCTCTGCTGCTGCCACTGGTTCTGCCTCTGCCTCTGCCGCTGCCGCTGCCTCTGTTGCTGCTGTGTAAATCCCGGAAAAAACAAGCAGAAGCTTGACGAGAAGCACATCCTACAAGAGCAGGAGAAAAATCAGAACGCCAACTCGCACACACACAAGCACGCACTCATACTTGCACACTCACCAAAGCAGTGCAGCTGGCGTCGACGCTTGCGCTGCTGTCGACGTCAACGTCAACGATTTTCGCTGCTGCAGATATTGTAAAAAGTTTACGGCGAGCGACTTTTGAATTCAGTAGAGTTTGCATCACGTTCACGTTCGCATGCGGCCGCTGCCACAACCAGGCACTGATTTTGCGATTAGCCAATTATCCGATTTTCCCGTCGATTTTCCGACTGTCGGCACGCGCGCAATTGTAGGCAATGCACAACGAACCAGAGTCCTTTTGCCGTCGGGAAAACTAACAAATGAAAGCACGATTTCCCATCGCAAGTGAAGTGCAATGAAAATATTATTTATTTATAACGAACTGCACAATTCTTAAGTGGGACATACTTCCTTGGATTACGCGATACTATTTAAATAGCAAACACATTGTTAAGGAGACTAAAAGGTTTGTTTTCCAAGAAAACGAAATGCTCATATTTCTTCGTATAAACAAATTAATATTCATGTAAAGATATTCTAATAAAGTGATTCTACAATAAATAGTATTTTAATTAATTCAAAAAGTAATTTATTGGAATAAATATTAACCGTTTTAGTATATGTTGTTGTAATTTTATTTGCCTTTCAAAGATTGTTTACTAAAAGAGACAATAAATTTTGAAAAAATTGAATTTAAAATACTGAAACTTGATCAAATAAATTCATTAGTAGTTTTATTTAAATATATTTTTATTCGAAATAAATATACTGTTAAGATGTGCATCCTTTAAAAAATATTGAGTTTTTTATTATTGGTGTATTTTTATTGGAATCAAGAGTTAATAAAAAATATATTGTATATATTAAACATCACTTCACTTTTGATGGATATATGTACATTGTACATATATTTATAACTTTTCCAACGTGCAATCATAATGAATAACTCTGTTGATATCCCTTAAAAGTAGTTTTTTTTTTATAGTTCATATAGTTTCTTATTACACTTTTATGAGACAACATAAACTTTAAAGAAGTAAGAACTGCATGTCTTAAAATGAAAGATAATTTAAAGACTAAAATGTTTAACTATTTGCCAGGGGTGCAGGCAACATGGACATAAATCCTTTCAAGCTATAAACAATTTGGGGAAACTAAACTAAGTGCGCTTATCAGCCCCATTTGCAGTGGCTTAGTCATTGACAAATAACTGTTATTTGCGTAGTAAACCTTAATGAACCTAATTTATTCGATGCGAATCCCACAACTTGGCCACATTCACTTCTATAAGTATACGTACGGGCGGGCAGACGCTTGATGCTCTCTGCATGTGCTTGCTTGTTTATCCGGCATTGTATGGCCATCAGATGGATATTTTACGCACCTGGACAACAACAGCAGACAGACAGGCAGACAGACAGGCAGAGCCAACAACAACAACAACAACAACAATAGAGCAGCAAACTGTGACAAAGTCTCAATTAGGCTATCAAATTGCCAGCGACAACAGCCAAAAGCAGCAGCAGCAGAGCAGGACGGAGGCAGAGAGAGAGGGAGTAAGAGGAAGATAGGGAGAGATAGAGAGAGAGAGAAAGAGAGAGAAAGAGAGAGAGAGACAGTTAAAGAGAGACTGAGAGTCGGAACAGGTGCAGTGGGCAGGAAGGGAGGTAGAGCCTGAATGTGAATGAGACGAGAGCAGAAAAGCATTGCAATTAAGTGCATAAATGAATGCACTCACTGTGCGACAGAGTGTGTGTGAGTGTGCGTATGTTCGGGTGTGTGTGTGTGTGTGTGTGTATGTCTATCTGTGTGCGGAACAGTCTGCGGTCATTTGCAGTTGACTTTGCCAGCCTCAACCTGTTGTTGGGTCAATTGTTTGTTGGCCAAGCGACAAACGCTTTGCCCATATCAGGCTCATTTGCCTCCCTTTGTCTCCCCACCCCATTCCCCGTGCCCCGTGCTCCTCCATGCGCTTCACCTGGTCAGCCTGTGCACTTAATTGTGAGCATAATCAGACCAAGTAACCAACCAAGAGTAACAATAGCCAAGTGCAGTCGTTGACACCTACAGACCGCATTCGACCACGCTTGACACTCTGCTTCATCTTTCTTCTTGCAGCCAAGCGAAGACAGCAGAAGACACTGCGAAGACGACGACTAGGAGGGCGAGCGTAGGTGACGCAGCCAGCATGTTGCAGAATCCTTCGAAATATCACGCAAATCCCTTGTCACACTTTCTGGCATTGCATAACACGCAAGCCAACGGCGTGGCACTTGCACACGGACAAGGACACGGCCATGGACACGGACACGGACATGGGCACGGACACGGACACGGACACGGACATGGACAGTTGCAACCGCATCATACACTGCCCACGGCGGCGTTGGCAGCTGCTGCGGCGGCAGCTGCAGTGACGGCAGCGGGTCAAAGTTCATACCAAATGGAGCTGCAGACGCAGCAGCAGCAACAGCAGCAACTTCCCATTGGCCTCCCACCGCCCACACAGAGCCAGGCGCACACACACCACCACCAACAGCAACAACAGCAGCAGCAGCAACAACAACAGCAACAACAACAACAGCAGCAGCAGCACAGGGAGCAGCAGCTGGCGACTGCGACGTCGCACGCGCAGCTCATTGAGGCCGCCGCGGCGCATACCTCCCTCGACGTGGGCAAATCGTTTACAATAGCCGCCATTTTGGGGCTGCAACAACAGCAACAGCAACAACAAAAGCAGCAGCAACAACAACAGCAGAGTAAGGAGTATAATAATGCCATTAATTTGTCGCTCAATGGCGGCAGCTCAGCTCTGGGGGGCAGTGCGGCAGATGCTCTCGACCAGGACAACAACAACAGCAAGTGCTACAGTAACAACAACAACAACAACAATACGATTAGCAGCAACAACAACAACAGTAATAGCTTTGGCAGCAACAACAACAACAACGGCAGCCAAAGTGTAAATAACTTCAATTGTGATAATAACGGCAGCAGTCGCTACATGCCCACCGTGCCCCACTCGCATTCGCATCCACATTCGCACTCCCATCAGCGAGCGCAGAATTTTGCAGCTGCCGCCGCCGTCGCTGCCGCTGCTGCTGTAAGTGGCGCGCCCTCCGCCCTGCAGAGTCTGCAGCAACTGCACCAGCATCACGCACAGCAGGCGTCGCTGAGCTTCCAGCGCGACAAGCTCAAGACCGGTGAGTTGTCTAAGAGAATTGACCCGACCGCAGTGTAATAGCCTCTTTCCTTCTCTTTCTCCCTTTCTCTCCTTCTCCCTTCCAGACTCGCACAAGAAGAGCGCGCTGAAGAACAAGCGTGTGCGTACGATTTTCACACCGGAGCAATTGGAATGCCTTGAGGCGGAGTTCGAGCGACAGCAATACATGGTCGGACCGGAGCGACTGTATCTGGCACACACACTCAAACTGACGGAGGCGCAGGTGAAAGTCTGGTTTCAGAATCGACGCATCAAGTGGCGCAAACATCACTTGGAACTAACCCAACAGCGACTGGCTCTGATCAGGCAGACTCAATTGCCTGGCGGAGCAGCAGCAGCAGCAGCGGTGGCTGCAGTGGCAGCTGCCTCATCCGCAACAACAACAACAACAGCAAGTGTATCCGGCGAACTGGCATTGACCACAGCGTGCAGCACAGCATCGCCCAGTCTGCTGGACGATGACAATGAGGACAGCAAACAATCCCTTTCCCTGCCTCTGCGTCCACTCAGTCGTGCTGCCTCCGAATCGGATCTATCCATATGCAATGAATCGCTTGATCTAGATGGCGACAGTCTGATGGATGGCAGTGAAGAGGCATAAGCCACACCGAATCTCCACAGAATCTTGTAAATATAGTCAAATAAATATGTATAATATGCGCCCATATCAAATCAAAACAAAGTTTCTTGGAATGAGAAATAATATATTTGTTTAACTAACTAGGTGTTTATCACATACATATATAAATTACAAATAGGTGGATTCATTTCTGTGATGCTTTCAAGCGCCTGTCGTAGCAGGACATGTGCACCACCTGCCCATTGGGATAGCGCACGAAGGCTGTTTGAAATTTCTTCTTGCACTCCGGACAGACAGTGGAGTCATTCACCTCGAAGCTCTTCTGTCTCTCCTTCTCGATGGCGGCATCAAGTCGTGTGGCCTCCGCTTCCAGCAGTCCTTTCATTATTTGCCGCTGATGCTCCTCGGCCATTTGAGTGCGAAGCACTGTATCGAAATAGTCCTTCAGCTCCGACATGGGCACATTGTCAGGCAGACACTGCAAGAAAAAAAAGCGAAACAGTTTAGAGAAATTACACCTCTAGTAGCCGCTGCCTTCCACTCACCTCCAAGGCGCAGTTCGGATCGATTTTCACAGTATACGTATTGAGCAACTTCAGCGCCACTTGAGTGTTGGGCCTAAGGAAATCTGGATGCAAAGAGACGCCTTCGTAGGGTGGCTGCTGCATGGGTTTCAGTATGGTGCGCAGCAGTATATTGAATACCTCTTTGTCCTGCTCGTAGTTGGCTTCCGCGTAGCTTTTGGCCTTCTCCACATCGCCCAATACTTGAATGTAGATTGCCAACACTTTCTCATGCTTCTTGAGGCGGCCTAGAATCAATGCACGCTCCTCCAACAGCACAGTGGTGGGAAAGTCCTCTAGCACGCGATCTGGCGAATAGTATTGCGATTCGTTCAACATCTTGTAGAGCTTGGCTCGTATGTGCTGCAGTTCAGGAACGGATTCCCTATAAGAATATAAGAATTAGACTGGAAATACAGTCAAAACAAGTTGACTCAACTCTTACCCCTTCGCCTGTTGAGCAAGCAGTCGCTGTACATGATCGCTATATTGTTTGAGCAGTGCATTGTGACGCAGTGTGTTGGTGTCTTCCCAAACTTCAATCAGATGCTCCAGATAGGGTATGACCAGTCCCTTGTGCTTGCTCACCAGAAAATCAAGTACTTTGGCGCGTGGCAGCGACTCCACTGCGATTAGTTCGTCAGTGAATATTCTGAGACCCTCAAAGGGATCTTCTGTCAAAACCCAATCAGCAAACTCAAAGATCAACGGCAGATTGGCTTCGCCCAGTGTCTGTAAATAGGCTATAGTACGCTTGGGTCCGTACAACACAGATCCTTCAATGTTTGCCTGTTCCTTCAAGAGGGTCAAAGCTTTCTTGTGCTTGCCTTTGCCGTCATAGAGAATGATCAGTTCCGACAGCTTGTTATATTTCTTCAACATTTTCTCCGACTCCTCAAGATGGCATTGATTAAGGCGCAGCAATGGTGCAACTAGGGCATCATTCGTCTGCAGATAACACTTGAGCAACGTGGTGTCAATGATCTCGAGCAGAGAGGTGGAACTCTTGGTGTCCAGTACTTTGACTTTCTCGCGCTGTCGTGCTTGTGCCAAAAATTCGATGAGAGCCATGAGCGCATTCTCCAACTCATGATCCTCCAACTTGGGCACGCTTGCTGTGGGCACAGTTCCATCATCTACAGTATTTTTTGGCTCCGGCACGAGGCTGGGAAAGAGTCTTATCACATCGTATGGATCGATTGCAGCCTCTTTAAACTCCTGCATAGCAGCTGAGAACTCTTTGTTGGTGAAGAGCTCCTTTGCGTACAACATATGTATCTGGCGTATGGTCTGCGCCTTGTCAACGACCTCGTTCTCGGAGATTTCCTGTAAATATACATAATTGTGGCATATGCACTGATCAGTAAGAATATGAGATCTGAGATTAACTTACTGTCAATTCGATGGCCAATTGAAATTTCTTTTGCTGCAGCAATTCCTCGCGCTGTGTTGGAATGTCCACCATGCGTATGCACCATAATTCCGATGATGCAGCGGCAAATATAGTGCCTTTATCAGATCGCACTAGAAATCTAGTATTCTTGAGATCTGGCAGGGTCTGTACCAGCGTATCCTTGCCAACCAAACTGCGCACCTCGATAGTATTCTTAATGCGTCCCACGACAAACGGTTCATCCCACACTAAAAATAGGTATTTATAAGTATTAGCCACACCAAACAAGTATATATGTTAAGTATAACCTAGTCCCAAGAGCGCACTCGACCACGTCTTATTGTTCATTCCACCATCAACGGCGCCTTCTTTTGCTGTATATTTGCTGGGATCAATAAGTATCAGATAACTGTCCTTAGAGATGCCCAACATACTGTTACGTATCAGACATATGTTTGGCTCCTGCATGATGCTGGAGGATGTTGGAATTAGCTTGTGCATCTTAGGCGGAGTACAGGATATCTATCGAAGCACATTAGATAAGTTCTTGATAATTCATTTTGTATATCCAACAACTTACATTGTATATGACGTATTCGTCTTTGTAGCCCACACACACGGTTTGGTTGACCCAGCACATTGCCTTGGGCACATCAAGCAGTTCAATGACCAACTGCAGCGATGCAAGTTTACTCTTTTTCCAGAAGAAGAACACCAATTGTCGCCTGATGGCACAACCGATTCTTATGAACGTGGCTAATTCACCAGTTGTGGATTTGCGTGTGTCAACATCCATGGTGAATAGAGTACAACCCTTAGTCTCCATTGACCTTTCGATAAATTCGAAATTGTTTTCAATCTGGCTGATATCGCACACATGAATCATACTGTCTGTCAACACGAAAAGCAAATTTTCTACAGCCACGACCTCCATTTGGGTTATGGGTTTCTTGCTGAAATTTCTATTGAACATTCGCATATCGACTCCAGTCTTTTCATCCACGGAGTACATGATGAGTTGTCCGCTCCTTGTGCCCAAAATAACATGGTTACCTGGACCCGCATAAAAAAAGAGATATTCCGTGAATCGGCAATCTTATAGTTTATTAATCACTTATATCACTCACCGTATGCTGCAATCGCTTCAATTTGAACTCCTTGCTTTAGTATAGATTGCACAGTATATGCCTTATGCATCTTGATAATAATAATCGCATACGGCTTATTGCAAACTGAGTTGGAAGGCAGATCAGCAGCAAAACACAAACAAACCCAGCCCAGCAGAAACAGCTGTTTTGCAGCCCTTACACGATATGTACCAATATTACCCGCATTTTCCAGCACTGCGAGACACTGGTTGCCACCCTATTGAAATTAACATGACTGGTCGTATACGGCGCGCTATTTGTGAGCAGGTAAACTTAATAAACATCAATTAAATGCACATTTATAAATTTATTTTAATATTTATTTAAGCTGCCAGAACTTAAAAACATCTATCATGTGCTGGAAGTTCCGACCAAGAGGCAGCAACTCGCTAATTCACGCCCACTGCTGCAATGGGTACTGCCGGCTTCGGTTGCACAACAAGAAAACGAATTGTTGAATTCGGTTAAATGCAAACAATTTGACTCCACGTTTATTGAAGAGGTTCGAGTGGTACCTAGTGAAGGCCGCAACGCAGCTAAAGTCGAGTTCCAACTGCAACCTGATGCATTTGCAGATCATCTCCTTCAAACAGAAGCACTGACATTGGCTGCACCGGCTCGCCCTGAAGAACATGTTGTCATTGAGTATAGTTCGCCAAATATTGCTAAGCCTTTTCATGTTGGACATTTGCGGTCGACAATTATAGGCAATGTGATTGCCAATCTTCACCAGCATTTGGGATATCGAACAACACGTCTCAACTATTTAGGGGACTGGGGCACTCAGTTTGGACTCCTGGCACTTGGTGTGCAACTTACCAATGTACCCGAATCTGCCATGAAGACCGCACCCATTGAGAGTCTTTACAATGCTTATGTGGCGGCAAACAAGGCTGCAGCAGAGGATCCGAATTTGGCCCAACAAGCGCGAGAGCTGTTTAGTGCCTTGGAGGCGGGCAAAGATGATACCATGGCCAGGCAGTGGGCGCAATATCGTGGCTACACTATAAACGAGCTCACGCAGATCTACGAACGTCTTGGAGTGCATTTCGACAGTTACGAATGGGAGTCGCAGTACTCGCAGAAGGAGATCAGAGAAGTACTCTCACAGTTACGCTCGGCAGGAATCTTGCAGCGTGAGCATGATGGCCGAGAGATTGTAGTCGTGGATCAGCGTCGAGTGCCTGTCATTAAAAGCGATGGCTCCACTTTGTATTTAGCACGTGACATTGCTGCCATCTTGGAGCGTCAGAGGCGTCTACAGTTCACACGCATGCTCTACGTCGTGGACAATGGCCAGGCTGATCATTTCAATGCGCTGTTCAAGACCGCCATCGCGTTAGACGAAGGCTTCAATGATAAGTTACTGCATGTTAAATTCGGACGTATTCATGGGATGAGTACGCGTCAAGGCAATGCGGTCTTTTTGCGCGATGTGCTCAACGAGGCCCGCGACGTGATGCGCGAGAAGCGCAGCGTCAGCTCAAGTGAGTCAAATCGAATTCTTATTCTTCAGAAATGGCAAATGTTTTATGTTTATTTGCAGCCACTAAAGTTAACAGCAGTCTGGACGACGAGCACGTCTGTGATGTGTTGGGCGTGTCTGCGGTGCTGGTCAATGTGCTGAAGCAGCGTCGGCAACGGGATCATGAATTCAGCTGGCAGCAAGCGCTGCAGGTAAACGGGGACACGGGCATCAAGCTACAGTATACACACTGTCGTTTGCACAGTTTGCTGGAGAATTTTCGGCATGTTCAGCTGTCAGAAGTGAAGCCCAGTTGGCAACACCTTATGCAAGAACCATCAGATGCGCTGGACGTGTTTTATGAGCTGGCACGTTTCGAACAATCCGTTTGGCAGTCCAAGGAGCAGCTTGAAGCTTGTGTACTGGTCAATTATCTGTTCGGTTTATGGTGCGTGAGTCTGTCAGCTTCAATTCCTGCTGTCCAAGCTAATCTTCGCTCTTAAATCTCTATTTTACAGCAATGCAACGAGTCGTGCACTGAAAAGACTGCCTGTCAAGACAGAAAGCAATCCGGAGAAGCAAGCGCAACGTCTGCTACTCTTCCATGCGGCGAAGCGCACGTTACAGCAAGGCATGCAACTTCTGGGCCTCAAGCCTCTAAACCAAATGTAATTTAAGCTCTTTAACTACTAATTTAACATAGTTTTTATTTGTTTTATTGAACATTTGAGTAAAATGCAACGCGACGACGCTTTGTTGTTTGCCGCTCAACGCTTCTTCCACGTGTACTTGCGACGTGCGCCTTCCTGTCCGAACTTCTTGCGCTCCCGTCGGCGATAGTCACGTGTCAGCAGGCCGGCTGCAAATGGACAAATGGAATGCAATTAGTGGCAATGATAAACGAGATGATGGAGATCGAGATCGTCACTCACCCAGACGCATGTATTCAATCATCTCTTGATCAACAAAGCTGCGCAAGCTCATTGCAATGCCCCAGCGAATGGCGCCCGCCTGACCGGATGGACCACCGCCCTCCACATTGGCCTCCACGTCAACTTTGCCAAGCAACTCGCTGAAGTTCAGGGGGAAAAGTAGCTGAAAATATATACAACAAATGGTAGACAAAACGATATCACGTTAGAAGTCAAGTTCAGAGCGCTTCGGGGCACCTATTGTCTATACACATTTACATACACACACATACATATATCTACTTAAGTTTACCATGTGTGGGTGCATTGTATTTTCATGTACATATGTAAGACTAAACTGCGGGAGTATTTCCTGCGCTAAAGCAACTACAATAGATAGATAATGATGACAAAATCGTTAGTCAAATTAAAAGGCCGATAATGCAACAAATTGTTGCATACCTGTGGCAATTAACTGACTACGCTCTAGGCCGATTTGCTGTATAGAATAAGTTAAACCTCAGTAGTAGAAAACTTGTTGTAATCAACATCAATTCATCATTCTTTCATGGAGATATATTTTTATTGAAGTTACGATGAGGAGGACCACTATATGAACCAGTTTCTTACAGGACATGATTGCTTCAGGCAATATCTAAACAAGTATTGTCATGATCATAAAGATGCTTACTTTATTTACAATGAAGATGATCAGACTGTGGAGCAAACTTACTCTTACTGTCCTTAGTAAATGAAATAAAGCGAAAATGGTTAACACACACCATATAATAGGGTGCATTCATTAATTCTTTAACAATTTAAAGATAGAATATTGTTAAACCTTTACCGTGTACAACACAAAGTACTTTCTGTCTTTTCAACAGATCTGTAGAAAACCCTAATAGGTGCACAATACATTAAGTGTGACTAGCTCATAACAAGGTGTTAATTTTAAGGTGTGCGCCACATGAGCAGAAGACAAGGTATAACCAGTGTTAGTAAACAGCATGTGCAGCACGTTTTACTGCATATCGGTAGAGATAACAGTCAGAGTTTTTTAAGAATTACGATCCGATTTAAAAGGATGACAAATAGGCAATTTCTCCCCCTGCAATTGATTGTCGAACGTAACAATTCGATGTAACTGTGTGTGTGTGTGTGGCACCTTACAGACTGCATGGAACCGGTATAAATTTATTGGATAAGGAAGGGGAAAATGGATTTGTTAAAAACTGTAGCCAAGCTAGTTACGTAATGACACACTTTACGTATGAGTCGCAAAACCGTTCAAAATCAATTTGGGTACAAAAAAAAAATATGCAAATTTCAAATTCGCAATTGTGACGTCAGTTCCAAAGTCCGAACTCGCTGTGCAATTCCTGATGCGATGTCACACACCCTGATAATGGGTAGTTTCATTCTATTGCCAATTTCCCAACATTCTTAACACATTCTGTTAATATATAGAAAACTTTTACAATCTGTATTTTTTTTAAACAATTTATATTTATCTAGTAAAGATGAGAATATTTGTTTTCATATTTGTTTGATTAATGCAAATAATATGATTGAATATTGACTGTATTCCGTTTTAAAGGGTAAATACTCTTCGAGATCTAAAAAATAGCTCATTGTTCTTTTCGCTTTATTTTCTATCATTTGTTTTCGGGGGATTTGTGAAATGCGTGGGAAAACAAGTCCACGATCTGAACTCGCATACCGTATACTATACATACGTACACATATCGCAGACAATATGGTCTAGAGCACACAAACAATCAACGTTATGATTAAAAACGAATAAACAATAAAAATACATAATAAAGGCGCGTACAAAAGAGGCGAACAACTACAAATTTGGCAAAATAAAATAAACCGACACACAAAATAAAACACACGCACAACAAGAACAACAAACAACAAGCTAAAAAAAAGGAAAACACACAATTAATCATTGCAGATTTGACAAAATCATTTTGATTCGTTTGTATCTGTAATTTGTTTAAGCAATTTGTTAGATGACTTCACGCAACAGCAAATAGCGAACATGATTTTTAAATTAATGCAATGGCAATTAAAGCCGGTGACAGAAATACCAAAACACTGCCTCCTAGAAGGGAGGGAGGCAGTGGTACGGAGAGAGAGGTACGTTTATTTGCAGTAGAACAGGTTCCCCGAACTATTTGAGAAATGTCTGTAAACATTGCGAGGTGCAGATGAAGAAAAAAAGCAAAGAGAAGGCGAGTAGGAGACGGAGGCGGGGGGAATATGGAGGTAGATGGGGACGACCGGCATCGGCGCTACAAGAGATCTCGCGTCACATTTTATTATGATTTAAATGAATTTGATAGCATCTTCTCTGGAGCGTTCCAAAATCTTCTCGCTTTCCTCGCACTTTTCCCCATCTCAATGAGCTTTGCACTCGGCCACACACACATACAAGCACATACAAAGTGTTTATGTGTGTGTGAGATATAGGAGCTGATGACGACTATGATAATACCGTTTGTATGGGGCACACACAGCACAATATATAGTCGCTATACTAAGCGAAGAATCAGCCTCATTGGCGCGCGCGCGAGCTCTTCTCTCACTTGGCTCCAGTCGGATCTGATCTGTGATCATCTTCCACCTCCGCACCACTCGTGCCACAACTGATCCACAAGCCCGGAGCAGAGCAGTATCTTGTGGTGTACATTATCGCAGTTCGGCGCAGTTCTTTTTATCAGTCAATCGACGCTGTTGTCGCGCTTCAAAAGTCGCGGAAAATTTCGCACGCGTGCGAGGAGCTCCTGCTCGGCTCAAGTGAAAATTCCTGCAACGATTCTTCATCGATAATGTCGCGTCGATTGCCAAAGCATTGCCGGCATTGTCCAGGACAATTATAAAGTAATTTCGAGTGCAAACAATATCTATCGGAAGACAATGCGATTTATATATATTATATAGAAAACGTGTATAGAAAACAGAACACAACCTTCAACCGATAAATTGACAGCACTACGCTTGTACTAGAGCTTAATGGTTCCATCATAACAAGTTGTTCTTAAAATAGATATTTCTAATGAACCATGAGATAGATATCTCACGCTTGATCTTCGTACAGTCTGCTCAGATCTCTGATCAAACTCTGGGCGGGGCATATGCGTTGCATTCGCTTGGGTCTCCCTCTCTCTCTCTCTCCCTCTCTCTTAATTGTTTGCATTGCATTTCGTCTGTTGGAATTTCAGTATTCTATTATCCTTTAAATGGTCGAGATTCAATTACCGTTACATACACAGCGCGATCAGCAAGTCTTCGGTCTTCAGGTTCAAGGGCATTCTGAAAGCATTCTCTGAATGCAAATATATACGAGTAAATCTCATCTTGCTTCGTTTCGTCTTGGGCTTTCATCAACTCACATAATACCTTCCCCTTCTGCTGACCCGCCTACCCTTAAGGCTCTTTCATATTCGTAGAAATTCAAATTAGTTTCAATTATAATTGAATCAACGCGAACCGAGAGAAAACGAACGAAGGAACGAACGAGTAAACGATCAAGCGAAACGCAACGTAACGGAACGAAACCAACAAACCCCGAACGAACGATACGACGAAACGAACTCAACCGAGCCAAGTCGAGTCGAGCCGAACCGAAGGCAGTGCTGCGTTCTGTTAGGGGCGGCGCAGTTTTCAAAATGACGTCGCATCTGAACGGTAAATTGCAAATGGCGCTTCCGGTTCGTTGCGAGCATGCAACGAAAATTCTATTCGCAATCCAATCAAGGGTCCAAAAACACAACCAAACTGACCAGAGTAGACCCCACAGCACGGCAATTCATCAATACGACGGAGATCTGCTAGTTATTTGTCTGCTGTGGAATTCATAAAACTGCAAACTGGTTTTACAACTTCGACATCGCCGTTCGACAGATTCCTCTCTGAGAATTTCGTTAATTTGGAGTTAAGAGCTCTTTGGACCACGAAATTAGCTGCTGTAGAGTCAACTCTTGTTGAACCACAAGAAAGTTTTGTTTATCGACGTTAATTTGTTTATTTTATTTTTATTTTGTTGTACTTGTTTAAGATTCTCCGAAATGCGAGAACATTAATAATTTATTCTAAATTCGTTAAGCACAATTGACAGCACTGACGGATTGCAATTAATTTCATTACTTTTTTTTTTTTTTTGTTAGTACTATACTTGATTACGGCAACAATAACAACAAAATTAACAACAAACTCGACAACAAAGAACCTTAAAAGCAAACTGTTTTACGTAATTCGCTCTTGGAAATGTTTTTTACATCATCAGCGAATAGATTATGCACAGCGTAGTTAAAAGAGTTAAGATAAGGTAGTGGAAACAATATGAACTAAGTACAATAAGGTTTTCTCATTTCGGACAAATAACATAGGTACACTGATGGTTAAAAATACCTTGGCTTGTCTGTACCCAAAATCTTTTCTGAGAAATAATACGATTTGCCGCCTGGTTCCGCATGATATCAAATGGAATTTGCTCAACAAATGATATCAATGAATGAATATGTTGACGTTGACACCGACTGTAAACAATGTGAACAAACAGAATCGCGAGAAGTAAACTTTGTGGGGATAAGGTGGAAGTGATGAAGTTGAAGGGCAAATCAAAGTGTGCCTTAAAGTGCGTTGTATGATTTGGGAATCATAGATCTTTACAGAGTGTTTCACTTACTCTCTATTCTGTACACTCTAAAAATAAACAATTTAAATTCCAATAGCACTTCTTTATATGAAGTATTACTCAATCTGGCTAGTAAACTGAAACTTTATGGCTGGCAAAGTCAAAGTTTATACAGTTTACGATCCATAATTGTACGTGTAGTCTCCGCCCCCCTCTCGAGAGCAGCCACTGGCAGACAGTAGCCAGTAGCCAACAGCAGATAAATCCCCAGTCCACACGCGACTTGTATTGTATCCCATGATGATGATGCTACTGTTTATATGGCTACCTTACCTTATCGCTGCGTCAAATGAGACAGACGCTTAGATAATACAACTACTACGGGCCAACATTGTCGCAGTCAGCCAAAGCCAGAAGTGACGCTTATGCTAATATTTAGTTAAGAGCTGTGCAGATTGCAGATTGTGGCAGCGAAAGTAATCGCGAATTAGTTAAGAATCCATTCAGTTGTGATCAAAATTCGCTTGGCATCACATAACTGTAACTGTAGACTGGGATATCACTTGGAGGGGAGAAACTTCTTCATTGCCAATAAACATTTTCCGTTTATCGTTGCAGCTGAGAGGGGCAAATCGAAATTGCCAGAGTTTATCTGAAGTCCCAGCCAGTGAAGCCGGGGCCGTGAAGCCAGTGAAGAAACGTGAAGAAACTGGTCTATAAATTTAGCTTAGCTGATATTGGAAAGTTTTTCGGTGTGGTTTATTTGCATCGCGAGTGCAGCCGCCAGACGCCAATCGACTTGGGTTTACTTTTAGCGCATATTTGCGCGTTTCGAATGCCAGCAACAGCAACAACAACAACAGCAACAAGCAACTTCGGCAACTGCAAGTGGAACTTGTAACTTGTGTGGAACACAGCAAGGTCTGCCCGTCGCCTTCGCGGTCGTCATGGAGAATCTTGGTTACAAGGAGGGCAGCACGAAGCCGCGTCGCATGACACGTTCCATCAGCGTCGTTACCAAAACCGAAGTGGAGCAGCCGCTCACTGAAAATAATGCGAATAACCGGTAAGTGCCAGTTGCCCCCACTTCCCCTCTCACTCCCCTCTTTAGCCTCCGTCTATGCCAGCAATGCACTTGGCGATGCGACAAGCGCGTATTAAGACAGAGACGAACCCCGAAAAAGTGCGAAACAAACAAAATCTTCATATTGCTTTTTGTTTTTGGGGTGGGGCAGAGTCAAATCAATGTTCGGTAGGTGTGAAGGAAAACAGGTTTCAAAGCATCTAAAGATGTAAAGATAGTTAGCGCGAACAGCTATGTCTAGAATATTCCCACGCTTCATGGGGAGGGGGGAGTGTAATTACTGTATTGGAAATTAAATTGGAGTCACTATGATAAAATCGCAGGAATTCCAGTCAACACTTTCAGCTCATTGTCTGAAGTTGTAAGCTATAGAGAAGCACGTGACATGGTAGGCTATATAATAACTATGTTTCACTTTAAGTACAGCCTAAACTGTTATATGTATAACATATACCATTATAACACTGAGTTCTCCGCATATTCATGAACATGCAGATTAATCACGCTGTTGCCAACCGATTGAAACTGGTTAAACTCAAGATCGAACAATGCAATGCGCCGAAAATACCTTCCTCTATATATTGTAGTATGTTATGGTACAGTATGTTAATGCATGGTATGTTAATGTATAGTATGTTATGGTATATGTTGAGCATTGGGGACAGTTTCCTTTGTCAGCTTCTTTCTCAGCTTTTTTTTTCGGCTATTGCCAACTCTGCACACACTCCCACACACGGCTGCCATCGAGACTCTCTCTCTCTCTCTCTCTCTCTCCCTCACTCCATTTCCCTCCGTCTCTGTTCCTCACTCTACAGCCGTTTCTCTCTCTCTCTCTGTTGTATTAAGTTCGGCTTTTTGGCAATTGTCGCTCTCTCGGTCGCGTGAGCTAAGCCCGATCGGCGGTGCTCGATCGAGCAACGCTTGAGGTTTTCCATCAGTCGGAATCGAAACAACAATGCAGGCGGTCGCTTTAGTCGCTGGCTAACAAAAATATATAAAATACGTAAACGTATTCGCTAAAACGCGTTCGCAGTTCGTTCGTTCGTTCGTTCAGATCAACAAAAACAACAACAACAGCACAAAAACCAAACGGAAGTGAAAAATTCGCGTTTTTCACACAACATTTTTGCATTTTCCGCCCGTTAGGCACAATTGTTAGAGCGCCACAAAAGGCGTCCATTGTGAGCCACTTGACTGTCGGTCTCCCTGCCTGCCTGTCTGCCTGTCCGTCTTACTGTCTGTCTGTCTCTCTCTGCCTGCGTCTGCCTGTCGCCTCGGTCTGTAGATGGGTCACTCAGGCGTTGTCGCATTTTGGAAATGAAATTAGAAATTGAAAATAGCTCATTAGCGAATTGGCATCATCCGTGGATATGGCTGCAAACGGTGTACGTACAAATGCACATACATATGTTACTACTATACATAGTATATTATAAGTCACTGTAGTAGTCGAGAGATTAGAGTGAGATTATGCAAAAATGCAGCAACAGTTGCGATTGAATTCGTCGTCGTTAAAGTTCCGCCGGCACCTTCAACGGCAGGTGGAATTCCAGAAACCAGAAACAGTCTCTCGGTCTTTCTGTGTATTGCTTAACATACATTTACTCTAGTAGTAGAGTGTATTATAACTGATATGATAAATTGAGTGTAAATTATGCATGCTTCGGACTCGACAATGGATTTGTCTCGCGTTGCCATTGACAGAGACAATAGCAACAAATGAGAAATGCATAGAAATATAAATTAACTGGAATATACGTAAAAAGAAACAACAATAAATGGCACAAACAAATGAAATAAGTGTGGAGCCTAAATAAACTTCAATATGCCTGATACAGTGGCACAGCTGCGATTGCTGAAGTTCGCCAGAACTAGTTTCAATCGGAAATTCAACTAGAATATAAATAAATCTACAATAAGATCAAATTAACAGTATTCTATACTGTAATAGTGCCTTCTCTTCAGTTCTTGAATAAATCTATTGCCTTATGATCTATTGTAGTGTAATGATTTTAAAGTGTGCAACGTTCAGTCATAGAATTCAAATGAAATAGAAATGTAATAAAATATAATCTAACTTCATACAGAAGTCATTTTCTAAATTGAGATAAAATTTGATTCGGAATGAAGTTTTATAATTGCTTAAATTAATTTTGAATAAGTTAAACCAATTAACCTTTTTGCAGGCAGTTTGTTCATAATTTACAATTGCAACTGAGCTCAGTGAGTTTCAAAGTTTTGTGTATCTATTCTCCGATGCGAAACGGAATATTTATGTTATTGTAAATCAGGTTTAATAGAGTTTAAGCTGGAAATGTTCAGCAGTAAAATTTCTATTAGTCTGTCTCGTCTATTGCTCATTTTGTATAAATCAATCATCGGCAGCTTAACTAACTAACTTGCCCCTTTATCGTCTTTTGCTTCGCACAACAGTTTCAAATCGATTCCACCCAATCTGATGGTGCGATGGCGCAACAACAACACTGACGCCATGATCGAAGCCCAGTACCCGACAGCTGGTGAATTCGAATACATGGAGTGTGGACCATCGCCGCCGGCGGAGAGTGCGCCGAGCATGTACGATAGCTTCGAGGAGCCGACAAGTGAGCTGAGTGTGCAGATATGCAACGATACGTTAAGGATTAGTCTGATTGATCAGCTGAAGAGTGCCGGCGGCAGAGTACGCCTGCTAGAGGACATTGAGCAGAGCAATGTGGTGGCCGAGGGATTGGCGGCACACTTCGAGACCGCCTCGAAGCTGGAGAAGAATCTCAGCTATTTGTGGGCTGCATTTCTCAAGCGTTGGGATCTGCTCGAGGGTCTGTTGAAGGCAGGTGCGGATTTACAATTTTGTGATCAGAATGGCATATCGGCACTGCATTTGGCCGCCTTCAGTGGCTGCCTGGCCACACTGAATCTACTCGTGTCCAAGGGCATCAATGTGAATCTGCAGCCCAAGTGCTATACGCCACTGCATTGTGCCGCCTTCGGCAATGCCGCGGAGGCGGCCAAGTTCCTCATTAACAGTGGCGCTCTCATCACCAAAGACACGAACAAACCCAACTGCGAGGAGAGTCTGCTGCACTGTGCCGTGCGCTCCAATGCGCTCGAGTGTCTGCAGCTCTTCATTGGCGAGGGAGCAGACGTGAACTCCCTGAAGCCCAATGGCACCAATGCCATACATTTGGCCGCAGATTTGGGCCACTTGCAGTGCTTGGAGGCGTTGCTGAATGCTCCCAATGCGGATGCAAATGTAAGGATTTGCATACGTGAGAAGGAGTCCACGGCTCTGCATCTGGCTGCAGATGAGGGCAATGTGGAGTGTGTCGATCTGCTGCTCTCGAAGGGTGCCGATGCCAAGCTAAAGAATCATCGTGGCTTCACGCCTCTGCACCTGGCAGCACGCACATCGAGCTTGGAGTGCGTTGAATCGCTGCTGCGCAATGGCAATGCGGACGCCAATGCGGAGGACTTTGATCATCGCACACCGTTGCATGCAGCTGTGGGCAAATCGGAGAATGCCTACGACATCATGGAGACCCTCATCCAGTGGGGCGCCAATGTTAATCACAAGGATATCTATGGCTTTACTGCACTTCACTTGGCCGCCCTGGACGGCCTTGTGCAGTGCGTCGAGATGCTTATCTTTCATGGTGCCGATGTGACCACCAAGTCCAAGAAGGGCACCTCAGCGCTGAACGTGATTACACGCAAGACTCCGGCGTCGGTGGCCATGATACGACAGAAACTGGATGCGGCCATCACACTCCATCATTCACAGGTGAGTTGCAATACCAGGCTAAGTCTAAGCCCTCCAGCTTATCGCCTATTTCTCTACAGGATCCCGTCAATCGCGAGGTGGAGCTGGAGCTGGACTTTCGTCAGCTGTTGCAGCATTGCCATCCGCGTGAGATTAGCTACCTGAACACGTTCGTCGATGAGGGACAAAAGGAGATACTGGAGCATCCGCTGTGCTCCTCCTTTCTGTACATCAAGTGGGGCAAGATACGCAAGTACTACATCGGGCGTTTGATCTTCTGCTTTAGCTTTGTGCTCTTCCTGACGCTGTACGTGCTCACCGCTTTGGCGCACAACTGTTACAATGGCAGCAAGGATGACAATACGACCATACAGGCACAGGAGCTGTGCCAGAAGCAATCCATATTGGGCGATATGCTGCGTAACAATCCCTTCGTGATGGAAATGCAATGGTGGGTCCTGGTTGCCATCACTATAGTGGAGATATTTCGAAAGCTATACGGCATAACGGGCTACTCATCGTTTCGACATTATGTGACGCAGGTGGAGAACATTATGGAATGGTTTGTCATCACTAGCGTCTTTGTCATCTCGTATATTTACACCAAGCAGACGTACACGTTCCAAAATCATATTGGCGCCTTTGCTGTGCTCCTTGGTTGGACAAATCTGATGTTGATGATTGGCCAGCTGCCTGTCTTCGATGTGTATGTGGCAATGTATACGCGGGTCCAAGGTGAATTTGCCAAGCTATTTATGGCCTATTCCTGCATGCTGATCGGATTCACCATTAGCTTTTGTGTCATCTTTCCATCGTCGTCGTCGTTTGCCAATCCATTTATGGGTTTCATTACGGTACTGGTTATGATGATAGGCGAACAGGATTTATCACTGCTCATCAACGATCCCGACGGAAAGGATCCACCTTTTCTACTCGAGGTCAGCGCACAGATCACGTTCGTTCTCTTTCTGCTGTTTGTCACCATCATTCTGATGAATCTGCTGGTGGGCATTGCTGTGCATGATATACAGGGTCTGAAAAAGACCGCCGGTCTCTCTAAGCTGGTGCGACAAACCAAGCTGATAAGCTACATTGAGTCGGCACTGTTCAATGGATATTTGCCCACCTGGCTGCGTAATCTGCTGCATTACACGGCGCTCGTCTCGCCGCAGGCCTATCGCGTGGTTCTGTGTGTGAAGCCGCTTAATCCCAGCGAGAAACGGTTGCCACGTGACATACTAATGAAGGCATACGAGGTGGGTAAAATGCGCAAGCATTTCGGACACACTGTCTCATCCAAAAATCCTGCTGAGAATTATCTCTCGTACAAAAACAAGTACAACAACAACAATGGCTGCGTACCCACTGTATATGCGCTACCCGATGCGGATCCAGAGTCCACACAATTCACAACGCTAACTAGTAAAATTGATGACAATGCGGATCGCATTGAGTGCCTCACCCAGGAGATTCAGGAGCTGAAGCAGGCGCTCATCTCGCAGCAGCAGCAGGCGAGCAAAGTGATCGACAAGCTGCTCATCGTCATCTCCAACCAACAGAAGCAGAATCTGCGCAAATAGCTGCGCTGCTGCCCTCATGCCATTTATTGATATTATCTCTACTATATCTCTGTATCTATCTGTATATCTATCTATACTTTAACCTATTAGTATCACCATTTGCTACACAATTAGTTCGAATTAGTCTGTAGACTCGACTGCGCGTGCGAGTTACCCCAAAAAATTGTTGATATTATGTATTAGTTAACTGTTTCGATATTTGATATTGAAGCGCCTGGCGCACCTACAATATAGTGCATACAATTCTTCATAAACTATATATATATATACAACTAGTTGATAGGCTACTCTAGAGAGGCGAGAAGCTGTTTGTGTCTGTGTCTGGCTTTAGGCTGTGTCTTTGTTGTTTGGCGTTGTCGTATGAGAAGCGTTTAAATGATAATTAATATTCAAGTTATATGTTAAATAATAAACAATCTATTCACCCATTGTTATGAATTATCTGTTTGCCTTCTTATCTTTGTTCAGTCTGCCAAGTTTCGTGATCAATTTGATTCAAATTAAAGATAAATTAGCAGGTAACGTAAGTGCAAAACAGACAGACCTGATCAACATTCTATATATACTCCACACTGGTATAAATACGTCTGGAAGTTTAGCACTTGCTCTCAACTCTCATCATTCCACTCACCTGTTCTCTGCACGCCTCCTCCTTGAAATACGATATATCCTGACCGTTGATACTGATCTTTCCTGTGCCGGGCAGGCGGACAGTGACGTCGGCGCGTGCCGTCTTGCGCAGACATTCGTAGGTGGTCACATACTGGCGACCCTGCTCATCGATCTTTGGCTTGGGCACCTCCAGTTGCTTGGACTGATCCATGAGCGGTTTAAGGAAGCGTTCAATAAACTCTTTGCTTTTGTACGCAAACGGTGAGGCTATCAGGCGTTCCATGCTGCTGCAAAAGTTCTGATACTCAATGTCCGCAATCTGTTCGACAAGCAGACGCTCTAGTTGATCCTTTGGCAAGAGCTGGAAACCAGCCGTTGTGCTGTGCGAGAACAATTGAGTTCAATTTATGTTTAAATGTATTATATAAGTCAGATATCACGTACAGTTTTTGGTTCTCATCAGGTTTATTTCCACGACGTAGCATACGATCTTCAAAGTCGTACAGTTTGTTGGTTTCCTCTACAATGTCCTGCCAAGACATATGAGTAAAATTAGATAATTCCAAAATAAGAAGAGAGCGACAACTCACGTGCAGCAGCTTGAAGAAGTTTGCTTTGCCTGTGTAGAACATGGTGTGGAAGGGTCGCCCCGTCTCATCGAACTCGGCTGCCTTTCGCGCGGGAAACACCTCGTCAGGGGATCGCATGGCGGGTCGTGCACGCTTATCGAATAAGCCAGAGGGGAATAGATACGCAATGGCTTCCTGGAATTGATAAAACTTCTTAATAAAGTCACAATTATAAGCTGATCTCATACTCACATCAATGTCTTCCTGTGTGAAAGTCTCCGCATCGGCGCCCATCATGTTAGCCAAGTGCCGCTTGCCGATTTGGAACTCCAGGTGCTGCGTCTTCATGAACTCATCGTGCTCATTGGCTCGCGTGAGGTACGCTTTCATAGCCTTGCTTACTTTTTGTTTCTGCACAGCAGCGGGCGATGCCTCAACGGTCACCTGTGTCGCATATGGCGCTGCTGCTGTTACCTGAAATGTTATGCAAACATTTTGTTTATAACTTTAACAAGCTTTGAATCTAATTTCATAGCAGACTTTTCACTTACAGCTTGCGTATTGGAAACTCCGTTAATTTTGCCAGCATTTTGCAGCAGATTTCTGTTATTTTTAATTATATTTAAACCAAAAACACGCAGAGCCATCGTTTTTCAATGTTTAGCACGATGGTTTGTAAGAGGAAGACCGCAAACAGCTGTTTGCCGGGTTTAGTGTTGTGCAACATGCCGTAAAACTAGGTGGCAACTCCAAAGTTGCCGGCTGAATCGTATAAGATTTTTCATATGGGAAAAAAAACTAATTAGTTTTTTGTTTAAGTTTATTTTTACTACCGCACTCCAAACTTCAATCAACTTAAAAACAATATTTTTAAAACACACTCATCTACCTTAGCCAACCTTTACAAATGTTTTTTATTGACTAAATTTCAAAAAACACAATTTCAATGCTGATATTCATAGTATAGAAAAATAAACAGAAAACATAAAATGCAATGAAAACCTTTCAACAGCTAATTACTTGTTTTACGCTATATATTTTAATTATAAATAATTGCCTAGGCTTTGAGAAAAAAAATTGATATCAATTGCATTATAAGTTCAAATGCGGATTGCAACTACAATTCTTTCTCTCGTTCTGAAAATCTATTCCACGCTTGCTCCTTTAAACTTCCTTGTTACTTGTTAGTTTTTTTTGGTCGTATTACAATTTTTATAAAGCAATGACATCTCTATTTATATATGTATGTAGTAGTGTGACACGTCTACTTCCACGCCTGCTTGAGCAATTTACGCGACGCTAAATGCCTAACAATCAAAGAGCCCGATGTGAGCACGACTAGCACTATGGAAATTAATATATAGTCAAAATCCTCTTTCAGCAAATCAAAGGTTTTGGATGGCGCAACGCGCGTAACAAATAAATCTGTGGAAGAGATGATTATTATTTAATTTATTTTCAATAAGAATTAACGTATTAGACTCACCTAAGCCAGTGGCCACGACTAGACAGGTACTCTCCAGACCGCTGGGAGCGGTGTAAATATTACGCAAACGTGCAATTGTCTGATTGTAATTAATATAATTTTCAGTGGGCAAAGGCAACTCGGGTATATAAGGTATGGCGCCCTCTTCACGTCCTTGCGTGGTAGATGAAATGGGACGACGTGGATCCAGCAGATGCCAGGACATCTCAACGATGCCACCGCTGGCTGTACCAACTGCAAAAGTTAAGTCAAATCAATTAATTTATCCCTAAAACTTTATGAACAGACCAACTTACTTAACACATGTTTGTTGGTAATACCACGTTCAGTTATAGTTTCTCGCAAAGCCTCCACGATGGTTGGTATTATGTAGGACTGACGCTCGACAAGTGGCATAGATGGTGCCTGCAAGGAGCTCCAGACACTGTTGTTAGCTTGCGAGGCTCCCTCATACAGTTCAATAGTGGCTATTTAAGAGAAAGTTCAACGAATTTATATATTATATATCCATGCAATGCATCGATTTTACTTACTGATCTCAGTGCGGCGCACTTTATCATTAAAGTAAGAGTAGGCCAACCAATTTTCGGAGTGAACAATATGCAGTGGTGGTCGCACCTTGCGATGTGTCATCGAGAAGATGACGGAGCCAGAAACAACATCAATTAAATACAAATTTAGCACGGCTGTAAATAAAATCAATTAGAATGATACCTTGAAGTGAGTTCAATAAATGCTTTACATTTGTGCGTTGGATCTGGAGCTTGTGTAACAAAGGCCACCAAGTTAGGATTGATATACTTGTAAAGTACAGAGCGATCGCCCAGCACACGGCCCTGCGAGTGTACATGCTCAATAGGATTTTTCTGGGCAACGCCAATGATATGCTGTTCCGAATTGTGACCTCCCAAACGTACATTCCAAATGGGCAAACAAGTCAATGCCTGTAAATAAAATTAAATTGATTATTATTGCTATATAGGGTAATCACCGCGTAGGTTACTTACGCCGCCCGCATATTTAACAAAATAACCCTCGAGTACAGCGGTCTTAACATCGGCCGTGTACAAATAAATGCCATCCGCCAATGGCGTTGCGTGCTTGGGTTGCACATGGACTTTGTTGGAAGCATCCAGCATAAGGATGCCCTTAACGAAATCTCTTTCCGTTTCGGGCAGAAGCGCAATCTGCTTGATTTGGTAATCTAGCTCCAATAATCCACCTTCAGCAGCATGTCCGGTAATGGGATTAAAACGGAACAATACTCCATTTCCTGTGCTCTACAAGATGAATTTAACGATTTGAACTATACTTGATTATGTATGAGTAAAGTTTAAATCTTACGGCAAACTTTGCAACAATGGTGCACAGTGGCTGCAGTGGGAAATGCTTTGAGCTTCGCTGCACGATGAGACGCATCTCCTCGGCATTCTCAAAGCCCGATACATTTGGCAGATACAGCTTCCAATGATGTTTGCCAGCAATGTTGTCGATTCCAAAGATTTTGCCACTACGTGTCAGAATAACCAACATTTTGTGCAGGCCAAAGGAGTCGCGCACAAGTCCAGCGCGTTGCGTGTCTGTCGGTGGAGGACCCAGTCCGATGACATGCAGGAACAGGCTTTTGATTTGCAATGCCTGAGTGGTGATGCGACGCATGAAAGCACTGGCAATGTCCCCTAATGAAGAAAGTGAAGCAAATTATGGATGTATTAGATTTATAGAAGAGTTTGTTGATCGCAGTTAGAACAACCAACGCTTGACCACCACTTACGCTTCAAATTGTTGGAATCCACTTCGGTAAGCAATTTAAGAGTAATATATAATCGTCTGCCTTATAATAATTAAGCATAAAACTTAGCTTAACTTACCTGCTTTGCCCTTCATTTCATTTTCCAGTGTACCCTCCGTATCGGCCAGTGGTAAATCAAGGAACTGCGAGTCAATTATATTAGCCAATGCCTCCTCACGTGCCCAACGAACACGTCCCTGTTGCACGGCAACAATTGATTCGGCACTAGTGGCAAACAGGAATAGACAGTTTTTTCCATCAGCAGTGCGCTTCAGTTTGCAGTCGAAGGAACGCAAACTTGGTGTTCCATAATGCTCAGCAAATGCTAAACTTGACTGTAGTTCAGGCACAGGCGTGCAATCATCCAAATAAACAGCATTAATTTTGAGTGTCTGGAAAATTAAATAAACCGGCTTAGGAAAACTCTTTAGGGAACACAAGTTTATCTTCTTACACCATCAACTAGATCGGCATAGGCCACCACCCTGCGGGAATTAAAGTTTCCGACAGCGTAGCTGGAACTGCTCAGTTCACCACACACGGACTGGTCCTTGTGCACACTAACAAGTTTTCTATTAGCAATCAGAACTCCATTTAGGCCCTGAATTTAAAAAAAACATTAAGAAATTGCACAAAGTATATAAGTAAATTAAACGTCTTACCGGCAAAGCTTGAACTTTACTAGTTGGTTCCGACTCGAGGGGAGTGGCAATGACCTGTGTACTCTTCGCCACTAGGTCCAAGCTTATGAGCTGCTTGCCGTCCTGACAAACATAGTAAGTACCGCTGAGCAAGCAGCTATCGGGTTTGATCCACGCTGCCATTATTTTGCTGGTGCTCCCCGTTGAATGTCCTGAGGTGGCGAAATAGGCAGTCACTTCCAGATGACTGCGCCAAGCAGGCACAACGTGGTATAACACGGAGTTGCTGTAGAACCATACCGCATCCTGAGCACGTTCTGTATGCAAAGGCATCACGGACCATTCCCACTCAATTGTACCTATATTCGTATTCCAACCGCGAACTAGTGCCGGCGCATGACCCTGCACCGTCAGCATATCGAAGCCAAGATGTGAACCCATAGGGGCTGCAGCTGTGTCGCTACTGGTGTCGGAGAAACCACTAACCTGCAGCAACTTCACGTCACCGCGTGCTTTTTGCTCCAGAACCTGTCGCCAGACAATCTCGCCGGTTTTCGGGCATAATGAGGCAAGCACTTGCTCATTTGTGCTCAATAAGAGACGCGGCTGAAAATGGTTTAGATCTACGTGGATATGCTTAAGTGCTCCCACATGAACGCTCCGCCTGTTTAGGAATTGAAATATCAATTGCGAGATCAATGTTCAACATTCGTGTCACTTACCAGTCAAATTTCTTAATCTGGTCCTCATAGAGCGCAGAGCAGGTGCTCAGCAGCAGAAGCAGTAAGGAAAGAGAGATTAGCGAACCGGTTGAAGACAGTGGACAACGCATATTGTGTGGCTCACTATGAAACCTCCTGGAAACTATGCTAGGTACTAGTTATGCGGTAACCAACACGTTTTTATGTTATAAATTAATGAAAACGTCAGTAATTTGTGTTTTCCGACATATTAAAAGGGGATGAGATGACAATTTAAACAGGGTTGTTGCATTCTGTTTTATCGATATCGATAATTAAAGCTTACGTTGCCTAACACTTTTTATCTAGCGATAAGTTTTGTTTGGAATCAGAACTTCTGAATTGAACTTGATAACGGAAACAAAACATTTATGCTAATAAGTCATTTTTAAAATAATTATAGATTTTGTTGTTACTCTACTTATCAAATTTGATTATCTATTATTTTCTGTGTCAAAAGTTAACTTACAATTAATATATAAAAATGTGTAAGTTGCTTTCACTAATAACTCAACGAAAGGAAGTTTTTCATTTATTGTGTTTTTTTTATGATTTCCATTTCAAATTCCAAAACCCACAGTCTTACCATTTAATGTTTTCAATATTAGAATCTCAAATTTCCCAACTGGTTTTCAATCTACAATCTGACTTTGTTGTCAATTAGAGCTTAAAATTTGCAGCCCGCCTTGGACTGTACTTTGAATTGATATAAGAGATGTTTGTGCTAAATGTCATTTTATTATTGGCATTCACAATTTGTACAGCTAAACAATATAGTATGTAAATGGTAACAATGTACAATTATAGGCCTTTCGGTATTCGATGGCAATATTGAAGGCTATTTCGTTTATACAAAAATGTCTTTTCTTTTACAGGTAGAGAACAGAGAGCTTTTCACTGAAGAGCTATTTTAAGCTTAATTTAAGTGTATATAATTTGAACTTAGATTGTATAGGATTTGTAAAATGGAAATGGAATTACAGAAGCTCCCACCAGTGGGGCACTATTTTCGAAAAATGCAATTACATTATTTTTGTGACAACGATTTCGAGTACTCATTGGGCTTCATACTGAACAGTTCTTCTCGTTGTGGGTAATTAAGTTAGCTGGACCACATTCACCAGCTCAGCTCGTCGGGAAGTCCACCAGGATATTCGCCTGTAAGGCAGGCAGTGCAATGACCGGTTGGCTTGCCAGTTGCCACATGCTGGCGTTGCACCGTCTTCACCAGCCCAGCAACACTGAGATAGGCCAGACTGTCGGCGCCCACGTGACGTGCCAACTGTTCGGCGTTCATATTGTTGGCGATAAGCTCCTCGCGTGTGGGTATATTGATGCCCATGTAGCATGGATACTGTAGCGGGGGACTGGCAATGCGAATGTGCACCTCCCGGGCCCCTGCGTCGCGCAACAACTTGATGATGGGGCCAATGGTGTTACCCCGCACAATGGAATCATCGATCAGTACCAATCGCTTGCCAGCCACATTCTCCGACAGAGCGCCAAACTTCTTGGCCACACCTAGTTGTCGCAAACGTGTCGACGGTTGGATGAAGGTGCGTCCCACATACCGATTTCGGCACAGAACCTCAGCGAACTCCAGATTCGACTCCCTGGCATAGCCATGAGCTGCCGCAGTACCAGATTCAGGCACTGAGCTCACAATATCCGCCTCAACGGGGGCCTCCCGCCACAACTGGCGTCCACACTCCAGTCGCACCGAGTACACCATTTGACCCTCGAAAACGCTGTCTCCTCGGGCAAAGTAGACGTACTCGAAAATGCAGAAGGCCATGCGTTTATACCCGGGCGGCTCCACAATGTCGACGGTGCGATATCCACCGCGTGTGAGCTCCACTATCTCTCCAGGCTCCACTTCACGTACATAACGTGCTCCAATCGACAAGAAGCCGCAACTTTCACTTGAAACTACCCATCCATCGGCAGGGGTTTCCGTACTGTTTCCCGCATGTCCAGAATTAATGGGAACTATTTTGCCGATGCAAAGTGGACGGTTGCCATAGGTATCGCGAACAGCATAGATCTTGTCCTTGAGCATGATGACCAGTGAGTAAGATAACGGTGCCATCATCATGAAATGCCGAATACGAGCAGGCCAGTTGGGTCCATCTTCTTCGGAGACACCTTCCGGTGCGCAGCACAGGGATTGGGCAATCAACTCGCTGTCGCTATGTGTGGATAAGCCGACACCACGGGCCAATACCTCGCGACGCAGAGATTCATTGTTTACAAGCTCGCCGTTGTGGGCCAATGCCATTGCCCCGTGTGCAGTGTGTACCACAAAGGGTTGGCAGTTGACCACCTCAGTTCCACCGGCCGTGGAATACCGTGTATGCCCGATGCCCAGATTACCGCGTAACTTCTTCATGGACTCGTCGTTGAAGAGGGTACTGATCATACCAATACCCTTGTGTACGTTGAAGTTCTTCGAGCACTTGCCCTCGCTGGTCGCAATGCCCGCAGACTCTTGGCCTCTGTGCTGCAGAGCAACCAGACCCAGACAGAGCACGTGAGCGATGTCAATCTGGGTCGGCCAGTCGCCACAGGCAATGGCACCAAAGACGCCACACTCATGCGTCAAACCGGTTAATTCCTTACTCTCCGATATCGACAGCGTGGGCGCCTCGACCTCCACCTGTTGCTTATGCTTCTCAACGCGCACATGTTGTGGCTGCTGCTGCTGCGACGGCGACGGCGACTGCGACGTCAACGATACGTTGTTGCTGCTGCTAGACATGTTGTCGCTGTTGCTGGCGCTGAATGAGATTAATATTTATATTAACTAGTAGCTTTGTTAATGCAAAGATCTCTTCTGAATTACCTGTTGATTTATGCAACGGTTTTATATGCACCAATCCTCGATTCGTCGATGGAGAAAACCTGCCGCGATCATTGATCAGAGCAAGCATCGATGGTAGTATCGATAGTGTGTGTCAATTTCGTATCGATAGTTATATGCATGAATTGAAAAGGTTAATCGCGAGTAACGACAAATCAATTAAATTTAAATATTGGGACAACATCTTAACTTGAGGGTCAACACAATTTTGATTTATTTATTTTCTATTTAAATTTTATTTACATAATTGCTTCAACCTCTACATACAATGGAACTTTCTTTACCGGTACAAAAATATTTAAATACAATAATTAGTTATAATATGTATAAGCTACAATTGAAACTGATTATTACAATAAATGATAGCTCTCATATCTCGGCATTTAATAGTCAAGTGCTTTAACTTAAGTGTCAACACTTAATCAATCAATCGATTTACGTGATGAAAATAATTGCATTATATTTCGAAACGAAGATAAACCTTTTAAGTACGTTGAAAATCTGGTCATGTACGTGAATCTATTCGAATGCTAGTATAAGTACTCTTTTGCTAAGTGCAGTGTTCCGCCATCTGTGAAATCAACACTTTTGAATTTTCTCTTGAAAGAATGGAGCATCTTTAAGTTTTTTATTTTCCGCAGTGTCCAGCAACTCTTTAGCTTGATCTATATCCGATTTTATTGTCTTTATAAGATCGTCCAGGG
Organism: Zaprionus indianus; assembly: GCA_018904595.1. Classification (NCBI taxonomy): domain Eukaryota; kingdom Metazoa; phylum Arthropoda; class Insecta; order Diptera; family Drosophilidae; genus Zaprionus; species Zaprionus indianus. The sequence goes on from JAEIHA010000320.1 coordinate 7,096,692, forward strand.
AGTCAAAATTTTGCTCAGGTCGCAAATAGCCAACAATACAGATTTTCAATATTTTACCATATAAATCACAGTTGTAATCATGCAGAATGTGCGTCTCCACGCTCTTCTCCTTATTTCCGTAGAAGGGATTCCAGCCTATGCTAAGTACCATCTTGTGGACATCACTATTGGACACGCTGGCCCAGCCATAGTAGACTCCGGTGTCAAGGGATTCGGGTAACGACTTGACCGCCTCAAGCGAAAAGTTTGCTATCAAGAAGGCATTGGGGATATGTTATCAGTTTCAAGTGTGACAATGAAATTCTTTCATTCAGTATTGTTTTTGCAATATATAATCCATGTGCTCTTATGAATATTAAAATAGTGTATAAATTTTTGAAATAAATAACTGATTTTTTGCCCTGAATTACAAAATAGCTTTAGACATTTTTAAGTCGACACAATCAGATATCCATTCAATAAGCTTCACGGTGTAAACATATCAATTATCACAATAACAAACTTACATATGTATATTACCTGTTGGAATTCCAAGCTCTTTTGAGCCACGTCCGAATCCGCGTACAATTTCTCCACTCGCAAATATTGGTAAAAGTTTCTGCATTGTATTTCTGTAAGTGGTTAAGCCGGAGATTAAGTTAGTTGCTCGAAATATCTGTAAGGTTTGTGGTTTGTGGGAATAACTACTAGTGTAAAACAAGTACAAGTTATGAAACTTTGTGGTTCAGCCCTGATCACGTTACTCGACAATATCGTGTAGTAGTTTATCAATTAAGCATTTTAACTGATGCGTGTAGTTGTAACAAAAACACTTACAAAACTGTTATTGTGCCCATTGATGATTGCATTTATAAGTTAAAAAGACAGTGAGTGAACAGCTGATGCACGGTTGCATCAAATCGAATCGGCAACCAATAAACGATAGCAGAAGCCGATTAACTTTGTATACACACACAGATGTGTTCGTAAAATATACACATAAATTCTGCGAAGCCAGGATTAATATTGAATGTTTCCAATGTAGAATCACAACAACTTGGTGTCCACAGCCCAAACATGGAGCAGCTCTGCCGCGTTTGCATGGACAGCTCGGTAACGTTAGTTGACATATTTGCCGAACGACTGCAGCCATCCAACAAGGAGCCGAGCTTGGCTGAGATGCTTAATGAATTCTGTGAGGTAAAACCGAAAGATATGCTGCCTCAGCACATCTGCCTGTCCTGTGTACTGGCTGCACAAAATGCCTATAGATTCAAACGGACTTGTGAGGAAAGCAATCGCAAGCTCTTGAAGCTATTGGCAACGAAGGAGGAGGATGACCCCAAGTGCGCAATGACCTTCGTGCAGGCAGTTTACCAAAAGGAAACAATCCCAGTTAACTTGGCCTGTGTGAAGACAGAACCATTACAACCAGATGAAGTAATTGTGCGAACAGTGCCACCACCACGAAAAATTGTAAAACGACAATTGAAGTCCGTTAGAAAGCCATCTAAGCTCAATAATCTGGTCAGGCGGATCACGGAGAATAACGAGGACAAGCCCCATAAATGCAGATACTGTGAAAAAGGATTTAGCCGTGTTTATCTAATGCGGGTGCATGAGAAGTAAGTGAAGTCCCCAATTGGAATCCTTATTATATTAATGAATTCCCATTTTTATTGAAACAGACGCCATACGGGAGAGAAAACATATTTCTGCAAGTTCTGTGGCAAGGGCTTCCTGCGTGGTCATGATCTGACGATACATACTCGCACTCACACCGGTGAACGTCCTTTCAAATGCACCTGCTGTCCTCTAACGTTTGTCCAGAATCATCTGTTGAGGACGCACATGGAACGCAAACACAGTAGGGAGCACAAACTGCAATCCCAGTTTCGCATGCCTCCATTGTTGCCACACGGCCAACCCGACAATGCAGCCAGGAAACCCACTCCAGTCAAAAAGTGTCCAACAACAAAAGCTTCCGAAATAGCAATGGTGCCAAAGGTCGTCAAGCAAGGAAAACAAAATACAAGTAAACTAGAAAATACAAACAAAGTGCAAAACACGAAGATAAGTGCGCAGGATAAAGTTAAGCAGGAACCGTTGGCTATCCTGGAACGTGAACTGCGACACAAGCTACCGCCGGTCGCGTACGAGGAGCTGGACTTTGATTATGAGCTTAACGATTTGGATTTTGGTTTTGATTTCAATCAACACAACGAATTAGCGCATTCTATATTGGACCCAATAATAAGTGAACAGAAACCACTACCGATTGCCGAAAGTAGTGAGATCAGTAAAGAAAAGTAAGTTACGCATTGCTATTATTTTCTATTTATTGTTTAGTTATTATCATTTAATATTACTATATTATTAATATATTATCTACAGTTGCCAAAAGATTCATTTTTGTGAGACCTGTGGCAAGGGTTTCCTGCGAAGATACGCGTTGACCCAACACAATCGGACTCATACCGGCGAGCGTCCCTATAAATGCATATACTGCCCGTTCGCATTCACCCAGGGACAGGCGCTCAAGCGGCACATACGCAGGATTCATCTGGAGTTGCGACCCGGCACCAAAGAGATAAAGATGCCACCTATTAAGCGTGTAGTCGTACGAGTGGAGCGACTCCACTTGCCGCATATACTCTCTCTCAAGTGAACTGACTGATAAATACGTTAACAGGAGGCGTAATTGAAATTGTATTTCTCTTAGATTTTAAAACAAATGTAATTATTTTAAACCAATTAGTATTTAAATTAGTAATTAATATTTATTAAATCATATTCAATAAATTAAATTCTATGGCAATGTTTATATTTTTATTCCGTTACAAATGGAACACCTCAAATGTTCTTATCAGATGATTGTCGGCAACGGTCACACTAAATAGTCAGTAATCGATTTTCTTATCGAACTGCTGACCATGAGCCGCAGTCTTTAGCCATCACTAGCCGTGATTATCTAAACATTTTATTTCAACTTAAAATGAATGTTAATGCTAGAATTCTAAGCAGTAGATTGGCTCAACAATGTGCCTTCAACCGGATTGGTGAGTATTTACATGATTTACGTTGAATACGTGCTAATTATTCCACACTTTCAGTCACATTTTCGACTAAGCCGAAACAGCAGGCAGCAGCAGCAGCTGTGCCGCAACAGCAACAACAACACAAGCATCAGGATGCAGTGTCGCCAACAGCCCGGAAGCCTATTGTCCCTGCATATTATCGCTTTGTCTATCCAGAGTTTCTGCCCGATCCCAAAGTGCAATGGCGCAATACGGTCCGCGAAAGGTTAGAGCGTCTGGATATGTTAGATCGTCGACGACAAATCGAGTTACCTGAGTTCTATGTGGGCTCCATTCTGGCTGTGACCAGCTCAGATCCACATGCAGCTGGCAAGTCGAGTCGCTTTGTTGGCATTTGCATACATCGTGAACGTTGCGGCTTGCGGGCACGATTCATTCTACGCAATGTGATTGATCACCAGGGGATTGAGGTTGTTTACGAGCTGTATGATCCGACCATACAGAAGGTTGAGGTACTTCGTCTGGAGAAGCGTCTCGACGATAGTTTGTTCTACTTGCGTGATGCTCTACCCGAATACAGCACATTTGATGAGAACATGGAAGCAGAAACACTAGAGGAAGGCAAACCTGTGCCAGTCAATGATGTTAAAGTTGTGCTGCGTCCACGCCCCTGGCTAGAACGCTGGGAACGTCAAAATCTGCAAGGTGTGGCAAACATTGATCAGTATCTCAAGGATAAGCATCGCAAGTCAGCGGAGAAAGTGCAAAAGCCTTGGGAGAAATATGACCTGATGAAGCAATACCGTGCGACAATTCCCGAGGAGGAGCAGAAGGAGATCTTTGCCGAGGTTCACACCGAACTGCATACCCTGGAGTTGCAGCGTAAGCGTAATAAGAGGAAACGTACTTTCATCAAACCAAACCAGCTGGCTTAAAATCCTCTTCCAAGTTCAGCATTTGTTATATTAACTTGTAGTTTAATAAAGCCAAAAGAAAGATAAATTTTGGTACGGGAAGTTGAACTTTTATGAATATACATATAGAAGTATTACACATTAGTCATTATTGTAGGGAGCGCCTAGAAGCTAAAAGCAAAATAATTTACACCCACACGCGTTGATGTTCAATACACACGATACTTGTAGAAGTTCACAAACGAAATTGTCGCATTCCAGCCTATGATAGTGACGACAAGATACAGGAGAAAGATAATGGGTAGGGCGATGAGTATAAGACGTGTATTCTTCAGATGTGGAATACCTGCAGAGTGGAAGAGAGGGAACAGTTGGTCAAATATTTAGCTTATCATCCCTTCGAATCGGAACTCACAGTTATAGCCGAGGAATGTGATGTAAACATAGTAGCTCATGCCCATCAGCCAGAATGAATTGCCCAGGAACCGGGATATGAACCATGTCTGGCTAATCAACCAATTGTAGAAGAACAATTGGATGAAGTGCAGCAGCATCAGTGGTGGAAAGAATGCATTGAGATGCACATCGAAGGCATAGCCCCACTCGATATCCGGCTCTAGATTATTGGTGCGTAGGTAGCGATTTGTAACCGCCCAAAAGAATGATGCAATTATGATGCCAACAAAGATACAGTCGACGAACACCACATAGAATATAAAGGAAATACTTTGCCAGATGGACAGACCCAGTACATATGCAAAGCCCAAGGATGTCACTGTAATTGGGATGATCGGTTATTATTGCAAAATTATAGTTAACTGCCTGAAACACTTACCACATAAACAAATGACAAGGAGCACTAGAAAAGCGGGATCGTCGCGTGCAAACTGAGATTTGGTTTGTTTCCTGTAGTTAAAGTTTCTATACACCTTTTGTGGCGCTATGAATAGGTAGATCATTTGCCACAGCGCAAACTCAAAATCCATTTGATTGAATTTCAATAGGCGTCGAAGATATTTGTAGCTTTTTGATGTGGCTGAGAGACAATCCTTGCGATATCCAACGGGCGGTGGCAGCGGCGATTGAAATCGAGAGGCGCTCGAATAGCCCGACACCACGGATGGTGTTGGGGATGTGGTATACTTAACATTAGTGTATTGACTCATTTTCGTGTTTAAAAACTAAATATGTAAACGTAAACGTCTCGCATTTTTTGTCTGCACGAACAGCTGATAATAGGTCGGATAGCGATAGCAGAATTATATATCGATATTTATTTATTCACATGGGCATCACTTTTATATTCATCGATAGTAAAGTGTGGCCAATCCTCTGTTTGAGGTTCAGTACGGTAATTTGAATATTAATATGCATATAAATATTAAATATCATCGTTTTATATATAATTATTACATTTTTCCGTTATTCGTATTATTTAGTTTTGATATTATTAAAAAATTGTTAGCATTTATTATATAATGAAATGAACAATTCGGTCAGTTTAACTTTACTTATGTCCAGGAATCTATTCTAGCAGAAAACATATTTTATGACCCAACAACCTTTTCCCCCACCACCGTCAACGGGAATTACATGTGTAAGATCTTAAAAAATGCACAAATAAATGTTCCCCACAAAGCAATACATACGCTAAACTCCCACAATTTCGGGGTATAAAAGGCAGTTCTCATGAATCGGGAAGTTTCAGCTGCTCCCGATGCGCCTGCGCCACAATTAAGGCATCATTCAATGCATTTCTCAACGCTGTCGATGTCGCATCGAAGACGAAGACGAAGGCGAAGAGGGTCACCTACGGCGGCGGTCAATGGTCAACGGTCAACGGTCGTCGATCAGCCGGCTAGGGGCAATTTATGGCGCAGAGTCTTGGCAAATGCACTGCAAAAGCAAAGACAATGAGCAATCTTTATCACATTTATTGCAATGCCCTTTGGCATTGACAACAGGCCGAGATCAGAATGCGAGCGCAGGACAAAGGCGAGCGGGTGCCAAAGGATGAGGAGAAAAAGAATAGGTCAAACAATGCACAACGGATGACACACAAAAGGAGCAGCGAGCGCGCGCGCGCCAGAGATGTCTCTCTCCCTTCCTCTCCCAGAGATGGACACATCTTGAGGTCGCCTCAGAGGTCAACTAGCTAGGCTACTTACGCCGAGGGGATTCGATCTTGAGTGAGAAATAGAGTGCAGACCAATCAACTCACTCAAATCTCGGGGGTTGATTGTGAAAGATTTCACTCAACTCTCACTTTTTGCTAGTTCTCATTCGCCCGCTCTCTCTCTGTCTCTCTCTGTCTCTTTCTCTCCCGCTCTCTCAGTCTCCCTCTGCGCTATTGGACTTGCACATGGACGATCGATCTTGTCCACGCAGGACACTTCCGGATTGCATTCAATTGTCATGTGGCAACAATTGCGCATTTGTTTCTTCCGATTTAGTGTCACCTTTTCTTTTCGCGATTGTCTATTGGTTTTTTAGCTCATGTTACGTTTTTTTGTTTGCTCAATACAAACATCATGTAAAAGATCCTCGCAAGACAAGACAAATGGCACAAATTACCTAGGAAGAATCCTGCCTAAGATCCTGGCTGCAGCAGGAGCAGCCGCCACTTCTTGGCGCCCATAAAAATTAAATGAAAATTAAGCGTAAACATGAGAATTCTGTCACATAAATCGCCCCACAGGGAAGGGAAGCGAAGGGAAGAAAAGGGAAGGAGCCTTCACTTCTTCCTAACTCAGCCCTGCACCTTGCTAGCGACTATTTTTAGTACTGTGTCGGAATCAGAGCCGGAGCTGCAGCTGCAGTTTACTCATACGTGTTCTCCTTCGTCTCCCCCACCTCCTACAGCTCCTTCCATCTGCAGGCCGTAGTTGACTTATGCGCTGCTGAGGTTGCCACTTGATTAACACATGTCCTGCTGCTGCCATGCGGGCGTATCCCTTACATGAACTCACACATAACTCTCGTCTCTCCCCAAGCGTCATAAGGGGGCTGGGCTGCTGCTGGCGCAGTAGTCTGTGCCACGATATGTTAATGTTTAGTTTGTTGATGCTCTTAACTCATTCATTATGGATTGGAGGTGTTAAACGTGCCACATGTGTGTCATGACAGTCTGAGAGCCAAAGGAGTTCGAAGGATGAAGAAGTTCCCAGATCATGTCGTAGTTTACTGAAGTTTACGCTTGGTTTACTTTGAAGTCTGTTAAGCCTTTGGTGAAGCCATTCTCATTCTGAAATTGGCACATATGCTTCTTGTTGCTGCAATTTGTAAATGGGTCGAAACGGGTCGGATTGGTACTCCTCCTTTTCACCTACATATAACTGTACTAGAATCTATTATTCATAGATTATATTCTGACTATTTTATAATTCTACGAATTCTAGCAACTTCAATAAAAACGGGGTTACTTGTTCCATAACTTTATTATTTTTTGAATATCACACCATAACATCAAAATTGATTAATTTCAGAATACTTCTCAAATTTTATTAAACTCGAAGTACTATATATTATGCTTTTCATAGAAACCTTAACTTGGTTTAAGGATTTTATAAAATAAACATGTATCTTAATTTGTATGAAGAAAGAAGTTCATAAATTCCCCAAACTGAATATATATACAAATTAAAAAGGAATAATCGCTGAAAACTTACTTAAAATTTTTAGAAATGTACAAAACCTTTCGCATGCCAAAGGTATCCTTTCTATATTGATTTATTTTATTAATTTTCTACCAAAATAAATAAATTGACAACACTTATATTTCTATATTTCTTTTATATAAGCAAAAACTGAAAGTACCCAAAAACTCTCAAACAAATAGATTTCACATTAGAACAAGTATATAATGTAAGCAAATTACCAAGTAAAATTAAAATAAAATAATAAAATATACAGTCTATGTTCAGAGTTAGTTGAATAAAACATAACTAACCTAATTCCCAGATCTCCACTGTACCCGCAAGCTGAGCTTAAGGAAATGATAATCATTATGCCCAATCACGAACTGTTTCTCCAAAGTGTCAACCACAGAAGCTGGCAACAAAGTCTGCCACGCTCTATAGAGAGTGCCACAAGATTGTGATCGTGAAAAACTAAAGACGGTCAAAATAGATTGAATGGAAAACTCATATAAAGCGTGCAATCAATCATAAGACTGAAGCTGAGACAGAGGCTAAGGCAAACACGCAAATCCTTAAGGAAATCAAACAAAGACGCCACGCGCACGCAAGGGAGGATCGCGCAGAGGTGAAAGGTTGCAAGAAGGATCTGGGATCAGGCAATGTTCGGGGTGAGGCAATGTTGCGCGTGCGCCGCACACGCTCCCATTAAATGTTTACGCTAGGCTCGAAGGAAATGCGACTATTATGGGACCCTCGACCCGAAGCGGAAACACACACACAGAGAATGATTCTTGCGCGCCAAAGTCGCGCGACCCTCGCTGGCATTTGGCTGCTGCCACTGTTTAAGATCCTTGCGTGACCCCTGCCCCCGGTCCCTACTTCGAGTTCACTTGGGTTACAAATGATTTTCTTATGCCTGCTCCTTAGGGGATTTGTTTGTGTTGTTTCTTGTGAAGAGACATTCAAATGAGCGCGGGGTTAAATCGAGGTCGAGGTCGGCGTCGGAGTCGGGGAGCCTGACATCTGTCTGAACCCGGCGAGTTATGGAGTTATGCACTAATTTCCAGTAGTTTTTCGTAATTTCAAAGCCATGAAAATTTGTCGCGGAGCTGTGTGTGTTCTGGCGAGTATATTAGGTAGTATATAGGATAGAGTAGAAGTATATCGTATATAAGGTTAAGTAGTGAGTATTGTACTGTCCCATAGCTAGTATGTATGTGTAGTGTAGATTGCCTTAGCACAGGATTTCTTCAGCTAAGTTGTTTCCTTATAAGAACATCTTGACGAACTGATGTCAGCTACGATTTAACGCCAATAACACGCCCATATAAGTTGAAGATTATACGTATGCAGGATACAGCATACAGTAGAAGAACCTTGCGGAGGATTTCCTCCCTCTTCTTGTCAGCTCCAATTTAACGCCAATCGCACGCTCATAATAAAACTGGGGATTATCATAATGTCTGCAGAGATATCTTGCTTCATCAGGAATGGGGGATTGCGATTTCATGGACATTCTTTCTTTTTTTTTTGTGCAAGAATGAGCTAACTCACGATCGGACCAATTAGAGCGAGAGCAAGGACAGCAGCAGCAGCAGATAAAAAACTTCACTTTTGACTAATCCCGTCAGTGTGTGATTGGCGTGCTGCGACTCACAGATCGGACACAAGATCAGAGAGATCATACAATCGATGAATGAGTCTGGGCAATACAAAAATGTCACGCTTATCTGGAGAATACTGAGAATACGTCCATCAGGGTCATATCGGCAGTTGGCTTGTGTTGTGGTTTCCACAACTGAAAAGGACCTCGAGACCGCTAGCTGACTCAGCCAGGACGCAGTCGCAGTCGCTGTCGGTTTCGGTTTCTTTCTTCCACTTCCACTTCCATTCGCAGTGTATCTCATTCTCCTTGAAACCGGATGAAACATAGAAATAATAACAATATGTACGTCGTATCCTGTGCCAGGATATTGGCGCGCTGCCACATTCAAATCGTATACAATCACGACGACAGCAGCAGCCAAACAGATTTGCCCCGAAATGAGATGCAGGCTCAACGGCTACTCCCGCTCCTACTACACTACGCCCGCTCCTGCTGGTGCCCCCTCCACTCGTACTCTACCTGGCTGCGTGCCCGTCCATTTGGCAGCGTCATTGTGCTGGCGTCCGTTATTCGAATGACATTTGAATTTGTGCATACACCCGAATCTCGTTCGACTCATTGTTCGCTCTGCAGGGGCGGCAATTTGTTGTTGCTCTGTGTCGCCTGATCGGACGAGCTATTCGATCGGCGATGGCATTATGCGATGACTTCATTATGCACTCGCAGCACGAGCACGAGCAGCAGCAGCAGGCGCAGCAGATGCTACAAGGATCAACAAGGAATTGAGATTTTGAGTATATTCGAAACTCGGAAACTGAATTAGCTCAAGTTGTAAATGAAATTGGAATTTCTGTCTTGGGATTTGGATTATAACGATTTAATGAAGGAAGAAATTTATTTTATTTTATATATATTATATTATTTTATTATTTTGATATATTAATATTTTTAGTAAAAAAGAACGATACTTACAATATTTCCGTATTTTATATATATTATATAATTTTATTATATATTAATATATTTAGTAAAAAAGAACGATACTTACAATATTTCCGTATGCATGTATGAAACGGTTAAGATTGGTTAATAAATTTAGATTAAGGATTTGAAATATATCTTTTTTAATATAATATAATGTAATATATACATATATAATAAAATATAATATTTAAAAACATCCTATAAAAAAGAACATAACTTACATAACTGTTATCCCATTTAAAAAATGCTATAAAAATTTTGTAAGGAATATTAAAACTGTCCAAACTCCAAACTATTGTCAATTATCCTGTTAGAATCACCATCATTATATTTAAAACACTTATCTAATTTGTTGAAAGAAAATACAGTTTTAGAGGGAGACCAATGTACATAGTCTTTCTTCAAAATTTCTTTCAAAAATCAAATAAACTGCCCAACTTTAGAGGTTAGAGAACCCTTTGCCTCCATTTTCTCTTCATTACCCTTTCCATCAAAAGGGCACATTGAGTGCTTCCCTCTAGTCAACCACCCAACCCTCTACATCTGTAAAAAATGATCACTCTATCAAACCACGCCCCGTGCCACCACCCCTGTAACAAACAGGCACTCAAAAAAAGCACTCCACACGCGAGGTTAATCACTTAATGAGACCTCATATGGAAGGCAATGCAAACAGTAATTACCATGTCACTTTCTTTTTTTTTGTGCGCCCCTCTGATAAAAAAAAAACACGCACCCTATAAAAAGTGCGCGCGATAAGTGGCGCTAACAATCGCATTAGGGGCTGTTTACGTGCCGCATCGATTACAACATCATTTAAAAAACCGGAAAGCGGATCGAGGGGAAGGGCATAACACATACTCGTATGCAACAGGCAGGGTAATCGACATCGAACAATGCACAGGGAAGAGGGCGCAAAAAACGGAAGTTGTTTTTGTTGTTTTTTGTATTGTTCTTTTTTTTATGAAGTGCTGCCTTTTTATTGGTGGTTAATTTGAGTGAACTCTCGATGGGACGAGGGTAACTGCAGTGCAACAATGATGCAACAAGTCGGCAAGGATGACAAGGAAAAGGGAAGGAGAAGTGAAGGGAAAGGGTTCCCTTTGCCGGATTAGGCTATTAATAACGAAGACGAAGGGTTTCCATTGATTGCCCAATGTGTTGAAAGGGTAGCGGGGAAGGGGAGAAAGAGTAGCCTAAGATGTTGTTGTTGTTGTCGTTTTGTTGGGCACGTTTTCAAGTTCAATGCCGGGGGATCTTGCGGTGCCACGCGTAGAAAGGCGACGTAATCCCCGCTCGTTGATTGGCCCTCGTCCGTGTACAATATTTTCGGGGTTTGTCTATAAATAAATGAAGATAATTTAAACTCTTTTCGTGGCACTCGTAGGGCTCGTGTCATTTTGTTTTTATTGTGCGCCGTTAATGTGGAGTTTACTCGTCTTCTTCCCCTTCCCGCCACGACGGCGGCGTGAAGTGTGTGTGAAGGGGTCCCAAAGGGGGAAAGTGCTGTAGGGAAGGGGGTGCATTGAAGTGGAATATGTGTGTGTGCGAGCGACACTTTTATAAATAACAGTCTCTCTAATGATGTGTGGGTGAAAAAATGAGACTTGCTCGGGGGTTGGCCTTGCTCGCACTTGAAGAAAATGGCGTCTCGGGGAAAGAGTCATACACAACTATTGATATGGTATAAGTAAAATTACTTATATTATTCTTAATTAATGAAATCCCTCTTTTTCAAACAGCAAAACACATCATTGCACAAAGAAAGTTTGAATAAATCGAAAAATTTCATTCACTCTCTGTGAAACGTTTGAAATTTCTGTTAAAGAAAATCTTTTGGTAGAAAATATATTGTAGAACAAATAAAAATAATTATATTGTAAATGTTTTTTGATAAATATACTACAAATATTTAAAACCCTTAATCAAATACATATTTGAAAGACAGTTTTCTAATGTAATTTTAAAACATTGTACTTTACTTCTAAAGTGATTTTTGTATATCAATCTTCTCTCTTTAGCTTATATTTTATAATTAAAGTTTTTGTTCTGTTTATTATTATTAAAACTATTCAAAAGTGTTAGATAATGTTATTACTCTCGCTATAATATGTGTATGTTTTTGGAATCTTTTACTTTTGTTCTATAGATAAAGGTAATAAATGATTTTAATAAATGTACACAGAACTGCTTCAAGTTTTTAATTAATTATATATTGCTATTTAAATATATTTCACAAGTATGTATATATTTCATAAGTATAAGTATCCTAACAAACTTATTCAATACTTAATCCTAATCCACATTCACTGTGATTTTCAATACTATTTATTAATTTTTCAGTTTCAGTGATTGACACATTTTCTAATTGATATATTGTTCGCCTTTCCCCGCAGTAAATAAAAACAAGAGGGGAAGGAAAGCGAAACCCCCCCTTAAGTTGCATAGTATTCGCACATGGAGTGACTTGTCGGGCCTCGTCAATATCGTGACTCTCTGCTGACTGTAATCTGCGTTTTGCAGCAGCTGCCACAAAAAGGGTTAAAAGGACACCAAAACGCGACACCTTTATTTGCGGGCTTAACGCTGTGCTACGCAAAATGTGCACAGAAATGATTTCGTTGCGCCTCGCTGATGTGGCAGAAACTGAAACTGCATGTGCCGCATGGAAATTATATCTGACTACATGTGTTTGTGTGCGTGTGAGTCTGATTATTTGGCAGCCCCTTTACGTTTGCGGTTCAGTCGAATTCAGTTGAATTGGTGACCAGCTGGAAAATGTGCTTAGCCCCAGACAATTGAATCAATAACCAGGCGAAATGCTGAGCATATTGAATGCACTTCACTTTGATGGATGCGCTGAATGTCACCTGCATACCTACCCACTCCCTGTCGCGGAGAAAGGCTTGCAGCCAGCTGTGATTTTCATAGTGAAAGTGAGGAGCAGTTTAGAAGCAAAAACATCTCTGACAGTTAACGGAAATCCAACACGCATATCCGCCCCTTATATCATGATATTTGAGTTGCAATGACAACTTTTGCACATCTCAAAGATCTGCAGCAGTGCCTTGGTCTATATGTGGTGTCGTTTAACACCTGTAAGATAATGATACATGGCTCTAATTGCTCACATTACACTGCGTTCTTCCAGCTGACACAAAGACCAATAAGTCGACCCACACACACAAACACACACATGTCGCTGCAGCCTAAAAAAGTATCTATTACTGAAGAATGCAAGAAGAAGCAGCAACAATAACAATGAACTACAACAAAGGAAACTACCTGTTTTTTATTCACATGCCAGGAAAAAATAACGAGCAAAAAAAGAAGCAGAAAAACTGCAATAACTAGAAAAAATATCGATTCATTCAACATGGTCTTGCAACCCTCCCCTGAGGGGTGGTTTACGCATTGCATACCCTCCCCATTTCCAGGGTATTTTGGCACATTTTTGTCCACATTTGTGAATGCATTTCTATCTCTCTTTTTGGGTTGTTTTTTTGTGCATTTTTTCTACCTCCCTTCTCGTTTTTATTTCCATTTCCGATATTTTTATTGGTTGTTATCTCGTTTTTTGGCGTTAAATTGCGGTACGAGGCGTTTTTTGACTTTATAGCTTGTTGCGCAAACATTTTGATTGGTTCGGTGAGGTTTTTTAAGTGAGGGTTGAAAGTAGACATGGAAATGATCATATATGGAGAACGAAATGATCGCATATAGGCATGTCAAAAATCATATTTATGGATAAGATATAGTCATAAAGAAGTGGATAACCTTGTTTGTGGTTAATCTAGCTAGGAATTGAATGAAAAGCATCCTAACTTGAAGAATCGTAACCTAACTAAAGTATTTCTTTACTAATAGATTGATAGCTAGAGATTGATATGATCGTAAATAAGAAGTAATCAAGGCGAGTCTAACCAGTAAAATAGCTTGAAAAAGATGTTACCTAAAAGATGTTAACTACCTCCTTCTCGTTCCACATAAAAATATAAATATGATCGTACTAATTGATTGTAAAAAATGTACCTACAACTGACAAGGATTCCAAAGTTATTAAAGAACTAAAGAATAAACCAATTTCTCGTCTCTTCCTTCATTCTTTCTACACAGCGATAAATGTATATATGTATGTATATAAGTATAAGTAATATAGCTAGTCTAGCCAGCAAACTGGACTACACCATGCATGAAGAACCCTCAAGAGCCTCAAAGTATTCCACTTTCTGCACTCTTTCACTCCAAATCTCTCCCAGGCTTCTACGATTACGCTGTTGACTCGCTGGACATCTGCGACAGTGCTGGGTCAGGGCAAACATCAAGAAAGGCTGCTGGACGAGAAAAAAAAGGAGACAACAGAAGAGAGTGTGGAGCGGGTAGAGGGGGTGGAGGAAAGAGCGAAATCAATCGAGTAACCCACACAATTTTTATTGTTTGTGCGCGGCAAATGTAGCAAACTGTCCAAACGAAGCAGCAAAGCAAAGGCAAAGGCAACCAAAGCGAGGACTGTCCAGGACTGTGCATGGTCTGTCTGTCCAGTGCAAATAGTCGAGAGACCGCGTGCTAGTAGGACGCGTGTGCAACCCCCACACACACACAGACAGACAGACAGAGAGACAGACGGACACACAGACCCGGCACCAGGCACACGCTGCTGTCGTTTATTTCGACTTCCTTTTTCTCCATAACGGATGCTGGACATTATCGATGGCACAGCCAGTCGGCACTAACAACAACAACAACAACAATGAGATTTTTTTTGTTCCATAGCTGTATATGCATATATGTGTGTGTGTGTGTGTGTATATGTATATATTTTTAACCATTGTTATTTTTCGTTAACTAAAGTGCCATCAGGGGCAGATGTTTTTTTTTCTATCTCTCAACAGTCCATGTAGGCAATGCTCTGCCACTACTCCAACTCCCTCCCTCTCTCTCCCTCCCTCCATCGCATTTACATGTGAGTGGACATTGTGGAACTGTAAACACTGCCGAGTGCCGTTACTTTGGATCATGTCTGTGGGTTAGTGGGCCGCAACTTGCAGTTGTCTGACAGCCCTCATCGACACGGCCTCCACACTTGATTTGCCGATTCTTTACAGTTTTGCATATTTATCGTTTATCATTTATCATCGAATGTGTCGCAATTCGATTTGCAATTGAATTGCTTTTCAATTTGAATAGACGGCATGTTCATTTTGAAGCGGGTGGGGATTACAAAGCGGGGAAGAAATGAAAAATTAACTTTCATTATGAATTTATTTAGATAACATAGTCTAAAGATAGTCGACGCAAATACATAGAAAATCATAATAATACTTAATAATATTATTATATTATATTATATTATATTATTTACATATATTAATTTTAATTAATTAAAACTCGTAATACACTTTAGTTGACAATAAAAAATGGGGTATAGGCTTAACAAAAAACACATATATTTTTTATTTTTTAATAGATTTAGTTTAAATTAAAGAGCCTTAAAATAGTGTAATTGATTATTTTATTTCTAAATATACAAAATCGACATTACTTATCTAAATAATTGTAATATTATGCTTATTTTATTGCTATTAATTTATTTAGCATAAAACTGTACCAATTTACTTTATTAGTAATTTTTAAATATGCGTTTTAAAGTATTTGGTACGAGGGTCGTTTGATAAGTCCGTGACTTTTTGTATTTGCCGCGCACCTGCTCTAAATACAACACTGCTCCTGTCAGCAGTTATCGATTAACAGCTGACTGTAAAATTTTGAGAAAGCTGCGTTTTTTGGTTTGCGTTTTATAGGCATTGAAAGCAGACGATCTCGTGAATTTTAACGAAAATGGAAAAAAGTGAATTTCGTGTGCTAATGGCAAAATTTCATAAATTGGGCTACGAACTGCTACCCCATCCAGCATATTCTCCAGATTTAGCCCCCTGTGACTATTTTTTGTTTCCAAACATGAAGAAATGGCTCGGCGGTAAGAGATTCGGGTCATCACAGAAACAAACGACTATTTTGAGGGCCTTGAGAAAACCTATTATTTGGAAGGAATAAAAAAATTGGAAAAACGCTGGACTAAATGTATAGAGCTAAAAGAAGATTATGTTGAGAAATAAAACGCTTCTTTGACGAAAAAAATATATTTTATTCAAAAAGTCACGGACTTATCAAACGACCCTCGTATTTCTTAAATTAAAAATTTTTCTTTTTTCAGTTTAATATAACTTAATATTTATTTTTAAAGACCTTTACTTAGTAAACTAAATTAATTTTTTTTTTTGACACATTTATTTAATGTGTACCGTCTTTTAAAGGTGCCAAAAAGGTCTCAAAAAAGAAAATGTTTATAATATAACACTTTCTCTTCCCATGCATAACTTCTTAGTCAACTCATAACTTAACCAATGCCAAAATAATCATCAGGTTAGAAGGAGCAGAGCAAGACAGATCCCTAACCGGCCTTGTTAGCAGCGCCACTTAAAGATTCGTTTCACCAAGCACATAAGGAATACGATCAACGGATCAATGCGACGGCGGCACCTTGGTCAGCTGTTTGAACGAATTGCCTGGCAGAGCGTGCGCAATTCCAGTGAAAACTGTTTACAGAAATAAATGATCGGCTATTGAGCAAATCCTTCAGTGTGCGCGTGTGTGTGTGTGTGTGTGTAAGAAAAGGTGGCGATAGCACATGACGTCACGCTCACACAGGATTAAAACGACTCCATAATTGGCCACAGATGCCGGCGAACAATTTTCAAGCTGCTCGTGCTGTGCTCGAGGATCTTTATGTGGGCGCCAGCTCCTAGAAATGGCGAAGGCAATCAACAGCTCATCGGGTAGCGGGTAGCGGGCAGCGGCAACGGCTGTTTGATAAGGGCCCGTGGTCAGATCTAAGAGGGGTGTGTTGCTAATCATGGACCATGGTCAGCTCTGGATGGATGAGAGTATCGTTTGCACAGGACGCTGCTGCGCCCTTGCGTGTGTGGCTTAATCAACCATACACCCACACGGCACACACACACACGCACACACACACACTGGCTAATCCCACCGTCCCCCTTCTGTTTTCCCTTGGTAACCCACGCAGTTTTGGCATAGTGAAAAACCTTGTAACACTTTCCTCGCACCAACTCCCTCGACTTATGCTGCAACTGTTACAGGGCTTATTTTTAGTACGTCTGTCGCGTCTAAAAATGGCTACCCACATCCCAGACGAAGCACCACGGTGCACCAACTGCGACTCCGACTCCAACCCATGCCCAAATACAATATGGCGTATGCTCTGCCGATTTTTTTGTTTTTAGCCTTTATTGTTGTCGTCGTTTCAGTTGCTGTTGCTGCTGTTGTTGTTGTTGTTGTTGCTTCTGGGGGTGGTTCTCTCGCGCAGTAAATACCTATTTTATGTTCAGCCCTGTGGGAGATTTTTTCCGTGGGCATTAATAATACTTTCATGTTTACCCATTGTGCGCCCTAGCTGCGGTTCTTATGTAGATTGTGGGATAAGCCAGACGGCGAGAATATATATGAAGGGTAACAGCTACAAAATGGATGCATTCAATTTGATAAGGGGTGTGGGGGAGGCAGGGAAGGGGGCAACTACATTTCGGATATTGATGCAGCACATAAGTTCAAGTATTAAGTACTATATAGTATATTGGTCTTAATAAACAGTAACTAAGCTTATCTTAAAATCTTTTACATTTTATCTAGCAATCTGAATTTCCTTAAATGAAGATAGAGATTAGCGAATAAACGGTATACATAAGACTAAATTGTTACCTAATCCTTAGTTATGATTTTAATTTTAATGCACTCCAATGTTGATGTGATAAGCACTTGAATTACTTTTTAGTATTTAAGTTTTTACATTTAATTAATTCTTATTTTTGTATATTTCATTAATTGTTTCACTTTAAACAGTGAACTGACCATATTTGACTCTAAATAAATAATAAATAAATTAAAGTGAACAACATTTTAGTAACTTTAGCTAATTTTATGGGGAAACAGTTGCCAAAAATGTTTTTAACATTAGGTTTGAGTTCTTTTATTGTCTTAAGTCAAAAGTGATCAAATGAAGATCTACAATTATTAAAGTTTTTCTATAGACCTAGAGATAGTTAAATTTGTAATATTAACTAATGTGAAACTGTCAAAAAAATAAAACAAATAACATTTCAATCCGAATTACTATCATTTTGACCAATTTAGAATTGTATGATTTCGAAAATGATCAAAAATTTATAAAACAAACACGGAAGTATAGCCAAATTACAGTTTATAAGAGGTTTCCAGACTCCTAAATGAATATAAATCTATATTTCTTTATAAGCAGTTCGAAACTTCGCTTATTTCATAAACCTATAAACAACAAATGAAAAAGTGTGCCTGGCTCGTGTGCCACCCCATGAAAATAAAGCAAAGATCTTCAATTAGTGTAAGAGAAATCCTAACGATGTTTTTTTATTCTATTGCAAAAGGTGCAAAATGAGCAACAGCTGCTCGAGAAGGGAAATGAGGAAGGAAAACGAAAGAATACGAAAAAACAGAAACCGAAATTACACCTTTCAAATGGTCAGTCAGTCCGTCAGTCAGTCAACTACTATTTGGGCAACCGATGGACATCCCCTTCGGAGTTCGAAGTGACCCCGGCTAGTTCCACTTAACAAAGATTTTCTTTGTGTGCTGTGAGTTTTTTGTCTGCGATCCTTGAACAAAAGGCGCATGGATGCAACAAGACCACAAGCCGAGATAAGAGACAGCGAATTTGACCGACAGGCACAATGAGGTTAGGTCGAGGGTCCTGTGTGGCATACAGAGAGAGATAGTTATCTTCTTGGCTCGCTTGTGTCTGCCACAAGCCAACAAGGGAAGGAAAGAGGAAAGAGAAGAAGAAGTTCATTGGGTTATTAGCTCAGATGCAGTTGCAATGCAATCGCCTAAAGGGATATGCAAAATCTTATTTGAGATAAGATCAGATATTAAGACTGACTCACAGACCACCATAAAATTTCTACATCAGTTTCCAATCAACGTTACTACATGGAGCCCCTTCCATATGCCCATAAATATCAATTATGCTTTTAATGAGGAAAAACGGAAGGGAAATTGAAAACGTAAATTGTAAAATGTTTAATGAACAAATATTCGAAATATTCCATTGCCCTTCCCTACTCCCCCCCACCACATTACAGAGTGCTCAGGCAACCAATCGCAGCAAGGCTGGAAAAACTATTTTTAAAGTACCCAAAATCGAAAACATTTTCCACTCCACCACGAAGAGCACGCGACATTTCGGCGCGCACGCCACGCATGCGTCTTCGAACTTCCCTCGATCGATCGATCGATGATCCCTTGCTGCGTCATCCGCAAGGCGTTGCCCCCCGCGCGTGCTCATGATTCTTTCATTATTATGCAATTCGCCCCTCATATGCAATGCGAATTGTGCGTTTTCACGCAAAATGTCTGTCGATCGATCAATGGGAAGTCCTGAGAGGGTCTCAGACCCTTAAGATCACCGTTTCCTCCTCTTCTCTCAAGGCCAATTTGTTTGGCTCGCCCGCACAGCATTTTCATTTAATAACGAAAACATTTAGTGGATGACGTGGCAGTTTTTCCATCTCCTAAAAGTCGATAAATCATTTTTCGACAGTTGCTAACGATCTCAAGGCCTCAATAAATAGTTATGAAGATTAAAGATCATATAATTTCGACATCTGTATGCGGTTCTTTATTTTTTTTTAATACATAAAAACATTTGGGAAACTTAGTTTTCTACACTGGTTTTGTAAAAAGAATCGAAGTATATACACTATATATATTATATTATATATACTTGACTTTCACTTAACTAGAAACTAGATAATTTTGATCCATTTGCTCAGATTGCGTATAAGGTATTTACTATTTTAGTATTTCTTTATACAATTCGTTAAAAACTATGGGATCTAAAAAAGGTATTGGGTATAAAATCTCTAGATTTGTACTTGTACTTTCGATCGTTATCAAAAATATTGTCATTTTGCCAAAATATCAAGAAAATAAATTGATTAAAAAAATTAAAAATTTGTATTTTAATAAAGTTTGTTTTTATTTTCGTATTTGTTTTGTATGCTTAACTTAAGATTGAGATTAAGATTGAGATTGATTAGTCTAACAAAATACTGAAGTACCCAAAGGAAAAGCGCTGAGATGATTTGTTTTGTTTTTTTTTATGACTAAACATTTATTTTTATAAAAAATAAAATAATACACTAAATTTGTTTCTTTGTAATTTGACTTTGGACTCTTTGCTGACTTGACTTAAGAATTACTTAAGAGTTAACTTTAACTTGGGATAGTTAGGATTTTAAAACCTTTTCAGGGTTTCTATGTATCGACTCCAGTTGAGAGATATAAACCAGAGTTACGAGAGCGAGAGATTGCTACATAGGTAGATAGATAGATAGATAGTATGAGATAAAGTTAGCTAGTTACAGTTAGAGTGGGTCGGTTGGGTGATGGGGGGGGAGGGGTATACTTAGACTAGAGTTAGTTAGTTGGTAAGTGTTTTTTGTGCGTTTTTTGCTTATTTACAATTCTTGACAACAATATATATCGAACTAATATTACGTGTATATATACAATTCTGGACAACGAAATAGGTTAATAATAATAACAATGTGTTGCGGGGCTGCCCCCGTCGTCGCTTAGGAGTGCGCGTTGCGGGCCATGTGAACGAAGAGGCCGACGGGTCCGTCGCACTTCTCGCCGCACATGTTGCACTTGAAGACATCGTCGCAGCTGTGGTAGCCCATGTGGATGGTATAGAGAACGGCGTCCTTGAAGTAGATATCACAATACTTGCACTCGTAGATGGCCGGTGCACTGCTGCTGCTGCCACTGTTGTTGCCTGTGCTGGAGGATGAGCTGGACACGGAGGCTGAAGCAGAGGCAGAGGCCGAGGCGGAGGTAGCAGAGACTGTGGCAGCTGGTGCCGCATTGCTGTTGCTGCTGGCATTGGAGCTGTTGCCCGAGCTGGATGCAGTCGAGCTGGCACTGGTATTGGCCTGTGGCACATGGCTGGTTTCCATCGATTCATCCGCAGAGCTGGTGCCCGAGCAAGGTTCATAGGTCAACTGTTTGTTGGCACTGGAGCCCGAAATGGGCGAAGAGGCAGTGGGCAGTTGCTTGAGCTGCTGTTCAGGTGTTGACATCGCAGCCGACTTGAGTTGCAGCAGCGTATCCAGCTTGAGCACGCGTCCCTTGCGTCGTGAGGCGCTGCTGCTGCTGATCAGCGGCGTATCGTCGTCCTTGAGCTTCAGATTCATGGCCATGTTGTTGCTGCTGTGCGGCTGTTGTTGCTGCTGCTGTGACTGCTGCTGCTGCTGCTGATCCTCCTTGATGGGTGTGCCCTGCGATAGATCCATGGCTGAGTCAATGGATTTGCGTTCGAAATCATCTTCGTGCTCCTCTTCCTCCTCCTCCTCTTCCTCGTCCAACTGCAGTTGCTGCTGATGTTGCTGTTGCTGTTGTTGCTGCTGCTGTTGTTGTTGCTGCTGCAATTGATCATGCATGCGGGGCGACAACTGTGCCAAGACTGCTGCCTGTTGCTGTGCTGCGAGCATCTGCAGATTGAGATTCCAGTAGGGGAAGAAGGCCATGTTGCGATTCTGTTGCAGCAGACTGGCCAGCGGAGGCAGCAGAGCGCTGGGCAAGCTGGGCGCCTGCTCGGCACTGGCCACGCTCTTGGCTGGCGATGGTGGCGAAACAGCTGCTACTGTGGGCAGTGCTGCAACTGGCGAGGATTGTGCGGCGGCAGCGGCAGCATTGCTTGGCAAGGGGAATCCTTGCAGGGCAGCGGACAATTGAGATGTTGCTGGCAGCACAGGTGGCTGTTGCTGCTGCTGCTGTTGCTGCTGTTGTTGTTGCTGCTGAGTTGCTGCTGCTGCTGCTGCGGCCATGCTGCGCTTGCTGGAACCACTTGCAGCACCTGTTCCACTGCCTGAGCTGCTGCCCGAAATGGATTTGCTCTTGGGGCCACGTCGTGTGCCATAGACATCAATGACCAGCGATGGATTCGGTGTGCCATCCTCGTCCAGCACCATGCCGGGCTTGTGTCCGTATTTGCGCAAATGCAGCTTGAAGCTGTGGCAGTATTTGGTGGCATAATCACAGTCGGCGCAACGATACTGATACACGGAGCTGTGCGACTTGCGATGCGAGTTGAGCATCGATTTGTTGACACACGTGTAGCTGCACTTGTCGCACTGGAAGGGTTTCTGGTTCTTATGCTTGCGTATATGATACTCCAGGTGATGCTTGAACTCCGTCACAAATGGACACTTGGCACACTGCAGTATCTTGTCGGGTTTCATGTGGGTGCGAGTGTGTGCCCAGAAATCCACCTTGGTGATGGCCACAACGCCGCATGTCTTGCACTTGTAGTTCTTCATCTTGCCGTGCGAATTGTAGATGGGCATGCGGATATTGGTGTCATCATCCTCCGACTCTGCCAAGTACTTCATATCCTCACTGGAGTTGGACATCAGATCGTGATCCTTCTCGGGCAATTCGGCGCTGGATTGTTGCGATTTGGCTGGCGATTTGGGCGGTGTCACATCCATGGGCGGTGTCAGTGCTTGCAACTTGTCGCCCGCTTGTGCAACAGCAATAGCATTAGGCGGTGTTGTTGTTGCTGTTGTTGTTGCTCCCACTGCAGTTGTTGCTGCCACGGGTGTTGGCTGTGGACTGGGACGCATGTTACCGGGATAGAAATGCTGCATGGGATTGGGCAATCCTGGCGGCGTCAATGGGTTAAAGCCACCCAATGTGAGATGATGATGTTGCTGCTGCTGGTGGTGCTGTTGCTGTTGTGCTGCCTGGAAGTGTTGCTGGTACTGCTGCTGCTGCAACAATTGCTGCTGCAGTGTCGTATCGAAGTGCTGCAGACTGTTCTGATCGTTGTTGCTGGGCGAGGGAGTCATTGCTGCTGCACACAGTGTATCCATGGGTTGCTGTTGCTGCTGCTGCTGCTGGTGGTGTTGCTTGAGGTACTGCTCCAGTTGGGTAGTGCTGGGCAGGGCGTTCGGCGATGGCAGCGGCGATTGACGCGGACTGCTGGCGCCGCTGTTGCTGTTGCTGTTGTGATGTTGCTGATGGTGATGCGAAATCGGTTCCTGCTTTATGTTTGCTGCGAACATGCTGCTATACCAGGCATTGTGCTGCTCATAGTTGGGCGCCGCGGTGCTCGTCTCCCAGTTCTGCATGGTGCGGCTGCTACAAAGAGAGAGAGAGAGAGTGAAGAAAGTCGTGATGAGTTTTGGTTGCTTTGCGCCTGCGTCGAGTTTTTTTATGCTTTCTGTTTTCCCTTTTTTTTTTGCTGTTTGCTTTTTTTTCTCGCTTTGCTTTTATTTTTATTTTTGCCACCCCTAACAGTGGCTCAGCGCCATACCCCTGGGCAGGGGAGGATGGTGATGGTGATGGTGGCACATTGAGTGAGTTTATCGCTCGGCACAAAATGGCCGCAAGGGGATGAGGGATTGTGGGTTACGCTGCTCACCTAGCACTGCTCCTGGTAATCTCTATGTGTGTGTGTGTGTGTGTTCGATATTAAGTATTCCAATTTATGCGATTGCTGAGGATCAATTTATATAGAGAGAGATCTTTTCACTTTTTCGTATGTTCGATGTTCCAGAAAATAGACGGAGCGATGCTCTACAATTGCTGATGTTGCTACGTCTGCTCGCTGGACAAACAAACTTGTGACTGACTTAGAAATTGCCAGCATCCCTTGCTTATATCCGAACTAGATCAGGTAGACGCAGGACGCGTCTGCGGCCGCGAGGTAGCACGCGCGTTAAGGGATTAGGTGGGAAAAAAGGTGAGCAAAGTCAGGTATCGAGGTCGCGAAAAGTCGCGAGTCTTGATCCATTCAAACTGGATTAGTGGGAACAAAAAGAGCGATGGATTAGGCACACTCGCGGGAAAGAGGAAGGTGGATTAAGTTGATCCGGGACAGGCGAGCATAGCTTAAGCTATGCAGATTAGTCTGCTCAGTTTTTCCCTTGGTGGATTAAAGTTAATCAGCCAAGTGGATTAGCGCTGCGACCGGACCGGACCGAACGTGTTTGTGCATTTCGTGTTCGCGAAATTCGCGTTTAATAATAAAAAGCAAAAGGATTTAACATAATTGTCCGCACTGCCAGGATCAGTGCAGGACAGAGACTGTGTGAGCCAGAAAGGGACAGGGCGAGAGAAAGAGACGGGGAAGAAGTGCGCGAACAGCTGCACAGTCTCAGTTGGTAACGTTTGAACAGAAACAGTTAACGAATTGCTCTTGTTAACATTACATATGTATATAGTAACATATAGTTTAAAAATATATATGATTGTTCTATAAAAAGTCTGACAAAGCAATCGCGGAACTAAAATAGAATTACCCAAACAAACGCAACAAATACAAAAGAATTCACAGCAAATATCGAAATGATTGTTTAATTTTGAATACGATTTTGAATCATCGCTAGCATTGAATAAGGAAGAGTTCGGAAAATCGAAATAATATTTAAAAATCATAATAAGGTTTAAAGATATGACGTAAACATCTTTTAGGGGTATAAAATGTTTTTTTTTTATATTACGGAAGTATAATATTGCATTCATCAATGCAAATGATTTTAAATTATTTCAGTGGAATTGAGCAAAAAATACTGAACTTTTTACTGTAAAAAAAATATAGAAATATAAAATAAGTCTCTCCCATATCGAGAACAGTTTAAAGGTCTTCATAAAAAAAAATTAATTTGAAATATAAATTTGATTCAATAATAAAAAAAATATAAAATTTGAGATTTACAAGTTTAAAAAAATCCTAAAAAACAAAAATTTTACCCCTTTACTGTATGCAAAGTGATGTATAATAATTTATAGCACTATTAAAAATTTACATTCAATTTTGTAACTTTTTATTAGGCCTTTTTGATTTATCGTTTTTTAATTTCATTAATTTGTTGTTTGTTCTTTAAGTTGTTTTTTGATTTGATTATTTCAGCTATTTTCCAACTGGTTACCCATTTTCCCTATTTAACAATTAATTTAAGTAAACATTTCAATTGCATTTTTTCGCTTGCCAAGAAAATAGTTGTTTTTTTTTTCATTTTTCCAATGAATTTGAAAAGTTCTCTGATTACTGAGCTCTCTCAATTCACCATCCCGCCTTCACGTCACACCCATTGTTACACTTTGATTTGCGTAGTTTTCAAATTTAGCCATTAATTTTTCTATATTTTTTCGTTTTTCTTTTCTTTTATGTATTCATTTCTTTTTTTTTTTGCCCAGTGCAATTTGCAACTGCAGTTGGGGCATTTTTGGCCAATTGTTTGTGCTTTTAAGTAAATATTATTAAAAACGCAAAACGTCAGCACGGCAACGAGGGGGAGGGGGTTGCAGGGGGTTTCTAAAATATCTACAATACTTATGCATAATTGATGGTACAGGAAATTAGTGCGCTGCGCAAGTAAAGACAACAACAACAACAACAAATTGTACATTGTGTAATGCGCTAAGCATATTTATTTAATTTAGCTAGTGATATTTTTAAGAAGCCAAATTAATTGGCTTGTCAGAGCGGCAACAAAGAGAGCAGCAGCAACAGAGGCAGCCGCCTGAGCAGCTCGTCTACTTTTTTGTATTCCCAACAACAACAAAGGCAAAAACTAAAGGCCAAGTGTAAAATTAATATTACGCCGGCTACATGCAGCATGCGAGAATGAGGATGAGCAGGAGGAGTAGCTGCACGGGCGTGCCGAGTGGGGCCATCGGCACGTGAGGGGGATATGGGAAACGAGTGTGAATGCAACGCAACCGAAACTGCAAAGTAAACTAAACATGTGCTAGTCGTTTGGCCAACCCCAAACCCCCTTTAACCCCCTTCGGTACCCCCTCGCACAATAGCAAGCGACCCCTGGCCGCCCACTTGTAAAAATATCATGAAAATGGCAAAAATGGAAAATTCAGACGCAGAAAATGCGCCACAAAAAGTGTTTT
The DNA here is from genome assembly GCA_018904595.1 of Zaprionus indianus. NCBI lineage: Eukaryota > Metazoa > Arthropoda > Insecta > Diptera > Drosophilidae > Zaprionus > Zaprionus indianus. The sequence continues at coordinate 7,122,877 of JAEIHA010000320.1, forward strand.
TGTTGTAAAATTGCAGCAGCAGCAACAGCAGCATCAGCGGTTTGTGTGGGGTACGGAGAGGAGGGAGGGGGAAGGGTATTCAGCAGATGAATGTGCATTATAAAAAATTATTTATATTTAGTTATTGTTGTAGTAGTTGTAGTTGTTGCTGCCTGCATCTTTTTTGTTTATGCACACACATTTTCGCTCTCTCTCTCTCTCTCCCTCTCTAAAGAAAAACGGACGAAAGAAACCGCATGGAATTTCGGATCTCTGTTGGGAGCTTTCAATGCCATCGTGTGCCATAAAGTTGCCTCCATAGACACAATTAATGTTGGGTACATGTCGATAGGCCCCGATTTGTACTCTGTCCAAGTCTGTGCGTTCTATTGTCAACGTGGTCTCTAAATACAGCTGACAATCATTTTTATAATGCTTGCCAAAAATTGGGATTGCTAAAGAATATCATATATAGCAAGAAAGTTGAAGGTGAACCGCAGAAATACCCTTTCATATGGGGTATCCTTAAGGTTTTATCATTTGTCTTGGCTTTGTTTCGACTTGATATATTATTATTTTTCTAAATTTGAACAACAAAGAGAGCCTTTAATCAGTTTGTACAGGCTTATATATAAATATAAATATATATATAGAATTTTAAATAAGGAAATCTAGTAATTTTCGAAATGATAATGAATTTCTTTTAACTTAATCCGTTGAGATTAAAAAATATTTCAAAAAATATCAAAAATACTTTTAAAGGTTTTAAATATATGTAACTTTTTTGATTTCATATTAACCCCGTTTCTCCCCTTAATCCTCAACTTTCCCCAAATCTATATTTTTTGCTTTTCTAAGATCCCTAAAAAATCAAAATAATCTAAAGACATGCCTCAGTTTCTAATATATGCTTAATTATTTCAATGCACTTTTGGCAGACGCTACGTGAAAATGGACATTAAAAAATTGCAGCGTTGACTTTGAATTATAGTTGGGTGTCTAAAATTAAAATATTAAAAAAAGAAAAATTCAAAAGAAATTGCTAAAAAGCCAGAGACGAGAGCGAAAAAGAAAGGAAGACAGCAAAAAGAAATACAACATGCAGTTGGACATGTAAACAAATAAAATTAGCTGGCAGGCAGCAAATGAACAGGGGCGAATTGTGGCAGGGCTGGGGGAAAGGACAGGGGCGGTGTACAAAGCAGAGCTGGTGAAGCGGGGGGGGGGGGGTTAGTTGGGGGCTCTGGCAAACTGCACGGGCAAAAAACAAGTTCGCCAGATCGGCTAAAAGCCAGACAGATTTTGAAATATTGTTTTAGAATTTTTGCCATTGCATTTTTAGCGAAAGGCAAATGAAATGTGTGCGAGTGTGTGTGTGTGTGAGTGTATTTCTAAGGTTAGACACAAAAAGAAGCAAACGACAATAACAATAAAAGAATGAAAAAAGAGAAGAGCTCAAAATGATCGAGTATAGTTCACTCATACTAGAGCAGTACAGTATAGTACATACATAATACTATAAAAGAGCTGATCAACAAATTGGAAAACCTATGTTTAAAAACAAAAGGTCTTGTATTTGTAAACTATAATTCTAAGTATATCAATATTAATATGATAACATGGAAAACTCAAAGTTGATGTTTAAAATGATCTGTTAAAACCTTTTGATGTTGTACCTATTTGCAATTATTAATTACTACACAACAGCTATAGATTTTGTACCTATTTGTAATTAATAATAATAGTACTACACACTACAATAGGCTGATCAATATCTAAACTTGGAAACCCCAAAGATGATTTATAAATATCTGCATAAACCTATAGATATGTAGTATTTGTAAATAATCCTGAATATTTGATTATATTTGCCAGCCTCAACATTTTAAGATTTGCGCGTTTTCCCTGGAAAAGCTCGCTATTTTGGCGCTCTGTTTATTTAGTTAGGGATACTACGAACTTGCAGAATAATGGATAATAATAAATGCAGCAAGTGCCGATAAAGTGTTGATTGTATTTACCTTTGCTGGCGCTGGATAATCTCCAAAATAGTTGGCTGCGAAACGGGAATCGGGAACGGTCGCAGTTGATGCTGCAGTTGTGTACGTACTCTCGCGCTCTCTACACTTGACCGCGGTACCGTTAAATTAAACAAAACGGAGATAAATGTGCGTGCGAAACAAAAAACGCGCTCAGCACACACAAACACGCATACACAAACACACACACTTACACTCACGCACACGCAGTTGTTGTAGGTGGGTTGGTGTTGTTGGAGTTGGTGTCGGTGTCGGTGGCTGCTCCTTTCTATCGTTTTTATCTATTTTTTTGTTGGCTTCGCCTTTTTAGTCTTTTTTTGCGCGTAGTTCGCGCATGTGCGAAAAAACTCTTTTAATACTTTTTTAACAACTGCTTTTTAGAGGTTTTTTAAATATTGTTTTTGTTTTTGTAATATACAATTTTGATTGTTGTTTGAAAGGAGATGAGTAATAATTTCTAACACGTTCACTGGCAGTTGCGTTGTTGCTTTAGTTTGTTTTTATTAGTTTCGTTTTTTGGTTTCGCATTCAAACACTCTTCGTCCTTTTGCTCTTGTTTCTGTTTTGTTGCGGTCTGCGACTGCTGTTCTTGCTGCTACTGATGCTCCTGAACGACGTTCGGCTTATGCGAGGCACTGAGCACGACTGACACGAATTCGTGCTCAACTCGAACTAGTCATAGCTAAAAATCTCGCATAGTGCAGAGCTCTTTGGTCCCAAAAACAACTCAAATGCAAAGAAACAAATGTCAAAAATGCATGCACAAAAGCAAAACACAGACAAAACACACAAAAACACAAGAACAACAGTGTGTGCGCACACAGACTCCGGCTCTCACTCATACAATCATGCACGCACTCACGCACAGCAGCCGAGCACCAAAACACAGAGAGAGGGCGAGAGAGAGTAAGAGGAACATTCTCGCTCATTTCGTTTACTTACAACGCACTCAAATTGTAACAGCTCAAGGCGAGAGTGAGTGAAACTCGCCCCAACCCCAAACAGTCTGCAATAACTGGCCGCCGCCTCCCCTCTCTGGCTGGCTCTCTCGCACTCTTGCTCTGTTCTAACTCTCGCACTCTCTCTCTCTCCTAATGTTGCTGCATCCTTTGGCCACGCGCTGCATTTGCTGCAGTTTGCATTTGCAGCTGCCACAGCCGCCGCCGCCGTTTTCCACTCATTTTTGCCAAAAATTCCTTTCAATATTGATTATTGATTTTCTCTCCCCTCTCTCACTCTCTCGTTCCCCACCGCTGACCACTGGCTCCATGCAACCGTTAACGTTGCAACTCTAGCGTTTCAGACTCCCCACCCACATCGTTGTTGGCTTTGGCGCCTTCGGGCAGCACCAGCATCATCGGACAGTCCAGTTAGGCGGCTTTAAGCCAGCACTCATTAGGTGCAAACTGCAGTCGATATGAAAGTAACAACAAGGATTGAGTGCGATATGCAGTGGGATGATAACAGAGAGACAGAGAGAGAGGAAGAGAGAGAGAGCGCTTTAAAGTTCTTGTCTGCTTTCGCTTTCGCACAAGTAAATCATTGTCGCAACTTAATTGAGGTTAGTTCAATTGTTGAGGTTAAATTAATTGTTGAGGTTAAACTGAATGTTGAGGTTAGGTTTAATCAGGGAATTCCTGTGAAATAAGGCAAATAACTGCAATTACTTAGCTTAAGTTATGCATAATTGGATGAAGACTAGGAACTTTCCAACAGACATAGGGATTAAGTGCTGAAATGGCATATGAAGGCAACATTTAGACGTATTTACAAAACAAACCTAGCCCAAAACGCAAACAACAGATACCGCATATGCAAATAGATGCACAGCACCGCAGGCACACACACCCACACAGAGTACTCACTGCTGTTGCTGCTGCTGCTGCTGGGCGGGAACAGGTAGCCGGAGGTAGCACAGACAGACGGGCAGACGGACATCATTGACGTCCGGATTAGAGGTGCAACCGGACTTGGCAGCGGATTTAAGAGTGCACTAAAGAAAGGATTAAGGGACTGTCTACCTGCGCGGGGTACCAAGGACTTGCCGAGCTGTTCATTAATCCCGGTTACCGGTGAGGAACCGCTGCCGCTGCCGAGAAATGTAGAGCAGCCGCGGGATTAAGAGGTGATTTAAAAGTTGGCCGCGCGACGACTTCATAATCCAACATTACGCAGATTGCAGTGTGCAGGCAGGACAGGATCAGGATCAGTTAATCCTCGCTTGATCCATGCGTTAATCAGGTGATTAACGCTGCTTAACGCGGCGGGTGTGTCTCACTGTGTGTGTGTGGGTGTGTGTGTGTGGGCGGGTGCGTGGATCCCCGCCGCTAATCCGCGACGTTATGTAAAGTTATAGCAAAGCCATAACAAATGTTCCTTAAGCCGGGTGCACAGCCTGTTGCAGGAACTGAGGATTAATCTCAAGTCCGCACATGTTCAGATGCGTCACGCTTGACCTCTTAATTGGTACCGTGGTATTGATACCGTCTTGATGATGAAGATCGTGCGACAGAAGCGTGCGATTGTTATATGCAAATGATATGCCGACACTAAGCCCGCCCAATGTCAACAGATACTTAAGAAGCCTTGTTCAGCCCTACTTTGTTTGTGTGTGTGTTTGTCTTGGTGGTGGTGGGTTCTGGCATTAAGATCTCATATGCAAATTGCGAATCCTTGCGGTTGATCGAACGCAAAGACTCCAAAGACCTCATTAGTTTTGTTTGTATTTGGCGCACTTCAGACATCGTCTGCCTTGACCCATGCTGACCCTGCTGAACCCTCACTTGAGATATCACCTTGAGTTGAGTTTTTAAGCTGATTTCATGCTAAGGATGATTTGCCATTTTCCTTTTCCTTTACCATTTTTCTCTTTTTGTTTTCCTTCCCTATTTTTTGTGCGTGCGTTGCGGTTTCCTTGTGGGTTTCAGGAAAGATTTTTGCTCTTTGATCTTAAGTGCAAATTGGTTTTTTTTTCTATACAAGCTAATTGAGATTTGAAGATACTTCGAGTTGGAAAAGTTAAGCGGGTTCTACAGCAAAGTAAATGAAATTTGCTAGATAAACCAAACTTAAACAGATTCTTAAGATAATTAAAATTTCATTCTTTTCTTTAGTAAAATATAAAAAAAATGTAGTAGATAGTCGAGACCTTGACAGAACCTTTATTTAGAATACCGCCCAAATTTTATTTTTTAGTATAATATTATAACTGAGTTGTTAAATCAAACATAACAAGATCCTTTACTTATGAGACCCACACGATGTTTCTTTTTTTCTCTTCTTTAATGAATTAGTGGTTAGCAAGACCCTCACAGAACCTTTACTTACAATAGTGAGTTCTTTTTTTTTGATACAATGTACTAAATAATCCAAAACTAAATAGACCATTTACTTTATATATTCTGTCTAGTTTTGGCTTATTTAGTAAACCAAACCAAACCAAACCTAAAGAGAAATTTTACTTATGCCACAATCCGAAACAGAACTTCCTTAGGAAAGTACACCGTCGAAAGGACATACATAAATCAAATGGTCCGCGCGGCGAGGGTAGGCGTGCCCAGATACGCCCACGCGGGACAAGTTTCGCAGAAATGTTATGCTAAACAGCACGGCACGAATCCGCATCCGTAAATCCTTTTTTAGCGTGAAAAACCGAAGGATTAAAAAAGGAAACTAGAGCAGACGAACCCTGTGTCGCCGTCGCCGTCGCCGCCAGGCACAATGCAGATACACATACAGCTACACATACAGCTACAGATACAAATACGGCTACACATCATGTATGTAGCTGTGCATAGCGAAATAGTTGCTCTAATTTTGATTGTTTCTTCTAATGGTTGCGCCGTAAAAGTAGCTGAAAAGTAACAATAGAACGAAGGACATCGCGCATAACGGCACCGGGTAGTGTTTATGAGGTTGACTACAAATGGAAGTGTATGCAGTTGCTTGTGTACTGTCTGTATGTATCTGTATTTTCACCAGGTAATGAGGTAGGGCGGTGCCGGGCTCAACAATGAAACTAGCTGGAAAATCACGAGAAAGTTCCGCAGATAAAGACGGAGAGATCACGAGCACGAGCACACTGTCGCTCATTAGACTGCTCTAGTTATGATTGTGTCCAAGGACTCGAGAGAGATAGATAGATAGAGAGAAACACGAGATCTGTATTTACTTCCCCGTAAAGTGTGCAGTTTTTTACGGACATCTACGCAAAAACCATAAAACATTTAGTTTTTTATGGCCCGCCGCAGGTACCGGGTAGATTAGCTGCGGGCAGTGCGGGAACTGTGGCTGCTGTTTTTTGCACCCTACACCCTTAACCCTTTCACCATTAAGAAAAATAAGCAGTCTTCTTTTTCTCTCTCTCCCACTCATTCTCTTCCTCTCTCTGGCCTTGCAATTTCGGACGAAGTAGTCTTCTTCGTGTCTTCCTTTTTTTGTTTCCAGCTAATGTTGCACGCTTTGTCTTCTTTATGATCATTCGGTTGTGTTTTTTATGACGTTCCATTGTTCCTCATCGAGCACACGAAAAACTCTTTACTTCCTTAACCCTTTGGCGAAAGTTTTGTCCATTGTCTAAGCAAGCGAACGGGTTAAAAACACTTTCTGAGTTTCAACTAGTTTTCTTTCATTTCCCAGAAACTCTTCTAGCACTGCTAAAGGGTTAAGATCGATGCATTTTGATTTTATGGGTACTGGAAATGGAAAAGGGTTAACCTGCCATGCAAATATTTATGATTAATGAAGCTACAAAGTTTTTTCGTTATTTTTTTTAAAGAAGACCTCAGAGTCTGCACTAATTAGCTGAGAATATGGAAAAAACATAATTGTTTTTTCAGTTTTAAAGTGTAATAAGTTGCTTACTGAGAGTGTGAATTTCAAGGCGAAAGGTGCTTCTCTACATTTTTTTTAAGTTAGATATAATATTATATTATAGAAGGAAAATCAGTTAAATTGAGAGTTTTTTGAGTAATTTTTTATTATTTTTTTGAATTATGCTAATTAAAAACTGCAATTTTTGTTTATACCTAAAACACTATTTAAAATGGGATTTACTTAATATAATAATCTATAATATACTTTTTATTCTTCCCATAATAAGGCAAACTCTATTTTTTATTATAAAACAATTAAGTGAAATAGGAGAATAGTAAAAAACATACAAATCCTATAATAATGAAATTACTTCATCGATTTAAAATTCATTTCGATCTTAGCTGACTAAACATAATGTATAATAATAATAATGAAAGTAATATTAATATATTACAAAAATTTTCTCAGTTATTTTGTCCTATTTTTTAAAATAGAAGTTATTAAAACATTAAAAAAAAATTTAAAAAAAAACATTTAAAAAACGCAGTAAATAAATAATACAAATTTAAAGTCGAATTAGTGTATCTTTCTATCATTAAGGTTTTACATTTTGTATTCTTAAAAAAGACCATAAGTTATAAACTCAATGAACAATCGGTAAAATTGTACAGAAAAAAACTACAAATGCCAAAAACCTTTTTAATACCGAAATGTACCTTTCTAAATAACTGATCAGATTAGTTTTAACTACCAAAAACAATAGAACTACCATATTACTAAATACTATGTCCGAAGTTCTGAAAACCAAGAAAACTCAGAACTTTCTCACAGAAGCAGCCCTAAACTGTAACTTAAGAAAAGGCTCTCAGCTTTCGCAAGCTCAAAGTTTCTGTAATTCCATTGTAGATACAATCGCGTAGCTCTGTCGTTTTACTCTTTAGCCGTTGTGAGTTTGTTCAATGCAGAATTCCTTTCTCCCCACCCCTTACTGACCATTAGATTACATTTGTAATGCGTACGAAATTAACGCCACTAAGTCGACCCTGCAACGGACTTCGGCAATGCATTACAACAATGGTCAACTCAAATGTAAACTGAATCTATATCTGAATCACAATTCGAATCCTGCTGAATACATTCATACAATGGCCGCACTAAATCCCGAGCTTAGGCAATTGGCACAATTCGAAATGAGCGCCAAACTCGGCCCGCCCTGAGTCTGAATCTCGGACTGCGACCCCGAGTGGATAGTGTGCTCGAGCTGGACTGTCTAATCAGTTCATGGCGGCAGTTACACATTTTCACACTTTCGTGACCCCTGCGGTGCGCTGTGCCGCCAACACACACACCCAGATGCCGATCGGGGGTTGAGCAGCGGTCGCTCATTGGTCGCTCGCTCGCTCGCTGACCCCTTGTCAACGTTGTCCTGTGCCAGGATCGCCAGAGGTTAAAATTAATGCGAAAATTGTGAATGTGTCACGGAAATTGCGTCAATTCGGGGTCACGCATAAGACGCAGCCAGGCTCAAGGAGACCAGGGTTCACATAGGGGTGGCCCCTGGGTGCGGGAACAGGGTCACGGCGCCCTGGCCGGGCCTCGGGGGTGAGGGCTGCAAATATTCACAATTTATTGCTGCACAAACAGAAAACGCTTTAAATTGTAACGATTTCGATTCGCAAAATCCAAAAAAAAAAAAAAAAGGATTTCTCTCCATTGTTTTGCATGCTGAGAAATGGTTTCGAAATTGAAAAATCTCTCTGACCATTCCGTCTGGCCGGCTGCGGCTGCGGCTGACCCCTCACCCCGTCACAGTATCGCCCCTTGCCGGCTTGACCTTTTGTGCGTCTTGATGTGCCCAAAATAGTTGGCACATTTAAATAATTTTTCATTGCCAACGGTCATCGGTGATTTCCATTTCCGTATTTTCATTGCGAATGCCATTTAATTGTTGACCCCTGAATGCGATCTGGATGAGTTTTACGCGCGAAATGTAACGGATTTTCGATAGAACCAGATCGAAATATCGACTAAGCAGTTGCAGCTGCTCGGTGAGGAGGTAACGATTGTGAATAGCGCAACTAACTGCATAAGGCATGCTACATTTGAGCTAATCTAACCTATGAAGAGTATTTCTTAGATATGAAACTTCTTAAACTTCTATTGTAAAAAGCTAAACTATACTTTAAGTGATTTCGGAGTTACCTAAAGTTAATATTTATGACATATATTAATGTCTTTAACTAGACATAGCCTCACAGAAAATACATTTGAGCTAAGCTAACCTATGAAGAATATTTCTAAGAAATGAAACTTCTTAAACTTCTATTGTAAAAAGCTAAACTATACTTTGAGTGAATTCAGAGTTACCTAAAGTTAAAATATCCGATATTTCTCATGTTCCATAACATGTTCCATAACCTTACAGAAAATAGCCCAACCTATAAAACACAGAATGAAAGGTTAGTTTATCTTTCACAGAGAGTCTCAAGCTTTATTACGATTCTAGAAATAATGATGACTTAAATATTACAGAGTATTTCTTAAATCAACTAGATAATCTTAACTAAGTTATAGAATCTAAAACTAACAGCAACTGTTAATTATAAATAACTGAAACTAACAAGAAAAATCGATCTTAAAAATAGTGATTAAATCTTTTTAGAAAAAATAGAATCTAAACTTAAACTAAAATTATATTAAGTCAAGAGTCTTTATACTACAATACAATATATGCTGGAACAGAATATATACTATACATTAAATGGAAATTATACATTTAATTTATATTCCTTTCTGCATACATATATTGAACATATTCCAATTCTACACACCTCTTTCTCTAATTCAACTTCTTTCCATTTATTTTCTCTTTCCCTAAAGCTCCTCAACTTCCTCGTGTGAGCCCTCGCTGCTGATCAAAAAGATTGCCTAAATAGCTAACCACCCTGCTACATCCTACACCATCCCCAAGCTCCCCATTACTCTCCATCTTCCCCCGGCACGCTTCTGACTCCAACAATATGTCGCTAATGGCCTCGCACGGCAGCCATTTTGCACCGGCAAAGTAAGCCGGAAAAACGTATAAAAAATTGAACTGCTTACGAAAAGTAGATGAGCCTATTAGACGCAGCCCACGGGGCGAGGCGAGCCTTCCTCCCAAAAACTGGAATTAGTTATGCCAGCCAGGTTGGCTGGACAAGAACAAAGGGAAAGGAAAGCAAAAGGCAGCATATTTTATTTTCTAATGTTGGCGCTGAAATGACAGATTTAAGATACTTAGCAAAGTCCAAGACCAGAACGAATTGCAAGTGCGCTACGATATTCGTAAAAGAAAAATTTATATAAATAAGAAATTGTTTACCAAAATAAAGTTAGAAATGGATTGCTGTTGATTAAAAATATAAAAAGATTATTTTTAATAATCTGAAAATTTCTATATATGCTGTTTAATCTTAATTAAATTAGAATATCATCATTGCTACAGCTTAAAAATATAATCTACCTCCTAAAATTCTCCTACTCTCATATTCTGGATATTTTCATACATTCAATATCTTAATTGTTCAGGAACTAACTTCCCCAACTTTTGTTAAATGTCGTCTACTTTTTCCATATGCCGTTTCCTTTTAATTATATTAAGCATTCGCAGTGTCATATGCCCTACAGACAAAAGTAAAAGACACACAAACACACATGCGAATCAAAGTAATGCCCTTCCCCCCCGAACTCAGACCAGATGGACTCGCTCCTTGCAGTTAGACTGTGAGTATAAACACCACTGTCATTTATTTTCGTATTATCATAATGAGTACTCGTATATTTTTATGCGTATTTCTTGCTTTTTGCACAAACGTATTCCGACCAACCCCGCCCCCTCATGTGTCACATGTGAGGGTGTCTTTCTGGTTTAGTGACTGTGTGTGTGTGTGTGTAAAAAAGAAGAAAGACGAAAAGTAAAATACAAAAACAGTATTCGCATTCGCATTCGTTTGTTGTTAAATTATCACCCAAGAAAGGAGCCACCCTCTCTGGCCTTGTCTGGCTATTTATGCGGCCAGCATCCACCTCTAACTCCTTGTATACACCCCCTCATCTACACACACACACACACACACACACACACTGACATACGCACCCACGTAGCGCATTCGAATTGTTTTTTTCCAATAGTCCGTTGAATGGTAAAGCTGACTGAGCAGATTGAGTGAAAATTGCCTTCGGCTAGAGCTGGAACAATTATGCCAAAACAAAGTATAAATAATATATAATATACAATAATATAGTTTAACTAAAGTGTACATATAATTCAACTATTAACTAATGTAAGCTTCTTACAACTAAATTCAGTAAGAACTGCTTTCTACGTACTCTATAAAATTAATTCTTGAGGTCGTCACTTCTCTCTTCTTATCACATTATTTTTAAATAACTTTTACTCGAATCTTAGTCAAATATTTACGATAGTTCAATAAGTTGTTATGCGTCGATTAAAAAATGTTTGAACTGTTGGAAACTTTTGTCTTTGTTGGGCTGATAAAAACATCGTCTATCTTGTTTACGAACGCGGTCATTGTACTCACTTTTTGAACTCATCTTATTGCGGACAGTGGAAATTTTTAAGGCAAATAAAGACAATAAATAAATGCTAAGAGCTGTGGAATTTTTATGGTTAATGAATTTTATTTTGATTTATTTATAACCGATTACTTGTTAAAATCAATGAGGCCTATTGAATTATTATGTGAACAATATAACAAATTTAAGAAAATAAAAAAAAGATTGAATGTATTTTTAAAAAGTTTTGTATACATTATAATTAAACTTATAACAAGGAACAATTTTTTGATTTCATTTGAGTTTTATTAAGTCTAAATAAGGCTTCGTTACGGCTTGTAATATATTATATATATAAATTTAATATACATAATATATGTGATAATATATAATACAATATATAATCTCATTAAGATTTTGTTCATCAATTAATTATTTATTATCTTTAGTTGTACTTCTATTTATTTATAGGCATCGTAATGATTTCTGCTACTATTTTATTACCATCTCGCACCTTGATGACTTTCATTGTTTTTTAAGTACGCCTAGCACGCCTCGATGGCTGCTACCTTTTTTTGTTGAGCCTCAAAACCGGCTCCATATGTTTGCCCCCTATTAAACCACAAACACAGTTGTAGTTCTATACTCACTTCTGAGGCTCATCAAAGGCCATCACCCATTCCGCTTCATTCGCATTTGCTAACAGCAGCCAATAACGTTTTATGGCGTACGCCATTTCTATGTGCCACACACACACACACATATATATATTGTATATACATGGCGAGTCGTGCAGGCGATCAACGAGTGCAAAAAGAGTAAATCTAGCAGAAAAACTAATTCCACATAATGGCCAATCTACATAAAAAAATCGCTCGACGATGAAAACCGAAAATCGATGAGCGGAATGGGAGAGTGAAACAACAACAACAACCACAACAACAACATCCACAGCAGCAGAAACAACAACAGCAGCAACAACAACAGCAGGAGCAACAACAACGACCGACTGAGTCACAAAAATGCCACCCCGCATAAATTTGCAAATAATGAAAATGGTAAAAAAAATCTACACACACACACACACACAAACACACACAAGTAAAGAGCCACACACACGCACAGGGATACGTAGTGGCGAATAAAGTTCCAAATCATGAAGCATACAAAATGAAAATCCACCCTCGAAAAAAGTTGCCACGTATTTTTCCTCTTTTTTCCTAACATTCCTGTTTGAGGGGGAGGCAAAAAAAGAAACACGCAAAAAGCATTGTGGGGCTGCGAGTGTGCGTGTGTGTGTGTGTGTGCGAGTGTGTGTGTGGGTGTGTGTGGGTGGTGGCTTGGCTGCTTGTTTCGCTTTCGCTTTGTTTGCAAAACAATCAAAAGCAAACGAGTCGCCGTCGTTGCCACTGCCGCCGTCGCCAAAGCCACTTGCCACTTACCACTTGCCACTTGGCTCTGCAGCGTAGAGCACATGGCCAGCGCCTGCCGCGACACTTCCCGTTGTTGATGTCGTTGGCGACATTAAATGTTGCTAAGAGTTTTTGTTTTGCACACCCTAAAAGTAGCAAGAAGGGTATGCAGGGTAGAAAATATTAATAATATTAATAAAATAAAATATTAATTTAAATATGTTCAAAATTTACCAGGCAAACAGAAATAATAAATCTATAAAGAGTTACTTTCTGTATTTGCAGGCTATTTCTTAGTCGAGCACATACAACTTTCTTTTCTTTTCACGTTTTTTCCACCATTTCGTTTGTTTTCGTCGCATAGCAAACCAATTCTAAGCATATTTTTATGAGCCCACTGTGCAGCATGGCAGCCAGACGCTTCACGCTCCTCATGGCACTGGGGGATGCTGTGCTGGCAGGCGCAGCAGCTTTATTTTATTTTTCAAACGTGCCCAAAGAGCCACGCCTGCTACGCCCCCGCGCCCGGCTCGCGACACTGAATTGGCCATGTGTTAGACGCTAATAACGTTTGCCAAAATGGAACAGCCAAAGGAATCTTCCCAAGGAGCTCACGCTGAGAGAAATTTCCAAGAGGAAGGAGTTCCATTGAAATTAAGTACGGTTAAGTAGAACTATCAGCGATGAATGACTATATTTATATGGAATATTATATAAAAAGTGAAAAATATAATTAATATCTTCTTCAGAGATGGAAAACTAGAAAGTTTTAGACTGTTTCATACTTCTTGACGCTATTCTAATTTTATGGCAGTGAAACCGATACACTGAGCGAGCATTTACTTAGATCTTAGCTCTTTTGTATTAAGTCTTTATTTAAGTTCTCTAAATTTCATTATATATATTCATATATGATAACGTTTAAACTATCATTAACACCATATTCCTATAGATGTTTCTACCATAGACATAATAATGGTCTTACATGGTTGCAATCAGTTGAGAAGTTGAAAAATATACTTATAGAATATCTTATATACTTCTTAGAACAGAGCTTTCGGTTCGGATCTTCTTATAACTGATATAGCTATATGTTACGAGGGTCGTTTGATAAGTCCGTGACTTTTTGAATAAAATATATTTTTTTCGTCAAAGAAGCGTTTTATTTCTCAACATAATCTCCTTTTAGCTCTATACATTTAGTCCAGCGTTTTTCCAATTTTTTTATTCCTTCCAAATAATAGGTTTTCTCAAGGCCCTCAAAATAGTCGTTTGTTTCTGTGATGACCCGAATCTCTTACCGCCGAGCCATTTCTTCATGTTTGGAAACAAAAAATAGTCACAGGGGGCTAAATCTGGAGAATATGCTGGATGGGGTAGCAGTTCGTAGCCCAATTTATGAAATTTTGCCATGCTGACACGAAATTCACTTTTTTCCATTTTCGTTAAAATTCACGAGATCGTCTGCTTTCAATGCCTATAAAACGCAAACCAAAAAACGCAGCTTTCTCAAAATTTTACAGTCAGCTGTTAATCGATAACTGCTGACAGGAGCAGTGTTGTATTTAGAGCAGGTGCGCGGCAAATACAAAAAGTCACGGACTTATCAAACGACCCTCGTATCTATCTCTCTTTTAATACTTCATTAATATTTATAAAAGCAATTGAAACAGACAGGTTGTCTTATCCTAATCCACCGTTGACCCATAGAGATTTTCATAGCGCGCTTTTAGGATATTATCTATAATACTACTCTATTTCGAGTGAAAGGAAGAGATCCCTTAAGAAGTTTTATTTGCCAGAATTTTAGGAATATTTATTAAGTTAAAGATCGTAGGTAAACTTCAGTGCTAATATCTTTTCAACTTAGGTCTTTCTTCGTAACAACAATCATATTTCTTTCAGTGCACTACTCTCATAATGGACGCATTATTTGTGGCTTACATTTTGCTGACTGCTTTTTATGAGGCTTTTTAGCAAATTACAAAACTGCGCCATTTTTTTTGTGCTCTTTCCCCATTCATGGAACACACACAGCACGCACACACACACACGAACTAAAGGCCTATAAAGCAGCAACACACACACAGATAACTGTGGGACAATTTTCAACATTTGCGCTCGCCGCCTGAAAATATGCAACATTTTTTATTTGTTTCTGCTTCACAAAGTTTTGCGTCATAAAATTTTTTTTTGCTTGCTGTCACTTTTGTCGCAGTTGTTGTTGTTGTTGTTGTTGTTGTTGCGTTACAGCTTTTATACCTCAGTGTGTGTGTGCATATGTGCTTGCTTTTTATGACCCAATATGGCCGCCAAGCGCCGCGTACGTGTTCGTGGCCATCTTCTGTCTCTTTCAGTCTCTCTCTTTCTGGGCCTGGTTCTGTGTTGGGTTTATGAATTATATAGATTTTTATGCGGTCGCATATTATTTCTGTTGCTATTCCTCTTTTGTATTATTTTTCTTTCTGCTTTTTGCCTTCTATTTGCTCTTCTTTGCTGCCTGCCCTTCTTTGCTGCCTTGCCTTTTTTGGCTGCCATAAAAATGTCTTTTTATATGTCCAACGGCGATATCTGGCTGGAAGATCTTCCCGGGGCTCGGCTAGCATTCATTATGCCTATATATAATACATATATTTATACATACATATATATGTATGTTGTGTGTGTGTGTGTGTGTGTGTGTGCACTCTTTCGCTGTGGCCACTCACTTTGAGCTCTCGCTGCTTTTGTCATTTTTGCATTAATTTCATATTTTGTGTGTGTTCTCTGCTGCCGTTGCCGTTGCCGCTGCTGTTTATTCCGCATAAATAATAAATATTTTTGGTTATTGCGTCTGCACGGCATTAATAATATTTTGCACACACAAACACGCACGCACACACACACATGCACACGCGCGCAATAACATGCAGCCTGTGGGGCCAGTCAGGACATCGGGACATCGCTTGGCCGTGAGCTTTAATTTTAGCTCATTTTTCGTTATCAAAACATTTTGTTTATGTGCGCGTATTTATTTTTTCTTTGCTACGCATACATAAATATTTGCAATTAAATATGGCACACACACACTAATACACACATACACACACACGGGAAAGCAAACAGGACGAACCAAAGCTGCAGTGCTCCAAATCGAAGTGGATTCGATGTGCGGCCAACATCATTGTGTGCCGACATAGAATTTTGTGAAAGGCTTTGGAAATACACGAAAAACACACATACGTACATAGACATTCACAATCATTATTAGTTAATACACAACTTGACTAAGTTTTTAGTGTGTACTTCTAATTCTAGAACATCTGAGTTAATCCTAATCCGAAGCTAATCATTGTTCAACTATGGCAAAGAACTTAGGCTGTACACCTTGAACCTTTTATGCAAGATTGATCTGATAACATGGATAGATAAATTTAAGTTAATTTAAATTGAAAGAGTTCGGTGTTAACATAACTTGTTTATATTACTGTCTTTTACCTATGCTTTAATACTTACATGGAATTAATGCACCGATTTTTAGTATTCATGCTTAGAAAACAATAACAATAAATTCCACTTTTTGGGTGCGATGAATCTTTTAAGTTACTGTAAACAACACACACGTATAACCTCAAGATACATTTGTATCTTTAAGATAAATTTGTACCGCAACCCGATTTTTAGTTATTGAGAAGTTTGCATGCAAAAGATACATTTGTATCTTTAAGATACATTTGTACCGCAACCCGATTTTTGGTTATTGAGAAATTTGCATGCTAAAGATACATTTGTATCTTTAAGATACATTTGTACCGCAACCCGATTTTTAGTTTTTGAGAAATTTACATGCATAAGATACAATTGTATCTTTAAGATACATTTGTACCGCAACCCGATTTTTAGCTTTTGAGAAATTTGCATGCTTAAGATACATTTGTATCTTTAAGATACATTTGTATCTTTAAGATACATTTGTACCGCAACTAGATTTAAAGTTATTGAGAAGTTTGCAAGCATAAGATACATTTGTATCTTTAAGATACATTTGTATCTTTAAGATACATTTGTACCGCAACCCGATTTTTAGTTATTGAGAAATTTGCATGCAAAAGATACATTTGTATCTTTAAGATACATTTGTACCGCAACCCGATTTTTAGTTTTTGAGAAATATGCATGCTTAAGATACATTTGTATCTTTAAGATACATTTGTACCGCAACCCGATTTTTAGTTATTGAGAAATTTGCATGCAAAAGATACATTTGTATCTTTAAGATACATTTGTACCGCAACCCGATTTTTAGTTTTTGAGAAATTTGTATGCTTAAGATACATTTGTATCTTTAAGATACATTTGTACCGCAACTAGATTTAAAGTTATTGAGAAGTTTGCAAGCATAAGATACATTTGTATCTTTAAGATACATTTGTACCGCAACCCGATTTTTAGTTATTGAGAAATTTGCATGCAAAAGATACATTTGTATCTTTAAGATACATTTGTATCGCAACCCGATTTTTAGTTTTTGAGAAATTTGTATGCTTAAGATACATTTGTATCTTTAAGATACATTTGTACCGCAACTAGATTTAAAGTTATTGAGAAGTTTGCAAGCATAAGATACATTTGTATCTTTAAGATACATTTGTACCGCAACCCGATTTTTAGTTATTGAGAAGTTTGCATGCTTAAGATACATTTGTATCTTTAAGATACATTTGTACCGCAACCCGATTTTTAGTTTTTGAGAAATTTACATGCATGAGATACAATTGTATCTTTAAGATACATTTGTACCGCAACCCGATTTTTAGTTATTGAGAAATTTGCATGCAAAAGATACATTTGTATCTTTAAGATACATTTGTACCGCAACCCGATTTTTGGTTATTGAGAAATTTGCATGCTAAAGATACATTTGTATCTTTAAGATACATTTGTACCGCAACCCGATTTTTAGTTATTGAGAAGTTTGCATGCATAAGATACATTTGTATCTTTAAGATACATTTGTATCTTTAAGATACATTTGTATCTTTAAGATACATTTGTACCGCAACCCGATTTTTAGTTTTTGAGAAATTTACATTCATAAGATACATTTGTATCTTTAAGATACATTTGTACCGCAGCCCGATTTTTAGTTTTTGAGAAATTTGCATGCATAAGATACATTAGTATCTTTAAGATACATTTGTACCGCAACCCGATTTTTAGTTGTTAAGAAGTTTGCATGCTTAAGATACATATGTATCTTTAAGATACATTTGTACCGCAACCCGATTTTTAGTTATTGAGAAATTTGTATGCTTAAGATACATTTGTATCTTTAAGATACATTTGTACCGCAACCCGATTTTTAGTTATTGAGAAATTTGTATGCATAAGATACATTTGTATCTTTAAGATACATTTGTACCGCAACCCGATTTTTAGTTATTGAGAAGTTTGCATGCATAAGATACATTAGTATCTTTAAGATACATTTGTACCGAAGCCCGATTTTTAATTTTTGAGAAATTTGCATTAATAAGATGCATTTGTATCTTTTAGATACATTTGTACCGCAACCTGATTTTTAGTTTTTTGAAATTTGCATGCTAAAGATACATTTGTATCTTTAAGATACATTTGTACCGCAACCCGATCGTGCAGCCGAAGTCTCTACTCTCAATGCTTCGAGCTCTGGGGTACTTCGATCGAAAAACTAGCAATAACAGATTTACCCTGTTTGAGGTCTCTATGTGTTCAGTGCTTAGTGATAAGGCTGTAATCATATATTCATATGTATTAATTCAATTGTTTAAAATTTACTCTGTGTTTTTGCATATAAGATGTGTAAACATATAAATTTCGAGAAATTTCAATTCAAATATATGTAAAAGCAATAAAAAAAGTTCTATACCTCTTCTGCATCTTCTACGACATCAGGAAGTGTATGTTAATTAGCATTCAATTGTTTAAATTAAGTGTTCAAACTAATCAGTTAGTCATTAGATACTCTTAATGAGTTCATTTCTACCTTGACAGTGACCACTTTACTTATCAGCTGTCCAGAGTCGAGTGCGTTGTGTGTTCATATATTTATTTTGTAATAAATAAATAATACGTATTACGTTTAATTTTCGCTTTTGTTTTTGTGTTCTGCAATCGAGTGTGGAATCTCCTCCTGCTCGTCTTGTGGACATTTCCCTTTCAACACACACTCGCACGCAGTATGTGTAATTACACATACTTATCTATGTATGTTTGTGTGTCCGTCTGCCTGGCATAGGCGAGTGCAAGTGTACTCAGACTTACTTACAACTGGGCCATGGGACGGACAATGGGCTGCCTTATCGGAGGCATACACAGGCCCACATGTGCCGAGAGTCCCCCGATTGATTAAGATTAAAGTGCCGTTGACAGCTAATCGCGTTGCTTAAGGCGCGAGCAATCTAATTTGTGCCTCAATTGTAATGTACTTAGCTAAACTATTTTCACAGCAACAACAAAAGCTACAACGACGCACTTTGCACGGCGCACAGTGGAATGGTTCTATGAGAACTAAAACTAATGTGGGTTGGGTTGTGATTTAGATTTATTCTAGTATTAACTTAAATTTTAATTTCATTAGTTTAAGACTATTTCTCGAAATCAAGTATTTTATAATTTATTATAATTATTTAATGTAATATTTTAATTTGTTTCTTTTGTTTCGAGATTGGTTGCCATTAAATAAAGTAGAATACATATAAATACATAAAGTTTGTTTTTTAATTATATTAAATCCTTGAAATATCGCGCCATTTTATTTACTTAACTTCGCTGGATTAGTATTCTGCCCCACTGTGCGTCACCCAGCCAAAGAGCAGGAGAACGAGAGAGAGAGCGAGTCACACTCGCCTAAAGAGAGCGAACGCAAGGCTTTCGGCAGCCGAAGAGAGCACAAATTTAACTGAGCAGACAGCGACGTAGTTGCCGATCAGTAAGAGGGGCCCTCGCCCAGCGTCCCCTTTAACTACGCCTCTGTCGAAGCGCCGTTATCACATCTCGTGTGCAGCGACAACAACAACAACCAGAACATTCAAAGGCTAAAGCAAATGCGCCTCGCAACTTACGATACATTGTTTAATCCGTCGTCGCAGCGAAAGGTTTGCCATAAAAAAGTCGCGCTATAAATACGATAAGGAGCCCAGCTGCCAGGTGTGCCAGAAGCCATAAAACATACATAGCACATCATGGCGACCACAATGACAAGTCGCGAGTCCTGCAGCTCATTTGATCCCCAGGAGCAACTGCATTTCGTGCGCGAGAAGCTGCAAAAGTTCCAGAGCAACATGTTGAGTGACTTTGAGCAGCGACTCTCGCGCATGATCGAGGATGTGCTGCAGGACATGCGCCAGCAGGAGCTGCGTGCACACGAGTTCCGCCAATTCGATAATCTTCAGCTGAGGAACAATAACTCTGGCGCCACTTGGCATAATCGCAAATCACAACAAGTCACGGAGTCTGCTGACATCAGCGATAGTCCAAGTGATGTCCAAAATGAGACAAGGCCAGCGCATCAGCAGCAACAGGAACAACAACAGAAGCAACCACACAAGCCAACGCAACAACAACAACAAAAACAACAGCGTCGTCGTCAACTGCCCGACAAGGTATTTGTGACGCGCGAATCGTACCTGACCGCACTGCTGCAGGTGGAGCACATGCGCACCATCTATCACATATTCTACATTATTCTGGTCATGTTTCTGCTCAACAACATTTGCTATGACTACTTTGTCGAGGGTGCCATCAATTTGGGCCTGGGCACATTTCGTGGTGGCCTCAAGCGTCTGCACTGGGTGATGGGTGTGTGGCTCCTCGAGCACATCTTTGTCCTGGCCCTATACTTTGCCTTCCGCGGCTGGGCACTGGTGCGTGCCAAGCTTCAATCTCACAGTGAGTAAAGACAAATCCATCTTCTCTGGAGAAGATCTCTGTTAACTGAATGAACTCCCCTTGCAGGTGCATTGCAACGCTTCTGGTCGCACAGCTGCCTGATCATGTACATTAGCGCCCAGCTGGTGTTCGGCTATGTGTCCACCTCGTTGTGCCTGAAGTTCCGACTGCCCTTCGTCAGTGCCTGCGTGCTACTTCTGGAGAGCACTCGACTGCTGATGAAGATGCACGCTTTTGTGCGATACAATGCAGAGCGAGTGCTGCTCGGCAAGCTGAAGACGGATGAGGGGGTGGAGCAGACGAACCCAGCGGGACGACCCTATGTGCCGCCACTGCATTGCTATGTCTACTTCCTGTTCGCCCCCACGCTTATCTATCGCGACAGTTATCCACGCACTTCCCACATTCGCTGGAAGTTTGCCCTGAACCGTCTGCTGGAGATAGTCGCTGTTGCCTTTCTCTATGCCTTCATTCATGAGCGGCACATCAATGAGCATTTCGGCCAATTTGGCAAGGAGCCACTGGGAGCACCACAGCTGATTGTCAAGCTCTTTGGCATGATGCTGCCCAGTGCAGTGATCTTTCTGTGTGGCTTCTATATGATCCTCCACTCGTGGCTGAATTTCACATCGGAACTGCTGCGTTTCGGGGATCGTATGTTCTACAAGGATTGGTGGACGTCGCACACCTACGATAGCTACTACCGCAACTGGAATGTGGTCGTCCATGACTGGCTTTATGAATATGTCTATCGGGATGTCTACACACACATCTTCAAGGGCTCCAAGGTGGCTGCCTCTTTGCTGGTGTTCATGATCTCGGCACTGGTCCATGAACAGGTGCTCGGGTTCGCCCTGCAAGTATTCTTTCCCGTCATGTTTGTCTTCTTTGGCGTTGTGGGCGTGGCTCTGGTGTTCCTCATGCGCAGTGCCCCGAAAACGTTGGGCAACATCTTTCTGTGGTTCTCACTGATTCTGGGCAATGGGATGCTCATCTCATTGTATGCCATGGAGTATTTTGCGAAACGAAACTGCGATCATCTGACCTACGAGACCTGGGCAGACTGCCTAACGCCTGCGATCTGGCGATGTTATCACTAAATAGAAGATAACTTTAGTCTTATTTTTATTTCGTACACATTGTGTACGTTATATGTATATTTTAAGTGAACAATTATACCTGATCTGGAAATTCCGTATACATAAATGCTATGAAAATGCACTGCACATACGTACACACCACAGCCATGAGTATGCAATGTATGTGTGTCTGTACGTATGTCAGCAGTGCAACTTAGTCTAGGGTTGTGTGTGCGTGTGTATTAACGTTGTGTACTACTCGTAGCTTATTTTACATCAAGATGTCTGATGTTTGTCGATTGTCGAAGAAGAATACTGTCGTAGTTTGTACGATGTGCGCTGCCAGCTCAGCTCCTCCTTTATTTAAGCCTCTTGCCAGCGTCAGTTGTACAGTCTTTGGAGTGAAAGCTTTATGCATAGATGTTTATATTGCTGGTACCGAGTGGTATCGGCACATCTGAACCGTCTTCGCGCTTACGGCGAAACAGTAAGACATGCGGCTCCGGTGCGTGCATCATATAGTGGACCCAACCAGGACTCTGCTGGACGCCCAGATTGCGCCATTCCGTCTCGGTCATCAAGTGCGACTTGGGTACATGTTTGGCCAGATCGGCGGGCAGAATAACATGCCTACAGGCGAAAGAAGGAAATGATATTAGCTGCTCTCTTCCGTTTTATCAATTAATACGTACCTGTATTCGTAGCTATCATCGCAGTATTTCTCGGAGTATTGAATATTTTCGACGGGCATGGTTAATATTCTTATTATTATTATTGTATTCAATTGACAACTTCTGTGGCGGTCGGACGATATGTACTTACAGTGTGAGAAAACGACAGAAAGGCAACAAGTAAATAAATCACTGTAAGCTTAACATTATGTTATGTTATCGATCTCATTTCACATTGTTATAACAGCTGTAAACATTCGAACATGTAAATAAATTCTTTTAAAATTAGCCCATTCATAAAAACTATTTGTGAATGAAACTCACTACTATGCTAAAAAATTTGCATATGAAATGGTTTAAAAAATGTTTTTTTACATAAGTTTTTCCCCGAAAACAAGTAAAATATGTCCATATTTTAAATTAAATTGCTGGAAGCGCGATTTAGCGAAACGAACAAGTTCAGTAACTTGTTCACTGACCCTGGAGAGAAAATAATCGATAGTTGACATAGCAATCGAGAGTGAAACAAAAATAACCATCGATATATGCAGCTCTACTCCACATGTGCAGCCAAAGTACAACAGCACCATAAAAGCCAAAAATTTTGGAAAATATTTGTGTAAAAACTGACATAGGCGTGCAAAAGAAAGCTGTGCTGTACATGGGAGAATTGTCTGTTTTCGAGTCGGTTGCGTCTGTTCGTGAGTCAAAAAAGTAACGCGGCATTGTGACAGTGTGTGTGCGTGTGCGAGAACGGAGCAGCAAATAGTAAATTGGAATTTATATAAGCGCCGTCTCATTGTTTTTTAACAATATTCATGCATATATTTTAAATATGAGCCATACACACTCACGCATATAAACAAACACGCACACACATACATATACATATTGTGTTATTGTGTTACCACCGCAACTGGGAGACTCCCATGACAACGCCAGACGAGAATCAAAAACAACAACAACAACACCAACAACAAAAGCAACAGCAGCAGCAGAAAAGGCAGGCAGGCAGCAGCAGCAGCAGAAACGTTAAAGTAAATATACATATGGGCAGAGATAATTAAAAATACACCAAGAGCTAAGAGCGGAGCGCCATTAACGAAAGGCAAAACAGTTCCAGTTCCCCGCCCAACCCCACAACCACAATTACACACACACACACACACACATACACATAGAATACCATACGCGTACGCATATATTACACATACACATACATTGATGCCAGCATGTGTGTGTGTGTGTGAGCCACCTGCTGCTGCTGCTGTTGCGACTGCTACAGTTGAGCTTGCTGTCGCTGCCATTGACTGCGCTGCCTGGAATTGTCGACCGGAAACAACAACTTTAAAAGGAACATCACTTCATACTACAACAACAACAACAACATAATCCAAACCTCGTCCACACAAGCGGCTTCAAGCTGCCCCGGCGGTGACAACGGGCAACGAGGGGGCAACGTCCCGACTGCTGCCCTAGTTTGCAGCGGGGAATAGTAACAAGACACAGCAGCAGAAGACAACAAGCGCAGGAGCAGGAGCAACAAAAGCAGGACAAACCGAATCCGAAACAAGATGAACGCCAGCCTCATCTATGAGATACTTATGTATTTAAATTCATTCTATTTTGGCATGTACGCCGCCTTTGAGGTGGGCGTGGGCGTGCTAAAGGGAATCAATCTGAGCTATGGCGAAAATGTTCTGACACGTGAGGCGACAATTTTGCTCTCGTTGTGCATCATCGAAACGTTGCGCATTGTCTTTGGGCGCAAGAGCAGCCTCAGCGATCGTGGTGAGTAATCCCAAAAAGGATACAAGAGGGAGAAAGGGAGGGGGAGGCATCTTGTTTACTTCTCGTATTTGTTTACTTAATGAACTGCGTATGCGGAGTGAAGGACTCAACAGTTGCATGACGTGGTGCTGAAGCTGTAGCTGAAGTCTGGTTCGGGGTCGGGGTCGCGTCGGGCTAGTGGTGGATGAGCTTGCGCCATGATGACATGCTCGAATTATTTGCTGCGGTCGCTGTGGCGTCGTCATTGTTTGGACCACCCCCCACCATACCACGCACGCCCACACTTCATAAACGTTTTCACTCTCCACACGGCGTATGCGTAATTTTGTTCGAATCTATGCACACGAAAGTGCGTGTGTGTGAGTTAGTGAGTGAGTGTGTACGATGTGAGTGACAAGTCAAAGGGATGATAATCTATTCCGGTCCTTAACCAATTTCATATGTTTTTGTCAACTGTTCCATTTATAAAATAAATTTTAATAACTAAAATAGTTAATGAACCTTGATGAATGTGTAATTAAATGTGTTTAATACCCTCAAAGATGATATATTAGTTGTTGAAAGATCTTTTAAACAGACCTATTGGCTGGTTTTTAGAAATTTTTAAGACATTGAAATGAAGCTATCCTTATAGTATATGAGGTAGTATTGAGGTATAGTAAAATTCATTGGGTTAATCACTGAAGACTTACTCCATAAGCCATAAGAGTATTATACCTTCGACTTGCCTTACTCTTTTCTACAATATTTGTCTCGCATATTTCAAAACATTACGAGATAGTTTGGTATGCACTCTTACTTAATGTGTGTATCCTAAAATACACTTAATACTTGCACTTAATTAGCCAATTAAATAAATAGTTCTCATATATACTACAATATTGTTTGAATTTTGTTTCTTTACAGGCTGGCAAGCAACCGCATCCGTAATATTAACACTGCCCAGTCTTGCTATTGTTATCTACTTGTGTTGTTTTCAAACTTTTGTTCTCAAACTCGAAATTATTCTGAGTGCCTTAATGATCACCCTACAAGGTGCTGAACTAGTCTATGCCAGCATATTCATTTGTACAATGTGTCGACCCGTTACATACACCTAGCAGTTGATCAACGTTGCCACGTCGATGCCCATGACAAAGCCCCGACCATCGGTGGCAGCAGCAGCAGCAGGAACAGTGGCAGCAGCTCTACCAAATGCTGCAGCTGGAGCGGGAGCGGGAGTTGAAGCTGGACCATTACGACGACGACAACGGATCTTTTGGCATTATTACGTCAAGCAGTTTACGTTTAAGTTGAGCGACTTTGATGTAGGTTAAGACCAACACACACACACACACACACACACACCAAACACACACCATTACGATTGCAAGGATCAAGACGAGATCAAAACGAGATATTAAACACGAAGAAGAAGAACTAAATACGCTGGCGTATTCCTGCATTCAGTCCTCGCAACATCAAATCAAAAACAAAATAAACACCAAACGAATCACAACAACAACACCAAGAACAAGAACAACCAAAGGGAAACGGAACAAACGCTTTTCAAACGAGGTTCGTATGCAAAGAAGACGATATATTAATCTTATATAATTATGTATATCCCTATTTGTGATTTTCTCTCGATTACGTATAACACTACACTACACTACACTGCACTACACTACACGGGGATATATCAGAACGCGACGCGTCCGTTTCGATCAAAAGCGGCATTTGATTTGAATTCAGAGCGCATTCTTTTGTCCGGCCTTTATCGCATTGGACTCGGACTCGCTTCGTCGTTGTCGTTGTCGTTGCCGCCGCCGTTGTTGTTGTTGGTGTATTTCTATATATACGATATACGCTTATAATGATCTAAAATTATATGTACATACTACTACTACGTGAGCAGAACTGCACAACTGCTGCACCGGCCACATAAGAAGGCTATGTGCAGCAGCAGCAACGGCGGCATCGCTGTCGCTGCTCATCAACGATGCAATGTACACTTCTAATTCAAATGTAATATATACGGGACCAACAGCTACACGATTTAGGCCAGCCAGACTGCATAGAAGGGGCTACCAAATGTCAGAAATAAATTAAAGATAGTTAAGGAAACTCTAATAATATGAGTAAAGCATAAAAAGACTGTTATTTCAAAAGGGGTAACATGTTTCAATGTATAAAATTAGTTATACCATACAATTTCACTTTTGTGTCAGTCCTAGCCTTCTATTGTTTCAAGAACTAAATAGAAATTCCCTCAAAAACTAAAAAGAAACTCAACTTTCTATTACAAATTATTTGAAATCCTTTTATGATTAGCAATCGGCTTAGTCTTCTATTGTTTTATATCCTCATGTGAAATAAATTTCGCTCCTTATCCTTATTAGTTTCAACTTTTAGTTAGAAGTAAATCATGTTCTGACCTCATTTCAAATTAACCACACTCCTAATCCTCTTAGACTATATGAGTTTCCTCTGAGCAGGTCATTCGAGGGGTTTTCTTGACTCAATACAACTACGAAACTGTTTTTAAGCACCCGAAGGCGACAACGACCAACACATAATTCAAATAAGAACCAACAACAACATCAACTAAATGAGCGGCGACAAAATCAACAGCAGCAACAACGACAACAACAACTAAGCCAATGGCCAACACAGCAGGTCGACATTATTATTATGGTCAGTCTAAAAATATAGTGCCCAACGTGAGCAACGTGCTGTGCTGTGCTGTGTTGCCTCGCCGCGCGTAGTATCCGATCTTTGCCGGGATCGGAGTATGCCACAGATTGAATTAGCATACAAATCATAATTGAGAGTGAAGTGGAGAAAGGGGAAAGGTTTCCAGGCAGAGGCGCATAAGTTAAATCTTGTGGCAAAATGCCGCCAAAGCGACCACCCCCGCTGGTGCCAAAAAAACCAAATCCCAGCATGAACTACGAGGTGCTAATCTATTTAAATAGCTTCTACTTCGGCATGTTTGCCTGCTGTGAAATGGCGATGGGTCTGCTCAAGGCGATCAACTTGAGCTATACGGGACACACGCTTGCCCAGGATTCGGCAGTAATGATAAGCTTCATTGTGCTAGAGACTTTGCGGCTGATAATGGGCCGCAAGGGGACGCTGGCTGAGCGAGGTACAACACACACACACACACACAGAGAAACAGAGAGAGAGAGAGAGAGAGAGAGCAAGAGCTGCTCTATTTATAGTTGATTGTTGTGTTATCATTGTTGGTTTGTATATTTTCTTAACTCATGTTGTCTTTCTTCTTGGTATGTTTACAGGTTGGACTGCCATACTGTCGGTCTTTCTGACCGTTCCCTGCTTTGTGGGCGTCTCGTATCTGCTGCTAATGCAGACCTACAGGCTGCGGCTGGAGTACTGCCTTGGCACACTGCAGTTGGCTCTATACCTGACCGAGGTGTGGTATGCCATAGTCTTCGTTTTCTCCATGTGTCGTCCAGTAACTTATGATTAGTAAGATGAATATAAACAACCAGCAAGACGAGACATTTATACACTAACTAATGAATAAAAGTAACGGGAGAGTAACGGTAAATAACAATGAGATTAGCAATATACACATACAAACCAAAGAATTGAATAATGAGACATGAGAAATGAATTGGTCCCAAAGCCAAATATACATACATATATAAATATATATATATATATATATACTATATATAGAAGATATGCATCTCGACTTGTGTATTGTAAGGTTTATGATAGCATATGTACTTAAACGGTTTTATAAATGAAAAATTTGTTAACATTTAAGCATCAATTGGAACCAATACGACAAGACAACCAGAACATTAAATATGTAAACTTGAATAATTTTCAAATTTGTAAGACATTTTTTTTGTATACCAAAAACAAAAAAGAAGAAAAAACCTACGAACCCTAGAGAATTCAAAAACTTGATGTATGAAAATAATATATAAATAGTTTAAAAGAACAAAACAAAAACAAACAACATAAATGTAAATTCTACAACAGTGAACTTAATTCAAACTCATCTCGATCGATCCAAGTAAGAACTCTTGCTGCTAACTTTAAACTGGCCCACGATAAATGAAAAAAGGCAATTTGTGTACTTTAAAGAAATAATACTTTATATAACTGTAGCGTAAAACCAAGAAAATATGTTAGCCTACGTAAGCCGTTCAAAACGTCACTAAATCAATATTGCATAGGTAAAGTGAAAAACAAATATGAAATCAAAAACGAAAACAATACCTAGGTAGCATCCTCACCTCCCTGGCACACATCTAATTATAGTCAAAACATTTCTCGAGTCCTCCCTAGTCAGAGAAAGTGGAGAAATCTCATGCTCTCATGAAGAAGGTATTCAATAAGTATCAATTAGTGCAGTCAAATGAAAAGAATCTAGTCGTCACACACAGACACACATACACCTAAACTAAACTAACCTTATGTTGACAATTTTAATTGTATAATATTTATATATATATATACATATATATATATTTTCTGTTGAAATGCAAAATGTTAACATACATTTTTAAAATGCGGTAGTCGAATAACCAAAGGAATGTAACAATTTAGTTATAACAAAACAAATAAATAAAGATTTTATGACAAATTATATACACTTGATGAAAATACCAATTAAAGAACAAGAAAACATAAATAAAAATCTTTCATTATTTGAGCTCGGTATCTGATACAAAAAATTACGGGATATATATTCATTATACGACATAGTAGGCTGTCTTAAATTATAAACTAAACTAGTTTTGTTTAAATTCAGTAAAGGAAAAATTTTATAATAAGTTTTTAGATACAGAATTTCTTTGGCTTTATTATAACAACATCAAAGCTTGTGCTCTCAACCAGCTTTTTGCTATGGATAATGGTCAAAAGTCTGGTGAGTGTGTGTTATTTTCTGACCATATCTGTTTAATGTTCATTTGAAAACTTTGGCAGACGAGAATATTCCAGTGCAGACGCACTCAAGCAGCAGCCGTCGTGTCATGTGGAAAGTGTGCGATGAAGACGATGAGGTCTATGATTCGGTGGTGAATTATAGACGGTTTTCCACGCCAAACGAAGGTAAGCCCAAGTTAGAGGAAGACCAAGAGCCGGAAGCAAGCAGTGCGTTCGTGAATGGGCAATCTGGCTTGGCCAGTTCCAAGTCATCAGCTGGTTTGGGCTTAGCTTACACACCTTCGCAGGAGTCCATCAAGGATTCAAATAGCAGTAACAGGAGAGCTCGCATTGTTGGAAACTGGCATCGTCTTTTCGATCAAATACGACAAAAGTCGTCGCCAAATCTGGCACTACGCTATAAGCCATCTCACGAGTCTCTTAAGCGAGTATCTAGATCGAGGAGCTCCATCTCCAAATCGAAATTGGCTACTGAGGATCTGAAGTTAGAAAACAGCTTCTTTCCGCCATATCAGACAGCTGTAGTGCGAGAAGTGGCGCCCACTTTTGCCCAAAGAGCATATATGCCGGAAGACTCGGATTCCGTTTGCTCGGGTACCATTCAATTACGGATACCTGTGTTAAAATCGGCAAGACCTTTGTCCACGACCACTGAAAGTTCTGATGTGCGAGACAAGCGCTTGCCAGCAACACCCGAGAGCTTGTCACTCATCGGTCAAATGGCAAAGAGCGGCAATTCAAGAACGAAACGTCGCCCTGCCCGAGAAGCCACCAGCCCCAATAACGGACGTAACGTGAAAGGTGATGCCAGCAAGGCAACGACAGCGGCAGCAGGAGGTGCAGTCAATAATAAAGCCATACCAACACTTCGCCAACGACAGTTGGAATTACATCGCTATCGTTTGCTCATCGAGAAACGTCGTCTTGAGTTGCTCGATTTGAAGATAGTTCGTGAACGAGCGGAGGCCTTGAGACATGAGATTCTGTTCCACAAGGACTTGCAGCTTAAACACAATCAAATTAAATCGTATGAAGACAATAACAGCTCTCAGGCATAAGTAAGCCACCATTTAAACAAAAAAAAAATATAAAATATATATTAGTATAATATAATATAAGAGCTATAGCATATAATAAAAAATTCATAGTGCAAAACCACTTTATTTTGTTTTATTATTTAATTTGAATTTGAAATGGTGAGACCGTTGAAAGATATTCACGTTTGTCGACGTTTTCTTTGAATACAAAGCAGCTCTTTTGGGAACTTTTATATATGTAATTTTCAGTTTATTAATTTAAAATATAAAACGAAATGTAACCAGAACACTTAACAAATATAAATTTTGTCTACATAACACAAATAGAGAAAGACCTCAAATTGTTATTTTAAATTTTAATTTAACTACATGAGAACGTTGAAATTGTTTCGCGCACTTCTCATGTGTCGACGCTTTTGTGTGAATGGCAGCAACTAAGCAGTTGGACAACTGTTTGGCATAAAATTGCATTTCACTACAAATTACAAATGGATCCATGCATGTTCAGCATGTGTCGCTGCTGTGGAAAAAGTAGTATCTGCGAAAAGGATAAAAACTTGTTCGAGTTCGGTAATAAGAAATTATTGCGGAATATTCAATTGTTGACGGGATTGTTGGTACGAAGAGATCGTTTTGTAACGTATAAGAGGATTTTCCTCAAACATTAAATACAGTTACAGAATTCTCCAGATGCGCCTGCCTTCATTTGCTACCGTTGCCAATCTGATCTCAAATTGGGAATATCGTTTCGAAAACTATGTATAAAAACACAAAAAAAATGGCTACCTCAAGAAGAAATCAAAGAAGACTCCATGCAGAGTGAGTCCAGTCCCAGTGATTCTACAACTCCAAAGCCAGAGAGGGAGAACCAAAAGAATCCCATTTTCAAATCAGAGAGCACCTACAGAGGAAGCGAGTCGGATGAAGAACCTGAGAAAACTGTGGAGATCTTAATAAGAGAAAGTAAAATAATTAATCATCTGGTACAGGAGCAAGAACGTGATCATTTGGCACAGGATTTTATTATAAAAGCAACTGAGGACATCGATGAAGAGCAAAATAAAATTGAATTCGAACCCATTGTTACCCAATCCTCAAAAGTGTATAGCAGTATTTGTAAACCTAATCATGAAACTTCCATTTACATCTGTGAGCTGTGCGGAACCCATGCCAGAAGCAAGGTCTCATTCGAACGCCACATCCGAAAGCACACGGGTGAGCGTCCCTTTGCCTGCGAGTATGTATTCCACTTAAGAATTGTACATATTTTTGCATTTATTATTGTATTGGACCAATTGGAATATCCAATTACCTTCGACAGGGTATGTACAGCACGATTTCTATCTGCTGGCGAGCTGCGGGCTCATGGGCTCTCGCACACTGGGGAACGACCGTTTCCATGTCGATTCTGTGATCGTCGTTATATCAGCTATATGGGGCGACTGAAGCACGAAAGAACTCACACGAACGAGCGACCATTTGTCTGCGCGGAGTGTGGTAAGGCCTTCACAAGTGCCGATATCTTACGGAACCATATGCTAGTGCATACGGGCGAACGATTATTTAGGCAAGCAATTGATGATACCGTTGTATATTAAGCAATATTAGTAAACATACGTGAACATTTACAGATGCGAGCTCTGCGAACGATCATTCCAGCGAAAGACGCATCTTCTAACGCATTTTCGTTCCAAAACGCATAAGCAGAACCTAGAGAAAGGATCTCCTGAAGCTACAACTTCTATTAGTCAGCAATGAAATGAGTGTTTAAAGTACCCAATTGATAGTCTATTATAGAAAAAATAAACAAGTCGTTACATGAATAAACATATTTATTTTAATTTTCTACTCATAGGAAAAGAGATAGTAATGTTGTATGTGCAAAAATGGCGGTTAAGTTTTTAAATTCACAACAAACATCGATATATGTTCGATAACTAAAACACGATAAGAAAGTAAAATGCGGCCCTGTCATTAAAACATTACGTATTTGTAGACTTTACTCAATTTGGTGTATCGCAGCAAGTCTCCAATTTCTTTTCGGTATAAAAAACTAAGCGCTCAACATGGGTCGTATGCACGCTCCAGGGTAATAATATCTGTTTTGATTGTCAGATTAGCAAAAACTAGTTCAAAACTCTGCTTACCGCTTGTCAAAATATGCCTGTACATTTTATTTTAATCCGCTGTATGCCTAAGTGTTGTTTTAAGGCAAGCACATGTTAGCAACAGAATCTGACGTGTTTTGTTGTCGTGTGAAGAGAAATTTTAATTTTTTGTTTCTTTTTGATACAGAAAGGGTATTTCCCAATCGGCTCTGCCATACAGACGCACAGTTCCATCGTGGCTGAAACTTAACGCCGAGGATGTGAAGGATCAGATCAAGAAACTCGGCAAGAAAGGCCTGACTCCCTCCAAAATTGGTATTATTGTTTGTTTACCGTTTGAGGTTATGTTCTAAACTCGGATCTCTTTAAGGTATCATTCTTCGTGATTCTCATGGTGTGGCCCAAGTTCGTTTTGTGAACGGAAACAAAATCCTGCGCATAATGAAATCAGTTGGTCTGAAGCCTGACATTCCCGAGGATTTGTACCACATGATCAAGAAGGCAGTGGCCATCCGCAAGCATCTGGAGCGCAACCGTAAAGATAAGGATGGTAAATTCCGTCTGATTCTGGTCGAGTCCAGAATCCATCGTCTGGCACGATACTACAAGACAAAGAGTGTATTGGCTCCAAATTGGAAATACGAGTCCAGCACAGCTTCAGCTTTGGTTGCCTAATGTGTGAATGCATTTTTTTTACGTAAACGCCAATTAAACAACTAAAACCCGAATCGATGATTATTTGTTTATATTTTTATAATTGAGTTATTCTTTTAAAGTGCAACCGAAGGGTTTGCTTAAAAATCGATTTATCAGGGATATATCGATAATGTGTGAGAGTAGTTTATATTTGGTATTATTTGGCCAAGTGGGACCGATTTGTGATTCTTACGACTGGCGTATTTTAGTACCTTTTTTATTATTTGTTTACTTTTTCAATGCAACTGATGAAATAAAGTTGACTTGAATAAAAATGGATTCGGACGATGAAACTGCCATATACGTGGAGGCAATTGAAGTAATATTGAATCACTTGCTTTATATTCGCGGTGTTTATCCAGCACAAATTTTTAAGAAACGGCGAGTGTATAACACACCCGTATACATAGCCGCATTTCCCGCCTTGAATGTTTATCTTGGCAATGTTCTGCGGACAGTGCAACAGTTGTTAAAAGACGAACGACAATTGCGGCTAGAAGTCATTATTTATAGCGAAGAAACGGAGTGCACAGAGAGCTATATGTTGGACCTGCAACCTGTGGCCTCCCAGCAGCTGCAGCAACTAATGCAGGATCAATATTTAATGGAATACGAGGAGCAACTGAGATTCGCCTTATACAAGTTAGGCGAACGTGTTAAAAAGCTACCGAAATTGTCGCAAAGTGCCAAGTTTAAGGTGCACATACACACAACGCAAGCGGTCTTCACTAAGTTCAGCCAGGAGGCACAGTATCAGGAATTTCCATGGCTGCAGGCAGATGCCGGAGGATCAAGACAGGTGTCCCATAGATTGTCCTTGTTGCCGCTGGCAGCTATCGACAAATTAGGATTGAAAATGCAAGCACATCTAGGTATAAGTTCATAAATTGTTATTGTTAAGCATGAAGTGTTCTTGGTTGTATATAAACATAGAGTAAAACTACTTTCTAGAGCAATCCTTGCCGCTTTAGATCCTCAAATGTCTTTCGGTTGACCACGTTCCCCAGCGAGTCCTCGAACTCCTCCTCTTGATCGGCTACCCAACGTTCGCTCTGCTTCTGCGATTTCAGTTTCTCCCACAACGTGATGGCGTCCTCGATCTGCGTTACATTGGCAAAATGCGCCGTGTTCGGTATGCCTAGACATCGCATTCCATGAGCGTGTCGCCACTCGGCAAAGTGGCGTTGAAATGCTTTGGGTCCCTTGTACGTGAAGTTGCCACAAATCTCGCAGTTGTAACTGATGTTGAGCCCATGCAGCTTGTACAGCCAATAGGGTATGGGCTTGCCGTCCCAGCCAAGTGGCAAGTTCTTAGGATTGAAAGGCACATCATCGGCATCGGGGTCATCATCGTTATCCGACTCGCTGGCCTCTACATCGCTATCATCTCGTTCACCTCCTGTACGTGCCTGCTTGCGTTGAACATTCTCCTTGGTGGCCGCGCGCTGTTCCGACAGCAGCTCCGCATATTTATAGAGCAAAGCCTCCAGCTGAGCAATCTCCTTATTTCGCTCATTCTCACGCGTCTGAGCATTGGCGTTCTTTGCACTCGGTTTCTTGGCCATTAGTGCTGGGTCCAAAGTACTTTTTCCCTTGGTGGTGAACAGTCGTTGGGCACGTTCCTCTAGGGTACCACCACATTTGAGGCCCAATGCGACTAGACCAGACTTGAGACGATCCAATCCCAGCGAGGCT
Organism: Zaprionus indianus; assembly: GCA_018904595.1. Lineage (NCBI taxonomy): Eukaryota > Metazoa > Arthropoda > Insecta > Diptera > Drosophilidae > Zaprionus > Zaprionus indianus. The sequence continues at coordinate 7,157,572 of JAEIHA010000320.1, forward strand.
AACTCTTCCCAGCTTGAAAAGGCGGAAAGATCCAAGTGAGCCCCCGTATTTGCTAGTGCTGATTCAGTCTCCTTCAACGACCAGCCAGGAAATGTGCCCTGCAGCCATTGGCGCTGGAAATCTAGCTCCACCTTGACCAGTTCACTATCCAGGTCCAACAGCGGCTGGATGCGTAGAATAAAGCCGTGCAGATAATTGTTAAGTGTCTCCACATACTTACGGTACTCTCGGTTCTTACGCTCACGAGGGATATCAAAGACGTGGTCGAAGGACATGAGATACGTTATATAGTCCAGTTTCTCAACGCCTCGCAGATTTAGGTATAACTCATAGCATTCGTTTAGGTCCAAATACCGACCGCCGCCCTCTTCATCGGTGAACTCCACAAGAGCACTCATATCTTCGGGATTATTGTACACCTTGATCATCTCCTCGAATTCCACGGACAGGGGGACACTGACTTCTGCCGGATGGGATTTGTAGAACTGTTTGATCTGCTTTAAACGGGCGTAGAACTCATTGAATTCGTTTGGTCCTGATAGCGCGGCAATCTCAGCTTTACGTTCATTGTCTTTGTCCTCGTACAAATCGCGCAGTTGTGTTGTGGCCTGATGATGCAGTTCCATTAGGTACTTTAGTCGGTGTTCACTGTGAATGCGCTCCTTTTCACCGGCCTTTTTCGCCGCATGCTCGTCAACCATTAGCTTGAGCAGTCGCTCACGTTCTTCATGGTACCGCCGCTGCTGCTCCAGTAGCGTCTCCATTCTGCCTTTTATTTAGTAAAATCCAATTGTTTTAAAACGTTTATTTTTTCGCTAAACGCGTTTATACATATATATATGTATATTAGAGCTGTACTATTGCACGATGCTAATAATCAGTATATCGATAGAGCGATATATGGTATTTTATTTTTATTTCATTCATCGCAACTTGTTATCGATGTTTCAATATTGCTATCGTAGTAATATTTGGCTCTTCACAGCACTGTGCATCACGAAGTAAAAATCATATGATCGATTAGTGGTAGTGAAAATTTCAGACGTCGGGCAGAAGGCACTCATACTGCAAGTATATTTTCAGTTCCAATTTGTCAAGTATTAAATAGGGATTTTTAGCTTTTCGTTCGAATTTTATAATTAAGAAATTCTGTTTGTAACGTTTAAAACTTTTTCAGAAACGGTAGTACGTGAATTCCTTCGGAATTATTGAATTTTCATTTCGGTTTTGTGCAACGTGAGAAAAATCAGTCAAGATGGCTTTGAGCGATGCTGATGTACAGAAACAGGTAAATAATATGTGTAATATTGAAATTAATGTAATAACAGAGAAATGTTTTAATAAGTAAAACATTCAAAATGTCTCTGAAAGCGAGAGTAGTTTCAATGCCAAAGCGAGAACTGAAGTCATGGGACTCTTGTCGGGTGTCATGTGAATTTTACGCACAACTTTTTCACTCCCAAAATATGCATTAATCTAATCGGACGTTTTACGAAACACAAGTGAAATATAAGTTTAGATGAACCTGCCCTAAAATATAAACACGCATTTCCAAAACAATTTTGCTGTTGAGGGTGGCAAAAAGCAAAGTTGATTGAAATTTTTACAGAAAAAGCTAAAATGCTTATTGGTCATGTGACACGCACGACACTTGTGCAATGTGTTAAAGCGAGACGACCAGTGCCGCAAATGCCGTGTTGCCATTACTGTCTTGCGACTGGGCTGTAAATACACTTGCCGTCGCCTTATCAATGGCAACTGAAACAATTTAACTAAAAAAACATTTAAAATAATGAATATTTCATTTTGGCAACGTAATAAAAGGCCGGGTACCAAATTGCCTGGAACACTTCAAAAACTACGACAAATATATCTGTAACTGGGGTCTAATCATGTGATCTGTGCAAACATGTTGGTTAGGTAGGTTAAAAAAAGCTTCAAGTCAATATTACAGTATATATTCCATATAGCGAACACTAAAGAATTCGTAGTTGAACTTTATTTTACTAGTGATATTTAAAACATCTCTCTATTATTATCAATATTCTACTCTATCAATGTGTCATGCAATTATAACATATTTGTATCTTCCTCTTTCAAGATCAAACATATGATGGCATTCATTGAGCAGGAGGCCAATGAAAAAGCCGAGGAGATCGATGCCAAAGCCGAGGAAGAATTCAATATCGAAAAGGGACGTCTCGTTCAACAGCAACGTCTCAAGATTATGGAGTACTACGAAAAGAAGGAGAAGCAAGTTGAGCTCCAAAAGAAGATCCAATCTTCGAACATGCTCAACCAGGCTCGTTTGAAGGTCAGTATGGGCAGAACTAACCGATGAATACACTATAGACTTACTTACGATTGCATTTATTGTAAATTACTCAACTCATTTATTGTTGCATTCAACAGGTGCTCAAAGTACGTGAAGATCATGTAGCCAGTGTCCTCGATGATGCACGCAAACGTCTCGGTGAAGTCACCAAGAACGAGGAGGAATACAAGAATGTGTTGAGCAAACTCATTGTACAGGGCCTCTATCAGGTAATGGAACCCAAAGTAACCCTTCGCTGCCGTCAAGTCGATGTTCCCCTGGTTCGAGCAGTCCTCCAACGATCCATCGATCAGTACAAATCCGAAATGAAACAGGATGTTGAACTGTTCATCGATGAGCACGAATATCTTCCAGCCGATACCTGCGGAGGTGTTGAACTGTTGGCTTTGAACGGACGCATCAAGGTATGTATTGAGAGAATCATTAAAGCTCCCATTACAATTCTCATTTCTTATATATGATTATCATCTACTACATCTACAAACAGGTCCCCAACACTCTGGAGTCCAGATTAGAGTTGATTTCACAGCAACTTGTGCCAGAAATACGTAACGCTTTGTTCGGTCGTAACGTTAATCGTAAATTCACCGATTAAATTTGTCTTTAAGTGCAAAATTACAATACCAACACAAAAGTTCAAGCTTATTACAACAACAACAACAACCAGAAAACACCCACTAAATAATGAATGGGAACAAAACTCATTCACTTGAACTCATTTCAAACAAAATTGTGTCTATTAATTATTATTATTATTGCCGTTGTCTTTTTATAGTGAAAAACAAAACAAAAAACTGAAAATTTTGGTCAGATATGTAGGCTACAAACAATAATGAGTTACTACTGTACTTACATATTTGCCAAATACTTACAATATACATATATATTTTAGAGAATATTTCAAAGCATAAAGAAAAGATTCAAAATCCGTAAAAGAGTTTGTTAAAGTTTGTTTTTATGAACTAACCCGGCGCGTAAACAGCAACAATATATAAGCTAATCATAATAACATTCCTCAACACACATTTTTCGAACCGTTTTACGTTTTAGTCCTTGAAATATTTGTAAAAAAAAAGAATAATTTTTGTTTTGCCTTATGTTGGTAACTTTTGTTGTACATTTTGATTTTATTTCGATTTAATTTTTGCATTCTTTTCAATTACTGTCTGTCTATTTTTGTTATCTTTTTCGTTAGACATGTTATTCGCATATACATATATAGAAAAAGTATCTAAATAGCAGGAGAAGTGCAATGTGCAATGCGGCGGAATTGATCGTGCCACTTGCCTGTTGCACGGGCGCACACTCAGCATTATTGCCTGCGATCCACCGAAATAAGTGAGTTATATTCCCATTTCGCTGCTTCGCAGGTAATCGTGCGCCTGTGTACGCGCAACTGGCACGTTAAGATATCATAAAATCAATGTCTGTTGTTGATCGAAGTAATATATCTCTTTTTATTATAATACGCAGTTATGAAACACGCATGCACGCGCCCAGTTATTGAAGTATTGCCAAGAGGCCAAGTAGCTAAATTTGTTTGAAACATAATAATAAAAACATATATACCTAATACTTTACCTGCTTCCAATTCCAAATCATATGAAACATAAATATATATATATACTTATAATTAAACAAAAAAAAACATAATGGAAATTAGGTATATCAATTTATTAGGCCGCCGCATGCGCTGCACTTCCTCGAGAGTTAAAAACGCACGTTCATATCTGAATCTATAAACAAACACTTAATTATAATTGTATTTCAATGTTTGCGTGTTCACGATGAAAAAAGCTACAAATTTAGAATACTACAAATACAATACAAACAACCAAAACAAAACAAAAGCATATGCATTAATACATCCGTATATAACACATCGAGTAAAGTGAAAATAAAAATGCAACAAAATTACTTTTAAACTTAAACAAAAATTTATGTTGAATAAAACAGTATTTCCAAACGATAAATTGAGTTTCATTTATGAGGAGTTAGATAAAGATATATTGTATATATAGAATCCGATACTAAGAACATATTCTCTAAGACTTCTTTTTTAATTGAAATTGGGGAACATCGAATCGGTTTGGTATAGAAAGGTTTGTAGATTAACAAGAAATATATATAGATATACCTACTTTCCTATTAAAAGAATATTGTTTATATTTAGATTTAAATTAGAAACATGCGAATTTATCCTCCCATTCGTATCATAAAGATGTCCAGAAGAACGCAATTCCCCAGTGAAACAGATGAATTTCGGTTTTTCTTTTGTTTATTTTAATTTTATATTTTAATACATGTATATTTTTCCATTTTTATGTCTCCATGCAGTCCATGCATTATAATCTTCCCCCATTTCAGTTGGTTTCCCAAGACATGTATGTTTTTTTTTTCATCTATTTAAAGATGGTCCGCCAAAGATTATTGTTAATCATATACATACATACACACACATATATATATTTTGATGTATATTGTATATATCAATAGTGTATCGATGTCTAACTGCATAAATTGCATTTACTATTTTTCCTAAAAGTCCTGACCAGTGTTGTAAGTTGGCTCAAAATCGCTTCAAGTTGACTTTAAATTAAGTGTCACATTGAATTTTGTTCTATTTTAATGTAGTTCAGATGCAACTGAAGTATGATAGGGTATATAGACATTGCATTCGCAAAAAGTCCACACAAATATCATAAGCAAACAATCATATCTTTGTTTTTCGTTCCTGTGTTTTGTTATTTTCTTTCTTTTATCTTTTTTGGGTGGAAATTCACTTAATTATTTATCAAATTTGATGAAATCTAACAATGTTAAGTGCACATTTTAAATTGAAAAATCAGTTTGGGTAATTTAAATTCAACTGTGTACATTTAATTTCGAATTTTGCGGCTTGGCTCTCCAACTCTCTCTTCGCTATTGATGAGTGTCCATGGGTCTTATTATAACAGATCTAGGAAAATTTTCCAAATGGGAGTGTAGTTCGGTTGGCTGTTGTTGTTGTTGGTAGTTGTTAATGCGAAATTTCTAATGATGATGGAGTGGCGGCGGCTGCGATGTTGTTGAAGCGATGTTAGTCGCCGAGCTTTTGCTCATCCTCCGACTCGGACTCTGCAAGAATCAAATAAAATATTTGATTGGTTAATAAACTAGATCCCAATTACAGTTTGTAGAAGACGTTTGTCCGAACGATTATTGGCCAAATGTAACTATGATACAGTTATATGGACACCCAATCATTCAAATGCTTTAGCATACTATATATAGAATTGTTGTACTCATGGAAAGTACACAGTTTTAAATAATTTTTATAGATGCAGAATCAAGTTCCTCTTCAGACTGTTGTTGTCCGAACAATTATTGGCCAAATGTAACTATGTTTAGTTATATGGACACCCAATCACTCTTTTGCTCTAGCATATTTTACACGAAGTTTTAAGACTCATTGAATAATACTTAAAAACATAAGTAAGCAAAATATGCAAAGTGATATCTATTATATGTGTTTTTGTCCAGGTTTTCATTGGCCTGCGAAGTTCATTGATTAGGAAGTCAGCGAGGCAAGCAAAAAACCCAAATGCTCTTGCAATTTTGTACAATGAAAGTGCCACATGTGATATTTTTTCACTAGACAAGACCATTCTCAAAAATTGCCAAGCTTACAATACCAATTTATATATATATATATATATATATATAAGTAATACCAACCCTCTTCTGCCGACTGAAGCCATTCGACAAATTTACGCATTTGTTCGAGGAAATGCATCTTGCCCTTGTTGGAGTGTCCGTCCTTGTACCAGCGCAAGATAATCTCCTCGGACAGTACTTCTGTCTTGTAGAATAGCAAGATGATCTTTTGGAACGCTTTCATAAAGTTCATGTTCTCATAGCAGAATTCTTGCACTTTCAAAATCAATGCCAGCTCCGAGCGATCCGTTGTTGCAAACGATTGCAATAATGTGCAGTATGCCTTCAAATGGCGAACCGCTTGATCGGTAACGAGCTCCTCCTTTTTGTTCCATTCTCCCAACGACATGATGGTGGACCAAATCTAATAAAAGATTATTATTACTGTAGATAAAATAAAAAGGACGCGAGATCTCGATCATGACTTACAATAACAATTATCTCATGATCAGGAATGTTGGTACGTTGTGCAAACTCTTTGATATCTGCAGTTATTTCATTATGCGCCTTCTCGTCGTTAATATCATCGATAAGGGTTTGCTGTAGTTCACGTTTGGCCTCTTGGCTGGCCTGTGCCTTATGCAATTTAATGATTTCATTGAGTTCTTTGTCAAGAAAAACTTGTTTAAAATATTCCTCAGTACGTTTGTTTGGTGGGAAAAAGTCCATAAGTCTGTGAGAGCAAATAAAGTATGCTGGTTGTTAGCAAATATCTAAATAGGCATAGGCACAACTTCATATTCTTGGATATTGTTGCGACTGTACGAAATAAAATGGGCACCCAAATAACGTCAAAGTTTATTTGCGACATGCATAAAATTCCGGTATAAATTATACTAATCTAGGAATGCCAATTAAAGATGCTCAACTGGATAATTGAACAACTTCCTGATAACTTTCCGGAAATGCGACATGGTAAGGCTGAGAATTACTTACTTGCTTTCCAGTCCACCCTTCTTAAGCGCCTGAATAAGATATGCAATGCCCTTCTCTTGCTTAAACGTCAAAAATAGCTCCAATAAAAATTCGAGTGCAATGCCATCTTTAATCAGATGCTCGTTATTCAATACCAGCAATACGTTTGGCGGTACAGAGCCATTAACTGCAAAATCAAAATAAAATAACGAAGAAAATGATTAGAAGATGCACCAACTTATAGAAAAATTCAAGCAGCTTCAATTTTATTAATTTTTCTTGTCTTTGGACTCGTGGCCTTTGCATGTGGCTTAGAATTTTGCATGCAAAAGTCAGTATACCAAAAGTAAATTTAATTTTAGCCAACAGTTAATGTGAGTTTCTGTTAAATTCGTAAAACTCTCTTTATAATGTTGACTGTATAACAATTAAAATTAATTCATTTGCTTACCTAACCAAAGCGCAGTCATGCGCGCAAGCTTAATGCGTTCACTTGGCGTAAAGCCCTTTACGAATAACAAGACTTTACCCATCTCCTCCTCGAACATTTTCTCAAGGTACTTGTACCGTCTAATGAGTTTAACAAAGACCTGTAACAAAGCAAAAACACACAATTATGGTATTATCTATTATATACAGAGTACATTTTTCTAGGCGGGTCTTTTCCTACGATGATGAGTATGATATGCACAACTGTCGCAACATTAGAAATCTTTAAAAATCGTGTTTTGCGAACAATTAAAGACAAGTAAAATGTGGCGTTTCATTTTGCATATTTTGACACCGATTAGATTACATTGTATCAGGTAACCGGTTCTAATAATATGCACAGCTGGGGGATAACAACTTACACTCATACTTGACTTATAGAGACTGGTTTGTCGCGACATTAGAAATCTTTAGATTGTTGGGATTGTTTTTTTTTACACAATATAAAGACAAGTAAAATGGGGCGATTTATTTTGCATAAATTGACACCGACTATCGGCTAAGGCGAATAATAACCGGTTCTAATAATATGCTGGGATGAACTAGGTTCTATATGGGTTCTGAAGAGTATGTTACAAACCTGCTCATGGTTGCGCATTGACTCCATATCTTCGGGTGCATCGAAGATGCAGTAACTTGTGCGGGGCTTTTCGCCATCCTGAGATATTGAACCACCAGGCACTATAACGATATTAAACATATACCATAGATTATAAATAAGATGTTTTTCCCCAATTCTGTTTGAGTTACCTACCTAATAAACCACCCGCAATCAATATATCAAAGAGCACTTCACCGTAACGACGATAATCGAGCTTGTTGCCCGCGCTGTCTAGAAATTTAGAGATTTGTTCCAGGTCGCCTTCAGTTTTTTCGAGACCAGCAATGACCGCATCACGGAATCCCGTTGGGTCATATTTTTCTCTTTCATCTATGATTAAATATTTTCAATTTATGAATTTAGACCGTAAAGTAATTGGATCTTCCCTTTTTCTCTTTAACTTACCTCTCTTTCTGGTCTTGATGCGTTGACCCGATAGCACTGGTCTTTCAGTTTTTTGACTCATACAATAAATTGCTACAGTTATGGAGTAAAGGAGAAATAGTTTGATTAAATTTCGTTTATTCTTTCCACAAAATATTTGTACATCTGCCTACTTAGTATGTACGTATGACAAAGGTTACTATGCTTAGGAAGTATCTGAGGTATAACGCGTTACACGTTGAAGCAAATCAGCTACCAATGCTTTCTAACCTTAAAAAAAAATTTTTGCTTGATCGACATATGATTGTGTATGTGTTCGTACACCAATACATACACACACGAAATCTTTACAGTTTGATAATGCAGAGAAGAGCGAATGAAAGGCAAATCGAGAGAACTCTCGCACGTCTCTATGTATTTCAATTCGTTCACATGCATGTAAAAAGAAGCAACGAACGAAGAGAAACATAAGAATAAAGTGAAATTCACGAAAAATATGTACATAAGCGCGTTGACTTTGTTACTGACGACGGCGCGGAGAGGCGCGCGACGGAAACGAGGTCAAAGTACACGCACACATTCACAGAAGCTTTGTCGCCAGTTGAGGTGGTGATGACAAATAACTGTAATTTTGAATTCAACTTATTCAAGCTCGCACTTTCACTCACAATACAAATATATTTGGCTTAGACATTGCTTCCGCGTGGACTTCACCTTAACTGTGAGAGCGCGTGTATTTAGGAGGTTAATTCTATTGCGTATGTGTGTGTGTGTGTATTTGGATGTATAGAACAGTTTTTTCTCCTTACAATTGCCTTGCACAAATCTTCAAAGATTAACCTCGCAACGGAATTAATTTATTTTTTCTTTTGGTTTTCTTGCTCTTCCTCTGGGTGTTTTCTGATAAATTATTACTGATAAATTGACACGCACGCACACACAGACACTCAACAGTTGGAGAGCGAAAGCCGCAAAATTTCCTACTGAATATGTTTTTTGTGTGTTTAATATAAACTTGAACAATTTTGATGCCGTTGAATTTGTGTGTGTCAAGAAATTCTATTTTTATTAAATATCACAATCGGTTACTATGTATTCTTACACACACATACATATGTATTCTTTCTCTTAAAAGTGTTTTGACGTTCGTCCGAGCGCCTCTTCTTCTGCGCACACCACTTTGTTAAACGAAATTCAGAAAGCAAATGACACATACGAAATCCATCGGATGCCGACGATGACGATAACGACACGACGACGACATGTGGTCGGCGCCATTTTGTAGTCAATACATTGCCATTCAAAGCGCACACACACTCACGCACAAATACATTGACGCCTTGCGTCCATGTGTGCACCCATGAATGTTTTCGAGGTTTTATTTTTCTACTAGCTTTTTCCTTGCCCCAAGACCGTTTTGAAAATATAATTGTTTAAATTAAATTTGCACATACATATGTATATAACTGCTTTAAATACATTTGCCAGTTGGTCATTTAAGCGACATATGTGCATGAAAAAACACAAGACTTTTTCTTTTTTTTTAAATGTGAGTACAGTCGCCCTTGGCTGTTTAACCACTGATAATTGATTAAAATGTATTGATTATGAATCACTATAGCAAAAGTATATATATTTGTGCATTTGCTTTTACATTCTTACAAATACAAATGTACATATATACACACACACGTACGTATAACCTTAAAACTTTTCTATACAGCGCGATGCATACACACGAACGCATACATACACGTTCTATAAAATAAAATAAGCAATTCGCATAAATTCTTATTTTTACTATCGAGTACGTTTAAATAAAAAGCATTAGGGTACTTAAATTCTTTTTTCAGGTTTTATAAATTTTATAACTTGTACTTACGATTAAAACAAAAAAAGCTGTTTTGCTGGAAAATGTAAGCTGTTCGTCTGTTCTCGAGCGTGCGAAACTCACTAATGCAGTGCTGAATGGAAATTTATATCAGTGATGACAAACGATATATATCGATTGATGTACGTTAAATGCAAATTATCGATAAGTTCAATTACCAGCTGATGCATTTGTCTGTGCTCGTAGACATTTTGTTATTATGGATTTGAATATTAACAATTTGACACCTTTAGAATTATGTGAACTCCTTTCAAGAGTAGGGCCCCTTGAGGTTTACTGTATGGATGTGGGGCTAACGGATTCGTTAAAAGCTTACGAAAAGGTAAAGATCTTTTGTATTTGAATTCAAAAGTTTTATTTCTAAACACTCTATTTTTTAGCTCTGTGAAAACTTTTCGATGGCACTAAAAAGTGATTTAAATCTTGAGCAAATTTCGGCTTTGTATACTGGTTCAATAATATTGTACCTCATAGGCCATCTCAATAATTTAAATAGACATCTAGAACTCTTGAACGACTGTTTTAATTACTCGGATATGTTAAAGCCGACAATGATAGATTATGCTACACGAAAATTGCTCGAGAATTTCAAGTTAGCTACGATTCTTAGCAACAAAAATGAGGACTATAATTATATGCTATATTTACTAACGGTTATTCCGCATATTGTCACTGCCAGTGATACTGGGAAGATGATATCGCTTGGGCTATTAAGGGCATTTTTAGCTGAGTTGACGGCTTCGGATAAGGTGCCTCCAATTGTGATGCATATATATCGAAATGTAAGTTAAGTTATTGACCGATTATTTGTCTTTACATAAGTATTAAGATTTCAGAAATATGGCATATGGTAAAAACAGTTAACATAACAGCAATACTGGAGGAATGGTCTCTTCTTAAGTTATACACATTTGTTAAGAGCTTCGCTCTGATTTTATCGACTGCTGGGTTGAATACCAACAATATTGCCCTAAAGCAGGCCGGCTATCGGGGCTTTGAGCTACCTCAACCAGAGACAGAACTGGCCATTGCAGAATGGTTCAAAGGACTACGTAACAAACTTGAAGAGAAGCACAAGGGAGACAAATCTAAAACAGGCTTGTTGGTATGATATTCTTCGTATATTAAATTGAATCACTAATAAGTTTATCAATATTCTAGTTGGTGCGCTATATTGACTATAATATACTGAACTTCTTGACAGAAGTCCCGAATGAAATAGGATCAGAAACTGGAGTCGATGCAGTAGCTTCGGAAACTGGAACAGATGCAGTAGCTTCAGAGACGGGAACCGATGCAGTAGCTTCAGAGACTGGAACCGGTGCAGTTGCATCAGAGACTGGACCCGATGCATCGTTACCATCCTAGCAGAAACGAGACTACCATTGCGTGGTCAAATAATAAATAACTTAAAATTAAGATATAGTTTGTAAAATGTATTTCAAGTTAAAAATTGAAAATCTATATAATACAATCCAAATATTTATTTGAATTTTTTGCCGGTTTTTCGCAAAGGCGCATCCAATGTAGTAGCTGCACTGTTGTAATATTTTGATGAGATTCGATTAATGAAATACAATCCGACCAATGAGAATATAATGCTGAAAGGAAACCAAAAGTTTATATTGAAAATATATGTATGTGTGGGCGTTTCCATATTAGTTTTTTACCAGGTCGTTGCACAAACGCGATGAACTGCTCCCGCTGCAAACGCTGTGAGAGTCAGGCACAATACAATCTCGGGTACAAGTTTAGCCTGGAAATCAGGACCGAAAATCAACATTTCCGCATTGGATAGGCTGGTGAGGCTTAGTATAAACAGCCAAGAGAACAGATAGCCGGCAAACAAAATTGTTAGTTGGGAGTCATTGAACCAATGGGCATAGAAGCGCAGTGTTGCAAAAATAATTAAACTCAGTATACCGGATATAACTGAGGAGATTAGCGTACTCTTTGTGGAAATTGATGTCGCTGTAATTTTAAATTTTAATCATTTGATTTTGTTACACAGAAAAAATGGCTTACACATTTTTGAGCTGGGAAATACAATTGTAATTTGCAATACTAAAAATGCCGAACTATCGATAGAGCCAGCGAACTAAAAACAACGATATCTGTACCTATCGATACACTAGTTGATTGCATTGTACGGGAACAGTAAGATTTCTGTCTTTTTTGTTTAAATATAAATAAAAACATGTCTGCACTTATAAAATCTGCCACCAACACATTGCGTACATCCTTTTGGCAAATGCGCTCAATAACAACATCCCCGGCTGCGCGGATCAAGGAAAGTAAGTATTAGCCATTCATCAAATTGAATGTTTCATAACCTTCTTGGTTTGTTTTGATACAAACTCTCAGTACATGAGAGACAGGAGAAGGATGCTCTGGTCTACGAAGGAGTTAATGTCACGTCGCCGCGCTCAGAGAAAATGCTAAAACCGGCCTGCAATAGCAACTTCTGTCCCGAATGCACTCTAGGACTAGACATAAAGCACACAGATGTGCTAATTCTTTCGCAATATGTACGATCCGATGGATGCATGTTGCCAAGACGGATAACCAAATTGTGCCATCGCCAGCAAAAGAAAATGGGTACGCTAGTAACGATGGCTCAGAAGGCCGGCCTTATGCCGAATCTCGCACCCTCGTGGAGTCAAAAGGATCCAAAGAAACGATTTGGTTGGCGCAAATTCAATAAGTACTTCCTGGAGTCAACGATTAAATACTAACTCTATTAATATAAAGCGTGGTTTTTGTTAAATCGACTATTAAATGTGAAGCTAGTTTATGATATTGATATACCGGCATTCATTACATTAAATTTGTGTCATAAATTGGTTTAATAATAAAATGTTAAAACAAATGTAATAGCAGCCTGTTATCAGATGCTGTTAAATGACGTTATTGTCGGAAGAATACCGTATTTTGCCGGTTTCACGCACAGTGTTGCAAAATTATCATATATCGTATCTTGTGTGTATTTTGTGACATTCAAAGTCTGGTTACACTGGCATTGGCATTACTTTAAATTTTTATTTATTCGGCGCGTTTATTAAACAAATGAGTTTCTTAAGTTGCAACAATACTGTGCACGTCGAAGTGCGTTTGCAACGCAGCGAGCAGTAAGTTTAACATAATCATATAAATCAAAGTTAGTTTAATTAATAATTCTTTCAACTAGACGGCTTCAAACGCTGCGAGCATCAATCGAGCCACAGTTGAGCGCTTATTTGTCGTCGGCAAAATCTTTACGATGGAATGTCGCCTTCGTTCCGGATGAAAGTATCCAGTTGGTCGAGAGTGTTCTGCTGGAGAGAGACAATGGGGAGAACGGCACAATGGTCACCGGACATAAATACAAGTTTTGCTACCATTTCTATATGATGCAGCGTCCCGAGATACGATCGAGAGGAGATCTTTTTGGCGGTGACTGCGCTGGAGGAGATGGCGACGATATCGACAGCGTGGTAGCTGCCAATCATGTTTTACTACCCGCTAACGAATTTATCGGTCTGTGGGATAATCTTATCTATGAGGAGGGACTTAAGGAGAAGGTGGGTTAATCTATTGAATATATAAAATACTTAGTACTAATAATAATATTTACGTTTAGCTGTTGAAATTTGCTCTGTCTGCACTGAGTTTCTCGCAGCACAGCGTGGACTGTAATGTAATTGCCTGCAATCGTCTGCTGCTACTTCATGGTCCACCGGGCACGGGCAAGACAAGTTTGTGCAAAGCTCTGGCTCAGAAACTGGCGATTAGGACAGGGAGTATTTATGCTTACACGCACCTGGTGGAGATAAACAGCCACAGTCTGTTCTCCAAGTGGTTCTCAGAAAGCGGTAAACTGGTTGCACGTCTCTTTGGCAAGATCGGAGAACTTGTTGCGGATAAAAATAATCTGGTTTGCGTGCTGATCGATGAGGTTGAATCTCTGGCGTATGCTCGTAGCGCAATGAGCAGCAATGAGCCGCGTGATGCAATGCGTGTGGTTAATGCAGTGCTCACGCAGCTGGACGAGATCAAGAGCTGTCCAAATGTCCTTATACTGGCCACGTCGAACTTGGCGCAGAGTATCGACCTGGCCTTCTTAGATCGCGCTGATATACGCCAATTTATTGGATACCCTGCTGCACCGGCTATAACATCAATTTACAAGTCTATGCTCACCGAGCTGATGGCTAGAGGCATACTGGTGTCGAAGAACTTAAATGACAACCAGGCCGACTCAGAGGGTTTGCTGGCAACGTTAGTCGAGCTAAGTGCTGGTCTAAGTGGACGCACTCTGCGCAAGTTGCCGCTTCTGGCGCATGCCTATCACACAAGCCGGGACACTTTCGAACTGAATGAAAAAATAAGCTTATCGGATTTCATGGACGCAATGCTGTTTGCCCTGAAACAGCACCAGGCGGACCAGCGGCAACTACGGCAGGACACACTTTCGTATGCGGAGACGTAATCGTTAAGACTTCTTAAACTCTTTCTCTCTGTGTCAGTCTCATCAGAAAGAAATCTATGCTTTTGTATGCTTCCATTTTGTTGCTAACAAATAAAAAACAAAAAGGGAAAAGAAAAGGAATGAAAAAGAAAGCAAAAATTGAAGATGAGTGGAGCTCATGATGTCGATGTGAGACGTCCGACCTTTCCGTCTCCGTTTTCATTGCATTTCATTTGCACACCATGCAAGGATTTTTCATTTATTCTGTTTTTGATTAGAAAACAAGCGTGAAATTGCATTTGCTGACAATCAACAAACAGGAGACACTCACATAGACACAGAAAAGGACGATATATGTATAAAGGAAGTACAGAGAGGACAGAAACTGTTTCAGAGAAGGGATTTATACAATGTAGATATGTTGCTTATGGAGACCCCAGGATACAAAGAAATTTTAAACTCTTTTAAGTAAAAACATACATTTTCATATATTATAAAATAACGTGAGACGAATCGATCAAAATCGTTGGGAGCACATAGAAACCGTGGAGACGTTGTTTTGCTATTTGGAAATCCCACTAAATTGAAGTTGTTTAACCAACATTTCCATAAAATGGTATGTGGATTAATATATTTAAGGCTTTACATTAGTATATAAGCATTCTTAGTTCCAGCTTCATTTCTTCTTCAACATGATTCTCATTTACTCAACTACTGCACGTCTTCCGTGAGAGAATGTGAAGACGAGGAAAAATCCCACACATACGACATATTTGAAAAGAATTTGGAATAGGGTGGACGAAATTTCGTAACGGTCTTGGATATTATCAGCTTGGAGGGTTTGTTTTCCAATGAAGTGTCAAATGCGTTTCGCTGGAACTTGTTGAGGAGATTGTTGTACAGCTGCCTCTTGGATTCTTCCACTTCTACGCAAGTGAAAGTGGCCTGACTGTCATTAGCACGAGAAGGTGTTAACTCCATGAGTTCCTCGCGTTCATCCAATCGATTATTCCCTTGCGTCTTTGTGCTTTGGTCACACTTGTTTTCTTCCTGATCGATGCAGACGAAAGTGGCTTGACTGGCATCAATTTGAGGGGATGGCAAATGACTGAGTTCACCGCGAGTTGCTTTGTTGTGCACCTCTAATGACATCTCGTGAAATTGTTGCTTCTTTTTGGTTTGGTCACACTTTGATTCTTCTTCATTTAAGCGGGTACAAGTGGTCTGACTATCATCAATTTGAGGGGGTAATAAATGTACAGATTTCTCGCGTTCTACCATGTTTTGTACTTTCAATGGTAGCTCTACAAATCGGTCTTTCTTTTCAGTTGGGTCACACTTGGATTCTTTCTGAACCGTGTAGATGGAAGTGGTCTGACTTTCAACAATTTGAGCTGGTAACAATTGTACAGGTTCCTTACATTCTACCTTATTTTGTACTGTCAATGGTAGCTCTTCAAATCGATCTTTCAGTTGCGCCTTTTCCGTATGATCGCACTTGGTTTCTTCCTCAGCGACGCTGCTGAAAGTGACCCGACTGTCTTCAATATGAGAGAGTGGCAACTTTCTAAGTTTATCGCGTTCCATCAAATTGTGCACCTTCAATGACAACACATCAATGCTATTCTTGAGCTGCTCGCACTGCATTACGGTCTGCTGAATTGTCTCGGCAATCTCTTTGTTGCTCTTTTCCAGTGCCACAAGAGATTCGCACAGTGCTTTGGGTAATATCAATTTGTCTATTTCGAACAGATCACACGGCTTAGTGCTTTCTTGCTTTGGTTCTTCGTTGGTCTGTGTTCGCCACTCCTGCAGTCTTTTAGGCAACTCACTTATAAGGGTCATGACCTTTTTCTGCACCAACTCGCTGAACGTGATTGGGCTTTTTAAAGCGTTTGTCTCTGATTGATCACCATCGCCGCCGTAATTTGACTTTGGCAACATTGTGTTTGTTGCTTTTTAGAATTTAGAAATTCATAAAATTCACACTTTAATTTTGTGATTTAATACATCTGATTGATTTCCAAATGAACTGTTGTTGAGGCTTAAAGAAAGTGAATCTTTACGTAACTTCCAGTTATTATCTTCAGGAAATCATCATTTTAAAACCTTTCTCATTTTTATTAAAAGAGAGTTTAAGGTTCCAGGTATTCAAAGTGTTTTAAAGTTTTCTCTCGATTGTTTTATTTTCCAATTATTGCTTGGAGGCTCGAACTGTATTGTTTACAATCGTCGAGTATTATTTATACGATTGTTTACGATGACTGCGTGAATTTCTCTTTGCAAACTTATTTTATGGCTTTTACGTCCGGCGAAGTAGTTTGGTTCCATTGCAGACCAGGCCGATGCAAAATAGGTTAGAATCGAACAACTATTGATGTTTATGTGCCATAAATGTGTGCGAGGGTGTGCGTCGGTGTGTGTGTGTGCGTGCGAGTGCAGCTTGTAAGCTGCGTTTGGTCCTTTCAAACTCCAAATCGCATTGTTATTCTAGTTGCATTCGGTGTGTGCAAATGTGTGCGTGTTTACTCATATTTATGTACATATATGAATGTGTGTGTGTGTGTGTGTGTGCGTCGGGCAATTGTTTCATATTTATTGTTCGGATTTGCTATGTTTACCAGCCCGTACAAGGTCCAGGCAGTTTAACTTGCATTTATTTTTTGTAAAAACTAACATAAACACACTCCGAAAGCGATGAAGATTGCAAAGATTGCCAAAGTTTATTTCAAATAAATACGAAAATTTAAAATAGATGTGTGGCTCCGTTCGGAACTGCAGTATGGCAAGAAGAAAACATTTTAGTTTTGATTGATTTTGAGAAGGAAAACATGAGAAATGACCACAAGCCATTTTCATCAGCTGTTCCATTTTGTATTATATAACATAAATATTTCCAATATTGAAAAATTTATTTGCCATAAACGAATGAAAGTAAATCTCAAAGTTGGCAACTCTGATGTTATTAAATTTGACACAGTGGCAAAAGCTTAAAGCTGTGATCCTTGCACCAAAGAGAGTTTATGCATATGAAACTATCGATATTTATTTAAGCGATAACTATTATTTAAAATACTTTGAACATAACACGCAATACGTTAAAAAAAGACCGTAGACAACGCATAAATAATTTGTATTTTAAAGTAAGGAATTTAAGTTGAACAATTATTATGGTTGATTCCAGCTACTCCACTGCTACTCAATATTTACATAAATGTTCATGTTTCCAATATTAAAAAACTTCTGTTGTCCTTTTTTGCTAAATGCTGTTGCCCAAATTTTCATGTAATTTGAATACTTGTGGTTGCTTTCGCCCGCGGACGAGCCTCAAATTGTTCAGTTTTTGCTTCTGTAAAATATTGCAAAGATTGCTGATGGATTTATGTAAATAAAGCCGAAAACAGCAATAAAAAGCTGATGAAAACCTGACAAAGCCTAAAAGTTTAACGTTGATGAATTCTTAGACAACAGCTGAAATTGCAACAAATTATGAGGATATGGATTAGGATTAACTGTTGTTTACTTAAGCCAAATATAAGTTGCAAAAATATTTTATTTAATGTATTTACAATTTAAGCTGACCTATTCGGCAGACTTGTGCATATGTGTGTGTGTGTGTGAGTGAGTTATTTATGCTGCGAACGTGACTGGAAATATGAAATGCAGCAAATGTGTTTACTCAAATGAAGTAAGTGAAAATTGACAAGTGCAGCTGACGGGGGAGTGGCGAAGAGGACGGATAAGGGGGTTAGTTGGTTGGCTAGGAACGACGCAGTCTTGGCTGCGGGTCAAGCTTGTCCCAGGCTCAGGGCACATATGAAATGCTCAAAAATTGTAACTCTCTTTAATCCTTTGGCCGGCACAGATATACGAATTCCTATGTAGTATGTATGTGTGTGTGTGTGTGTGTGTGTTATCTGTGAGTTGTGTGTCAAATTCAATGCGAGTGTGACAAAGTGACGTGCAGCAACTACGGCGCCAGAGTTCCGTCTCAACGACAATAGCTCAGCCAGTCGGGCTTCGTTTCTCCATTTCCCATTTTCTACTTCCGATTTGCCGGCTTCTTGTCGTGGCTTGCTCCTCCTTCTCGTTCACTTCGCTGACCTTATAAAAATGTACGATTTCTCTTCATTTGATGAAATGAAATACAATTTCTCAACGCGCTGCGTTTGCTGCGCTGCAAGAACTTCGTTGCAATTGCAATTTCTTGGCGCTGCCAGAGATATTGACATTTTTATAAGTCAATATATATGTATAAACTCCGATTGCAGTGGGACTATAAAAGACCGGACCGCATGCCGGCAGCGATACGAGCGGGAGCGTAAACTTTCCAATACATACATATTTAAACTTTGTTGTTTGTTGCATCCGGGAAATTAATTTATTCGTCCATACAAAGTAAATGAATAAATATCGCGAACAATACGAAAGTTTTCCTTAAATTTTGATGAACATTGCAGACTGCCAACGGAGGAGCCCTTTGCTGTTCGCTTACTTGCTGGATATTCTCAAATGTTGACCTATAAAGTCAGATAGATAAGGGACGGCTTCACAAAAACACTTCTGAAAACTTGATTACTTCCCTTAGTTGTTGCCGGGACTGATATTAATACGGCAATGAGAGATTTGATTTAAAGATGTTATACATTTTGAAAATGTGTTTTATTACCTTTAAATTTCGTAGCAATAAACCCAGGGGCGTTCAGAGCTTTTTTGGGGCCCGGGGCAAAAAAAAATTCGGGGCCCCCCTCCCTCCCTATTTCTTTGTGGCACGACACATATATACTCGATTTGTCATATTTTGAAAAACTGCCATTCGACGTTTGGGGGCCCCCTTGACGACGGGGCCCGGGGCAAACTGCCCCGTTTGCCCCCCCCTCTGAACGCGCCTGAATAAACCGATAATAAAATAGTTTTCGATATAACTCTAGTTTAATTTGTTATTAATATCGATATTCTCCTATCGATACCCACTCTGCAATTCACTGCTTGGGGTAACGCACACCTTTGATTACACAGTTTCGATTATTATGTTGCTTGCTGTTTATTCAACTATTGATAACTTATCTCTACTGAAACATACTTTCGCAAAATTACCCGACGCCTTAAGCGAAAAGGCTTATCGCAAAGTGAATTGGGTCAAGTTGCTGATTGCTTTGCGCCTCGAGCTTGCCCCCACGGGGAAGACATTCCTTCTTCCCTCCCCACACGACTTGCAACGCGCCTTGAGGGCGCACCACCTGTCCAACTGGTGCAACGGTGCCAGCTCCTACTCACGCTGCCATTTGTCGTCCGCAATTACTTTGATTAATAGCGCTTCGGCGTCCAATGGAAATGTGCCTGTGGTTGCAGTAGCTATCGGAGTGGCGGGGTGGGCATTGGGTCATTCTGGGATGGTAGAACTTTTTCCAACTTTCGTAAATGAAAACTGCAAACGCAAATGAAATTAGTCGAAACTATTTTGCCATATACCGTGGAGCGGCCTTTTAAGAGAGGCAAGGAAGCAAGGGAAGAAGACTTCAGCTCGTTGAAGTCAAGTTCGTGACGCGCGTATTTCTAATTAGATTAGGGGGCAGCCTACCGGCCACGGTCACGCCCACTTGTCGTACTTGTCCGTTGTTGTGATTGCCATTTGGCTTCGCCATTCCATCTGCGTCTTTGCCTTCGTTTTCTTTTTTAAACTAATTTTAATTGAAAAAATTCTTCAATTTTGCCATCTATCTGACTCTTGTGGGGGGGAGGGGGTGCCCCGCTCCAACCATACTGAAAGCTGAGGCCAGACAGGCTCAGAAATGTAATTAGGCACGTTAGCAGGCTCTTGTGTATGGGTGTGTGTGTGTGTGTCCAGTTTTCGATTTCACAGTCATAAAAATGCAATTTGCCAGGCAATTTCGCAATTAATTTTAAGTGTTGCATAAGTTCTGTTGCCGCGCCTAAATTCCTATCGTTCTTTTTTGTAAGTGTTGCATAACTTCTAGCAAATACCAATCGTTTTATACCGCGCGTGTGTGGGTGTGTGCGCTGTGACAACTTTAATTGAAATTGCCTTGAATGGCAGCGTTTCTTCTTTTCCCCATTTCCCGTTTGCCGTTACCCGCTTTTGCGCTTTGCGCTAATTTTAGCGCAGCGTCAAAGATTTGTCTTGCGTTTCACGCGCATTTTGTGCTAACGAAATGGCGATAATTAATCATACCCTTTGTGGTAGCACACAGAGCAACTTCCCCTCTTTCGCCTTTCTCTTCTTGTTACGTTCTTGTTATACGAGCCAAAGCAGAATGAACGCGCATTTTCCTTTCTCATTATGACCAACGGTCGCAGTGCATATCC
Source organism: Zaprionus indianus (assembly GCA_018904595.1). Lineage (NCBI taxonomy): Eukaryota > Metazoa > Arthropoda > Insecta > Diptera > Drosophilidae > Zaprionus > Zaprionus indianus. The sequence goes on from JAEIHA010000320.1 coordinate 7,178,657, forward strand.
TGTATACAGTCAAGCACAGGGTATGGGGTATATTGCACCATCAAAGGAAACTTTTATTTTCCTTAACTTTAAAGTGTTTCCCTACAGGGTATTTTTTATTAGTTCATCAATGAGGTTTTCTGCTTTCTTCTCGCGAAATACTCTGCGGGCAGCGCGCCAGTTGGTTGTTTAATTTAATTAGAAGTCGCAACTGTTGTGGATTTGCCGTGAATGATTGCCGTGGCATGATTTGGTTCTATTCGCTAATCATTTTGTCATTTGCACTTGCACTAGCTGCTCGCTATAAAACTGAGCTGACAGTTACAATGCGACTGATATTCGATTAGGGACACATATCAAATTGTATAAAATAAATACTAAACAACTATCGAAACTCATGAAATCGATAAACTACCTTCTAATTCTTATACATGGTACGCAGCACTGCGAAAAACTTGTAGGACACTTGCAGCAACTGCAAAGAATATTAAATGTGAAGGCAAAGAAAGAAGATATAAATTAAATGAACTCACAGACGTTACGGTGACTAGAGACATGTTTAGTAAGTGCGTGGCCTTCAGGTAACTCGGACGTTGTGCTCGCTTAATAATTAGCAGCAACAGCTTTCGATAGCGCAGTCCTCCTCGGAACCAATCGTGGCTATAAACAGCCTGACCCACTTGCTCGCTCTGCACGAGAAAAACTATAGAATCGATTTTCATCCTAGTCTCCATAGACTTCTTACCGCATCGATAAGGCTCTGAGCATAGCCGCCAATCATAAAAACCTGCACCAAGGCGCAGAAGAGAAAGAATCCAAGCATGATGAGATTGTCGATCTTGCCACCAATTGTAATTTGAAAGATCACAAAGCAGATGATGCATGCAGAACTGGCCAAGTTGCAGAGCAGCGAAATGCCGAAGATCTGATTGACATCCTCGACGAGTAATAGCAGCCGCTGATGGTATACGATGTTTTCCCTTAGAAAGGCCAGATCCTTCTCGGGTGGCAGCAGACCTGCCACATGTTGTCGCATCACCGTGGCCAGACGACGCAGATGCATAACCAACAGGGTGACCATGGCACACATGAACATATCCGCCGCAAGTTGGCCGGAGAGACAGGCCTGTCCGGCCAGATTCTGTGAGATGTACATAAAATAGTAGCTCCAATTGGTCTGCCAGTCCCACGGCGTCCAGCAGTAGTAGGGCAGGGTGCGCTCAAAGTGTCGTATACCCAGCCAGTAATCGTATATCACGTAGTAGACAGCCCAGTAAAGATTGTAGCTCCAGATGAGCACAAGATGCATTCCAAAATAGAAGACACTAACGCGTTTGTAGGCTCGTAGACAATCATATACCCCGTATTGCGCTTGTTCCTCTATTTCGCGTGGATGCAGTTCATCCAGTTGGGCAACAACTCGCGATAGGTGATCCTTTTGGTGCCAGATGAGTCTGATCTTAATGTCGCCCAGCACCACAAATCCGATGAAGGAGAGATTCATTGTGGCTTCCAGGAAGTTGTTGGCGGTGATGAAAGCGCGGAACACGTAAATCAATTCAGACAGCAGCACTGCATTCAGATTAAGGATCTGAAGTATAAAGTACGCGCTGAGTAGGATGCTTCGCCATTTGCTACTCCTACTTTGTCGCAGATCGTAGGCCACCATGCCTATCGAGAGATAGAATGTGTTGACGTAACGGAAAAACTCCTCCAGAGATATAACCGACGCCAGTCGACTCCCGGCTTGCTTCCTGGTTTTCCACACCATGCTAGTGTGGTGCTTTCTTGGTTTCTTTCCTCACATTGTCCAGTTTGGGTCACTTTTATAGCCATCGACGACAATTTGATAATTGACGGGTAGAGTTCTCGGCCACGCCCACTCAACACGCCTGTAAAATCTCTCAATTAGCATTGGTCCTGTGAACAGTAACAGTTGGCACAAGTGGCCCAAGTGGGCGTGGCTAATTGCGCCTAAGTCGAAATAAATTACACTCAGCAAATCGATGACATCCTCAATTAGTTAAGTGGGCGACGATTAATCGACTAGAAGTACTCACACGGCTATCAATGGAAGCTTTGAACTCTAGCTAGGACTAATTCCATTTCAGATAAATGACTTGGTAAATGCTAAAGAGAGAGAGAGAGTGAGAGAGATGAGGAGAGGAAGTTCAATGTATCAAACCGTTTTACTTGTGTATTCATGGTAAATTACCCAAATTCGTGTCACGCAAGCCATCACGAGTTGGTCACAATTGAACACTTGACTATTTATTATTGGGTCAGGCGACATGCTGAGCAACCTAGTTGATCTCTTTGATTTTCCAGGTTTTTGCATCTTCGGTTTCCTTTGTCGAGCGAGAGAACAGCAAGAAATACTTAGGACAACAGCATTGTCCTGTCAGTTATCCGGCTATCTGTTTGTGCAGTTGCCATGTGACAGCATTATATTTGACTTTGCCTTGGCAGTCGCTTGCATCCTGCAGCCCACTTGCCCCCTTTCCCGTCCATCCTACAGCTTGCGTCATGTTGGCAAGTTCAGGCGAGTTTTTGTCGATGCGAGTGGCCATATTTGTTTCCGTCTGAGATTGCTGCATATAAAAGTCACTTGCATTGTCGCTTCGCATACCCTGTAAGTGCGGAATTACAGGATTGGCTATGGAAGAAGTGCAAAGCTGAAAGGAAACTTTGATTTCTATTGTACAATTATTTCTAAGCAATCAATTGTTGGACAAAGCAGTCAGCTAAGAGTGACCAGAGAGGCAATAATCGATAGTTACCAAAACAAATCGATCACTATTACAAGCAAGTAAAGCTGTAAGAGCGATTCCCGATGTTGATATTCTAGGCCATCGATGACATCGTTTTAATTTGATAACCGAGGTGCCAAGATCTGTTGATTGGTCCTTATAGATCTCGTCGATATAAGTAATATAAGATATAAGTAATTACCAATTTCTGTTGTTACATAGTTATCATTGCATTTATTTTTGAGGCACTTGATTCGTTCTACTTTTCTAGATTTTTAAACTAGCTGTAATTTCTTAATAAGGCACTCGATATTATCGATAATCAAAAACATCGATCTTTGAAAAATTAAACGTACATTCTATTTAGTGATATTTTTACTTCCTAAGATAACATTCTAGTTGCGTATACCTCAATCCAGTTCTTGATTATTTTGTTGTTGTTGTTTTTGGCTTTGAAAATTTGCTAGTTCCATCCAAATTCTACAAAAGGAAAATCACAGTCAGTTAATGTCCTGCGCTGTCCTCGTTCTAGTCTGCTTCGACTCATTTGTTATAATTGTTATATTTTATGTGCATTCAGATTTGTTAAAACATCGTTAATGAGAACTATATACAAATGACTGTAGGAATTATGTACATATGTATATGTAGATATGTGTACGTGTCTATATTGTCGCATTTGAGCATATTGTGATGCGAGATTTATTTTCATATGCAATTAGCATTTTCAATTCATTTGTTCGCTACTCTCGCAAGTGCGTAAACATAATTGAGTGTGTGTGTGTGTGTGTGTGCTGTGTGTGGTCATGCAGGCGTATATTAAATGCATTTGTTATATCAAACCCGTATTAATTAATCAAAATGTTGGCGACATGCTAGCCAAATGTTGATTCTGCGCTTGTTTGTCGCTTTAAAGTTTCAATTTTAGTTAAATGTGTGCAGGCGAGGGATTCCCAGGGAGTACTCAAACATAATGAGTAAGCATTAATTAACCTTTATACACAATATAACCTATAACGAATATATCAATATTTGTCTGTTGTGTCATGTGTGCTGAAGAATTTGTTAGGCCGCCCTCGCGGGCGTAAATTATTTATTAATAAACTAACATACGTTTGCAACAAACGGGCCTCGTTCTCGCCCGAACTATGTGAAGCTCTCCTGTTGCGCACGCATAAATAATAATTAAAGCAATAAAAGGCTTAGTTTATAGTTGAATTGCAATGTGAAATTAATTTGCAGGAACTTTAAACTGTTAATGCATTGTAGAAACCGATAAAATCATTAGAGCTGCAGTATTACCCTTGCAACTGTTTATACCTATGTTATCGAAAGATCGATAATGCAAAAACAGGGAGTGACCATTTTATACATGTGCTGAAAAGAATTTAAATACTGCAGTCCCATTCAAGCTTATCGATAGTGCAAAAAAGTGCTTTATGATGACTGTTGCAATCACAAACTGCCCAAGGACTTAAAGCGTTCGTTACTTCGGTAAATTTAAATTTCAGTTTTAGGCTCACTTTAATTTATCTCAAGCCTGCTCATATTTCTCTGGCAAAAAACAAAGCAATTACCTATAAACCTTCATTTGTATTTGTATTTTATTTTTTGGTTCTCTCTTTTTCGGCTTCTTGTTGGCCGGAAAACCACAAAAACATGCAGAGCTGGAAATGTATGTGAGTTGTTTCATATTATCAAAAACAAACTTATGACAGCAGAAGCCAGGGCAATGGCAAGGCAGAGGCTAGAGAGGGACTAACAGGGGGAGAGAGCAGAGAAGAGTGGCGAAGGGGTTTGGGGAATATGCTTGTTTTGGCTGCTGGCAATTTTGAATGTATGCCAAATTGTGTTTGTTCTTGTTGTTGTTGGTTTTGCTGTAATTGTTACACCAAACAGTGAAATGTGCAATGATAACGCCGCACTGTCTGTCTTTCTGTCTGTCTGTGTGTGTGTCTGTGTGTGTGCTTGCATGTGTGTGCGTTGGCCCACATTTCGGTCTGCGTTTGTATTGTAGCCTCTCATATCTGGCGAGCTGCTCACAAACTGGCATTGGGCCATTTCTGCAATGCTTTAAGCTGCCTCTGTGAACTTCAATTAACTGAAATTGCCCAAAAAATATGAACTGCAGCCGGACAAAAGCAAAAGCAAAGGCATGAGTCATGAGTGCGAGGAGCCAAAGCTGTTGCATACTTTGGGGCGTTGACAAGTTTCTCCCTGCCGCTAATTACAATTGATTACACAGTTTGCCCGCCTTGCGTTGCGTGTTGCGTTAAACAACTTTTACAGCAGCGAGAGTTCTATAATTACCGCAGTCGTTTTGCATGGCAAGTGCTAAGGCAACACCTGCATGGGGCAGGTTGTTCTTAACAATTTAAACACAAATGTGAACGGGAACGAACGCAGTATTGAGCAACTTTTTTCGTGGCAGCCGTAAAAAGAGCAGCAGCGCGCCAGAAAGAAAGTTTTACATTCGTAGTTTATTGGCATTTTACGTGGTCTACAGCGGAACATACAGAGGTACACAGGGGTTACTCGATTTGAAGATACCTTGCAGTTATCGAAAAGCATTGCCAAAACATTAGTGAGAATATCGATATTTCGGTCTATCGATAACGTCTTTCATTTGATTTACTTATGTTATTTATGCCACTTCTTCGGTTCTTTGAATTTAATTTTCTTTAAAATATTCAATAAAGGATTAAAAACTTTAAATTATTTATATTTTTTTTTAATGGGGTGTCGTTTGATAGTATTTTCTTCAATTATCGATATCCCAGCTATAATATTCCCAGAGCTCTCAACTCAAACACGGTATACAAACGTACGCTTTCTTTTTAAATTCATTGCCTTATCATTTTAATATTTTTGTCAATATTTTAAGTTTGCATAAGTTACAAACTATACTTGATTTGGTTGAAAATCAAGTTTATACTAAGAATATTTAAGAACTTTAGTTAGAAAGGTTCGCAATTCAAAGTCAAATGAGGGGCAATCCTGTAGACAAGGTTATCTGTTATCTACCTGTTTAATTCTATTTCTTATCACGAGTCGTTGAGCTCTTTGCGGGCAGGATTGGCCATGTTGTATCCTTGAAGCGAATACCGTAAGCATTAAGCAAAATGGAAGGTGGCGGGGGAGTGGGAATGAATGTGGGGCAAAAGGCAAATGGCAGCACATGACGCGGGACTTGTCAGCCCGCAGGCAGTTCAGGATATTGAAATGCAGTCAAGAAAGCGAACCGAGCGACAGAGTCCTTCTGGAGTCGCTGAGTCGAGCACAGGTGCAGGGCCTGGGGGGGGGAGCTAACCTTGGCTTAAGTAGGGCATGTTGTTTGTCATTGCCAGTTCCACAAGTTTGATAGCTTGTAAATAGACTTGTATTTGATATATCAAAAAGGAGGACGGAAAAGTTTTTAAAGTGTATTCATGGTATTAATAATAGGAAAGTACTTTAATTAACCTTAGCTATAATGAGTTTTATGCTTATTAACTTATGATGAGTTGGCACTATTTAGCTGCAGAATAGAGATAATAAACATAATTTTCTAGCTTGCCACAATCCGTAAACTTCCTTCACATGTATGTGTGTGTGTGGAAGCTATTGAAATTTGACATATTAGAATGCACATTGTGATGCTGCCTGCTTTGGGACTTTTCTCCGATCACAATTTAGATATATTGCCGACCACAGCAACAACATAAGTTGAGTATTCAATATATTAATGTATTGAATACACTCATATCTATGCATGCCAGTTTCAGGGCTGCATTCAAGCTCATTGTTGCATGGGATTATCGCTGCAGGCTGCTCTGGGTGCTTTGTGAATACTTTACTGACCCTATAGATTGCTTCAACATTCCATTCAAGAAGTTAATGAATTCAGATAAATGCCCTGGCAAGTCAAATAATCGGACATAGAAATTGACAATTTTGGCTTATGTGTATATATATTTATACCCTTGCAACACCCAGAGCAGATATATTTGCCTCTATAAAGTATATAAATATATATTTTGCCAGCATCAACAGAGGAATCAAACGAGTCCTGTCCGTGTGGCCGTCTTTTTTAAAGCAAACTAGTATCTCAGTTTTAAAGCTATCTTGATGCATACATATGCTTTTTATTGCTGCACACTACTTATAAGACGGAATAAGTCGGATCGGATCTATAGCTGTCATACAAATTAGCGGTCAGAATAAGAATTCGATTGTGATTTGCGAAGGCCCTTTTTAAAGTTAATATATTCCATAGATCCGAGGAGTTCTGACTGTTCTCAACATTTTTATTTTCTGCTCATTTTCTCATTCTCGTTCTCAATTTCTTTTCTCTTTTACACTCTCTGTATCATCTCTTTTTGTCATCATATAACAACACCCGTGACATATGCATTTTTCGCGCCTCCTAGAAGCATGCAACATTTTTTACACTGAGAATGCCATTTCTAATTGTCTTTCACTTTGTGACACTTAACTCCTTCTCTAAGTCTCTTTAACGTACTCCTTCGTTCCTTAGTTCTCTCCGGTAAGTTCTCCTTCCCTCTCTCTCTCTCTCTCTCTCCCTTCTCATTGCATTACTTTCTCTAGTGCACAGCTGCTGCTGCACATATTGATAAGCTGCGCGCTGCCCAACGCCCAACTTAATTCCCTTGCTCCCGCATTCTGCGCTCTTCCCACACCCATGGACCCCTTTCCGCAGGTGCATGTCCAATGAGCTGATAAGGTTATGCATTTCAACTCAATTGGAATGCATTTGTCATAATTCTCTGCTTCAATCCCCTCCCTGTCCCCTCTTTGTGTTAACGGTTCTTAGAATTCCCCTTGTAACTGGTTTATCAGCAGGTGCAATTGTCAGACACACACACACACACACACACACACGAATACTCACGCTAAGCCAACTCGAATCCCTGTCGTTGGCATGCCTCACCTTGTGTGTATTCCCCCCCCCGCCCCGTTCTCTCTCCAGCCACCGCTAAATGCTTTTTCGCTGCATGCGTTCTCGATCTGCGTCTCGTCTGGTTTTGTCACGTTCTTGACTTGTACCTCAATTTTGCGCATCCGCACCGAAAGCCGACGTCATATGTGGCCCTCTTCGTGCGTCATGTGTTGCTGCGTGCGTATGCGAGACTGTGTGTGTGTGTGCGTATGTGTGTGTGTGTGTTGCGCGTCGTAGCCGCTGTGTTTGTCATTGGCAGACCGCATTTTTAATATGCGCATAAATTGGCTGACATTGATGGATCCTAATAGAGTCGGTGTTGCCGTTAGTGTACGTACCATTCAAGGAACTGCTACCTCTCACTTCTCCTCCCCTGCCCCCTACATACATACCCACATTCCCTGCCGCTCTCGCTTGGCGTCTGCCACACGTCTGCTTGCCTGGCCGTGGCTCCATTGTTGTTGCAGCTGTAATGTGCAATGAATTCGTAAGCAACTCATGAATTTCGAGCACGTGACGCGGCAAAGGCAACTATGTACATGTATATGTGTGTATAGTGATATATAGATATATATTTTATACACACACACACACACACACACATGTGAAGTGTGTCTGCAATGTTGCAAGGCGCAAATTATGCTGAGCATTGGCTTCCCTTAAATGCGTTAATAAAATATATAAAAGGAAGGCAAAAATATAAAATAAAAAAATAAGAATAACATAAATGAAAACTCTATAAATACAGTTATACTTTGGGAACAACTGTGAGAAAACCTTTAAATAATTCCCACTTAAATCAAATTCAATAAATAAACGTCAAAAATACTTTTCGAAGCTCAAATTACAAGACAAATCATTTGAATTATCAATTAATTATGCAAATAAGAATCAACAACAATAAATGAAGATTGAGCAGCAGCAGAAATATGTGAAGGATGCGTGCACGACAAGTAGACCCAGTGGAATTGCTCCTAACCTAAATCACAATGAAGCTGGAGTTCTTCGAATGAATGAAGATTTACGCAAACGTTGCATAAATCGGCAAAATATTTTTTTTTTTGGGTTCTTAGGTTCGTACAGCTGCCGCAAGTACTTAATTTTTTACAATGCGGTTTACCGTTACACGCGTTACACGTTACGAGTAGCTATCTTTTATAGCATACTTATGGGCGCAGGCACTTAAAGAGGCTGGCGCTATGTGCTAAGCAGCTTAGACACGGCCCAGGCGACACCTACAAGGCAGGAGGAGGGGAGGAAGGAAGAGAGAAAGGAAGAGAGAGAGAAGGGAAGAGAGAGAGAGGGAAGCACGGAGTTACCTCTATAAAGACATTGCCATAGGCCGGAGACAACGTTGAGGCGCGATATTTCGAGCGTAAATTTTAAACTTTTGATTGGATTGTGCATCGCAAGTGTGAGTGGCAGAATACGTCTGCGTGTGTGTATGTAAGAACGGCACACGCGTCGTATACGCAACGTGTGTAAAATTATGGGCAACAACAGCTGGCAACATCATTGCTCGCGGCTCAGCCACAACTCATTAAAAAGTTTCAGTTTTTAAACTATTTTGATTTGCCTTTTGCCAGATAGGCGCGCACGCACCGTTTTGCTGCTCGATTTGCAGCGTTTTTAATTAAGCAATCGCCTTACATAAGTCATAGTAATAGACAGCGCTCCGCTCTTTTTTCCTTCTTCCCTCTGGCTGCGACTGTCAGCTGTTGTCGGCGTGAAATCAATCAACATCAACTGAAACTGCTTGGCAACTCTTTCCACCTCCCACGCTGCCCTGTCAAACGCATTTTCATTATGTGAACTTGTGTGTGTCACGCCGTTGGCCTTCGGCCCGCAGATAATGTGGCTTGTGGGTAGCTCGTTAAATGCCGCTTTGTTTGGTTCATACCCTAAGCCAAAGCATATTAACTATGCAGGCAACACACATACAGCAAGCAATTAAGTTGAGCGCTCGAAAGTAGGCAACAATTGGCGAAATTTTGAAGGAAATTCAGCGTTAAATATAAAAGGGTATTAAAAATGTGTCAGCAAACTTTTGCAATATACTTATTGTATTCACTGTTTAGCCCTGCACATTTGTTTTCTACTTTCATTCAACCAACTGCGCTTGGCCGTGCGCCTCGACATTCATTGCAAATGAATCAAATGTTTTGCTCGTCTATGGCTTATGAAAAGTCAATTTGCATAAAGTCACAGATACGTTGTAGATTTTTTTTGATATGGAGTGAATGCATGCTGGGAGGATTTTTACTGCCAAATTTATGCAGTGAATTAAATGAGATTCTTTTTTGCGTGTCTATTTAATTTGCGTAACGGATGCAGCGCTAATTGTGCGACAGGAAGTTTAATTTTCGAGAACGTGCTGCAATTCGATTTACAAAAGCATTTTAACCAAACGGCAGTCGTAAAAAATGCAACCAAACACACACACACACGCACACACAGATACAGACAAATCAAAACGAAGCCAGACAAAAATGATTTTCTAATTTCCACAAGCAGAAAGAGAAAGATTGTTGTAAAATGTGCAGATACCCTGTAATTGTATCTCACTCTCACTCTGCTTCTGGGTTCCTCTCTGTACTTGCTCAACTATTTTTAGTATTCAATAAAGTACAGAAAATATTTATGTGCACGCTGTTATATATCGACAATCTCGACAATCTCGTATATTATCGAGCTGCAACTTTATGATACCCTCTTTGCTTCATGACTCTGTGCAGGATATAAAAAAAGCGGAACTGCAACAGCAGCAGCGGCAGCGACAGCGAAACAATCTGACATGACAACAATCAAACAGATAGCGCGAGCAGGGAGGGCAGAGAGAGGGAAAGAGAGAGAGAGAGAAAGTGGGCAGAGTATGAGGAGAAAAATGCGCAAGTGCTTGGAGCGCGGAACGGAGGAGCGAGTTGTGAGGAAAATGAAAATCATCAGTTGTAATTTACAAGCAAACACACACACAGAGACACACATTCACACACACTTAAAGCGGCAGCAAAAAGAGGAAAGAGCTGGCAGTTATTTTTTGGCGCGCAAAAGTATGCTGCCAAAATAGCGAAACGGTCCCCAAGTGACTCGGCACACACTGATATTCATACGCGTTGTGTCGAAAGTGAATGAACAGATTTTTTTGTATGGCATCCCCATTCTTCTGGCATTTGTTTGGGCCTGTTTCCCTATAAACCACCATCGAGTGGAGTGAGCCGCCTTCTTTTATGGCAGACTCTGCACCAGTTTCAGTAGCCTCTCTCGCGCTGCAGTCACGTGTTTGCGATCATAATAAAAGCGGACTTGACAACGCCCATAAAAACCAGCGGTCGACAGCAGTACAATTTCGGTAAATCGATGACCCTAAAATTGCCATTGCAGCAGAGCCAGAGCCAGAAGCAGCGACAGCCTGAGCCAAAGTTGGCATTAGCATCAATGCGCGTAAACAACGAAATGCAGAAATCGTCGCTGGCACCTCCTTTGGGCCCACAGGATGTGCAGTTGCACAGAGAGAGAAAGAGTTAAGGAGAGGAAGACAGTGTGAGAGAGAGAGAGAGAGGGACAGCGAGCGTGTGCACAGACGCATTATTCCGCCGGATGTTGTGTGTTGACTGTGTGTGTTTGTGTTGGTATGTGTGTGTGTGTTCGGCAATGGCAAATTGAGTGGACATGCAGCTGCTGCGATGGAGCTGCGCCCCTGCGCTGACACATAACATCCCGATTTACGGCTACGTGTGTGAATCTCCTGTGCTCAGCTGACGTTTAAACTATTATTGGATGATGCGACGTGGTGCAGCAAAGCGATATAACATACAGAGAATAGAAAGGAATATCTGGTAAAAGTGCATTTAAATCCGCACAAAAGTATGCTGCGATTTAAATCAACTTGCACTTTTGATAATTTACAATCGACCAGGGATATTTAACGCGATCTCAAGGAGATTGCAAAAGGAGTATAATCCTAAAATCCCAAGTTGTGTGATTTAGTATTGTGCCCTAAGAACTGTCAGCCATTGGACAATAACAAGAAGAAACTTGAAACGCCGGCATTCTGAAGAAATGATCCACTGGGCCTTGATACAATTTTTTCATAAATAAATAATCTAAATATTAGTTTTATTAAGTAAAACAAGAAAAATTAAAATATTAAGAAATTCGCAATAAGCTGAAATCCAAGCAAAAGTATGCTATAATCTTAATCAAATAGCGGTTAAAAATTTTAACTCAGCGAGCTCGAAAGTATGCAGTACTTTGGCAATGTTTCATTCTATCAATTAAGTAATTGGGCGCAACAGGATTTGAACGAATTTAATAACCGTTTAATTCTCACAGATTAGGTTAAGTTGCCCAAGTGGGTAATAGTGTACTAGTCCAATCAAAAATTAATATTTTTGTTAAAAAAAAGGATTTAAAGAATAAAATGAATGCACAATGATGACTTATTAAAATCCGTACCAAAGTATGCTACACATGTTTAAGGAACTTGCACTTTCGGTTATTTACTGCGACAGCCTGAAATTATGCAGCACTTTTGGCTGTGGGCCTTGTCGCCTGTCTCTTTACTGCCGTTTTGGAGTGTGGCAACACTTTGAAACACTTTCACCAGCTGCTAATTTGCATGCGTGTCCATTAGAATGCGTGCTGCAGTTGAGCCCATTAAAGTGCCACATACGTACACAGGCAAGCGCATTCGCCTAAAAGTCTGCAACAAATGTTGTCGTTTTCGTTCTGTGTTTTTTTTTTCTTTGCTGTTTCGTTTTTGCGTTTCGGTCTGCTGTGCACACTCGAAACAGTGCAACGTAACAACAATATTGACAGAGACAATGCCATAATGCAATGCACTGAGGCATGTGCATGTTTATGTGTGTGCTGGTGTGTGTGCTGGTGTGTGTGCGGGTGTGTGACTGTAGCTAACAATTGAAACAACAGGCATAACATGCGGAAAAGTGTCAGTGTGTCTTCTGCTTGGCAACAGGCGGCAACAGGCACAACACACTCGCACAGTTGCACAAGCACTTATGCAGCCATTTCAGCATAGTCATCTAAAAGCAGGACTATTTCCCACTCCCACACACACACACACAGTTGTACTCATTCGAGGGCCGCCTGCTCATACGTTATGGCCGCTAATGTATCTGTTTTGTGTGTAGAACGAGCAACTGCTGCGAGTCGAGTGCGCCAGTGTCCCAGCACTTGGAATATTCACAAATGAATCGCATAGGCCTTTTCAGCAGCCAGCATTGTATTCGATGCCAGGAGGGAGAGGGTGGGGGAGGAAGAGAAAGGGAGAGAGACGGGTAAATAAAGCCTCCTTTATGCTCTTTACTACAAAATATGTTTTGTTGTTTTTAAATTAATTTTTTTTTTTTTTTTTTTTTTTTTTTTTTTGTTTGTTTTTATATTTGGAAGCGAAGAATCCATACAATGCAATACGTATCATAACAGCGCAATTAATAGTAAATATAAAAACCAAACCTCGCACTAAGCATGAGAGGACTTACGAGTTTGTCTCATATTTCGAGTGGGCCTTTAAGTTTGTCCAAATATAGAAAGCTGCTCTCTTTCTCTCTCTCTCTAGCTACATTTAGAAATATATATTGTATATATAGATGATCAACAGACTCTTTTTCTCTTTCTATGTAAGCTTAGATATCTATATTATATATATTCATTCTCAACAGTCTGATGCTGACAACATACCCTTTGCGGACAGTGTATGCCAATACAGGCACTTTTTACACAATTCTCTCTACCTGCCATTGATAAGCTGTGGCATTGAGGCCAATAATTGATGCGGCTCTGAATAGCGCCAGCCTGAGTACCTGAGCGGGGACACCTGTTGGGGCAATTAGCTGTATAAGCTGCTGCCATAAAAGTGAACATATTTCTAGGCACGTTGTGCGCTTTAAAGGCAGCTAAGGCCGATCAGCGTGGCCAGAAAACATGCAACATATTGCGACTGGCAGTTGCCACATTCTCATCCAGACATACACTCAAACACACACACTCATACAAACACTGAAGCGCATACATACATGAAATATTTCGCATAACTTTGTTGGCTGCCGTTCGCCGCTGCCTGAGCTGCTGCTGCTGCTGCTGTGTTATCATTTAATTAAGTTTTCTTTAATTAAGTCGACATGTGAGAAACCGCGATGGCAGCAGCAGCAGCAGCCGAACCGAGGCAGCGGCAGCACTCGTTGAGCGGATGTCAGAGGCGGCTTGGTGGCCATGTTGCAGCAACATGCAGTGAATGCATGCAGCAAATACAACTAGAAATGTGACGACGGGAGATGGCTAGCTTTGCTATGATAGACCACAAGTTGCTCAGTAAAAGGAGAAAGATTGAACGATGAGCATTAGGATAGGATAATCCAGTATAAGGCGCCTTAAAAGAAGATCAAAGTCCTGTCAACCTACAATAAAACACTCTGTAAATATATTTATAGCATTATATACATCATAGGAACACACTTAGAGAAAATAAGATACTATACTCGCAAGTAGCCTTGGAGGAGCAAAAGCTATCTTGAGATAAAAGATCAAGTATTTTATCTGATCTCTAATGGAATAATAGATAATTAAGTGTCAAAACCACTTCTATATCAGTAATAATCCATATAAATTACGCGCTATACTTTAAATAAGCTCTTGCGATAATTAGCTAAGTACACTAAAAAGTATGCTACAGTTCTTGTGTAGGCGACATGCCAGGAGATTGAGACTCTCTATAGGCTTAACAAGAGTAATTATTGTATTAAATATAACAATATAGGCACATGTTTGTTTTATATTTATTTTTAAATTACAGAAATTTATTAAATTGCAGCTGCTTCTTCCATATCCGTGGAAAATACTCTATTTATTATGGAAACCTAAGTAGAAAGACCTCAGTCAGGCATACTTGAAAGATATAAAGACTGCCTGCAAAGTTCATTACTGCCCACTGCTCATACTTCAACAAATTACAGGGTATACAACAAGATGCTTATTGCAACTTGGCGCAAGTGACAGTGCATGTGTGTGTCTGTGTGTGTGTGTATGTGTGTGCGAGTGTTTGTGGCATCTATGCTTAATTATTAACACATGCCTTCAAAACAACTGCGCACAACAATCACACACAGACACACACGCAAAGCACACACATACACGCATATAGAAAGTGGCAGCATGTGTGTAAATGGCAACATGTCAGGAAAGCAAAATGCTGCATTCCAAGCGCGCTAAACTTGAAAACACTTGATGGAAACACAAGTGCCAAACATTTGCAAATCATTTGCTGCATTTTCCACAGCACTTGCGGAAAAACTATTTTCATAAGTGTCAGCGAGCGCAGCTGAGCGCGATTTAATGGCATCTCTAATGTGTTCGAGCTCTTTTAAGTGCGGAGTTGCGCCACTCGGCAGGATGGCAAAATCCTGTTTTTCGATGGCACAATTCTTATGATTTTCCGACTTTCCACTTGTGAAAGAAAGTGTCCTGCTGCCCTGCTCTGTTGCCAATGACCCACAAAATGTGTGTCACAATTCTTGGTCAATAATTTTCCGTTTCTCTCTGACCACACACACGCACAGTTGTGAGTGTGTGTGTGTTGCTCATTGTTCCTGTTGATGACTCCCTCGTTGACTGTTTCATTTACGTTGCATGTGCCCATGTGTTGACAGTTCACGCACACAATGCACATTTACATATTGAACTTTCGCATGCACTGCATACAAACACACACACTGCACTG
The DNA here is from genome assembly GCA_018904595.1 of Zaprionus indianus. NCBI lineage: Eukaryota > Metazoa > Arthropoda > Insecta > Diptera > Drosophilidae > Zaprionus > Zaprionus indianus. The sequence continues at coordinate 7,194,060 of JAEIHA010000320.1, forward strand.
CAGCCTGCCCCGTCATGTGGCAGTTGCATAGTAATTGCAACATTTGCTGCTGCTGTTGCACAGCCTCAGCTGTGCCAGCTGTTGCAGGTAGCTGTACAACAATGGACAGCAAGAGTAGCAGCTGCAACTGCAACTGGCAGTGCAACCTGACTGTGGGGCAACAACATGTCCCTCAAGCAATGCAGTTCCTGTGCTCTCAATTACCAAAGAGACGCACCACACAGACAGAAACATACACACGCAGCCGGATGCCTGACAATTGGCCCGGTTATCCTTGAAGCTGCAACAACCCTGTGGCGATCGATGCTGGTGATGGCAACTGGAATTGACTACGCCCCCAAGGCTATATACGGCTTATGATGGTGTAAAAAAGAGAAACCACACTAAGCTCAGTTCATCATGTTGCGCGTGCTGCAGCTAAATGTTGCCGGGATTAGAGACACAGCGCCAACTGTTGCAGCACATTAATTAAGCGTTGTCCCAGCACTTTGTGTAATTAAAGATAAGTGCAGAGAATGGGGCAAGAAGAGAAAGAGAGAGATGGAAAATATATTGCTTTAGAACAGCTCTAAAGATTCTTTATTCTATGCCTAGCAACCGTGTGGAGTACACCATATCTGTCTAACTTAAACTATTTGCGAACGCATCCCACCAAAATTCAAAGCTTAAAGCGCTAACGTGCGGCAGCATCAAATATTTATGATATTGCGGTTTCTCTCATCGGTTGCGGCAACTTTTTGGGTGCAAAAGTAAAAGAGAAAAAGTGTTTTGCTAACCAGTTCAAAGGGCACAACATAAACAATTTGGTGCGCTCATAAATGTTCGTATTTCCATGTCGAGCGAGGCATGCCGCAAAACGATATTAGAGATAATGTTGGCGCCGCGCAAAAGTAGACTATGGTTTTTTCAGTTCTCCATTGTACACTGCGTGGTCGTGTGATACCATTGGCAAAACGTGTTTCGCAAAAATTCTAAAAAGCAAAATATATTTCTGTTTATACAATACAAATAAAGAGTTGCTTGATTTTGTTCTCTTTTTCTCTTTTCGGAGTAAAAGAATATTATTGCTTTGCGTGTTTATTTTGCTATAGTATTTTCAGTACTTCAGCGAAAATTAAGCTAAACAATTTCAATTGTTAGCAGTTTTTACACATTAAATATTTCTGGAAAGTGTGCTGCACTTTTTATTCGTCGCATTGCATCAATGCAAGGCGTGCGGCACTTTAGTTCAGTTTTCAACTTTGTCACCTGCGGCACGCCACAGCTGGATGCTTTCGTTTTGCAGTCTGTGTGCTCTGTGCATGTGTGTGTGTGTGTTAGCTTTTTGTGGTCAGCACTTTGTTGAGATCCCCGCAGAACTTGCCACTTGATGCAGAATATAGTAAAGTTTGTGTTTGTGCAACTTGCCAGATATTTGCACAATTTGATTATCTATTTGCGAGAGAGAGAGAGAGAGAGAGAGAAAGGGAGAGTGTGTTCTATATATATTATTAAGACTTGGCAAGAGAACTTACCCGTTGGCCATTGAAACAGACGAGAGCGAAGTAGACTGCAACAATTCGAAATGATATGTGAGATATTAATATTTATGTGTTGGCACAGCTTGAGTGTCTGTATGTGTGTGTGTGTGTGTGTGCGTGTCTGTGTGGTGACTTAATACTTAATACCCTTTTGAAAGAGAAACAAACGTGGTGCGTGCGGCAGCGTCCACTTTAGCCGGACTCAGCTTGCAATTTGATGCAAACAGGTGCAAATTTGTTTAAGCAGCAAAACACACACACACTCACACATAGTCAGCAATACAGCAGCTCGGACACACACACACACACACACACAGACAACTGGTTGCTGTGGCTTGTGAACTTTTTGCAGAGACCGAAAGCTTAAATGCGCTTCACAGTGCAAGAAAAGTTATTTTATATACAGTATGCATGTGTCTGTCTGCGTGTGTGCATATATTTATTTAAAACACACTTTGTTATGTGTGCGTATGTGTGCGTATGTGTGCTGCTGGGGGTCAACTTTGAGACAACTGCCGGAGCTTAAGTCCATTTCGGCAAACAAGTTTTCTACCTTTTGCACTTTGGCATTAATATTAGCAAAGTGCGTTTGGTCTGCCAAGTGCCGGCAGCAGCACTAGAAGCAGAAGTACCAGGAATAGCAACAGAAAGCAGCTTTTGTTTGCAGAAACCTCAAAGCTGAAAGCAAGACAACGCAAGCTGGCTAAACTAGAAGATACTCAGCAAAGAGCAGAGCTACAGAGCAGCAATGGAGCTGATGATTTCGGTGTGAAAGAAGTCAGTAAAGCAAAGCCAAATGAAGCAGCTTAATATTGCATTTATGCTGCTATTGATGCAGATATTTTGCAGAGAGTTACGATAGTTAAGACGATTGTTAGGCGAATATATCTTTAAAGAGCTGGAAGCTCTCAGGAGTTGAGGGAGATATAAAGTATGGGTCAAAAAGAAATAAAGCTGATACAATTTTGCCTTGCATTGGCATTGAGGCTGCATTCGAAAGCGATAGTTCGCAAAATTTGTAATTAAGATAGAAAATACTATCGATAAGTCAATAAATATGGAATATAGTTTGCTGAGTTTGTAATTTAGATAGTGCATACTATCGATCAGTCGATTATAATGGAATACATCATGTATAATTGAAGAAGACCTGCTTAAAAGGAAAGTGACTACCGACTTTTCTTTTCACTTTCTTGCCAACGTACTTTTGACCTTTTACTGACCCTAATGATATCGATAGTAACTGAAATCGATAGCTGAAACAGTCTACTCACAGAGTCTTTGATACTTAGGGATTTCATTTGTTTTTTTTTTTGCAATTTGCCTACTTCTTTTTGCTGTCATACCCTACATTGCTGTTCTACACAGAGCAAGGGAATAAAAAATCGCACAACAGTTGCTGGCAGTCGGAAGGAAGCAACAGCTAGGGCCAAATATTAGTATCAACAGTTGCTGCAAGAAGTACACGCATTCGCACTCGCAGCCTCATATATCAACTTGGCCAGCATTGCTGCCACAAGGCACAAGAAAAGTGGCACAAATACGAAATGGGGAGCAGCTTAAAGGCCGATGCGCAGCGACTTTAAGGCAGCAAACTGACAGCTGACAGTTGCAGCAGAAGGCAGCGTGCAACGAGACAAGGCAAGGCAACAAGATGCGCAACGCCAGCACGCAACATGGCAATAGAGAAGTTTTTGTGGCACTTGCAAATGTCGGGCTTAGTTATTGTTTTATTTAAAGTTCAACACTGTTGCAGCAAGCTGGCGCTGAGCGCAGATAATGCTCGCTAATCAGGCGGAGTGGGGCGGTGCGGGGGCAAGGGTGGGGAGCTGCAACAGCACGCAATCAGCGCTGGCTTCAACTGGACTCCGGCTATGGCAGTGGCATGCATGACGCGACGCTTAATTAAATGTGAGGCAAGTTGAGGCAGGCAAAAGGGGCAAGTCGTGGGCGGCTGTTGCAACCTGTCGCCTGGGGCTGGCTTAATATGCGTCGCCTGCAGCCTGTGCGTGTGTGTGTGTGTGTGTCTGTGTCTGTTTTTATTGCTATTTGTGTTGCAATATTTAATTTAGCTCATCAACTGCGCCAACACGCGCTGCCGGCGACGTGTTCTCGTTTAATGTCTGTCTCCCTGTGTGTGTGTGTGTGTGCGTACGTATGTGTGTGTGTGTGGGTGGCACGTTAAGTCAACTCGCTGTATGTTCGCAATTAAAGCCGCTGTTTGTCGCGCGGCATTATTTGCTTTTAATGCCAGCAATTGTCTTGCCTTGCGCAACTCGGGATTACCCATACGACGCGTTGTCTTCGCAAATTATGACAGCACAATTTGTCACAGCAGCAGCAGCACAGCAACGCTGATGCTGCAACGCAGTCCATCAATCAATCAATCTTTATCAACTGCCGCCCGCCACTTGCCGCATGCCACATGCCACTTGCCACCTAAGCGCGTTAATAAAATCGCAAATGCCTCACTTTATGCACACAATAAACGCCTTTAATGCCCAAGTTTGTCAATGATCTGCGTCAGCCTTCATCTCCCTACACCTGCTGCGACTCCTTCTGCGACTCCTACCTGGCTGCCTGATGTCATCTGTATAATAAATTTCATATTAGAATTAAATTGCGTGTTAAGCCGTAAGTCGCAAGTGCGCGCTCGTAAGTTTTTAAGTTGCGTCAACGTTTTTGCTTAATGCGTTTCAATAAATTTGATGGCCTGCAATACAAATTGAAATTGCGAGACAGGGCACAGAGAGAGAGAGAAACAGCGTTGAAGAGGCACAACAATTGCGAATGAAGATGAACTGTTTAAACAACTGATTATGTTGCTAAAGCAGAGCCTTAAGATTGTCGTAGTGAGAACTTTCGCTTGGGTTTTGCTATAAAACAAGAGGAGTGCTGTGAGATCGATGTTACATTGATGTTTTATGTGAAGAACCTAAGCAAACATAGATGTTTCTGCACTAGATATACATTGTAGAATCTTTGGAAATAAGGAATATATGCATTGCTTCAACAGTTTGGTTAACTTTTTGTGAAGACTGAATTTGGTGTTGCTTTAAAGTTATAAAAGTTGAAAAAGATGTTGGAATGTCCCTCTATGCACAGAACATAGCTGTGTTCATTGCTTTAATTATTTATAAATTCTTAATGTAAATTCTAAAAATTCATGCATAATTGAATACAATAAATACATAAATAATTACGATAACACTGGACAAGCGGCTTACTTTTGGAGCTCACCTTAAACGCTTGGTCAAAGAGTGCAGCAAACAGATGCAACAAATGTGACTTAGTACTCTGCAATCTTCGAACCAAAAAAAGAGTGTTCATTTAAAAATAACAAGCGGATTCAAGTCAAGTAAACTATCCATGTTCGCAACAGTTATCTAAACCTAAACACAATTAAAGAACAGATTGGGTGACACACTAACCAATATAGCCTAAGACCTCTGTGAAGGGTAATTTTGTACTTCTTTTGTTGTTAAGTTTGGCATATAATGGCATTGATTTATTGTTATTGATCTAGACTGTGCTGCAATGAAAAGTCGATACATGTTTATATATAAAAGTATTGATTTTAACAGTTTTAAACATCATTATATGTTATATCACTATCATTTGAACTGTGTATAAGATTATATACTTTTGGAAAGCTTTCTCTCTGGTGATCTCATTAAGTTGCTCTAAATAATCTGCAACAGACTTCAGAAATTATTTAAGTCTATTAAGTATATCGAAGTATGTACCTATACATAAAGTAAAACTTAAATCCCTTTCATTCAACTCTACTCTACTGCATTTCCGCGATACTTCAGCCACATCTTTTGCCATTCAAGTCACCTGTAGCTTATCCTTTCCGGCGTCCTCTCGACTGTTGTTGTTGTGCGAGTCAAGCTGTTAAACTGTTTGAATATCCTGTGCAAATACGTGTACATTCGTGCTCATTCGCCTCACTTCGATGACAATTTATTTATTGGCATTGCACGGACAAGGACTACGCCGTCTGCCTGGCTCTTCTCGGCCCCGGCGTGGCTTGGCTTGGCTCAATCGCAGCTTGTTTACCGCTGCGACGCAGGCTATTTCTGGTGTGACGCTTAAGTGGCCATTTTGGGAATTTCAATCATTATTGGCGCCTATTTTTAGTCTGCCAATCGATGAGTTTGCTGATTAATGACGTGCGAACGAACGAAAGTTGTGACGTGCATGGCAGGAAGTATACTTAATTTGTCCACTAGCAACAGGTGCCTGAAGTGATTTAAGACTTTAAGAAGATGGGAGGATCTACTGACACATTACGTGACGTAGCTACAGGCTGGTCCGCTGCTGCCTGTTTCTACAGGGTATTCTAGCACAATTAAAGAATTTCCGCCTGCCTATGCTGCCCTGGAGCAAGGACACTTTGGCAAAAGTTTGCCAGCCTTCAGAGTTCTGGCCAGTCTGGCAGTGAATAGTAAACAAATTAAAGGCGCATCCGCAATGCATCCTGTCAACAAATTCGCCGCACTCCTCTCTCTCTCTCTCCCACTCTCTCTCTTTGTCTCTCTCACTCTGTCCTCGTCTAGAACAATTGGGCTTGAAAAGTTTTAAGGTCCTGCGTGCTGGGGCTGAATGAGGCTCATCATGTTATAATGTCAGGCTGGGCAAACCACAGAAGGCAGCCTCATCAGAGAGCGGCTAAGTTCATGTAATTGTCTGCCAGCACAGACACGCACAGACATGCACAGACATGCACATGCACAAAGTGCAGCTGGACATGCACCGGATGCTGGTACAGGACATCATTGAGACAAGGACACAGAGCAGAGACACAGACGGGGGCACACGGCCATGGCAGGAGTCAGGGGGCAGAAGTCGGGGACCGATGCAGTTGCAGAATTCGTTCAGTTGTCTCGTCACGACCTTTTGGCCAAGTTTCCTACAGTCAATCTATTCGGAAACAATTAGACAACATTGATTGCTGTTGTTGTTGCGACCTTCTGCTGCTCATGTGCCTTGCCGTGTCACTTGATTTGATAATTGCTCGGCCACTTATTCGCACTCATTTGGCTTTAAAGCAAACACACTGCGAGTGGGGGAAGAGGGAGAGGGGATGGCAGACAGAGATAGCTGGGATTTCAATTAAAACGCCAAAACCCACTTAATTTCGATGACAATTAAGCATGATTGCAGTCGCAGAGCAATTTATCAGCGTGCTGGGTAAAACGTTATAATCACTAAATGACAAAATCAGCAACAAATCACGACAACCAACAAGCCAGCAATACCAACAGCAACAGCAACAGCAGCAACAGCAGCAACAACGGCAACAGCAACAGCAGCAACAGCAGCAACAACGGCAACAGCAACAATGGCGACAACAACAACAGTCAGATATGTCAACAACAAATCAGACAAATTGCATTAAAAATGCTGTGGCACTCGAATGTCTCTGTTGACGGACAGTTTCAGCTGGACAAGGGATAGCAGGGTGGCCAAGGGGCGCAGGGAGGGATGGGGGTGAGCGGGTTGGGCTGTCGACTAACTGAGCGATTAGTGTCAGACCAATACCGCTCCGGCCGGAGTGTCCATTAACCAGACGTTGACAACGACAACGACGATGAGGAACAGGAGAGAGTAAAGGGGAGAAGAAGAGGAAGCAAGAGTAGGTGATGCAGCTAGAGGCAGAGGAGGAGAGGAAAGAGGGGCAGTGGGTGGACAACAAATCAAATCAAATGTACTTTAACACGCTCGAGCTGAGTATTTAACCGATGGCTAAAAAAAAAGCGAAACAGCTTTGCGAGAGGAGGCAGGAAGGACAGCGGCAAATGACTAGAAAATGCCCAGAAGCAGCGCGCATAGTTGGCAATCGGGAATGGAAGGAGGGAGCTGAGTTGAGGGAGGCATTGAGCAGGGTTGAGCAAGGTGGTTGTTGTAAATGGCAAATGGCGCTGGGCAAACAAAGTTGCGCCTGAGCCTGACAATGAGTGCTCACCGCTTCCGTTTCCGTTTAAAGTGCTCGCCAACGTAGCAAGACAGGCTCGACACTCACACACACACACACACACACACATAGGTATATATATGTCTGTAGGCACGTCTGTATCTGCAGAGTATCCCAGGCAAATCGAAGCGCTCCATCAAGTGACTGTAGAGGCAACAACTCGACTTGGCTCGCCTCGCCTCGCCTTCGTGTGCCGCGACTTGCCTCGCCGTTGCCTTCTGCTGTCTCGTTTTAGTGATAAGAGTTGTACAAATGTTTGGCCAAGTGTACGACAATTTTAAATTTGTTTTGTTTTTGCGTAGCTGTAGAATACCCTGTAAAATATATACGGAAATAGAAATGTTTAAGAATATGTGAAGTAAAAGGCTTCTAAATAGAATCGTTCTTTAAGAACGTCAATCCACTTCCCTTCGTTTACTGTTATACTCATCATATATGGTATATGTACACTATAAATATATATTTCTAGATTTATCATATCATTTACCTTTCTACTTCTCTTCTAGCTTCACTAGCTGGTCTAGTATACTCCGCGTTGGTGCTTCCAAGTTGTTAAGGAGGCTACAAAAAAATGGCGTGAAAACATCTGAAGAGGCGACGTCGCGCCCACGTTGGGCGCCCAACCCTTGCACAGGTAAATCGTCTGCAACTCTTCCGCACTTGACTAAAGAGGAAAGCAACATTTTTTAATTACATTTAAGACGACAAGCAATTAGCCAAGCTTAGTCGAGCAACATCACGTATACGCCGTGTTCAGCTACAAAGCAGCAATGCAAATGACTTTCATGCAGTCAATGGATAAATCAAACAGAAACTGCCAACTGACAATATAATCAGCGCGTAGGTACTCACAAAGGCAGGCACACATACAGTCACACACACACACACGCACTTATCATGGGCTCATGACAGCGTGAATGCGAAATGGCAACAGCTTTTCGGGCTGCAGCTGAACGAAGGCCTTGTTTAATGGTCATTGGCTAATCTAATGCCCATTTGTAGGCCACTGTAGGCTACCTACCCCACTCCCCCGCTCACTACCTCCCCTCCCTCCCCTGTGAGTGCTGCTAATGCAGCGACGCATTTGTTTTCGCCAGCAGGCCAAAGCAGGCATAATTTGTGCATTTCTGCTGTTGCTTCTTCTGCTCCACTCTTATTTATGACCACGCCCACTGGCCACGAATTAGCCGCCTCGGCAGCAGCAACAACAGCAACAACAATTTATGTGCCCCGCTTAGCGTTGACTGCAGCTTTGTCAATGTCGCACGGCGGCAGCCCTGGCCGAAAAAAATTAGGCAACATTTTGTTGTCGCCCCTGTCATTTGTCGTTGTTGCCAGGCATGTGTTTACTGTACAGGTAGCACAATTTGTGTTGCTCAACTGCAGCGGCAGCTGTTAATTACAGTGTAATTGGTGGTGAAGCGAAGGAGAAGTTGGGAGAAGCTAGTGAAGTGTATTTTATATATGTATTGTATTTCTTGCTTAATTCATTAGTGCATCATCATTTTTATAGCCTTTTAGAGGGTTTATTAATTTTCGGCAAAAGCTTGCAACCTCAGAAGACATCTTAGATTCCATTCTATATAAAAATTCTGAAGCAGCATCAACAGTGAAGTGATGAATCTTGAGCAATCTTGCCTCACATGCTTCAGTCCTAAGCTTAATGTTTTTGTTCCAAAGACGTTTGTCATCTGAAGATTTCCGTTGTTTTTTCAACATGTTAAAAGCAGCTGCGAATATTGTACCATTAGAAGGAACACAATGCTATTGAAAGCCCATTTCTGCCGTACTCTCCTTTTAATGCATTGACAAAAGTCAAACATAATCCTAGAGAGGTTTATCGACTTGCAGTGGCTCCATTTGCCATAGCATTGACTGCACTCTAGCTGGGTTTGCAGGTGAACCCTGTCAGTAGGAAAATTCCCCAGATTTCCCGCTTGCTATGAACCGACAAACAAGTTTTCGGACACAGCAGCTGGTGTTACGTATACATCACGTTGGCCCACAGCCTGCCACTGCGGCTGCCAGGCCACTTGAGCTAGAAGAACTTGGCTGGCTGCAGCTGCCAGTTTTCCAGCTGCTAGCCATATGGTATTCCTTCTTTTTTTTTTGGGGCAGCTGGCGCTGCAGTCGAGTTGAAACCTATTAAATTTGCCGCACAGTGGAAACTCGCTTGAGTTGCTTCATTTACTTTCGAATTGCATTTAAAGGCAGGCAGCAAGGCAGGCAGGCAGGCCAAACGGCCGCGACCGCGTCTTGGCCAACGTTTTGGCCACGTTGCCTGCATCTATTTCAATTTAACGTGGCCCACTGCCAAGTTGTGTAATTTCAGAAGCTGCTCGCTCCCCTGCCCCTCTCTGACTGCCCTGATGATTGTCCATTGCTGCCTGGTGGATCAAAATTTCTCTTTGTCTGCTTTGCCAGAGATTTCAACAGTTTTGCTGCATATTTTGCCGCCTTCGTTGTGGTAGCTTCTACTCCTACTACTCGTAGTCGTTTGTTTAATCCTTGCGCTCTTTTCATTTGCCATGCCCCATTTATGTTGCATATCAAGACGTGGCATGCGGCCTGGCTGCCATGTGTTATGGCACTTTTAGAGCGCGATCGTAAAGCTGATTAACTATACCCAGTGAAGAGACTGAGAAGGGAGGGAACTACGCTGAGGATAGTTGAGCTTTTGTTTAGGTTTTAAATGAGGTTTATACCCTGTAAAGTAGCATACAAAAAGATTGCTAGATAAATTGACAGTAAACCACAATGAGAAGTATGTCATAAATATCTACAGGGCATCTGCTAGTCTTCCTTTGTGCCGCTCAAGGCAAGTGCAGAAGCAAGGACAATAAAAAATGCCATTGACCGCATGGGAAACACAGCCAATCGATGGCAGCGCTGACCTGTAAACCGTTGCCAATGGCAACAGGATGCAGTGGCAAAGAGGGGAGTTGCAAGGGGGACTTCTCTGGTAGATCGGGGATTTCTGCGAATCGAGGAATGCCCAAATGAATTTGGAGCAATTTTCAATTATTGCACAATTGAAGCGTAAATAAGTTGTAAATCATCAATTACCCAAAAAGCGAACACCTACACAGAAAAACAGACACACACACACGCACACGTACGCGCACACAGCAACAAGGCTAGCAACGGAACAAAAACAACAACAACAGCACTGGCGAAAAAAATAACAACTGCAATTGCTGAAAAATCGCCAAAGCGGATACGTGTTCTATCGCGCCGAAAAGCAGGCTATGGAAAAAGAGAAATAACGGAAAAAACACACACTCGCACAGCCAGAGGGAGCGGAAAGCCAGGGGGGGTTTGTTCGGCAGGCAACGCCAGCTTGCCAAGTAGTAGACAATGAAAATTCTATGAAATGAAAAGAAAATGGGCAATCGTAAAAATGGCAACTAACAGCCAAAAACTACTCCCGCCTCGCTGTTGTTGTGGCAATGAGAGAGAGAGGCATAGAGAGAGCGAAGGGCGGGGGGAGGGGCTGCTGTTATAGGACAAAGTCGTGAAGTACAACTACTGCAACAAGAGGGACAACAACAACTGGCTGGCTGGCAGATAAGGCAAAGCAAAGGAAGTGCCTGCGAGGCTAAGTAGATAGATAGATAGAAATGTCCTTGCTTTCGGCTTTCGAGACGGGCGCAGCACGTGATTTATGTGGTAAATAAAAGCAGACACAAATGAGAATCAAAGCGCGCTCAGATACGGGCGGCACTTGCAGCACCAGCAGCAGCTGTAGCAACATCAGTAGCAGCAGGAACATCAGCAGCAACAACAACTGTAACTGCAACTATTGCAGCTGCAGCAACACTGAGCGAAATGAAAGCGGAGAAAACTGAGTTTAAAGTGAACTCAGATATGTCACACAAACTTACAGTATGTGGCAGTGTTGTATAATTTTGTGTTAGTGTGCAAAACTGTGAAAGTTAATTTGCAGTGTTTTTAAGCACTGTTAATAATTGATACAAGCTAGAAATTTATAAATATAACATAGTAAACATGTATTACATGTTATATATTTTATTTCAGAATGTTGGAAAATATTAACAGTGTTGTAAAGCCTTCAAAGAAGTGAAAGTACTGTCAATGTCAACAAAAAACATCCATGATGTTTTTTAATTGTAATCACAATTTAATAAAGGAATTTATTGAGGAATAAAAACCAGTTAAATACAATATGAATCTGTTGCAATCCTTGAGAAGATTTTCACAAGTAATGATGCTGCGCAGTGCGCTCAAACGCACTCATCCCTCGGCGGATCGCAATTCAGCGCCCATTTCGGAGGCTCTGTTGGCACAGGTTGACCTGCAGACACCTAACCTGCAGCTGTTGGAGATTGGCTCCGGGTCGGGTCAGCACGCTGGCTTTCTGGCCCCCCTGTTGCCCAACGTGATGTTCCAGACCACAGAGTACGATCGCAAGGATTTCGATTCGATAAGCGCTTATGCTGCAGATTGCAGTACAGGCAACATATGCCAGCCGTTGTATGTGGACATATCGCAGGATTTGTCGCAGTGGGAGGCCAAAACACTAGAGAAAGTAAAGCCCGCCAGCTTTGACTATATATTCAACTGCAACATGATGCACATTAGTCCTTGGCTGTGTTCTGTCGGTCTGTTCAGTGCAGCTGGTAAGTTACTGAAACCCGGTGGAAAGATGTTCACCTATGGCCCGTACGCACAGGATGGCCAGCTAGCACCGCAGAGCAATGTTGACTTCGATGCAGATCTTAGGAGCCGCAACGCAGAGTGGGGCATCCGAGATATCAGAGATCTCAAGCAGCTCGCCGGAGCGAACGGCTTGAGACTCGAGCAAGTTGTCAATATGCCCTCTAATAACAAATTTCTTACTTGGCTCAAGTTGTAGATCAATGTGATATAAGTAAACATGGTATATATACCAGAAATATACTAAAGTGTTTTAATATAATTTTATAATATTTACAGAGTTATAAAGTACTGTTGAAGTCGAAGAAGAAAGTTGTTTCGAATCAATATGTTGTAAAACTAAGCAATTTTCAACTGCCAACAGTTATTTCTCTCAGTGTAGTTGCAGCAAAGTGCGGTCGTAGCATGCATTTAGGCTGCACAGCGAGAAGCGAAGACAAAGCGCACTGCCGCAAGCCAAATGGGGGCGGGGCCGTGCTGCCAGACAAAAGCAAGCGGCAGAACATGCAATCCGGTGCAACAGACAACGGCAGGCAGAAAGCCAGTGCAGAAGAAGTAGAAGAAGGTAAAGGAGGAGGAGGAGGATTGCAATAGACAGACACGACAGGCGGACAGACAGACAGCCAGGCGGACAGAGGGGCAGGCAGGACACATATAGAGCGCTAGTTGAGTAAAAGTTTTTAATATTATTTCAAGTCTGAAATGAGGGCAATCAACGGCGCAATTGTCGAGCGGCAAAGCATAACAAAGAAGGAGAACGCTCCAGACGCGCCGCCCGAAACCAGATGTGGTATCTGCACTGCCCCGCACCACCATGCCACGTGGGAGACGATAGAAGGAGGCAGCAGGAGATAAAGAGAAGGTAAAGAAGGTAAGAAGGTAAAGCGCTGAAAAGACAAAGGAAGCAAACCGAACTCGATCCAGATGATGTAGCATAGGCTGCCTTGCAAATTGGTAAACCTTGTAGCTGCAATTAGGAACTAGGGAATGCTCAAAGTAGACACGGGAACATGCTAATAGGGGGAGCTAATGGAGAGGGATGTGAGACGGAGGCTTGTGGCTTGTCTTTCTTCGCACAGGTCGCTGCACTCGATGCGAATCATTGGGCTTGCAGGGAAATCTACTTACTAGGTAGATGGAAAAATCTTGTGGTTAATAAAGAGAAGAATTATTGAGGCACAGGGAATCTACAAAAGAATAGGTCGATTTTTCAATGTAATTATTTATCACCTTAGTTTTTAAGTTTCAAGAAACTTTAAAAATTGGTTCTAAATTGGTTTAAGTTTCTCTCATATATCGCAATACTTAATTCGGACATAGTAGGCTCCATAAATCTCTAATACCTTATGCATTATTTCACAACTTCCGCAGATCTGTCATTCAATACGATATCATCAAAGTTTAACTCTCTCTTAAGTTTAATAGTTTCGTATTATATGTACTTTGTTTATACGTAATCTGTCAAACTGGCGTTGTGCGAGTATTCCCCTCGGTATACAATTCCATAGTGAAGGACAACGACGTCGTCGTGCTTAATCCCGTTTTGATGCCGCGGGAACGGGCGGCAATGGAACACGTTGCGCTGCGCCAGGCCCGAACTGAACTTGTACCACTAACCCAGTTAGTAGAGGACCGGCTTGGTTCCACAGGACACACCACAATGTGCCGTGTGGCATCCACGCCTCGTCTCGCTGCAGTTCCGAATGCAAACACGAGTCTGTGCCCCACGAGGAATGATAGCCAACGAAGCTGAAGCCGAACGCATTGCCGGTTCGAGCATGTTTTGAGTGTAGTTTGAGCCTGTTTGAACATGTTTTTGCGTGTTGTGCAACAATGTTGCCAGCTTAACAGACCAACAAGTTGAGGCACTCAGTGCTGCCGCTGCCACCGGCTTTCTTATCGACGCGCACCCTTGATATTGATAAGCTTCTGTTGCTGCTGACGCGCTTATCGGGCGGCGGATTAGCGAACATGTGTGAATACGATTCGCGGGAATTAACCAGATTATTAGCTTGTAAAACACGAATTGTTGGCAATGAATGAGACAGCGATTTCCGGAACTGAGAGAAGGTTGGGAATTAGTTAGATGTGCTTAGGTGAAGACTAACAGAAGCTAGTTAGGAGTCAGCTAGGAACACTTTCTGAGGCAGTTTTGTTTACTAGTTAAAGGAAAGAAGGAAAATAATGTCTATAAAGACTTCCTATTGTCCTAATGCCTTCCCTCATTAGTAAATAGAATGAAAGTAATGTCTATTAAGACACATAAAGTATCCAAACGGACCGCACATTGCTCGCCAATTGTAGCTGCGGCTTCCCTGCCATATTTATTAGTAAAGTTTCCTCCTTATCTGTCACATTTATTTTGTCATATTTGTTGCACAAACTGACAACTGCTCAGGTCAGCAGATGGGGTAGGGTGGCGTGCCTGTTTTCCTGTATTCCAATTCAATTTTCATATCACTTTGTGAAATCTCAATGGCCGAAAACGACTGACCAAGAAATTTTAATTAAAAAATACTCAACGCAAGCAAGGAGCGATGGAGAACAAGAAGAAAAAAGTGTCATTTATATCAAGTTTGATAGTGGCACAAGGACACGACACGCCCGGACCCGGACCCTGCCTCTGCCTCTGGCCTGCTACTAAGTCTTGGCTTCTCTGGGTGCTTATCTTGCGTTGACATACCTTGTCATTTGGCCTGTCTTCGTAAAAATATCAAATGTAATTTACTGCAACAGGAAAGTTCGCACAGCAAGGCACAGGGGAGGGTGAAGGTAAAGGCAGGCAGGCGTGTGGCAGTGGCAAGCTGAGGCCACATACATGTTGCCATTTATTTTCACGTGCTTCTGTTTTTGTTTCTTATGCAAGCAAGTTCATTTCAGATTGTCATTTAATGCAGTTCAAAGCGCATACCCTGTAGAATGACTAACCAAATAGGTATATGGGAGACAATGAGAAGAACAATCTAATGCTATGCATATTCTATGCCAACTCTTAGTCTGTCATCACCTATGTTTAGTAAGTTACTCCAGGGTATCTTCCCATCGTTGCTTGCAAGAAATGTGGCAGTTTATTATTCTTAATTGTTTACTTCATCGAAGCGGCAATTTATGCGATACTCGAGCATAGTTTTTCAACGGTTTCCAGCCCTTCCACTCCCTCCACACTCCTCTTGCGGCAGCTGCATGTTGCACTAAGTGTGCAACTAGGGCGACTTTATTTATTTGCATAATTTTCTTGTTTACCAGAAGAAAGGCGAATTGTGATTGACTTAAATGAAGTTACGACTTGCAACACAGTTGGAGGCGTGCAGGGAAGGAGCGGGTGCAGGCGACTAAACGCAGCGCTAAGTAAGTGGCAAGTGGCAAGCAGCAGAAGCAGCAGCAGAAGTAGAAGCAGCAACAGAAGCTGGCGTGAGGCAATTTATAATATTCAATTTATATGCAGTTTCTTTCTTTCTGCGAAGAACAACAACAACAATTGCAGCTGCTAAGCTGTTAATTCTATGAGTAGAGAGAGAGTGAAAGGGAGAGAGAGAGAAAGAGAGAGAGAGAGAGAGAAAGAGAGAGCAAACAAGTGAGAGAGCACGCTTTCGCTGCGAATAAAATGCTGGTTGTGATTAATGAGATTTGTCACTTGGTTCATTTGTATTTTCTGTATTTTCCATGATGTTGACTTGGCCCATGGCCAGTCTGCATATAGACTTCATAAATATGAGTGAGAGAGAGTTAGAGAGAAGGGAGAGCGAGGCGTACGCGGTGCAGCTGCAGCTTCGCTGAAAAGTATGCTACGCTTTTCGCTGTCAGCGCGTCGACCAATTTGCATTTTCATTATTTTCAGCTCAATTTGAAATGGGCAAAACAAGTAGCTATCTCGCTTGCTCTATCTCTCTCGCTCTCTCTCTAGCTTTTTCTCCGTCTCTCTTCTACTTCCCCTCGCCCGGCAAGACGCAGACGAGACCTATTAAAGCCCAAAGCGGCCTCAAGCGCAGGCATAACGAAGTGCCGCATTAAATTTGACCCAGCCAATAATTCATTTGTTAAGCCTAAACCCCCCTCATAACCCCTCCCAGCCTCCTGCTTCGCAAGGCAGGGCATGTGGTGTCTTATTATTTTTATTTTGCCACTGTTATTTGTAGTAAATGCTTTAAACGTTGCACTTTTGGCCAGTCGAAAGCCAAGTGAATTATGCCGCCCCATAAATTTCTATGACATATAAATGTAAATAATCGAGCCGAGCTCGTCTTTTGTCTACCCCCTGCCTCTGCCTCCCTACCTCCTCCTTCCTCCCATCCTGTCCGCCATTTGCATTTAAGAAATGGCCTTCCGTCGCGTTGGCGCCGTGATGAATGTTCGAGGCGGCAGCGCATAAAACGTGGCTTTATGGCCGCTCTGGGCCTCCACGCGCGATTTTCATTTGGACTTTCTGCTTTAACTTTATTTCTCGCGCTCTCTACTCGCAATTGTAACTGTAACTATTATCCTTAACTGGTGCTTAGCATATAATCCCATCCCTTAGTTTAAACCACCAATGGAATCTTTGGCCACGCAGAAGACATGTCGACTTTGAGTCGTTTGATCACCTCCTGCGTCTGCTGGTGGCTACCCAGGCCGAATCCCTCGAAGGGGCGCACATCGAAGCGATTGACTCTGTGGGGACAAAGGTTAACTGTAGAGAGAGAGAGCATATCTTTGGAAAGGGCTATCATACCTGGCGCCCGATATGTCCACCAGGAACTTGTAGTAGCTGCCTCGTATCGTCTTCGCCTCCAGAACGCCTGTGTGGAAAAGCAGCCCTGTGAAGCTCGCGTAGAGCAGCATGTTGAAGTGCGGCACCTCGGGTAACACACCCTCGCCGATGCCCCAGTTGTAGAGTAGATGCAGCGTCTTCCACATCACGTACATGGAGATTGTCGTGCTGCGATACTGCAGCAGCCCCACGGACGCAAGCAGGCCGGCGGGAATGGCGAAGGCTTCACTGTCGTGGCCACATGAATGACGCAGCGAGCAAGAGATGGCCTGCATGGAAGAAGTAAAGATGTCGTTAATCCTATACAGATCATCACCCTGCTCAAGCTTACCCTGTACAACAGCGAGAAGCTGCCCAAGGCCAGGCCCAGTTGCAGTGATTGCTTGTTGAAGATCTGCTTGCGCAGATCCATTTTCAGCTTGATCAACTTGGATATATTCAGCAACAACTTCAGGCCCACCTGCACGCCGATGCCTCCCACGAAAGGCTTCAATCCGCCTATCAGAGCGTACTTGCCGCAAGCCTCTCCATGTGGACAGCTTGAATGCTTGGCTTTGCGCAAGCGATCGTATATCTGCAGGTAGCCAGCGATGCTGGAGAGGTTGATGGCGGGCTGCGAGGAATCCGCTGTGTGTGTCTCCACTGTAGGCGCCTTAAGTGGACCCTGCTCTTCCTTGCCAATGAGCACCTGCAGCGCCTTGAAGCTGACATCCTTGAGCTTACACTCATGCACTCCCTTGCGATACATATACAGCAACGCCGTCACACTGCAGCCCAGTATGGCAACCTGTCCAGCGGGTAAGGAACGCACCCAACCACGCGCCTCCAACATGTGCCACAGTGCCTCCGTGCCCACATTCGCCACATAGAGGGCGAGGGGCGTGCGCCGTGCGGGTCGCTCGATGAGAAGGGCTACCACGCTGGCCAGCACTGTGGGGACGAAGGCAACTGTGCTTAAGTAGAATCGGCCGAGTATATAACGCAAAAGGCAGACGAAGGCGGTGAAGAGGTACGCATTGGTCGTGAGGAACGCTGTTGACTTGAGAATGCCGATAATCGTGTGCTTGATATCATTAAGCGTGGGCAAGCGTAGTTTTATGGCCAATGAAAACTATTAGGAGGGTTAAGGATCCGTATTAGAAGAAGATATATTAAGACTCGGTATGGAATAAAATAAAACAAATTATATTTGAAAATAATCGAGTGTGCTGAAGAGGAATATATATATATTGTTAAGCCTATAATATCGAATTAAATGTAATGGCAAGAATGGAAAAGAAAGACGAATATAGAAATAGAAATTTACTTAAACTAAAAATTATCTTACAGAAACAAAATATATTCGTGGGTTTATTATTGAGTCGGAGTAATAAAAAGAAATACGTGCAAAGAATCTTTGGTAATAGGAATATCTAAGTTTTTTGAACCCAAACACTTGTTGTTATAATCTCAAGATAAAGTAAAAGATGATGAAATTGAGGAAGAAACTGTTTTTTGTTATTTGTGCTAATCTTTGTTATTATGAATGGGTATAAGATGGTATAAGGGTAAGTAGATTCTTTGCGTGTCGATGAAAGTTTAAACAGTGTTGTAAATATGTAAATCACAATTAATCAGCTTGTGCTTGATACTACAGGAAACCCCTGAAGGATTAGGTGACATAAGATTAACCAGCTACCTTCACTAGACAATAATGCATGGCCCCTTCTACAAAAGAACTCTATGCCACTAAATATACCCTATGCACATATTTTATATTTCTATATTGTGAATAACGATAAAATTTGTCAACAAACTCCAGATATAAATATTTTGGGATTCTATTAATGAATTAACTCGCCCTGCAGTGGGGTAATCTTATCACTATATATAATATATATGCGGGAAACCCTCTGCCCACAAGGAAAACCCGGCAGACGCGTGTGCATGTCGTGGGTCTTGAGACCTGCCAGACTGAGTGTACTTGCCAGATAGACCACGGTGTAGGTGCGCAGGGAGAAGGGTATGCAGGAGAGCAGCAGGCCGGTTGCAGCGCAGACACAGCTCGAGGTCCATGGATGCACGTATTCATGGCAGCTGCAGTTGATGGCCGTGTCAATTAGTTTGCTCTGTGCGGACATTATTATGCGTGGTTGTTTCCCAATTTGTTGCTGTTGTTGTCGTTGTTGTTCCCTCGTTGTTGTCGGAGTTATTATTCAATGTATTGCGGTGGCCAGATTAAGACTTAAGTTCAGCTGTTCAAGAGAGATTATCGAGTCGAACGCACCGAGTTGCCGTCACAGTCGCCGTCGCCGTCGCTGTGGATGCCCGTCGCCGCCGGGGGTGATAAGATTATCGAGGGAAACGCGTGCTGCCGCGCCGAGTGCGTTGTGCAAAGTGCAAATTGGAAAAGGAAATGTTCACGTTCCCAGCTCGCGAGACTGGCAAAGTAATCCGAAATTGCAGTAATTGTCAATTTTCACGCTCGAGCTTGTTCATTAACCTTTAGCACACTTCATATGGAATCGTATAACCATTAGCCAACACGCTCTAGACTCGACTGAAATCCGTCTAAAACTAAATATTTACTATATTTGGGTTGGATTTCGAGTGAAACTCACTCTTATCTCTGGCACGCAAGCCAGAGAATGGAGTGTCTATCGGCCTTATCGGAAGGGAGGGGAGGGCGTTACATTCAGCTATGTATTTATCGAATAGTTTGACTCTTAGCTATTGCTCTTTATTCAGTTGAAGCGCACAGAGGCGGCACATCGCGAGGGGGGCAGAGAGTGGAACATCAGCGATAGTGTTCGCTATCTAAAGTAGTTGCTCACTCATAATATTGATGTTCCGTTGTTCCCCTGCTCGGGCACGCCCCTGCTTGAATTAAAGAGCAGCACATTTTCATTCGTTAAATGCTATTACTGGATTGTTTTTATTTATTGTATGTTAGTACCTAAAAAGTAGTTTAACAGTCAATTTGTTGTGAAAACATCCGACCCGACGCTCACCCGGAACGGGTGCAGGGGTGAAGGTGGTAGACGTAGGTACACACTTACAAACATACATATTTCATATACTACACAGTTATGTACACATTACAAATTGGATTATGAGTGGCGTATCGAACGCTGGATATGATGATGTGCACTTGGAGTGCTGAGACTTATTGTAGGCACGATTCAGTTCTGGTTCCACAAGAACTGTTTCCCTTCAGGAGGCAAATGAGAATGCAGGCAGTGCCGCCTTATCGACGATTTTCAGGCTACTCAGCATCTCCGACGTCTGCTGCTGTGTGTTCAGGCCGAAGACGTCGAAGGCGCTCAGGTTGAATTTGTTTAGTCTGCAAGGGTATATAAGAGAAAATAGAGATAAATAACTATTTTACATCGGCGTCGGCACTTCTCACACACCTCTCGCCCGATATGGCTTGCAGAAATTTGTAGTAATTGGGTCGCAACGACTGTGCCTCCACGATGCCAGCGTGGAAGAGCACTGCCGTAAAGAAGGCATAGAGATAGAGCATGAAGTTCGGAATGCGGGGCAGCACTCCCCGTTCCTGGCCAATGCCGCAGAGTATCTGCAAAAACGATTCAACGTTAGTTAATTGAGATAAAAGACAACCCAACTCACTTGTATGGCCTTCCACATGACATAGAGGGCGACCGTGTTGTCCGGGTACTGGGTGAAGGCTGCAGAGGCCACAAGGCCAGCGGGCAGCGCAATAAGCGCATCATCACGGTTTAAACAATGCCGCAGGAAGCACGACACGGACTACAAGAGCAAAGGAATAGAGTCCAATATAAAGTCCAATGTAAATCATTCCTCACCTTATAAAGAAACGAGAAGCTGCCCATGAAGATGCCCAGTTGCAGTGTGTTTCGGCTAAGGACTTGCTTCCGCCACTGTGCATTGCCTCGAACAAAGGTCTTGATGTTCATCACCGTTTTGAGGGCTACTTGCAAGGCAACGCCTCCGAAGAATGGCCGAAGTCCGCCTAGCACCGCGTACCTAAAGCAGCTCGAATGATGGTGGCAACTTTTATGCTTGGCGCCAATGAGATTGGTATAGAGTCGTACCCAATCGGCGAGGCAGCTGAATCTTAGACATGACAGATGTCGCGAAGGCTCGGATTGTTCGCCGGGCGGAAGCAGGGGCGGTGCTATCGGACCCGCCTCCTCTTTGCCCACAAAGATACGCAGTATATTGAATATGGAGTCCGATGAGGCTCCCAGACGATACAGGTACAAAAGTGTCGACATGCTGGTGGCAAAGATGAGCGTTTGGCCGTGTGGAAATGAGCGCACCAAGTTTCGGGACTCGGCCATCTTCCACAGTGCTTCGGTGGCTACATTGGCAACATAGAGGGTCAGGAGAGGCCGCCGCGCTGGTCGCTCCACCAAAATCGCTGTGAGTGAGGCCAGAAATGAGGGCAAAAATGCCACAGTACCGAAGTAGTAGCGCCCCAGTAGGTTGCGCAGCAGGCAATTGTACAAGATGAAGGTGTAGGCATTGGTGACCAGGAATGCAGTGGACTGCATTATGCCCAGTAGTGTGCGCTTCAAGTCCTCGAGCGTTGGTATCCGGTGACGCATGAGCAGTGAAAATGCGTAGACGATTGTGTATACACGTAGGCAGTAGGGCGTGGCAGACAACAGAATCCCAGCTGTGGCATTTACACACTTATCTGTCCATGGATGCTGGAATTCCTGGCAGGTCACGCACAGCGGATTCAGTAGCTTGCTCTGAATGCCCATAATAATCTGTAGGGCAAGATAAGACAGAAATCTACAAATTAGTCAACATGAATGTTGAAATGGGGCCGAAAGGCCACGGCCGCGATAAAGGCTTTAATCTTATCAAATTGCTGCTCATTCGATGTTGCACTTCACCTTATCGGATTTTGCACTTTTGCTTTTAATAGCACCAAGGTTAGATTTGCCCTCCAACAGCTTAACAGCTGACATTAACAAGATTGTATTTAGATATACAGTTGAATTAATGATACGGAAACAGAGCGGAAAACATTGCCCTACATGAGTACGGGTCAAAAGCCAAGTACACAAAGACTCTCAGGGCGTTTTGAGATCGTTCGCGTCACTTACGCTTAATTACTAAACCAGTTGTCGTCTAATTGTTGCTTAAGTGCAACTTGTTTCTGCCAACTTGACAGAAGTGCGAGAAATCTTTACTGAAACAACGTCTTTATAGTGTTCTTAAATCAAGTGCGCCCGTACTGCTTCTGTCTGATATTGATAGAGCTACTGCGTTCTGGCAAAAAAATGTAAACAAAACAACTACAACAGCTGTGCGCAGTGTGACCACACATGCTCTGGTGAATTTAATATAGAAAATATGTTTGTAAAATTATTCATGGAACTGTTAGTAAATCTATTTATTGTCTATTAGATTACCTTTGTAAGAAATATTAGCAAACAGCTGTTACTTTAAAAAAAAGTATGCAAATATATGCAATAAATTAAAATGTACAAAAAACCGATAACTAGTGCTATCGGCAGCCACCACAAAGTGTTAACGCTGTTTGGGCTGAAATGTTTGTTAATGTTTGTTTTTAAGCAACAAGAAAAATTTAAATTTGTATATTTTCTTTTGTCTTTAATAGTTGAGTAATAAAAATATACAAATACATTCATTTGTTTGCTGCTATTCATTTATCGAAATGTCGGATGAGTTTTATAGCAACTAGCTTTGGTTGGTTACTCGCACTTTGAACATGTGTTGCTTTAGATTGGCGCGTATAAGTTTTATGCATAAAATAAAGTCCCTCTCAATTTCTGTAATCTTATTCACTTAACAATGCTGGTGCGCATAAATTTGCATATAATACCATTGTTAAGTCTATAATGGCAATTAGTAAAGTAATAACTACTAAATCCCATATAAGTATTTCCCTGCACCATCGCGTGGGGAGGAATAACCAAGGGAGGGTTGGGCTGACTTATGTTATATGGTAATGCGAATACGCTTAAGTAGTTCCATTCAGAATATGACTGACAAGTTGCTGCGCTCGCGCTTTTGAGGAGGATGTTGTCAGGGCCAACGCACCTCTTGCAAATGAATTTCTTGGATACTTTCATTGAATGGGGCACCCACTTAATTTACCTGGGCTTGGCTGGTGTTCTGAGGTTGTGGGACTCTGAATCTTTGCTTTTGACATGCCACTTGGCGCTAAATACGCACTTCAAGTTAATAACAAGGGGAGCCTTGTGTGAGGTGCGTGTTTGTGTGTGCGAGTGTGTGTGCGTGCGCTAACTATGCCAGAGGCCAAAGAAGCTTCCGGGTGCGGGTCGCAGCAGATAGCTGTGCCAGTGATATCAGGGAATCAGGGCAATCTTGTCGAATTTGCCAAGCGATTGCAGCTTGCTTTGCCTACTTATTAGTGATGACAGCGCAGATAAAGACAGCTAGAGATGAGAGCGGAACACGAACTGCCTTCGATTTGAGGTACAAAATGGCGACAACTGCTCCGCTCTAGCGGTTAGATCACTTTGAATTTAATTTGTTCATCCAAGCGGACTTTTAATACATGTAGGCAGTGCACGTGCAATCTATTTGTGTGTGTACCCTGTCCATCTCAGGTCGGACTAAGCAGGTGCTCATTAAATAGTTTGTCTGCTCTCCAATACGATTGCTTGCCCAAGGCGTTGGGCACGAGAAGAGATTGGGTAAGGGGAATAAAGGGGGTTTGGTGCCTCCCACAACATGCTGCAGCGGCAATTGCTCATGTTGTCATTGATTTTATGGACACATCTTTGGTCTCGACGACGACAACGGATACGACGACCATATGATATGAGCCCTGTGCGTGTGGGTGTGCAGAGGCATGTGTGTGTGTGAATGTGTGTGTTAACGGCGGTTCCTGCTTGCGTCTAAATGTGTTCAATTAAGCGGTTATAAATTGTTCATTTGCCCAGTGGTGCGCATGGATACAACAACAACAACAACAACAGTAGCAGCAACAAATAGAAGCAACAACAACAACATCCGGTGCAACATTAGCACAGCAGGCGGCCGGTCGGTTAGGCGACATTGTCCTTGTTGTAATATTTCAACAGGAGCTTTTTGGCACCCCCCACACCACCCACAACCGCCTTCCCACTCCGATAAGCACACAATATGTGCGTCGACAATGTGCCATTGATGCATATCCTGCCATTAACAAGCCTGGCCATAATACACAATTAATTAAACGCAAAGTTGTTATTTTATTAATTGCTGCATTTTATTCTCCGGTTTTACGTTTGGGCGGCAGCAACTCGAGCTATCAATACACTGCGGGCTAAAACACACGCAACAATAACAACAAGAACAACAGCAGTAGTAGCAGCAGCAGGAGAAGAAGAAGATGGAGAAGGAGCAACAGAATGCTTTGGGGCTAACCGAAATGTTGGCTGCCAAAACAAAAGCCCAAAGTCATCAATAGTCTGAGGCTGAGGCTGAGGCTGCTGCTGCCTCAGTTCACTGCCAGTAAGTCAACACACACACACACACAGAGGCTTTAAAAAGCCAAACCGTAGTCAGAACGAGAAACGTATCCGTAGCCGGAGCTCTTGCCGTCGCTGGTGGAGTGGCAAAAGTTCTCTCAGCATTTTGTTGGCTATAACCAAAAATTGCGGCCAAGACCACAGAGACTTCACATCAAATAGAAATTTGTGGTTAGTGCTAACAAACGGGAATCATCGCACACACATAGAACTGTTACACGGACATCTGCACACACACACACACACATAATCGCATCCACATCGCAGCAAATGTGTCAAATGTCACACAAACACACACACACACACACACCAAAACACACACAGACACTCATGGATACCTCGAACTGCATTACAAGTAGTTCTCGACATTTTCAGTCTTTGTGTCCTGTCAAGGTGGCCGAATGTGAAGCTAACGATGGATTATCGGCCAGCTGTGTCTCTTTAGGGCCTAACTAGCTTTGCCCACAGAAAAATTAGCTTAACTTGTCCATGATTCGGTGCAGTCTTGGCAAGGGGTGTTCCAGTTTCGCTCAGTCAATTAAATCAATAATTTGCTGTTGCACAAATCCTCTGCACTTATGAGATAAGATCAGAGCAACACAAAGTAACAGGGAGATAAAAAGGGAAAGGCTTATTTCTAGGATTAACAACGTGTTCTATTTTCGAAGAAGGAGGGTAGAGAGAGAGATAGTGAGAGGTAAAATTACTGTTAAAGAGAAAAAAGAAGCCAATTTGTGTTTTTTAGAAGCAGCCCAGAAAGAAGATGACTGAAAGCATACTCCCTTTTTTAAAGAGATAGAAATGAAGACTGTCAAAATGTGAGATGGAAATGCAGTGTAAGAGAGAGGGAGAGAGAAAGTGAGAAAGAGAGAAACAGAGAAATAAACTGAAACACAGACTAAGATGGATAGAGAGATAGAGAAACCAAAATAGAAGTGAAATTTTTCCCCTATGCCATTTCAGGTTGCAGCGAGGTCAAGTTGCCAACTCCAGGCAGCGCTCGTGCATCGTGCATCCGCTTACGCTGCTCTGAGGGACTGTCTAACTCAAATTACCATAATGAAGTGTAACGGGATTCTGAGCGCTCGGTATGCATGCCTGATGCGCGATTTGACGAGCGTTGCCTCCGCTTCCTTCAGGAGCAGGTGACAGCTAAAGTGCAGCTGCAGGACTCATTGCTTGCTCATTGAACTTTGCGCTGTTTTCCTGGCCAAGCTTATGCAAATTGCAACACACACACACACACCTACATACGTGCATTTGTGTGTGTGTTATAAAATTTGAAATCAATTCCCGCAGTCTCCGGCGCAATATCCAAAGCAAAACATGGAAAACTAACACGAAAATTCGTTCGCTGCTCATAAAAGTTTCCCAGGAACTTTTCAGTCGCCTTCCGCGCAACGACTTGGCTGGCCCCACTGATTTGTGCTGTGCACACACACACACACACAGACAGAGAGAGAGAGAGAGAGACTCTCTCACATACGTGCATGAAAACAATTTGGTGTTGAGGGACCATCGCTTGAAGAAGTTTCGTCCCAATGGTTTAATTGTATTTTCCAGCTTGAAATTGCTGCACAAGGTGGAAAACTGCATTGAATTTTCGTGCGTGCAAAATAAAGCAACCGATTGAGGTTTTCTCCTTTCTCCTTTTCCCCCATTTCCCCTTTTTTCGTTTGTTCATTTTTTCACAGGATCAAAGTCGCGCCTTTGCTTGATGTTCGCGTTTCGCTTTTGTCTTTCAATTTCAGCTCGGAATTTCAACTGGCCGAGACTCTCTGTGCAGGTGCAAGCCGATTTGCAAGTCCTTTGAGCAAGGGATTCCCACCTTCCCACTCCTTCCTTCTCCAATGTGAGTACATATGTGCCAGAGAGGCGTGTCTGCTGGGTGCATGCAAAGTTTTCAATTTCGAGACCGAACTAAAACCTTAACTTTGATGTACTTTCTGAAGGAAAATAAAGTACAAGTGTGTTCTCCGAACTTGGCTCGTATAATGCAGGACTTTAAGAAATATTCTTATCGGACTAAATAAACACATCAAGTTGGGTTGTTGGGGGGCATCTTTATTATTCTTACGCATGAAGATATTCGAAAAAGCAAAGGAATCCTTTAAACGAAAAGATTTAAAGAAGTTACTTTCATTTTTTTGTGGGCTTCCAAGTTTGCTTAACGTTCAGTTTAAGATGCCATCTAACTTTGATTGACTTACCCGGCGCATTCTCACAGTGTAGTCGTTTACTTGTAATTGCGACTAGCTGTTCGAGCTGTTCTGTTTGGGGTTTGTCGGCTGCGCTGCTTCGATATCGAGGAACTTGAAGATTTAATTTATTTCAAGTGCGCTTCAGCTCATAGCGACTTGGCGTGCCGTCCTTCTCGCACCCATTTATATCTATCTATCTATGGTATCTATCAATCGATTGAGTGAAAAATGAGTTCGTTTTGGCTGGAATTGATGCTCCGATTCGTTTTCCATTGCATTTATTTAAACATTTCAATTGCTCGATTTCTGTTTTGTTTGGCTTTCAGTTCATGGCGAAGTTTTGGGGGGGCGGTTGATAGAGGGAGGTGGAGTTGGGCCATGTGGTTGCGTCTGTATTTCCTATCGATTGGCTTGTGGGCGTGGCCGCAACGTTTTGTGATTGAGTTTCGGTATCTGCGAGTGAATGTAAACAATAATTATCGGTGGGAATTGTGCGTGTGCATAGGTCACAATTAGACAGGATTGGGTGGCAACAGCTCAGCAGGTTACATCGAAGGTACGCAATTTAAATGCATAATCAATGAAGCCACTCAAAAATCGGAACTATAAAAGGCGACAAACCGCGTGCAGTGGCACACAAGTGAAGTGAATTCAGTAGCAGACAAGTGAAGTGAATTCAGGAGCAAACAAAATGCCGTTGGCCAAGTTGGGAAGCTTTATGAAGTACGCCAACTTCTTCTTCAAGGCTGTCGGACTGCGACCGTACAAAAAGAGTTCTGAATCACAAAAGACAAGCTTCTGGGTTAACATACTCTTTCTGGCCAATGTGTTCAACCTCGGCTATGTGCTGCTCCTGGAGGCTGTCTTCGTGCTGATTGCTGTGAAGACAGGGGAGCATACTCTGGATGCCATCACGGCAATGTCCTACATTGGTTTCGTTCTCGTCTGTGTCAACAAAATGCTCTTTGTGTGGTGGAAGAGACCACAACTCACTGAGGTTATGGAAATACTGGAGGATATATTTCCCAAAAAGAAAGAAGAACAGATTGCCTTTCGATTGGATGAATACTTGAGCTCATGCTCAAAGATCAGCTTCACCTTTTCGCTGCTCTACTCTGTGCTCATCTGGACCTACAATCTGTTCAACGTGATGCAGTATTTCTTCTACGAGGTTGTCTTTGGCACACGGCACGTTCAGCTTACGTTGCCCTACATTATGTACCTTCCATGGAATTGGCAGGGTCACTGGTCCTATTATCTGCTGCTCTTCTCGCAGAACTTTGCTGGCTATACCTCGGCAGCAGGTCAGGTCTCTACAGATCTGATGCTCTGCGCTGTGGCTACGCTGATTATCATGCACTATGACCACATTGCGAGGACTATCGAAAGGAAGCAGCTAAGTGGTGTCTGGGCTGAGGATTCCCGTTTCATTGCCGATATTGTGCGCTATCACGAGCGTCTGCTGAGTCTCTCGGGTCACCTCAACGATGTTTTTGGCGTGCCATTGCTGCTGAACTTTCTCATCTCATCGTTTGTCATCTGTTTTGTTGGCTTTCAGATGACCGTGGGTGTGGAGCCGGATGTGATGATCAAATTGTTTTTATTTCTTTTCTCCTCGCTGTGCCAGGTGTATCTAATATGCCACCATGGACAACTGATGGCCGATGCGGTAGGCAGACTCTACTGGGATGCAGATAGTCACGCAGAGATTATGAAACGGTCAAACAGACAGAGATTAAGAGGGGCAGACAGACAGGAGAAGAGACATAGAGACAGATAGAGCGAAGGAAGAAAAGACAGGAAGAAAGTGAGAGAGACATACATAGAGAGACAGACAGACAGCGAGAAACAGACTGACAGACAGGCGTACAGACAGACAAAGAGACAGGCAGAGAGGCGAAAACAGAAAGACAGAGAAATTTACATAAACAAAGAGACATGACGACGCAGATATTCAGAGAGACAAGGAGACAGGCATACATAGAGAAACAGGCAGATATTCAAACAAACATGCAGGCAGACGGCTAAAAGGACAAACAGACAGAAAAATAAACAGAGCAAATGTACAAGCAGACAGACAGACATAAAAGCAGACAGATGGGCAGACATACAAACAGACAGTCAGACAGACAGACCTGCAGATAGGTAGTCATATAAATAGACAGATCGACAGATCGGCAAGAGAGAGAGAGGCAGATACTTAAACAGACATGCACTCAGACAGGCAAACAAATAGAGTGAAAGATACAGATAGACATACAAATATACAGGCGGACAGACAGAGAGACATAAAGACAGACAGACATAGAAATAGGCAGACGTGCAGACAGACAGATCTGCAGATAGGCAGTCATATAAACAGACAGATCCATAGATCTACAGGCTGATATAAAGAGACAGGCAAACGGGCAGATATTTATAAGATATAATACATGGTTTATACTGTATACTTCTGCAATATCCTTCTCTATCTCTCTCTTCAGACCCACGGCATCGCTAGGGCTGCATACAACCAAGACTGGAGCCATGGGGATGTGCGTTATCGCAAATCTCTGCTCATGATTATACAGCGCTCACAGAAGCCCGCTTATCTGCAGGGAACTATTTTCATCCAGATAACACGCGGCTCCATGACCGACGTAAGCGCTTTCAACCCTAATCCCTTATGCATTTACGTGATTTCGCCATTAGTTCAACATGTAATTCATATTGTTTTTCAGCTGCTGCAACTGTCCTACAAGTTCTTTGCTCTGCTGCGCACTATGTATACCAAATAAAATGCTGACACTCGCTGCCAAAAAAAATTAAAGAAAAAAAAAAGAAAGAAAGCATACGTGTCCTGCCGCAAATCCCCTACACATATCAGCATAGTTGTACTATATGTACATATCGTAGCTTGCTTTCAAAGGCTCAATTCCCGGCTATATTCCTGGTGCTCATTATGCAAACGCATGTGCCATGTCCATTAGTCTCAGCACTTTGCCCGGTTGGACGATCTACGAAAAAGGAACAAAAAGGAAGCGCTTGAAAAATGAACGGAAACTGGAAACATACAAAAACGTTGCCTATTTTCATGTTTGTTTACGCGCAAAAAACTCGTTGAATATTTGAATATTTTTTGTTAGTTTATAGTTTTAAAATTGTTAAAAATGGAAGTACGAAGAAGTTTGTTACGTTTGACTTTATTTACCTATTTTTGCCTACTTTTGTGCCTGTTTGATTGCAAGTAATGCACACGACAAGCAGCGATTGAGGGAGTGTGTTGACTACGCACTCAGCAATATTAGCAATTTATGCACTGAAGTGTGCGAACCGACAATGCGAGCCAGTTGCATCTCTCTCTCTCCTCCCTCCTACTCCCCATCGCACTTCAACTGGCGACAGCATCTTGGCTTGCGGAAATGGCTTGAAATAGCCAAGCGGTTGCATTTCGGTTAGATTGATGGCTACGGCAGGGGGAGAAAGGAGAATGGATACATGTATGGTATGTGTGTGTGGCAGCGGGAGGAAGTTGCCTGGCAACAGTAAAGCCAAAAATGCACTGCGCTTTTTGACGAATTTATAAATCACCTGCTGCCTGCCTGCCTGCCTGCTGCCATTGCGCTTCAGCTACGCCGGCCTTTCAAACTGCGCTCATAAAAGATATTAAAAAATATATACGCTATATGTTTCATATGTGTAGTATTTCATTTATATATATATTTTTTTTTACAATTTTCACATCCATATCCTACATATGGGTGTGTGACTGTTTGACTCTGGGTCTTTACGTTGGATTTATATTTCATTTTTATTGTACTTTGCTAAAACTTCATCCAGCGCAGGAACATTTAATTTCTGGTCACGTCTTGTGTGATTTTCCAAATGCCAACAGGCAGCGGGCGACGGGGAGTTTTCAATATCTGTTTGGGGGGCATTGTTTGTGTGCCAATTTGTTTGCCATAATACTCGCTCGTATTTCATAATAAACTCACTCAGGAAAAATGGTCTGAAAATGAAAATTACCCCCAATTAGAACACCAACTTCACAGACCTCAATGGCATCAAAGGAATAAAACTTTAAGGAAAAGAACTCCAATTAGCATAAATTATTTAAATTCAAATAAATTAAGTTTTATTATATATGAAATTCTCTGAAATTTGTAGTATGAGTACTAATAGTTTTTGGTTGTTATAGAATCGTTTTTTTTAATGGTCTTATTTTATATTTCACAAAAACCTGAGCGCAAATATTTACAGATTCTTTGATCCATTTCGCGTAGTGAATCTTTTGTTTTCTCGTTTTGGATTTGCTGCCTTCCTACTGATTGTTAAATCCACTTATCAAAACGTGCAAATAACTCAACACCCTGGATAGGCACATACACTTACAAACACACACACACTCAAACACATACACTTACTCAGACCAAACACAACTGACCCAGTGAAGCGTGTTCAGTGAACAAAAAATAGAAAGAGAATGGTTTTTTGCGATGAAAAAATAGTATGAAGAATTTAGTTGAGTGCTGAAAAACTGGAGAATACTCTGTAAAGAGCACTTTTTAATATCTGTGAATATTTTTACTATGTTGTTAAACATTCATTACTAAAATAAAATTTGAAAAAAAGAAAAATAAAGCAACTTTCTGTTATTATGTTATTTAAATTATTTGAGGTTTCCCTCTTTAAATTTCCTTAAATATCTTCATATAAATATTCGTAATTTATTTTTGCATATTTTACTATCAAACAGATTTCTCTCTCCAACTTAGTCAATAAGTCTTCCTGTTTTTTATGTACAGGGTATATGAATGCTAGTCATTCACACTGCAAACAATGATGTATTATTTTTGCCGCATTTTGGGCTCAGTTCGCTATTTTTTCAATTAGCTGCCATTAAATTGAATTCAAATATTGAAACAATATGTGCAGCAACCTCCCTCCCTCCCCCGTTCCCTTTCCTTCCCATCCCTCTATTGACCATGCAAAGGCTAGAATGGGGCGTGACTGTGTATCAGTTTGAGTTTAGTTCTGCCCAGCGCGTCGAATGATTTATTGATTTCGAGTGCAGTTTTTCTTGTCAAAAGTTGAGTACGAATATGAGTGCAAGTGAGTGTGTGAATCCATTCACATGCCTGCATGTGCATTGCGTTGTCAGTTTTTTGCACTGCGTTTTTAGTCAATGCTGTCCGTTGAAAATGTTTATAAAAATAGCTTTGGAAATCGGCAAAATGTTTCCAACTGTCATCTGTTGCCACTCTTCCTTCCCCACCTTTGCCTTTTGTCCCCTCGAATCGTTGCGCGTTTCTAAGCACTTTAATGCCTGGCAACATGATAAATCGAAAAGTTAATTGAATATTTATTGTGCTGAGCCAGAAGTTTAAAAGGGTGTCGACTCGAGCGAGATCGATACAAATGAGCATCTGTGATACTTCAACATTTTTTGGCATTAAATTTGTTCTTTACTGAACAGGAGTTGTTTTTAATAGTGCTTCGATTTAGATAAAATATTATAAATAAAGAATAAGTTGGATGTTTTGAGTTTAGTTAAAACTCAGAGACTGAGAATCCAGCTTGCATATAAGAAAGAATTCATTGATTTACTTTTCTCCACCTGGCAAAGTTGATTTCAATATAGATTTGACGCTTTCCGGCAATAAGACTTGATTCAATTGCCGAACGAAAGTTATGCAATAATAATTAACCAAGGTAGGACGCATATATCATCGAACTCTCTGTAGATGACTTTGGCAGATTGTTAAACGATTCGCTGTCAACTCTGGCAGCCCATTTGCTGCGCTACATCGAGCGATTTATGGCCTGGATAAAGCTCATAAAGGCACCAGCGATTGCTGTTGCTGTTGTTGCTGTCTTCTGATTGATTTTGATAGGTGGCATTAATGTGTGTGCTCAGCTATATGTGGGCTGATTGATTCGCCCCGATATATGTGACTAATGTGTCATTAAGGTGCCCTGAGAAGGCAGCCTGCTGGAGTGAGGGAGGGAGAATAATAATTTCTCAAAATGCAAATGCAATTAACTTTAGTTGAGCAATTACCGGAAGAATGGCCTGGCTGCTAAAGTGGGTCAAAAACGTAAGAAGTTTCGAGGGTGAGTGTAAGTGAGGCGGCATAGAAGCCACAAGAAAGGGGATGAAGTGAGGGAGGTAGAGGGGCAGGGCCTAATATGCCACTGAGCCACACAAAGCGGCCACAAAGAGGCGCTGCTTGTATGCACAAAGATAAGCAGCCGGATTTCATTTGCTCATTACTCAACGGCTTAAACGGCAGCAGGGGAGGGGGGAAGCTGAAGGAGAGGGGGTACTACATTGACTCGCTTTCGCTCGCTCTCCCTCCCGCTCTCCCTCTTTCCGTCTCACTGTGGCGTATAAGAAATGCATGTGCACATAATTCATTTTTTACGCTAGATTACAACAAAACGACGGCGACAGCGGCAGCGCAGCTTGCCGCTGGCAGTGGCAGTTGGCTGTGGCAAAGACATGGCGGTTAAGTAGCTACAAGACGCACCTACACACATACACACAGTGACGCACACATGCAGAGCGTATCCAACGCACACTGGCAAAAAGTTCTTAGAAGAAAATTAAGTTGAAACAGACTACGACGCTCGACGTCGTGAAGGCAGCGGAAACGGATGCGGCAACCGAGTTTATGTTAAAGTTTGATGCACGACACACACACACACACACACGCGCGCGCCCATACGGATATAGTGTGGCAGGGAGATGGAGACTCGCAACTAAGTAGCTGTATTTGCTGGCAAAGTTTCGTTCCCAAAGCATTTGCTGCCGTTGACTTTTATGCCTGTGTGTGCAGCGACTTGCGGTGGTGTCCGTTGCAGTAGTGTCTGTGTGTGTGTGTGCGTGCGTGTGTGTGTGCTGCAGGTGTAGCGGAAATTAAATCAGCTTCATGTGCAGTGCACATCATTAGTATGTAAAGAGGCGACTGTGGCAACGTTTGCCTCGACACAGTTGCTAGCTCCTCTGCAGCCCACATAAGTATGCAACAGTTTCATTATTAATCCAGCAAATTGAGTTTGCACCAAAGTGGCTACGGCTTGATTAGTCGCTGCATGGCAAATTGAACTGGCTCCTGGCCATTTTCACTCTAACTGCAAGTCAAACTCAAAGCGACAATTCCCTTTCATGTCACCTCCTTTTGTGGCTGCTTCTTTTGCTCCTTTGCTGAAGTATTTGCCCGCTTACGCATTTTTGCCGCTTAAGCTGCTCTTTATGACATTTATTTTTATTGACTGCACAACGGAATGCCGAAGACAGAGCAGAGTTAAATGGAAAATGAGCAAGAGACAGGGAGAAAGTGTGAGAGAGAGCGAAAGAGAGAACACTGCAACGAAGCAACCATGAAATGTCCTTTCAAACTCAGCTCTAAACTGTTTGTGCTCTTTCTGGGGCGCTTGCTTGCTGTGCTTGCCTCATAAGCTGCTTGCAAGAGATTTAATGTCGCTTTTCCAGTTGTGTTTTCACTGCGCTTTTCTTTCGCTTTGCTCAGGCAAATGTGCCTGGGGGCTTACTATAGTCATTATATAATGCGTGCTCAGTCCACTCTGTCCATTCCATTCCCCCATTGCACAATTGTGTCAACATTGATAGTTCTGAGCGAGAACGAGTAACCACATCGAGTCGCCAATCTGCTGGCGATTAATATTGATAGAATATCATGTTGTGAATGAGCTAGATGCTTTGAATCATCAATTTGTTTACTCTTCGACCATTGAAAATGTTCAGAAAAGGGCAATCTTATCATAAAGTAAGCAATCTTTAGAGCCGCATGAAGGTCTTCGTTTGCCGTTTGCAGTTAATGTTTATTTCGAATTTGAAACACCACACCCACTTCGCCCACAAATCACTTATTCTTCCAGCACTAGTTGGGAATCGTTTTAAAAGTTATGCAAATTATATCTTACTTTCATGTACGCTCGACTGCTCCAGTTCGTTTCTTGTTTCTAACTGAGCTCAATGTTCCGATCGGAAATACAAGCGTAGAAACCTTGCCACGCCTCCTTGCCTGGCAGGGAATAAATGTCTGTGTACTTAATAAGTTAGACTCTCTGTCTCTCCACACGCCTTATGCCTTGTCAGCGCAGTTTCA
Organism: Zaprionus indianus; assembly: GCA_018904595.1. Lineage (NCBI taxonomy): Eukaryota > Metazoa > Arthropoda > Insecta > Diptera > Drosophilidae > Zaprionus > Zaprionus indianus. The sequence continues at coordinate 7,228,780 of JAEIHA010000320.1, forward strand.
CTCTTCCCTTTCTCTCTCTCTCTCTCTCTCGCTGTCTCTCTCTGTCTGTTTCTTCTTTCGCGAGTAATTCCGTTCGGTATCATTATATTATGTGAGGAATGGCTTCACTATCTGTTTTCCCCATATGAGAAATGTGCACATTTGTGTCGAAGTGCAGCAACAGTAAAATACATAATTCAGAGTCACAGTCGGAGTCGAGGAGGAGCAGAATGAAGAGGAGAAAGAGGAGGAGGAAAAGGAGATGGAGCCAGAGGTAAACATTGCGTATACGCCGAGTGTTCCGGCAAGCGACTTCACTCTACGGTTATTTATGCATTTAACGATCGAAACTTTCGTGCAACATGTGTGGCACATATGTGCACCCACACACACGCACTCATCCGTTAGTTTGTACGTGTGTTTGTGTGTGTGTGTGTGTGTGTGTATAAATTACCTTTTTGCTACTTAATTAGAAAAGTGTTCTTATGTAAAAGTCTCGATGCACTGTGAATGCGACAATTTCATTATTGTTGACAAACTTGAGGTTGTTGTGGCATGCCACAAAATGCCAGCAGTGGCAGAGTTTATTGGTCGCTCGGCTGCTGCTGCTGCTGCTGCTGCAAAACTGTCAACTATCAATGCCAATGCAGGCGCAGGGACAGACGAGCTGCGTAGAACTCTGCCTGGCGTGCTTTGTTTTGCCCATTGTTGTTATTGTTGTTGTTGTTGCTGTTGATGCAGCCGCTGCATTTTTATTGTTGCTGTTGCTGTTGCATTGTTGTCGTTGCTGCTGTTGCTGCTGCTTCGGTTTTAATATCATTTTCGTTCCACTCCAGTTGGCATTTTAATTTAAGTTTCATTTTCAATTTAAGACTTTGACTTGCCACTCGCCTGCCACACAGCAAATGCAACACGCAACGCCCCGTCGCCCCTCGTCGCGCCCGTTCTGTGGCCTTGCAACGCTTCGTCGATTCCCGTTTATGCCTTCTCCTGCTCCCCCTTTCCCCATTCTCCTTCCTCTCTTCCTTCTCACTGCGCTTGTTGTTTTGTGTTTTCGCGCTTTTACGCTTTTGTGTGCGCTGCCCCGACGCCATTTCGCGGCTATTTTAAATTTATTATTTGTATTTTGTGCTAGGACTAGCAGCGCTGTTGCTGCTACTGCTGTTGCTGCTGCTGATGCTGCTGCTGTTGCAGTTGTCTGTTCTACTTGCGGCCCATAAGCAACTGGCCAGCGAAGACGTGGTCGACGGCGGTCGAGTGTGCAGCTGAAGCTTTTGGCCCTTCTGATCCTGTTGCCGCATCCTTTCAGGCGCGTTTGCATTTTCAATTAGAAAAACTTTACAACGCAAACGCCTGACAAGCACGAGAAACGTTTGGGTGCGTTGGGCAGAGAGAGAGAAGGAGAGCGAAAGAGAGAGTGAGAGGGAGAAGGTGCCTTGGCCTGTCCTGTCCTGTCCTGTCCCGGCAACTTGGCTTCTGTTGTCTATGCTAATGCCTTGCATAATCAGTTAATGAGAAATATTTGTTGTAATGAATTTTCTCCTCGCGAGCTGCGGTTCGTTCTTCTTCTTATTATTATTATTGTTGCTCTTATTATTATTATGATTATTGTTGCCCATCGCCATCGTCTTTGTTTGCGTGACAAATAATTTATTGGCAGATTTTTAATTAAAAACTTTTACCTAACCGAAGCCCGCTGACCTGCCCACGCACTTTGGCATCTTTGCTGATTACAAAACTCGATATTGTGGCCATCAATTTGTACTTCAGCCAGAGTTTAGTAAATATATCGCGTTGCATTAGCTCGCATAACTTGCAAGTAGCAGGAGACTGCTCATACATTGAGTTTGCTTGTCGGATATTCTGTTGCAATTTCTATTAAATAATTTTTGAATTATGTTATGCAAACTTCGTGCAATGCAGGCATTTATAAGTTTTCCCTGTCAGCTTTTAGACATTAATGAAAATGAATACTTGACATGTGATGCTTGAATATTTATTTCAAAATTAATGAACTTAAATATTAGACTAATAATCAAGGAGGAGATTATTTGGTATCCGATGGCGGACAGCTATTTGTTTTCTTTTCATACTCTCAAGCTGAAGTGAAATTTAATAATTTGACAGCTTCGTTGATGGCTAGGTATTGTAATTGCGAATATTTGATAACGAATAAATCGCAAAGAAGTCATATTTACTTATTAGTTAGAGTATTGAATTGCAAATAAATTCATGATTCTTATTGTATACTTTAGAATGAATAAAAGATTTTATTTTTTTTTTTTATTGGTTTCATTTAGTTCTATTTAATTGATTTAATTACGAGGGTCGTTTGATAAGTCCGTGACTTTTTGTATTTGCCGCGCACCTGCTCTAAATACAACACTGCTCCTGTCAGCAGTTATCGATTAACAGCTGACTGTAAAATTTTGAGAAAGCTGCGTTTTTTGGTTTGCGTTTTATAGGCATTGAAAGCAGACGATCTCGTGAATTTTAACGAAAATGGAAAAAAGTGAATTTCGTGTGCTAATTAAGCATTATTTTTTGCGTAAAAAATCCATCACCGAAACCAAGGAAAGACTTGATAAATATTATGGGGACTCTGCACCATCAATTTCAATGGTTAAGAAATGGTTTACTGAGTTCCGTTGTGGTCGTACCAGTACAAGTGATGCCGAACGTTCAGGTCGCCCAAAAGAGGTCGTCATGCCAGAAATCGTCGACAAAATCCATGGAATGATATTGGATGATCGGAGAATGAAAGTGCGTGAGGTAGCTGAGGCTGTAGGCATCTCAACTGAACGGGTACATCACATTTTACATGAATATTTGGACATGAAAAAGCTTTCCGCGCGATGGGTGCCGCGATTGCTCACACACGACCATAAGCGCAACCGTGTGACCATTTCAAAGGAGTGTTTGGCGATGTTCAACCGCAATCCAAACGAATTTTTGCGCCGTTTCGTTACCGTAGACGAAACATGGATCCACCACACCACACCAGAGACCAAAGAACAATCAAGACAGTGGGTTTCTCCGGGTGAACGTGCACCAAAGAAGGCCAAGGTGGGTCTGTCGGCCAACAAGGTCATGGCCACAGTTTTTTGGGATGCACAAGGTATCATTCACATCGATTACCTTGAAAAGGGTAAAACGATCACCGGCGAATATTATTCAGAGCTTTTGGACAGATTCGATATTGATTTGAAGCAGAAACGACCGCATTTGGCGAAAAAAAAAGTGCTGTTCCATCAGGACAATGCACGGGTGCACACGTGTGTAGTCAGCATGGCAAAATTTCATAAATTGGGCTACGCCATCCAGCATATTCTCCAGATTTAGCCCCCTGTGACTATTTTTTGTTTCCAAACATGAAGAAATGGCTCGGCGGTAAGAGATTCGGGTCATCACAGAAACAAACGACTATTTTGAGGGCCTTGAGAAAACCTATTATTTGGAAGGAATAAAAAAATTGGAAAAACGCTGGACTAAATGTATAGAGCTAAAAGGAGATTATGTTGAGAAATAAAACGCTTCTTTGACGAAAAAAATATATTTTTTTCAAAAAGTCACGGACTTTTCATACGACCCTCGTACTTTAAGTTCACATGGATTAACATTTAATTTTAAGTAAATAAATAAGGCTACAAAAAATAAAAGTAAAATTGTTAGCAAGCTCCTTTCTTGGTACAGTCTACATAGGAGCATGTGTCAACAGGTTGTATACTTAATTTATGCCCTGTTTGATTTTTTTCCTTAAGTCTCCCTTAGTTTTAAATGCCCCAAAGGGTTCCCTTGATTCAATAAATCCATCTGCGTCTGCATAACAACTGCGCAATTTGTACTCGCTTGAAGTTGCAACACATCGAGGACGAGGCGATAATAGATGTTGCCGCAGCTTCGCTGCTGATGTTTTCAGCGCTGATCATCATTTGCAATGCAATTTGATATTATGCAAAACACTTGGCAAATTGTTCGGCCATCAGTGTGATGCATCAGCGACTGCTGCTGCTGCTGCGGCCACTGCTGCTGTCTTCTGCCAACGCCTTGTGCCACTTGTGCCACAACACAACATATGAAATGCGGCAGCAACACGAACGACGACAGCAACGACGAATGGTACTGGGAATGGTAATGGACGAGAGAGGGACGCTGCATTTTGGCGAAAAATGCAACGGCTACAAATTATGTGAATTATGCGTTCGGCTGGCGCATGCGTTTGCATAAATTTTACAGCTGCCAACATAGCCGACAGCATGACATTCACACTGGGTATAGGGTAGAGTTGTACGAGAAGGGAAGGGCAGTGTGGAGTTTGCCACATATCTTGTCTAACAAATTGCATTCGAGTGTTTAACATGCGCCCAACAGGCGCGTTGATGTTGATGTGCAAAGGATGCGAAGGACTTTTCCATGTTATGCGCAAGTTTTACAGTTGCCGCAACGCCAGCTGCGGCAAACGCCAGCGTGTGTGTGTGTGTGTGTGTGTGTGTATTTGTATCCCGTTGTGTCATAATTTAGTTGAAGTGGCATTAATGGTCATCCAGCAGAAGAAAAGAAAAAAGCTTGAAACAGAAAAAAAAAGGAAAGGCAGCTGCAAATTTGGATGGCCGCAAATGAAATCAAATGAAAGCGCAATACACAAGTGCGCGCCGCACCCGCATCCACACCCGCATCTGCATTCGTTTGCCGCACGTTGCACTTGCAGCACACGCAAACAACAATCACCACATTCCACCGCAATCGCATGCATAATTGCATAAAATGCCCAAAATTTGATTTGAAAATGTTGCATACTTTTAAGCAGCGGTCGAAATGCAGCTGAACTGGCGTCACACGCACGGAGCCTCAAAACATCAAACGAACCAAAATACTGCAAATTTAATATGCAGCATAGCCACACACACACACCCTGCCACACACACACACCCTGCCACACACACACGCACACATATTGACCCGCACATAGTCATCAGTTATTTGCATTTAATTAAAATTCGCAGTTATTGTCGAAAGTATTGAAAGTTTTTTGTTCATTTGCTGCAGCCGCTGCCGTTGATGCGTTTGCATTTGGTCTATTTTATGGCATTTGTAATTAAATTAGACCTACAACACGCAGCCCCGCTCATGCATATGCAAACACCGCAGAAAAAAAAAACAAGGGACTATTTTTAATTACAATTTGCGATTCGATTTGGCAAAAACCCGAAACCAGTTTTTGGATACAAGATAATTGCGGAATTGGTTGGCTAAATCTCGGGCAAGACTGCAGGGCACCTTTAATATTTATGGCATTGTTTATGGTTGTTGGGAAGTTATCTTTTCGGAGTTCTGTTGCCTCAGCAACATTTGAAGAGTTGCCGAAGTTGCAGAGTTGCAAAGCTTCAGTCCCCGCTGGAGCTGCCTGTGGCAGTGTTTGCGCCTTGACCCAGTTAGCAATTGACAATCGTTTGTGCCCAAAATGAGCTATAAATATGTATAAATCTATCTATAAACACTTGTCACGCATAAACGATTGTTGTCGCTTTTAAATGCAATTTAGTTGAATAATTCAACGCAAATTTACGACTTGCAAAACACGAAACAAAGGCCGACGAAAGGAGAGATGAGACAGAGAGACAACACGACTGGCAAATACCGTGTAAGCCTACAGACTGTCAACAGATTAAAGAGAGCATGCGACAGAAGGACGACTAGCAGTTGCCCTGTAAACAGAGAGACTGTGTATAGTATACAAATAATTAATTGCAAAATGAAAACGAAATAAAGGGCACAACTTTCTTGCAGGGTATTCGTCTGTGCTTCCCTCACAATTGATTGCCTTAAAAGTCTAATGAGTTTTGAGCTTTGTTGTTGCTGCCCAAATTGAATAGAATTAATTATTTGCGGTCCATCGAATTGTCAAAACATTTAAGGATCGACCCGAGTCGGAGTCCTTGGCGAAAAATGATGCCAGTATTTACATTCGCCGCAGCCCAAATGTCTATTCAATATTAATGAAGCTGTTTATGCTACATATCAAGATACAGTCCCTTGCCAAACACACACACACACACACACACACACACAATACGTCCATTATGTTTGGGATTTGGGCAAATATTTACAATGGATTAGAATAGTTTAGCTATTAGCGCTCGAAGCGAGCAGAGCACATGTAAATAACGATAAGCCGACAATCGTACAAATATGATGACAACAATTGATTGCCACGCCCACGCACACACACACATAGACAGACACACACACCCACACGCACATACACACACACACGCACAAGTAAATAATGGATGTCGATAATGCTAACGAGTTTTTCATTTCGATTTGCCGCATTTATTTGTTTTCCGTACTAAAGAGATGAGTGAACAAAGCGCCGCATAGGCATTTATTAATGCACTAGCCCAAGGGCATTGTTAGACTAAGGGATGCCCTGTAATTGGATTTTATTGAAGGTAGCTTAGACCATTTGTATCGACAGAAGTTGAAAAGGGAAAGATATTCGCAGAGTACAAATTAAATTAATAAAATTAAATAAAATAAATAACAAACCATAATTATAAGAAACCACAACTCCCCAGTTCCGTTTAACTACAGGGTATTGCGTAAAAAATGCAAATCAAAATTAAAACGTGCACGTGAACAGCTGTTAATGCAGCAATTATACTGAATATTTGCTGGCTAAATAAATGTTTGCGATTCGCGAAAAACATTATTATTAAGCATTTTGTGGGCACGTGCCACGCCCACACACACACGCGCACACACCACAAGAACAACAGCAGTTACAACAGTTTTGAATTTTAATGGCTTTTCCTCTCCGTCTGTATTTGGTTAGGTGTTGAGCCGTCCCAGTTGTGCACACACACACAGAGAGCGAGCGAACGTGGCTTGCATAGGCGCCTAAGTCGAGGCAGCTCGAGCGAGAGACGATGGCAAAAAATGTTGACAAAATTTTAATTACTTTTTTAGCGTAACGCCGCTTGGGAGCTATAATCAAGTGTGGTATGTTTCGTTATTTATGTTTGCCTAAAACCGAACAGAAAGAGAAAGAGAGAGATGGAGAGAGAGAGAGAGGGAGAAGCTCAATGCGGCTGCAGTTGTTTTGTATCCCATTAGCTGCTGACAGTTGGCAGCACGCATACGCCATGTGGCCCGTCACTTGGGCTGTCGTGTAAGGGCGTTGTATGATACAAACACACACACACACATTCATACTCCCAGGCAGCTGAGTTTCCATTTCATTTATACTTGTCTGCGCACTGAAAAAAACAATCTGCAAACAAAGTAAATTTCACACTTCGTAATGCATTCATTTTTGTTGTTTCGTACCCTGGTTTTCTTTCAGTGCACTGGCACTGCTTGTGTATACAATTTGTGCACAAACAATTCATTTAAAACTGAGCAGCCAGTTGGCCAAGTTATTGCGCCTTTTTGTGTGGTCATTTCTCAAGCCTGACAAATCGGTTGCATCTGCCGAGAAAGTGGGCAACTGCTGCAGAGGGAGGGGAGTTGCACATTATAGATTGTGGCATTGGCAAAAAGAGTGTGTGCTGTTTGTCTTGTACTTCAAGTGCTGCTCTTGCTGCTGCTGTTGTTGTTGACAATTGTCAGCCTGTCACATGGAACCGAAAGTCCTTTCGTTCCTTCTTCCGCCTTAATGCGCCATCGAACCAAGTCGAGTTGAGTTGAGCTGAGTTGAGTTGAGTTGAGTCAAGCACAGTGGGACCGCATAATGAGCCAACAGCCAGCGTAAGGCAGAAGCGACTGCAGAAATTTTTTAATTAAAATATTGCAAAGTGCATTAAGCAAGAGAGGAAGGGAGCAAGAGCACAGAAATAGAAGAGGGACTGAGGCGTGTCTCGTCTCCACTGTACAACAATGAATGCTTGATAGCAAGACGGCCTTGTGGCCAAGTGCAGCCTCGCTTGGCGCGTAATGAAAACGTCAAGACGGAGTCCAATGCAAATGAGCAGCAAAAGATTTTCCCATTTTCGCATTTTCCCTTCTCTGCTTTATGGCAATCTATTAAAATTGACATTTTTACGAGCCATCACGATTGCAATTATGTGCTTGAGACTTTGGCTCCACCCGGCGAGGCTTATGCGGCTTTGTTTCTTGAGTACCAAGTGGCAAGTGCCAGACCATTGTTGTCTCTGTTTCTGTGTGTGTGAGTGGTGTGTGTGTGAATTTAGGCCTCAGTAGTAGGTAAGTGGCAGCAGTCTTACAACGCGGCCGTTGGCAACATCAGCTGCAACACAATGGACACACCTGACGCCTGGTGCTACTTGAGCCAGCAATGTCGCTAGTAGTTGCCACAGTGAGGCTCACATGCAGAACACAAGCTGCCACAAACGTTGCATTAATTATTATTAATTATATTATTTATATTATATAATTTGTTTAATTTGCATAATTTTGAATCTCTTTTCTTAATTCCTGCCTTGGCGATTAAGTTCCTTCAGTTTAATTTTATCGACCTTCCGCCACATTTCGATAAATTATTGATCAAGTCCAGAAAGAAGTGTTGAGCAATTTACGAATATCGAACTACAAATGTCGGTTATAAATAAATATCGTAAAATAATAAATAAATCCGTTGCAATCAATCAAATAAATCAGTTAAACAAAGTCAATAAATAGCTTACAAAATAAATGCTTAAAATGATACAACATTTTTGATAGTTCCTGTGCAATTTACTAAAAATTAATAAACTAAATATAAATTCTATATATATTACAAATATCATAAATTAGCAGTAAAAATAGACATGTTATTTTATACAAAAAAATTTAAAGCTAAATTCAAAATAAATAAAAGTCTCTTAAGTCTTGAATTGAACTTGAATAAAATGTATTTTCATTGACTTTCATTTGAGTCTTCACTTAGTGCTCTTAATATTAAAATAATCATTGATCGAAGATTAAATAGATAAATTGGCATAATACATTATAATATATGTTAATGAAGCTCATCTTTTTATTGGTTTGTTGGCTGCATAGTACAACTTATTCAGTGATTATTTCGAAACAAGTATCAGAAAGCTTGCTAAGAAAGTTAACAAGTGTGGGCAATATTAATATTTAACGATTCTATTATAAGAACATTTCATCTTTTTTGGGCAACTTATTGTGTTTCAAAGTTCTGTGCCAAGATGCGTCAATAATGAATGACATGATATGAATACATTGTATATTAAATATTTATGTCTTTTCGTGATGAGGCAATAATATTTTCTAGAGTTTTGTTTTGATGAAAGAACTCCTAGCCATGTTAGAAGCCCTCAGACTACAACTTCTCTGCCTTCTCCTTTTCCTCGTCCTCTAACTTCTTCTTCTACTGTGCCTGCTCTTAAACTTTCTCCTTGTTCACTGTATTTTCCTTCTCCTTTGCTTTCCCGTCTGCCTGCTCCTCTACCTTGTCCTGTTCTGACTTTACAAGTGCGTCTATTACTGCTGCTGCTGTTATCATTGACTTTGGCTTGGACTGGTTGTTGTGGCATCGCCTCCAATAACTGTGCTCTCAGTGTGTGTTGTGTGGCTGCAAAAATCAGGCAGCTGCCGTGCGCAGCAGCGTAAAGGGCAACAAACCGCAGCAGAAGCCACACAACATGGCCAATCTGCGGAGTTCATAAAAGTGTCAACAACTTGCTCTGGGCCAAGAAGGGGGCAGCAGAGGCAGGCGAAAGGATGCGATAGTAGGATGCTGTGGAGGCTGCGCTGACCGCTGATAACGCAGAATGGGCCAGCCGACAAGCACACGCACTCACACACACACACTCACACAAACACTTTAACACTTTCCGACACGCACACACACACACACTAGCAGGGAGAAAAAGAGGCTAACTAGGGCGCGTTCGTTAGGGTCAAAGTTAAGTGGCATTCATCCTGTCGTGGAGTTGCCGCTGCTTTGTTTTGCTGCCATGCCGACGCGCCACCAGTGCCACGCCCACACCTACGCCAACTACTGCTGCTGAGTCTTATCAGGCAACGATTCACGTGCCACAGCGCCAGCCTTCAGTCTATCGCGTCGCCTATTGGCAGCCACGGCACCTGGCTACGGGGCATGCCACAGCGTGTCCAGTTCATAAAACTAAACACGACTGTTGCGCTTTGCTCCTCTTGCAGCACGGGGCAGTGGCAGCTGTTGCCATGCAGCCGGATGTTGTACATATCTTTGTTTCTTTTTCTGCCGTTTCTGCTGTTTCTGTCGCTGTCTTCGCTGTGCTCTTTGCTATCAGCAATCGTATGTATGTCCTTCCGTATCCCGTATCCAGTGTGCCGCTATGCCACTATGCCATATGCCGCCGTGTCCCGTTTCCTGATTTATGCAATTCCATGCATGTGCCACATTTCTGCAGCAAAACATACCCCACATGCATGTGGCGCATGGCTGCAACAAAAATACCACAAAAAGTGCCACAAATGCTCAACCTGAAACATGTGGCACGCTGCACGGACTGTTCTGCGACTGTTCTCATTGAATTTGCAACAGCAACAGCAACAGCCACGGTGTAGGTGTGAGGCAGCTTTAGATAAGCCCCAGCAGGCGGTAGCGCATAACTCTTGCCACTTGCCACTTGCCCAGTTGCTACTTGCTACAGCAATGAAGTGGCAGCTCGCGGCAGCGCCTTGCTTTGTGGCGCGTCAAAAGCCTTTATGCAAAAGAAAGCATCAAATTGTTAATTAGCGGACAGCAGCAAAGCAGAGAAGGAAGAGTGAAAGACAAGGAAGGGGAGGGAGGAGACAGGGCAAAGGGCAGCAGCCAATTAAGCTTGTACTGTAAACAAGACTCTGAGGACGAAAAGCAGCGGCACAGGAGGAGCCTTCCTTCAACAAGTTTAAACTGAGCGGCCTGCAGCTACCCTGGAAAATAAGTCAGGTCTTTAAAGTGAATAGGAATGTGCATATATAGAGTATAGTATAGTATAAATATAATGTAGAGTATATATAATGTAGAGTATATATACAAATTATTTAGTTGTTCACCCTACACAACTTTCTGTTATTCAACTAGTTCGAGGGATAAATACATTCAGCCTTCGCAGTTGACCTTCTGCCAGCTTCATGCACTGAATATAGTTAGCTACCCACCTTCAAAAGCACATTAAAGGACTGTTGCTATGCTACCTTTAATTTCCCAGCACTTTTCCCCCCATTTAACTCTTTAAGAATGTACCAAAGAACTTTAAGCTAATTGAAATGCAGCGAAACGGTGAAGAACTAATGGCAAATGGGCGACTGCTTTAAGGACATCTCTGTGTCGATGGACACCGAGTGCTGTTGTTGTTGGTAACATTCGTGGCACTTGTGTGGCAAGTGGCAAGTGTCAAGCGGCATGTGGCAACTGGCCGCTAGCCAGGCAGCTGTGCGAAAATTGTCATATGTAGATTTATAGTGTAAGATAAGAATAATATTTACAACGCCCAGGGGTGGCACAGCTATATATACTTATATATACACACATGTGTGTGCCTGTATGTGTGTGTGTGCCTGTGTGTGTGTGCGTGTGTGTGCCTTGCGCTGCCTTGCTGTATTGGCAAATGCGTTTGCTGTCCGTCGTTCAGCGAGCATTCGTTGCTGATGGCACATTATGCCACATGACGCCCCTCAAATTACGTATACGCATTACGTATACGCAGCGTGTGGGTCCCAGACACTTGTCTAGCTTACAGTTAATGCTGAACTTAATATCAAAACTGGACACTTTGATTGTTGCTGGCGATTAGATTCTCCAGCTTGTTTATGCGACGACAACGTCCTCCTCCTGGCAGGGGCGCCTCAACCAGTTCGATGGCGACAACTGCTGCTTGATTGTGTGCGTGTGTGTGTGTGTGTGTGTTATCTACGTTCATGCAGCTTCAGATAGGGAAAACGACTTAGTGTGCGCCCGTCAGGGGGAGGGGGAAGCTATTGGTTTTTAATATTGAGTTACGAGAGCAGCCCCAGAAAGAGACAGCGGGCGATGCCAACGACTGCTTAAGCACTGCCGCGTAATCTGACGAGGCTGCAGTGCTGCTGCTGTGCTGTGCTAAGCGTCGAGATCCGTCCGAGCTGAGTGCGTCGTTAATTATGTGCTCCGCCGCCAGAGCCACCAATCATACGCGAAAATGGATTGTGTTTACTCGTAATAATCGCTTTGCCTGACTCGCCTCGGATTACCCAGCAAGTTACCCTTCCCTAGCTCGCTCCCTTCCTGCTCCCCCTCGCAATTTTAAAACAACAAACGACACCAGGCTGACAGGCAGAGAGGAAAGAGAGGGGAAAGGGGGAACGTGGTCTGGCAGCGTCGCCCAATTGGCGCCATTTATTTACTTGTTTGTTTCAACTTCCGTTCATTGCCACGCCGCAAAAAGTGTAAGCTGTGTGTACGGTACCTACTGAATGCCACTGCTTGGTCAGTGCTCCCCTCCCCCCTGCTTTCTCCTCGTTGTCCCGCTCGCATTTCCGCTGCCATTAGCCGACAAACTTCATTTGTCATCTCATTTTTCTGCACGCTCGACAGTTTTCCTCGCTGCGCCACGAAATTTATGTAAACGGACATTCCGCAGGATGGCCGGCGACGCAGCTCCTGCCAGCCTGCTGCCTGCTGCCTGCTGATGCTGTTGCCGGACTGCGGGACACGACTGGACCTGCTGCTTGTTATGGACTCCATTGCGCTGCGGTTATGATGACATAAAAGGCGCTGCTGATAAAGGCAAACGGCAAACGGCAGAAGGCAAAACAAGGCACTGAAGGCAGTCAAGGCAGTGAGGGGGAAAGCAAAAACAAACGCGGGAAAAAAAGAAAGCAGCCCGATTGGGCAACACGCGCGTGAGAGTACGCGGGGCCAACATAGTCGTCGTTGTCCTTAGCTTGTCGTCCTGGTGCTCTGGCGGAAACGGAACGTTTAATGTGCCGCTCCAGCAGCTCCTGCCGGGATTTCGTATTCCTTTAGCGCGCCTCGTGCAGCGGAAATAACATGCTGTGATTTAAGACTTCATTTTGTCGCAAGGGGGCTGTACACAGGAGGGGGGAGGTGAAGGAGACTGGGCGTGTCACTTCACTACACTTTGGCGCTGCAATTAAAAGTCGCATTGAACAAGAATCGGCTCGATGGCTTCCATTGTTGGAGCTCGTCTTGCGCATAATTGAATTGTTTAATGCCGCGAAATTGTAATTGTAACTGCGACTGTGACTGTATTGGTGCCTGTGATTGTAAACTGTGACGGAAACGGATATGGAACTTTGATGTTTGGCGTCCTTGTTGTTGTTGTTGCTGTTGTTGTTGTTGTTGCCTGCTCGGCCTTGTTGGCCATTGTGCGCATTCGTTTAATTAGAAAAGCAGCTCAGCGGGCCGACAATTTTCGCACTTGCCAAATTCCCACGAGAAGACGCAATTAAAGTTAAGTCGAGGACGAAACTTAGTTTGTTTTATGCAATTATCAGCTCGATTGGACGCAGCCAAACTTGATGATGAGACCAGCAGAAATAATGCGAAATAAATGAAGTGCTCATTTGATTACACACCCGATGAGATTAGCTCGGTGGACAGATAGATACAGTTTGTGAGGCAATGAGTTTTAAGGAAAGAAAGAACATCACAGGGTATATATTCATGGTCAGCGTGAATAACCTTTAGAAGTCAATCTACCTTTATTTCTATTAAGCTTTCTGTTCATCACTCTTTTTATTAGTTTGTCTTTAAAACGACCGTCTGCAACTCAATAAAGTATAAACGAATATTCAAAATCAAATACAAATATGAATCAACTATACAAGTCTGGCTGTCTTTTGCTATCAAGTTTTCCAACTGACACTCCTTCAATGTGACTTTCTATCAAATTATCTGCCAGCCTCGTGTAGCTCAAAAACTAATATCTCAATTTTTTCTTAGTTTTGGAGCAATCTTAATCAAACTAAGAACAAATAACTCTAGGTACTGCACGGTATTTTAAAGTCAGGATGTATAATATATTTTAGTCAGTATATGTCGAACAGCTACCATGGAAAATATCGTTAGACTTTTGCTTTATATTAATTAACTTAATAGAATTACAACTAACTTATTTTTTGAATCCTTCATAGAAATATAACCAAATAAAACAATTTAATTTAATTGTAAAATAATCGCTTATTTTACGCAACAACTGCTAATAGGAGCTAATAGTAAATACCAGAGTCCCACAAATATTGCATTGTAATTGAATGTTATCGTTAAGTGTTTTTTTAATAGCCTATATATAAAGTTGTGTTAGATGCAACTCTACAATCGAACATAATTTAGATTAGTAATATAATCGAACAATGATGAGTCGATGCGAGAGTGTGAACTGTGTACTGAATTTACTGTTTGATACAGTCAATGAAATGCATCAAGTTTCAAATTTATAAAATCAATTAAATAAATATTTATCATTTTAACTGAATAAAGCGAGTTTCATTTGAAGTCAATCGACGGCAATCGAACTATATATTCCAATGTCAAATTCAAGCAAATCGGATCACAATATTGAGCAACTTTCTCATGCACATTCAGTTGAGAACGAACAAACTTATCTAAATATTTGTTGCAAGTGCAGAGTGCAATGTTGAACGTTGAATTTGTCGGGTTGCGGCTTAGGTTGTTTACCTTGATGGATGCTTAAATCGCAGAAATCATTGGATAAGCTGAAAGCCACAAGCTTCTTGTTGGACCCCAATCGCAATTTGGTTGAGGCAAATCTTGCAGCTGCAACGAGAGTCACGTGCGCGCATTTAAATGGAGTGTTGCATGTGCATGTTGCAACATTGAGAGTGTGTGGGGGTCATTGGCACGCGGCAAGCTCGACTATTTTGTTGCTTGGTCAGCGTGAAAGGCAATAAAAACGTTAGCAAAAGGAAATTCGCTTGGGTTATGGAAATGAAAGTGGTGGAAATGGAAATGGATGCAAAAAGCTGAGCTGCAAGCTTGTGGCATGCAACCCCAAATCAATTTCTCCGGCAGCGCTTGCTGGCATCAGAATCCAATTAAATTTTATAAGCCATGCAACTGCTTCCGCAAAACGGGACTGGGCGAGAACTTGACAAGTTCAAGCGCAACCGTTGCATGCCCCTGGGCGCAGTTAAAACTTAAAGTTGCCCCATGCGGACGCCACTCGGGCGCTTTGAGGGGACCGCCGGGTCTATTGAATAACAACAATGCCGTTAATTATTCATGAATGGGTGTTGGCTGCATAAAGAGAGAGTAGAAACCATGGCGGGGGGAGGGGAAAGTGAATGGGAATGCAAACCGAGCGAACTCGAGGCGAAAGTTTTTCCAAACAGTCCGAAAAAGTTTTCTCTCTGGATTTATCTAACGATACGTTCACACAAAGCGCTTGTCTCGCTTCCCTCTCTCTGTCTCCCTCTCCATCTCTCTCCGTCTGTGTGTTTATGCTGCCTTGCGCCCGAAAAGAGTCCGAGAAAAGCCTGCATAATAATAATGAAATGCTCGCCCTTAAGTATTCATCATACGCCACGTTGTACAAGTTGCATATGCTGTAAATACTTTGGGACCAACCAAGTACAGCCACAGCTGGAAAACTTGCTCCAAGCTGCGCATAGACCTGAAAGGGTCAGGCAGAGGGAGTGTGAGGAGGGGGGGAGGGGGAGCAAGTGGCAGCAGGCAGCTTGATTGATTGATGTTTAGCCCGAAGGCAGTTCGATTCGCCTTGAAATGGGGCGCAAAAAAGGATCAGCCAAAGAAAGTTGCAATATGTTTTCTGCAAGTTTTCTCGATTTCCATGAGGCCTTTCGCACTGCCTGCTGCCGCTGGCTGTTTGCCAAACTTATTTCATATTTATTTATAACAATTTAATAACTGCCAAGTGAGAGGGAGAGAGAGGGGAAGAGAAAGGGAGAGACGTAATGAAACTGAGTGAATTCCTTGTGCAAATCGATTTCAATTAAATTCCCTTAAATTAGCATTAAAAGAGCGCTGCGTTCGCATGCAATCATTTCTGGCACCAGAAATCAGTTTTCATATTTGCATATCTGTTTTTGTTGGTGTCGTTGTAGTTGTACACGCACACACACAATCAATGCAATTTAGAAAATTGCATTAAACGTGCAAATGAATTTTAAATTAAAATCGAAGAGCAAAAAATAGATATGGAAAGGGGGGGGAGAGAGAGAGAGATAGAGATGTGTATCTCTGGCATTTGTTTGAGGTCTGACAGCATTGAATATTGACAGGAATATCCTGTCCACACACACACACACCCACACTTAGACACACACACAAATGCCAGCTGTGCACTGCATAATGAGGCGCGAATTAGACCAAAATGCGACACTCGAAATGGCAAAAACAATTTTTATTTATTTGTAAAACATTTGCGTATTTGCCAACAACAACATCAACAACAACGAAAGCAATACGCCAACAAAAGGCTAAATGAGTTTTCCTGCAATTTAATTAAGCAACAGTTCACACAGATATGGGCAGCATAGGCAGAGGAAGAGGGACCTTTAAAAATGCAATATCAGCCATATATTTACAGTTAAAATATATGCAGATATGAAAGATAAATTCAATTTGTTTGCCACAAGGTTCGTCAATGGAATTTCATATAAATATTGCGCCTACCTAGACATAGTTCTATTCTTTCCATCAAATTGTTGAACAGTACCGGCTAATCAAATGCTTCAAAGCGTAATATGCGCATTTAACTTGGTAAGTAAACATTTCTTATGTGTATATCTCCATAAAAGAACCAACTTATTTATAATATAATATTAGGTTGGTCATTAGTCAACTCCATGTTTACACGTCTATAACTGTTGTACGCAATATCCAAACTAATCATGCATAGCGTTGTTTTGTAGGTTATGTCAAGACCTTTCAAATTATGCATAGTGTTCCCAGATACGAGCTCTGTAGCGCTTTGTACATAGCCGCGAAATTCAAAAGACAAAAAAGCGGAAGGGATATATTTTCCAACCTAATATATACACACATTAAACTAAGTGATATCTCTATAAAGTCTAGATTAATTACATGTCTGTTGGTATCTCTATATAAACTATATAGACTGACAGGCAAGCAAAGTAAAAGTATTTTCCCTTTCAAGCAGCTCTGCTGCCTACTGTAGCCTACTTCTCGGCGCTTGCCTGACCAGGCAAATGATGATAAACGATGGCACAGCCCCTCAAGTAGCAGAGACAACAACAAAAATACATAAAAATGAAAGCATTTTATGCTCTCGCCTCGAGTCGAAGCTGAAGCAGGAGCAGGAGCAAGTGTTAAGTGTTGCGCTTGTCCCGGTCGCAGAGCGAAACATGTGTACACATGCAATCTCGCTGTGGCTGTGGCGACTAACACGACATTTACAGCTAGCCCCGAAGCAGGAGCCGTAACGCCAGACAGGAGTCAAGTGCTTGAACCCACACAAACGTCTTAAGTAGCCCAACAGACTTTGACAGTGCCCAAAAAAACGAAAGAGAAAAAGTAAAAAGGGGAAAACTAAAAGTCTGTCGAGAGTGAAGGAAGCTCAGGGGCATCTCCTGGTGCGCTCAATAATTTATTCATAAGAAAAATTTATGTCGCCTTGTGGTGGCCAAATTTGCTGTTTAGTTGCCGCGTCGAGCCTGGCCAGGTGCGCAAAGGGTTAGACGGCGACGGCAGACCCCGCCTGGGGCACTCTTAGGGCTAAGCTGATGCTGCTGCTGCTGCTTCCGCTTGCTTGGGCTCTGTTGCTGCTGTTGGGGGCGTGTCAAACGAAACGTTTGTCATAAATTATTTATAATATAGTTAGAAATTCGCAGGCAATTTATTTTTGTTGTTATTCAATTGGCCAAGCTGCAAACTCAGCTCCGTTTTTCCCGAGGGAGAAGGGAAGAACACACACTGAACTCATTAAGCTGCAGCGCCTGCTGCTGCGGCAGCTTGTGGTCTGCGTGTTGGGTTTTCATTTCACTAATTCGCAGACACACACACATGACACACACAAATACATACACGCACATACACTTACACTCACTGGCAAATGTTAATTTTAATTTATGTGGCCGCTGCGCACATTTGTCGCATTAGTTTGAGGCGCTTTAATGACTGATTTATCGGCCAGGCCGCAGTGGCAAATCAATGGGAAATAAAACGCAATGCTGAAAGCAACTGCAGGGTATGCTTGACGCGTAAATACCCTGTAAAGAGCTTTAACTGACTTGCAACTCCTCCTGCTCAACAGTAAACTGATTTCAATCTTCTCTTTCTATCACACTCTTCTTCTATAACTCCCAATTATAACACCCTTTTGTCAGTGCATTCTACTTACAGGGTATTGCAGGGAAAAAAGCACATTGAAATATCGCATTTAATTATTTATTTATTATTTATTTATCGACGCTCGTTTGTTGTCTTTGCAGATGTTCAATAAAATTTGCATTGCTGGCAATTTTCGGTGCACGGTGTGAAGAATCATTTAAGCTAGGCGCCCTGCTGACACGCCCCCTTTTGACAGCTGTGGTTGGCCAAGGGCAGGTCGAGGTAAAGAGTAAAAGGGGTCAGAGGTCAGTCAGGATGGCTGGCAATCGGCTGGCGGCTTTTAAAGTAATTAGTGCATTTCGCAAGTGCGGTCAGGCCAAATACTTATTTGTGGAAACAGTTGTGGGCTGATTGATTAGAGGCAGCGCTGCTCTGCCACAGCCTGTGCACATGCACGTGTGTGTGTGTGTGTGTGTGAGTGTCCTTTGGTTGCCTGCTGGCCACAACTGCTGCGAGTGCTGCTGTTGCAAGTGCCACAACTGTTTTGCAGTTCCCAACTTGCTTCGTCGTAGTTAAACGCGCCGCCAGTTACAGTTAGCACTTAATGCATTGCTGCGACTCAATGCCCACGTCCCCCCTCTCCCTCTCTCTCTCTCTCTCACTCTTTACCCCTCTGTTCACATGTGGTCTAGCCCCCTTTTTGTCGGGGGAATTGTGCATCAGTGCTAGTGAATTTCAAACACTTTCGATAGACTCGTAAAGTCCACTTTACAATTTTGTTTGCGTTTTTCAATTCGGATTTTGATTTCGCATTTGATTGCCAAAGCGATTTTAGTGTTTTTGCCATGCATCACGCACATGCACACACATACATGCACACATACATGCACTAGTTCGCTGCACTTTTATATCCTGTACTCATAGAGTGCTTGGCATGGGTATCATAAAGTTGAGCAGACGACGTGGGGCAGCTGTGACCCTTTGAAGAGGTCGAATGTCTTAATGCCGTATATCATACGCAGTGCTACACAATGTACTTAGTAGGGGAGAGCAAGAGGGGAAGGAGAGAGGGAAAGAGAGAAGGGTGAGTGAAGAAGAGATGCAAGAGATAGGGCAGGAGGGAAGCAGAGGAAAATAGTTTAGTAGAAAGACAGTCAAAAACTTACTCAACTTTTCTCATTCAAATGCGTTGCCAATGAGTTCTTCTTCCTCTCTGCACTCTTCATGCCCTTCTGCCTGCTCTGTAGGGTATTCACTAGTCGCATATGTCGCAAACAATTCCCCACTATTTGTTAAATGAGAAGCATCCGAATTGCGCTGGCAATAAACGCATCAGAGTAAAGCAAAATGCGCGCCAGACTGGCAGATGGCACGGGAGGGGAGGGACGAGGGGCAGTGGCAAGTGGGAGCAGGTTCCAGGAGGCGTGGCTGTTGACTGCTTGACCTCAGCCATGGCTGCGCCCCTTGGCCCTTTCGCACACGGCACTATTAATTTGATTAAAAGTGCCCATTTTTATTTGCCACCAACACATGCGGCAAACTTAACAGCGGCTACTGCAACTGACTTATGCCGGGTGTGTGTGTGTGAAAGAGTGTGAGGCAGTGTGTGTTGTGTGGGAGAGTGTGACTCGCCTTGCCGTTTGTTTTCAAAGCGCATTAAAATGTCGTTAAAGTTGCTGAAAATCAAATGTACGAAATTTTTCCATGGGAAATTTATTGCGCGTTGCCAGCAGCAGCAGCAGCAACAGCAACAGCAGTGGCAACAACAACAACAACAACAACAACGATATTTTGCAGCGGCATTTTATCGCCTGTTTGTGGTTTTTCCACGCGCCACCTTGCAACTTGCCACGCTGCCGCTGCGCCGCGCTGCTTAGCTGCTTGTTCTCTGGTTGACTTGTGGTTTTGTTTTGCATGGCTCCTGCCCCCGCCCGCTGCATGCCACAGCTGCTGCTGCTGCTGCTGCTGCTGCCACGGCCACCATTTGCTCATTTGCATGCAATTCATTTTCTTAAGTGCAATTTTCATTGTTTTGCCCGCAGTTGATTTCCTTCTCGCACTGCACATTTTCGGCTGCCTGCCACACTGCCTCAATGCCTCACAGCCTGAATGCCTCACTGCCTTTTGCTGCCACAGCAACCCACTGCATCGCTGGAAGAGTTCCTGCGGCGCTTGTAGTACCCATTGTCGCAAATTACACGGTTATGCTGGGCGTGGCACTTACGCCCCGCAGTCCTCACACACACACACACACGCACACACACTTCGCCTGCGCTTGCGGCCCCAATGAAATATTCATTGCAATCCTCCACAAATCTGCGCATAAGTTCGCGCCCGACAGGTGACAACTGCAACTTTAACTGTTAACTGTTAACGGCGCCCTGTTCACTATTCGCTGTGCCCTGTTCGCTGTTCACTGCGTGGTTAAAAATTTAAGACCTGCCCCAGGGGATGTCGCCCCGACTCAGCTATGCTGTGTGTCATGGCCAAGTGATGCTGCACTGCAAGAAATTGAGCTGTGAAAGAAAACTAGGTAATGAGCAAATCGCCTGCCTGAACTTCAATTGGAATATATCAATCAAGCTGGGAAAGAATTCTACAAGGCAGCAGAGTAAATTTCCTAAATTCAAATGATATTGCTTTCAGTCATTCATACATTTATCTTGATATGTACAGAGAAATAAGGAATGAAATAAAAGCGATTATTGGTTAAAGCAATTAACACATGATACCTTAATGTCTGACCGGTTAGCTGAAATACATTAAAGCGCAGTCTGTTAATTAAGAGAATTAGCTATATAAATGTTTAACTAAAGGGTGCAGGTGATATCTTTGACCTCAGAAACTATGTATACATATTCTTGATTAGCGTGTTAAGGCAGTTGTGCAAGCATTGCAAGCCACTACAATACTTTACAATTAAAACTTAAAATGAATTATAAGACATACAACAAAATTTCTATAAAACATTTTGTATTCATTTTTATACCCTTCGACCATTGAACATAGTCAAAAAAAGTATACCTACCCTGTGCTTATGTATGTAACAGGCAGAAGGAGCCGTGCAGACTTCAAATAATGAATATATTCTTACACAGCATTAAAAGCTGAGTACATTTCGCCATGTCAGTCTGTCTGTGTGGCCAGTCAGAAATCACAGATCTTACCTATTATAAAAGTTATATACACCAAGATTAGAATGAGAGAAGAGCGCGATCTGTTACTGTCTTACAGTTAAGTACTTCTTATGGCATTTCAATTCAGGTCGTAAGGAATCCTAAAGTCGACTGCGCTCTACTATAACTTTCGCTTTTGTGGTGGTGAGGTTTTTTTTATTATTATTCAAGATAACCCGACAAAACTGGACCACTTCAAGTTGAAATAATTTCTTTAACTGATTAACTTAATCATTGAAGAATACAGTTTAGTAATAATTGGAACAATTACTTATATTTACAATATTTTGTGTAGTGTAGCATATTATTAAGCTGCCATAGAAATTGTAGAGCATGCCAAGCCAGCTTTATTCATTCAATACTTTAAACTGCCAATAAATATGCGAACTCTTACTGTATCTGCAGCATTATGCTGTCGCCACACTCAAGTTTTGCCCAGTGCAGAACGAGCTGTGTCCGCGCCAAAATCAAAAGCTGTTGAGAAATTCATTTAAGTTGGACTTTGGAGCACGCGCTGGCAGATTCTTTGTACTCTGCTTACATTTTTGTTTAATTAATTTTACAAAACGACTGCGCAAATGACGGCCCTGTAGTACGCCGGCACAGGATAAGGGAGCAGCAGTAGCAGGAGACTACTGGACAGAAGGACACCGGATGGGGACGGACTGAGAGTCGCAGAGTTTTGTGCTGTTGTCAAAGTTTATGACACTTCTGTTCGGGATTTCATGTTGACAACATTGACAAAATGCCACTTTTCAAAGCAAAGCGAGGGGGCTAGCGAAGACAGATGGAGAGAGATGGAGATATATATGTACAGAGAGAGAGAGAGGGGGAGAGAGAGCGAGTGAGTGGGGGCGCCGCATAATTAGCTCTTCACAGGGCAGTTTCGGCGGGGACATTTGCATGAGTTAATTAGCCAAGTTGCGGCAAGTCCGCGTCCTCATCTCCCTCCCGACTTCCGCCCAAATCGACGGACAGAAAATGGTATGCGAATACTTTGTCTAATTGAAATAGTTGTTGTTGCTTTTGTTATTGTTGTCATAAGGAAAATTCAATCAATCTTCAGACTACTCAAATTTTTGGCGCGCTGCGTGTTGTCTTTGCGTTTTCGCCTCGCTCGCTGATTCTTTTTTTTGGCCACTTTTTGGCTGCTGCGCTGCATTTTAATTAAAAGCACAAACTGCCGCATGCATATTTATGAAAGTAATGCAACGGGCGTTGCCACAACAACAACAACAGCCACAGCAGCAGCAACAATAGGAGGAGGAGTAGCCCCGCATAGAGGAGCCTGCACTCGCACTCGCACCTGCTGGCCGCACGCCTAGTCGAAATTAAATATGCGCATATTTTATGCATTTTGCGGTGTTGCTCACTTTTCTTTTTCAGATACCACGCAGTTTTGAGGGAACTGTAGAGGGGTGTGTTTGCCAGCACAGGGTGAAGTTCTGCAAAAGTTGAAGTCGTATAAGTTGAAGTCATTTATCAATTTACAACTCCCCCCATGCCTTACAGGGCATTGCTTTATTCTTCTAATACGAGGTATCTGTCAGTCGCACATACTCGCTATGCACTCGCATACTCGCATGCTCTTTTTTCTCACTTTCTGCACTGTGTGTGTGAACGGTGACGCTTTCCTCCTATGCCAAAAACGCAAAATCGCTTTGCCGCCTGAAAGTATGCAGCAGAGCATGAAGCATGGCCAGAGAGGGCAGCAGAGAGCGGCGTACCGATAGTTCTCCGTCCACTTCATCCTCCACTTCCACCTCTTCTTCCCCTCTCACGTCTCTAACCACTGCTAGAGTTGGCTGCGATCCGTGCATTTTCCGTGTCACATCCGGCCAGTGGCAGGGCAAAGTATATTTTGAGTTGGCCTGGCGCCGTGTTGGCCACAATAAAACCGCAAGAATAGAGAAATGTGGTTGAGAGCACAAACAAATCGATAAATTATCGATTAGTTAACTTAACTTTAGTCACGCAATGCAAATTAATCGATAATAACGGAGCTCTCAATTCAAGAATATTAACGAGGCAAATAATCGATACACATCAATCGATAAACGATAATTTATAAAATAACTGATTAAATAGCAATTTTGTATCTCATAAATATTCTCATTTCTATTGAAAACTGCAGCTAAATCAAATTATCGATAGTTTGTAATCGAACGCAAAAGAAAAATAACAGACATGAAATGAATCGACAATGATATCTTACTATCAAATCTGATCCCAGTTATCCTTAGCTTACAATCGATAAGTTAAGTTTATTTAAGTTGTCGATAACTTTTAATATTCCATTGATATCACAAGTGAATCATCCTCACGTTCGTGAGCCTCACGCACACATCCCCAGCGAATGCAATGCTTCCTTCCCCTTATCACTCTCTCTCTCTCTCTCTCTGCCCCATTTCAGCATCTCTATCTCGCTCACACGCTCTCTCAATCGCTCTGTGAATCCGTAAGTGAGTCTGCAAGTTCGTGCGTGCACGTGCATGTGTGCGCTTGTTTGTTTGTTTGTTGTTTGGTTGTTTGTGCGCTCGAGATGGAAAAGTTAAATTTGTTTCATGTCAAAGCGTCGCCGACGGCGCCGGACTAAGGCTAAGCGCGTTCGACATTTTTGGTCAGAATTGAAAAACTAGAAACAAACAAAAAAACACAGAGATGCCACCACGCAGCACTACACCTGGGAATGCGTAACGTCCCCGTTCCCCATCCCCCCATCCCCTTGCAACCCCAGTTCCCCACTAGTCGCTCTGCCCATCACATGTTTGACAGCATTCGGTGGTGTCTGTGTATGCACATTGCCCATACGTCACGTTGGCCGGCACAAGGACAGTTTTGTGTTTTACTTTAAATTGCATAAATATGAGTACGCGTGTCTGTGTGTGTGTGTGTGCGTGTGCGTGTGTGTGAGCTGTTGTTTATTTTAGCCGCAGAAGTGTGGCCTTTGCCAGCGTCATCGCGTTGACAGTCGCTCGTCGAAAAGCATCTCTCTTTGCCCCCCTCTCTCCCTCTCTCCGCCAGGATGCTTTGCCTGACACCTGCAATGCTCACATTTTATTACATTTTATGTGCGCTCGTGTGTGTGAGTGCGCGCACCCGTGTGTGCCTCTCCGTGTGTGCTCATTGTTGTTGATGTTGTTGTTGTCTGTCAGTTGCGAAGCGCAGCGGAGCGCATAAACAAATGATATTCAATTTATTGTATTTATATGTGGCTCGTATCTCTCATTGTTTTTACACTTTCCCGCATCCAAAATATTTTCGCACTCTTTGAATGCAAAAGGGTGTGCCCTTTGACCCTTTTTTTTGGCCAGCTGCTCGTTGTGCTGTTGTGCCAGCGATAAGGCAGGGGCAAGGGCAGGGACAGAGGCCGACGGCAGAAGGAGTTGATTGTCACTCAGAGCGTGCTCATTTAGCGGCTTAATTTGACTAAGCAGCGCAAAATCTTTTGCAGCGCAGTCGGGCGCAACTAAGGCGATTTGCCACTCTTCCTCGGCAAGGAGTTAAGAGAGAGCGTCGAATATTTAGACGCTGCAATCGCCTTGAAGAAGGCGCACAGAGATCTAGTTGCAGATGATGGCGAGAGGCAGGCAGGGAAAGGGGGAAGGCAGGGCAAGACGACCTCGGTCTTTGCCCATTTGCGAGGTGTGAATTATATACGCAAATAATCGCAAAAGCCAAAATCGTATGCTTCGAATTGAAGGAGGCTGCAACAACAACGTGCAACAGCAACAACAACTTCAACACGATGAATGAACAAAGAAGCGCTGCCAAAGTTTTTGCTTTGTTCGAAAGTTTTGTACCGCAAGTTTTGCCAACGCAGACAACGTCTAACGGTTTCTGCGGTCTTCTGGCCAAAAACTTTTGCATCGATTGCTGCTGCTCCACCCCCTTTCCCTCCTCCTCTGCCTCCACCTCATGCCTGGTCGCTTCTTTGACTTGTCGTCCTCTGGCAGTGCGCGCATATGATATTCCCCATGACATTCAATCTGTGCTTGAAATTGACTTTATTGACCAAAGCCGTCGCACAGCTGCTCACTCCCACTGTACCCCCTCCCCGCCCGCTCCCTCTGCTGTTGGCTCATCTTCAACATCAGCTCTTGTGTGACACAAGAACTTGTCGCAATTTATTGAAGTACATTCAACTTTGTTGCATGCTGCTCTGCCTCTCGGTTCCCAGTTCGTGCAACCAGGTGGAAGGAGAAGTGAATTGAATACCCGCTGATGCCTCAATGGGTCAATAGCTTTCTGGCTCTCAGTGTCGGCTCTGTTCGGTTCCGAATGTTTCATAAATCTCCATGAAAATCGCTGTTAAATTGCACCTGTCTATTATCGGCGCTACAATTTGTGCGCGCCAAAGTAGGCAACAAATTTTGCAACAAACTTTTGCGCGAAGCAAAGCACAACAAAAAGCTGGGAGCTACGAAGTTCAAATGCGCTTTCAGAGTGAGTGAATAAGGAAGAGTAAATTGAAAATAAATAAATTAATAATCAAATAAATCAATTAACTAATTAAAATATAAATAAATACAGAAATAATTTAATAAATATATAAATTAATACATAAATAAAGAAAAGGAATAATAAAAATGCGTCGAACTAAAACAGTCGAAAAATTCATAACAAAAATATATGAAGAAAAATAGAAACAAGTATGAAAAATATGAATCAATAAATATTTAAAATATAAAAGTGGGATAGATAAAACAAGTTCGTATATATGTGCATTTATATTTTATTTTATATTTTTTATTATATAATATATCTTTAATTTTTCCTAATTTAAATCTAAAATACCTTTGAAAATCATTTTATGCATTTGCTCCTTTTGTTCTTGCACTGCCCAGCACATGGACCCTTGGTAAGGGTATGAAAATAACGAAAATGGATGCACCTATCAGCGATAAATGCAAATAGGCTGACACAGGGCAATGGGCAATGGCAACAGCAACAGCAGCAGCACCAGCAGCAGCAGTAGGCAATAGGCTCGAGGCGCAGCACATTGTGGCGTTGCGAAGCGGTAAGGAAGCCAGAGAGAGAGAGGGGAAGAGACGGAGGGACAGGGACAGGAACACAGGCAGAGACAGACACTGAGGACACAGGGCAATGTCTGAAAATAAAACTGGGCGTTGGACTTGCCGCTGGCGTTGAAGTCTACAACAAGCTAGCACGCCGGCGGATGTGGCGGCTGTGTGTACAGGCACTTAGTAAGCATATCCGTTTTGGTTTTATTTCCGCTCGACACACACACACACACGCATATGCACACATGTACATGTGCATGTATGCATACAAATGCAGAGGCAATTGCAATTTGATGCACAAACAAATCCAACTAGACGGCCAATCCGATTCGCATACATTTGTATAGGCGTGTGTGTGCCTATGCCTCTGCATGTGTGTGTGTGTGTGTGTGAGTGTGTGTTGACTGCTCTGTTGCCCTCTATTTATGCTTTGGTCGTTTGCACTCAAATTGAGTTGCAGTTGGCGAACCCAACTCGGAAAATGGCGCCTGTGAGCCTTTTTTAAATGCGAAGCGTGGTGAAGTAGCGTGCGAAGGGAGAGGGGGGGAGGTGGGCAAGTTAATTGCCTCTCGGCTTGTGTGTATGTGTGAGTGTGTGTTTACCCTGGCTTAGGCTGTCCCGTTTGACGTGGCCGAAAGCTCATTTCCGCAGACACAATTAAAATGTGAAGACGCGCGCCACACACGGCGTATGCGTTATTTAGTGAAGTTGCCTGCGCAATGAATTCAACGAATTGAGACACAAATCTGTTCAGCTCAACTTGGGCAACTTAATTCCGGCCTGGAATTTCCCTTAAGCGCGAAAATACAATTAAAAGCGCAGCAAAAATGGCGACTGCAAATGTAAATGGCAATTGCCGAGCTGCCGAGCTGCTGAGCAGTTGAGGGGCGACCGCAGTCGGCTGCTTGGCTGAACTCGACGCACTTTTAATTTAGCCAACAAAATGAGCGAATGGGGCAACAGGCAGCAGCAGGCAGGGCAGAGGGCAAAGGGCAGAGAGGCCACAAGGGTCGCAGGGTCGCTGAGTTGCTCGACTAGGCAAACAAAGCATCGCAGCATTGTATCGCTGAGATGTTCGCCTAATGCACGGCAGAGTGCAGCTGCTGCAACCGAAAATGGTGAATGGCAATGTGGCAGCCGGATGTGGCAGGCGAGAACGGGGCGTATGCGCAACTTATGAAGATTGCGCCGCAGCTGGCGCAGCTCGCCTAAAAATGTCAAGTCACAAGTGTTGAATTCACACTTGACAAAGCAGCTCGAGCTGCACGTCGGAGTGCCGCACCCACACACACACACACCACTCACACCACTCACACACACAGTCACTCATGCACACCCGCAGACAAATAAACAGGCAAACAGGCAGCGTGCAACTGACAGTTTTCATTAAAATGTTATCAGCGAAAAAAAAAAGAAGAAGGAAGAAGAACTTCTGCCTGCCACATGCGGCACCTTAAATGACAGTGCAACACAGTTGTAGTTGCAGTTGCAGTTGCTGTTGCTCTGTTGCTGTGCTGGCATTAATTACGCGCCTGCCGCATGTGGCATGCTCGTGTTGCAGCAATGAGCTGGCCAAATTTGTTGGCATTAATCAATCCCAGCGCAACGCGAGCAAGCTGCCACATCTTGCCACTCAGCTGCCTCAGCAGCAGCAGCACAGGCAAAGTTTGCCAGGCACAGCCTCACACACACACACTCACACGCACACGCATACCTTAGCAGCTTAGATAATAATTTATTTAGCGTAAAATTAAAATGAATGCAAATTTTTGGTGGCGTTGCAAAAAGTTTTTGATTAAAGTGAAAACGAAACTGCCAAGTTTCCTGTTCCCCCCTCTCTTCTACTCTTTGTGTGTGTGTGCTTGTGCATATGTGTGTGTGCGTCAGCTCATGTTATCACAGGTGTTGTGTAAAATAGTTTTAGTTAGCTGTGCTGCCTCTGCCCCTTTTGCTGCTGCCTCTGCTGCTGCTGCTGTCAATTGCTGCCACTGATGTTGCTGTTCTGCTGCTGCTGCTGTTGTTGTTGTTGCAAGCTACACAAAGTTTATTGTACTCAAATTTCGTTGCTTTTGCTAAAATGTTGGATTCCTTTAACCCCCCGCTCCCTTCTGCATGTTGTTGGGGCATGTTTTGTGTTGCGCATTGTGAGGCAAAAGTTTCATTGACTTTGCTTCGCTGTTGCTCATTAGCCGAAGTTGAGGCAGCCCAAAACTTGCAAATCAAAAGCCAGGCACAGCTGCAACACGAGTAGGCTCACAAAGAGGGGGAGGAAGGGGGCGGGGAATGGAAGGGATGTCGGGGCAGCGAGATATCTTTTTTAATTGGCATTTTTCCACAACGATTGCAGTTCAACACGCTGCTATAAAAGCTAATCGAATTATGCTTTCGACCAAGGCATGTGGCAAATACTAGCAAACAATTCAGGTAGGCGGGAAGGGAAGGGAAGGGAAGGCGTACGGCGGTAGACTTAGACTATTGCAACATGCTGTGATATATCAACGAAAGAATAAGTCAGGTTAGTACACTGGCAGAAAGTAGTGAAGTTAAATACATAGAAAGGTATTGATAATGCAAGTCAGTATCGAAGGGGAAGAGGACAGGGGTGAGAGAGAGAGAGTAAGAGGAAAGAAAGAGTAGCAGAGGGAGGGGCAAAGAGACTGCCATAAACAAAAATCATAGCAACTTTGGCAGGCACTGAGACGACTAGGCGTATGCGTAACTTATGGAAGAAAGAGCAAACCAATTTAGCAGTTGCTTTTAGTTTGTTTAAATAAAAGGAAATTGCGTGAACTCATTTGGAACTGACAGGGAATGCAGACTCTATGTATGAAATGGTGTTTGATGAAGTAGAAATAGAAGAATAGAAGAAAGTCAAGTTAGGTAAGTAAAAATGTATGCAAAGTGAGCTTTGCTAATATATAATATTGGGTTGACCGGAAAGAAACCGGTGATTTAAAAAAAAAACTAAAACATTTTTATATTGTATATGTCTTTATAGGTCCCATTTTTATTTTACATATTTCAAAACATATTGAATTAAATCTCTTTCAATAAAATTAAGAAAGAAGTGTGTGCACATCATTAATAAAGTGACCGCAATAGTTGTGGTCCTCATGCATGGTCTCTTTCCTTATAAACTCCCTTTTCAGAGTAAAACATTGAAAAAAGTGAGTACTCATAACAGAGCTACAATATTCATTCAAATTAAAAAATTTAAGTCATTCTTTTAATGAATGATTCATATTTCCTTTTAAATGCATTCAGGTTTTACCTGCAATAATTTCCAGTTCACATTTGGTTAACCACTAATAAATTAAGTGGAATTGCAGGCAGCATGGATAAAAAAAATTAACACTATATCATGATTAGGCTTTAGATGTTGCTCTCTTCGGATTCTAAAAGTTCGTGACTCTTATACATTCCATTAGTGTTAAGTAGCTTGTATCTTATATCAATGAATTCGTATTTATCTCAAAAATCATGGTCTACCTTTACTTCACGCACTGCTCAATTCATGACATATGCCTAGAAGCGACAGTTAGAGCTTGGGGCTGTCAAATTAAAAAAAATTTATAAATTTTAATGAATACTTTGGAACACGTTTGATTTTCAATTTGGTAATGTTCAAATGGAGGCCCAACATTGTGGTAAGAAACGATGCATAGATTGCGAGCCATGTAGAGTAGCAAGGGAACAGGCGCCAAGCACGCAGATCGGTGAGGAGACGCACAGTTTTGTTATCTTCGGTGCGTCGGGGGATCTGGCCAAGAAGAAGATATACCCCACACTTTGGTTGCTTTATCGAGAGAAGCTGCTCCCCCAGTCGACACACATTTACGGCTTCGCACGCACCCAAATGACACTGGACGAGCTACGCGGGTACTGTGAACCTTACGTGAAGGTGGAGCAGAATGAGCAGAAGAAGTTCGAGTTGTTCTGGGGGAAGTGGAACAGTTACATGAACGGGGTATATGACAACCAGGATAGCTTTAAAGACCTCCAGCAACAGCTGGCGAGAGATGAGCAGGGCGCAGCTCGGGCCAATCGCATCTTCTACCTGGCACTGCCTCCCAGCTTGTACGAGCAGGTCACACTGAGCATCAAGACGTTGTGCATGTCCCAGCGGGGATGGAACCGAGTGATCTTCGAGAAACCTTTCGGCCACGATGCTGCCAGTGCACAGCGATTGAGCGAACACTTGGCGCATCTGTTCGACGAGCAGCAGATCTATCGCATCGATCACTATCTGGGCAAGGAGATGGTGCAGAATCTGCTGACGCTGCGCTTCGCCAACAGGACACTGGGTGCGACATGGAACCGCGAGAATGTCGCCTGCGTGCTGATCACCTTCAAGGAGAACTTCGGCACACAGGGCCGGGCCGGGTACTTTGATAACTATGGCATAATTCGGGATGTGATGCAGAATCATTTGCTGCAGATACTCTCGCTGCTGGCCATGGAGAAGCCCTTGAGCTGCAGCGCCAACGATCTGCGTGACGAGAAGGTGAAGGTGCTCAAGTGCATTCCCGCCTTGCAGCTGAAAGATATGGTGCTGGGACAGTATGTGGGCAATCCCAATGGCAAAACGAAGGAGCAGCAAACAGGCTATCTACAGGAGCAGGGTGTGGCCAGCAACTCCCTCACGCCCACCTATGCGCTCGCTGTGCTGCACATCAACAACGAACGCTGGCAGGGAGTGCCCTTCATACTGCGCTGCGGCAAAGGTCTCAACGTTCGCAAGGCCGAGGTGCGGGTGCAGTACCAGAATGTCTTGGGCGATATCTTCGAGGGCCGTTCCAAGCGCAACGAGCTAGTCATACGCGTGCAGCCCAACGAAGCTGTCTACCTGAAGCTGATGTGCAAGGAACCTGGTGCCTCGTTCGAGCTGGCGGAGACTGAGCTCGATCTGACGTACTCCAGGCGCTTCAGCGAAGCCTACCTACCGGATGCCTATGAGCGACTGCTGCAGGATGTCTTCAATGGTTCACAACTGCATTTCGTGCGCTCCGACGAGCTAAGCGAAGCGTGGCGCATCTTTACGCCTGCTCTGCAGCAAATGGAACAGGAGCATACGGAGCCCATCGCATATGTTTTTGGATCGCGTGGACCCGAGGAGGCGGATCACAAGTGCAAGCAGCACAACTACATCTACTCTGACACTTACAAGTGGGATTCGAACTAAGGGGGAAGAAGGGAGTTAGAGATGAGAAGGAGTTGGAGGGACATGAGAATGAGATTAGTCTTTCAGCGATCGGAAAGTACATTCTGTGCTTTTTTTTCTATGCTTTGTTTTATCTTCATTGTAGCAACAGACAAAGCAGTTCCGTACTCCCCTAACTAATGATTAATCTCATTGTTTCTTGAGTATATTCTATGCCTCAACTTCTCTTGACTGCCTTTCTCGAGTATACTCTATGCCTTCCTCTGTGCCTTATCTTCTCTTTGTTGCCCTAGCTGGTAAGTAAATCATCTAAACCTTTTACCATGTCAACTTCTCACTCAACTTCTGCTTTTATTACAGAATTAGCTGCAGCAGTTTGTCTCTCACTTGCATCATTATATACATCAATACAATCTGTCAAGACTCTCAGTGTTTCTCGCGCCTTCTGCTATGCCACTTTGTTTCGTCTCTTTAAATTTTATGTTCCAGCAATAAATCTTTAGTAGAAAATTGCAATTTGTTTTACAAAATTGAATGAAGCGTTTATCGAACAGATGAAAATGTGAAGAAACTATATAATTTGCATACATATAGTTGAGGATGAGTGAAGCCTACGATTGCAAGCACATCAAACCAACTCGAAGCCAGCTTCAATTTATTCCAGACTCTGTCACGCATCCTCATTTCATTTAATTTCTTGAGAATGTAAAGATTTCTTCAAGTTATTTTACGCCTTGTCATACTCAGACTTCCCCACTCTTTTCTCTCAGTGTTGCTGTGCTGTGCCGGCAAGAAGTTGTTGCTCGCCGTGTTGGATGTGGGGGAGGGAAAGCCAAAAAAGGATTTGTGTATGGGGAAAAAATGTTACAAGCCATTAACAAAAATGTTGCGCCTTGCCATATGCTACATAAAGTGTACTCGGGCGGGCAACAACAGCAACAACCAGAGAAGGTCGAGTCGGCGTTGGCCTGCGAATCAGAGCCAAAATGTGCATTGGCTGTGATCTTGGCGCCGCTGAGTCCCTTTGGCTTCCTGCGCGGGATGGGGTTAAGGGGGGTAAGGGAAACGTAGCCGGAAACAGGAAAAGCAAACACAAAAAACTAGAGAAATGGCCAAAAAAGTGGAAGAAGCGACGGAGAATAAAATGGCGTGGCAGCAACAACAGCAACACAAACAATAACTACAACTACCACGACAACCCTTTGCAATAACAGCAACAACAGTTGCTGGCGGGGGGATGGAAGGGGGAGGGGGGTCGCCTGCTCGCGCCTGTCGCCTCGAATGATAAATTCAAACGCAGTGACATGACAAATCGCCGCTCATTTGTATTAATCAGGCGCATTGCCGGCGCAGTCGGAGAGCTGGTTTGGAAAACTTGCCAAACCCTTTGACAGAGCACCCTGTATGGCTGTAGTGGAACTACACTACCCCCTTACCCTTTTCCATCCTCTTTGACGACGCAGCTGTTTGTTGTTGATGTTGCAATTATTGTTTTATGGTTTGCTCTGAGCTGAGCTGAAGCTAAGCCCAGCCACGCCCACTTAAGTGACTTGCCAATGTGTGTGCCTGTGTGCGTATGTGTGTATCTGTGTGTGTGTGTGTGTGTGTGTGCAAGTGCAGTTGTTGCGCTTGGCATTTGCATGGCCATCGCAGAATAATTTCAGCAAAGTTAATTTTGCGAAAAATTAAAATTTTTTCTTTGTGCGCTGTCAGTGAAATAGAAAGAAAGCCGGAAGAATGAAGAGCGGAGGGGGATGCTGAGGAGGGGCAGTGCTTTCAGGGTATTCAGCTCTCAGCCTTTGAGTGATTTATTTGAGCAAGGCAGTGCAGAAACTGGAGTGGGGAACTAAAGCTGAAAGAGGAACTAGTGCTGAGGAAATGAGGAACTTGCATCGTGACTGACCAGCTAGAAATCCTTGGTAGATCCCTTTGCTGGTGTTCATTTAATAGCAAAAAGTTAAAGAGGGGAGTGGCAGAGAATGGGGTATGGCCGGCTTGAAGATACTCTGGAAATGTAGAAGCTTAAAATGGAATGAAGGTTGACTTAGGCATCAGTAACTTAATGAGAAATAAAGATGAACTTTGAGAAGCAAAGTTGAAACAATTTCTGAGAAGGTAATGACTCCAGTGATATTGATGAGAAACATGCCAAGTCTGCTGGCAAATACTCCATAAATATATTTAAAGATATATGCAAAGAAATAATGAATATGTTTAGATGATCAGAACAAGAACAGAAAGAGACTTCACTTGCTGACAGATACCCTGTTAATATGCCCGAGGATGACAACAAATAATTCTTGTCAGTTCCTTTCTTTGACTAGCAGCTGTATTAAACAATTTAAAACAATATGAAAGTTAAAAGAAAAATACTTACTAGGGAAGAATGAAAGTATTCTACAGGCTAAAGACAGTAGAAAAGGCCTGGACCATCTTGGTTCGGTATCTGTTTCTGTTTTGTTATTTTTGCCACTCGCAAACAATGATGAAGTGCCACAGCGAGAGATAGAAAGAGGGAGAGAGAGGAAGATAGCGAGAATAAGGTACAAAAGGCAGACAAACAGATGGACACGCGGACAGACAGGCTACACGTGCAGCGTATCAAAGAGAGGCGACTTCAAAAAATGAAATGATATAATTCCAAAAACATGAACTGAAAACATAATCGAGCGAGTGTCAAGAAAAGGAAAACACGTTCCTTACAATGGGATGGCAATGGAATGTCCTGCCAACTGGCAAGGAGACCTCATATTGACACATAAATAGACTTGCTGGCAGAACACACACACACGCACACAGAGGGGCGCAACAAAAAGTAATATTTGTGATTAATTTGGTTTCCTATTTCGGTCGGTTGGACAACGCGAACACGCTACAGCAACACACGCACACACACACAGCAGACACACACACACCTCACACATACATGCACACACAACGGGCAAACACACACACACACACACACTCGGCGAGAACGTCATCAGCTTCATCTATTGGACAACGCGAACGTGAGCTGTCAACAACTTTTGCCTGCACGTTGTTGTTGCTGTTATTGTTGTTCTTGGACATTGCTTTGTACGCGACTCCCGCTCCTGCTGCTGCTCCCCTTCCTTCTTCACCTCCTCTCCTGTTCTCACTCCTCCCCTTCACTCGACCACTCCTCTTGCTACTCTCTCATTGTTTACTTTCGCTTCAGTGACGAAATTAAATCGATTTCATACAGCGCTGACTTTTCGTGTGCGTGTGTGCGAAAGAGAGAGAGCGGGAGAGGGAGAGAGGCAGAGCGTGCACAATGGCTGCGCTGCTGTTGCCGCTGTCTACGCAGTGTCCTTTAAGCTGTTATTAAAGAGCGCTCGCTGCGTGCGAAAAGAGGGTCCTCCTGCAGTGACAAGGACGCGCCGCGCTGTAGCTGGCCAGGATGTGACAAAGATGCTGCCTGCAATCCGACTTGGCCAAGTTATGATAAATTTGCAAACAGTGCCAACTTAATGAACGCTCCCCCAGCTCCACAAACGTTTCGCCAACTGGCAACCGTCGCCGAACTCCCGCTGACCGCAGTAGAACCAGAAGGAGCAGAAACAGCTGAAGCAACGAAGGCTGCATACACTTTAGCACAGGGGTGGCAACCCTGTGAGGTGACTCGGCTTGTCTAGAGTTGCAAGAAAGGATTGTCGCGTAGATATTGCATTACTTAGGTTATCCATTTGGGATATCTGATTAATGCAAGTAATATAAGAAATACATATGTACAATATAAGTAATAGAAATAAAACAAGCAATATAAATAATAAAAATAATGAATATAATATATACAACTTAAACATAAATTATATAATTAATATAATATAAAGAATGCAAATAATATGAACAATATAAACCAAATATGAATATACGAGGGTCGTTTGATAAGTCCGTGACTTTTTGTATTTGCCGCGCACCTGCTCTAAATACAACACTGCTCCTGTCAGCAGTTATCGATTAACAGCTGACTGTAAAATTTTGAGAAAGCTGCGTTTTTTGGTTTTGCGTTTTATAGGCATTGAAAGCAGACGATCTCGTGAATTTTAACGAAAATGGAAAAAAGTGAATTTCGTGTCAGCATGGCAAAATTTCATAAATTGGGCTACGAACTGCTACCCCATCCAGCATATTCTCCAGATTTAGCCCCCTGTGACTATTTTTTGTTTCCAAACATGAAGAAATGGCTCGGCGGTAAGAGATTCGGGTCAAATGAAGAGAAACACAGAAACAAACGACTATTTTGAGGGCCTTGAGAAAACCTATTATTTGGAAGGAATAAAAAAATTGGAAAAACGCTGGACTAAATGTATAGAGCTAAAAGGAGATTATGTTGAGAAATAAAACGCTTCTTTGACGAAAAAAATATATTTTATTCAAAAAGTCACGGACTTATCAAACGACCCTCGTATAATATAAATAGTATTATAACTATAATGTTAACCTATCATTTAATTTTGTCATCGTTTCTCATTTCATTCAAATTTGTATAGTTGCCTTAATGCATAGACTTTGATACGAATAGATCTCAGAATTTGCATATTATGTTGGCAACTCTACTTGCAAAGTGTTGAATTAAACTCAATCAATTGCAAATACTGTTCGAACTGTTAAAAGAGTTGCGAACCTCGTCATAGAAATCAAAATATCACCTGAGGAATGAAATGATAAATTAGAAATTCAATTCAGTTTCCATAATTATAGAAACTATTCATTATTATTAGCTGTCTCTATTTTTTTCAGTGTATAGTAGGAGTAAGAGCAAAGTAACACAGTGAAAGAGTTGCAGAAAGGCAGACAGAGAGAGAGAGAGAGAGAGCACAATGAAGAGTGTGGAAGCGGGACAAGTAGCTGCAGCTTAACAAGCAACTAAAAAAGCAAATCAGCGCAAAATTTGAAAAGAGTTGCAAAACGGGGGAAAACAAAGGAAAGTACGTGTCAGGGAGGGGAGTAGGGGAATCAGATGAAATGAAAGGCAAAGCATAGCTTAAACTAAAAGGATTTTCAACTATGTGCAAAGCCAAAAGACTGCAGTCCTGCTTGGCCAGCATTCTACAGTTGTCCTGATAAAGTTCGTAGAGTTCTGTTCCAGAAGAGAAAACAATTGAGGGAAGTGAAAATGGGGAAGGACTATGCGGAGGGAGATAATATTGTATAATATTAAATATGTGGAAATGGTCTGGCAACGCAGAGTTTGATGGACTAAGTAACAGTTGACAGATGAAGAAGATGAAGAGCAGAGAGTTCTCGACGACGCCGCGAAGAGAGAGAATGTGATAGAGCAAAGTCATCAATAAATAAACGACGATCATATTAAAGATAGAAAAGATCAAATTACGACTTAAAGACAAAACTAAAGAGCTAACTAATTTTAAGAAACCTATTTTGAAATATCATTAATTTACCATATTAATAAAAGAATCGTATATTTTACACAGCAACTGCGAATTGAACTTTAAGCAAACAGAGTATACGAAAGTGCCTGAAACATATACATATATGAAAGTATATAACGGCATATATTGTTAATCATACATATTTATATAGCTTCCAAGTATACCTCCTTTTAACTGGGTATTTCTTAGTCAATCAACTCACTTCATTCTCAATTCTTTGGCTCAACTTCGCCTTGCTTTCTTCAGGGCCTCTTGGCAGGCAAACTGACCCGCATTTTATTGAGTCTTTTGTGAAATAAACATCTATATATTGTTGTATTTATGTGTGTGTGTGTATGTGTGAGTCTGTGTGTGCATGTGTGTAATTATTTTCGCACGACAAAATGCAGATATGCCAAGATAAATATTTACTTTGAGGCGCATTTGTCGAGGCGAGTAAAAGCCGCCAGCGAAATTTTTAATCAATTCGCTGATAACGCGCCACAGGCATTATCTACCCGCCCCCCCTTCCTTAGCCTTTCTCTGCTCCTCAGTGCACTCCTTGCCCCCGTCGACGTGCCCCCTTGGGCAACTGTCTTTGCGTCTGCCGCACAATTCGGCGAGCACGAAAAATATTTAATTTTAATTAAAGCGACGTCGCGGTCGCCTTCCTCTCCTCCCCCTTCCCGTCTTTCTCCTCCATCTTGTCGCCAACCGCATCGTCCTTTCGTCGTCCTTGTCGCCACACCCCAGCCCCCTTCTGGCCGCCTGCTACTGCTGTGCGCTGCCTGTGGCATGCAACAGAACATAATTTGCATATTTTTATATTAAAGTATTGAAGCGCGCGTCGACGCTGGCGCTGACGCTGACTGCGCAGTTGGCGCTGGCGCTGGCAGTGGCGCTGCCTCCCCCTGGAGCACTTGTGCGCGCAGCTAAGCGGCAGCTGCAGTTGCCATTTAAATTGTTGCTGCCACACGTGGACACTTGTCAGCTGCGACGCGTTGCGTGTGTGGCATCATTTGAATAGTCTCGAGTGCGTCGACTTCTCTGCTCCGCTTGTTGCACGCCTAATGCCACTGGGGCAGGAGACGGTGGCATGCGGAAGTGGCAACGGTGCAAGGGGCACGGGGGCAGTTGCAGTTAAAGTTGATTTAATTTATCACGGCGCGGGGCAGCCTAATTCCCCGGCCGGGGCAACGACATTCGCGCGCACTTAGCCAAATGAGCGGCATGGCACATGTGGCAAGTGTCTGCTGGCTGCCACGCCAGGTGGAAAGCACTTAGCTGCCACAAAAGGGATGCAAAAAGTGCAGCAAAAAGGACACTCTCTCTCTCTCTTCCTCTCTGCCACACGTTGCATGCTGCCTGCCTCGTCTTGTTGCTGTTGCTGCCTCTTGCTGATTATGAGGGATAATAAAGCGAAATGCCACTCAGCGCCGAGCTTTGTGCGCAGCTCAGTGGCATCTTTGCTTGCGCCTGCCTCTGCTCTTTATCCCCACCCACTCGCATGCCCCTCCCTCTTCCCTTGCTCCTCCCCGTTCCCCTCTCCCTGCTGATCTTTAACAGTTGCTCAAACTATCGTCAATTGGTTTATCAAATCGGCCAACAAGCTAAACAAAAAACATTCCCATGCATATAACGAGCATAAAAAACAACTACCAAAACAAGCTACCCCTCCCCCTCTTCCCCTTTCTCCCCTCCTCCTCTCTCTCTCCTCACTTCCCTCTTCCTCTCTACTGCTGCCACGCAGTCGAAGTTCTGCGGTTGCCGTGTGCTTTATGGGCTCCTCATTCCGCTCACAGTTGTTGTTCAAAAGTAAACAACAAGCGTCGCTACCTTTCCCCTCCCCCGCTCCCCTTAGCCATGTTCCTTCACCCCCTCTTTCCTCAGCCCTAGCACCCGCTCTATCTCAATCTCTCCGCCTTCCCGCCCTTGCCACAGTCGCGATGCAGTCGGGCGGAACGGCAAGTCAAAAATTGTCGGCGTCGTTCTGTCCAGCTACTTCCTACACCCGAATCAACTCCCCTCTCCCCCGTCTGGCACTCTTCCTCTGCTAGTGTATAGCCTATAACGTTCCGTACGACAACGTTGCAGCACTGAGGGCGAGCCGAGCACAGGAGCGTATCTGAGCAGGCGAGGGTTGTTAGAATAAATGTTTGAGCTGAGCTTGGTTTGAATTAATTATAGGTATCGATGATAAAGGTTCTAAAGGGGCAAGGGGGTTTGGTTTGTGTTAATGTATCTGATAATGGAAGGCGTGGCAGATCACAAAAACAAACAATTAACAATTATGGAAAAAATTACTATGAGAAGTAAGGAGATGTATTACTTTGATCATTACTCAAGAGAAGAGAAAATATTGTGCCAAGAAATTTCTCTACTGATGTAGCCGATTTCACAAGTGCCACAAATGAATTATCTTACTGAAGTTTCATTATTATTAAATAACTGGCTCTTAAATAACTGATTATTATATAAACCTTTTCTTAAGCTTTTTAATATATCAGCATGAATATACTTAAGCAATTTTCCCGACCTATCAACGTCAGTTTCTGACTTGAGAAACTGCGTAAAAACATCGAATTGCTAAAAACTATTCACAAATGCCTGAAAGAAACAATTGAGCCAATTTTTAAACAATTTTCAAAGACTACAACACTATATATAATAACCGACAACAAATGGTTAAGAAATTAGCTCTTACTGCCCTCTTACTCCGTCACAAAAGCAGTACTAATGAAATATCGGCCAAAGATATCTTTAAGTCAACTGTGCTCAACTGTTACTTGTGTGATATAATATATGGACGATAGATATATGACATATGAATGTTTTTACAATCAATGTATAATCAACTATTGTAGTGCAGAATATATATGATTCAGAATGTATATAGAATTCTTTAAGGAATCGCAGATGGGTCCTTACTTTCTCAATACTCAGGCATTCTGCCAGCCGTGTGCGCCCAACCAAGTCCGCTCCTGAGTGGAACACGCAGCCAGGCGTAAATTCGCGTCGCAGTTGCCGTCGCAGTTGTTGTTGGCGTCGCGTCGGCAGCGCAGTGACGCGTTGACGCTGTACGGGATTTGTTTGCGAGGTTTGCTTAACGCACAGTTTCTCTCCCACTCCTCACACTGCCTCATCGACGCGTCTCCGGCGAAGTTACCTTTGGCGAGGTTCATTTTGCGGACACAGTATGAATGAGTGCGAGGGAGGAGAGAGAGAGAGAGAGAGAGAGAAGAAAGGGGGGCAGAACATGTCTTGGATACGTATTCAATTTTATGCTTGGCATGTGCCGCGAAGGTTGCCGCAAAGTTATTGCAAGCAAGAGGGGGCAGGATGACAGAGGGCTGGGGCGCAGCTATAGAGATCTGGTCTGCGGCAGAGCTGGCTGCTGATTACTTGACATATGTTGCAAGCGTTTGCTTTGTGCGGCGGCGTGTAAAACGGTTGCGCGATTTCCCGCGATTTGCCCGAGCGAAAGCAAAGCAGAGTGAAATTTTTGGGTGGGGTCAGAGTGGAGAGAGAGCAAAGTGAAGAGCAGCCAGAGAGAGAGAGAGGTAGAGTGGATGAGTGAGAAGGGAGGAGGGGAAGTGGGGCAAGCTGACAACCGTGTGATAAATGAAGCGCATGAATGGCACAAAATGTGGCAGCAGCAACAACAGCAGCCACGGCCGCAGCACGCGACGACCTTTGACCCCCACTACAGCACACTCTCTCCCCCCCTCTCTCTCTCTCTTTCTCTACCTCTCTCTGCTGCTGCCCTGCCTGGTCAGCTTGCAACGCTGCCGCAAGCTGGCGACAAGTTTGTTGCGAAATTTGCTAATTTAATTTTTGCTCCAGAGAGAGAGAGAGACAAACTTGTTGTTGTTGTTGTTGCCACACAGTGTGGCACGTGTTGTTGTTGTTGCTGCTGCTGGCACTGCGTTTAAGGCAGCCGCTTTGCATGCGCGTCGCGCGTCTGCGTCAGCTGCACGTGGCGCGCAGCAGGAAAATAAAGTGCCGTTACCTGCAACATCATCGCTGCCACGTTGCAGCGTCGTCGTGCCCCAAAACTAATGTGGCATTATTAAGTTTGTGAACTTTGTCGCCAAGTGGGGGAGGCAACACAGTGAAGGCAGTGCCAGAAGGAGAGGGAAGAGGGGGAGGAAGGGAGACAGCGACAGCGCATCCTGCAAGGTGTTGTGTGTGTCTGCGCGCACCTTGTTAGATCATTAAGAGTCCATTAGTCATTAGCTGCACGCTGTCAACTCCCGCCTGCCAACTGCCACCTGCCACCTGCCACACGTCTCTCCCTCCCCAACATACCCTCTTCCGGCATCGGCATCATAAGCGAAGAATCCTTTTGATTTTAATGCGACTCGCAGCAGTTGCAACACGTCGTTGGGCTGGAAGACGCGCGATAACCTCGCCACGCTGCATGCCACACAATCTCCGTGCTCCGTGCTCTGTGCAAATACAAATACATAATTAAATGTCTATAAATATAGTATGTGCTTTCATGTCTTTCCATGGGGGGCGTGGCAGACAAGGGGCGTCTTCATTTGAGCGTAGAAAAGAAAGAAACTGAAAAGAGAAACAGAAACAGAAACAGAAACCGAAACACGAAACCCAAACTGAGTCTGAGTTGGCAACGAAGTCAACGATGCGTTTTATGCGTTGCCTTAGGCTCGTAATTTGTGCGACATAATCGGGGCATGCCACCTACCCGAGACTTATGTAGGTAACTGCCCATGCCCGTGTGTGTGCGTGTGTGTGTGTGTGTGTGTGTTTCTAGAGCGTTGAAGCGGCAAACTTCGCTCGTCTGCACGCCGTCAATAGTTTCCCGCAAAAGCCAAAAAAAGAGCGTCGCGTTTTCCAGCATTTTCCAGGGTGCAGCTTCGTTTGATGAACCTTGAGACTAGAAGTGAATGGAAATAAATGTGTTTTCCTTATAACGCAATCACTTCCAATAGGAATCAGTGGAAGTTTTCTATAAGACTCTTTATTTATTTATTTAAAGTCAACTATGATCAGTCGACTGTTTAAAGGTAAAAACAATTAATTAATCTAATTGTTTGTAATTTTTGAATTAAATATATAATAATAAGAACTAAATAAACTAAAACTGAAATAAGTAGAAAATAGTTTAATTAGAATTTATTGGATTCACGTTAAAACCTTGAGAAATAAAAAGAAAATGGAAATATTTCTTTTGTATATATTATGAATTCTTATGTTGACATTCACTTTCTGTATTATTTTTACGTTGTAATTATTTAATTTTTTTTTAAATTTATTTATATTATTTGTTATTCATATTTTAGTCAACAGCCCTCCGTTGCCATTAAATCAATAAATAAAATATAATAAAAATAAATTAAGAGTAAATAAAAATAATTACAACTTAAAAATAATAAATAAAAATAGATAATTTAGTGAAAAAATACGTTCATATTTGTTATAAGTATAATAACATATAATTGTTATTTGATCTAATTTTACATGATCTTTATTCCTCAAAATTTTATTTTCATTTTATTTTATTTTATAATTATTTTATATTTATTTAGTTATGTTTATTAAATGTATTATTTTGTATTGTATTTTATTTAAACTTAATTTGGTTTATATATATTTTTATTTTATGGTTATATATATTTATTTAACATGTTTTAAACATTCCATTTCCTTGCTTAAACGCTGTTAAATTACTGCCAAACATGTTGCGCACTGCATGTTGCCAGCTCATGTTGCTAGCACATTGTTGCCCACCCTCCGCAACACACTCAAACCGGTTTTTGTTTGTCGCACGCGGCCTGCAAAACGTAAACACAACATGTTGCGTACGCCGCTTACAACACGCAACTTGTTTGAGCGCATTGCGATAGGTCGTCGTGGCTCTGCCAGCACCCACACGCACGAAAGATGTTCGTTTTCCATCGTTCCGCCTGCGGAGAGAGAGAGAGAGAGTGTGTGTGAGCCGCGACTGAGCTGACGACGACTTTCGCGACATCGCCAACGTTACGTTCCACTGGCACAGCAGGCCGTGGCTGAGTTCAGTTCACTTCGGGAGTTCGTGCGGGATAGTTCGGAGCTGCTGCGTACCACGCGAGCCGAGGCGCGCACACAAAGTGTTAACAGTTAACCCAGTGAGAAGAATACTCTCGAGCACTCAACCTACCCCAACGCGAAGCCAGCAGCCAGGCAGCCACAACGTAACTCGCGCTATGCCGTGCGGTATCAAATATTGAAAAAGGTATAGCATCATCATCGTAAATCACACACTGAAAAATAGCAACAACAACAGCAAAAACAATAACAAAACAAAGTCGTAAATGGGAAAACGAAAATTGCAAACAGAAACAGGCGAAAAAACCAAAGCTGATATTACGTGATTTTTTTCGGGTTTTGCCAAAAATAGCGCTGAAAACTATGCAAGGAGTGCGAAGTGTGGCACGCTTAATGACTCCACTTGAGGTTTGCCACACACACGTTGCACAGTGAAGTCCCGTGGGGCATGAGTGAGGGATTCATTTGTTGCCCAAATTAGCAAAAGTGTTTACGAATTCAGGGAGAATGTAGAACGGATGTGAAGTAAGCAGTAAAATAAACAATAAAAGGGAATGAATAAAGCAAAAAACTCAGAGGTGAAAATTATGATAATAAATGAGCCAAAGAACAAATAGAATAATAAACATTTAGTAAAATTTAAGAGAAATATAGTTGAAATTATAAAAACAAATCAAACTACAAAAGTGCAAACTCATGATTGTAATTAAAAGCAAATAATTAATGCAAAACATTTGAAAGCCAATTAAAAATATTTTAGAATTTGATAACCAAAGTGTTCGTGGATTATTTTATTTGCTGCATCGGAAATTAAAATAGAATTCGATCTTAAAAACGATAAAACGATATCAATAAAAACAATATTTACTCAAAAATCCAAGTTAATTTGGCTAAATTGCGAAGCAAAAGTGCCAAGAGCTCTTAGAAATTACATCAATAAAAGACTTGCATGACTAATTGATGAATGAAATAAACAAGTAAACTAGTCTTCAACTAGTGAAAAATGAAAAGATAATCTCGTGCGGGGTCAAAAGTAAATATGAAAATAAAATAAAAATAAAG
This sequence comes from Zaprionus indianus, assembly GCA_018904595.1. Lineage (NCBI taxonomy): Eukaryota > Metazoa > Arthropoda > Insecta > Diptera > Drosophilidae > Zaprionus > Zaprionus indianus. Next base: position 7,272,831 of record JAEIHA010000320.1, read on the forward strand.
AAGAAAGTATGTTAAAAATAACGAGAATTCAACTCCGAACTCTTAAGAGAAATCATAAATAAAACTAAACTAAAGTGAAGGAACTATCGGAAATGAAAATAAACCAGAGTTAAATGAAATGAAAATCTTGTTTGGGGTCAATTTCGTCCCTATTTGCAGTTAGTTTTAGTTAGTTTGGCAAAGGTTGCTTCGAAGATGGCAAAGTGCTCGCCCCGAGGAGCATTCACTGTGAATCCAACTGTGTGGCGACCTCTAACTGTGACTGCAAGTGCAACTGTGTGTGTGTGTGGGCAGAGACAAGTGTATTAGTCCGTGTTGTCGCGGAAAATAGTTTGGCACAGTTTCCACTTTTGACTTCGTGCTAAATTCTTAACTTTGCAAAGGCCCAAAGTGTCCTCGAAAAAGAAAGAAAAAGTTACAATTGCCGATGCCACACGGCAGCAACAGCAACATGACATGAACAACATAACAACAACAACAGTTGAGAGAGAAGAAGAAGACGAAAGTTAAGCTAAAAGAAATCGAAGGTGGCCCCGGGGCTCATCAATAAAATGCACAATCTCTTCTGCTTTATTTACGAGCCAAGGATCTACATCCTCTGTCCAACACGTGTCTGTGTGTGGATGTGTGTGTGTGTGTGTGGGAGGGGGGTATATATCTCGACAGATATGGGCTGAATGCGACAAAGGATTAAGCGCTCGACTGCGCCTTCGCCTCTTTATGAGCCCGATATTTATGGACAATTATTTAAAGAGCGCGAGTCCTTGAGGCGCCCTGAACTGCCTGACAAACACACACACACACACAGACAGAGAGAGAGAGAGATACAGAGGGGGACAGCAGCTCAGTCACATGCATATTTATGGGCTGTGAATGTTTTATGAGTCCATTTTGGGCTGCCGCTTTAAGTTTTCGAATCGAGTTTGAATATCTTCGCCTATCAAGCAATCGACAATCCCTCCTCCCCGTCGTCGTCATCGTCGTCGTCCTGGCGGCGCACCCTGCACGCCCTTCGGTCACACAATAAAATTTAATTAAGCTGACGTTTTATTGTTTATAAATTCATCTTAATGATATTTTGACGGGGCTGTGGGGCGGGGGCGGGGGAGCGACCCAAATATCTGCAATTAAGTCGAATCGAGGCGTGGAAATTGTTTTGCCGAATTTTCCGCTAATTGTTTTGCTGCCGCGACAGGCAGAAGGAGAAGCTTCTTTGGGAGGGAGTGGGCTCGATGGTGTTGGCATTTTATTTCCATTCAAGTTGCCAGCTGTGCTCCCAATTTCTGAAGGAGGCAGGATTTCATTTTGTTTTGATATGCAAATGGTCCTTAAATTCCGCGCTTCACTTGAAATGAAATTGCCTAAAAGTTTTTGTTTAGCCAACTTGCCAAGGCAAGCAACAAATTGAGAGGCAACAAGGAGAAGAGAAATTGTGGGGGGGGGTGAGCTGCGTGGGAGTCATTTAATTTTAAATGCCTGCCATTTTTATTAATGGTTATTGCCGTGAGTGAAAAGTGCCAGGCCCTCGTAATAATCGGAAATTGTTTTGCCAAGCGAGAAGGCAGACAGTGGAGAGGGGGAATTGCGAAGATGAGAAAAGAGGCAGAGCAAGGGGAAAGAGAGAGAGGTAGATAGGAAGAGAGAGAGTGCAAAGTAGAGTGGAAGAAAGTGCAAAAAGACAAGAATATCGACAAAATATTAAAGCGAATTTTATGATGCAGCTGAAATAAAGTGTTTCCGGCTAACGAACACCCCCTTTTTCCCCCCGTCTGCACTACTCTTTTCACGCTGCGCCCCTGGCTAAACTTAGCTTTGGCACTTTGAGGCGCCGTAGAGATTTTTAAAGCTCGCCCAGAATCCTGTCGTAAAGCTCTTGCCGTCATTTCCATATTACGTATACGCGCTGATATCTCGCGCAGAGGGAGTGGGGGGTGGGGGGGTTGAGTCGCATTTGATATCATAAAAGAGTCATCCATCTGACGACACTTTTCTCGGGCCATTTCTACAAATTTGCGCACATTTCACATAATTCTATCTATGCTCCCTCGCCCCTTTGGCATCAGCTACCCCTTCCCCCTTCGGCTTCGTCTGTTTGCACAAACATTTATATCAATTTCTTTATTCCTTTCGGTTTTCCAGCGACGAAGACTTGCATTCAGTTACGAGTATTATCTCTCAGTTACTCCCGAAACTCCCCCCTCCCCTCCCCTCCCCCCCTCCCCCTCCCGCTGCCCAAAGTCGCTTTGCTATTTCGGTTTTGGCTGTGAGAAAATTTATGTATGCGTTTTATGGCTACGTGGCTCGTAAATAAGAAAAATGTTGCAGCGCCGTTAGAAAATCGGATTTATCTTGTGCACATGTGAGGGAAGGTGGGAAGGGACGTAGTTGGGGGTGTAAGGGGGTGGGCGTGCCAAGGGTTAAGGGCGAAGGGTAGCTGAAAGGTAGCTAAAGCCACTCAGCATTTGCTGCTGCGCTGCAAAGTTATGCCACAGTTCATAAAGTTGCGCTGCGCACTCCCTCCCACTCTCCCACCCTCTCTTCCATTCTCATTTCTAATAGAAATAGTAAAATATTTAAATTACAGCTACTTGGCAATAGTAAAGTATTTAAATTACCTGTTTGGAGTGTGCATAAACTTGGCAATTCGATTCGATTAGGCGAACTCAATCATTGAAATTATTTCTCGCACATTTCGCACACCTCGCACACATTAGGGGAATGAGATTTTGTTCGAATCCTTGTTAAAATATGTCTTAATAATTTAACTAATCTAATGCTTGATCATATGTTCATAACTGGCAAACATTCCTGGGAAAATACATTCAACATTCCGCATGTTCTTCTTCTCGATGTTGACAAAGTTTCAATTCGAATTTCAACGGGAATGTAAATAACATTTCGTAAAGGAGAAATTCCTGTTTAATTTCGAAATTTATCTAAGCTTGCCAGGTGCAGCCAGGGAGTGTGGTGCAGAGGGGGAGGGGTAGATGGAAAGATGAAGCACGTAATTAAATTAAAAATTCTTGCGGTTTGTTTAGTTCTTTCCTTGACTTCAGCCAAAAAATCATTTCAATATTTCGTATTGTTTTAAGTGTTTTGTGTTGTTCTTTTTCTTATTGTTGTTGTTTTGCTGGTATTGTTGTTGTTGTGTCTTGCGTTGGCAAATGCAAAAATTGTGCAGAGAAGCATAGCAAAAGCGAACGTACATCGCCAATTTGGTTGCGAGGCGAACAGAAAAAAAAACGGAGAAAAACTAAACAAAATCCAAAACTCAGTTCGTTAAACTCGGCCGTTTATGAATTTATACAACACATTGCCTACTGCTGTTGTTGTTGTTGTTGTCGTTCTTACTGTGGATGTTACTGTGGATGTAAAGAAGAGTTGTTTATGCGCTGCATACCCTGTAATTGCTAAACTAAGAGCATGAATCCAATAAGTTATCACTGATGCAATTTTTCCTTTTTTCTTTCTATTTTGGTATTATTTGAAGTGCTGCAGTATTTATATTGGGTATATTTTCAATACCAAACATGCTGTGCAGTATTTACCCCGTTTCACCTTGTCTGATTAGTGGGTATCTGTAGCAGTAACAGTCCTAACTTCATTTGCAGTTGTTGTTATTTACCGCCGTCGCAGCAAGCCAAGCAGAACGTTGGCAGCGACGCCAGCAGCGACTGCGGCGGCAACGTTGCGTTTCGCTTCGTTTTGGGTTTAGAAAACAGAATAACTGTGTGTTGGTGTATGTGTACCGCCCCCTCTACCGCTCCTCCCTCCCTCTGTAGCTCTGGTGCCGCCCCGCAGGAAATCAACAAACTGAAGTTGCTTGATGGTTTGTTGCTGCAACAGCGCGTTGCATGCTACAAGAATAATAAGAGCACACAGCCGCAAGAGGGTGCAGCGAAGCGAGGGTGGCTAGAGGTAGCCGTGGGAGGGGGAGGGGGGCAGGTCATAGTGCACCCGCCACTGTCGCAATGTGAGAATGTAAAATAATTTAAATATTAAACGAGAATTAGCCAGGTGAGGCATAGTGCACCTTGTTCGAACCCCTCTGCCTCTCTCTCTCTCTCTGTGCAGCACTGCAATTGTTATGTCCCCTTGTCACAGCCGGAAACGGAAATGCAACGGGAGTGCACTCCCACGCAGCAGGAGGAAGAAGAGGAGGAGGGCAGTCGCCTACGCTCTCAATTAACTGGAATTATTTATATTGCGCCCGAGCGAGTGTGGGCCCTTTTCAGCGAAGTCCTTGAAACGCATAGCCAATTACCTGACCACGTCGAACATCCCTGCAGGGCGCACGTACCTCCCCCTCCCCCTCTGGCCCACTGCCCGCGCCCCTTACTGGGGCAGTCCCCATTTGTTTTTAGTTGCTTTCCGCGAAATCAATTCAATCAATTGGCTTAGTTTACTTTCCATCGAATGCATTCACAAGGCATTTTTCCGCGAATTTCACCTATTCATTCATTCACATACACAGAGACACACGGACACTCACAAACACTCACACACACTTTCACACAGACACGCAAACTGTACACACACTGGCACACACACAGGCACATTCACCTGCAAATGGCAACAACTTTGCTTTGGCTTCGGCTCTTTTTCGTGGTAAATGCTGCAATTAGATGTCATTAAGGTGTTTACCTCCCCCTCCTCCCTCCCCACACTGCCAATAAGCCTGCTCGAATGTCAGTCAATCAATACACCATGAAGTATGCACGAAAGGGGGTACTCCGATTGCATAAACAAGTGAGAAAAATAGAAACTCGAAAATAAATTCAGTTATTAAACGCGCGAGAGTGCAGGTTGCTCTCTCTCTCTCCCTCTCTTTCTCTCGCTCTACCTCACTCTTTCCTTTTCTATTCTCTATCTCTATTTGAGTTTTCGGTCTGCTGCGTCCACTTCGCCTAATGAATTCACAACGCGCTGGGGCTGAAATCGAATAATTGGGAAATTCTTAGCTGCCAAATGCCGCTAAAAAAAAGGGCAGACTCTCGTGGCAGAGTAATATTAGAAAGCAGTAGTGTCGCAGGGGTATAATGAACAGGCAGGATATGCTGGAATGCTGCATATGCACTGGAAATTTAATTAACTTCATTGAAGAATGTTTTTGTCCTTGCAATGTTAGCAAAAATTGGTTACTATCAAGCATAATATGAGTATTTTTGATAAACTCAAAGTCAAATATCTTGGCCAGAATTCGATTAGGATAGATTATATCCATAACAAATGTTCTAGAGAATAATATATTGTAGGTGTTTACTTTGCTATATATGTGCTTTAAATACTTTACTTATATCAGATCCATAAAGGCGACTGTTCACTTTCTTCTTTGGTTCAATTTTCCACCAAATTTGAACAGATTCAGCTTCAAAAGTCTAAACATTTCAATGTGTTTAGAAAACTGTAACTTGTTTATTTATATACTATGTATACATCTGTATAATATATATATTGTATACACCTTGCTTTAATTAAAACTTTATCAAATCTATGAGTTTCTTTTATTACTTTAACAAATCTGTTAATATTTCTTTAGTATTCAAGTTGAATTCTTTGATTCAAAGTTTTAACATTACATAGTTTATTAAGTAATTACAGGGTATTTAGTACTCTGCATAGCCGGCACAGACTTACAGCTCGAATTGATTTTGCATTAGTTGCAATTTGATGGCGTTTGTTTTCATTAGAACACCCTGCAAAAGGTGTCCTGCTGCTCAAACTCTACTCAGTCAAATTATTCTGTGCAATTCAGAATATTTTAAGTGAATTAAGCCGAATTACTTTACAGATATTGAACTTTGAACATATCGTGAGAATGTTTACCCAGCCTCGCATACAGGGTATCCCGGGCAGTACTACACGTCTGCCTGTAATATCTCTGCTCTGGGTTGATTGTATAAATTCGAAATTCGAATTTGATGGCAGCGCGTCTGTTTCGATTTCAATTTGGATTGTTGCTCTTGTTTCAGTTCGTTTCGCTTTGCTTTCAACTAGAATTCTGCATTTGAATCCCTTTTTTTTTGTATTTATTCCTGCTGCAGCTCGGTCGAATGCACTCACAGTGCTGCGTGTGATTCATTGAGGGCATGCCACCGTTTGGTAGCATGCAGATAAGCGCATAATTTTACGAGTGGCAACATTAGCTGGCATTGCTGGAATTGCGCTGACATTGCTGCCACTGTTTGCTGCAAGTGCCGCAAATGTGTGTGTGTGTGTGTGTGTGTGTGTGTGTTCAGTGGCCGCAATTAGGAGACATTAGCGAGGGCCGCGGCTCACTTGAGTTGAAGTTGCACTAATGGAATTTCAGTTTTGTTAATCACTTCAAGCGGGGCGGGGCGGACAACGAACTCGTCCCGCCGCACCCACTCTCCCTCCCTCTCCCGCTGTCTCGCCATGAGAGCCAAATCCACTTAAGATTAAGTTATAATATCATACATTCGGCATTCCGCATTCCCAAACAAAGCAGCTCGTCCCGCTGGGTGCCGCCTCGCGGTGGCAATCAAATTCGAGTCAGCAACGGCGTCAGTCGAAATCTCTAATGAATTTCAGCTCGGAAATTCATTAGAAACAAATTGAATACCCATACCCATATCAAAAGCCACAAGCCATGCATTAAAGCCAAATAAAATGCCAACAATGCCAATGGCAATGGAGAAGCCTCGGCTTGGACTGGCCCATACGCTGCAAATGGGAGGGTAGAATGGGGTACTACCTGCCTGGCTTGGATTGTACTTCTTAAGTGTGCTAGTTCCTTTTAAACTGCAGTTAACTCATGACTTCTCTCCTCTAAGTACGAGGGTCGTTTGATAAGTCCGTGACTTTTTGAATAAAATATATTTTTTTCGTCAAAGAAGCGTTTTATTTCTCAACATAATCTCCTTTTAGCTCTATACATTTAGTCCAGCGTTTTTCCAATTTTTTTATTCCTTCCAAATAATAGGTTTTCTCAAGGCCCTCAAAATAGTCGTTTGTTTCTGTGATGACCCGAATCTCTTACCGCCGAGCCATTTCTTCATGTTTGGAAACAAAAAATAGTTACAGGGGGCTAAATCTGGAGAATATGCTGGATGGGGTAGCAGTTCGTAGCCCAATTTATGAAATTTTGCCATGCTGACACGAAATTCACTTTTTTCCATTTTCGTTAAAATTCACGAGATCGTCTGCTTTCAATGCCTATAAAACGCAAACCAAAAAACGCAGCTTTCTCAAAATTTTACAGTCAGCTGTTAATCGATAACTGCTGACAGGAGCAGTGTTGTATTTAGAGCAGGTGCGCGGCAAATACAAAAAGTCACGGACTTATCAAACGACCCTCGTACTTCTGTTAAATAGTACAATTAGTAAACTAATCAGGCTGGTTTGTGGTATAGATTAATTTGCTTTTAATTTGCACTTTAAAGCCAATGAAATTCATCGATGCACTTGTGGAGCTCATTTCAACTTGTTTGTGTCTGCAAATCTGGGCTCCACATGGAATTAGTTTAATTATTAAGTTACCACCAGCTGTGAATCTCTTCGCAGACTTGTTCATGTTGTTCTCATCTTAAAACTTCTTCAAATTATGTATGAGTGTTTAAGTGTTCAGTTTTAAACTACAATTAATTGTAGAATATATATATTTACTTTGCACTATTAACAATTGAAGGTCAGTCTCATATTTAAAACACTTGATTGACGCAATGAACGTGCTTTAAAACAAATCATAGGTGTTTGTTAGGGATTTCTTATTATACGTGAACCTTCATTAAATCATTTTTATACATTTTATGTTACTCAGTTAATATTTTATTTAGATATAAATTATATATTTATGTTATTAAATTTTAAAAAAGTTTCTAATCAAGCAGTTATTTTGTCAATTTTATGCAGTGCTTAATCTTTTCTTAATCAATGTTTTAGTCGGAGCCTTGTTATAGAATAAAGATATATTAATAAGGTACACCTGGCCTACTTGTTCACTTTAATATCTCTATATGTATAGTACTATTTTAATTTCTTTTTATATTTTAATAATCAGTTAATTAAAATATTTCAATAGCTTTGCGTTCAGCATACTTGCTTAAAACTCCTTTCCCGACTCGCATGTCTCAATCAACTGCAATCTTCTCAATCAAAGCCCTTACAGGGTATCTCCTGCCACCTTGCAGACAATTGTTGGCACCCCCCACTCCACTCAGCTGCCACACTAATTTGCACTAATTGATTTCTTTTCGGGCGATGCGTGCGTGCTGCCAGCCCCTTCTCGTTGGCCGGGCCTAAGCCCATTTGCAGGCTTTAATTGAGCTCGTTCGTCTGCGCCTGACTGCGGCTGTCAAATGTATCTTTCATTTGACATGCGTTGACAGTTTGTCGGCGGGGGCAGTGGCGAAGAGGAGGCGTAAGGCAAGGCATAGTTTTTTACTGCTTACTTTTGTTGCTTCTCGTGTGGCAGCGCCAAATCGAAAACTAAAGAGCCATCAGGCTGGGCAAGCGAGCGCAGTCAAAGTCTCATTAGCTGATGGCTCAGATATCACCTCGACACGCCCCCGTCTCCCTCTTCCCCGTGAGAGTCTGATTGGGTTTTAATGCGTTGCCAGGCCAGGGCAGCCGAAGGTTGCGCCGCGAGACTCGTGTCTTGTTTGTGGCATGCGGCAAACGGTGTCGTTGGTGTCGTCTCTGGCCATTAACCAAATGATCAGCTGCAATGACAAACACTTTCTCCTGCGGCATATCGAAATCTTGCTTAGGCAGCGATGTCTCTGGCGATTAGAGAAGACTGACAAAGTTTCATAACAACAGCAGCAATGAAGAGAGACAGAGAGAGAGAGAGAGGTAGAGGGAGAGAGAGAGAGAGAGTGTATTATGCCCATCAAGAGCTGTGCGAAATCGAAAGCCCTCGAAGCAGATAGGCAGGTGCCTTGTCGAGGGTCGTTTGAGTAGTTGGGGCTAATCAGCCTGGCCTAAACGCTGTGCTGCATTTCGGAGCTGCAGCTGCAGTTGCAATGTACACCTGTGCACACCCACACACACACAAACACACTCGAACACACACAGAGTGGGGCAATTTAGCTGCTTACGCCCACCTGCAAATCGAGAGGCGTGCGTGGAGTACAAAATAGCTTTCAGTTGGCTCCTCAGCGACGCGGCACGATTTCATGGCCCTTGCAACTGCATCAGCAGCAGCAGACGCAGATGCAGAGGCAGGGGCAGGGGCAGTGGCAGCGGGGGCAGCTTCTTCTTTGGCTGCAAATTGGTCTGGCAATGGGTAAATTATACTCTCGACTGCAGCAAGAAGAAGAGTCACAAGAAGCGGGCCAAAAACAATAATCGCCACTGCAGCGAGGCGTGACGGGGGGAAGGGGGGCAGTAGCAGTGGGAGAGGGAGAAGAAGAGAGTGGGGAACAGAGAAGGGCGGGTGCAACGCTCCAGTTCCAGTTCACAGACATTGACACAGTTTGGCGAATTATCTCAGCAGCAGAAGCAGCAACGTCTGCTGCACTTTCAGTTGCCTTCTGCCCACATTGAAGGCAACTCATCTTTGCAGCACGTTGCACGTTGCACGTTGCATGTGTGGGAGCCACGGCGGCACGATGTGGGTCTTGTTGCAAGTGGCGAGTGGCGTTTGCAGTCAGCAGCAGCAGAGGCAACAGCATCGCAGCTTGCAATCTAATTAGTAATTTTTGTTTCTCTGCTTCTTCTTCTTCTTCGGCTTCTTCGTCTTCTCGCTGTTGTTGTTATTGCTGTCAATGCTTGGTTCGTGCAACGTGCAGCGTGCAACGAGCAGCGTGCAACTTGTAATGAGCCCGACACACAACTTCGTGCAGCTCGTTGCCTTTGCCTGCGTTTACAGGCTCTTTGCTGTTGCTGCTCTTGTTGTTGCTGTTGTTGTTGTTGCAACAGTCTCCTGCAGACTCCTCTCCAAAATTGCTATACCCTGTAAAATGGCTAGGGAGTAGGGAAGGTAGCTGAGTGTGCTGGTAAAGTGAGAGGCAGCCTGGCAAGTTGAAGTTGTTTAGAGTTATTGACGAAGTTGTCTCTGAATTTGATAGAATGAAGTTTGATTTGTGTGAATAATAATAAAATAATATTATTTACTCTATAAAATTGATATATTTGTATGTAAGACAGATATATCTTTTCGTATTTAAGTGTGTGTCATTACAGGGTATGCTGCTGTTCAACCTCCGCTTAAGTCTTTCCTCCACTGCATTTGTTATTTGCTTTTGTGGCCGTAAATCTTCAATTGTCATTACTTCTTGTCCGTTATTCGACGTTATTATTATTACTGCATGCTTCGTTGTCCACTCTGGCCCCTTGCAGCCTCCCTCCCCCTCTCTCTCTCTCTCTCCGTGCACCCTGCCAGCACTTGCCCCATCCCCTTGTATGCCGGCTTTGGCCATAAGCCGCTTACGATTGCCTTTCGATTCACATTGTGGAGAACAAAACGCGAGAGACCTTACAACTCGTTGGCCCGTGGCATCCGCAGCTATCGCCCTTAACACGCGCGATGCGACCTATACACACTATATATGTATATATGTATATATAGTGTGAGTGTAGTACTCTATATAGTGGATGTTTTCGCTTTCTGCATCGGATCGAAGCTCTTAACGAGCTGTGGCAACCGTCAAGTGCCACGCAAAGGTTGCGACACGCAGGTGTTCTCGATGGAGGCTGCTAAAAGCCGCTAAAAACAAGGCACAGTGGTTGCAGTTGCCTGATTAGTCAACATAAATTGAGAGTGTAAAATAAGGTACAAAATTCGGGAAAGATAAAGGCAACTCTGCTCTTTACGTGCATTATGTAGCTCAATCGAGAAGAGTTTCCTTGCTCTTTCCACCTATTTTGTACTTTTAAAACCCTCCCACTGTCTTTGCCTATGTTGACCACTGTTCGCCAGATTTGTCATTGTTGCGGAATGTTTGGTGTGTGCTGCTGAGTCTGAACTGGACTCATCCCAAATTCAGGCTGTCGCCTCTGCACCGTGCTGGGATCACAAATCTGCGACAATTATGTTAATTTGATTTCGCTTTTGTTTCGCTTTTATTTGCCGAATTCAGCCGTTTTATGGCCAAATCAAATTTGTTGCGGCAATTGCATTAAGTAGCCAACAAGAACAACAACAAATTCGAATATAACGGCACAAATATTGTGAATGCGTTTGTCGCAAGACGAAAGAAAAAAGAATAAAGATTGTTATGACAAAGCAAATGAAAATAAATGAGCCCACAAATGCAGAGGCATCGTAGGAAGGGGAAAGAGAGAGGGAGGATGAGTCAGAGTGTGTGTCCTGGGCATATTTTTGGGCAGATAAGCGTGCCTCGTCTGCGGCAGGACACAAAGCGTAGCGCAATTGTATACAAATGGTCAACTTAACTAAAACAATGGCACCAAAGGGAGACGAGGCCGGAGAGAGAAGGCCGGCAAGGCGAGCAACGAAATGAGCAGAGCTCGTAAAAAGAAAAACCAGCAACAACAACAACAATGTGCGCATGAAAGACCAAAACAAAAGGCCGCACAGTGGCGCCAGTTGTGGCAAGGAGAGAGCGAGAGCGAGAGAGAGGCACACACACACAGACTGTTTTTTTCGGACTAGGACTGTGGCTCGGGGGAAAACAAAAGGAAGGTCACCAGCCAAACGAACTGCAAATGTAAAATTAACAAGAAATCAATTCGAGAAATATTAAGAAAGCACGACAGAAACAGCCAGAAGGAAACAGATGAAAGGTTGTTAGAGAGAGATAGAGAGATAGATGGGAGAGTGTGAGTGGTGGAGCGGTCGAAATGAAAGCGAAAGAGCTCATAAGTAAGCAGCAAAGTGTCGGCTAAGCTGTGCGGCTAGTCGAATACCCTAGGGGAGCTATTAAGGCAAAGCCATCGGATCTGGCCGAAGAGCAGTGGAAAGAGTTGCGACGACATTAGCAGCAGATGTAGCATAAGTGATAGTATCGTAGTAATGGAATTAGCAGAAGGAGGAGTAGTAGAGGAACTAATGGATGTAGTATTAGGAGTAGTAGTGGTTAAAGTATTGGTAATAGTACTAGTATAAGTAATGGTAGAAACAGAAGAAGTGACAGTAATAGAAGACAGTAGTATCATTAGCAGTAATATGGTAGTAGTATTAATTGTAGTATTAAAAGTAGTAATAGTAGTAGTAATAGTAGTAGTAATAGTAGTAGTAATATTAGTAGTAATAGTAGAAATAATAGTAGTAGTAATATTAGTAGAAATAGTAGTAGTAGTAGTAGTAGTAGTAGTAGCAGTTGTAGTAGTAGTAGTAGTAGTAGTAGTAGTAGAAGTAGTAGAAGTAGTAGAAGTATTAGAAGTAGTAGTAATATTTGTAGAAATAGTAGTAGTTATAGTACTAGTAGTAGTAGTAGTAGTAGAAGTAGTAGAAGTAGTAGTAATATTAGTAGCAATAGTAGTAGAAGTAGTAGTAATATTAGTAGCAATAGTAGTAGAAGAAGTAGTAATATTAGTAGCAATAGTAGTAGTAGTAGTCGTAATAGAAGAAGAAATAGTAGTAGTAGTAATAGAAGCAGTAGTAGAAGTAGTAGAAGAAGTAGTAGGAGTAGAACTAGTAGTATTTGTAGATGTAGTAGAAGAAGTAGTAGTAGCAGATGTAGTAGAATATAGGATTTCTAGCAACACAAAGTAAAGTTTAATGTGAAGTTGTAAAATAAGAATTGTATTATTTAAAGTATAAGACATATAAGATAATAGTAGAAGCAGAAATACACGCAGAATGACAGAGAATTAGTAGAAGTAACGGAAACAAATGAGTTTAAAAGTAGTACAACAAGTATGAATTCTTGTTTAAGAGAGAGAGAGAGGGAGATTAGTGTAAATTACATACGATATGTATATATACTCGTATTTTATTTCTCTGCTTGCCACAGTCGCTTCAAGGTCTCCCTCGACTCGTCTTCATTCAGTTTCACGAGAGATACGATATGCAAAGTAAGCCGTAGCTAGCTGAGCAGTCTCAGCGTATTTTGCTGACTCGCATTCTTTAGATCTACAATCAGCAGAAAGTTAAAGAATTTCAGTGGGTGAATATCAGCAACTGTCTGCAGCTCTGCATTCATTCACAATCTCAGCTGGAACTGGGCTAACCAAGCATGTATAGTCTGCTACTTTGTACAGGGTATTTTGTCGAATCGAATGTAAGCAATTTAACGATATTGGCTTTGTCATTTCGCGGTTATCAATTCGGACGAACGCGCACAGCTGGCCCGAACGCATGGCTGCGGCATTAGCCAATAACTAGAGACTAGTTGCCTACCAAACTGGCTGTGCCCCCGCGCCCCCCCCTGCTCACCCGCCACATGCGACGGCGTAGCTTGGTGCGCTCCCACGCTCCACTGCACAGCGACTAAGCAGCAGTGGCAGAAGAAGAAGAGGAGGCAGAAGAAGACGAAGATGTTGCTGGCGCATCAATTTGCGATTATGAAAGGCTGCCTGGCCAGCAGCAACAACAGCAGCAATAGCAGCAACAGCAGCAACATTTTAAGCTGCCGCCGGACAGCAAGCAGTGCCAGTGGGTGCAAGGGGCAAGGGGCACGGACTGGGGACTGGGGACTGCAACAATGGGCAACTCTTCATTCAATTCAATTTGATGCGGGGATAGCCAAGAAATCTGTGCATTAAATGCGCTGCCGTCGCATCGTTAGCAGAGGCATGAACTGTTGTTGGTGTTGTTGTTGTTGCTGCCACAGCTGCTGCTTTGACTTTTTGGCCTTCACATTTTGTTTGTTGTTTGGTGTTGCGACGGCGCATTTATGAGCGCGAAATGTGGCAGAGGGGAGAGAGAGGGGAATGGATGGAGACGGAGGTTGGCGAAGCAGCTTTGGCAGCTTTTCGGCTAGTTGCACTGTCACAAAGAACTGGTTGTTCGTTCTGCTGCAGTGAAGCGCATCACCGCATCGCTCTCTGCGTCGCTGTTGCAGCTGTAGTTGCAGTTGCTGTTGTTGTTGCTGTTGTTGCAGTTGTTGTTGCTGCCGCGTGCGCATTCTTATTTATGCTTCGGCACGCAAGCGCGATCTGGTTGCAATATCGCTCAGCTTAGCTGTGATTAAATGCACATTCGTGCCTCAGCGCAGCTTCGGGGCTCTTCTGCTCGCTGCTACTCCATTTCCATGACCCTCTGCAGCCCCCTTCCCCTCATCCCCTACCCCCTTTGCCTTGCCTCCTACTTTTTTATGGACATTTCGTGCTTTATGCACTAAATGCCAAGCGCTGTGCAAGAACTCCATGCGAAGCATTCTTTGGGCATCGTCTGTCTGCGTTGCCAGCGCTTGTTGTTAATTTAACGCTAAATGAAGTGCGAAATTACTAAAAGAGACCCCATTCCCCCTCTATACAATGCTCCCCCTTCTGCTGCACACCCGCTATGTTTGTATAAACAAAACAGAAACACTTTTCGGGCTCCAAGTTTGAGTCATTTCCTGCGCCGTCATGAGCCGAACAATGGAACGGCCACAGCTCGCTGTAAGATGAGCAATCGAAGAGAGTGATGGAGAGAGGGGGAGGGGGGAAACGTGCTGACCATGTGCTTTATTAGTTTTGTTTTGTTGCTGTCAAAGAATGCCTTTAATTGTTCACTCCACGGGGGCATGTGGCGGGGGTTAGAGTGCGTGGGTGATGGCGTGGTTGAGGGAGTTGCTAAGGCAGGGAAAGAGGCAGAAGAGGGAGCAGGGGAGAGTACAAAGAGTGAAGGGGAAGCAGCTGAAGTAGCGAGAGAGAGAGAGTGTGAGAGAAAGAGGGAGAGAGAGAGAGAGACAGAGAGAGCAACGAGTGGAAGGCAAAGACTGATTGGTCAACAGGTTGCTGAGCTACACATATGAGCGCTGCCGCTTGCTCTGCCTCTCTCTTTCTTTTTCATACTCACTCCCTCACTCTTCCCCACACTCTATTCCCTCACTCTCTCTCTCCCTCTCTTTCTCTCTCTCTCTCTCTCCCACCCTCAACACGTGCAGCGGAAATGAGGAAATGCCTGCGCTGATAAGTCTCGAAAATTGCCCGATAACAATTCAAGGCAAGGCGGACGGTCTCGACTAATGCACATTTAATGTACGTGCAACACGCTGTGGCAGGCAGGCGGGCAAGCAGGTAGGCCGACTGTGACTCAATGCGCGCGCGCCTGTTGCGTCCTTAAGCGGCAACAACAACAACAACAGCAACAACGCCGCGTAATTAGCTGGCTAATAAAGCAGAAGGAAAACAACTGTGCAAACAACAACAAGAACAACAACAACTTCATCGACGACGTCGAGTAAGGACAACAAACAACAACGTTCAATAACAACAACAACGTTTATAAATTCATAGGGCAATATTGTGCGTCGAGTGTATAAATAATTAAGCAGGGCCGGGGCAGGTTGAGGCAACGGTTGACAGCAGCAGCAGCAGCAGCAGCAGCGTAAAAACAAGGCAGCAACTCAATCAACTACCTGCCACACCCACCAACAACCTGACCGCCCCCTCCCGCCCACCACACTGACAGCCTGCACTCTGCCCAGACCACGCATGAATATCGATGACATGCCCCACGCCAATTCCAAGCTGACCTTGCCCTGCACCCAACTTGCTGCCCTTTCTGCTTCTTTCTCTCCTCCACTTCCTTCTGCCGGACACGCTGCTTGTTATTGTTTGCCAGTTGCCCCTTTGATTGCCCTGTTGCTGTTGCTGTTGTTGTTGTTGTTGTTGTTATTTTTTGTGCAAACATAATGAGAAATTGATGCAGCATTCCGATTGTTGTGATTTACTCGGCTTCCTTTCCCAGCCTCTCTGCACCTGCCACACGAGCTCGACTCTTTCCATATTCTCTGCCTGATTGGCACAATTCCGAATTGAAGTTTGAAGTGCTGCAGGAAAGGCACAGTGATTCACATTGCATTCGAGTTGAAGGTTTTAACTTTACCCCGGCAGAGGGAATATTGCATGTCAGTATAACATTTTGCATTTGTATATGTCTAGGCGGACGATAATGCTGTGACTTCACTTGTTATACTATATGGAACAATAGAGAATATATTGTTATATATATTATATTGTTATATATATATATATATATTATAGTCTAAACTCATTGAATCTGAGTTTTTATAAGTCTTCGAACAAATGGAAAATGTTATTGTTAATGTTTTTGTATAAAGACCAGTTTAGATTTAATAAATAACTTAACTAATCAGTGCATATAAAAGTCAGACATAATATTGAATATATCATACACAATTTCTTTCAATGCTGCACTATTACATACAGTTAGTATTGGAGCAATCGGAGGAGATAAGAACCAGCAAGGGTCTACAACTTTCGCCATGCCGTAGGTAGCTTACGTTCTCGTCTTTAAATTAAAGAATGGAATTTATTTTGAAGTTTAGGTATTAAAACTTATCTTTCATCTCAACGCTTAGTATGTGATCTAAAGAAAGTATGTGTATCTCATCATATATCTATAGATAGTATGTATATCCCATCATATATCGCTTAAGTATTTCCCAGTTAAGGTATCTGACTATGCATATCTGCACATTGGCAGCCGGAAGTGTGCCTCCATCACATATTCCCCACTCTCATATCACTTTAACTTATATGTTAAGTAAATATTTACTTGCTGCACTTAAATCACTTCAAGTTTATTTTGTTGCTAGCTAAAGTATCTGGCAGTCGTCGCATATAGTGCACAACATGCTGAGGCACAAATGAAGTTGTACAACTTTATCAAGAGTTGTGCCTGAGGCCGCAACGACTTTAGTTTTTTGAGCTGGCATTAAAATTTTGCGGCAGACTCGTCATGCCTGGCCAACAGTTTTCGCCATTGTTCTCTTGTCTGCTTGTCTTGCTCTCCCTCTCTTCCTCTCTTCTTCCCTCTCTGACTGACTGTTCCTCCCTCTCTGGCTGTGGCTGTGTTTATGGTCTATGGTCACGTAATTCACCTGCTTTTGTCTACGTTTATGTATTTGTTTTTAGCTTTGTGCCAGAATTGTTGCTGCGCTCTTGTCGAAAAGTTCATTAGAAAGTGTTGCCACTTGTTGTTGCTGTTGTTGTTGCTGTTGTTGCTGTTGATACGGGTGCTGCACAGACATTGCCCCGCAGCGACAGTGACAGCGCCCGCGTGCAGCATGTGTCACGGTCATGGCTGCTGCTGGCAGGCAAAGCGAAGCCCAAAGCCCAATCCGAAGTTTCTTTATGCGGCAAGTCTGCGATTTTCACTGTGATTGCAGCAACGAATCCGATTGCGATTCCCATTCCGATTGATTGTCACTCGAGCTGGGCGCTAATGCTAATGAAGCCGACAGCTGGCTAGCCCGGCAGCTAATTGCGCGGCAAACACCCACCCGCACACACACTCACCCGCTGCTGCTGGTCAGGTGTTAATTACACCACAAAGTCGAGTGTGCTTGTGCGGGCCATCGAGTGGAGGTGGAGATGGAACTGGGAACTGGGAACTGAGAGTCGCAGCTGCGAAAGGGTCTCAAGCGTTGCCCCAGAGTGTTTTTGTATTAGGAGTGTGTTTGTTTTGGCCACGCTATTGTCAATGATGGTCCTTAATTACGTGTGGGCGGCAGAAGGGGTTGCCTGCCACTGGTGGGCGTGGTGGAGAGGCGCTTTTGCGCGTGGTGGTGTAATTAATATTCAATATGTGCGTCTCTGACGGGGCTGCTAATTAATTGCTGCGCTGCCAGGCCCACATTCAAGTAACATTGTTTCAGCTGAGACACACACACACACACACACACACACGTGCAGCATATACACACTCGTACATGTGTACAGCCGCACACACGCATTTTGCGGGCACACGCGAACAAAGCCACAAGAGCCGCAGCCTGCAAAACCAAATCAAACTGTTACTGAAACTGAAGCCGAAACTTATCAGTGGCAACGGCGGCGGCGGCGGCGTAGCAACATTATTATCATCGAAATCACGCAAATATTTACCAAAATAATTTGTCAACTTAACGCTCAGCTCAGCCACAAGCCGCCGCTGCTGCTGCCACAAATGCCCCACCATGTTGGCCACGCCCAGCCTACTTGGTCCCGCGCACATGTCAATCTGCCCTGTTTGCTCGCAAATTGATTGAGCATGCAATTTGACTGTGAGATGAGTGTGTGTCACGTGCACATGAGTGTGAGTGCGTGTGTGTGTGTGCGGTTAGTCTTTTCATTTAATGCAAATTTGAGGTTAATTTTGATATTTAAAAGGAGTTTGGAGAATCAACAAAGAAGAATTTAGAAACGAAATATCGCATATCGTAAGGAGGGGTATTCCTCAATTTTATCTTATAAAGTATATATACAGACTATGCCAAACAAGTAAGGCTCTTAAACAGCTAACGATTGAAAAGAAAGTTGATAAAGAAGAGCTGATAAACAAAGGTACAGAACAGCTCAAAAGCCAAAACAAATGTGTTTATTATTGCTGCGATTTTTTAGGGATGCTTTAGCATTATAAAGTCTGCATAAGAACACAGCACATGCGATATATTACATTATATATTATCATATATTATGTACGAGGGTCGTTTGATAAGTCCGTGACTTTTTGTATTTGCCGCGCACCTGCTCTAAATACAACACTGCTCCTGTCAGCAGTTATCGATTAACAGCTGACTGTAAAATTTTGAGAAAGCTGCGTTTTTTGGTTTGCGTTTTATAGGCATTGAAAGCAGACGATCTCGTGAATTTTAACGAAAATGGAAAAAAGTGAATTTCGTGTGCTAATTAAGCATTATTTTTTGCGTAAAAAATCCATCACCGAAACCAAGGAAAGACTTGATAAATATTATGGGGACTCTGCACCATCAATTTCAATGGTTAAGAAATGGTTTACTGAGTTCCGTTGTGGTCGTACCAGTACAAGTGATGCCGAACGTTCAGGTCGCCCAAAAGAGGTCGTCATGCCAGAAATCGTCGACAAAATCCATGGAATGATATTGGATGATCGGAGAATGAAAGTGCGTGAGGTAGCTGAGGCTGTAGGCATCTCAACTGAACGGGTACATCACATTTTACATGAATATTTGGACATGAAAAAGCTTTCCGCGCGATGGGTGCCGCGATTGCTCACACACGACCATAAGCGCAACCGTGTGACCATTTCAAAGGAGTGTTTGGCGATGTTCAACCGCAATCCAAACGAATTTTTGCGCCGTTTCGTTACCGTAGACGAAACATGGATCCACCACACCACACCAGAGACCAAAGAACAATCAAGACAGTGGGTTTCTCCGGGTGAACGTGCACCAAAGAAGGCCAAGGTGGGTCTGTCGGCCAACAAGGTCATGGCCACAGTTTTTTGGGATGCACAAGGTATCATTCACATCGATTACCTTGAAAAGGGTAAAACGATCACCGGCGAATATTATTCAGAGCTTTTGGACAGATTCGATATTGATTTGAAGCAGAAACGACCGCATTTGGCGAAAAAAAAGTGCTGTTCCATCAGGACAATGCACGGGTGCACACGTGTGTAGTCAGCATGGCAAAATTTCATAAATTGGGCTACGAACTGCTACCCCATCCAGCATATTCTCCAGATTTAGCCCCCTGTGACTATTTTTTGTTTCCAAACATGAAGAAATGGCTCGGCGGTAAGAGATTCGGGTCAAATGAAGAGGTCATCACAGAAACAAACGACTATTTTGAGGGCCTTGAGAAAACCTATTATTTGGAAGGAATAAAAAAATTGGAAAAACGCTGGACTAAATGTATAGAGCTAAAAGGAGATTATGTTGAGAAATAAAACGCTTCTTTGACGAAAAAAATATATTTTATTCAAAAAGTCACGGACTTATCAAACGACCCTCGTACATTCAATATAATGATATTATCTGAGCTGCTTCGATTTAGGCTGCCTTACTTCGTTATCACTTAGTCTAACCTACTTAAATTTCAGCTTAACTCAATCCAATTTTCACTGAGCATATCAACTGTTTCTATGTGTGCGTGTGTCTGTCTGCTACACCCCGACCTGCTACCCCAAACCACTTCCCTCAGCCGCCAGTGAAGCGCATCTAATCCTTTGTGAAATTTGTTTTTGTTTGCGGCCTTCTGGTCTCGGCTTTGGGCTTTGGCTGCTTTGGCACCTGGCCATAAAATTAAAATTTCTTTACAAGCATTAAACGCTAAATGAACCTGAAAATAACGTAAATCGGCCGGGCCACAAAAGGAATGGGAGAGCGGAAAAGAGAGAGCGCAGAAAAAATGAAAAACTGAGCAGCCATAAAGCGGGCCAACACCTTTTTAGACAGTCAGCAAAGGAGTGGCAAAGGGCAAGAGGGGCGACTAAGCTGAGCTAAAGCAGTTGACATTGACATTGTGCAGGAGGGTGGGTGAAGCAGGCAGGGGGGGATGGAGGAACGCACTCGGGTTGAATGGCTTTGACTGGTTGACGCATTGAGCGAGCGATTGAATCTGCAGCTAAATCTGAAACCGAATCTGAATCTGAATCAGAGTCCGTCTGCGTTCTTAACGCCTCACTTGAGGCACTGTGTGTGCGTGTCTGTGCGTGTGTGTGCGTGTGTGCTTGGCGTGTGTCAAATTATGACAGTCGCTAGATTTTTCGGCATGCTACACACACCTGTGTGTGTGTGGGGTAGGCGGGCACCCCAGGGCTACCGTTGCCGTCTTATCGATGGGGCAACCTTTTTGTTGCCTGCTTTTAGGCGCACAAATTGCGGCCGCCTCGCGCAAAAGGGCAAAAGGGTTTGCCGCCAGCCGTCGCCAGCGTTTACACAGACGACTTGTTACGGTTTTCATGCGTGCATGTGAGTGTGTGTGAGTGTGTGTCAAAAATATTGCTATATTTATGTGAAATTGGAGCGCCCGGGACTCATAATTTTGAGGGGACTAGGACGACAGCTCCGGCTTCGCTTTCGGTTTGTGCGCTCCGCTTATGAATATAGATTTTGTTCACAGCGTTTCGACGCCTTTTAGCATACCTGAAAGCCCCAAAGGACAGACGAAAAAATGTTGATCTATCCAAGCAAGCGCGACTTGCAGATACTGCGTAGTTTATATTGTATGTGCAAAGTTGTTCAACATATTCAGCAACTGTTGAGCCTACGTAGCCTACGTAGCTACGTTGCTGTATATACTTGTACTGCCTTGTCATACCCCCCTTGCCTACACATTTACAGGGTATTACACGCTCCATATGCCGCTGCTGTCTGCAAGCGAAGCAAAGACACGCGCCATGAAACAAATCACATCACATACATATGCAAATTTCAGCGTATGTAACATATAAACAATTTTAGTGGAGTGGAAGATTAGTAGGCGTGGCCTGCCTGACCCCCTCCCCCTTTCGCACTGTCGTAAAAAGGTGTTGACACATTTCGTGTATATAAACACGCATACGGCACATATGTATGCGTATTATTGTCGTTAAGCTGATTTTTATGCCCTTTTCTCACTCTTCCTTCCTCTCTCTTTCTTGTGCTGTGCCTCGTGTGCCTTGTGAGTCCGTGAGTTGCCCTTGAAGAAAGGCAATCAATTCCAATTTGAAAAGCACTTCACTCCCTCTCTCTCTCCCTTTCTCTCTCTCTCTCCCTCTTTACAGTTTTTTCTTTAGCTTATCTCAATTCCAGTCGCCATATCTTAACTGTTTCTAATGTCTTTTCTCTTCTCATTTGCAGGTACGTTTCGCTTGGTGATCGACTGTTCCAAAGTTCCCTGCACAAGTCGTTGACTTTGACAATGCTCTGCGCAGTCTAACGTGAATTCAGCGCCGAGAGTTGCACCTGTTCGCCACGTATAACAAGTAAGCAGACTAGAAGAAATCGTGTCAACTAACAGATACCCTCTTTGCCAATTATAAATTTTTTAACCAACATATATCACATATCACAAGAGAATTTCTCTTTTTAATGAGGCGAAATATACAGTTACAATGTGCAGCGTAGTCGACTGTCAAATACCCTATATACCCTATAAGCATTCACTTCATTTATTTGTTTTCAATTGAACAAAGAATTCATGTAGTGAAAATCTAAAAAACTCTTCTCTACTTGAATTCGCTTCGACCCCTTTGCCTTCGCTGTGTGTACAGGGTATAGAAATTGTGGCACGGCAACGCCAACTAATGGCTGAAAGCATCAACGCAAAATTGCGAATGTGTCTGTCACATAAATTGTTTGCCAAGCAGAACAGTCGCTCTGGGAGACGAGGGGGGACTGGCAATTTGTTGAGTAATGTAGAAAATAGGCTCAAATATTTAGCAGAAAAACAGTTGAATTTCCTTCGCTCTGATAAATTGCAAATACAAAACCTTGTACAGATAGCAATAGGAAATAAAAGAAAGAGTAAGAGAGAGGCAGAAGAGAGAGAGAGAGAGAGAGAGAGAGAGAGAGAGAGAGAGAGAGAGAAGAGAAGGGACTTAAAGCTGCAGCTGCCGTTGCGAAGCTTTCATAATTATCTAAATGAAATTATGCTGAAAGATTAAAGTCATTTATTTTAATTTATTCCCCCTTGTTGTTCGTGTGAATCAAAGCGACACTCCCCCAAACCCACCAGCACACACCCGCTCGCCCCCGTGGGAGGTCTGTGTGTGTATTCTGCAATTACTTTGAAGTGGCGCACTACTTAGCCAACTATGTGAACTGCGCGCGGACTGGGGACCATTAAATTTGGCACACTTCATTGGCTCGCACAGAAATAATAATTTATTATTTAATTTGGCGGTGGCGGAGAGCAAGAGAGACAGCAACAGAGAGTGGGCGAGAGGCAGGGGGGGTGCAGCATGGTCGGCTAACTTTAAAGTAATTAATTTCCGGAAGTGTCAAAGTTACCATACAAAGCGTTGCGCCGAGGTCAGCTGACCCGTGGTTCGGGCCACGACTGGAGCTGGTTCTGTGTCTGTGCCTGTGCCTGGACTTCGATGGCTTTAAGGCTCATCGAAATAACGGTAGTCCGTGTAGGCGAATTTAATTTAGCGCATTTAAATAAATTTCTTAAAATTTCAGAAGTTTGCAATTTCATTTTCAGGGAAAACATGTTAATTGCTTGCGATGAGAGTGTGCAGCTCTCCCCCCGTCGCGCCTCAAGGCTACCCTCGACTTCCGCTTGTGGACATTCGCGTATGAATTAAAAATTTAAATTAATTTTTAATGCGCCATTGCACTGTGTGCTCAGCCTGTTCTCGCCCTCTCCTCCTGCGTAATTCATCATCTTCAAAGGCAGCCGACACAATTAGCGTTTAATTTGTTCTTGTGCTCACTAAACTCGGGCAAATTTAATGTGCACGTTTATGAAAGAGATGAGAGAGAGAGAGAGAGAGAGAGAGAGAGGAAGAGAGAGGGGGTGGCACCCACGCGTTGTCCGTCATAAATTAAAAGATGCCGGTCCTTTTGGCTTTTATCTTAATGTTGCTGCGCTTATTACTGATGTATGGCGCAATAATTTAAAACGCGCCCACTTCATTAGGTATCTTAAATACAATTTTATTGCCTGAAGGATACATAAACCCAGCAAAGGTAACTGCAGTCGGGGCATTCTACGTTCCTAACCCATCATTGAAGTTGTAATCGAAATCGATAGAGAGAGAGAGAGAGCAAAGGAGAGAAGCAAAATAGAAGAAAAAGCAGCATGAAAATCAACTTGGCGAAAACAAATAAACATTGGGGAGACCCACTTGACCCACTTAGTGCTGGCCGTGCCACCGCAGCCGCAATTGGCAAACAAAGAGAAATGTGCCAAATGAATGGCCAAAGTTGAGCAGGCTGAAACTGAGCAGGCGAAAACATTTTAAATGCAAATGAAGTGCCGCACTTAGGTGGCCAGCGATGTGCGAACAAGTGGACCAGGCAGAAGCACCACCAGCAGCAACAGCACCAGAAGTTGAAGAAGCTCAAGATCCGCTGATAAATTAGTGAACAAAGAGAGAGTAGCGAAGAGCAGGAAAGAGAAGCGAAGAGAAGAGAAGAGAACTGACTGCTGCACTCTGCCGCTCAGCGAGAGAGTTTTCCCCCACTGAACAATGTTTTAATAAACTTCAGCTGCCTAAAAAATCCAGAATGCTGGCCAATCTCTTCGCCTTCCCCTCCCCCTATTGGTTCCGGGATGAGCTGGCAAAAAAATGGCAAAGTTGTTGAATGGCGGCGCTGCTCAAAGTGTTTTTATGATAAATTCAAAAACAATTCCTAAGTGAGTGTCCCCTTGGCCGTAAAAAGTTCTACTGGCGAACTTCGCGAGCTGCTCTGAGCTGAAAATTGGAAAAAGTACTCGTAAATAATAATCAGGAGTCAGTCAGAGAGTGCACACTCTACTTATGCGCACTCGCTCGAGTACTTTCAATTACTTGCGGCACGTGCAACATATTTGCAAGCGAACTGATACTGCGCTGTACTTCATGGCGCCTTGGAGTTGCTATGGCAGATAAATCTTTAAAGGTAAACGTTGAAGTTGCCTTTCAGAGAATTGTTAATAGGTAAGGCTTATCAGGAAATAAATCTTGACTGCGCTATCCTTGTAGAAGACCATTTTCCAAAGAAGATACTCGATGTTCTTTGAATCTTTTTCCTAACTCTCCTCTCAATTCAACTCAGACTACAACTGATTTGCTCTCGATTAAAAACAGTTTTCTTCTACTTCTCAAAGACCCTTCCCTCTCTATAGTGTATATAATATTCGTTCAGGCAAAGTGCTTCTTGCCTTCCATTTGTTTCATTTCTGCTGTCATATTACGCTGCGGGGAGTCCGAGAAAGTATGTTAGTCCTGATTGACGGGGCCTTAGGAGTGGACCACTTATTCCGTTGATCTGCCTGATTTATTTGTTGCATAATTTGAGACGTAATAATGGGGCCACGCCTGCCAGCCCCCTCAGCCTCAACCACAAATGACTAGGGGCTGCCTCAACAGCAAGAGAGAGGAGGGTGGAGGCGGACAGTCGACGGACGAATAAATTGAAAAGCATAAAGTTTGTCAGGCGCGTTCAAAGTTTCGCTTAGTTGCCCTAAGTAATGTACTGTTGGTGGAAGGAAGGGCGTAGAGGGGGCAGAGAAGAAAAATTACTTGCATACTTTTCGGTGTGCTTATAATTGTTTTTTTGCAGTCTCCTCCTCGCTGCTCGCAAGCGTCTACCCCACATAACTCATTAGGTAAAGTTGAGATTTACTTTAACTGCTTTTGCGCCTGCAACTATGCAATAAATTTTTCCGAAATTTGTGTCCCACGCGTCGCGGCGCACAGCCATGACCCAAATACACCCAACCACCCACGCAAGCCTGGCTGCAGGTTACATAATAAGTAACATTAGCTAGCTACACATGAACGGGAAGTTGTGTTGGCGGCGGCGGCAGGGGGCGTGGCAAATCACAGCTGCCTTTGTTGCCAGTTGCCAGTTACTTAAGTGCAAGTGCGGCCAAGTCAAGCCAGTGCAGGGGGAAGGTGGGGAGGGATGCTGTCCCGGCTGGACTGTCGAAACTTTTCCAATCTACGTTAAATAAAAAGAAAAGTCCTTCGTGTCTATCATGTCAGTAGGTATTTTATTATTTTTAACCTACACTCGGCTCGTGGTGCTGCTCAGCTCTGCGTTCGCCAGCTGCTGCTGCGGCGAAGTTGGTTTAACCAACTGACGTGCAGGACAAAGCGCCCCTCATTCCCTCATCTCTCAAGTTCCCCTAGTCAGCCTGGCAGCCTGGCTGTGGCTGCGGTTGCGGTGGAGACAACAAGAAGACACGACATTGCGCTGTTGTCTTCTGAAACTAATTTGTCAATGTCAAGTGTTATGCTTTATATTTCCTCTTCGTTTTTTTGCTTGCTCCTTTCTTTTTCTTTACTGGGTACGTCTGTGGAAACTTTTGTGCACGCATTTGCCCCCCTTCCCCTTCTGCTACTCCAGTGGAGGCACGCACGCTGCGGCTGCACGTAATCTATATCAATGGCGTGTACTCTTCCTGGCGCTCGTGCATGTGTCGCACTGCGCGAGTGCCCAAATCAGGCAGCAACTGAGAGAGCAGACAGCCGGAAGCGCGACAAACGGCAGCAAACAAACGACACCTGCTTCCGCCTGACAGACACCCAGTGAAATTTCAATTAGGCCACGTCAAAGCCGAAGCCGCTTCAAGGCGACACGTTTTAAATGCCTGCCCCGATAAGTAGGCAACACTCTAAGACGAGCCGAAAGTTTTCTTGCTTATCACACAGCAAGCAAGTGTCACATCATTGCGACGCAACAAACTTTCTGACAGTTTATAAAAATGTCTCCCCTTAGTCTCCTTGCCCCTTGGCGCCTTGCATATGCCCATTTGGCGCTGCACTTGGCCCCGGGCACAGCAGGTGGGCCTAGGCCTAATTGTAGCTCGCAGCTGCCTCTCTCTCCCCTCCTGCCTTGCTGTCTGCCTTCCTCTGCTGCACTGTCTCTGAAAATTCGTTAAGTAGATTTTCTTGTAAGACATTTTTACTGAAACTGGCAGCAGCAGGGCGCAGGAACAGGAACAGGAACTACGCGAGGCGAGACAACAAAGCAACAGCAGCAGCAGCAGCATCAGGACATGCTACAGTTGACACGCTGTGTCAAAGTTCATTGCTGCAACAGTCGCTCTTGGTCACTGTCAACGTCACCTCCAACGTTAGCTTCAGCGTCAGCGTCAGCTGCTGTTCCTTTTCCTGCTCCCGCTCTGGCTACCGCTTCCGCTTCATCACCAGCTCCTGCTTCTGCTGCTGCTCATTCTCCTACTGTCTCTTCTGCTCCCTTTGCTGCTCTCTCTCTCTCTCTCTCTCTCTTGCTGCCTCCTCTCCCTCTTTGTTGTTGCGTGCTCACAGCGCATATATTTCGCTCGACTCTTTTTGGATTTTGGCCGGGGCTAATTAATTAGAGGCGAACGAGGTGTCAACTTCGAGCTTCCCTCGTTGCGCAGTTGCAGTGGGGCAAAGTAATAGAAAATAGTTGCAAATCTCTGGAAAAGTTGAACTTTTCGCAAAGAGAGAAGCACAGCAATGAAGTCAGTGAGTTTTCCAGACAGCTACGCAGCATGTTTACAAATTAAAAGCGCCAAGCAAGAGGGCAGACTGCAATGCTAAGTACCTTTTAAGCCCCCCTTCGTGTTGTAAAGGACGTACTGCGCGAGGACTCCACACAATTTCCATAGAAAATCCATAATTATATGGCACTCAAGCATAATGAGCTGTCTTTTATGCCCGCATCAATCGTCGTCGACGACGACGATGAGAAAAAGAAGAAGGAGGAGAAGCAGGAGAACGAGAGGAAAATGAAGCTCAGTTCGCGACGAAGATGGAAATAAAGAGCAGCACGAGGAGTGTGAGCAGGGCAAAGGCGCAGGGCTCGGGCTTGTTGCATTAACCGAGTCGCCGCATAACAATTGATTAGAATGAGGCAGGCAAACATGACGCGGCATGTGAGCACCGTCACATGTGTGGGCGTAATCACATGCCCCAATGAATTTATTGAATGCCAGCGACAAAAAATCCTTAATAAAATATGTAACATTTTGTCACAGACATGCGTACGTGGCCGTGGGCGTGGCAGCTGCCCCCATGAATGTCTATTAGGCGCAACAATTGCTTTTTTTACGTTCATCATCAGCGAAGGGAGCGCGCGAGGACACGACTTAAATGTCAAGCAAGGCACCGAGATACGCACAGGGGATACGCACATTCCAGTTCCCATTCTAAATCCCATTTGGCTGCCCTCCCCCCTCTCCGTTTGCCCTCTTGCCCACCCAAGCAATGCGATTCTCATGCTCCATTATGATGACAAGCACAAGCAGCTGCTGGATGTTGACGCGCGTTTATAACAATGTTTAACACCCAGGCGAGTCACAACAACAACAACAATAACCACAGCAACAACAGCAAGAACAACAGCAGCAACAACATTAGCAGCAGCAACATTAGAAACAACAACAACAACAACATGAGTTTGCGATTTAATAATAACGAAGCACATATGGCAAATGTTGTTGCAGAACGAGGGCGACAAAGAAAGAGATGTAGATGTATAGAGAGAGATAGAGGGATAGGGAGGCATATAAACAGAGGGTTTGGTGTGCTGTCTCCGCTAGAGGTGTGTGTGTGTGTGTATGCGTGACACGTGTAAGGCACGAAATGATGCGATTGGAAAGCTGAAATGGAAGCAAAGAAATCATCTTAAGATTTTATCTTTTTAGCATTTCAACTGGAAGGAAAATACCTAAGCTTAGTTCTCAATATTTTTCTGCACATAATAAGAATGAGGAATCGTTACAGCTATAGTATTTTTTGTAGGTATCACAAAAATGAATTGAAATACAGATGAAGAGCAACTAAAATGTATAGTCTTCTTTTTCTTCTTCCCATACAAACAGAGAAAAGAGATCAATCAATCGATCTCATCAATAATTTCTTTCTTCTAACAAACTATGTTATCTTTTTCCGATAACTAAGAATAGTCAGAGTCATATCTGTAGAGTATAGTCAATACATACAAAATATGATATAAATATCGTACCACGAGTAAAGTGAATCATTGTAAATGTCAATTGTAAATTAATCATTGACATCACACAAATTCACATGGAAGCCTTTAGAAAATAAAAAGTTTCTCTTTCTAAGGTTTCTACACTGAGAAAGAAAAGCGTGTCATGCATATCTTTATATTGTAGATTCTTTCGTGACACGCGTTCCTCGCAGTTCTCGCAGTTGGATGCCTTAAAAATGTAAATAGCAGCGCAAGTCGCTCGTGCAGTAGTTAACTCAGCTCGGGCAGCACGAAGCTGCGAAATTGCCTCGCAAGTTTATAAAAATTAAGTGGCATATATATTTTCTTTTCTTTTTTTTTTACCAAATTACTGTCAAACGCCACGTGCTTCATGAGGCAGCAAAGTTGACTACCTGCTGCCTGCCACATGATGGCTTCGTCAATGGGCAAAGGCAGCAGAAGCTTAAGCTGGAGACGGTGCTGGAGAGAAGGCAGCAACTGCCTTTGCTTGCGCTAAATTAGATTTTCTTTCTACTCCGTCTCTCTCATCAGGATTGTCGCTTCATTTCGTCAGCCTCAACCTCAACCTCCACCTCCACCTCCCCCTTTTGTCCCTCAAGCGGCTCGTGCTGCTCCTTGTTAGCGCGTTGAAGTCGCGCGACGAGCAAATGACCAAAGCGATGGCCGCACAATGGGAACACAAGACGAGCAAGGCGAACGCCTCGAGGCTTGCGGCTCCAGCTTCAGCTTCAGCTCGGGCCTCCATTCGCAATTCTCTTGCCTGGTGCAAAGGTTCATTGTGGCCGTTCCCCCTGCCCCCGTGGCTTGTGTCCTTTTGGCATTGTGACAGCCCCTGAATGGCGCTCGCTAAGTAGATTAGGGCCAATGGCAGCGCATTGTGTGTGTCCACAAGCAGCAGCTCCCTTCTTCCTCATGCCGCGTCCTCGCCCCTTGGGAGCTGCCACAAGTATTTAATTGTATGGATTTCGTTCTCATTTATGACTCTGTCGCTGGAGCAGCTGCCTCTCTTATGGTGCCAAAAAGGCAAATTGGTTTGACTGCATAAGTAAATACACGCAGCACACACACACACACACCATTGCACACACACACACACACAGGCAGGCTATGCTGCTGCAATGAGATGCAATCGTTAACCGCAGCACGAAGCACGTGCTCTGCGGGTTACTGTAATATGAAAACCAAGGCAAACACACGCACACACACACACGTGCACACAGTCATGTGCATAAAGTCATGTTAGCTTTAGGTGAGACATGCACTGAGAGAAAATTTAGATGCATTTGAAGCTGGCAAGTCTGAGAAATATTTGAGTTTCTTTATTTCTTTCATTAAGAGTCTTATTATTTAGTTTTCTTATCTTATTTGTATAATTTATGTACTTAACAGTTTTTTGATTATAGATTAATCATTCAGCTATAGTTTTCCTTAATTTCTCTCAGTGTATCAGGCAGTTAAAGTGGCCGCAAGCGCAGCGTGCATAGCGTATGCAGCGCGGCAAGTGACGCCGGAAGCCACCGCACAAAAGTAGGCAGCAAAAACACACGGCCAAATACACACGCAGGCACACACACACTCACACACACACACACTCACACACACACACACTGATGTACATGTAGCACACCAGGCAGACGCAATTATTCATAATTCAATTTTCTAACGATAGATGGCGCATGACAATTTCACGCCAACACAGCGCAGGGCGCAATTGTCGTGCAGTTACCTCCCTCCCCCTCTGCGTGTGTGTGTGTGTGTTGGTTTGCAGTTAATGTGCCTGCTGGCATGCACAGCAAACGAGCGAGGTTATGCAATATTAAGCAAACGCATTCGCCGTGTTTGTCCGCCTGTCGCAGCTCGACAGGTTGAGCAAATGTCACAGCGCCAAAACTCACAACTCGACGGAAACAACAACAGCAACAACCAAATTAACAACGATGCGCTCAACCTGTATCCCCCTGTCAACTGCCTCTCCCCTCTCTCTCTCTCTCTCTGTGGCTTGTTCTGCCTGCGTATTTATTTAGTTGTCATGTCGGGCGTGCATCGGTTTGCATTTGTCAGGCATTATATATTGGTGTTAGCTTTACTGCGGCTCAACTAATTGTGCATGCTCCTTGCACAGACAGAGGGGGGAGAGAGGGAGAGAGCGTTGCACTTGTGTGTGTGTGTGTGCGTTGCCATAAATTCCCATCAACTGGCTGCATTCAGTTGTGCAGCAGCTGCAACATCTGCACTGCGATAACACGCAATTAACTCCTCGGCTTTGTTTCGGTCAAGACATTCAACTAAATTTATTGCATAACTAGCGGCGCACAGCAGCCAGATGAGACCAAGCACGCGGATACCCTGTGTACCCTGTCTGCTCTTAGTTGTATTCAAAACAGCATTATATTTTTTAATGTAACTACTATGTAAATTGATTCTGCTGCAAGTTTTTGTATCCTTTAAGTAGTAAAGATTGCCAGCAGGCATTATCAAGAGCGAAGGTACCCTGTAGTGGATATTTGTTGCAATTACCTAGACATAACTCTGGAGGAGGGAATTTAATATTGAGGAGAATAGCTTATGAAGTATTATGTATTTATATATTTGTATTTATATTATGTATTTGTATATATGTATTTTCTTAACTCCTACACAACCTGCAGAGGAAGGAAGTAGCAACAAGGCGTGTGAATACCCTGTAATAGCAAAGCAAATAAAATAACTCGTCTTTACCAGCGTGGGAATAGTTTGTCTGCCCTTTTAGACTCGAAGAATGAATATTCTTCGAAATATTTAATATATAGCAGTGAACAAGCTTGCAGATACCCTGTAAGACTAATGACACAACCTAACATTGAACTTCTATACAAAGCTTGAACTCTTTCAGTTGAAGGAATAGCAACTAGTTTCCTCTTGCACATTCGAATAGAAAAATATTCCACGAAATTTCAGTCACTTCAGTTACTTTTTTTCCCATCTTAAACACCCATTGTGAAACTGTTGCAGGGCATGGCATTGTGATTACATATTTCTGCATAATTATGGCCCTGCTGTCATGCCAAATGTGGCGAGTCTTAAAGTCGCTGCCGAGTCTGATAAATATGCGTCACGCGCGCGACTGTTGCAACGCTCCAGCGATCCATTGCCGCTCCATTCTTCATTCCCCTTGCTCTTTACCCCTCCCACTTCACCACTGCAACGGTGCACCGCTGCACCACTTAGCGCGTCAACCATTTGCAATTTTACGCGACATATCCGCTTGCCGGGCATTTAGGTTACATTTAAGTAACGCAACTCCCGTTCATCCCGGCCACCCAGTGTGCTGCCTCCTCTCTACGGTCGAGGCTTCACCTTCCGGGCCCACTCCTTGCAACGGATATCCACCAAACGTAGCGCACGTTCTAGCGGCATTTTTCTTCGGCTTGAGTCCAGCTGCAGCGTTTGTAGATTGCAGATTTTTCGTCGTCCTCAGACATTGTAAGCGTCGCACGCGCCGTGTGAAACAAAACCAGCGACAACAGCGACAAGGACAACCAGCAGGACGAGGACGATAACGGGGACGAGGACGGGGACGACGAGGACGGCAAGAACTGAAATGAGAAACGTACCCGGGCTTGGCTTCGAATACTAGAAAACGCCAGCAACAAAGGCCGTAAAAGATGGAGGGGAGCACAAAAAAAAATAAAGGGAACGTTTTCGCTCTTTAATTTATTTTCGGCGCCTGAGAAAAATGTGAAACAAAATGATCTTAATGGGCGTCGGTATGCTGGCATTGGGCAGGCATTGGGCTGGCATCTGGCTTGCAGTGCCGCAACACGATTTCAACACATGCACACAGAGTCAAGTTGAATTTCGCAAAGAGAAAGAAGAAATACGCGAAGCACAAGCCAAGTCGACTTCCTTTCGAAGTCGCTGAAGTTAAAGCAGCGCAGAAGAGGAACTAACAATCCTGTTGCGAAACTTAGTAACCCATGTAGATGTACAGTTGGTTCTTGTGCAGTTCGCAGAACTAGTTCAAATAACAAGCTAATTTGTCTTGCCTAAGGTGGCTAAGAGAAGCAGCCTAGATATGTGTAAATGATGTAAGTTTAAGATCAGTTTAATTGTGGTCTGCGTGCTAGGGGCTCTTCAGTATTGATTAGAAGTTTACTAGCATATCTCGCCTTATATCATAAACATTTAAACACATTAATGAATTTATCAGAGATAGGTTAGTTTTATTCATGTTTTGATTTTAGAAATTTGGATTTTAACTTTGTTATAATCACTTATTTGATAGAAGTGCAGTAAATCGCAAGTTGTCTGCTTGACTTGCCCAGTTTTTCTGCCCGTTCATCTTTCGAGCTGCACTTTTAGTCAACATGCGCCACAGTTAGTTCATTTCTGCCTTGTATTATCCTTCAACAATCTGTCAGCTTTATTCTTGAAATGCTTAACACTCTTTCTTTCTTGTTCTTTCATCATATTTCGTTTCTAGTATAAAGGACTCTAATGATTCTGTTTGTTACATTTACATAAACTTATAGGCTAACATTTCCTTCACAGGAAATATTCCTTATCACTAACTAAAGTTAAATTGTACTAGCTTTGTCTGTCGAGCTTGGTCTCACAATCTTAATTTCACTTGTTTTTATTGGCTTTGATTTTGAGTGCCTTCTAAGAGCCAAAGGCTGCGGGATTTTAGTGAAATATCTGCGATTAAAGCCATTCCAGAATCTATAAAAGTCACTATAGTTTTTCAACTGTAGCAAGCAAACTTCTGTCTGATTTTCGTCAAAGTTATGGCTTCTTTAGGAACAATGAACCATAAATATTTCACTTTGCAGAACTCCAACAATGCTTTTGTTGCCCTTATTAGCTTAACTAATTTCGTCTTCATTTCATATTTCTCTGAATATAGAAATCCTTGTTTATTAGATTCTGCTGCAATAAATAAACTTTGCTGAATACAAAAAAATATACATACATATATAGATATACAGCATTACTTTGTATATAAAGTATTCTATTGAAATAGAATTAATTTGGGTAAACAAAAAAGAAAGCAAACGAAGCATGAAATGTTTTATTGAATTGCGACTTCAGCTGTGGTTTATTGCTATGCCCAAAAGTTCAGAAGTTTCTAAATACCAGAGACTTGGCTTATATAGTAGGTATATAGACATGTAAATAACTTTACTATATACTTTTTCCATCAGTGTGTCAACTTTGGGTCTGAGGGGGAAACTCTTTCGCATGTCAAGCTGATATAACGCCGAGACTGACTTTGCAATTTGAATAACTGTCGCTTGGCTGTGGCAGGCGGCGCAAGGCGTGACCTCGTGCCGCACACACAGTCACACAAAGCGTTGCCAGACCGCCCGCTAAGCTAGAAAATGTCCTTGCTGTAACCCGTTGCGAGCGTCACAACAATTTCGCGAACAACTTCTGCTGCTGCTGTTGTTGCTGCTGTTGTTGTTATTCCTGTTGCTGTTGTTGTACAAGAGCAATTTGTTGTTATTATTTTGGTAACACTTTAATTTCTGCCGGCGGCAGCAACGGCAGCACGGCCACGGCACGCCCAGCGGGAGCATCGTTAGGTGGCAATAAGGATATGCGTTATCCTTTTACCAGCTATTTAGCTGTTTAGCATTTAAATGCTAAGCGCTTACGCATTTAGCCTTTTTTGCGTTCGCTCTTTGCCGGCACAGCGGGCCGTCCTGGCTGGCAAAGCCAATTTATGCGACCGCAGAGGAACGAGCTGCCAGTGAGGTTCGTGAGGTTTATCAGCTCCAAGTATCGGCGGGCTTTGCTCAAGTAGTTTCACGCGCCTGCACGATTGTCCCAGTTGTGATTGCCAATGCCAACTGTGAACTGTGAACTGTGAACTTGTGCTCTCGCTTTGGGTTTATTACGCATACGCCCTGTGCCGGCGCCTGCAACAGCTGCTGCCGCAGTCGTACTTCATTTATCAATTTCACGCACTTCATCAGTGTGCAGCTGCCTCAGAGCTGAACTGAGCTGAGCTGTGAAAAGCCAGCTTACAAGGCAGCAGGAGAGAGAGGGGGACAGAGAGAGGGGAGAGAGAGAGGGGAGAGAGCTCTGGAGAGTTGATTATACACATGAACTGAGCCATGCTGAAGTTTCCCTTGCTTAAGCAGCTTTGCCATGCAAAATGTTTATGCTATTTATTTAAATTCCCTTTGTGCACACTCACACTCATTCACACACCCACTCACACACTCACTCACATCCCCACACAACCACATACAACAATATAAGAAGATTTTCTCTTGTGATTTTCAAAGTCAAGTCAAGTCTGTGCGCCACACGGCAAACTACTTATGAGAGGCAAAAGGCGCCTGGGAGGGGGGGCGGAGGTCATGCCCTACGCCCGCATGTAATAAGCAATAACCGTTACCAGTAAGAGGCCAAGGGCGTGGCAGAGGGAGGGGGTGTGCTGCTCCGCGGTTTGTCGAGGCGCGAAACTGAAATGGCGCAAGTTTATTTAATATCTGAAAAGCGGAGGCTCACGCGTCGTATGCGTAATATTTGGCTCTGCTGCTCTGTTTGCATTTGCCAAATTGCCTTGCGTGTCAACACTAAATAGCAGACAAGTCTAAACAAGTCGAAACAACATAAGAAGGTCGCGCGAGGGAGGGGCAGTGGAGGGGGAATAGAAGTCCTACCACAATTCAAAAGTTTCTGTATATGTGATGTTGTTGTTGTTATTGTTGGTGTTGCTGTGCGGTTTTTGGTCGCTCAAAAATGTAGCGAGTATGAATTTACGCGTTGTTGCCGCATTTCGAACAACAGCAACACCCTTTTCAACTGTTTGTGCCAGCCAAACACACACACACGCACACAGATTCGCACATGAGTTTATTTTCATGCCCCCAAAAATCGGTTGATTTTGCTGTTGTTGTTGCCGAAGAGCAGAGCAAAGCAGCTTAACTTATGTCAACCCGATAGCATCTTGGGCCATAAATGTCTATGGCTAACACACAGCCACGCCTCCACCCGTCTGCCCCCGTCCCAGGCGTGGCATAGAAATCGTTGAGACGTTGCGAAATCAGTGAAAGCTTTTCAGAAACTTTTTGTCAAACATTTGTGCGGCACTTGTAAATTTGTTGTGATTTCTTGATAGCTGCTTATGGCTGCTGTGTCTATCTCCAAGTGTGTGTGACTGTGCACGTGCGTGTGCGTGTGAGGGTGTAAGTAAGGCATCTCTCCCTCCACGTGGAGCAGACAGACTTTTATGAATTCTCGTGTGCTTTGGTGCGTAGTGCAAAGCAAAGCAAACCGAATGCGAAGCTGCGAACAAACGAACACCGACAATTCCTTAAATACGCATCAGTGTGCATGTGTGTATGTGTGTGTGTGTGTGAGGGTGCGAGTATTTCTTTGAGGGTGCGAATGTGTGTGTTTTCGTGGAATTCAGTTTCATGCTCGAATCACTTTATTATCAAGAATTTAAAACACATTTTGACGCTGATTTGTTGTAAAGCAATAAAACGCTTGTTAAAAAAAAAACAATTTCTATTTGTTTATCTACGCTTTGTGACTTGATTTACTAAATCTATCGAATTCCACATAATTGCGGGTTAACTGTTAGTCAATATAAATATAGGTAAACCGATGTTTGTTTAATTAAAGAGTTTTCCAATTAAAGTTGCGTGGATCGATTTCATTTGTTTGTGTCAGAAAAC
Source organism: Zaprionus indianus (assembly GCA_018904595.1). Classification (NCBI taxonomy): domain Eukaryota; kingdom Metazoa; phylum Arthropoda; class Insecta; order Diptera; family Drosophilidae; genus Zaprionus; species Zaprionus indianus. The sequence continues at coordinate 7,308,931 of JAEIHA010000320.1, forward strand.
AGCTGAATCTAGCTGGTAAATAGCCAGCTTTAGCTATCAATAACAGTCAGCGAAGTCAATTGGCAAATTATGAAAAGTTTCTGATTAGGTGCAGCACTCGGGTGATAGAGAGATAGAGAGAGGGGGAGAGGAGGGCAACGCAAATGCTTATCGCAGCGCATCCAGTCTGCGTTGCTGAGAGAGAAAAAAGCAAAATCAATTTTCCACGAGCTGCGAGGCAGCAACGCAACGTGCCGCAGCGTGCTGCGGTCACTTTGACATTTTTTTGTTGGCTTCCTTCTTTATTTCATCGCTTTTTGTTGCATGCTGCAGCTAGAAAATTCTTCTTGCATCACTTTGGCAGTCCATGAAAAAAAAGCCACTGAAATTGCTGGCCACGTCTTCTGGCATTGCAGGTCAGGCTTCGATGGGAGTGGGAGTGAGAGGGGGGAGGAGGCGTGATGCGGGTGCGTGCCACGCCCAGCTATTGCAGTGGTGCAGTGCACTTCATCATCATTTTGCGAGCCATCAAAATGAAATGTCAAACTAAATGGCAACAATTTTGATTGAATTTTTTTGTGTACGATTCGGTTGACAAAAAGTAGATGGAAATACAGTAGCAAGGGGTGTGCTCGACTGGCAGCATACCCTGTGCTTAGCTGGGGAGTTTTAGTAGAAGAGAAGTTTGAATTTATCAATGAGAATAAAAATGCAGAACACAAGGCAGGCAAGTCAAAGTGACTCTCTACTGCTCTCTACTTCTCTGTGTGCATTGCCCTCTTTCTCTCTCTCTCTCTCTCTATTAATTTCTTACCCTTTCTCTCTCTCTCGCTCTCCGCACAGTCCAGCAAGCCTTCTTGGCTTTATATATAGAGGGTATACAAATTGCGCTTTGTGGTCGATCTCTGCGCTGAGGTTGCAAGTTGCAGCTACTTGCGGCAACCGGAAATATGCGGTGAGCGTGCGCTAGTGAAGGGGGATGGGAAAGTGGAAAGTAGAGGGGGAGGGGGCACAGACCAGTGGCAACACGTTCGAAGTGGAAATACGTCTGCGGTTTGGCAAGTGCGGCCGACGGCTACTTAACAATTTAAAGCACAAGACGTGCCGGCAGCGGCAGCCACATGACAAAATGCCAACAATAAAGTGCAATTCATTCTTTAAACCGACTTCACGTGCAGGCGGGAAGGGAGGGGAACGAGGCAGGGGACGAGGCAGTTGAATCACAGTCATGTGCATTTTTACCCGTGTATGTGTGTGTGTGCGTGTGTGGGTGGCATTTTATGACAATGCCAATCTAAGCGAGGAAGACGTTGACACATTTTTCTCTCGGTGGCAACGTGCCGTGCCTCCTGCTGACAAAATGCGCCCCTTGCGGCAATCCAATGATGCCCAATGATGGGCGGCACATGTGTGCACGAGTCTACGTGTGTGTGTGTGTCAGGTTGACATCAATCTGACTAGCGCTGCTGGTGCTCGTGCTGCTGGTGCTGGTACAAAACACAAATACTACATTAACCCAAATGCAAAGCCGTGCCAAGAGCCTGCCAAGTGAGCCCTGGCCCAGACCCACGAGACGTGTGTGTCGTCGTCGTCACCGGCACCGGCAGCGTCACCGTCGCCGTCGCCATTGCTGTCGGCGCCAGAGCATCCGACAAGCTGAATTGATGCCAGGCAATGTGGACACGGACACGCTAGTCGCTTGCAGGCTGCAAGCTGCCAGTTACCAAGGCTTAAAGCGGCCCAGTCTGGCCAAGTCTTGATGGGACACCTCTCCTATTTAAGATAACCAAGTGCAGCTCAAGTTGAGGTAACATGTTAATTCTCTCCTCAGATTGAGGTTGATGCGGTGAAGTAGGTTGCTTTAGGTGCCTTAGGTTCATTAAGGTGCATTTTAGTTCCTTAAACATATGTAGGTGCCCTTAGGTTCTATTGACATAGGTGTATTTAGATTATTTAAGATTTATTTAGATTCCCCAAGGTTCCATAAGATGCTTTATGGTTCGTTCAAACTCCTTGAGGTTCTTTTAAATTTTTTAAGATTCCTTTAGGTACCTTAAACATAGATGCTTTCAAGTTAAATTTACAAAGGTGCCTTTAGGTTCCATAAGATCCCTTAAGGTTCTTTTAGATTCCTTAAAATACCTTCAAATTCCTTGAGGTTCATTTATTTTCCTCAAGGTACCTTTAACATAGGTGCCTTTCAGTTAATTTGACATAGGTGCCTTTAGGTTCCTTAAGGTAACTTTAACACATCTGCTTTAGGTTGCCTAAATTGCTTTAGGTTCATTAAAGTACGTATTACTTATGTGTCTTTAGGTTTCTTTAGATTCCTTAAGATTCCTTAGGTTCCTAAGATACCTTAAGGTTCTTTTAGATTCCTTAAGGTTCCTTCAAATTCCTTAAGGTTCCTTTGGATTTCTGAAAGTTCCTTAGGTGCCTTTAATATAGGTACCTTTAATTTAATTTGACATTGGATCTTTAACATATTTGCCTTAGGTCTCTTTAAATTCCTTCAGGTCCATTAAGGTACTTCTAACTTAGGTGCCTATAGGTTTCTTAAGGTTCCTTCCTCATAGGTTTCTTAATATTTCTTTAGGTACCTTTAACTTAGGTGACAAGACCTTTTACTTAGTTGACTCTAGGTTCCTTTGAAAAAGGTTCCCTTAAATGTCTTAAGATGCCTTGAAATAGATTTCCTGAGGTGCCCTCAAGATGCCTTTATGAATCCACCTTCACTGCCCTTTAATCGATGTCCTTCTTTCGCGTGTCTCGCTAATTAAGATTGAAGATGAGTCAACGCGGACAGCAGAATCCCTCTTCATATTGCAAATGAATTGCGAAGAGCAAAGTTCTCTTTCGGCTGCTCCAAGGAAGTGCTTGGGAAATGTTCGTATGAACTTGAACTGCTTTGCGGGCCTGACCGCATTTCATTTGCATTGAGCCTTAAGCAATGCGATGTGATGCGCATTGAAAGAAGCGCGACAACAGCAGCTGCTGTTGACAAAGGGTCAGCAGGGAGAGAGGGGGAGGGAGGGGAAGCAATGAAGGCGCAGCAGTTGGTTAGCCTTGGAGCAGAGCCAGCAGCAGCAGCAGCAACGGATGCGGATGCGTTCGCCTCGTCCTCGGACTTTATGACAGACCAACCAAATATGAAATGGACAGCGCAAAAGGCACAGTCAGAGAGGGAGAGAGAGGGAGAGAAGGAAGGGGAGTGGGAGAAAAAGGTCAGAAACACTTGGCAGTACATTATCTGGGCCACTGGCTGACAGACTTGCCCGCTGACTGACGCAACGACATGAACAGGGGACGGATAAAGGATCCAAGGACGAGGGACGAATTGGACATTGGACATTGGACGAATTGCCGCTTGGTCTGACATTTTCGTTATTATTCTTATTCGTGCATGATGTCAGTTGTTGTTGTTGTTGCTCTCGTTGCTGTTATGGTTGTAGCTGTAGCCAAGGCTGATGCTGCTGTTATTGTTGGCTCAATTTCCTAGCCATTTCCGGCTGCTCTGTGAAATTACGTAAAACATAGAAAAACAGAAGTTACGTAGTGCAAAACACAGAAGGGAAACGAAGAGACTAAGCCAAGCAGGAGGTGAGGAAGCCTGTGGGTCATTCCACTTGATTTCCGAAAAGGATACTGGCACACACAAAAAAAAAACCAAAGGACTGTGATGGACACAAGGGGCAGAGATCGAAGACGAACTGTCGAAGAGAAGGGGAGAAGGGGGAGGGTGAACCGCAAGTACAAAAGAAATGAGCTTGGGGCGGGGCACAGTTGGCTTTGGCATCACTTTTGTTGCTGTCGCTCTTGTTGTTGCCGCTGCTCAGTCAATGGTCCATAAATCGGTTGTCAACTATTCAAATGCAGACAATTGATTACAGCGATAAAGCTGAAGAGCCTTTTTAGCTGCCGAGACGTAGCTCCATCTCTCTCTCCCTCCTTCTCACTTTCTCCCTCTCAATATTCCTCTTTCCCCTATGCTTTCTCTCTTTCTCTTTGATGAAGCAGCCGCCACTTGGCTTTAATGAGAGGCAGCTGCGTTACGCTTTAGGTAGATGAAGTCCAATTTTTATGGCTCGTGGGGGCAAGCTGAGCTGCCACACGAATATAAAACTCACTGAGTCAATAGACTGAAAGTCCATCTAAGCCATGCCCAGAATTAGGTTATACTCACTCACACACACCCACACACACACAGACACAGATACGTATGTGGGAACACTCACATAATTACAGTACACACTCGTAACTGCAAACTGCAAGCTCGACACAGTCGTGCCTCAAGTGTCTATCGATTCGTCTTCAGTCAGGTAAGGGAGGAGCAGCAGGGGGGACATGGTGCTCGATTGGGGGATGACTATTGAAACCGCTTAGCTTTGCGTCTGAGGCACTTGACTAGTTGTAGTTGTGTTGCCCGGCTAAATATTTATTCACAGTTCGATAAATAAACACACTGCGCACTGTGGGCTGGGCTAGCTATCTATATCTATAGCTATGCCTGCATACATATACATACACTACACATACATATATAGCACTTGTAACTGAAGAGTAGTTTTAAATAAGAAATGAATACAACGCCTTTGTTGGGCTTAAATGTGCCCCGTCTTCCACCATCCTCTGCCTTCCATATTTGCTTAGCTGCGGTGAGTTGGGTGGCGCTTAGAGTGCGCCCACTGCCATGCCCTAAGCCCCAAGCATTTAACACTTTGTACTCGCTGAGCTCCCCAGCAACAGCAGCAGCAGCAGTAGTAGCTGTAGCTGTGGCAGTAACAACAAAGGCTTAAATACATTTACCATTACAAGCTATAAGCCATGAGCCACGAGCCATGAGCCATGAGTAAAGTAATGCAAGCATTAAACGCTGGGGATCTATGTGAGCACGGGGTAAGCTTAGGGTGGGGGGCAATGTCTTCGACTTACGACAATAAAAGCTGTGGGGGGAAAGGGGGCCACGTATCGTTGATTGGGTTGCCTCTGAAAGCGCAGCGCAGGCATTAGGAAGTGCGGCCACGTCCAGTTGATGTCGTTTTATATGCAACACGGTCAGATGGCCCACCGAGCTGGTTATGGCCATGTCTGCAGCAAGGACTGTGCGTGCGAACGTGTGTGTGTGTGTCTAAGGGTGTTCATAGTTTTGCTCAGCTGCTGCTGCTGCTGCTGCTGGCAGAGCAAACAAATTGCAGACGTGAGTTGCAGGCGAAGGAAAAAATGTTTGCACTGAGAGAAAAGCCGAGAGAGAGGTAAATGGAGAGTGATTAGGAGAGAGAGAGAAACAAAGTTTTAACTGCAAAGCTCTGCAGGTTGTTTTTCCCAGTGTAGACAGTTTAGGCGCTGTCCGGGCAGCCTGGTGCGGGCGATGGCAAGTGGCAATCATCGTAGGCGTGGCGTGACAGCACTAATTGGCAAAAACTTTGTGTCGACTGTCAATTGTCAAATGGTTCAGTTAAGTTCGGGGGTTCGACTGGGGGGCAGGGGGCAGGAACAGTAGCAATGTGTTTGAACTTGCCACAAAACATAATTCGCTTAGCCCCCGAAAACTGGCAAAGTTCAGTTCATCCAGTTAGGCAGGGAGCTCCGGGGCAAACAGTTTATGCGGCCTTAGCCAATAATTTAAGAAGTTCATGCAACACACAAAAGTTCAGGCTGAAGTATGCCTGCCCCCAGACAGGGCTGAATGATGGCGAACGGAAATTTACTGCAGGCACGAACAAGAACGAATGCCAGCTAAAAGGGGTGAGCACACACACACATACACAGCAGCAGCACACACACACGGCAGGCACGCACACTGGCAAGTCGTCGGAAGAGAGAAGGCTTCAACGAAATATGCACATTTCCACACTTAATAACAAAATATGTTAAACAAAATCATTTGGTGTTTGCCGTGAATTCGCATGGGTGTGTGTGTCGGTGTGTGTGTGTGTATGTGTGGTTGCCAGGAGGCATGAAAATAAGCACATGTTTACATGCAAATTACATAACAACAACGCGGCAACGCCGACTCCAAACAAAACGCAAATTATACGCTGCATACTTTTAGGCTGCAAAAGTAAATTGTATGGGGATTTTTTTCTTACAGTTATTTCCGCAGAAAAACGGGTAGCCGCCACAGCCACACAACCACACTCCAGACAACGTGCCGCTTCCCTTTCCTTTTCCTTGCTCCTCCCCCTTCCATCCCGTCTTCCCTTTGCATACATTTAAAGCAGGGTTTTTTATTTGGATTTTCTCTTCTTGATGTAAACAAACTCATTTAACTGATTTTCATGAAAGAAAATGTGGCTCCTGGGCAACGCTTGATGGCTGTGGTGTATGCCAAATTATCATCGTGTCGACGGCACAGTGGCACGCATTCGCCAAAAAACATTGCACAAAAGCAGGAAGCTCAGTCTGAAGCTGGCGCTAAGGTTTTTTCTTTGGAATCGCCACTGTGCGAAATCTGCTTTCGGCGGCCGGCAACTCTTTCGTGCAAAAACAAAATGGCGCACTGCCTGTAGCGAAATTTACATGTCACTCGACAAAAGTTTGCAGCCCGAAACTGACCTCAGCTTCAGCGTCTCGCCTTGACTCGCCCACGTCGCGTCTCGCTGCGTCTCGTCTTGAGCTCGAGCAGGGTCTGTCAAGAGGGTCTCTCTGTCTCAAGTTGTGCACACAATCTTTGCATAATTTCTCTCGCTGCCACAACCCTCTCAGCCACCCGCGGGCAAGTGCTAAGCGGTGAGGCGGCAAATGTCAGCAGGAAAAAAGCCAAGCTAGCAACAAGATTTTTTTTATTCTGTTTTACTCAGCAAAACGACCGCAACGTGGTCGCCACTTAAGATTCTGTGGCTACAAATTGCCTACAGCTTCGTGATGGCTATCTGAAATAACTAAGGGGGTGTACGGGGCAGGCGAGGGGGAGGAGGTAGTATAGATAAGGTATTAGCACATGCATTAGGCGTGGAGAACCCTGAAGAACTTCGACAGAAACTGAATTTCTGTGTAATTCGAGAAGCTCTTGCTTCTGTTGCCCGTTTCGCTGCCTAACCCCGCTCCTTATTTTCCCCTCATCTGCCACACACCTTGCTTGTACCTCCCCCCCCTGCTCATTGTTGTACAAAACTTTGCTTTGAAATTAGAACAGCAAGTGCGCAAATTTCATGCCGCCAAGGCAGGGAGGGGCAGGCACGCGTTATTCAAAGCATAATTGAGACATGTAAACAATATCCTTAAGTGCGATCGCAGCAGCATCAAAGGTCGCCCTCGCCTCAGTCTCTCGACTGCAAAGCAATTAAAAGTAAAGCACAATCGCTGCCAGTTGCCAGTTGCCAGTGGCAGGTGTGGGGCCTGCATTAAAATATTAAATACCCTCTTCTGAAAGGGTTGCTTGCCCTGCCCCCATTCTCCTCTCTGTTTAACACCCCCACTGCTGCTGCTGCTGCTGCTGCTGCGGGTGGCGTGTGTGGCACAAAAGTGCCTGGCACACACGCACGACAAAGCAGAATAATAAATTTCAATTCAGACGTCGACGACATGACGTCTGTGCGGCACGTTGACGTCGACTTCCACCTTGATAAGAAGCTGCACAGCAGCAGCAGCAGTGGCAGCACTCCCACTGCCACGCCCCTGCACTTCGGCTAAAAATGCAAGGAAAAAACGGCTTTATGTGCATGCAACACAAAGAGCCAGGCCAGTCTGTGTGTGTGTGTGTGTGGAAAGGAAATGCGCAACGCAGCCCAAAGGTGTCAAGCGGAAAATAAAGCATAATGCCTGACGCTGTTATGCACTTTAGCTGTGTAGCACAAAGCCACTGCCTCTGCCTGCCACTGCAACAATGCGGCAGGCCTAGACAGGCATCAGTCAGTCAGTCAGTCAGTCAGGTGGGGCAGGCGAGAGGCAGGCAGCAACCTTTCTTCAACGTGGACTGTGCGTAAATGCCTGACGCATTTTCCGGCCCGACACATTTCTCCCCCATCTATGTACGCGTGTGTATGTGTGTGTGTGTGGCTGTGGCAGCCCCAACTCAGTTCGTGATGAAAGTTGAAATATCAAAAAGAAAAGTTGTGAAATGAATTCGTCAAAGACGCGCAAAGCTGCCTCATAAATTATGAAAATGCGAGAAGATGCTTCAAAGAAAATATTAAATAAGACTGCAACAACAACTTGAAGAACTCACACAAGTGTCTGTGTGTGCGTGTGTGTGCGTGTGTGAGTGTGTGTCCACACTTATTAAAAGCCGAAAACCGTCTAAGTTGTTTTCCTTAGAACGTGCATCATTCATAATTTCCATTCATATATCAGATTAAAGTTAATTCCCTTTAAAAGCAGCAAGCTCTCGCTCTCAGTTTGTTTACCATTTCGTTTTTTCTCTCTTTTGTTGCAGACTGTTTGCAGCAACGAGGCATGCAAAAATGCCCAAGGCGTGGCCCACAATCAACGAGAGCAAGACAGAGCTAGAGACAGAAACAGAGACAGAGAAGAAGAAGCTGCAGCAAGGTTCGTATCGTAAGTGCAACACCTTGTGGCTGCAGAGTTGTCAACTGATTTGAGGAAATGAACATGACAAGCAACAGCAACAGCAGCAGCAACAACAACAGCAACATCAGCAACTACAACAGCAGCAACAGCATCAACAATCCTGACAACAAACGGCAACAATAACAATACAAACAATAACGACAAAAGTAATTTGAATTTGTGCGCGCAACAGGAAACAAAACAAGCCAAAGAGACGCAAACACAGATACATAAAAGGACACACAAAGAGTGAGAGGGGGAAGAAAGAGGGAGACAGAGAGACAATGCAAATTGTGTGCATATTTCGTCTGTGTTTGCGCGTATCTGTTTGCGTGTCTGTGTGCGTGTTGTGTCCGTGCAAATAAATGCGATATAAAACGGCAACAGAAACATCGCCAAAAGAAACAATAACAACAACAATAACAACAACATCGCGACGGCAAAAAGTGCAGTTAAGCGTGGAAATTGCATTAAAAATTGAGAAAAAACGCCAGCAAGAAACTGCGCAAAGAAAAGTGCAAAAAGAACAGTCAGTGAAAGCAAATACAACAAAAAAAAAAAAAAAAAACAGTCGAGGCTAACGAGCGCTAAAAAGTAACGGCAAAAAGAAGAAGAAAACAAAAAAAACCTTGCGCTGAAAGCGAATAAAAAGTTTTGATTGAAAATTTGCATTGTGCATTCATTTGGCTGGTTGCAGGCAACAACAACAACAGCAGCAACAACAACATCACTTCGATGCGGTGACTGTGTAAATTCTTGATTAAAAACAGCAACAACAACAACAGCAGCAGCAGGAGCAAGAGCAGTAGCAGACTGCAATTGTGGCATGCAACAAAGGGGGGCGACCAACTGAGCCGCATAACAATAACGAGCCAGCGATCCTAACAAAAGGAGAACAGCAGCTGCACATTTCGATTGATTTCGATGCAAATTGTTGGCACAATTTTTTTTTGGAGGCCAACAACTGCGTGAAAAGTGTCAAAAATCAATTGGAAAATCATTAAAAAAAAAAAACAAATTGAGGCAAGCGTTGCAAGTAACTTTTCTTGCTGTTCAAATTTTCTTTTCTAATTAATTCGCGCGTCTTCATTCGTTCTTCATTGTGATGCGCGTTTGTGTGCGCGAGTGTACGTTGTGTTCTATTTATTTTTTATACTTGCACTGCATTTACGGCACGACGCCGACAGAACTCGCGAAGGAACAAGGATTGCGTCTATTCGACGAGAATAGTGTGTTCTCCCAACGGTAAACATTGTGTGCCGTCGCAATAAAAGTCAAGTGCGAGGCACTTAACATTCACTTGCAGTGAGACAGAGAGAGAGAGTGCGAGAAAGTAAGCCAGAAGGAGACAGAGAGAGCGCAAGAGAGTAAGTCGTTGACAAAGTAACGCACTGCGCGATAAGAGACTACAAGATAAAAACGACAAAATGAGCAGCAGCAGCAAGAGGAGCAGCAGCAACTTCAGCAGCAAAAGCAGCAGCAGGAGGAGCAGCGTCAAAGCGCTGATAGCGCAACTATTGCTGGTTATCAGCATCACATCGCGCTTGCCGGGTAAGTGTGCTCATTTCCTGTCTATGCTATCTAACTCCCCATTGCCCCTGGTGTACCTTCCCCTCCCCCCCCGCACCTTATCGCCAAAATTAATGCAAATATTTAACGTGCGTTTTTTTATGGATTTGTCGCTGTCATGCTGTGCCACGTTGCCTACATTTAGGCGCCGTCATCGTTGACAGCCACTGTCGTCATAACGTAGCTGACAACCGGCAAGGAGAGCGTAGGGGTGTGCGGGCCGGAGACAGGCTGCTCCACTTGACATGACTTATAAATGGCTTTCGATTAAGTTGTCACATTAGCATTAATCTCGACACGGGTTGCTGCTTGCCAGCTCACTCCGGAGACCTCTTCTAACCCACACCCCATCTCCTTACCTCCCTCCCTTCCCTCCCTTCTCCCTGCAACATGAATTGATGTTCAATCGAGTTGCCTGGGTGCTCGTTAATGAGCCATGCCCTGAATGACTGGTCTGGGTCCTCGACTTGCAGGCATGCACGAGCAGCCCTGAGACTTGCTTCCCCTGCCTTCCGCCTCCCTCTCCCTTCTCGGAGAGTGCAGAGTGCAAAGTGCATTGTGTAATTGAAAAATAATTACTCAAACAAGCGTAATTTAATCAACATATATTTGCAATGAATCGCGCAATTTTACCTGCGCCCGTGCGCGCCCTCGCATCAATTCATTAATCTGTTTAAGCTGATGCATTTTTAATGGCATCCCTCGCCTCGTTTGTGAGGATGGAACAGCGTGTCATAAGTCCCGCCTTTGCATTAATATCATAACTGGCCAAAGAGAGTAATCCGTTTGGCAACAATAACAACAACAACAACAACAAGAACAAACAAGCAGCACAATCGATTGTGGCTCTGTCAAGTTCACATCATGCGCATATGTAATACGTTACGTATACGTAATGCAGACACACCTATTAGGGGCAGCGCAGTCGATTGGCTTTGCGCTTCAATGATTTGCAAACATTTTCGCATTTCCTGTCAAGCGACTAACCCCCCCCCCCACACTCTTCTACCTTCCTGAAAAGAAAAACAGTTAAATGAGCGTATAAAATAAAATACGTCGAGCGTTTTGTGTGTCAGTTGGTCGCACGCTTGTTTGATTCAGATTCAGTGTTATTTGCGACATTTTTTGCTTGTATAATTTACAAAAAAATGTGTAGACATTGTTCTCGTTTGTGGCTGTATGTGTGTGTGTGCGTGTGATTGTTTGTATTGTATTTTGCATTTTGTGCGTATTTCCCATTTATGTTTTGTGGAAATATTTGAGATATTCAGTTTGCTTTTGTTACTTGTTTTTTTTTGTGTCTACTCTTCCCTCTCACTCTCTCCTTTCCTCTTATTCTCACTCTCTGCTCTTTCCCTTCCCTCCCCCTTCCTTCCCCTCCCCTTACAATGACTATAGTTTGCACATGGAAATGATTGAAATGATTTATCCATCGGCATTTGAATTGCAAATGCTTTACTCGTTGCAAAGAATGCTTTAATGAAAATATAATAAAAATTGCTAAATTTATTTAGTATTGGGCAAAACTATTCTAGGAATTTGAATCACATTTCTTAATTATTAGTCGGAATTAGAAATTTATGACAGCCCACAAAAAAAAAAGAAATTTGGATAAGAAATAAAATAGTAAAAACAATTTCGAAGACCTTGAGCAGTTTTTCCGACTGGATTCATGCGAGGCTGCCAAGCGGGGGCGAGACAATTGCGGATTCTTTACAAATCGCAGGGCAGACATAAATAAAACATTCGGATTTTTATTATAAACGCCAACTCATCGAGAACGATAAGAGAGGAGAAAGTTTTGCTCACACTCCTCTGCTGCTTCTGCTCGTTTTATGGCTGTGCCAAAAATTGGTTTCAATAAAAATTTACGTTTCATAAAATTTATTATGTATGCAACACAATGGCAACATCGACAACAACAACAAGAGTACAACAGCAATCGATGCTGGGGAAGCGCCAAAGCTCGCACAGCATACGAAATGGCGACGGAGTTCATGGGCGAAATCAAAGTCGCAGAGAAGAGCACAGAAAACAAGGAAATGAACAACTTTATATGCAGGATAATGGTCAAGACATTATTAAGCCTCGTTTCGAGGAGTGTGTGTGTGTGTGTGAGGAGTGGGGGAGGGTGTGCCTGTGTGTGTTAGTAAGTTCCTAATAGTAGACGCATTTGCTGGCCGAACCAGAATTTATGACGTGCGTGTGCCAGCTCGAGGGTCGCTTTAACTCAAGTGGCGGCTCAGCTCTCGATGGCACTCAGTGGCATCTTTAGGGCAGCACTTCATGGACAGTTTTATTTGGGCTGTTGCACGTCGAGGTGGCACCCCCTCATCAGTCTCTCTACACTCCACAAACTTAGGGGAACAAGTTGTAAATTGTTAATTGCAAAAGTTGAGAAGATTTCGTTTTAGTTTTAAATACCTTAATCTGTCTGTCATTGTAGAGTATGAACTACTCATATATTCCCTATTACCCTTATCTCGCTCTGCTATTACAGGATATACTTCGCCCCATTTGCTCGGCATTTAATTGTTTTTTGCTTGCTCTCAACCATCTGCACGTGGATTAAACCTTTTGCCAGATATTTCACAGTAATCGAAGTTAAAACTTTTGCCGTCTGAGCTCTCTTTTGCTTGCAGAGGGGCAGGGGGGAGAGGGAGAGGGAAAACTAGGGTCAGGCTGCAGTTGATAAAAGCTTTTGGGCTAATGGACGAACAAGCAGTGTGGGACGAATGGTTTGCCAAACTTGAGTATTCAAAGTCAAATTTATGTAAAACATTATGTAAACTCTGTGGATGCGAGTTGCTAGTGCCAGGCAGCAGGGGAGGGAAATAGAGGAGGGTGGGTAAGGGGTTAGCTAAGCTATCCCAAAGCATGACTTTTCAATTTGAAATGTGTTTAATGGGCTTTCATGGCCGTCGTCCGTTTGGACAGTGCCAGAGCAGGCAGTGTGGCATTTATCAAGTGTGAAGCCATTGAATAGCTGACTGCACTTCCAGCCGACAGCCCGCATGCGTTGCGCGTTGCTTGCCCCCGCATACTTCACCCCCCTTGCTCCACACCTTCCCCTAGTGTCTCACTTGACTTTGGGTCGTGGGGGAGCAGTAATGAAATTGGACGTTTTTCCGCACTGTCAGTTGCCTCACTCGTGTTGTTGTTCTTTTTTTTGCGCAACGTGCGATGCGCAGCGTGCAGCGTGCAACGTGCAACGTGCAACACACAAGCGCGAGGCGATGCATCGGTCGCCAGGGGCAACTTTTAATTACACTAAAATAATTATAAACCAGAAACTTAATCAATTCGCTGTGCGACCAATCAATGTTGCCAGCAACAACACACACAAGCACACACACACACACACACACGGGGAAAATTCGCGTTGTTGCTGCCACGTGTGCAGCAATTAAAGAAAAACTCCCGCAATAAAAACCCAGCGGAAAATATGAAAAATGTGAAAAATCGTCGCTTGGAAAAATGTTGCCGAGGCTGAGCTGCCTTCCCACGCCTCCCCCCTCCTGCTGTCCCTTCTCATATTTTTTGGGTAGGCGTGGCTGTGATACGCTGCTGCAGCACGTAATGAAAATGTTGCTCATATGTAAATACAGCAGGAAGGAAGAGGCATAGAGAGGGGGGAGAGAACGTGCTTGTTTGCCTGTATGCGTGTTTGCATATTTGTGTTTGGATCAGCAGGGACACATTGTTTGTGTGCGGTGCCTGTGTGTGTGTGTGTGTGTGTGTTTGTCTGTGTCTGCATCTGTGTGTGTGCAGCACACACACTGCCTCTGATTGCGTTGGGCTTTACGAGCTGCGTCGTGTGGCACGCGCCTAATTAAATTAGAAATTAGAAAACGAAAATTTGAGCATGAAACTTGAGAGAGTCAAATGGGGAGAGGGACAGACAGTGTGCCTGTGTGTGTGTTGTGTGTGTGTGTGTGTGTGTGTGTGAAGTCAAGAGAGCTGTGCGTGCCGTGCAACGGGGCGTATGTGTATTGGATTTCGCATTGAATTTGTTGAGCTGCTGCTGCTCTCGCTCCTGCCTTAGACAAAGGGGATACTTTTTCCTAACAAAATTATGCAAAAATTTCTGAAAGAGATGCTGCCCCTAGTAGTAGTTGTTGCTGCCCCATGTTGTTGCAGCATGTCAGCAAACAAAGTAAAGCAAATATGTGCACACGTCCCCTCCCCTGCTCTGTGGCATGCTGCATGTTGCCAGTAGTAGTTCTGCTGCTTAGTGCAAGCCAAAATAAAGGGACCTTAAACCCAGTTGCCAGAGTTGCCAGAGTTGCCATGGCAAGCAGTGCGCAGTGTCCTTAAAGCAGCATTCGCACGGATTAGGGATTTGCCCCAGTCGAGCTGAGCTGAGCTGCCTGAGTGGCCTTGTTGATGGTTTTGTGTCCTCCTTTTTTTTTGTGCCCACCTCTTTGTTTGGTTTCCCTTTTTTTTTTTACTTTTCTTGCTGCGGGGCGTGGCCTTGTTGTGTGGCGAGTACTGGCTGCGAGTCTTTGGCTGCCCCCATTTATTATGCATGCATTTGAAATTGTAAATGCCTTGTTACGCCTGCCCCACCTCTCTCTCTCTCTAGCTCATCCTGCTTTGCTGTTGCGCCTGTGATGAGCTTTGGCATATTGTTTGAATCATGATGGACTCAATGTGGCAGCCAAGAGGAGCCTTCTCTCTGTGCTGGAATTTTCGTGTTCTAATCCCGGCTAAGCCGCACTCAAACGGAATTCGGCAAATCATAACAATTCGCTCTGCGAGTTGCACTCAATGCTTGCCCCCGTCGATCAAATTAGTTGCAACTGCCACACAGAGCTGTTGTCTCAAATTGAATGCGAGTATCTTCTGCTCAATTGCCATGACAACTGAGCAACAGGAATTTGTCTGTGTGTGTGTGTGTCTGAGTGTGTGTGGCATGGCTCAAAAACGTAAAGGGCTGACTTGGGCGCCAAGCTGTCGTGGACCAAACCCAAATCCCTCAACGAGGCTGCTGCTGCTGCTGCTGCTGATGATGAAGATAATGGCTATTCAGGCAAATAGGCTGAATCCACTTCGTCTGCTTCTCTGCCACATGCCATGTAGCTATTGTTGCCAAGTGGCAACAAAGTCAAGCAAACAAAAACCAGCCTCGTTTGTTTGCCATGTGCACCAATACACTACTCCCCCCCACTCCCCTTCTCCTCCTCCTTCCTGCCTGCCACACTGCCTGCAAATCCTTTTGGGTCAGAAACTTTTGAAATATCTAATCCCCATACATGTGAGGCAGAGCAGCATCTGAGCCGCTTTAAGCGCACAGTTACGTTGGCGATACGCCGCTGATGGCCTGGCACAAGAGAGGAGCAGGGAAGGAGGATGTGCAGCAGGGCAGGGGGGAGGAGCTGAGAGCTAAGGGGAGCTCTATTTTCTGAACAGGCTTATGAATTTGGAGCGGGTCGACTGTGCTCGCTCGACTGCGTCGTGTGCCCTGCCGAGCATGATTATAAATAATCTGTTTGATACCCTCGAAAAGGTTCTGCAGCGCAGAAGAGTTACACACCTGCTTGATCGGCAGAGCGAACTAAATCCCGTTTCGCATTGTCAACCAACGTGAAGGAGAAGGGGAACTATTAAGTTGCCTCACCTTGGCCAGGCAGAGCATCGCAGCTACGGTTTGTTGTTGTTGCTCAGCTTAAGCTGCATGTGCTGCGCAGCATTTGTACGGCATTTGTGGCAATGAAAGCGTTTAAGTTCGGTCCTGGCTGCACTGGCGCAAATTCTATTAATAGCAGATTGCCTCCACACACACTCGCACACACTCTCTCTCCGCCTGGCAGTCACAAATTGAGTTTGACAGTAAATCCTTAAGGCGAAGCTCATCGCGAAGCAGTTATGGCTGCTCGGCTCAGCTCGTAAGTAGCCTGATTCGTATGGGTTGAAGAAGTCGCAGTTCAGCTCTCGTTCTTCCCCTCTTCCCCCGCTGCTTGGACTGATTGAGATTCCATGTTGTTGTGTTGTTGTGCTGAAAAGTTTAGAGGTTTTTATGAGTCGTACTGGAAACATGACTAAGTTTTACGGCCAAAAGTTTGCTGGCCACAGTCTTGTAATTGAAAAGGCTACACTTCTAGCCCATTCTCCTCCTCCAAATGAACCGATTTGCATTTGCGCGGAAAATCAATTTTGGACTTCAACTATTTGAAGTGGGCAGGATTCTCGGTTGGCCACATGAAAGTGTTGCCGCTGACCCGACTAGATAATTGAATCCTGCAGTTGGCCCTATAACTTTGCTTTGTTTGACTCTCTCGGCTGTGTTTGGCTGTTTGGTTAGCGCGCGGGCAGACAGTAAAAATTAACGACGCCATTTCGCCATTTTGGCCAAAGTTTGCGTTGCGGTCGGCAGAGCTGCAGATAAAGCCAAGCCAGCGAGACACCGACAACAGCAACAGCAACAAGGACAACAAAGTAACTGACTGGCTGGCTGGCTGGGCAAATCGATAAGAAGGGGGCGGGCGAGAGACGGAGGCATGTCAAAGTAAAAGCGTATAAATCACAAAATCTTGTAGCAGTGGACAGCTGCTGGGGCCGCTTAGGTGAGTCCTTGACCACAGCACTGTATTGGCTCAGTCTCGGTGTCTATGTGCGTGTGCTGTGTGTAGGGGTGTGTGTGTGTGCTGTTGCCAAATCGAAGGCGGCGTCAAGTTATCAAATGATTTATTTACGAGCCCGCCAGGCAAACAAACAAGCCACAATGCCGACAGTTCAGCACGGGCCACGACAATTTGCAGCGAACGACAGCGACGCGTGCCAAATAGTAACTAGCGCACACCCACACACACACCACACACACACATACACGGACACTGCGTATAAACATAGTCACACATTGATAAGTTCAAATTGTTGAACTCGCAAACCTCTCGAGGCGAAGGTCCTCGCATGAGACACATTTGCACAGGCGGCCAACGACGACGACGACGACGACGACAGTGACAAGTAACAAGAATTATGGCCAGGAGGTGTGTGAGGGGCGTGGCTGGGGGGCCTGAGTGGACGTGTAACGTTGTGACAGCTTTAAAATTGGCCACACTCCGCACCGAAATCGAATTGAAATTGATATCCTTCTCTGGCAGTTGTAAAATATTTATGAAATGAAATTTAATCATTTTAAAAGCCCATTCGAAGTTGACACAAAACAAACAATTGTTGCTCCAGCTAAAAGTGGAGCACACACAGACACCCACACACACCTACAGACGTACACACACACCTACAGACGTCTACGTAACGTGTGACTTCTGGCATTTTTCGGATTTATTGAGTCGATGCTCGATTGTCAATGGTATGTTGCCACGTCTGCTTGCAGCAGCAGCAGCAGCAGCAGCTGCAACATGTCGTTACGGTCAACGGAAGATGACAAATGTAATTTATATTGTATTTTCATTTTACTTCTGCAACTACAGGCGATGCCCTGAAGTATGCTATACATTTTTTACCCTTCGACTTTCTGCAAATGCCTGTAACAGGCAGAAGAAGGCGTGGCAGACCCAATAAAGTGTATATTTTCTTGCTCGGCATCACTAGCAGAGTCGATTAATACATATTTGTTTACCCCTCTGTTTGTCTGTCTCTCTGCCTGTCTGTATGAGCACTCAGTTCTCGGTTATTATAAAAGCTAGACACACCAAATTTGGCAGGCAGGTTTCCGTATACAACACGTAGATAATGTTTATTTCAAATTTGGGATACCACGCCCACCGCCTTTGCAAATCAATGATTCAATTTTAAAATATGTTTAATTGATAAAGTATAGGAGATAAATATTTCTGGCTTAAACGTTTGCTTAGCTGATTAAAATATCTAAGTGTCTTGTGAATTTCAATCTGATCTGACAATAAACACCGAAGTTATGGCCTTAGTCATCTTATTCCTCAAACTTACATGCAGCGCGCTGCTTGCGCCTGTTGGTGTGAGCATGGCTGCATGTGTGTGTAAGAGTGAGAAGGCAGTATGTAATAGTTTTTGGTGCTTTACTGCATCTTTCTCCCGTTTAATACTTCCCTTCACTAGAATTATGTCAAGTCCCTTCGTTTTTTGGCTAAATCAGCTATGTAGGGCAAGGCATATTAATTGGAACTTGGAAACAAATGTTTTTATGAATACAAATTGAACACGCCGTCGTGGAAGTTGCTCAACTTCTCACGCCACTTGCCGCACATTAATTCATTTACCTGCCGCGCTGTTGTGGTCTCGAGGGCCTCAAATTGAAAAAGTAATTCAAAGCTCGACGCTGCTTTAAGCCACAAGCAACCACAAGTAGCGGGTTCGGGAGGGGGAGGAGGAGGGTTAGAAGAAGCAGAAGCTACCGCAATTTTGAGCAGAAACCACAGAAATTTATGTTTTTAGTGTGCGAACAGAGGGAGGGAGGGGTGGAGAAGGGAGGGAAGGAGTCGCTGCTGAGTGCGCGCACATACAATAATTTTCAATTTAAAGGTAATTTGAACCCCACTCACAGTGGGAGAGGGAGGGAGAGAGCGGGAGAGAGCAACCCACTCCACATGTGGATATCGCATGTACAGTCGCAGGACAACGGACACGGCCAGAGGAGCAGCAGCCAGGATCGAGCGGCGAACAGGAGCGAGCAGCCTTTTAGGCCATAATTTAACTTACAACAACTTTCAATAAGGCCACGCGATGGCGATGGCGACGGCGACGGCGTCAACGCGGGGTAGACATTACAAACACACTCCACACACACTCACACTCGCACACACACGTTGCACACTCACTAACACACATCATTTCTTGCTCGCAGCTAAAGTGGATTTAGCCATAAAATGGCAATGTGCCACAACGAGGCACAAACTCACACACGGCAAAATAACAACAAACTTAAATGCAGTTGATGCTTTACTTGTTACCTTTCGGAAAGTGAGTGTGCGTGTGTGTCCGTGTGTGTGTGCGTGTGTTTTGAAGTAGCCTGCAGGCAAGAGGCCAAGCTTGCGGTTGCCCGCTTGCTGCGCAGATTTCCCAGCAACCGCAATTCATATTTCACTCTGCTTATGGCCATAAAGGGCCCGGCCTGGCCAGGGCAGGGTAACTAAATGGCCAGAACGGCGTAAGAAAATGACGTGAAAAGGATGGCAGGAAGAAGCAACGTAAGCTAAGCCAACTTCACTTGACTTTCGCGTTACGTATACGCCACGTTTGCCTCGAGCGCGCGCGCGAGAAGGTGCTGCAAAGTGTTTGCAAAGTAATTTCCGTTTCCTGCTTAGCTTCGAGTAGCAGCCAAGCAACTGCAGCAAGTTACTCACAAAGCAAAGCAGATAGGGGGAAGGGGGAGTGGGGAAAGGGGAAAGGGAGTTGTCCTGCTGCGCTCATTAGTTTGCCAAACGTTTGACACGCAAGGACATGCAAAACAAAGCCGACAAACAGTTCAACGGATTCGCATTCACATGCAGCAAGGGCAACGTGACGTATACGCAATGTGCCCGTGCCTGTAGTTGACTTGCCAGAGTGACAAGATGCAACGTAGCCGGACATGGTCACAATGCCTGCTGCTGCAATTGACTTGCCTCCCTTTCACTCACATACACCTCCCCTGCCCTCCCCCCGTGGGGCAGTTGAGCCATTTAAATTGCAGTCGAAATGCGAAAGATTCACACATAACTATGCGGGAGTGAAGTGCTGGGCGTGGCCCCCGACAGGCCAAGTCGAAGCCAAATACTTGCGCTGCCCAAATAGTTCGACACAGTCTGCAACCCCCTCCTCCACCCACTGTGCATTGGAGAACCCATTGGGAAATGGCGCGACTCACATAACGAATTATTTTTATGCGCTTCCCTTTCCGGCAAAGCTCTCTCTCGTGCAGCGCTTCAAATTGGCAAAATGCAGCCGAGCTTAAAGCCAAGCCAGAGCAGAGTTGCGCAGTCAGCTTGTTTCTGGCCAAAGACAGCAACACTTTCATTTTAGCTTGAACTGCCTTGGCTTGAAAACAGCTAGCACGGCTTGGGCTGTACGCAAATATGAGCACGAATGTTATTTCTGCACTTCAGCAAAGTCGATAAATCGTTTCGCGACTCCCAGCAGAGCTGCTGCAGCAGCAGATTGCCGCGCCAGACCAGGCCAGATTCATGTTGGCAGCTGCTGCTGCAACGATTTGCAGAAGTTTTCTTTCTCTTGTATTTGTATTTGTCTTGTATTGCGAATCGACTGAGAGCAGCAGCGGCAGCTAATCAAAACTTAATCAACAACATCAAAAAGTCGTTTGGCAGAAAGTTCTTGCCACCTGCGACGAACCCTCATCAGGCTAGGAGGGTCAAGTGTAGAACAAAGCCAGGCTCAAATAGTTGTTGTTGCTGCTGCTGTTGCTGCTGCTGTTGCTGCTGCTGTCGCTGTCAGGCGTAGACACGCATACAGTTAATTTGATTATATGCCGGAACAAAAGTAATCACAATAATCCGAAAATAATAATGAGAACAAAGGTTGGAAGGAGGTGAAAGGGGCGACAAACAACGCGAAAGCAAACAAAAAACCATTAACTCATAACTATTAACAACTACAGCAGTTACAACAGCAACAGCAACAACAACAGCAGCAGCAACAGCAACAGCAGCGGCGGCAACTCGTAAACAACAACGAAACTTATAATGGACACATGTACAAGACACACACAGGCGCACAAACACACGCACACTGATTACTACAAAACCACATTACACACACACACACAGAGACACACGCATGTCTTGTGGCAGGGAGTGAGCGAGACAGAGACACTCACAGCCGCAGGCTCATTATCCTTTTTAATAAAGCTTATCAATGACAGAACATGCGAGCTGCCAGTAGCAGCGCCAGCTGGAGCAGCTCTGGGCATCCCGTTATACGGCTATCCCGCCAGCCAGCCAGCCAGTCCCTTATCCCGTTATCCTATCAACCCGCACACACAACTACAACAAGAGCGAACACACACACACAGACTACAACTACAACTACAAGCACGTTGACAACGACAACGGCAACAGCAACAGCAGCAACAAAAACAAAGACGAGGCCGACAAACAGTAAATTCAAAGGTAATTTATTATAGCGACACCTGTAATTACCATGAGCCATACAATAATACACACCAGACACACACACACACACACACACACGAGTGCACACCGAAACAGGTGTATATAATGTGCCAGCACACACATACTTATTTATTTATACTGTCCTTACACTCATGCATAGGGTATGTTATAGTTAACGTTGTTGTTTTTGCTCCTCCTGTTTGTCCCTTGTCTTGCTTCACTTCGCTCTTTGTGGCACTGTGTAAGAGATTTGAACAGTTTTGTCGCACCTTGTCCCACTTAATCAGTCGTATATTAATCGGGCAGGGAGTCAGAGGGATATAGAGGTGGAAAGAGGGAGGGAAAGAGAGTGCTGGAAAGACAATGGATCTGAACAATACAGATATTAATAAACATTGAAAGCTGGCTTGCCGAGAGCGAAAGGTTCTGCACCCACTCAGCGCAACTCATTGGCGATAATTCCTGTGTTTATATACGTGTTTGACTGAAATTAAAAAATTTGAGATAATTCTTTATTAATTGTCTTCTTTTCTTTTAAAGTTTAACGTTTCTTTCGCATAATTTGATCTTGGCTTTCTCAACCGATAGTGACGCTGTCCCGCTCTTAGCGCGTTATCCAACACTCTCTTATCGATAGTGATATCGACAGGGTTATCATCAACCTACTTGACATACGATAGTGTTTCGCCTAAGGTCACACTTAAATATTTAAATTAAATAACATTCGACTTAACATATGTATGTTAACACATGACTTTGCATATTTTGTAAATATCGTACTAAAACAATATGCGAAAATATGTTCTTTCGAATTAGATTGCTGCATTTTGCTTCCAAAAATTATGGAGGATATTTTACTGGAATTAAAGATTTAGCTGCACACACGTATATAAAATATAATCAACAACGCATGTGCTAAGTTTGGTTAAAATGTGCTAAGAAATAACAAATAGAAGCCGATAGTTTGAAAGCTACTAAACTATGAGTATAATTTATATTTTTATTAATATTAGTGTGCAGATAATAATAAGTAATATGCTTAGCAAGTTTTATCTTGGCATTATAGAGCAGATAAATCAAGTTGCAAATAGCCAACTCTGAAATTCAAATGAAATTATCGCTTAATATTTCGCATTGAGAACTTTCTATTTATAGCTCAAATAACTATTTTATTTTTGTCATACAAATTAAAAAGGAACTTTGGTAGCAGCTTTTCTCTGCTCTGCCGACTGCAACAGCGCAGCAAAGCGTCTAAATGAAATTGCCACCTTTAATTGTTTGGGCCAACTCTGTGGAGTTGGCATTTTAAGCTGTTTTCTGCTCGGAAAGTTGTTTGACTTTTTTGTGCTCTGGCGGGCAAGAGCACTTTTAATCTTGCCTGGGTGCCACACACAAACACACATACACACACACATACGAGTAAAAATGCAGACAGCACACACAAGTGTCGCTTAGATATTTTATATTTATGTTCATGTAGTTGTTCTATGTACGTTGTCCGTCGACTCTAACTGACTGACTGACACTCCACTACACTCAGCTCCCTTCAGCCCTTCCCCCCCTACTCCGATCTTCTGCCTTGCTCCCTTGCCACCCATTGTCGCCCTGCTGCCTTATCCCCAGCTCACTCTGTTCGTGACTGGAAGGTATTTTGTGGTCGCCAGCGCGGCATGAAGCAACGACAAACAAACTAAAATAGTTTCAACAACAACAGCAACACAAACAACAGCAATAAGAACTATAACTATAACTGGGAGATGGCGCAGCTAAACACACACAGAAAGAGAGAGGGAGAGAGAGAGGGAGAGAGAACACTTTCTTCACACAATACGCTTATCCTGGCAACGTGACGTAGCTGCTGCCTCGCCGTATCCTCTGCGATTGCCGGCGTTGATTGATGTGCTTTTGCCTTGACGCGGTTGCTAGTTTTATTGCTCGCCGTTGCTGTTGGCTTTTTGCTGAGTTTTGCATACCCTGTAATTGCGCAATGCACGCAAAGGGGTAGAGCACGCAACTCCAAATTAGTTGTATATCCTTACTGACTAGCTGAGATTTGCTTTCATGGGGTATTTGCCCGTTAAGTCCTCGCTCGCTTCGCGAGTCTCTTTGTTTTGCTGCTTTGTTTTATGCCACAATTCGTGTTCTTGTACTATTGTTATTGTTGTTGTGTTGTTGTTGCTGTTGTGCAGTTTGTTGTCGCATTTGTTGTCCTTCCCGTTGTAATCGCATATGTCAAAATTATGCTCTTTCACTTTGAAACGACAAGCCACAGGATGTGTCCGTGTCCGTGTTCGTGTCCGTGTCACGCTGACATCGCATGTCCTACGGCAGGTGAGCAGAGGTGGAGAGGGGTGGAGGAGTTGGGTTGGACACCTGCGTGAGATGCCTTAAATTTTGAATTGATATTCAAATTTAAGCCAAGTCGCAGGGATTTAGATCTGTCAAGGGAGAGAAGGGGAAGCACCGTCGCATTTGCATGCACAGAGATGTTCCGCCACCGAGCCTGTCCCGTGTGTCTGTGTGTGTGTGTGTCGTGCACTACATGCATGCATATCTTTTTAATTACACTAAAACGTGACGCTGCCCACTGAGCCCAGACTCGACTCAACTCGCCTTGCCTTGCCCCGCCTCGTCTCCGAAGCCCAAGTCTCAAATGGAGGTCACTTGGGCTAACGAACGGCGCACTCAGTCGGCGTATGCCACAGAACCATCCGTCACACACACACACACACACACATACAGAGACACTCACACACACACACACACGAACTCGGACATGTCTGTAAAAACTACTGACACACTAATCCGATTAGTTGGGCTGACATTTTCTGCTGCTGGCAAAGTGCAGCGCCAGTAGGATCCGCAGTACCCACCAACCGAGCCTTGTTAGAGCGCTCCTGTTCCTCGTTGTCTAAGCCCCCTTTCCTCTTCCCGTGCCGTCCCCGTCCTGTCTCCATTCATTTTATTCAAATGTGACAAGCCCAAAAACGGCCCCACGGCAGACTGAAAATGTTGCCCCAGCGAAAAATGCAATAATTAAAAAAAACAGAATTAAGGCAAACGAAATAAATTCAACGGACTGAAGCAAGTAATTTGTCTGGCCAAACGACGAATTAGGCGACTTGACGAAGTGAACAACTTGCTGGGTTTATAACGGGTTATGTGATAAGGAAGATACTCTGCCTGAAGGGAAACCAATTGAGCGGACGGATTCGATAACGAATGAAAATGAATTGCATAAAAGATCGGGGAAGAAATCAAAGTGGGACGGTGGAGGGAAGCAAATGCAGGGGAGATATGAGGAGATATATGGGGAGATATGTATATGAGGAGATCACAGAGGATCAGAGAGTAGACAATCAGTTTATTCATGTGTCAATTAATATGTCTGTTCAATTGAGATTAGCGCAGTAACATAAACTTAACTCGGCAATTCATCTACAGACATCTTTAAAATCCTAACAGAATATTAAAGGTTAGTTAAAGGTATGTTAGTCAAAGATATGTTAGTTGACAGATCGCTAAGAATACTTTAAGTTGTTTTGACAGAGAAAGAATGTAGTGAATTCAGTGACAGATATGAATAGATTGCCTTATAATTATTTTATTAAAGACTGCCAAATCCAAATTTACAGAAACTTCAAGTTACAGCAAAATAAAAGTTGAAGAGAGGTAAAATATTGATAAATGTAAACTTATCCAACAGTTGAAATACTCTCAAAATGTTAAGCCAAAGTCGAGCCCCAGAATAAAAGTCAAACTCGAACTGAGTCTGCATAAAACTGTTTCCTAAAAGAGTATCTAGAAACTAGCAAGTTCCTTTAAACTGCCTTAACCTATGTTTAATTTAGAGCACTTTTTAAAAGGTTTTTCCTAACTCAAAGCCTAGAGTGACTGAGTCTTTAAGCCTAAAGAGTATTTAAACCCGGTCAAAAACATTTGGCTTACCCAACCCAACTGTAAATCTAGAACACTTTGAAAAGGTTTCCCCTAAATCTTTATTAATTTGCAGATACTTTGTGCCACTTTAGCTTTGTCTAAGCCAATTTGGGAACTTTTCAAAGTATGTCAAGCACTTGCGGGGAATGCTTGAGCTGACAAGTGCATGTCATATGCATTCTGGCTCGTCAGTTGTAGGGGCGGCCAACCTGGTTTGGTCTACGCTGACGCAGTCTTTTATTAGCGCATTTAAAA
This sequence comes from Zaprionus indianus, assembly GCA_018904595.1. Lineage (NCBI taxonomy): Eukaryota > Metazoa > Arthropoda > Insecta > Diptera > Drosophilidae > Zaprionus > Zaprionus indianus. Next base: position 7,334,232 of record JAEIHA010000320.1, read on the forward strand.
TGTAATTCTTCTTGTCCCTCGCACGCGACGAGGCTGCGAGTGCGCCCTACACACTGCCGCGGGAGACTTTGGCGTCGTTTCGGCATTTTTATCACATAATATTTTATTTTAACGGCAATAAAGCGTAATTTAATGAGCCCATAAAACGAAAATACATTAAGCGGCCCGCCAGCAGCAGCCTACCTGCCTGCCTGCCTGCCTGCCATGCAGCCCCCACTCGGGCACAAGGCAGTGAAGGAGCTCGGCAGCCTGCCATCTGTCAGCGCAGCTCATTTTGATGCCAAATTAAATGTGTTTCAAGCTGCCGAGATTTGCCTCTAGTTGTCGTTGTTGTTACTCCCATTGTTGCTGCTGCTGTGGCAAGCTTAGCGCTTGTGGCATTTATTAAGCGCATCAAGTTTGCGTTTCGTTTCTCGTTTCATCGTTTTGCTCCACAATATTCGCCTAGTCTAGCATATTACACATACGCCCCATATTTCTTTTGCCCCCACTCGCACTGAGCTTTCAACTCCTTGCCTTCCTTGGCTTCAGCTTCAACTTCAACTTCCATTGCGACTGCGACAGCGACAGCGAGTCTGCTTGCGACTCTTGACTATTTATTCGCTGTCTTTTCTACATGGCATGACATTGACTTTTATTTAAATGATTTCTATTGCGACTGCCTTGTACCGTGGACGGGCAGGACAGAGGGAGCTGCAGATGGACGAGTTGTGCCAAGCAGCAGGTCCTGCCGAGTGTAGTTTCCCTGAATGGCAATGGCAATAGACTGCCAGCTGCTGCTCCTTCTGCCTTTGCTGCCTCTGCTTCTGCCTCTGCTGTTGTTCTATTATTTTCTTGTCCTCCTTTCCCTTCTTCTGCCTTAGTCTGCCACGTTGCCTTCGCTTGCTGCATGCGAGTTGCAATAAATATTGCAGGCGCGCCTCGCACGTCGCTCCGCGTCGAATGCTATAAATATTTGTTGGCCGTTTACTTTGCCCGTTGCCGTTGCCGTTGTCGATTTGTGATATTTGCTGGAAAATATTATCATAGTGCAAGGCGAATTTGCATTTGTCAATGCATTATACATAAACACAGCCATATCCAAGGATGCATGGACACATCCTGGGGCAATGAAGTGAGACAGATACCATTTATCGTGCTGCATGGGGATTTGCTTGAAGGTGACTAGCAGAACAGCAGCGAATTCAACAGGGAGTAGAGTGCGAGAGTGGGGAACTGCAACAACATTCTCTCACTTATTCAGAGAATATTTCTGCATTTTCCGAGCAAATAGATCGCATGTCCTGCAGCCTGCGGCGCCCCTTTAAGTAGGCAACACATTTGCAATGAATTCATATTAATTACAATCGATAAGGGCCAATGATACATAAACACAAGCTGACATGCACACACACACACACGCACACCCCCTCTGGCATTACTGTTATTTCAATATACTGTTATAAATTCAGATGCAAATGCAAAATCGATTGCAATTGCAACATTTGCCCAGGACATTTGAGTAAACGAGGCAGCGGGAGGTGTTCGAGGGAGATGGAAAGAGGGAAAGAGGATGCTGCCATTAGGCATATGTAATGAGAGAACGCACTGACGCAAACACACACACACACAGGCACTCACACACAGAGACAGCAGCGTGGTCCAGTTGCAGCAAAGCCCCAAATAAGTTTTTAATTAACCTAAATTTCGAAACTAATAAAATGACACAATGCACAGCGGTAGCAGCAAAACTAGCAACAACAACATCAACAACAACAACAAGCACCACAACAACATTGAGCCGGAGCCTGCATAATTTACCAACAACAGGGTGGTCTTGTTGTTGTTGTGCGTGCGTGCCTCTGTGTGTGTGTGTGTGTGTTGGCACTCATTGTTTGTTCAACGCACACAAAATGCACGATTCGAGGGGCCGCAGGACAAGTAAAACACGAATTGTTATTATGCAATTACATGTGCAGCCCACAGTGGCAGCCAAAAGTTAATGCACTGCATGATTATTGAAATATTTTGCGAACTGTTAAGCAGCGCAGGGGGGCGGGGAGGGGTAGGACACGCCCACTGCCGGCTCATGTTGCCGCTGCTGTTTGCAGTGCGTATAACAAATCATGTGCAAACAAAACACCTAAGCCCGTGCAGCCACGCCCCATCTCCCCACCCCTGGTCTTAACAAATATTTGCACATAAGCTCAGCGAGGGCAGATCGAACAGTTGACCAGCGAGTGCGACTAAACCGAGCAAGTTGTGCGTCCCCAAAGCCCCAAGCAAATCAGCGTGTGCAGCGCATCAATCAGCAATCCAGCAAAGTCTCTCAACAATTAACTAAAAACCACACACACACGCACACACACACACACACTAATGCTCTAACACACGCACACTCATTCATGCGCTTTATTCTATTAGCCAAGTGGGGGTTGTGGTAATAGTCGCAGCCACTTGAAGGGCTGAAGGGTTCAGTCAGAAGTTTGGAAGAAGGAGCAAGGAGGAAGGGGGAGAGAGAAGAGTGGAGAGTGGAGAGTAGTTAAGCCCGAGCCAAGCCATTGTTGTCTTTATCTCTGTGCCCTTTCGACAGTCATAAACAATTTAAAATGTCATACATTGCGTATACGCGATGTAAATGAAAAGCCAAGCTGGATATTATTTAGCAGCAGCAGCAGCAGAGGCAGAAACCCCAGAAACCCGAAAACGCAAAAGCCAGAAACCAAACCAACCGTAACAGGCAAACGGCAGCAACAACAACAGCAACAACAACAACAGCAGCAACAACAACAGCAGCAGCAAAACACAAGCAGAGCACGTGAATATGGAACGGAAGTTAAGGCGCACACAAAACGCACAGCTCAAAAGAAACAAGCCATAAAGAAGGCAGCGCACACACAGACACACACGCGTACCTCGCACACACACACACGCATACCTCGCTCACACACACACACACACACTTGTAAGCAGCACATACGCACACACACAGTTATGTTTACGAGCGCCAAGAGCGGCGCATACGTAACGTTGTTTTTACGGCACCCACGACTCGTTGCCGTTGCCCATTGCCATTCTCATTCCCCCCCCCGCCCCCCTCAGCGGTATATAAATGACATGTGGTGTGTGGGTGGGAAGAGGGGGTGTGAAAGGGGGTGCTGTGTCAGTGGCCAAGTAATTAAGCAAAGTACAATTTGGTGCCATTAAGTAATTTCACTTCATTCATTGACTGCCTGACTTAAGCAATGACTCAGTGTGTGTGTGTGTGTGTGTGTGCTCCGTGTGTGTGTGTGTCCTGTGTCCTGTTTTTACTCTCTCTCCCTCTCTGTCTATCAGTTCAGTTGTAGCTTATTTATCGTAACGAGTAGAGTAGGGGGGAGTGGACTGCAAATGGACTTGCTGTCCGCCCCAGTGCAATTCCTGTGGCTGGCGCACGTTGCGTATGTGTGATGTGCATAAGCTCATTTGCGTTGGTGGCTATTTAAAAAAGGATTTCCATGTACACCACGCCAAAGCTGCCAGCTGCTCATTCCACCTTTATTTCGTTTATTTAGAATTCCTTTACCAGCCCCCCTACACATTCCCTCTCCTACTCCCGCAGGCTCCTTTGCACTGCGAATGCAATTGTTGGCACCGAGTTCCGCTCTGCGCAAATGGAAACCGTAAACCATGTGCTATATCTGAGCACCGGATCTTACTCCCAGTCTGTCTGTCTGTCCGCTCGTCCGTGCTGCGGTGCAGCTTGCTGTTGCGGTGCTTGCTGTCTTTTCTCGTTTTAGTAAGTAAATTTTGTAATTTTTTCGCTCGGTTGAAGACGAACTCATTAAAGCGAGTGAGTGCGAGTCAGGAGTGCACTCACTTGCGGGGGTGAGTGTGAGAGGAAGGGAGGGAGAGTTAGGTAGAAAGAATGGGGAAAGAGAGTGAGGAACAGTGCCTGAGCTTCAGCACTTTGTAACCCTAGCGAGTGCCTTAAATTATTTTCGAACATTAGTTATGATTCCCTGAGCAAGTTGCTTCATTTCGACTCATCTGCTTGAACTGAAATCTTTCACAAGGAATTTCCCAGTGGACGCCCTTAGTGCTGCTTTGTGCCGCCTTCATTTCAGTAAAAGCAAAAGTGCCAAAGCGAGACGAGGCTGAGCGCTTGAGGGGCTGTGCTCTGCATTGTTGTCATTTCAATTGACCATTAGGCAAAGAGCTGCACTAAAAAGAAGGGAGAATAATGGCAGTGGGGGGGAGAGGGGGTGTAAACTGAAATCAAAACAATAAATGCAGCAGCAAGTGCAAGGGGCAGGCAAGCAAGCCCAGAGGAAGTTCGTTTGGCTTCTGCGACGTCGAGCCAAAGCCACACAAACAGTTGGCCAAGTGACCGCCTGTCCGTCCATAGGCTCCCCCTGGCAAGCCCCGGCAAAGCCCTGTTGACCAGCAACAGTGTAATCACTGTGGCAGGGCCACAGTCACTGCCACAGTCCGAGTCAGAGTCACAGTCCGAGTCAGAGTCAGAGACAAGTTTGCAAAAATGTCAGCACATGAGACGCAGTTGCACATACCCTGTGTGGCAAGGGAGGAAGATGCAGTGGCAAGCTGAACTTGTTGAGCCTGAATTGCAGGTTGATTAGTGTTTGATTGGGTTTGCCAAGTGGAAAGTGTGTGTGTGGGGCACATAAATAATGCAGATTTACGGGCGACTTGAGGCATTAAATAATAATTTCGAAATAAAATCGAAAGCATAAATAACTCAGCACACGACGTGCAGCTTGCCACATGTGCAGCACGTGCTGCAAATGGGAAAATTAATTTAATTTAAATACACTTGCCGGACAAGCCAGGGGGCAAAGGTCAGCACAAAAATGCCAAATGCAGCAGCATCGAATCAAATCTCATGCAATATGGCAACGAGTCGCGTCGAGCATGCGTGTGGCATGTGGCAGAAACAAAACACAATCAGCAATGGAAATGCAGAAAATGAGAAAATGGAAATGGCAGCAAATGCGATTTTATGTAGCATGCATGCCACATTATGTTGCAGATGTGAGCAGAGGAGCTGAGGCAGTGGCTGAGGGGTGCAGGCTGATGAATAATGTGGCAACTTTCTGCCAGACAGGGCAGCGTGGGGGCAAGCTCGGCAACGGTAGCTGCTGCAACAAGATGTCGCGACAACTGCAGCAATAACAGCAACAACAACAGCAGCTGAAACAACAACAACAACTGCAGCAAATACATTTAAAATGTTTTTCAATAAAACTTTTGCTACTCTGCAATTGTTTTTCGCTAACGGCAGCTGTGCGCCCTGTCCTTGCTAAGACAATGCCACGTGCATGTGTGTGTGTAAGTCTAGCTCAAGAGCCTCTCCACGTGTGTGTGTGTGTGTGTGTGAGTGTGTTCAATTGTTTTCGAGTCGAGGGCAATTTATCAGAGCTTGCTGCGCGGCTGCTTACGTTGCACGAGTGCGACACGAGTGCATAATCCCTTTAAATACAGGACAGAACATGATGCTCCCAACAGCGTTGCCAGCTTAAGTCGAGAATAATCCCCTTCGTCACCTGCTCCCTCCCCCCCGCGTAGACTTAGTTCACTTCCTGCTCAATTTGCGCCTGTCGCCGCGTCGTGGCAATCAATTGAAATGAACATTTAATTAGCCGAATAAATAACTGAAAGGCGCTCCGGCGATGTCATTAAAAACATTCTACGCACATTAATAACTTTTATGACGGGCGGACTGAGCAAACAAACGGGTGCCCCCTTAGCAGCAGCCCTGATTAATGGGGCGGCTAATAAAAAGATGGGCCCGCGTGGAAAGGGAAACAGAACTGCGAATGCTTTAAAATTGACAATGGCTGTCCAAGCGATAAGTAATTAAAAGACGTACAGACGAGGAGAAGGGAGGGGGGAGGCAGACTAGACAAGGCAGTGGGAAAGGGGGAGGGACAATCCTGCGTATGCAGCCAATGAGCGTCAGTTGTGCGCGGCAAATGAAAGCACATAAAATATGAACGAGGACAGCGCCACAAGGAAGCCACACACAAAGTATAGAAAGGATAAGGAGGAAGGCAGCTGCTGAGGGGGGGGGATGAAGACAGAAAGGGGAAGAGGGGAAGGAAGCGTCACGAATGTGAAGTGGCAGAGAAGCAGAGTCGCGCTAAATAAAACATAAAAACTATGTGACAAAACGACAAGCAGCGTACAGTCAGGCAAAGGAACAGGGGGGGATGGTGGACTGACAGTGGGGGACAGTAAAAATGTCAGGAGAATAAAAATCATAAAAATAACGACAACAACTAAATGTGACACACAAAGATGCATATAAAAATTGTACTAAACGAGCCAAAGGCAACGGCAAACGAGAAGCAGTTGAAGGCGCGTCGCGCAAATGAAAACACGAAAAGCCGTCAAGGAGTTGAGTAGTTACCCCCCTCCCTCCCCCTCTTTGCTAGAAGAGACTGCCAGAGTAGATAAAGCGGAATAGGTTAAGGTATAGAGAGGATGAGGAAGGGAAGCAGAGGGGGCGCTTGGCAACTAGATGAAAGCGCCACATAACAACGTGCTGAAAGCCAAAAAGTATAGACGTGTCCTTGCATGTCCTGCCACATGCGTGTGTGTGTGTGTGTGTGTGCGTGTGTGTCTATTTACGGTCGGACTTTTATGTGCACTGCGGCCATTTGTAGCTGGTAGTTGGGAATGTCTATGCGTTATATTTAACAACCTGCCTGGGCAGCAAGGTTTCCGCATTTTCTAAACTTGCAATTTACTCAAAATATATTGAGTATACTCAGTGTATAAATTGAGTGTGCATGAATCATATTCACATGTACCAAAGTATTCAAAGTAAGTCGATTTCCACTCAAGCCCAGCAACTCCCTCTCTCTCAATTCGACCTGCTCAGCTCTCTCTCTCTCTGTGGAAGGAAGGCAGGCAAGTGCAATTGCATTTGCTATTTGCCATTTTCATTTTGCACTCCCACCTCCCCCTCCCCCCCGCTCTGTCCCTGCCTGTGTAAATATTGTCCTGCACTTCATTTCTGTGCCAGCACAGGGCTTCCAGAGAAGTCCCGACTGCTGCATCTAGGCCAGCTTAATAAACTTCCTAACCTTAAAGTGAACTGCCTTTGGCGCTCGGGGCGTATACGCAATGCATTACAGAGGCACAAACAAGGCTTAATTCTGTTTTAATCGAAGCAAACTATGTGGCAGGAAGTTCTTATTTGCCACTGATCGGCGTGGCAACACTTTTGTTCTTTATATTTCGCCAGCAGCAGCAGCTTTTCCTGCAGTTTTTCCTGATTTTCCCAATCACTTTGCGCTTGCAGCCGTTGCCAGCCAAATAAAATGTGCATAAAAATCCATTATTTTGCCAAACAAGCAAACAGCGCATGCCGAACATACTCACACACACACACTAACATACGCACACACACACACACGCATACAAACACAACTGTAGAAAATACAAACAGCAGCGAATACTCAATAAAGGCGACAGAGCCGCAACGAACAATGGAACAGCGGCTGTGCTGGGCAGCATTTGAGAAGGGTTGCCTGTTGCAAGGCAGGGGAGGGAATGAAGAAAGGAGGGTTGGGGAGTTGGGGGTGGTCTGTTAAAAGGGCTACAAACAACTTTTTTTGTGTGTGTGCGCAAAATAAATATAAGAGCGTTGAAACGAAAACATTTTGCAACAATATAAAAATTGCAAACGAAACGGAACAAAAAACAGTTGCAGAGGGGGAGAGAGGGGACAGGCAGTGGCAAGAGGGTGCACTCGTTGCCACGACCTTTGACCGGGCCGGGCTGGCGTTTATTGGCAACAGTGTTGCTATTTGTGTAAACGACTCGTAAAATTTTATATTGCCGCTGTTCTCTTTTTTCGCCAGCCAGCGCGACACATGTTGTTGCTGTTGCACAGTGCCGAGAGGGGTGGGAGAAGGGGTAGAGGTGGAGCTGTGTAGGGGCGTCTGAGTGCCGCTTCAATTGAGTTGCAAGGCAACATTGTTGAAATGAAGCCAGCTTTTAGTTTTTTCCACCTAGCGCATTATCTCTGGCATGTGTAATTTAAGGTGCTGCAAGCAGCTGCCACTGGCAACACAGCTTGCTGCATTCGTGTGTTGCATTTACTTTGCAATTGGAAATTGACATGTCTCCTTTGCAGCAGCAGCAACATCAGCAACTGCGCTCGAATGACAAACGACTCGCGCAGGTTGCCTCGCCGACGGGGGCAGCAGCACATAAAAGTTGCATATTGATTACATTTCGCTTGCAGTCAGAAGCTTGTCAATGTCGACTGTGCAATGGCGTGGCACTTTAGAAGCCAACACCCCCGGGCACACCCGCGGCACTCATACGCACTCTCCCTACACTCCAAACGCACCTACGGCACTGCAAATGGCTTTTCGCCATATGTAACAAGTGTCATTTTCATCGAAAATTCATTAGTCGCCAGTTAAAAGCGCATATTTGCTTATTCAGCACATTTTTGCACTTATTTTTATTGCATGCTGCATGCTGCATGCTGCAAGGCGCAGCGGGGTAGCAACAACTGCAGCAACAGCAGTCCCATCTGCAAGTAAGAATTGCTACAGTGAAGTCGAAGCTTATCTAATTCAATGTATTTTAAGTGTATAGTACTTTCTGTTGCATACTTTTATGCAGCGAAGGCAAAATCTGTGTTGAAGCAAGTTATTAAAAGGCATTTGAATTGTAATATTTATTATTTAAATTAAAGATACAATCAATATTGATTTATGGAGAAGGAGGTGGGCGTGGCTAAATGCTAAAAAAAACTGCTTTAAGTGTTGTCACCCAGTTTGATGGCGGCAGAGATACAAGCTCAGTTTTTTATGCTTATAAGGAATATATGTACATTGCTTATGTACATTGTTTATTACTATTCATTGATAGCTACAACTAGCACATCTCTCGGCAGTGCATACCCTGCTGTTGCTGCTGCTCAGCTCATAGCTCCCTCAGTATTTTATTACGCGTGATGAAGTGAAGCTGACACCTGAGAATATACGGATCTGTTTCGAGGGCAAGTTCTGTCTGTGTGTCGCGAGGATATTTGTAATTATGAGTGGCAGCGTGTGAAATGGAAAATGCAAAGTGTGCAACTGTCATAAAAATGAAATTAAAATAAATTATGTAATGCCCCCTCTGAGAGAACAGCAACAGTGCGATGTAGATAGATGCGAATGCGATGGAGAGGGAACTAAGTAGAAAAGTTTGCAGGGCAAATATGCAGTATTTTTATAGCACTCTCTCGATATTTACCCATGTATTTTGGACTTGCTCTCGCTGCTGTTTGCCTTTGCCATGTTGTGCCCATTAAAATGAACAAACTTTCGAGTGGGAGGAAACGTGGCCAATTGACGACACTTTAAAGATCCAATTTGCACATGACGTCTGTCAACAACAGCAACTGCAGTGGTTGCCCTGCAGCAGGACACTGTAAAAGAGTGAGAGGGGAGTGAGGGGTGGGAGGGGAGTGGTGGATGCCACCTGGCGACAGCAGTTTGGCCTACATCGCAGCAGGGAACTGGCTGAGCTGCAAATTAGAAGCAAATTTGTTTAATTCAATAAAACGTTGATTAAATGCAGAGCCAGGCTAATGAGGAAACAACTAAAAACAGGAAGGGAGAGAGAAGGAGGGAGAATGGGCGAAAGAGAGGGACATACAGAAATAGAGTAGAACGAAATGAAATATTTGCTTAGCTCGGCAATTGGTGCATGGTTATGTCAGGGCTATTCGTGATGTAGCTTCTCTTCTCAGCTCTTATGCAAAATTAATTACGTGAAATTGCATGCATTTCACCCGAAATTATATTAATTTCAAAGTTCTTGAAACGACGCTAAGCTGCCAGCCGTCCTCCTGGCCACACTCTCCACTCTCCACTTGCTGTTCGCTTAGACAGTCGACGCCTGTTTTTGCAGCAAAGCAAAACATCATGAAATGCAACCAAAACAAATGCTGAAACTTTTATATTATTGTTGCTTTTAATACCCTAAGCTAAGAGAGAGAGACAGAGTTGCATAACTTTTTTAGACACTATGCAACAAACGGTTTTCTGCGGGGAATTTGTGTATCTCAATGTTAGCTTGAAGTTGTTGTTGAAGTCTAAATATGTTTTATTACTTAACATATTGTCTGTTTTTATATAGTTATGTCTTATCCACATACACTACAGTTTCTTCAACTGCAGTTAGTGTACTTTCTCGTCTGCCTAGCACTGTTTTAAAACTTCTTTCTCTCTGCTTGTTATGGCTGTTGTTTTTTGACTGTTATGTATTTTCTTTTTTGTGCTTTTGCTTGTATTGAAGCACAGCAAAAGAGTGTGCTCCTTTATATGCACAAGATTGTGTGTAAGTGTGTGTGTTTGTGTGTGTGTACTGGCGCTGTATGTGGTGTGTCTTTCTGTGTCAAGCTTATCTTTGTGGCGCGACACGGACCGAGATACAGACATATCGCACAGAACCACAAAGAAAGTCAAAAATGCAGCCAGAGTGTATCTATGCATGCCTATCTTGCTCTCTTTCCCCCTTCTCTCTCTCTCTATCTCTCTCTAGGAAGTTGGCCTGGCACAACAATTTCCGGCAACGGGTTTTTTGCCCAAAAAATGAAAGTAAAACTTTTCCGTGCGGCTTTAATAAATGTATTTTATGTGGCGCCAAAAAGTATGCTACAGTTTTCATTTGCTCTCTGCTCTGGCCCCAAATTCCCCACACGGCCGAGTTGGCCCATGTCTGTCTGTGTCTCTCTGTGTCTGTGTGCGTGTTCGTGTGTGCAGAGGTGTTGGGCGTGAATAGATGAAAATTAATATCGCGATCCGCCATAAATGTTGTCATAGGCCACACACACACACTTGCACTCACGCACACACGGGGCAAACGAAGCACAGCACGCGCCAATTAGGGCAAAGGCTAACGGTATATTTTCATTTAGGCGCGATGAGGCAAGAGTAGCGTAATTAAAATTTAATTTGCGCCAGCTAAATTTGACTATGAAATTCCAATAAAGCGAAAGCAAAGGCAACAGGCAATTACAAAGGGGAACGGGAAGAGAGGAAGGCAAAGCGAATGGGGGAAAGGAAATGCGGGCAGCGCGAAAAATCAAATAAAAGCTAAGTAAATTAGTTAAATTTAATGTGAAAATCCTTTGATTAAACGCAGTCAAGTATGTGTAGTAGCTACAAACAGCAGAAAGAGAGGGAAGAAGGGGGGAAGAAAGGAAAAGCAAAAGGAGGATGAGCCTGTATTGCTAGAAGAATAAAGCGCTCTGGTGCTGTGCGCTTAAATAAATAACAAGGCCACACGCGCGCTTGCTCGCTTGCTGCCAGAAGAACAAACACAAGACAAACATGGCGACACAAGCTTAGCCCACTGCACACCCCGCACCTAGCTCCCTCCCTGCCCCCACACACCGCCACATATTCCCATTGCTGTCGCAAGCGTCTCCCCGTTGGCGTGGCAAAGGATATGCGCAGGTTCCCGGAGGTGCGCCTTGGCCGGGATGGCATAAATTGTCAAAACGAAGACAACGGATTAAGCGACAAGGACACACACACGCACACACACAAGCGCACACACACACGTGCACACACCTATTGAATTTGATGGGAGTATCGCTGCTGGCGATAATACTAAGCAGGCCTTTAAATATATCTCTATCAAGAGGGTCAAGTCGTAGTAACTGCAAGTTAACCCTAGATTGCTTGTTTTATCGCTGTTTATCGATAGTTTCGCTATCCGTTTGACCCTGTTGGCAACCCTAAATAGAGTAGTCTACTCAGTCCAGCACCTGCGGCAAGCAGCTCAATTTATTTATACGCATTTAAAACTGATTTATGTGTGGCAAAAGGCGACAGCGCTGCGCACTCAGTGCCCCAGTGCTGCCTCAGTGCTAGCAGCAGCGTGAGCTGCATCTTTAATTTAGTTGCCACACACACACACACACGCACACTTTGCCTCAACACGCCCACTTGGCGACTGCACACGCCCCTGCGTTTACCGCAAATGCGTCTTCAATGAATTTCTCACTTGTTCTCGTTGCTCGTTGCTCGTAGCGTAGCAGCAACGCATCAGCTGGTCGAGGCACGATTAATGTGGCATGTGGCAAATGAATTTCTTCCAACTGCAATGGCTCAACCTCCCTCTCTTTCGCACTCTCGTTGCATCTTGCTACCAGTTGCTGCTGCAGCTCGTTTTAAAGCTTAATGAATTCTACAGCAGCAGCAGCACGAGAAACTGCTTAAGCCTGCATTTGCAACGCAGCTCAGGCTGCAGAGCTCTTAAATCTGCTGGGCGCAATAAAATTCAGTATCCAATTCAATACCCTGTAAAGAGAAGGCACGGACTGCGAAGGTCTCTGATTAATAGTTGAAGTGAAAGAAGGTTAAAAAGGGAAGATATGGAGAGAGAATTTATGTTAAGAACAGAGAACTAGCTAGTTGTTTAGATAAATATAAATAAATATAAACTAGCTACAAATAAATAAAGCTGACTACAACAAGTTTACTCTTTAGTTAGCACCTTCATAAGTTCATACCTAGCGTATCTGCTAGTTCATGCTCTACTTGCCGCAACTGTTTCCGTTTGGCTGCCACAACTAGCGAAAGAAGCTTTCCACACTCACACTGCGAAAATCTGTTATCGCATTAACAATTTCCTACTAATTTTGGCAGCCAGCACATCCCTTTATCCCCTCGCAAACACACACACTCACACACACATGCTCGCAAGGAAATATAATTAAATTGCGTGCAAAACTAACGCCTTCCCCTGCTGCCTTCTGCCTTCTGCCTGCTGCCTTGTGCCTCCTGTGGCGGCAGCATGTAGTAAGCTCTTGGCCAGACTAGTAGAACGGCGCCGCAACCTATACGTAATCACAAATAATTTCATTAAAAATGAGCCCAGACACGCCCCCAGAACTACAACAAGGAGAACAACAACAGCAAAGGGAGCAATAAAGCAGGAAAAGCAGGCATAAAAATCCAACTGAAGCCGAATAATTCCCACTTGTATTTAAGTAATTATGCAGTCAAATCCCCAAGTAGAAAACACAGTCACAACAGATTTATGTGCTTAAGCGTGTGTGAGTGTACAGTGTGTGTGAGTGTGCGACGTCTCCAGTTGTCTCCAGCTGTGTGTGAAATGGCAAAATTGTGCTTTTTATTTACACCGCATTGCGCGAATGATTTGCGTGGCAGGCGGCGCAAGGGGAATAGCTGACATACATATGCTATATATTATATATACCAATATATATTATATATATATGCACAGTCTGTTGCGCTGCCGGAATAACGTCTTAGCAGTTGGGGCATATAAATCACATTGGTGTCTGTTTGGCAAGGCATGTGGAGGGAAGGCAACTTCTGCGGCAGGTGGCACGCTTGACAGGCGACTGAGGCAAGCTGAAATTACCGAATTATCGATAGCTATTAGAACTAAAAGGCAGCAAGAGCTGAGCAAGCAAGACTGCCTGCTCCTTCGCTTGACAATTGAAGCCTATCGCGATCTGCAGCGCATGAACGTAATGCGACAATTGGCAATTGACAGTTGAACTGTTGTGAGGCCGCAGTCGTGGCGTGTGCACTCCATCAGCATAAATCACTCATACGTCACGTTAAACACGCTCAAAGTCCAAAATGACGAGGCAACAGCAGAGCGAGAGCGAGAGTGAGAGTGAGTCCAGTTGGCTGCCCCAGACATGGCCATAAATTAATTAAGGCCCGGGCCGTAGCAGCCGTAGCAGGCGAACAAGGCTGAGCCCAAGGCTCGTGTAAGCTGCAATTAAACTGTAAACGCGAAAAGCGAACGATAGCAGTGGGCGGGAGTGAGTGGGGGGGGCAAATTACAACCATTTACAATTAATTTGAACAACACTTGCCGGGCAAATTGCGTGCCATGGCTCATAATTTCGAACGGTCACACACACACACACACACGCAGACTGCGAGCAGAAGTCAAAGTCGCCATTAAAAAAGGCCAACGTGCAAACACTCAATTAGCATATCAATAAATCAAGAAAAGTGTTGCTGCCTGCAGAGCCAGCAGTCAACTAGAGTGGCTCTCCTTCCCCCTCTCTCTCTCTCTCTCTCTCTCTGTCATTCCTTTTCTCTCCTTGCTGCGCTCTTGGCAATCAAAATTTAGTTAACAGCGCCGAAACAATTTATTAACTTGGCTCTGCGACCTTGGGGGTACGCTGCGTATACGTGTTGTTCGCGTGTCGACATTATTAATCAAGGCGCATCGCAGCGCGTTGCCTGGCGGAGTGTCCTGGCTGCTTCCCTTCAAGTGTTTGCTTGATTGAGGCTGCCATAAATTAACCAACGTCCACGGCGAATAGTTCAATTTGTGAGGCAGAGGCTGCTGCCAATTAAAATGTTGCCAAATGCCAAGGCAGACAGACAGAAAGACAGAGAGAGAGACAGTTGGCGGGCAGTGGCCCGCGAATGCTAATTGGCCACTTTGATGATTTCATTTATTTTAATTGGCTGGCACCGCCGGCATTCGTCGACATGTTCGATTAATTGAATTAAACTGCGACATTTCGAGTCAGTTTTTGAACGACAACAATGTTGCCAGCAGCAGCAGCAGCGGTCGCCATACTCGTGAGTAGCCAGTTGCAGATGCACTATGAATACACTCACACACACACAAGTATTTGCAGCTGCTGCCCGCTCAAGGCAAATCGGCCTGCGATGCACGCAAAGTCAGCGCCACGGTAAGTCGTAGGCCCCGCTCTGGCCATAATTCCGTATTCCACTTTGATTCCCTCGACAGCGTCTGGCCGCCAGCTGTTGTCAGCTAACGCGTCCCAGCCTGGACCCGGGCAACGCGGAGTGTCGGCAGCGCATGCAGCTGCCGGGCCGGGGGAAACGCAAGTACAGCATGCCGGAGCAGTACGCCATCAATATGGTAAGCGGGGTCCACCTCGAGTGCATTCGATGTTCGAGTAATCAGCTTGCTTGTAATGCCTGCACAGTGCATTGAGGAGTGCAACTACCTGGCCTCGGGCTACATAGAGATTGATCCGCCCTTTGTGCTGGACTTGGCGACAATCGCATACAATCTGAAGCAGACAATGCCGCAGCCGCAGCACATTGCTGTGCCCCACATGCTCAAGGCCTATGCCGTGTGCGGCGCATATCGTGAGTGACAGTCCGAGAGAAGAAGCAGCAGAAGAAAGCTCCCTTCCCTTTCCCTTTGCAGGTGCACAGCACGATCAGAAACTCAAGGTAAATGTGCCGGATGTGGAGTTCATCGAGGAGGAGTGCAATCCCTTCGCCATCGAGATAACAACGTGTGTGCGTATCCACGCGATGCAGACGTGTCCCGCGGAGTTCTACAGCAACAGCAGCGAGTGCCAAATGGCGCGAAGATTCTTTACGCGCTGCATGGAGGATATGCAGGCCAATGCGGTGCTCGGACTCAAGGAGCAAGAGATGCTGCAGCTGGTGGAGAAGTTCTATCGGGCTGCATCAATTGCGAAAATTTCATAAAATAAAGAAAGAAAATAGAGTAAAGAAGAAAGAGAAAGTCATAAAAGTCGTAGATGAAATATGGCAATTTGACTTTGTGAGTGTGAGTTAGTTTGCTCTCTCCCCCTCTCTCTCTCTCTTTCTCCGTGTCAAAACTGCAAATTGAATCACACTTTTTACACACTCACACACACACACACTCAAACTGGCACACACACATGGCCGCATGTCAATGTCCGCTGCTGCTGACTTTGCATAACTTCGTCTGCGTTACTTGAAAGTACCCTGTAAAGTAAGAAGAGTGTGTAGGCTAGTCATTCGAGGTTTGGTATGTACAATCTTACAGGGTATCTGCGCGTGCTGCCTGCTCTTGCTGTTGGTTTTTTATTTAGCTCGAGTCAGCACTAAAAGTTGCACACGGCTCGTTCTCCTGTTCGCATTGCTGAATGGTGAATGGTGTCGGTATACTGCATATGTGTGTCTCTCTCTCTCTCTCTGTGTGTGTATGTGTGTGTGTGTGAGTGCATGTGTTATGCAAGTGAAACAAAGGCAAATTTATGTGTTAGTCCACTGACTTTCAGCGCCTGCCAGCTTCAGAGTCAGACAAACAGACAGACAGAAAGACGAGCAGACATCGCAGCCGTCGGACAGAGCAATCTTTCTGCAGGCCTGCAGCGTCAGGTTAAATGGAATTTATGTTCCTTAAGTCGATGTTCGTTTGCCAGCTCTCCATTCTCTCTGTCCATCTGCCAGCTCCTTCTTCATCTCCGGCTCCACTCCTGGCGCTGTCTGGCGTCACCAGCTGCTGCTGTTTGTGCTGGCTCCTTGAAACAATTACCACATCACCAGATCTCCCTTACCCCTCCCCCCTTTTCCCTCTGCCTCTCCCTCTATCTGTCTTGCGCAAGTTTCATTTGAGTCTTTGCTTTTAGTTTGCATTTCTGAGATTTGCATTGCCTCTTCCCTTTCTCCTCTCTCTCTCTCTCTCTTCATCCCTCGGCCTACGCAACTGTCTGACAATCAAAGGGCTTAAGATTTTTCTTTAATTACGCCCTTGAGTCAAATTAAAAGCAAATGATAGCCGACTGTGATGGGACTGGCAAGGCTGACAGAGAGAATAGCCGCACAATAAACAGCTCGGCAAGTGTATTTTTGCGGCTTTTGCA
This sequence comes from Zaprionus indianus, assembly GCA_018904595.1. Lineage (NCBI taxonomy): Eukaryota > Metazoa > Arthropoda > Insecta > Diptera > Drosophilidae > Zaprionus > Zaprionus indianus. The sequence goes on from JAEIHA010000320.1 coordinate 7,350,847, forward strand.
GCTTTTCCACAGCGCCATTTTCACACAGTTTACTTAGCCAAATCAAAGAAACTCTCAAGAAAATTATTTTTAAGCACTTTTTGCAATGTTTGGCAAATCAGTTGCGAGAAAAGAAAACTTTCTCGAGCATGTTGAACGTGCAATGTGGATAAATGACCAGGGAAACGAGTGGGAGGATTAGTGAGAGGCAGAGAGAGAAGAGGAAAGAGTGGGAGACAAGAAACAGAGAGAGAAAGAGGGGGAAACTTGCCTAGTCACTTGACGAGCCTGTTTTCAATTTGGTTTGCTGGCAAAGGCGGCTTCTCCACTTGTTTTTTATAGATAATTAGTTCATGTTGTAGACTCCCCCCTGCCCCCGCTGTCTCTACCTCTCCTCCCTCTGCCTGTTCTGCCTCCTGCCACTTGCTTGTAATTAAAATAAAAGTCCACTAAAAACAAATAAAAATGCAGCCGTGTGAGGTGGAGCTCTGTGTGTGTGGCAACTCCCCGGGGCAAGGAAGCTGCATAACTCATGCAACCACTGCCAACAATAACAAGCTGCTGCAGAAGGGGGAGGGGGTAAAGACTGGGGCATGCAATCAAAATTATTATAATTGCGACGCGTTCGCCATTGTGCGACAACAATGACTTCCGCTTCCGCGCTGAAATTTGCTTGTCTGTGCTTCTGCCTCCGCCTCTGCTGCACGTTGTATGCCCCTTGTTGCAGTTGTTGTTGCTGCTTTTTGTGCTGCTGGTGTTGGTGTTGGTGCTGCTGCTGATGCTGGCTGTGCATGTGCGGTGCCTGCATCCGCATTGTTTTTAGGCAGCCCCCGTGCAACAATAAACTCAGCTGCTGCCGCCGAGTGCTGCAAGGGTTGCAAGGGAGTGACAGAGAGAGTGAGAGAACAGAGGCATGGGGAGTTGTCGCGACACATTAAGTGCCTGCAAAAGACGCGCAACAAAGTGAGCAAGTCCGAGTGGGGGCGTGGCAAAGGGTGGCGAGGGGGAGGAGTGTGAACGAGCCAACGTGCTCAAGTGGTGAAAAGCTAGAGCAGCTTTGGTGTCAGCCGCGGGAGTGAGATGTGTCTGCAGTTGCAATTGTGCTGCCAGTAAAGGACATGCAGAGTGATAGGCACAGAGATGATCGACTAGCAGATACCCTAGAAGTAGCAGTGAGAGCAAGAGAGAAGAAAAGACAGTGCAAGATTAGTTACGTGCTTCCACAAGCTGTTTCCTTCCACAAGCTCTTCCCCCTGCAATCACTTCTTGTCTCACTCATTACAGGGTATAGCACAGGCAGTCATTAGTGCAGCCCACAGGAAACACTGATTAGATGCACTTTAACACCGTGCAATACAATATGAATGACAAAGCCTGCGCACAGCTCAGCCTGCTTCACTTTGTCAGCCTGTTAAGCCTCTCAATTATGTGCTCACACACTCACACAGACACTCGCACTGCCTGGCCGTCACACACTGAGTCGTCTAATCAATCAAGCACGCCTCAAATGAAAAGTCAGAAGGCCAAGAAACCCCAAGAACTTTGTGTGGCGCCCCTCCTGACACGCAGCTAACGACATAATTCGATTTCTATTAGGGCAATGTGTGTACTTTGCCTTTGGTATTATTTTGATTATCGCCAGAACAGAATTCTGGCTAAATGTATTAATTCCCTTCATAACTGTGCGCATGGAAATTCGGAAATTCTCTCTGTGCGTGCATGTGTGCCACGCCCCCTTTGTGCTGCTGCCCCAGCCCATTAGTGATTGAAGTACACTTTAATTAGTTTAATTAGTAAGCAAGAAACTTGTGCGGACTCTTCGGACTTGCCTTGTGATTATTTGTTGTTGCATATTGTGAATGGCAAATTGATTGCCACAAACACTCTCAAGCAGGCACGCTATTTATCTCCCTCCCTCCCCCTCCCATTCGCCTCTCTTTCTCTGTGTAATTGGTTTATTTGTAGTCGCAATCTCGGCCTGCCACACACGCGTAATTGTTGCATCAGATAACAGAGACGCCTATGGTTGGCGGGGCCTGGTATATCTGATATATATTTTAATTAATTGTTATTACGCTTATCTGTCACATGACCCCCCAGTTCCCCCTCCCCCCCTCTCTCTCTCTCTCTCTCTAACCCTGTGTGGCCTTTTTAATTGCTACGCATACGTCAGGTAAGCCACCCGAGCGTGCAAAGCCCTCTTTGCATTTTAATGAAAGGGGGTACACAAGGGGGCGTATGTGTGTGCCTGTGTAATGCAGAGGGGGAGGGATTGTGTGTGTGCGTATGTGTACTTTTAGCTATTTGCCGTGCTTTGCGTGCTTTTGACACTCGGCTTACGCCCTGCCACGCAGCTGTCGCCATCCAATTTCATTTGCTTGTCGCGCTGCCACTGATAAAATATGCGCGTTCATATTTCATTCTGTGGTCTCGCTGCCACTGTTGGGCCACCCACACGCACTACTCTATGAATGCACTGGCTAATCGAAAGTAAATACAGCTTGTCCCTGTGTGTGTGTGTGAAAAATGAGAAATATTCATAATGCGCAAATTACACATGAGGCAGAGAACGATGCAAGTAAATTAAAGCAAAGTGCCCACTTGACAGACAAGCGAATTAAACTCCCACACACACACACACACACACACACGCACAGGCAGGCAAGAAGAGCTTTTTTCGAGTGCGACACTTGGGCTAAAATATAACAATGGCAGAGAGCACAATACAATAAAATAAATCAACGAGCCGTGCTACAAATAAATGCAGAACTTTCGAGTGCCCCCAGAGTGGCAGGAGGAAGGAGAGAAGGGGAGAAGGGAGCTGCCTGAAGCTGTTACAGACCATTGCACGCACCACTCAATGAGCTATAAAAACATGAAAAATAAGTTAAATACATAAAAGCGACAGCTGACAATGAGAGAGAGGGAGGAGAGAGAGAAAGAGAACTTTAGGGAAAGTTGGTGAAAGTGAAATTAAAGAAGAAGAACTCTAATTTCGAATTGGGAAAACTCTGAGAATTGTCACAGATCAACACGTGGACAGGTACTTTAGTGACTAGATACAGCAACAGCTCGAGTGGAAAGGCAATGAATCAGCTTAGGGCACATTAAGTATACGCACTATTGACACTGGCACTTCGAGCGGGCAAGAACAACTTAATGTTGCGCCGCACAATGGCAGTGAAAGCAAGCGTAAGAAGCCGAGCTTATGAAATAATAACAACACACACACACGCACAAACACACACACACATGCGTGGCAGGCGAAGAAATCTGTTGAATATCAAATAACAATCACTTGGCAAGCTAAATATATCATTATGCTTAAGTAGGTGGCGGGATAACTGGCTGAAAGCCGCACAGGATAAAGAAAGAAACCCATTTTAGCTTGCCACACACACGCAAACACATAGAGAGAGAGAAAGAGTGAGAGAGAGATAGAGAGAGCGAGCAAGAGTCGTGGCAGTGTCAGGCTCGGAGATCCTAAACGTTTTGCGCGTTTGCTTTGCTGATGTGCCGCATTGTTGTCGCTCTTCTTGCTGCTGCTGTTGTTGCTGCTGCTGTTGTTGTTGTGCCTTTTGTTGTTTGGGCGTGTCTGGCGCGCCTTTTTTGTGTACAACAAACGAGCGTATTCCCATGTTATAATCCCCATGGCTTGCATGTTTGCTTAGCACCTACTCAGTGTGCTCGAATCAAGCGACAGCCTAGCCCATTGAGGTTGTGGGGTAGGGGAAAAAAAGGACAGACCAAGGCGAGGAAGCTACGAAGGGGATGGCGATGGGGATGAGCAGCTGCTGCTGCTGTGCTGCTGGGTTGAGTGGAGCAAGTTATAAATTTGAAAATTTACAAATCATCGTCGATATTTGATTTGCATACGATTTTTTCCTTATCTGCCAATATCTCTCTCTGTCCCTCTCTCTCTCTCTCTCTCTGTGTGTGTGTGGCGCCTGCGGATTTGCAGTTATGTGAACTCGTTTGTATTTCGCAGGAATCGCACAAGAGATTCGTAAATTGCTTTCATTGATTGCCGACAAAGCAAGTCGCAAAGGTGGCGCCCAAAAGGGAACAACCAGAGGGAAGCAGGACGAGTTGGGGGGCACTCCACTGGGTGTTAAGGCAGGCAGGCAGTACATCAGCCGGGGTGGGGGCGTGTCACACTGGGAATTGGCTCAAATTGTGCGAGCACACACACACAAACGCACACACTGCGTATGCGTAACGTGTGCAGTCCATTGACAGGCACTTTGGCAGCCAGGCCCAGTCGAGTGCGGCCCAAAGTGACCCGCTTTCTGCTGCGCACTTGACGCAATGACCATTTGTCTCCTGTTTGTTGCATGCCACGGACGTCTACGTGAAATTATTGCGCTGCAATGCATCATCCCAAGTAAACAGCGGCAGCTGAAGCAGACTCCTGTGCGTCTGACATGTTGCCGTGGGTCCACAGGGAGGCAACGCTGTAGTATTTAAAAGGGGGAAGAGTATTGCAAGAATACAGAGTATTTAAGCTCTAAACAATTGAAAGTAAATACAAAAAAGTGAAGAGAAAAAGGCAACACAGGCAGGGCAGAGCAGAGATAGAAGAGGCGACGGACACGCGACTCGTCGACGGACACGCTACTAGAGTAATTGTTATCCTTGTTCGCTGTGCGCAGGCACGAGCACTACAAAGCACAAACGCCACTTGAGCGTGGCATGCGCGCCGTGGCAGCTGCAACAACAACAACAACAGCAACAGCAACAAGCAGAGAAAGCTATAAGCAGCACTCAGCGGCACGCACTTGAAGCCAGGCAGAGGCAGCGGGCAGCAGGCAGCTAAAACTGCAATCGCAGCTGGAGTTGCGGCTGCCAGCATTCCCTCACTCATTCCCTCTCTTTCTATCTCTTTCCCCTTCCTCCCCCTTGCTCTCTCTCTACTCTGTCCTTCCCTTCACATTCTGTTTGCTCTTGGCTAGCGGCCGCAGCTGCCGCTTTTCTTCTTTTGGCTCAACAGAATATTTTTGTGAGTTTGCATTTCGTTGGGACTTTATTTATTTTTAATATTTTTATTTGCCTTCTGCAAATAGGCGTCCCCTTGTTGTTGCTGTTGCTGTTGCTGCTGTTGTTTTGTTGCCCGCCCCTGTTTATTTGTCTGTGGCTTTCACTGGGCAAATCTTTGCATTACAATGTCTTTCAATTAAGTGCTGCACGTAGCGAGAAGAGACCCAAGAATGCCGATGCTTTTGCACTTAAATTAAGTGGCAGTCCAAGCAAGTTGGAATTCTCTGCGATTCTTCTATTGTTTTCATAATAGAAAATGCCTTTGAGATCTTACAACGCGTTGTAACGTTCATACAAAGAGTTATTGGACCCGCCTGAAAGTATGCAGTGATTATTTTGCAAGGAACATCTGATTATGCGCCGAGGTAGGCAGCTGTCAATCCTGTCCTGCAGCAGGCATAAATCAAATACCAACTGCATTGCCAACATATCAGCCTGAGGGGGAGGGGCAGTGGGCGTATAGTGGCGAATTCGTCATCTGCATTGGGACCGCGGGGGCTGCAATGCCGCATCGTAATTGAAATACAAAGCCAATTTATACGCGACCAGAGCGATAAAGGGCCAAACGGAGCGCAGTTCTGCCGAAAGTGAAGCATGGGAAAGGGAAGGGAGGCAGGAGCAGTCGGGATTGGGATTGGAATTGTGGCAGTGTGGCACAAAAACGGTTACAACAACGGGAAGATGAAATAAAGCATCAAAGTGGCAATCACGCCAATCACGCGTAATAAATCATTGCGTGACTGTATGCGAGGCTGTGTGTGTGTGTGTGTGCGTGCAGGCATGTCAAAAAATGATGGCAACTCAGCAGCTAACGGCGGTCACGTGTTGTCAGCACACACACACACACACACAGACGAAACGAGGCGACACACACATGCGAATGCCTGTTCAAACATGTTTATTGGCACGTCACGGCTAACTTGGCCAGCTCACGATATGTGGCAACTCTGCAAGCAGGGAGGGAGGTGTGCATTATGCAGATCGCACATTAAAACGCCAAGTGCTTTGATTAACTTGTGATAGTTGCACGTTCTCGCTGCCCCTCTATCTCATGGTCTCTTCCCCATGCAGGGGCAGCTTGCCATCTCTGCTTTCCGCGTCATTAAGAACGAAACGCTGCTCTCCAACTACAGCCACAGCCGCAGGCAGAGCGACACCCTCCGCCTTTATCGCGCGCAAGCAGCGCGTGTAATTTCCACCTGTAATTGGTGTAATTGAGTGCAAGCGTAAAGAAAATATTCAACATGCCAGCAATTAACATAAATTCTCAGAGCGTGTAGCTGTAAGAGGGCGCCAAGATGCTGTCGGGAATGCACGAACAGCAGATACCCAAGAGAAAGGACAACATACTCCAGTGAATGTTGTATGTTACCATAGAAGGTAGACAAGAATTTTCATCATAAAAAATCATTAGCACAAGATGAGAAGTCACTACTCCTAGTCTTTCCATAGTACCTCAACTAATATACCCCACTTGGCCTGTCGTAGGGACATCCCAGCAAAGGCAAATGATAATGAAGCAGCCATGCAGGCAGAGGGGCGTGGCAAGTGCAGAGCAGATAAGCAAATGGTGCTGGGACAACTCTGCTTGATAATTGCCTGCGTGCGTGACAAATGCACAACGCAGCGCGTGGTATTAAAAAATATAGCATACTTACATGCGCTGCCGTGGAATGTCACTATGGGGAAAGCAGAAGGGCTGCCCGGCTTGTTTATGATGCTGTGCAGCAATGTCAACGCGTTGCTGATTAACAATGCGCTGAAATTGTAGCGCAGATAAGTGTTAAGTGCGTGGAGTGCGAAAGGGAAGGAAGGGGGGAAGGGAAAGTCCTGAAATTACAATAAGCAGCTCGTCCATTCGAGCACATTCTTTATGCTTCTCCAACAAGTTTTTATATACTCAATTTGTGTCTCTCTCTTTCTCTCTTGCAGGAATTGAATGCCTGCAGCGTTTCTCGGAGCAGCCCGTGTACACGGAGGTGAATCCCCGCCAGGATGCGTTGCTCACATGTAAAGTAATCGATAAACGAGGCTCGTGTTCGTGGCAAAAGGATAACAAGGTAATAACACTCTTCCATATCGATGGTCATTCCCACTCCACGCACACACACACACACACACGCACACACACATGCTCTCGTTGAGTGTGTATTGCTTTGTGCCTGCAGCTTATAAATATCTTGAGGAAACTTTCGCACACGGCAGCAAAAGTCATTGGAGATGCGAGGCGCGTCCTGCGGTTCAATTAAGTGCTGTTTTGGCTGCCGGGCAACACAACACGCACACTCACACAAATACACACACGTGGGCAAAAGTAATTTACGCCGACGAGCCAATAATGCGACCATTGACTTTGGCCCGCCTTTCATCTGCCCCGTGGACAAAGAGGCGCTCTGATAAGGCAGCAGCACGAAAGTTTTGATAAAAAGTGCGTGACCCACACACAGCTGGTTCACTTTATGACATGGCCAGCAAGAATCTTTATTAGCATATTCCGAACTCAATTAGACACGGAGAAGAAGCAGATGCGAGTACAGAGGATGCCCATTACTGCTGCTGGCATAAAGGTCCGTGTGCCGTGTGCCGTGTCTGCAAATTGAACCAGAAATTTGCATTATTATCCCTCTGCCTATACGAACTATGCTCTGCCATACGAACTAGGGAATTTCATTTAATTCAGCTGCAAAAGGCAGAGCAGTCTCAATTAACTCGCTTTGTTCTTCTGCCTTGCCAGGGTCCATTGACTCTCCGAATGTGGCTTAGGCAAACACGGAGCCTGTGTTGTGTGCCTCCTTTTGTGATAGTATTAATTTGCATGTTGCCAAAGACTGCACTCATTATGTGCAGCAGTCAAGGCAAAGCAAGGCATCGATCCGTTGCATTTCCCCACAACGCCTTTCATCTTCCCCCCATGGAGATGATTTTCCTGCTTGTTATTCATGGCATTTTTGTATGCAATTGTAGCATAACTTTTATTTACTCACCCTCAGCTCCCTCTCCTTCTCTTTGTGGTTTGCTCTGCTCCTTTGCCTGCAGTTGCTTATGCAAAATCAAATGCACGCCGAGTGGGGTCCTTTCGCATGACAAAAATCACAAAGCATTTCAAATGTCCCTTTTCATATGTTGCACATCCTCGCAGGCGACGCAGCGCATTGCCATGCCACGCCTCGATTTTCAGCAACTACTTAAATGTTTACATCGTTGTGTCTGAGGAACTGCGATCCAAAGAGAGACAGAGAGAGAGAGAGGAAGAAGACGCAGACGGAGACACATGTGCACGTCGCTGGGCAAGAAGCACATTTGCATGCAACGAGTGTCCTTTTGGTGTGCTCAAAAGAAAACCCTAAGCCGGGGTGGAACCACAAGAACAGGAGCTCAAATCCTTACTAAATGCAGATCAAAATTTAAAGTAAAAAGAATGGAATGTATAGATAAAGTTTAAAGAATTCCAAAACTTCCTTATGTTATCGATAACCATGACTACCTAATCTCTAATACTCTCTAGCTTCTCTAAAGGTTGTACCAATGTAGATTCCCTTGAACCCCTTTACACACACAGTATATTCTAGACTACTGCTTGAGCAACCCTCGCAGCATGCACAGAGTTGCTTTGATGCTGATGCTGTTCCCTCTGTTTGGCTTTCATTTAAAATTCTACTTATTTTTGCATATTTATGCCGATTTCTGTTGTTGTTGTTCTTGCTGTTGTTTGTGTTTGCCTTCGAAACGAACTTTCGCATTGTGTACAAAACCATTTGTATAAGTTTCCCATATAAAGCCCCCTCCTTCCCCCCTTTCCTTTATATGTATTTAGTTTGTGTATATATTTCGCATAGTTATCGTAAGTAGACGATTTTCGTGTGTGTCGTGGAAGGAGCTTCGCATGCCAATTGAGGCTCGCATCCGTTGGCCATGTCCGGTCACAGTGCCTGCATACTTATGCTGCATGCAAATTAGGAGACACACATTTCAAACTTGCAATGCCATGAAAAAGAGCAAAGGGAGAGAGAGCGAAGGAGCAGGAATGGGGCCACATGTTTTTGGGCAAAGCTCTCAATTGTCTGAGAAACTATTTGAATGAACATAATTCGGCCACAGCCATTTTGTGGCAATCATAAATATAAATTAGTGTATAGAGTTGCTGCCATTCTGCATTAGCCAGCGATACCCTGGACTAAACAGAGGGAATTAGCTGTGCACTTTTTAAATACCTCAGTATTTTCATTTCGATTACCTTTACTGATGTGCAGAGAATGGTCACACTTTCTTTAAAAGTGAGTTTATTCGACACTTATTGTCAGGCTCGATCAATCGAGTATTGAAAGTGGCGGCAGCCAAATCAAAATGAACTGTTTTGAATTGCGTGAGAGGCAACAGTTCTCTTTGCTTTTTACCTCTGCAACATATTTCTCAATTGATATTAGCTCAAGTTATTCTTGGCTTAATTTCTATAGACCCTTCTTGCCAATTTTAATGGGTATAATCGAACGTGCGGTCTAAACGCAGAGCATCGCATATAGAAAATTATGTTGATTGCAAGCGATTTGGTTCATTTTGATGGCGGTTGCCGCAAACCTCACACACACACACATATATACTTCTAAGTGGACTTGCAACCACGCATACAGACACACACACACAGATACTTACATTCCCCACACATATCTCCTTAGAAACAACAAAATATTTGTTGGCTTTCAAAATTGTTATTCTGACAGTTGCACGAATCCAAAATACTCGCTTTGTAATGCGACTCACACACACACATACACACAGTCGCACACACGCGCCGCTGCGTAGTGGGATGATCCCGGCCGGGCTGCCACGGCAACTGCAGCTGGCCAGACGATGGTTGCCCAAGATAGCACACACAGAAATGTCGAAACTCGAGTGAAATAATATTTTAAATATCTGCCAACTGCAAGCCGTCTCTTTCCTTCCCCTCTCTCTCTCTCTCTCTCTATCTCTTAATATCGAATCCGAATAATACAAACATGCTGTGCGGTTGGCCAAGTGAAAAGGCATTCTCTCTCGGGCAGTGAGAAGAGCGGGAGCAGAATTATACCTTAATATTTTATGTGTCAAATTATGTTGCAAATGCTTTAGACAAAAGTTAGCTAAGAAATCTGCCAAGGGCATGCAGAACTAGCAGATACTTCTTATCTACAGTAAGAAGGTATTTTAAAGCAGAGAAAAAATGAGAGTTTTTATACAGACTTCATTCAAACTTAAATGGATATTCGTTTATTTATTAGGAAATAATTGAAATGAACTTTTGAAGATTCTTAAGAATGTGAGTCAGTTAAATAAAGTGAATATTTATTTATAATATATGTATTAAATCTGTGATAAAAAAGAATTAAAATATCTTTAAAACCTGCAGGGCATAAAGAAAAACCTGCAATCACTCGATCAGATCAGCACCTTCATATCTTGCCATATACAGCTTTATAAAGGGTATCTCGCATTTATTCATAAATTATCGACAGCAATTTTGTCGATTTAACTGTCGATTTGCCACACCTGACATGGAATCGAGTCAATGATAAATTTTAAACTGACCTTTTGAGGCGAAAGCAATGTAACAATTAATTTAACCCAATAACGCGGCAGGCGATTTAAGAGTTAAATGACCAAAACTAACTGCCAGACTTTCGACTGTCTCCCCATCTGCCAGTCTGCCAGTCTGTCTCTCATCCTGTCAGCCTCGTGGCGGACAAGGCAAATAAGGAAAACGCAATTAAGTAGCTGCTGCAAGCACATGCGGTCGGGGGAAGGCAGAGCGAGGCGAGGCGTGGCAGGGCGGGGCGGACGGCACATAAATACTTAAATGCGAACGATGCCACGCTCAAAGATCACTAATTGTAATTTAATTTCCAATTAGCAAACAAACTAATGCCAATTTAGAAAGCAACAACAGCAGCAGCAGCAGCAGCAACAGCAGCAGCAGCGACAGCAGCAACAACAATGCCAACAAGAGCAACATTATCCGAATATCCCGACGGGTTCTGTGAGCAGAGTTAAACGACACGTAGTTGAAAGTGCCAGTAGCAGCGGGGGTAGAGTGATTGGACGCGGGAGTGGGAAGGGGTGAGCACGCGGCTGGTCATTCGATAGCCGAGTTGATGGCTGTCTGTCTGTCTGCCTGTCTCCCTCACTCTGCCTCTCTCTCCCTCTGCCTCACTCTGTGGGTGTGTGTGAGTGTGTGCGTGCGGCAAATCGTAGACGAAATTATACGCCTGACTAAATCGAAAAGTTAAACATGCTAAACATGTCGTCTGCCACGTCTGCTGCCGCCCACACCATTTTCATCTGCAGTTCTATCGATGAGCCAGCCAACACTCTCTCTTGCTCTCTCTCTATCTCTTTCCCTCTCCATTGTCTCAGCAGCAGCTGTGCACGGCGAGAAAAAACTGAGCTGCTACCATATGAGCAGGGTCAGTGTGAGATGTTCTAGGCTGGAAGAAGCAGCTGTGCGCACATTAAAATCATTCGAAGTTCCTGTCTGCAGATACAAATATATCTTGCGAATATAAAATGTATCTCAGCAAGCCAAATTTAATACTTGATAATCGGGGTATGGATCCATTTTAAGATACAAATTTAATTCAAGTTTCCGGCCTTTGCTCCAAAAGTATCTTACTACATGTTTGGGTAATAGATACATTAGTATCTTATGGATATAGAAGCATCTTATGGAATCGTATCTTATGGATTCGTATCTTGTAGATGCAGTATCTTGTAGATGCAAGCGTATCTCAGAGATTCAATGTCATAATAATGGATAGAAAAGTATCTGAAAGATACGAACGTATCTTAAAGATATTGATCTATCACACTGCAGTTGACAAAAATTGTATGAGTTCAAATGTATCTCATGGATACAAAAGTAAGTTAAAGATACAAAAGTATCTTGAAGATACAAATATTCCCATCTGCAGGTGGCAAAATATCTTACGGATATAAAAGTATCTCACAGATAGAAATGTATTTTATATTTTATATTTATAATAGTAATTCACCAATTCGAAAGATACTCCTCTTCTCTGTCAGTGTACTCACCTCACTTCTCTCCCTTTTACGCTTCTTTCAGCCCGTGGGCATCTATCCCAAGAAGTACGAGTGGGCCGCACGTCCACTCAGCGGCAGCAGCAACGGCATCTTGCACCAGGATCTACACCCGCCACCGCCGCCGCCCATGCAAATCGGCGGCGACTGCTCCCTGTGGATACGCTCCGCCACGCTGGACTTCGACGACGGCCTGTGGGAGTGCCAAGTGACGGCCAGTGATTTTACCGCACAGGACGCGCTGACCAGTCAACCGGTGCGATTGGTTGTACGTGGTAAGTGTGTTGGCTTAGCCCTCCTCCAATGGCACTCGCAAATTTGCCAACGTTGCGTATGATTAATTTTTCGGCTGCCGGAACAGCAGCAACTGGTAGCGCTAGCTTTGATTTATTAGACCCAAACTAGCAGCTCAACGAGGCCACTGACTACGACTCCTTGTGCAAACAGAGCAGTTGCAGTCGCCGCTGTCGATGTCGTTTGCACAGTTAAATTTAATTAAATTTTCCTTGTGAGCAGAGAAGAGCAAAGCAGATCCTCGCATGGCATTTATTGCCTTTCACAAAAACCATACAACTAATCTGTCTGTCTGTCTCTCTGTCTGTGTCGCTTGCAGTGGCGCCACAACGACCACGGCTGGAGTACGAGGGCGCACCGCTGCCGCCAGGACACAACATCACTGTGGACGCCGGCTCCGTGGCGACAGTCAAGTGCGCCTCACATTATGGTAATCCGCCAGCAACGCTCAGATGGTATTTGGGTAAGTGCTTCAGTTTTGCTGCAGTTGTTATCCTTTGATTGCACTTGTTATCCGCAGCACACCCCCCCTCCCACACACCCCTTACACACCCTCATCCCACTATCCACTTTGCGTGTTAATTAATTTCAACAATTTGCAACCTCTCTCTCTCTCTCTCAGGTGACCAGGAAATCTCGCCCATCCATCCGCAAGTGAATGCCACCGAGCCGGACAGCACACGCACCTGGTCGGCCACCTCCGTGGTGCAGGTGTCCGCCATGCGAGAGCGACATGGGGACATGCTGCGCTGCGTCGCCTTCCACGAGAACTACGAGGCCAAGTCGGTGCCCGTCGAGGCGCGCATGGATGTCAAATGTAAGTGCAGTCGGGCAACAGCAATAGCTAAGTAATCCTAGGGAGAACGAACGTACTTCGCACACCCTACTGCAATTATCGTTGTTAAATTGATTGGATGGATTTATGGCTTCATATATCTTCTTTATATTTTGCATTGCACATTTCCTAACACAATTACAATGGCTGCAAGGGTTGCTGGGTGTGGGGAGCGGGAGGGGGTGGCAACTTGATTGCAGTCATTTCATTTGGCTTAAAGTCAAAAACTAAACAGACATGGCAAACAGCTGTAACAATTCAATTAGTTACAATTTGCTGCAATTTCCTGTTTTGTTAAGCAATTCAAGAGGACGCAAGGACCCCGTAGGGACAACGTGGACTCGTGAACGTGGACGAGGACGATAGGGATAACTTGCTTGTTGTTGACTTGTTTCTTGTGTTTCATGTTTCTTGCTTGCTTGTTTTGCTTAGTCAACTTGTTCGTCTTTCTGCCGTTGCAGACGCGCCAACCATTCGTCTAATTGGCTCACCGGAAATCGACTTGGAAGAGGATAAGGATGCGCTTGTGCTGCGCTGCGTGGCCGATGCCAATCCGCCGGCCAGCATCGTTTGGCGACGTGCCGGACGCTCTGAGATAGCTAGCTTGCAGGTAAGTCAGCTGCAGCAGCATCATCAACAGCATCCGACTCAGCCATGCGGCAAGCCTTGGCCTCGACTCTGGCTCTGGCTCTGGCTGGCTACAATTCTGGCTGCAGTCTGGCCCGAAATTGCCCCGTCGCTCTGCGTATTTATCTTAAGTGTAGCAGAAATTTGTAATTGTATTAAATTGCTTACCCGCTTCTCCCCCCTCTCTCCGCACTCCCTTTGCTAATATCTAGGAAACACTGCAGTTGCGCCCGGTTGGACGACGAGACGCAGGGCTGTACACCTGCCAGGCACAGAACTCGGTGGGCACCTCGGAGCAGCTGTCGGTGCAGCTGGACGTGAAATGTGAGTGCGCCTCGTTGTATTTATCTTGGTCCGCAATGCTGATGTTGTTTCTGCATTTGCTTGGCCAACTTTGCCTTAATTTTCTATTGACATCCGCCATCTTTCTCTCTCTCGCCCTCTCTCTCTCTTCATTGTTTATCTTGCCATAGATCCACCGAAAATTATTTCAGCTGGGCCGGACCGACTCACCACGGCGCCGCTGTTCAGTCCCGCCGCCTTTGAGTGCGTCGCCGATGGCAATCCCATGCCTTCCTACAAATGGGTGCAGAGGTGAGTGAATGAATGAATGAATGACTGAATGAAATTCCAAGGAGAGAACCGCATCGACTTGGCCTCAAGTGCGGCTTGCCAAGCAACGCGAGCACTTTGCGGGGGCGTCAAATTAAATGCGCTGTGCTGAGTCTATGCATAACAAGTGTTGCATACTTTCGCGCGGCGTATTAAACGTTGTTTCAATGCAGCTTGAAAATAGCAGTGCATAGTTTAGTGCGCTGCTTTAAATTAGCTGTGAAAGTAGAGCGGATAAAGGATTTAGTTTAAAAAGCGCTAAATGTGAGGAGTTAATAAGGAAAATATAGCAATATTTAAGCTAAAACAAGCCAAATTTAAAGGGGAATAAACATTTGGCAACATAACTTTAGATTACTTTAGATAAATAAAGTTTTCTGCATGTGCTCCGTTATCAATAACTTCGCGACGTATACGCAATATTGAAACTGAGTGCAAATACAATTTTTAAAGTTTAGTAGTCGCTGACAAACATTTTCATAAATCAGCAGCAGATCATTGATTGGGCTAAGTTTGACTCTAATGAGTTTTTGCTTAGTTTACAGGCTTTGCAATCGCAATTGCGGCTTCCCAGTTGCTTTCGCATCTGCTGCCCGCTTCTTCTTTGATGCACCAGTTCATTTTGTATATGGATGCACATCCTGTCGCGCATTTGCTCATGCAGGAGCCAGGCCACGCCCGCCAACTGTTACTCTCAATGTTTGCGTCATTTTAATTAGCTGCTGAGCGGAAATTGCGCACAGAAAGAGAGAAACGACACACACACAGTGAAGTAAAGCCGTGGGCCGTGGCAGCCAGCACGAGGACACTGCTTTGACTTCACTCTCTCACACTCTGTTTGCTCGTTGCAAGTCTTTGGTAAATTAGTATGCAAAACAGCGGCATGCTCATCCGTTCATCCGTTCGCTTGTCCATTCAACAGGCATCCGTCGACAGTTGGAAAAATCGAAACACTCAT
The DNA here is from genome assembly GCA_018904595.1 of Zaprionus indianus. Lineage (NCBI taxonomy): Eukaryota > Metazoa > Arthropoda > Insecta > Diptera > Drosophilidae > Zaprionus > Zaprionus indianus. The sequence continues at coordinate 7,366,257 of JAEIHA010000320.1, forward strand.
CATGCACGTGCCATCTCTCGTTGCATGCCACAAAGTCTAGCGCTGTCGGGCAGATCAGCCAGTGTTCCGGTTACGTGATTTGTGATTTCATTTGTTTGCACTTGCCATCAGGATGGGTGTGTGTCTCTTTATGTGTGTGTGTGCTTCCTTGAGCAGATTGATTCAGTGGCGCGTCAAGTTCTAATAACAAATGCCGCATGCAACACTGTGTGTCGTGTTGACTTAATGAAGCATGCCCGCGCGTGTTTATCAGAAATTAAATGTCAATTGTTGAAAACTAATTTCTGCACCCGCTTCCTCCACTCTTCCCCCTCTTTCCCTCCGCTACGCGTCACTAAATGGCGCGTGCCATGCAAAGCAACTTGAGGCAGTCCAGGCGAGCATGTGTGTGTATATGAGTGTGTGTGTGGGTGGGAGTAAGAGAGTAATAAATCAATGGTATGCGCCGTTGACAGCCAGCCTATGCTCAGGAGGCTTGCACGCCAAAGGAGCTTACGTCGCGCCCGTCGAGCTAAACAGCTGCCCAGCCACGGCTGCGACTCCATCTGCGACTGCTGAGGCGGCACACACACATGCAAATGCAGCCACACAAGTGGCCAAGCACTTGGTTTGCCAATGAATCCAACACATTGTTGTGCGACCAAAGCAAGCAGCAAATGCAGGGCTAGACAGGTAGATACCCTGTTAGGGTTTTTGAGCTGCGTATACTTTATATACTTTGCAGATGAGTTAGAGTTCAATTTATTAGGGCAATTGTGCTTGGTTGCGTATACTTAATATCAGTGCATGACTAAGAGTAACTTTTTTATTTGTACTACATTATAAAAAAGTAAGCTGACAATTGCACTTCCTCTAGTGCAGCATACCCCACTGCCACGCACCTACAGGGTATCAAGAGGGCAACGGAAAGGAATGTCACTTTGATTTACGTGATTTCGCTGGCGCAGCGGAGTATGTGGCGAAATATTTGGCGTCGCTTACACAAAGCACCGCGAAAAGGAGTCGGAAAAGTGGGAAAAGCAAGTGGAAAACGTTTTGTGAGCACTCTTCGTAGCCGTCGTCGTCGTCGTGGTCGTTGTCGAAGTTTTGCCAGTTCATTTGCACGGCCAGGGATCGCATGCAGGATTTGCATTTAAATGGCTTTTTAATTTATTGCTTTTAATTGTGCCGCTTCCTGTGTTTGCCTGCAGTTGACTTTAATTGCCGCTTTAAGCTGGCGACAGTCAGCACAAAAAGTATCGACACACAGAGCAGCAAAGCAGAGCTGAACAGAGCCAAGCTGGCAACTATGCACGACCATATCAAAGGAATTTGTCTGGGCGCACACTGAACGTGTGCAATACCCAGGGGAGGGAGCAGCAGAGGGGAGTGGGGAGAGCTTGGTTTGGTTTGGTTTCGTTGGGAAGCTGAAAGCATTTCGGAGCATAAAAGGCATTTCTCATATTAAAAAATGTATCAAATATTTTTTGTGATGTGCAACAACGATGAGGCAACAACGACGAGAAAATATCCACGCCCACAAACGCAATTTTCAATATTGCAACAGAGCTCGTTGCCACCCAGAGTTGCAATGTGGCTGTTGCATTTTTCGCCCAATCCAAAAAGCTGACGCAACGTGAAAGGGGAAGGGAAACAGATTCAGCTTCAACTCACGCAACCCTCGTTGCAGTTGCATCACAATTTTTGTATCGACTTTACTCGATTCATACTTATGTTTTTCACTTCTTTCTCCTTGCAGAATCTCCCATGGCTCCAAGTACGTGGAGCGGGGCAACGAGCCGAGGCTGGTCATCGACAACGTCACCTACGAGTACCAGGGCGAGTACGAGTGCCGCGCGACGAGCTACATCAATGGCCAGGAGCGTGTCGCCATATCCGATCCGGTCTCGCTGCAAGTTGTGGGTAAGTGCTGTGTACAGTTATGTTTTATGTACATGTTGCTGCAGGGGAGGGGGGAGGGGGAGGCAGATGAAGTCTACCACAAAGTCGCAACACCACAAAATATGACTGCAACCGCAACTGTCGCCAAAGCCAGCACAGTAGAACAGAACAGCAGCGAACGGCAGTTAAAAAGGACAGTCAACAGTTTGACAAACATATCAATTGCGCGACGTGTAAATACCCTGCACTTGACAAGAACTTAATGCGTTCATTTAAAGATGATTTGTAGAAGGGAAATCGATATAAAATTGATTAAGAATTTATATATTATTAAACGCCTGCAGTAGGCAGCAGTAGCAGAGCTTCCCCGCCCTCTGGCATGCCCTATGCCCAGCTACACTGCGCTGCAGGGTAAATGCTGGCTGAAAAAAAGGGTGTAAAAATATGAAATTCAGTGCAAAGTGAGTTACGACATGCCAAGCCAGCGGACAAACAATGTAAGCAACTGTTAGGCAAGCTGATGACCACAGCAGCAGCAACAGCAACAGCAACAACTACAACTACAAGCACAGCAGCAGCAACAGTAACAACAGCAACAACAAAGTGATGGCCACTTGCAAATTTACAGCCATGTTTAAAGAAGAACTACGAAACGTGTCTCCCATGTGAGGCAAAGTTACTTCGGCAGACCGCACTCGCCTCGCTCTCTCTTTCTCTCTCTCTCTCTCTCTCACTCTGCATTTTCGCTGCATCTGCTACACTCTCCCTCTCCCTCCCCCCTCTGCACTGCCCTCTAACTGAGCAGCTCTCTAATGCTCACTTAAAATAACACAAAACTCCATTAAAAACTGCAAGCGGAAAACGCGTCGAAAACATTTTAAGCGCCTGCGATTGCACCACATTTACCCACCCCCCACTGGCCCCTCCTTGTCTGCCCCAGCTGCAGGCGCCACTGGTCGCACCACTGCCAACAGACTAAACCAAAATGTAACACAAAATCAAAATGAACTTATGACCGCAGCAGAGCAGAGCAAAAAGCGAAAACGACAATGAAAAAAAAGGAAAAAAAAGAGGAAAAAAAGATGGCGTAATAGAACCGACTGCCCGCGGGCCAGCCAGGGTAAAGGAGGGGGGGAGGGGACAGCAGAAAAAATATATTTAAATTTAGTGCTGAATACCACAGCACGTACATAATTTATGACCGACCAAGGACACGAGCAATTTAGCAGCAGCGGCAGCGAGTGAGGGAAAAAGAGACACGGAACATTGGCAAAAAATGCACACAGACTGCGGCTGCACACACACACACACACACACGCACACATGGACGGGGCATGCATGTGTTGGTGTGTGAGTGTGCAAAGTAACTAACGAACTAGTTAACTAACAACCGGCAACAACAACAACAGCAACGAAATAAAATATAAATAATAAAAGAGCGCTCATTATGCGCGCCAGCACGACGCAGGCAATACCCTGTACGCCCGCAGGCACTGGGGAGTTGTTCTTTATCTATTTGTTGCATGTTGCAACATGTTCAACTATAATTGTTGCATGTAATTTGACTGCAATGGCAGTGCGGGGAATTGGCCGCCAAACTGTGCGTATGATTGATATTTACTAACCCTTCTCTCTGCTCTTTCTTTTCACTATTGCAGGTGCTCCTCAGGTGCTGCGTCTGCATCCCTCCATGCACACCGTGTCCGTGAAGCGAGGCGAGCCCGCCAGCCTCACCATGGTCGTATGCGCTGATCCGCGTCCGCAACGCGTCGCCTGGGAATGGGGCTCGCTGCGACTGGAGGCCGGCTCGGGCATAGGTGCGTATACTTAACATGCTGCAGCTAATTAAACTGCCATTGAGATGCTGTCTTAAGCAGGCGAGAGTGGGAGAGGGGAGGTGCAGCGTGTAACATGACGCAGAAATCAAGACAAATTACATGGCCAGAAAATCAGACGAATGCCGAGAGCAGCAACAGCAGCAGCAGCAGCAGCATGTTGGACTAGTGTGGCATTAGCCACGTTGGCAGCTGCAACATGCTGCACTGCTCGCTCGCTCCCTCCCTCTTGCCTGCCTGCCCAGTTGTGCAGACGCTTCCCACGCTTGTCAGTGGTGGCAAAGAGAATCGCAGCCATATGCAGCTTGTTTTTCACTTTAAACTGCATTGTGGCGCCACCTAGAGCTGCACCAAAGCTGCTGCTGCTGCTGCCCCGAAGCTGCAGCAAATCCTGCGCATTACTCTTCATTTTCAGCTTGTCTGTGCCCGCTTGTCCGCCTGCCAGCCTGTCCATCAGTCGAGCTGTCTCTCTCTCCGTGCGTGTAATCCTGCGTACTTGCCACTGACAGCAATCAAACGAAGCGCACAGCGCCTTCCTGTGCCCCACCTTGTTCCCCATCGTGTGTTTTATGTTTTTCTGATTTATGAATCGACAAATTGTCCATAATTTTTAGTGCAATTATTTGTCGCATGACGCGCGCAATTAAGGCGAGCATCGTTCAGCCGGAAGTGCCCATAAAACCGTTATTTATGACCTCAAATCTGACACACACTCTCTCTCTCTCTATTTTAGATCGCTTCCGCGCCGATGACATGCTGCAGGATGCACGCGAGGATTGCTACCTGTCGACGCTGCACATCCACCACACCGACGAGCACGACTCGCGCCCCTATTACCTTGTGGTGGAGAACGAACGAGGCACCGATCGCCATGCCATACATTTGATTGTGGAGGGTACGTTTGCAGGTGCCTAGTGTTTTCTTTATTTTCCTACCAAGTAACCTTAGTTCACACACACACACAGCAAGGCAAACCACGTGAGAGGAGTGGAAAAACATCGATGTTTGCTCAGGTTCTTTTATATGTTTTCCATCGATGTTTGTCCAGCTCTGTTCGCCTTGCCTGCCTTTCACATGTTTGCAGGGTATTGCTGCGGTCAGTTTGTTTATTGGCACTGCACACATGTCTCTCATTAATGAAATTTAATATTTGCACAATGCAGATAATGAACAAAAAGAGAAACTCATTAAATATTTCGCAGACATTAATTATTTCAATTAAAATCAACTGTATATAAAACTGTTGGAATTCCTTCCTTTTTTCCATGCCACAACAATCTCGCTTGCTGCCTCACCAACAACAACAACAACAATATTAATAACAACAACAACAACGATGACGACCACAATAATTGGATGTGTGCGCAGAACCTTTGGAGATGAGTTACCTGCTGGGCGTGGCAGGCGGCTGCATGGCCGCCATTCTGCTGCTCATCTGCCTCTGCATCTACGCCATCAAGAGCAAGAAGTGCTGCTTCAAGGGTAAGTATACATAATGATATATTATAATACTACAAGAATGGTATATATATATTTATATACATGCATAATATATGTACTTTGTATACTTATTTTTGCTATAAAAATCTCTCGTTGCTCTCGCGTTGCTGCTGCGACCTTCAACACTTGCAGTGTCGCTCATTAAAGTCTTCCACAATGACAACACAAACTGACAAACTGTGGCAAGCAGGGTGGGTGCGGGGGGTGGGGAGAAGTCGGTGGCAACAATTGGCAAGTCCTGGCGAGCCGCATATTAATTACAAACGCCTCAAAGTCAAAGCCGCAACAATTACGGCATTTCTTCATTATTCTGTCAGCTGACGACAACTTTCAGTCAGTTTGTGCCGCCTTCCCCCCCTCTACACTTGCCACTTGCAGCACGTTGCCGCTGTCACACTAATTGCAGGAACACAAAAAGTTGCAGCACACACAGAGACACACAGAGGGAGAGCGAAGGCTGCTGGGCAGCATTGAGAACGCGCAAAGAAAAACAAAAACAGAAAAACATAAAAAAGAAAAAAGTAAAGAAAACACAAACGGAAAAAAGGGGCAGCGTGGAAATGGGAAAACCTTTATTCTTTTTATTTCCGCTGGGCAACTGTGAAACTCGAATAAATCTCATAAAATATTCATTAGCGCGTTCTGCAAACGCCTGCGGTCACTGCTGGCCGAGACAAAAGGGGTTAAGGTCCTGCAGAGGACATGCCCGGCACAGCACAGCGCAGCACAGCATTTTAATTCAACTGCTTTAAGCCATTAAGTTCTAGGCAAAGGGGCGTGGCTAATTAGAAATCAAAATCCAAACCACAAAGCCTGCGAAACTTTTGCGCTCGACGCGTAATTAAAATGCACATTTGGAGAGAAAACAATTTACAAACAGCAAAGGCAGCAAAACAATTTGGCAAAGGCAAAGAAAAAAAATACGATGAAAACACACAAAGAAAAGTATGGCAAACTTTTCGCCTCTCTCTTCTCTTTCTTCTGTTCTAAAGTTGCACAAGACTCTCTGGGATTTGGCGTGCCCATAAAAGTCTGACAAGCCTCTTCTTGCAATTTCTCTCAGTTGTCAATCAAAATGCCAATTTGATGTGGAAATTTGAGACGCAGCTGCCGCGCGCACTCGCCACGTTATCCAACACTGTTTGACAGATATCAAAAGGGTCTGTAAAGGAGGGAGTACGAGGAGGGAGGGAGGGGGTAGCATTTCATCTAGTTGGCATCCATCAAAATTACCTCACGGAAACTTTACACCTTTTGGCATCAATTGCTGCACGACTCATTTGTCAAATGTATCTGCAGTGGCACCTTACAAGTGTATCTGTATCCGTGTTTGTGTGTGTGTGTGTGCCACACCTGCCATCTATCTATGCGCGTCTGTCTGTCAGGGAGCACTAATTTTTATATATTGCGTATACGAGCTGTGGGAAAGCTGCCTTCAGCTGCTTTCCTCATTGGCTCAGCAAGCTTAGCAGCTAGTCGTCTAAACTCCTAACGCTTCCCTCCCCCCCTGCCCCGCATAGACCACTCCTATTTAGTTAAAATAGCGCGAGAATCCACTCCATAAAAATGAATGTAAAATAAGCAACGCGACGAACGAGTTCTCATGCATTATTTTCTGCTCGTTTTGCAGGTTCCACTGGCTATAAATCATCGGATAAGGACAGGTAAGTTGAAGCGTAACACACAACAAACAGACACACACACACCATACACACACACACCACACACACACACACACCACACTCGCACACAACACACTCGCACACCCGCAACAAATGGCCGGCTATGATGCATGTTTATGGCATTGAACAGCCAACAGGTGGCGCTGGTGAGCCAATTTATGCGTCCCGACTGGCCACACACGTCCACACACACACACACACACACACGCGCGCATGCACACCATGAGTAATGCCCCGGTGTGCGTTGCATGGGAATATTCTACGTTTTTCATATATTCAATATTGCAAAGTCGGCTTTGTTTGAAAAATATTTCAGTGCTTTGCAACACACACACACACATACACGCACAGCGTGAAGGAAGCGCCTGCATGCACGCACACACACTCATTCACGCGTGTGGCAAACGCAGCAACCCCGTCTCCACCCCTTCTCCATCCGTCCCCCCTTGCCGACAATCGCTCATTGTTGCCGCCTCCTTTTTGGCTGACATGAGTTATGAGGCCGTGGCGGTTGCTGGGTTGCTCCACGCTCGACTGCGTTGTCTTGTTTCCCATTTAAAAATTACCATATTTCGTTTATATACACACACACACACACACACACACAGACAAACACACAGAGAGAGAGATACAGAGGAACTCCCGCACGAGCACGCACAACCGACCAGAAATGCAATTGCATAACACAGTTTTCCTCACAGCTCCCTCTCCCCTCTCTCTCTCTCTCTCTCTCTTTCTATATCTTTGCTGTGTGTGTGTGTGCTGTAGCGGAAATGGATTTTGAATTTCCTCTATAAGTATATTTGGCAACGCGGCAGCCGCATTTGCTGACGTGCCCCAAAGCGTTCATTATTTATGCGGCCTCAGCCTGCGCTGGCATTGCCTATGCAAACTGCCCCCAAGAACTAAACGCAAAACTAATCCCAAAAAATATTGAAATTTCGTATCAATCAATGCGTACACTCAAAGAAAATGCTAGTATAGAATTTGCTTAGCAGTTTGTGTGCACAAAACAAGCAGTTTTACAGAGAGAACAAGCAAATTTAAACAGAACACGTTTTAAGTTTATAGAAAAAAATATTTTGATACTCGTAGCGTGCACAAGAGTGTGGAACGTAGCTTGGCATATAAAAAAAAACTGAGCCTCAGTTGTGCTTAAGATTAATGATATCATTGCAAGTGAAAACATACTCAAGTAAAAGTAATTGATTTGTTAAATGAAATAACTTTCATATATTTACTTTGCGATGCCTTAACGGGGATGTGAATTATAGAGTTCCTTTCTACTCCAGTAGACTTTTGTTACTTAATTTGACTTCATTTATAAATAAACTTATTCAAGGGAACTAGATAGTCATCTAATTTTCTCTATGCCTGGTGGAATCATGCGAAATACTTTCTAATTATACCTTCTAATTGTTGTACTGTGCTTGCACTACAATACATTGTTTTCCACCTTTCTAACACTTATAATAATGTGTGTGTGTGTACATTAATATATACAGAGTAGAAACAGCTTTAACTCCCTATTACTGTTCATTAATGGTCTGAATCTAGCACTGATTGTCTGTCTGTTTGTCTGTCCTAAGAATCCTTCTGCCTGGTTTAGAGACCAACATGTGAAATAGTTAAGGTTTTTGACCTATTCCAATGTTACCTAGTCCCTCAATCATTGATACAAATTGTTCCACTGCTGCTGCAGAGCCTGAGCAATAATTGAACTGGTACTAGACATGAGCTAGGCACAGTGACCACTCGCATTATGACTGCAACTGCAATTGCAATAGAGTTGCCTGACTGTATGTCGAATTTTCTTTTAGTTTGTCTACCTGTCTCTTTATCTGTCTGTTTGTCTGTCTGCCCATCTCCAGGTCGACTTTCCCTACATCTTTCTGTCAATACATCTGCCTATATCTTCGTCTGCCTGTCTGTTCATCATCTGTTCTACTGCCTCTCTTCAGCTGACTGTCCGTCTTGTTCCACTGTCTGCCACTGCCTGTACATACATCAATTAACTGAATCTCTATTTCCTTCTGAACCTCTGTCTTCTTTCTCTGATCAATGTGATCTGTTCTGATATGTAATCAAATCATTTCAAATAGCTTAGAGTTAACAAACCTTCAACCAATGTACCCGCCAACCTTAGTTTCCAGTCTTATCTCATTACAAACATTAGCTTATATTGCACACCGACTTTCTCTCAGTGTACCGCACCGCGCAGCGATTGTTGTGTTGTATTTAATATCGAGCTGGCTGCTGGCAAAACGTTTGCCCCGCGGGCCACTCCCGACTAGATGAAATATTTCGATAGCAGCGAACAAATTTGCCAATCAGAGGCAGAAAATTAGGCGAAGCAGCTCAGCCAGCCACACAAACACACACACACACGCAAATACACGCCCACTCACTCAAGAGTCACACACACACACACACACACACACACAGAGACACACACAGACCACACAATTGTCACCAAATGCTGATAACAATTTCACTCTCGCTCTCTTCTCATCCTTCTTGTTTCTTCTCGCCCGCAGCGAAAAGGCTGATTTGAAATCACGCTCGGATAGCACAAGTGGCCCCCAAGGTGATTCAATTTACACCACGCCCGCGGGCTTCCACCATCATCAGCAACAGCAGCAGCAGCAGCAGCAACAGCAACAGCAACAGCAACAACATCAGCAGCAGGCGGCTGCTGCGGCAGCGGCAGCGCTGCATGCCGCCTCGCAGCATCCGCAGCAGCAGCAGCAACAATATCCTGGACATGGCTCGCCGGAGGCAATGAAGGTACGCATGGCTGCAATGATATTACAACCGCCCACTCGGGTCTAGCAGGCAGTTGGTAATGAAAGCGACGAGCTTCAGCAGCAACTGCAACTGCAACAACAACAACAACAACAACAACAACAACAACATGAACACGATAATGATAGCAACAGCAACCAAAACAACAACAACAACAACAACAACAATAACTCTAACATTACAACGACCACACTGACCAATAATAGTACTAACAACAGTAACAACAACAACAATAGCATAGAAAGAGCAGCAGCAGCAGTAGAAAGGGACAACAACAGCAGCGAGAACAACATGCTGGTGTCGGGGGGCGGCAACAGCTGCCTCAGTAGCCTGGCCAGCACGCTGAACAGCAGCAACAGTTGCCACAAGCAGCTGGAGAACAACATGAACTCCGAACTGAAGCCACCGCCAGCAGCAGCCAAGCTGTTGCAGCTGAACGTGACCAGCGAGGAGGAGCAGCAGCCCGAGCAGCAGCAGCAGCAGCAGGGGGAGGGGGAGAGGGAGGGGAAAGGTTTAGCAGTGCAGTCACTGACTGCAGAGGAATCGCAGCTGCTGCTGCAGCGGCTGAGCATCAACAATCCCTTCTATAGGTTCCGCAAGCAGAGCAACTCCTTGAAGGAGCTGCGTCGCTTGCGTCGCCGTCGCCGTCGCTACAGATCCGAAACGGATCTGGCAAGGCACCAAGACACCACCAACAACACCACGACCCTCACACACCCGACGACGACGACACTGAACCAACACAATGAAGCCAAAGTTGTAGTTGTATTAGACAGTAAGCAGCATGTAGCACTAAGTAGCAATCAAACCGCTAGTAGCATAAGCACCAAGACTAGATCCCTAAGCAGTCGCAGCCTGACGCCGCCGGACAACTCCACGGTGATCACGAATCCCTTCTCCATATTCCACGACGACGAGATACTCACGCTGGGCGTCAATCCGCGTCTGCGCAGCGCCACGCGTCCGCAGCGCAACAGCAGCAGCGCCAGTCGAGGACTGCGGCGTCTCTTCGAGGCATCCATTGGCAGTGGGGGAAGCGCCGGCGGAGGCACCTCGCCTGCCAATCCGCACTATTTGCATCGCTTTGAGCGCCAGGACTTCACACCAGAGACCGCCTGCACGGGCAGTGCCAAGCCCAAGCGCAGCTCGAGAGCGATCTTCAAGCAGCTCTCACTGCGCAAGCTGCACTCCAAGACAGAGGAGGGTCAGGGGCAGGGCCAGGGGCTGCCCAAGCTGAAGCTCAGCTATCGCTATCCGAATCGCACGCAGAGCATACAGAGCATGCGTGCCGCGGGCAGTGGCGGCTACGACATTCAGCACACTGCCTACCGACCACGCCTGGTCTCGACCACGCCCAAGTCCAACTACTTCGAGCGACTGCAGGCCAAGACGCGTCAGGGCATACAGAAGATACGCGACAAGTGCCGCAACTTTAAAGCCGCGCAGAGCAGCGACGCTGGCTGCAGCAGCAGCGAGTTCTCCGGCTTCCACACGCTGGCCAAGGACGAAAGCTTTCGCTTCATCAGCGATCGCGCGCACATCTCCAACTACGAGTCGCGCTGTGCAGCTGCCCATGCGGCGGGCAAGCAGGCAACGATCTACAAGAGCTACAAGTCCGAGATTGATCTGAGCAAGAATCTGCACTATCTGGAGCACTATCTGGAGCAGAACTTCGAGCAGCAGCACCGGGAGGAGGAACAGGAGCAGCAGCAGCAGCAGACAGTGCTGCAGTCAGCTCACTCGGTGGGCAGGGCAGCCGGGCAGCGCCATCGACGCAGTCAGTCACAGGCAGCGGGCAGCAACTATGAGAATCTGGGCACATTGCCCATCTGCGCCTCGCGACGCCGCCAGACGCAGTCGGATTCGCTGAGCAGCTCTGACTATGCTTCGGTCTTTAGTGGACCAGAGGGTAAAGGAGAGACAGAGAGGGAACGAGAACGGGAGCGGGAGCAGGAGCGAGAGCAGGAGCAGGATGCAATGCTGAAGCTGCGCTATGAGCATCCGGACAAGATGTGCGAATACTACTTTGACAACCTGTCGAGCTACGCGCTCGGCCTGGAGCAGAGCGAGGACCTGCTGCTGGCCGAAAGCGCCAAATCAGCGCGTTTCTTTTACGACGGCGAGGATGATGAAGAGGAAGAGGAGCAGGAGGAAGAAGGGGAGGTGGAGCTGGACGGGGTTAGGCTCTCCACTAACGAGCCGGATTACATGGCACGCGACATACGCATACGCGTCAATGTAAACGAGTTCGAGCACGCTGATTGGCAGCAGGCACGTCGAAGGCTGGGCAGGCAACGAGGCGCAGGGGGCGTGGCTGTGCCTGTGGCAGGCAAGGAGCCAGCGAGAAGCCGCTATAATGAGAATCTAGCTGAGAGCACTTTCTATCAATCGCTCAATCAGCATTTGCAGCGACAGGCGATTGCAGCCGATGGACCCCAACAGCAACAGCAGCAGGGAGGAAGGGAGAAGGAAAGGGAGAGGGAAAGGCAGCTGGAGGAGGAGCTGGCAGTGCCACTGGGCGGAGGCGAGAGCTACTTGGCGCACTTCCAGCGCAGCTACGAGCGACTTGGCCACGTGGAGCGCGCGGAGAGAGCAGAGCGGGCACAGCAGCAACAGCAACAGAGGGAACGGGAACGGGAGCGGGAGTTGTTTGCCCGCGGGGAGTACTATGGCTTTGGCTGCGAGGCTGCGGAGCCGCCTGCGTATGCCACAAAGCAGACGCATTACGTGCGCAGCAGAGCAGCCACAGCAGCAACAACATCGCAGCAGCGCTGCTTTCTGCCCGGCGGCAATCAGTCGCTGCGAACGGCAGCAGCAACCGCAACTGATGCGTTGTATGCCACCAGCAGTAAACAGCAACAGCAGCAACAGCAGCAGTTGCTGCTGCCACCATGCGATGCGCTGCCAACAACAATTGCAGCTGCAACAGCAGCGACTGCAGCGGCAGCGACTGCTGGGGCAGCAACTGGTTCAGCGACGCCTGCGGCAGGCAACTTGTCAGGCGGAAATGCGAGTGCAAATAATCGCTACATGCTGGAGAACTTGCGCAAATACTACGCAAATCAGCAGCAACATCCGCCCGCGCACTCCGTCAACTCATCCTCGCTGTCCAATTCGTCGTCCTCGAACTCGTCCATGTCGCAGCAGCAGAAGCAGCAGTTGCAACTACCCACCGTACCACAGCACCATCATCAGTCGCACATGGCCAAACAGCAGCTGCAACATTTGGGGGCACGTCGCAACTCGAGCACCTCGAATGCCTCCTCGACTGCCGACAATTTTGACAACTTTATAGCGCTGCGAAATGCAACTGCAGCAGCCAGCACACCCTCATCAGCGGTGCCAGCAGCAGCAGCAGCAGCAGCTGGTGTGGACTACATGAGCAAACGTCGCAGTCAGCAGCAGCATCAGCAGCAGCATCAGCAACATGCCACAGCTAGTGGTGGCACGCTAATCTCGGCGCTCAACTATTACGGCCATGGATTGCCCAGTGGCAACAGCAGCAGCATTAGCAACAACAGCAGCAGCCACAGCCACAGCAACAGCAACAGCAACTCGAGCAACTCTGCTGCCGCCGGCAACAACAGCAGCAGCAGCAGCAGCGGCGGCGGCAGCAGCATTCTCACCTACAATGGCAAATTATCGGCAACCGCAATGTTGTCACAAGTCAATTTGGGCCGTGCTGCTGCCCTACAGCAGCAACTCGCTGCTGCTGCTGCTGTGACACCAACAGCGTCCGCAGCATCCGCAGCATCCGCATCCGCATCCGTTGCCACACCCCCCTCTGCCTCCTTTGGCAGTGAACACGAGTCCTTCATACTGGAATATGAGTGTTAGCGCCCGATTAAATTACTATCGATTTCTGCAGCTTCCATTGCTGTCTTTTGCTACCTTACCTACCCCAACCCCTCCCCAAACTCCAACCCCTCTGCCACACGGCTATCGACAGCAATCGCGCAGCTCCTCCTCTCTTCCCCTGTCTGTCATTGTCTGTTTGCCCATGCATCGTTATGGTTTCGTTTGTCCAAATTACAATTACAAATTGTAAGCGCAGCTGATTGGATTATCACCTCCAGCTCCCCCTCCCCCTCCCCCTTCCGCTCTGTCTTCAATTTCAGTTTACCCACGAATGTTTTCCTTTGTTCTGCCTATATAGGTGCGAAGCTTATCGATTCGATTCCAGTGTGAAGGAAACCCTTAACCTTAACTTTAGCTAAGTTCTATGTCTGCTAATCAACTACGATATATGTACTCTCTCTCTATCAACTGCTGTAAATGTTAACTAAGCTTAGCAGCTCGTGCTTGTTGTACCATCGTTATACTATCGAACTATCGAACTTCATTGTGTACTAAAGACCTAGTTAGGTATACTTAAACGTAAACTACTGACAATAAATACTTCAATTAGCCAAGTTAATAGCGAAATGAAAAGGAGAAACAGAAGGAGAATTGCATATGAATCAAATTGATGCGATAGTTACTTTACTTATATGCATACGATACTCCCCACAGAAATACTCGTACTGTAAGATATCACACTACCTAGTTCATATATTATATATATATATATATAGAGCTATAAGTCAAGTTAATCCTACATAATATCGAATTTTGAAGAACTTCAACTCTCCAGCTAATCGTTGAAATTCACTATAAAGAAACATATAAAGATATTTAGGATATGCGATTGTTTATGATGTTAAGTTTATCATTGGAAAATGTTAAAGTGTAGCAGACTGGAGAGACTCCTCTACACTCCCATGATATTGATATGTTTTGCCTCCAGTTGGGAACTTAATACAGAAAGGGGCGAAGCGAAGCAATTAAGTTTAATTGAAAATCATCATTAAAAACAAGCACAATTTGAGCTTCCAGTTGACACAAAGGAAATTAAACTGTGCGGCGCTGCATTAAGAACAGCAACAACAACAACTAAAATTACAACAATGTGCCGCAAATGGTAATGACAAAGCGCATAAAATATGAAAATCTGTAATTACGCTGAAAGCAAATAAAAAAAATGCCAAGAGGGAAAGGCAGAAAAAAGGGCGCAGCAACAACAACAGCAACAACAACAACAATATGTACGATTTATTTATTTATGCGAATTACAGAAAAAGGACGCTCGCATTGTTGTTGGCATTCTGTTTTTCTGCTCTTGCACGCGGCAGGCGTGAATAGGCGTGCGAGTGTTTGTTTAATTTTAAGAGCAACTGTAAATACAACTACAACTAATTGTAGCAAACAAACTACGTTGACAGACGCGACACACTCATTAATCTCACATTCATGGCCCTCGTTGTCTCTCTCCTCTCGCACACGACGCTGCGTATGCGTAATATTTTCAATCATAAAACCAAAATGCATTTGCCGCGGCAACATGAATGTTTTTTTTTATGAAAATCATTGCGTATGTCTGACTGCAGTCACTGTGGGTTACCCCCACCCCCTCCCCTCCCTCTGCTCGCCGCCCATGCAATTATCTGTATGCGCGCAATTTATCTCATTTGCGGCTGAGTTATTTCCAACTGCAGCATATAACAGTGCCAGCTTGTGCCATCTTCTGCAGCAGGCAGCAGTGCCCGTATACCCTGTACAAGCAGAGGCAAAGGGTAGCTGTGTGACGTACATGTCCACATGCCAGGGCAGTGCTGGGTATCTGCTGGCAGAGCAGGCGCAACTCTCTCCGTGTGCGCTGCCCTTGCTGCCCTTGCTGCTTGTTTTCCTTCATTTGTTGCACATTGCAGCCGCATGTCGCCGTTATTGTTGGCCAGCCAACACACTTTTCCGCTTAATTTACTGGCTGGCAGCTGCTGCAGGCGGCCAAAGAAGCTGCCACACACACACACAGCACACAGTGTTGCAGGGCCGCGTCGAGTGCGACAACAGCAATTGCTGCATAATGTATGTGGGGTGCACGGAGAGGGGGGGCCTGTCTGCTTGTCTGTCAGCGGCAACAGCAACAACAACAACAATAATTCATGGCCCGCTTTATGGCTGACCATCAACTTATCGGCAGATGAAGCGGCTCGCATCAGCAGGACATAAATTAATGAAAGTCAAATTAAAATTTCTTTGATGGGGCTCGGCCTGGCCTTGCCTCAACTGGACTCGAATGTGTTATCAGCAATGGCGCAGTCGCTTGTTGCACGTACTCACTTACGGACGCACACACACACACACACACACAGACACACATACGGGCAGGAGTTTATCCTCTTAATCCTTTGGCTTTATCAGCTGCAATTCGGGCAACGACAAAGATAAATATGTGATTTATAGCATTGAAGAGGGACTTAAGAAAGCTACTCAGTTTCCAGCAGGGGGCGACACGAACAACAAGACTGTCATACACTACACACATACTCGACACACACACACACACACACACACACCAAGAACAACTGCTAATACACCGAACCACAACTCAACTCGAGACTTAACCGAAATGAACTTTATCAACGAGATACGTTTCCATGAGATTTTCCCCCCACCACCCCATATTTCTCTCTCTATCTCTCTCTATGCTCGTTTTAAGTACACTACAACAACAACAGCAACAAGTACTATAACAACAACAACTACAATAACTGCCACAACTGCTACAACAACAAGAACAAAGAACCAAAAAACGCAGCCTCAGCTGCACCAAAAATCGATTGATTTAAGTTATGAACTCGTATCTGAAACTAGCATTCTTAACTCTTAGGATATCTTGCTGCATTCGTCTCTGTTAATTTTACGTGCTAATGTTAATTTTACATAGTTTATGTTAATGTTTATACTCATATAACTCTGCCCTCTGTACTCGTACTGCTACTTACATTTACATTTACATTTAAAACATCAACATATTTCCATTAGTTTTTCTTTCGCTCACACACACACTCAATCACTCACTCACACACACACTCACAAGAACGAATCGCCAAATGGAATGTGAGAGTAAAGAAAGCAGTAAACTCTGTATGACATGAACCAAAGCAAGTTAACCCCCACAAAACTACACTGAGCAAGCAATTTGGAACCAAACCCCCCCCAAAAAAAACTGAACCCGAGAACGTAAAGCAAACCGTTAACGTAACCGTAATTCGTATCATGTATGTGCTTCGTGCATTTTGTGCATTCTCCTTTTTGGTAATCATCTTCCACTCTCTCGCTCGCTCTCTCTCACTCACTCACTCACTCACTCTCTGTCTGTCTGTCTCGTTTTTATTATTACTTTTGTTATTCGTTTGTTGTGTTCATTCTCTTTCGATAATCTTTTGTGTCTCTAATAAGCAATTACAACTCACACCTCCCCTCTTCCCAGCCCCTTCCACGTTTAACCCCAATAAGCCAACATATTTTTGTTAGCCTGCACGCGATTTCCACGCGCGATTTGCGCGCGTTTTAAACAGCGCCTGTTTGCTGCAACCTGCAACCCCAGAAACTTGCAACTTATTCAAGTATTTTTCATTAATTCTGTTCTTTCATTTGTGCATTTTGTTGTCATGTCTGTTGAGGCATGTTTCACAAGCCCGATTAACGATTACCGATAAACCATTAACGATAACTGCAACTGCAACTGTGAAATGCTGAGTGGTTGCATCTAATGTCTGATTCTGTTTGCATTCAAAACATTCACACACGATTGTAAACTGACACAGAATACATCAGTTATCCCAGTGTATATATTCCGCATATATATGTTATTGTTGTTGCTCTTCTGCCTTCTCTTTTGTTTGTTTATCCCCCACACACACACACACACACACACACTGTTTTTTGCTCATGCAGCATGATGTCTGTCAATGTGTCTGTCGTCATTACATTTGTGTCCTGCCTGGCGTGTTTTCATTACTTTATGGCAAATTTTAATACGTCTGTTGTTTCCCCAATCGCATCAGATTCCCCGCTGTGCATTCAATTAACCCCGGGCAACGAGTTGTTATTAATACGCCCGCTGGGGGAGGGGGAGGGGGAGGCCAAACAAGTTGGGCAAATAAAAGAAGAGAGAGTCGTGCAGACACGCAGCTCACAAACTTGGCCTGCTGCATAAATCACCAAGAACTCTCCAAGTCGCGTCCGTGGCTCGTCTTGTGGCCAATTTGTTAAACGCAGAAATCGGCGTGAGTGGAGGCGAGAGCGAGACAGAGAAAGAGCATTTTATTGCATCATTACACAATTTGGGGCAAACAAAGCCGCGCAGCAAAACTGAAGTAAACTTTTCGGGGCCACTTGCCAGCTGCACTGAAAATGCCAGAAAAATGCGAGAACAGCTGCTGCAATCTCCGCTGCTGCTGCTGCCACCTCTGCTGCCGCAGCCTCTGCTGCTGCTGCCTGCCGTCGCGGCGGCGTTGAGTGACTCAGGCTTCAGTTTGTTGCTAATCGCATAAGCCAATTAATTGTTCGAGCTGCAAACTATGGCAGCGCAACTTTAGACTAATACGCGTGTGTGTGTTCGTCTGTGTGTGTGCGTGTGTGTGTGTGTTGGTTGCATGTGTGTGTTGCAGGCAGCGCTAACTCAACAGCTTCAACAAAAAGCCGCAGCGCAGCAGCAGAGGCAGGTATTTCATACATATTATGGCCAGCACATATGCGCACTGAACACACCAACACACAGTCACACACACACGTACGCATGCCCACAAGCATAAGCAGCTAATGGCACACACTCACACACACACACACATTAGCTGCTGTAGAGTGCACTCACAAAGGCTCTCCAGGTCTCGCTCTCACGAATCAACTCGAGCAGCTTCACTTGCCTCGCTTTGATACGATTTTTATGCCCGAAAATCTGACACAGTTTGTGCAATAATTAATCGCCCGCCCACGTTACTCATTTTCCGCTTGCCTGCGCTGTCAGCAGAGTGCATTAAGCAGCAGCAGCAGCAATTATAGTTCTTAATTACAGCCAATTAAAGCTGAGTTCAGTTATGCAATTTAAGCCCTGAAGTAAAAGCCTTCCCCTGCCACCTCCCCCCCAGCATAAACCCCACTTCGGGGCTGGCTTCGACCGCAAACGAGAGTGCAAACAAATCAAACGCAATGCAAACAATAAAAAGCAACAACAACAACAACGACAACGACGAGCACTGCAAACATACTTATGCATATAAAGCGCAATTATTATAATTTCATTTTGCTGTCAGCCATAAAAATTGGTTTCCTTTCCGCTGCATCACAGGAAAAAACAACGATATATATATAGAGAACTATAAATGTATATTGAAAGTGATGCATATTTCATGCCACTCACAGAACAAAAAAAACCGATTTAAAAAGTTGATCAAATTGATTAAAATTAATGAAAAAGAAATGCGAGAAAAACTCTCGACCCGTCAAGTGCTTGTGGTGTTAGCTTGTCAATTGCATATAAATAATTGATTAACTCGCAATGGCAAATACATAACAAAGTAACAAAGTAAATCGCATAAGCTGCAAATCACAACCAGCTAGGTGACTGAGTGAGGCTGACAACACTGAACTAAATAGCCTTTAAAATATATAATCCTTGCCTTATCTATATTGCAACTGTTCCAAAAGTTCTTAAAAGATTTTCTCCATGAAAAAGATTTATAGAAATAAGTTGATTATTTATTAGAAAATTCATTTACCTTCTCAAATTGAATAATCTGATTGCTAGTAAATAAATTAAAAACCCTGCGCAGTCTGTAGCAATTCTTCACTGACTCAACTTGTCAGTGCATCAGTTCTAAGTTGTCTACCCTGTAAACTGTGTTGCCAGACTTTTTATAGCAGTTGCTATAAATAAATTCAGCCTGTTGCGGCAAAAAGGATAACCCAAATTTATTCAAGGCACGTTCTAAGTTTTTGCCAGAACACATTTATTTAAGTTCTCAACTCTTTCTGCCTGACCTCGCAAGCTGCAACAAGAACAACAACAACAACACGATAACAGCAACAACAAAAGTAATCGCCATAATTTTGCATAAATGTTTCCCAACGATCCTAAGTTTTGCTCCATGTCTGTTCCTTGCTTGGTTCTGTTATGTTTTGATTTGGTTTTGAGTGTGTGTGTAGTAGTTACCGATTATCTTTCCTTATCATATTCATGTATTCTCTCGCCTATCTATTCCTTTTCTTCTTTACTCGATGTTTTCTTCATTTAATGATTGAGGTTATGTTTATATGCATTTTAGTTTAAAGTTAAGATATATGAGACAGCGTGTTTGCAGACCCCAATTAAAATTGAAATAAAGCGGCCGTGGAGTGGAGAACATGAAGATGATAATGTTGATGATGATGATAATGATAATGATGATGATGATTTTGATGAGATGATGTCGTATTTGAATCTCAAGTAAATGCAATGTAAATGTGTGTGCACCCTGTATTTAATTTGTATTGTTAAGTGTATAATAAAATTTACTGATATGTCTCTTTATTTATTTATTCAACCGCATCGCCCAAGCAACCGAAATTTCTAATTTATCAATAAAAACTATTCATTTTGTACGATTTATGTTAATGTTTTTATTTGCTTGGTTTCTTCTAACCTCTGGAATTACGGATAAGTCAACCCCGAGATACTAAAGAGAGAAACTAGTAGCAACAATGCACTGATTACGTAGCGTATACGTAACGTAGAACGAGCAGTAGTAGCCCTAGGCCGCACCTAGGAAGGTTCTTCGCACTCGTGGCCCACTTGACAGGCAGTTTAACTGAAGGTTAACTCAAACTGCCTGTCAAATTTATCACGAACTTGCGAGTTCCACATTAGAATCCAAGTTGCAGCTCAAGTAGAGAGAGCTGCGCGTCCATTCGTATCACCTTACCATAGTTAGCTTCCCTCTGTAACCATTTATTATGTTCGATGTAGCAGACTTGAAACAACAACAAAAATATGTTACGCAAATATTTATTATACCATAATTATTGATAATGTGCAGAGCAACTAATTTATAACAAAGTGCAAGGCGAAAAAAAACACTGAATACTGAATACTGAATTGAACCATGACAAATTTATAACAAATAAATGAGAAGAAACATAAACCAAATGACAAATGTTGTACTACAAAGGGCGCGCAGTGTACAACGTATGTGTGTGCGTGTGTTTTTAATACTTTTCAGTTGAGTTGTCCCCATTAATATTGCATTGCGCATTATAATTATTATTAATAATTATCGATTCTGTTCGTTGTATTCTCGCATTCGCATTCTCGCATCCGTTTTCGCATTCGTATTCCACCTTGACGATGTGTGTGCCTTGTGCAAATATTTGGATAATTTTCTCATTGTATGGATGCAACAATAAAAAAACAATTTTTTTTCAGTTCTGATTCCCCCCTTCACCCATTACTGACTCTCTCACTGTGATTCTGATTCTGATTCCGATTCTGATTCTGATTTATTCATGGGCCGAGCCAAGGCCCAGCATTTGTTATGAATTTTTAAAGCTCTGCGTATACCCCACCGTTAGTTGATTGCGAAATGTTTTTTCTATAAATTAAAACAAACAACGAAACCGAAAAACAACCACGAAAACATTTCCATCTGCATCTGCATCCTGCATCCAAGCAATCCAAGGGCAAGAACCAGAGGTACTTGTAGTCAGAGATCGGCTTGGCAATCAACAAATGCATTGGCTCAACGGATTCCACTCGCACACACACAAACACACACACACAGACACGGATACTACCCACACTCACTCACACAGTTTACACCTTGGCAAAAGTCTTAACTAGCATAAACGAACTTATTTTATTCAACTCGAAACTCCAATTACATTGTATGATTTCTGAGTGGCCCCAAAAAGTATGCTATCATTTCTTTCATGTAGCCGCAGGTGCATACCATGCGCACACACACACACACAGGCATACACATTAAAGTTAATTACACAATACAACGAAAGGAGCCTAGAGAAACGTTTCTGAATTTGAGTTTTCATTTTGTTTTCACTTCGTTATTAAAAAATACACTGCCAAATTGAGTTGAGTTGCCGTTATGTGAATCATTTTCAGTTCTCAGTTTGGAATTTTTGCTTTATGTGGACTTGGTGAGCGCCCCCCGCCCCCCTCTCTCGTGTACTTCCTCTCTTGTCTCTTGTCTCTCTCTCTATCTAATTCTCTCTCTCTCTCAATATATATACGCATATATGTAAACTGTTTAATTGATATGGATTGATGAATTGACTAACTATATACATACATATATATACAAACACATACACACCAGAACTATATATATATATATATCTATATATATACCGATATCTAAATAATAATGACTATATATTTATGTACATGATTATTTTTCTTACTTTTGATGAACTTTGATGATGTAATAATAAGCGAATGAACTGAATTGATTGAATTTTTCTTTGATATGTACATTGAATTGACATTTACATCTAAATATATACCCACAACCAATGTATATATATGTGTATACATATATAATCTGTATATGTATACAGATATATGAAATACACTGCGCTTGGAACGCCTGAAGTGACTGCAGTTAACTGCACTCTGTTTCTTCGTGCGTTCCTGCGCTCGTTCCTTCGTTCGTTCCTTCGTTCCTTCGTTCGTTCGTTCGTTCTGCTGATGATCGTGATTTGCGCATCAAGTTTGATAATACAGAAACCAAACCAAACCAACCAACCAACACATGAACCATTACCAATACCAAAGAAACCAAAGAAACATTTACATCTTATAAGCATAACTACCTAATGTACTTGTACTTGTGCGAGCTGATTTGAGCTAACCTGATATGATCATGATTTGTTTTTGTGGTGCAACCGGAGTGTATACGATTATATATACATATATATACTATCTTTAACATTAATATTATCAACCAACCATTACCAATACCATTGCAATTACATGCGAACGTTTTTTGGATTTACTTTGATATATATTTACTTTGATCGAAATACGTGAATCGTTTTGATACTTATACTTGTATACCACACTATATATATATATATACTACATATATATTGCCTTAATACCTATACGAACCAATATATATATATATACGACTTAGTCATCTAGTGTACGCATCATCCAATGCATATTGTAATTTTTAACTGAATGTTCTGTGATAATTGAAGCGAAGCGCTAAGTGAGATCCCACAAAGAAACCGAAAAGAGAACTCTTCACACACACACACACACACATAATGTACACATACACGCACATTAAACACACACACACACATATGATATACACACACACTTGCAAACACCCTTCCCCGCTACAAACTCACTCACACAAGTTACACTCGTCACAGATAGTCTCTTTCTATATCTTTCTCTCTTTGACACCCACACACACACCAATACTAACTTAGAGCGCACCATACACCTTTTCACTCATTACGCACGTTTGTCACGATCATTCGCACCACATGGCGTATGCTTAATGCGACGATCTGCCACAGCTGCCGCGCCAAACTCATTATAAATTAATTAAGCCCACAATTGATAATTTCACGTTCCATTTAAGTTTGTTAATGATTTAATACGCTCCCACAGTGACTGCAAAAACTCACTCCACACATGCCACACACAGAGCCTACAATAACAGACACTCACACACACACACTCGCACAACAACACAACAAGCCGTGAAATTTAACACCCTTAGCGTTTCTAATGTGCACCCCCAAAGTAATTTGCATACTACGAACTTTGCCCTTCATTTTTTTCGCCATTTTCAGTTGAGTTTTTTTTTTTTGGCGAAACTAGCGCCCGCAATTCGCCAACAACTTTTTATAATACAATTTAAGTTTTTAAATAGCCGAAAAAAACAAGAGTGCAAAATAGCAAATTCAATTTAGCATTTCACCTGCAGCACCTCGCACAGCAGTCGCACATATTAAAATTTATAATTCATTTTGTGCTCAACTCGTTCCATCGCGGACCATCGTTATTTTTCGACTTAGTTTTAAGTGCACTAATTATGAGTTTCTAGTTTAATTATGTTTTCCACAAATGCCAATGGAATTGCACCTGCACCTGCCCACCTCAACCCCCCGCCAACCCTCTTGCAATGCAGCCCCCTAGGAAGCCCTTTGCACTGCGCACCCAGCAAAAGACTGTAATGTGTTTGCACTGATCGTAAATGTTTCCCAGCACTGTATAGTATACTCGCATATATAACTGAATGTCTGAGCACCTGTCGCATACTATGGTTCCTGTAGCATGCTGCAATTACTTGTAAATTGTTCTGTGAACGTCTCCCTAGAGATTGCAGTCGAATAGATCAAGTCTTTTCTACTCGAACTATCTTTAATTTGCTTGATGTGTTATTAACTTCTACGCCCATTCAGCGTCTTTCAGCAGCCAAAGTAAGTATATTGTTTAAATATATAACGACTTTTTCTCTTTTTGTTTCTTGTGCTGTCTGCTCTCAATACGAATCTTGCCTTGTCTCTCTCTCTGCCCCTGTGGCGCTCAATTTGATACGTGCCATTCTTTCTGTGCGCCTTGTGCACCTTTCAGCGCCATTTAATGTGCCCCATTTCACATGTATAGAAATATGGTTTCTTGTGTGCGCTATATAAAGTACTATAGCAGTACATTTTACTACATCTTCTTCTTCTTGTTCTTCTTGTTCTTCCACCGGGGATCCTTTCTTACATCATTTGTGCTTGGCCCCTGGGCAGGAAATGCAAAACTGTTCAACGTTAATAAATTTTATTATTGTTACTCGTGTGTGTCCTTTGTTTTTGCACACCCCCCTTAGCCCCACTCCCTTTCACTCCCTCTCTCTTGCTGCCTCTCGCTGCTCGTATGGGGATTGTGGCATCTTCGGTGCACTGCGCCTGCATATACAACATTTTATTGTATTTCATTTTAAGTTCAACGCACCATAAATTTCCGCAAGGATTTATGTTTTCCACTGCCCCCTCTGCCTCCCTGCCCCCTTAGAGCGCTCCTCTGCCTGGTCGTGTGTCGCCTCATTCGGCATTGCCATAATTTATTGCATTCGCATTTCCGCAACGGGTTCATTGAGCTGGCGAGGAGGACTCGAGGACTCTCAATGCCTTTCCCGCTTTGCCTTTAATCATTTTCGCATTGCGATTTTCTTTAATTTTCTCGCCATTTACTCGACGCACTCTCTACTCTACGGAGTCCGCTGGCTATTTAAACTAAATTAGGGCCGAGTCTGGGGGTCGAGAAAGTTTTTCTTCTGTCCGCTGCAAGTTGGGGCACATAAATTCATGCAGCTGCCGCTTGTGGCAGGACCTAACTAATGACAGCTCTGTCCGCAGCCCCTCGCACTCGCCCTCGCCCTCGCTCACTGTTTACTTCGTTGGCGAAATGAAGAAACAATAAGCGCATAAATTACAGCAAGATTGCACAGCAATAGCTAAGGCCAGAAGAAGCTGCGAAGGCGGAGGAGGAGGAGGAGGAATGTGGCGAGGGGGCGGTGCACAACCGAAATCTCAGCTGACACTCAGCTGAAAGTGTCGTCGGAGACAATGAAAAACGCATGCGGCAAACAATGGCGCATCAAATTACAACAAACAAGCTGAAAACAAACAACAAGTTGGAATAGAAGCGACGAAGCACAGGCAAAGCTAAAAGACACTGCCAGCCAGCGGCTGTGTGGGCGTGGCATGGGAGGGCGTGAGCGTTGGCGTGGGCGGATGTGCTGGCACTATCCACTGCAGCCAACCGAAATCCTTTTGCCACACACAACTTCGCATTGTCGTGGCTTTTGTTTCAAAGTGCCACGGCGTATACGCAATTTGTGTCTGCGCAAACACAAACACACACACACGCACACGCATGTGTGTGTATGCAAGCGACTGCCTATTGTAATTTGGCGCTATTATTAAAAATCCTTTATGATACTGGCAACAACAGCAGCCGAGGCAGCCGAGGCAGCAACAGCAGCGGCAGCTCAGCTTTCAGCAAACGCATTTTGTGTGCTCTAATTGCGCCATTAAAAGATGACAAACGCAAGCCGTAGTCACCAGTAGCCGTCCTCGTAGCAGCGTAGTCGCAGCTTAAGTCGAGGCTCCTCCTTTCCCACCCCCAGACGTTGGCAAAGAAGCCGAAAACAATGGGGGAAAATGGAAAGAGAGAGGCATTTAATATGGTTTTTATGCGCTGCCTTTCTTTTGCCGCCAGCTTCTTTGCCAGTGCATGCCCTGTAGGATATGTGTGTGGGGTAGTTAGTGAAGAAATTCAAGTTTCCAGTGATACAAATTACCTTAAGCCTTTAAACAGAAAGGGTTATCAAAAGTGGATTTCAAAATATTATTCAATTACTAAAAATATCAGAAGTAGTAAATAGTAGAAGAAGCTACACTCCGCAGGATAGCTAGTAGTCCTGCACTCCTTCACCACTAGCTATAACTGTTTTTTCTAGGGTAGCTGTACTATACAGGATAGCTAGTAGTCTGGCACTCCCTCACCCTTAATTTGCCTCTCAGCCCTTCGGTCTTTTCGTCTGTTTCTTTTTGGTGCACGGATGTCATAAATGGCATGCTTCATGAGGAAGGGGCTTAAGTATGTGCCCTGCTGCTAGTGTGAGTGTGTACTTGAGAGTGTGTTTGCCTGCTTGTATGTGTGTGTACTGCGTGCAAGTATATGTGTGTGCTCAGTTGCTAAAGTTTTCAGCAAAAGACACCGTAAATGTAATTTATTTTCGCATATTTGTGCAGCGACTGCAGGTGTCTTTTATTTTTTAATCTACTCGAGCTAAGCACAACACAAATTTGCATTTTATTGCAGACTCGTACAACAAGGGGCAAGGGGGGGAGGAGAATGCGAAGCTAGTTCCTCGTGCAGGTAACTAACAGTTATTTCGCGATTAAGCGGAAGAAGCCAAACCAATTGGGAATCGCTGAAGACTTCAACTTGTTTCGAAAGTTAGCTAGGTCTGTGTGCGTTTACTTTTCTGTATAACTGTAGAAAATCAGACTGAGCATTAGCAATGAAACTACAGTTGCCTTTCGCAGCCATCAACTCAAATATCTCAATAAATAATCGTCTTAGGCGCAAGTTTCTGCTTCCGGCACTCCGTATCCCTTGCGTCAGGGAAATGACTCCCATTAGGGGTACCCGACGCCAGCTAATTGGCCTTTAAACTGGCCACTTTTGCGGTTTGGCCTTATTGAAAAATTCAACTTGTAATAAAATTTAATGAGTTTGCGCTTTTTAATAAAAAACCGCCCCGACTAATGCGCCGCAATTTAAGCGTAAATTTGTGTTCATAATCACAATTTTCGGTACCTTTTCCCCCTCTCTCTCTCTCTCTCTCTCTCTCTCTCTTTGTGTGTGTGTGGGGGTAATGACTATACACAATCAGTGGTAGCTGGTAGCTGGTAGCCTGTGCTGATCCTTCGGTCGTGCGTGCAATAAAACGAAACGAGGCTGTTAGGCCTGTTAAGGCAAACGCAGCGCTGCGTCGCTGCTTCGGTCAAGAAGTCGGCGAAGGTTGAAACAAAAAACCGCGCAACTCATTGCCGTTAAGTTGGCGTTAATATTTAAATTTATACTGTGGCCAGTGCCCCCAACCCCGTCTCCGCCCCCTTTTGCGGGCCATCAATTCTCCGTTTAATGCCTGCACAAATATTTGCGCAATCAGCAAACAAAACAAGCAACGCCGCATCGTCGTCGTCGTCTGTTTGAGCAAAGCAATTGACCGTTGCTCGGGACACGGCAATTTACGTGCTGAAAGCCGCTGCCCCGATAGCAGCAAAGAGCAGCAACAACAACAAGAACACGGCCGCAAACTGTACTTCCGCATCCGTTTCCGGTTGTCCTTGAACTGGCAACGCTGGCGCTAGTTGTGGCACCGCTTTGACCGCGTTATTTGTGCCGCACACGTATGAAAAGGTAGAAAAAGAAAACGTACGCAGGTGTGTGCTGCGGGCTACCACACCTGCCACTCCCCCCGCCCTTCTCTCTCTCTGCGAATTGCCACTGTTAACATGGCTATCAGGATGTGCGGCAGGTGGCCAACACATTTGGCTTACTGCGCGTGCAGTAAATAACCTTGTTAATCATTTAATTTAAGCACGAGCGCATGATACTAGCCTCCCTCCCCCCCTCCTTCCTACCTGCTCTATTACATGCGATTTACCACTAGGTACACACACATACACTCGCAGACAGAAGCATCGCTCACGCGCGACTTGCCGCCTGCAGGCCACAAGCCAAAAGGCTTTCGTATTGGCTTTGGCTTTCGTAATTTATTGTGATTTGCTTTCTGCCAATTGCTGCCGGCGTGCTGCGTGCTGCGTGCTCCGTGCTTTGTGCCGTGTGCTGCATGCTGCGGGCCAGCGCATTTTAATGCCACAAACACACACACAAACACACTGCGGTTGTTACACATTAATTGCGTATGCCAAACGGCCTAGGGGGGATGGGGAGAGTAGAGTAGCTGTGGCAATTGGGATGTCCTCGTTTAATTAAAATTTCCTCTATAGGTATTCTTAACAGTTGCGAATCACTGAGCAGCATTCAATGGCATCGATCACTTTACCCAGATCTGGGAACAGTTTAGTAATCCCATAATGGTAACAGTTGAATAATTCTCAAATGAGAATTTCATATCCATTTGTAAGCAAAGCAATGCCAGATCGACTAGTCCATTATGTGCAGCAGGGCGTATACGCAATGCAAGCGCGTTGTCCGTGAGCAGGTAAATTATTGTTGCATACTTTTGTGCGCGCAAGTAAATATTCTTGCAAAAACTCTTTTGCGCACAAAAAAATACAACAATTTACATTTTATTTACAACTAACTGAAGTACGTGCTAGCTGCAGGCCTTGACGCCACGCCCCTCCCTCTTCTAGCTTAGTATTTTATGCGCCAGAAGTCGCACACACAAAAATGCAAAAGTATAAACATTCTTGCTGTGGCAGCTGTAAAAGTTTTCGGTAAACGCATTTCAAACTCTCGCTGAGATAGTTATTACAATTGTACACAGCGACGGGGGCAGGGGCAGAGAAGGGTTAAACTTGCAGCAGTTTCTTCAAATGAAATGCAAAATGCGCCTTTTGGCTGCCAGGGGAGGCAGGGAGTGGAGGGAGCGCAGCTTGGTGGTAATATTTACCAAACAGCAGTTTTCTTTAGCTGCTCCTGCTGCTGTGGCAGCCATTTTGTGTGAAGTGCAGTTAACTTTGATCAGCGCATGAGCACGGCAAACGGAAGTCGACGAGCACGCCGGAAGCTCTGCCAGGACACGAGCAGGACGACGAGCACGGTGGCAGCAAGGATGACGACTGCTGAGGCAAACATCCGCTGGACAATTGACGAAAGCATTGTTGTTGTTGTACTCTGTCGAATCCGAGCACCCTCCCCGCCGCCTCTGCAACAGCTGAGCCACTGAAGAGGCAAGTTTAGCGCAAGCAGCAGCAGCAACAACAAGAACCATTTGTCGTGTGGCAAACTTCGTGCAGCAGCAGCAGCTAACAGGATGAGCATCGCTTGCTGTGTGTACAGTGAAGCCACGGCAGAGGCGACGCTGTGCGGGAATGCGCTAGCTTCCACAACTAAATCCAAGTTGAAAGCAATGCCAAATCCCCTTGAGCGTTTGCCTCAGCTTGGGTGCACACTGTAGCTGGCATATTCGTCTTTTGCTTTCTTTTTTGCTATTGCCAAAGGTCCTGCACAGTCTTGTCTCGTCTCCCCCTGCACCGCCCTGCCCCGCTCTGCCCCGCCCTGCTGCGTCTTGCCTCGCTCCGGCAGCAAAGTGCACAGCGCAAAGTTTTGTTTACAAAGTTTTCAAATTTTTGTGGCACCGAGTTGAACTTCCGTAACGCTGAGCTGCTTGCCGCTTGCTCTTGCTGCATGCCGCGTGGCACGTTAAGCGACACTGACTTCCGGCTGTTGATGATGTTGCCACCGCCACTTGCCACTTGCTCCTCCCGCCGCCGCCGCCGCCCGCATTGATAACCTAACGATATTTGCTGCTGCTGCTGTTCCAGCCACACCTTGCCACATCTTGCATCTAGTGCTGCTGCTGCTGCCAAATTGTCGCCGCCATTTGAAGTTGTTGCACTTCTTGCCACATTGGCAATCCATCATTAGCAGCGAGCCATGCCGCAATTACGTGGCAAGTCTATTAAGCTCGCATCCAATGCCAGCGCGCATGTTGCTAAATGATGCAGAAAATGCAGCACTTTGCCAAAGGGGGAGACAAGTGGGGAAGGGGGGCGTGGCACTTACTTACGCGTTGACTGCAAGGCAAGTGCAGCATGTTGTATGAAGACGGCACATGCTGCCCCCGCGGCTGCTTCAACTTGTCATTGCGTGTAAAATTATGTCAGCGCTTGTCAACTTTTTATGCCACAGAAGTTGTTGCCCCAAGTGCCGCATGTGGAGTGCTCCCCGAGTGTGCATTGAGTGAACGAATGAAACTTTCTTGTACCTCTCACACATGTCCTGCCTTCTCTCTCGCTCTGTGTCTCTCTCTTTCTATCTGCCTCTTCGCTCCTGTCTGCCATTGACTGTGGCAGTTGCAGTTGCAAAGACAAAGTGCCTGCCACAAAGGCCGTGGAAAAGTTTTTAAATTTAAATGTGAAATTTACCGAACCAGAGTACCAAACACACTCAGTTACCTCACTTCCCTCCCGCCCTAGCTCTTGCCCTGCTGGAGACACGCCCGCCAAGCCGTCGCCGAAAAACTTTAATGTGGCAACTTCTGCAGTCGCGCCCACTTCGTTTTGCGGCGCATTGGCCTGCCACACAGCCCGCTTTCTTATTAAAACTTATGCTCACTTTTTCCAAATTGTCCCGGCTAATTAGCTTTCTTCGTTCCATCGTGCTGCACTAGTTCTTTTTTCTGTCTGCATGCGTAGTACCCTGTAAATTCAGTGACAAACGAAGGGTAGCTAGAGTTGCCTTTGCATTGGCAGTAATTAAATGTTGCACTGCTTGCACTTTCCCCAAAAAAAAAACCCGGTTTTTCTTTTTATAATCTTTAGATTATATAGTAAAGATATATATATATATACTGCCTGTTAAATTTGTCTAATATAAAGAACTTCCCCCCCACTCCTCAACTAGCTGTGCCTGCATTGGTTTACTGTCCTCTGCTCTTTAATTTTTGCATGTCATTTTTGTGTACAGTAAATGTAACAAATCTCTGAATAAGGAATGAGAAGTTTGAGTGTTAATATCCTCTATATATATCTATATATCTGTATGTATGTTTTATAGTTGCTGGGTAACTGTTAGTCGTGCTCGCCTCTGTCTGCGCATTGCACGTCTGCAGCGAGATCTGTTTAATTTGCAACGTGCTGGCTGCAACTCATTCTTTACCTCCTTCCTTCCCTCTCTCACTCCCTCTCTGTATCTCTTTCTCTCTCTGACACTGGCTCATTGCCGAATTAAGCAAATTTTACACGCCACTTGATGCTGCCACGTCTGCCACAGTGGCAGCAGCAGCAGCGTCGATGCATGAAATTTCTGCCTTGGCCTCTCGCTTGGAATTTATCTTATCTCTGTCGCACTTGCAGTTCACAAATCAAGCTTGCTGCACTGTTTAAAAATATATGTATAAAATTTATTAAATTTCTATGTGTCTTTTGTGCAATTGTTTAATGCAAAAGTGCCTGCAAATACTAAAATAAACCAATTTTCTAAATTC
The DNA here is from genome assembly GCA_018904595.1 of Zaprionus indianus. Taxonomy (NCBI): domain Eukaryota; kingdom Metazoa; phylum Arthropoda; class Insecta; order Diptera; family Drosophilidae; genus Zaprionus; species Zaprionus indianus. Next base: position 7,397,541 of record JAEIHA010000320.1, read on the forward strand.
TTTATTTGCTAATTTGAATAATTCCCATACTTCTGCTCATAAAACATATTCGTTCTTTATTTTAAATTTTTCAATACTTCTGCTCGTTCAATAAAATTATTCTTTACACTTTAATTTTCTCTTTTCTCTTTTAACTTTTAAACATTCTAACACTTAAATTTATAAATTTGTATAATAATAAGAAAACCAATCGCATAAATTGAAATGCACCTGCAACTGACTCATCTCACAGTGTTGTAAAATTCTCAAATATTCTTTCTTTGCACTTCTCCATAATTTATGCAAGTTTTGCACTTGTTATCGATTAATCGAACTATATAGCCAACATATATATAGCGTATATGTACATATATCTATCTGATACGACACCAGCTAAGACACGCCCAGAGACATGCCAAGACTCGTCCTCCTCCAACAACAACAACAACAACTGACGCACCACTTAAACAGCAGAAGAAAGTTATACCTACACACACGAGCACACACAGCTACACTGAAACTCACACACACACAGCCAGCAGATACAAATAAGCAATCAATAATTATATATCTCATACACGACTTATATGATAAGTATCTACTCTTTTCCTTTTTTCGTCTCTTTTACGCTCTGAAATTTCATTTTCCGATAACAACCAAACAACAACAACATCCACCACCAACAACAACTAAATGCGCCTATTAACAACAACAACAACAACAACAACCACCGAAATTCAACACCTGCACACACAACAAACAAAACAAAAACCAACGCACCAATCCACCACCAACAACAACAACCCACCACACCACCCGAACAACAACAACACACCACACCAATTGTTAAATGTGTTTACCACCACCAACAACAACAACCACAATCACCACAACAACCACACACAATCAGAGCGTGCCAGTGCTGCGCACATTTGGCGGGCATCACATCGCGTAGCGGGAACTTAACGTGGGCAACAGCACCACCATCACCAGCACCACCAACAACAGCAGCACCACAGCCAACAACAACACCACCAACAACAACAACACAGCAACAACAACAAACACAGCAACAACCTGCTCGTCATCGGCAACCACCATAACAACTCCAACAGGAACCCCACCGCTGCCGCCGCTGCCCAACACATTCATTGCCATCAAGACGAAGACAAACGACAACAGCAACAGTCACAGCAACAACAGCAGCCACAGCGGCAGCAACAGTCTAACGCTGCACAGTGGCAGCAACAGTTTCAAGTCCAATGGCAACACAAACAGACGATCGCCAATTGCACAACAGCAACCGCCACCGTTGCCCATGAAAAACGGAGCAAAGCAACAGCAACAGCAGCAACAACACAACGCCGACTCGCATTACCAACACCTGAGCTACAACATGACACATCTGCAACACTTCAACAACACTCTGGATCGGAAGCAAGCAGCAGACTTGGGCGGCGATTACTGCACCCAGATCAATCCGCATTATCTGCAGACCTTCGACAGTCTGGATCACCACGATCACTATAGCGTGGCCAATTTGCATGCAGCGCATCCGCATCGCAGCCTCTCGAAGTCACAGATCTATAGCTATGGCGGCAGCAGTGGCACTGCCAGCGATACCTCGCAGCAACACGGACAGCAGCAGCAGCAACAACAGCAGCAGCAGCATCATCAGCACCAGCATCCTCATTACCACAGCAGCAGCAACATAGCACACATTGAGCACCACTATCAACAGCAGCAGCAGCAGCAGCAGCAGCTACAGCAGCAATACGGCAATGGCCATCAGACACACCACCAACACCAGCAACAACAACACCAACATCACAGTCTCAAGCACACGAAACACGGCAAGGGCCACAAGAGCAAGCACAGCTCGAAGAACAGCAGCAAATCACAGGATGACTTTAAGGCCATGCACAAGCAGCAGCAGCAGCAGCAAAAGTGCAGCAGCAGCAGCATTGGCATTGGTGGCAACAATAAGCTGCAGCAGCAGCCCAATAAGCGCATCGGCAACAATCAAGTGTTGCCGCAGCAACCGCAGCTGCAAAAGCAGCAGCAACAGCAACATTACTCCAGCTCCAGCGATAGTTTGCCTTATGATAATAACTATTATTAAAGCACGCAAACAACAGCAACACACACACACATGAACAACCGCATGTTAACACATATACACACACTCACGCACTTGTCGTATCAGCTGTTTTTCTGTTGTTGCTTGCACAGCTACAACAACACAATGTGTCAATGCACAGCCTCCATACACGCACACGTACACACACCAACACACACACACACGAATAAGAACACGCAGCTTCAATTTAATTTTCATTTGATTTATTTTCCTTGTACGATGCGCAGCTAAAAACCGTAGCATACTTTTCAGCGCCAAAACAATTGCGTATCTTGCGGAATAACACGAAAAAACACACGCAAGACACACACACAAAATACACACACATGCAATACATACACCCGCAAGACACACACCCGCAGACAGAAACAAGCATTCATATATTTAACAACGCTGCGCTGCTGTCTGTGGTGTTTATTAATAGCAAAAAAAAGAAATGAAAAAGAATTGCGAATTAAACTTGAAATCCATAAGAAACAGGAAGATAATTGGATTCATAGACCGATCTGCATTATGATTAGTTAGTCTACTATATAATATAATACATATGATAATAAGAAATCAGCCATCGTTGCAGCGATCAATATTATTATATTATAACCATATTAACGATAACTCCTTGAATTGTTTCGATGTGTAAATAGCATATAAGGTGTCGAGTTACGTATGTAAGCTATGTATCTATGTCTATGTCTAGCACTAAGTATATTCATACCTGACCCCTCTTGCCCCCATATCCCCAACCAACCAGCTCACCAAACAGTCGCATTACTTTTCGGATATGACCCAAGCTAATCTGATTTTATTTGTTTATTTCATTAACGATTTGCTTGATATAACTGCCAACAACTCGTACACAACAACAACAACAACAACACTGCATACAACAAAAAACAACAACTACAACAACAACAACATTCCCAACCTCCAACACACACAAAACAGTCGTCCACACTCGCCAGCGCCAGCGCCCATGATGAGCTTGGCAATCTGCTCTGGCATCAGGACTCGGCCGAGTTCATTGAGCCATTTCCCTGCGGCGGTGCCCCCTTGCCGCCCCTACGCCACTGCCACGCCCTTGGCCATGGCCATGCACCATGTGGCGTTGGAGTGGGCGTTGGCGGCGGTGAGTTGCTGTCCACGCAGCAGCGACACCAGCGCGACATGTTCAGCGGCGACCTAGGGATACCGGAGATCAGCACTCACGTGGGCAGTGTGGTGCACACATTCGAGACACTGGCGCTGCAGCGTCGCCTGGCCGAGGCCGAACAGGAACGGGACCGCCAGCAGAGTAAGTATGAGCTGCGCACGCCCCCCAGCCAGGGCAACAACAGCAACAGCAATGGCAACACCAGCAACGGCAACAGCCAAAGCAAGTACAGCCAGGTGAAGCGCAGGTCGCAAGAGTTGCACCAGCGACTGCAGCAGATGCAGCGCCAGAGGTTGAAGCTGCAGGCGCAGGCCCTCGCGCTGGCACAGGCACAGGCACAGACAAAGGCACACCCCACTGGCATACTAACCGCACCGGCTGCACCCGCAACACCCACAGCACACTCGCTGGGCCGCCAGTTGGCAAACAGCTGCAGCACACAGAGCCTGGCCAGCCAATTGGCCAGCCTGCCACGCCCACGCACCTGCCCACGGCCAGCACACTCCACGGAGCAGCTGCCGTACGAGGACTATCGCAAGAATCTGTTCGGCAGCCTGGTGCAGCCTCGTGCAGTGTCCAGCGAGGAGGAGCTGCAGGATGAAACGTACATTGTGAATGCCGCCTTTGATGAGATATTTTCCCGTTACGATGACGACGGCGAGGATGAGGAGGCAGCATCAGCAGCAGCAGCAGCAGGAGGGCAGCTGGACACAAGTCGCAGCTACACCAACACCATCACCAACACAGATGACCTGTTCGACGACGAGCACATGCTGGTCAGCCTGAGCGAACTGGACGACGATGTCTTTACCAGCCGCGCGCAGACTGCATCGACCACGCCCACCACAGCAGGAGCTGGCCGCACGCCCAAGCACAGTCATCCGCTGCAGAAGTATCCAGCGCCAGCACCGCCGCTACAAGAGCGCTCCAGCACGCTGGCCAATCTCTTTGAGCGTCTCAAACCCGCGAGTGGCAGCAGCAAGCGCACCAGCTCGGAGCACCAACTGCAGCCATCGGTGGCGGCGGCGGTGGTGGCGACTCCAACGCCACTGCATAAATACGCCGCCCAGCCGCAACTCAATACGGAGCCAGACTTCAATCGCGGCTCCACACTCAGCCAATCCTTTGTGCGGCAATTGAGGCGCGTGTCGCACAAACAGAAGCGAGCACCACCGGCTCCGCCTCCAAAGCCACGTCCCTCGAACGTGGCGCATGTTACACCGCTGCGCAATGCCATGATCTTTCCCAAGCGTTCCAGGTCCTCCAACGAACTCCTGCTCGACGATCTCAATGTGCAGGCGCGTAAGTATTTTCGCCGATCCGAGCATAGCGCAGCGGTGTAGCAATACCAACTGAATAGAGGCAGCATAGGCGGCAGAGCAGAGCACACATGTTTCTCACCTGCCACCTGGTCTCACCTGCTCACCCACCCACCTAACTGACATGACTGAGTTCTTTCTCCTCACCCTCCCCCCACAAGACTTGCGAATGGTAATAAAACTTTCTGATTGCTTCCATTCTTGGCAGCGGCGACGTTTCTCTAGACTCTAAGTGCCCCCGATCTTCCCGACAACGAGCCCGATAACCGATAACGAAACCAGACCGATAAATGCCATAAACGAGATGGAAAGCTCTTCGCACCCAGTAACCGAATCCCAAAGAAACTTGAGCCATAATTGGATTGAAATTTGCCAGCACTTATAGAAGAAGAAAAAAACCAAAAACTAATTGAGAAATAATTAACTTACTACGAATAAGAATGTTAGATAAAGTAAATGAATATGTATAAGTCACAAGCTTTGAGTTACGCAAACATATGCAAATACAAAACATATACATATATAGTATATATGATAACTAAAGATACAGATAATGCATGAGAATCAAATTAAAAATACAACAAATAAAGTATAAAAACAATATATATATTAATGTACAAACACAAACTTTGAAATCAAATATGAATTTTGTGCCCTAAAGCTAAAAACTTATGCATGTTATGTATGTCATTTCTCATATATATGGTATATATATGTATATGAAGTTTAAATAATTATTATACAATTATACAAGAGTAACTTATTAATGTAGACGCATAACGAGCATTTATGTAATTAAATACATAATCTGTTGTAACTTGTAGGCCTATTACAAATGGAGAACAACCGTAACTAAACATTTATGTGCATGCAATAAAAAACAACTAAACTTCAATCTTTAGATGCGTTTTCTTTATTGCTAAAGGGGTGTTTAAAAAGTAGAGCCTTTCATTGGCGTGTCATAAAGGTAGCAGATTCCTATAACACAATCTACTGCATCCCAAATGAGTGGAAAGCAAGGCACAATCTGAAAGAGAGATAAGAGATTAATAAGGGCCATTTAAATATGAGAAACTCATATAAAACTTGCCATCAAAGTAGAGGTCCAGCCGAGAGAGATGGAAGGTTCTCTGTTCGGCAATAGTTCTCCCAAGATTTCCTTAAAAAGGTTCAAGGCTACGATGCCAAATAACCTTTTACTGTAGTGCCCTCAGGACAACTCCTCAATAGGCGTACGTGCGCCACTGCCCGAGTCAAGCGACCGACAAGGTTTCCTTGCATGGTTCTTCAACTGGATCACACGACTGAAGGTTTTCTGGCAGAGTGTACAGCGATGTCGTCGCTCGCCCGTATGAATGCGCTCATGGGAGCGCAGCACACTCAGCTGTGCAAAGCTGTTATTGCAATGGGAACATGCATAGGGACGTTCGCCCGTGTGGGTGCGTTTGTGCAGCTCCAGCAGATAGACACGCGCGAAGCTGCGCTGGCAAATGGTGCAGGTGTGTGGCCGTTCGGTGCTGTGCAGGGAGGCAATGTGGCGACGCAGATTGCTTGACTCCACAAAATCTTTGCCACAATGCTCACACTTAAATTCCATCAGCTTGAGATGTCGCTTCTGATGCGTGATTAGCGCTGCGTTTGTCTTAAAGGTTTTCGGGCAAGCGTCACAGGCAAATGGACGCTCACCGTTGTGTACACGCATATGGATAACCAGACTACTGTGCGACTGAAGGCACTTGCCGCAGTGAATGCAACGATAACGCGCTGCCTTGGCGCGCACCTCCGCTGCCAACACATCTGACTCTGCACAGCTGTGCGTATCGAGATTTATGCTCTGTGTGAAGCGATGGCCACAACGCTCGCAGTCGTACGTCTTTAAGGCGGCGTGGGCTTTGGAAATATGCTGTTGCAGCGTTACTGCCTGTTGGAAAATTGCACCGCAGTCATCACAATTGAAATTCGATACATTTGTCGAAATGCTTCCAATTGTTTTCTTGGCAATAGGCAGTGTTTGCTGCTCCGCTGACTGCGTCTCGCATTCCTCGTATAACTCAACATGTTCAGTGGGATCGTACTCGATTATCTTGTCCTCATCTTCCTCCTCGACAATATTATCATTCACTACAATTTCCTCGCCAGCCAATTCACTTAATGCCAAAGCAGCCGCAGCATCTTCTTCATCACTCGCAATATATCTCTGCCGGAGCAGTTCATCTGAGGCAGCGCACTTTGTGCGGAACTTGGCCGAGATCAGCAACTCCTGTGTACACTCTTGGCACAGATACTTCGGGAACTTATCCGACTTGTCCACCTGCGAGAACTTTTTAATACAACATATTGCTTTTTATAAAACGTGTTTACAACTTACTTTGATACTACCGCAACTTTCCAGCAACGTGCAGAGATCTGTTTGCTGTTCCTCTACATGCTCATAGACGTCAACCATGAGCTCATCCTGATTAAGGCAAACGCGACACAGTAGCTCATCCCCTCCTTGTTTCATGATTTATAAATCTCTTAATATTTATGGAGTTTCAAACTTTCATTGTTTATATTACACGCGGACTGTGCGTATCAAAACGCTTTAAGGATTTTTTAGCACATAATCGGCATATTAGTGCCACATTTGTTATCGATAGTTGCGCTATCAGCTGTTGTTTTGATTCAGTATATTTTATGTGTTGGTATTTTTTGTATGTGTCATTCTTGTATGTGATTCAACAGACGGTCACCCTGGTAATTTTTTGCATGTTTGGCGCCGCGCCAGAAATTAAAAGCATTTTGGAATTCAAGTTTATTCTGTTCATATGCAGTAATACTATAAAGTTATTGAATATCTTCAAAATACCCCAGATATAAGAAGCGTTTCAAACTGTGCTTGACTTCGTCTATGTAAGCCTCCTTTTGATATAATGTCCATCTGAGATCTTTCTTCTCAATCATTTCAGCGATCTCGAACTCTCCGGTCTTCAGTGCAGTCATCAGAGGCATAAATGTTGTCAATAGGAAGAACTCTGTTAGAAGTTGAAAGTGAGTAATTAAAGCAAAATAAACCTCTTGCACATTGCTTACCCAAATATCTGTGTCGATAGAACTGCTGCCGGAACTCTACCAAAGTGGGAAAAGTGCCTTCATAGTTGATTTTCTTCAGCGTGTCACGGAACGTGGAAAAGTAAAAGTAAATAAATTCATCTCGTTGATTTTGCCTCTGCTCAGGTGACAGCATGTTGTAGATGGAGTATATAATGTCCAGGGGCATTGGACCCACATTGCACATCTGGAAGTCCAGGAGCATACAGTCTTCAGTCAGTTCGCCTGTTTTGTTGTACTTGAACATCAAATTCCTGAGATGAAAGTCACCATGGCAGAGTACGTAATAAGCATCCTCAACTGGATTCTCACGATATTCCTTGAAGGAATCAATAACGCGACGCATGAAGTTGGGTCGCATTCGCTCAAAGTATGGTTTATACACTTTAAGATCGGGTATGGAGTCAAGCAGTTTTATGAAAAACTCCAATCCGGTTGACATCAGAGGATCCTTATTGATTCCAGGCAGTTCCATTAGACTGTACTTGTAATTCTCCAGCAAGGCAGGCTGTTGCTTTGCTAGAACATAACTTACGGCGTGCCATTTGCCCAGTTTGGAGTAAGCACTGCGTATCTCCTCGTTGTTTGGCTCCCGGTCACGTTTGACAACGTAACCCTGCTGCACCAAATCCTCAAAGATCATTACTTGCCGTGGCTTGAGGCTGTGATAAATGCAGGGAACAAATAACTTCGTTTCATCGCCAGTCTTGCGAAGTGTCTCCTCGAATCTAGGCAGCATTTCCGAATACATATTGATCTCAGTCTCGAAAATGTGTGACTGACTGAGCAAATCCTTCTTGTGTCCCTCCTTTTCGGGCATTGTCTTGATGATAAGGGACTTGCTAGACTTTCCCCTCTTTGTCTTATATTGCAGAGAAGCCCTGAACATAATGCTTGCATAATGATCTCCCTTGCCACTGGCTGGCGTCAGCTTCAACGCAATCATTTCCAGCTCCTGGTCATGTTCATGTTGACGTAATATCTCCGTGAAGTACTGTGCGTCCATCCAGGTGGGCGCTTCCAGCTCATCCGAGTTAAAAGACTCAATATTTGGTGGCATCCTTGGTTCAGATTCAAAAGACAACTCTCTCTCGAGATTTGACGACTGAGTACTTAAATAGCCACGCTTTCAAGAAGAAGACATTGCTTATCACATCCTATCTTTATGGCCCATTCAGATAAAGTGTATCTTATTCTATACACATTCATTATTGCCTTGTCATGGCAAGCATTATTATGTATATTAATACATACAATGTCTGAACAGACACTTCGAAGTAGACCTTTCGCAAACAAGGATGATGTTGTTTCTTGAGAATATATATAATATAGCACTTTCTGACCTACAACAAAATATTATTGTTATTAATAGATTTTTTATCTCTCTTGAGATATAAAAGACACCATTTAAAGATTATGGTTAAGCTAGGGAATTGTAGATCAAAGCCTTTTTAAGATTATATTTGCCTATTTGACTGTCATGCTGAGACTTCGAATTGCTAATTTTATTTCGTAGATAAGAACTAACATATTGCTTGGTCATCGTGTAGGTCGTAGCTTTTGATAAGTGTTGCATGATTGTATGAAGTGTTATTAGTAACCGAATTATTATTCCTTTGATAACTGTTTTAGCGTTACATTTATTGTATAAAGAGTTGTGGTTGCGATACAATAAATTTATTATAAAGCACTAAAAATGAAAGTTACATTAATTGAACCTTGCTACCAAAACATGGATCTAGTTTAGAGATATAAATATACATATATGTGTTTTAAGTCCAAATAAATCAGAATTTTCTTCTTCGAAAAAGCCTAAGTGAAGCAATTTTGGCAGTATTAGCTTCAACTCATCAACGTACTCCTGTTTTCTTAATAGTTCAATGCGTTTATTAGGATTCTACATTGCGCATTGGCATCAATCAAGGTAAAAATGTTGTGAACAGAACTCGGCATTCTTATCAAAAATAAGCACAATTTCATTTTTCTCTCACGACAATATCAATGTTAAAATATTTAAATGCAGCTGCGATCAGCTGAAAAATTTGCACAAAAGAACTATTAAATTAGCTAACGAAGTAAGCCAAAGCAAACCAAAGAAGGTCAACAACTTTATCCAGCAAACGCACATGAGCACCAGCGGGTTTTGCATTGATTCATAAACATTTATTGATACAAAAAGCTCAAACAATGTAGAGATATACACATTACAAAATAATTTCAATTTTCCTGTTCGAAAAAGCCCAAGTGAAGCATTCTCGGCAGTAGGGTCTTCAACTCGTCCTGATACACCTTTCTTCTTATAATTTCAATGCGCTTTTTGGGATCGTCCATGAACTCGTTAGGATCCTCACCATTGCGCATTGTCATGAAACAAGGCAGGAATGTTGTGAGCAAAAAAATTTCTAAGAAAATAAGAATCATATTAGAATATTATTGAAGAATTTTAAACAACGCAACTTACCGTGAAGTCTTCTATCGAATAACTGTCTGCGAAACTCAACATAATTTGGCGCTTTCCCTTGATAGCCAATAGTGGAAAGAGTATTACGAAAAGCCTCAAAATAATGGTAGATAAGTTCATCATATCTTTCACGACGATCTTCGGGACTGAACAGCATGTAGACGGCGTAAATAATATCATTTGTCATCGATCCGACATAGGATAACTGAAAGTCCACCAGCATGACGTCGTTGCCTTTGAACATCATGTTTTTGAGATGAAAATCCCCGTGGCATAAGACATAATAAGTGTCTTCTCTACGGTTGTCTTCGTACTCTCGAATGATATTGATCCACTCCTGATTTAACCTATCTCTCAAGGGCTCAAAGTATTTTTGGTATCTTTTTAAGTCTTCCACACTACCCAACATGTCTATAAAGTCCGGAAGACAAGTTTTCATGAAATCTTGTACAGTAAAATTAGGCAATTTCGTCAAATCGTATTTCAAGTGTTCGAATACTTTCGGATCCTCCTTTAACAGCTTGAAGCTTACAGCGTGCCACTTGGCAAGTTTTTCCAGAGTTGCTTTTAGTTCCTCTACTGTAGCATCTTTTCTGCGTTTCACTTCGTATCCCTTTAGTACTAGGTCTTCAAAGATTATAACTTTTCGAGGTTCCAAGCTGTAATAAACACATTCGGCGCATAGGGTAGTTTTATCACCCGCTTCACTCAATATGGCCTCGAACTTTGGTAGGATTTCGGTGTACATAGAGATCTCCGTCTCAAAGACTTTTGAATTACGAAGCATTTCATTTTGAAAGTTTTCTACCTCGGGGATTGTTTTGATAACAAGAGATTTGGAAAACGTTCCTTTTTGTGTTGCATATTCAACCACAGTCCGAAACATGACACTCACATAATTATCTCCTTTGACTGATGCAGCAGTCGTTTTGACACTGACAACTTTCAGATTCGAGTCCTTGAGATAGTCAACTAAAACTTTAGTAAAGAATTCATCATTCATCCAAGCAGGCGCCTCCAACTCATCGGAATTCTCAGCTTTTGACGACATTTTAGGCGACTGCTTAGATGCTAGTGTCGATCACTACTGAGAGCTGGTTTTTGAATACCCAGTTTATATACAACATGCCAGCATCTAGAAAATTCCGAGCTTTTTATAGTCTCATGCGAAATTCTTGAATGAACTGCCAAATAACACTATCGCAAAGCTTTGGCGAAAAACTGAGATACGACGGTTGCTTCTTGAAAACCGGTATTCTGAGGGAAATAGAATAGGGGGATATTCAAAGATAAGAACTTAATCAAAATGCGATAGCTTAAGAACGTGTGCTTAACAGTACTTGTTGTTTATACGCGTGCTTGGCATCAGTGATCTACTCAAATCAACGTTGTAGTAAGATACCATTGCAATGTTTATTATACCCTTGGAACGTGAACTTAGTCAACTTAGTATTGCCAAGATGCAAATTATAAATGATCAAGAAGGGTATTAATTAAGTATATATCACTTGCAGGCCATCAAAGGTGAATCAAATTAGCTTTGTCATTTTCATATATCATCCGTACTCTATCCCATATTTATATAAATCAAGTCTATGGGTATCTGTTAATAATAATCTGTCAATTTGAATGCAAAACCATTGTTCTTTAACAGAAAAATAAGTTCATTATATTTCTAAATGAAAATAGAGAGTAATGAACAGTCGAATGCATTTGACTGGCCTAACCTGTTTAGCTGTCCGAGTGTTTGCGATAATTGAAATTAATGTGACTTTTAATGAAGATAAGATAGGTATTTTGTTACACAAAGTCAGCAGATCAAATGAGTACTTCTTACAGGGGCTGATCAACAAGTATTCCAAACAATTATGTAAAATTTCAAAACTGATAACAATTTGCCATCAATTCAATGTCATATTAAACCGAGGACATATCATAGATATCGATATATCTTTTAATATATTTGTAAATAATTATATTTCTAAAATGAATAAGTTTTTTGTATAACTTAAGTTTACTATACCGTTTAACAATTTTGTTTAGTAAGTTCTTCACTTCTAATCAAAATAACCAAGATGCAGCATATGAGGCAATAAATATTCTAATTCCTTTTGATAGTCCCCATTGTTGTACAACCGACGGCGTGCATCGGCATTCTCCATAAAATCTCCAGGATCTCCTCCTGTATGCATTGCACATTGCACAAATATTCACGAATTCTACTCACCTTTATATTTCCTATCGACTATCTGTCTACGGAAATCTACCAAGGTTGGAAACTTCCCGACATAGCCAATGAGCTTCAGAGTCTTACTGAAGCTGTCGAAATAGTGATAGATAAGCTCATCGTATCTTTCCCGACGATCTTCGGGACTGAACAGCATGTAGGTGGCGTAAATAATATCATTTGCCATCGATCCGACATAGGACATCTGAAAGTCCAACAGCATGACGTCGTTGCCTTTGAACATCATGTTCTTCAGATGGTAATCCCCATGGCAGAGGACATAGTAACTGTCTTCCTTACGATTCTCACGATATTCTCGAATTACATCGGCAAATCGCTGAACTATATTGCCTTTCAACGGCTCAAAGTATTTCTTGTATTTTTTTAAGCTTTCCACAGTGCCCAACATGTCTATAAAGTTTGGAAGGCCAGATGTCAAGACCTCCTGTTCCAGAAAGTTTGGAACTGTTGTCAGATCGTGTTTCAAGTGCTCAAATACGTTTGGATTATCCTTTAACAACTTGAAGCTAACCGCATGCCATTTAGCCAGCTTTCCAAGAGTTGCTTTTAATTCCTCGACGGTGGCATTTCTTTTGCGAATAACCTCGAAGCCCTGAAGTACCAAATCTTCGAATACCACTACTTGTCGAGGCTTCAGACTGTGATAAACCATTTTCGCGCAAAATGTAACTTCCTCTCCAGCTTCCCTTAAAATGGCCTCGAACTTTGGCAGGATTTCCGTGTACATAGAAATCTCCGTGGGAAAAATATGCGATTCACCAATGAACTCTTTTTTAAACCCTTCCACCTCAGGCATCGTTTTGATGATAAGGGACTTGGAAGAGGTTCCCTTCTGCGTGGAGTACTCAACTACGGCCCGAAACATAATGCTTGCATAATGATCCCCTTTGGCTGTAGCAGGAGACATCTTGAAACTGTTGATTTTGACACTCGGATCTTTCAGATATTCTGTTAGAACTTCTGCAAAGAATTGAGCATTCATCCAAACAGGTGCTTCCAACTCGTCTTCATTGTAATTCTCTGTATTTGGCGCCATATTGAACGTGTTCTTTCTTTGCGATCTTAAATGACAACTATCTATACTTTGCTACATTCACTGAATTTATAGTTGTTCACAGCGTCGGGGGCTTTTAAAGCTCTTCATAGTTAAGTTCCAATTTTAAAGCTTTTGGTGAATAACGATGACAAGCTGATATTCTATTCTACCCTACGTTACTTTAAAGTAGGGTTTGTCACAAAATGTGTGTACAAAAACTGTACAAAAGTAAGCAAGATTCTTTAAAATTTAAAAATACTTCGGAGACCATTTTAAGGTAAGTAAAACATGGTATTATGTTGTAAGTTTATTACGGATCAAAGATCTTAGTTACTAATAGTTTGTTATTACTGCATGACAGAGAACAAACTTATCAATAGGTATGTATGAGGTGAAACACAAACCGTATTAACCCCCAAACTGATTCTGATAAAGAAGCTCGCAAAAGTTTTTACGTAAGTTTATTTAATTGTTATTTCATTGTCTAAGGCAATGACTGAGCTTTAATAAACCATCGTAATCGTACAGCTTATTAACTACGTCATGAACGTCTACGTGAGTGGTCTGTTCTTATCTTTCATTTTGATTTCCCCTCAATAGTTAAATTGTGCTGAGTATACCCCCAACATGCAGTTAAAATATGATAACACTCTGTTTTTATACCCGCCACTCGTAGGTTAGAAGGGTATAATGACTTTCTGCCAACCAAACATGTATTTAACAGGGAGAAGAAGGCAGAAGAAGGCGTGGCAGATCCTACAAACTATATTCACACCACGTCCACTCACGACCTTGTTAATCGAATTCCAAGCGTAGTTTCAAATCAGTTCAGTTTATTTTTGGTAAACACAATAAGTATAAAAAGCCAAATAGCTGCTACAATCTTGGCTGCGATTGGATAATTAAGAAAGAAATTATTAAAGACATTTATAATATGTACTGATTTTGAAGCCATTCCCTAAATGTATGCAACAAAATATGTGAAACATAGCACATAGTTTTGAGCCGACCCCTGTAGATTTTTTTTTTTTTGTTTTGTGACCCCTGTAGATGAGTCGTCTGACGTGTTTGACTATACAGGGGGGTTCCGGGTTCGAATCCCGGGGGAGGGTACGGTTTTTACCATCAATACCTTTTAAAACAGGAACTTGACATATTAATTATAATAAAATTAATTAAATAAAAATTCAGATCAGATTTAGCCCCAAAAAGGGGGGTAATAGTGCGCTAGTCCAATAAAAAATAAATAGACATTTATGACATTTATTCAAGCAGGTGTCTTTATTCTCTTTCGATCACGTTTCATATCTAACTAAAAAACTTTCCGATGAAACGTAGTTTTTTTATAAAAGCTTGTGTACTTATTCAAATTCTATTCATGAACATTTATTTTAATAATTACAAGATTTATTTTTCAAGCAAAAGCAAATGTCAACAGATGATGAGCAAAAACTAGAGGAAATATTGTCGATTGGAAGAGTAAAAGATAACAACAAGAGTGCAGAAACAGAGAGGCAGACAGAAAAAGAGAGAAAAAGATTACCCCTCTGATGATAGCAAAACAATTACTAACTCACAGTTACTCTCACAATATATTCATAAACTTTTTCACATACGTATACAAAGCCAAATTTGGTTGTGTTTGAACTGAGAACAAAAGCTGCAAAGAGAGCGGCAGTAAGAGAGAGAAAATTTGAAATGGTTTGTTTTCAAACTATAGTGGAGAGCATTAGGTACCGAAAACAACATAGCGTTTCCAAAGAAAGCTTTTCAGAGCGACCAAGAATTGGAAATGAAATAGACAGAGCCGATTGTATTGAATTGATGAAGATAAAACTTATTAAATTATAATTTCCATTTTAAAAAAATAATCTTTGCTCTTTACCTTGAGCCAATTACAAAAATGATGGAAAATAAAAACTTTTCCCATAAGGCATAATTCATTGCAATAATAAACTATTCTATTGAACAGTAATTTTATTATATTCATGGTTCTTCGAAGTAGCCTAACTGATGCATTCGATCCAGCAGGTATTGAACTTCCCTTTGGTAGTCTTCATCTTTGTACATACTCATCCGTCGCCGCAACGGATCAACTGCATTCTTCCGTGAGGAAATCTGTATAGGCAGAAATGTGGTTAGCAGCATGAACTCTAAAAGATACAAATATTTTCGAATTAGAAACCATTTCACATCAATAAGTTCAATATAAAATTGTCACCGTAATGTCTTTTGTCGATCAATTGCCTTTGAAACTCTTCGAAAGTGGGCACAGCTTCATGGTATCCAATCTTTTTCGATGTATCAGCCAGGATCTCTAAATAGTAGCGTATCAATTCATCGCGATGCTCTCCACGCTCTTTGGGACCAAAGAACATATACATGGCATAGAGGAAGTCATTGACCATGGGACCAACGTGGGACAGCTGAAAGTCTATAAGCATACAACGCTCTTGGTTGAACATTATGTTCCTTATGTGAAAATCACCGTGGCAGAGCACATAAAAGGAGTTCTCCTGCCGCCTCTTGCGATACTCTCCGAGTGCATCGGCCCATTTCTGTATTAAGTTTCCACGCAATGGCTCGAAATACTTTTTGTACTTCTGCAAACCTTCCACTTCATCTAACATATAGATAAAATTGGGCAACGCATTTGTCAGGAAACTCTGATTCAGAAAGTTGGGAAGTGTGGAGAGATCATAACGCAGTTGCTCGAACAGCTCTGGCTTTTCTTGGATCAACTTATGACTGACCGAATGCCACTTAGCAAGTTTTTCCAGTGCAGCTTTTATTTCCTTTAAACTGGCGGATCTGTCTCGTATCACAGCATAGCCCTGAGGTACCAGGTCTTCAAAGATCATAACCTGACGCGGCTCCAAACTGTGGTAGATGCATGGCACACAGAGCTCAGTCTTGTCGCCCGCTTCTCTCAGAATGTTCTCAAACATGGGCAGTACTTTCGTATACATGGCAATCTCAGTCTCAAATATGTGTGATTCATTCACCATTTGTTTCTTGCGGCCTCCCTGCTCGGGCATTGTTTTCAGAATCAATGACTTGGTGAAATGTCCCTTGATTGTCGAGTACTCCACCCACACGCGAAACATGACACTGGCATAGTGATCTCCTTGTGCACTAGCAGGCGACAACTTGAGATCTTTCAACGTTAGTTCGGGTGCGTTTTCATACTTGCTCAGCACTTGCTGAAAGTAATGCTCGTTGACCCACTCCAGTGCCTCCAGTTCATCCGGATTGTAATTCGTGGACATTGTTTAATATTATAAATTAAAGACTTCGCACTAAAAAAAGATGGTACCTTTATCACAGCTGTTTGAGAACTAAATGGAGGGAATTTATAGAATTGGAAGCAAAAAGCTCAGCGCAAGAGCGAAGCAAATTTTGAGAGAGATAGCGTGCATTCTCTCTGTGATGACTATATGACAAAAACTTACTCACTTCTTTTTTTAATAACAAAAAATGAATACAACTTTTGCTAACAACAACACACTGCCAAATATGGTTACATTTAAACTGAGAGCGAAAGCTACAAAGAGAGAGAGAACTTAATTGTTTACAAACTAACGTGAAAAGCTTTAGTGCCGGCAAAATCAGCAACATTAAAAGCTTTTCAGTTCAGCATGCGCTTTAGTGCAGCTTTAAAGCTTTACTTGGCATAAAATATTTAGAATCGCAATTGAAGGTATGAATACATATTTATTAGTATATTAATTGGTAAAATTTGAGTAACATTTAGTATATACAGGAATAAAAAATATAACAGAAAATATAAAATATATATCACATTGATTCATTGATCTGCGTCGAGCAAACCCAAGCTATCGTAAACGGGAAGGAGCTTGCGAAGAACAGTCTGCATCGCTGGATTGGTAAAGCAGGCATTCTTGAAATTGATCGCCCTCTGATTTGTCTCCATCAGTGCATTGAAGTCCGCATCGGCTGTTTCCACATTACGCTGAATGGCGAAGACGTTTATGCTTGTGTGCATAGCTAAGGATTAAGAGAATATTTCAGTAAAAGGACTTCAAGGAGTGTCGGCGATAACTTACCGTAGAATTGCTTTTTCTGTAGCTCCAAGTGGAAGTTGTGCAAGCTGGGAATCGAAGCCTTGTAGCGCAGTTTTTGTAGCGTGTCCGTGAAGATTGTGAAGTAATGATGAATGAGCTCTTCCTGATGATGCAAATGGAAATCAAGTTCCAACGAAGAATTCATGAAGTAGAACAGATCAATTGCCGGCGATCCCCAAGCGGCGTATTGGAAGTCAATAATTATGACATCGTCAGGCTCTCCCGTAGCCTTGTTGTACTTCACTAGAACATTGTTTGTCCAGAGATCACCATGAGCCAGCACATTGATGCCGGGGCTAACGTCGAAGACGCGCTTGCCCAGCTCCATGTAGACGGGCAACAAAGCCTCCAGCTTATCGGCGTATTTCTCCAATCCGGGCATCTGCAAGACTCTTTTGCTGGCTGCCTGGAGGCAGCCCAAGAAGCAGGGTGCATAGTTCTCGGTGTAACGGTTAAACATGCCACGGTCGTAACCCTCGAGGGCACCGCACTCGCGCTCATTCAACACAGCCGACGTGGCATGCATCTTGGCCAGTTTGCGCAGCACCAGACGAGCTAGCTTCAGATCTAGGCCCACCAAACGATCGGGCATTACAAAACCACGCACATTAAGATCCTCGAAGATCAGCGATGAGCGATCGTAGTCTACAGCCATTGTCTCTGCAAAGATTTGCTCCTCATCGCCGATTTCGCGTAGCAGAGAATTCAATTTTGGCAGGATCTGTTCGTAGATGGACATCTCACGATTGAAGATATCGTAGGGTTCCATAGCTTTGCGAGAGAACTCATCGCTCTCGAACGAGGTCTTAATTATGTAGTGACCAGTCTGAGAGCTTCCATCTCGTAGCACGAACTCAGCCGTAACTCTGGTCAAGACTCCGCCATAGTTTTCACCACGTGCCAAAGCTGGGCGCGCATCCAACGAGGTAATCCTTAGTTTCTGATCGCCATAATACTTGCGTAGGGCATCCAGAAAATAGTTTTCTGTCAGCCAGACAGGAGCATCCAGGAAAAGAGGTATCGAATCGGACACTACCGGCGTAATTTTGGGAATAGTATCGAAAGCACTAATAAGATCAGAAACCGACATGTTTTTTGGATTTTTTTTTTTGGGGACTGCTCTCGAGTGTGAGACTTGAAGAATGTATTCAAAAACCTCGTACACTCGGGTTTTTATACATCTCTCGCTGTCTCGGGAAATCATATACTCACCACAAGTGTAATTTATTTGAACATATGTCTATAGGTATGTAGATTAGCTGTTTCCACAGTTGTAAATATAAACGAGCGACTCTGAAGATTATTGCTTTTATTAGTTGAGCCGCCTGAACACGTTCAGGTGCCGTCTATCACTGTTGCTACTGCCTAATTGTGGCTGTTAAGGGGCATTAGACCCACACTCGACTACAAAACTGAGGAACGAGTAACGAAAGTAAAGCAGTTAAAGAACAGTGAGATTAACGCAAGGGTTATCTCCAGCTCTGTGTAGCATTTCAGGTTAAACTGTACTATAATTAATGTGGCTAATCTGACAATTTAAGAAACTGGGACAAGTTCATTCATAAGTTAGGATTAACTGGAGATTTTAGAAAAAAAAAACCAATGGAAATTTTCAGTTTTAAAAAAGGGTTCATACAAACAAAGTAAATAAGGTACAATATACTACGAGTTGTTAACCTACGTTTTACTTTGTAGATGCAAATATTTGTAGAACTGTACAAAGATTGTAATATTTCAACTGTTGATAAAGGATTTTAGAGAAGTCTGAACAAATATTCTAAATGTGCCACAATTATGTATTCAACGAGCATGCTTATCAACTTTCATCTACGGCCTAAATGCGTCATTATACACAACTTTGAGATCCGTAATCGTGTGAAAGCTGTCGTTTGCTAATTTATTATGAATGCGCAGGTCGTGATACAGTCGTTAGCATATTACACCAATTTTGGAAGGATTCTTTACAGTTCTCACAAATCTAACTTGCTTCTTTTTACTATTTCCGATCCCAAAAATGATTTTCGAAATAATTTATAAGACCAGAGATAAATAAATAATAAATATCTATTATAAATATCTACTCGTATATAAAATGAATGGTTTGTACCACGAGGAATCTGCGTTAAAAGCAGAAGAAGACATCTCCGATCATGTATAGTATATATATGCTGCATCAGCATCAACAGCCGAGTCAATTGAGGAATTTTTGTCTGTCCCTCTGTCTGTATGAGCGCATGTTTCTCCGGAACTAAAAAAGATGGAGACACCAAATTTTGTATCAAGACTCGTATACCATTGCAAGCAGGTAAATTGATTTTTAAAAATCCAAAATCCCGTCTCTGTAAATCAAAAAATCTATAACAAAGCTGTAGTACAACTGCAATTTAAGCTTACCTATCACAGTAGTGTCAAATAAATAATCTACATAAATAACAAAGATATTAAAGGTTTTTCAGAGTGTTTAAAAAATCTATTACAAAAAGCCTAAGCAAATTAAGTTTCGCCACACTTTAGAAACTTACTAATTAAAGCATTTCAAATATTTCAAACTTATTACTGAATTAGAAACCTAACTAGAAACGCATTTAAAGAGCATATGGTGTGAACACGGCATATACTATGCTATGCAATATTCCCAGCTGTATATCACAGAGTAATTACGGTTGGCAAGCGACGCTTATCAGGCATTGTCTGGCACACGTCATTCGTGCACGGGCGCTGGACCTGTTGCCACACGGCGCTAAGCTGCAATGCAAATACGAATATCGTAGATCGGATAAGACAATTGTCGGTAGTCGGTACAACTTCCAGGCAGGCAGGCAGGCCACGAGACGTGTAGGCGGCCTTAGATTCTTCACCTTCAGGCAAAGGCAATGCAGCGTGCAGTATAAAAGTCGCTGAACTATCTCGGGAATCGTCAGATTAGTTGATATTTCAAATCAGAGAAGTCAAAATGGCTGCAGCACCGGAGTGGCTCACGCACGAATACATTGAGGTGGCGCTGAAGACTCATTACAAAGACAGTCAACTTCAAGTGGCCAAGGTGGAACTTAACCCAGCACTGGGACCCGGAGAGAACTATGGCGGTGTCTTGACCAGAGCACGAGTACGATTTACTCTTTCCGATAAGCCGCAGGAGGAGCTGACACAGAACCTGATCGTGAAAACATCCATTGACGATGATGAACTAACAAAAGAGCTGATGGAACCCTACGATATATTCAATCGCGAAATGACACTCTACGAAGAAGTTCTTCCTAAACTTAATGAACTCCTTAAGGAAATTGGCGAGTTTGAGCCCCTTTTCCCTACTGCCGTCTTTGTGGATCGCGAGCGAACCGCAATCATCTTCGAAGACCTCGGCGTGGATGGTTATGTGATGGCGGATCGCGTCGGGCGCTTGGATGAGGAGCATGCGCACCTGATCTTACGTAAGCTGGCCAAAATGCACGCAACCTCGGCGGTGCTCAATGAACGCAATGCGGGCAACTTGGAGAAATACGATCGGGGCTTCTTCAATCAGTACACGAATGCCTACAGTGGATACTTTGTTGGCGGTCTATTGGCTGCTGCGCGCTGGATGAGCCAAGACCCTGAGTTGTCGCGTTATGCTTCGAAACTCTTCGAGTTGGCCCCACGCTACATGGACATAGGTCGAGAGTGCTTCGCTCCCTTGCAGGACTCTGTGAATGTCCTGGCACATGGCGATGTTTGGACCAACAACGTGATGGTCAAGTACGATCCAGCTACGGGACGACCTGTGGACATACTTCTCATTGACTTCCAGTACTCCTTCTGGGGCTCGCCCACAATTGATCTGCATCATTTCTTCAACACATCGCTGAGGGAACCACTGCGTCGCGAGGAACAGGGAGATTTGTTCAAGTTCTATC
Organism: Zaprionus indianus; assembly: GCA_018904595.1. Lineage (NCBI taxonomy): Eukaryota > Metazoa > Arthropoda > Insecta > Diptera > Drosophilidae > Zaprionus > Zaprionus indianus. The sequence continues at coordinate 7,418,942 of JAEIHA010000320.1, forward strand.
ATCATATCTTCACTGACATCCTCAGGAAACTAAACTACAAACAGCATCCTATTCCCAGTTTGCACGACTTCCAGATGCAGGCAGAGCAAAAGCGATTCTTTGGTATGTTTTCCACTCCTACTCCTTCAACGCCGTGAGATTACTTACCTTACCCCTTTCTACCCACAGCTCTACACTCTGCGGTCGTTGTGCAACCCGTGATGATCAGTGAGGACTCCACCGATGCTTGTTTCAATGCTCTCATGAACGACGACGAGCGTGGCATTCGTTTCAAGAATCGTCTCTACAATAACCCAATAGTCCAACAGAACCTTAAGGCGCTAATGCCAATGTTCGAAAGAAAAGGATTGTTGGAAGTCAATCAAACCATTTAGAAACAAAAGTGAAATACTTATGTTAACATATGTATATATTCAAAGTCAGTTCTCATCCACATATAGTAATAATCTTATTAAAATAGTTTTATAATAAATAAATACAATAATAATAAATATAAATACAATGTGAAATTATAGCAAATTATTTCATAGCCTGCTTGTACCTAAACAAATATGTTTCCAGCTTTATGGCACTGGGAATTATCTGCTCCAGACGACTTACGGCAGCCATTTTCTGGCACACGTATAAGTTCACAGATAATGCAAATAGCATAAGATAAAAGCAATTGTCCTTATACTAATTATGGGTACCTGTAATCTTTTTGATAACACGTTCCACAGCTGGGCAATTAAAACTCACACGATCTACCCGAATCGCATTAGAGTTGAGAATGATCTTCTTGTCAAGATTTTAAGTACAGCAGTAGTAGTTTCAAATATATGTACATATAAAATATGTTGACATGTGATTATTTATTTATATATATATTTTCTTAGAACTGTGTTCATAATTAAGTGTATATTAAAGCACATTTACTGCGGGTTTTGTATTAAAATCTTATGGAACATGCCTTTATTGTTTTTATCCATTTTCAAAATTTATTTTTGTTCTCACGGCTTGTCAGAAAATCAATTTTGAAGTAATATAAGGGTTTCAAACACACCTCAAGTTAAATTAATAGTTACTCTGTTGCTGAAGACGGGAAAATATATATAATGTTTTTAAGTTTAATTAAAAAATATTGTTTTTAAACTTTGGACAAATTAAAAAGAGTAGCCAAAAAAATAGATTTTTTCCCATAGTTCATTTTGATATTCTTTATGTCAGTTTACATTCTCATCTCCCTGTTTAAATATTGTTCTTGTTTATTTGATAAACTTATGTAAAATTAGTTTGAATTATATCATATGATTTTATCATCCTCAATTCGTTTTTTATATAGGAAACTTTAGTTTTAAAATTATACATTTTATGTTTTCCATATTAAAAACATATTAAACAGTAAAATACGACCAAAATTCCCTCTCGATCCACTCATAAACAATGAAATTATACGCTAAACTATTTTCCACGAATTTACAAAGCTATATACCGGGTATTTAACAGTCGAGTGCACTCAGTTGTTGCCTTTTTTTGCAGCCTGTATTCACTGTCATCCAAAAAGTATGCAATACGTATTTTGTAGAATTTAACGAAGTATGGCAATTGGTGTTTAACACCATAATAACTCAGATAATAAGAACCTTATAATCTCCCTTGCCAAAGATACTGTCAACTTGACTTATAGAAAGCACGCAAACTCGAAAATTAAAGTCGTGATTTACGATATATTTTATTTGCCCAAGATAGACAGTTTATGGCAATCTGAAGAACAAGATTTATGTCAGTTCTTACAAAGTAATCCTCTTCTTTTATATTGCCTCAAGAAAATGTCATAAACTTTATGAGCCAGAGCTTAACAACGTGTCCTGCTTCCTGCTTATAATCCCAACTAAAGGAGGTAGACTTGAATGATAATACAAATAATGTGATTAAACTAGAATTAAATACAAGTTAATTCATGAATTTAAAAATAATTAATTACATGTAAAACAGCAATTACGTGTCCTAATCAAAGTTTAGTTAGCCTAACTCATACTTAAGTCTCATCGCTACGTCATCCAGACTCTAAATTACTGCTAGTCTGTCAGATAACGAGAAAAGCGTACAAAAGTCTCTGGAGATAAACGATAAGGTGGGAAATACTCATGCTAAACCAACAAGTGAGACTAAAGCAAACATAGCCTAATCAAATAGATTAGGTTGTAGATCTTACGGCTTTATGCACATATTTAATATGCAAATAAGCTGTCGGGCTAAAGACTTGTCAAGCAGATAAAACATTCTCGGCTGTAATTGATTTATATAGAACACACGTTTTGCACTAACTATAAATTAAGCGTTGGCGAGTGCTTCCCGAGTTTGATATTAGTATTGTACCTACCTTTTTTATATGGGGTGCATATAGTACACACTTCTATCAGTTTTAAAGTGATGCTACAGACTACGAGGATTGTGTCTCAAATTACGTATACGTATTTGTATGTTTGTGTATATTTATTTATAATGTAAGGCGAAAAAGCAAAAGTCACTCTTACGCTATCATTTTCGTTTGCATGTCATCGCCGAGGGAAGTCTAAGAAGCTTATTAACCTATCCGTATATCCTTGACTGTAGCAATATTTTATGAGATACTTATAATGCTTATCTGTAGATTGGATAGATTAGACCAAATAGCTTTAGTGTCTGAATAATATTTATATATATTTGTAGTTATCTTTCTGACTGAATAAATTTAATCCTTATTCTTAATTATTAATCGATATTTTTCGAATTCTAAAATAGATTAAATTTAAAGAGAGCGCAGTCACCTGAATCTTTAATATTTTGGAAGGTATAACAACCTTTTTTCCAAATTTTAAGTAATCTTTTCTCGTTATACCAAACGATAGTATTGGGATTAGTGCTGCAAAAGAATCGAAGGAAAATCGATTAGATCGATATTTTGACATTTGAGAAAAGAATCGATACTTTTTCAGAAAATCGATGAATCGAAACGGTGGATAAACTGGTTTTCTTGAGCAAAAACCAATGGGTATTGCCCTAGTCACATGTAACATATGATCTTAATGTTACCATATATCAAGAAGGAAATGTGTTGTTTATTATTAATAATTAATTTCTCCTTATAATTAATTGGATTAGATCAATAGTTTAAGATTGTGCTATAGTTTATAGTTGGTTAATTGCAGGCCCGTTCAGAGGGGCGGGGGCAAACGGGGCAGTTTGCCCGGGGCCCCCAAACGTCGAATGGCAGTTTTTCAAAATATGACAAATCGAATATATATGTGTCGTGCCACAAAGAAATAGGGAGGGAGGTGGGCCCCGGGCCCCAAAAAAGCTCTGAACGCCCCTGGTTAATTGAAATAAAAGTTATGTTTGGACTCACGTTTTCGCTACATACAAGGTTTATTTTAACTACAGTATAATGTGCTCAACAATTACCTGCATGCGCAAGATACAAGCTTCTTTTTTTCCCTTCGCTTCTTAGTACATTTCACTAAAGTGAGCTGCATTTTAAGACATCTGTCTAGGCAGTTAAGCACATTATACTGTAATAACTATTGATTTTCGATTAATCGATTATATCGATATTTTCCCTCTAAAATATCGGAAATATCGATTCTGCCAAATATCGATTATTTTGCAGCACTAATTGGGATACTATCATGCAATTATTACTGCTTATATTACTTATTCTATTATGTTGCAATAATAATATTAGTTCAACTTCTTTAAATTATCCGTAAACCTCCAAAGCATCCTCTAAACTCTGAAAACTGCCCTGGCTTGGTTCAGCTACATATAGCAAGTCCCACGACATATGTACGAACGCAAAATGACGATCTTATTTTTCGCGCGATACAAGCGAGACAATTGTCTAAATCTGCCTACTTTACGGTGGCAATAAAGCCGAGCATTACGTATACGTATCAGGACCGTCGCACACGTCGCGTCTGGTTTGTCGCTCGTCATGTATAAATAGCGAATGTCGCTCTAGTTCTTTCGACATTCACTTAGTTAAGGCAACGCAAGCAGATATGGGAGAAATTCGCAACGGCAACCAGGAAGAGAACTACCATCCTGCACCGCAGTGGCTTACCATACCCTATGTAGAGCATATACTGCGTAGTGTTAAGAAAGATGAGGGGCTGACTATCAGCGATCTGGGCATTAAGCCCGCCACGGCAAAGGGCGAAAATTATGCTAGTGTTATGACGCGAATCAAAGTGGAGTTTCTGCGTAGCGGTGCCAAGTCACCCGAAACGGAGTTCTTCATTGTGAAGACGACGTACGAGAACGATCCCTTCATTTCGAACATCTTCGCCGGCTACCAGGCGAGCCACACCGAAATGATCATGTACGATCGCATTCTGCCCGAGCTGAGTGCCCTGATTGATGGCACCAAGCTGGCGGAGAAGCTGTTCGCAAAGACTCTGCACGTAGACTATGAACACTCGGCCATTATCTTCGAGGATTTGGCTGTGCTGAACTTCGTGCTGGCCGACCGTCTGGCTGGCTTCGATCTGGAGTACACGAAGATGACGCTGCGCAAACTGGCAAAGATGCATGCAGCAGCTGCCGTGTTCAATGAACGTACGCCCGGATTGCTGACCAAACTGGATCATGGCATCTTCAATCGTCATACGCGTGGCTTTCGGCCCATGTTCGAAAACTTTTTGGGCGTGGCCGCTGAATTCGCACGCGACTGTCCCGAATTGGGCCCTGCGTACGAGCAGAAGCTGCGCCGTCTACAGAAGTACGTCATGGAATACACTGAGAGGGTGTACGATCCGCACGAGGAACAGTTCAACACCCTCACACACGGTGATCTCTGGGTCAACAACATTATGCTGCGCCTGCCCACCGATCAGAATGAACTTGAACTGTTACTGATCGATTTCCAGTTCTGCGCCTGGTCTTCTCCGGCCGTGGATATCTTCTATTTCTTCAGTACATCGCTGCAGCCCGAAGTACGCATTAAGCATCAAGACTCCCTAATCCAGTACTATCACAGTGTGCTAGTGGATACTCTGCACGCATTGAACTTCGGCGGTTACATTCCCACCTTGAGGCAAATGGTTCTCCAGCTGGAGAAGGGAAAATTCATGGGTAAGTCACCAAATGAATAGTTTTTTTGGAGTTTATACTAAGTCCAAACTTATCTCATCGACAGCTGTCACTGCCTCACTCACCTGCCAGGCCGTAATGTTGAACGATCAGACAGATGACGCAGACTTCAACGCACTCATGTTGGACAACGAGCGCAGTCGCAACTTCAAGAAGGTCGCCTATAAGAATCCCAGACTCCACGCAAGCCTTAAACATTGGCTACCCATCTACGATAGTTGCGGGCTGCTCGATTTGCAGGAAGGAGATAACGCTTAGATCTACATTATAATATTAACTGTAAATTAGTACACATTAACAGATACTTAACCGAGTGTAAGACATAATACATTTCAACTAAATAGAAAATATTAAAGCACTTAATATATGTATATAATACTAGTTATTCATTCTTGGACCAATTCATTTTCTAAAAATTTCATTATATAAGGATTTTCGTTGATTTTCTATTTAGTTTCGTGCCTGATAGAATTTTAAATGTAAAATACAAAACTCGATCAAGTTTATAGCGAATAGTATGTAGACTTTACAGCAGTACTATCAACCAATAGCTAGGGACATATCTATGGATAAATATATATTATATATAAATTATATAATATTTAATAGCTAATCTAACTAGGAATCGTCGTATCTTAATGCATCTCAGTTTAACTACAACTGAGTATATTAGTAATATATAATATATTATATGTAAAAGAAAAATTATGCAATTGGGATGTTTGAGGTTTATTTTGAATTCCAAACAATCACTTACGTTGTTTGTGAAAGATGTGCTCTGCGTGCAAAGCTCGAAATGAGCGCATCTCACAGATCTCGCACAAAAATATAATATAATAATTTTGAATACAAAAAATTATACAAAATGCATTTATTATGGTTTGACAGTTTGACATATTGAATAATAAGTTAAATCCAAAAGAAAAATCCCTTTTAAAATTTGTCGACTCTTAGTCGAGGGTTCCCAAATTGTAACAATGGTTTTTTAAAAATTCCTTACAGTAAATACCCTGTAAGGAATTTTTAAAAAACCATTGTTACAATTTGGGAACCCTCGACTAAGAGTCGACAAATTTTAAAAGGGATTTTTCTTTTATATAGTCAATTTTGTTAATAAAAATAAACTTTTTATGTGTGAGGCTTTTTTTTTTGTTGTAAGTCTAGTTTCGGGAAAAACTACCAAGTACAATAATATGAATGTGATTATACAAATAATGACTTGAAGTTCTTTTATATAAAATTATTAAAACTTGATCTTGTAAATCTATTCTAGTTAATAAAAAGAAAGATAAAATGAAACCAAAAGCTGAGATAAAAGTATACAACTCACTGATAAGACGCAAGGTCGCAGCTGTATACATATGAATGTTTGTTTATAAATTTATTTATATACATACACATTTGGATTAGTTTATCATGATCCATGACAAAATACACAACTTATTTGTGAAAACTCAATTGGTATATATTTAATATCTATTTCGAGCCGAATTAGATTTCATCCAGCAGACCCTTGCGATCAAATATGGGCAGTACCTTCCTGATCTTATCGCGCATAAGGTCGGTTTGGAAGAGTGAAACCCTTACGGCAGCATCTTTCTCGTCATTGGAAACGGCTCTCTCAAGGGAAAACTCTTCCGATCCAGTTTTTATCATGCATGGCAGAAAAACCAAAGATGAAAAAATTGCTGTCAAGTGGAAATTGTATAATTTAATTGTTCTTCTTCGCAACAACTACCAACTTACCATAGAAGGCTCTTGCCTGGAACTGCTGTTGAAAGTCGAACAGGGTAGGAATCCGACCCTGGTACTTCAGCTTTTTGAGGGCCTGAACAAGATGCTTGTGATAGTACTGAACCATTTCCTCCTGGCAAACATCCTCCTGTAGGCTAGTGGCAAAGAGGTACTGTAGATCGATGGCTGGCGAGTTGAATACACTAAACTGGAAGTCAATAAAGATAACATTGTCGGTATCGCCATGTTCATTGTTGTGGAACATCATGTTTGTTGTCCAGATATCACCATGGCACAAGGTGACAAAATCTCCCTCTTGGTATTCCATTGCACGTTCGGTGTACTCCATAATACGAGGATTGCTCTGATCACTAACGAGTCCCTTAATCTTCTCCGCATAGCGCTGTTTTAGCTCCTCATCGTTATCCAGAGATTTTGCCAGAGAATTCAACATATTTAGCATTACTTGCTGGTATCCACGAGTGTGTCGATTGAAGAAGCATCGATCGTAGTTCTCAGAAAAGATCTTGGGCTGCCTCTCATTGAGCACTGCACCTGCTGCATGGAATGCTGCAAGTTTCTCCATCAGCAGCTTAGTCTTCTTTACATCCAATTGCGCGAGTCGATCGGCCACATAGTATTTTTCCAACGACATGTCCTCGAAGACAATTGAATCTCGTTCCCGATCCACATTCATTGTGGCCGCAAAGTACTTACGCGGATCATTTAATTCCTCGCGGAGAATTTTCGCCAATTTGGGCAAAACAAATTCATACATATTGATCTCGCGCACGTAGATGCCATAGGCTTCTAATATATAAGCTGCCGGATCCTTGTCGGCAAATGTGGTCTTGACCAAGAACGTCGCCCTCTGATGCAACAAATCCTTATCCGTATACTCTAAATTGATGCGAGTCATCACACTGGCGTAGTTCTCCCCATTGGCAGTGGCAGGTTTAATGTGCAATTGCTCCAGTTGTACCTTCTCATCCTGCAGGTACTCGCGCAACTTTTGCTCGACGTACTCACGTGTGAGCCAAACTGGCGCCGCATGGAACTCTTGAATGGTGCGCTCTGGCATATTGAATCTTGATCTCTACACTGCAACTTGCCACCCGCGAATCTTGCTCACGTTTGCCGCCAGAACCGTATTTTCTGCACCTTTATAACGACTTACTGTCTGTGATAAGAACAACGCGAATTATAACGTCACTGGGTATATAAAGTATTTTATTCAGATTTAACGACGCTATTATCCACCCACATGGTTATAATATTGCTTAATCATCGTAGTCAAGCCGCCAGATTCCGTGTAATGTACATCTCTGTGGCTATGTAGTATGCATTTGATAGTGGACTATCTGTGATATTATATGGATTCCAAACAAGCTACCCCGTTGTTTGCGAAGTGCTCTCGCTTTGGACACTTCTACATCATCACGCTATCTGTAATTCTTTGTTTTTAAGTTTTTTGTACCACACGCACAGCGTATGCTGGTTGAATAATCAGTTTATCTATTCCGAAGTCGTGTTAATTTTATCACTTACTTGTCTACGTTGCATCTCTTTTCCTTAGTTCATTACCCTGGTCTGACTCGCATTAACTGGATAATGAGTTTATATATAGCCATAATTAATTTATAGACAGAATAATCGCACTGTCAGCTCCCGAGCCTTTTAAGGGCATGAAGAAAACGTCAGTTGTGGTTTAAAAATACACGACGTTCGAATTTGATTACATATATGGTTATATACAGTTGACTTTATCTAACTAAAAGTCCCAGCCTGCGTACTCCTTGACCACATCCTTGTTCTCCTTACGATGACGATGCACGGCACTCGCTTCTCCCTTGGCCACACAACGCTTGCGCTGCTCACGCTTCTCCCGCACATCCATGTTGCGGCGTATGCGATCGGTGATCACCGATGGAGCTATTGTGCTGGCCGTGGTGGAGTAGGAACGCTGACTGCGTGCATCGTTCAGCAACTGTTCAACCATCTTGAGACGATACATGCGTGAGTTGGGATCCATGCCAGCCAACTCTGGCATATCATCTGTTTCCAAATCGTTGGAACTGATGGAGTGTGTATCTTCAGCTGCTGGAGCAGCTTCAACAGGATCGGGAATCACTTCAACAGGTTTTTCTTCAACAGCTTTGACTGTCTGACGCTCTGTGTCTATGATTTTAGGTGCCTCTGCCAGAGTCTGATCAGGTACTTCGGGACCAACACTCAGATTGCCCAAGTACTGCGTACACGATTCGATATATCGCCTTATGGCATCATCTGATTTCTGTGTAGGCTTCGTCTCACTGTAGGACACTTCGTTTTCCAATTGCCTGCGGCATTCATCGATCTCAGCTGTTGCAGCTGGCACTAAGGCTGGCGGCTCATCATCAGCTAGCGCCTCTTCCTCATCACCCTCCTCCTCTGGTTCGACCATGCCATATTCTTGCAACAGATCCTGTTCCATTTCCTTAGTGAAGCCATAGCCGGTACAGTGTACCTCTGCATCCAGATCATCTTCGCGCACCAGGTCACTGAATTTGGGATAATCCTCACTCTCATAGCCAAACTTGCGACGGAACATCTCGCGCACGCATGTGACGTCGCGTTGGAAGAAGCTAAAAACGCAGGAGAAGATTAGCAAACGAAAGAGAATTCTAAAAAGAATCACTTACAATTCAGCGTTCTCATGTGATGTGGACATCATTTGGGGGAAATCAATCAAGATGGGTTTACCGGCATCTGTTACCATCAGGTTGAACTCATTGAAGTCACCATGAATGACACCAGAGTTACCCAAGCGTACAATGAGGTTCATAAGGTCGTCGTAGACTTGTGGAGGATCGAGTAACTCATGCACTTGTGTCCTATAGCGGAAGAAACCCCCAAGTTAAATCAAATCAAAGGAAACCCTCTAGAGATCTACTTGCATTGGCCAACCCTTAACCAGTTCCATGAGCACACAGTGTCGGTTAAAATCGATGGGTCTGGGAACGGGAAAACCGCGATCGTATAGCGCCGACATGTAGGCGAACTCACGAGTTGCTGAGATACGTGATAGGTACAACCACGAGGCCTTGTGACGGCGTCCATGATAGTCGCGCTTTGATTTCACATTGCGAAAGCATGTGCGTCCCAGACGATGCAGTTTGAGGCAAATGGGAGTGCCCTCTTCATCGGCAACCACATAAATGTTGGACTCTTTGCCAATGCCAATCTGGTTGCCAAAGGAACTGACTGAACCGCGTAGCGCTAAAGATTTTAATGCTAGATAATCGTAGCCTGTGTTTGTCAACCTGTAGCCGTCATCTAAAAGAGAAAAACAACGTGTCAGAATAATTCGTAATTCATTTGCAAATATAATAACACTTACACTTCTTGCCACGCTCGTAAGACAGTAATTTGTGCTTGCAGAGCTCTTTGAGCAGCTTGTGGACTCCGCCTGTTTTGAGGTTGGCAATTGCCGCAGCCAACGGGCCTGGCACGAGTTCGTGGTTCTTCATTCCCATTTCAATGGCAGTCAAAACACGAAAGTCCTCTTTAGTGAGGTACCGCAATACCGTGACATTAAGTTTTCCCATTTTTATAATATACTTTTAACAATTGTCGGTTATTTATAACATTTATTATGATTTGCGTCTCACACGTGCAAGAAACTCGATAATAAAGAACGATTTATCGATGTTTGCATTTTTAATAATTCAACCCGACTATAAATATCGATGAGAACTCATTTTTAGTTCACAATAGATATCGATATTTGTACTCAAGTGAAAATAATCGTAGGCTTATCTCTCTACTGCAGTAATTTTAACCTTGGATAGTTTGGTCACACTCTGTGTCGTCGTCGTGTACAAAAATCAATTACTATTACTGCTGAAACTGAATACGCAAAGTATTCGCGAGTAAACAAAACGGCAGACAACCACAATTAGCAATAGAAGTATGTACGTGTATACAATTCAATAATTGTCATTTTTACCTGCAAACGTGTATTCGTGTGTGCGTGTGCTTGTGTTTGCATGTGAGAGCGGGCGTACACTTGTGTGTGTGAGTGCGTATGACTCGTGCTTTTTGCCGACATTCACCTTAAACGAAAAACTACTAAAAAAGAGGGTAGTCAAGGGCCGAAGGTCCATCAAAAAACGAAAATATAATATCGTACAAAGTGTGCTATTAAATCCTAAAAGCGAATTTTTGCATTGTCATTGAAAAAATACGCAATCAGTTTGTGCATCCTCCCCGCGACCGCGAATCGCGTGTGTGAAGGTTGCAACCAAGTGCAACAAATTGAAATTCAAAGAAATCTAAATCAAAATTTCCCCCTCTCTTTCTCTTCCTCTCCCTCTCTCTTGTTGTTTGTGTGTGTGTGTGCGTGTGGGCCGCCTGACAAGCAGTAAATCAACGGAGCAATACTTTTGGAAAACAAAATGCAGATCAAGGAATTGTAAGTATTTTAAACATTCTATAATATTTAAACTTTTAGTCAAATTGTTGCTAACTGACATTTAAAACGTGTGCAAGCCGCTGATTGTGACAAATCGATTTTGCGCTCATTCGTTACTCTCTCTCTCTCACTGCTCTCTCACTCTCGCTCTCTGTCGTCTGCCTTACTCTCGTTATCGTTGTGTTTGTTACAGTTACTCGAGCCGCGTTGCCAACTGCTTGTACAAATTGCCTTTAAATTTTTAACTTTCTACATAAAGTTGTTGTTATCTCTCAGTCTTTTTCGTCACAGTATGCGCCAAAAGTTTTTGCCTTATCTTTGCAGCAGTGTGTGCCAGTGTGCGCCACCAGTGTTGTGTGTTGTCTTTCCGCTCTCATTCAGCAGTTGTCGTTGTTGCTGTTGTTATTTACGTGACTTCACAGATGACGTAATGATTGGCAACGCGTGCTGAGATATGCAAACCTATTTACGTTTTATCATCATCACTAACACTTCCGGTGTCCAAAAATGATTGTAATGCGACACATACAAATCATCTTTGCCACGTTAACAATTTGTTGTTGCTGTTGTTGTCATGTGCAATGAGTCATTAACTGAACAGCTGCCCCCGCTCTCATTTTGCTTTCCCTCTTCTCTTACCTTTCTTTGACTTTGCCTCATATGCAATTTTGCGCGCCTGTTTGACAGCTGCCTTATCAGCGTAACGGCGCTTTAATCAAACATGTTGATAGCGCCGTAGACGTCTTTACTGCACACATCAGTGTATGTGTGTGTCTGTGTGTAATTCAACTATCAACTTTCGTAGGGCTATTCAAGGGTTTATTTCTACGACTTTAATGCCCAATCAGATTGTTGATTATTAACAAATAATGTAGTCTTAAGGCTGTAGCCTACAGTGCGCTATAAAGAAGAAACTAAGATGTTAATATACCAGTTCTTATACTCCTCTATGATTCCTATCTATTGATTTATCTCTGCTTTTGACAGGCATTTAATTAAGGGCAAGCGCTTCAACTTGTATCTCTGTGCTCGTTTGACGCATCCATCAGTTTTGCTTTCATTTTGTCATTTGCAGCACGCTCACGTTAATATTTTCTCGTTTCCATTTTCTCATTAACGAGCGGAAATTGCCAAAAATAAAACTGTTTCGATTTTTTTAATTGACTTGACATTGTGCCGCAAGTGAAGGACATAACTATATGCCATATAATCTATGTTTAATATACCATATACCTTATATGCATATCATGATGAAAGTGCGTTGGTAAAGGTACTTCTATCGATTGTCAGGTAGTTGGAGATTGCAATTTCATAGATTCAAGTTAAATCTGCATAAATTATATAAAGAATTGCATGAGAAATCATGAAGTATCTGCTACACTGCCTTTAACAGACTTTAATGCAGTTTAAAATTATTTTTCCATATGATATTTAAAGAGGAGTCTCAAATAATTGTATAGGGATTCGGTTTATGTAGAGAAGTTAGCCCGTAATTGGAGTGGAACCAAGTTTCGCTGAATTCAAATAAATTACATTTTATTTCATTGAAAACGGGTCAATGAGCTGTTAACGCAAAGTAAACAGAATAATTTACAAAACTGGAAAGGTAGACGCGTGTAAATGTACACTACATATACTATATATATATATTTATCTGTGTATATAGTATGTACATATATAGAACAAGTGGAGCCTAAACAAATTTGGGGAGCACTGAAGGCAAACGCCAATAAAGAGCTATCGTTAATGAAATTCGCTGTCGCGGTTCTGTTTGCAGAGTAAGCATTTTATGATTTACCACCATTTTTTGGTTTATTTGCGGGTTGTGCTGCTGCTGCCGCGTGAAAAGTGTCAACAGCAGCATGAAAACCGGGAAAGTTGAGGCAAACAAATATTTAAAACCCTCACATCATTAATTAATTGCTGCCCACGGAATGGAGGAGCCTCGCCGTTGCCGTAAATTAAATAATAATAATATACATATTTATATTGTTTTCCAGTGCGCTGTTTCGCTTTCGCAAAAATATTTGTTTTCTGTAAATTGCTGTCAAAAGGGCAATCAAATGTTTACGTGCTCTACTGCCCCTCACCACGGTGCACAGTGGGCGTCGAATCTCGTGTCTTCATTGAATAGTCGCGTTGAAAGTTTTATTTCCACATTGCCAGCAGAAGAACGGAGCCCAATTTGTGAGGTGGGGATGTCGTTCTCAATTTGTTTGTTTATTTATGCTAAAATGCAAAAGCTTATTTGCCCAGCTAAGCAATTGGATTAATTGCTAAGTGTGGTACAATGTGGAATAGCTGTAATTCGCATTGTATAAAACAATAATCCTATTAGCATTTGGATTAATGTGTGAACTGTTATGGCAAATGCTCAATTCTTACTATAAATAAATCCAATGTATTTTTAGAAGTTTTATTATAGGTTTTATATGTGTATAACGAGTCTGTATATGATTTATCTGATTCTCAGAAAGATTAACCATAACGTGTACAAGCGAACTCCATTCGTCTGCTTCTCTCTTTCCCTTTCTCTCTCTCCCTCAATCGTTGATAAGGTTTCCAAAGTATTTGAAATTATAACTTTTCACTATTTTCTGCTTTACAATCTATAATGCCACATGAAATTTTGCAATATATCGCTCAAAACTGAATGTTTGCTATAAAATTGACTTTGCCATCATTACATTGCTATTTTTGTGGGTTCGTTCAAGCGAAAAACATTCGAAATGCTCCGATTGGCAAACGATCAGTGTACTTTGCTTCGATTACTACATATTATTAACGTGTTCAGCTTGTTCCTAAATTGCCAATTCAGCTGATTTAAGTTGAAACTTTGATCTGATAAGAGAAACACACATCTCACACATCAGGTGCACTTCTAAATTGCATATAGCGGAGAATATTGTACAAATTCAAGTAGAATTCGACATGAGAGATGCTGAAAAACTTTCAGATCGAAAGGGGGCAGCACACGCAATTTTATTAGTTTATTTTCGATTGGTTCTGCTAGTTATAAACACGAACAAGTGTGTGTCTGTGTGCGTGCGTGTGTGGAACATGCTATAACTGATTAGATATCACAGCAGACATGCGGGGCAGGGTGTTTAAGTGGATCCGTAACAAATTGCGTTTTCAGAATGTTTATTTAGTCAGCCAAATAGTTTTTCTAATGCAACTGGGGAAATAGAAATATTAATAAGTGATTAGTTGTTTCGTTCAAGGTGAAATGTATAAAAAGGTAGCAATACTTTCATTTAATTGAATCGAAATTGATTTGCTCTTCCTCCAAGCTGTTGTAAATTGTTGATAACTCTTTTTCAAGTACACTTTAAGTGTATTTGCACTCTTTACCTATCCCACTCACACACACTCACACACTCACTCATAAATATTTTCATATTGTGTGTGCTGCGGCCTTCAATTATTAAACAATACGAACCTACAGAGTCCGCTCAAGCGGAATCCACGCCCACAAACAGAGACCGCAAACCACAAACAGACACAGGAGAAAGATGCAGCAAAGCGCGTGGGGGTAGACAGAGAAAGGGAGGGAGAGAAAGACGGAGAGTAGGAGAAGTACCTAGGCCAAGTGGCTCTCACAGGGGCAATAGATACACTCACTCACACACACACACACACACACACGCAACCGCATATTCACTTTCCATTTTCAATTATGAAAACAATAAGAAAACATTTCCCTTTGGTCTTACATGAACCTTGGCCATCCTCATCTCAGCGAGATGAGTGCGCGGACTTTTGGTCTTGGTCGGGTGCGCTTCAAGTGCTCTTCAATCCATTGACTTGGTCCCCTCGCCGCCCTAGTGCCACGCCAGGCATAACGTGGCAGTTTTCCAAGTCCCCCCAGTCTGCTCTTGCTACTTTGCTGATAACAACTACACTTCAATACATTTTACTTTAGCATAATGCTTCTGCTTCTTCTCTGCTGATTTTATCGTTTGATCTGTCGCCCCATTTGATTTTTGACCTAGTTTTATGTCGCAACCCTCTGTCGAAAACTTGTTCACTTATCTCTTCCGCTTCGTATTGTCGCCAATTTGGCCATTTCGTATTGTTCCTGACAGCCACAGCAGCAACAACAGCAACTTGCTTTATGAGCAATTTATTTTCTCAAGAACTTTTGTGTAATTTGAATTGATTCAACGAAAACTGATTAAACTCGCGCAGGCGAAACAAAAAGTTTTGCATCAGATAAATTGCTGAAATTTTGTTGAGAAAGACTTTAAGATTTATACAAAATTTAAGCAAATTGAACTTTCTTTTAAATGCTCAAATACTTTTCCGAGCTCGTTAAGAATTCGTACAACGTTGCGTGTCCAGTTTAGAAATTCAATTTAGTGTAGCTAAGACCCTTCTCGATAATCGTGTTTAATCTTGTAATCCATTGCAAAACTGTTGAGGATTAGCCCAACCTTTTTGCACACCAAATTAAGTGTGAATAAGTCAATTTACTTTGCACACAGTTTGTGAATAAATTCGTCGCCTTTGCCTTGTTCGAGAGCTTCCGGCGTCGAGTTGCCTGAACCTTAACCTTTATTAAGTTGTGGCTCAGGAGGTTAAGTAGGACAAGCCAAGTCCACGACAGAGAGAGTCCAATAAGACAGGGCCACGCCCAGTCGAGGCTTTGTGTGGCATTGGGCGGGCAATTAGCAACACGTCATTAAACGTGTCAACAAAAGCAAAAGGTTAATTGCAGCACCAGCAGCAGCAGCTAAAGTCGGCAAACCTGGCTGGAAATCTCATTGTTCTTAATTCCTCAGTAGCATATTTCGGTTTCCTCTCGGGGAAATGTGACAGCAACAACGACAACGAAGACGACGACGACAAAGCTCATAAAACGTGGCTAAATGAGAAACTTAACTGCGTCAGTTTTACGGGCCAAGTTTTGCACCTTGGCCACGTTTTACGGCTGCAGCAGGGGAAGCTTGAGTCACGGCCAAAAAAAGAAAAGAAAACAAAACTTTCTAGCCAATTTCCCAAGGCATACACTGTGCCGAGAGTCCTTTAGCTAATCGAAAATCTCAAAGAAACCGTTTGAACAATTGAGACTCTGTACATGGTCAATTTTTATAGGGTATGCAAGCGTGCATCAAGTGTGGCCACGAACTTCATTGTTGTTGCTGTTGTTGTTTTGCAGTTGTGGCAGTAATATTTTCAATTTGGGTTATGCCACATAGAGAAACCGCAGCAAAGTGAAGCCGGTGTGCGAGCAAGTTTCAAGGCCGTCGCAATTATGTTGTGTGTGGCACCCAAACCACATCACATTGCTACGCCCCCTCCGCCCCCGGGGGCACCTTTTCCATTCCGGTCCCAGCTTGCTCGTTGACACACGCCTATTTGAGCTTTAAAGTGTTGCATACTTTTAGGTTGTTTTCGGAAATGAATTTCCCTCCAGGGCGACGAAACTTTTCCACGCTGTTGCTGCTCCTCCCTCCTCCTTTGGATGTGCCTGCATTTAATTAAAATTGTAGCACATATTAAAATTAATTAATTTAAAATACCTTTTATATTTACTCAACAGACTCGCTTGTTAACGCAATCTCTTTCTCCCCTTCTTCTTTCTCTCTTTACAGCCGCGTGACTTTGCCATTAACTGTGGAAGAGGTAAGACCCATTAAATTCCTTATTCCGTATTGTATCATTAATTGTTTCTCTTTGTAGTATCAAATAGCACAATTATTCTCTGTGGCAGAGGCGTCGAAGGAGAACACGGGCGGTGGCGAAGGCATCGAGGTATTAAAAAATGAACCCTTCGACAATTATCCATTGTTGGGTAAGCAGCACTCTCTTCTTTGGCACACTTGCCTTATTTACTTTACTTTGTTAATCTTAATTTGTAAATCACTCCTCTACAGGCGGCAAATACAATTCCGGTCAGTATACATACAAGATCTACCATCTGCAATCAAAAGTTCCAGCGTATATAAGATTATTGGCGCCCAAGGGTTCGTTGGAGATACACGAGGAGGCCTGGAATGCTTATCCCTTCTGTCGAACGATTATTACGGTAATTACAATATGTGTGCCGACACATAATAGAGGTTAATGTACTAAATGGGATTGGAAACAATCAAAGCTGAGAATTGCGTAGAGTGGTTGTTTGCCCCGTAAGCACCGCATGTACATATAATGCAATGAATAAGGTAATCTCTTTGGCAACATATAGTCCATCGTTAGTATAGTGAACGAAATAGTGAGTAACCCGAAGAGACTACCTTATTCATTGACTAATGTATGCGGTGTTTGTGATACGAAAAAGCACCGCATGTAGCTTCCTAAATAAAATATATAACGATTTAAAGTTTCAATTTATGGTTAATCATTTAAATTATATATTTAGAAGTCAAAGGTTAAGATAAATTTATTGTGAATATACAAAAATAATAACTTAATCAATTGAATTTGCTGCGCACTCTTCTAGAACCCCAAATTCATGAAAGATGCATTCAAAATAATCATCGACACGTTGCACGTTGGCGATGACGGAAACTCAGAAAATGTAAGTGAAGCTCTAAAGGCACTTCTTGACTAATTTATGTGTTTTTCGTTTCTCTCTTTCTTCCACTTACACCCACATGCACATAATTTGCACAAATACTAACAACAATTTCATGAACGTCTTTCAAATCATACTTAAATTAAATTCATTTGTAAATTCACTTGTTTGAACTGTGTTTGGCTTATCATTTTGGCTGTTTACGGTTAGAATCCTGGGTTTATGAATCAAAATTTTGCTGTTATAGTCAATTCATTACATTTTAACGACGCCGGCGACAGTGTGAATGTGAGTTATCTGGCCATTACATATGATTTATTCTTTACTTTTGTCATCTCTCTTTCCTTTAGGTTGTCCAAACGAGTTTCATTTGCTTGTCCATTCGAAACATACTAACAAACTAAACTCTTTAATTGTATTTAGTCCTTATTGACCCTAGAACCCCTTAGTCAATGATCTATAACGGCGATTCTATAATTTTATGTTATTTCAGGTGCACGAGCTTTCACCCGAGAAGCTGAAAGTACGCGACGTGGTCCACATCGACATTGCCAACGATCCCATTCTGCCATCAGACTACAAGGCCGAAGAGGATCCCAAAACGTGAGTACAATGCTTCAATAGACTGTACGTTTTGTCTCTATTAACCAATTGTATCCATTTCCATTGACAGCTACAAGTCAAAGAAAACTGGTCGTGGCCCCTTGATTGGCTCCGATTGGCGACACAATGTGAAACCCGTGATGACCTGCTACAAACTGGTCAGCTGTGAGTTCAAATGGTTTGGCCTGCAAACAAGGGTCGAGAACTTCATACAGAAGTCCGAGCGACGTCTCTTCACAAACTTCCATCGGTGAGCAGATAGATAAATAAGTTAAAGATTAAAATATATACTAACTTCTCTTGAATGAATTGCAGCCAAGTTTTCTGTTCAACTGATCGCTGGTACGGTCTAACAATGGCAGATATACGCGCCATCGAGGATCGGGTGAAGGAGGAGCTCGACAAGCAGCGCTCTGTGGGCGAGGTGCGAGGCATGAGTGCTGATGGTGATTAAATGTAATAGAATTTTTTAAAAAAATATGTAAATGAAAAACAGAACACAATACACAAACACACAATACACAATACAAACAAGCAAAATTTAACTAAATGAAAACGAAATGCATAAATAAATTTACAAAAATCTAAACACAGGATGATGAATGAGAAAACAAAAACACCAAGTGCAAAGCAACAACAGCTACAACAACAACAGCAGCAACAACAGCAACAAGCTCTTAGGGCAGCTCACCATAGAATGCAGCAGAAATAAAAGCAACTTAAACACCAACAAAAACACCAAGCAACAACAAACAATTGTAGCCCTTAGTTAAGTTTTATTTTGTACGTAAATTGTAAACTGGACACACAATACCAATACAGAAAAACAGGCACCGTTATCCCATAAAAGGTCCTCTATGAAAGTCACACCTTAGCATAAATAATAGCAATAAAATTCTGTAAGCGGTCGATTAAAGTTGTTGCCTCGAATTCGATTTGTATTATTTGATGACGACGATGATGATGATGTTAGCTCGTTATGTTGCAATTGTAAATGAAACCAACACTAAAAATGTTAGTCAATGTAAAAAGTTTAACAACAATTGCAGCGCAAAGTTGCATGTGAAAGTAGAAAAGAAAATGAAATGAATAAATAAATGAACAGAAAAAGAAATGCATCGAAGCCACGTGAAAGCGAAGGAAAACAGCAGGCGACTTATCTGATAGTTTGCCATTTATAAACAGCACACACACACACATACGCATGCACAGCAAATTGGGGCAGCTCTGTGACTTGCCTATGCAAATGTGAAAAATTTGCAACGAAGTTGTCAGATTTCTTTGAGTGTTTCTTATGGGGAATCGAGATCAAATTGCGGTTTAAGTTCATGAATTATTTAGCACCGAAAGACTAAACGGGTTGTTATTATTCACCGCCCTTCCACCCCCCAAAAAAAATTGAATACCATATCGATCCCTCAAAGTTGTGTCGAGTGTGTGCTTCACATCTTACGAAGTTCTATATAGATTCAATTTCAATGAGAATGCAATATATACTGCCAGAATTCGATTTAATGCACACAAAACGTACATATATAGACATGTAAATCTAACTCCGAATGTCGTCACTCCCACAACAAATGCTTCAGGTACTTGCCGCTACTTTCTGCTCAAAGTCTAACTTTATCAATCTATCTATCTATCTATCTATGAAACGTCCATTTTAAACAGAGAAAGAGAGGGAGAGGGAGAACTACGAACGGCTTTTAACAGATACAAAACAAACAAAACAGAGAGCCCTACTTAGTATAAAACACATGCGGGGCATGTTCCGAAAACACACACACGCACACACAGAGACCAGGGGAATATGTATCTTAAAAATACTCGATTAAAGTTGGTAAGTGTGGTTCGAAACATGTCGCATGAACAAAAACAAAACACTAAATGGAATTAAATTGAACCTCATAAGCTTAAAGCGTAGATTTCTTTTGGAAAAGCCCGTGAAAAGCGTTAGGAAGTGCAGGAAAGTCGAACAATTTGCATAATGCTGCAAAGTGTTGCATATTTAATGGGGCAAACGCTTTATAGGCTCAACTCAGGCGGGCTTTTCGTTCGAGATCTAAACACACACACACACACACACACATACTAACGCACACCCACATACACACAATGACCTGCACAGGAAATTTATATAAACAATGCATAGGCAAAGTGTAGATACGTGTATCCATGTGTGTATGTACATTATACAATACATTGAAAAACAAAAGAAAAGAACAACAAAATGCGAAAATATATAAATAAATAATACTGGAAAATGTGTTACAATGCGTTATGAAATGATATTCAAATATATGTGTATGTATCTTTATGTATATCTGTATATGAGTATGGAGAGTATGTTGTTACTTGTGCCGTGAGTTCCCGTTCAATTTCGTTGTTTATTCAGCAATTGTATCATATATATACCGTATATCGCGTGTACTACTTACACGAGCATAGCAAATTTACATATACTCTAGCTGTATAACACTATACAACACACCAACACACACACAGACACAGCACACAGACAGAACTTTTCTCAATATGCTCTAAATGTTAATTCGAATTTATTTGAATTTCGATATCTCTATACTATTCCTCGCAAAGGTCCCGCATGCAAATGCATTTTAGCGAAAGAAAACTTTGCGAAGAATCCTTGAACCTTGGCCAAGTCGAGGTTATGTCAACTGTTCGACTATATTCTATATATATATGCTTTGTAGCAACAACTGTCGAGGGACTCAAGTTTCAACAATAAATCCTTTTAGGTCCCCCCCATTAATAGAGCCCCAATGAGGCCAATTTATTGCACACATTCTACCAATAAATAAAATGCAAAATTAGATTCGACAAATACAATTCTAGGCATTAAAACGAAATATACAAAAACACTGAAATTGAATGAATAATAGTGCGAATAATGCAGTTAAGTACGCGTACAATTTTCGTAATTAGCGTAAAACAGGAGTGACAAACTAATTAATTACATTATTAAATTGCAATTTTTCAAATAAATTCGCGTTCGATTTCTCTCAAAATAAAAAGAAAGCATATTAAATTCCTTTCGTAATTATTGCCGTTAATTTAAAAGTGTAAAACAAATGATAATAACTATATATATATATATATATATATATGGTAAACTTATATATGTATACAACGCAAATCACTTTACAGTAAGCTAAATTTAATATATATATACATATATATATATATCTATGGGTTATAAGCTGTTAAAGACATTGAAATACAAATTGTATTGTAGCAAATATTTTAATTAAAAAAGAAAACTAAAATCGAAATAAAACATTATTAATGATTTAAATGATAAGACCGGAGGTTTAATTCAACCGTTACACAATAATAAAACAGATACACTTCGAATGAGAGTGGGTTACTTCATTTCCCCTCAGCCTCGGCTGGTTTCTTCGGGTTTCCACTTCTTCGCTTTGTTAGTCGGCCAGCCAGAAGAACTGACGCACCTCCTCCTCGTTGGAAGGCCGACAATGGGGCGGCGGCGTTATCAGCGAATTACGGAGCGCCATCATGGCTAGCATATTGTGGTTGGTGGCCTTGGCCAGGTCAATGATACGTTCCGGATAATGGACCCCAATGAGGCACTCGTAGCGTTCCTGCTGCTCGGCTGACATGCGCCACGGCTCATGACTGAAAGGGAGGTAAAGAGTGGGGACATGTCAACTTAAAGTTCTCTTCAACTGTCTTCTCCTATTCTTCCTCCATAACAAATTAGAGGTATAACTATTCTCTCGATTCTACACTCACATAAACTCCTTGGGCACATTCTGCAGCTCCGGCACATACTGCTTGATGTAAATGCCATCGGGATCGAGTCGCTTGGCCAGCGCCACGGGACACGTGACCAGGGATGAGTCCAATAGGCGTTCAAAGGCCGAACTCGACACCCACATCCAGTTGCCGGCGCACACAGACCAATCCGCATCGAGCAGATACTTCAGAAAGTGCTGCACACCCAACTCCCAGCTCTGCCACAGACCGCCGCGAGTGAGGAACGTCGCGACCGTGTTGCGCAACGTATGATGCAGCCACCCTTCGGCGAGCAGTTGCCGCATGGCGCCATCGATCAGTGGGAAGCCCGTCTGGCCAACACGCCAGCGTTGCAGATGATCTGCATGCGGCTTGGCCCACGGTATGTTCAGGCAGATCTCGTTATCCTCCATGCGATCGTACTGGGGATTGTTAACGGACATGGTGTAGAAATACTCCCGCCAGATCAGTTGCCCGGTTATGTGTTCCCCGCCGGTCATTTGCACGCCACGCACACAGGCGCGCAGCTGCACGTTCTTGAACAGATCGTGGACACTCCAGTAGAAGCGTCGCACCGAGAGGCAGCCGAAGCGCAGGTGGGCGCTCATCGACTTGGGCGTATCCAGTATATTGGGCATAGCCTGATTGGGCAGATAAAAGCCACGCTCGAAGGCGTGCTGCTCCACCTTGAGCCGTTCGCCCAGCAGCATCAGTGCCTTCGTCTCGCCACCGATCCAATTGATCTTGGCCAGGTAGCCCATGTTGTCGCTATAGATGTTAAAGTCCTCCGGTATGGGGGCCTGCTCGAAACAGCCTAGCTCTGAGCGCAACTCGGACGGGAGTTGCACAAAGCTCACGTCCTCAAAGTCAGGATCGTGCACAGGACGCGGCGGCAGCCCGATAATGCGCACAGTATGCTGTAAAGCATGGCACAAGTTGGATGAGTAGTCAACCCTGAGGCAGCATTAGTTACTTACCAGGAACATTTGATAGGTCAGCGGAGCAATGCCGCCATTGGTGTCGATCACCATGCGCGGATCCCACAGTGTGTGCGAAACCTTCTCCACATACTCGATGCCCAGCTCGCGGCACAGTGTCTTTGTGGCCTCATCTCGCTTGTTCCATATCGGTTCACAGTCCTGCTCCACGCAGATCTTTAGCAGGCGCACTTGTTCGTTCAGACGGCGAAAGATCGCAGCAGGCTGCCCCTGGCAGATGAGCAAGCGACCACGTCCCTCTGTGCTGGCCTGCAGTTGCCTATCGATGTCCAGCAACGAGTCCAGCAAGAAGCGCATGCGATTGTAGCCCACACTCTTGGTGCCTGCGAATGACATTGAATAAGGTTTAATGCACCTCAATTGACTATAACGCGGCGTATGCGTAATATTTACAATGGGTAATCCCTTGGTGAAGGTTCTCAAAGCCTGCAGGTCGTGGTTTTCGTTTTTAGAAAACTATTTTTTTAACCATATATTAACTATGCATATTATATATTGATAACTAATAATAATAGTTTAAAAAAATATTTAAATCAATAATTTTAAATATTTTAAACGTTATTTTTTTTAATATTTCTTTCAATTTAAAACATCTTTCCACTTTACTTCGGGTTTTAAACATATTGCAAACACTTTTGGAATGACTTTTTATACTAATTATAACTGGCTTCATTAATTAAAGTCGGTTTTAAGGATTTTATCTAAGGCATTCGAGTGCTTCAGCAAATTTTTAAGTTCTATAAAAATGTTCTTTAAATATTCATTACTGAAAGATCTGTGCGAATTTTGGTTTATTTTCTAACAATTTCTGGTACAACCTTAAAGCCAAGCGCATTATACGAGGGTCGTTTGATAAGTCCGTGACTTTTTGTATTTGCCGCGCACCTGCTCTAAATACAACACTGCTCCTGTCAGCAGTTATCGATTAACAGCTGACTGTAAAATTTTGAGAAAGCTGCGTTTTTTGGTTTGCGTTTTATAGGCATTGAAAGCAGACGATCTCGTGAATTTTAACGAAAATGGAAAAAAGTGAATTTCGTGTGCTAATTAAGCATTATTTTTTGCGTAAAAAATCCATCACCGAAACCAAGGAAAGACTTGATAAATATTATGGGGACTCTGCACCATCAATTTCAATGGTTAAGAAATGGTTTACTGAGTTCCGTTGTGGTCGTACCAGTACAAGTGATGCCGAACGTTCAGGTCGCCCAAAAGAGGTCGTCATGCCAGAAATCGTCGACAAAATCCATGGAATGATATTGGATGATCGGAGAATGAAAGTGCGTGAGGTAGCTGAGGCTGTAGGCATCTCAACTGAACGGGTACATCACATTTTACATGAATATTTGGACATGAAAAAGCTTTCCGCGCGATGGGTGCCGCGATTGCTCACACACGACCATAAGCGCAACCGTGTGACCATTTCAAAGGAGTGTTTGGCGATGTTCAACCGCAATCCAAACGAATTTTTGCGCCGTTTCGTTACCGTAGACGAAACATGGATCCACCACACCACACCAGAGACCAAAGAACAATCAAGACAGTGGGTTTCTCCGGGTGAACGTGCACCAAAGAAGGCCAAGGTGGGTCTGTCGGCCAACAAGGTCATGGCCACAGTTTTTTGGGATGCACAAGGTATCATTCACATCGATTACCTTGAAAAGGGTAAAACGATCACCGGCGAATATTATTCAGAGCTTTTGGACAGATTCGATATTGATTTGAAGCAGAAACGACCGCATTTGGCGAAAAAAAAAGTGCTGTTCCATCAGGACAATGCACGGGTGCACACGTGTGTAGTCAGCATGGCAAAATTTCATAAATTGGGCTACGAACTGCTACCCCATCCAGCATATTCTCCAGATTCAGCCCCCTGTGACTATTTTTTGTTTCCAAACATGAAGAAATGGCTTGGCGGTAAGAGATTCGGGTCAAATGAAGAGGTCATCACAGAAACAAACGACTATTTTGAGGGCCTTGAGAAAACCTATTATTTGGAAGGAATAAAAAAATTGGAAAAACGCTGGACTAAATGTATAGAGCTAAAAGGAGATTATGTTGAGAAATAAAACGCTTCTTTGACGAAAAAAATATATTTTATTCAAAAAGTCACGGACTTATCAAACGACCCTCGTATTTCTACTACTTGATACGAGGGAAAAGTACCTAGTATATTTGCACGCCTGCTTGCGGTATGTGGTATAACTAGATAAATATACAATGTACAATTTAACCTTTTAGATTCTGTAAGAGTGCAACACCTTCTAAAATAATTATAAATAAATAATGACTTATTAAGTATGTTATTTTAGTTATGCTGATTTTTTCGGCTAATGCAAGCATATAAAACTTGGCTTATAAGATTTATTTTTTACATTTTATATTATATAAAACTACAGCTCAAAGCAAATGACTATATATGAATATGTATAGTGGATATTACTAGCTATATAGCACAGTAAAAACATATTGTAAAGAGTATGTATTTCTGAGAACTTTAGATAAGCTCACTGACAATAAGTGTCTTTATAAAAGAGAATTGAATGTTTCGAATCGAATCGAAGCTTTAATTTACTGTAATTACTTAGCAAAAGAGAGAAAGAAAGAGGAGGGAAAGCGAGGCAGAGCAAGAGGGAGGTGGGGACGGTACAGAGCGAGTATTGAATTTCATATTTACAATTAACATGTGTTTGCCGGCACACACAATGCAACTTGGGTACAAATGTACACACAGTACATGCATATTGTAGGTACATTTGTACACTCGCGTATCTTATCAGAGTCTCTGAGAGCAACAAACTGCATTCGATACGGTTAGTTTTGCGCGTTCTCTGCCTCCTCTCTCTATCTGTCTGTCTCTGTCGCGCATACGCAAATTGGATTAGAAAGCATTGTTTGGTTTGAGTTGATTGTACCTAGGCGCGAGTGCTTGCCCTCTACCCCTCTCCTTTCCACACCCCGTTCCCCATCTCCTCATTAAAAGTTGCATATGCAAGCAAGCGAAATATTTTGTAACCGAAAAGACGCTGACTCGCACTATTAGCTCATACTTTGGAGGAAGAAGAAGAAGCACGGGAAGGAGACACCGACAGACGGACAGATACCCTCTACTTACCAGCACTCTCTCCGTCGAATATGAAGACGGGAATTATAGCGACGCCGTGTTCTTTATCGGCCAGCGCGGACAGAAGCGCGGGATTATCGTGCAGTCGCAGTCCGTGGCGGAACCAGATCACATTCGCGCTGCGCAGAGCCATGCTGGTGCAGAAGTAGTGGTGGGAGAACAACAGTTCGATAATTATCAATCGAAATCGAACACGAGTTCTCTTTTGACTTTTCGCAAATTTCGATTTTCCTTCCGTTCACGCGACACGTTCGCGGCGACGTTCAATTTGCAAATGTGAGTGCCGCTGCTGCTGCGTCGACGTAAACCGCTACGGCGACCGCGACCGCTACGATGAGAACGTTGACTACGACTGCGACTGCGGCTGCGATTTGCACGACTGTGACAGTGACAGTGACGGCAACTGCACCGGCTCACTTGGCTCGCGCTGTGGGGATTAACGCTTTGACGTGTTCTCATCGCCCCGTCGAATGCGTCAATACAAAGCTGAGCGCGTGTGCCCGCCTCTCTTTAACTTCTGTTCATGTGTGTGTGTATGTGAGTGCGAGTGCCAATGGCAGCGGGAAGCACTTACCCTACGGCTCGTTGCATTCTGAGCACTGAGAACTACGCTCAGCTAAACAGCGCAGCGCAGCGACGCCCCCGCTCTCCCGCTGGCACTGCCGCTGCCGTCCGTCACCCCACAATGTCAACCCCAGTGCTCAGTTTCGAAGCGACAACTGTTGCCGCTTATTACGTCGTAAGCATTTGCATTGCGCTGCTTAAGACCGAAGGGTATGATGACTAGGTCACTTAACATGCTACACTCAATTTGAATTTAATTACATAATTATTATATAATTAAAAAATTCAAATAATTTTCATATGTTTTTTTTTTATTTTCTTTTTGTTTATATGATATACGAGGGTCGTTTGATAAGTCCGTGACTTTTTGTATTTGCCGCGCACCTGCTCTAAATACAACACTGCTCCTGTCAGCAGTTATCGATTAACAGCTGACTGTAAAATTTTGAGAAAGCTGCGTTTTTTGGTTTGCGTTTTATAGGCATTGAAAGCAGACGATCTCGTGAATTTTAACGAAAATGGAAAAAAGTGAATTTCGTGTCAGCATGGCAAAATTTCATAAATTGGGCTACGAACTGCTACCCCATCCAGCATATTCTCCAGATTTAGCCCCCTGTGACTATTTTTTGTTTCCAAACATGAAGAAATGGCTCGGCGGTAAGAGATTCGGGTCATCACAGAAACAAACGACTATTTTGAGGGCCTTGAGAAAACCTATTATTTGGAAGGAATAAAAAAATTGGAAAAACGCTGGACTAAATGTATAGAGCTAAAAGGAGATTATGTTGAGAAATAAAACGCTTCTTTGACGAAAAAAATATATTTTATTCAAAAAGTCACGGACTTATCAAACGACCCTCGTATATTCTTTGGTTTTTATACATATATTTATACTATACATACATACATATGTTTGAATATTTAAAAATTTACCTACACACTTCAATTTATTTGTTTAATTTTTATTCCTTATGATTTACATTTATTTTTATAAATTCATATGTACATACTCACCTACACACTTTAATTTATTTATTTAATTTATATTTTATGTGACATACATTATTTTATTGATATTCATATATTTATACTATTCATAAAAGCTTGAATATTAAGAAATTTAACTACACTCATAAATTTATTTATTTTGATACGAGTATGTTTACCCAACAATATTATACAGAAATCTCTTTAATGTATCATAAATGTAGCATACTTATATGTTATGCACTGTCCGATTTTCAGGATATATTTTTTTCCTTCTTTATATAGCACTATACATTTTTTAGGTTATCTTTTTCTCATCTTCTCTCACTATAATACTAAATTGTAATTGGTATTCTGCAGACTTTGCCTAACTTAGATTGGACACTTCGTAGGTATGGCAACACTATACATGCCTTGCTGAGCTTAGTTACTAAACCCCATTTCGTGCTCTCCCTTCCCCCACTCGATGTCACTCTCTCTCTCCATACCTGTATGTGTGCGTGTGCGTGCGTATGCATTGAGAACTGCAGCTTTGCATGTCGCACGGGCAACGCAGGCAAGAACTTATCGCAGACACGGTTGTGAGAGGGAATGCGATGGCAACACTGGCAACACGGCAACGGCGGTGGCAACTATTAACTGTCAGGGGCAAAGCCCAGTGTGGCACGTGGCGCACGTGTCCACCTGTACGCAGCAGCAACTACAGAAATAACAACAATATTTTCTACATATACTCGTAACAACAACGTCTACAACAGGAAGAAAAAGCGCACAAAACTTGGCATTTTTAAATTGATGAGGACTCGTGGGAGGGGAGACGCAAAGAGGATGCAGATAAGAAACGAGCAAACGCACAATGGGGGTTGTCCGCATCCTGTTGCGTCACAGAAATGACAACCCCTGCCCCCACCAACATTTAGCTAATTTTCTAGTGCAGATCGACGTAATGATGATGACACAAGCGTAGGAGGAGCACACACAGTATGCGTATAAGTTAAATTATTGGATAAAAAACACTAAGAATAAAGAAGGGAATATGCCTGTTGTTCGTATCGTTGCATTTATTCCTTTTGTTCAATTCGATTGCAAGCTTGTAACAATCGATAACAATTGACAAACTAAACTGACGGTGCTCGTCAGGCTAAGCAAGACAATATACAACTGCTTTACAACACTGTGCTCTCGTTGTATGCATTTTATTTCTCTTTGCATTATAAGCTGCTCTTCTCTCTTTATGATAACACTACTTTCGTTCGCTCTCGCTCTGTGCGGATGTTCGATTGCTCTCTTTGTCTTAGATCAGTGAATCTCTCTTAAAGTTATTTTTTCTGCTCTCTCTGCTTGGGTTCTATGAGTCTCTCTTTGAATTAGTGTTGTTGCTTTTTCTGTTATAGTTTATGAGAGTCTCTCTTTGAGTTCGTTCTATTACTCACTGCAGTGTGACGTAGGCCTAGCGCAGCATGCAATGTGTAAGTGAGTAGAGCAGACAGTTTAGTTTGCATACATATCTGAGGGCAAGACAAGGATAGCTAGATAGGCAGACTTGGTGTTGGTCCTTCTCTTTATTTTCATTTCTATACAGCATCGTAAGAGTAAGTGCTCCCCAGGCAACTCCAGTGCGATCTCCATTTTGTGTTTTCTCTTTACCTTCCAGTTCTGCTATATCTACTCGCTGATTGGCCTCGTTTGGACCACTGTGCAACACTGTGTGTGTTTGCTGTCAGCTCAGGTGCAGCATGTCCTCCTCTTGCGCTCCTTGGCGCCTGTTAACGCTCCGTCCTGCCAGTTGCTTCTTTCATTCTTTTCGCTCAACACGTCACCAAGGACTTGACGGGCTCGCTTGCTTTGTGCAATCATCACACACACACAGTAATATATATATATGTGAGACTGTGTGTGGGTGTTGCCTAGCTGCAGGATTCGCTTCTTCTTGCGTTTGTGTGGCTGCCTCGTTACTTTACATCGTTGCGTGGCACGTTGCGACACTGCAGCGAACTGTGAATCGCAGCTTGTTAGCGCAGATTGTTCGCCAAATTCTTATATAAATTTTCGCATTTTCTTTGTGCATTGTTTATGCGCAGTTAAGTGCGCAGTCTTCCATTAGATAACAACAAAAGAATCCACATAAAGTATTGTGTGGCATATTACCTCACGCCCCCCTGCAGATTCCACTCCCTTAGGGAGAGAGTCAGCAACAACAAAAAACAAAATTGTTTACAATCCATTGAGAAAAGAATTCATTCACTAGACAATTGCATAAGGTATAGCTAGGGGGTCTTCTAAAGTTTATTTAACTGCTTGATATCATTATATGCCAAGTCTTTGCTAGTTTCTAGACATATTCATTGACTGTTTGTTTCAATGAAAAGTATATCATATGTAAATCTGAAATAAAGGAAATCATACTAAAGGTTTATCTAAATGTTCCTTTGAAATTAAGGACACTCTCTAACTCGAATCGATAAGGTTTAGTTAAGGTCATTAGATGCAGTATATTACTGCACTGCAAAGAAATCTCCAATGTTCATAAATTATTTAAATTATTATCAGTTTATTCTCAAAAAAATATCATGGTAAGCTTTGTTGAGTTTGGTTACAATATCTTGATAAACATAAGATATAAATACTAAAGAAAATCAACTATATTCCTTATGCTTCCCTCGAGTAAATCACGGTTAGGATTTTTGTGTATTTCTGTGCTTCTGAATTTCTATCTTTCTGTATTTCTCGCCACCCTCCTGGGGCAGCCAATAAAAACCGCACCGCTTCGATTTGTAGTGCAAACCACAACAAGAAGGTCCTGCAAGTGCCTGCACAGGGGACAAACAACTTTGCTGGGATAATTTGCTCTGTAATAGCTGCAACATAAGGCGATTATAACCATGTGTCACAGAGGCAATAACAATTTTGCCATTCACAGTAGAAACGAAGCCTGCAGGGCAAATGAGTCTGTGGCAAGTGGTAAGTGGCAACAATGGAGAGTGGAGTGTGGCGAGAATGGAGTGTGGTGAGTGGCTAATCCCTTCTCCTAATCGCCTTCAGCTCACAGTGCCTGCTGCTGCACAGTTAACTTCTCGTTCGCATCTGGCCGCAGTACACACACAAATTCAATTTCTATTTGCGCAGGCAAGTCATGGCAGGCCACACACACACACACACAAAGTTCACCCACACAGTCACATTTGATTATTATTCTTTTTAAATGTCTGCTGTGTTGTTGTTGCCGCTTTTTGTGGCACTCAACTGGACCCGGCTCTTTGTTGACTTTGCTAATACAAGTTAAACAATCAGATGTGTATATAGTATATCAATCATACGCACTGTTGAGCAAACACACACACGCTCACACACTGACACAGTTTGCCTACCCCCCGATGTGACACAATATTTAATGTTATTGTACGCTTGTTACAAGGCTTGCCATCGCCCTCTGCATACCCTGTACAACTGCAATCCATGTGCCGCCTCGTTGAATCGTTGCAACGTTTTGTGATTGAATCTGCCCAATTCACCCGCACTCACAATGCACTCGAACATGTATTCGCAATTATCTGCACTTTCCACTTTACTCCACTCGACACATGCATTACACTGTGTACTGCGTGGATAATTGCAGGTTGCGGCATGCCCCATCGCTAACCAGGAGGCAGTTACAAGAGCTGCAACGTATTTGCAGCTGGTTTTACGCACCTCTGCCTGTTGAATCTCGGCAACGAATGCTGCAGCTCATTCCAAATTTACCAGTCAAATTTTTTTTGATATTCTTTTCAGCTGTTTTTCAACTGAAATTAAAACAAGAATGAAAGATTTCCCTTTGCATGCCGAAGGACTAAACACCCTTGCGATTTGTCCTTTACACTTTGTCGATTCAGCTGATCTAAAAACATTTAATTATTTGTTAAATATAAAATGTAATCGGCTTATAAAGTACACTTGCAATTGGAATAATTGAGTTGTAATTTCTAATGAGGACAATATTTAATTATATAATTCTAATTCTGTCTGTTAGTTACTCTGCCAGTATTATGCCATACATTGTATAATAATAATAAATAGTAAAATTAGAATGAAATGAAAAATTGGTTGCAATATCTTGAACACGAATTTATATGGCTGTAATTCGATATATCGATTCTGTCCTGCTCGTTCCAAATTCGTACGCATCGTTTTGCAATAAGATGCATAAACAGCAAATTGCATCAAATTAGCTTCACAATTGAGGCTAAGAGACAGACAGACAAACAAAGAGACCTGTGAGCAGAGACGCAAACAGACTGATAGACGGGCAGACATACGGATAGAGAGAGACGGACAGACAAATAGACAGATTAACGGACAGACACACAGGCAGTCCAACAGCCACATAAAGGGAAACACGTAGCCTTGTATACAAACTGACTAAAGGATTGACAGACAAACATAAAGATTAGTAGACAGACAGACAGGCGGAGAGACAAATAGACATAACGATGAATAGACAGACAGACCAAAAGACAGACGTAGAGACATGTGAGCAGACGCAAAGACAGACTGACAAACAATGAAAGATAGAGAGACAGAAACTGTCAGACTGACAGACAGAAAGATAGAGACTTCGACAGACAGACTGGCAGACATAACATGACATACAAAATAACACACGGAAAGACACTTAGACAGACTGATTCGCTGACAAACAGACAGAGAGAGAGAGACTGACGTGCAGACAGACCAACAGACAGACGAAGAGACATGTAAGACACAGAGACACAGATAGACCGACAGACAAACAGACATACAGATAAACAGAAACTGACAGACAGACAGACTAACAGACGGAAAGACACTTAGACAGACAGATTGGCTGACCAACATATACAGACAGACTGACAGACGAACAGGCAAAAAGACATAAATATAAAGGGACGGACAGACAAACATAAAGATTAACAGACAGACAGACAAGTATGACGGTCACGATGAACTGATAGAAAGTCCAAAAGACACATATGAGGAGACACACAGAGAGTCCAACAGACAAACAGACAGATAAACAGAAACTGACAGACTAACAGATAGAATGACAGACACTTAGACATACAGATTTGCAGACAGATAGAGAGAGACAGACTGGCAGACGAACAGACAAACGGACAAAAAGATGAATAAACAGACAAACTAGCAGTCCAATACTGCTAGATCACTTTACCCGGTCATAAACTTAACCATATTCTCTTAACAATATTCTCTTTTCTCCTTCTTCTAGCCAAAACTAACATACCCTGCTGCAGGGTATCAACAAGTTCTTCACAAATAGTTGCCATTGCTGAGCGCTGTCAGTTGGTCAAGTTGGTCGGGACTCGAGTGGAATGTGGAGAGCAATTGCAGAGCGAGTAATTAGCTCATTTGTTTTCGCTCAGTGTTTAGGGTATTTCAAGTGCAACTCAATACCCTCTATTGCACTCGATTACTCTCTCTCCTGCTCTAACCTACAGAACAATTGTTATTGCAATGTTTCCGGGTTATACTTTACTACGTGTTGATGTTTACTTTAAGTCAATTGCTGAACACACACACAGCCTTCTCTCTCTGTCGGTGCGTGGGTGTGTCCAAGGGATGTTCAAGGGGTGTCAAAGGGGTGTCCAAGGGGTGTCCTGTGGGTGTTCATGTTTATGTTGGCATGCGGCTGTCAGCAGCAGACGCCGCAGGAGGCACACTGTGCCCGCTCACCTGCCGGCAACAGACGCGTCCGTCTGCAGTGTGCGGCCTGTCTGCACAGTGGAACAAACAGCCGCAGTGAAGCCAATCGGTATAATTCGTAGTTCGTTTGCAAACTGTAAATATTGTTGCATGTCTGATTGATACTGCCCCAGCAAATTAATTCGCATAAATATTTATGTAAAGCAGCAACAGCAGCAGCAGCAGCCCGTCCTTTGAACTCAGTCCCCGCCCCAGCCCCCACGTGGAGTTCTCGCCGGGGCAGCCAACTGTACTGCCTGCATTATTGGCCATGCGAGGGTAATTCAATGAGGCCTGAAAGTAGGTCGCCCCTTTCAGCCGCAGCTGAAGAGTGCAAATTGCCAGAAGGACAGCCGGACAACTGGACAGGTTGCTACGCGGAGGAGCCGTAAGCCAATTAGACTGTGATTGAAAGGCGCCAGCTGAATGCAGACTCTTAATTACGCGCAGTTTGTTTACAGCACGGCAGTACGAATATATATACATATATATATATATATATGTATATATTGTATATGACAAATAGCAAAGGCTTGAGAAAGAAATAAAGCTTAAGGATAATGAAAATTTACGATCAGAAGAGCGTAAAAAGTCAAGCCAAGTTGGTCAGCCAAGTCAAGCTGAAAGAGATGTGGATATATACAAATACAGTGTACATATGTATAGTGTGTTTATATATACATCCATCACATATATACACCTATCACATATAACTGTACATATTGATATATAACTGGGCATAATGGACTCAAGTGTTTTCTTAAGTCAGACAACAAATATTTGCACGCACTGTGCGAGCTTCTGTTTGATGTGTCTGCGCTTGAGTGTGGCCTGTGTGTGTACTCGTGTGTGTGTGCTTGTGGTGCGTGTGACTGCTGCAGAAGGCAACCTCAAATAGATATGTGCTGACTTACAATGGATGTGCCTCATTTGGCCGGTTCTCTCCGTCCAATTTCGGTAAAAGCTCTGCCAATCTGCCTCGCACAACCGAATGAAAGCACAATGAAGAACATAAATAGAACTCATATTGTTATAAATGTATTTGCTTTTAAAATATATACAATAATATACAAAGCAGCTCGGGAACAATAAAACCCACGCTCGCATTTTGATTAACCTTTGGTTAGAGGTTTTTGTTCAGGTTGTTTGGCTTTGTAAAAGTGAACGTACCAAGCAGAAGAACACTTCATAAGTCCTGTAAAATATATGTTATATTTATTGAAATATTAGTAAACAAAATTGGTTAACATAATAAACAGTTCAAATATTAAATCAACATCTGTTTTATTTAAACAACAATTAAGCTGAGATTCTGGGGAAAAAAATGCATCAGAATATTCCGAGTGGACTGATAACGGACTTTATAAGGCTAATATTTCGACTTTTTCGCCTTTTCTACAATTTTATTTACGACTTCTTTTCCACAATATAATTTATTAATTTAATTCACTTTAATTTAATTTACTAATTTAATTTAATTCAAACTGCACTGATCTTAACTTATCGACTGACTTCACTACACGATGATTCCTGTCATCTGCAACCCTGATCTTATCGATAGTTGCCTGCAGCATTGCCACCCCATCATTGTTTACATTTATTTATTTTTGCTAGAGCCAGCAAAGTTTGTAGAAAGTTTTAAGCAAATTTATAAATAATAAATACAAAATAAATACCAGTAAACGCAGACTGTCTCTAGGGTATTCAGCTGTCGTCTATCAGACTTTGCTCGTTGGCTTTTCCTTTTATTCTTTGCAAGGAATTAAGATTGTGTAAAAACATTTTACGACCCGTCAAGTGATTTGCGCAAACATTTGGCTTTATGTGACTTTTTTTGGGCTTAATTTTGCTGTGCGCCTGTGTGTGTGTGTGTGCGCGTGTGTGTGCTTGAAAACATTCGGCAGCTGTAAAGGCCCTTTTGATAAGGTCGCCCACGGCTTAACGCCTTAGCATGAAAATTTCCGGACTGACTTTAATACAGAATTCTGCGATATCTACCATGGCAAATTGCCTTATTTGCAGCTCAACTCTTCTGCAGCCATCGCCCATAGCTGCTTCGAGGCTCAGCTGAGCTCAGTTTACGGCAAAAATTAATCACATTCCATAATGAGATAAAGTTACGCAGCAGATTTGCGTGGGCGACACGTTTAACGGCGACAACAGCGAGAAGACGAACGAAAATATTAATCACTTTTAATGGATTGCATGTCAGAGAGAGTTACAGGAGAGAGAGGGGGAGAGATGATTATGAGCAAGGTAAGAGTTGTTTGTCCTACTCGCATCCTGACATGTCTTCAGCCCATTTCCCTGATTAAAAACACTGCTCTCCCAAGGCTGGCCCGATCTGCAGGCAGCTGAGACAGTGCCAGAGTGTTGTCTATGCCTCCAGGGGGGAATTCATAAAAGTAAAAGTAAATTATGTGAGCGAACTTTTTCGTTTTCATTTCCGCCTCTCTCTCTCTCACTCATCCTGCTGCTAGAAAAGTTTGAATAATTGTTTTGACCTGAACACAAACTGAACTAATTTTCTTTTGGCCAACAATTTTAACTTTTATGCCATTTTGTTGCCCTTCTCTATCTCCCTTATCACTCACTCTCTCTCTCTCTGTCTGTCTGTGCATTCGCCTCATTTCGCCACGTTTGGCTGCACTTTTTGGCCGCATCCTTGGCATGTCAGTTTGAATTTAGGGCATACCGTGTCGCAAAATGGCATCTTTGGTGGGCGGGCAAAAAGGTAATGGATTTTGGAAAAATGCCCGCGGTTGTGGCAAATGCAAATACATTAACAAGCAGATATGGTTTACATCTGTGTGTGTGTGTGAGAGTAGTGAACAACATTTGCCACTAATTAGGCACTGCGGCAAGCAGCTGTTGCCACACTAGCGATTTTATCGAAGTTAACGATTAATCGATGCTTGGCACAAGTTAAAAAGTTCCGATGGTTGTTCACATAATTTGAAATCATCGTGTAATTAGAACGATAGAACAAAAGTAAGGGCAAATGTTATCGAAGATCGATATATTGAATAAGAGAAGCACTTGTGCTTGCAAAGTGTAATTTAAGTATTAAAATAAAGTTAAACTGTTGAAAAATAAATCAAAATTTCATGCAACAAAATAAATAAAAATAATAAATAATCTAGCAATTATTAAATCACTTTCCCTCACACATATATGCTGCCCCATCAGCGCTAATCTTGCCCCCAGTTTGGCACT
Organism: Zaprionus indianus; assembly: GCA_018904595.1. Classification (NCBI taxonomy): domain Eukaryota; kingdom Metazoa; phylum Arthropoda; class Insecta; order Diptera; family Drosophilidae; genus Zaprionus; species Zaprionus indianus. The sequence goes on from JAEIHA010000320.1 coordinate 7,455,745, forward strand.
CAACAAAAACTCATTGGAAATTGATTTTAGAGCTCGTTTTGAAGTTCGCTCCCCCAATCGCGTGGAGTGTTTTATTATTATCCTGAGGATGTGCTCAACGAGCAACGTTGACAGCTCCCAGCCATTGTGTGCAACGCAGTTCGTTGGTGTGCTGGGGGCGACTTAAAGACAAGTTAATCTTAACGCTCGCATCGGATCGGGATTGAGAAATGGCTTGATGTGGCGTTAAAAAAGATTTGAACGCATTAAACGCTGTCGTTTATCTCGCAGCTCGTTGCTAGCTCGCAAACATAGAAGCACACACTCTCTCTCTCACACACACACACACACACCGTTTCGCTCTATGCCACATTTGGGGGCACGCGTGTGTTGCAAGTGCGCGCTGAAAGGGCGCCTGGAGTTGCCTGCGGTGCTGTTTGCTTAATACGCTTCAACTTCTTTGCCCATAAGCCAAAACGCAGACGCATCAACACACAAACACACACATGCATGTAGACACACACATATGTATACGTACATACGCACACACACACATGCTCTAATACAGGCACTCGAATGAAGGCAACGTCGGCATGTCAAAGGCACGTGCAATGCAGTATAAACAATTTTGTACACACTCTCACACACACACACGCGTACTCACTCTTTCACTCACTAACACACACACTTACAGCTATAGCCATGTGCCTTGTATGTGGATTGTCGATGCTGGACTAACCGGCGGCATTTCATTTTATGCACACACATTTCTTTACCCAATAGTCCAGCCTCGTGTACAAAATATTTTCGTCTTTTTTTTTTTGGACACCAGCAAAGCCGGCACAAGAGCGCAATACTAATACACGAACCCACACACACACGTGCATATTATCATATATATATTTACGCCAACAAAAAACGCCGAGTCCACGTGGCGTATACACAATGCCCAAAAACTATCGATGGCGCAAAATTTACGCATTCTTGTTGTCGTTCTCGTTGCCGCTGTTGCTGTTGCCGCTGGTGTTGCCATTGTTGCTGTTGTTGTCGCGTTAGTTTTTGCATTCGCACCCAGGGTTATTGGATGTTATCATAGCCTGTAGGGTCAAGGATTCTGCATGGGGTATGCACGACTAAGGCTTGAAGATTTGGCTTGGTTTATCTAAATAGAACAACAAATTCTTGACTACATTCTACATTGCGTATACTTTATATATGTATATATGCTCTGCATATACTTGATATATTTAAGTTAGGTCTATTCTCTTTACATATGTATGTAATTGTGCGTATACTTGATATGCTGCAGAAACAAACTTAAATAAGTTTAGTTTATATGCTTATTTTCCTGTGATTACTTCTCTGTTGCAAGCTTCAATCTAAGTTAGGCTAACTCCTTTCTCTCTGTCTTCCTCTCTCTCTCTTCCTCTCTCTCGCTGTCTCTCTCTATCTTTATCTATTGTATTTCTCCCTCTTGTTGCTTAAACGAACATTTGATAAGCATAATACGATATGTTTTACTTAGAATTTCCCTTAAAGTTTCTGCGCTGCTTGAAAATCTTCTCAAGTTACGCATATTGAGTGTATATTTAGAACTGTCACTCTTCTTCAGTCTCTCCCTCTCACTTTTCTTCTCTCACCCTCGCTTGCTCTTTCTCTCCCTCGTAGTGCATACCCCACGCTGCGTATACTTGATACATTTGCGACAACACGCTCTTACGCTGGACGATCTATCGCATATTTCACAACATTTTCATTTTAGCGCGTTCCCAATACGCGCACACGCACACACACACGCGATGGCGCATTTCCTGTTTCCGCTTGTAGCAGAGTCGCCATCGCTAACAACGACAACGCCGGCAGGAGCAACGAGAACGAGTGCGAGTGCGAAAAGCAAAGCAGGGGTCAAGGGGGTAGTTCAGGGAAATTTGCATAAATTTTACGTACTTTTCACACAGAAGGCAAATTGCATTTTCAGCACAACACGTACTCCATTCAACTTAACCCCCCCACCCCCCACACACACACACACTCACACACGCACACTCAACGATGGCCAGGCAGTCTCACACACACACTGAGAGCTCAGCTCCCACGCGCTCCCATACATAATCGTAGTTTTTGCCACTCTGCAGGTGAAGGTAGGCCGCATGTCCTTGCGCTGCTGCTGCTGCTGCTTCCGCTGCCTCCTTCTGCGTCTCTCTGAATGTGTGTGTGTGTGTGTGTGGGTGAGTGTGTGTTGGTTTAAGTCATGCAAATGTTACGAAAATTGCTTTTTACTTTCCATGTATGTGAATGAGTTTGCCAACACGCACACACACGTCGTATGTGTGCTCGAATCAGGTACGCAACGTGGGACAGTCTCGCTCACACACACACACACACGCGCACACACACAGACAAAGTTAGTTAAGTGTTTGCTCAAGTTGTTGCTACCAAATTACCTTTTATTGTCATCTGGGGTTGGGCAGATCGCCTCACAATGGCAGCGAAACGCATTGAAAGGCATATAAAAAAAAAAAAACAAAAACAAATCTATTATATTTAGGAAATTCATAAACTTTGCTATGTTCTGTTTAAATGAACAATAAAATATGCGGATTATTCATTACAACAGCTTTCCCCCCTTTCGCACGGACGGAATTCCATTTACGTTGTTTGCCATGAAAAGCAATTACCAAATATTCTAATAAAGTGGAAAATATGTAGAAGCAAAGTATTGGTTAGATTTAATTAATTGAAAAATATTTGGAATTATTTAGAATTTAATATGCAAACTAAAACAACTTAGATTGCTAGAAATAAATGCGAGAAATGCCAGAAATCAAGGAAGAAAGGTTTGCTTTAGCATGGGAAAAGTTTTATATCCTTGCAGGTTCTAACCTTCTCGGATCTTTCTAATATTTGTTATATATAATGCTGTACAATTTTTGGGCGATTTTTTCTATGGCAACTATATCTTTTAATGGTTCGACTGTGATGAAATTTTATTAGCATAATAAGTATTTACAAGAAATTCGATGTATTAAATTTGGTTCGAATCTGTGAAGAAATAACAAAATTCGACCGATAGTTTGTATGGCAGCTATACGATATATTTGTCCGATCCGGTTCGTTCCAATTTATTTAAGGCATGCAGCAATATGGAACATATGTTGCAAGTTTTATTAAGATAGATCTAAAACTGATAGACTAGTAAAGATTGCAATATATGGACACACGGACAGACGGACATGGCTAGATCGACTCTTCTGTTGATGCTGATTCAGAACATATTATATATACATTATGGGATTAAAGATTTCTCCACAAATCGTTGCAAACTTCTGACCAAAATAAACATCTCCCCTGCAGGTTAACAATGATTTCATTAATTTGTTTAGCTACTAAATATTTGCATAGAGTATTATTTATTTGTAAAAAGAAAAGTTTCATCATAAATACAATAAAACATTCATCCTTAGGAAACAAAGGTGAAAATGAGAACACAACTTTATTAAAATAAAAATTTTTGTACTTCCAGAATTTTTAATTTCATTTAAATTCCACAAAGAACATTCCCATTGCACATTTTTCATTTAAAAGTGTTTGAAGCATTTTTAATTATAAAATTATGCTACGTATGCTATGGAATTTACTACGAGTTGAATTTACTTTTACAGTAAACACAATTTCATTGCTTTTGCAATATGTGGAAAATATGTGAGCTTTGCAGAAGTTATGCGTGTTTCGTCTGCTGTATTTAACTTTATTTTTAAGTAGAATACTTTCATAGTAAATGGATACAGTTGAAAGTTGCTCTCATTTTAAGCAACACTGTCACAGTTGCCGGCGACATAACCACAAGTATTGCATTCTCTGCCATTGTACGGAATTTACTCTGCTCTGCTTTGGCTAACCCGCGCTCTCTCTCTCTCTGTCTCCCTCTCCCTGTCTCTGTCTTACCGGCATCCCTGTGCGTGCTGGTCGCCTGCTAAATGATGTGTTGTTAGCCAATTTAACCGAAATCCTTTACGGCTGCACTTTGTTTTGCAGCCAGACCGAACTTAAACTGATTTATTTCGTATAAATTTCTATTTAAATTCAAATTTCATTTTGTGCTTGCTCCTCCAGCCTGCAGCCTCCTCTTCGCCTGCTCCTCCTCCTCCTTTTGCTTCTCATTTAATTGCTTTCAAGCATGTCCTTTGGCTACAAACTCTGGCATGCATTAACTTCTGGCGGTTTGCTTCTGAGTGCTTGGTATCGTTGCGATACTTTTTCCTTTTTTTTGTTGTGGGTCTCTCTTATCCTTTTTTTTTATGTTGGGGGACCCGCACTTGCCACACCCTGCCCCCACCGCTGAGCTCTCAGTTATGCATGCGAAATGTTAAATGCAATGTCAGGCGCCGAAAACGTGCTCAAATCATATTCCGCATACCGAATAACGGAGTTCTCTAATGGCCGGATTTTAAAATGCATGAGCACTACCTACCAGCATGACACCAATCCCCCACCCCTGTCTCCTCACCCACCTCCTTGCATGTGTGTGAGTAGAAAGCGAGTATATTTATATTTGTTTTGCGTTTTGTTGTGTCTTTCTACCCTGTAAGTGGAAGGGGAATGAAGAGTTGTTCATTAATTTGATTTCACTTTTAATAATAGAAAGACAGATTGAATTGGCGATATAATCGATAACAATTCATGCTAATCGCTAAAGATCAATAGAAAAATATCGATATTTATATTGCACAGCAAATGTATATTAAATATCGAACAATTGTTTTAGATTATATCGGTGATATTGTATGGTGTATTATAATGTATTAACTGGAGCTTGCAGCTGTGTATATTTTTATTTAATTATTTATCTATTTATTTATTTATTTAAAGTCAACTATGGTCAGTCGACTGTTAAAAGTAAAAAATTAATAATATAAAAATAATAAGAATTAATTAATGGTGAAGACTTAAATAGAAAGACGAATTTAATCAATTTATTAATATCAAAAATATCATGATAAGCAGCTGATCATGTCTGATCCAAATCTCATATTGCAATATCGATATATCGCCATTATCAGCCTACAACCATCTACCATCTCTAATTTGATTTGTACTTTTTTAAAATACACAAATACTTTCTTACTACTTATACTTATTGTAGCAAAGTATAAAATAATATTTAGTAAAGTATATTGAAAGGTATATAATATAAGCATTTGTTTCAATTCCTTCGCATTTCCAGGGTAACTTCTAGTCTTCTACGCACGCAATATGCTTTCTTATTGTTTGTGTTTCTATTTGGGGAACTGTGGAAGTTTATTTTCTGAGATTTTAATATGTATGAGCAGAAGATGAAGCATTTATGGCTCACTCACACTCCCACAAACCCCTCCCCCAACACACCCACACACACACATACATAGCGAGTCATAGATACTTTCAGCTTATGTGTCTAGCATATTTATACCGGTTCACTGTAGCACTCTTCTCCTCGACTTCCCAGGCACGGCCGCAGTTCTTCAATAATTTCCTGTCGGACCTGAGAACTCGCCTGACTGGGCTCGTCTCGTCCTGTATTCAGTTCTCCTTTGTACCATTTGCCACGCTCGGCAAATTTCTCAGTTTGACTAATGTAACTTACGTGTAGAACATTTGCAGGCTCAGCCCCACTTTCACTGCTACTGCCACTCGTGGCACGAGTATCTCGTGTTGTTATAATGCAAAACATTTGTATGGCAGAGATGTGCCCAGTTCGAGGCAGGGACTTCATTTTACATCGCTCATGTGGCATGTGGCAGCTCCTTTTTGCGGCTCGTTAAGTTGGCCTCTGCTGCCATTTGTTTCGTGTGTGTGTGTTGCCAACTCAATTTATGAACACCAGTAGGAATCATATGCTCGTAATTGACAAAGAAATACCAAACAATGACGAACGAATATGGAACACATGAGTAGCTCGAGGGATGTCTGTTTGCCTTTGCGATTGTTGAATAGAAGATATAGAACAGATGTATTTTCAATCAGCACAATCTGTTTAAGCTCTGCTCTGAACCTACTTCATATCCCTGGAATGTTCAGTTCTCTGGCCAACTAATTTACGATTCCTGCCAATCGAATTGGGTCCAGTAATGAGTATCTATTTGTCATGCCCTTTGTCTGCAATTAGCAATTGTCATGGAGACTCTATTGGCAGCACAAAGGGGTTCACCCACAACTGACCAATTGGCTATGAAATGACTTTGCCCAGACAGTTCCGTCAACAAGCCAAAGTGAAACCGAAATGGCAGCTGAATCAATATGAAATTCCTCATCTGCCTGCCACACACACCCCGTTCGACTGTGCTCAACATCTATAGGACACCTGTGGCCACTTAGGTCGCGTCGCCAATAGCGATTCCACGGGTCCGCTGTGGTTACCCCTTTGCGAAAAAAAAGCCAAGGGCCAATGATGGATGGCAAATGAGCGAAGGATGAAAGCGTTGGGGAATAGGGAACAATGAAATAAGTAAACCCAAATGCCCAGTAGTTTCTACTGAGTCTAACACAATTGCTAAGCTTGTATACCCTGTAAACAGGCGTACTTTATAGCAGAGTTGCTAATTTTCTTACCTTGTAAAATCAGTTAAAATAAAGTTTTGTTTTTGTTTAAAGAAATTTATTTTTCCTCACGCAGCTCAGTTCTTTAATGTGCTCTTTTACAGGGTATCAGTTAATACCTCTTATTGATGTACTCCCTATGTCTAAAGCTGCCAACTACAGGGTATGCCAGCATCACACCCTTTTATCTGCGCTTGATAGCTTCATGTTGTTTCTACCGTTTCCGTTTCCGTAAAATAAACAAGCAAACACACACAAAGCAACAGGAAGATAAGCATCACACACACACATGCACACACACACACATACACGTCTTAATAGACGACTGTCTGGCCATGTCCTGGTCGTATCCTGTCCAGAGCAATGCCTTGCGTATTACGTGCTCATTATCCCGGGCTTCCGAATAATTAGATTCAATTACACATTCGTCTCTCTCGGCCTTTGTTATGCGAGTACGTATGTTATGTATGTCCGTGGTATGTGCCAGTACCCTCTCTCTCTCTCTCTCTCTCTCTCTCTCTCTCTCTCCACCTCTCTCTTTCACTATATCCTCTTACTTTATATGCTTGCCAGGCATCGTTGGGGCAGCAACTGCCAGTTAGCTCAGCTCGCACTCGTCCTAGTTATTTTTCAATTCAACTGGCAGCTCTTTAAAATCATCATTTTTGGGCCCCCCCTTTTCCCAGGGGAGATGGAGGGAGGGGGGCGATTAAAGAAGTATTAACACCCATCAGAAAGTCAATTGTCTGTTCAATTCTCAAGGATATTCATCAAGCTTTGGCTCTGGTTCTGGCTCTGGATTGGGCCTTCGCTTTGGCGCACGTTGGCAAGGATATTGAGGACCTGTCTCGGTATGCTTGGCTGCTCTTGCTGCCACTTGCCGCATGCCCCATGCTGCATACTTTACGCTGCCTTTTGGTTGGTTGGCTACGCTCAAGTGCCACTTATTTATCATTTGTCTGCTCTTATTTATCTTTCAGCACAGCTACAACAACAACAACAGCAGCAGCAGCAACAGCAATAGCAACAACAACAAATTGAACATGGGATTATGTTTAATGACGTCGATTTGTCTGCTCAGCGAAAAGACAGAGCGGAATAAGTTAAGAGGCTTAGGACATTGTGAAATTAATTTCTGGACAAGAAATCCGAATCTAAATGGGCAAGTCACAAAGCAAAATCATGAAAGTTAGTCACCTTTAATAGAACGAAGGTTTGATACCCTTACAGAGGTATTGGCTATTAAAAATACCTTTCTATATAAACCTTCCTCCTATAATCGACTACCCAACTTAACTTCACTTCGTTTTTGGTACACACAAAAAAAAACTTAATGATATCTGAAAATTTGATTCCGATTGGATAATTAAGAGAGAAGTTATTTAAGAAATTCTAAATATGTACTGATTTCGAAGCATCTTCCTAAAGGTATGCAACACAAAATATGCAAAACATGATATTTATATATTGAAGAAATCGATTGGGTCCGGTTTATAACTGATACTTTTATAAAAAAATTTTAACAGTTTATAAAGAAACTGTGAAGGCAAAAGAAGAATATTTTTATTCCAATTTCTAAAAAAATCAATTCCAGTTTTCGTCTTAAAACCCTCTATATGTTCCAAACTCCTGACTAAAGTCAATATACCCTCACAGGTACTTGCTTATACATACCTAAGTAAGCTGTGCTGCACTCATAAATACCCACGACTAAGCACTAATTACCGAGTACTCTGTAATTGCGATTATCACTCATAATTCCAGCGAATCATTTGTATAATCGTTGTCTCTCCTCCCATTCCATTCCCAACCGAAAGAAAACAATTGTTGGTATTTTTACGGTTACATAAAATTACGTATATTTATTGTGTATAATTTTGGAGTATTCGTTCTCAAATTGCTTAGCATTCTTAAGTAAAATTGTTTTAAGGATCACACATCAAATGAATTGCCTCTTAAGGTTGATTTAGTACAAAGTTCTAACAAAACTATACCTTAAATATATAATGCTATTACTATGCGTAGCATTATTATTATTTATATATTTTCCAGTAATATTACATTTATAGTATAATAGTTCCATTAAGGTATTAATTTTGATTATTGTGATAAACTAATTTCTCCGATTTACTTTTATTATCTCATGTACTTTAGTCATTATTCTACCGTGTGAAGGTGCCACGACTTACAAATTAATATCACTATAAATGCACAAGGATTATACATATAGTTTTTCATTTCCTATAGATAGACGTGAGCCGGGAACGTGTCGAGGGAGGGACGGTTTGCAGGTGTAGTGAAGTGAGCGAAGAAAACCACAAAGTGTATTTAGAATTCGGTGTGAAAACTGTTTGCCGTGTCGATCATCTTCGACTGCAGGAAGATCTCCGCATTGGCAGTCATCTGTAAAGACGAAGAAGGGAGGATCAGTTAAAGACAATAATGAAGCTGATGGAATCTTGGAAACTCACCTCTTTGAGCGTCAGCAACTCGTCCTTGTTCTCATCACACAGACTGAACAACGTCGCCGCCTCCTGCAGGGCATAGCGCGGTGTCTTCGGGTTCACATAGTTCAGTAGCTCGCCCCGATCGGCCTTGCCATCGTGATTCTTATCGATAATGCGTTTGAACTCCTCACGACGCTCGACCAGTGTTTTTGATATCAATGACTTGCGCAGCAAATCCTCATCATCATCCACATTCAGATCAGAGAACTCTTCCAGCGTCAACTGATCGTCGCCATCCTGATCGAATTGCCGCAACAGATCATCGACCAACTCAAGCAAATTGGATACACTCGACTCGGGATGCCTGAAGCTCAGATACTCATCGATTGTCAGCGTAAAGAGATCAGTGCGTGCTGCCTCCGTCCAACGCGCCTTGTCGCGCATCATGTCCTCGCGTGCCTTGCGATTCAGCGAGGTGTGCCTGATCTCGTCGTGCTCATCGATATCGTCCTCAGTCATGCCGTGTTCACGCAAAAAGAATCGATGGTATTCATCCCAGGTGATCAGTCCATCGGCAGGCGCAATATCCACGCGCCGAAACTCACGCACATTGTTCATGATGGCCATGTCTATATGATCGACAATCCGTCGATTTATATACTGTCCCAGCTCCTGTATCGACAGGCGTCCATCATGGTTACGATCGGCGCTGCAAAAGGTGAGTTTGAAGGATTAATATAATGAAGGTTTTTTATTTATTGAGGCTTAAATCTATCTGTTATATTAGTGTTATACTGATGAAAGGTTATCGATTGCTGATTATTTAATTATAACAATCTATTGTTCAAATTCTTTGGAAAGAATCTTTGTAGAAATCTTTATGTTCTTGACTAGAGTTTAAATTTACAATTTTAAGCTTTTTAATATAAGTTCTGTTATACTGTTACGCTACTTAACTGTTATACCTTCTACAATAATTTTTATTTACATTTTTTGTGCAAATATTGCTTTAATATATATTTATATTTGTCAGATTTGATTCATCTTTAAATAAGAATTTTCAAAGCATTATTTAATATTTAATAATAAACGTTTATTTTGGTAAACAAGTCATAAGATTAAACTGTTATACTGCCTTACTCTCAATTAATCTTTACTCTCACTAAAATTCCCTCTAAATCTTCATTTAAAATTTAAATTTAACTAAAATCAAAGTTCGAAGTGCTGAAAGAAACTTTGTTGCGCAGTGCAAGTTGCGCCGGAAAATGAAACCAACAAAACTTCAGAGTTTTTCAACTTTTGCATTTCAATTTGTTTGCCCAACAGTTGAAATAAAATTTAAAGAATATTTGGCAAGCACTTAAACAATCAGAAGTTAGGTTAAGAGCTAAATATACAACAAATAAACAACATATTTATAACATAAATATAAAGCATATTAGCAGAGTTGAAATGTGTTTAATTTAGCAAAGAAAAACACGAAAGATGCTTATGACATGAACCATTTTAATTAGAATATATAGGTCTATAAACATATATGTAACTGAAGAATAATATAGGGCAGGAACGCACTTTAGGTTCCCTGGGGCGTTGCACACAGAGGCAGCAGAGCAACTGATTTATGCCGCCAGTTGTCGTCGCATAGAAATTAAACTCCAATTAAACTGACCGAAAAATGTTGTGATAATTGCGCAAGGTGAAATTAATAGCCAACATTTGTGGCTTCCGCATTTAAATTTCCCTTTAATAAGCGCGTCGCTGTGGCCTGCTGTGTGCCTTGGCCATTTGGGGGTAATTAAACAGTATCTGCAACTGTCATGGCAACGGCAAGTGGCAGCAGGAGGGCGGCAGCAGCAGCGCAGCCACTGCCCATTGTTATAAATTTTAATTGTGCTATTTCTCTCTCGCTGACAAGTTGCCCGCCCGCCCACATTCCACCCTCTCCTCTCCCCCCACCTCCTGCATTCTACTTTCGTGTCGTAAGGCTGTTGCCATCACACACGGCACACACACTGCGCGCAGCACGCGACACGCGGCACGCAGCACATCATTGTCTTGTTGGGGGCAATCCAATTAGGCTACCCTTTCGCGCCCCTACATTGATTTGCCGCACTACGCAAAAGTGCCACACTTCCGTTTCCGCTTGGCCCAGCAGGAGCAGCAGCAGCAGCGGGACCAACAACGTGCCACAAACTAGCGTGAAAGTTGCACGCAACACGCAGCTCCCCCCCTGGAACTTCATTTGCAGTCGCAAGTTTTGCCTGAATGCGCAAAGTTGCGAGACCCAAAGAACTTTCCTCACTGGGCACAGCAGCCCGCCAACAACTAGTTTGATAGGGGAAAACTATATCATTAGTTGAGCGACGACGACGACGACGACGACGCGGGATACGTGCGCAAAGTTGGGCAGGAAACTGATTAAAATTTCCTGATAAAGAAAACAAAAGACGGTTCAATGCCTGAGAATGAAAGTGCCGCTTCTCAAGAAAATACAAAAATCAAGGAAATTTGAAAAACTTAACTTAACTGAATAGGATAACGAGCTTATACAGATAAATAAAAGAATAAAACAATAATAATATTAATTATACTTAAGTTTTATATATCATTTAAAAGAGAACATCTTTGGTTGAGCAAAGAAAGGTTAAGGGAATCTCAGACAGCTAGACTGTTAGTCCTTATTCCTAACTAGAAATATATAATCATTATTTATATTATATAAAAGAATAATAGATATATTTCTAGTTAGGAAAAAGGATATATAATATTCATATATATGATATAAAAATTGATTATATATTAAGGCTCCTAAATTGAAAAAAACTAATTCAAGTAAATCTCAAACAAATCCTACTATATTTATTTCCAATAATCACAGAAAAGAAACCTTCAAGTTATTTTAAGTTTTTCCACTAGTCCTTCATTGCCTTCTCACCAAGTCACATGTGCCATGAGCTCATGGTGAGTTAGGGAAACAAAGACAACAATGTGTGCAAAGTAATGCCTGCAATTTGATTTTATTGCACAGCCAAAATGGATATCAAGGACAGAGTTCATGCAGAACTTTGACATAAATGACAGTCAGCCTAACTCAGACAGGCCAAGCGAAAGGAAGAATTCAGAGTTCCCAAAAAAACCTACACGAAATAGAAGAGAAGGAGAAGGAGAGAGAAGAGGAGCCCAACTGTCTACAAGCGGCAATTGGCAATTGGTGGGCGGAGGTCAGGGGGGCGAGAGGGAGTACCGCAGGCTTATGCAAAATGCACTTTCGCCTCGTAAGTAAATCCTGCTCAGTAGGAATATTCTGCAAGCAACTCCCATTCCGTTTAGCTTTTCCCTTTGTACACAAATAGCGAGGCAAAGAGGAAGTGGAAAATTGCGCAAATCGTAGCAGGCAAATGAAAAACTGGCCAAACTGTGCGAAGAAGATGCGAATGTGCAAAAGAGAGAGAGACAGAAAGAAACCTCACTTCTTTTGGCTTGTTTGTGTTTCCTCAAGTGGAGCAAGAGGCCCTTTCTCCCCCTCCCTCTCGTTCACTTTGTGGTCAGTGAAACTCAAACTGCAGCGTGCAAAGCGCAAACCGCAAATGGAAGAGAAGGACGAGAAGGAGTTGTTAGCCAAGTACAAGAAGAAGAGCGATGAAGAAAAACAAGAAAGAGGAAAAGTTTGCAAAAGAAAACTAACTTGAAATCGCTTTAGTTGACAGTTTATTTACTTAAGTTCTAATGCCTCAACCAAATGCTAATGAAACCACTCTGCACCCACCCACACACACACACACACCCACACGCATACACACACACACAGGGAGACATTCCCTCAGCTGCCATTTGTTGATTATTTCGTTGGTTTACTCTGATTACAGTGTTGCCTCTCTCCCATCCACCCCGTTTGCCTGCTCCTGAAGTTTTAATGGTTGACACCTGTTTGGCAATCACATACTCGAATTTCCCTCCCACCCACCTGGTCACGCCCACCTGCTGTGCGCAACACTGGGGTACTCATGTTATACAGCTGCCCCCGGCAGACACAATCAGAAGTACCCTATAGAGCATTTGCTTTTGTATTAAGTCTGCTGCAAGAGAATTCATCTTCTTAAATTTCTTCAATCGAAATTGCAGTTCTCATTTAAGGCCTAAGCAATGAGTAAATTATTAAATGATTAATAATTGATTGCAAATTAGCCAGATGGCGAAACAAAAGGTTAATCCTTAATGCTCTCTTCGAACGAGAACACACACTCACACATAATTGCCCCCGAGTGTGCTGCAATCAACATAGACTCTCGTAATGGTTATAGAAAGCACTTGCAGGACACGGCAATTACTTCACATTGCGATTAGCCTTATACTATACTCTATATATGTATGTATGTATTGCACATATACGGTCTGTTGTCTGGGCAATCCTGTGTAATTAGTCGCTGCTGCTTTGAAAGGCTTCCTGCTGCGCAGCAACAACTTCTAATTGCACTGCTTTAATCGCCAATGGGGCGTATGAGCGATGCTGCGCAGTTTAAAGTGCCCGCTGCCTTTGCCGAATTACTTTGCGGCAATAACTTTGCCCCAAAAAAAGAGACAGCAATCAAAATCGGAAATGGCAGAAAAAAAGGAAATGGAAGTAGAAATAGAAATAGAAATACTAGAAATGCAAATCGAAATCGAAAAATAAAGTTTGCCAACTGTCGAATTATCTCGATGCCATGCAGAGCAATTTTACACATTTTTGCTCGCTTTTGGGCACAAAAACTTTGTGCAGAGCAAGGGAGCAAGGCAACGAACTGTAAATACCCTGTAAATTGAGGGAATGATGTTAAAGAATTGCAACAAGCACAAAAACTACAGTTGATTGAGCTCGAGTGTGATATACTCTTTAACCACCTGACCAACGGCTTCTTAAATATGCAGCTTATTTTTGTAGCGATTTTTGTGTTGCCTACTTAAGGGTGCAGTTTAAAAATACGTAACTCTTTAATTTATTTCTTACATAACTTCCATGTTAATCATCCAATTGCAACCAAATTTTCAGGAATCATTTGGACGTTGTATTTTCCAAACATAAACTGTTCTGCATTAACATTATATTGGCGATTTATCGATTAACTGACACCAAATTTGGTAGCTTTAATCATCAATTGACATAAAGGAATTTATACCAAATTAAATTCCTATATTCTCCTTTCTTTAACATTTAAAATATTCTACAAGACTTTATAAGATTCTTGTAAATAACAAATACTAAATATTAAAAATATAATAATATTAATTTAATAATTATTTTTCATAAAATTATTGGAAATTTTTTGGGCTAATCGTGCACAATAAATCGCAAATGAACTTAAACTTTTTATGCATCAAAATCGTTGGCTTAACTACATACAATAACCACCCCTTTCCCCATCTGCTGTTTACAGGGTATTTAGCTGTGTAAGCAGCTGTACCAATATGCCGGCATTTGCTTATTTCCATTCAATAAATATTAAAGTGCAGTTTTACAGCTATGAAATTGATTTGCGCAAATATTTGCGACCGGATGTAACTATCGCTATTTACATAGCTTCTGCCTAATCAGAAATAATGATAGTCCCTTGAAATTGAATACTAAAATCGAAATATGCTGGCAAATAGCCTGCAGGGCGTGGCTTTATAGGTGTGGCACAGCTGCACAGACCGTGTTTGCCTGTTGCCTGTTTTAATATTTGATTGAGGATTAAATATAAAGCACAAAAACACACACACCCACCCACTCACACACACATCGCACACTGGGGGGACAAAGGAGACCTCTGGTCACTCGACCCACCGCTGGTTGTATGGTTTTTTTTTGTTGCTGTGTTTGGGGAATTGAAAAATGCGATTATTTAATACGTAAAAACAAATGCTGTCAGTTTTATTTAATTTTCAACATATTTTGCATATTGGTTTAATTGATATCCATGAAATCAATTGAGGGCTTAATTGATAGAAACTAAGTGAATGCCTTCTGTATAGAAATTGGGCTTAAATTCGTGCACAAAGTGAATGCGTCTCTTTGGAAACGTTACGCATACGCCACGTTGAGCACACACACGAGCCAGATTGTTCGCATTCTCTTTGTCCAAGTGTGAATAGACTTGCAAGCAGAAAGAGAGGCAGATAAAAGGGAGTGAGAGCAAAGAGGAGAGCTGTGTGCACGCTTTTTAGGCAGCCTGTGAACTGAGAACCGAGCAAAGGTCAGATTGGGAGAAATAGCAATTTTCTAACTGGTTGCCAGACTTTAAATAATTCCAAATTTAAGCAAACCTAAAGCCGATCCTCTTTGAACTGCTCAACTGGAATTACCTTCGATTATGTCATCTTAAATCTCATGCACCTCATTAATATTCTAAAGCACGTATTCAAATATTCTCGTAAGTAGTTGCATTATAAAGTTGCTGTGAGTCAAAGTTCAAGCCGAATGAAAGCGTAAGTCGTAAATGCCGTTAGTCAAACGACCAAATCGCTTGCCTGAGCTACCGCCATAAATCTTCTGAGGGCTATAGCCATAACAGTAAAGTAAAAAAGGAGGATGCATACTATTAACATGATATATGCGAAAGTTAAGATGCACGATACATCTTGTGTGGGTTTAAATTCCCTTAAAGTTCAGGTTGATTTTCCGTTTGGAAATTGTAATAAGTTCAGCTATTTGGCACGGTTTTTGATCGATAATTATGATTGCCCCGGCTGTGGTGCACTGCACCAGGCCCTAATCCGATTACACATCCAATAGCCAATGGCGGCGGCAAATCAAAATCAGTCGAAATAACAAATTGGATTCGTGAGCGGTCCCAAAAGCACCTTTACAAAACATCCATCAACGGCTGCCGGCTGCCGCTGCTCCTCCGCCTTCCTCTACCCTTCTTCCCTTCGTTGGCTGCTCGTATTTCAGCTCTCCTCACTGTTCGTACGTCCTGCTCTTCTCTCCTCTGCCCGTTGTCATAAATTTCACAATTTGTCGTACACACAATTATGGTACGCACTGTGTTCAGCCAGCTCTCGCTCTCCCTCTTGCTCCCTCCCACTCTCTCTCACGTTCTTGCCCCCCACTCCCACACATTCTCTATCTTCCTTTCTTCCGCATTCGCCTCCCTTTCGCATTCTCTTGCCTGCACAGCGTGAACAATCGCCGCAGGCAACAACAATGAAGCGGCCGCCAAACTAGCACCAAATTATCAAGCGTACGCCCCGACCCCAACGGAAGCTAGGGTGACCATACACTGTGAGGAATTTGTGTATGTTTACCTACTTAAAATAGAATTTAATATCATTCGTATGTTTAACTTTGCTCAGTAACTACGCATAACTAAGGTAGCTATAGCTTATGATTATTCAGGGCTAGGGTGACCATACCACCACGAATTTATGTACACAAATGCTCATATTAAGTTTTGAAGTCAACTTTCACGTAATGTAAAGTTTACTCTATCTATAGTCTATGCTCTTTCGCTATAGCTATTGTCTTGTCAACTCTAGGGTGACCGTACACTGTGAAAACTAGTTAAAATTATCAACGTTACGTGCGAAAACTTAAAGGTATCTAAGAATACTAAAGACATACTGCATAGTTACACCTATAACGGTTTTGTATCCCTCCCAGGGTGACCATATATCGCTAGCAATTTGAACGAGCGATAATTTAAGATGTACTGTATACTGTATACTGTATACTGTATATATTATTATATGTCTAATGTCTTTACCACTGTATATATGTACATATTCTATATTATATCTACAGTCTATATTTGCTAGTGTGACCATATACTGCAAGATAAGCAAGCAAATAGTCAGAAATCTACTTCGAATTCTAGGTTAACTATCAGGGGTGCTACCAATACACCATAGATTGTTTATGAGTTTCATTGTTTGTTTGCTTGCAAGTTTTTCTCTCAGTGCAGGTGCCACAACTTACCGTTTGAAAGCTTTGGCCAGTATTTGCTTCTCGTTCACATTGCTGGTCGTTATTATAACTGTTTCGGGTTGCGGCTGCTGTAACTTGGATTTACCGCCGCCTCCCACAGCCACGCCTCCGTCTCCGCCTTTGCCAACGCCCGCCTCTAGCTCATTAGCAGCAATCGGCTGCATTTCTTGCTCCTCCCGCATTCCCCCAGCGCTCTGCTTTGCTTGTGCATTGCCGAAATTCTCCTTGTGCTGCTCCAATTCCAGTGGCGAGTCGCGACTGTGGGGCGGCGCCTTGGCCGAGGCCGAGTCTGTGGCTGTGCCCTGTTCGACTGGATGCAGCTGCTCGCCCCGTTGTTGCTCCTTTAGCTGCTGCTGCTGGTGCTGTTGTTGCTGCTGCTGCTGGTGCAGCTGCAGCTTGTGGCTGGTGCTGTGCAATATGAGGCCAATGAAAAACATATAAAACAAAATGGCGCACAGTGTAGAGCAGCGCAGCCAGCGGAAGCTTTTGCTCAGCTTGTTAACGAAAGTCATTTTGTGGCCGCCAGCGGACGTTGCTTTTGGTTTGGGATACCACCACCACCCCCAATCCGGCTTGGACTCCGGCTCTAGCTCCAGCTTCAGCTCTGGCGCCGGCAACTGGTGCTTCTGTTCCGTCTTCCCTGTGTGCGATGCCAACTCAGGTTGCGTGTAATGTGAAGAAATTCCTGTTGCCTGTCGGTTTCCGTTGACTTATCCTCTTCTCCCCCTCCCCGATTCCTCTTCAGCTCAGGCCACAGCTGCCACTCCAGTGAAGGCTCCTCCTGTTCCTCTTCCTGCTGCTGCTGTCGCTGATTCACAAGCGATTCTTGTAATTGTTGTTGTAATTGTACATTAATTGACTTTTATGTGAGGATTGTCTATGTGGGTGTGCGTGTGTGAGCGCGCGAGTGCAGTCAACGTTGCCGTAAAACGCCGCTAGCTTTCTTCAACTTGCCACGCCCATACGCCCCTCAATTTCGCTTGTTACGAGTTGTTGGATTTCCTGCCCTCCTTCTCCTCCTTCACTGTTTTCTCTTTCGTTCGCAGCTGCTTGTTAGCTTCTAATACCAATTTGATGTGCTCCTCCTTGCCGCGCACGGTCCATTTCCTTCCATTTGCTTTTAACACAATTTTACATGATTGTTACACGCGTTTCCTCTTCTTGCATTCCACGCCACATTCCAGCTGCACACTGTACGAGAAAGAGAGAGAGAGAGAGAGAGAGAGAGAAAATAACAGACAATCTATCAGAATTTATGGTTTTTCAGTGTGTGTGTGTGAGTCTATGATAAAACTCTTGATGGATATTCTTAAATTTCTATGTTAGGTCTTAAACAAGTGGGAAATAATGCAGCATATAATAGGAAACTACCTTGTTGATATAAGTAGTACAAACATGATATTACATTCCTTTAATCTTAAAAGTTCCTTTAAAAACAATAGCTATGTACGAGGGTCGTTTGATAAGTCCGTGACTTTTTGTATTTGCCGCGCACCTGCTCTAAATACAACACTGCTCCTGTCAGCAGTTATCGATTAACAGCTGACTGTAAAATTTTGAGAAAGCTGCGTTTTTTGGTTTGCGTTTTATAGGCATTGAAAGCAGACGATCTCGTGAATTTTAACGAAAATGGAAAAAAGTGAATTTCGTGTGCTAATTAAGCATTATTTTTTGCGTAAAAAATCCATCACCGAAACCAAGGAAAGACTTGATAAATATTATGGGGACTCTGCACCATCAATTTCAATGGTTAAGAAATGGTTTACTGAGTTCCGTTGTGGTCGTACCAGTACAAGTGATGCCGAACGTTCAGGTCGCCCAAAAGAGGTCGTCATGCCAGAAATCGTCGACAAAATCCATGGAATGATATTGGATGATCGGAGAATGAAAGTGCGTGAGGTAGCTGAGGCTGTAGGCATCTCAACTGAACGGGTACATCACATTTTACATGAATATTTGGACATGAAAAAGCTTTCCGCGCGATGGGTGCCGCGATTGCTCACACACGACCATAAGCGCAACCGTGTGACCATTTCAAAGGAGTGTTTGGCGATGTTCAACCGCAATCCAAACGAATTTTTGCGCCGTTTCGTTACCGTAGACGAAACATGGATCCACCACACCACACCAGAGACCAAAGAACAATCAAGACAGTGGGTTTCTCCGGGTGAACGTGCACCAAAGAAGGCCAAGGTGGGTCTGTCGGCCAACAAGGTCATGGCCACAGTTTTTTGGGATGCACAAGGTATCATTCACATCGATTACCTTGAAAAGGGTAAAACGATCACCGGCGAATATTATTCAGAGCTTTTGGACAGATTCGATATTGATTTGAAGCAGAAACGACCGCATTTGGCGAAAAAAAAGTGCTGTTCCATCAGGACAATGCACGGGTGCACACGTGTGTAGTCAGCATGGCAAAATTTCATAAATTGGGCTACGAACTGCTACCCCATCCAGCATATTCTCCAGATTTAGCCCCCTGTGACTATTTTTTGTTTCCAAACATGAAGAAATGGCTCGGCGGTAAGAGATTCGGGTCAAATGAAGAGGTCATCACAGAAACAAACGACTATTTTGAGGGCCTTGAGAAAACCTATTATTTGGAAGGAATAAAAAAATTGGAAAATGGCTGGACTAAATGTATAGAGCTAAAAGGAGATTATGTTGAGAAATAAAACGCTTCTTTGACGAAAAAAATATATTTTATTCAAAAAGTCACGGACTTATCAAACGACCCTCGTATTTACTTACGATCCAAGCTACTTCGACAAAATTCATAATGTAGGTGTTCAAAAACTCAGATGACTGACTCAATTTTCGCGGGCAATGTACTGTCGATTATCGATTTTTTTGTTTTGTTATGTTGGTACATTCTTTCTTAATATCTGTACCAAGTTTCAAGTGTAAAGTATTTTTTGTTTGGTTGTGAGAGGCATAAAGGTTATAAGTGTTTTGCGTGCTCGGTGATTTTTTGCTAAGTTTTGACCAAAAGAACCGTCGCATGAGCATCGCTCAGGAGCTGTCGAATAACGTTAACGATGACCCAGATTTACTCAAAAGGGTCATAATTGGTGACGATTCATGGGTATATGGTTATGATATCGAAACCAAAGTCCAATCGTCCCAATGGAAGAGCCTAGGTGAGACAAGACCGAAAAAGAACGCCAAGTTCGATAATTCGATAAATATTTTCCCACAATTTGATAATCGAAAGTACATTGCTCGCCAAATTTGAAAAGTCACCTTACTTTTTGAACACACCTCGTATATTTATTTTATATACTGTTTATTTACTTTTTCCATTCGGGAGCACCAAATTGTAAAAAGTACCTCCGCTCAATCCCTTGTTTAATAATTATAATTACTATATACAACACAATAGTATATAAATTGTTCACTTCCCCCAACACAATATTATTCGGCTCATTAAGTTATTGAGAAACTCTCATTGAAAACTCAACTTTTGCCATCCATTAGGGGCTTTCAATTACTTTTCTTCGTCCTTAACCTCACTAATTGGTCCCCGCTGTTGTGTTGTGGCGGCTCATTGCAATGCCCAAGGGCGCATCGCATCCCATTAAGAGACTAAGAGTAGAATTATAAAAGCACATAAATCTCGCTCTCTTGTTTGTTTCGCTGTTCTTCCTTCTACAACAACAACAACTTGGCTGAGAACTCAAAGAGCCAAGGGACAGTCATTAAACATGGCCACAATAATGAGCGACATTACGAGTGAGTACTAAAAATCAGTCGTAAAACGGATAAGATGAGATGCGCTGTTAATTCTTAAGGCCAAGTCGTAAAACGCACAGCAGAGAAGGTGGCCCGGAGAATTGCGAAAAGTAATGAACCATGGCTAAAGCGCCGCTTTGACCTAAATATAATGCGAGGCGTTCAAGGCGATGTACAACAAGAAAAGAGTGCCTAAAAAGGATATATTTATAGAAGTTGATACGTAATACATGTATGAACAATTAAACATACTTTATACATAAATATTATACTGAAATCAATTAAAGTTACTTATTCAAATTGTAGACATATATATTTTTATTTAAAATATACTTCTTTTATTTAATTAATTTTGTAATATCTAAAAAAGAATATCTAAAAAATTGATACTGAATACATGTATGAACAATTAAACATACTTTATACATATACATATGTATATTATATTGAAATCAAGAAAATATATGTATTTCTTTATAGTATAGACGTATCTATTTATATTTAAAAAATACCTATTGTATTTTATTATTTATAATTGGGATTTTTATATAAGTATATGAAATATACATATATACATATTTTTTTGCTATTTCTCTTTTAATTTTTTCATCTTTCTTCCAACAACTGCATACATATGTAATTTCTCTGAGTGTAGCCAACTCCGCCATTCATTGACATTCGTTCTTATGCAATATTCACAGCCAATATCAATAAGTGCAGCCACTTCCGATTTGATTAGCTCTGCGTCTCTCTCCTTGCGAACTCGCCTTCTCTCTCTCTACTTCTCCTACTCTCTCTCCCTCTCTCTTGCCACCCACCTCCTTCCCCCCAACTCCAGCAATGCAATCAAATTGTATTGACTCAATTTCGAGTTGACTAACTGAGTCAATTTATATTTTTGATTGCGCTGCTTTACTATTTACAGTTATTGCTTTCGGTTCGCGTGTTCTTGTATTTGTTACAGTTGTTGTTGCTGTTGTTTATGTTGCTACTGTTGTTGTTGTTGCTGAGCTTTTGGCGCTTTTGTTGCGCCCCATTTACTTTTGTTTTCACCTCCCATTCGATTCGTTTCGTCTGTTGTCGCTTTAGCTGCAGCTGTTGTTGCTACTGTTGTTGTTGTTCTCTTTTATTGCCTCGCAAAACCAGTTGAACATCTTTTCACTCATCTTTGGCTGCCGCTCTTGCTCTCTCTGCCCCCCTCTCTCTCCATTACTCTCTAACGCACTCTACCACTTCGGGCAGAGCAAGTGTCGCAGCTGTTTACCGTTTGCCATTTGCGTTGTTGTTGTCATTGCGTTATTCTCTCTATTACGTTGCCTCTTGTTGTTGTTGCTGTATTATTAACTGCTCCTCTGCTTTGTTTTATGTCTCTGTGTGAACTCTTCGCTGCTTATTAGTTGCGAGTGTCGTAATGAAACAGATGGCACATGGCGCAGGACGTTGACTGAGCATTGGCAGAGACAGAGGCAGAGGCAGAGGTTGACCAGCGACAGAAGCAGAGGCATGGGCAGCGACAGAGACAGAGACAGAGGCTTGGGCAGAGGCAAATGTTGGAGCAGAGGAAATGCCAGCGACAGAGGCTGAGGCAGAGGAATAGAAAGGAGCAGAGGCCAAAGCAGAGCCTTAGCAGAGGCCAAAGCAGAGCAGAGACTAGGCACGAACAGAGGTAGCGGCAGAGGCAGCGCAGAGGCCAAGGCAGTGACGACAAGAGAAAAAAGTTGGCAATAAATTTTTAATATAATTTATGTTCAGTTAAAAACGCACAGCGTGAAAAATGTAAAAGAAAGTGAACAAAAGAAGAAGTAAAGGAGGCCGAAGGAGAAACGGAAGAAAAGGAAGCGAAAGATGCTTAATGAATTTACTTCATATCGCAAAATCTAATCCAATTAACAAGTTTATAAGCCCCAAGGGCTTCGTTTCGCTCGACTTGCTGCTCATTAAAAGTGTCCTCGGCAAAATGCTACAGTGATTCACGCCATGCCACGCCCACGGAACGCCCATTTCGCTGTCCAGATAGTGTCAATTTCAATAAAAATTGATGACGAAGCACAAAGTGCATGAAGCAAAAAATGCGTTAAACTTTATTGCACAACTTTACAGCAAGAGGGGGCAAGGCAGGGAAAAAGGAGGATGAAAAGAAGGCGTGTCAGATGGAGATGGCATAAACGAAAGGGAGAAAGGGAGCAAAGTACGCGGGAAGAGCCTGCAGCAGCATCGATAAGCACGCAAGTTTAAAGATTTGATTTGCAAAGCTTTCATTCCATTTCTCCCTCTCCCCCTTCTTCTGTGCTGTCTGGATGTGAATGGAAGTGGATAAGAGTAGCTTGTCCCAGTGTCCATGGCAAATGGATGGTCCAACTGTTTGCCGGCCCCTCTACGTATCTGAGCAGAGCAGCCACTGAGCAAAGAAGATGTGAATAACTGTGAATGTCTCTCTCTCTCTCTCTCTCTCTCTCTCTCTGGAAACTATTCTTACTGAGACCTTAGATAAATAACTCGAAAAACGAATGAATGCCAATAAGTAGAGTTTAAACAGTTGCAGCTAGTGATGGGTATCGCGAGGAAACTATCGATATATGGCAAGAATACACAAGAAAATACCAAAATATCATTATTAATACTAGTCAAAATGAAAATAGTGTTACATATTTAAATCACACAAGAAAATATCTAAATATCATTATTAATATCATACAAAATAAAAATATTATTGAATATTAAAATCATCAAAATGTGAACGAAAAATGCCGTTTAATTTAATGGAATATTTATAAAATTGGCACGACGTTATTAGTATCGGTCATATTAAATTGTATAATAACGTTTAATATCGAAAAATGACAAGATACGAAATAATAAATATGAATAAAAATAATCAAATCTGTAAAAATATCGACCATTTAACTTGAAAAAATTATTCATTATACAAATTACTATCGAAAGATATTTTTTAAGAAATATTATTCCATCTAGATTTTAGAATATACTGTGTATAAAATTGTGTCGTCTTTGCATTAAACATCGGCTAACCTTATCAATATCAATTTACGTAAAGATTAAGATTGAGTTAGGTCTATTTGCAACACATAACACAAGTTATTTATATTTAGATAACCTTCTAAGAACAAACCGAATTCAATTGTCAATTTTCGTTTTTAGAGAGAAAGAACCATTAATTTTTCATTCATGCATTATTAGATCCATCTAAGTCAATCAAAATGGGTTTATTTTGAAACCTTTGTTTCCCATGTTTGCAATTTGCTTTCGTCCTTTATGTCTGCTTCTCAACGTCATTTTTGTGTGTTGGATTAGGACAGCCCTGACTGACTGACGTTGAGTAGTATAATGTTGCGTATGCTGATGACGGCAGCTAGATTGGCTGATAATATTTTTAATTAAACTTTTTAATTGAATTCGAAAAGCAGCCGGAAAATGTTGCCAAGCCTTCCCATATCAATTAAGCTCAAATTGTGCCTTGCGCCTCAAATTAGGTTTGACTCGGCGAGAGATGTAAGCATGGAATTTAATAATCGCAGACAGAAATTTACAGTTTTACAGTCTAACGGTTATTTGGGTTATTTGCAAAATGGAAAACGAAATTGAATTTTAACTCGTAAGTGGATTTTGCCGTTGCCATTGCCGTTGCGTCGCCATCGTCATCGTCAGAGCTGTCCAGGATAATCAACTTTTGAACTGACCCCCAACCGACATGCGGAGAAAAACTGCACTCAATCAGTTGAGGGGCTCAAAGCGAGCAAACAATAAGGCAACCCTAAAACAGAGCACAAGTCGGAGCAAAAGACACAAGAGAGAGAGACAGCAAGAGACAGCAGAGTGAGAGAGAGAGCGAGAGAGAGAGAAAGGGAAACCAAAATGCAGGCAAATATGTAAGTTGATTTGTTTGTTGTTTGCGTGGACTGCAAATGCGGAAAAAGCACAAGGCAAATGCAAATATCATGTCAGGCCAAGGAGGGGAAGACATGAGGGAGGGGTACAAGGAAAGTATGGGCCAGGGCCAGACCCAATAGATGGCAGAGGGATTAAAAAACTAGCTCGTTTGCCTACTGTGGCTCACAGGACGCATACGCAACGTTGCTAGAGTTACAGCTAAATTACCATGGCAGCAGCAAAAGCAGCAGGTGGGTGCCTTGCACCTGCTGCAGTCAGAATGACACTGCACACACACACATACATACATCTATGTATATATAACCACAGCAAAGTACACGCATACACGCACAGCTTGCTGGCAGGTCACATAAGTTGCTCCTTAAAATAGAAGCGTGGCAAATGCACAACAAAACTTTGCGTGCACTTCAAGTGCACAAACACTCCAACACACACACACACAAACACACACAAGCACTCACATTCACATAAACAAAGTAAGCTTGTTGTTGCGGCGCAGCTCAAACTGCAAATACCCTGTAAAAAGCATATAAGAAGCGCGAGCAAACTCATTAGCAAGTTACTCGCTCTCTCTTGAGCACACATATGCCCAGTTGCACATTGTCTGTCGTTTACAGGGTATTCACATGCACCCCAAGCCAACCAGTTGAGCTGCCATGTAAATGCAACTGAGTGCAAGCAATGCTGCAGGTTAGACATTTGCACTTGTCACCCCTTTTTATTGTTGTTGCCACTGCCTGTCAGGGCAACGTGGCAGCAGGTTCCCTTCCCCCCCTCCCCTTCATGTTGTGCTGCCATTTTTTATATCATTTACACGTTGAATGTCGTGTACGATGCAGTCGACACATTTCAGGGTACAGCTGCCTCTGAAAAGGGGCGTGGCAGAGGGTAGTCAATGTGCAGCATGTTGATAGCAACGTTTAGGGACAGCCACAGCGAGTGTGTGTGTGTGTGTGTGTGTGTGTGAGTGTGCCACAAGAAGGAGCAGCGCAAAACCAACATGTAAATTGAAACGTAAAGACCTTTGATTTCAAAACTGATGCAGCAATTTCCCGCGAACATCTATGTATTAGTTTGCCACAGTTATTATGCGATTACATTAATAATATTCCACATGTGATACATTTCCCTCGCCACCCTCTCTCTCTCACTCACGCTGGCAGTTGGAACAATTTTCCCCAAATGAATTTTCTGACATTGATTTATCGCACAAATAATGCCCGGAAAATCCAATGCTGCTTCTCATTCATGTTTACGCGGGCTTTATTTTGTGGCACACACCCACGAACATCCACGAGCACGCAACAGAATCAATCATCTCACCTACAGCTGAGAGAGATTTTAATGCGAATTTGTACTTGGTTTAATAGTCCGTTAATAGTTAGGATTAGTCGAGTTTTCGCGCTTTTCATTCACTTCTCTTTGTTAAGCTTTTCTGTGATCGTTCGAAAAGAAAACTCAGCTTTAAATGATTTCAAATTCTTGTCAAAGTGAATTTGCACTCAGCACTCGAAAGAATCATGAGACCATTGGGCATGTTGAAGACGGTATCATGGGTTGTAATGAGTAAAAGAAGGAGAGCCTGTTGAACTAGCTGTTCTAACTCTAATTAGTCTCTTTATTTTATTTATCCTTGCTGATGATGATGTAAGTTTCATCTACATAGCTTATTAAATCCCCCCAATTTTATAAATATCGAATGTTCTATATTCTTTATGCCTTGAATCCCTCTGATTACTTATCTAGAATCTCTTTGAATTGTTTCTATTTTTGCCCCGCCTTTAGCATGTTATGTTTCCACTCTTTGTTCTAATTCAACGTCTGCTATGTTCCCAGACACGTCATTCATTCATATCCATGCCGATTGGCATTCATCAACTCGTTTATGCACGGACTGCAGTGTTGTACGTGGCGTATGCGCAACATGCTGTGTTCGTGCATACAATGATTGAACAATTAGATGTATGATAAATATTGATCGCGAGGTTTCTGTGGTCAGCGACGGCAATGGCGCCGGCGAAAGGTAATCAGAAATACATTTAACCTGTCAGCCACAGACACACACACGCACACAAACACACACGGACCACAGCTGAAACGTTTATTTCATGTTGATTGCAATTACATATGGCTTGAACTGTTCTCATTCTGGCAGCCCCTTTTCTCCGCAACTTACACTGCGTTTATTTGAAAGACAACGTCATTGAATAATAGACTCCATAACTTGATTGGATAACCGGTTCCAGCTACTTCTCCCTCACATTATCATGTCTCTCTTTCGCTTAGAGAGGCCAAAATATTCCACTAGCTCATTATATGCAAAATGGAAAATTTGTTTGTTTAAATTCATTAATTGAATTATTTTTGTAGTCTTATTTAATTGTTGAATCTTTGAAGAAGGTAATTAAATATTGGACAGGAGTTTGCAACAATCCTTAGGAGACACCTCCGACCTTGTAAAGTGGGTGTGAATAACCAGTAATAGCCAAATCATTTGTGAAAATGTGCTTGCGATTGGATAATAAACATAGAAGTTATTTAAGAAATTCTAAATATGCATTGATTTTGCAGCTCCTGCCGGAAAGTAGGCAACACAAATTAGAATTATCTTAGAAGTTATATATGTATTTAAGAAATTTTTTGGTTACAGTTGATTTCTAAAACAAAGGGAACACTCTGAATATTACTCTTAATTTGTATTATTAACAACATAAATACAACTATAATAATATAATTTAAACATCGATAATCGCATTGCACTCTTTTCGTGCCGTGACACGCTGCCATCGCTAGCGTGAACCGTGCCTCTTAAACCTAAACCTGATCACGATTGTCGTTTTGCCAGTTTTTCGCTTATTCGCAACGGCATAAAAGTGAAAGTGCACACTTGAGGCTAACACAACAAACACACACACAAACACACGAGCACACGCACACACACTAATAATATTTGCATATGGGTGTGTTTGAGTGTGTGTGTGCACCGGCATTTAAGCGTAACAGATACTTGAGCTCCCTGACAGACACCATGAAAATGTCAGACAAACTTTTCGGAGGCGGAATGAGTCCGCAGAGAGAGAGAGAGAGAGAGGCAGAGTGGGACGGGCCCCCAGCATGGCCAGACCTTCATGAATGAATGAATGTAACTACAACAGTACAAAATGCATGCAGATGTGTGTGTGTGTGTGTGTGTGTGTTTTGGTCCAACAATGGAGTATGCAGAGTGCAACAAAATGCATGAATAAACAAGAACTCGATTTGAATAGAGCAACAGAGAGTCGAGCGGAGCCAACTAACATACGAGCGACGCCTGCAGAAGTCGCAGCAACGGAATGATATTTTATGAGGCATTTGCTGAATTTGAAAAGCAAAGCCCTAGTGCAACTCCCCCCTCTCCCCCTCAACCATCCCCCTTTGTCAAGAATCGTAAGCTATAAATCTATGCGAATAAATGTTTGCAGGCTGCAAAGAAAATGCAGTAACTATTTTGATTTAAGCCCCTCCCGCACACACACACACATGTTGGCTTCTCCAATTGCAATTTCCCCAGGGTCCAAATCCCAATCGGAACAATAGAAAATTATAAGGCAGATGTAACACGTGAAATATGCTTGCTGAAATAACGTTTTGTTAATCGAAATTCTGAATAAGTCTCTTCGATTTCAACATTCAAATATCAATTGAGTTCCGGGCGCCAGTGTTGGGAAACATTCCAGAATCCTTTTTATCTTAATCCCTTAGGGCGACATAGAGAACGAAGGAAAGAGTAAGGGGTATAAAAGGGTGTTAGGACTACTGAGCCAGAACGAAATTGATTAAAAAGGAAGCAGGATTACTGCACTGAGTTGCTTATATATAGTACAGTAAAGTACAGTAGAGTACGTAGACTCCCTAGAAACGGGAGGAAATCAATTCCGTTTTCTTATTCCACTCACTTTCTTATTGCTTTAGTTATTAACTTATAAAACGGATATTCACTGTGACTCGTGCTTTTTCGCCAGCAAAATGCAAATGAAAACAGAAAAAGCACTTTGTGCAGACAAGAACAGCAGATAAAACGGGAAATGAGAAATGAGAAGAAGAAGGCAAGCAAAAAAGAAAGAACTGCTGAAGGTTTTATATTCTTGAAGCTTATGCCAGAAGTCTGCAGAGATTGTTCCCACGCCAATTATAAGATTAATTATATCTGCGCTTGCATAAAATGGTTACCGTTTGTAAATAAAGCTGTTAGTAACCTTTGGAAGAAATTGGTAAATTTGTGATATACTACGATATAGTACAAGTTTTCATACAAAAGACACAAAATCTCATTCAACATTTATAGATTAAAGTTGTCTGAATACAATTGGATGACATTTTTACTACCATTATAAATGTCAGATGTGCCAGGTTTTTTGAGCGATATTTTGGAATACAAAAGCAATAACTTAAGAAAACAATGTTGAATATGTGCTTAAGTTCATCAAATTCATAAAAACTGACCAGTTTTATCAGACCAGAGGAGAACGACTGCTTTGACCTTTTCCTTTCTTTCCGATCAAGAATAAAAAACGTACTTATACTCTTCTAATATATAATATTATCTTTCATACATAAGACACAATTTCAACTGATAGTTCCCTCAACATTTATGGGTTAAAGTTGTCAGACTTTAATAATATTTTAAGACCTTTTTACTAACATTATAAAAGTCAGATGTGAAGGGTATCTTCGAAAATTAAAGCAATAATTTAAGAAAATGATATTTTATATCCATATATTAAATTTATCAAAATGTATAACATAGCCTTAAAACTGACTGAAAGAATACTTTGACCGTTTTCTTTCTTTCCGATCAGGAATAGAAGTACTTCTTCTGTTTGACCTTTTGTTTTCTTTTTGATCAGGAATAGAAGAGGTCTTAATACTATACTACTATATAATATTATCTTACTTATATTATACCTTATTTATACCATAAATACTTGCGTTGCAAACTGTTGCTCAAAACTAACACACCCTACTCAATAATGGAAATAAGTGTAGGGTATTGATTATTACCCTGTACTTATGTACGATCTGTGGTAGAACGAAGGTAGTTATCATAGTCTACTTGGTATTTTGCAGTAATGTTTGAGCAATTTTTAAATTGACTTTGTGTTTGTCACGCGCCACACGCACACACACAAACACACAGACATGCAAGCACAGGCAAAGGAGTTGGCTTCCTTTGCCACCTGAGCAGAGGCGCCACAGCTCGAAGGATGGGGAAGGGGAGGCGTGGCCGTGCCGTGGACTGCAACAGAAATGACAAACGTACTTTTGATAGACTTGTTGACGACAAGCTCTGGCACTTGGCAGCTGTCAGTTCCAGCCAAAGAGGACGATGTCTGTCGGCTGTCGTCTCCCTCTCCCTGTGTGTGTGTGTGCGTGTGTTGGCGCCTGCTTGTTAGCATGTCTGCGCCTGTATTCGTGTGTCAGTGTGCGCCTGTTTGCCTGCCTTCCTGCGTGTGTGTGTGTGTGTGTTTGCTTGCGTACGACATGTGCGAATAACGGACTAGGGCACGGACAAATTTCAGTTACAATTTTTGTACTTTCGTGTTGTTGTTTTTTTTTTTTTGGTGCTCGTGTTTTTTTTTGCTCGTTGCGCATTAATATATAATGGGCGAAAATCAATACATATGTATGATTTGCGGCCAATTGCCGCAAACATTTCATGTACAATAATCACATATAACATATTTTGTGGTTCAATCATGGTAATTGCAATTTTATGTTTGTTGCAATTAATTTGTTATGTTTATTACGGCACAATGCGCTCGGTTGCGGCAACGCCACACACACCCACACACACCAACTGACTCACAACCATAAACAGCTACACATCCACACAAACATAATGTGAACGTAAAAAAACTACTATACATGCAACAACAATAACATGAAAAACAACAACACTGCACTCACTATGGTTTGTTTTGCTTTTTACGCGCGATGACGAAACTTTTAGCGTGTTTTTGTCTGTTTCGACTCGAACTGGCGCGCAGAACTCACTCAATTTGACAACGCACACGTCCAACACGCAACAGCGACGTTTACGTACTAACTCAACCGACTAGAGTGCTTTCGTGCTGTGACTAAGTTAGGCCGAAGTCAAAGCCGATGTCGAAGCCGAAGCCGGTGGGAGCCGATTGAAAGCGAAACTGAAGCTTAGCATGGCAGAAGGTGCGAGTGAGAGAGCAACACAGTTGTAACGGGGCAATGCAAAAACTCGTTTTAAGTTGTTTTGAAAGAAATATTACAACAATGAAACATGTTACAACAATGGGAGCAAACTAAAAAAAAAAAAACACAATCGAGCAATCAGTTTTCTCAACATAGCCAAAACTATATATTTATTCAAATTATTGCTGAAACTGAAAAATTTCATGAATTGAAAATCCAATGGATATACAGCCAGGTGGGTTAAACGCAACGTCTTTTTAGTGTTGGTAAATACGCTGTAGTTTACGCTCGATAGTAGTTATCGATAAATACCTAATGGAACCAGTGGTATTTTGGTTTTATTTAGCGCTAAACTTGCAGACATATGTGTGTGTGTTTTCTGTGTAATTGTTTGTGCGCATTCAGTGAGAAAAATTTGTGAAATACTTTAAATAATACGATTTATTATGATTTTTTGGTCATACGCCCTGATTCAAATTATGCCTGTGTAATGCTAGAAAACATTTCTTTGTGTGTCATCAAAATCGAAATCGATTTGGAAGCCAGTGCAGGTAAAAAATAAATCACAAAACGAAAACAAAAGTAACAACCGTGAAGACAAAGAAAAAAACAGAAAATCAAACCCATAAATTATCCATAACGCAGAACAAGAAGGCGCCGTCTCTACGGAACATCCGACCAATCCTCGCGTGCAAAAGGAACGCGAACGGGATCGCGGACTTCGCCAGGCACGCGACATTATAATCGAGACGCATACGAATCAACTTTGGACACGGGACTTGGCCAGCGGCAGCGGCGAGGAGGAGAAAGAGACGCATAAAATGAACTGGGCCGCTGCACTGCAACAGCATACGAATAGTCCCACAGCGGGCAGTTCGCGCGAGACCACTCCACGCAGCAGCGATGAGTCACAGGCACCCGGAATTCCAGCCTCGAACTTTCCACAGGAGATCGGTTACTTTTCGGGCAATCCCATTGTCGAGGTGACCAAAGGCATCATTCATCTGTACAAAAAGAAGTGAGTGCAGATAAGGAATAGTGAAGCATCTTACTCCAATGAGATTCCTTTTTGCTTACAGCGAACGCAAGGCCATCAAGGAGGCACCCTCGAATCAGCTGTGTCTGCTGGCCGTGCCGACGACCCTCAACTGCCACGACTTGCTAAACTTCATTGCCCCTTGTCATGCCGAGATCAGGCATGTGCGCATTGTGCGCGACGGCAGTCCCAATCAGTTTATGGTGCTGGTGGAGTAAGTGAAATAGAAATGGGATTACCTGTTCTAAATCATATTGACCTTGCGCCTTTCCCACACAGATTCCGTTCGAATGAGTCTGCTTTGGAGTTCTACAAGTCGTACAATGGCATCGCCTATAACTCTCTAGAACCGGATTCACTGTGCCACGCTGTCTGGGTGTCGGAAGTGGAGCGTGGCGAGCATGGCCTGCCTCCGCCCGGACACACAGAGCTTCCCACTTGCCCTGTCTGTCTGGAGCGCATGGACGAGAGTGTTGATGGCGTCTTGACTATCCTATGTAATCACGCCTTTCACGCCAGCTGTTTGATGAAGTGGGGCGACTCCACTTGCCCAGTGTGTCGTCACGTGCAGACCCCAGAGTTGGTCGAGGATTCTGTTTGCATGGAGTGCGAGGGCACTGACTCTTTGTGGATCTGTTTAATCTGTGGCCATGTTGGCTGCGGTCGCTACCAGGGCGGACATGCTGCGGCGCATTATCGGGCGACCAATCACACCTTTGCCATGCAGCTGGGTACCTCCAGTGTCTGGGATTATGCCGGAGACAATTTCGTGCATCGTCTGTTTCAAAACAAATCCGATGGCAAACTAGTCGCTTCGCAAACCGAGAAGGATGAGCGAGAGGAGAAGATCGACTCGATGCAAATGGAGTTCACTTACTTGCTGACCTCGCAGCTGGACACGCAGCGCAAGTATTACGAGGAGCGCATTGAACGGCTAGAGCAGGAGTGGCAAAGCTATAAGACCGATGCCAACGATGCCAAAGTGGAGATGAACGACCTGCAGCAATTGCAGCAGAGCCTGCAGAAGGAGAAGCAGAATCTAGAGCGCAAGTTGGCCAACCATGGAACAAAGTAAGCAAATGAAATCCTTGATAAACTTAGCTCTAATATCACTTCTTTAATCTCTTTGCAGACTCAAGGAGATGCAGAAGCAGCTGACCGAGGAGCGTGAGCTGTCCAAGGCGCTGCAGACCAATCAGTCCTCGTGGCATTTCAAGTACAAGAACCTGGAGCAGCAATACAACGAGCTGAAGCACAATCACGACAAGGAGGTGACCGATCTCAAGGAGCAGCTGCGTGACGTCATGTTCTTTCTGGACACACAACAAAAGATGGCCAACACGGAGCTATCGGGTGCTTCGATCACCGGTGTCAGCGACAAGGAGCCGCCGAGCAGTTCCCGTCGTGGTGAGCGGCGCAAGAAGAAGGATTAGGCAGAAGTAGCGATCAGCGAACTGTTTTAGATTCACATATTAATCCTCGTAATAAAGTGAAACACCCTCTAGCTAGCTGTTTAAGATGTGTATTTAAGTTGCAAGGTTTATCCAAATTCAATCTTGAACCCAAAACAAAAAGCAACAAAAACTCTATATGTGATTTCCATTGTGAAGCAAACTGCTTAAGCAGCAAATATATAAATGTATTTATTTAAGGCCGATGTACTTTGTGAACCAACAACACTATATATGGTATAAACTTTAATGTGTATTCGTATTTATTAATCGAAACAGTTTAATTATAGTGTTCTCTCTCTTGAATACATATTTGTGTAGTTCCTATTGGGATGTTGGGTTAGCCTAGAGGCGTGATTACAACCAGGGAGGGTGATGAGGACCCGGAGAAATAAGGTTATTCACTATAATGTCCACTGAGGTGAATACCGGGATAAGCAAACATAATGGGGAATGAGGAGGCAGATAAACTGACTAAAGTAGAAGTAGAGCATTCGAAAATCGAAAGTCCTTCTATGGCATGGCAAGACAATCTCCTTAGGGGTTAGGAGACAAAGAGAGTGGCAACTTATGGTACGCAACCCTATAACGATCGACATAAACTTTACACTGTTATAACCCTAGGAGGGATACAATATATCTGATAGGTCGCGGTATAGTAAACAAGATTATAATACATTGAGATGAGACTAATCCCAAAGAGGTCTCACTGGTAGAGCGCACAACCTGAATACAAGCCAGTTAGACTAGCGCTGAGAATCGGCGATAATGGTCGAACAATGTCCTCACTCTGAGGTGGATACAGGAATATACAAACAAAATAGGGAATAAGGAGGCAGATAAACTGGTTAAAGTAGAAGTAGAGCATTCGAAAATCTCAATAAGGCGTAGCAAGAATATCTCCTTGGGGATTAAGGGACAAAGATCAGAGAATGGGAACTGACAGCAACCCCTTTAACCATCGACCTCCTCTTTAGACTGTTATAGCCCTAGAGAGGTACATTATATCTAAAAGATCGCGGTAATTAAGTTAATACAACCAAAGATGATAATACAGAAATGAGTTTATACAGAGATAAGACTTATCCCAATGAGGTTCCACCAACTGAGTCCACTCCATCCCACACAGCCTAGCTAGGCCAACGCAGAGAATCAACTACGTACTTAGAATGTTCTATGGTACGAGTAGTTTACCACATTTTATAATCTCAACATTAAACAAAAGAATTTCAATTGTAACTGTGTTTTGTGCCTAAATCTGTGTAGAGCGCTCGCACTCGGCCTCACAGCGGAAAGTCGGATCGGGTACATTCTTGTCGTCGTGATCGGCTTGTTCCTGAAAGATATCCAACTTCTCCTTGACTTCCTGTTCGTTGCGTTCCACGTTCATGAGATAACCGGCTAGGAAGGCGTGCATGTCCTGCGGCATGTGGCAATGCAAGTTGGCCAGTGCAGCCACAAGTACAGTGCCCATCTTGGCCTTGAACTCTGCGACCATGTCATCGATAGCCCCCTTATTACCTGCCGCTGGCATCCAGTCGTAGTCCTTGAAGCAACAGCACTCGCAGTATACATTCTGATCGGTATCCTTGAGCAGCTTGAAGAATGGCTGCAATTGAGCCTCACATTGCTTGAGGTTGGCCACCTCCTTGACGAATCTCTTGTGAAACTCGCAAATATCGCGTTCACAACGCTGCACCTGTACCGGATCATTGGACAGCGATGCAGTGCGCTTGATATAGTCCACAGTGTTCTCGTGGAACGACTTGAACTTGCATTTCTCCTCGCTGTAGGCCTGCAGACACTGTTGCCCATAGACGATGATACTGTCGCGTCGCTTGCGTATCTCCTCGAAACGTTTCGTATAGAAATGCTGCACCTCATCCAGATCAACGAGGCGTTTGGTGTACGCCGACAGATCCTCATCGGGGTCGCACAATTTATCCTTGGTCATCATATTCAGCTTCACCTGAGCGCACGGCAAATTAGCTCTCTCGATCTTGTCCAGCTCCGCCTTTAGCTCCAGCTGCATGTTTCGCAACTCTGTGTTTAGGCGCTTCACGTCCTGATCATTGCAGATCATTGTGTTGAGCATCTCCCGCAGGCAGCTCTTGTGCGGATTGGGCAACTCATCGGGACAGCCAGCAAACATTTTGAATGAGCTTTTTCAATGTATGAAAATATATTAGAATCGATCTCAGTCTTTCAATTTATTGTACAATTTCCTAACGTTATTCTCTCTATCACAGTTCCTGTCTCCCTCTGACAGTCTACCCTAAGCTGCTGTTTAGACCCTTAATCTTAACGGATTTCCATTATCTTTACAATCTCCGTTTCATCATCTTTTTTCAACTGTAGCGAGCCCGCTTTGTAATGCGAATCTTCAGAACTGGTTTGACTAGATATCGAATCTTCACTTGAAGTTCTACGTCGGTTCCTAAAATAAGAAACGAGTACCGAAATTTTAAATGTCTGTAGACCCCTTTGTGCTTGCTTCCAAGCTTCCATTAACTAAGGCTCAATCAATCATTTTGTGCAAATGCTAATACCCTGTAGGCATTAGGCGGTACCAGAAGGGTAGTCTTGGAGCACTTTACCTTTTGATGCTGAAGAATTCTGTTAGATTTAAAGAAAGTTTAAGTTCTATATATAAATAAATAAGAAATATTGTATGTATTAATGGAAATGTAATAAAATGTAAAGGTACAACATTTATTTAATTAAATTATTTAATTGTCCTTGAAATTTCATTAAAGGGATTCTTAAATAACTTCTTTGTTTGTTGATCAATCAAATTGCTAATCGGAGGGAGAAATCATATTATTATAAAGAAATTGTGTGGAGAATCCTAACTCGAAGAAGGATTTGTGGAAGGTTTAAAGTAGTGAAATATGTTTAATCTGGTGCTATATTTTATTTATTTTTAATTGGTAGCTTTCTGCACAAGGTAAATATAGCTTATTTGCTTTATATTCTATAAAAGAAAGGATTTATGGAGTGATAAAAAGTAATGAAATATGTTTGATCTGGTGGTGCATTTTATTTATTTTGTTAAATTTATATTTTAAACACATATTTTCTGAACCCATTCAAATGATTGTAGCATAGACAAACATAGAGTATATTTAAGTCGTGCATTTCTTATGAAACAAACTGAAGCTGTCGATTGTTCATGCTGTTTACAAACGCGTATATGAAGGCGTTAACAATCTATAGAACTCCTGCACCATTCCTCTCCTCTCTCCTTCTCTGCTTTGCTGTGCCCCCCTTAGCCTTACTCTGTGTGGTAATTCACGCAAATTTCGAACTCAACATCATCAAAAATAATTTTGGCACAAGTCAACCAGTTTCTAGCAAGAGGTCAGCTCCAGTTTTGGCTGCGCGTTGTGGTCGAGCTACTACCAGCGAGGCCTGTAATTAAGTAAATTAATTAATTTCAATCGAACAAAGCCAATCGATCGATTCGCAAATATTTCGCATTTCGCATTTCGCATTTGGACGATCCAATCTATCGTCTGCATAATTTTTGCATAATTCATTTTAGCCATTTCTCGCTGGCTAATTAATTTTATCGAGTTTGATGGATCTTTATATTGTTATCTCCCGATGTCGCTGGTTTTGATTGATTTTTACGCCATGTCCGACAATCGCCGCAAAGTGATAATTATACGAAATCGTTTGCGAATCCGTTAAAATTGAATTTCTAAACAATCGCTAAATATTTATCGTCGATACAGGAAAAAAATGAAGAAAACTTTTCAATATCTCTAGACTCAAAAATCTCTCTCTGAAGAACTCTCAGTTCAATTTGCAGCTGCTCTGCGTTAAACATAAATTATAATAATTAGAATTATTGAACATGACTAATGAGCAAATATTGATTTAAGACTTTCACAAAGCGCACAAAGCCTTACAATGCCTGAATATGTAAAATAGATAAACAAATCGAAGACAGAACCTCATCGGCGGAAGATGATGCCTCATCGGAAGGAAGAGGCTGATCGAACTCCTTGGGGTGGTTCGTCCTTAGCGCCTGCGGCTGACTTTTGGAAGGAAATGAACCCTGTCAGGGGAGAGGGTAAAGAATAATATGCAGTATACAAACTTTTCAAATAGTGTCTATATATTTCATATAGAGAGTAAGATTTATGAAGAGCTGCGAGAGAAAACTATCTTCATATGATATGTGCAACTATCTCAAAATATTTTTGAATATAAGTGCTATTGTTGTGTCGTTCGTGAATGAACGAACTAAATTGAATTATTCACCAAACTGAACGAACGAACTAGGCCTGTCTTTATAGTTCAATATACAATAGTTCAAATTACAATATTATCTGTTTGTAAACTCTTTATTATTTCTTATTATTATTATGTATGTGTTTTTGACATAAATTGAATAAATAATATTAATTTCCAATGACATTGTATGAAATAAATTTAAAATTTTTTTTATTTTAAGCAAGTTTAAAAAATGAACGATTGAAATAAATGAACGACCTAGTTCATTGATTTTAAACGAACGAACGAACTTATTCCTCAAATTGAACTAGGATTACCCAACACTAATAAGTTCTCCTAGTCAAAAAAAAGCTGGCAGATTTAATTTAATTCCAAGCAAGTGTTAATTAAATCTTAGAGACTTCTTGCTTAAGATTAATTAAACTTGAAATAATATAAAATTAAAGCATTCTTCATTAGTAGCTCGCACGACGCATTAGGAAATTATTTGAATAATTTGCGTATTTTTTCAATTTGAAAGAACCTTTTTTTCTGTACAGGAATGAAATGAAAAATGATGCTGACCCCCGGGCGCACCCTTGACAAAAGGACGCGATCAAATATGCAAATGGACAGGGCGAGCGGGATGCAGAGAGAGATATCCTGTGCGAGGATCAGGCCATCAACCCTTTCCCCAGCAACTCTTCATGCACAGCGCGTCCGATTGGCGAACGTGTCGTGCATAAATTAAGCATTCTTGCGCCCTTTATCCTTTATCGTTCTTTATATATGCTGGATCCTTTTGTGTGCACACCCCTTTTCTTGCCAAGCGCAGCGCGTCCGCATGGAAATGAGGCAAAAAATCCGGATTTTTTCTTAGCTCGCTGTATCTTCCTTCCTTCCTTCCTTACTTCGTGCTTGCTTGCTTGCTGGCTTCTATCCTTGAGATCGTCGTCACCCAGGGCTGTCTGGGTCGTCCCTCATATCTCAGACCCTGCAAGCTGAGTCTACAAAAAAAAAAAAGACGAGGCAAAAAATCGTGAGAAAATTCTCAGCGCCAAATATTCAAATGAGCTTGCCGAAGGCCGTGAGTTGCATACTTTTTTGGGACACGTTACGATATCGTTGTTGTTGCTGTTGCTGTTGTTTTTTTCTCCTCATCATCAGCGCATCCTTGCAGCCTTTCATGCTCGGCTCGTTCTCGTTTTTTAACCCATTTTTTTTTTTTTGGTTGGTAATGCTGCATTTTTTATGCTCGACAGAAAGTCGTTTGTAATTGGGTTTCGTTTTGAGCGCGCGTTTTTTTCAGGTTTCCTTTTTTTCATTACTGAACACCTTTTGTAGAATATGTTAAATTGCCGTGTGACAAGTTTTTTTTTGGCTTTGCGTGTTTTTTCCCCGAAAAAGGATCGTTGTGAGCATTGTTTACCATATAACGTTACTGTAAGTTTTTTTTAGCTTTTTTTTGTTTAGGAAAGCCTTTTTACAATTGAAATCTGTTTTTTTTTTTGGCAGCTAGCGTGAAAATGTTAATTAAACTTTTGTTATTGCGTCATTTTGGCTGGCTTCGAAGCAGGACAACAAATTGCGTAGTTCCTAGGCCAGTTTGTCCTGCACGTGCGTTTGATTCATTTGATTTCCGGGCGGGATTCGAAGGATATGCAAACAACAGCAAATGAAAAATATACAATATGAATGGTACTCACTGAAGAGACTTTTTTTTGATGCTGTAAAAATTTGTAAGTGGGAAAGTAAAAGTAGAATAACTGGGAGATCATTGCAGAATATATTGACTGCAAAGCCTTTTTCTGATGCTGTAAATATTTGTCAATCAAAGTCTAATAGCTTTAGAGAGCATTGTAGAATTTATTGTTAGGCATTTTAAATTTTAATTATACTGAATTAATTTAAATATACTTAATATTTAAAATGCACAAGAAATGGTCCGTAGAAAGTCCGTAACGAGAATATAAAAGCTCTTCGTAGAAAATTTGTTTCAATATGCTTTTAAAGCAAAATTACTATCCATATTTTCTGTTTTTCACATTAATTATAGGTAATGAGCCTTTAAACTTCTTGTTTTCGCGCATCCTCTTCTCTATCTCAGCCTGCAATTTAGCCTTCTCCTTTTTCAAAATATCTACGATACGTTTAACTTTCTGGCCGGCCTTTTGACTTTTTGTTATCTCTTTGTATAGTTCTTTATTCATATTCATCAACTCCTTGTTCAAGCGCTCAATGTCTCTATTGATTATATCAATCGATTTATTGAACCTTTCCGAAATGGTTTTCTTTTCTGCAGCGGGCGGTGTGGTGTTGAGCTTCACGCGATATTTAAAAGACATTTTGGACGATACTTTCAGACAAAATTACTCAACAAAATTTTGTCAAATTTCTTGAGACTTGACGCTTAACACCCAGAGGACTCCATTACAATTTTAACAATCTAAATGTTCGATATTCTTTCTGAACTGAAGTCTAGATACAAATCCCTGCCAGATGATGATCGTGCGTCACAAAGATGTCGTATCGTCATCGATAATCTGCTAATCAAGGCGAATTCACAATGAGGCCATAATTAAATATCAACAAATTTGCAATATGCCAAAAAATGCTAACCTATTCAGGGCATATCAATCGAAGCCACAAACAAAAACCTCAACAATTGAACCCATTGTACAGGAGGGGAACAGAAGATGTGCAAAAAAGGAGAGAAAAGAATGAAGAAAATGGCATCAGATTTCACAATATCGCACCTTATTAGAATCGCACAATGGGCTGAATGGGCGATCAGACAAATGAAAGACAAACCAATATGCAAAAATGGCACGAATAGAACGATAACGGGAGGGGGGGAATAACAAAAAGGCGCACACGGCGAACAAGAAGTTATGGGAAAAACATACACACCTCCGAAAGGCATTCGAACCCTGTCGAAGCCGACTAATCGGAGCACCCCACTCGATATTATTGTTGGCATTGTGTAATAATTTCATAAATAGTTTATCCTAAAGAATCGCTGAATACCCGACTAAATGCTTTGCGAATCGGCTTCACACGCCGAAAGACGCGAACCCGAGCAAAGTTCTTTCTTATGCTAAATCGAGCTGAGGGTTAACGCAACCCCTGACATTGAGGGTAGTCTCCCTACATGCTTGTACATACGTTTGTGTGTGTGTGAGTGTGTGTTTTGATTATGCCTGGAGTTTAGAAACCATAAATCTATTGATGCCATTGAGGGCGCCTTTCTGCAGCATCAAATTATCTTCTGGCATTGAAATTGCACGCACAATTTTCAAATGATTGAAGGATCCTCATTTGCATAATGCTCTCCGAACAGGCAGGCAGGTAAGGGAAAGGATTCCAAAGTAAATAGACTCTGTAGAAAGTAGGGATATATATTCTATAAAAAAGGAAAAGTAGAAGAAAATTAGAGTGATGTATAATATGTTTTACTAACTTATCTCTATCAGAAGATCTTAGTTCCAATTCTAACCTAGTTTCCAACTACTCCGAAAGATTATTTTAGTCATTGAACTTCCTTTTCTTTTCTGCTCAGCAGATGTCGCTCACTTTCTATACATCCTTACACTATCCCTAATCTTCTCCTCTGCTTAATCAGACTATAGTACATCCCATCGCCTCAAGATAACTGCTCGACAGATGCCTCTCATTTTTTTTATCAACTACTCAACCTCAGGCATTGCATTCTAATTATCATATCGATCAAGTTCCCTGACAGTAAAAGAAGAAAGATAAAGAAGAAGAAGGCAAATCCTTTGCCAGGATAGATGCTCGGTCATCTCTGTTTTTTTCTCATAGTTAACATAACAAAGGCTGATGATGCACACAGGACGCACAGCATCGTGATGATTTCAGCACCCAGCACACAACATGACGGGGCCCGATCTTCAGGCCACATCCACCCCGAAAACTGAACGATCTATCGGAGATAACTGGGATGGCGGCGACAGAGGCAAACAATCCCATGATCATTAGAGCATTTATAGTATTGTATATTGATATGCTAATCAATGACTTGGCATATACCCCAGAGAGAGAAAGAGAGAGAGAGGGAGCGAGAGAGAGTCCCATTTATGATCGATGCGAAAATCAAATCATTTATCAATTAAATTATTGGCAAACATTGCGTTGCGCCCTCGATATGAAGAGATCTCTTTCTCTGTAGCTCTCAAGAGGGTTGCCAAAATTCGCCGCGACACACAATGGAAAACTGCCAAATGATCGATTATCGCATTGTCTGCCCGACTCGATCTCGATCTCTATTCTTTGCTATTCTCTCTTCTCTATTCTCTGCGGTGTGTTGCCAATTCTGGCAGTTCGTACCCTTTGTGTTGTGCGTCGGGTTAAGCGATGATATGTTGGTTTATTGCCAACGATGCAAGGGCAACCCATTGCAAAAAAAAAAAAAAAAAAAAAAACGGAAGGAGGAAAGAGGAAAAGGATGCTGGGATCACTCATCACTCGTGCCGAAATGCGGCACAAATGTCCTTTTATTTCATTGTATTGACGAACACACAACAATCGCAATGGCAACCCTTCGATGTCCTTTTCATTGACTCCTCGTGGGTGCCTCTTCATCTACGGCATCTTCGCATCTTATTCGCATTCAATTCTCGCCGTTTAGCGATTTTTACGAGCCCATAAATGGGACTAGGGGTTTTTTATGCGATTCTCCCTCTCCTCTCATCGTCGTTTTTTTATCTCTTTTGTTGTGCCTGTTTTATTGCATGTTTGTTTGTTTGTTTTGTTGTACATTTAACGCAATTCGGCAATTCACTTTTATTAATAATAATGCTATTCAACCCTCGCCCCTCCCTCCGCGCTAGACACCTGTTGGTTGGGTTCTCCTAACTCAAACTGGTTTTCGACAACGTCTTTTTTTGCTTTGTCTTGTCTCTTTATTGTCTTTATTTTTTGGCTTTTGCTTATTAATTTGCCATGAAATTAATTCTGTTTCTTTCGTAGTTTCTATTTCGAACATAAAGTAACTAAGTATATAAGTATATATAGTATATATAGACTAGATCATTCGACTGCACCCACAATTCCCATTCCCCAACTGTTTGCCTTGTACTCCAGAGAGAAATCTTTAAGAACCTGTTGATATACTCCACTCTGAAGTTGAAATTCGTGCTGCAGCAGACTCCACTCACAAGACGTTCCCCTCGACGTGTGTGTGTGTTTCCCACATCCGCATGCATAAGTACGCAAATCTCTGGCATATTGTAATTTCTAATTTTAACTCTATTTCGGCATTTGAATACGAGTATGTGTGTATACTCCATCTCTCTCTCTCAGCGATCAATCCAGCCATCCATCATTAATCTTCAACTGCGCAGCTGTTTCTAGTTGATTCTGATCTCAGAAGATACTCAACGTTACGTTTCTCTCTCGTCTAAGGACATAAATCTCTTATGTCGCCTCGAGCACAATGCACAAGAAAGGAGCGGGGAAAGTAGGCTGCCCTTCTTCCTCCTGACCAACTTAAGCGGATTACTCTGCATTCTTCTGCATCGTTGCATCCTTTGATGCTGCGGCAGGATTTGAATAAAACTTCGGCAGTAGAAATAATACACGTTGGGAATTTTATAAATAGTTGTGGCAATTTTTATTACTTTCTCATAAATAGATATATAAAATGTGCTTAGCCTATTGATAGATCGATCCATTAAATTAGTTACAAGTTTTGTGTAATGATGATTGTATTAACTACGTTGATACGTTGACTTGTACGGCATTCCCTCTTTCGAGTTCCACTAATAATAATATGATAGCTAAAATCGTAATAATTTCAAGACTGTAATCCTATATACAGAGAACTATCGCAGTACTTTGTACGGCACCTACTGCTTACACAATTATAATATATATATAGCTATATTCATCTTTTAGCTTAACCCTATATCATTTAGTCAGACTAAAGCTGTGAACAACTCGAATCGGATTTATCGTGTCGATTCGCGTTGTGCAGAGTTTTAGTCTGGAGCTTTGTAAATATTGCTTATGTACTGTCTGGAAAGCTAATCGGAAAACCTGAGTTTGTTGTTGTGGGGGAGGAGCTGTTGGCCATTGGTTTCTCGCCAGAGATATCGTATAGATGCTGATAACTGACTTAAATACTATGATATTGTTAACTATTTGCAGGTCCAATTAATACGCGAGAGTCTTGAACTATACGATAGATTTGGCAATGGGGAAAGTTCATTCTCACCCTTCAAACCAGTCGCCCACAGCTGCCACCAGTTAAGCCTCTAGCTAAAGTTTAAACTAAACTTATTCACTAACTTAAACCAAGTTGTTGCTCTTGCTGTGCTTGTGCTTTTGTCATCGTGCTTCCTTTGGCCTGAGCTGCTTGTGGCCCAGCATTGCCCGGTACTATTGAGCCTTCTCCTTGGCCACAGCGCTGAGGCCCAGCGCCAAATGGTCGCCAGGAATGAGTCCTGCTCCAGGTTGATGCGCATAGTTTCGTATCTGATGCAGCGAGATGAGCTGCGTGGGAAAGGCAGCGGCAGCAGCAGCGGCTGCATTCTGTTGATACAGATAGGCGGTCGTGGCTGAAGGCGGTGCTCGATGCTGT
Organism: Zaprionus indianus; assembly: GCA_018904595.1. NCBI lineage: Eukaryota > Metazoa > Arthropoda > Insecta > Diptera > Drosophilidae > Zaprionus > Zaprionus indianus. The sequence continues at coordinate 7,499,846 of JAEIHA010000320.1, forward strand.
TGCAGATGCGAAGGCGGCGGCGCTGCCACAATGGTGGCACTAAGCGGCGTAAATGCCGACGAGCCTGGCGAGTGTGAGTGCTGATGCTGGTGTTGCTGCTGCAGATGATGCTGTGGTGTTGTTTGTCGCAACACCAGATCCTCACCCGCATCCTC